>OW028710.1:0-4882500 GCA_932294345.1 Pandemis cinnamomeana | reverse complement strand
TAAATCGGTTCTGCGGCTTAAGCGTGACAAGGTAACAGACATACAGACAGAGTTATTTTCTCATTTATAGTATTAGTAAGGATAAGGATAAGGATTTAAAGAACAGTTACTTAAAATATGTATCAGATACAGATACAGATACATGAATCACGTTTTTATTCATTACGGGGTAGACAGAGCCTAAGGTGACAAGACCTACAGGCCACGTTTAGCAAGATTGTGGGGCGTATAGTAGATGGAAAAAGGGTACAAAATAGTGATGGGTTGCTAGCCTCATCGCCCATAACATGATTCCTACGACTTTCGCCCATTCCCTCGATGGTCTTTTACCATCTGCGCGGGAAGAGATGCAACTGGTACCTTCTATGTATCAATCTTTTGTAAAATGTTATTCTGAATTTAATTTTGAATTGTATGAATGAGTTCGGCTAAGTTTATTTTATTTTATTTTATTGTACACAATTTTGCATGATAATTGTATCTTTTGAAAGCATATAAAGAAACTGAAACTAAAACTGAAAGGATAAGGATGTATGTATGTATTATGTGTTCCATGCTGGTCTGGGAGTAAAAAAACACATAGAATGTACCCGTTGCTTCTCTTCCCGCGCACATGGTAAAAGCCCATCGAGGGAATGGACAAAAATCTTGAGAATCATGTCATAGGCGATGGGGCTAGCAACCCATCACTATTTTGATTCCTCCTTTCCACCTATTCCCGCGCAGATGGTAAAACCCCATCGAGGGAATGGACAAACATCTTAAGACTCATGTTATAGGCGATGCGGCTAGCAACCCATCACTATTTTTGATTCCTCCTTTCCACCTATTCCCGCGCAGATGGTAAAAGCCCATCGAGGAAATGGCCAAAAATCTTGAGAATCATGTTATAGGCGATGCGGCTAGCAACCCATCACTATTTTGATTCCTCCTTTTCACCTATTCCCGCGCAGATGGTAAAAGACCATTGAGAAAATGAACAAAACTCTTGATAATCATGTTATAAGCGATGCGGCTAGCAACCCATCACTATTTTGATTCCACATATTCCCGCGCAGATGGTAAAAGCCCATCGAGGAAATGTACAAAACTCTTGAGAATCATGTTGTAGGCGATGCGGCTAGCAACCCATCACTATTTTGATTCCTCCTTTCCACCTATTCCCGCGCAGATGGTAAAAGCCCGTCGAGGGAATGGACAAAAATCTTAAGGATTATGTTACAGGCGATGCGGCTAGCAACCCATCACTATTTTGATTCCTCCTTTCCACCTATTCCCGCGCAGATGGTAAAAGCCCATCGAGGAAATGGACAAAACTCTTGAGAATCATGTTATTGGCGATGCGGCTAGCAACCCATCATTATTTAGATTCCTCCTTTCCACCTATAGGTACAAACACAATCATGCTAAACGCGGCCTTCAGGTCTTGTTACCTTGGGCACTGTCTACCCCGTAAGGAATCAAGACGTGATTTATGTATGTACTAGCTGTTGCCCGCGACTCCGTCTGCGAAGAAGACGGTTATCGCTATCCCGCGGAAACTATGCAATTTTCCGGGATAAAACTACCCTATGTTCTTTCCCGGGACTGAAGTTCCCGAGAGTAAAGAAAAAACATAAAATATACCAGTTGCTTCTTTACCCGCGCAGATGGTAAAAGTCCATCGAGAGAATGGGCGAAAATCATAGGAATCATGTTATAGGCGATGAGGCTAGCAACTCATCACTATTTTGATTTCATTTTTCACCTAAACGCCCACAATCTTGCTAAATGTGGCCTGTAGGTATCTCTTACCTTAGGCTCTCTCTACCCCGAAGGGATAAAGTCGTGATTTGTGTATGTGTGTATGTATGTATGTATGTATATTTTGAGAGAGAGAGAGAGAGAAACATTTATTTACACACATTTCACGCGAGGGTAATCTATCACTTTACAGAAAATCGATTCATCGAATATCTGTTCCCAGAACACTATTCGCAGAATGTCGTTATGACTTAGGAATCATTCATCGAACTTCAGTTGATCGCTGTTACATTTCTTCGAATTACCTGTTACACCGGAATCGAATCATCGAATTTTACTTCACTATATTATTTGTTTATCACAATAGTTGTTAATCGAATCACGTTTGCTAAAATTTTGATTTAACGTAAGTTTGAGTTCCCAAATTTCTTATTACACAGAAAATCATTTCATCAGTGTTACTATACATTGTAATCACAACGCGCTCACGTAGTCCGAGGTAGGTTAGGGTTATTTTTTTTTATGACCTGGAAGCCCGACACGCTCACGGAGTCCGAGGTAGGTTAGGGTTATTTTTTTTTTATGACCTGGAAGCCCGACACGCTCACGGAGTCCGAGGTAGGTTAGGTAGGTTAGGGAAGTAAGTAAGATTTCCCATAAACGCTTAAATAAAAAATAAATGAAAGAAATAACAGTAAATTGCAATAGTAACAAATGCATCGTTCGATGAAACGTTACTACGATGAAAAATGTTGTTCGAGGTAGTTATAAAATATGAATGGTACCATTATTGAATCATGTTTCGATAAAAGGTAAATTCGATGAATCGTTACTGCGATGATTTGAGACATATTCGAAACAATTTATGATGAAAAGTTGTTCGACTATTTGAAAATCGATGAATTTAAAATTATGTGTATAGAAAATAAAACGTAATTACATTCGTGGAATAGTTTTCGTCGACATGAAAATCGATGTATTCAATTTCGATAAAGTGATAGACACCCTCACGCGAGTATCTCTAAAGGGGTAGACAGAGCAGCAGTTTTTTTTTCTTTAAACATCACATAGTTTAAGTTACCTTTTTTATTAGATCCATTTACAATAACCTCCCAGTTTGATAATAAATATTTGGCATACCTATTAAAGTAGTTCAGTCTTTTTCCGTGCGATATAAAACGTCTTTTAATTAATACACTTTCGATATTAAAATCTAAAACAAGTTTTTTTTTGCAATTTTAGGGTGTCATTATCCAGCTATAATACTTCCATGCTGGTCTGGGAGTAAAGAAAAAACATGGAATGTACCCGTTGCTTGTCTTTTCGCGCAGATGGTAAAAGCCCATCGAGGGAATGGACAAAAATCTTTAGAATCATGTTATAGGTTATGCGGCTAGCAACCCATCACTATTTTGATTTCATTTTTCACCTATACCCCCACAATCTTGCTAAATGTGGCCTGTAGGTATATGTTACCTTAGGCTCTGTCTACCCCGTAAGAGATAAAGACGTGATTTTTGTATGTGTATGTATGTATGTATGTATATTTTCACGCGAGTATCTCTAAAGGGGTAGAGGTAAGGAATCAAGACGTGATTTGTGTACTAGCTGTTGCCCGCGACTCCATCTGCGAAGAAGACGCTTATCGCTGTCCCGCGGAAACTATGCAATTTGCCGGGATAAAAACTATCCTATGCTCTTTCCCAAGACTCAAATTATCTGTATACTAAATTTTAACTAAATCGGTTCTGCGGCTTAAGCGTGACAAGGTAACAGACAGACAGACAGAGTTATTTTCGCATTTATAATTTTAGTAAGGATAAGGATAAGGATTTAAAGAATAGTTACTTAAAATATGTATCAGATACAGATACATGAATCACGTCTTTATCCCTTAACGAGGTAGACAGAGCCTAAGGTGACAAGACCTACAGGCCACGTTTAGCAAGGTTGTGGGCGTATAGTAGATGGAAAAAGGGTACAAAATAGTGATGGGTTGCTAGCCTCATCGCCTATAACATGATGACTTTCGCCCATTCCCTCGATGGTCTTTTACCATCTGCGCGGGAAGAGATGCAACTGGTACCTTCTATGTATCTATCTTTTGTAAAATGTTATTCTGAATTTAATTTTGAATTGTATGAATGAGTTCGGCTAAGTTTATTTTATTTTATTTTATTGTACACAATTTTTCTTTCTTCTCTTTCTTTGTGTTCCATGCTGGTCTGGGAGCAAAGAGAAAATCATAGGGATCATGTTATAGGCGAAGCGGCTAGCAACCCATCACTATTTTGATTCCACTTTCCACCTCTACGCCCTCAGGGTCTTGCTAAACGTGGCCTGCAGTTCTTGTTACCTTAGGCTCTGTCTACCGCGTAAGGGATAAAGACGTCCTTTGTGTATGTGTGTATGTATGTATGTGCTTATTTATACGTGTGGAGTGCTTTAGCTCAAATAGTTCCAAGCCGAATAGGTACTATATAGGCACATAGACTAGATAGATACTTTCTGCCACGCATGCCACACATAAACATAACGATGTTATGATGGGAGTGTGGGTGGTGGCCCAACTTGAGCTGAGGCACCGACGTCAAACATATAAATAAGTAGGTAGCACTCACCAAAAAATATTGTTAATTTGACATTTCTTAAGTAGCGTAATTAATACAATTTATTATTATGAAATCTATGGGCGGATTTAGGCTACATTTAAATTAGATGTTTAACCAAGTCTGTTATTTTGGTCAGTAGGTCAGTTGTATTAATAGTTAAGTTAATTTTATAAGTATAGACTAGTATTTCGCGTGGGGGCCGCGGGCCCCGAGGGCCCCGCGGAGGTCCCTGCCACCCTGTTTTGTTTTAATAATCCTAACCTTTTTTTTTTTGCTATATACTTTGACCGCCTTTTTGAAACCGCCACCATGGATAAAGTATTCTGCGTGGGGGCCGCGGAGGATACCCTGTCATCCTGTTGTTTTTCAAATATTTCAAACCTATTTTTACTTTATTCTTTGGCTGCCCTCTCGGGAAAAGCAATTCGCATGCGTACCGCGGGCCCCACGGGACCCGCGGAGGGTACCCTGCCAGCCTGTTGTTTTTCAAATATTTTTAGCCTTTTTTACTATATTCTATGGCCGTCATCTTAGAAAAAGCATTTCGCATGGGGGCCGCGGGCCCCACGGGACCCGCGGAGGGTACCCTGCCAGCCTGTTGTATTTTCAAATATTACTACATTCTATAGCCGTCATTTTGAAACCACTACCTTGGAAAAAGTACTTCGCATGGGGGCCGCGGGCCCCACGGGACCCGCGGACGATACCCTGCCAGCCTGTTGTATTTTCAAATATTACTACATTCTTTGGCCATCATTTTGAAACCACTACCTTGGAAAAAGTATTTCGCGTGGGGGCCGCGGCCCCCGAGGGGACCGCGGAGGGTAACCTACCAGCCTGTATATTTTTCAAATATTTCTCACCTTTTTTTTACTTTATTCTTCGGCCGTTATCTTGGGAACAGCATCTCACCTGGGGGCCGCGGGCCCCACGGGACCCGCGGAGGGTGCCCTACCAGCCTATTGTTTCTTCAAATATTTCTAGCCTTTTTTCTATATTCTTTGGCCGCCATCGTAGGAAAAGCATTTCGCATGGAGGCCGCGGGCCCCACGGGACCCGCGGAGGGTACCCTGCCACCCTGTTTTTTTTTCAAATATTTCTTTCATTTTTAACTATAATATTTGGCCGTCATTTTGTATCCACCTTCTCGTTTCAATTTTGTATGGCGGCCATCTTGTTTTCGCAATTTTGAAAAAAAAACACCGGCTTACCCATTGGCTGGCTGTTCTGAGCGACTTTAGTTCCGGGCAAACTCGATAAGGCAAGTTGTTGCGGAGAGCTGGCCCATGTGTCAAGTCAGTTTCCACGTTAAGGTCGGTTTTGCATTTATTTTGTACTTGTGATCAAATTTCTTATGCGATGGTGTAAAAGCTGCTATACAACACAAGTGAGTCTATGAGTCTGACATTACTTTGTATGGCGGCCATCTTGGAAAATGGCGGAATCGAAAAATAATTTCTAGCATCAGAATCTGTGGCCCTGAATAGGCTCGGATGCAAAATTTTACTCAGAACGGACTCAAAAAAAATTTGGCCGCCATTTTGAATCCGCCATTTTGGAAAAAAAAATTGGTTCAATAAATTACTCCGCCCACTTTGAACAACATTTGTTCGAGCACCACCCACCTTTTGTGACTGGCCTCTGAGATATTTGCGTTTCAATTTTGTATGGCGGCCATTTTGTTTTTGCAATTTTGAAAAAAAAATACTGGTTCACCTATTGGCTGGCTGTTCTGAGCGACTTTTGTTCCGGGCAAACTCAATAAAGCAATTCATCGCGGAGAACTGCCCCATGTGTCAGGTCAGTTTCCACATTCAGGTCAATTTTTCATTTTATTCGTACTTATCATATAATTTTTGAAGCGAAAGTGTATAGAACCAAACTCTACCTCTGATGGGTTCCTCAAAACAACAGGTCAAATATACAGAAATTACTTTGTATGGCGGCCATCTTGGAAAATGGCGGAATCGAAAAATAAAGTATGCCATTTAAATCTGTGGCCTCAAAGAGCTACGGATGCAAAATTTCAGTCTGATCGGAGAAAAAAAAAATTTGGCCGCCATTTTGAATCCGCCATCTTGGAAAAAAAATTGCTTAGTCAGATTTCCCCCTCAACTTTGAATGACATTTGGTCGAGCACCACCCATCTATCTCGACTGGCCTCTGAGATATTCGCGTTTCAATTTTGTATGGCGGCCATCTTGTTTTCGCCATTTTGAAAAATCTTGGACCGGCTCACCCATTGGCCGGCTGTTCTGAGCGACTTTAGTTCCGGGCAAACTCGATAGGTCGAGCCGTCGCGGAGAACCGCCCCATGTGTCAGGTCAATTTCCACGTTCAGGTCGATTTCGTATTTTTCCGGTAGTCGTGGGGGCATTTCTGATGCGATGGTGTATAGAGTTTAGCCACACCTCTTATGGGTTCTTCAAAACAGCATGTCAGTCAGTCAGTCAGTGGGTATTCAGCTATATATATTATAACTAGTATTTCGCGTGGGGGCCGCGGGCCCCGAGGGCCCCGCGGAGGTCCCTGCCACCCTGTTTTGTTTTAATAATCCTAACCTTTTTTTTTTTACTAAATACTTGGGCCGCCTTTTTGAAACCGCCACTTTGAAAACAGTGATTCATACCCTACCGCCCTGTTTTTTTTCAAATATTTCTAACGTTTTTTACTACAATCTTTGGCCGCCATTTTGTATCCGCCATCTTGGAAGAAGTATTTCGCGTGGAGGCCGCGGGCCCCGCGGGACCCGCGGAGGGTTCCCTGCCACTCTGTTTTTTTTTCAAATATTTCTAACATTTTTTACTATAATCTTTGGCCGCCATTTTGTATCCACCATCTTGGAAAAAGTATTTCGCGCGGGGGCCGCGAAGGGTAGCCTACCATCCTATTTTTTTCGCATGGGGGCCGCGGGCCCCACGGGACCCGCGGAGGGTACCCTGCCAGCCTGTGTTATTTTCAAATATTACAACATTCTTTGGCCGTCATTTTGAAACCACCACCTTGGAAAAAGTATTTCGTGTGAGGGCCGCGGCCCCCGCGGGGACCGCGGAGGGTAACCTACCAGCCTGTATTTTTTTCAAATATTTCTCACCTTTTTTTTACTTTATTCTTCGGCCGTTATCTTGGGAACAGCATCTCACATGGGGGCCGCGGGCCCCACGGGACCCGCGGAGGGTACCCTACCAGCCAATTTTTGAGGCCGCGGGCCCCACGGGACCCGCGGAGGGTACCCTGCCAGCCTGTATTTTTTTCAAATATTTCTAACGTTTTTTACTACATTCTTTGGCCGTCATTTTGAAACCACCATCTTGGAAAAAGTATTTCGCGTGGGGGCCGCGGCCCCCGCGGGGTCCGCGGAGGTTAACCTACCACCCTGTATGTCACTTAGTCGAGCACAACCCATCCATCTCGACTGGCCTCTGAGATATTCGCGTTTCAATTTTGTATGGCAGCCATCTTGTTTTTGCAATTTTGAAAAAAAAATACCGGTCCACCCATAGGCTGGCTGTTCTGAGCGACTTTAGTTCCAGGCAAACTCGATAGGGCAAGTCGTTGCTGAGTGCTGGCCCATGTGTCAAGTCAGTTTCCACGTTAAGGTTGGATTTGCATTTTTTTTGTACTTGTGATAAAAAAAATATGCAATTGTATATACAGTCGAACCCTATTTCTAAAAACTGCTATACAATCCAAGTGAGTCTATGAGTCTGACATTACTTTGTATGGCGGCCATCTTGGAAAATGGCGGACTCGAAAAACCAAGTATAGCGTTTGAAATTGTGGCCTCGAAGAGCCCCGGATGCAAAATTTCAATCGGATCGGATTAAAAAAAAATTTGGCCGCCATTTTGAATCCGCCATTTTGGAAAAAAAAAATGGTTCAATCAATTACTCCGCCCATTTTGATCAATATTTGGTCGAGCACCACCCACCTATTGTGATTGGCCTCTGATATATTTGCGATTCAATTTTGTATGGCGGCCATTTTGTTTTTGCAATTTTGAGAAAATTTTACCGGTTCACCTATTTGCTGGCCGTTCTGAGCGACTTTTGTTTCGGGCTAACTCGATAGGGCAAGTAGTTGCGGAGAGCTGGCACATGTGTCAGGTCAGTTTCCACATTCAGGTCGATTTTTCATTTTTCAGGTATTTATCATAAAATTTCTGAAGCGAAAGTGTATAGAGCCGAACCCCACCTCTTATAGGCTCCTCAAAACAACAGGTCAAAGATACAGAAATTACTTTGTATGGCGGCCATCTTGGAAAATGGCGGAATCGAAAAATAAAGTATGCCATCTGAATCTGTGGCCCCGAAGAGCCCCGGATGCAAAATTTCAATCGGATCGGATAAAAAAAAATTTTGGCCGCCATTTTGAATCCGCCATCTTGGAAAAAAAATTGCTTAATCAGATTTCCCCCTCAACTCTGAATGACATTTGGTCGAGCACCACCCACCTATCTCGACTGGCCTCTGAGATATTCGCGTTTCAATTTTGTATGGCGGCCATCTTGTTTTCGCCATTTTGAAAAATCTTGGACCGGCTCACCCATTGGCCGGCTGTTCTTAGCGACTTTAGTTCCGGGCAAACTCGACAGCTTAAGCCGTCGCGGAGAACCGCCCCATGTGTCATGTCAATTTCCACGTTCAGGTCGATTTCGTATTTTTCTGGTGGTCACGACGGCATTTCTGATGCGATGGTGTATAGAGTTTAGCCACACCTCTTATGGGTTCTTCAAAACAGCATGTCAGTCAGTCAGTGAGTCAGTCAGTGGGTATTCAGCTATATATATTATAATAGGTACTGCTTTTTATTTTGAAAAAATGACTTCCTACCAAGTTTCTTGCGGCGCATTCTTTTTTGACAGATGATCTTTCCGAAAGCGCTGGTAAACTCAAAAAAGACATGTAAAAGAGCCCTTCGAGGCCTATTTGTAAAAAAAGTTTAAATCGAATTTCGCCTTATCGCAATACAGTCAGACGCGTTCATCCCTTACAGGCATATAAGCAGTGCTTGTAAGCATACGAAAATGTGCCCGACACTCTTCGTACCAATACGGATTTTGTTGGCAATATGCCTACCCTCTGTCAAAATCCACTGCATGCCCCTGAATACAGTGGCCGTATCATCTAAAAGATATGGGACATACATGCATAGATTCATGTTCAAAAATATTATTTTGCAGCGGGCGAGAGCTACAGAGACGGCGCTGAACCAGCCGGTTACTGCGTTGCCCAAGGTAAGGTTGGAGCAGGTCTCTGCTTAAACTGGTTTATAGATATTTATAGATAATGGTACGCACTTGGCCGGTTTTTTTTTTTTTTTTTTCAATTAAAGCGTTTAAATGAAAAACTTTTTTAACACATTTTATCTTAACATTTATCCAAATTAGATGACTTTTCTCACAAAATGAATCCATGTCGTAAATTAGACTTTTGTCCTGAAGTTGAAACTTAAATTTAAAACGCAACGCAACTACTGAAGAGAAACTGAACACTAATCAGAGATTACTAGGAGCAATACAAACCGTTTAAAACAATAAATAATGCCGTTTTCTTTCACTACTATTATCTTTTATTTTGATAGGCACGATGCACCAAGGGGCATCAGTTTTTAGAGGTAACAACTCGCAATGCGTAGCCATGTCAGCGTGTGCTTGCGTGTACTCGGTCTGTAGTTCTAGAAATTATCGCGATTTTGACGTTGATGTCATACTTAAGAGTGGCGACGAATTGTACATGCAGCTGTTACCTATGTTAGAACGAGAAAATCAAACATATTTACAGCCGGAACAATTGCCATCCCATATTCGCTCCGGGAACTTTTCGGCAGAAATAGAACCAATGGACGATGGCAACAATTGGATCGCAAATGGTTTATATCCAGTAAATATTCATAACGTTAATGGAAAAAAGAGAGATTTGGTGAATATTCTTCAGACGCAAGTTTTTACATCGGATCATATCGATGCAACCGATAGTATCCTTTTTACCGGTCAAAGTTACACCGTTTCGTTCTGGAGACATCAGAATTCATTTTACTTGTTCAATAGTCACGGGGTAGATTTTAATAATCGTACAGCAGACGAATGTGCGCGGTTGTTCAAATGTAATTCGGTGCAAAAGCTGGTGGACTATCTTTTCACGAATAGTCGCTTTCCAAATAATATACGAGATACGGAATACTCCTTGCACAGAATTCGTGTGAAAACTTTCACACCATCATCTCCCACGTTCACAACGTCGTCGCTGTCGCGTTCTGCCACTGATGTGCTATCTCCTACATTCACGGAATCGCTCTCACAGTCGGATCTATCTCGGCCACGTTCGCCCACATATGCCGAGGTTTGTGCGCGTGCCAATTCCGTATCGCAAACTTCTGCAACCACGACAAATATCGATGCCGCGCAACCCCAAACAAAATCAAAACGTATGAACTTTAATCCAGTGGTTGTAGTCGATAGAGTAGACGATTTTAAACTGTACGTGTTAAATCCTGTTGTCATCGTCCACAATATGTTTTCGGAATTACCGTTAGATGACAATCAATCAAATGTTGTCGATACGGCAACCGTTAACAGGGGTAGAGGCAGACCCAAAAAACAAAAACGCGGCCCCAAAGCTAATCTTCATTTAGATGCGATCAAAAAATACATAAAGAAAAATCCTCACATTAATCGCGCCGCAGTCAAGAAGTATTCGGAAAGTAACCCCGAGGTTCATCGCGCCGCAGTCGAAAAATATTCTAAAATTCACCCCGAGGTTAATCGCGCCGCAGTCGAAAAGTATACGAAAAATAACCCCGAGGTTCATCGCGCCGCAGTCGAAACATATTCGAAAAATAACCCCGAGGTTAATCGCGCCGCAGTCGAAAATTATTCGCAACGGAACCCCGAGGTAAACCGTGCCGCTGTTGAGAGATATACCACAGTTAGTCGTGACGTTGAAGTAGAATTACGGCGGCCAACAAACTTAATTGGGGAGTGGAGGGAGTTGGAACTTGCCAATATGCCGCTGTTTTCTTTAAAAAAGCCGTCTTTGCTGGCTGCAGATATTTTTTCGTGTCCGAACTGTAACGCGCGTCTCTTTGAGGAAGAGCGGGGTCGTAAACAGTGGTGTTGTGGGTCCGGAGCGTACAACGTTCAACAGTTTTCGCCTTTGTCGGAAGATTTCTATTCTGATCCCTCGTTTTTGCGTGCACCGCGAGCGTATAATAATTTGTTTGCCTTCAGTGCCTTAGGCGTCTCTCACGGTTATCAGCATCCCGAGCAGGGTATATCCTTTTTAAAAATTCAAGGACGTATTTACCACCGCGTTTTCGATCTTTCGTATGAAGAAACCACTAACAATATCGGGCTTTACATTAATGACAATAACGAACGCGATAGTATAGCACAAAGTCAACGACTCAATAGGGATGTTATTGTTTCCATCACAAATTATTTGCACAATGTCAATCCGTTTATAGAATGCTTTAAACGCTTGAGTCGGGAAACGTCCGATCAAGCGTACATAAGGTTCGAAAGAACTACACGCGCAACGCACGGTAACATTTTGGGCGACTTACCTTTAGGCACAGAAGTGGCTGCCATAATAAGCACTGAGAGAGAAACTTTCCAACCTCATTGTATAGCCATCTGGAAAGTAGGCCATAAGAAACCACACACTGTAGATATCATGAATCCATTGTACGAAGCTTTTCAATATCCGTTGCTTTACCCCGAAGGTAATGCGGGTTGGTTTCCGAATAAATTGGACAATAATCAAAACAAATTATCACAAGTAAAATATATCCGGTGCTTACTGCTGTCGGAGACGCGTTTTTCAAAATTGGGTAGACTGTCCGAGGAGTGGTTGGTAGATGTTTATTGTAGAATTTGTGAAGAGCGTCTCCGCTACATCACCAACATGCAAAAACAAAATTCAAATAATGCATTAAGAACTGCTCCACTCGAAGAAATAGAAATTAGTGTACAACAAATTCGCAACGATGAGACCATAGAAGGGGAGGGTTATGTCCCTGGTCGCATATACTTGCCTTATAGTTTCACGGGATGTCCGAGATATATGAAAGTGAAGTACATGGATGCGATTGCAATAGTAAATACGTTGGGTTCTCCCACGTATTTTCTAACTTTCACATGTAATCGCAATTGGCCTGAGATTAAACAATCTCTCGAAGCAGGTCAGCTGGCAGACCCACTTATATGTGCTCGCGTTTTTAATTTAAAATTAGCGCAACTTTTACGCGATATCCGCTCCGGTCGGTGGTTTGGCAAATGTTTGTACATGTTTCATGTAATTGAATTTCAGAAACGCGGTTTGCCCCACGCGCATATCTGTTTTAAAGTAGAGAACGGCCCGATACACAATGTAGATATAGATAAAGTAGTTCGAGCGGATATTCCCAACTCGTCGGAAGCTGACGGTAAATTGAGAACGACGGTTTTGAAACACATGATTCACGGTCCGTGCGGTCCTCCACATAGGGAAAATTTACCGTGTTGGGATAAAGAACTGCGCAAGTGTACAAAATTTTTTCCAAAATGCGAAACCGCCGTTACATTCGCTGACGACAAAGGTTTTATAAACTTACGCCGCGACAGTAAGAACGAAGCTACGATCACGTATAACAGGCGCGAACTGGTTGTCAGCGATTTATGGGTCGTGCCATACAATGCGGCTCTTTTATTAAAATATGATGCCCACATGAATTTGGAGGTTTCGTCGCAGCGTACGATTGTTAAATATCTGTTTAAGTATATGACCAAAGGTCCGGACGAATCACGAGTAGCTGTTGTGTCCGAGGAGCATTTAAATGACGAGGTAGAACAGTACGTCACTAAGCGATATTTAGGATCGGGTGAGGCGGCGTGGAGGACCTTAGAGTTTGACGTGACGGCCCGCGAACCTAACGTCAAACAATTGGCCGTGCATCTCGAAAACCGTCACAACGTTTACTTTCGACCAGGCACTGAAGTAGAATCCGCGCAACAATCAACGTCTAATCTGCTCACATATTTTAACCGTCCCGCCGGTGAAGAGTTTGACCGCTTAACATATTGCCAATTTTATGAACAATATTTAGTTCACGCGTCGCGACCTAATACAAAAAATACCCAAATTTACGAAACCGGTAACAACAGGTTTGTGACGAAACGGCAACGCGGAGAGCTTGTAGCGCGTCTATTTTGGGTCGCGCCTAATAGAGGTGAACAATTCTACTTAAGAATTCTGTTAAAGTCTTACCCGGCTCGAAGTTACGCGGAACTAATTAGTCTTGGTGGTCCTAATTGCAGCACTTTTCAGGAAGCTGCTAAAATTGTTGGACTCGCGGACGACGAAGTAGAGTACGAAAGGGCCATGTTGGAAGCTTCAACTTTCTATACAGGACCACGCCTTCGTAGCTTTTTCGTACTTTTAGCTTGTAACGGTGCTCCAGTTGCGCTACTGTGGGACACATTTAAAAACCAACTTAGTGAAGATTTTCTTCACCGGAATCCGGGAAACGCTGATATGGCGTATAATTTAGCGTTGATGGAAGTTAATAGAATCCTCCGAAAACACGGGAGTTCGCTTATAGAACACGGTTTGCCGCAAGTGCACGATCTTACCACAGAGTTGAGCCGCGAACGCGTCGAATACAGTACGAACCGTCTCGAAGCCTACGTCGACGAGTGGCTGCCGCGTTTATCATCTGACCAACGCGTTGTTTTCGATTACATCAATAGGCTATGCGTTGATGATTCTTTTCGCGATACAGCAAATTCCGCGATATTCATCGATGGTCCCGCGGGCACCGGCAAAACCCTCTTACTCAACGTCGTTACAGCGCACGTGCGTGGTGCTTTGAAGGGCGTCGTACTATGTACTGCGAGTTCTGCTATCGCCGCTCAGAACTACGAAGGGGGAACTACTGCGCATAGTATGTTTAGATACCCGATAGACATAGTCGACGACCTCGGTTACTGGAACATTACCAACGGCACTCAGAGAGCTGAATTGATAGCAAACGCGCAAGTTATAATTTATGATGAAGCGCCAATGGCTCACAAGTATTTAATTCATTTGCTAGATCGTTCGTTGCGTGATTTAATGCGAAGTGACAAAGATTTCGGTGGAAAAATTATAATTTTTGCTGGTGATTTCCGCCAAATTCCGCCCGTTGTTTCTAATGCGCGAAGCAATTCGGACATATTTAATTGCTCGGTAAAATCGTCTCCCGTGTGGCAAAGGCTTCAATTGTTTTCTTTGGTAACGTCTCAAAGATGTAGAGTAGATTCAGTATTTGCAAACTTTCTGTTGGAATTAGGTTCCAACCGCTTAACTTCTGTCTCTGACGGTAACGTTAAAAATTTAATCGATTTAAGTTTGATTGATCACGTAACAGAACTGAGTGATCTGATTGATTTCGTGTTCCCGTCAGAAACCATCAATAGGCCCGACGAATGCGCGCGTAGAGCCATTCTCTGCACTCGTAATGATGCCGTGAATGATATAAATAATGCCATCTTAGACCGGGTTACGGGAGACGTGTTACGATTCTATTCCTGCGACAAAGTAGACAACGATAATAATGTCGACCAAGTTTTCTATGGCATTGACGCATTAAATCGCATCGAGATCACGGGTGTTCCACATCACGAGCTAAAGTTAAAAGTAGGATGTGTATGTATGATTATGCGTAACCTTAGTTTTGAAGATGGGTTGGTGAACGGGACCAAAGTTATAATCGTTAGGTGTTCGGCTCGGCTAATAACGGTACGGAAGCCCGAATCGTCAGATGAATTTCTAATTCCGCGTATTCTTTTCAAACAGCAGATTGACCCGCGAAGCCCGTTCGAATTGTGTCGCCGTCAATTCCCGTTGCGTTTAAGTTACGCGATGACTATTCACAAAAGTCAGGGGCAAACCATCGGTCGCGTCGGAGTAGACTTGAGGTCCGACATCTTTAGTCACGGGCAATTGTACGTCGCGCTGGGAAGAGTACGTGAATTAAATAATCTTAAAATTTTAGTGCACCGCGATCGTATACAAAATCAAAGACCCTGCGCGATAAATGTCGTGATTCCTGAATTGCTTTAACTTCCATCATTAAATAATCAGATCTTTTAGCACTTCCTGTTAAGTTGAATTGTTCGTCTCTATTATATAGGATGGCAATCGTAATCATGTTTTATTAGGTTAGATTATTCCAAAAAATCATGTTGACATGGCTATTCATGCGAGTTTTTATATATTTTTTTGTAGTACACACAAGACACTTTTTCATACACTACACTAACAGGATAGGATTTTAATTCTCATTCTATAGTCATGATACAATTGTCTTTTTCAAAAGAGTGTTATGATTTAGATAATTAAATATTGCGTCACAAATCAATGGTAAATCGCCTATTTCAAGTAGGCGTGTACCACCTTGTGTACATTTTTCATTGATAATAACGATTCTTTATCGTTGACGAAGTAAGAACTGTTGAGACAGTTGGATTTTCACATGAGACCGTATAATTTATCCGTCGTATGGACTCTAAAAGTTGGAAGGTGAGGGGGTTAGAGGGAGGTCGTGGGGGCTGTAGCGTCAAAGTGATGGCAATATGGTAAGCGATATAACGGATGGGTTGTAGAGGCCACCGATTGCCAGGTTACACTGAAGATGATCCAACCTCTAAGTCGACGGACCAGCCGGCAGATTGGTCAGTTCGGTTAGAGATCAGTTGAGCTGTCGAAGAAGCCACTGCTGATCATCACCTTGGGAAGCAGAGGGTGACTCAGTTTTCGGAATGACTGCGAACGTTGATATCAACACTGCATTTTGTGGCTGTCGAGCGTGTGGTGGCAGACACCTAGGTGAATGTTTATGTAGGTAGGTTAGGAAGCAAAAAGTAAAAAAAAAACATTTATATTTTTAGGGTTCCGTACCACAGAAGAAGAAATGGAACCGTTATAGGATCACTTTGTTGTCTGTCTGCCTCTCTGTCTCTCTTTCTGTCCTTCCGTCTGTGACGACCCTTTTCTCAGGATCACGTGGACGTATCAAGCTGAAATTAATATCACATACTCGAGTCTGCAACCCCTTGAAGCAGCAAGAAAATAAACTTCTAAGTTAACGCAATTTACGCAATTAAATATCAATTTGGGGATTAAATTTGGGGATAAACTTATTGTATTTTTGTTGATCCACATTACTACTGTTAGCAATCGAGCTTGTACTTACATATCCAGTTCTGTTAAACCTGTCTCTTGGCATTACTCTCCTGATATTGTCTAAGGCAGTAGCATGAGTCAGCAGATCCTATACGCTAGAACAACAGTGCGAAGCCAAAGGTATAGACCAGCGGTTGTCTCCTATTCCTTCTAGAGTTAGTGAAACTTTATCTGCATCTGGAATAGTACAAGGTGATTTAGCAAAAATAGCATTTTTATTTTATATATACTCCATTAGTGTTTCAGTAGGCCTCAACGTTCTTCTTGCTTGGTATGAAATAAATTCTGCAAAAGACATTTTAAAAGAAAATCTGTCACACAATTTTTGTTTCCATTCCTGCCAACTATCAATGTTTTTGTCTGTTACTTTATTCCAATCACTGCCAATCACATCCCTTTCATTCATCCTTTAAACTAAACAATTTTGCATCACGCTCATCCATCAGTCTATTTCTCATTCTGTCTCTTTCACGCATTACGTTTCGTTCCACCTTACACTATGATACATAAATTGAGTAGATTCTAAGCGTTCCAAAAGCTGGAAGCGAAAATGTCCACGCTAGCGGTGACGTATGCCAAATACGAAAGGAGTTTTGTTCGACTAAAACAACACATGTCTATTAGTAAAACATCATTGTATATAGTTGAATTATCGAGAAGATGGAATTGCATTTGTAGTGGTTGTACCGTTTGCAACAAAAGGAGAATAATTTTCTCTTAACTTAATAAAATGACATACCCAAGAAGTGGAATAAGTAGTAGTCCTCTGTTTTTTTCTTTTATTCGCTATCATGTTCTTCATCTGAGCTCAAAATATTTATAACAGTTGAAAATTATTTGCTTACTTTGACTCTCAATAGGACCAAAATTACTTACAGCCATATTTTTTTTAAATATAGAAATTATTCGTAGTCGTACGGCCGGACACAATAATTAATTGAGAATACAATCAAATCAGATGTAAAAATATACGCACAACGTAAATATTGAATTTCACACTGACATTATTTTTGTTTTTAGTTCTTCGATATATTTATATAACAACCTCTTTGTATGCTGATAGTACAAGAAAATAGAAAATTCAAATATAGAATGCCTGTAAACAAACAATACTACTACATATGCAATTCCACGCTCTCGATGATTCAACTATAAACGTCAAATGTTTTTTTTTTTGCGTATTTTTTTTTTTTAATTATCATCACGGAGTAAGAGTGTAATAGATAGAGAAAGAGTAAGAGAGGAATAGAAACGCGGAGAGGGGAATACAGGCATCGCATAGCTGCACGCATTAAACTTTATCAATTGTTTTTTCTTACTTCGGCTTATGGAAATCGTCAGATTATATATTTTTGTTATCCTAGAATTATATCCTTCAAAATAAAAAAAAAAATTGCCACACGAGAAAGTCGAGATGACGTTTTTTTTTACAAGTTTATAACCCTCCTACTTCTCTACGTCACTCAAAATTGACAGATTAGTGGAACATACACTTGTAATTAAATCACAACTTAATCTGACGCGCCCGTGAATTTCTGATGATCAATTTTTTTTTACTAATCTGATTCTTTATCCTTGACAGGCGGCCATAAATATAGGGCTCATATTTGGTGGAGGCACTTTACCAGGCACAAGGTATCTCCCTGTATGTTATTCTGCCGCGCTTTAGTAACTCCCCGAAATCCCCTCTTGGACTCCCCTACTATTGAGTGTTTTTTAATATTGTCAGAAATGACGCATGCCTGTTGACTCATGTCGATCGGTATGTTTTGCAACTTAACAGCCAGAACATGATCAGAACCTTTTCCGTGTTTAAATAGAATCGTTTCTGTTTTTCTTACATTATATTCCAGACCGTGTCTTTCCGCATACTTTTCACACACACATTTACTACCTACTTCAACGCCCTGACAGAGGGATACAGCAACATCACGTCATCCGCGTAGCTTAAATTATTAACATAATGGTTATTCATGTGGCAATCGACGCTGGTGGCGCTGAGTTTCTCTATCAAGTCATTCACGTTATTAAAAAGTGTCTCCATAAAAATTGCCGAGAATTGAAAACCTATAAGGTGCTTTCAAAATAAAAGTTGCTTAGATTCTTGAAATTTGGTATCAAGGTAGCTCTTGTAGCACAACCAATTAAGTAAATCCGTTTTTTTTTATGTCCGTCTTTCTATATAATAACCAGAGATCGGACAAATTTGCGTCATTGCTCGCAATAATGTGGACATGACTCCAAAATTAATCAAATATGTCAAAATACATATATTAAGAATAAGTATATCCACGGAGGTTTTATACCTATAGAACTAGAAAACTTTTTTGTCAGAAATAATAATCGTATCTATCAGGATCGTGATTTCTTTATTATATATAATATTTACGAAAACGACAACTATATATATTTCAACAAGTAAATTAAAAACATTAAATGAAATTTAGAAGGATTTCGAAGTATATTATATTTTTCATTATTTACAATAAAAAAAAAACTTCTGCAAATACGACTGTAATCCATGCATGGAGTCAGCAACTTGGCTCAAGCGAAACAATAATGTTGCGGTTATATTTACAATATTACCTATAGTCGAGAATTACGAATAAAAAACTAATTCAATATAAATTTGTTATTGTCTTCAGCAATCTTCTTTTTAATATGACTATAACAGTCAATTATGTTTTTCGTAAGTACTCGTCGTCTCAACTTCAGAATCAATATCTGTAAACTAAAGATACCAATAATAACTCTTATTACATGTTCGAGTAATTAATACGTTTTTAATGGTTGATTTGAACTGGTACGTAATAATAATTCAATTACAAAGAAGAAAACAGATGCACTTGAGCATTCATTTATAATGAGCATTCTAGCGAATGTTACATTACAGCTTATAAGCTAACAAAATAAAAGAAGCGTTTTAGCGAACATCAGTTCGACAAAGTTAAAAACGGCGAATGTTGTGTAAGCGAATGCTCAAGTGAATCAGCACCTTTAAGCTAACCAACTTTAGGTGAAACATTCATTACGTATTGTGATTCATTAAACATTATCAACTTGTGAAATGTTCTATTAGATATTTAAAAAAAATGGTATATTGTCGTTAGGTATATCGGCATTAGGTAAAACAATTTTATGGATTATAATATGTAACCATTTAAAGTGCACTAGGTTTCATCTGAATTTCTCTTTTTGTTAATAAGTAGTTTTACAAGTAGGTACGCATTATGTAGACATTATTTTTTAATAAATCACTACAATATGAAGAAATGAAAACTCAGCAAACTTCACTGTCCTCCAGATGCAAGATGCAACACAAGATACAAGATAAACATTCCGTTATGACAACATATATAACCACTGTACTTGCACTGAAAAGTGTTACTTCGCTGAAGACTTAACCGCTGGAGCAGTTGAAGGCTTCTAAGCTTTCCGGGGAAGAACGTCGATTGTTCAATTTAAGTTGCCATATGATTTTACATCTTGATGTGTGTGTTTACATGCCTTTCATGTCTTATGTCGCTGGAGGCATAACGCAAGGCCATCAAATAACGGAATACGTCTTTGCACTCCGTTGAATATCACAAATAAATCAGAGGCACATTTATTTTACAAGAAATTTACACGATACACTGCCCTTAAAGCTGCCAGGCGATAACCCAGGTCAAAGAGCTTGGTGATTTTATATAACTGTTTCATCAATTGCAAACGTCTCCCGAAGATCAAGCAACCCTAAGATCCTGAAGTACTTCAAGTAAGAGATTGATGAAGACTGAAATTCTGAACCATAAAGTTCCAAAGTTCCAGAAAAAAAATCACAAAAGATTATAAATCATAAAATAAAACTTAAAAAAAAGAAACAAAAAAAAAAAAAAAAAAAAAATATTAAAAAAAATATACTAATAAAAATACAAAAAATGGAAAAAGAATTTTGGATCTTATGGTTCTGCTTTGGAATTGTCAACTGCGTATTGCAACACCATATATGAAATGTTATTATTATTACGATAGAATAAGATTTTTAACCAAGTCTGTTTATAGTTAGTTCGTAATTACAAAATTTTGCTTGTAAAATTATTATAATAGCTCAACTCCATTCTCAATCATCTATAAAAAAGATGGGATGTTATGTTTGAATTTTAAGCGTTCTATAACTTCGAAATCCTTCTAAATTTATTTAATGTTTTTCATTTACTTGTATTCTTCCATGCTGGTCTGGGAGTAAAAAAAAAACATAGAATGTACCAGTTGCTTCTCCTCCCGCGCAGATGGTAAAAGTCCATCGAGGGAATGGGCGTAGGAATCATATAGGCGATGCGGCTAGCTACCCATCACTATTTTGATTCCCCTTTCCACCTATATTTATACGCCCACAATCATGCTAAGCGTGGCCTTTGGGTCTTGTCACCTTAGGCTCTGTCTACCCCGTAAGGGAGGACGACGTGATTTATGTATGTATGTATGTATATCTCTACTACGGGAAAGAAGAGGAATATAAAATGTTTATTATACAATTTGTACAATGCCCATTTTATCTACTGACAATACCGGGAGCTCTACTGTATCTATCCCTTCTCTCCGAAAGGAGATAAGGTGAATAGATAATAAACAGTTAGACACTCCCGGTATTTTTAGTATGTAATTATTTATTACTTATTACTGATATTTTTAGCAACAACCTGTTCTTCGCCTCCTCTCGCGAGAGAGGATGGTTGTAAGATAATTCAGCGTTGTTGCTAGAAATATCAGTAATTAGTAATAAAACGGGCATGTCAGTATTAATTCTTTTTTTTTTTTTTTTTTTTTAATTGTCCTTGTTTCTTTATATTTGTCCTTAAACTCCTGTCCTTTAACCCTACAAATTGTACAACAAACATTTTATTTTCCTCCTCTTTTCCCATAGTATGTATGTATGTATGTAGTATGTATGTAACAAACAAACAGAGCCTAAGGTAGCAAAACCTAAAGGCCACGTAATAGGCCATAATAATAAACCTACACATAATAGATATCATATTTTGACAACCTATTCCAGTCGAACAATAATATCAATAATAATATATAAACAATAATAATATTTTCTAAGACTCTCTAAGACTACTGGAAGTACCGGTTACCGAAGTATAGGTTTTCAATTCACGGCAATTTTTATAGAGACACTTTTAAATAATGACTTTTACTAATGGGCACGCCGCTTTTCGGTTTAAGTCGCGCGTCTGACGAATAAATAAATACACGTGATATCTTACTACACCCCAACCCCATACTCTTGTGATCTTTCGTGATTTTTGCCGAACTTTTGCTCTCCCCCCCCCCCCCCCTTTCGGAGCCTCACGTGATTAATTGACGGCCCCTTACCTGTAACCTACGGTAAGGTTTCATTCGGCAATTTTTATAGACACTTTTTTAAACAATGACGTTTTACTAATAGACACGTTTTAATCGAACAAAAAGCCTTTCGTATATTTGGCACACGTTACCGCTAGCTTCGACTGATCGCAACTAAACTTAATACCTTATTTTCGCTTCCCACTTTTGGAACGCTTAGAACGTATCTATCTATTCAATTTATATATCATAGTTTTTAAATGACTGTCTTTTAATTGCGTTAACTTAGAAGTTTATTTTCTTGCTACTCCAAGGGGTTGCAGACTTGAATATTTGATATTAATTTCAGCTTGATACCTCCACGTAATCCTGAGAAAAGGCTCCTCACAGACTGATGGACAGACAGAGAGACGGACAGACAGACAGACAACAAAGTGATCCTATAACGTTTCCATTTCTTCTTTTGTGGTACGGAATCCTTAAAATGTTTTTTTTTTACTTTTTGTTTCCTTACCTACATAAACATTCACCTAGGTATGTCTACCACCACACGCTCGACAACCACAGAATGTAGTGTTGGTATCAACGTTCGCAGTCATTCCGAAAACTGAGTCACCCTTTGCTTCCCAAGGTGATGATCAGCAGTGGCTTCTTCGACAGCTCAACTGATCTCTAACCCAACTGACCAATCTGCCGGCTCGTCCGTCAACTTGGTGGCTGGATTATCCCCAGTGTCACCTAGCAATCGTTGATGGCCTCTAACCCATTCGTATTCGCTTCCATACTGTTATCACTTTGAACTCTCAGCCACCCTTAACCTCCAACTTGCAAAGTTCTCGACTCTTAATTATATTTCTTATGTGCTTAACCCAACTTTTTCGACCGTTCTTACCTTCAACAACGATCACGAAACGTTTAATCGATGACGGTGTTACACTTTGGTATGCGACAATACTTGGTAGGTGGTTTATTAGGTATTTGTTACACTTTATTTGTTAATCTAAAATCGAGCATTTTGGCGAGAATGCAATTGCTACATGAATTATAGATTTTGAATTTCAATTCTATACACGCCACCCTAAGACACCTTTACTACCTAAACATTTATATTTCCATGCAAAACACTTCATTCTTCAATGTAGTTGTACATAGTTGTTGTGTTTTAGGTTTTCTGCAGTTAGTTTTGGTATAGTTAGGTTGAATTCGTTTAATTAGGCTGCTTTATGTAATTTAGACTGCTTTTATAATTAGGTTCAGAATATGTATGTATATTCATTTATTTATATTTTTTATTTAATTAGTTTAATTAGACTGCTTTTATAATTAGGTTCAGAATATGTATGTATATTCATTTATTTATGTTTATTTATTTATATTCTTTATTTAATTAGTTAAATTAGACTGCTTTTATAATTAGGTTCAGAATATGTATGTATATTCATTTATTTATGTTTATTTATTTTATTTTTGTATTAATTTATTTGAATAAAATTGCGTTGTAAGTACGTAGTTGGTCCTTTTCAGACATGCATTATCCCCACATTCGCTTACACATATACAAACATTACACGTAGTAGGACCGTAGTGGGAGGTAACGCCGCTCGCGTCCGTGGGTTTACCATTGAGCGCGGACACATCACCACACCGCACCATAGTGCGGAACCGCTACAGTGGAACGGCACGACGGCGTGCCGTTGTTCAGTACCGTGTAAGATGCGCCGCGCCGGCTCACGGCGCACTCGCTCGGCTGTTAACGTTCCGCTGTCGCTAAGTGTAAAGAAAAAAAAAATGTTGTCATTAGGCTAAATCTGCAAAAGTATACTTTAAAATATGACTGATATTTCTTCTATTGACATCTTTTGAAACTTGTAGCATTGACATATATAAACTTTGCAACAGCGACGGCGAACATCAACTACCGAACGGGTGCACCGGAAGCCGAGGTTGATGTATCCACGCCCATTTTACACCCTACACGTGCCTCCTGGGTGGTGCTAAATGAGCGGCTTTTATTGCTAAACTTTGAAATAATATGTTTTTATTATGTCGCACAGATGACTAGGAGCGAAACTGGAAATTACCAAATAAAGGAAGATGCGGCACACTTTCAACCATTGACGACTGTTACACCAACTCGACGCAATAAATGTGATGTCCAACGATACAACACAGCATGTATTCATTACAAAGGTATTTATTGTTGACAAATTGTTGTTTACATTTTATCATCTTTTTTATGATATCTAATTGATCAGCTAGGTAATTAATTAAATAATGTAATTTGAAAAAAAAAAACATTTCTTTTAAGAATTCGTTTAAAAAATAACTTAATTTAATTAATAAAAAAGATCCAGGATTTTAGCATTCAAATCGGTAGTAATGTTGCATAATATAGTATAATTTATGGTCAACACGTAACCCCACCCGTGGGCTAAGAACGTGGGCTGTTTCGAGAGCCATGAGGAATAAACCTCTATAAGAAATCCAGCGGTCACTGCGGGATAGAGCGGGGCATACCCGATCCTGTATCACACAGTGCCGCATAGAAGAACCCCATCCCTGGGTGACCTTCGGACGTTGCGGTAGTCTCCTTGTGCACCCGTAACGTCCTCATTCAGGCAAATGGGGGAAATTGTGTGGTTTTTAGTGGGTATGCCCAGTGTGCATTTTCCGTGCCTGAGAGACCCACATACGCTCCGGAGCCCCGACCGCAGTATACACTTGGGTGCATTTTCCACACCAAAAAAAAAAGAGTTGAAACGAACTGTGTAAATTAAAAAAAGGCTAGGTTACAGTTTCTGTTTTTTATCAAGTAAACTTAATAAACTGTATTTTTTGTTAAAGGTCTTCGATGGAATCATACTTGGACACATCAATTGGCTGTGGAAATTAAAAGGCAACAAAGGAACATCGCGTTCGGGATAAGGCCAACACTGTCACATTAACCATCAATGAGAAGGAAGAAGAGATTCGTCCAGCATCCATGCCTTAAGTGAGGGTTGTGCTGGCCTCATGTTTGTATTCGAAAAAGAGGACAGCTATGGGCTGCGAGTAGGCCAAAACTATGTCTGTTAAAACTGAAATAAAACTTTTTTATTATTTATTCACTTTTTATTATTTCTACCCTTTTATTTTCTTATACGATAAGGAAGGTAAACGAGCAAGTGAGTCACCTAATGGTAAGTGATCACCACTGCCCATAGATAACCGCGACCCCAGAGGAATTGCAGTTGCGTTGCCTATCTAGAGGGCTAAGATGAAATGCCTCTTGTGCCAATAATTTTCTCGGCTGTCTTACTCTGCACACCGTAACACAAAAGTGCAAGCGCTGCTGCTTAGCGGTAGGATTAGCGACTAAAATGATGGTAGCGAGGACGGGCGTTGCACAAGGTTCTACCACCCGTAACACAATAAATTAAAGGCAGATTTCTCTTTATTACCCTCTGCTCTGTTTGAAGGGAATCGGTTTAATACTATCAAATATGCTAATACCTATCCTATTCATAATATTTCGACTCCATGGGAGCGGATCAGAATACATAAAGTTTAAAATGTATAATGGGTTAAAATACATAATGGTTCAAAATATATAACGCAATTTTCTGTAAAACTTAGCTAAATTAACTTTTTTGATATCGTAATCTATATATTGGTTTAGGTTAGGTTAGGTTTGTTTTATAACAATCCTGTTAATTTGTAACTTTCTTAGAAAACCGCATTATGTAATTTAACCCATTATACATTTTAAACTATGTATTTTAATACGTACCCCGACTCCATCTTTAATTGTCTTTGTTCCAAATTTACCAGAATCTCAAATAGACATATTTTCAATACAATTAAATGTTTTAATGACGTTTATACATTAGTTACATCCATTATCTAAATTGCATAGTTATTAAAAAGTACATATAAAATACTGACTTAAATTCAGGCTGAAGGTGAAAATTCATTAGTTTTATAATTACCAAAATTTAAAACATTGGTTACTAAAATGCTTTACCTTTTACCGAAAATAAGTTTGAAGTTAATTTGAGTTTTAGACATTTTGGGACGTAGTTGAATTGAAAATTTATGAAAACACAATCAAGTCAATCTGAATTATAGTCTTATCAAGAGTCAGGTATTTAAAGAAGTAGGTGTAAATCATTTCAAATTTTAGACATTCTGAAACTAATCTGTTTTTCACGCCACTGCTCGGAAATGTGGCAAAAGATGGTCAGTAATGGGGCCCCAAAACAAAGTATAGTTGTAGGTTGAATGAACAGGCCAACTATGAATTCAAACAGGCCAACAATAACATTGTTGGACAGTTTCAAAGACCAAGTCGTCCAATCACATCGGCATGCTGATCCCTGATTCCACCAATCAGAACACAATTTGTGATGCTATTACACAGAATCGACCAATCAGAACACGTCGTGTGCTTCATATTAAATTTTTTCAAGGTTTATCCCATCAGGGAGAGGCAAAGGAAACTACGTCCATACAGCCACGCCTGATGTAAATTGTTTTGTCTTTAATGTTTAAGTCCTGTTTTAAAGTCAGAGTCGTCAGTCCGTCTTTGTCACGTCATATTAAAACTATACGCGACTATGGGTGTGTTTAATAAGCACTTCGAAGCGCTTTGCTTAATAAAATAACATAACAAAAAAAGCCTTTGCGTGACTGGCCACTAGAGCGCTCTCGTTTTTTTTTTCTTTAAAGTAAAATTTGGCGGGAGAGTGAAACTTTACTGTTGTATTTACGTTCATGTTTTTTATTTCCTCGAAGTAGTCGTGAAAAGCACTATGTAATGTCTCGGCCAAAAGTGCAATAGATGGACTCGTCTCTCTTCGAGGGCCTCACCTGCGGCTCGGCCCTCGAACTCCCTCGTCCATCTATTGCTCACTTTCCAGCCTCTACAACAATGTACTATTGACTTTGGGACATACTGCGAACATAGTGTCATGTGCAACACACGAGCTGTCTGATATTTGGCTATAGTCGCTGCTCGCTGGGCTATGGTTTAATTTTTAGCTCCAATCAGTAGCAATAATCGAACGAAATAAGTAAAATAAAGTAAAAAAGGTTAGGATTATTAAAACAAAACAGGGTGGCACGAGACCCTCCGCGGGCCCCTCGGGGCCCGCGGCCCCCACGCGAAATACTAGTTACTATATATATAGCTGAATACCCACTGACTCACTCACTCACTCACCCCAGAGTTGTTTGGAAGAACCCGTAATAGGTGAGGTTAGACTCTATACATGATCGTATCAGAAATGCCCCTACGAGTACCAGAAAAATACGAAATCGACCTGAACGTGGAAACTGACCTGACACATGGGGCGGTTCTCCGCAACGGCTCGACCTATCGAGTTTGCCCGGAACTAAAGTCGCTCAGAACAGCCGGCCAATGGGTGAGCCGGTCCAAGATTTTTCAAAATGGCGAAAACAAGATGGCCGCCATACAAAATTGAAACGCGAATAACTCAGAGGCCAGTCGAGATAGGTGGGTGGTGCTCGACCAAATGTCATTCAGAGTTGAGGGGGAAATCTGACTAACCAATTTTTTTTCCAAGATGGCGGATTCAAAATGGCGGCGAAAATTTTTTTTTATCCGATCCGATTGAAATTTTGCATCCGGGGCTCTTCGAGGCCACAGATTCAGACGGCATACTTTATTTTTCGATTCCGCCATTTTCCAAGATGGCCGCCATACAAAGTAATTTCTGAATATTTGACCTGTTGTTTTGAGGAACCCATCAGAGGTAGGGTTTGGTTCTATACACTTTTGCTTCAAAAATTATATGATAAGTACGAAAAAAATAAAAAATTGACCTGAATGTGGAAACTGACTTGACACATGGGGCAGCTCTCCGCGATGACTTGCTCTATCGAGTTTGCCCGAAACAAAAGTTGCTCAAAACAGCCGGCCAATGGGTGAACCGGTATTTTTTTTTCAAAATTGCAAAAACAAGATGGCCGCCATACAAAATTGAAACGCAAATATCTCAGAGGCCAATCACAACAGGTGGGTGGTGCTCGAACAAATATTGTTCAAAGTGGGAGTTGTAATCGGATGACTCATGTTTTCTTTCCAAGATGGCGGATTCAAAATGGCGGCCAAATTTTTTTTTAATCCGATCCGATTGAAATTTTGCATCCGGTGCTCTTCGAGGCCACAGATTCAAACGTCATACTTTATTTTTCGGTTCCGCCATTTTCCAAGATGGCCGCCATACAAGGTAATGTCAGACTCATAGACTCACTTGTGTTGTATAGCAGCTTTTAGAAAAAGGGTTCAACTTTATACACCATCGCATAAGAAATTCGATCACAAATACAAAATAAATGCAAAACCGACCTTAACGTGGAAACTGACTTGACACATGGGCCAGCTCTCCGCAACGACTTGCCCTATCGAGTTTGCCCGGAACTAAAGTCGCTCAAAACAGCCATCCAATGGGTAAGCCGGTGTTTTTTTTTCAAAAGCGCGAAAACAAGATGGCCGCCATACAAAATTGACACGCCAATATCTCAGAGGCCAGTCGAGATGGATGGGTTGTGCTCACTAAGTGACATACAGGGTGGTAGGTTACCCTCCGCGGTCCCCGCGGGGGCCGCGGCCCCCACGCGAAATACTTTTTCCAAGATGGTGGTTTCAAAATGACGGCCAAAGAATGTAGTAAAAAACGTTAGAAATATTTGAAAAAAATACAGGGTGGTAGGTTACCCTCCGCGGTCCCCGCGGGGGCCGCGGCCCCAACAATAGGCTGGCAGGGTACCCTCCGCGGGTCCCGTGGGGCCCGCGGCCCCCATGTGAGATGCTGTTTTGAAAAAAATACAGGCTGGTAGGTTACCCTCCGCGGTCCCCGCGGGGGCCGCGGCCCTCACGCGAAATACTTTTTCCACGGTGGTGGTTTCAAAATGACGGCCAAAGAATGTTGTAATATTTGAAAATAACACAGGCTGGCAGGGTACCCTCCGCGGGTCCCGTGGGGCCCGCGGCCCCCGTGCGAAAAAAATAGGATGGTAGGCTACCCTTCGCGGCCCCAGCGCGAAATACTTTATCCAAGATGGCGGATACAAAATGGCGGCCAAAGATTATAGTAAAAAATGTTAGAAATATTTGAAAAAAAAACAGGGTGGCAGGGAACCCTCCGCGGGTCCCGTGGGGCCCGCGGCCTCCACGCGAAATACTTTTTCCAAGATGGCGGATACAAAATGGCGGCCAAAGATTGTAGTAAAAAACGTTAGAAATATTTGAAAAAAACAGGGCGGTAGGGTATGAATCACTGTTTTCAAAGTGGCGGTTTCAAAAAGGCGGCCCAAGTATTTAGTAAAAAAAAAAGGTTAGGATTATTAAAACAAAACAGGGTGGCAGGGACCTCCGCGGGGCCCTCGGGGCCCGCGGCCCCCACGCGAAATACTAGTTATAATATATATAGCTGAATACCCACTCACTCACTCACTCACTCACTCATTGACATGCTGTTTTGAAGAACCCAGAAGAGGTACGGCTGCACTCTTTACATTGTCGTATCAGAAATGCCCCCACGACCACCAGAAAAATACGAAATCGACCTGAACGTGGAAATTGACTTGACACATGGGGCGGTTCTCCGCAACGGCTCGACCTGTCGAGTAGGCCCGGAACTAAAGTCGCTCAGAACAGCCGGCCAATGGGTGAGCCGGTCCAAGATTTTTCAAAATGGCGAAAACAAGATGGCCGCCATACAAAATTGAAACGCGAATATCTCAGAGGCCAGTCGAGATAGATGGGTGGTGCTCGACCAAATGTCATTCAGAGTCGAGGGGGAAATCTGACTAAGCAATTTTTTTTCCAAGATGGCGGATTCAAAATGGCGGCCAAATTTTTTTTTAATCCGATCCGATTGAAATTTTGCATCCGGAGGTCTTTGATGCCACAGATTGTGATGGCATACTTTATTTTTCGATTCCGCCATTTTCCAAGATGGCCGCCATACAAAGTAATTTCTGTATATTTGACCTGTTGTTTTGAGGAACACATCAGAGGTAGGGTTTGGTTCTATACACTTTCGCTTCAAAAATTATATGATTAGTACGAAAAAAATGAAAAATTGACCTGAATGTGGAAACTGACCTGACACATGGTTCAGCTCTCCGCGATGAATTGCTTTATTGAGTTTGCCCGGAACAAAAGTCGCTCAGAACAGCCAGCCAATGGGTGAACCAGTATTTTTTTTTCAAAATTGCAAAAACAAGATGGCCGCCATACAAAATTGAAACGCAAATATCTCAGAGGCCAATCACAATAGGTGGGTAGTGCTCGACCAAATGTTGTTCAAGGTGGGAGTAGTAATCGGATGACCCATTTTTTTTTCCAAGATGGCGGATTCAAAATGGCGGCCAAATTTTTTTTTACTCCGATCCGATTGAAATTTTGCATCCGCGGCTCTTCGAGGCCACAAATTTAAACGCCATATTTAATTTTTCGATTCCGCCATTTTCCAAGATGGCCGCCATACAAAGTAATGTCAGACTCATAGACTCACTTGTGTTGTATATCAGTTTTTAGAAATAGGGTTCGACTGTATATACGGTTGCATAAGAAATTTTATCACAAGTACAAAAAAAATGCAAATCCGACCTTAACTTGGAAACTGACTTGACACATGGGCCAGCTCTCCGCAACGACTTGCCCTATCGAGTTTGCCTGGAACTAAAGTTGCTCAGAACAGCCAGCCAATGGGTAAGCCGGTGTTTTTTTTTTCAAAAGCGCGAAAACAAGATGGCCGCCATACAAAATTGAAATGCCAATATCTCAGAGGCCAGTCGAGATGGATGGGTTGTGCTCGACTAAGTGACATACAGGGTGGTAGGTTAACCTCCGCGGTCCCCGCGGGGGCCGCGGCCCCACGCGAAATACTTTTTCCAAGATGGTGGTTTCAAAATGACGGCCAAAGAATGTAGTAAAAAACGTTAGAAATATTTGAAAAAAATACAGGCTGGCAGGGTACCCTCCGCGGGTCCCGTGGGGCCCGCGGCCTCAAAAATAGGCTGGCAGGGTACCCTCCGCGGGTCCCGTGGGGCCCGCGGCCCCCATGTGAGATGCTGTTCCCAAGATAACGGCCTAAGAATAACCCGTGGGGCCCGCGGCCCCCATGTGAGATGCTGTTCCCAAGATAACGGCCGAAGAATAAAGTAAAAAAAAGGTAAGAAATATTTGAAAAAAATACAGGCTGGTAGGTTACCCTCCGCGGTCCCCGCGGGGGCCGCGGCCCTCACGCGAAATACCTTTTCCAAAGTGGTGGTTTTAAAATGACGGCCAAAGAATGTTGTAATATTTGAAAATAACACAGGCTGGCAAGGTACCCTCCGCGGGTCCCGTGGGGCCCGCGGCCCCCATGCGAAATCCGTTTTCTAAGATGGCAGCCATAGAATATAGTAAAAAAGGCTAGAAATATTCGAAAAAACAACAGGCTGGCAGGGTACCCTCCGCGGGTCCCGTGGGGCCCGCGGCCCCCATGCGAAATGCTTTTTCTAAGATGGTGGCCCTAGAATATAGTAAAAAGGGCTAGAAATATTTGAAAAAACAACAGGCTGGCAGGGTACTCTCCGCGGGTCCGGTGGGGCCCGCGGCCCGCATGCGAATTGCTTTTCCCGAGAGGGCAGCCAAAGAATAAAGTAAAAATAGGTTTGAAATCTTTGAAAAACAACAGGAGTGCAGGGTATCCTTCGCGGCCCCCACGAAGAATACTTTATCCATGGTGGCGGTTTCAAAAAGCCGGCCAAAGTATATAGTAAAAAAAAAGGTTAGGATTATTAAAACAAAACAGGGTGGCAGGGACCTCCGCGGGGCCCTTGGGGCCCGCGGCCCCCACGCAAAATACTAGTTTTATTTTATATAATTTCAAATACCCACTTTATTCGTATTGATTATTTATATTAGTGAGTGGCATTTCAAGTGGTAGTATACAAAAAAAATGCACCTTACCATGTAGTTTGCGTGGTTGAGTCATACTATAGCTAACTAGTAAATTATTGAGAATTTAGTTCGCCGCTTATAATAACAGATAATTAATACAGGTACATTCAAACTTTGTTTTTGTATGTTATTAAAAACAATTTCCTACAACGTGAATAAATATAAAAAAAAAACCGGTCAAGTGCGAGTCGGACTCGCGCACCGAGGGTTCCGTATCATTATCTATAAATATCAAAACCAGTGTAAGCAGAGCCCTGTTCCAAAGCAAAATGTACGCAGTGTGGGGTTACTTTATATTGGTCACTGCTATATACAGGCATACATACACATTTACGGTTTTCGCAATTATTCTTTAATCTGTGCTATAAGACCTACCTTCATACCAAATTTCAAGATTCTGCGTTCACGGGAACTACCTTGTAGGTTTTGATTCCCTTGAGAGTTGAAAATTTGCGGAAATTTGCGGCATAAACGGCTGTATCTTTTGATTGCGTTGGCTTAGAAGTTTGATTTTTTCACAGCTTCAAGGGACAGTAGACCTGAGTAATTGATATAAATTTCAGCTTCATACCTCCACGCGTTACTGAGAAAAAGGGTCTTGACAAAATATCTAAAACCAGTGTAAGCAGAGCCCTGTTCCAAAGCAAAATGTACGCAGTGTGGGGTTACTTTATATTGGTCACTGCTATATACAGACATACATACACATTTACGGTTTTCGCAATTATTCTTTAATCTGTGCTATAAGACCTACCTTCATACCAAATTTCAAGATTCTGCGTTCACGGGAACTACCTTGTAGGTTTTGATTCCCTTGAGAGTTGAAAATTTGCGGAAATTTGCGGCATAAACGGCTGTATCTTTTGATTGCGTTGGCTTAGAAGTTTGATTTTTTCACAGCTTCAAGGGACAGTAGACCTGAGTAATTGATATAAATTTCAGCTTCATACCTCCACGCGTTACTGAGAAAAAGGGTCGTGACAGACGGACAGACGGACAACAAAGTGATCCTATAAGGGTTCCGTTTTTTCCTTTTGAGGTACGGAACCCTAAAAAACAAAACTTTTACACATGTACACTATTTGAAAATAAAAGTTATAATTTACAGTTCTGACAATCCTTTCGGGTCAAAAATAAACATTTTGAATGATGAAGTCTTAGTGTTACAACCAATTCCGAATGAAAATAACGTTAACAAAATTACAAACAAAAAAATCGGACATTCTATGTTGAAATTCATGCCTAAAGACGATAAATCTTATTATGAAATCATGTTAAAATAGAAAATTACACAAGATTCTACAATATTAAAACAAAAATTAGTAAAAACCATTTATTTATTATGGATGTGGTATCAATTTAATCACAAGTATTGAAACATCTTGTGCCATATCGAAGTTTTTGTGTCATATCATACATCATGCGATAAACAACCATTCATCAAAAATGGATATAGCAATCATAAAACTGCAAAAATCTCATTAATAACATAACCCAAAGTGTATGTATATTGTACTAGGAATAGCACATTATTGTACCTTTTTCACCATTAAGTTTAAATTGACGATAAAATATAACTTAACCTAAAATTAAAGTTTTTGTTTAATTTCGCTCTCCTGTAAACCAAGGTATGAGGCGTATGGCACAAACGTATTCTCACCCGACGATATCTAGTATAAAACAAAGTCGCTTTCCGCTATCTGCCTGTCCCTATGTATATGCTTAGATCTTAAAAACTACGCATTGGATGTTGATGCACTTTTTTTAATAGATAGAGTGATTCGAGAGGAAGGTTTAATAGGCAGACGAAGTCGCGGGCAGAAGCTCTATAATTCTATATAGTCTGAATCTCGGTAACGGCTCCTACGATTTTCATGAAATAGCAGGGTTTCGGGGTGAAAAATCGATCTAGCTAGGTTTCATTTTTAGAAAACGTACCTACAAAAAAATACCGAGCAAGCCAACTAACCGGGTACTAATTATAAATTTGATATTATCTCGTTTCAGGTCACTATAATAATAATCGTCGTTACTGGTGCATGTAGACGTCAAAAATTGAACAGCAATACTACAAGGAATAGGTAGAGTAATCATAGCCAAATTTTAATTCATTTAGTTCTAATTATCATTAACAAATTAAACTTATATACAAAGATTCGACTGAATTTTGTTTATTTTTCCTTGCAAATGTGTTGAGAAACGTTGTATGCTCGTGTGCTTTGGTAATTACACACTCGTCCCTCTTACTCGCGCTAGCTTGCGCTCGCGCGTACAATAACGCCCGTATGTGATGACCAACATAGGACACTTGTATCATAATTTACTATTAAATAGGTAGCATAACAAAGACCTGCGGCGTTAATTTCACAATTTTTTACCGTTCAAGAAAATCAACCAGTGAAAGCACTTTTGTAAATTTGTTTTCCATTAAATATACGTACCTACCTATTAATGATTCACATTCATTAATTCATTACCAGTAATCCGCCATAACACGAGTTCAGGTTTCAGGCAGCGTCAACATTATTATTATTTATGTAGTAGGTATAGTGTAATCTAATTTAAACCCGATACGCCCACGGTCTCGGTGTATTTTGTTCGCAGTCCTAAACCGACCGCGCTTACTCGCACAACGCGCGACGCGCCGCGTATCGCAAAATCAAACTAATGTTCGCTACTCAAATAAATCTACCCCACAGAAAAAGAAAAGTTTTCTCCTTTGTTCGTGGCCAGTGTTTTCAATAATAAAAAAGACTAAATAAAAAATTAAAGCTTAGCAAGAAAGTTAATTGCCAAAATATTGACTTTTATGCACGTATTAGTTTTCTATCGCAAATAAGGACTAATTTTAGTGTTGTTTGTTGTGATAAAAATTTTGTGGTTAGAACACAAAATTTAATATTTCGTAAAACTTCAGCGTGTTATCGTTACTCGTGATTGTTATTGCTGTTAAGACTATGCTATAAATAAGTGTCGTGAAATACTTATATAAAAATACAAACAATGTCAAACCCGTTGGCGATACTCCGAGGTCTCGGGAGGAAGGTGAGCGGAGACGAAAATCACGAGTGCAGGACCCTCCAGATAGACCTGCCTACGCCATCATCAGTCGAGATCGAGTTCACCAACCTCACACTCACTGTCTCAGAAGGATTCAGATCGAAAAGTAAGAGCATTAAATCTGTCCCTACAGAGTTTTTTTTCTAGTAGAGTAAATATTTCGGATGCCACTTCAATAATGGTGATCTGATAACACCGATGATAATAGGGTAGGTAAATAACATAACACCAGCCATTTGTTGTTACCAGCGATTTATCAACATACAGTACGTATGTCCGCGAATATTGATACTAGTAATTGAAATTGGTCAATATCGAGTACGAAATCCTTAAACGTAGATTACCTAAGGTAAGCGTCACGCGTTACGCATTTTCAAATGTAATTTATATATAACGCGCATGATGTGATGACATTGCTGATACTAATATTTTTTATCTGATTAGCTTCTATTTTTCATACTTTTGAAGGGTACAATCGATACATATACTTGTGTATTTTGTACATTGGAAATATTTATTTTAACTAGAATGATTATGAACAGAAATATTTCAATGAATTCAAACAAGATGAAAATACGACACGTTGATCATTTTTTTACGTCGTGTCATGAAATATTGGCAAATAGTTTAAAACTTTATCACAGAGATTTCGCGATTACTGATACACGTGCCGTGATCATTTAACGCCCATGGATAGGTCCGGAACCCATTTAATAAAATTATTAACACTGACACAGATAACCCGACATTGATATAACTCGCTGACTTATATTTCAGCTCTAAAGTTCAATGATATACCTATGATACTTGCTATAACTAAATCAACACAAAAAAAACAACTCGATACAATTGTAATAAGTAGGTAACTTACCTACTTATTTACGCATTGCAATGTTGCCAAATCTATCGATCTATCTATTTTAATTTTAATATGTGTAAAAAAAATGAATCCCTATTTCCCATGATTACGGCATCACACGTGGACGGCTGGACTGATTTCGCTAATTCTTTTTTGTTGTGTTTGTTATTGTTAGGTGAAGGTTCTTCTAAAACAATATTTTGAACAAAAAAGAAAAAATACTGCAAAGGGGACGAAGCCGCGGGCAACAGCTTGTGATACAAAAATATGTTGTTTTGGGTATATTTTGATAATAATCAATAATCACAAGCATGCTTGATTCATCATTCATTTGAATTGTTATCGTTTTTTGAACCGATCTATACTGACGAGCAAAAACATTGGGCCGCTTTACATAAAACTTGAAAGTGACCTGTTATTTCTGTTCGTCAATTGTACGAGTAAGTGTACTTTGCTGCTATCGGCATTTTTCAAGCACGACTTTTGTGCCGTTTTAACGCCCTTGGCATAAATAGGTATTGGACGAATAGAAATATTTGATAATTGACACGATACTTGATCTATTTTATTTTATTTATGTCACTCGCTGATATAGTATTTACAAACGTCATACCGTAGTGCAAACACTTCTCTACAGTTGGTTTATTTGAGGCTAGGTCAGTTGGTATACCGACTGATGGATATTATTTTATTAATTAACCAGCCCGCGACTTCGTCCGCGTAGAATTAGCAGTTGACATGTTAATCGCTATCCCGCGGGAAAATGCAATTTTCCGGGATAAAAAGTAGCCTATGTTTTAATATAATGGTACCAGCCATTTTCGTTCCAAATTTCCGTCCAAAAGTCCGTCCAGTCCATTCAGCGTGAAAAAGGAACAAACATATACACACTCACTCACTCACGTCTTCAGAAATTTTCGCATTGACAATTTTAGTAAGATAATGAAATGAAATTAAATGAAATTATTTATTTCAGACAAGACAATCAATTGAGTAATCCTTATCCATATATGTAATTCCAGCGGATTCATGAAATATAGCCCACAAAATGACAATGATACTACGTTCAGTTGCAACACCTGACAATTGAAATGACTTCTAAAGTAACGATGATTCAAAACCTAGAACCGGTAAATTTGTGACAAAGAATATTCTTAATATTATTCATACTTTGTTAAATCTATGCCTGGTTAAATTACCTAAAACAATTTAACAATAGAAAGTTGCAAAACTTGAGTACCTATCCACTTGAAGATTTTAGCATATATACCTACCTAAGTTTAGGTTGGAAGTCGTAAGCTATTACGTTTGGGCTAGAGTAACTAAACATTTTAATTAAATATACGTCAAGATGTTAAATAAATATAAGTGCCTAAAATAGCTTTTTTGTTTGACGCATTAAATAAAATAAATAAATAAATATCTTGGGACACATTACACCAATTGACCCAGCCCCAAACTAAGCAAAGCTTGTACTATGGGTACCAGGCAACGGATAAACATACTTATATATATAATGTAGATAAATACATACTTAAATACATACAACATCCATGACTCGGGCACAAACATTCGCATTCATCGTACAACTGTCTGCCCCTACCGGGATTCGAACCCAGGACCTCTAGCTTCATAGTCAGGGTCACTAACCACTAGGCTATCCGGTCGTCAATATAATCGTAATCGTAAATCGTAATCGTCGTAATGTGCAATATCTATTGATTTCTGATGCGTTGGTAGGCAGGTTCCAAGGCAACAACATTTTAAAGCGATAACGCCGATGAATTGACTTGAATACTATTTATTTTATTGACGTCAATTGTGTCGCAGACCACCTTGTTTGAACCGACCGACCGATCGGAGGCCAATTTAATATGAAATTCGTGAAAATGCAAATAATATAAACGTTATTTTGAAGGAATACTCGTTCATTTTGATTGCCAATCAACGTTTCCTACTAGATAATCTTAGTTAGGTAATATGATTTTACATATAATTTTTGAACATGTGACTATTCTAATATTTAAATGATTAGTACCTAGTAAATAATTTTCTAACATGATGGTAAATTAGAGATAACGAAAATAGGCAAGCATCCACGTAACAAAAATAAATAGTTACCTACCTAACAGATACCTATAATCTTCATTGACTAATATGGACAAAAGCTCAAAAACCGCTTAATAATAAATTTTATTTTGTGTAAGTGCAAGTGTATTTTTTCTATGGCTAACTACCTGATTACCTACATGCGGATGGTAAAAGCCCATCGAGGGAATAGGCGAAAATCTGAGGAATCGTGTTATAGGCGATGCGACTTGTGAACCATCACTATTTTGATTCCCCTTTCCATCTATACGCCCACAATCATGCTAAACGTGATTTATAGGTCTTGATACCTTAGGCTCTGTCTACCCCGTAAGGGATACAGACGTGATTTATGTATGTATGTTGACTACCTGGAAATTCAAAATGCGATCGTACCAGTTCTTTTTTGCTATTTACCTATTTCAAAAAGGCGAGGGATTAAAAAGAGAGGAACTGTATGTTTATAATTATATTCTTCTTTGTATGTAGGTACGAGAAAAGTAATCGTAATAAAAATAAGAATAATAAAATTATTTTTTAACAATCATGGTTTTCATGTGCGAGACTTGTTTTTTGCATAAAAGGTAAAACGAGAAAGTAAAGTTCAAGCCTAGCAGCCAAGGAAGGTTTTGGGTTGAGAAATTGCTAAACGGCATTGGCACGCTTTGACTCTGACTCAACCTGTGAAATTTCGCAGTTTTAATATACATACGTGAAAACGAGTCTGCTTGCAATGTGATCATGTTTGCTGTAGTTATTAACACGGTCGTAAGTATATGCTTAATAAGTCTAGGTACTGGTTGCTGCGGGCGGAGTAGCGTTATTAAGGAGTATGGTGTACCACAAACACTCCGACAGTTTTTGAACACGTCCTGTATACGTCTTTGACACTTTTTTTTCTTGGGCCCGCACTAATGCGTTGCCATATTTCAAGTTTTTTTTATATTTAAAAATTAGGAACTATTTACGCGAAAAAAAATAATCAAAACTAAAAAAACTAGTAGCCACTTTCACACTTTTCCACACTAGAACTGTCATTTCAAACAAATCTGACCGTGCTGAAGTCTGCCCGTTCAAGAAGGAACTGAGAGATTTGCCTACGGACCAAGAGAAGATATCAACCTTCATAAAGATCCACATTTCACATGTCCATGACCTTTCTAAAACGTGTATAATGTGATGATTTTACACGTGTTTTTAGTGTATGGAACGCCAAAGGCTTAATTGAAAATTCAGCTTGTGTCGTAAAAATGTGTACCTACTTAACAACGTTTCATGGTATTGCAATTGAGTTGTGGTTGAAATGCATTAATTTTGTGTTCAACTGCATTTCCTTGACTTCTGAATGACTGGATTGTTTTGATGTTGAGCTTTGTGTTTATTTTTTATTTTAGGGTCTCGGAAAGTAGCTACAATCGATTTTTAAATTAGTTTCAGCATTTAGAGGGTATTTTTTGCAATTATTTTGTAATTAAATCGTCAAAAGCTGATTTACATCGCGAGGGTTGAATGCGTAAACCCGATAAGTCGAAATAATTGCTTATTGAAAAAGAGCACTATTATGTAAAGAGTCAATTTTAAATTCGTATAAAAATTAGCTCGACCTATCGGGTTTACGTATATAAAATAATTCATAAAATTAATTTTTAGATACAAATAATGAGTAGGTAGGAAACACAACACATTTAATTGTCACAAAACTTAATTTTGTTTAACGTCTGTAAAATCAATGTCAGATGTAAAAACATTTATATGGGCTGATAAAAGAGAAAATCGAATAGAGAAAGAATTAAAAAAAAATGTTTAGTAGTTTTGAGTTTATTCGTTACAAACAAAAATGCGAATGTATTCTTTTTGTGGTATTAGTATGGATGAAGCGCCTCGAAATACCTGAAACAATAAGTTCTATTTGAAAACTTAATCAACGTACTACAATAGAAATAAAAAATCTGTTCTGAAAAAGTAAAGTAAACAGCATTAATAAAGTTGAAGAGGTGTTTTGTATTTTATTTTGGCAACATCGTCCAAAGTGAGTATTTACGTTCTCCCAAAACGGTAAAACATTTAAAAATAAACCAGTTAAGCAAGTGTGTAAATATCCAAGCAAGATTTTGGGCTTCATTTGACTGACCGAAAATTTTTTGTTAGGTCAAACCTCAAAATGTTACAATATTAAATTCACAAAACTCATTTTATCTACATCGAAGAATGATTACAAAAGGAATTCGAATCACAAACATCATGACTGGCTGTTTAGGGGTTCCTTAAGTAAATTAAAAAAAAAACATTAATCCCTAGAGATTAAAAAGGAGCTTTAATCCCGATATGCAGCGACTGAAGTAACATTTTAAAAACATGGGAAGTGAAAACAAATTATTTAACCAGCTACTATCACGGTTTGTTGATATTATAGCTTGGAATAGACAGACGCCTTTATAAGTCCAAAATGAAGAGTAGATATGCCTCCTTTTTTGTGTCAATGTTACCTACTGATCTAAAGTTTCCGTCTAAATAATTATCTTTCCAATTACCGCGATATACGTGGCCATTTTTAAAAGATAGAACGGGTACATAATAGTTAGTCATCCTTAAAAGATAGATAGGTAGGCAGACTTTTTTGTAGATCTATAAAAGAAGAATGTCTCACTATGCATTGTTTTGTTAAATCTCAAAAGGATGGCAGCGTTTTCAATGGAAGCACATAAGCGGCTTAAATTTTTCTGACATTTCTAACATCGTAATTACATATCATAATTCAACCAATTTACGCAAAACTTTAATAAATTATATGCTTAAATCTTACTCGTGAATTACGCTATCTATTGATGAAAACCGTTTGAAATGTCTTGAAGATCTACAGCCTTTTAGGAAGCTAAAGGATTTCATCTATGTAATCAAATAAATAAAAAGCAGAGGGTTTTCCTACTGACCTTCTAGGAGTACCTACTTTATTGGTTTTACAAACTTCCCAATCGTCAAAACAGCATCGGTTAGGATTTGAATATTGTTTTATTCGACCCATGAATTAATTTTCTAGGCGCGACGTATTCAAACCGGTGCGTCAAGTTAGAATTTCCTAAAAAATAGTGATAAAAAATTACAAAAGAAACATGGGATGTAAAATACATACAGAAAAAGCAAAGCCGGGTGAGAACAAGCTTATTCATACCTCCATATATCCAATACGAGTCGATGCTTGTTAATGTTACATACGTTAACTTACTCGTAACATTCGGTAGTGGTTTATCTGCCACCCTGATTAGTTTGCAGACAATCGGGTTTTTGTTCATTAATATGGACCTTCGCAAAGTAACGCTTGATATAATCAATTAATGTACAGGTCGTGTATCTGTCTGTATGTACCGATAAATGGATCATCATTTATCATAATCTTCAAGAGAAATAACATCTGAATTAGCCGTTCGATTGATGATAGAATGTTATATGATAGAACTAGCATTTACTCGCATCTTCGCTCGCGTGAACCATTGGCTCTTACGGTTGAAGCTCCGGTTTCACTTAATTCCTAAAATTCCCCAAAAATCCTATTGTATAGTTATGCGAAGAAGAACCGTGAAATTTTTCAGGACTCACTTGCGTACCTAAATTCCATTCCGGAGATATATTGAGATAAAAAGTAAGCAGGCATCTAACTTTCAACAAACATACCTATAAATAAACAGACATACACACTTGCAAACTTTCGTGTTTTAAATTACTGGTAAATTAGTCAAGGTAGTTACGAATCTTCTACAATTAAAGTTATTTAACTAGACTTTGATTCAATTCTTAGTCTTTATCCCTTACGGGGTAGACAGAGCCTAAGGTAACACCTTAAAAGTATAAGAACTAAAAGCCACGTTTAGCATGATAGTGGGCGTATAAGAGGAAAGGGTAATCAAAATAGTGATGGGTTGCTAGCCACATCGCCCGTAACATGATTCCTAAGATTTTCGCCCAGCCCCTCGATGGGCTTTTACTATCTGCGCGGGATGAGAAGCAACTGGTACCTACATTCTATGTTTTTTCTTCACTCCCAGACCAGCATGAAAGAAATTGTTAATTGTAATTCGTCATAATGCTTAATGAACAAAGTGATTAAAAATTATACAACTCTGTGCTAAATGGACAGTGTTCGTGGAAAGACGAGAGTCATGAGACTGCTCACGTAGGTATAGGACAGCATTTAGTATGTATATATACGTTTAATAGTCTGTAATTTTCTAACAAGCCAATCAGGTTCCTTGCCTTGTTAAGAATAGCTGGCGCATGAACTTATGTCTTGTCATACCAGTACTTCTTTATTCTATATTCATTACGACCAGGTTATTATTATATTAATGCAGAAACAATTTATGTCATACGAGTTCCTTCATTTACATTAGAACCAAGAGTGGAGTGACGATGGCTACTTTTCCTAACAAAATAGAATAATCAACACAAACACAGCCACAGCAGCGGCGTTAGGGCCACTGACACCCCGGGCAGTAATATTTAGGCGCCCACTTAAGGACAGTATTGAGGGTACACAGCCGGTGAGCCAGGAGGCCGAGGCCCCAGACCTCAGCGCCCCCCAAATTTGGCGCCCCGGGCCGTCACCCCATCGCGCCCCCCCCCCTAACGCCGGCACTGCACAGCCAGGTAACTCACGACCCAAAGTAGAGTACTGCTTAATAAAATTAATAATACAAGAAACATTATGGTGACATAGATCTGTTACAGGAGTAGTGAATAAAGCTATTTAGACTGACTATCTTGACAGATAAGTTTGTGCTTCTTTTGTTCTATACATACATACATAAATCACGTCTTTATCCCTTACGGGGTAGACAGAGCCTAAGGTAACAAGACCTGAAGGCCACGTTTAGCATGATTGTAGGCGTAAAGGTGGAAATGGGAATCAAAATAGTGATGGGTTGCTAGCCGCATCGCCTATAACATGATCCCGATGATTTTCGCCCATTCCGTCGATGGGCTGTTACGCAAGCAACGTTACAGAAGCAACTGGTACATTGTACGTTTTTTCTTTACTCTCAGACCAGAATGGAAGAATTTTGATCGATTGTGTACATTTTTTGTGTGTATTTTAGTCTTGAAGGAATAAGATTTTAGTAGGTACCCTTTTCATATGACTGACGTCTGAACTGAAGAAACACGAATTTTGCCGAGATACACTAAGCAGCTAGAAAAGCACTGTATAGCCCGACAAAAAAGTCAAGAAATTAGTAGGGGCGCCACTGTCGCATCTGTAGCAACACCATATAGTTAGTACCTACGACGAAAAAATGTTGATACTTTACTTAATGTACTAGCTTTTGTTTTGCCCGTGACTACGCTCACTTGGATTAAGTCCCTATTTAAGGGATATGAGTGTTATGTTTTAATAATAAATCCTATACCCACCAAATTTCAAGTCAATCTGATCACTAGAAGTGGGACAAACTTAACTTGCAAACAAAATGACATACAAATATTAAGTTAAATAAAATTACGTCAAAATAAAATAGGAAATAGAGAAAGCTTTTATTCATGAAAAACATTTAAAGTAAAGAAGACATTTTTGACAAATAACTTATTTTATTCATCATCTGATATATCATCATCCATGGCGTATGGCTGTGTGCCTAATTGTACACAAATCGAAGTCGTCCAATTCCATTTTGGGACGACCTTGTCTGTGTTTTCCAGGTGTAGAAAAAACAGCATTATTCTGCACCCCTTCTATCTACAATTCTCCTCACTGTACTGACCGATTTACCTGAATATCACATAAACATAAAACACCATAAAATATTTTAACAATTAAGATGTAGCTATCTAAGTGTATACAATTACAAATTAATCGAAATATTTCCGTAATACATTGTATCACATAGCAAGTATTAACACATCTCACATACGTCAAGTGTACCTACCTACGTATTTTGTAAACATAATTATACCCTCAACTTTTTAAATTTTAACCATCAGAAACAACACTCAATTACAGAAAAATTTTATATTTGTAACAACTTAGACTCTAATTCTACTCAAAATAGTAAAAATAAACCGTTACCAACCTGTGATATCGGACTTTCTTCGGTAAACATCGACAAGTGATGTCAAAAGAGTTTTTGCTTCGCTTTCTGCGAGACAACGTCTGTATACGTTAAAACTGACCTCTCTAGTACCACTATGAAGCGTTTTACTCATTTTCACACTCCATTCGATAAAATAACGCTAATAATATCCAAAAATAGTAACGAAATGAGTTTCAGACCTCAAATTTGACATTTCTTGTACCGGCACTGACAGCTAGTAGTGTGTTGCAAGGAAAAAATAAAGTTAGTTCCATTTCTTGACTTTTTTGTCGGGCTATACAGTCGGACATAAACGGAATACTCACTTAACTTATTATGAAAAGTTTCCGACCTCTTTGGCTAGCACTGAGACACGAGCGACGACGCTACTGCACTATACGACGAGTTTCGATTTAAATGCCAACCTAAACTGATGTTAATCAACCGCATAGCGCCGGCGCAGTTTTACGGCCATGGGATAACAAAACAAGAGTCTCTTTGATTCGCGTGAACCGCACAAACTAATTAGCATTGTTTTACATACATTGCACCTGTGTATAAATAAAATAAAATACTTTTATTTCAGACCGAGATCCATATAAAATTTTAGTTAAATACAGTGCCTTAACCTATAGTTAGTTGTTTTATTTATAATGAAAACAATATATTTTTAATCTACACATTTATACATAATAATTTAGTTTTTAAAACAATGAAATCAAAATTCATAGTAACATTAAAATAACTTTAAATAATCAATATATTAATAACAATAAATAAGTAAAATTCAAAATAAAATAAAATGACTAGGATAGAATGTCACAATTAGCTATTTTCATTCATATGTAAATCCGTGTATGGCGGGAAGAACTTGATAACTCAACTTACACGATTTTTTTTACCGTCGCAATGGCTTCCTACAGCATTGGTTTTGTAGGAAAAAAAATTACAAATCGATATCTACGATACTTTTAGAGATATTGCCACGTGAGTATTTGAATATATCCATACGCTGCGTATTTTATTTAACGAAATGAGATATATACGCGATGAGTCACAATAAAAAATATAATATCGTAATATATCCTTACATCAACCGATCTAGCGTACGTAAATTGACAAAACAAGATATCAAATAAAAGACGACTAATACACTATTACGTTAACAAATAAATATATCGTTTTATCTACTTATATTCAACTACTGATAAAACGAACGTAACTTGATATGTCAATTTATACTTACACTATACCAATTCTATGGTGAATAAGTTAACATGTTCGGTGATCATGATCGGTGAACATGTTGATAAGTCAATTATTATGAATAATAAGATAGTAAGAAAGATAAACATAACCATATTTGAAAAACCATCTAAAATTACTCTTAAATCAATTTAGACATTTCAATTACACTGAAAAACTGATTTTTAGGAATTAAATTAAATAATGTTTTCACTGGTTTGAGCACTAATGTATGGGTAATAAGTTGATAAGTCTCTGGGTAGTATTTTGATAAGTCTAATATCTTACAAAATAAGCAGAATTTACGAGAATACGTAACATAATTTGAAAGATTACATAAAATTATCCATAAATCAAGCTATAGAGATGAGTTCGAGATAAAAACGGATTTTGGAGAAAATGACAAACTTTAAAATCGCTGCCCTGTAAAATTGCCATTTTGGAGTTATCAAGTTCTTCCCGCCATGCACGGAAATAATGATTTCATATGTTTATCTATAATATAAAAATGAATCGCAAAATGTGTTGCTAAGCGCAAATCTCGAGAACAGCTGAACCGATTTCGCTAATTCTTTTTTTAGAATATTCCTTGAAGTATGGGGATGGTTCTTACGGAGAGGAAAATTCGAATAATTGTCGGGAAAACCCTAAAAACAGCCCTTTTCTTTTTCCTATACAAACGTTTTCTAACTAAAATGTAGAGTAAATTGGAACTTTATTGCTTTTTAATAAAGTTCATATTAAATTACAAGCACTCACTGTTGTCTAAGCAATGTAGGTGTGTTCCTAACGTCAAAGAGTCAATTTGCACTGTATTACCGCTGCACAAAGTTCAAATTCTATCAAAACAGTATGCGTGCCACATTCCAAATCTTTTCGACAGAACGAAGTCTGTCGTGTCCGCTAGTTTTTTTTTAATTTTACTCTATTTTATAGCTACTTTTCTTCTACTAAATTAGTAAAAAATAACTAAACTTAAAAACGATATCTAATATATCCCTCTATATTCGTGCTAGGTTTCTTAGATGGAGAAAATTAACTATCAGAGGAGAGAAGATTAAGTTGTCACAGTGGTCCGCTCAACTGGTTCCTTTCGTCACGGCTGTGGTAGTTCCTGGCGATCATCTCATCTCCTACGGGATCTTTCTTTTTCAAATGACTATTCTTTTGGTTGTCATTATTTTTGTTCCTATTCTTGTATTCAAAAGTCTATACCAAATAAATTTGTGTTCTAGAGAAAATTATTTTATTTTGAGAAAATGAGAAGGCCTCTCCAAGAAAATTATCATAACGAAATAAAAAGAAAGAAATCACAAAACATCAAATAAAATAAATTAAACACACTTAAAACTATACAGATAAATTGTCATAAAATGGTCCCAGCATTTGCTGGCCTTACAGCCAGCGCTGGTCTTCCGTTGGGACCATAGGGTGATTACATTAAGTAAAATAACAGTAAGTAAGAAATAGACACTAAACATTATATAATATAATAAGCCAAAAAAAAGCCATAATTTTTGTAATCTTATCTTGTTTAAGTATACTTTATCAAACGAATCTGTTTTCAGTCAAGAGATAGCCATCGGCAGAGTAAATGGAAATAGAAGTCAATGTCCTGCGCTCGGGCACTTCAGTACTTCAAATTAACCTTGGCTTACTTAGGCATTTAAATAGCAAAATAAACTGGGACATTTTTATCTTCAGCTTACCGAACGATACAATGTATGACGAAATACGACACAGTTCGAACTGCCTATCGTGCCGCGTTATCTGGTTATAATTGCTGTTCTGGGTAACTTTTTACCAGTCCTTACCTTGAAATGTTTGCTTGAAAAAATGAGGTCCGACGTTATCGGTGATTCATTAATATAAATATTTTGTCAATGCGTTCTTTTTGGAACCAAGTTGGAACATCACTTTGTAGATTCACCAACAGGTACAAGACTATATAAGACTAAAAAAGAATCAATTTGTTAAATATAACAAAAGAGTGATAACCCAATGACAGGCAAACACAGCAAGCATTAACAACAGTTTAGTTAAAGCGTGGGACGTGGCTAAACTAAATTCAAACACTTACAGGTAACAGTTAAAACAATTCAAAGGGAAGTGTTACAAAATTAACTTACAAACTAGATATGTTGAGTAGGTACTTAATAAATAAAAATAAATACTTCTCAGTAGCAGAAAAAGATAATCAGGCCCGAGATTAACCAAGAGAGGACCATGACACCAAAAGGCTGAAAAGCCAACAACAATTACCAATTTATTTAATTTGTCATTATTAAGGTGCGTCAGTTTTGTATATATATATGTATATATATATATATATATATATATATATATATATATATATATATATATATTTTAGTTATGTTTTATATACACTTTTTCGACAATCTATAATCAAAAAATAACAATAGGAAGCACGGATTACTGATACTTGTTTGTTTTATTATTAAAATACACAGGCCATCTTGCAGCATAAAATAATATAAATACATATTTACTTTAAGGCCAAGTTTAGAAGTGTCAAAACGGATTCGAGCCCGTACTGTCTACCTCGCCCGCAATCACAATCGTACTACTAACCGAATCTCTCTACCACCATCTTACGAAGTTTGACGGTTAGACATTTTCGTTGTTGTCAAGACTATGCGTGCTTTTAACAATAAGTCTGACTTAAATCAGATTATTTTTGTTGAAATATAGTTTAAATAATATTGGTATGGTAATTGTCACAAATGTTACTTCCAACTATCGGACTAGTAAGTAAATAAATAATTTGTTTCTGACCAACGTTGGGATTAAAGAAGGGTTGACGAGTATGTACACCATTACAACTAGGTCAAGGAAGAATCCAAATCTTTCCACATCTCATAAAAAGACTGCAGCAGCCCAGGCCTGACCACAGTTTCTGGACATTGACCTCTGGTGATCGTCTGCATTTTTAGTTAAACCCGTTAATAGGGACTGGTTTGCAAAACAACCACAGAATCATCTCGACTGTGTCAATAGCTTTACAAACAATGCTTACTAAGACGGTCTATCTATCAAGAAACACCTTGGGTGTATTTTTACGAAATCCGTTCTCGCAATAATTATCTACTATGGAAATTTACCGAAATGTTGTATATCCATAGATATTGAAGAGTCCGCGTATCTATTGCTTTACCGCTGCGTCACCTTGTTATGGCATTTAAATTTTGCTTTAATTGTTGTTCTAGTGTGTAGTAATTACTTAACAGGAGTGTTCAATTAAACTTATCCGGACACTTGTTGTAACGTTGTGGAATAATTTTAAGACACCATGCATATTTTGTAATTTGTACAACAACGCCCTTGGAACGCGGGTCGCATTTAGCCCGGTTTTTTGTCACTGTTATGGAATTCCTTGCTCTTATACTCTTTATCTATGCGGCCGGTATTTCATAAGTACCTACATTAAAATAAGAATATTATAAATAATTTTATTGATTATTTTTCTCGTAGTTTGAATTGCACAAGCCGCACCCAAGTAATTGCTGGCCCTTTGTTGCTGGTGGCGTGTGATTACGGAGCATCCTTAACCTTAAATCCCATTAGTATTAGTAGTATAATAACATAGAAGAAAGAAAGAAAGAAGACATTTATTCCTTTTTGCAAGGCACACAAATATAAGAGAATATACGCAATTTTATAGAAAATAAATACGAAAAAAAAACACAGACGTGAAAAATAGATCATCAGCGTTGTGTGTGTCTTCAAATGAAATACAAAATTCCCAGTAATTGTAAACAGGACAGTTGAGAGGAAAATGTAGAGAGATAGATAATGACAGTATAAAGAAACATGTAATCGTTGATATGGGAAAAAATAACGCGGTTTATTTCTCGGTTTATCCTTCATGATTCATGAAATTGTAAACGCTGTTTTTGTATTACCTGGGTACCTACGTAGAAAACGTCTTGAAGGCGTTCGCTTTGATGTCTCACAAACTATGACATAGATGGTTAGGTACCGCTACATGCCGATGCCGCTATTGGCGCTGCTAATTTCTCCATAGGTACCTACCTACTAAATGAGACGTTTACGACACGTGGAAGCGTTCAAAACGTTTTTTGGGTCAAAAACTTACACTAGAGTCTCAGGGTCCGTGGAAAGATGACTAGAAAGGCGGTTAAAGCTACACGGAGACTTACGCGTATAAAATTATGGGCAACAGTAGAGGCCAAACACTTCATTATATCTTACGAGTTACATCGGACTTAGGAAATTTATGGCTGTGTTAGAAGAAGACCTAGGTCACAGTATTGGTGAGCGAGATAGAACGAGATTGAAAATTCATTCTTAATCATTTCCAAAATGGCGGAGCTATGCAAAGAGAATATAACCACGAGCCATGGGGTATTGAAAACTTACAAATATCATATTTAAGCCATTTCAATAAATGCTCAAAAACATGATAAAAAATTTACACCCATAAATATTAAAATGCTAATTTTTCATCTGATAAACGAGCTTACAGAGCCACTAGTTAATAAAATATATAGTATACAAAAAAAAACTTAAATAGCTAGTCTGGTTTATCTAGTGACAACCTTGACTTAACAGTTGATCAAAGTCCCAGCTACAGAGATTTAATATAGACCCAGCTACAGTAGACCCAGCTACAGAGATTTAATATAGTAGTAGGTATCTAATTTTAGGAAATTATAGGTATAAAAGAAGTCACGTTAATCATAGTTGATTTCCTGTTTCACTTATTTTCGTATGTGAGTTTTTTATTTACATGCATATATATGTATACTTACATACACGCCACATCACATCTTTATACCTTGTCAAAGCTGTACTTAAATTGTAAATCAAAGTGCTTTGTTTATAAATTTAATGGTACGTAGGTATAACTAATTAAATGCAATGCATTTTCTGAATTCTGGAGCAACCCAAGGAATTAATAATTACAGATACGATTTAATAATAGTTGCCATCACAATAAGCGAAAAATGTTTATTATTATACAAAAGACACACGAGAGACGAGTCCTTTGCCCGGCGATGGGACACTATGAAGGGCTAATAACACAGAACAAAACATAATTTTCATAATATTATCCGGTGGATCCCAAACTAGGCTGGGTCTGTATCATGGGTCCGGAGAAAAGTGAAGCCTAGATGAATTATCTACGTACCTGTACTCGCACAGATCATTCGGTGGAATTACAAACTCGTAGACGATCTTCAAGGTCAAAAATGTACCTAATTATAGTTAGGTACTGACGAAGGCCGAAATTAAAGCAAGTTTCAATTTCCGGCGTCTTGCGTCTTGCGTCTTCGCACAAATGCGGAAGACTGTCCAAAATGTTTAACTTTTAGCGAATAAAATATTGTTTGTAATTTTGTAAGTACACTTGCACAAATTTTACACGTGTTCCGCTTTATTTCGACTTGTTCGCTGAATATTGTATCGTTGCGTTGTGAGTTTTCAAGAGCCTTTTTATTCATTTAGTAAGTAAAAAAGTTACAATTTGAAACCAATGTACTGGCAAATTAAATTATTAAAAAATAAAACATAAAGATAGATAGAGTAATATTAGTCTGTTTAATCTGATTCCGCAGCAGTAGGTACTACTACAGCGTGTTTTTTCTCAACATTCAATTTGTGCACAAGGCTTATGCGTGTGATGGGATCGCTCTCACGTTTTGTGGCATATTATTTTATGCGTAGCTTTAGGGGGCCTTTTTTCAAACGTGTTCAAGTCATTACAATGCGATCGTATTCTATTTTGCGTTTAAGTGCAATGTAAAAAACAAGATGAATCTTTTTGTAGGTATTTGGGCCGTCTTTGCCTACGCTGTGTGTCCATTAGAAACCGAGTCAGTAAATATGTTATATGCAATAAACAAATAAATATATTTACTTGACAGTTGTAAGAAATGATATCCAACAGCATGGACAAAATATTTTGGACTATTTTTAGCCAAATAGCGCGGAAACACTTTTCGTTTGGCAATAAATTTAGTAGGTAATTGATTAAATAAAAAACAGGCTGAATGTAAAATCTGTAAAACTGGCATCTGCTCCAAGTAGCGTTGACGACAAACGTTAGACCCGTTTAATTAAAAACTAGTTGCATTATGCCATTATGATAATTGTTGAAACATGTCACTGCGTTAGCTATTCGTACCTAATAAGCAGACATAATTACTATTAGCACTCTTACAAAGCTACGTAGTTAATTTGGTTGCAATCACTATTCATTACAATGTGTATCAAAACTCCCAGGCACTTATCCCTTTACGTATGAACATGCTTTTCACACTGTCTGCAATTTGCATTGTTATGTTTCGTTTGTTATTTTTTAATAATAGGTACACAAGCAAACAATAATTATTTTTCATCAGCTAAAAGTGGTAGGTATGTCGAAAGTTAATATCGATTCAATGAACTTTTTAACAATTACCAACAAAACGCAGTAAAAAAGTAACGCTGATGATTTTTGTAACTACAATTTTATATGCAAAATGTAGAGCTGTAAGAATTCAATTAACACAATCGGCCAAGGGGAAATAAGAAACTTTTAAATGTAACTTCTCATCCAGCCAGACATTATACAGGGTGTCCCAGAAAGTAGAGTCAAGCGAAAGTCCTGTCGTAGAGCAACTCAAGGGGCATCCGAATCACCCCCATGTATGTTCCGCGATTTTTCGTAGTTTAGGAGTTATGGCCTTTTTTCACATTTTCTATTAATCTACGACCACTCTACGAATCTGAAATCTTTTTTATTTTCATTTAATAGCTTCGGATAATCAGTGGCCAGTATTATTGTTTTACACTAAGAAGTTTTTCATGCTAAATCCGGAGTACAAACCTAATTTCAGATTTGTACTTCGCCTTACTAGAAAAAGTGAAAATTACGGATGAAGTACATTTTGATATTTTTTTTTGGCATGATCCCTTAAAGATAGATCAATAAAATTAATAGGGTAAAAAGTCAATAAAATAAGGCAGTTTTTAAACATGGTTTGAAAAAAAAAGTTATGCTAGTTTTTTTTTGTAATCGGCCTTCAAAGTCTGAACTACAGTCAAAATTTTGTCACTTTTTGTGATTCGATATTTTTTTTTGCCCAAACGGTCAACGATGTTGTTTTGTTTTTAAATGAAACACATGCACGTACTATTCAGCTACTCGTAAAAAAAACAAACAGCCAATTATCTTAATTATTGCAGTCAGAGTGAGCAAAACTGTCTCCGTGGTCGTAGATTAATAGAAAATGTGAAAAAAGGCCATAACTCCTAAACTACGAAAAATCGCGGAACATACATGGGGATGATTCGGATGCCCCTTGAGTTGCTCTACGTCAGGACTTTCGCTTGACTCTACTTTCTGGGACACCCTGTACATAGACTTGATAATTGCTTAGTTATTAATACGTGTTTACCAATCTTCAGGCTCCTTTTATTGAATTAATATCTCAGTACTTAACTAAGCGAGATCAAATCAGGAATGTGGTCGGAGATCCGTAAAAGAAATATAATTACCGACATAACTAGTCTAGGAAATTCCCTTATGGATTTCAACATACTAACTGCTTTTGGTACTGATGACTGTAGGGACCGTAAGGTTCGGAGTGGCGACTGCGCACCGGAAGGCGAGGCCGATCGCAAGGTGGTCGGATGATGTGGTAAATATTGCGGGTAGCCAGTGAGATAAGTCGACCGCTTAAATGAGTCCATGCCCGCGCGGCACAGGGGCGCGGGGTGGGACGACAATGAGGACTGAAAGTGGTGCGGGGGGGTAGCGCGCCTGCCGCCCGCACCTCTCTCGGCCCCCGCGGTCGTCCCACAACCGCGCGGGCGAGGACTCATTTATAGCGGGTGGCTGGTTTGTTATAGCGGGTTGCACGACAAAACCGATCGCTGCGGGGTACATTCCGTGAGCTCTTAGAATGCCCTTCGGGTTTGTTTTGCCGTGTCACTCACTCTTATAGGTTTGATACTTGAATCGGCCGATGGTAATCGAAACCCGAATGGCATTCCAAGAGCTCTCGGACTGTACCTAACTTGGGTATTTTGTAATTCGATTTTGTTTAGAAAAATGACTTTCTGCCAAGTTTTTTTGCAGCAATTACTTGGCAATGATATTTCCTAGTGCTGGGGCCTCACCGTGACGTTAATGCGATTCAATTCCGACTCAGTTCAGGTTTTAGCTGACATTTTTAGTATGGACCTGACAGGCGAGCGAACCTAAACTGAATTGGAATGTAATCGCATTAAGACGTCATTAATCCCCCTGGTGGCTTCAAAAATAAATAGCCCTTTGCGCCCTATTTGCAAAATAAACTTGAGATTTGGTGGATATCCAAGCAAAATCGTCGACAACTTGGCTTAAGTAATGGAGTATTCAATAAGTAATAAAGTATACAGTAGGTACAGCGTAACGACGTGCAACCTACTGATAGATACCGTGAACTTGAGCGCGTTCGCGGCCGCTGCCACTGTGTCATTACCGACCGCTCAGTAATTGCCGCTAAGTAACTAAGTACCCATTCGCGCTAGTACTTATTACTTAAAGTTATAATCTATAGCATATTCAGAGCTGTCTCTATCTTATAAGCAATATTTTTTTTTTGAAAAATGTCATCACATCTATTTTTATTTTTTTACTAGCTGTTGCCCGCAACTTCGTCTAGATAGAATTCGTTTATCGCTATCCCGCAGGAATTACGCAATTTTCCGGGATGAAAAGTATTCCAGACTATAATAGATAGCTATGTTCCAAATTTCATCCAGATTTGTCCAGCCGTTCTGGCGTGAAAGAGTAACAAACATCCAAACATCCATACTCACAAACTTTCACATTTATAATATTAGTAGGATATGGAATGTCACATAATTATGTGTCTTAGCTAAGTGTATTATATGTATGTATGAAGGACGAAATTATTCGTTCTATTAAAGCGGAGCGATATTCATGAAAATTCAATTATCTTATTTTTTTTTCTTCAAAAATAAAAGAGGAGAATGCTAAAATTAGTAGATACCTATAGCACTTACTAACGTCGTGACCTATCATCAGAAAAATCAAGCGGAAAAGCTATTAAGGCACAAGATGTTCCCTCACCCTGCCTCAGCCTTTATGTAAGTTTTTACTAGGTCACACGACAAACTGTCAACAACACAGTCCGCTCTTAGAATGCCATTCGGGAAAGTCTTGCTGTCTCATTCACTCTTATATGGGTTTGATACTTGAATTGGCCGAGTTAGCTATTAGCTACCTAAATAATAACTAAACAGTCCAAATACTAATCAATGTTTAAATAATTAATGCCAGACGAGTGCTGTTATCATTAGCTACATAATTTTTTTCCCGGAGTGTATGTAAGTTCATTTTGTCAAAAAGGTTTAGTTAATTAATCACTAATTCACCGCGGACGCGGTCGCGCGAAGCAGCTGTAAGGTAGTAAGTAAATAAAGAGTTAAAAATAGTTTAAAGATAAAAACAAGAGCTGACTGAGTGGGCAAACAAACGAGTGTGAGTCACAGCATGTTACCCCAGTTCGGAAGATGTCAACGCAGTGACCACGCGCGCTCTCGAACAAATTCATTCCTGACCCACTGGAACTCTTTCGCAGTAATTGTCTTAGTGACGTTACGTTCAATTGGCAAGGAAAATGATGTGGTGTTTACTGTGAGAACGTTGTACGGTGAGTCAGGAATCAAGAAATACTTATTGACATACTAGCGACCCGCCCCGGTTTCGCACTAATAACATAAAGGCTGCATTAAAATTCGATGCGTAATTTAAAAAAATCTAAGCGTACAAACATGCGTAACATACTGACGCTGTGAAGTAAATAATACATTTATACGAACTAGTTTGAGTTAATTTTTAGCATTCCATAAGCTGCCAACTAATATTTCTTATTTTCCTTACGCTTCGCTAGCTGCCCGTCCGTCTGTTTTGAGCCGTTATAATTGTTTTAGAATAAAATCGTCAATTATATGTACGTAACAACACGGGTGTAACATTGAGCCCCTTAATATTAGGTACTCGCAAACCGAGTCATATTTTGACATTCAAGTCTTGAGATATATACGTATTTACTTAGGAGCATTTAGGATATCCCGATCGAGACTATGGGCAAAAATAATAGGAATCAATGTTATAGGCGACGCGGCTTGCAATCCATGACTATTTTGACTGTCAATCGTTCAAAGGTTAACTGGAAGAGATCCCTTTTAGGGATAAGTTCGCCTTTGTGCATGTGTGTTATCCTGTATTCATCTTTTTCTTGTGTTTTATGTACAATAAAGAGTTATACATACATACATACATACATTTTGAATCCACTTTCCACCTATACTCACTATTTTGCTAAACATTAGGTTTGCTAAACCTTAGGCTCTGTCTCCCGTAAGGGATAAAGACGTGGTGTATGTATGTATGTATCTATGTATATCATTAGGCGTTATTTCTAATTCACCCGCTCGTTTGTTATAATCTTGTGAATAGTAGCAGTCTATAATAAACCGAGTCAATCTGTTAATTATTTACGTCAACATTGTCTTAAAATGTTTGATGATCCATGGGCAATCGAATTGTGTCAATATCAATTAGCAATTATGTTATTAGTAGGCAGGTAGGTATACATACTATTTTTTTAATGCAAGAACATGAAACAAAGAATTATCTTAAAGAAGTGCGGTTTACGTTTCCATCAAGACAAGATAGAGTTTAGAAAAGTAACTAATTTTAGATAGATTTTTTATAACTATTTAACATCTGTCCGTTTTCGAGTTTATGGCAAACAGACGGACAGACGCGGAGGACTTTGATTTATAATATGTAGTGATTTAACTCTTTAATTGTAGATACATATATATTAAATAAATAAAAGACTGGAATTGTTTCAAGCCCAGTTATATGTTAGGTACTTGGTAATGAGGCTATTAACTTTTTCCCAAGAAAGCCTACTTGACGCACTTAAACTACTTATACATAATCCTTTTCTTATTTGTGGCGAATCAAGTCGTTATAGCGACGACAACTTCGCCAATGTGAGATAAAATGTCGGTAACGGTTATCGGGCTCTTAGCCAACGGTCAATGATATCCCTCAGAAACTGCCAGGAAATTAGCCGATGCTCAGGGTGCACCGGAACAAGCGCTGCTCTTCCCCCCGGACGGATCCGAAAACGAACCGCAGCTCTTGACCACACGCGGAGCTAACCCGACTCGCATCCAATCCTAAAAGAAGGCGTACCTATTTTTTTTATTTGTCACTTGTTTTTCCAAAAACTCTGACCCTCATAGAATATTCATCACAGGCGTCACTGCCTATCATTGTGATTTCAATTGCATAAATTTATGTTAATGTTGGCGTTGTTTACCCAATCATTTAGCAGGTCACATAAATTAATTCATTGACGTTTTCTAAATCAGCATATATTGTTCACACGTTTGCTTTTGTTTTTTTTATACGACAAGGAAGGCAAACGAGCAAGTGTATCACCTGATGGTAAGCGAGCACTACCACCCATTAACACTCGCAACACTAGAGGATTGCAGAATACCTCATGTGCCAGTAATTTCACCGGCTGCAAGCACTGCTGTTTGGCGGCAGGATTAGCGACGTCCTTCCAACCGCAGAACCCGTACCGTTTATTTATGAGTCTGGAGTTTATTTGAGCTGTTATGTATAATTAACGTATTTTGCAATAGAAAAACCCGCTGGCTATTCTTGTTATTTACATACAAATTAAACCTATAAACGTCTACATATATATGCTGATTGTTAGGTGTGACTACACTAAAATTATACATTTAGTTTTGGTTCTAAGCAGTACCTATGTAATTCGTATTTAGAATTGTCTACTTTATTCTTTGATTCTGTATTGTTTTGTACTGATTTGTGGTGTTCAATAAAGAGTATTTGTATTGTACTGTATTGTAGAACCTTTATTTAACCTTCTCAAATGGGGTGGTTTAAATGTCACTTTGCTTCAATTCTTTTAATTCTATTCTATGCTTTTGTGTGATGTTAAATGGATTTCCAAAGGATGTTTAAAATATTTTGTAAGTGCCCACCTATCAATACCATGGTCTCATTGAAATTACCTACCTATGTATATTAAATTTAGAAAAAAAATGGTTTCTAAGTTAGTATCGCAGATGAGTTGAGCCGGGCTCACACGCGAGGAAGTAATTACTTCAATATTTATGTTTACAAAACCACTTTGTCCTTGTACAAGCAAACATACAATTGAGTCATGAGTCATTTGTGGCTGCCGCAATGAGTTTTATGCGAGTCCTGCGCAATTGAGATGTCCGAGATAAATATTTCGCCAGTTTCCATAAGGCTGGGCGCACACTAACGAAATCAGAACACTTCACACACTTCAGAAATCAAAATGAGTCTAGGAAACGAACTGGCAGTTATTCCATTGCCAGCTCATTTCGGAGAGACGTATTATTATTACCTGCCAGATGATTGAGAATGTGAGATAAAAGGTTGGCCAGGTCTGTATTGTTTGTGTTTAGATATAATGAAGTATGTGACTTATTTAGCTAAGGGCAAGACCAAAAGCCCAAGTCCAGTAAAAAATAAAAAAAAATTATGAAGAATGTACTTATAGTACTAGTTTTTACGCTGCCTCAAATATCTACTCTAAAATGTGTGCTTACCAGCATTCGCAATAATAAAGAAAAACTATCACAATATTGCTACTGCAACGTTCTAGTGTAAAACTACTAAAGTACTGTCCTTCATGACTAATTATAAAGAGAGATACTCTCGGTAAAGTAAATGTCATTCACGATAATGCCCATCGTTCTTATAACTATGTTGTTAAAGGTTACTTTTGATAAATCCACACGTCTTCCACCATCTAAATATACGTCGACATCAGTCATTTTTTTGAAGTTGCATCCAACTGGATTTTTTAGGTATTTTCTTCCGATTTGGCTGGCTTCAGAAAACGGAGACGGTGATATGCATCTAGCCTAACAGACCCTACAAGTCTTATCGTAATTTGCTATCGCTGGTATGACATGGTTATTATGATACCAGCTTTAAATCTACGCAAAGGCATTTTCCTTGTTGTAACTTGTATTTAGATTCAACTGAGAAATAAACATGAAACACTTAGTTACCTTAGTTTATTTTAACTTTATTTCTATGAATGCTAACTTCACTTATAAAGATGTTAAAAAATTTAGGCAACGGCCAAACATAACTGTAAAATAAACAATTACACTATATTATATAGGTACATTAATATTACAAGATTTACTTACTTAAGTATACTTATACTCCGAAAATCGATTTTCGAAGTTCGTTTACACTACTAGTCGTGTCATTAATTTTGATTTGAGGGACGGTATAATACGGACTTCGAAAATCGAATTACGGAGTCCGGAGCCCCCAGGGTATCGTGTTAAAAATCTGCCCTTTAATTTTCATCTCTCTCAAAATATTCTACCTAAAATTTAAGTAAAATAAAATAATACATAATTTTATCCGACTACGGCAACGGGTAAGTATATTTACAAAATCTAGAACTAATCATAGGTACCTAATAGAATTAATTATCCTAACCTAACCCATGGTTGCGGTGTAACAAGGATTTTGTTCTTGAAAAAAGTATTCTTTAAAATCTTCCACTCCGATATTAGGGGCCGTCCATTAATCACGTGATCTTTTTTAAGCATTTTTTTACCCCCCCTCCCCCTTGGTGATACATGGTGAGGTTTAAGACTATTCCCCCACCCCCCATCCAACATCACGTGTATTTTTCGTATCTACAAAAACGCGTAGCAACGGCGAGTCAAGGTCACACTACACGCCGCTTTTCGATTTAAAAATCGCGCGTTTGAAAAAATAATGAAAAAATAAATACACGTGATATCTTACTACACCCCCCCTCCCCCCTTGTGACATTTCGTGATTTTTGTCAGACCCCTCCCCCCCGTCAAGCCTCACGTGATTAATGGACGGCCCCTTACTCGGTAAGTCGTCCGTTTGTGTGTTTTTCTATCTTTCAATGAAGGTCGACCGGGGCTAATGGGTTTTATGGCATTTTTAATAACTTCTACGTGTAAATGAAATTTATTTATTAATATACAAACCATTAAAAACTAAACAATAGTAAGGATCACTAAAACTACGAAAGTTGATTCAAAGTAAATTATGTTAAAAATTATTAAAAATTAACCTAAAAAATGTCCCCCTGTTTCGTGCCTGGCACTTTGCCCTTGTACCTAAATCTAACATACAGGATGTCCCAGAAGTACTGTGACACAGTCAGACCGGAGGTAGGTCAGCTCAAGACGGATCTAACCATCCTAACATGATCTCAGTAAAAGTAGCTCGGTTTTCGAGTTATTGCTAAATTAAAGTGTTTAGTGAATTTTCCCGGTTTCTTTAACATTGATAGTGCTGGCATCAACTTGAAACGGTCCAGTAGACCATATGCGAATGGGAGCGATTTAAGACGGTGACGAAATGGGATTGGGGACAAAGTTGCATGAGCCATTTTTGGGTTCTTTTTTTTAACAAACTAAGTTTTCTAGATATGTAGGCATTGTAAGTACCTACAGATCTTTAAATTTATTCCTTTATTAGACATTTACAGTTAGATTTACAGCTATAATATTATCCTAAAATAAAAGCTTTCGGACCTGAGAAAATGGGGCTATTGCGTTACAACAGACGCACGCAATAGCCTCGAAGCAAAAACGTAACCTACAAATTTTAAATTGCATATCAACTGCAAATCTTAAGCTAATTACATAAAATAATCAAAACAACATGTATTTCAATGAATTAACAAAGGTACATACAGTTCGATAACATCGATTTACTAGGATTTTGTAAGATACAAATGCACGTGTTGGCACACAAGATGAATCGAAACGACACATTAGAAATGGCGGATTACTTAAAAAAAGAGCTCGGCCACGACATCTAGTGATCATTTTTTGTACTTTTAGTGCCGAAGCGTTTAAAAAGATGGCGTGATTAGTCCTAAAGGACGCTTTTCTTATGATAATTGGAACGGACGCATTAGCCCCGAAGACAACATAGCCCCGTCTGACCTTATACCTTTGTTATGATTAACAACCGAGAATAGCTATTGGCTAAGGTCGGTGCTTACCTAAGACAGCTTGTTGCTCAATCTAATCAATAATCACTATAAAAAGATAATAAGTACTATTTTCTTTGATTTGTGACAAGGCATTCTAGTTTTTCAAGGAAAAACCGATAATTAGCTAGGATAATATAATATGGACGAAACCAATGTTTAAGTAGGTACTTAATTGGATCGGTTATAATAAAAGTAAGTGGTCGCATTGACATTCGCACGTTCTTATTTAAAAAAGAGAAATCAATAAATACTTTATTTTAAAATCACCTCAAGGTCAGATAAATAGTTATTTATGCAACAAGAGAACAAAGTTGATGTTTGGTGCGAGTGTTGATTTTGAACCCCGAGTAAGCGAAGGATTCTAAATAAGAATCCCGAGTGCAGCAAGGGATTCAAAGACAGAAGATTCAAAAAACTTTGGTCTCGTGTGACACATATAATTTTTCACCTCAGCAGCGGGACATTTTGTCTTAATCGAAAAAAATACAACAAGGCCAATTTAACCAAATTTTTTGTTTTACAAAATGTATAATACGCTAGAAGTAGGTATAAGTACTATTTGTTTTGAAAAACAATACAACAAAGAATTTATAAAAAATGACGATTTTTAAAATATGCAGACCGCAATTTATCCACGTGTTCACGGGTAAATGTGGTCGGCCAGCAAGTACGTCGCACAGTACAGTTCCCCGTCGCATGGCGCTTTCAGTGAAGAATCTACGCGTTATTGGCCCCACGTATCATGAGCGTCTTCCTGCTGAACTGAAGAATGACCCAACTGACGAAGCATTTAGATCCAAACTGAGAAAACTTGTTGGATAAACCATTACTCTGTTCGAGAATTTGCAGATATTGACATGATGTGTACTTCTATTTAATGAAATGAAATGAAATGAAATGAAATGAAATGTTTTTATTCCAGACTTGCATCCATAATAGAATTTACAAAATAAAATATTAAGTGAAAAATTAAATTAAATGTCTTAAATCAATAAATAAATCAGTAAATAAATTAGCTCAAGTTAAATCAAATTAAATTAAATTAAATCAAATCAAATTAAATGAAATCAAATATTTCATTGTTACGACATGGAATTGTACTTTCGATACCTATTAATTTGTTTTATTTGACATACTTCCTTTGATTATTTTATGTGTTTTAATTGGACGATCCCAGTTTGGTGACATTATTACTGTTATAAATGATTTTATTTTTATTTTGTTTTAAATTTGAATATCCATATAGTGGAGAACCTATGTAAACGTAATTATTTGTTGCTTCTTTATTATTTTATACAATTTTAACATTTTGTGACATTCAATTAATTCTTTAATTTAATTTTATCTTCGTCTTCAATATAAGTTCTCGTAATTAGACATTGTACAATATACTGAATGAATAAATAATCTAAATCTAAGGGTCGATTTTTTAATCGTCAGATAGGAACTAGTCGACGAACAACTCTATGGGTATCTGTCAGTTAAGTGCTTATCTGAGGGTTGAAAAATCGGGCCTTAATCTCATAAAAAACCATTCGGAAGAAACTACGGGTGGAGGCTAAAAGCTTGTTTCTAGCTAGTACATATTACGAATACTTACCAGTAGTTTTGCAAAGGGCCACAACTTGATTCTTTCGCAAAACGTACATTTGCCAATACGTTCTCAAATGCTAACCAGATTGCAACTAACCCGCTAGACTTGTTAGTCTTAGTCACAGTATTTACTGTGTCTTAGTGATGATGAAAAAAAGAGACAGACACTGATTTTATTTCATTTGATTCGTACCTACTTTATTTGACTACCTTGTAAGACTTGTTGGCGGTTAAGACAGCTTAACAATTGAAAAGAATACGTTCAATATAATTGATTATTTCACTACAGCCACAAGACTGGCTGCCCTAGAAATAAACCGGTGGGTGGAAACACGGAATTCGAGGGGTTATAAAATACCCTGATTATTAATACCTACCTACGCTGATATGACGACTAAAAGATATTTTCTTCTTTTACAGATACGAAGACAATACTTAAAAACATATCTGGGAAGTTCAGATCGGGTCAGCTGACAGCCATCATGGGCCCTTCAGGCGCCGGCAAGTCATCACTTATGAACGCTCTGACAGGATTTTCGTAAGTTGTTCTATGACTTCTGTTAGTATCGGGAGTGTGTGAAAGGTAATTCCACGACTACGGTTCAAATCCTTTGTTCATTTCAATAGGACGTTATATTCGTGTTCATGACGCATGCGATTGCGCTGAAGTATCGGGAGTGTGTGAAAGGAAATCCTATGGATAATAAATAGGTACAATATGTTATGTTAAGTTATGCGACAAATTTTAACTAGGTATGAATTTCTGGTGGTATTACGAGTAAATAATGTTACATCAACATGGGTTCAAAACTGCCACATAAACTTTCTTAATTTTTGTAACAAAAAAATCAATTAATGATGGTACTGTCTTGTGAACGAAAGCGCTTTAGAACCGAGTAGCGCTATTCAATTTGGCTAAGGTGGCAATCATTTATAATTTTTTAGTAATTTCTAGTGACGTTTTAAATCTGATTTACGGCCAGTACGGTATCCACAAGAAAAAGTGGTTAAGAAAGTACAAAGAACTTTTTGGTGTTAAAACTTAACTTTTAATAAAAAGTTATTCGTATTCAAAATTATGGCAAATGGCAGGTATAAGTTTGTTATTAGACCCATATTGCGTGTGTGATCACGTCACATTATAAAGGCGCATTAACTTTGAGATTTTTCAAGTTGTAAATTACTGAAACAATTTAATATCTCGAAAATTAAGGCTTTATCCAGCAATGTTTATATTTTTTTAGGGTTTAAAATTTGTCGCATAACACATTAAGACCACTGACCGGTTGGAAGAATAGATAGCAAGTGCAGGTGAGGCCAAATAAACTCACTTTTTTTCTATAACAGACTAGAGCCTTTTTATCTAAGAATCCCAAGAGTCTTTTCAGTGTAGTGTTACTAAGGCTTTATCTCACTGGTTATCCCTTAAACCACTTGTATTTTGCAAACACACTTCCTAGTTTAGTTTAGTCGTCGGATATGGACGCAAGCAGAGATATTTGGTTTCGTACCTAGTTGGTTATCTAATGGCCCTTACCGAAGCTGTTGTCGTATAGTACATACTTAATTTGACTATCTTGACGCTAGATTTCCATACGGTCATCAATTGACACGCCCGTCTCGTCACTTGATATATCTTCCGGCACATCCAATACTCTAATATGAAAGGTACTAAAAATAAGTTCACTGGTCACTTTCGGGTGACAAGCCCATAATAACATGTTTTCCCTTCAGGACAAAAGGCGTGTCTGGGACCATACGGGCAGGAGACAGCGTTTGTGTGTTGGGCAAGGACCATCAAACGCTCAACTCGCTCAAGCAGTATCGCAAGAAGTCGTGCTACATCCTTCAAGATGATCGCATCAGCTCGCTCTTCAGCGTCGAAGAGCTCATGCGGTTTGCCGCCGACATGAAACTGGGGCACACATTAACAGAAAAACTAAAAATGACTGTGGTGAGTATTTTTATTGGCTACAATTGATGAAAGCATGACGATTGATGATAACGCATGTAAACGTTAAAATGATTGTCCTCCTCCTCAGTGCGGTAGGTGACTTTACCGTAATAATAATACTTAGGTTAGGTTTTTATAATGTTTTTATATTTCGTATTAATATTGTTTTATTACTTTTATATAAATATTATAAAAACCTAGCATAGAGAATTAAAATAAATATACAACATAACAACATTCCTAAACAAAATACACAGGAACAAAAAGTTCATTGTACAATCCTTATTATACATATTAAACACAACAACAAACAACAAATGTCAAAGCGACAAATCGAAGACAATAGTACATTACACCCCCGAAGATGGTGAAATAAAGAATGTCTCAGATCGCAGGAACTTCTTGCACGAGCCAAAGGCGAGGGCGATAACAATGCGACTTGAGCTTTCTTTATTAACGCCCGAGGTGTGTACTCAATTTTACGTCTTTCCCTGGCCAGGAAGTGGAAATTTCCGCCCACGGCCCGTGTCGACGTAAAAGAATTTTAAGTTAATAGAAACTTAACAAGCTTTTAGGAATAAGGGAGTAAGATTTAGTCGTTCTGTTACAGATAAACGAAGTCCTGCAAGACCTGGGTCTGTCTGGGACTGAGAAGACTCGGTGCGGGAACCTCTCCGGGGGACAGAGGAAGAGGCTGTCCATAGCTCTGGAGCTCATCGACAACCCTCCGGTGGTTTTCCTGGACGAGCCTACCACGTAAGTATCTAAATTAGTCCAAAAACGTTCCTTTTTTTTAAAGTTTAGATACTAAATTAAGCAGAAATTAAAAGAACCAACTGCCGATTTAAAATCTTAAGTCAACATCCTGCCTCTTGTGTAAAAGAAAAAAAAAGTCGATACAGTGGATCCAGTTGGGTGTCATAAAATAGGTGTACATCATACATAATAGATATTTAGAATTCTCATTTTTTTTAGTTTGGATGTCAATTTAGGATCTATGTATAATGATTTAAAACTGTTTAGCAACCATTCTCATATGCGTGGGTGGCGAGCTGCGGCAGGCGGTAGCTTGAAGTGCTAAAACTAAAAAGTTCGAAATATTCTAAATAATAAAAGAAATGATAGTCATTACCGTACGAATAAAAAATGTTTTATCTGCCTCGAGTGCCCCCTCCAAAAGTAGTAAGTAAGTAAGTAAGTAAATGCTTTATTGTACAAATATAAAGAAACAGATACAATTCACAAAAAAAAATAACATTAATATATGCACAAAGGCGAACTTATCCCTATAAGGGATCTCTACCAGTTAACCTTTGAGTAGATGAGAGGAGCATTAAACGAGGGGAGGGAGTAGTTTTTTCGTATTTTAGCTATATAGTAAATGTTTAACAAAATACAAGTGACCTAGCTGCAGTCTTGTGTATTATTTTGGTCAGATTTAATTCATTTTATAACCCATACCTATACGAGTATTACCCAATTTTCAAAGACGATAAATGTATATATATGTATGTATGTATGTATAACTCTCTATTCTACATAAAACACAAGAAAAAAAAATGGATACAAGACAACACTAAAGGGATCTCTTGCAGTTAACCTTTGAACGATTGACAGGACATAAGTATTAGGCAAGAGTAGAGACAGAAAAAGTAAAAGAACCGATCGAAACCTAAAATAATCCTAAATGCCAAAATGTTAAATAATGTAAGATATAATAAACTACACGTAATAGATAATGATAAACTATATACACACAATACACAATAAATAAAATATACTATATAATATATAAATATATATACATACACACACAAGTTACAAAACAAATCACATTCATTTAAGAAGACCCATCGAGCCATTACGCCTTCAAGCGACTGCGCAGGGTAGCAACAGTCTGCGATTGCCCTGATATATCATTCGGCAACCGATTCCAGAGTCGAACAGCGTGCACGGAAAAGGAATTGGAATGTAATTTGGATTTGGAGACGGGAAAAGCGAGAGATAGATTGTCACTCGACGACAACCGGATCTGGGAACCAGCAGCCAACTAACTAAATCTCCGGGAAGGTAGGAAGGGCATTGAGGATTAAAAAGGACGTTGAAAAGCAACGACAGGGTGTGAACATTACGGCCAAGACAAATAGGCAACCACTTAAGCTGAGCGCGAAATTTAGACACATGGTGATATTTACGCAGGCCAAATATGAATCGAATACACATTCTGGAGCCGCTAATGCTTGTAAAGTAGCTGCTCAGAGAGGTCTACGTAAGCTAAGTCGGCATAGTCGAGCAGAGGGAGAAGAAGAGATTGTGCAAGAGTGATCATGGTACGAAGGGAAGAAAATTTTGCAGGCGTCTGAGAGTGTTAACTTCTTAACTAAAAATACATAGTCCTAAAATACCGATGTTTAAAAAATCGTCAAAATTTAAATAACTATTTAAATTTTAAAATATTGTAAAAAATTTCGAAGTTTAAATACCTGCATGTTTTGTATCTAATTAACCCTAATGACATTATGACCATCATTAATGTTAATCAGGGGTTTACCTAAAATTTAATTTAACTTGCTTCTACCAGTAAGGAATTAGCATTCCACGAATTCGTGGAACAATATATTTTCCTAATTTTCGCATTTAAGTCAGAGCTTTCAAGATGAAACTACCGTGAGACTTAATCATCATTACACATAAACGGATTACTCACGTATAAAAAGTCGAGTGATGCTCGAAATAGCAAGAATAATGTAGCATTTTAATGGTGAAATATTTTTTGTTTGTCCAGTAGTTTTTAGTTTATTCATTACAAACATACTGTCATTCGCCCATTTTACACGCTTAGTAATAAATTAGCATTCAAGTAAGTCGGTTGTTTTATTCTCTCCATAGCTGAATACTTCTCAACTACTCGTATATATAAAATTCTATCGATATCTTATCTACTGATCACTTATTAGGTCACAACACTATAACTATCAAACTACATCTGTCATCGAGAAAATAAATGATTGGAACAACTATAGTTTGTAATTGCTATCGTTAAAATCACTTGGTGAAACTCACACTTCGAGTTGACTGTTTCTATTTCGCCTACGTATGACACATAGGTAGACAAACAGTGGCCCTTGGCTGGGTTGGGAATTGCCCAATGTTGCTAATTTAGACTTTTAAAATTGACACTTGTAGCTTTGAGATGCGGACCGAGGTATCTTAGCTATTAAACCTATCAAAAAACATAGCACGCAAGAGCCGATACGTTGCGTATTACAAAACTTATCGAAAGACGTCTGAATTAGATTATATTACAAAGTACAAAAGCACTATATTGCGATTCTAATCATTCGTATTCCATTCGAAAAAAATCCTTGAAGAAACTATAGTCATTCTTATTGTTTTGCTCACGTTCTATGTTCTGGTGTTTCAGGGGATTGGACAGCGTGACGTCCGTCCAGTGTATCGAGATGATAAAGAAGCTGGCTCGCTCCGGCCGCACCATTGTCTGCACTGTCCACCAGCCTTCTGCTTCCATCTACGCCTTGTTTGACCAGGTAATAAAATAAAATTATTACAAACATTTTGAAATGTAAACCAGTTATAGCAAATCCTACAAATCAAGGCTTTTGTAAGATGGACACTACTAATGTACTCAAAAAAATGAAAAACCTGTTTTATTGTATAATATTCGCAGATGATTAACATTAAATTGGAGGATAAAAGTAATTTACGTACATACATAAATTACTGGCTGATTGACGTAATTAACGGTTGAATAACTGAAAATAAATATAAAAAAGGAGGTAGGTAATAAAATGCAATTTCGGACACTAGAAACCAACACAAATTTAAATAAATACCTATTTTCAAGTATTAAATTAATGATACTGAATGACATCCCACTTGCTCGTTTGCCTTCCTATTCATATAAAAAAAAAAAAAAAACATGTCGACATTTGGAAGCTGATTAAAAATCACTTTGTATTTAATTTAATTCCATACCAAATTGAAACGTTTTGTTTTTTATGTGTGTTGGCACTGGCAAAAGCAAAAGTCAAAGTGCTTGTCATTGAAGAAGATATTGAATAAAACCTTGGGGTTATTCTACACTGGTATTTTAGAAAGTAAATGAATTTAATCATATCAAAGTTTTATAATCTTTTTATCTGTTAAAAAATACTTCAAAAGATTTGTTCAAAATATCTACGGACAGGCGACAAGTAAAGTTAGTGCTTGTGAGAATAATGAATAATATTAGTAGTAATATTTTTTTACCACAAAGGAAGCGTAAAACACATCAAAACAATGCAAGCATAACACTTACAAGAGTCAATTGTGATTTATATGTGACAAGTTCATCGCTCTTTGCCCTTTTAGATGATTTTTTTGTTCATTTTGAGATTTTCATGCTATTTATTTTTATGCACATTGAGTTGTAGGTTTCTTTAGTCATTAGGTACTCTTTACCTACACATTGTAAAATTGCGAATGGTTTAAGCAAATTTTTCATCAAGTATTCTGATTTTAGTTATATATATTTTGGTTGTAGAATGGTGGTTAGGGCCTAAATTTTATTGCTTTTCGTGTAATTTTCATTAGATTGCGCGAGCTATAGTTTTTTCATGTGTTTAAAACGGGAAATGACGTGTATGTAGATGAATCAGTATCAAAATTGTTTCATTTAACAGTCTATGCACCATGGCTGGATCGTCCCTTTAACACAGTTTTTCTTTATCTTTTTGCGGTCACGGGACTAACAACAGAATTTCAAAAAGTTCATGGACCGCTGTTTTTCATTTATTTATACAGATTGTGTCACTTTTACTCGGTGTCATATTAAAATGGAATAGAGTGTACCTAACACGCGTCCCGAAAGACGGTTGGACTTAAAGTTCGTAAAAATTCTCACTATAGTCGCTAACCGTAAATAGACAATGGTGCAAAGTAACGGTTAAAGACTTTAACTTTAATGTAATATATCACATAAACAATATACTTATGGCTAGACTACTAAATATTTTATATTTATATTACTAAATATTTTTAGTACTAAATAAATAAATATTTTTGCACTTAAAATCTACCCGTCATTCCGGTGGCGTATTATGCGGTACAAATCATGAAGTGTCGTTCATTCTCTTGCGTTCCGTACAGACACCGGTATACCTACGACATACATCCAATATGAACTAGCATTTACTTAATGAAGTACCTTGGTATTGTGGTTGCGCTGTAAATATTGCGGTCGCAACAAGAGGACCAAAACATGGTTTTTCCTTGAGTATTTTTCTTAATTGGGTCATAAACAGATTGAGGTTTGCGATTGTCTTTCCTACAGTCTATAGTTCAGAGTCCATAGTTTAAAAGTTAATTATAATTGTTTTATTTCTTCAGGTGTATATCCTGGCGGATGGTATGTGCGTGTATCATGGCGCGAGTGAAAACACGGTGCCGTACCTCGCCAGCGTCGGCCTACAGTGCCCCAAGTACCACAATCCCGCGGACTACAGTAAGCTTTCCTTTCAACCCTATTTAGTCCGCTGCCGAGCGGAGGTCTCTCGCAGTCGCTTCCACAACAACATCGAAAAGCTAGCAAGTAAGTCGTCTATGCATCCATCCTCAAGACTGACGATATTGTATGCGGCTTATGTATATAACTTCGCTGGGGTAATACTTATGGTAGACATCAAAGCCGCTAATAACAAAATACGCATTGCAAACTTGGGATTAGGGTGTTCTAACGGGGGATCTTCGATTTGATATGAATTATACATCTGGGGCCTGTTCCGCCGCTCTTTGTTCTCTTTTTTCTCTCCTCCACGAAACAGAAACGGCATTATAAACATCTGACACTTAAAATATCGGGAATAACAGGGAGTTGTGGAATAGGCCCTGAAACTGCTAACTTTTATTTTTGCTTGAAAGCGGGAAATCACATCATATCCTCCATATCTGTAATACTTATGTTATGTATAATATTTAATTATGTTATTAGTTAAGTGGTGTATAATGACTCACCATGTCTTGATTCTGTTTGTATCGGCCCATTCAGACATGTCCCGGCATGCCGATTTTTGTTTTTTTGTCTTCTTTTGAACCCGAACCTAACTTATAACTGCTCGACCTCTATCGTGCATAATGCCATTCCAGACTGCGTATACCTTTAATACTGAAAATGAACTTCAAGTCTTATTCTTAAATTTTAAAATTGGAATGTTTGTGTTATTTCAGTGTTGGAAATAGCGAACGGTGAATACGGCAGCTTCAATGACGTGCTAGCCGCTGAGTGCTCTAAGAGAGACTGGACTCGAGCGGTGCAGCCAGCACAGCCCGTAGCAGACAAGACACCAATGTTCTCCTACGGGAAGAGCACCGTGGCCATCAACTCACCTCACGAATTGTACAAATTCGGACTACTATTTAGGAGATGCTTTACACAACAGTACAGGGATTGGGTGAGTCACTTGAGTATTCAAGATAGGGAACTTGACGCTCCGTTGCCACACATGGAACACCGACCAGCTTGTACAAAATAATATATGTTTACATGGAAACTCCTCCTCCTCTGCTACCACAAAAGTACGTGTATATCATACAAACTTAACTATCACCAACACCACACAAAAACACTGACGCGTTTCATTCCCTGCAAGCGGGTCCGGTCCATCCTCAAAGCTAATAATAGTAAAAGGGCTTAACTTAAAGTCAAGTTAAAAGTCGGAAGTATATCTTATTTTCTACGGATATTGACTACGATTACCTTTCATGAGCCCTTGATCATGCGTCTGCCCATCTGTCCGTGATCATGATGCAGCTACTTCAAAATACCTGGAGCTCATGACAAGCAATTAATCTGATATCCCATAGAAAATATATCCAATTTAAGTAACGTGAAGCTTTTCTTTTTTGTCCAGACGGTGACTCACCTAAAGGTTCTGATGCACATCCTGATGGGGATACTGCTGGCGCTAATGGTGGGCCACTGCGGTAGCGACGGCTCCAAGACCCTAACCAACATCGGCTACCTGATGATCTCCGTTGTCTACCTTCTGTACACTTCTCTCATGCCCGGCGTGCTCAAATGTAAGAAAGAAAGAAAGAAATGTATATGAAAAAGGGTCAAAATATCATTTATATCAAAATCACATAAACATGTTTCATATACAATAACTGTGTTTTTTGACGAATACCCGTGTTAATTCAAATTTGATGTATTTTCAGTTCCCGCGGAACTGTCTATCATCAAGAAGGAAACGTTCAACAACTGGTATAGTCTAAAGACTTATTACATCGCACAGATGGTCACTGGTATCCCTATGCAGGTAATTCATTAAACCAATTCCAAATTCTGTAGATCAGGGGTTCCCAAAGCTGTCTGAGCTACGACCCATCTAATACAAGTTTACAAACTTGGGACCCACCTCTAAGAAATTCAACCGTTACCAATATGAAGAAAGGACTTTTCAAATAACAAACGAAGTGTTAATAAATTTTTTTTGGCGTTCTACAGGCAGGGCCCACTTAATATTTGCTCGCGACCCGTAGTTTGGGAAACCCTGATGTAGATAATTGAATATGACTGTGATCCCTTGTTTTGTGACTTTTGAAAATCGGAATTTTTCTTAAATGTTATCCAAAAAGAATTTGAAACGTCATTCGGAGAGTTGAATTCCTGGCATTTTGTCCCGATAGCACCAATTATTTAAGGTCATTTTGTTTTGTCGGCTCCTTATTAGCTGATCACAAGCATGAGTATTTTGGGAAGGTTATGTGGCACTCGAAATAAAGCAGGATAATCAATCTAATGTAACTCTATGTGTTTCTTGTCGTTTAGATCTGGTTCTCGTTCGTGTTCTCTGCGCCGTCTTACTTCCTGACGGAGCAGCCGCAGGAGATGGCCCGGTTCATGATGTACGTGTTGGTGTTGGCGCACGTCACGCTGCTGGCTGACGCCATCGGCAACGTCATCGGGACCTGCGTCAACCCCATAGTACGTACAATACTTCGAATATACGAATACGAGCAAAAAATCGAAGCAGCAGTTGAAGGAGAGTTCTTGATTATTACTTACTGGCAGCTAGCTGACGCAAACTTTTAGACTAATTATACTTGAAAGGTAAACAAACTTTAGCTGTCAGGTCAGATTTTGACGTTAAACTAAGTTTAGTTGCAAAGATTTGATTCATACGATACGCTTTTATTTAGTCTTATATTATAAGCTCTTTTAGTCTTGGCAATATCATTGCGGTTTGCGGAGTAGCGTGCCATACGAAATACAGTGGACACTGGACACCTGTGGGCGCCGCGATACCTACTGTCAATGGCGCGATTATATTCTCACAGTTTTCAAGGAAATTTCAGTCCTCATTATTGGAACTTTTTTGATTAAATTAGATAATAGTCATTATGAGTTGTTATTTTATACAAATGATTTGTATCTGACACCTGCAGAGATTATTAATATTTAGTTGTGATTAGTATTTAGTTTTATCGTGTGAGATTTGAATACAGATTACGTCAAACCTCCATTGATATAACTAGATGTATTTAAGTAGATAAGGATTATGACAAATAAGTACACCCCAGTAACTTATCTAGATATGTAAACAGAAATAAAGTATTTACGCAGCAAGTCACGTCAGTACGTTTGACGAATAAGTAAAATCGTCACTCACAAAGCATCTACGTCATTGGTGCCTCGTTTTCCGTATTTTTGGTAGAACAGAGACTACATGACTATAGTACCATATGCTATTGCAATGGGTTGACGATATTGATATTATTATTTTTGTACTCCGTTTGCATATTTTAGTTCACCTTTCTCTGCAGCTGACAGTCAGATCCCCGATCAGACTTCGTATCTGATGTAACATTCATATTTTGTTTTTAGAACGACTTATCACATCCGTGTTTTTTTCCGCTAATTCAACTGTCAATGCTTAACAAATTTATGCCGTCCTTCAAGATGGGTGTTTCCCAACACGATAAAGATACATTTTCATTATTAACCATTACGTAATTGTGATTTATACCTACATTCATCGATTTAAATTTTGGAGCAACTGTACTTACAAGTTGTTGTGCACTTCGTTAAAATTTCATTGAAAAACGAGAAAAAAGTTACCAAGGAATTGTCTAAACGTGGCCTTTAAGGTTTGTTACCTTAGGCTGTCTACCCCGCAAGAGATACAGACGTGATTTATGTATGTATGTATGTATGTAGGAGTTATCTATATAGAAAACGGTAATGATTTGTTTGATGCATTGCGTCAGGGCCTTGTTAAGCAAATTGGAAGATATTTTAAGCAAATCTGACTTGCTTGTTAGATACTAAACTAATGAATTTTCGTAACTTTTCAGAACGGTACGTTTTTGGGCGCAATATCGACGTGCGGGATGCTGGCGTTTGGTGGCTACCTGGTTCTCCTCTCGCACATGGCTCGTGTGATGCAGATCATATCTTACGGCTCCTTCGTCCGCTACGCTTTCGAGGCTTTGCTTCTGACCGTGTATTCGTACAATCGCCCGCCGCTACACTGCCCAGATGAAAAGATTTATTGTCACATGAGGTGAGTATGCGTAGACTATACTATTGTTCTCAAATGAATGCGTAAACAGTGAATTCCACTTTTCGATAGAAGAATCGAAGTAACGTAATTCAAAAGGTTTTGTACTTGTTAAGTGGTCCATACTTCCATAGTATTAAGAGAAATGATTATAATACCAAAATGAACTTTAGCCGTAGGAAACTTGTTTATCTGGAGCGATGTCTTAATGCGATTCAATTCCGATCCAAAGTTGGATCGATCGCTGTCAGATCCATACTAGAAGTATCAAAAATGACAGCTAAAGAATAGTAGTAGATCACAAGATATTTTACCTGGAGTGCGAGTCGGGTTACGTCCGAGTGTGTTCAAGAGCTGCGGTTCATTTTTCAATCCGTCCGGGGGGAGAGCAGTGCTTGCTCCGGTGCACCCTGGGCATCGGTAATGATTTCCTGGCAGTTTCTGAGGGATGTGATTGACCGTTGGCTAGGAGCCCGACAGGGGGAAGGGGGTCTTTTGACCGTATTAACGTACAACTTTGCCGACATTTTGTCACAAGATTATTGAATTATATTTTTATTACTTTGAAGTTGTCGTCGCTATAACAACCTACTGATATGCCACAAATAAGAAGAAGAAGAAGATGATGATATTTTAACTTGGCACGTTCATGTCCATATTTTCAACTTTTTTTAAATTTATTTATTGAATTTTCTTACAGGCATCCCAAGGAAGTGATAAAGCAGTTCAGTTTCGAGACGGATAACTTCTGGTTTGACGTTGCTGTGCTTTTCGGCTCTATAGTGTGCGTGCGGATTCTTGCCTACTTCACACTGTGCCGCAGCGTCAAAGGCTCAAGCTGAGTTTAAACAAGGCGCATACTTAGAACGAGGATATTCGATAGCTTAGCACTTGCAGAACCGCGTTTAGGTATGGAACAACGCGATTTTATTTCAAAAAACACGGGCAAACTATTTTTATATTTCATTCGGTTCGCATGACTGGCTGTTATTCTTTTGTTCTTCCCCAAGCAACCGTAAGAAAGTGCCGCACTAAACGTTTAATGACAAGTTGTCGCGTGTGCTTTTAAGACATTGATTCCTTTAAAACTCTTCTAACAGTGAGAATACTGCCGTGTTCATGTGTCTTACATATGCCTCGCACCATCTTGCATATAATCGGGATAAAATACTTAGAAATTATATTTAAAAATGAACTGACTGAATTCAATTTACATGAGCTTTTTAAACTACTTTTGCAATTTTGATAAAAAATCTTAACTATTTAAATGAGTAGGCAAAGGTGTGTGCAACTTACTTAAAATATATTCTTAATACTGGTATTTAATTTAATTTTAAGAACTTATCGCTAGTTTAGCTAGTAGTTTTGATGGGACTGTGATCATTTAGTTTATGTAAGAATAGGAACTAAGTGTAATCGTTTTAATATAGACCAATTTTTTACTTAAACATTATTTTGTATAATTTTTGATTGTAAGGATAAATTTATCTGAAATACAGTCTCACCGATTAGTAATTTTATGATTGATAATAATTGTGAGATACTTGTAGAGTAAGTACCTATGTGAAACTGTAAACGTGCAGATACCGATGTATTGATGTGGGTATTCCGAAATATGGTGTTTTTTTCTATTTAATTTGATAAATGTCGTTTACAAGGCTGCGTCTGAAAGGAGGGTCTTTATCCTTACCCTTACCCTTTATTGAGTACTGTTTATTTATTTGTCTGTAAATTTATTGTAATTAAAATAATTAAGAAAATGTGCAAGCTACTTAATGAAAAAGTCTAGGGTTTTGTAACAATATTAGTAAATAAATTGTTTTAGAAATGCCCGATTGAACTATATTTTATTACTACACAACGGTAGCTTTAACTAAACTGGTGAGAAAAGGCGTTAGGTACCTATTATGATAAATTTATAATTTGAAAAAGGTTCCCGTTGTTTTTGCTCTGTAGCACTAAGTCTCATCCTATTAATAAAATCAACAAAAAAGGTTAACACGGGCGTAGATAAGCCAGCATAGCGACAGTGCCCAAGCAACCCGCGTAAGGGCGGTGTTCGGATTGATCCAGAGCTGATTGTCCCAGCTGGCATGCTCTTGGTACAAGCAGTATGCTTGGGTATACCCCTTGGGGGAGTCTTACATAACCCTACGCATCCCCGTGCCTAAGGCATCCATACAGATTTCCTCTCCGTTAAAAAAAGGTAAGGTTAGGCCAATGCTATGCATTCGAAGCTTCAGTTCAGTCGTCATTCATAATAACGAAATTGAAGGGAAGGGAATATGTAGGTACTCGGGGGCAACGAAACCGGGTCACTTTTCATACAACTTTCTACGGGAAGTGACCCGGTTTCTTTGCTCCCGAGTATAGTTACTGTAAATACAATTAAATCCACTTAAAATAGACATTTATTTTCTTATTTTATACTTTCTATTAAGTTTAATATAAACAAATATGCTATTAATACTTTCCGCAATCCATAAATTTTATTGCTCGCCGAGTTTTAACGATAAGCCTAACATTAAATCTAAAATCATTGGATTCAGCGGTACTGATGTCGTTGTACAACTCGATTTCATATAAATATTGGGATAAAATCGACACTTGACTTACTTTACTCGGTCTTTGAAAGTATTCTCGCAATTTATAGACAAAAGTGTAATGAGTATTCCATTTCTTTGATTACTTTTCTTCAACGTGTTGTGGTTCCAAGTCTTCTTTAGTTTCCGTTATCTTCGTTTCAGTTGTTCTCTTAACTGGTGGCTTCTGCGGTGCTATCGCTGTGAAAAGATGTCAAAGTTTAGGTCTGTTATTCATGACAGCTATGTTCAGCTTTACCGTCACTTTAATATCTTCAATGTATGACAATAAATGATCATAATATCTCCATACAAGAAGTAAGTTCGATAAACATGAAACTAGACTAGTGTTTTTTTTTAATTTCTTGCAGTTTCGGACCTTTATGGACCCCTATAGGGCCCGTGGACCGACCTCACTGTAAAAAAGCCCGATAAAGACGATCCTTCAACTTAAATAGTTTGCACAGACGGGCGTAACAAGGCTGCAGTCACCTTGTGGATTTGCTACTGAACGAGGAGAGAAGGGGTTGTACCAGAGTGAAGTAAATTTGTATTTGATTTGCAGGGATGACTTAAAGAGCTTGATACTCGTTATTAGTATTTACCAGCCAAAAGCATCCTTTGAAGGGTGGAGAAGGGTGCGTCGACCAGCACGCACGCTGCTATAGACACGATCACTGTGTACGCAATGTCGCTTGCTACCTTCATGAACTGGAAACAATAGTTAAGTGAGCCAATTGATAAAATTGTAGGTAATATGTAGTTCTTTAAAAACCACGCAATTATATGCTAAACTTGGCCTTTAGGTCTTCTTTAAGTATGTATGTATTTATGTAATAGTTAACATTCATAGAGTAATTCTGATTTAAAAGATAAAATTAATAACTAAGCTGAAGCCTATAACTATAAAGACGTAGTAATAGTTAATTAATTATTGCATGAGAATAATGCTATCTGCGTCCTTTTACAGAGTCAGTAGTACAAATTATTTCAATATGTAACTTATTTTCTTAAGAACAGAACAGTCTGTGAATGTTCACAGACTTCAAAATAAAATGAACTTAAATAAAAAATATCAAACATTGAACAGGTTTTGCTAAAATTTACTTACACCTAGAGATATATTCTGGCGAAGATATTGTCAGACAGTCGAAAATAACCTTATGTTTCTGAAGTTGGCGCGGACATAATGACAAAAGTTTAAGTGCGTGCTGCGTGATTAACTTTAACTTTTCCATAATAAAGAGCTTTTCATTTAACAAACTACATTTAAAGGGATTTCAAAGTAAGGAAGGTCCTCAATTTGAATTTATGTTAAGTACTCTTTTTCGTGTTTATCTTATGTGTCTTGAACTTGGTCCCATATAAATTTTACTAAAATACTTTTTATACTTAATGATAATTAATTATATTTCTTTTTAAGCTCGGATAGCCTATCTTTTTTATGAACATAATTTATGTGTACGTAGATCTTCGGATAGAACACTTACCATAGTTTCGAAAGTGAAGTAAGTAGGCATAATGTCAGCTCCGTGCATGACAAACTGCATCGGGTAGTGGAACAAATACATCGCGTATGAGATTCGTGCAGTGAACTTCCACAACTTCAAGGAGAGGAACCAGTTTATCGGACCTGGAACGACATCAAAATGAAAATGAAAAAGTTTATTTTGCAAATAAGCCACCAGAGCTTTCGGAAAACACACCATTGCCAAGAAGAATGAGCAACAAGAACCGAAAGAATAAAAACATAAGTACACAAGAAGTACTTAGCACATAGATCAGACTATTTTTGCATTGTAAACAATATTCATTTTAAATAATTTTGTGAGTTGTACCTACCACATCAACATCATCATCATCACTATCACTACATAGTATAAAATAAAGTCGCTTTCTCTGTCCCTATGTCCCTATGTATGCTTATATCTTCAAAACTACACAACGGAGTTTGATGCGGTTTTTTTAATAGGTAGAGTGATTCAAGAGGAAGGTTTTTATGTATAATACATGCATAATATATCGTGCGAAGCCGGGGCGGGTCGCTAGTCAGTTATAAAGTACATTTTATTCTGAATTTATTTTGTGGAAGATTCGTCGTTTTTTGCCGGATAAAATGTTTAGGCGCAATTTAAACGTCTTTGAATGGCTATAGTGTAATCTTTGAGTCAGCTATCGTAATGATACTTCGTCAGTTAAACCAAGACATGCGTTTCAGTGATTATACGATCCACACGAGCCAATCAAAATACTAATGGGATCTAAACGCCATTGACACGAAATCAGCCATCCTAGTGATAGTTTAGTCAATCCAGTGTAGGTACAGTCAGTATCAGAAATTAAAGAATATTCGAAGGGCTCAAAATGATCTGCACATCCTCTTATTACCTCGGCGACAGAGCCGTGAGTAAATCTTTGTGAGCTCTTCGACTGTTTGTCAGCTTTTGATGCTGACTGTATTAAGCCGTAGTAACCCGTAGCCTCTCAAGCAAAGAGTCGTGGGTTCGAAGCCGGGCTAGCACCTTTAAGTTTTTCAGAATTTATATGCGAAATCTCATTTGAAATTTATCATGAGCTATTAAAGTGAAGGACAACATCGTGAGGAAATCTGGTTAAACCTGCGAAGCAATTCAATGGTGCATGTGTTGTTCTGTGAGAACTATAGCCACAGCCTTCTCATTACGAGAGGAGACCCTGTGCCTAGCAGTGCAACGTGGAGATAGAGATGGATTGTACCTACTCGTATATGTTTACTTACTATTAACAGGTTACATAAGTATTTCTTGGTTTTGGTGACATTTAGTATTCTTTTTTTATTAATTTTCTGACGACTTCAATATGAATTAACTTTGCTTGACATTCTATTTAAACCAATATATTTTTATATTGAACGGCTAATAAACAAAAGTAAGGAAGGCTGAACGAATGACTTCATTCAATGTCAAATGCCAAAAATAATATTGGTAATTACATAAAATACACACATACACACATATATACTGATCTGAGTATAGCCTTACAGTAAGTTTCGGTTACAAAATACATCTAGAGCGCGTTTTTGCGTTAAAATGTCAAATTATACCATGAGGACAGTTTGTTGCCGTTTCAATCCGCAAGTGGTGCTGCCACTTTTTCCATTGTATGAGACGTTTACGTGTCCGCGTTCGAGTCTTTTTTGTGTGAAAACTTACAGAAGAGGCTCTGTTTATCTCACCTCCGTATCCGTTAACACAGGCGTAGATGAGCCAACAGAGCGACGCTCCCCAGGCGGACCTCATGAGCGCCGTGTTGAAGTTTATCCATAGCTGGGCATCCCAGTCGGCGTGGCGGTGATACATGCAGTAGCCTGACGCCAGTAACGCGAGGAGGTATCCACTACACACGGTCCACTGGAAATGACAACATTACAGTAGACAAACAGTGGGCCGTATATACGAGTAGAATATGAGGATAATGATGATGGTGATAAAACTAGCTATAATGAGGGATGGTTCCGAGGACGCCATCACCAGATCACGACTTAGAGGGACTTGGAGGGAAAAGAGTAGGTATATGCAAGCGTATTGATTAAGGAATTAATTGTGGCGAAACATTTTTTATTCAACACGAAAGTATAATAATATAATGTATTAGGTAGATGACAGTTTAGTTAAAACAAATTTCAGTAAGTATGTCGTTGTAGATTGCATCCATTACATCATTGTGATACAGAAAGCTGTCATAAAACGGAATAGATTTTATCTGAATATGTGATTCGTCTAATCCGATAATTGTGTAATCACATAGACGATCACGTTCCGGCTGGATCTAGCGCCTTGATTGTGTGAAAGGGTGGGAGTATCACAAGCAATAGGTAACATTTAACTAGCTTACGACAGTATTATTAGATTGGAATCTATTGTAGTTCCGTAATGCGATACTTGCCAGCTTTAAAAAAAACAACTGTTAAAATATGAGGTCACTCACCACAGACATTTTGACTTGCTTCCCTTTCGAAACATGAAGCATGTATCCGAACAACATGCCGATTATAAATGGAGGTGATCTGGTCATCGTGTTATGATAGAAGTACACCACGTATTTTGTACTGAAACCAAATATGTTAAACATTATTCACACGCCAATTTTTTGGAAATTATATAAAAAATTGAGGCCTCTAACCACGACTGCCTATTGTTATAGTAAACACTAAACGTCCAGGCGTAAATCATATCTCTGTATTACTCGCATGGCGTCTAGGCTAGAGCCACTGATGTTATTTCTTATTACTCATGGATCCCAGTGAACTGTTTGATGAAACTGTAAATGGTGGTGATGGTTATAGAGCCGAGCACGCCGGCGGCGAGCCCGGACCACGCGGCGCGGCGGCTGCCCAGGACCCAGAACAGGACCAGCGGCGACAGGATGTGAAGTTGCACGTCCACTGAGAGGTACCAGGCATGAGACAGGCACTGAAACGTCATAAGTACAGTTTTTTTATATCTGAAATTTGAAGATAGGAAGTAGGCAAAACGATCAGAGTAAGATTAATTGGTTAAATGAATCAAAACTTACGATGTCGCGTGGGTTGACTATATTCTGAATATGTAGCAGCGCAGACCACCAGTAGTCCCGGCACTTCTGTGTCTCCCACGCGACGCTGTTCCATCGGACGCCGTCACTGACTTGATGGAGCACCGAAGCCTGCAGCAGCACCGCCGCCGCCAGCAGAGGGAACATTCGCAGCAACCGATTCAGGTAAAATAGGTGAATGTTCTTTACCAATTGCACTGAAATTCAAATCGACATGTTACGTTTTCTAACCTTTAATGTTGAGATCGAAACATATAAATGTTCACAGAATTTCATTTTTCCACTAATGACCTAAACTACTTACTCTGTTTCATTTTGCTGACTGAAGTATAAACTAGTAGCAGACCGCTGAGCGTAAAGAAGGAGTCTACGCTTACATTTGCAGCTACAAGCCAAACTGATCTAAGCTTGGACGTGAACTGAAAAATCAATAAGCATCGTTAGTGTTTTGTTAGAATCAAATACTGCAAGGAGTAAAGGAGGGTTTACCACTTACATCGCTGACGTCAAGACCATTTGACAAATAGGCACCAAGGTAGACAAGAAAAGTGTGGCCAACGATGACCCACAATATAGAGAGAGAACGGACGCCGTCCACGCAGTCGAGTGCTCCAGGTTTACTGCTAATGGTCATCAGCCGATCAGTATTAGAGTAAACCGAAAAGCAGCTCCACAATTGGCTAGGCTTCGTACTTTCTGAAACCACATTAAATACAATTAAGTAAAGAAGTCTATCTAGAATCATTCTCTTACGTTTTAAATTGACGAGAATATCACATTAAATTACCTTTCAATAGGAATATGTGGCGAAGCTCGTACGCTGTGCTAAATAAAGTCAACAATCCCAGAATGGAGAATACGACCCTGAAAAACAGTAAGTGGTAAATGCGTAAATTAATAAAACACCAGGGCATGAAAGTTCTTTGAAATAATTTATCTTACAGCGCAGCAATATCAGCACCGACGTATGGCTTATCATCAGGTAGTCGACACATCACTTCCGTATAGTTAAACTCCACGAACGGACTTTCATGCAAAGGGGCTAAAACTTCCTCCACTGTACAGGGTCGCGGAATGCATACGGCCAGCGTCATCGGTATTATATTGGCGATGATTATTCCCTCCAGTACTCTGTAATTATTAAATGTAAAAACTCTTAAATGTAAATTGTTTAACAATGAAAGTTCACATTTGTAAATTTACCCACCTGTCTTCGCTAGGTAACGCTGCCAATTCTTGTCTGGCCAGCTCATAAGCTTCCAAATTCCGATCGCTTAAAGCGCTGTTTAATTTAACCCATGATACGTCGGCAGGCCAGGAGTCCCCAGTCAGTATCGGAAAGTCTAGGCTTTGTGTTTGAATGAGACAATATTTGCCCTGGATTGTGCTTTCCTCAAGGGGTTGATTAATGGCGAGGCATTGATGGTAATTGCCAAGGCTGAATGAGTTGCCTCTCAGTATGTTTTGAGGTATTCGGAAACTGGCATCGTAAACTAAAAAGCAAAACATGTTCACAGTTTTTTAACACAGTGATGTGCATACTGTTTTGTCTGTATATTTGAGAGCGAATCACGTGAAAACGGGTGAATGGATTTTGATGCAAACTTTACTAATCTATTGAGAAAATCATCGGCCAGGTTATAGGCTACTTTTTATCCCGGAAAATTGTATAGATCCCGCGGGATAGCGATTAATATGTTAAAATTCGCAGTTGCCTAGAGTCGCAATGTAAATAAATACAGCTTCAGTATCATAGAGGTGCAATACGGAGGGATTTTTCAAAATTCCCACGGGATAGGGAATAAATGGGATTTATAAGTCCACTGAAAAGGCAGCCTATCGCCATAACTATAATGACTAGACTCTTGAAATTTGGCACACAATTAGGGAATCATAAATGCTGAACATTCATTTCAAAACTTTTCGAGATTCATTCGAAAAAAATAGGGAGGAAAAAGGGATTTATATTATTACTTCGAAATGTTCTTGTCTTCGTAAATATTATTACTAGAACATTGAACAACAGTAGATAATTATGATATCTGAAAACTGATTTCAGGATTTTGCGAAATTCCCGTGGGATACGAAAAAAGAGTAATAGACTTGCTAATATATAGTTTTTGGTATTTGGCAGACATATTCCTTGATGATCAAAGAGGTGCACTACAAAGGGATTTTACAATTTTTTCAAGTATGGAAAATTAACACTTTAAATTTAGTAGGTAGACATGTTCTTTGAGATCACGTAGGTGTCATAAGATTAGATTTTTCAAATTTCCCACAGAACAAAAGGATAGGATTTTGAGAGTTTATTTCGTTGAGGTATGTGAGTGGTACTAAATCATTCGTGCTAAAGTACGACTCCGATTTGGCTGGTTTTTGTACACTTTCGATGGGAGAGAGGAAGAAGCTTTAGCGCAAATATTGATTCTGCGCGGACGAAGTCGCGGGCAAAACCTAGTTCAAAATAAATTAGTAAAAAAGACAATAATTATCTTAACTTTCAACACAACAGGTACGAATACTCTTCATTGAACTTTACAGAACAGTAAAGTGAGCTTACAAATTTATTATTTGTAATGGGTAGTTAACTTACATTCAAAAGCCCTCATCTCCCGCAGCTGTTCCTGGCATAGTTCTGGATCCAACACATTTTCATATAAATCGTAATCGTACGCTAAATTGGCTGTCCAATTGTTAACTTTTTCTTGAGCTGTAGCGCCCGTAAACAACAGATATATTAATAAAAAATACATTTTGTCAATTAAAATATTGCGACCATTTCGTTAGCACTAAGCCCATTACTGGAATCAAATGAATGGCCTGTATTTTATGTCGTTGAATATGATAATTTTGATGATAATTAGTGAAAATAATAATATCAATCTTAGATCGGATATGCGTCAAAAAATGATCAATCATTTTATCATGCGGTACTTACTTATTTTTTGCAGGTCTTAATTAGATCTGTTTTAAATAATTTATTGAATCTGGCATTATTTTGCGGGGTCCAATTTCAATTAACAAAAGACCAGCCAAGAGCGTATCAGGCCACGCACAGTGAAGGGTTCCGTACTTGCCTGTCACAATATGGGGATATTATGAACATAATTATTATTTTATATTTTTATACGATACTAATGTGAACATAGTTCACGGTTTCAAGTACATTTTATAAGTTGATCGACTATTACTCGTTAAATTGTAAAGCAAACCATGCTGTGATTGTTTTCCTTTAAACTTCGTTATATATATTACTACTGTACATTTTTTCACCCATCCAAATAGAACCGTTTAGCTGGCAAAAGGGGGGGGGGGGAGCCGACGACACTTGACTCTAACGATAATTAGAACTTTAAAGTTTATTATTTCGCAAACGAATCCGTGAAGCGAAAAACGGTTCTCCCACACCCACAATATTTTTGAACGCCCTTGCCAACTACACCCCACACTATGAGGATAAATAAGAAAAATATTCAACATATTATTTTACCACTTTGTAGGCGTAGTTAATATATGTACCTACACCCATGCCAAATTAAAGCTTTCCAGTACTAAGAATCTCTGAGCTAAGCCGCGGATACAGACCGACAGACGGACGGACATAGCGAAACTGTAAGGGTTCCTTGTTGATTACGGAATCCTAAAAACAGTTACCTTGCTAATCCGCTACCACAAGGCACAAGGAGTACCTACAAGCACTTAGCAGGGAGTAGCAAGGTAACTGATTTTTGTTCATAGATCTGTTATAGTAATTAGAAGTCCTAGATCACATAACAGTAGTTGTGTAAAGCGACTGAATCCGATGTTTATAAAGTGGCCTGACAATTAAAATCAGTACCTAACTATACTTTTGCGTGTAATAAAAAAAAATGTGTCCCAGATTTTACTATAGAGTTTTGTTCCTGTTCGTCACGTTCTTCATAGGTACATACCTATAAAAAAATGACGAACAAAAAAGTGACGAACTGGAATGGAAGTATTGGGACACATTTTTTTTTTGTACAGCAAGAATCGATAGGGTAAACGATTCTGATAAGAAAAACCCAAAATAGTGAAATTCTGGCAAAGATGTTCCTGTAGACTTTTTTCCTGAAAAACGCTCGTTCGTAAAAACTAGCTAAGTTGAAATTAAAATTTTAAGTTAAATTTCATATATGCTGCAACGCCAGTTCGTTTTCTTTGAACTTGGCTGAACACACTGCCGGGTGTTTGGATTTAGCGAGGCCGTCACCCTGTACCCATATTGCCTGCCTCGCACGTGCTTGCAATCGAATTCACCGTCACCATCTAACCTACCTTGAGTCAAAAAAAAATGGAGCATGCCTGCGTTTTTTTATCTCATACCTAAAATACCTAAATAAATTAAATTGGTATTAGGTAAGCATAATTAGGCCTTTTCTGATTACTATCGGATTGATGAATTGAATTCCAAATCTGTTAAAATACCAACGCACAGGGGAATCTTTGCGTAGGTATGTGTATTATTGATTACAATAATTAAAAACAATCGTAATGGGCCCCCAAAGTATAATTTTATCGGCATTTGCAGTTTTATTTACAATTTTTTTTACTAGTAGAGTTCGAAAAAATCTTTGAGACTGATCGAGGATAGGTTACGAAGTCAAAGTCAACTGGTACAAAATTTCATTCGAGGGACAATTACCTACACGAATGTATGTATACGACCTTGTGTTACCTACGTGCGTGGCATCCTGAATAGATATTAATACATTGTCGTCATCGTCAAGCGAGAAATTTTTGAAAATCCACGCGATAATACAACAGACTGGATAAGATAATTTCTAGTGCGCACGAAACTAATTGTTCCCGTCTTGTAACCAGCTTAAGCGAGCACTCCTTACTTATTTTGTAACGTACTAGCTGTTGCCCGTGACTTCATCTGCGAAGTACTTGTATATTATGTAAAAAGTATTCTATTTAGGTTAGAAACTGTGTGCCAAATTTAATCAAAAACCGCAGTTTTGGGCTAATAAACGAACCAGGAAACAAAAATTCTGAAAATCATCGTGTTGGGTTCAATTGCGTTTAATTCAGCTTATTGGATACATAATCCGAAAGTACCTAGGTACTACTTCTATCTATACATATAGTAAAGCTAACTAAAGACGGTCGAAAGTCTGTACATGAAAGATAAAAAAAATTGGCTGGGGATACTTAAAATCAATAACAGAACAGGTTCCAACTATTTTTAGAATTTTCGTCCGTCTGTCTGTTTATCTGCTTGTCTGTATATTTGCGAGCGCGTCACGTGAAAACGGCTGAACGGATTTTAATGTAAACTTTACTAATCTTACAATAAAATCCGCGGCCAGGTTTAGGCTACGTTTTATCCCGGAAAATTGCATCGTCCCGTGGGATACTAGCGATAAACATGGTAATTGCTAATTCTACGCGGACAAAATTGCGGGCTGAAGCTAGTTATATATTTCGTTATCAAAAGATGTATCGAAAAGATATAAAGAAAGATAAAATGCAAAAATCTTCACCTGGTGTACATCCTACTAATATTATAAATGTGAAAGTTTGTGAGTTTGGATGTTTGTTACTCTTTCACGTCAGAACGGCTGGACAGATCTGGATGAAATTTAGAACATAGATAGATTATAGTCTGGAATAACACATAGGCTACTTTTTATCCCGGAAAAATGAACGGTTCCCGAGGGATATATGATGATGATGATGATGATGATGAATATATTACTACTAAGTGGGTACTATTACTACTATTACGTCACGATGTAGTAATAGTAATTATAGTAATAGTAAATAGCGAAAAAAACAAAAACAAATATATCGCTCGGGAACCGTTCATTTTTCCAGGATAAAAAGTAAATCAACCATCTGCGAGCTATTCTGGCGTGCGCTGCCAAAACCGTTACACATGTAATCTATACTTATAATATTATAAAGAGGAAAGATTTGATTGTTTGTTTGTTTGAATTAAATAGGCTCCGAAACTACTGGACCGATTTCAAAAATTCTTTTGCCGTTAGAAAGCTACATTATCACTTAGTGACATAGGCTACTTTTTACCGCGGGAAAATACCTTTTCCTACGGGAAAATTATTTTTTTATAAATGTGTGGGTATATCTCATCATCATCATCATGATCATCATCATCATCATCAGCCTGTGTTAGTCCACTGCTGGACATAGGCCTTCCCTAATGAGCGCCACAGCGCCCTGTCTTTAACTTGAAGCATCCAGCATCTGCCTGCAGTCTTTCGCAGATCGTCATCCCACCTGGCCGGAGGGCGTCCTACACTACGTTTGCCAAGTCGCGGTCTCCACTCAAGAACACGTTTCCCCCAGCGGTTGTCGGTTCTTCGCGAGATATGGCCGGCCCACTGCCACTTCAGCTTACTAATTCTTTGAGCTATGTCGGTAACTCTGGTTCTCTGTCGGATGTATTCGTTACGAATCCTGTCCTTCAGAGAGACTCCGAGCATAGCTCTTTCCATAGCTCGCTGAGCGACTTTGAACTGGTGGACCAACCCTACCGTGAGTGTCCACGTCTCAGCTCCGTAGGTCATGACGGGTAGGACGCACTGATAAGGAAAAAACGGGAATTATATATTCGATTCCGAGTGACGCTATCTCAGTAACTATAATAACTAGACTCTTCAAATTTGATACAAAAGTAAGTGATTACAAAACTAAGAAACTAATTTCAGGATGTTTGGAGATTCCCACGGGATAAGGAAAAATCGGGATTTATATATTCAGTTCTTACGGGAACGGGAAAAACGGGAACAGGCAGAAAGTTGAAATTTGTCACGTATCTACCTAGGTTTATTCGGGAGTGTAGGGGAACACTAAGAAAGGATTTTCCGAAACGCCCACAGGGACGAGAAAAAACGGGATTTTATGTTTCGAGACGAAACAGCGGAAGAAAGAGACTTAACATTTATAACGTGTATTTCTTTAAAGGCTTTAAGTGAACTCCGAAAGCACTCCCCAAAATTTCCACGGGAACGGGAAAAACTTATTTTTTCGTTTTACATCTTAGCGCGTACGAAGTAGTGGGCAAAAGCTATTTAGGATATATTTTAGGACAGCCCTATAGGTTAGGTTAGGTTTGTTTTATAAAAATCCTGCAATATTTACAGTTTCAGAAAAATTAAGGCAGCGGGGCAATCCGGGGGCTTGCTTGCATGCTTGCTTGAGTCCTTGCTTTGCATGCTTGATTGCATACTTGCTTTCATGCATGCTTGCTTGCGAGCTTACTTGCATGCATGCTTGCTTGCACGCTTGCTTGGCATGCTTACTTGCATGCTCACTGCGTGCTTGCTTGCACGCTTGCTTGCATGCATGCTTGCTTTGCCTGCTTTTATGCCTGCTTGCATGCCTGCTTGCATACTTGCATGCTTGCATGCTTGCTTGAAAGCTTGCAGTTTCGCTTGCTTGCTTGCTTGCATGCCTGCTTGCATACTTACATGCTTGCATGCTTGCTTGCATGCCTGCTTGCATGCCTGCTTGCACACTTACATGCTTGCATGCTTGCTTGAAAGCTTGCAGTTTCGCTTGCTTGCTTGCTTGATTGCTTGCTTCTGTGAAATGCTCATGGTTCACTTGCTTACTTGCATGCATGCTTGCTTGCACGCTTGCTTAGCATGCTTACTTGCATGCTCACTGTGTGCTTGCTTGCACGCTTGCATATCATGCTTTCATGCATTCTCGCTGAGTGCTTGCTTGCACGCTTGCTTGCATGCTTGCTTGCATGCTTGCTTTGCCTGCTTTCATGCCTGCTTGCATGCCTGCTTGCATGCTTGCTTGCATACTTACATGCTTGCATGCCTGTTTGCATGCCTGCTTGCAAACTTACATGCTTGCATGCTTGCTTGAAAGCTTGCAGGTTTGCTTGCTTGCTTGCTTGCATGCCTGCTTGCATATTTAGATGCTTGCATGCTTGCTTGCATGCCTGCTTGCATGCCTGCTTGCATACTTACATGCTTGCATGCTTGCTCGATTGCTTGCTTCTTTGAAATGCTCATGGTTCGCTTGCTTACTTGCATGCATGCTTGCTTGCACGCTTGCTTGGCATGCTTACTTACATGCTCACTGCGTGCTTGCTTGCACGCTTGCATGTCATGCTTTCATGCATTCTCGCTGAGTGCTTGCTTGCACGCTTGCTTGCATGCTTGCTTGCATGCTTGCTTGCATGCTTGCTTTGCCTGCTTTCATGCCTGCTTGCATGCCTGCTTGCATGCCTGCTTGCATACTTACATGCTTGCATGCTTGCTTGCATGCCTGCTTGCATGCCTAATTGCATACTTACATGCTTGCATGCTTGCTTGAAAGCTTGCAGTTTCGCTTGCTTGCTTGCTTGATTCCTTGCTTCTTTGAAATGCTCATGGTTCACGCGTGCGAAGCCGCGGGCAACAGCTAGTACCAACTTATTTCTTCGAAGTACAGTCAGCGTCATATAGTATGAAACATCCATGGTGACCGAAAAGTTCCACACTCCATAATATTTCTATGGTGTACTGAACTTTTTGGCCGACTTGGATGCTTCAATCAAACCACATATATATGACGCTGACTGCATATAAAATGTCGAGTAAATGTTCTAGATCTATTAAAATTCCTTTGCTACAGTATTCCAGATTCTACACCGTTGTCAATATGACTGTTTTGTGTGTATCTTCGACATCTTTGCCGCCTATAAATAGATTTCGATTCATATATTATCAAAATCAGTGCAGAAATTAAAATTTTAATAACATTTGAAGTGGGAAAATGTTTCAGGTATAAGAAAACAAAAGTTATTTGAAATAATATATTTTTTATCCAAATAATACAAAAGCTCACAATTTGTCCCACCCGGCTCATTTTCACACTGCTCTGTCACACTGGTGTATGCATGTAGAGTAGGATTGTAACGGAGGCCTTTTTAGCGGAGGCGGATGCGCGACGAATTGCGCTTCCGCGGTTACGGAGGTTAACGGAGACGGAGGCGAAGATGAAAGTGTTTGTGGAATTGTAAAATTGTAATTTATGGTTTATTCGAATCAACTGTTTTCGGCTTCATCGTGTGACTTAATTAATAATACCTAACTTGGGACTCAATCGCTTAAAACAATCGCGGTTCAAACAATTACAACTACCAAGGTACGCCCAAGCAACTTGACAGGTTGATTCCTGTCGTGTGTTCCCGCCACACACTCGTCGTTACCTAATTTTTAAAACGCGGCCGGACGGTTAGTCTCCGTCGACATTTGCTGCTCCGTTGTTTATGAAATTTATGACGTAAATAAACTTCCGCTACAACACCGCTAAAACATTGTGAAGGCGGAGGCGGAGGTGCCATTTCTTGCGGAACTTCCGCAGTAACGGAGGCGGAGGCAAAGTTCCATTACAACTCTAATATAGAGATAAATAAAAGAAAATAATCAGCACTTGAGTTTTATCAGTAAAAGTTAAATATAAAAATATATTCGGGTGTTTCTCCTTTTTCTTAGTTAGAGACGGAGACTTGTTACTACAATACACTATAATATAATGTATTATTCTGTAATGCATCTAACCGATCAGGTAAAAATACAGACTAGTTTATTGTTTTAATTTTACCGAAAACTCAAGTGGCCCCTATTTTGTTTTAGTATAGGATGCGGATATGTTAATAGATTGGAATCCATACTCAAGTACGTAGGGTAGGTACTCTATCAATCAATCATCGTATGATCATATTTTAGCATTAAGGAATCTTATCATAATAAGTGACGCAGGAAATAAAAATGATAAAAACACACTTAAAAACAGTTACCCAACTGAAAACAAAAAAAGATAAAGACCCTAACGTCAAACGCTGATCTTAGACTCAGAACTTAGGCGAGACGGATCAATTAACAAAAGTTTTCATTCCTAATTTAATTGATTACCGATGTTAGACACTCAAATCGCCCTATTTTCCAATCGCACACAATCACTGCGTTCATTGAAAATGTAATCTTCTCTAATTGCGTATTTAATGATAGCGATAAACGGAACTAATTCTAAAACTATGTTATGAATGAAACGTCCAATAATAAGTAGGTAATTAAGCATTACAGATTACAGAACAGAAAGTCTTTGTCATCTAACACTACTTTATTATTTATAAATGTTTGTTTATGCTCATGTCATTAGTTGTCGTTATCTGCACTTATTTGTCTTTTCCAGACAGACAAAACATAATAATACGTTTTGCTACATTTCTTTACAGTCGTCGATCCTGGTATTATTATGCTCTATGCCAACTTCTTTGAACCGACTCTATAGGACATATATTTCTAGTAGCGGAGTTGCTTATTCATTTGCAGCATTGAAAGATGGGTTCAAAATAATAGGTACTAATGTTCAATGATTCTATAAGTCTTCTTTATCACCGCGTTCTGCGTTTGTTATCTCTACAGGGGTATCAGTCTCTTTGTTTTCATTACAGATTTCGGGCTCCTCTGCTTTACCTTTAGGGGTTTTTGCAAATGCTGCAACAAATAAAACTCGTGGTAAAACTCTTTGCTAGCGAAGATAACTTGCGTCACTGTATTCAATAAGGGTTTTGTGTAATGCAAATTATGAATTTAAGTGATGTTTGATTTTAGAAAGAAAATTGTGACTAATTAAAAATTGAGACATTTATTTACAATCATTAGAATACAACATACCGGTAGCCATCATCATTTTCTGTAGAGCAGAGCAAGGCGCATCAATAAGTACACAAGCCGCTATAGACACGATGAGAGTGTACACCAAATTTCCACCAAAAGTAAAGAACTAAAAACAAAGAGGAATTTGTTAGAAGTTCTAGTTAAGGATTCATAAATAGAGGCGCTTGATACTTACTATGTTTTCCATGCTGTAGTAAAACGGCAGTTTCAGGGAGCCAGCGTGCATAAACATAAGGGAGAAGTGGAAGATGTACATGGCGTATGAGATTCGTGCTACGAACTTCCAAATCTTCAGCGAAAGGAACCAATTAATGGGGCCTAGAATCATACAAGCGAAGCATCAAGAAAATCTATAAGATCAAACTATTAACTACAATTGAAGTCTATGATTGAGTCGGTAACTCATACATGTATTAAAAAAAAGGTAATGTGTACTGTATCACATAGTCTTCAATCAAGAAGAGTCGATGTTGGAGAGATGGCCACTAAACTCGTCGCAAAATAAAAGGCCCGTTTTGACGTTAAATCGATTCAAGTTTGCATGAGTACTTGATCGATTTGAATATATATTGTAAAGTGCATTGGATTAAAGTTCTGTTTAGAAAATTTAACTTACACTGATGTTGTAGATTTTGAAATGATACAATGTTACAAGCTCATAATTTTCAGTAAAGATCACTACACAGCTGATGAAATTCAGTAATTATTTGATGTTGAAATTCAGTGAAATTCAGTAATTAATTGATTGATGAACACTAGTATTTAAATAAATAAAACCGGCCAAGTGTGAGTCGGCCCTAAAAAAATATCTTGATCGATTTACTTTTTTCTTTAACCGATTATTATTAGTCTGTGGACAATATGAAAAAAACGTTATGCACAGCACTAAGCCGAGTGGGAGGTACCCATCAATGAAAAATGTAATTACCTTCAGAACATTTCGATCGGTAAAAAATAGAGAACTTCATAGGCGTGAACTGTCAAAACGGGCCTTTTATTTTGCGACGAGTTTAGACTATAAATTTCAATTTCTTACCCCCATAACCGCAGACACAAGCAAAGATTAGCCAGCAGACAGATAACGCCCAAAGAGACTTTTCAAAAGATAGGTTTAGGTCTTCTATTATTCGATTATTCCACTGAGGATATTCTTGATACATAGCATAAGAAGAGCCAAATAAAGCTAAAAGATAACCCGTGATCACGAGACTCTGAAAACAAAATTAAAAAAAATATTTTATCTATAGTATCGATCTCTTTAAGTAAAAAAAAACTTTTTTAATTTTATTCTATCATTGTGTTGGTGTGATTACTATACCACCCGAGTCAAATCACAATTCATCTAATACTAAAAGACTAAGAGCTAAGCCGCGGACAGACAAACAGACGGACGTGGCGAAACCTTAGCTTGAGTCTCGTGTTTGCCAATTTGACTACGAAATCCTAAGGCACAAGAAATAGATACTCACCACTGGCATATAAACTTTTTTGTTGCGCACAGTGTGCAAAAAGTATCCAAATATCATACCAATAATGAATGGAGGGGTTCTTATTAGTGTATTGTAATAGTAATACTTGAAAAAATCTCCGCTGAAACAAATTAAACAAATGTAATTGCATTTATTTATATTTTTGAAGAATAATTCAGAGCCCGCAGATACCTTTTGATGAGCTCTCGATATTTCAATGCAGTTAAACTGTTAAATTTAGTTAGTGTGTTAAATTTAATTTATTTTAGTAGGTGTTCGTTGTGACCACCGTTACAATATTCAACAAGACAAGTTCAGGCGTGTTAAATTGTTTCTATGGTTCTTTGTACCTCTTTGCTGGTGTTGCAACTTGTTACATTCACCACATGAAGATACAAAATGCAATTGTAAGATCGCTACCTAAACGTGTTGAATATTGTATTGAAAAAAAACGGTGGTCATTTCGAACACCTATTAAAATAAATTAAAGTATGTGAAAACATTGCATTTTATTCATTTTAAACATCTTGTCTAGTTTAAGTTTAAGTCATTTATTGCTTAAGACCTACACAATCGATATTTAAATAGAAATAGTGTAACTTAATTTTTTCAAAACAACCGGGTTCGATTCCCGAGCCGAGTACAGGTTTTTTTAATGTATGAATGCAGTTTTTCTTGTTATTAAAATCGATGACATGGTTCCTAAGAACAGATCTTCGTATGTCTTATAGTTTCAGACTTTCCCATACTGACCGATTTCAATGAGACACCCTGTATTCTATGGACATTAGTCTAGCAATACACCAATTAAGTTATAATTCGTTGGAAGGTGTGGTCCAAGACGTAAAATACCATCGGCAATGTCGTGTCCACTATTCGGTTTGCACTTCCAGAAATATTTTTGATGTTAGCTACTTAACTATTTATAACTTGTTCATAAAACTAACATACCCGTCACTGAAGTCATTAAGGAAGCAGTACACGGTATTTGCTGTCAAAGCAGCGACTAAGCCAATAGTGAAGGAGCTCCAGGCGGAGAGGCGCCCGCGCAGCACCCAGAACAAAAGCAGTGGCGAGAGGATGTGCAGCTGAACATCCACAGACACGTACCACGTTTGAGGAACACACTGCAAAGATACGTTTTCTTCTAATAATTGATTATATCAGGGGTTGCCATGACGTCTTAATGCGATTCAATTCCCATTGAGTTTATGTTGCCTCGCTGTCAGATGCTTACTAAAAATGACAGCTAAAACCTGAACTAAGTCTGAATTTAATTGCATTAAGACATCGTGGAAAGATCCCAGGTGCGAATTTTTCGGAGGACTAGGACCATATCTATGAACTAACTTTTTGTTCCTACCTTTTTTAGACAAAATAGAATCATTAATCGACTACGATTTGAATTTAATTAGAAAACCCGAAATTGTTTTCACATATTTACTACAGCATTTCTTCCATGCTGGTCTGAGAGTAAAGAAAGAAGTTGCTTCTCTTCCCGCGCAGATGATAAAAGCCCATCGAGGGAATGGGCCAAAATTTTAGAAACTTTGTTATAGGCGATGCGGCTAGCAACCCATCATTATTTTGGTTCCCCTTTCCACCTATAGATACGCCCGTAATCATGCTAAACGTGGCCTTTATGTCTTGTTACCTTAGGCTATGTCTACCCCGTAAGGGATAAAGATGTAAATTATGTATATACCACGGAAGTAATCTGAAATACCTACAAATAATTTTTCAAACTTGCAAATGGCGGAATACCTACCGAGAATTCAACTGCATTGAGAACCACGTTTGTCAAATCCGTATTAGAGTTGAGAAATGAAATCTGGTAAAAATGTACTTGTAAGATTTACTGCGACCAAACATACGTAACAGGAAGTTGAATGAAAAATATGCGAAAACTAATGCAAAGCGACATGATAACCACGTACCATGCTTAAAGGGTTAACCCAGTTCTGGACGTGCAGGAGTGCAGACCACCAATACTGTCTGCAGTTTTGTACATGGTTCCTTAGGAACCACCAGTTGGGCCCGTCGGTGACTCGGAAGAACACCGACGCTTGCAGCAGCACCACACAGGCCAACAACGGGAACATGCGCAGGAGACGGTTTAAGTAGAACCAGTGGAGACTTTTCAGCAATTTCACTGGAATTATTTATTTACAACTGTATTAAGTACTATGAATCAATCAAGAATCTAGTCTAGTTACTTCTTGTGTTTTTGTATTTATTTTAACGATTTTTAACAGTTAGGTACACATTAAATTTCTAAACCATGCTGAAAACCAGAACACATAGAAACATCCGAAAAGCTATGGCCAGGGAATTGAACCCGGAAAGCTATGGCTATGATGAGGATCATAGCCATAGCTTTCTTTACTTTTCAGATTTTTCTGTGTTCCAGCGTTCAATGTCGTTAAGTAATTTACCTAACTGTATTAAGTATTAACAAAATTCCTTTATAAATCTAATATTACGAATAGTTTTTAACAAATTCACGAGAGTCCCCAAAAGGTACGGGTGAGACGCTGGACCCCCATGCCGCGGTCTTCTCACCCCAAACGCCTCAATATGCTCATGGCGTTTGCTATGTCAAAAAGCCGTCTGAACATTTCATTCCTGATGTAACAGACATTAAAATAACGATTTCAAAATACCAGTTTCTGTATCGTCTGTTTAATAAACTGTATCGTCAAATCTATAGAAAAGGATATAGCCGGCATGGCGACGGCGAATCCTAAGTCTATTTTATGGAAATCTCTGATGTTATAGTTTAGGAGGTTAGTGTTAGTTAGGAGGAGGGTGTGCGCAGGGTGTTCGCTAAAAGTAGAAAAGAAATAATTACCTGTATATGTAATTATTCGAAGTTGTCATAAGATTTTATTCGTATTTCGAGATTAAATTTAGACTTACTTGGCGTCAACTTATTTGCGGTGGTGTAAACTAGGAGCAAGCCGCTCATGGTGAAAAATGTGTCCACAGCGACGTCGGCGGACAGCAACCATATCGCACGTTTTTTGGCGAACCACTGTAATTAATAAACATGTATTCGGTAAAATAATATCAATTTGCATTTAATGTAAGTAACGTTGATATTCATTAAGAGATATTTAAAACTAAGTCTCTTGTCGGTGCAGTTCCCTTCAGTAATTTGATCTAAGTGCTCGATCCTCAGCCTAAGTTTATACATGAACTTACCTCGAAAAATTCAGAAACGTTGATCGCGTACAATATAAGGTAGTTTGAATACACGTGACCCAAAATTATCCATAAAATCGATATGGACCTCATACCGTCCAGACAATCTAGAGATCCAGGATTTTCAGTAAAAGTAAAAAGGCGATTAGTATTTGTATATACCGAAAAGCAACAATATAATTTATTGCCCTTTTTAGTACCTGTAAACAAGGATTTAGATTGAATTTCTTATCTCAAGTGACTTTGCTAGTGCTAAAATCAAAGATTATCTAAGATTATGTATGATTATCACGCTAAAAGAATTTCGTATACCTTTTTTGAACAGAAATAGGTAATAAAGATCATATATTGTGCTCAAAGCTGTAATAAATCCAATCATGGAAAATATAACTCTGAAACAAAAAAAAAATGTATAGTATCTAACACAGCTTCATTGGACTTCAAACTACTTTTGTTGGTCAGATATGATGAGGTCAGACAATAAGCTTTTACTATTCGCAAACCTTTGTTTGTAGTGCTATATCATCATTATACGCTTACAAGGGTACGAGCGTGGTATTATCGCAATAAATCGCGACTAATTGTTCCAACAGTAAAAAACCACACGCAGGGCCGTCTTAAACTAGGCTGGGGCCCTTGGGCACACAAGAATTTGGGGCCCTTTTGGAAAGTAAAAAAAAGCGAATTATAATAACATGTCCGACCAAATGCCTACAAAAATGTTTTGAGAATAAATGCGTGAGATAAATTGTCGGTCCTTTGAATCCCCCCTGAGAACGGGGGCCCTGGGCACGGGCCCCGTGTGCCGTGTGCCCATTATGGTGAAGACGGTATTGACCACTCGTTCTTGTTATTAGTAAAACGTAGTAACGTAAGTAGTAGCAAAGTGATAGGCACTAACATGGCCGCATAGTCTGCTCCTGCCCAAGGCTTGTCATCAGGCAATCGGCAGTATTGCTCCGTGACTCCAAACGGTACGAGAGAGTTGTTCACGATGGGATCCAACACATCGTTCACTGTACAAGTTCTCGGTATGCAAAGAGCTAGAGAAATCGGAACAGTATTGAATATCCGATTGTTGTGCCATAACCTGAAAAGAAAATAAACTATGAGGAATTGTTTCAGTAAATGCACAGTAGATACTGCAATTTTATTTATTTTATTTTTTATTGGCATGCGTATCGAAATTTAGATGTTAGCTTCGAATGTTTCAGAAAATTAACTTTTTAGTTAAAAAATGGTTACCTAGATCAAGTGTTAAGTTTAATTTTGAATTTATTACTTTTAATCTATATCTATACTAATAATATTATAAAGAGGAAAGATTTGTACCTATTTTTGTATGTTTGTAATGAATAGGCTCAAAAAGTACTGGGCCGATCTGGATGAAATTTGGAACATAGATAGATTATAGTCTGGAATAACACATAGGCTACTTTTTATCCCGGAAAATTGCGTGATTCCCGCGGGATAGCGATAAACGAATTCTACGCAGACGAAGTTGCGGGCAACTGCTAGTTAGATATAAAATGAGGTCGGGTCTACCTGAAGGATTAAGTTATCAAACCAAAATGCACCCGCTAAGGTAGTATGACAAATTGGTAACCCAGCGTTTGCCTACGCTTAATACAGATACGACTATACCTACTTCATAAATGAAACCTAAGAAAACATAAATTGGTCTCTACAATTAAACCAAAGTACAGTATTTATATAGTTAAACTGACGTGGTGTGCTGAACTCTTCCCAATCTAGCAAGTTTATGAATAATCAGTTCATATTTCTTCAGTTCCTGAGTTGTCTCAGAAATGTTCAGTTTTCTCCACGCGACCTGTTCTGACCAAGATTGCTCAGAGAGCAATGGTATGTTAACTTCTTCTTGCCCTGTGAGTCCTATCATGCAGTATTTGCCTTGTACTTGGCCTGCTTCTGCCTCCTGGTTGATGCGCAGGCACTGGTCGTAGTTGCCGAGGTTCACGAGGTTTCCTGTCAGCAGTCCTTGCGGAATACGGAAACTAGCATCGTAGACTGCAATCAATAGAGAATAAGGGAAATTGGAACACCGTGACAGATAAGTAATTTAATTACATTAGACATATTATTTTCTACGGGATATAGTCCGCGATTAACTGTCTTGAGTTCCCGAACGCCCGTTTACCTGTAAGCATGATGCATGCATAACTACTTGGAAAAACAGGAAGATCATGAAATATATTCCGTAAAAAATATCGTGATGATATTTTTAAATATTTATTTATTTTTCGCTGTCTAGGCAAAACAAATTGCATCATGATCTAATTCTTATAAGTCTCACTGCAGGAGTTGTAGTTCTCTAGACATAAGATGGCACACAGGTTCAAATAATATCATTTTGTAACGGCCATATTGATAAACTAACATGCTACATCAAATTTAAAAACTATTTCAGGGGATTATTTTGAAGTTGTATCTAAATGACCGAGCTTGGGTCAGTTTTTGCAAAATTTAAAAAACGCGTCCTTGGTTAATCAGTTTTTTACCCCAAAATGTAAAGATAGCCAGCAAATTTCTTCAAAATCGATCAAATGAATCATGAATTTAACTTCTTGATTTTTATATTTATTTTTACGGTTAGACCTTTAGAAGTTAAATTTCTGAATGACACTAAAAACTAGAACACATTGAAAAATCTGAAAAGTAAGTATCCGGGTTCGATTCCCGGCCATAGCTTTACTTTTTTGGATTTTTATGTGTTCTAGTTTTCAGCGTCTTATTTTTTTCTTCAGAATCTTCGATTCAGAATCGTTAAAAGTTTTTGACAACTAAAAACAATACTTACAAAAAGTGCTCGTTTTGTCAAGCTTGCGCAGACTGGGGTTGCCTATACAAGTCCGAGTTAACGTCTAAACTAAGTTTAAGAAAAGTCTGAATGTTTGGAACCGTCATCCCAAACCCTGGTTTTAGCGTTTTTTTTTCAACTCGAGAGCGTGCAAGCGGCGCTTAATATTATAGTGTAAGATTGGTTGTACTCACATTCAAATGCCCTCATGCTGGCTAATTGTTCACGGCACAACTCCTGATCCAGCACATTTTGGTAAAGGTCGTCATCAAAGAGGTCATTTTGGGCCCTGACTACGCTGGCTACAATTAAAATGATAACAATCCATAGACAAGTCATTGTACTCGCACTGCCATAGATTTAGCACTAATTAGGAAATGTGTGAAACATTCACATCCTCGCAATTAGAGATACGCATTAATCGATTTTCTGATAACTTGTTTCAGATAAGTACCTACTTACTCATACGTTACGTTAGTTATCGGTTTGGATCGTCTTTTAAGCTAGTTAGAAACTTCAAAATAAAAAAATCATTTTCAAGTAGGTACCTACCTAGATACTAGGTTGTGAAGAAATTAAAATATTTTTTTGTATAGATGATAACTTCACGGTCTAATTTATAGAAGTGTTCCAGTATCCAGAATATAAGTGATACATTCCTGGGTACAAGCCAATACAGTTACTGAAAATGTGAGGAGATGTTCCCACAATGTTTTAATTCATGGTCAAAATTTCGTGGTAAATGTGGTTTATGTAAAAAATAATCATAATCGTCACCATAATCATAATACGTATGTGAAATGTTCATTCATAAATCCTTCTCTTTGGTTCTCATGGACTCTTTGGCTATGGGTTGGTAGACAGTTTCTTGACGTAAAAAACAGATTAAGTATTTATTTGTAACACTTACTTTATTTTCACTTATACTAATAATTACAATACATTTAATGAGGTTCCTTTACTAATACCTACGGTCTTTTATATTTTATTTACAGGATATTCTAGCCTATTATTATGTTTATTTTACTGATAAGTTGAAGATGTGACATTAATTTTGTTCTCAGCCGTTGTTGTTGCAATGCTGTTTAGATTAGGCGTTGGTTTTGCGGATGGCGTTAAAGCTGAAATCAAAAATAAGTAAGTACATACATTTCAAATAGTAAATTATGGTCGGTCATTCTCTAAATTTATTAGCTGCGCCTAATTGGTACTGCATATGTATGTAGGTACAACGACTAGCACGCGGTAAAAAACAGACCAAGAAACAAGTTGTGAAAAAAATAGAAAAAAAAAATACTTTGGATTGGATATTTCGTTGCGACGCAGCGAAAGTGTCCGAATATATTGAAACAAGGCTTTATGTGGGCTTAAAAAAAGCTTGTTCCAATATTATTGTCTTTTCGGTTGCTACAACGTAATGTGACGAGATAGTTTATGTAACTCTTTGAATATTGTATTGTAACGTAGTATGTGTTCACAACCTCATTACAAATGAAATACTAATTACACAATAGAAAAGTTGTATAATTTGAATAAATCTGTCAGATCCCAAAATTTCCGTCAGTGAGATTACTTGCTGAAATATGTTCTACCAAAATGTTCCAATGTATATACGGCAAACGCACATGGCAGTATATGTTACCAAGTATTCTCAATGAGTTACCATCGGAAACTCATAATGAAATGTGTGCCAACCCCAATAGATGCAAGAGAATTGTCAAAGCATTTTACCTAACTGTAACGCAGCACAACAATAACCCGTCTGTTTAGTTTAAGGAATTTATTTGAGTAACCCGCAGCGCCAGCACGTCTAGCACGAGGTACACACGCGACGCGACTCGCGACGCGACAAATCTCTCCCGCGGCTGTCAATTATCTCGCTTTGCGTAGCACGATAATATGTGACACCGCGACAAAACTTGTCGCCGCGAGTTAATAAATGCCGAGTTTTCGCCCGCTGTTATAAAGCTTTTAAATTGTATATTAATCATTTGTTTTCAATAAATAAATAAAATAAAAAAGTGACGCTAACTATATACATAATAAGAAAAGTATAGGAATGTTACCGGTCATCATCATCTTCTGCAAAGTGGAGCATGGCGCATCGAAGAGTACGCAAGCCGCAATCGAGACTATAACTGTGTACGCTGTCACACCCGCGAAAGTAAGGAACTGAAAAAAAAACAAACTCTTAACGCCTGAATAAATCAATGAAATAATTTGTTAGCGACCAACTTATCTATTGCTGCTATTTTTGCACGTAATCTATAATAGTGTTAGTTGATTCACGGTAATTTACATTTGACATTATTTTCTATGGGATATAGATTGCGGTTACCTGCCGTTGTGCTGTCTACCCTGTCTGTCCCGCTTGTCTGTCATCTGTCTACAGTATATACCCGTAATAAGACGGCCTGCGTCGTAATTGGCTTATGTAAGGTCATCTCGGTCTATAGATATTGTAGAATAGTACATAGTGTATTAAGGGCGGTAAGTGCGGAATTCCGACCAAGGCTTTAGTAGAAGCCCGAACTCCAAGACTGAGGGGTTTTTGAGACGAGTTTGTAATTCTTTAACAATAATTTTAACTATAACCGGCGATTTGACAGAAAATCTATGAAATACAAACGTCAACATCTTCGGTTGCAGTTTATATTAGAACTGATATTAAAATTAACTTGGTGCAAGTCACATTTAGGGTTGATCCGAAACTGTAACAAAACCAAAGCCCAATCGACCGATTTTCATTCGCTCTTGTATTTTACTTACGATATTTTCATTGTTGTAGTAAAACGGCTGTGTCAAGGAGCCAGCGTCCATAAACATGATGGTGAAGTGAAAAAGGAACATGGCGTAAGATATCCGTGCTGTGAACTTCCACATGCTCAACGAGAGGAACCAGTTAATGGGGCCTGAAAAACAAAACATAGTAAATTAAATGGGAATACCACGTCGAGTTGATAGATGATAAGATGATAAACTGATTGATTCAGCTGAGGTAGTACATTAAAAGACATGAAACGATAGCTTCTCATCTGTAAAGAAATACTTATTATTTAAGTAGGCAAAAAGGAAATGTACTTTCAAGATCATGTTAAAAGCTCGTGCTAACTGATCAAGAAGTCCAGATTAACTGGAGAGGATATCTTTTGAAGGGCATACGTATTTTGTACTCTCTGTGTCTGTATTATGATAATATTTTTATCGTGTTCCATGCTATTTTTTTATCATTGAACACTTCGGGAGATGTAAAAATAGAGTTCCTTATTCACTTACCTCCATACCCGCAGACACACGCAAATATCAGCCAGCATACGGGTACCGCCCAAAGAACTTTTGAAAGGAAAAAGTTAAGGTCGACAATGAATGCGCTGTTCCAGGTGGGATATACTTGGTACATGGCGTATGAAGAGCTCACTAAAGCTAATATATAGCCCAAGGAGACGAGCCACTGAAAATAAAACTTAGATTGATTTACTTTGCAAAGCACGATAAAGGCAATAAAACGACCGGATAGTTTTTGTAGTTTGAGAAGCTGGCTACCAACGTTAAAGTTCCGAGTTCGATTTTCGGGAACATTATTATTTCCTTATGAATACAATGTTTGTTCTTGAGTCTTGAGTATGTATCCTTAAATACATAAATCACGTCTTTATCCCTTACGGGGCAGAGAAAGCTTAAGGTAAGAAGGCCTAAAGGCCACGTTTAGCATGATTGTGGGCGTATAGGTGGAAAGGGGACATTTATATCTAAGTATATATATTTTTTACCCAATGGCTAGTGTCCATAGTGGGTACCTACAAGTTTTCTATAATTTGGGACTATTGGTGTCAAATTATGCAGCAACACGCAATGTGGCGATCCTTGGGGGAGGCATATGTCCAGCAGTGGATGTCTTGCGGTTGACATGATGATGATGATGACGCAATGTAAAATAAGAAATTCTTACCAATGGCATATAAAATGTTTTTCCCCTTAGAAGATGGAGGAAGTATCCGAAAAGCATACCGGTGGCAAAAGGCACAGCTCTTATCAATGGGTTCTGGTAGTAATATTGAAACTGGAACCCTCTGTAAAAGATGAAAAAAGTTATCATTACGTCGCTTTTACTTTCTTTAATTTCGTAATGTTTATCGACCCCATGTATAGGACGCTACGAGCGTAAACGCCAAAAGCCGCAAATGCATTCTACCCCTCTTAAATGCGAAAACCGTACGAGGAGCGTCATCCAGCTTTATTAACTGTCCGGTAGCTTTATTAACTGTCCGGTGTAACGGTATTTCACACCACCTGCTCGACAAATGGCTAATTGTATATCATGTAAACTTCAGTCAAAGTCATTATAGCCCTTGGCTTTCGCCGGGTAGTAATATTGTACTGAAATTCATTATAACCCGTAGGTTAGTAATATGATTCTCACTTTTCATAGTTCTTATTTCTATGCCCTTAAAGTCCAATTTCGTAAAAATCGCACGGCTCCGAAAATCGAGATGGCCACGCCACGGCTAGCGAGGTTCGATTTTCGAATGAATGAAACAAATTTCAAATAAAACAGGCGGCCAGTGTTTGCTGACGCTATAATATTACACGCATAGAACTGCTAAGATTCCAAAAAAAATATTGCTGTATCATTACACAACTACTAAACTACTAATTTCTCAAACTTACATTTTTACTTTTAATTTTGTTTTACTGTTGTTTTAATTAAATTATTTTTCTAGTTACCATGGTTTTTATTGTCTCGCAAAAGGTGAGAAAAGTGGAGTATACTCCTCGGAGATAAAACTGTTTTTGTCTTGGATGCGCTTAAATGCTTCGCTCCACTCAGGACTCAATCTTAATCCGCTCGCTACGCTCAGGAATTAACTAAAAACACCCTCGCTACGCTGAATCTAGAGTCCTTCGCTGCGCTCAGTATTCAATATCGCGCCCGTGACATAATACAGGGCTTTATCCACTCGGAGTACAATCTACTATTAAAGCGTATGTGTGTCTATTAAGTAGGTACAAATTGTTAGTATAAACTTACGGGTCACTGAGATCTGTCAGGAACACAAACACGATATTCGCCGTCGCGATAGCAACCAGCCCAATCACGAGTGCCCTAAAAGCAGAGCGGCGGCTGCCCAGCAACCAGAACAGGAGAAGCGGCGAGGCAATGTGCAGCTGTATGTCCGTTGACAGATACCAGGTTTGAGGAACACACTGTAAGAATACTTAATTGTTATCAATCTTTCGAACTGAAGTTTAAAAATTCGACATCAGAGTGAATCTGAACAGCGGTTGAAATTGCTTTTATACAAGCAGTAAGTAAGTATGTGAAGTTTTGCACTGTTTTCCGTAACACCGTCACAGCACTGAACCATTCGGTGCAATTGTCTAAATGTTAGTTAGGGTATAATTCCCTGCGTTTCATTTTATTTTTTCAAATGTTTCATTTTGGGTTTTCGTTACGGCAAAACTCCCTCCCGGACACGTGGTTCGACAACGTTGTCCGACATGTCGAACGACGTGGAATTTCTATTCCTTCCTGTTCGACATGTCATCCTGACTACCAGGAATTTTGTATTCGATTTAGTTCGACCATCCGACTAAGAAGATTTTTAATATTCCTCTTGTAAAACCTTAAGTCCCTTGAATGGTCTGTTCACAATGCTTCATGAGTTTTACAATAGAATCGTGAACTAAGTATCAAATAAATTACCTGTTGAAAGGGGTTAACGAAATTTTGAATGTGGAGCAAAGTGGACCACCAGTAGGGGAGAGTGGGTAGGATTCGTACACCGGGAGCATTCGTACAGAGGTGATATCCCCGCTGTTGAATACAGTGGCGTCTTCACGTTTCTGTGGGTAACTCCCACTCATACGCATACGCTACACACGGGGTGGCGCAACAGTGAGGCCGCCGACTTCGACACGACAGGTTCATTCATGTTTTCGCTCCAAGTAACTTTATTTTGTATTCACCTTGAAACACGTTTAAATCTTATAAATTTTGCTCGAATTAGATAAAGTGATTAATATAGTTTATGATTTGATATCGAGGTTTTATATGTAAACAGCCATTTTGGGATAACTACAACGGTTATTTTTATTTCAAATTTATTTGCTAATTTGTTGGGTTGGGTTACCTTCGTACAGTTGTCAGTGGGGTAGATTCGTACATCAGGTGCAGATGTTAGCGTCGTACAAACTATTACTGAACAAGTAGAACAACAAGATCTACCTCCTGAATTAGCTCATACATCAACTTCTTTACCGCCACTGCCATTAGAACCCGCAAAAGGTGGCCAATCAAGTTTTACGGCTGATCAAGACCAAGGTCACCCACGGAGCTCAGTGCCTGTATCACCTTCTTTACCTACATCCGACGACCGGATAGCCTAGTGGTTAGTTACCCTGACTACGAAGCTAGAGGTCCCGGGTTCGAATCCCGGTAGGGGCAGACAGTTGTATGATGAATACGAATGTTTGTGACCGAGTTATGGATGTTGTATGTATTTAATTATGTATTTATCTACATTATATAAGTATGTTTATCCGTTGCCTGGTACCCATAGTACAAGCTTTGCTTAGTTTGGGGCTAGGTCATTGATGTAATTTGTCCCAAGATATTTATTTTATTTTATTTATCTACAACTCCGCCTGCGACTTTGCCAGCTGTAGGATTAATAACTCCAGAAGTAATCCGGCTCTACCCCAAAGTGGACTGAAACGCGTCGAAAAGTCGAATAAAGGAAGACAGCCAGGAAAATCCAGAATATATACAGAAACTCCGGAAAAAACAAGGCTAAAAGAAATAGAGAAAGTAAAACAGTTGAAAAGGCTGATTTAGTGTTAACTTTGGTCTCAATCAATGATAATATTACATTAAATAAATAGTTTTTTCTCTGATTGTACGAAGGTTCCCCACTATGTACGAATGTACCCGACGGTATGTACGAAACTACCCCACGTGTGGGGTAGTTTCGTACGTTTCCCATTTTTGAGAAAAATCACTGTAGCATCGCCACGCTGCTTAATATCCAAAAGACACTTAATTATTATTAAAGCCAGATAAGTGATGTATATAGCAGCATTGAATTTATTATAAAATTGTTAACAGTTATTTTTTTATGTAACATACAAAAAAATGTGTACGAATGCTACCCACTCTCCCCTACTCTCTGCAGTTCTGCACCTGGTTCCCAAGGAACCACCAGTTGGGGCCATCAGTGACTCGGAAGAATACTGACGCTTGTAGCAGTACAGAGACGGCCAGGAGTGGGAATAGCCGCAGGAGACGGTTCAGGTAGAACCAGTGGAGGTTCTTGACCAGTTTCACTGAAACAGAGTTTGAAATGTTATTTTTCAAAAATTCGTTTGAGGATTTTACTCTTAAGCAACCTTGAAAGTGTTTCAGTGTAAGTGTAGTGCATTTTTAGGGTTCCGTACCACAAAAGGAATAAATAACTATAATAAGGTCACTTCATTATGTGTTTGTCTGTCAAGAGTAGTTGTGTTAATGTGAATTACACTTTTAAAAAAATTAAGCTTCTAAGATCACGCAAACAAAAGGTACCTCCGGCGCAGCGTTTTAAAGGGGTATTGAAATAGAGGTAGCCTGGTATAAAATCTTAATCACTTACTTTGGTTCATTTTGTTAGCTGAGGTGTAGACAAGAAGCAAGCCGCTCATTACGAAGAATGTATCTACGCTGACATTAGCGGACATCAACCAAATTGCACGTTTTTTGCTGTAAAACTGAAACCATATTCTTTTATTAATCGCAATTCTAAACCAATTTTGAACACACCATATAATTAATTATTAAGAATAACTTGATGCTTACAAAACCATAGATTTTACTGACATTTCTTTTCGATGGCACACTTATTATTGGTAAATCAAGATGTAAAAATGTATTTGGTACCTACCTCTAAAAAGTCTACGAGATTGCTGGCGTACAGGAATAAATAGCATGAGTATACATGACCAATAATAATCCATAGAATCGATAAAGATCTCATTCCATCCAAGCAATCAAGAGATCCAGATTTCTTTGATATTGTCATTAGTCGATTCATATTAGTATACACCGAACAGCAACGATACAATTCATTTGCGGTTTTGGGATCTGCGAATCAAAAATATGTTATAAAATAAAAGGAACCAATAAAAAAATTGGATTAAGTAGGTAAGTAATAAAGCAATGAGTGCATACCTTTCTTGAGTACAAAAATATGGTTAAGGTCATATACAGTACTTAATACTGTGAGAAGTCCAATAATGGAAAATAAAATTCTGAAATACGAAATAAAAGCAGCCATTAATGATAAAATTTCCAAGGAATCAAATATATGTCATAACGAAGTTAAGTTTCGTCCTAAGTTTTAATCACTGCCTGTCAGTTGCGTAATGATTGACGGTCAATAATTGAAAGAAACAGTTGCTGAAACAGAAAACTGTAAAAGTACTCACACTGCAACATAATCAGCTGCTGAGAATGGCTTGTCGTCAGGCAATCTACAGAACTGTTCAGTATAGCTGAACGGCACAGGAGAGACACTAGCCAGTGAGCTCATCACGTCGTCGACAGAACAGGCTTTGGGTATGCAAAGAGCGAGGGACAACGCCAAATTGCCTAACATGCGATCACTGTTCTGCGAGTCCAACCTAAAAAATATGTTTAGTATTAGTTTTGAACAGACACTTTTGTACACAAAAGGCCTAACAAGTGAAACTAAAAGTGCAAACACTAACATGACATTTTGTGACCTGGCCATTGCCACAAGGTCGGATATAACTGCTTCATATTTCTTTAACTCGCTCTTAGACTCGGTTACGTTCAGTGTGCTCCAAGTAGCTTCAGACCAAGATCTGCCCGAAAGCACTGGAATAGCAGCATCGTCAGTGGCTAGATTGACTTGCATCATGCAGTATTTGCCTTCCACCGATCCAGCTTCTGTGGCTTGGTTAATGTTGAGGCATTGATGATAGTTTCCAATACTCGATAACCCTCCCTTGAGTATTCCTTGCGGTATACGGAAGCTTGCGTCGTAAACTGAAAAACAACAATTGCAGCGGTAAATTTATGTAGACGATTTCTTAGTTTTAGCTTTTGTTAGTATAAGTTTTTTAAATCCGTTTAAGTAACATTTTATTAATACAAAAAATACAAATACACAAATCACGTCTCCATTCATCACGGGGTAGACAGAACCTAGGGTAACAAGACCTAAAGGCCACATTTAGCATAATTGTGCGCGTAGAGGTGGAAACGGGAATTAAAATAGTGATAAGTTGCTAGCCGCATTTCCTACACCATGAATCCTATGACTTTTGCCCAGATTTTTACAGTAGGTATATTGAAATGTTGATATATAGTTTATCGAATCAAATATCTTTATTTGTCAACAAATACTCTTCAGGTTGTGCCATGAGTACTGGATCAGTTTTAAAGATAACGTAAGCAACATAGTTATAAACAATACTATAGAAAAAAAACCGTCCCCATTGATCACGTCAATCACCATCACCTACCATGATAGTTAAGACTTAGTTAAGACGACAGTCACCGTGTTTTTTATATTTTTTCGTGATTTTAAAATTGACAAGTTATTTCTAAAAACGCTCTTCTAGACCTACAAATCCTACAATACATATTTTATACAAGCATAATATTTAACATAATATTTTTATTGGTACAAGGGTTGACGCCTTTTGTTCGACTTCACTATCACTACATAGCATACAATAAAGTCGCTTTCTCTGTCCCTATATCCCTATGTATGCTTATATCTTCAAAACTACACAACGGATTTTGATGCGGTTTTTTTAATAGATAGAGTGATTCAAGAGGAAGGTTTTTATATATAATTCTACGCAGACGAAGTCGCGGGCAGAACCTAGTCAACCATAACTTCATCACAACTTGTTGGCACTACATCGGTGGCTAACTGGTAGAGGCGATGGGCCGGGGGTAAGCAACTTACATTCAAACGCCCTCACGCTGGCCAATTGTTCCCGGCACAACTCAGGATCCAGCACGTTCTTATATAGACCATCGTCAAAAAGCCCATCCCGACTCCCATAAACACTTAAAACACTAATTAAAATAATATATAAATTTGCACTAATCATTGTTTAAGCTCCGTTTGGCTCTGAACTAATTGCGAGCCTATTCCTTTCTTATATATACTTAGTCCTTTAAACAAACGAGATATGATTAATCAGTTATCCGAGTGTGATAACAATGTATTTTGATCATATTTGCTAATATGAGCAAATGATTCACTGATTGATTAGTCATAATTATTGATGTGTCACTTTATTGCTATTTTTGGAACACCATACAGAATCATGGTTATAGATCCGGAGATAGAGGGATCGAAACGCGTGAGTGTTTGTGTGGTGCAAGGGATAATTAAGTTTGTGGGATTTAGATGTGTTTTATTGGCAGCAGTGGAGGGAGGGATCGCATGAAAAACATATATATTTCACACAGGCTTGGTTATTTTGCACGTGAGTAGCGGAGTAGCAAGGTAAATTTTTTGTTCAATGATAGATAATGTTTAAGGAAAAGAGGAATAGAGTAATTAACCAAAAAATATAAACTTTTAAGACTCGATACCACATCATTTTGAAGGGTATCTATCTCAAACACTAAATCATTGACCGAATTCAGAAGACAGGTAAGTATCGTAAATTTTTGTTTTTACAATTTCACGTTTAGTAAAAGTATCGTTTGTTCCGAAATGTTTTTCCGTCTCACTTTTGTTTCACAGTCAATTCTTTATTAACCCAGTGATACATTTGGCAGAGCATACGATTAGACAAATTTTCAGTTTACCTACATAAAGTAGTGAGCGAACAAGACGAGTCGGAGCAGACGTGACTTGGAAAGTTAGGTCCTGAAGGCAGTATAAAAAGAAACAAGATAAGAATGCAGAAAAGATACATACATACACAAATCACGTCTTTATCCCTTACGGGGCAGACAGAGCTTAAGGTAACAGGTACCTACGGGCCACAATAGCGATGGTTTGCTTCTACTTGATTCCTATGATTTTCGACCATTCCCTCGATGGGCTTTTACCATTTGCGCGGGTAGAGAAACAAAAATAGTACATTACTGCAGAGGCCGGGAAAGAACGGCTTGCAGGCTGAGTATGTATAGCGGATAGGAATACGAAGCTGGCAAGCCTTGATGGCCAAGTAGGCCTAGACAGCCGAGCATAGCGAGGCCGGATAGGTATACGAGGCTGGCAAGTTCTTTCACGCCGAGGCTTGTCTAGTGCTTTTCTCAAACATGCATTGAAATAAATAAAACTCCTAGAAATAATTTTTTTTTATTCGTAATACAACTAAAATTGTACCAGACTTAAATTATAACTAGGTACCATCACACAGTCAAGGAAACCGAATCACGTACCAGGGTGGAACCTTTGTGCTACTAATGTCATGTTGACATCCCATACATCTGACAAACAAATCATAGCGCAATTGGTTACGAAAAGGTTCCACCCTGTTACGTGATTCAGTTTCCTCGACTGCATATAATAAGTGTTTTCAACACAGTTGCTCGTAAATTGAGTCTTATTGCACCGCATTTAAACTCATAATACAGCTTATTACGCACAAGTGCTGTAATAATATTACCACACGAGTGCGGTAATATAAACTTTTTTTTAATCTCAGCAAACGGTTCAGTATCAATAGGAACAAGGCATATTTTCGTGAATATTAAACTATTTTAGTTTAAAGATGATAAATAAACATTTAATTTCGACGAATTATTATTTTTTATCTAAAAAGGGACCATAATTTGCATATTTAAGACATTAATTAATTATTTTATTATAATTTTAATATTAGGCTGTTTAGCAGTCTGTTGTCAGTGCCTTCGTCACGCGCGTGCTAAGTGCACAGCGCGCATGCGCGAGTGCTGCGCGTGGATTGGCGCGGAGAAATAATATCTGCCGCCATTTTTCACTGATATTGTTGATTCAGACTTTGTTATTTCATTACTTTAAAAAATACTAGTTAAAGTAATAAAGAAATGTAGTGTTCGTCGCTGGAAATACTAAAATATGTTCGGACAATGTTCGGACAGTTATATCAGTAAGAAATCCAAGGTGGTAATTACCAAAATGATAAAGTAAAGTTCTAAAGCAGCTCCAGGTAAGCAATGTCTGGTAACAAAGGTAAACTAAAGTTCTTAAAGTCCTTTTATTAACTAAATTTTATTTATTTTTCCTCGCAAATGTGTTGAAAAACGTCGTATGCGACGCGTGTGCTTTGGTAATTACAAATCTCGGCTCTCTTATCCGCGCTCGCTGGCGCTCGCGCGTACAATACGCCTCGTGTGTAATTACCAACATAGCACACTTGTATCATAATGTACTATTATGTCTTTCTAATATGGATTTTTAAAACGTCAAAATAATCCTAAAAAAGTTACGTTGTACAACATGAGATATATTATGTAAATTGAATTGTAATTTGAAGTAAAACTCGTCGGCAATATTTATATATTTACATAGGTATAGAATATTCATAGTCCTGTGAATTTATTCACTAACTAATAAATGAACCATAGAAATTCAGATTCTTAATTTCAGGTCGTTTATCGTGGATATTTTAGCCTGACACATCATACATAGACCCACACACATAGGAGACAGTATGTGACACGGATACCTACTACTAGGTACATATTTTACATCAAGCCAAAATGTTCTTGTTTCTTTATTTAATAGACAAGACAGAAAAACTCAAAGAGTAGGTAATCAAACAAAGAAAACAAAAAGGAAATACCCGCACTAAATTAGATTTTATATCATTTAGTGGGGTAAAACCACGTTTGAAAATTAGTATTGAGGGGAAGCAAGCGCGAACAAAAAATACGTTTAACAGTTATTTAATAAAAACGAATGAAAAAGTCGCGGAGTCTCGAGTTCTTTATTTTCAAGTAGATTCAACACAGCCTACGAAAAACCTCTTTGAAGCTTAATACGTAATCGTTTCAGTGTTATTAGAGTTATTTAAACAGATGCGATTTGAAATATTCTTACAGTTTCGTGAATGAGAATTCATGAATATGTACAGAAAATATAAAACAACTGCCCCAGCAAGAACAATAAACTGTATAGCTTATTGAGAAGGGTGGGCGGCAGGTAAAGCCATGGCTTAACTCGACTAACCAAAGATATTGAATTTCGATAAGATTGGAGCAATAATTCAAGAGGATAGGTTAAGAAAGTGCGTAAGCTCTGGTACTACAGAAATAAGAGTACAAATATCCTTAAAAAAATTCGTTTTGCATTGAAACAAAAGGCTGTCGTCTTGCAGGCCTAGGCCTTAACATTACATAGCATGTTTGAGAAAAGATCCTTTACTTTATTTATACTAGCGGTTGCCCGCGACTCCGTCTGCGCAGAATTCGCTTATCGCTATCCCGCGGGTACTTCATTAAAATCGTTTCTGTGATAAGGCCGTGAAAATGTAACGACATTCAAACAGATAGAGTTAATTTGGCATTTCTAACATTAGTAGGGATTAGCAGGGAATTTTGAGTAGGTACCTACATAAAAATGAATGCCAAACCACTAATAATGTTTAAAAATCTACTTTCAAGGTAGCATACACTCATTTGTCAAAGAAACGAAAAAAAGGACAAAGAAATCAGACAAAAATTGCGACCTCGAAGAATTAACTTTAGACCAACCCACCTGCCGGCAACACACCTGTGATTCCCCAAGTCTTGCAGGTGTCCCTGGGTGATGGTGATTACTTTCCATCAGGTGACCCGTCTGCTCGTTTGCCCCCTCTTATATATAAAAAAAAGACTAAGCTAGTACTAAAATTGGTAAGTATTTTGGGACCTGGATTGAGGCGCGTTGCAAAAATATGGCCACAAATCACGTCTATATCTCTTACAGGTAGACAGAGTCTAAGATAACAAGACCGGAGCGGCTATAGTTGAATCCAGAGTTTAACCGTGCGTGGTGAGAAGTTCCACGACAAACGAACGGCCGTGGACTGGTTAGCTGTTGACTGCTAATTAAGACTTAAAATACAAACTTACAAGACTACTTAAAAGACTTTTGCGGGTGGTAGGGCCTTGTGCAAGGTCCGTCCGGATCGCTACCACCATCTTACTCGCTAATCCTGCCGCTAAGTAGCAGTGCTTGCACTGCTGTGTTCCGGTGTGGAGAGTAAGACAGCCGGGGAAATTACGGGCACAAGAGGCATTGCATCTTAGTCCTCTAGGTTGGCAACGCATCTGCAATCCCTCTGGGGTTGCGGGTGTCTATGGGCAGTGGTGATCACTTACTCCCACTTGCTCGTTTGCCTTCCTATTCATATAAAAAAAAAAAAAAAAGACTTAAAATATAAAATAAAGAACAAAAATAAAGGAGAATTATTCATTAGTTTGTTTACGGCTTTAAAGGTACATTTTTTTAAAAGATTATGACCTGGATACTAGTCCTTTAAGCCAGTACTTAATTTGGCTTCACTTCATTGTCATTCAATTTAAAAGTACAAAAACATTATGAACACAGAGTTACAAAATGCAACAACTACCAAAAAGATAAACAGCTCTGCATATGCCTGCGCCTCTAAGACTTAAGTCTCTAGGCAACTATAGTAAAACTGAAACATTAAATTTATTTAAACAAAAACGCCAGAATACGACCTAATAGTAGTTAGTGAGATTGCAATAGAACAAGTAAGTAAAGAAAAGGGAAAGATTAAGGCACATAATTCGGCATGACAGTTTCATGGACAATATTTTAGAAGGGAAAATTGAAGGAAGGAGAGGGAGAGGAAGAACCAAATGAATGGTTTCGACTAAATACGGGGCAACGTCAACACTTCGCTCTTGTCAAGAGGGAAATAGATAGACGGGAGAAAGAAAAAAAGCGGGTACACTTTTATTAATCCAAAAACAAAAGTGCAACTCTTTCATTTTGAGATAATAGGTAAAATTATACTAAATGACTAAAACTCGCTCTTGGCCAATGTAAATGGCTAAACATGTAATGTATAATTAAACTTCAAAAACACTGGTGGACTTGTTGCTTTATTGTTACTTCTACATTTAGCTAAGTAAATACCTATAATTACATTGTTAAAGAGATTGCGTAAATCAAAACTAAAACTATGAAACAATTTTACTGTAACATTATTATCACATGTTTGCTTATTTATAATTACAATACTACTAATGTCAACTTTCTTAACTTAAATAAGAACTTATTTTTAACTGCGGGGGCCGTCTTTGGTTTCATTCTCCTGTGAGGTGGTCGCCGTCGGTAGAGCAGTTTTGGCTTTAGGGGACGGTACCAAAGCTGGAAATATGATTCACAGTTTCATTACGACTTTAAAAGTACAAAAAAATATGAACACAGAGTTACAAAATGTAACAAACTACCAAAAAGGTAAACGATTCTGCTTATGCCTGCGCCTCTCAGCCAATGACATGTCATTGTCAAAGTCAAATTCCAAAGAAACTTCAATGTCAAAAATTTGTTAAATTTTATTTTAAGAAAGAGCATGATAATGCCTTTGGCCATGAAGTCTTGCAATTAACATTTGAAATTATATACTTGAACCATGATTAGCTACTTTAATTCACTGAAACGCACAGACAATAATCTATAAAGATAAGCAAATAAATACTTCCTTGAAATTGTTGATACAGTTTTATCAAGGTATTTTGAATACGCTTTGGGAATCTTCGATTTTGCAGTAGATAAGTAAATATGTTGGTACTAAATTCACACAATGATATATTCGTACGCAATATTTTTTGTCATGTAACACACAAAAACAAACTTATTCCTTAAAAGGATCTCTTACAGGCCCGAGCAAATGTTTATCATAACTCCCTTTATTAAGGAGAAAAGACTAAATTTGCCTATTTACACACAATACAATTTTACTTAGGTAGTAAAAGTTGAATAAAACAAAAGCTATATTTACCCTTGAGCATCATGTTCGTCAGCGTGGCAAAAGGGCTGTCAATGAGGACGCATGCGACTGCCGATATCATCACCGTGTACACCATAACGCTCGCAAACACCCAGAACTAAGGACAAAGCAATTATTAATTACACCTACCAGTCACTAACCATTTGTTACAAAATTATAAAATTAATGACTCTACAGTTTGTTTTGTCCCACACAACTCGTTGAGTCCACTTACAATACAATACTTATAGCTTCCCCTCAGAACTCGCTTATAGTTTGGAATAGTTCGTCATGTTTTGAACATTTTCGAGGTTTTGAACCCTTAATCGTAAAGAATCTACCGGGACGGCAGCTCAAAAATGCGGGTATAAACCACTTTTTTCAGTTTCCACTTAATTTTTCCACTTTACATGGTAGGTTTAATTTGAAGTAAGTATGACAGAATATGATTTATACGCATTTAAAATAATACTTACAACATTTCCAACGCTGAAGTAGTAATTATCAACGCTAGAGGTGACGTGGGCCCATATTACAGCGTAATGGAACAAGTACATTCCATAGGACACGCGAGCTATGAACTTCCATATTGTTAGCGACAGGAACCAGTTGATAGGGCCTGAAAAAACATGTAAAAAATAAATGAACAAATAGATGGGTGAAAGTTTCAGCGTTAAAAGAGAATAAGTCTTATTGATTCTTATAAGGTTTTAAAATTGATGAGACATGATTTGCTTCGAAAATTTACTAACCACCGTAGCCAATTGCGCAGACAAAGATGATCCAGCAAACATACAAGCCCCAGGCGGGCCTCACAAAGGAACGGTTCAAGTCAATCACAACTTCACTTTCCCAGTTGCGATAAAATGAGTACATGCAATATAAGGATACTGCAGAAGTTAGAATGTACCCGATACCAACGAGCCACTGAAAAAAAAACAAACAAGACTTATTTACAAAACGTTTACATGTTTAGAATGCCTGATTCTCGAGCAATGAGAAAATTGAGATCAAGGTCTTACAATTGATAGTTTAATTTTTTTCCCTCTTAATGTGTGCAGGATATATCCAAATACCATTCCCACTACAAACGGCGGAGCTCTTGTCAATGGGTTTTGATAATAATATACCTCAAAAGAATACCTGAAAATGCAGATGGTAAGTATTAAAAAATCGTTCACTTCACTGTACTCACATTACTGTAAAGTTGTAGGATATTGATAAAAATGTAGTCTTCGACATTATTAAAATTCACTCATCGTTAATTAAAGGTATTGTTTAGCGAGAAATTTAGATAATATGGCAGCTACTTGGTGATGTGCGGTGCGTTGTTCCAGTATCCACAAGAAACATGACATGGTCAAAGGCCTATTAAATATCACTGAGCCAGCAAAAAGTAGTAAACAAAAATTTATTCCAAATTGTAAAATTAAATTACCATACAGCCGTAAAGTCTTTCAAAAAGATGTAAACGGTGCTAGCGATCAACGATGCTGTGACCCCAATAGTGAGTCCGATCCAAGCAGAGCGGCGACTGCCCAGCAACCAGAACAGGATCAGTGGCGAGAGGATATGCAGCTGCACATCTACTGAGAGGTACCATGTTTGAGGAATACACTGGAAATTAATTGGTGAATGATACGCTTATTAAGGTAGGTAGGAGGGCTCATTGAAAGAAATAAAGAAAGAAAGAAGACATTTATTTCTTTTTGTAAGACACAAATATAAGAGCATACACACAATTTTATAGAAAAGGAAAAAAACACTGACATGAAAAATAGACCATCAGCGTTGAGTGTCTTCGCAAAACTGAAATGGTCGCTGGCTCAGCATTACGCTGAGGTATTAGACACCTGCAGCACTGATTTTCAGCCAAAACCGTCTGTAGTACACTACATAAACCATAAACTTTTACGTAAATAAACTAATAAATAGATAGAATCCGACTTATGTGTAACTAAAAAATAAATAAACTAATTAAATAGTTTACAATAAACAAAAAATAAAAAGGAGAGAAAACTAAATTGTTTAAAAACAACAGGCTGGCATATCAATGTGCAAAGTGCTGGAGGGCTATTGTAAGGATTTTTGGATCGTTAATAAGTGATCTTTCAGTTTGCGCTTAAAGGTACTTAATGCTCCTTGGATAGGGGGAGGAATATCATTCCAGCACTTGGACGCCGCAAACTTGAAACTGCTTCGGAATGCCGCAGTCTGGTACATAGGCACAAGAACCATTGCGCTCCAGCGCTTACTCCTTGACCAAACCATCTTGTTAAAGAGGTATAATGGCGCTACCTTGGGGCTCTATTGTCGTATTAGCTATTTTGCCAAAAATTTGATTTGAATACAGTCTTACTCAGTTTTTTTTCTCTATCGATGTGTGTATTTAAAATTGTCCAAATCCCAAAAAAACAACAAATACAACCTCAATTTTCTGTTGACCAGCATTCAAAGCTATTATTATTGACCCTAAATCAAGATCTATAATTGGCATAAAGGACATTACTTATCAAACTTGGCGTATACGCCCTTGATGATTTCTGAAAATTGAACAAAGTTTATTGTAACTACACCCTGCAATTAACAACGTTTCATTTTTAAGATGTATAAGCCACCACCAATCCGACTTAGTGAATACAACCTGAAATATTTCTAATAACATAATAAAGTTTGGTGTGCGGCCTGCAGTAGCGTTTCATTTCATGGCAATAAATGCCAAAAAAATTAAGTTTGGAGTAAAAAGAGCGTTAAATACATAACTTTTATAAAAAACATTGATTTAAATTGAAAGAGATTAGAAGTATTGAATGCTCTATTCTTGTTGTTACTTTACATTTTTATCGTTTTATGTGGTACTTGAACAATATTTTTAATAATAACAACGATATTTGTGTTTTTTTCGTTGGCATTGATTTCTTAGCATCACCAATATTTTTTTTCTAAGTATAAGATTTTATTTTTTACATTTAAGAAGCGTATAAGCCATCTATTGTCTTTGTTATGGGTTCTATCTCGAAATATTATGAATTCATATTGTTCTACTCATAATTTTAAGAACTTTCTTCGTACAAAGCTTCTTTATAACAGTTAAAACAAAAAAGTTGCATTTTTTTTTAAATTTTCTGTTTAGTTTTTTGGCTCTCCTGAAAAGTAAACTTTTGGCTTATACGACAATTGAGCCCCAAGGTATCGATCGATGGGGTCTCGTGACGTCTCACACCGAATAATAATATTTCAGTATCAATCGGTAATATTAACTTTCATTGCAAGGACGCTGCAAGGTGTGTTGTGGTTTGTTGTCTAAATAATTATATTTTGCAACGATTTAAGTAAAATATTATTATGATATGTCTTACTTGATCCATCGGGTTAGTTATATTCTGAATATGCAACAGCGCCGACCACCAATATTCGCGGCAGATGTTTACAAAATATCCCATGTAGCCCCAATCCACGCCGTCTGCCACGTGGTGAAACAGTGACGCATGCAGAAGCACGGCACAAGCCAGCAGGGGAAACATCCGCAACAAACGACTCAGGTAAAATAGGTGAAGATTCTTCAAAAGTTGCACTAAAATGAAAGATAAACATTAATCTCAAGAATTGGAAATTGACATAAATAAAAATAGTGGAATAATTACTCTGTTTCATTTTCTTCGTAGAGGTATATACCAGGAGGAGACCGCTTAGAGCAAAAAATGTATCCACGGCAAGTTCTGCAGATATTAGCCAAATGTTGCGACGTAATTCTCCCCACTGCAAATAACATGTACATACTATTTTTAGTTTAAGAATATTGAACAAAACCCGTAAGTGGTTTGTTAATATTGCAACTGGTTGCTTACGCAACCGCGATATTACTATCATTGTAACTGTTTTTGTTCATTGATAAGGATCTACACAAAGTAATTCCCGATACAGTCTATAATAAAAGATTACTGGTAAATAATAAACGTTGAAAATACTTACTTCCAAAAACTCGATAATATTGGCAGTGTATTTGCTCAAGTAATTGATGATTAAGTGGCCAATGATGACCCACATGATGGAGAAGGACCTAATGCCGTCGATACAATCAATCGCTCCAGGGGTGTTGTTGAATGTCAGGAAGGTTTTGGTGTTTGTGTATACCGAACAACATCGGAGCAAACGGTTGGCGTCAGCAGGATCTGTAAGCAAATATAGTACAAACAACTATAAAAGTAATAAACTTTTACATTATTTTTGTAGAATTAATTGAAACTGGAGATATTGTATTTCTAATCTTTGAGTCAGGCAGGGCAGGGAATTTTTAATTTAATTATAAATTAACTTAATTACCTAGTGTAATTTTCTTTATTGATATTTTATTATTATTATTGTTGTTTATTCAATAAATAATTTACAGCGACATTACTCATTAACCTTATTACTTAAAACAATCCGGGCAGTGCTTAGCGGGTAGTTATACGATCGAACTAACTCACACATTCACACGTGGATTCTAAGCAATGTCCATGTCGGTACTCGACATGCATAAGAGAACGACGTTTGTGTGCGTGGCCCAGGTTATGCTTGAAACTAAGCCTTCACCGTTTTATGAGAATTTGATTTAGCCAGTCGATAAATTACTCTAATTATACGCGGTTCTAAGGTGACCCTATTACGAATTTGCACTTTTTAGGGCTCCGTAGTCAACAAGGAAGCTTTATAGTTTCGCTATTTCCGTCCGTCTGTCTGTCTGCTGTCCGCAGCTCAGCTCAGACAGTACTAGAAACTTCTAGTTTAGCATGTGTGTACAATAAAATACGCCGACAAAGTGGTAAAATCTTAAATATATATTTTTTACCTTCCCTACACGTAAAGCGGGGATGATTATTTTTTCTCGTTTGTTCCGTAGTGTGGGGTATCGTTGGAAAGGTCGTTCAAAAATATGTAGGGTGTGCGAAACCATTTTTCGATTTAGGGATCCGTTTGCGAAATATTAGGCTTTAAAGTCCATACAACTTATGAATTACCTTAGTACAATGCTACAGTAAAATTAATGATTTACCTTTCTTCGATAAGAACCTATGCCAGATATCATATCCCGTACTTAGTAAAGTCAGGACTCCAATCACCGAAAAGATAGCGCTGAAAGTAAAATAAAGTAAAGTTTTGGTAATGACAAGCTTCATAATCAGATTACATTAATGGTAATTGGGTACCAAGGTAATTGTGATGATAATGAAATCAAAATATTTTCTAGGTTGGTTGGATTCTGAAACGAAACCTTGACTGTTGAGAGTTGTGAGTAATTCTGGCAGTATGGCAATATGTGCAAAAACTTACATGGCAGTGTAGTCAGCAGCAACCAAGGGTTTGTCGTTGGGCAATCTGCAGAATTCCACCCAGTAGTTTAATTGGATGAGTGGACTATCCACAACCGTCTCTAGTACGTCTTCCACTGTGCACGTCTTCGGAATACACATGGCCAGCGAAAACTCGAAGTCATTCAAAATTGGAATTAGATTACTCCTGAAAATTAAGAAATCTTTGTCCATAAAAGAGTAACGTGTAACCGACTGACTGGTGATTAACAACAACACACAGCCAAAATGATTTCTGAAATTCCCACAGAATATGGTATGGAACTAGCCTATTTTTTATTCTTTCAGCGGGGTGAAGTCACGGGTAAAAGCTATTCAAGTATAAATAGTTACAGACTTTAATGCCATACCACAAACTGCTTACTGGTTAGAGTCTCAAAGACTTGCAATTAGGATCGTACAGATTACGATGCACAACATTGTAATCGTACCTCATTCTTTGTTGTCCCGGTATGTTTTCAGACTTTAAGATATTTCTATACTTGTTAGTCATTGTTGAATTATTATTCTGTCTCAATAAATCCAAAGCTTTGAGCCAAGACTTCTCACTGCGCGCAGAGTAAGGAATAATTAATTCCGGTGCTCGTGTGACTACCATGCAATATTTGCCTTCTATCGGTTCGTTTTCTGTTTCTTGGCTGATTTCAAGGCATTGGTGGAAGTTGCCGAGACTCGCTAAGTTACCTCCCAACATACCAGAAGGAACTCGAAAGCTTGCATCGTAAACTGGAACATCAAGGTTACATGTTACAGGGCTATTATAGAACTTAATTTAGGTATACATAATTAATATTATGTTAATACATAAAAATAGTAATACAAATAAGACACGCTTTACATAAGTGAAGATTTCATCCCTTATGCTAAGTCGTTGTTTTCTATTCAATAACGATCTATGGTGTCAATAATAAGAGGTTTTTTATTCAGTTAATATAATTAGGTGTGTACAAACTTTTGGATAACTTGATTGAAAACAATCAATATATTTCTTTAAAATGATAGCAATTGTTACGAGTGTAAGGACCGTTGGCCAATGCACGACCAGCGTCGAGAACTAACTTAGTGTGAGGCCAGGGCCTTACCATGGCGTCTTAATGCGATTCAATTCCGAACCAAGGTGGATCGATCGCTGTCGGATCCACACTGTGTCAAAAATGACAGCTAAAACGTAATATTAAATCGCATTAAAACGTCATGGTAATCCCCAAGGAATACACACGCCTGTAGCTTGCACATTTTTGTGCAAGTAGCTTGCACACCTACGTGTTAACTTCATACAAATAAGACACACCGAACCAAGCTACAGAGATTTATAATCAAAATTAAATTAATTAATTAATTTATTATTAGTCATTATTCTATTAAAAGAAGTGTAACTTACATTCAAAACTTCTCATCTCCCTCAACTGCTCCTGACACAACTCCGGATCGAGCACACTTTCATATAAGTCATAGTCAAACACTGAATTATCGATAAATTTCTCGTTTTCTATTCCTATGGACGAAACGCTTGTGACGCACGCAATCAATACTATAATTTTTATCGACATTCTAACAAAGGCACGTTACGCCCGACCCTGATGTAGATATTGTGTTTAACAACAAGTATCATGTCGAACTTTTAAAGCAGTGCGCTATCAGAATGATAACTATAGCACAGTAAATAAACAGAGCAGTATGGAAACTTGGCTTCGTTTTTGAAATAAATACCTACGCTCCAATAGAGAGTCAGGGTTGCCGATTTAATTTTTGTACAATTGAAAAGCTTTTTGTTTAGTTAGCGCTGTCTCAGCTAGTAAGACCGGTTTTAAAGTAACTAGCTACACTTAATTAAGAGTTTTAGGGTTGGTGCCCTTAATTTCCGTTAAAAAGAAACAAACTTTTATTTGGGTTCTATTATAATTAAATTTACTCGTTTATAAATAAATACATTTTAGATTTTTTTGTTTAAGTAAGTATTATATATTACATACTGAAAAATACTTTCGCCTGCTACGACACGTTCGGGAAGCTCTATTATAAAATTTTATCGTATGAAAAATTCTCATCCGAATGAATAGCTTTTTAAAAAAAACTATTGGGAAACATGGACACACTGCGCAATATATACGTTCTTGGCATGTTTAAAACGAAAAGATCGCGGACTGTCTGGGGGCACGTAACAGGCGGCCGCTCGTCTCAACGCGGCACTCGCGACTGACGGCACCGCGAGATCCGCTTAGGGGCCTTGTAGATAAGCGCGCGTCTACGTTTGCGTTCGTTTCAACCGTTTTGTTCGTAGTTTCCTTACTGCTTTAGCTTATATATATACTGCGACTATAGGGTGGCGAACAAGAATGTGGAAAAGTTGCTTCTATCTTCGTTGATTGCGGGTATCTATAATCGCTATAGTTGACGTGCGCCGATTCATGACAGAAATTGACCTTTGGCATGAAAAAAGACAATGATCCAACTGTAAAAAATGTTTCAAATTTTCATCTGTCTTGATTTTCCTGGGTTTCACGCTTTTCTTTAGTGATATTTTATATAGATATAGATATAGGTCTAACTACATAATCTTTGTTATACACGAATAAAAAACCCTGAAACGGTAGTCCATAGGTACATACAACTGAGTTTCTTTAACCATACGGTAATATTGATACGTAGGGGAGACTAGGGATGAACGTAACAATTTTCATGTTTTACCTTATATCTCACATCCCTTTCGGAATTTCGAAATCTCAATTGATATACCAGATAAGTTGGTCTTTCAGCTATATTTTAGCTCTAGAATAAATGCGACAATTATTATATATTTTGATAAAAACGATCATATAAAAAGAGTGGAATCTGTTACAACTATCCCTACCCCTAGGGTTGGTTGTAACAGTACTAAGGGATGATTGTAACATTGCAAATAAAACCCAATATACTTTCATAATCAACATATTTATTTAATATCAGCCTTTTAGGTCTTACATTAATATCACAATCATCACAAATATTATTTTTTTCTCAGAAACATAGCAATATTCTTAATTAATCAACATAGTTTGAAAATGACATCTGACACATAACTTAATTCGTTTTCAATGCAGTCTACATGCGCCCATCGTTTACATTCTAGGCATTGCACCCATTTTTCGTTTCGCCTGCTTTTTGAAAAAGATTCAACACAAACTAAACAAAAGCAATCTTCATTGTCTGAATCACCACTATTTGTGGCAAGGCAATTGTAGCCCTATTTTTCTTCTTTTGTGTTTTCTTTTTAATAGTTTTCTTGACAACTGAAGGCTTACCCTTTCTTGTCTCTTTAGCAATCTGAAAAACTGGTTTCTTATCCACTAGATCTTGTCTTCCTTTCTTCTTCTTCTTGAAATTCTAGTTTGTTTGGTGTGTCAGTCATTATTGCTGTTTTTCTACCTTTTCTTCCCTTCCCATTATTCTTCCTGGGTATATTAGGCATTCTGGAATAAGAAAATAAATCTATAGTACTTTGAAATACAAATAAATACAATAAAATGAACTTTAAGATACCACAATCATAATAGGGATGAAAGTAACAAGTTGTTACTTTCATCCCTATCTTAAAATTTTCCCGAATTGGACAAACACACGCTCATAACTTTAAAAAATCGTTAGAAAGATACCATTTCAAACACCAAAATAGAAAGATGGACAGTTATACTATAATATTAACACATAAAATGTCAGCTTAAGCTAGCCACAATAAAAACAATCACAATTGAAAAATAAGATCAAAACTTACTTTGTTGTTATTTTTTCGGCATTGACTCGCTATGTCCACAACCTGACGGCACAGAGCCGTGAGTGTCACTGAGGCAAGGGGGGGGGTCAAAATTGTGCATATTGGCGGTACGGCCGTCAGTGTAGCCAACATAATTCGTTCGGGAACTCATTTGTTACGTTCATCCCGCGTTACTTTCATACCTGGTCTCCCCTACATCATTGGATACGGCTACGAAAAAATAATAATAAGCGATTTAAGTAACTTTTTTGGCCGTGGTCGTGGGTCCGAATTCCCAGCTAGCACCTCTCAAGTTTTTCGGAATGTAGGTAAGTATGTGCAAAATTTCATTTTAAATCAACCGCTTTGAGGAGACCTCGGGCCTTACCATGACGTCTTAATATGATTTAATTCCGAGCCAGAGTTGGATCGATCGCTGTCAGATCCATACCTACTAGAAGTGTCAAAAATGACAGCAAAAGAATCGGAATACATACATACATACATACATACACAAATCTCGTCTTTATCCCTTACGGGGTAGACAGAGCCTAAGGTAACAAGACCTACAGGCCACGTTTAGCAAGACACTGAGGGCGTAGAGGTGGAAAGTGGAATCAAAATAGTGATGGGTTGCTAGCCGCATCGCCTATAACATGATTCTTATGATTTTCGCCTATTCCCTCAATGGGTTTTTACCATTTGCGCGGGAAGAGAAGCAACTGGTACATTTAATGTTTTTTCTTTGCTCCCAGACCAGCATGGAAGTAAATAGCAATAACTTCACACATCCCTGCAAATTTATTGTAGATCCTATGTAATTTACCTGTGTATCACAAATAAATGACTTACTTACTTACTTACTTACTTACTTAAGCAATTGAATGGCGATGTGCGGTTTCCATTCCAATGAAGCCGCGGGACGTGGACACCAACGCGAGAAACGAAGAAACACAAACAACAAGAAACACGTTTATTTCGGTCGGGTAGTACGAATCTCTTCGTACTAAAGTAGTATGATTTTCCTTTGGCCGGTTATTGTACCTTTTCGATGGCAGAAAAGAAGAAGTTTTACCGCAAATTTTGATTCTGCGCGGACGAAGTCGCGGGCAAAAGCTAGTAATTAATATGCGCGGGCGGCGGGAGGTTAGCACCTCGTTCTGGTAGTCATGACTAAGACATGGTGGTTATCAATCAATACATACTATAAAACAAAGTAGCTTTCCTCCGTCGGTCTGTCTGTCGGGCTGTCCCTATGTATGCTTAGATCTTTAAAACTAAGCAAAGCATTTTGATGCGTTTTTTTTTATAGATAGAGTGATTCAAGAGGAAGGTTTATATGTATGATTGTACACAGACGAAGTCGCGGGCAGAAGCTAGTGGTTTATAAATAATAAACAAATAACCTTTTCTCAACATAATGGAAAATCTTCTTCTCAATATAACAAGACGGCAGTTATGTTTTGTATAAATAACTGGCCGTCTCAACTCAAGTGTCAATATGGTAAACTGAACAGGCTGATATAGTCTCGGGTTGCTACATAAATTCTATATTTTTTTTAATACGGGCAATACGGTCGATTCGCCAGTGTCATGTAGATTTATATTACAGAAAATAAAAGTTGATTTACGTACGCGAGAAACTAACTCTATCAAGTTGCTACTCCAAAAGAAAAGATTAATAAAAAATGAAAAAATGTTAGTATAACACATGTTTAACAGGACAAAACTACGATTCTATAATTATCTAAGGTTCCAGATAGGTGGGCATTTATAAAAAACGTGTACCTACCCTTTTTCCAACAAAATTGCCTTAATTTGCCATAAAAAAATTGTGTCAGGTTTGTGACGACCCCTATATAATCGTATGAAAAAAGCAGCAGATTCAAAAAAAACAAAAATGTCTTATTTTTGGACAAAAAAAGTAAAGGTTACACGATTTTTTGTAAATGCCCAGGAAGCGTCATACCGTGAAAACCTGACTGATACATTAAGTCATCATTATGAAGAAATCGATGTTTTAATCTAAATTAGGCATTATTTTTAATAAGATAACGCACTGATCCAACAGATAAATAAGGATACCTACCTAATTGACTGTATCTGAAGTTGCCTAATTAATTAGTTGTTATGAGCCATCCCTTTGTCTGTCCTAACCGAGTAAAAGAAAATTCAGCCGCAGTCGTTTAATTCCGTTCCACTGGGTTATTGGTTGTTATAAGATCGTGAAACATCAATCCTAAAATGTTGCAGGTTTTCGAAAAAAATTGTTTATATTTAGTTTTTAACCCGACTTCAGCAAAGCCAAAGTAGTTATGCTTTTGACAGGCTATATAATGTATGTATGTTCATCTGTTCCCTCATAGCTCCTAAAGTACTTATCAAAACTGGACAAATGAGGTATCATTAGAAGCGCCTTGATCGTTCACTGGTTATAGGCTATATGATATTATTATGATGTATCACTAAATCTAATGTAGTGCCCGCTAACGGCCATAAAGAACCCTGTTAATAAAAAAAATTATACATATAAATCCACCGTGTTAGGTATCATTGGAAGGGGCGTTACTTGAACATTTCAAAAATTTATAAATTAATGGCATTTCTTTGTGACTTTGTCTGTATTCATTTGCATTTCATCCATATTTCATGCGCAGTACATTGAAACAACAAAAGAGTTTAAATAATAGAAAGTAGAAAACTAAAACCCAACTACGACAAAAAACGACTAGGAAAAAGTATGAAACAAGATTTTCATTTTTCATCGTAGTGGGTTTTAGTTTTCTACTTTTTACCCGGCTAGGTAGGTACGCCAAAGACAAAGGAGAGTTATGATTTTGATGTAACTTGGATACACGTACGGAATTAAGATTAAAAAAAAGAAAATATTGCCGAAATCGCTTGTAAAATACAAGCGATAAAAAAAATACATTTAATATTGATACCTAGAGATTATTTTTTACCAATCACACTTTAAATTTTGAGCTTTAAAACCTTAATACCTATGGGTTCTTTCTATTTATTTGTGTTTCTTTCCAATAATGGGATTGATAACTACTGGTTTGGATAGGATATTAATGTGTACGCACAAAATGTTTAATTATTATAACACAAAGTCATATCAGGATCAGTCATATGACATGGCAAGGCAGACTAACATTGACATGTATCAAAAACTAAATCAAGTTTCAAGCCGACTAGTCACCACTATGGATATCAAGTTGAAAAATAGGTCTAAGTCCCGTAAGGGATATACACAAATCACGTCTATATCCCTTACGGGGTAGACAGAGCCTGAGGTAACAAAACCTAAAGGCCACGTTTAGCATGATTGTAGGCGTATAGGTGGAAAAAGGAATCAAAATAGTGATGGGTTGCTAGCCGCATCGCCTATAACATGATTCCTAAGACTTTCGCCCATTCCCTCGATGGGCTTTTACCATCTGCGCGGGAAGAAAAGCAACTGGTGAATTCTATGTTTTTTCTTTACTCCCAGACCAGCATGGAAGAAAGCAGAAAATAGGACTACAGATTAGTAATATCAAGTCTGAAGTAGTGGATGGCTTAGACGGCATATTTTTTAAGCGCCGAAGAGTGTGTGAAAAGAGTGTGAAGGGGACGGCATTATAAGAATTTCGTATTTCGTAGGAGCCCCTAGCGTGTCACGTGTGCGTAAAAATATGCCGTGTGTATAGGCTCTAAGTTATAATTATTAGAATTGATAAGTAAAATTTGATTCGTGATTGGTGAGTCACAATTTTATGTACAGATAGTCAATAAATCATTATCACATCGGTTACAGATTAAAATTAATATTGTTTACATGCACTGTGATGTTGGCTGATTAAGGACAGGAAATAATTAATTTGGAGGTTAACACAGCTCATCTGTAATTTTGTAAGTTTAGTCGCTGTTTTTTCCTTACCTTCATCAATTCCACTCATGTGGCAGTGAGCTGAAGTTTTGTTTTGACTACTAAGAGTCGTCTCGATAAAACTGACTACAATAACTTAGATATAACATTATGCATAAGTAGGTAATATTATTTTGAGATAATTGTAAGTATAATTTGCCGGCGCAGGGATTTTTTTTTTTTTTTTTTTTTTTATTTGAATAGGAAGGCAAACGAGCAAGTGGGTCACCTGATGGTAAGTGATCACCACTGCCCATAGACACCCGCAACCCCGGAGGGATTGCAGATGCGTTGCCAACCTAGAGGACTAAGATGCAATGCCTCTTGTGCCCGTAATTTCCCCGGCTGTCTTACTCTCCACACCGGAACACAGCAGTGCAAGCACTGCTACTTAGCGGCAGGATTAGGAAAATACTGCTAATGTGAAATGGGACCGGGCTGGACATGCCGCATGCACCCACAGAGCAGAGGTGGGCTCACTGAGCCACTTGGTGGGCCGGAGATTAGCCAACGACGACACAGATGCATAAGATCCATAAATATTCTCTAAGAAAGAGACTAATAAATAAATTAGTAAAATAAAACTTATGTTAAAAATTAAAATAAATTTGGACCCTTTGGTAGGGTCCCCATCACGCAGGCAGCATTCCCGCGTTGTATCGCAATTGCGAGTCTGTGCGAGTGTCCCGCGCATATATTTTATTACGCAATAAATGCAAATAAACTAAATTTTTACATGTCGTTAGCATTCAATAATATTGATATTATGAATTCTCTAGGCGTTTTTTGGCTTGGCATGGCATTAAAAGCTCATTTAAGTAATAAACAACTTAAAAAATATTTTTCAAATAACTATAAAGCTAACCGCGACATATGCTATCAAAGATTTGTCTCTATCTCTATCTAGAAAAACTGAATTTGAATATGGAGTTTATATAGGAGTTGGACATGTAACGTCACATGTCATTTCAGAGCTCTCTTTCTAATTGCTGAGTAATTAGTCGTAGTAGGTAGTTGTTATATTTTCCGTATTTCTTGACCGATATTACTTTTAATTAAATTTTTTGTCATCTCTTTTAATATGTTTTCTTATTTTATTAATATTTCCATTTCTGCGATAGTTGCGACAGGCGTCTACTGACGCCTGCAGACCCTACAATAGTATTAAACTCTACAGTTCCCTGAGCCAAGTAATCCTCGAAGTCTAAACTATCACCGTTGATCGGATTCCAACCAGTGATTGGTTTATTAGACTAATTCCAACTTAAAACTTGTTATAGCTTCGAGAAACGGCCAGCTGCCTGGTGTTACGCGACGTCTAGATTTTGTCCTTATTTGGTCTAAGTAGCAAACCTTTTCGGCCTTTCCCTCCATCCTTCTATCATTTGTCAATAAAAAAGATAGAAGGATGGAGGGAATAGGTATATTGTCCTTAGGCTCTGTCTACCCCGTAAGGGATATATAAAGATGTGATTTGTGTATGTGTATATCGTCCTGACATGTTAAATGCTAGCGCACGGTTAGTTTCTGTCTCTTTTACCATATATTATTCAATATACTGCTCTCATAAGACTTATTTAAATAATTTTACCGCCTGTATTTTTCGCCAGCCCAGTTCTAGAATGCTTCTAGCCGTTCGCTGTAATGAATGTACAAATATATTTTTATAAGTCGCTAAGCTTATATGTAGAGTAGATACATATAGTAGGTATTACATTTATTTTGTGAAAGTTGCTATAATGGTTTAACGCTGGTATAAATTAAAATAACTGTTGTTTTTTAAATATTTAATTCGAATTATTATTAATATAAAATCTAATAGTTAACTAAATATACAAAACTTAAAACTAAATAAAAAATATTAATTAAATGGACCGGTTTTAAGAATACCCTGTACAACCAAATTATACTTGATGCAGTAAATTTATATATGAGTAGGTAACATTTAGACTTCGTTTTTGACCTGTCGGTTGTGTTCAGCTGGTAAGGTCTCTGGTACTCCATTTGCATTCGTTTTTGATTTTTCAGAGGAATTCATACCTGAAAGCCAAAATGCCATGATATTATGATTGAAGAAGATGAATAAAATTTTCTAACTATAAGTAGAATAGAGAGCATTACAGCTAATTGTTTATGTCTCTTTTAGATATAAAGTTCAGGGCCCGACTCTTGAAAGCACATTTATTATGTAAAAATACCACTCAAGAAAGAGGTGAAAAATCGTGCTATATTTGAAATACAGTAGGTGAGATAAAAATTACAGCGCTCGTTAATCTTGTGAAGTACTTAAAAAATCGAGCTATATAGTTTTGAAGATATAAACAGATTTTTTTGTCACTTCCGGGTGGTACTTTCGAGTAGTTACTTTCGATGGTATTAGTCCAATACATATTTTGTCAGTAGGTTATACATATATAAGAACATATTGTAACTTTCCAATGTACGAGTTTTAAGGTTACAAAGGGTGAAATTAGCAGTTTACTTTTGACTATTGTAACAAATTAATGCGTTTGTTACCAAGCAGCATGTTCTGGAGTGTGGAGAAGGGCGCGTCGACGAGTGCGCACGCGGCGGTCGACGCGATCACCGAGTACACCATGACGCTGGCGACCACCAGCCACTGCGGACGAACATACATGCTGAATGACTGAATCTATATGAAACAATTGAAAATTAATAAGGAGCAGCTCAGAATTCAAAATGCATGAGCAAATTAAAAAAAATATTTTTATTGTAAATTTTATAAACTACCTATTTCTTCCATGCTGGTCTGGGAGCAAAGAAAAAAACGTAGAATATACCAGTTGCTTCTCTACCCGCGCAGATGGTAAAAGCCCATCGAGGGAATGGGCGAAAATCATAGGAATCATGTTATAGGCGATTAGGCTAGCAACCCATCACTATTTTGGTTTCATTTTTCACCTATTCGCCCGCAATCTTGCTAAATGTGGCCTATACGTATCTGTTACCTCAGGCTATGTCTACCCCGTAAGGGATAAAGACGTGATTTGTGTTGTATGTATGTATTATTACCTATATTAACATAGCTTTTAACTTTTTTGATTTATTGGTATGTACTTACAAATTATGCATGTAAAATCTAATTGAAGTAGCCTATTATAATTATTCACTTTTGCTGTAGAGATCATGGAGTCGTGGGGACCCAAAGAGAAAAAACCTGTTTACAATTTCTAAATGTCAGTGAAAATTAAAACACATAGAAAAATCCGAAAAGTAAAGCTATGGCCGGGAATCGAAGCCGGATCCTCGTCATTCCGTGACGCGTGCTATACCCCTACACCACCCATAGCAGTTGGGTAGTCTTCGATTTTTTCTACCTGTTACTAACTGTCACGTGACCTTTGTTACTATGCGAGTTTTTGTCGCTAAGCGTCATCTGTTTGAATGACGTATCTGTACGACACACTTACAAACTCCTGTGGAACATCTACTGCTCACCAGGGACGAGAGAAAGAGCTGTTTTTCAAATGATAGGTACTATCAAATGAATCAAGAATTTTATATTGTTAAAAAAAAAGTTACGTTAAGTTACCGTTGGGTTCCGCGTGATGGCCACCGAGGCTTTGGCAGACCGAGAAAAAGCTGGCGGGATGATTTGGACGCATATCAACTGGAGTGGTAGGAGAATGCCCTCGACCGGGACGAGTGGCGGAAAAAAGGGGCCTTTGCCCAGCTTAGTTTAAGGTTTTTATATTCTTTTCTATATTCTATGTTTATGAGTAAACTTGCAAATAAAAGTTAAAGCAAAAGTCTTAAAAAATCACTCGAGGGATTATGATCTGAAGTGGCAGAATAATCTAGAAGCAGAACTCGTAGAACTAATGACCCCTGGAATTAAACTGTTCTTAATTGATGACCGCGATTAAGCCAATTTACTGCGTGTATCCCGTTCCATTGTTTAGAATTAATAATGAATATTATTATCATGCTTTGGTTAGATGAAATAATTTCAATGCATGTATTACAATCCGTTTATTTCGAAAATACTTAGCCTACAATGAGACTTACCATGTTTTCCATGCTGAAGTAGAAAGATGTAACTAAGGAGCCTCTCATGACGAAAAGTATTGGCCAGTGGAACAGGTACATGGCGTAGGAGATGCGAGAGGGGAACTTCCATATGCTCAGCGACAGGAACCAGTTGATAGGACCTTGTTGAATAGAGAAAACTTCACATTATTTTTCAATATAGGTGATTTCAATAAGGTAAAATGTTAGATAATTAATTCTTAATCGACCTCCATGAGGCTCCAGTGCTCGTGGCCAGGTAGCGCCACTATTTTTAAGCGCTAACGGAACGTTGGGATGGCGGCAAGGGAGCATTTTGATTCTTTATTTAGTTAAATCAGTGATACATTGAAAGCTGAGTTTATAAAATAAAATACTGTACACTGATAGGATTTGAAGTAACTTCTTCTGTTCATAGGTAGGTACACAACTTTCGACTTATTTTGAAAACGACTCAAACATACTCTGTTAGAATCTAACAGATCTCAACGATATATCAGCAGAAATACAGGTGACTGATATCACTTCTGCTGATGTTTTGAACCTAACCAAATAATTACATTTTTAAAATTATTATCTGCATGCTTAATTTAAAACTAACCTCCATATCCGTTGACGCAGGCAAAGATGAGCCAGCAAACGCACAGACTCCAGCACGGTCTCACGAAAGATAAATTAAGGTGGTAAAAGAGCTCACTATCCGACTCAATGTAAACGTGGTACACGCAGTAAAACGACACTCCGGCTGCAGCCGCGTACGCAATGGTCACTAGCCACTGGAAAAAAGGGCAAGAAATCTTACTAATAGAGGTAAGATAAATTATTTAGCGATTCACGTAGTCTTACAACATCATCTAATGAAGATAAGGTATGTAAAAAACTTCGAAAATGTTAATTCTTGATATAGTGCTAGGGGTGTAACGCATTACGTGCTGGAAAACCATTGTTAAAATTATACACAAATACTTTTCAAAATAATATCTAGATACCGTTGAAAGTCTTAGTTTGATTCCGCGATTAATGTGAAGAATGTAGCCAAATATCATTCCAAATATAAAAGGCGGAGATCTAGTCAGCGTATTCTTGTAGTAATACACCTCTCGATTACTGAAAACAATAAAAAAATAGTTATAGTTATAAAATTGTTATAAAAGTGTACGACGTATGCATACTCGTAATAGATTTGATATTTACACGAGATATAAATCTTTCACGAAGATATAGATGGTGCTAGCGATCAACGTTGCGCTGATAGCAAAAGCGAGCCCGCCCCACGCAGACCTCCGACTGCCAAGCACCCAGAAAAGGATCAGTGGCGAGAGGATGTGCAACTGCACATCCACCGACAGGTACCAGGTTTGAGGCAGACACTAAGAAAACATTATAAATGGTCATTAACAATCAAATTTAATGGTAATTTTTTGCTGCAGTGAACTTTCTTTTAACTTACATAGCTTTCGGGATTAACTATGTTCTGTATGTGGAGTAACGCCGACCACCAATAGTCCCGACACATCTGAACATTGTGCGCCACGACATGCCAATCCACTCCATCAGAGACATAGTGAAAGATAGATGCCTGGAGCAGGACCACCAAAGCAAGAAGTGGAAACATTCGCAGAAGACGATGCAGATAATATAAATGAAGATTCTTTAAAAGTTGCACTAGAACAGAAACATTAAAAGAGCAAGGGATTAGAATAAAATAAGAAGGAGTAAGATAATTTTATTCAGATTATATACATCGTTAGTTACTAACCTTGCTTCATCTTTTTGGCAGACGTAAATACTAGTAGAAGTCCGCTTAATACGAAAAAAGTATCCACACTGAGGTCTGCTGACAATAGCCACATGTTTCTTTTCAATTCCATCCACTGTAAAAAGAGTACTTTGTTATCTTTGCTATTAGTAAAATTTTAACGATATACGTAATAATACAGTTACTCACAGCAAAAATATCCAAAACATTTGCTGTATATTTAGATAAGTAATTAAGAAAGGAATGCCCAACGATGACCCACGTTATGGAGAGAGCTCGAATGCCGTCAAGGCAGTCAATACTCCCAGGATTGTTCTTGAAGGTTAGGAGGGTTTTGGTGTTTGTGTACAAAGAACAACATTGAAGCAACTTGTTCACCTCGGCCGGATCTATAAGAAATACAAAACATTATTACTTTAATAAAAATATAAAGAGATACATCACAATCAGTTTGGTCTAAACTATATGTACACTGAACCAAGGAGTACGGGAGGTACAGGAGTCCGAGTTATTAGCTGACAGGAAAGGAGAAGTAATATTATGTCCTAGGTATAAAATTATTTTTACGAAATATTTTACCGAGTAGTTATCCGTTTAGTTTTTACGTTTAGTGCGTAATAACATTATGTGTTGAATTTTTACTTACCTTTTTTTAATATAAATCTATGCCGAACGTCGTATGCCGTGCTTAGGACGGTTAGAAGAGCAAGGAAAGATAAAATTGTGCTGAAAAAAAGAGCTCATTTACAAAGATGAAAACAAATCACAAATCAAGAAAAGACAAAATGTCATTCCGTCCTCTCTGCGAGTAGGTACAACAAAAATGCAAAATGCAGGAATCGTTGCATGTACTTTTTTTTCTACGATATCTTCTTTGGTGTAGTAAATATGCTTATCTAATTTAATAAGGTGCTTGGTTTAATTTCAAATACTACTTATAAATAAAAGAGTGGTATTGACCGGTTCTGATTTTAACATCCTGTTTATTTAGGTACTTACACGGCAGTGTAATCAGCTGCTACCAAGGGCTTATCGTCTGGCAGTCTGCAAAACTCTACGTCGTGGCTGAAGTCTATTAGGCCATTATCTAATACTGGAGCCAGAGCCTCATCCACTGTGCACGTTTTTGGTATACATATCGCTAAGGAAAATAAGTACACGTAAGCCCAATTCACTCTGAAAATAATAAAAATCATTTGTTTTCATTTATCGCTGTTTTTCTGTCAGTCGTAGTACTAAGTTGTAGGAAACATGAACAACATACCAACCTATTTTGGTCGATTAATTTATTGACAATACTTGGAGAGCTCTTGTAGTCGTCGAAGATTTTCATCGTCGTGTTTACGTTAACCGTCGTCCATTCTCTATTTTCCATCCACGATGTTTTGGAAAGTGAAGGGATAGGATTCCAAATAAGACTTTGGACCATACAATATTTGCCTTCGATCGGGACGTCCCCTGTATCTTGCTTGATTCCAAGACATTGGTGAAAGTTGCCCATATTCACGAAATTCCCCTTTAAGATGCCTTGTGGTACCCGAAAACTTGCATCATAGACTGACAAAAAATATTAAAATAAAGTTATGTACCTAAAGCTTTGTAAACTCCATAATTTCCAGTGTGCCTGATACAGAATTAGATGACACGCATTTCGTTTATTATTGGAGTTTAATAGGTGCCCAAAAATATTTGAACGTGACCGAATTGTCAAGCCCGTGCGTGTTCAGATATTTTTTGCACTTAGATAAAACCTATTCTGTATATTATCTTACATATAGAAGGTGCCTTAAATATATTGTGGAATAATTTAGAAGGTGGTTACGTTAGTTCGAATAGATTCTCTTGTTAAGATTTGTCCTCGTAAGTTTTAATACAAAATTAGGTACGCCTTTGACTCTATACACTTGGATGGAACATCGATCAACGTAAATAAACCTTAGAAACATCTGGCAAACACAATCAAAAATGAAACACATTTACAGGGGTGATTGGTTTATCTAACACGTTTGCTATTCTGGATTCATTTAGATACACATGTAAATAAATCAATAAATTTGTAAATAATTATTGTTAATTTTTTGTTTAGCGAGGTACACCTTCGTTTTGATAATGTGTTAGTTGGTCTAGAAGTACCTACCTACTAATGGAAATCTGATGAAAATATGATAGTCAAATACAGTCAACAATAATGTTGTTGCCTTGATCCGTTTTGAAATATATATATTTCCCAAAATAAAATTAAAGAATAAATAAATATTTTTTTTTACTTACATTCGAACGCTCTCATATCGGCTAATTGTTGTTGGCACAACTCGGGGTCCAGCACATTCTCGTACAAATCTAAATCAAATGGTCTATCATCATATCCGTGGAGTTTCGAAACTGACGTCAGCACCCCCATAACACAACTTAGTAAAATAATATTAAAAAGCATTTTAGGTCTAGGGTTTAATAGCTCTTTGGCCGAGGTTAAGTAAGTGTTGATTCGTTTGATTAGCACCCGTTTAAATGGGACCGTTATCTGTGAAGATTATATTTCGAGTTTCGGCGAGATATGATAAGCAATAAATTAAATAAATTTTCCCAAAGGCGGGAATGGAGGTGTCCCTCAGCGCATTACAGTCAATTGGAAAAGTATTATATATACCGCTCTAAAATATATTGTGATAAAATATTTTCGAGCAATCAAACAAGTACAGTCAAGGACTTTAATTCCTAAGCCACCATGGAACCTTACTATAGTAAGCGTCGTATCAATTTTCCTTATTAAGTAAGGCGATGTCACTATGACGTTTTATGTGAAGAGGTTCCTCGATGGGCCAGGTATTAAATTCCTTGACTGTAAATATTTTTGCTGCCGACTAAGTTGTTACATTGTGAAAGTCAAAAATGAAATAGATACTGGAGGTACGTGTCTAGATTCCATTTTACATTACTCTATCTACTTTAAAATAAGGCCTTGGTTGGTTACAGCTATAATGATAAATAAACCTCAGCCGTTTTCCTAAAGGGTTTATACTACAAATATTTAGATAGGTACATTTGTTGACATTTTGATGTGTTTAGTATTATAGCTTTACTTTTTTGGACACTAGAGAATTCTTTACTTTGCAATGGTCACCATTTGCAAACTATTGGTATTTTAATACATCATGGCTTACGTAAGGGATAAAAACGTGATTTGTGTATGTATGTATCTATACAATAACTGCGTGCTTCTTGAATAGCTAGAAAGATGAAACTGCTCTAAAAATCTTGTTGAAGTTATTTCTTAATATTGTTGGCACTTCAGAAAACCCCGAACACTCGAAGTGTCGAAAAATGACTATTAGAAATATAAAATCTAGACATGTTGTACTTGCTTAATAATTATGTAAATCAACTTGTTTTTGAGCACGATTATCTGTGTACATTCTAAACATTTCATTCATCTTTGGTTTATTGATAATTGCATTTTGCACAATGTATCTGATGCTCAACGTGTTAAACTTTACCATAAAATAACGATAATAATTTTTACATTTTACTTTCACCAGTAAAAATTGAGAATTAAAGTTATTTTTCTGTTATTGTCGTTTAAAACATCATAAGGATGTTAAACTACCAAATATCGTTTTTCCATAATGCTAGTCTGGGAGTAAAGGAAAATCATAATATTTTAACAGTTGCTTCTCTTCCCGGGTAGATGGTAAAAGCACATCGAGGGAATCGGCGAAAGTTTTAGGAATAATGTTATAGGCGATGCGGCTAGCAACCCATCACTATTTTGATTTCCCTTTCCAGCTATGCGCCCTTAATCATGCTAAACGTGGCCTTAAGGTTTTGTTACCCTAGACTCTGTCTACCCCGTAAGGGATGAAGACGTGATATGTGTATGTATGTATGTATCGTTAAAATGTATGCCGTTGCCGAAGCGTTTATATGAAACTAGCTTTTGCCCGCGACTCTGTCTGCGCACAATTCGCGTATTGCTATCACGCGCGACCTAAGCGATTTTTTGGAATAAAAACTATCCTATGTCCTTCCCCGGGACTGAAACTAGTCCCAAATTTCAAATAAATCGGTTCAGCGGTTTAAACGTGAAATCGTAACAGACAGACAGACTGAGTTATTTTCGCATTTATAATATTAGTATGGATTAGCATAATAATTACAGTAATTTATAACGATATCGAGCCTTGCGTACTTATAATTTAAGGGAATTTTAGGTATAACCCCACAAAATCATTTTACGTTTTAGGATCCGAAATTACGAAAGGATTGCGAACGAGCCTTTTTCTTTATTGTTCCGAAAGCTTAAATAACGTCCGAGCTTAATCTAGTGCGTAAATAAATGAATACTGAGAGTTAAATGAGTGACTCATCAATATAGTTCTGCAAATTATATTATTATGTAAATATTATCATTTTATATCCGTACAAGCATATCAGATTATTTAGGTAATTAAAAAGGAATCATTTATTTACAGACAGATAAAATTAATTACGTATATCGACTTCCTTTGAAACAGTTGAATGCTAGGTAAACGTTTACATAAAAAATGAATGAAAAATGAAAATGTGTTTATTGAACATTCAGAAGTACATATGAGAAGGTTAGGGATCTCGTAGTAGGCATACAAGATACCGGTATCAGAATACCCCACTTCTCCAATAAAATATACATTTATATTCAGGTAATTTATACCTTTGATACCTACAAGTCTGCTCTCAGAGTACCTAATTTTCTGACACCTGGTGGAAATTTTAGAATAGGTATTTGAGACAGCGTGAAAAATTGTAAGTTGGTACAATGCTTTTTTATTACATAACATATAACACAGAAGCACAGTAAGTAGTGGGGCTTTTACCATATAACATATAACACAAAATTACAGTAAGTAGTGGGGCTTTTACTAGATTACATATAACACAAAAACATAATATTTACTGTGGCTTTTACTACATAAGATATAACACAAGAACACAGTAAGTACTGTGGCTTTTACTACATAAGATATAACACAAGAACACAGTAAGTACTGGGGGTTTTACTACATAACATATAACACAAAAACACAGTAAGTAATAAGGATTTTACTACTTAACATATAACATAAAAACACAGTAAGTACTGGGGCTTTTACAGGCCCTTAACTTATATTTAACAATTTCGATCCCACCGAGAGTAGCTAGCTTTTCTAACATTTATTTTCAGTTAACAATGTGCAATTAATACTTGGATGTTTTAAACATGATTTTGTGAACACCTGCGTGTGCTATAATGCAGACCTAATTAATGATTAGGCCTGTTTATTTCTCATTCATCAGTCATGAACAGTAATCCATGTGATAGGTACACTGATAAAAGAAGGCGTTTGGAGAGGTTGTAGTGTATAATTTAGCACATTTTTAGGGTTCCGTACCTCAAAAGGAAAAAACGGAACCCTTATAGGATCACTTTGTTGTCCGTCTGTCCGTCCGTCCGTCTGTCAAGACCCTTTTTTTCTCAGGAACGCGTGGAGGTATGAAGCTGAAATTTATATCAATTACTCAGGTCTACTGTCCCTTGAAGCTGTGAAAAAATCAAACTTCTAAGCCAACGCAATCAAAAGATACAGCCGTTTATGCCGCAAATTTCCGCAAATTTTCAACTCTCAAGGGAATCAAAACCTACAAGGTAGTTCCCGTGAACGCAGAATCTTGAAATTTGGTATGAAGGTAGGTCTTATAGCACAGATTAAAGAATAATTGCGAAAACCGTAAATGTGTATGTATGTCTGTATATAGCAGTGACCAATATAAAGTAACCCCACACTGCGTACATTTTGCTTTGGAACAGGGCTCTGCTTACACTGGTTTTAGATATTTATAGATAATGATACGGAACCCTCGGTGCGCGAGTCCGACTCGCACTTGACCGGTTTTTTCGCAGAATACTTAAATGTAATTGATCATTTTTTGAGTAAACCCCAAATATTACACCAGACGCCAAGAGAGGATACACTTTTACTGTAATTAGGTACGCCCTAGTCGCTGTTGAAGCTGCATTGGAAAATATTATAAACACATTAGTATTTTCAATAGTTTATTTATTTATTGGATAATATGAATTGCTTGTATTTACATAACCTATAGCATAAGTAAAAATACTTTTATTTCTAGGATGGATTATTATTCGAAGTTCCATTCTCGGGTGATGCTGCAGAAGAGTTCTTCATAGTAGACTTGATGGATGGCATCAGAGCTGAAAATAAAATTTAAATAAGCGAAAAAGTATACGCCTATACTATTATATAAGTACTTTTATAATAACAACAGATGTAAACTGCGTTTGTATTCTCAAACCATTAAGTATAAAAATTATTTCATTAATAGCATAAGGAAGCTACACTGTCCCTGATTACTTAATATCGGAATTTTATGCCAGAAATACAGTTTCCGCGGGATGTATACAAGTTTAGGGGAAATACCTAGTAAATAAATGTAAAGATAATCTGGAGTTCAGGTGAAGGAACATAAGGTAAAGTAAATTTGAATAGGTTTAAATAATTAAATATTCTTAATCATCATTATTATGTCAGCCATAGGACGTCCACTGTTGGACAACGCCTTCCCTATAGACCTCCAGTTGCCGCGGTTGGAAGCGGTTTTTATCCACCGTGAACCCGCGACTTTAACCAGGTCACCCGTCCACCTCGTTGGTAGACGTCCTACGCTGCGCTTCCCATTTAAATCCAAATTATGTTTTCGAAATTTGATGCTGGCAGATTTTTAGACCAATTAAAGAAAAATACCTTTCAGCATGAGTTTCTGCAGCATAGAGCCAGGAGCATCAATAAGAATGCATGCGGCTGTCGAATATACAACCGTGTACGCCACTGCGCTCGCTAACACCAGGAACTAAACATTAAAATTTGAATATTAAAACGCCTTAAAACTAAAACCTTATATCAAAAGCTGTGTTAACTAATTTACTAAACAATTGAATAATATACAAAGACAAAAATACACATACTCGTAATTTTTTTGTAAGCCTAAAAATCTGTATTCACAAATATCAAAATAATCCTAGTTAACATGTTGCGACATAAATTAATTTCCAGGCTGAAGTTATTGCTACTTTGGTATCCAAGGCGCTAAAAAAGTTGTTAGGATTGACTATATGTAGAGTGGTCAATTTTGTTGGATTTTTACTAGAGTTTCGAGATCAAGCGTTGTATTGTACAGTTAGATAAAAAGCGACCAAGCTCCATTTGGAAGCTCTGAAATTCTGATGAATTAAAAAAAAATGGAGGAGAAGAAAATAATTAGGTCTTGCAAAATAATCGAAAAAAAAAACAAAAAAAACATTTAGAGTTGTGTTAGCTTGCCTGTTTCGTAGAGCAATACCTAAGTACAAATATTTTCGCCACTTTCATGTGGTAATTTCGAGTGATGTGATTCTAGAAATCGGTTCGCTGGCTTAGTGAGGACGGAATGAAGCATGTAAACGGCGACATTATTTTTTTTTTGCTTTTGAAGTGAGTAAGATTAGTGCGAGCGATTTGGATTCGAAGGACCTTGCACATGACTTGGGCTACCACCCGCAAGAACCCATTCTGATGCAAATCTACATTTACTCTAACAGGCTCAAAACACCAAGAAGCATTAAATTCTGGTTATTTACCATACTTTCCATGCTGAAGTAGAACGGGACGACAGTGCTACCAGAGATGGTGAACAGCACGGAGTAGTGGAACAGGTACATCGCATAAGAGATGCGAGCCATGAACTTCCATATCTTCAGCGATAGGAACCAATTGATGGGACCTGAAAACGATAACAACATTTGATTTTATATGTATAGGTACCTAACATTTTCAAAAGAGAAGCACAAAACGAACAAAAAATTTACCTTGCTACTCCGCTACTCACGTGCAAGATAACCAAGCACATGTGTAACAGTTGTGCTCATAAAACTTTGATAATGCGATCCCGTAGAGGGATCGAAACGCGTCAGTGTTTGTGTGGTGTAAGGGATAATTAAGTTTGTGGGATTTATGTGTGTTTAATTGGCAGTAGTGGAGGGAGGGATTGCATGAAAAACATATATATTTCACACAGGCGTGGTTATCTTGCACGTGAGTAGCGGAGTAGCAGGGTAAATTTTTTGTTCGTTGAAATGGGCCTCCGCAAAGTAACGCCCGATTCAATAAAATAGAGAAGCACAAAGTTTTGAAAAACTTAAATTATGGGTAAGTGACCAAAAACCTATTAAACTCTATGGTTTTTGGTTTCCCAGCAACTGACCTAGAGTTCTGTTGTTGATTCTGTCAAGAGAAAAATTACGTGACTGATCTGTTTGTATTTGAATTTGTGTTTAATTTATTATATTTGATTTTAAAAGCTTGTTCTGCTTCTTCGTCATCCACCAACTCCAATTGGTTATGGGCCCAGCCCCAAACCCAGACCTAGAAGATTAAGTAAAATGGAGCTTTCAAAAATTCAAATTGTAAAACTTGATGGCCACAACTGGACGTCATGGAAGTACCGTATGGTAGCCTTGTTGAGAGGTATGGACGGACTCATGGATATTGAGAAGGTAAAACACAAAAGCCAGCTAGACCCTCAGAAGGGAGCGGTGACGCTGTCATAGAATTGTACAATAGAAGTTTGCGTGATTTTGTGAAGTTAGAGAGTACAGCCCTACTCTTGATAACTAATAATGTGACAGATGAGACGCTTGGCAAAGTAATTCGACTGTCTACTCCAAAAGAAGTTTGGGACGAACTCCACAGATTATATGAGGGACCTAACGAGGGCCGACTCTATGATATATGTTTGGACTTCTTTAAGCTTAAAAGGGATCCGTCAAATGACATGTCGACTCATGTATCGAAATTGAAGAATTTGTGGCACAGTCTGAAGGAGGAATTACTAAAAGAAGAAAAGGTAGATTTACCTGAAGTGCTCTTGATTTGTAAGATCCTTGACACACTGCCGGAAGCTTATTTCTCGTTCAAGTCGAGTTGGCTGTTAATGTCAAAGAAGGACAGGACAGTAGAAAACATTACGGGCCAATTGTGTGCACATGAGAAGGCGCTTAATGCCAAGATGGCTGACGCTGAATCCAGCGAGGCAGCGCTTTATGTGAAGACAAATAAAAAGATTGCTAAGGGATATGACCAAAGAGACCAAGGAACTAAGAAAAAGTACAAATGTTTTATTTGCAAGGAGCCTGGTCATCTCAAAAAGGATTGCCCTAGAAGTGGGATGAAAGAGAAAGAAAACAAAGGTCAAAGTTCTAACATGATGTTACTAAATGTGAATTCGAAGGATTCTGGCAATGATCGTGATGATTGGTATGTGGACAACGGGGCTACTCACCATGTCACTATGCGAGGAGATCTGTTCCAAGATTTTGAACATTTTGGCGAAGCTCATACAGTAACTACGGCTGATGGAAACGTGATTAAGGCTGTTGGAAAAGGCACAGTCCATCTCGAAGCCAATGTTGAAGGACGGATTGAGGACCTCTTTTTGAGAGATGTTTGGTATGTTCCCCAGATTAGTAAAAATCTTTTCTCTGTGCTCAGCTCACAGGACAGAAACCCTACGAGCGTGTTTGAGTCCAGGGTTACAAACTGTTCCATGAAGATCAATGGTAGGATGGTTCTGACAGGCGCGAGGCAAAAATATGGAGGTCTATACAAGATTGATTGTAAAGTCATACGCCCTGCTGTTTTAGTAAACCTTATTGACCATGGAGATATGCTGCAACTGTACCACGAGCGTATGGGGCATCAAGACAAAAAACATATCAAACGTTTGATAGAGAAGGAACTGGGAGTGAAGACATCAAACAGTGGTGAGTTATGCGAAGGTTGTATCTTTGGAAAAGCGCACAGGCAACCATTTGGTGTTCGCGAGAAAGCTACAGAACCAGGAGAGCGCATACACTCAGACGTTTGTGGTCCTTTCCCGGCAAGTATCTCGGGTTATCGGTACTTTGTCTTATTTAAGGATGAGTATACACGATTCAGATATGTGTATTTCCTGAAAAATAAATCTGAAGTTTATGACAAGCTGAAGCTAATGTTGTCTGAGGCTAGTAATGCTGGACATAATATAAAAGAGCTTCTAAGCGACAACGGAGGCGAGTACGATAACAATAAAGTACGAGAGCTACTTGGAAAGACGGGAATTAACCAAAGACTCATTATGCCGTACACCCCGGAGCAGAACGGATGTAGCGAGAGAGAAAATCGCACCCTGGTCGAATCTGCAAGAGCTATGATGCACGCGCATGAGGAGATCCCTCAAAGTTTGTGGGCTGAAATGGTCAACACTGCTGTGTACATATTGAACAGGACAGGACCAACTTTAGTTGAACACAAATCGCCTTATGAATTATGGTTACAGAAAAAGCCTCAAATAAAGCACTTGAGAATCATCGGATCACCTTGTTATGCGCATGAACCAAAGCAGAGGAGAAGAAAATTACAGAAAAAGGCTACCCGTTGCATTTTAATTGGGTACGACAATGATGATGGCTACAGACTGTGGAACAGAAAGGAAAATTCGCTGGTAAGGTCCAGGGATGTCATCTTTGATGAAAAAGTCCTAGACTCTTCAATGGATGAACTGGACACAGAGACAGTCTGTCAGTCACATAATGAGATCGAAATTGTTCCGGTGAGAAATAGCTTAACAATAAATAATGAACCAAATGCTCCTGTCGCGCCCAATAGGGAAAGGGTAGATGATATAGACAATCCTGATATTGGCGTCGATGAAGGACATGTAAGCATCCACGAAGAGTTCCACGATGCTGAAAACATTGTAATAGAACAATCTATTGAATCGGGGGCGGATGTTGTCGAAGAAGATGATGTTGTTGACGATCTACATGAAAGTCGTGGTGATGATGATCATGAAGATGTGTTCCCGGAACGAATGGTACTTCGTGATCGTTCTTCACTACGCCCACCAGATAGATTCAAAGATTTTATCATGAATGCAATGATGGGATACAATGAGCCAACGTCACATAAGGATGCGATAAGAAGCCAGGAGAAAGATCTATGGGAAGAAGCCATGGACAATGAGATGAACTCTTTACAGGAAAATGACACGTGGAAGCTTGTAAGTCTACCAAAGGGAAGAAAAGCTATACCATGTAAGTGGGTATTTCGAGTAAAGATGAATGCTGATGGATCCATAGACAAATATAAGGCAAGACTAGTCATAAAAGGCTTTCATCAGAAAAAGGGACTTGACTATGAGCAAACATTTAGCCCGGTTACCAGAATGAGTACCGTTCGTTCTGTGCTAAGTGTAGCAGCTAACGAAGGAATGGCGATGTTGCAGTTTGATGTCTCGACTGCCTTTTTGTATGGCTCTTTAGATGAAGAAATTTTTATGAAACAACCGGAAGGTTACGATGATGGATCCGGTCGAGTTTGTCTTTTGCGCAAGAGTCTTTATGGGTTGAAACAAGCACCTCGGTGCTGGAACCGGTGCATTTTAGACTTCTTCAAAAAGATTGGCTTCAAGACAAGTGAAGCAGATCCTTGTCTCTTGATTAGGGAGAAAGGACATGGTAAAGTCATCGTTGCTTTATATGTCGATGACGGCCTCGTCGCTGGCTCCAATCAACAGCTGATAGAATAGTTTATTAAGGAGCTTAATGGTCGGTTCAAGATTACCACGAAGCCGGCGTCATATTTTCTCGGAATTGAGATAGAAAGCAGAGGAGATGGAATAAAGATATTCCAGACATCTTAAGTAAAGAAAATCCTGCAGAGATTCGGCATGGATACCTGTAAACCAGTTTCTACGCCTATTGTAAAAGATGGTACATCAAGCGAGAAAGTGGATATGAGCTATATGCAAAATAACTACAGAAAAATCGTTGGAGCCTTAGCTTATTTGATGGTATGCACTAGACCTGACATCGCATATGCTGTAAGCATAGTCTCACGAAGTCTGGAGAAACCAGAAGAAGCAGACTGTATCCGACTGAAGCGCATACTGCGATATTTACAATATACACCAGATCTAGGTATCAGTATAAGAAGCATTATAAGGAAGGCATTTTGGAATGCTACAGCGATGCCGACCATGCAGGAGATGTTAGCACTGGAAGATCGACTAGCGGAGTGCTATGCATGTACGCGGGAGGAGCGATCTCATGGCTAAGCCAAAGACAGACAAGTGTTGCAATTTCAACAACAGAGGCTGAAATTGTAGCCGCAAGTGAGGCAGCCAGAGAAACTGTATGGCTGTCACGGCTTTTGAGCAATATTGTTGTTCTTAAAAATATTCCATGCTTGAGAGTGGACAATGAAGCTGCAATAAGGCTAGCAGAAAACCCCGAATTCCATCGACGGACGAAGCATATTCGGGTACGGCATTTCTTCGTCAGAGAGTTAGTAACTAGCGGTGCGCTAAATATCAGCAAGGTAGCTAGTGAGGAGCAGCTAGCTGACATATTTACAAAGCCACTCACAAGAGCAAGAATCCTCAAGATATCGAAGCTCATAGGTCTTTGCTGAGAGGAGATATTAAACTCTATGGTTTTTGGTTTCCCAGCAACTGACCTAGAGTTCTGTTGTTGATTCTGTCAAGAGAAAAATTACGTGACTGATCTGTTTGTATTTGAATTTGTGTTTAATTTATTATATTTGATTTTAAAAGCTTGTTCTGCTTCTTCGTCATCCACCAACTCCAATTAAACCTCTTCTCCAAAAAAACGGATATGATACGGAAATACTTAGTTTGGAGGCTACCGTCACATTTTGGAGTAGGTACATGATTATCCGTTGCTTTAAAGATTCTGGTCGTGTTAAGGCGATTTAAAAATGTAGGCTCTACTCAAAACTGAACATAAATAGATGTTTCAAGCCTTATTTTCTTCTAAGAAGCTTTTATTTTAATCTATGTATACTCACCACCATATCCCACTACACAGGCGAAAATAATCCAACACACTGACAGTCCCCACAAGGATCTCATGAAAGACCGGTTCAAGTTGTCCAAGAGTTCATTTTCCCAGGCTGCGTATATAACATACATGCAATACGATGACACCGCCCACGCCGCAAGATAACCAAGACTGACGGACCACTAAAAAACAAAACACAATCCATTTTTGTTTTTACCTATTTTTGCCTACGTAAAATACATGAAAGCATTTGCTGCAACTTATGTACAGTCAGCGTCATATAGTTAGTATGAAACATCCAAGGTGACCAAAAAGTTCGACACACCATACTATTTCTATGGTGTACCGAACTATTTGGCTGACTTGGATGCTTCAAACTATATGACGCCGTCTGTACATATAAGTACTTACAATAGGCATTCTAAGTTTTCTTCCTCGATAGATATGGAGGATATATCCAAAAACCATTCCTACAAAAAACGGCGGAGCTCTCGTTAAAGTATTTGTGTAGTAATACACGAGATTATCGTACCTTGAAAAGAGCAAAAAAATATTCAAAACATGTAAAATGAGTAACTATAATCTCATTTAAGTCTGCAAAATATACGTCACGTACCCTGATGAAAAATCTTTTAAAAAGCAATAAACGGTAGTTGCAGTCAACGATGTCATCAGCCCAACTGTGAGTCCATTCCATGCAGATCGAGGGCTACCGAGCACCCAGAAGAGCACCAACGGTGATATAATATGCAGCTGAACGTCCACTGACAAGTACCATGATTGTGGCAAACACTAGACATCCAGAAAAAAACTGCTAATGTAAATATTTTATTTCTACTTAAAGTACTCTTTACTCAAAAATGTAAGTCAGTCATTTATCTACAATTGAACCACATGAATTGTGAGTCACCGTGGAACTTTTTCATAATCAATATCATAGTGTGACCAGTAGGCTTTTATTACCTAACTCGCTCGCAATCGCCATCGTGTTCATTTTGACAGTTCTTGTATGAATGTGAGAGCTAGCTGATTCCGATGCCAATTGACAGCCCATACATGAACTATCAAAATGAACACGATGGCGATTGCGAGCGAGTTAGGTAATAAGCCTACTTATCAAACCTGTCAAGTAAAATCATTATAAAATGAACATACTATTCAACCAATATGTATCTACGGTATATCTATAGATCACGAATTAAAAGGTCTTCGTGTGACAAATTATAAACCAAAATTTTCTCATTTCTTACAGATTGTGAAGGGTTGACTATGTTTTGAATATGGAGAAGCGCTGTCCACCAGTATTGACGGCATATATGTACATTCCTGGTCATGTAATGCCAGTTAGCACCGTCAGAGACGTGGTTGAAGAGAGACGCCTGCAGCAGCACCGCGCAAGCCAGCAGCGGGAACATGCGCAGGAGACGGTTGAGGTAGAACACGTGAATATTTTTCAGGAGTTGCACTGCAATAGCAAAACAAATTCAATTTTGTTTTGGCGATAGCTGCTTATGGACAGACCTCCAAAAACTTAAGTCAGTTATTCTAAGTTGATAGAGCGATTTATTATACAGCTTAGGTTGATAAGCATTAAGTTACATTCCTTTGGAGAGCATAAAATAGGTACTTATTATTTGCAATGCAATAAATTGATTCATGTGGTTTTTCATTCAACTAGCAAATGGATCACCTGGATAATAAGTGAATTGTACGTGTTTTAATCAATGAAAGACAAGGTTTACAGAATATATTTTTTAAGGATTTTTTTTTTCTTGTATATATGTAGGTACTTACTTTGTTTCATTTTCTTAACAGATGTATAAACAAGCAGTATGCCACTCAAAACAAAAAACGTGTCAACAGCGAGTTCAGCAGATGCAAGCCAAATGTTTCTTCGCTGATCAAACCACTGAAAATACAAAATCAACTTAACAATTTGTAAAACTTGTTAAATAATAAATAAAATAATTTAGTTAATCATACCTCATAGTAATCAAACAAATTGGCGGTATATTTGTTAAGGAAAGCAATAAAGGTATGGCCGGTGATGACCCAGAGGATGGAGATGGATCTGATCCCGTCGATACAGTCGATGGCACTGGAGGTGCTGTTGAAAGTCAGGAGACGGTGTGTGTTCGTGTACACCGAGAAACACCGAAGTAATTCGTTAGATTCAACAGGATCTGTACACAAAGACGTTGCATTAGTATCACATGTACAAGCCGTCGTTAATAACCAAATAATAAATAATAAAATTACCTTTTCCCTTCAGAAATCTATGCCAAATATCATAGGACGTACTCAACAATGTCAGTATTCCAATAAGTGAAAATAAAGCGCTGGAAAAAAATAATTTTATAACTAAAAAAACGCTTGAACGTACGCATATTCATTAAATTTTTAATTTGTTAATTACCTACATGGTGACGTAATCAGCAGCAACCAAAGGCTTGTCCCCGGGCAGTCTACAAAACTCTTCCTCATACTTAAAGTCGACTATTTCATTGTTTAAAAACGGAGCCAGAACGTCATCCACTGAACACACCTTAGGAATACACAGAGCCAGAGAAAAGGAAAGCGCATTGAAAATGATAACTGCATCTATCCTGAAAACATTGAAAAATTAAATACCTACCCATGCTTTCGGCCACATGTTAAACAATTTTTATTGATATCTAGGTATCATTTTCGTAGTCCGTGCTATAAGAACTTACCTTTGATTATGTCCACCTAAGACATTTCCAATTCTTGTGTTCCTTGCATAAGTATCCAAAGTTTGTTTAGTTGAACTAGCGTTTAGTGTCATCCAATTAGCGTCATGTATCCAGGAAGTTCCAGTAAGTAAAGGTATCTTCATGGTATCTTGGACATTGGTCCGTATCATACAGTATTTGCCTTCTATAGTATCTCCTTCCACATGTTGGTTGATTGAGAGACATTGGTGGAAATTGCCCAGGCCGATGGAGCTCCCTCTCATTATACCTTGCGGGACTCGAAAGCTTGCATCGTAAACTAAAACATAAGTAATGACGAGCTTACATGTTTTTAATGCATAAACAAAAAACATAGCCTCATCGAGGGAATTAATGAAAATCGTATGATCATGTTATAGACAATGCGACTAGCAACCCTTCACTATTTTGAATCCCTTTTCCACCTATACATCCACAATCATGCTAAACGTGGCCTAAAGGCCACACCTACAAGTAACAAGACCTAAAGGTCGTGTTACCTTAGGCTGTGTCTATATCTCTATCGATACCACGTATAAGGAATAAAGACGTGATTTATGTACTTACGTGTGTCACAAAAAACATGCAAGTTGCCTATTCAATCGAATATTTTTAACTTATTCAGAATAAGTACCACTGAGTGTGAGTTGCTCCAAGTGGCTTTACAACAACATAAACGACGATATAATTACGATTTATTTTAATGTTATGATCTCATAATCGTCGGTCATGGTTAAAGTTATCGTTAACTTGATGCAACTTACGTTAAATGATTTATAGAACTTACATTCGAAAGCTCTCATACTCCTCAGCTGCTCTTGACATCGCTCCGGATCCAGTACATCCTCATACAGGTCATAGTCAAACACTCTGTCAGGAACCTGGCTTCCAGAATCCGGTGCTGATGACGTTACGCACGTTATACTAATACAAAGTATTAAAAAACTACTAATCCTCGTGTCACTCATTATGCAACTCTTATTGGTCATGCGAGACCTGATGATGTTTACTCGTAAGTATAATTACATTCCATTAAGGCATTGTGTTATCAGTAAAGATAATTTTTAGGGCATACGAGTATGTGCAATTGTGAGCAACTAGAACCATTTTTCCTTAGATTTTTTTATACTTAATCATTTACTTACCGTTAATTACGTTAGTGGCATTGATCATACTTATGTTTAAGTGGTGCCTCTACCTCTCGGCTGATATATTTGGTGTTGCGGAAGTTGTTGACGAACATCCCGTCTCTGACGGAATGTCATTACTACTCATTACCTTCATTACCTTGCGCTTCATGCAGCTACTTAAATAACAACTTATTATTCAACTGGATGCATGTTAGCGCCATGGTAGTTTTATTGGTAGGTCTAAGGGCGTCCATTGTTCACGTGAGGCATTTTTGAGGATTTTTTGACCTCCCTCCCCCCTTGGTGAGATGTTGTAAGTTTTTCAAAAGTTTTATACTGGCTATAAAATCGTTAGATTTATTTAAAAAAAAACCTATTTGCTTAATAGTCAAATATAGTGAAATATTTGCTTAAATTATTTTTATTTAAGACTAGCAATGACTTAGTAATAGAGAATTGCTATAATCACTTTAATTTAACTTAACTTTCACGCCGTTTAACACCGTTTTTTTGCTAGAAAAAAATTACGTGACATTTGCCAAGTCGCTCCTTAAAGTGAGATTTAGAAAGAAAGAAGTCATTTACTCCTTTTTGCAAGACACACAAATATAAGAGAAATTTTATAGAAAAAAACACAGACATGAAAAATAGATCATAAGCGTTGTGTGCGTCTTCGCAAAAGTGAAACAGTCGCTGACTCAGCATTACGCTGAGGTGTTAGACACCTGCAGCACTGATTTTCAGCCAGAACCGTCTGTGACTCACGAAACGATACACAGATAAACTACATAATCCATAAACTTTTACGTAAACAATGTAATAAATAGATAGAGCCCGACTTATGTGTAACTAAAAAAATACATAAATTAATGAAATAGTTCACAATAAACAAACAATAAACTGACTGAAACTGATCTGAAAAAAAAATTGTTCAAAAACAACAGGCTGGCATATAAACTGCAAAGTGCATTTAGTAAGATTCGGCTCGATCCCCTCCCCTTCCTCAACACCTCACGTAATTAATGGACGCACCCTAAAGCCAGGTGCTCATCTGGGATCTATGACCATAACTCTTGCACGTTATGGTGGTGTTCCGCTCGCGGCAGGCTCGCAAGCTACATCCAGACGTTCACACAAGGGATTTTGGTTACTGTAATGTGCGACAATTACGGTTACAGCCCCGGAAAACCGGCTTAGAAGCTTATCAGTAGACTATAAAAGTGTAGACTTATCGCGTTGAAGTACACGACGGAACCTTTAAAAAACAAATAAACGCCGTCAGGCAACATCGCGTAGGTAATTGATTTGCGGAACAAATCCGCCGAGATCATTTTTCATATCCTTATAATGCTTACCTATAAGATAAGATAAGATAAAACGATAACTAAAGCTAAAGCCGTTCCGGATTCAGAGTCGTACTTGATTTAGTAGATGTTATTTCACTAATGAAATAAATAATAAAACACTAATTGTGGAGCGATGCTGCTACCGTGGTGGAATAGTTTGATCCCAACCCTATTTGGATGAGTAACTTTAAGTGTATTTTTAATCAGTTACTGGTTAGCTAATTCACGCGGTTTCGTTTTCGACGCAGAATAAAAATGTTAGCTACTTTTTCGAACATCAACTATGTAATTCAAAAGAAAAGTCCAAGGCCAGTCGCTTTCGAGTTACGATGCATGATTGGGCTAAATTTGTTCGAAGAATGACTATGTATGCATTAAAATAAAGTCTGAATTTAAGTTGATTTTGGTCACGAATTTCACAAATATTCAAAAAAGTGATAGCGGAGTAGCAAGGTAAACACAATTGTTTTTTGTTCATTAAGGATTCATTGGTAACTACATAAACTGACACCTAACTACAACTACATAAAATTAGACGATGATTGATCACGTATATTATTTATTACAAGACCCCACAATACATTTACTAAGTAATCTATGTTTTTTTTATCATCGTGATTGGATAATGTACTGCGTCACGAGAAAACTAAGAAGGCCAAGTAGGTACGTTTTGATTTTTGTTAAAGTATAATGTAAATCAGTTTTTCCAGTCATCTCCAATTCAGACCACTGAGGGATTTTACCGAGGGCTTTCGGGTGCAAACGGAAAATGAATGAGCGCGGATTAACTTGACAAGATTAACAACTTTCGTTACTTTTGGGAATTAAGTAATTGATTGGATTACTTAATGATTTAAAATTAAAATAAAATGTAGACGATTGGTTGTAGGAGGTTTGTATTTGAGTATTATTGAGATATTTATTAATTAAATCTAGGTAAGTTAGAATTTATAATGTAGTTTTGTCATTATCTGGTGCTATTCTTGACGGCCCTGGCTCAGCGTTTTTGGAAACATTCGTCGTGGTAGTCCATGATGATACAACTGAAAAAAAAGCAGTTAATATAATACAGTAAAGCGGTAAAAGTAAACGTTTCTGGTTTCGTTGTATTCGTTTCATTGACAATATAATACAGTAAAGTTTACCCAGACTAACGTTTATTCTCTCGCATAAAAAGAGCTTGTCTGAATTTGTTACTTTGACTTGGAAGACAATCATCATCATGGAACACTTGTACACAAATTGTCGTAGTCCCAAACTAAGCAAGGCTATGGGTACTAGTCAACGGATAGACATTACTTAAATACCTACATAATAAAATCCATGACTTGGATACAAACTTTTATATTCATCATACAAGTGCATACCCTCCCGGAATCCGAACCCGGGACACCTAGCTTCATAGTCAGGGTCACCAATCACTAGGCTACCCTGCAGTCGTCAACGTTTACCTTTCAGAAATCTCCTCTGCAGTATGGAAAATGGTGCGTCTATGAGGATGCAGGCTGCCGTCGAGGTGATCACCGTGTATACCATGACGCTTGCGCACATAAGGAACTGCGAACAATCAGGAGAGTTACGGGTGTCGTGTCTTTCTCTTTTGTATTATGTCTGTAATACGTTAGAATGAGACACAGTATCAGGTGGAAACCCCGGTGAATTGGGGTGAATAATCATGAGCGTTACGGCTGTCGTGTCTTTCTCTTATGTATTACGTCTGTAATACGTTAGAATGAGATACAGTATCAAGTGACCCCAAGAGCCTGGTAAATGGGGGAAGCTTGGGGTGTTTGTTACGCTCTGTGTGTCATGATAACTGTTCCGAGTAAAGTGAAGTATTTAAGTACTTACAATGTTCTCCATGCTGAAGTAATAAGATGTGACCGTAGACCCGCCGATGGCGAACAGAATGGAGTAGTGGAACAGGTACATTGCGTATGAGATTTTAGCCACGAACTTCCATATTGACAATGACAGGAACCAGTTGATGGGACCTGAGAAAACGTACGTTTAAAATAAGGGCGCCACTTTCTTCGTGTTTAGTCTTAAAATCTTTGAATGTAGATATTTATAAGAAACCAAGCTTCTGCCCGCGACTTCGCCTGCGTAGAATTATACATATAAATAAACCTTCCTCTCGAATCACTCCATCTATTAAAATAAACATCATCAAAATCCGTTGCGTAGTTTTAAAGATCTAAGCATACATAGGGACAGACAGCGGAAAACGACTTTGTTTTATACTATGTAGTGATTAGACTATAGACTGGTGAGCAAAAATAACGAGTCGCTTTTCCAACACTTTTTTTATTGAAAGTGACCCCTTATTTTTGCTCGTTGGTGAAGTGTAGTTTCTCTTTTATCCGGTAATATCAGAGTCGTCAATACCACGGTCAAGGTATTATAACTACCTATTATCATTATCTCGTATGCCAAAGCCAAAGTAGGTACGTTGCCTATTTGTAATTGAGAAACCAACCTCCATAGCCATGGACACAGGCAAATATGATCCAGCAGACACACACGCTCCAGCTGGCTCGCAAGTAGGATCGGTTCATGCTGTCCACGACCTGGCTGTCCCAGGCAAAGTATGAGTCGAACAGGCAGTACGAAGATACTACCCAGGCAGCGCCGTAGATGAGGAAGACTAGCCACTGAAATATTTGTCACATAGCAGAAATTGTTGATTTAATGCAATGCCACCTGTAATTTTGTTAATAGCAAAAAGTACTGTGTTAATAACTTAGTGTATAATTTGTGAATTAGGTACACTTATTTTTGGTTTCTTACGATTTTGCTTAAATTTGAAAGATATTTCGAAGAGGCTAATAGACACTATGGGTGACCGCGGGTGACCGTAGAGCTGGCAGCTTTCTTGGACAGCGTATTAGTGTCGCTGTCCAATGGGGGAATGCTGCCAGCGCCAGCTTTTGTGGTACTATGCCATGGAGGGGTCTCCTTTTTTAATTATTTTATTTTAAGATTAGTTTTTAATTTAATCATAGGTAAATTTGTTTTTAATTCCCCTTTTGTATTTGAAATTGTATTAAATTCAGGTACCGCCACTTGGTAGACGCACGTCACAGAGAGCGCTCTCGGTAAAATCGAACGTCGGGCATTTGATTGTAAAATTCCATAATTTCGAAAACTAATTAAGAAATGTTTTTTCGTAGATATCCTTTTACGTATATGGGCTAAAAATCTAAATTAATGGACATTCACGATTGCCCTTAGTCAATGGATAGTTCGACGTCTAAGTATAGTTACGTCTAAGTTAGTTAGTTGGTAAAAAATAAACAATATGTAATTTTATACAATATATCAATATAATAACTACTATTGTTTCGTTGTACTCACATAAGGTATCCTGATTTTTTGCCCCCGATAAACATGGAGCACATACCCGAACGCCATTCCCACCAAAAACGGAGGAGCTCTAGTCAGTGTATTTTTGTAGAAATACACTTGATGTGCAGAGCTGAAATAGTTGAAAAGCATACTTTATTTTTAAAGTTAATGATAGGGAAATACAAGGTACCATTAGAATAAAATTATTGGTTGGGTTAGTTTCTTAAACACTCCTGTGGGTAAGGGATAGGTACTCATTGTAATTTTGAATTAAAATTAAGTCTTCCCTGTTGATGCCGGCAACTATGAACAGCGACCAGTATAAAGGGATGTTTAGTCACATTAACCCAACCATGGTGGTTGAAGTATTCCGAATTCAGGGTCTTTCACTTGGCTGTATCGATGATATATCGAGCATAATCTTCGCTTAAAGTACAGCTTTTTTTTGTCTCATTGCATTAATCAAGATATTAAAACTGCGATAAACTGCCCGAAACCGACGAGCATGTATTAAATTAATGAATGTGGGTGAGGCGAAAGAGGTGTGTCAGGATCGTAGCAAGTGGAACAAAGTAGTCTCTGCCGACCCCTATGGGAAAGAGGCATGACGGTATGTATGTACGTATGTAAATACTGAGTTTCTTGCGAAGAGTGTGTATTCAAATTGTTGTGAAGTTAATAGGCTAATAGAGACCTCAGGAGTCCCCAGAGCTGGCGCTTACCTCTCCCAGCGAATTTATCTTGCTGTACAGAGAGGTAATGCCGCCAGTGTGTTGGGGTCTATGCCGCAGGAGGGCCTTTTAGATGGAGTTTTCTTTTTATAATTAGGTATATATAAGTTTTGTATATTTAGTTAACTTTTAGATTTTAATTATGTTGTATTTACTTATTAAATTGTACTGAAGTTAATTGTTACCTTGTTGTAAAATCTTTCAAGAAGCAGTATACTGTGGTCGCAGTTAATGACGCCAGAAGTCCAACAATGAGTCCATTCCATGCAGTTCTACGGCTTCCCAGTACCCAGTACAAAATTAACGGGGAGAAGATATGCAACTGTACATCCACGGACAGGTACCAAGACTGCGGTATACACTGAAAACCAAAATAGTTGGGTACCTACATGAAATTAGGTCAACAGGCACTGGGCGATCATCTGCGCCTGTGAAAGGCAAAAGTCAAAGTGACAGATAAGGACAAACGATTGCTAAGTTAACAAACGCCTATACGGAGCGTTTATGAATAAGGGGGTAAGTGATTTTGCCGTATATAAACGACTATTTAGAGTCAAAAACACCGGTGTAACCAGTAAAATACAATTAGTGGAAAAATAATGGTTCTTACGTATTCCTCGGTGTTAACAAAATTCTGTATATGCAGCAGGGCTGTCCACCAGTATTTGCGGCAGGGCTCTACTTGTTCTGCCATGAAATGCCAGTTGGCTCCATCAGAGACGTGGTTGAAGACTGAGGCTTGCAGAAGGACCACGCAAGCAAGCAGCGGGAACATCCTCAAGAGTCGATTCAGATAGAATATATGGAGAGTTTTCAGCAGTTGCACTGTAACCGAGACGTTAACTTTGGTTGGGAAAGCCAGGGTATAACAAGTTTGTTTAGTTTAACTGGACGTTTGTAATCTCAGTCTCCCCGCGCCTTGCTTACCCCGAACTGTGCATGTCGGAAGTAAGTTGCCCCGTACGTGCAAAATTTGGAATGGGCTGACGGCTGGGGGTTTTCCAACTGGCTACGATATGGGTACCTTCAAGAGGCGAGTGTACCATTTCTTGCAAGGCCGGCAACGCGCTAGCAGTCCCATTGGTGCTGTAGTTGTCCATGGGCGGTGGTGATCACTTACCATCAGGTGCACCGCATGCCCGTTTGTCGGTTTTAATATTAAAAAAAAAAAGAAAAAAAAAGTACGTGACCTTGAAATATTAGCTGGTTGTCGCTATACATTATTTTGAAGTGGCGTACTTCCGACACCCAGCTCGTAATAAGAGTCATTTTACACTCAATATTATATCATACGACGTGATTTTTTTACTCTTATGTTTACGTTAAAATCTATTTCTAATAAATCGTTGTTGTTTGCTAGCTCATTGCTTAGCTGAATATATTTGCCTAGGCTTCATCCTAGCCACATCATTAAACTTCGATAAGCGATGGCTTACAAAGATAAGATCTATAATATACTAATCATTATGTTGCAAAATACAGCTCTTCAAAATTGTAAATATTTTGGTCAATTAATACTAGATGTAATGTTATATCTATTTTTGTATATTTACGTACTTTGCTTCATTTTTCTGACATTAGTGTATACAAGCAGAAGACCACTTAAAACGAAGAATGTATCTACACCTATGGTCGCTGATCTTATCCAAACGATTTTTCGTTGGTCGAACCACTGCAAAAAAAGTTACTGGTTAATTAATATTTTAAAACAATTATATGTACATTCTAAGACTATACCTAGTAGTAGCAGGTAGGGTAGGGTAGATATGTACCGTAATTCATCAACATGGTAAACATTACATTAAAACTGACAATAACCAAGCATTATTACGGTACCTACTACCGTAGCGGGAAAGTCGTACGCCTTATGAGAGCTAAATGTAATTTAACATACCACAAAGAAATCGAAGAGATTGGCTGTATATCTATTCACGAAACTAATGAATGTGTGTCCGATTATAATCCATGAGATGGAGATAGACCTGATGCCGTCGATGCAGTCTATCGCACCGGGGGGGCCTTTGCTGAACGTCATAAGGTCCTTGGTGTTCGTGTACAACGAAAAGGATCGAAGCAGCTCGTTGGTTTGACGGGGATCTAAGTACAAAAACTCGTGTTAGATCGATTGCAAAATCTTAACTTACAGCTAAAATAAGGACATTGGAATTACCTTTTTTTAAAAGAAAAATGTGTCGCAGTTCGTATCCCGTACTTAGGACCGTCACTAATCCGATGATAGAAAATATAACGCTGCAAAAAAAAACATTTTAAGATAGGTACTTATATGTTTTTAAAGTCGTTGTGACCATAATATATATATAACTAACAAACTACGATAAAATAAATTAAGTGCTGAAATAACTACAACGAGACTGAAAAATTATACAGCTGTGGGCGCGTCTTAAAGAAAAAGTAACTTTACTCCTTTCAATTAAGAGTGTCACTGGGACCACCACTATTCAGACTTAAAGGGCTAAAGGGTGTGACAAAAATAGTCACGTCTATACTATCTCACTCTGACATACGCATATTACATCGGTCTTTCTCATGCGTCGCCTATGTATCTTTGGTTGATACTTACATGGCCGTGTAGTCAGCGGCAACCAAAGGTTTGTCTCCTGGTAATCGACAAAACTCTTCATCGTATTCGAAGTTGACCAGCGAATTATTAACATACGGGGACAGTACTTCATCAACGGAACATGTCTTGGGAATGCAGACTGCTAATGATACCGAGATGCCATCTAAAATTGATACTCTTTCTAATCTAGAAAAAAAATGTGTAAAGTTTAACCCCCTTATTCATAAACGCTCTGTAGGCTTCTGCTAACTTAGCAATCGTTTGTCCTTGTCTGTCACTTTGACATTTACCTTACACAGATAAGGACAAACGATTGATAAGTTAGCAGAGGCCTATAGAGCGTTTATGAATAAGGGGGTAACTGTTTGTCAAACTAAATTTGTGGCCACTTGCTGAAAAAAGTGTAGATTTAGTCATTAAACCTGACTCAAGCTTAACTGTTCGAAGCAAGATTATCACATCGCTCATCTCCAGCCTAGATACGCCCCACTGTTAGGCACAGGCCTCCGCTAATAATGAGTAGGCTTAGACTATAAATCCCACGCGGGCCCAGTGCGGATTGGGAACTTCACACACACAAAAATATCTGAACAGGACCGTATTGTCGATCGCGTAAGTGCTTGTACCTCTTCATTTGATCTCCTAAGTCTCGGTGTAATCTAATTGACTGTCTGTATTGGTTCATCGTTTTGACTGTTGGGTTAACATCTATCTCTATCCAATCCATATCATCCTTTGAAGATCGTCCATACAGTCGCGGCAGGGCCATAGTGTCATGTATAGTTGTGCGGATCATACAGTATTTGCCTTCTATGGATTCGCTTATCGTATCTTGTTTGATCTCGAGGCATTGGTGGAAGCTGCCCAAACTCATCAAATTTCCTTTGTTAATGCCTTGCGGCACGCGGAAGCTGGCGTCGTAAACTAAAATAATAAAATATTTTTGTAAAGGTAATCTCAGGAACCGTGTTATAAGTTATAAGAGATCACTACCCGATAAAGCGAAGTACCTAAGTAAAAAGAAAGTTATAAGCGACACAGCACTATTTTGATTACCCTTTTCTTTCAGTTTAATATATAGTATATGTATGTACATTATACGTTTTTTAAGGTTCCATAACCAAAAGGGCTAGATTATTAATTTTATTTTTTCTTTTTCTATTTGGCTTTGTTCAAGATTTTAACGTCTCTTGGGGAATTTGGTATCACTTTTACTAAGGTAGATACTTTTTCTATATTTGTTGGATGACCTGCACACCTGTCTCCCCCCTAAGGTTTTTGTACTCCTTACGGGACACTTTTTATAATATTAATTAAGAAAAATTTAAAAACTTACAGTCGAATATGCTCATATTTGCCAACTGATTCTGACAAAGTACAGGATCCAGTACATTTTGGTACAAATCATAATCAAAAACTCTAGGTAAATAGAAATTTTCAACTTCTAAAGGCGTTGAAAATACGCCTATTAAGGAAGCGGCTAAAAAAACTAGAGTTTTCTGCATTGTAGCCAAAAGGTTATGCACTCGACGAAGCCGTCAAACGTAATGTTTTTATACCACCAGGTGTTGTTTTAATATAAACTGTTAACGTTATCTGTAATAATATTTTTTAGATACTAGAAATATAAAATAATTACGCTTACCTCTCCCAGCGAATTTCTCTGGCTGTACAGAGAGGTAATGCCGCCAGTGTGTTGGGGTCTATGCTGCAGGAGGGCCTTTTAGATGGTGTTTTCTTTTTATAGTTAGGTATATTTATTTAGTTTTAAGTTTTGTATATTTAGTTAACTTTTAGATTTTATCATAGTTTAATTTTTTTGTAATTCCCCTCTTATATCAACTAATAAAGAAATTTCACTGAGTCTTAAAATAATTGAACACCGTTGAATTGCTACGCTGATGGGTGCAGGTTTCCTCAGGAATCCTCACTCATGGAAAATTTACCAAACCCTCGACCCTTAGAAGAGAGCTTAAGAGTACAAAGGACAAACCACTTGCTACCACGGCTTTTTATTGAATACATGTGCCGTACTTTAAAGTAGTGCAAATAAGACTCTTAGCGATAATGTCAAGTGACTACCTAACTACAATTATACATCACGGTACTTACCAAAATGCTCGGTCACGCGGTAATTGAAAATGAAGTGGACGAAAATTAGTCATAAACTCTAAGTAGCTACGTGTTATTCTACTAATAAGTATTGGTTTATTTCTAGTACAATTGTGTATTATTGGCTGCACGGATTTAGTTAAAAATTTACACTATATCCCGGAAAACAGACATGAAATTTTTTATCCCGAAAAATGGCGTAGGTAAGTATTTTTTTGCAAAACAGCGAAGACCGTGAAAAGATTGCGATCTATTTAGATGTTTAAATGAGCAAACCTATGTTGGCTTACTTGGCAAATCTAGCAATTGTTTTATTTAAATTGATCCTCTATATTTATTTATTTTCTAATGTAATTCTTCTTCTTCTTCTTCTTCAGCCCTTATTACGTCCACTGCAGGACATAGGCCTCCTCCAATGCACGCCATTCTCTTCTATTATGAGCTGTTCTCCTCCACAATTTCCCTGCTATACTGGCAATGTCGTCACTCCAACGAGCCAGTGGTCTGCCTCTATTCCTGAAGCCAGTTCTCGGTCTCCAGTCCAGCACGGTTCGAGTCCACCGTCCGTCCTCCCTTCGGCACACGTGGCCCGCCCATCTCCATTTTAGTGAAGACACTCTGAGGGCAATGTCGGCAACACCAGTTCTTCTTCTGATCTCTGTGTTTGGTATGTGGTCCAGCAAGGAGATACCCAGCATCTTTCTCTCCATAGCCCTCTGCGCCACTTGAAGATGGTGTATCACAGACTTTGTCAGAGTCCAAGTCTCGCAACCGTACGTGAGAACGGGTAGAACGCACTGATCAAACACTCGCCGCTTCAAGCATGTCGGTATGTCACTCAAGAAGACATCATTCAGTTTCCCGAATGCGGCCCACCCCAGTTGAATTCGACGGTCTATTTCAACGACTTGCGAATATTTTGTCCAGACATAGCTTTTGACCAAGGTAGACATACTCTCGGACGCGTTGAACACAATGGCCATGGACAAAAATACCCTGAACATCCTGAGCGCACATAATTTGAGTCTTAGCCATGTTCATCCTCAGTCCAACTGCCCTTGACGCGTCGTCGAGACTTTCGAGCATCATTTGCAGGTCTTCTAGTCCCTCTGCAAAAATAATCACGTCATCTGCAAATCTAAGGTGTGTCAGTTGTCTTCCGTCGATTGAAATGCCCTTGTCTGACCAATCCAGCAATTTAAACACATCTTCCAAGGCAGATGTGAATAGTTTCGGCGAAATGGTGTCTCCCTGTCTTACTCCGCGCTCAATACTTACCGCCTCCGTCAGCTCATGTATCTTAACCCGCAAGGTTGCACCTCGATATATCTCTTGAATGATCTGTATGTAACGGTCATCGACGAGAGCTCTTCGAAGGGAATTAATTACTGCCCAATGTTCCACTGAGTCAAAGGCCTTCTCGTAATCAACAAAAGCCACAACTATGTTCCTGTTGTATTCGGCGCACTTTTCGAAAAGCTGTCTTACGGTAAAAATATGATCCACAGCAGAGTAACCAGAACGAAAACCTGCCTGTTCCACGGGCTGAGCGGAGTCTAGCCTATGCGACAATCTCAAAGTGATCACCTTAGTAAATAACTTGTACGTATGGGTCAAAATTGAAATTGGTCTGTAATTCGTCAATAGGCTCTTATCTCCTTTTTTGTGCAACAAAGCAACAATAGCCGTCTTCCATTCTTTGGGAATCTAATGTAATTATGAATGACAAAAATAATAATTTAAGTAGGTATGATAATATAACGATGAATGGTAGCGATAAATCATTTATGAATTATATTGTAATGAATAATAATAATAATAATAATTAATCATGATGTCATTGTATCTAAGCGCTATTATAAATTCTACTGTTATGACACATTCTCTTGGCTTTTGTGTTGGATAGTGTTTTAGTCTTTAAGTTTAACCCTGGAAACCTGGAAAAATGCTGTGGTCAGACCTATTCCAAAATTAACCTCTCCAATAAGCTTCAAAGACTTGCGGCCCATAAGTATTCTTCCTGTTATGTCCAAGATACTAGAAAGAGCAGTTTGCATGCAGCTTGTGGAGTTCTTGGAAAAAAACGATGTCTTGCCCCCTAATCAGTCGGGTTTTAGGAAGAAACGTAGCACCGCTACAGCTCTTCTCGATGTCGTCGACGACATCCTTGCTGCTCATGATGACGGAAAATCAACAATTTTAGCTCTTCTGGACTACTCATGTGCATTTGACACGATTAATACTAGTTTATTGTTATCCAAATTAACGTATTATGGGTTTGACTACAGGACCGTAAACTGGTTCGCAACCTATCTAAGTGGGCGCACCCAGCAAGTTGAGGTACGAAGCTCCGAGGGCAGCTCGCTGGTTTCGGAGACGACCTTAGTCACAAGAGGCGTTCCTCAAGGATCTATTCTGGGGCCCATTTTATTTATACTATATAGTGCCGATATAATAAATCAAATTAGTAATTGCAAATGTCACTTTTATGCGGACGACTTACAAATATATATCTCGTTTAAGCCTATAGACACTGACTTAGCCGTAGCAAAATTAAATGAAGACCTCGACCGGATCGCACGCTGGTCTGAAAATAATAGTTTAGCTTTAAACCCATTAAAATCCAAGTTCTTGGTTCTCGGCACCAAGCAACAAATAGCGAACACTATAGCCCGTGATCCGAAGGTCTGTATTCTGAACCAAAGCGTAGCTCGCGTAACTGAAGCTAGAAACTTGGGGGTGCTCATGGACGGTAGACTGCAATTTGAAAATCACGTCCTTGAATGCGTCCGTAACTGTTTTTATCGCCTTAAAGTCTTATATAAAATTCGCGACCACCTGAACATAGACATGCGTATTAAGCTCTGTGATTCGCTTATCCTTTCGAAGCTTAACTATGCAGATACGGTTATTGGAGAATGTCTCCTATCGCGAACCAGAGTGCAGCTACAGCGACTTCAGAATGCTTGTGCTCGTTTTTGCTTTCCGATACCGCCTCGAGCCCATGTAACGCCGTTCTTGAATAACAGTGAAATGCTCAAGATGGAAGCCCGTAGGTCACTGCACTTCGCTTCCTTATTGTTTGGGATAATACACAGCAAGCAACCCTCATACCTGTTCGAAAAATTGATCTTTTCCCGTATGCCCGTAAGACAAGCCCCCCGCCTTTCCTGCCCACGACACAAATCGGCTAGATTTCGCGGCAGCTTCCGGTACGCTGCGACGCGATGCTGGAATAACATCCCACCGCCTATAAGAAATTCCACTTCATTGACTGCTTTTAAGAACAAATTAAAACTCCATCTACTTATGGAACAAATCTCTGCGGTCTAGCCGACTGTGTCTACCGGTAATAAATTGTCGTATTTTGGTTTGGTTCTCGCTGGCAAATGGGTATAGGTATATATAAATAAAAATTGGTTGTATTCTGTTTTCGTGCTTCTTTTGGGTTGAGCTGCTTAGGTTAAGTAATTGTATGTTTTGTGTTGTTTAGTGGATCCACTGAAAAACAGCGTCGTTGCACCCCGTGCTCCGACACATGCTGAGTTGGAATCCTATTTTGAAACAACTAACAATTTTTGCTATCTATTAGATATAAAGTTCTTTTAAATACAAACTGTACTTATATAATTGTTGTTGTTGAGAAATAAATATTTCTTTCTTTCTTCTTTCTTTCTTTCTAACATTTGTACACCTTTACGGTAGATCACAGAGCAGTCTAATTGTATTTAGTGTAGATCCTATGTAATTTACCTGCGTATCACAAATAAATGACTTACTTACTTACTTAGTTACATTCTGATCGGCTAGCGTGACAATAATCATAAAAAATTGTCGTATCGATCAGTATGTACCCTTATATATCTTATGTCTGAGTGTCAAGACCATGTCCACTCATGGTGAAGAAGCACTCACGAGAAAAAATAACGGGTCACTTTTCATACATTTTTTTATGGAAAGTGACTCGTTATTTTTGCTCGTCATTATATTTACATCATTAAAGTATTTTCAGTGTAAGGAGGGGCACCGATTTTTGAAAGTACATCACTCTAAATTGATTATTATCACCTATGTATTTTTTAAGTACCTAATTGATAAGATTAATGAGACCTGTAATTTTCTTATGTTCTTCTAGTTTTTTGAGTTCAGATCGAAGATACGAATAGAAAATACTGACTAATCTTCTCAGCTATTCGAAAATTTAATTTGAACTGTGGTTTTGACTTTTAGCACTTTTGAATGTTACATATTTCAAAATTAGCTTTCAAAATTGATGACCAGGGGGAATTTTTTAAACACACCCGAAAATACCCTCGGAGGAAAAGTACTACTTGAAAACTGGGTAAGTTTTTGAATAAATGGCTGGTTAATACAATGATGTAGAGCTGTAATCTTTTCAACGGTGATGATCTATTTTTCATCTCTATGTTTTTTATTGTTATACCTTGTTTATTTTCTATAAAATTGTGTATATTGTCTTATATTTGTGTGTCTTGCAAAAAGGAATAAATGTCTTCTTTCTTTCTTTCTATTACATTTTTTACCTGTAATAAGTATTCGTGTTTCAAATTCGATGCAATTTTCTAACACCATCGATGGTATTTTCTCAGATATGATTTTGAAAATCAAGCGCCTCTCGTAATTTAACTGGAAACACGACATTATTAATTTTAATCGAAAAATAGATGACATGATTTTTTATTTGAAACAAATATATATTAGACGCCGCCGTTGTAAGGATTAATAAGTCAGTCAGTCAGTCAGTCAGTCAGGACTTTGAATTTTATATGTATAGATAATATTAATAAATAATTTATGGCTTTAGGCTCAAGCGACCAGGCGGCCAGGGAAGAAACTTACCACAGTCAATCAAGGGCAATTAAAAGGTATAAATATACGAAAACTTTAATATTTACTATCTCCATTTCTCATAGAATTCTTACACAAAATGATTCATCTTACTTTGTTCTTTTATTTTGTTATTTTCCTCCTTCAGAATACCTACATACATCTAATCTTAGTAAATATATTGATTTAATCTACATCTTTAGGTATGGGAATACTTAAATCTTAAACCAAATTAATAATATAGGTGCTTAAGATAAACCCTTATCGTGAGCAATAACATTAATAATTACCTACGTTTTAATTTTATTTACAGTTTTTCCTGTTATAAAGTTACGTAACTTTATGGCTTTTGTCGGTGTTGGTGGTAGGGCATTGTGCAAGGTCCTTCTGGATCATAATCGCCACCATAGACCACAGGCTGCCCGGGAGGAACCCGAAGGATTTTAACACTAAATTCCGGAACATATTTTGAGCAAACATATTTTGGGCGAAAATTTGGCGGCAGGATTAATAAGATCGGCTTAGTAAACACGTCGAACTGCACGATAACCGAAGATTTAAGTAGCATTTTTAATGTCAAAAGAGTAGTTAGTTCTCGGAAATAACCCCCTTATTCATAAACGCTCTATAGGCCTCTGTTAACTTAGCAATCGTTTGTCCTTATCTGCCACTTTGACATTTACCTTTCACAGATAAGGACAAACGATTGCTAAGTTAGCAGAAGCCTATAGAGTGTTTATAAATAAGAGAGTAAGTGTTTATGATGTTCTTGTTTGTTAAATAAAACATAGGTAGGTAGGTATAAAAAGAAGTCATTGTGGGGTCGTTAAAGCCAGACGGATTGGAACACTAAATAGCCATGCTAATTAAAGGTATTGGACTTAGTACCTACCTACATTTCAAGGGTAAACTACAATTCTCTTTATTGCGTGTAGTGCGGTTGGGTAATGGAATTCCTCGTTGGTTGCTGATAATGTCCTTTTCAAATGATTTAGGATGAAAAAGATAAATACAAAACCGAAGATGCACACCTAATATGGCAGCATATCCTAGCATACAAAACAAATACCCTAAACATAAACATGATAAATGCTGTCGCATGCCTGTTATTGGTGCATGAACATGGATTGTAACTTGTAATTTTGTTAATATTAATGTTTTGTTTATGTACTGTTGGCATGTCTAAATAAATAAATGAATAAATATCTACCACCTCCTCAAAAATGGAGCAGTTTATAAACTCTTATCTTTATCTCTTAGACATCTGCAAACGACGCAAAGGATCGTTTCGGATGGTAAAGCTTGACTTTTTTTAAATAAGTTCACGAACATTAGCTATAACCATTATAACGATAATCGTCTATCGTGTCTGGTGTTGTCTTAGAGGTATCCTGAAATAAAGGAGAAAACGAGCCAGTGGGTCACCTGATTAATGCTTACTTTGTCTCATTTTCTTGGCACAGGTATATACCAGAAGCAGGCCACTTAATGTGAAGAATGTATCCACCTCTACGTTGGCATACATTATCCACAGCGTCCGCCTTTAGAATGCTCACAATAGAAGAAAAATTAAGTATTAGAAACAGGATTAAATAATTTGAAGTTTTTAGATAGACGTAGATAATATTGAGTAGGTATGTAAATTTTGATGCTCGATGAGCGCACCAAAGATTTGCTTAAATATAGATCTGACACCTTGATTATTGAAAGTTCATTCCATCTTTTGGAGATTTGGGAGAGATTGGGATAAATTTATATGTTAATTTAATTTTATATTTTTTATGGGACAATTTACACCAATTATTTAACAACATTGTATTGAAATTCATCAATTTTATCATACAAGTGTCTTGCCGCAATTCGAACCCGGGACGTCTAGCCTCCTTCATACTAAACACAAAAATGAACAAAAATATAAAACCATTATACAGAGCCATTATAGGTTAGGTACTATTTAATCAACATTGAGCTTGCTACTCCGCTAACAGACCTCCGCAAAGTAACGCCTGATTCAATAAATAAAGAAAGTATTAATATTTGGCAACACCAACCTGACTCAGAAACAGGTGTTAACCAACACCACATCGTTGTGCCCTTACCAAATCGGTGACTGCGGGAAAATACGTCCAACCTCTTTCTCAAAACAAATTGGTCCCCAGCAATTTTGCACAAACCTGACGTCACCAAGGTCAACGAATGTATAGAGGTAGGTGAGATGCGTAACTGCGTAATTGTTATTATAATGAAACCCGCGACCGCGCACTGCCTTGATTCTTGATCTTGACGGCAAGATACCCATTTAGTTTGAGAACAATCTACCTACCGATATCTGTTGACATCGGAAGTATTTTTATAGAAAGCTTATCGAAACTCCTAGTATTATGTCAGGTTTTAAATAACAGAATCTTCATTAAAAACCAAAATTTACCAAAATAAGTGATGACTTATAAAGTAAATTTAAAAAAATGTCTACAGTTTGGAAGCATGGCCGCTGAGAGATTCTAAAAAATATTTATAATACATAATGTTACATATTTTTTATAACAATGCATACACATATTGTAATTTTGCAGCATGTAATAAAAAATTTTTTTTTACCAAACATTTGCCAAGAATGGTCAATAACATTAAACAGATTCCTACCTACCTTAATATTTCACGAGGCGATATAACACGCATTACTACAATAATTTTAGGTTTATTATGAGTAATTAACTAATTAGTTAACCGACTTATAGCTAATCGATTCAGCCGTTAAAATGTGTAATTTAATTTATTTAGAGGTAATTTTGTGTTTTCCTTTCTAACTGGCGATGAAACTGTATTTCTTTCGTATAAAATCCGGCTGGCTTGGTCCTTAGTCCATACAATGCGACCGTTCCGGATTGACGGCTTATTCGTGTTGTTAATTCTGCTCTCGGATATTTTCGGGAGCATAATTACTCCAAAGAACACCGCGGTGGATTCATTCAATTATTCAAGATTAAAAACGCTCAATTTTACTGAAACAGCAGTTGAACATGGATATAAAACTGAAGAGCATACCACAGTCACGGAAGATGGTTATATACTAACACTGTTTCGGATAACAAAAGGGGCCAAGTGTCAAGAGCAGAAGAAACGAACACCAGTGCTGCTGATGCACGGGCTACTGCTGAATGCGGACTGTTGGTTGGACGCGGGATCAGAAGCAGGCCTGGCGTACCTCCTGTCAGACGCATGCATCGACACGTGGGTCGGCAGCGTCCGCGGGACTCACTACTCCCGGAACCACATCCACCTGAACCCAGATAGAGACAAGGAGTACTGGCGGTTCACCGTAGACGAAATTGGCTTATACGACATACCGTCTCTGATAGATTACGTTCTGAATGCAACTGGAGTGAACCAGTTAAACTACATCGGATTCTCCCAGGGTGCAGGCACTTACTTCATCATGTGTTCGGAAAGACCTGGGTATTGTGATAAAAGTAAAGTTGTGATTGCTTTGTCGCCTGCTACCCGCCATTACTATACGACATCAATATTGTTTAGAGGAGTTCCTCAGTTATTTTCACATAAAATTAAGTTACTTGAAGCACTTGGAATTTGGGAGGTGTTCGCAAGAGGTTTACCGATACATGCGTTTTTGAGTAATGCCTGCCAATACGAACAAGCGTTTGACTTTTGTGAGAGTATTTTAGCTCTATTCGATGCACCTCATCCAGGATCTATCGCAAGGAAAACATATCCAGGTCTATTCAAACATATTTTAGCAGGTACTTCTACGCTAAATATCGCGCGTTACGGCCAAAGCATTACAAGTAAGAAATTCAATAAATTTAATTTTGATAATTCCAAAAATCTAAGGTTGTATGGAAGTGGTCATCCTCCGGAATACAATTTATCTGCCGTGAGTGTCCCGGTTGTGGTCGTGTACGGAAAAAACGATGGAGTTGTGGACGAGAGAGACGTGCAATGGATGGTTAGCAAACTCCCGAATGTTAAAGAAGCCATTGCCGTGAAAGACAAACTTTGGAATCATTTAGACATGGTTTTTAGCCAATATACAAAAGTTATGGTGTTTTCTAGAATAATAAAATATTTATGTCAATATGACTAATTTGCCAGCGAAAAGTTAACACGTTGTTTGTATTTTTATACGTTGCTTAGGTTTTGTGCTTTTATTTATTAAAAAAAATATTATTCAACTTTTTTTACTACATTCCTTATTATATAAGATCTGAAAGACTGTGTAGTGTGTTTTTATTTTTAAATGAAATGTAGTGAATATTTTCCAGATAAAAATTCAATCAAGTAAAAAACGACAAGTACCTACCTAACATTAATTTGTTTATGTGGAAGCGGAGTAACAAGGGATTTTTTTTTGTTCATTACATAAATTATTCGTGTAATAATAGTCTTAATTTGTACTATGTACTTAATTTCCTTCCATGCTGGTCTGGGTGCAAAGAAAAAACATAGCATGTACCAGTTGCTTCTCTTCCTGCGCAGATGGTAAAATCCCATCGAGGGAATGGCCCAAAATCTTAGGAATCATGTTATAGACGATGTGACCAACCCATCACTATTTTGATTCCCCTTTCCGTCCATACGCCCACAATCATGCTAAACGTGGTCTTTGGTTCTTGTTACCTTGTGCTCTGTCTATCCCGTACGGGATAAAGACTTGATTTATGTGTGTATGTATATAATTTGTACTACTGACATCTTTCAGCATTGTTTTTGTTGCGAATAGGCATCTAGTGATATTTATTAGAAAAGGTTAAGAATCGATTTAGTTCTTTAAAAATGTATGGAACTTTTTAAGTTCAAAACCAGATTTAGCGACTAACACAAGATTTATTTTCCTGCAAGATGTTTTAAATAAGTAGGTCTAAAACGGTTTGATATCCTTCGAGCTGTCAGGTCAATGACCATTGACTGCCAGATGTGGCCAGTGAACTTGGGATATTTACTATCGTTTTAAAGGTGGAGTTAGACCAACGAGCCAATGCTGATTCTATCCCCACTCTGCCAAATTGATTGTGTCGAGCAAAAATAACGGGTCGCTTTTCATACAAATTTGAATGATATTGATAGAATAAGCATTCGCTCGTTTGGTTTAAATCCACCTTAAGCCATCAAACAACCTGCAATTACCGCTAGTCTTTCGGGCTCGCTCGTACAAGAAATTCCGTTAGGTATCCACCATAAGTTTCAATGACTTTTGCTTAGCGTTAAAATAAGAAAGATTATTCTCACATACTTATAAGTTAATATAACAATCAGCTTTATCGATTTTATTTTGATGTAGGAACTGTCATAAAAATCAAGCACATTGTTGGTCCACTGTACCATAAAAAACAAATACTGCAGAAAACGTTGTGGATAATATGTACCGACCTAACTATAATAAATGCGATAGATGGGCTATGCGATTAAGGGGAATTAAATGTTTTCATGGGTTATTTATCTAAATACAACAAACTTTAACCACAAAATGTCATCGACTTTGGAAACTTAACTGACCCTAAAATATTATTTAAAAAGGAACACAGTATATATTAAGATTGGGCGGTTTACGAGGCCGCTTTACCGGTTTCTTTATGACTAGCTACCTAAAGGTCGTCGTGGCCCCAGGCTGGTAGCATATTCAATTTCTACTTTTTAGGTTTCCGATCTTCAAAAGGAAAAATGAAACCCATGATTATTTACTCTTGTATCTGTTCGTCTGTGCTTTAGGGCTATGTGAATAAAATTTTCTAGGTAGGTGTCTTAACCGCTACATATTTCTGGTCAGGAAAGAACTATGAAGGTGCTGTTGATGGCAAACCATTTTGGCTATGGACACTTTAAAAAAGTGACAGTAATTTTTTGTTAGTTATTTATTAATGCATGTAACCAGATTTTAGTTTATACGATACCCACCACACCACCCCACACCATATTATTAGAACCCGAATATTTAGCCTAAATAAGGCGGTGGCGTGCAGCTATACGAATTTCTAGTTTTATCTTGATGTAAAGAACGTGTCATTTTGATTGAATGAATCAACGCGTATTGCCAAGCCTTAAAGAAACTGACGACATGATGGAAAATAATATAGGCGCTCGCTGCCCTTACGCACCTAGTAAATTGCTAGTACGAGAAAAAGACGTCGAGTCTTAATCCCCAGCTACTCTATACTCTCATACCTGCAGAGTTTCCAAACTATTGACCACAATGTTGGAGAGATAGACGCTGAAGGTGTGTCCGATGACGATCCAAATTATGGAGAGGGAGCGGATGCCGTCCACACAATCCAGGGTACAGGAGTTGTCTTCAAAGGTCAGTAGCCGGTTGGTATTAATATTAATGTCTAGCAAACAGGCACGGACCAGCTTGTTGACTTCAAAGGATGGCACATCTGAAAACAATAAAACTCCATGTTCCTTTGGTTATAATGATAGCAAAATTTATTTAAAATATAAAACGATATTTAATTTTAAAATTAAAGGCGTTTCAACCGCTATATCTTCTGTCTTACCAAAATATACGAATCTACATGAACTAAGAGCACGAAAGAGAACTAAAGACCACGAAAGATAAGTGTCCAAACCCAAGTGCGACAATAATAAGTCGGTTATACATAAACAGATAATAAATGAGAGCACCCCTTTCTTCATAACTGTCACGTCAAACATTATATATGACAAATTTAGATTATTCTTTCATTCATTTTCGATTATTTACTGTTGTACTGTAACATAATTGTTACTTGTTTAAGTGTAGTTACGGTATATTTTACTTACGTAGCAGCATAGTCAGCGCCGACAAAAGGCTTGTCGTCCGGCAGTCGGCAAATACTGCTCAGTATAGTTGAACCCGATTAGAGGGTTTTCACTGTAAAGAAATACCAACAGTTTTGGGAAACTTATCGGGTCTGAATCTTCTTTATTTACTTTACTGGTATAAGCAGTGGCGTAACTATAACGTCTGGGGCCGGTGGCAAATTCGTCAGATGGGGCTCCTTCCTCAATATAAAGAAGTGCATCAGCGTTCCTCCTGTGCTCTAAACCAAGCCAGTTCGGGGCCCCGTAGAGCTAGGGGCCCGTGGCATTTTGCTACTCTTGCCACCCTATAGTTACGCCACTGGGTATAAGACCACATTTAGCAGTTATGTGGTGTGTGTGAAGTTTCCAATGGACGCGGGCCCGCTTGAGAACTACAAAATTCATCATTTTGAGATGAGACTTGTGACCTGGGCCTTACCATGACGTCTTAATGCGATCCAATTCCGATTCAATTTTACGTTTTAACTGTCATTTTTGACATTTCTAGTATGGATCTAACATCGAGCGATCCAACTTTGGTTCGGAATTTGATCGTGGAACGTTTACTTAGTCGATAGTGAACAAAAACAAACCTTATAGTTTGCATATAATGCTGCATTTGCTTATGTTCCATCTTAGTGTCAACTCTGACCATGTCACATTTTCCGAACTCGACACACCATGCCAAAGACTGCTGGAGGCGCGATTTGAGCACGAATCAAACAATATTTGCCTTCGATACTGCTCTCACGGAAGTATTGGTTTATGGCAAGGCATTGGTGGTGGTTGCCTAAGCTGGCTAAGGAAGCCCCATAAGCAATCCTTGTGGAACGCGGAAACTAGCGTCATAGACTGAATATTAAAACAAGAATTTAGGTAGGAAGTGTTTTTTTTTTAATTTTTAGACTAAATTTATTTTAATGAACTGGTTTCAATATCAACAAGGACAAAGTTAAAAATTGCTTATAAGCAAACTTGATCATTTTTCTTATTCTATATTATTTATTTTTCATGCAGTGAAAATGCGCTCCCGCTTTAGAAAATGAAACAATGAACTAATTATATTAAAAAATACACATTATAACTTAAAAGCACGACTTGACCTCAATATTTCGCGGAATAGCAAAATTTAGGTGTAACTAGCGACCCGCCCCGGCTTCGCACGGTATATTGTGCATGTATTATACATAAACCTTCCTCTTGAATCACTCTATCTATTAAAAAAAACCGCATCAAAATCCGTTGTGTAGTTTTGAAGATATAAGCATACATAGGGACATAGGAACAGAGAAAGCGACTTTATTTTATACTATGTAGTGATGATGATGATAGCTTAGGTATGGGTAAGTATGTACTAATGTCATTAGTATAGGTCTAATACTGAAAACAATGAACCCGCTTTTTCCCCTTCAGTATGGATTCCAAAGTAGGTAAACAAATAGGTTGGGTTAACAAAATTTAAAAAAAAAATATTGTAGTTAATTTTTGCAGAGGCAACCGTTTTCGAACTGTAAGCAAAACCCCAACTGTAAGGAACCTCCTTCCTCCTACCTCTTTCTGCCGCAAACACAAAGCACACGCATTACCCACTAAGGAGAAATACATATACCAACAGAACAAATTTAATTACGTACACGATATTTTCACAGGCAAACTGAATGAAAAATATCAAAATTTAAAGACAAGTGTCCGTAAATAATCATTTATTCATTATTATGATATTGTCATAATAATAATAAAAAATGTACAAACGTAAAAAAATATCTTAATGTCACGGACCCTTACACTTTGTTATAAAAAAATTGTAAAATTTTACTTTAACGCCCTTAAAATGCTAAACTACCGAAAAATAAATAAGTATAATTGAGCAACTAACAAACCTTAGACTAAGGTACACAACACAAACATTTGTGTATATATCACTCCTACATTATAAGTAGGTACCATTGAATTATGTAAAACATACACTTTGAATAATTATTAAACGTAATCCTAAATACAATATTTCTAAATTGTCTTTCAAAATCTACACCTATAAGTACGCGTGAAAATTATGGCTTTGAAAATGACTTTTTAGTAAAGTATCGGAATGGCTGTCCATTTAGTACTTGGCCACCATATAGCAGGGTATAATTTTAACAAATTTAAACATAATTATATTCAAAAAGGCTTTACCGCGAAATCTTTGGAAATATACTTATGTTTTTACTTAACATTGCTATATTTTTTTGTCACAATTACAGTCTTAAAACAATAAATCACAATTCTCGTTTAGTCATAGTTCTAAAAGGCCCCATGAATCAGTATCACTATGGAATGTTTTTCCTTCATCCTAAGACTTTTAGCCACAATTTTGGTGGTTAGATCAACCTCATCTACAAGGTATGTAATTCGTAAGTAGGACATACTCAGTTTCAACAATTATTTTGCTTGTCACATCTTCAACATTTACAAATTTCGTCTTTAAGTTACATTTTTACACATCCCAACAACACACAAAAACCTCAAGTCTTTTCCTAAAAGAGCTTTATTAAGCATTTTCGTTCCAAATCGCATTCTTATAAATAGTACCTAACATAACCTTTGGTACATTTACAAATTTCTTCAAAATTTCACAATAATCTATTTAATTTTAGACTGAAACACTCCACGTCCAACAAGGCGTCTAATAATAATTTAACCTATAGAAGGTTTTGAAAATACAAGACAAAAAACACCAACTGTCTTATGAGTTTTGAATTATGACTACCTAAATTTCTTTCTTTCATTTTAGACATACGCGCACACAGCATGAAATTTCGAGCTCTACATATTTTGACCTAAAAAAATGATAGATTATCGCACTGCGTTCAGTTTCCATTTGAGGAGCAGGAAAGCTCCAATTCTTAGAACAAAAAGACTGACAGTAAGAGCGAGGATGTCCCACCAGAACATATCTGGAGACATCGCAATCTCGTCCAGGAACTTTCTGGGATATCTGAAAATAAATAATTATTTGGTTAATACTATGCTATGAAATAAATATCCCTGCCATGAAATCGTTGACGTACGTGCTTGGACGGTGACTTTGGCTATGCTATGTTTCTTTGCTCAATGATTTAAACAAGGCGCACACATAAAAAACAAACGAACAGTGCGATATATAAAACTCTTATTTTAAAACTATGACCATACTGGGGGTCTCAATAATGTAATCACATATAAATTATTTTAATCAGTCAATGAAATTGTTGTTTACCTGATCATTACTGATGCTCACTCTCGAAACCTTTAAGCTAATTTTCATTAGCTCTACCACGAGCTATATCTATAGCATATATGCCCCTAACAAAGAGTCCCAAGAAATCAAGAGCAAAATGCTATACCTGTAATGGCAGTAAAGTTCGTCATCACACGCGAGGTTTGGTCTATTCAGTCCATAGATGGCATTGATGAGGCCTTCGAGCCCGTATCTCAGATAGGAGACGTACGAGCCCCAATAGAGGTAGGAGGGCAAGTCACGGAGAGTCACGCCGAACCCGGCGAACATCATCATTGGCACGGAAAGCGCAGGCCCGAGGAAGGTGCCGTTCTGAAAACGAATAAAGAACGATATTAAATACATGTTACGACTAGTGTTGAAATAGGTGAACATCTCTTTAAAACTAGACTGAAATGAAAATATGAATAGAAACAAACATGATAATAAAATACGTAATCAACAACGAATTCTTACTGCCCTTTACCATACCCACTCACGATTGAGATTTAGTCATTGCAGGCCCAGGAAAAGGAAAATAGAGTAGTTGCATTACAAGCTAGGTGGAAAATAGGGTGTGAAAACATTTGATTGGCCTTTGGCTTTGTCTAGGAGGGGAAAGAGGCCACAAACCAGGAAAAGAACCTGTACATTTCAATGGTGTGTGTGGGGTTCCAAATTCACTATGAGCTAGCATGGGGCAGCCTGGTGCCTAAATCCTCACATATTGGCCTGGAATATATAGGATGACTCACCACAACATTGAATGCGGCTCCAATCATCAGGCCGACGCTTTGCGCCACGAACACCGTGTACATGGAAATGGCGAAGAACATGGCGAACCGCACCAGCTCAAGCGGCTGCGAGGACATGGTGTACACTATCACGCTGAACAAGAAGCAGGAGACGATCTGAAAAGTAAAATACCAGTTTTGAGCAACATTTGAATCTTATTTTTTAAGCATTCTGTTGAAGTGAGGGTGAAGATGGTGGCCAGTAAAAAGCAAAATTAATTTATCAGTTCAGCATAAAGCCGAAAAAGAGCCCTTACAACTAATGAGCTCTCCTATTTATAACCTATAATAGCGCCATCTGTTCATTATACAATGCAAAGGATTTGCACCTGCCTAGATATTAGTTTCAGCAATAATCTGTTAGAGATCGTCACTATACTTTAGAACAATGCCATGTATGGAAATACTGATGTAACTTATTTATTTACCAATAACTACTTCAATATATAACAATGTTCAGTGTAGGGCACAGATGGCGCTGCTACTCCGTTATGTTAACGCATTAAGACATTCCTATATATTTAATATTTTCCTATACACCTATTTATATTTCCTATATATTTATTTATTTATTTATACTCACTGAGACGGGTAAGTCGACTATTGTTATAGAAATATAGTAGGATCCCAAGGAGTACCATCTGTTGAAATGCTCTTTGGATAAAATTGACATCTCCGACGGGACTGCAAGAAAAAACAAATATTATTGAAAAATATCAAAATAACCGTCTACGCCGTACCGAAAAGACACGTTTTTTGTATGTATTTTTTTCAGCTTTTTATAGCTGCCAAATAACATAGGCCTTTTGGTGTGGAATCTTAAAAACAATTTCAAAGCGACATTTAACATATATTTTTTTTAAATAAAAAAAATAGGTACCAAAAAAAGGAGTAACAATTCGACTCGATTATGATAATTAATCTGAAATTCAAATTGTTCATTTGAAAGAGGAATAGCTAATAGATATATATATATATTCTTACATGTCAGTATAGTCAACATCATAGGTGACATCATGTGGTGCATAAGGATCGCGAAGAGCAGGTTATAGTTCTCCAGAACCCTGGAGCCCTCGTTGCCAGCGTTGATGAACAAGCTGCCCAGCATAATGCCTACCAGGATGTTGACCAACACGCGGAGATGGGTCATGGTCTGTTGAAAAGAAGATGAGCATTTACTGTGTGCACGCAACTAAAGTCTATTCAATTTCGTTTTTAAAGCGTTTCAGTCGTATGACCTATGACCGTGCTCAAATTGTATGGAAGTGTTAAAAAAGCTAAAACTGGTTTCACGACAAAATCGAGGTTTTTGTTCATCAACGAACCGAATGTAACATGTTAAGTTTCAGATTATACTTTGGTGAGATTGATTAAATAAATGTATTCATAAAAATACTGGACATCCAGGTGGAAATAATACATTTATTGTTTGAGCTGAATAAAAAATCAAGCTTGCACTGAATATAGGCTGCCGGTGGTCCCAAATCAACTCAACCTAATGTTGAGAACTACAGAAAAGTTGCGGTCGATGCTTTTATTTGAACGTAACAAGAGAAGACACAACTGAACTTGAAAATAACTAGTTAATACTTAACATAATTTAATATTAACACTTACGGCATCTCGCTTCGCCTTTAGGAATCCTCTCTTAATCAGCACGGATCTCTGGTTGCTCTGCGACGTTTCTTCATCATACGGACCTGTGTCCTGATCCCGAAGTACGCTAAGAGGGAACTGTTTCCTCAAAGACTCCATGCTTGGAATGGACTCGGGGTCATTGAACCATTCGAGCGCTCGGCCGTTTTCAGCCTTAGTTGTCAAAATTTGCATTTTATCTTCGCCGTATTCGCCGCATGCTAGCTCGATGACTGAAATAATGGAAACGTTCACAAATTAATAATGTTCTTAAATAAATCATTATAACATCAAATAGCAATATTAAATCATTGCATTGGTCAGGAAACGGTCGTAGGAAATTATAAAATGCGAGCTGTTAATTGTCCAACATTTGCAAATAGAATTGAGTGTAAATAAAATCTCAAGGTTTGTCAATAAGTTACATAATTCTGTGTATCAAAGTGTATCGCGCAGCGTATGGACACAAAGTTCATGATCAAGCTTCATTTAAGGCACTCGAGATTAGATATCGTCAAATTAAAAATAAGTTTGCGTTAAAAGCATTTTTAAAACAAGCCTTTTTGTTGACGGTACTTGTATTGTCATCCTATTTACATAATCCGTATCAAATTTCAAATCAATCAGATCACTGTTCCGGGTTAAATTTTATTTCCATGATTTGAGACGGACAAGGCCATACTCCGAAAGTGCTTATTCATTTATTTTGCATTTTCCTGCTCCTAAAACTTGTGTCGTTTCTGCTTGTTTTATTGGCGCTATAAGGCATTTGATTAAAAAAAAAACAAGTTATTTTGCATTGTAATGATGTTTATGTCCACGTGTTAATAGATGTATTCTCCTGTATATTTTTCTGATAGGTAAAATCTGCATAATTGCACATCTCTACTCCGTTTTAAATGAGGCGTACCTACCTACCACAATGCGCCGTCGAACACTGCACTGTAGAATCGTCTCACATTAAATGCCACAGTGACGTTACATTGAAACTGAATTGACAATGAAAATCATGTGAGTTGACTGTAAAAACGTTCTACGGTTGGTCAGGAATCAAAATGGTTCGACTGTACCCAGGGGCGTGCAGTGGATTTTGACAGAGGGTAGGCGTATTGCCAACAAAATCCGTATTGGTACGAAGCGTGTCGGGCACATTTACGTATGCTTACAAGCACTGCTTATATGCCTGTAAGGGATGAACGCGTCTGACTGTACCTAATTCAGCTTAAATAATTTACAAGTTGTAGAGGTTTTGATTATGATGGCGATGAGCGTATTATAACTTACCATAATCAGCCGGATTATGGTAGATGGGGCAAGGAACGCCAGCTTGTTCTAGATAGGGGACCAGGTTCTGCGTGGTGCCCTGGTACAGGCAGTTGCCGGCAGCGAGCACGTAGACCTGGTCGAAGAGAGCGAAGAGCGAGGCCGAGGGCTGGTGCACCGTGCAGACGATGGTGCGACCCTGGTGCGCCAGACTCCGGCACAGCTGCACTACTTGTGAGCACGAGGAGCTGTCGAGGCCACTGGAATTTCGGAAAAATTGGTCATATTACAGCAACTGTTTTGTACTAAAGACCATGTTACTAAACTTAAAACATTAACATGCTACTCCGCTACTAGTGCGTGGGGTAAATGTTTTTTAAGGTTCCGTAGTCAACAAGGAACCCTTATAGCTTCGCCATGTCCGTCCGTTTGTCTGTCTGTCTGTCTGTCTGTCTGTCTATCTGTCTGTCTATCTGTCTGTCTGACTGTCTATCAGGACACTGACGGGTATTAACACTTTGAGCACAATTTGTTTCTAAATACAAATTTAAAAATCGTCAAGTAGGTATTGTGAAAAATGCATTATCGCTCGAATATCTAGTGGTTTACAGCGATTAATCGCTTAAGCTGCGCCTCAAAAGCAAGGACGTAGTCACACGTGGACAGTATGTTCAGGTGTTTACTTGTATTAGACTTTGATAGGTAAGATTCTCCAATTTTAGTTCTTAAAATCCTAATCTAGGTAAAATAAATGGCAATTAAAAACATAATAGTATAGAATGCACATGAAGATGATGATACATAAATGCTTACACCCCCGACTGGGCATTTTCCTGAAGAAGCCCAAATAAATTTTGAAAACAGCCAGATAATGCGGCCCAAGAGCGTGTTCTTGTTCTTACAAACGCACGCGCTTTCGAGAACTATGAAAAATTCCGTGTGCCATATGTAACCAATAGGTACCGATTGAGTTAGTTATAGTCCGTTGCGATAGGATTGCGAGCAGTGTTGCCAAGCGTACGGTTTAACTCCTATTTATACGAACTTGAACTTTGACTTATGATTAGGTTTTGCGGCCCATCTATACCACTGTCTTCATACTTTTTGCCAACTAGTGACTTAGAGTTTTACATGGCGGTCTTAGCTGGTAAAATACGACAAAGAGAAGTATGATACTCACGTAGTTGGTTCGTCAAGGAACATGATAAGCGGGTTGTTGATAAGCTCTAAAGCTATGGAGAGCCTCTTCTTCTGCCCGCCTGACAGTTGTGCAGCGCGCGTATTCGAGTGATCGTAAAGACCAAGATTTGTCAGGATATCTTCAATCTGTGAGAAACGGTGATATGATTAATGTGTGTAATGTCATTTTAAGGGCGAAAGTACATGATAGTAATTGTATAAACAGCTAATGTTTATAATATGTACGCGAAGTACAAGGACAATCTACCTAAAGTAAAGTAAGTGGGCACTATAGAATTCCTGTCCTCTCTCAAACGGAAGAACTGTATCAATGGCAATTTCATTTTTGTATCCTATACCAAGTCATGGCGTTACTTATTACAATGTGCATCTTAAATTTCGTTGGCACATACCTCACTATTGCGTCAATCATTTTATTATATCATACGGAACTGGAATCGTCAAATATTTGTTAATTACTGTTGAAATGTCAGTGTCATGACAAAAAAATATGCGTTTTTACTCCTGATTCATATTAGCATCAATAAAAATTTATTTTATGTACACACTATATTATAACCAGTATAATATAATAGTTTCAAATATTTAAGCCGAGAGTTTGTTGCCCACGAGGAGCAAGATTTTTTTCTGACTTTTGAAATGAATCAATGCTTAGGTATGTCGCCGAATTGCTTCGTTGATATTACCCGTAACCCTGGATGGATGAATAATCCTATATTGCTTACAAGGCGTCATGTCAAACATACAGGCCTACATTAATTTTGCCAGATTTCTAAAGACATTTCTTTCTAGAAATGCTCATGTTGAATCTCTCCCGCTAGCGAGTCTTGATTTTTTTAAATGCATGTAGGAATAAAAAATAACGACTGTCGAATATATATATAGGTGACAGCTACACAGGGTTGCTACGCGCTCTGCGACACGTAAGCGATTGAAACAAAACTGGTATAATTATAAAGGCGTGTCCAGTGCAGGTACTGCTGCAGTGTAATTATAGTGCTTTCAAAAGGAATGGAAATATTTACTTACAACTTCTCCTTTTTCGTATTGATCCAGCGAGGTTGGTAACTTAAGGTTGGCCGCGATAGACATGTTTTCTCCGACAGTCAGTAATCCCTGCAATCGGTCGTCTTGTTGAATATAGCACGACATCTTCTTAAACTGCTCTGGAATATTAGAATGGTCACTTATAAACTGACACGAAAATGCAATAGGTAACGAAGTTAAGATCAAAATCTAAAATAAAACTATTTTCTTAAATTCTATCTAAAAAAGTGTTGATTGTGCCCGAAGGGCTCTCAGCATTCCCTTTTTGAATTACTATACTGATTCTTTGGGGAGATAGCTGCTGGCACTTTGGTCGACAGTTCTATTGTGTCTACCCAATAATAAAAGTAAATTGAGCTCAAAATTCATAAAATTCATACTCAAGTCATCTACTTTAATGTAGGTCCGCGGGGTTTGGTTTTAACATATCTTCATCTTGACAGTTAATAAAAAAATACCGTCACGTGATAAATAAAGCCCAGCTGCAAAAGCATGCAGTTTAATATTAATAAATCTACCTGCCAACTAAAAACCTTGGTAGAAGCTAGGCACTTAAAAATATTAATTTTTCGAATTGTAGTGTCTGACAATCAAAGTAATAAACTACCAGCAGAAAACTTATTCTCGCGTCTGCATTTTTTTAATTATACGTACTCATGATTCTGCCTCGTCCGTTGAGGAACACAGCTCCCCCTACTCCTGTTATCCTGTACCCAGAGAGCACATCCAGGAGAGTGGACTTGCCGGCTCCAGACGGGCCCATGATGGCCACCAACTGCTTTGGTCTAAGTCGACCGTGGACTCCATGGAGAATTTGTTTGTATCCTAGAATATAAAAGAAAGATATTGGGTCAATATTGGGTGCAATAAACAATTAATTAACCATAGCCTTTAGATTTGGCTTTTTTTACATAAACAAAAATACTACAAAAATTACATAACTACCAGTTTCCGACGAAGATAAATTATAAAATACTGCTATAGGCTAAAAACAAAAAGTCCTTAAATTTCGTAAAGCTTTTTTTTAATTCGTTCATTGTTCCTAGGTAGGAATATTACGGGAAAACAAGCGGGTATATTGCAGTTGATGCAATGATGATTAGTAAGCTGAGATTCTCTAGGGTTCTATTCATGATCTAGATTAGAGCTCCTAAGCTAGCAACTCCTCCAGGATGACCTATTTGATCGATCGCAACTCGTTTCCGCGACACGGTCGACCCTGTGCTGTGATAAGATAACCTTTATGGACGTCAGCGATTAGTTGTTGGTTGACATGCGGTTGACCGCTGTTGTTGACGCCAAATATCGAAAAACTGGATCACGAATGTCCTTACTTTCAGGGCTAGTGGGGTAGGCACCTAGTCATTAATTCCGTTGATGGTTGACGATACAATATTGAAGGTACAGGTGAGTAGGCCAAATAGTTATCTACATCTACAAAATTCGTAAAATTGAATTACCAAATTAAAAGTAGGGAACACACGATTAACTTGTTGGGAGGCTGTGGGATATTTTTTTAAAGCAAAATGATGATGTCAACAATTTACCAGGACTGATGGAACAAAAACTTAGAGAATTCACAATCACTAGGTACATAATCAATAATGAGCCGCAATTTCATAATCACATGGTAACGCTTGCTTATGAAAACAAGTATGATGTTGATGTATTGCGAGACCTTCGACTACACGTAGCTGTACAATATGATACTATTTCAATATTACCTACTTAATCAAGAATGTATTGAGTATGAATAACTGGCGAACTCATTTAATATTAACGACGAAGCACATTAGGAACATCACCTCAGTATCGGCAGTGTTACCTTATCTGAACCATTGACAAGCCTACGAGTTATCTGGCTTCCAAGGCAATGTACCATTTCGTGTTTTCTAAATATGCGCCTTGCTTACACAAAATAAAAATTACAAAGTTATTGACCCACGGCATAAAAGTATTCTCAAAGTAGATTTCTAAAGAGCTATCACACAAGAAAGTGCGCATAAGCTAATAAACAATGACACTCCACGAACACTGCGACTGTTGACAAAGATAAGCGCATTTTGTTGACATCTGTTCCTACGACGTGTAACGATACTGTGTTATTTTAGTAGAAACATGTGCGAAAGCAAAACAATAAAATCTTTGTGAGACAAAACGATAACAGAGGTATTTAAGACAACATAATGGTAATGTTTTACGGATAAGCCGACCGGAAAGAGATTTCTGCAATCAATTGATAAATAAGGTCATTTTATACAGGCGAGAACTACAGGAACCCGTTCATCATTGCATTACTTACGGGTAATTATCCACTTGTTTACCTAGCTAGGTACTAGGTACATACAGTACCGATTCGCTAAAGTACATACTTGTATTGTTCGTAGTGTTCAGTGATCTGTATGAGATATTGTTGTGAATGACCTTCAAATACCTATTGCATATGGCTTATTAATAATTTCGGTATTAAAATACTGAAAATTTGAAAGAACATATTTTCAAAAGCGTGTAAGTAAATTGTAGACATGCTCTGACAACCCAAATTTAGTAATAGAATACGACTTATTCGCAGGAATATCTACTCAAAAATGCTAAAGAAAACTTTTGAAACATGATATTAGATATTTTTTCTGAAGGTAGTTCTCAGTTTGAAAACAGGATGTGCATCTAGTATCTGTCTAATATCTACACGCTTATATTAAAGTACGCAATCAATTAGTTTTGACCTACATACAGTAGTCGATAGTAATGCATTGCGAAATGTTCTGCATTGTGAAATAGGTGACAGAGACATTTGTTTATCGTCTACTTATTATTTCATTTACAATTTAAGTAAATGCCTAATACCTACGATTTGTACATCAACAAATGCAATAATATCCAATCTCATTCATCGTATAAGTAATACACAAGTGAAGGTAAAAGACGCAAAATAATGGAAACTGCACACTGAGAAAATACTGTTAATATAATAGACATTAAATTCCAAAAGTAGGTAAATGCGTACAGTCGATGTTGGATACAAATAAATAATAACGTTATCTGCGTAGTATTAACGCTCCAAATAGTTTTCTAAACACCTATAGGTAGACTAAATAACAACAACAAAGTTCCAAAGCTGTTCACACAAACAGCTAGAGTGTTATTGATTTGTCAAATAATATGTGTACGTCTCAATTTCCGCGTACTTTGCACTTTAAAGTTTGAATATTTCCATCGTACCTTTAGTAAACAATCATTCATCTCCGACATTAATTGCCTTAAAAATAAATGGGTGATAGTGTTTATACGCAACATTTACCATTACCTATGTGAATTAGGGCGTATCTAATTTTGTGTTGCATGTTTTCTAAATCGAAAAGTTATCCTTCATTACATCGGGTTTAATTAATTTTTCACTCAGGATAAACAACGGTGGAACAACGTGAACAATGTGAACATATTTGTTTGACGATCATGTCATTGACCGTTTGCAAAGGTCTTTCCTTTGTTGGCAATGCTTGCGCCCCCTTGAGCGGCCTACTTCGCACGTGCTATCACTATCAGCTGCATTGACGTCACGCGTTCACTGACACTTTGATAATATTCGCTACTGTTCGCCGAAACTCGGGCGCATACCTTAGTATAATACATATAAACCCAGTCGTAAGTATTCAGTTTCAGCCCATATACCTCCTGCTGGGCATGGGACACAGGTCTCGTCTAAAAATGAAGAGGGTGATTTTAGTTTCGAATATCGCACGTACCTTGAACTGCTCCGCAACTGTTATGCGGTACTGGCTGAGATCGATCTCATTATCTTTTGTTTGAGAGGCCATAGATCAAACAAGTAGGCAGCCACAAGCTCCCCATAAAACAATAGGAACGAAAACATAGTAATTGTGGTCCTAATGTTGAACCCTTAATGAAAATGACTCATTTCCAGTTGTGTTTATAGATAACACATGTTAGGTTCATGTCGGCGCCACTAACACGTGTGACTACAATGGATTATATTGTTAACTAGCTTCTGCCCACGACTTCGTCTGCGTAGAATTGTACATATAAACCTTCCTCTTGAATCACTCTATCTATTAAGAAAACCGCATCAATATCCGTTGCGTCGTTTTAAAGATCTAAGGATATACATAGGGACAGACAGACAGAAAGCGGAAAGAGACTTAGTTTCATACTATGTAGTGATTGTATCGTTAATTATCTAAACCTAGTGATAGGATCCTTTAGTTAGGACGTGACATTAATCAGGTTTAACTCTTGCGTTAATTATTGGTTGTACTATCGCAGTCGTGGATTTTTAAAGCGGCTATAATTGGTGTGGATTAAAAAGTATTCCTTAAAAGGAAATTTCAGCGCAAAAAATCTAAATCAAAGACTCTAACATTCATTCTGAAAGCAGACCTAAAACGGCTCTTTTAAAGTATTTTTCTTAAATTATCCAGTGAAAAACCAGCAAAACAGATACATAAAAAAACGGACCAAGCTCGGTTTAGTGCCGATACACCTAGATAGTATATACGATTACCAAGTGCAACCATAAACTAGATTTTTATTCCTGCAATATAGCCTCAGATACGTCACAAATAACCCCTGGCAAGTAAACAACCGTAACCTTACCGTATTTATAGAAGGCTCTCTTATTTGCCATAAGTTAATTGGCATTAATACGTGTAATTGATAACCCTGGATGCGGCGAGGCGTAACGGCAGCGAGTCGTCGTAAAATTAACGCTTATCGCGACCTTGCCAAGTAAAAAGGATTATGCACTTAGATACGAGTTAACTAATTATTTATGAGTGGTATTTTAATGACAACGCTGTGCTGAAAATTGCGAAGATAAGAAGATTAACGATCAACTTAACACTTAATTTAAGTAGATTAAGTAATTTGTGTTAGCGTTAGTAAAAATTAGGTGTGTACACTATAACCACTTCCATGCTGGTCTGGGAGCAAATGAAAATCATAGAATGTACCAGTTGCTTCTCGTCCCGCGCAGATGGTAAAAGCCCATCGAGGGAATGGGCGGCTAGCAAACCATCACTATTTTGATTCCGTTTCCCACCTATACGCCTACAATCATGCTAAACGTGGCCTTTAGGTTTTGTTACCTCGGGCTCTGTCTACCCCGTTAAGGATATAGACGTGATTAAAAATTTAAAAATTAACTATATACTATGTACAAAATTAACCTAAACCTAGTGTGACTTGTGTATGTGTAATACAGTAATTCGTATCTTCAAAATGTTGACACTATATTACATGTAATACTGCCTGTAATTTAATCCTGGAATTTCTTTGCTTGTCTCTGGTAGACTTACATTATTTACAAAAAGTGAGTCAGCGTAGAATCAATGATTCAACGAATATCCGTATAGTAGCAATGCAAGCTATACTGCGGTGCATAGAAACCGGGCACTTCCCATAGAAGCGGTATGAAAAGTGACCCAGTTTCTTTGCACCCGAGTATATGTTTTCCAGTAGATCTATTCTAGATGCGTCACAGATGAAAGATCGCGTGCAAATAAAATGGGATGCAGTGAGTAGAATCAGCAGCTCGCTTCTCGCGTAAACAATCCGAGTACTACAAAAATAGCCAAAAAAGATGGTATCTTTTCGTACGACCGTTTAAAAATGCAAAAACAAAGAAATGAAAAACTTTCATTATTATTTTTAAGCAGGATACCAATTTGCCTTCATTTACTCAAATATCTTCATTTACTAAAGGCCAACAGCTGGCCAAGGGCTCTGCAAAAACCGGTTCTGTTGCTCACATCCACTAGCTTTCGTTTTACGCAGTTGATTTTTGATATCTTTCTCACCCCGCCAGGCAAGTTTGACTTTATTTGCGAACTTACTTTCTCGTAAAAGCAAAATCTGTTAAACCTTACGAAACCTGATGACTGGGAGCGTTGTGTTTGGTTTCTAGTTCGAAGGTCAATTCGTGAAATCGCATCAGATCTGTGCAACAATACGTACCTAAGTGGTAAAATCTGTAAATCGCTATTTAATTAGACACCGCTCTAATTAAATTATCGATAGCTTAAGTACCGTAAACCGGGGGGTTACTTTGATTTGCGGGGCGACTTTGACAACAACTTCCATCCGCTACTGAAGTGCTTTTTTGGCAAGTTTAATAAAGCTTTAGCAGTTTACGGGCGTTTTAGCGGGCTTATTTTAGATTTTCACTGAAAAATTAGTGGTTTCAACCCCATTCTTAGAATAACTTTGATCACGTCGTTTTTATTTTTTAATTTCTTAAATATCAGTCCATCCTTTTTTTATTCGGCAGGCTAAAAGAAGGGAAAAAACCGTTTATTATGTTTTAATTTCATATTTTTACGTCCATCGGGATCGTAAAAAAATTGTTTCGAAGTCTAAAATTGATTCAAGTTCTGTTTGCGGTACCTACCTAGTTATCAAAATGATGTTATTTTCTACAACTTACACATTTAACGATTTTTTTTTTCATCATTTGAATAGTATTTCACTATTTTTATTATTATTATTATTAATTGTCACCTCGATAATCGACCCCCAAGATAATTACTTGTTCCCATCACATCAGAGTTGTTGTTACTGTTGCTTGGGATTAATTTTTAATTTATTGAGATTGGGTCTCTACCTGACTTTTACCACATAATCCATATAATCGAATCATTTATTTAATGATAAAACACATGTTTGCATCAAGTTTCAATGAATTAACTTGAAATTTTTATGATCAATAGATAACTATAACACTGATAGCAGTGTTGTAAGAATCACGATTAGTCTAATAGTTCGTTTATGTCCTACTTTTCTTGAGCAACATGTCCTTGCGTTGACAAAAAAGGCTTTATAACTTACTCGCGATTCTATTCTAAGTGACGAATCGAGGTCAGTGCCGTGTCAAATCAAAATCATTATCTGCTTGGACTCTGGGTCTTGATATTTCGATGAGGATTTGGAGAACGGACCCTGGCGGAGGAATTGTAGCCACCAGTTGTGTAGGTACCTAATAAATCTTCTTTAATAAAGCTAAGTTATCATCCCAATAATAATGTCTTTACTTATCCATGCCACGTTTTTGAGTGGTGACAAATGTACGGGAAATGATTCACTTAATACTTCAAAGTCCATGTTAATATTATACTTAGATTACATTTTAATTCATAATAGAAATGTCATAAATATGTATCATTTGTCTTTAAGCCTTGAAACGTATTTAACATTTACATACGATTACGAATAAAATAACATGTAACCGAAACCTACCGAAAGGTTTTTCGTATCAACTTATAGATCTTGTGAATATGTTTGTTTAAATAAAGTACCGAAAGTGCTTATTTATATAAAAAAAGAAACAGTTTAACTTTTAAAAACATCATGGTCGTGTCAATTCACGTGATGTAGGTCAAAGGGCAATGGAAGCTAACATTTAATTGTAAAACTGACATCTAGCAAACAAGCACCCTGACATTCTTAACTAGGTGGATTGTAAATATCATCTTACCTCAGTACGCAGTATAACATTTCACGGACACGACATAACAGCCGATCAAATAACGAGATTTGCAAGTTTTGGCACAGTTCAATTAAAAAAGATTTTATAAAATTGCAATGTTTTATAATATATTTTTTTCGTTTAACCTTCGTCAAGCCGGTTTCGTAATGAGAAATAACTGCTCGCGATCATTTAACGACCGTATAAATCAGCATATATATGGCATAACTGCAACCTGGCTCGGCTGGCTCTTGGTTAGAACTAGTCTGGTAAATCTATCATCTTGTCTGTTTATACCCATGGAAAATATGTGTTCGATGGGTTAGTCACCATTTCAGAAACACATCCATTGGCTAACTCATTATTATAATAGTTTATAATATCAGTAGCTGTTCATGGTGATTGCAAAGGGCCACATTAGTAAACTTTCGAAACTATTGTACAATATACTGACGAGAAGAAATAACGGCTCACTTTCCATACAATTTAGAATGGGAAGTAGATAAACTTGTTATTTTTGCTCGTCAGTGTATTTTCACTGACATGCATGGAATCCCTGTTATTGCTCTATTACGGCCGATTTAGTCCAAAAATCTTCCCAAATTCCTTTCCTTCTCACGCATGTTCTTTCCGTTTTAATTGTTTTTTTTTACCTTTATGTCTATCACGGTTGAAATGATAATAAACTTGCTTGTGGCTTAAATTTACCACTAACACTTTGACACTAATTTGATTTTTATAACAGACATAAACTAGCACCGGTTTGAATCTCGAGTTTAGCTAACCTGCGTCAGACTACAAACTAAAGGTAAAGGTGAAGGATAAATGCTGACAAAAGACAAACAAAATATAATAATTGATTACATTTTATGTATTGATGAACGTTCAAAAAGGTAAACTTGCTATCAATCATCAAATAATACCTACTGGCGATTATCAGTGTCGCAATAATTATTTGTTCGGAAATGAATTGAAGATTAGGGATGCATCTAATAGCGATATTGATACGGATACCGATGTTTTTGGCTTTATTAATTACAAAAAACTCAGTATGCAATCAGTACTCTTTCTGATCCAAATAATCGTCGAATACGTTATGTCAACCCACATTTTTAACATCTTTTGAAACTGTAACCGTCCGAATTTTAAATATCGGTGTCGAAATCACGTCGGCAACTTTCCACTGAAAAAACCATTCGTGTTTATAAATTTGATTAATATTTAAATCCCCAATATTTTAACAATAATTGCTTTAACGTCACTTGCTTCTTACAATAACTTGTCACGACTTCATATATAATTTTCTTCATACTTAGGTTAGGTTATCTATCCTAACATGATGGTAGCAATATGTTATTAAATGGGTTAATTAGGTACCTACCTATCTAAGAATTAACTAGATCGCTATGCGCGTGCGTCACCTTGTTTAGTGAAGTTTGATCGCAATGGTGGCCAAAGTCCACGTGGCATGCGACGTAAAGCGTGTGATAATCTAACTACATCACTGGATGCCTACATCCTGTTATTAATAACGACTTACCTATTAAACTGTTTCCATTTAAACGTGTCGGATTAATGTCATTACGGTTTACAGTACAAGATAAGTAATGGGTTGCCAGGCAGGCAGCGCATAGATACAAATTGCGTTGTGTCACCTTTCCGGTGCCTACCACTTCCTACCCTGGTGAGCGCTCACTGCACGCTACTGGATAGGTAAAAACTGATGCAAAGTCAATGCAAGTACATGTGCTTCATTAAACTTCTCGACTCGACTGAATAGGATAGAACAGAATGGAAGTAAATCTACAGTTAGATGAAAATGGTAAGCTTTCTTTATTTGTTTGTTGCATGGTTATCACTGCAACTACTGAACTGATTCTGAAAATTGTATTGTATTGTATTGTATGTACCTAGTACCCTACCTACCTCTAACGATAACACTTACAGGCACAATAAGCAAGTTAAGTGATATACTTCTAGGATAATAACAACAAATAATCATTATGCGACTAACATGATTTTAATTATCAGTTAACTTTATAGGTATATCAGTGTGATGTGACTTAAATACAATAGACAATTCCTAGCAAGACAGCCGACTGTTTTTTATTATGCATTGAACCGATAATTATTTTGCAATTGTAATTGTACAACTGGAAACTAGTCGCATTTGTGCTCCTTGTATTAGTCACTATTTACATAAATGATAAAACTAAACTTTGCATTCTTGACGTCAAATACCTTCACGTGAATCAGTCGTGAAAAACGTCTAAATTATAAACTGCGGCGATCGCTGCGCTCTTATTGGCCGGCTCAAGATCAAGGAAACACCAGACACATAAAAAAATTAGTGAATAACACTCATTTGTTTCTTTTTGGATGAAAAAAATAATAATAATTATCTACCTACAGCAAAATTCATCTGCGTGAAACAAAACCATTTTAGCCAGAAAATCGGTTTACAGATGGCGAAGACATCAAAAGACAGTTGTAAAAATGATCATTGAATACTTCCTCTTTTTGTACTACAGTCTGTTTAAATACTTACTGTGGTACAAAAAGCAGTTGGGACTTCCGCTGCCAATGACCCAAGGGCCTAAAATTTAACAAAGTTGTACAGACATGGCCGCGAAACACTCGCTGCCGCTCACTCTCCGCTTTACCCTTGACCAGACCTGTTAAATAATGTGCTTGATTTGAGTACACCGAGTAAACCGGTATTAATTAGATGCTAGAACTGCGGTACGGAGTTATTAGAGAACGAAAATTCTAGTTAGATTGCAATCATTTTCACCACAATGAAGATGCCGCAGTTCTTAGAAGCCTCAGTAGGTAGGTACTTGTTCACTGAATAACGTCGAAGAACTAAATTATTTTGTAATCAAGGTTTTACTGGTGATTCATAATAAACATCGCGACCAATGTGGTATTAGACGTCAAATTTGTACTTAAATCTCAATTTTATTAATATGAGTTAAGATGAGCTTAGATAACACGAACGATACCTTTCATCCGAAAATATTAAATTTGTTTATCATTATTGTTCAAATTAAATCCTATGTCGTAAGTTTTTTGTTCCAATAAACGTCTGTAATGTATTAGATTCATTTTATAATTTTCTTTAAAACTCGAAGGTTTCAGCATAAATTTAATTTAGATCAAACGATCCTTCGATCAAACATTACATTAGACCAAACAATTATTCGACCTTCCGATATAGACCCGTAGAAATCAGCAAAAACTAGTTGTGTTTAGAACTTACTTAGCTGTTTCTAAGAAGGTTACGTAAACAATGATACACTTCAAATATTTGACCAGCTACTTTACTATCGGAAGCGTGATGCCATTAACTTTATCTCGCATGAGAAGACACTTTATAACCGTTCAAACAGTTATAACCGTTCACACCGTTATAACTGAAGACCTTCTTCAGGGTAGGTACATTTGTTAATGACAGAGGGCCGAACGCACTCAATCCTAACCATCAATCAACCAAATCCAAACAGCAGGGTAAGCACTGCTGCTAAATAATTCACAGTATTTCGGCTTTTATTACTTGTCTATGCACACGCGCGTATTTTTATAGAATTTTGTATGAAAGTTTGTTGATGCTTATATTCTCATTTCATAGAATGATTAATTCGTGAAAAACTCATTTCATAATAATCGCGATTCATTGATTTTTAAGGCCAACTTTTCTTTTATTTATATAGGTACTTGCATGGTAAAATGACAAATCAAATATTATTAATTCTTATATTAATAACATAATAGAATAGTCATTCCAATAAAAATCATTTAATATACAAGGTTGCTACTTTCACTTCTGCCAGATTTTTACAGGTAAAATAGCCCGGCGTTTCTGGTAAAATTTGGTTTCTGTTGGGGTCGCAGTTCTAACCTAACCTAACTTACTTTCTGATAGCATTTCGTTTTTGGCGCAGTCGTAGTACTAACATAACCCAACCTACTTTTTATAAGAATTATTACCTACATCTTAGAAACAAACTTATCTGAATAATAAATTTGTCATCTTTTGAAAAAACTATTCGACGAAAGAAAATTTATTGAACAAATTTTCTTTCAAATACGTTTCATTGAAATGAAGAGTATTAGAAATTAAAATATTGAATTGAATATTCTAATAGTTGCATATTCTTTAAAAAAATTAAATGAAATTATGTGAAAATTCTGTCTACAAAATAAAGGGACACCATTTTTTTAACATCGGGTTGCATTTATTTACAGATCAAAATGGGTCACGCGCTCTCTTATTATATATCTACTGGAGTTAGTCCAAACATCGCGAATATTATGATTGTGTTTTGTACATTCGCTCTCTTTGTTTGGCGGTTTCCTATGGATGAACTTCCTTATCGTATATGCATTTGTAAAATGGACTTAAGCAGGCATCTCACGTCTGTTTGTTGTGTTCTCAACACGTGTGTCGTGCACAGCGGTTTACGAGCATGCTCTAGATCACCGCTGGTCGATTAAATCACAAAACAAAAGACTATTTGTTTCTTGTAAACTAGGTATCATATTATGAACTAACTAGCGCCTACGGCTTCACTTCCGTCTCAGAAATTCCTAATTCCATGGAAATTTCGCAAAATCCAGGCTCATGAAATCAGAAATAGAGATACGCCAAATGTAAGCTTTCTAGATCCAACAGGTCGGCAATCAAATGGTTTTTTCCTTTACTTTTTGTCAAAAACACACTGTGGTCGGATTATCTTAAATTTAATTATTGGGAGTGTATCGCGATACACCTTTGCCGGTTGGTAACAATAGCAATACGTATACCGATATTCGAATAACAGTCGACTATTACTGCTGATGCCTCAGTGAAGGTTTAAAAAGAATGAAAGTATGATCCATCAGAAAAAGACTTTATTACTAAAATATCATTTTTTACGATTAGAATGTTTAACACACCCACAAAGACACCAGTAAAAAATGAATAATTGCGCGCCGAAAGCGGCAACAATAAGACATTAATGGATTAAAATTATAAAACGCGGGGACTCCCCTAGCCTAGCATAGATAAATTGTGCCGCGTTTACTGAATTTATTACCATCGTGGAATTGAAATTGAATCGAATTATGAATTATGTATAAACTTATATCTATTTAATGCGCCTATATGGATTACAATAATACTTGCATAGGCGAAAATAAATCTTTCCCAGTTAAGCTGGGCCACCAATTTAATATCACTGATTCTGGTATCGGAAAACTCGCCATATCAGCGAAATATCGGTATCTGTACCGGTATCTGATGCACCCGAGACAGCACAACAAACAGCATTGTTAAAAACCGTTGTGTTTTGGAAATAATATGGTTACAATAATTTACTGGAACTGAGCGGTAAATGTATTTCCGTACATATATCACTTAATCTCTTTCAGTAGAAGCTAGCTATGTACAACACTTTGTCAAAATATTTAGGTTAACGTAATGTTTTTGTTTTATTTATGATAACATTCTCAAACAGTTCAAGGTCTAACTGGCGATTTAATAGACGACTGAGTACAATCTGACTACCTATTTGTATATAACTTATATAGCATTTATTTATTTTGGTGGTGACTTTACACAACACGTCAAACTAATATTTCAGCGAGAGTAGAGTTAATATGCTTTAATATACTTGTATACATGCGTCATAAAGAGCTTCGTGACGTACCTATAGCAAAGTGCAACGCTAGCCGAAAATTGATTTATGAAACTTAGCTATTTAAGTAATTGCAAGTAGGTATAGATAGGTAGGTATTGTAAGTAGTTGTTTGCCTAACAGTTAGGCCGCCTAACTTATCCACCACTCCATCCAGTTGTACCTTAGTTTACAATAAAATCACTTTGACTTTTTTTTACTGCACATTATTGCAAAGTGAGAGGATACATTAAATAAGTAAAATGTGAATAATATATACATATTATTATAATTGACCGCATTGACATTTTTATTTCAATTCTTATGGTTTTCGTTATATTACCTGTCACTGTCTCATGCAAAGGGTCACAACATGTTATTTAAACTAAAGCTTTGCTTGGGTGTAGGGAATCTTCATGACGGTATTCCTTTCTACTGTGTACATTTGTCACGACGATTGAGATGTTCAATGATAAGTTAAAATTACTTAGGTAAATTTAACCATTTTGTGGAAGGTAAGAAATGTTTATTTTTAAAATAAAAAAACCTTTAATTTAGAAATACATTTTTAAAGAGCAGCCGTATACGTTGTGCGCCATGATGGTATATAGATTCTGCTGTTAACAAACGCGCGAACAAAAGACAAACGAAACTTCCTCGTTGGTATTGATGATGACAGTTCGGTTCAGATGACTAACGCTAGTTTTTTATTAAGCATATTTTTCCGTGCATTTATTGTAATTTTACTTGTTTTATGACGCCATAATAGTGGCCTTTGGAAGAATATTGACGTTAGTAAATAACGTTAAATTAACATATTTTTAATTAAATTTCAGAAAACACTATGATGATTCTGCTTAGGTTTCTCGATCCAATAATTTCATTCATTATTATCATTTGATCATTGGCATTTGATAGGAGTAAACTAGCATATTGTGTCGTACCTTAAAAGAAAAAAAGGAAAGAAAGCCCGTTGGCAACATGCCGCCCTTGTACCTTATGAATTAATTTAGATACACAAGATTCACACTGTTTATTTGTGCAACGTATTATAACATCGACCTTGATGTGACTTTGCAACATTGGGTAGGTATGTAAAGTGCATAAGATTGCAATGCGTTCAAGGACTTATATCGTAGGGTAATTAATTAATACACAAAGTAAATTAAATCAAATAATGGAAGAACATATTACTTAAGTAATAATTTCTCGTTTAAAACAGGAGAAGCTCCTCGCATCACGCGTAATTAAGTACAGTCAAGGTCACATTGGTGGCGTATTTTTGACACTTTGGGGTGTATACATCAATTTGTATATATAAGTTTAGTATCCATACCTTATTATAGTGGCGTTTAGAATTTTTGACCTGGACTGTACCTAACCCATTTCGGTCGAATAACTTTGGCATAATCATAACTTTCCTGACTTAACGTCAACCTCATCATCAGAATAAGTAATCCCACTGCTAGGCACAGGCCTCCTCTCAGATTGAGAGGGTTTTGGCTATAGTTCCCATGAATTGCTTTGCAGGTGTGTGCAGTTTTCCTCACGTGTTACTCTTCAGCGAAAAGCTCATGGAAAGTTTCAAATGTAATTTCACACATGAGTCCCGAAAACTCAGAGATGCGAGCCCGAATTCGAACCCACGACCCTCTGCTTGAGAGGCCATAGGTCAAACCACTAGGCTAGCGCGGATTTTTTGATTTGTCAATTTCAGTATATAATATCAGCTAGTTTATAGCCGTGGTCTCACTCCCATAGGGATTTAAAAGGTATGTAAACGTTCATTGCAAGGTTCAGACGTTAACAAGAATGCGATCGAGAAGTTTAGTTCTGCCACAATTTAGAACAGAGGTTCAGCACATTTGAGGTATTTCACGAATCAAAATTGGGCAACCATCCTATCGGTTCAGTTTGATGCCCGTCCATGAGACAATACAACATAATTGAGTTAAATTGTCGGCATCCTACAGGAGGAGCAAACCCACCAATTGAGCGACCAACAATACTATCGGAATACACGACAATGATGGATTATTACTTATAATCCACTTGCCAACTGATAAAGGTGAAAAATACCTATCACTTTGTAGCTATCGTTTGATGAAACAATCATCTACCTCGATATGAAATTTTAAACGCGATAATGCTATATCCGCGAGGTGAAAAGAATTTTGATTGGAATATAACCGAGTTTCACACAATTTTTATCGTACGTTTTTTTTCAGTTTAATGCAGTGATATATTAATACATTATTACGGTTTTACACATCAAAAGGTAAAACTAAACACTTCATCACTATAGTGATAGTGAGAGAACGTTTACGTTCTCTGTTTATCAAGTTTAGGGACTCGTAAGTAAATTACGAGTCAATAAATTTAGCAAGCAAGTCCTTGACTAATGAAAGTTTATCTTTCAGATCGAATTTATACATGTAGTAGGTATAATAGAGATAAATCAGTACCATTAAGCTACTCACGCGGGGTCTTCAGTTATAGTTTTGGTACAATACTGTTAGGGCAATGTTTGGTTTAATCGTAGTTTATGAAGTCGGTGAGTTATTTTACAGTCAGTAATCCCTATTCCGCTACCATAACTAATACAATTCGTGCTGTATTTTTTGTTAATGGAATAAGATTGAGGTCTGGTTACTGGTTTTTATAAATTGAGATTAACTTTTTTCAGTATCTGATACGTCGTTTAATATAACGACTGTGCGTAATGGTAATGACATGGCGGATCGAGTTCGCGAAGTCAAAACCGCATGCGCATAGTTAGTGTTAGTAATATTTTTTGCGTGTCTTGTTACTTTGCACGCTGCTTATTAGATCACTTCTTAGCATGACCATACGCAAATTTATGATGGTAAGTATACGGAACGTGATTCAAAATTATACGTTTTGTCGACTTGACTATACAGATTGATCAATCCAAATGGGTCAGTCTAGAAGTCAAAAACTATAAGGTATAGGGAACCTGTTCTTAGAAACCATGGCGTCAATTTTAGATTTCATCAAAATGGCATTAAATTTTTATAAAAAAATCATACATCGAGGAATCTAACCCGGTCAAAATATTAACTTTTAATGAACAAAAAATATTTACTTTGCTACTCCGCTACTCACGGTGCAAGATAACCAAGCTTGTGTGAAATATATATATATATGTTTCTATAAATAAAGTAAATTTTTTTTGGTCATTGAATATGATAACTTTTCTCAATGAAGAGTAATATTTGAGTTTTTCTTTTAGTTATATAACAAGATTCCACTAAGAATGTGTTCCTTGTGACTGAATAATAAGTAACACCATCAACAATAACAACGAAAAACTTGCTGAACCAATTTACGTCATTGTTCGCAGAAATATTTAAAAAGTTATGAAAAAATTACTACGGTTAAAATAAAATGCCATTTTTAATAAATCTTTAATTGTTGCCATGCTTCCTAAGAACAGATTACCCTATCTCTAATAGTTTTTGACTTCTCCCTACTGACCCATTTGGACTGATCAGCCTATAATATGCCTATATAAGTATAAAAGATGAAACTGGCTGGCTGACGGATTCATCAACGCGCAGCTCGAACCACTGGACAGATTGCGCTGAAATTTGACACCCAGATACTTTTTATGACATAGGCACGATCTAAGAATTGATTTGGTTTAAGGGCTCTCGCAAGTTTGTATGAAAGTCCTTGGTTTTTTAATTATATTTTGTGCGCAAATCGACGTCTAAAAATAACACTGCTCTACGTTACCTATATCTTTGAATGTACTTATTTAAATGACGATCTCTAATTAGATTTTGATTAAAATTACTGTATACCTACCTCCCACGTCGTTGTTGACAGAAATATTACATTAGCAATAGGTACTTAACTAAGTTGGTGTAAATTTTAATGTGGTCTGTTTTTAGGTCCCGAACACGGTTTTAACGAATAACGATTTCGTTGAACTTTCTTCTTTCTTTCTTTTCTTTCTTTGTCTGGGTCACCTCTGGGTAAACGCGTTTTAGGTAAGTACCTATTTTTAACAGAATTCAAAAAAAGGTCGAGGTTCTCAATTCGGTTGCATTTTATTATTATTTTTAGTGTTTGTTACCTCAGAACTTTGTCATTTTTAAAATAGTGTGTCAAGCTTGGTCACCCAGGTAGGTACCAGTAGGTACTTATCTTAAAACAACGTGCTTTGTTAAACCGAGGTACCCAAATTATAAATTAATATATTTTGATTCTTAAACTAGAATGAAGAAGTCATCAATCATTAGCATTACCTCAAATCAATTAAGTGAAATGATGTTTGATTTATCTGAGATCATTACAGTATTATTATTTAATTGCTCTTATTTTCATCTCATTTACGCTTAAGTACTTAAGTGATTAGCAATAGTTAGCAAATTAATATAGGCGGAACTGAATGTTAAATTTAAAATAATTTAGGTACACTTTTTTCTTAAAACAAACATTAACGGGCGGGCTATTATGTCAATGAAATTTGAACCAATTTTTTTTTAAAGTAAAATCTTGTTCATGCGCTCATAAAAAAATTATAACATAGGTACGTACAAAAACATAAAATGGAATCCCCTTCTCATTAAGAGGTCGATTAAAATTAGTATTACTTACAGAATGTTTATTATCGGTACTTTACGTATTTTAAACATAATCGAGATGGTTTAAGTGCCAAGTTTTTGTGCGTTTACGATAGTAATTTAAAACTGATAAAAAATGATTATTACATAGACAAACTAATTTCTTGATTCCACTAAATATATGCATTAGGTATATGTGTGTACGTCTGTTTTTTATTAGTTAGTACATATTATTATCACTTTAGTGATATCATTAGATTTCTAGAAATTTATTGCTAGTTATCTTGGTCCGGTTTGCTAACGATTATATTCTGCTTGACCTCAAAATCGACCTTTGTAAAAGTACATTACCTATCCATATACGATATATATTATCATCATTATCATTACCTATCGGTTAGATCTTATAAAAAAATATCTTAATGTTTCGTACGACTCGCACTTGTCTGTCTGGTTTTTGTACATTTTCGATGGGAGAGAGGAAGTAGTTGTAGCGCAAATTTTGGTTCTGCGCAAATGAAGTCACGGGCAAAAGTTAGTATTATCTAAATTAGGTATATTATAGTCTAAGTACGTCAAAAAACCTTTATTTGGTATTTTGCTTAGGGTGAAGCGAATAGTGTTATGCCTTTACGATTTTGTTTTCTAGGCATACCTATTATCAAAATTAAATTCTAATTTACATTTTCGAGCTATACACTGCTAAAGGAAAGTGCGAGAGTGTGGGATTGGGTGAACGCCGGATCCGGGCTCCAGCACTGCGGTGCGGAAGGCAAGGGAAAACTACCACACTATGTTCCCAAGAAAGCCGTCATAAAGGCTCTATCAATTGTCACCCGAATATCATAGCTGGATGTGACCTACTCTGTCATCATCAATATAGCTTGGAAGAAGAGATCTTCCCGTGTTACCCGTCTGTACATATATCTATAAATACATATTAGTAGAGCCACGAAATAGTATCAGAAGTAGGTATAAGAGAGAACATTTCAATTTGAAACGATTTTTCGATACAAATATGTGTGGCTTAAATACCTTTATTGATGCCAAGTTTGACTGTGCACGTGATGTTGCTGAAGTTGATGTCCACAGCTTCCCGGGTGGGCACCCGGGCTAAGCCTTGCACTGGGGCCGGTGCCGGCGCCGGCGCCGCCCCAGCAGCCGGTTCTTTTGCCGGCAGCGCCACGCTGCCAGCTTCCGAACTAAACGTCACACTGTTCTTGTCAACGATCTCTGCGCCCGCGAGCATCATTTTTGTTTATAAATTCGCGCGTTCTTATTGCGCGTGCGCGTTCGTTTGCGTCGCGCCGGCGAGTGCGCGCGCGCCTCTGGACTATCATCGGCACCCTTTGTCTTGTACCTAATTACCTCGTTTGTTTCTCCGCGCTAATTTGTTGGCCAAGTTTACCAACTGTTTATGAAGGAACAATAGGCTTTATTGGTGCTTATGCGTAAGAGACAAAGACAGCGGCCGCCGATTTATAATAGAGCGCGCACTGAGAAACCATTCATTTAGGTATAGCAGTTTTCTTCCGATTGTAAACTTTACCATATTCATACGTTATGTGTATCTGTTATTTTCTGACACAATTGAAATATCTTTAAGATTTCTATGGTAACACTTTACAATATTAATAAGTGAGAAAATACGAGGGAGTTAATTAATAAATATACTTATTCATGTTAACAGTTAATTGAGCTTATTGATTACAAAGATACTTAATAATGCTAAAGGAAATAGCAAAGCTCTAAACTGTGGTTGGAACCAAGTATAAAAGAAGTAATTTTGAGGAAACAAAGCTTTTGTAAGAGAAATATTGATTACAGCGCCATCTAGGACTTCCTAGTGAAACTCATACAACGCTTGCAGTGTAGCGTTTGGCGTCAAGACAAAATAACTGTTTCATTAACAAGCAGCTGATGCCATTGTCTTACGGTAGATGTCGCGATAACGTAAAAACAGTAGTTTACTTTTGTTTTAGTTTTATTTTATTTATTAAGAAACAATACAAGTAATACAAGTACGTGGCACAGCAACACGTCAAACAAGTAGTAGAAATGTCTACAATACATACATAGATAGTTACCTACATGATACATGACATGTTGTATGTACTATACTCAAAACACATCGGTTACAGTACAAAGGCGGGCTTATCCCTAAAAGGGATCTTGCCATAACTTTTTTGTCGTAGTGTTTTATTTTTTTACACATCAATTATTAATTTGTAAGCCTATGGTTGTATCAAACGCATTGTATGCTGATACACCTACCTATATCTTAATTGTTAAAAATTACAAAAAAATGTTTAAATAGTACTATCAAGCTACAGAGCCTGCTTAAACGCATTTTATTGACTATAAAGTGCAGTAAAGTTAAAGTCCTTGATTATTTCACTATCATCAACATCATTAGCTAATGAGCTTTTTCCACTTCCGAAATAAAAAAAATCTATTGGATTCCAATATTAGCCTTCGGAGAGTGCTTGCAATTTTCTTAACATTAGGTCTAGATTCCCTTTAACAATAAGTCCTTCACATTTTTATTTAACTTCAATTCAGTGGAATACCGGCCAGTGCTCCTTTTACCTCTACTAGGAATCTGTGCCTCGCAAATAAGTACCTAATAAGTAAGTAAGTACATACGAAACCAAGTACGTAATGTATAGGTATAGTACGTAAGTACATGTGCTGCCGCATGCAAACAGCAGTAAAATGAACATGCTCCCGGTACGCCTGCTTTGGTGTCCATATAAAATTAAAGCACTATAAAGCTTTGTTTGCCGGCAACCAATCTCGGGCGGCGCATCTGGTTAAAACTGGTTTCAACTGGGCAAAAACGTTATTTTTTGTTTGAAAACTAGGAGAAATGGTGAGGACTCGCCAAATTGAGAACAACCTATGTTCCAGACTGGTGCAATAAGGATTCTGTTGAAATGAAAAAAATTAAGTTACTTTTTAAATCTTATTTGTGAATTTTAACATAAGCTAAAACAACTTTATATCCCATAAAAATCATGAGGCATTTCTTTGCAACATTTTTTTGGAGATAGAAACGTTTGGTTTTCGAAGTTGAAACTGGACACGAAAGGCCGGTCACAATTTAATGGGATAAGTTCAAGTTCGGATGACGATGATGATTTTCGAATCGTAATATACTTCAAAATTAAAATCAAACTCGTCTTTTTAGGTACTCGTGACTGTCTTATTCCTAAGAGTTAATACGTACGTTGCAATTCGTTTTTCCATGGAATCACAATGTTGATCTGCAAGACTCAAAAACCCGCAGCTTCTTACCGATACAAATAATTGTGTAGTAGAAGATTGTCATGTAAAGAGCTTATCTTCATTTGGTAGGTGATTGTATTAAGACTTTGTAGATGTAGTTATAAGATTCAAATTGTAAATGTTAGGTAAGTGAACATAAATCTTTATGTCGTTGCTCACCTATAGACGTATGTTTGGAGATGACAGGCTACTTAAGTATTGACTGATCGAGTTTGCTGCATGAATTTCTTTATCATTATCTATGAAAAATATAAATGGTATCTATTTTGCCTGAAATACCAGCGATGGTTTTTATCGAAAGAATCTAAGCCTTTGATGCTCTTTTTCCGCCTGTACGTCTGTAGACCAATAGATATACCTAGGCTAGATTCTGCAAGGTTTCATGTACGGTCAAGTGCAAAAATAAGTATCGATACGAACTTCTCAAAAATATGTCCCACGACTTTATTACGCCGGGGTAAGAGTGTATGGTACTTATTTTTGAAACTTTAACGAGATACATATTATTTATTACACTTGACTGTACCTAAGGTTATCGGTTATAAGCGGTTCAGTACGACCGAGAAATAAAAATATCAGGTGTTCTACCCGTTCTTTTTAATTTTCAGTAGGTATATGTAAATAGTTCGTCAAATTTTGCTTGTAAATTTTCAGCCAGGTACTTTTAGTGTCACGTTATTAGATGGATCGCCTTTTTTGTGTCATGTTTACATTCGTCCAATACTGTCTTCACCATAAGGGTACACGGGGCCCGTGCCCAGGGCCCCCATTCTCAGGGGGCCCCTAAAGACCGACAATTTCTCTCACACATTTATTCTCAAAACATTTTTGTCGGGCATTTTGTCGGACATGTTATCATAATTCGCTTTTTTTACTTTCCAATAGGGCCCCAAATTCTTGTGTGCCCAAGGGCCCAGCCTAGTTTAAGATGGCCCTGCATTCGTCACTGAATTCGTTAATTTGTCTTGTAATGACTTATTCTATTCTTAATGTCATGTTTTTGATTTTGACATTTTTGTAATATTCAATTGATTTGTATTATTTAATTTAATTTAATTTACTCTTGACGATTTCAATCTAAATTCTTCCAAATTGACAATGTACAATATGATGTAATTTTTATTGAATGAATAAATAATCTAAATCTAAATCTAAATCTAATTTTACCGTTGACGGTTTTTTAAACTCGGGGCGTATCGGGTCATGTTGTCAATATAAACAGCAGGCGACAGCGACCAGTTTTGATCAAGATCATCATCTAAACATTATACTTATACATAAACTATATTTATTATAAACTAGCTGTTGCCCGCGACTTCGTGCTCACAGAAATAAAATATGTAGTGAAGCTCCATGAACCACTTCAATCTGGCTCTACCGCTATGTATATTGTTATTTTCTTAGCGGCTGCCTACGTCATAATAACTAGGTATCTGCATCCCAAATTTCAGCCCAATCCGTTTATTTGAGGCTGTATGTTGATCGATCAGTCAGTCACGGTCACGGTTCCCTTTTTAACCGACTAGAACTAATGAACAGGGTATCGCACCCGGGACCTAAAGTCAGAGTTTAGTCTAGGCCTTCGTCATTTATAATGAAGAAGATGTACAAAAAAAAATAACTTTCGATAAAAAAAACCTGATTTTCGTTATATTTCGTGATTTATGGTAGCTGTTGTAGTTAAGGAAGGAAATATAACTATATCATACGTATAGTTAGAGTTAAAAGAGTCAGTATAACAATTCACGGTGAGAATATCGACTAACTAACTACGAAAAAGGTTCGCTTAGATTGCCCATAATTTTCACCTGTATGGACTTCTCATATATTATTATTTAACAAACGCAAAAGTCGGCCTTACACAGTATTATTTCAATAACGAGCTAAACTTGTGAGAGGTCGTAATTCCAAAATCACTTTCCAGAAAATGCTGCGACCGGTTTTTACCGCTCGGGTTTCAAAAACTTTGGAAATTAATTAAATTTCCCGGTTGACCCATCCACGTCGGAGTTACGAACACCGTTTACCTACAAACCATTTTAACGTCAGAGACCAAAGCAATCGGCATGGCTTCTACGGTAAGTAGTGTACTTAAGTAATAAACGCCTCACATTAACGTCTCTACCAGTCTGTTTAAATTGACAACCAACTAATCTCATCATATTTGACTCTTCTCCGAAACGCTCAGCGTGCTGAGTGTAAGTTTTCTTTTATAAAATACGTCTTGGATGCAGCAATTAGAATAGTTTGTTGTTGATGTGTGCCGCGAGGAACCGAGCAATAATGAGCCCCCGCATTTGTACAATACAATAGGTACAAAAAAACAATTTTTATGGAACATCACACTGAAGCACGGTAAAATACGATTTAAAATTAAGTAACAATGTAAACAAAAGGCGGACTGTTAGTAATGTTTTCTTTATATTCGTTTTTAATCGTTTTCGCCACTTAAGTAGTTAAGTACTTAACGTCACCTAATCGTTACTTGATGAAATCTACAGTCGATTGGTAGAACGAAGTATCGTATGCGAAGGAAATATAATTGTTAGGGTAAATAAAGAAAAGCTTACGCAAATGAGGTTGGTTTTTATTATTTATTTTGTGACATGCGACAGGCTCGTTTGTAAGGGTAACAATAGTTCTTAGACCAAACGAATTTTACTTTACTTAGATGATCATAATGATACAAGGTGATCAAAAATCTCAACACCCTATAACTCTCAGTAGGTACTCTATAAAACTGAAATATTATATTTTATTCGCCTCTTGGTATTTCACCGGTATTTCTAAATGTAAAGCTAAAACCTACAGTTGTTACAATTTGGCAGCTAATCCGCTATTCACAACTAACCACGCCTATTCGTTGGAGGACGAAATTATGTCATAATGTTTATAGGGTACTAAACTCGCTAACTACGTTAAATGCATAATGTACTTCGTAACAAAGCACAAATTTAGGTCAATCTCTGAATACCTTCATTATTCCGTTAATTATTAATAACTGTATTTTTATGGCTCAAAAGGCAAAAGGTTTCATTTCATTGTTGTTGGCAGTTTTAAACGAAAGTTTTTACCATGTATACTTCAGCAAATTACTGCCTAAAAATATCAAAAATTAGTCAATACTCGTGTTAATAAGCTGCAGGAATCACCAAATTTTGTCACGATCTCGCAATCTGCCGCGCTCTTACATTTTCATCGTCGGTTTTAATACAAACAGACTTAAAATTTATAAAGTGGCATTTCCCGTGATAATTATTCTTATCAAATTTAATTAAAATATAACTTCGGCAGTTAATTACCCAGGGCTCGTGACTACAAGCCATCCACGCATATCGCTTATCCCATTACCTCAAACCGCATTGCAGCTATTCAAATATTTAAAAACTTTACGGCGGCAAAGTTAATTTACCTCGCAAGGGCTCAAAGTTGTGGCTATGCAAAATTACCCGCCAACTGCGATCGTAATACCTGACCAAGTTTAGAGTGGCTCTAGTTATGTACGGTTCTTGAGATAAGAACAACAATACGCATACATCATGAAGCTTGACTTGAGAAATACATTAGTATGTATAACTCGTGAGCTTGTGCCAGTACGTGTCAGGGTGATATGTCGCGCCTAACATATCCATATTTCGTTTATTTTTGCGACTATCAGCAGGCAAAGATGTAAATTGAGGCGAGATAGATTGCTTTTTTTCATCGTTCTAAATGTGGTGACGTAGATACTGGATACCTGTAAGAGACATCACTTAAATTAGATACTTATTAGCATCTATATTCTCCATTCCAATCCATTTTAACGCTTTAGTGAACAAACCAAACCTAAATTGCCACACAATCACTCATTGTATGCAATTAGCAGCACATCCACTGGAATGTTCAAGGATTATACTTGATATATACCACGACATTTTATAACAGCTGAATTATGATACAAACATAGGTACATAGACAAATCACGTCTATATCCCTTATGGGGTAGACAAAGCCTAATGTGACAAGACCTAAAGGCCAACCCTAAGGTATTATGATTATTATAGTTAAATTTTGTATGAAAAGTCGCCCCTTGTCGGTTTACAAAAGCGTTAAAATGGAATGGAATGAAATGTACTAGCCACGGTTTATCCATGCTTTCCACCTTATTAAAATGGAATGGAATGAAATGTACTAGCCACGGTTTATCCATGCTTTCCACCTTACTAAAATGATTTGAATACTCTGAGTCCGACAATAAGAGACAAGTCCTATGTCCAGCCAATGTCCAGCAGTGGGGACGTATATAGGCTGGAGATGAGATGATGATGAGGCACCATTAACTTCGTTCGTTAGTGACAGTTATTTTATTTAAGTAGTTGGTTTTAACGCTGCTTCCAGTCGCCCTCCTAAATCTCTTATAATATTAATAGCGAATATAAGCAACCACAAATCATAAAAACGTGAAAGGATATGCAATAAATTACGCAAAAAGGAAAACTTACTTAGAGAGCAGCTTGAAGCATGCTAAATAATGAGGAACGGGTCTCTTAGGAATATAAATAAGCATTTTTTATTACGTCTTTAGCAAATAGGTAGGTGAGTCGGGCTGACCTGCCGGCCTGCCGCCTGCTACCTTTCAAAATGGAGGATTCCGGCGCTCAAACCTCAAGTTTTTGACACTTTCGGGCGGAATTGAATTTTTTATACGCTTTTCCGTGCCCCTTTGCAGCTTTGGTGACCCTGGAAATAAAAACGCACATTTCCGTAGCAGCATCAAGATTTACGTGAGAAATCCTTAATCCCAGAGGTTAGTGACTGTGGCTCTGAAGCCTAAGGATTCGGGGTCGCGTCACATGAGAGACATTTCCAAGATTAATACTGAATGTTTGCACTCGAGACTTTTTTATGTATGCAAGTTTATATTTTTGGTCGTGTTGTTTGCGTTAGGGCGTAGAAATTTCCTAAGCGTATTTAATAGATTACCAGTTAATTGCGGCTATTATTCCGTTAATGTCACTGTCAACCGCCAATGACCTTGCGCAGCGCCACTCTTCACACATACATGGTCCGCGTGCCTGTTAGTTTAGTGAAAGAGAATGAACTGCGAGTAGGTATCCTGGCGGCGTGGCGCGCGTCGAAATTCGTAGAAATAAAACACAGGTATAATAAGAAAAAAAAGTGAAGATTATGTGGAATTTAACTCGTTTGCAGTTTAGGTATGTGTTAAAATTATGGTTTGCAGACCCCTAAGTCAAAAGAATAAAGACATAAAACCGTTAAATGATAATTTTTTGACCAATCTTTGCAGTTATTTCCTATCAATCCGATTTCATTATATCATGTATTGTGTCGATTACGACCACGTTATATATTTTTTTTGTTTCGCTGCTCTAAAACATATAGATAGTTTTTCTTAAAAAACTGCTTAAGAATATCAATCTCAACGATATAGGTGGTGTCAGCCTCTTAATTTTTAAATAATTTTCTCGATAGTTAAAATCATTGTGAAGTACCTACCAGCAAAAACTATATAACCCTTGCTTACAAAGGTTCTTAAAAATTATTTCCCAAACATCAACTTGCATTTGTTTTTTCTTCAAGTTAATCTGTAAATTTGAATTTTACAAAGAAATGCCTACATCATTAAATAATTAATAATTTAGTTAATTATTAGTGTTTGTCAATTGTATTTCTTTTATGTGTTAAATCAGTAACAGGGGACAGTTCAACCGCCCATTTCCTTTTGCTCTATGAATAACGTAAATTCTATGTTACTTACATATTCGATTAGTTCCACGTCGGTGAGTCTAGAACCAAACGACCTTTTTCTTGGAGGTAGCTTATGCAAATCCTGCATGGTATAATATGGCATTAGCACCGCGGAAGTATGACGAAGTGTCGTTGAGCTGGCTTTGGCCCTTCCTTTATGATACGACTTATACCATTTGATGAGTAGGAACGTAATATTACGTTGAAGTGCCTGCGCGTTCTTCAAGCTACCGTAAATTTAGGCAACTAGATACACACACATTATTACAAACTGAAAATTTAATTAGACTGTTTGATACGTTGCCCTTTTAAATTGTAATAATTATAGATTACTAGCGACACGCCCCGGCTTCGCACGGTATATTATGCATGTATTATACATATAAACCTTCCTCTTGAATCATTCTATCTATTAAAAAAAACCGCATCAAAATCCGTTGTGTAGTTTTGAAAATATAAGCATACATAGGGACATAGGGACATAGGGACAGAGAAAGCGACTTTGTTTTATACTGTGTAGTGATTGTTTACCCAATACAAAGCCAACACGAGAAAAACAAACAAAGACTTCTGGATAATTTGTGCTTCTGCATTGAAATAATTTCATGAAGGCTAGGTATAGGTAAGGAATTTTTGTGAACTTAAATTCTGTAACAGTTCCATAGAGCAATGGGCATTTGGAAACTTCGCTTACCAGTTTAGGGGATTTAAACTACTAGAATAAGAAAAAACTGTGAGGTCGCGAGAAGCAGGGTGGTCTCACTTCATTCGTCAATTTGCGTAACACACTTTCAGCTGTACCATAAATGGCACGGTTCCAATATCACTATCAAATGAATCAAGAATTTATACTTCTTGATTTTGTTTATGTTTACTTTGGTTTTGTTTGTGTTTGTTTTTGGGAGTTTGTAATTGTGTCGCACAGACACATCATTCAAACAGATGATTCTTGGCGACAAAAATTCGCATAGTAACAAGGTCACGTGACAGCTAGTAACAGATAGAAAAATTCGAAGGCTTACCCACCTGTTATGTGTGGTGTAGCGGTATAGCACGCGTCAGGGGATGACGAGGATCCGGGTTCGATTCCCGGCCATAGCTTTAAATTTGGCAGAATATCAGCCAAAAGATCTCAAGCAATATCCGAGCTGGGTAATATACGAACACGGTGCTTTTCGGATCGAAATTGCATTGCACTAACTGCCATTAATTAAAATTACGATAGCGGATTTTATTTCCTCGTCCGACCTGACCTAGTTCACCCTGAGTTTGCACAAACACTTTTTAAAGTAACACGACCTACCGATTAGCATAGAGGCAATTAAAAATAATTATTCCGCTTAAAACTTAATTTCAGGAAAACACGATACAAAAGAATAGTGTCAAGTCAGTTGTGGGACATTTCACATTATTTTAATTAAAACTCTTTGTTGCACACGTAAGCACAATAACGTCAATAACATACTGAGCATAGTTCCAGAAATACTTGCAGCATTCTCTGACGGTATTAACGATTTTATTAATATAGTCACTTAGGCAGAAGATGAAACCAGGGATACACTTGGGGACAAAATATCCCACGACATGTCAAGCGAAGCCGGCCGATTTCGCCCGACATATCTAAAGACATCGCGCGACTTATGTCGAGCGAAGTCCGGCAACGTTGCGCCACTGTGTTCAACGTCGCTGGACATTTGTGCCCAGGAGTATCCCTGTGTCATCGGTTAGGCGGGCGGAGTCTTCAGATCTTTAGTAAGTACACGGTTTATGATTGGCTGGGTATTGCTCCGAAGCTGCTTGCGGCGTTCTCTATCGGTATTAACGACTTTATTAATGTTGTCGCTTGGGCAGAAGATAAATAAGAAAAAGCAACGGACGACCCTCGCGCAGGCAGCTTTTTCGCACAAAGATTCGCAATTGCGATACACTGCGGGAATACTGCCTGCGTGATGGGGACTTTTAGCGTAAGTTTTATATTTTTGTTAATACTTTTGAAATTATTAACAAAATATAACAAATTATTTTGTTAGGAATTAGAAAAATATCTGTCAAAGTCTTCAGAATTATAGTAAGTAGGTACCCACACGGTTTATAATAAGCTGAATATGATACGGCAGAATAACAAACCTTCTGATTAAGTTACTTGAATAATTTTCCAACAAACCTCTTAAACTAATTGCTAGTTAAATTGCTTCAATAAAGTTATTAAGGGTTCAGAATTAACAGGATCAAATTTCTTCTGTACTCTAATTTGTTTGTACAAGTAAATGCTGAGTACCTGCCTATTTGAATGTTATGAAATGAAAAAAGTTTTGACATATTTCCTAAAGGAGTAAATGAAATTAAAAATGGGGTTATTTAGTGCGGAGAAAAAATACTTAAAAGGGGACTCTTGTTATTGGTACATCTGCTGCAATACGCATGACTTATTCTTATTGGTCAAATTGGTATATGGTTCCAAAAGTAACCTCCTTGAAAGTATTCAGATTGGGCAAATTTTGAAAAAAATTGTACAGCAATTAAAATGTAACCAGTTTTTTTTACATGTTCATCTGGTCTTTAAATGTACAAGGATTTGCAGCCAGAAATGAGACCTTTCTTTGATCTTTGGCTATACTTCCTACAAATGACGGGAAATTATGAACAACTGTTCAAACAATTTATAACTTGAAAATAATAATTCTAAGAACCAAAACAATTTCGAAACAAGAAAAATAAAACTAAATACGAAGTAGAGAGTGGCTTGAAATTGGAGTGAAGGCACATTTATTACCAATTAAGAATCATTATGGTCGAAATGAAAAGTGTTTGAAACAGTATAAATCCAAAATTACATTCGAATTACCAGCAGCCTCGTGTTCCTCGGGGAAAACATATCTCATGCTTATTCTCCCTCATTGATGCATCTACCATTTATTTGTTCGCTAATGTTAAGTTTGGTACTCATTAAATAGGAATTTCAAAATAGCCAAGAGGTTTCTATGTAACTTTTCTGAATAAAACAGAATATAAATAAAGGCCAACCTGCTGTAAGTTTTGAATATGTTCTAGCATCCTAAAATAAGGAAGTCAGTGTACAATACGATATCGCGTAAATTGTTTTGAATAATATAGGTCAAAGTATCGGATAGGTACCTACCTCGTCATAAAACTGTCCTTCTTCCACAAAAGACGAAACCGCTACGATTTTTTATGAAGGTACTGTTTTTTATTGTGCTAGCGGCTCAGAGAGCGTTGTGGTAACCAGTTTAACTTCATATCAACGACGGAACAAACCGGCCAAGTGCGTGTTGGCACAGTCTTAGTGGCATATCATAGTTCTGACTTTAATAGGAAGCTTACTTCTCTCTCTCCTCTCCTTCTTATTTGTGCGTATCAAGTCGTTATAGCGAAGACAACTTCGCCAATTTCAAAGTAACAAAAATATAATTTAAAAACTCTTTTGACAAAATGTCGGCAACGTTGTACAGTAATGGGCAAAGACCACCCTCCCCCCTGTCGTACACTAAAGTGGGCATATTCTCGTATGTGGGATGGCAGCCGAAAAACTCAACTTAATACCTTTTTACTCTTCCAATTGTAAGACAACCGATGTTGCAGGATAAACATCAAAATTAACCTATTTAATAGTCTCGCATATTACGTACGAGCAAAAATAACGGCTCACATGTTATAGCTACGAACTTTGTATGGCAAGTATCCTTTATTGCTTGTGGGTAGTAAGTAAGTATAAGAGATCAATAGCTGACATAATAGGGAGATACATTTTCTCAGATAAACTACAAGGATCCAGGACAAGGGTAAAACTGGGAAACTTAGCAGGCAAAGTTGTGGGTCTAAGCCTGTATACTAATAAGAATGAAATCACGTACAAAGTCAGATTGAAGTTGATAGCAAGCTCGTCGTTTTTATAAGACTTGTATTGTCTACAATCCTCCATCCTCAAGGGGCTTCTTTTATTAGAGTAGCGAGACTCGCGAGAACCTGAACAATCGAGAAAAAACATAAGTGTTGCAAAGAAATTTTGCGAATGGATAATAGAATTGGGTGATATGATTGCATGGTGTGTGAAGGAAGATTGTATATGTACAGTTACCATCGGATATGGGGGAGGCATGTGTTAATATAAAATATGCGCGCAGTTTCCTTGAAAAGGGTGAGACTGTATTTATTGCGCTGACTAGGCTTATCCGCCATCTTTACTTGGTTGCCGCTTGCCGTGTTGATGATTAGTTTGTCTTATAAAACGGGTAAAGTGAATGAGTGACTGGGTCATGAGGAAGTAAAGTGACGTATCATCATCACCCGGAAGACGTCCACTGTTGATCAAAGGGACCCCTTAGAACGCCACAATGAACGATAACTTATTGCCACCTGCATCCACCGGTTGCTCTTTACTCTCCCGATGTAGTCGATCTACCTACTGAAAGGCCTACCAACACTGCGTCATTTGGGATGTGGTCACCACTCGAGATCCCTTCTCCCCCTACGGTTGTCTGTTCTACTAGCGATGTGGCCTGATCATTGCCACTAACTAACAATAAGTGACTGCTGCTGAAATTTGTAACATCATGCAGAGAGATTCCAAATACGTTAGGTACTGATCCAGAGACCTAATTTACCAAGTCACACTGCTAAGTGTAAGAGATGTTTTAGGTACTATTCAGTTGTGTTGTTTAGCTAGTGTCAATTACAGTCCGTACGCTGCCTTTCTTATATACGCTACGAGTTTATAATGTTTTCTAGCCAATTGTTCGCTTGCTCCCTTATCTCAATAGATATTTTCCTTTTTTTGTTATATTATTCAAGATATTTTCTTAACCTGGCATCTTTGTAGTAGGTATTTGTAGATATCAACGGTTCTCATTTTTCTTATAACTCTGTCATCGATGATGAGAAACTTCATGTTTGAAATCTATAAACAAGTACAGTTTGGTAAACCACGCTAGTGATGGCATCCCGGAATGGTTTTTATGTTTGATCAATGATCATATTGCCAATATAAGATGTAATAAATTCTAACAACGATTTTTAACTTATGATTGCAATTTAACATACGCAAGAAACATTACCTTATCACACGGTCTCATTTTATTTAACATATTAACATACCCCTATCTAAACCTACAATCTACGTGTCTAATTATCATTCTTCAATGTAGAGAAGGCCATCGAGATGCCATCATAATCCGATCTTAAAGGATGTAATACTTCCCGTGGGGTTTACTATACCGGAGGGAAGAGGGAGTTATATTGTCAAGAGTTTCGAAACGTTGGGAGTATTTTATTACTGCAAGACTTTAACTTGTATTAAGAGTATTGAAACTACATAGAAACAAGTTAAATTAAAATGATGATTTTTGTAATTTACTTAGATTGAGTTCAAGTTTGCTTTTGTACCGATAAAGAGGACGATTAAGCAATGTAAATTTAAGTGATGCCTAATGTGACAATCGCTATCCCATGTCGGTTTGAGTAGGTATTCAAATAAAACTTTTCCGTTGGACGGAGGACCATCGTTTCGGAAAATACTAAAACAAAGTTCTCACTACTCTTTCAAAAATAGGGTTACCTTACCTATAATTGTGCGAATAAAAAATTGTTTCTCAAAAGAATTTTTTCTTTGTTTATTATAGCAAAACTTCGCAGGAATACTGCCGAGCCTCCATTTCGATCATTCCTGTTGCCTGCATTCCGCCAACGCCTGTACAAATTTCATGATCTCCAGCGGGCTACAAGCAATATAAGAACCGCGTGGCTAGCACAACAAGCCGCTCTCGTTTGTAGCTAACGGCATCTCTTTCGTTCCAAACCGGTTGAAAAAGGACGCGTATATCGATAAATGAATAACGGTTTGCTCTGCAGCGCAACGCAACAGCGCGCGTGCCGGCCATGTAAACAAGAGGATTGAGTAATTACGTAAGTCCCAGCCTGCAGACACGCCACGCTCTCAGCCAATTTCTGTACGACGCCGCTCGTTTATTTATGACGAGCACCAATTGCGCTTCTCTTTGTTACTTTATAGGCCCAGAATTTTGATAACAAAAATGAATAAATAAATACGCATCTGAGACCTGCCCGCTCTCGCGTTTATCGGGCACGAATTTCATACTTTATACACGCGATTACATCGGTACCTAATCAAATTTAAGAAAACTATTTCCGTTCTCTTAGATCAGTGAACTCAGAATGCGTTGTCTTTGTTGATTAACTTCGAAAATTGAGGTGATATTAGATTGCAGGATGAAAGCTTTGATAGAATCGTTTTCTAGTGGGGTGGGATGCGCTCAAGGGAGGCCTATCCCTCCGGGTGCTTATTAGCGACTGCATATACTATTTGGGATTCCAATGGGATCAGAGGGGTGTCGGTGAAATGAAAACTAGCCATGTGAAAATGCTTTCATTGCTTTTACGCGTCGCTAGAGGCAATTTAGATGTTGCGGTGTTTTGCAGAAGCGGTGGGCCCGGCCTCTGGGGGGCCTGAGACGCCATTTGTCACGCTCTGTGGGAGCCAACTGATATGTGTGCAATTTTGGAACAATAGGCATCTTGATATTTATTTTACTAGTAATAATGGTAATTGATGCCTGGTAATAAGGGCCTGTAGTGGTGGGAACAGTTTGACCAACCTACACCTTGTAAAGGGTCATTGAGCCGATATGGTTGCCCGCATCTCACTTAGGAATACTGCCGAGCTATATAGGCGCAAAAGTGCTATCTGATATAATCGTAAGAAAATTGATTTTTGCTAGCTATTATACTAAGTTTTTGCTTTAAGCTAATAGTTGGAATACCTAAATAGTCTAAACGTGACTTTTAGGTATGCATTGAACGAGCCATTGCCCTTTTTCGATCAGCAGGCCAGTAGGTATATGAAATTCAAATTCTTTTTTTTTAGGAATTCAAATACTTTATTGCATTATAGGTAGGTACATTGTACGTTTTTCAATGTGAACCTTGTAAGGAGCACGGCTACAGAGGTAGAATAGAAGTATTATTATTAAAAAATAAAAATGTCAAAACATAAATTTCAGTATCACAATACCTAATATTAGTTTATAATAATACATCTCAAATGCCGCAAAACATCTCAAAAGAATATTGGTAAAAACTTTGGTTAGTGACAAAGACTAAGATTACGCGAATTTGTAGTCGCTCAAGAACTCCCATCAAGTGCTCGACATGTACGCGAGTGTGGTTAAGTGCTAAAGTGGCTCAACTTTGACCGATTGTCTACAATGACATCTCAGGGGAGAGAGAGTGTGCTTTTCTCGAGTTTTTCGCGTACTCAGAGATAACGCACGCGCCGACTCGACTCGGAGATAGTCGCACAATCGCCCTCCAGCGGCGCTCTTGTGACATTATTTTCTAACTTAATTCAGTCGTAGAAGCAGAAGAGAAATCACTGGATATTACACTACAAAAATGACAATATACATCGCCAAGGATAAGAGGAAATCTACTCGTCTTACTCGCTAAGCAGCTGCGCTGCTCGCGCTGATGTGTTCCAGCGTAGATAATAAGACAGCCGGTGAAACTACACACACACGCATGGGCACATGAGGTATTCTGTCTTAGCTCTTTACGCTAACAACGCATATCCAATCCTCTAGCCTTGGTGGTGCTCACTTACCATCAGGAGAACCACTTGCTAGTTTTCCTTCACTGTCGTAGGTATAAAAAAACTTACAAAATTAGAAACATCAACTGGATTTTTCTTTCTTGTTTGTGAGCTTCTGAGAAAGTCAAGAATGATTCGGACTCGCATGCAATGGCTTCCATACCTAGTTCCCAAAAGGAACTCGATCACTCTCTAAAATTTTATATGTCGTACAAGACGGTAAGAGAATTAGTCCTACTTGGGTAATTACAGTTTACTTACATATTAGCGCTTGTCTCTACCAATATCTCATTTTTAACCCGCGATGCAAAAAGAGGGTTGTTATAAGTTTGACGTCAATGTCTGTCTGTGTGTGTGTGTGTGTGTGTGTGTATCTGTCTGTGGCATCGTAGCTCTCAAGGATGGACCAATTTCGATGCGGTTTTTTCATTCGAAAGCCACTTTCCTTGCGGTGGTTCTTAGCCATAAATATGTTTGGTAAAAATCAGTTCAGCAGTTTGAAATCCGCCAAAATGACGTAAGGCATTTTTGGGATATTTTTTATTTTTTATCTATTTACGTATGACTTACTCGATTAATGTGTGGGGTTTTTTATTTTCTATTTAATTAATATCTATAAAGAAACGTAGCAGGTCAGTTAGCGTCATAGGAATAGTAAAGTTCGGAACGCCATAGGTAGTTACTGTATCTATGGTTTACTAAGTATTTGCTTGGATGCTTCAAACTATATGACACTGGCTGTACCTACCTACTTGGAATAGCAAAAGTTTCAAATTACAACTGGCTAGGACTCGCGTCGAAAATAATTAGATACTTTTAAATAAAATTCTTAGCTAAGCTTAATAGAGTAAGATCCCAGAGCGATCAGACATAACTTATTTTCAGACGAATGAAACCTTAAGTTTTCAGTAGCGTCTCGTGTGCCTTGAATACCTACGCGCTTGTGAAAACTTGCCGAGTGACACCTGGGTAGGTACCAGGTGAGAAAGGTAACTAAAAGTAAGAGTTATTTAACTTAAATTCACATGGCTGATTTTTATATATATCATGTAGAATATTATTTTAAAGTAATATCATAAGTGTCAGACACTTTTGATGGACCAGAGCTTTTGTCAGACGCTTTTAAGCTAGGTACCCAAAAAATAAATGAACTTTACTTATTTTCACATGTCTGATTTTTGAATATGTTATTGAAGTATTTATTTAAAAGTTATATTCAATCAGTCAGACAAACTAGAGTGACCAAACATCCTCTAAGACAAAAATTCTGTGAAATTTATAGTATTCCTGTTAAAGTTATTTTGTTGAAACAAAGATGCAAAAATCTCAGATCGAAAACAGTAAGTATTCTTAACACATTTAAATTTTTTACTTTGAGGCGCATGCGCAATAGTGCTCTCGCCCTCATACTTCTGGCTGAACAATACTTGTCTTAGGGGATGTTTGGTCACTCTAGTTTGTCTGACTGATTGGATATAACTTTTAAATAAATACTTCAATAACATATTCAAAAATCAGACATATAAAAATAAGTAAAGTTCATTTATTTTTTGGGTACCTAGCTTAAAAGCGTCTGACAAAAACTCTGGTCCATCAAAAGTGTCTGACACTCATGATATTACTTTAAAATAATATTCTATATGATATATATAAAAATCAGCCATCTGAATTTAAGTTAAATAACTCTTATTTTTAGTTACCTTTCTCACCTGGTACCTGCCCAGGTGTCACTCGGCAAGTTTTCAGAAGCGCGTAGGTATTCAAGGCACACGAGACGCTACTGAAAACTTAAGGTTTCATTCGTCTGAAAATAAGTTATGTCTGATCGCTCTGGGATCTTGGACTATAAGTATCGAAGTGCCTTATCCAGTATCTGAAAGAGGTCTTTGTCTGAGAAAGCGCCGTTCAAGTGAACTTTATACATATATAACTTCAGTGTCTAGTACATTTTTCTTACTTTACAAATCTATATAAATAAAAATGAATCGTCGAAATGTATGTACGCCCATAACTTCCGAACGAATGCAGCTAATCTATATACATAAATAAAAATGAATTGTCGAAATATACTACGCGCATAACTTCCAAACGTTCCAAATCCTTATAGATCTGCCATGTTCGCCTATCCGTACCCAATTGCGTGGTTTAGGTTAAGTTAGTAGTTTTAATTGTGATGTCTCCATTTATTACTACGAAAGGGATAGAGCAGCATCATAAATATCTGACACTTTAAATATCAGGAAATTAACCAATAATAGTGAAACAGGGCCTTAAGACTACAAGTAATAAAAATCTAAAGAACTTACAAAAACAAAAAAAAATATTAGGCAAGCGCTTAATTAATTGAAATATCGAAATAATAGTGGAAGCTTGATTCAAACCAATTGTACAGTAACGCTCAAACACTAATAGCAAGGTGTATTTAACACAGTTCAAGCGTTGTTCGGTGTAAACGGAAACCAAATTTATGGAATTATTAGTTTACACGCTTAAATCAGAATTTAGGTGAAGCTAATGAACTGAAAGCTATTAATTGTGATATATCCACTTAGAGTGAGACTAGGCAATTGTATTTTTTTATTGTTTATTTTGCACAATAAAGAGTTTACATAGATACATACATACATTACCTACATACTACAGATAGTATATACTAACTATTATTAGATAAGATTAGATTAGATCGTCGGGGCCACTCAGACTCAGACTTTATCTCGCCCTGTCATTATGTTATGTTATATATAACATAATGAGAGCCATATATGGCTCTGTCTCTTGACAGCATTATAATTCTTTCTTATAACAATCTAAAAATTCAACATATTTATGTGGTAGAAGTAATTGATGAAAAAAAAGATCCCGTAGGAGATGCACGCCAGGAACTTCCACAGCCATAGCGAAAGGAACCAGTTGAGACGACCACTGTGACAACTTACTTACTGTGACAGCTCTCTCTTGCTTACCGATTTTTTGTATATTCTACATAATAACATACTATGAGTGAGACAGTCGAGAGACTACGTCTTACTTACTCGTATATCTCAAATTCAGTAATATCTCATAGTAGTACTTAAATAGTGGCTTGGCAGATTAAACCTGAACAGGCAATTATTGTTAGTTGCGTACTTTAATTAAGCATTTTCAAAAGGAATAATGGTACTCAAAAGAAAATAGGGGCCACTTGAGTTTCATAAGTAAAATTGATTTGTTTTTTAGATACAGACATGTGAGACAAACAGACCTTATGGGACCTATATGCAATTTTAACCAACTCCAGGTAGTAGTCGTCTTGTATTTTTTAGTGTATTAAAATGTCCCACTACTGGACTAAGGCCTACCCTTCTTCCTTTCACTCGTTTCAGTCTTGTAAATACGGTAAGGAAATGTTGTTAAACTTGCAGCAAACTTTTAACTCGGCGAAATGGGCTAAACTTGCGTAGCAGTTTATCTCAATTCGGATTCATTTTATGTGGTTTAGTGCCGAGTATTCTTTATGTAAATATACCTATCTCGGATATCAACATAACAAAGAAACAACGTTAAGAGCTTTCAAACTTTTCGAGTTTTTTCTTACAGTTTTTAGTCTTAAAAGAAAAATTGACAGGTAAAAATGTAAAATTTCAAAAAGTGAATGTTAAGCTAATTAAGTGTTTGTGTATGTATTAAGTATTTTGATCCTACTTAAAAACACAATAGCAACAGTTTTAAATGATTCAGTATGGAACCCTTGTCTTCCTGTGTGAGTTCGCACTTTACCGTTATTTATTGACTGCTTACTTAGTTCAATATGAAGCGGTTGTACTCATCCCTTTAGACACTTTAGACCATCAATATATAAAACATACAGAGAGGGGAAGAAAAAAACGAATAATCTTGCGGGCATGCCTTTGCTCTCTCTATCTCTCTGGAGTACAGTTTGGGAATCCCTTAACGTTTTTGTAGTTTTTCAGCTATGATAACTACGGCTAAAAGACATCACTTTCAGGAATAAGTTTGCCTATGTACATCTGTTTGGTCCTGTTAGTGTTTATTTTATGTGTTTTATGTATGTTATACACACATGAGACTTTCACATTCAATCATGAATGATTCAGTAGTTCATAATTTTAATTGCGGTTAATGCAGGAGTCCTTCACTTTTCACTCATGTTGGGAGGTAACTAAAAAAGGTTCAGTATTTTTCTCTACCTGAAATATTTTATCCTCTAGCTACAGTTAATACAGGAAAAAAATAATAACGCAAATTGTTTTTTTTTTGTTTAAACTCTCCATAAAAAGTAATGTAATGAAAAAAAAATGACGAATCGGTCCAGCCGTTCTCGAGTTTTGCGCCGAGCAAAAGTCATTGTTATTTAAATATTACGTAAATATTTCAATACATAATGTTTTACTTATTTGTTCAGTTTTATATAATGTAGAGCATAAGTAAGTATAAGTATTAGGCAGAAGTACAATTTAAATAAATAGTAATTTCAGCAGGAAGCTATAATAATTGTGAGCCGTCTCGGCAAGTGTGCAAGTCTTAGTTACAAATATATGAACGTCATTTTTTATTTTTATTTTCAACCTTTTTAAGTATCGGTGGCTGATTGGTGCTATTCCGTTGCCTTTGCCAAATCGCCGCATCACAAAAAAAAAGCATATGTCAGCAAAAAATATGAAATATTGATAATAATATACGGTTTGTATATATGGGGCCATATTATCCCAAAAAATGAATTGAATTGATATACGGTTTGTCTGTTTTATGAAAGTATTTCAACAAATTTATAAATATTATTAAATTAGCTATTGTATACTTAGCGTTACATAATAGTATTATTTATGGACGTTCTTTGCGGATAGTGTGACCATTTTATTCATGGCATCAGTGGCGGTGGCTATCACGGACTCTACCGACACAGCGCTATGTCCAAGCCGGCTTCATGGTTGGTGGTTCTTACATTGTTTTTTGGACTCAATAATCCACAGGGAACTAATAAACGACGACTACTATGTTGTATGTTGTTTTCCACGTTCCAGGCAGGCAGTACTTGTTAGCACGATGCAAATCGTCGGGAGACTCCTCATCATGTGCTGTGACTCTGACCGCGGTAACGTGAGCCCTGGGAGCTACTCCGAAATTCAAAGTTTGTATTATAGTGTAATTATAGTGCATTTCACATCTGTTACAATCCACATTACGCCCCGCTTTTTGTATAATTATATGATCCAGGTATATCATCTCATCTAATTTCCAGCCTACATACCTCCCACTGCTGGGCAACAGGCCTCCTTTCATAACATAATTATTATATATGGATTGTGATAATTTGATAGGTCAATTTCTGCACGTCTCTATTGAAGCGTACCCTTGGCTTAAACTAACATAGCAAGCACGTAGGTACATAACTAATTAGGCCGTTACGGTCACAGACAGGATATATTTGTCTATTACATGGGAAGGTAAAAGGCGGCTGCTGTTAAGCTTCGGATACCGGGAGTCTTGTATGGCAAATGAGCCGAATTTATAGGTAAACGAAGATGTTGAATCTACCGTCGCGGCTATTTAACTAGTTATTTATTTGAAAGTACGAAGACGAATAAGGATTAGTAAGCTGTAAATTATAATTTTACAAATATACTTATATTGAACGTAGCTGTTGCCTGTGACCTCGTTTGTGTCTTACCAGAAGTTTCCACTTTTCCTGAACAAAAAGTAAAAGGAAAATAGGTAGCCATCAGTCAGGGATAGCTTTCTGGTTGTTAAATAATTTTTAGAATAGATTTAGTATTTCTTTACCCCTTACATAAGGAAACAAAGTTTATCGTTTGTAGTCTATGTGGATCTGTTGCGTGTTTATAACAATATAGGTACCTACAATATGGGTACATTTGGGGGCATAAATATCGATACAGCAAACACGTCAAAAATATTGTTATGTATCACCGACTTTATTGTTTGCGGCATAAAGGTGTATAGACATTTTTGACGTCTTGGTAACGAACATTATATAGGGCGGCTGTACATAATTTTATATGCGAGCATAGGTTAAATACATTTATTTTTCTGACATTGTATTTTCGGTTTTACGATTTAAGCAACAACATGTTATGCCGTATCCCGATACTCCGGAAAGGTTTTTATTTTTCATGCTTTTTCCACAATTCCTTCCATTATAATGACACACATCTATATACATCAAGCTAATCTGAATGATTTGTTAGAAAACGAAACGAAAGTTCGCGATTTTGAATCAACATGTGAACGTTTAGCTGTTTGTTGTTTCTCTGGGTACAAAAATAATGGGGCATCACGCAATCGTTTTTCGATTCCAACTAAATCGTATTCACAATCTAGAAATACTTTAGCGCCGCGTGCGGAGGGTTCCCGACGTCCCCTTGCCTTCGTTCTGTTGTCCCTGAGGGCTGATAGGAACTCCATCGCTGAATATCAACCAACGCAGCTCCTTCCTACGAGTGTTTGGAAATTGAAAAGATATGATACATAATCCAGTCAAGCGCGAGTCGTTAGGGGAACTTGGGCGAGGGAACGCGGTTATGAATCTTATGACGCTCAGCATTTCCAAACGTCTCTCAGACGGGCAACGAAGTTACCTTGTAAGGGTTATTTTTTCTTTTAGAGGTACGGAATCCTAAAAAACACTGGAGTTGAGAACGTCCTCTATTTTTTAAAGTCGGTTATTGCCTCGGGGCATAACAAGATTACAAGTCGTCTTTTGTTACAGGTACAATTTTCTAGCTTTATTGAATGATTGTTGTGAAGCCAACGCAACACAGTTTTATGGAATTTAATTTGTGTAACGAAATACGTTTATAATTGCTGATAAAGTCTTTGAACTACCTAACTTGAATGTATGTCTTGGAAGTTTTCGGAAGGATTGAGTTTTACATTATTTTTTGGAGGTCAAATGGAAAGTGAATCCTTTTGGATTCGCTAGTTTGTATGCAGTCTTTCACTAATAATAGTTAAAGCTATATCGAGTCAAAATTAATAATAATTACACATAAATAATGTTCATTGTTACAAGTAACTCATTAACTTTATTAAGTGCAAGAGCACAAATCAATTCTGTGAAGGTCTTAAAACCCAACGGGAAAAGCCCTTGTATTTGAGCTGGTTTCAGTGTAGCTCAAATAGCAGAATCGAATTAGCTAAGACGATGTTAGGTGCTAAGTGCTGCGCTTTAATTGAAACTGAGACCGTAACAAGATGTTGGATATGTGCTTTATGTTATACACCTTACCACTACTCACTAAGATCAAGTGCTTAAAGGAGGCTTATGGTTTTGTGTACTGATTGGGTGGACATTCCGCACTAAAGATACATACATACATATATCACATCTTATGGGGTAGACAACAAGACCTAGAGGCCACGTTTAGCATGACTGTGGGCGTATAGGTGGAAAGAGGAATCAAAATAGTGATGAGTTGCTAGCTGCGTCGCCTAAAGATAACATAATTCTTAAGGTCTTCGCTTTGGACCAGACCGGCATGGAAGCAAAAATAAACAATGAATTTTCCATCTGCTGCTCTTCTATTTCCATCTGCTCTTATGACATCTTTGAACTAGCCAATGTGCGTGGATATGTATAGCAGTCTGAGCTCGACTAGTGGCTCTTGAGATACACTCAATCGGCACCTGCGTGGCAGTGGAAACCTGGCTGATATTGAGCTTTGGTTTGGTCGCCATTAGAACTATACATTTCAACGATTCAAACTAGCATCGTTATATTGAAAGCTTCTACCCTGAGCTTTTACCTAGTACCTAGACACTGGCGGGTATAAAACATTTTTATGTTTCGGATATTCCAAAGCCGCTGTATTTAATCAAAAGTATAATATTGTATTTTCAAAAACTGCCATATTTTTTTTGCTTTTTAACTAGCTCCACTAGCCTTATTGAACAAAAAAAACCAAAAGCGGGGTTCTGAAAAAAATTGTAATCTTACGTTCGGATAAATTATGCAAACATTTAGTAAACTGTTGTACGAAATTATAATTATTTACCGTGATATTCAAGATAAGTCGGGAAATAACAGAGGTACAATTTTATATAGGTGCCAACTATTTCAATTTGTCATTTGCTCAAAGCAATTATTGTAACTAGGAAATTAACTGAATATAACACTTGATTTTATGTTTGTCTGCTTGCCAAATATTTCCATACATTTGATAAGCAATCGTGGAAACTTGTTTCCCCTATCTTCAAGACATCATCAGTGGTTGTTGGCGCTCCGACGGTCGGCCGAACAAAAATGTTGAACGCGAGCGCAGCTATTTAACTCATTGCATAACTTGACCTTACTATTTCGCAGAGTAACAAACTAAAGTTATCTAGATAGTTAAGCATGGACCTCCACAAAGTACCACCAGAAGCCTGAATCTGTACAGTATTTACATACATACATAAATAACGTCTTTATTTCTTACGGAGTAAACAGAGCCTAAGGTAACGAGATCTGAAGGCCACGTTTAGCATGATTGTGGGCTTACAAGCGGAAACGGAAATCAAAATTTTGTAGTTACAGTATTTACTACAGTATATATTTCTATACCTAGTAGTACAAACTTTCAATAACTCATCCTTTTGAGTAGGTGCCTAACTTTGTAGTACAACTATGGCATACATAACCCTTTAGGTATTAAAAGGGAAACGACTACTACATATCAATAATGGTATACCTACAACTGCAGGAGTATTTAAGTTTACTTGCTTACTTTCTTCGATAAACAACTTAAAGGTTGATTATTTTTAATTTATTCCGAATACCTACTTATTGAGTTACAAAAAACACCTTACTGGACCGGCATAAAACAGGTTTATTTAGTAACTATCAGGATCATCACAGCGGCATAAATATTTTTTTTAATGTGGTCCGTATTGCAAATGCATTGACTTTCAAACAATAGCCTTTGAGCTCTGCTTTGAGCTTTTATAAATCTGAAAGGGAGTTCAGACGGGTTTCGCTTGATATCTGAATTCTCCATTTTTGCGTGGGTCTTACTCGCAGGGTCAACATAAATAAAAGCAATTTCGTTCTCTAGCGCGGTGCGCTAAAATAAACAATGGGTGAAAAGACCCCTAAGCAATCATTACAGTAAAAAAACTTTAGGGTGAATGCCGAGCCACGCGCAAGATGAGCATCCTTTTATCCCCTGTTATATTCCGCAGTACAATATAAATGTACATAGTCATCTTTATAAAGTGCAATGTAAGCGACCGTATTCGAATGTTGCGCGGAGTTTGGTGTAAGCCATTTATCATCCTGTATTAAATGAAATAACTTATAAACTCGAAAAGATGCATGGTTTAAACCTAAAAATTATCTTTTTTTACTGAGTTTCCATAAAGATATTATATATTTGCAAGACAATATGATTAGGCGTTAGCACACATATCACGAATATCATCCCCAATGTGATAATACCTTCTAACATTATGACTCAGCACGTTTCGTGTCTCGAAGCTCGTAATGTAAAACGTACGTATTTTTTATGAATTTGACCTACAAAACACTTTTTTTTTAACATTTCCCTGTTACGGTTTTACAATATTTAAAAGTAGGTACCTTTTACTTATGGAAACAAAAAAGTTTTTAAAAATATACAGCCTTTGGGAAAGCTTTGTTCAAGACTTTTAAATTATTTTACTCTGAAAAAGTAAGCAGTAGCGGCGGTTTTGGAGGCTTGTTTTTGTTACTCGCCATATCGAGTTTAAATAATTATGGTGGGATAAATGAGGGCAGGCAAAGAGGGTTATTGTTAAAAACCTTACCATAATGTAAAAAGTAAGGTAATGACTTCGCTAAGCGGTTAATTTTCTTTTCTTACGGAGAATACCATTACAATGAATAACACTGTGGCATCGACACGGAGGTGAAATAAAATATCCCGCGAGGTAAGTGAAATAATAGCCTAATCGCAGAGGAAACGAGGATATTTTGCAAATAATAAGTAATAAATAACGAACAATCATAAATAATAACAGAAGTTACTGGCGTGTTCGTGATTAATTAGAAACTCAAGGGTCTACTTCATGAAATATATCGTTATTATTTGATGATATTTTCTTTTTCAGGGTCGAAATAAAAGTTCAAGTTGGGGAAGTTACGACGGACGATAAATGTTTTATAGGCATCTGAGTGAAAGCCTTTTAACGAAACCAGTGACATGTGCATTAATACGAGAAGTACTTTGCAAACAGAGATATCCGCCGAAGCACTTTAAGTGATTATTCAAATGTGAACCCCCTCTGCAATTATGACATTTGATGTGCTCTTTGGCTAGGGCGCGGGAAGAACAGCAGTTGAATAAATTTAGTCAATTTGACACGGAGTGCCGGGAACAAACGAGGGCCGATACTCGCTCGCCGTAATCCTCGCGCCACAAGGGCTCCCTCATATAATTTCCCTCCAAATGACCGTAATTGCGATACCAAACGCCACCCTCCCCTCAGGATAACTATTGCGCTTTTATTAAGCTCACCATCCCGCCAAAGGGATACTCATAATTTAATTATTTCCCCCAAATAACTTATTGCGAGTCTGTAAGAATTACTTCGCTGGTTGGTTTAATTGAAATGAAAGTTTTGCACAGTTCAACCAAACAATAATTGGAGCAGAAGGTTAATGAATAAGGTTTAATAAAATTGTGGAATAGGTGGTTATAACGTATAAGTTGGTTTCCGTCGTTTTTACGATTTTGGCTCTAGCTTCTCGTTAACAAACCTCTTGAGAGGCAAAGTAAAGCACCCAAGAATTTCGTGACGTGGTTTATAATGTTTACGCAAAGTGCTATATTATGTTATCGTGTGAACGTTTTCCGACACGTCGTTAACAAACTCAATCTATCAATATTCATAGACGTATGGCTAAATATTTTATTGAAACCGTTGAAACTTCGTTCTGCTTATTTGTCGGAAATGGCGAGTACTGTGAGCTTATGTATTATTAAAATAGTAGATAGATATGTTTGTTTATGGTAATTTTATTGGGTATAATGGGAGTCCCGCTGGGGCGACCGGGAGACAATAACCGTTTCCTCGCCAATATTGCTTTTACCGACCTTCCGCCTGCTGCCGGGGGTCCTTCAGATCATCTGTTTACTTTTTAAAATCTGTGTTTTTCAGCTCATTACCTTTTCTCAGTTGTATGAGCTGCAGCAATTGACCGAATCAAAAAAATCAACAAGACAATTATTAATGGGCCCTGCACATAATATTTATTCCGGAATATTGTCTTTCTAGCGTGCATTTGAATATCTATTCGGCTGTTTGTGTTAAAAATATGCCGCTTAAGAAAAAACAGTCAAGAACCTTGTGACATTCTGGGAAATCTTATTCCAAAACTGCCGTGGATCAATTACTCACAGAAAGCACATTGAAAAAATATCTATATTTAAAACTCTCTCAGAAATCCATCCCGTTATCATGCTCCCGGCTATTTGCACAAATTAACAGTTAGCAGGCATTTGCCAAATTGTTGACACATCTATGGGAACTGGGTTAAATATAATTGAGCAGCACGGTGGGGCTACACATGGCTCACACATTGTCCTAAAGCTTGAAGTTCTGAGAGGCCTTGAGAGGGTCCCGGCCACTCCCTAATGAAGATAAAGATAAACAGAATGAGGATAAATAGATAACACGCTTAACACATGTAGTGACGCAAATCGTCTTGTCTTACGAAGGTTGCCGCATAGAATTATAAAATGAAATGAAAATTTAAATGTAAATACTTAAATTATTGTGAACGTTACGATAATCCAATGTTTTAGGAAGCATGTTGTAAATTTTTATGTTTTTTTTTTATTTATTGCAGGAACAAATATGTATCATTTTAGTGTTTTGAAAGTAAAATTGCTTTAGCTTGAAATATTCGAAATACTTCCAAAACAATAAAGCGTACATATAAACTCATTTCGTAGCCTATTAAAATTATATCCCGCCCCCGCTGAAGTGGCACGGCACACAACAAAGCCTACAGTTTATGTACCTATACATGTTTGTATAGAGAAAGATTCGTTTGTTTAACAAGTAAGTACCTAAGTCGTAATATCGCGGTACACTATCAAAATAAGACTAATTAACTTTTTAATACGAAAAAACGCCCATAGCTATTTAATATTTTCCGTGAAGGAAACCACAGACAGATCGTCAAACACTGGTAAAAGATGGCTACCGTGGCGGAAAAAGGTGTGATTTTTCTTGACGTTTGAAAGTTGTAATGAACCTAAAACAGTTTTGAATAGAGCTCTTTGCCGATTTTACGTGGTAAACCGTGGGCCATTATCTCTATGATTGTTATTCGGTTCATCCACTACTTACGCAGTGCCTAGCTTACGGGTCCCCGCGCACTGGCCACCGGCCACTGCCACAAACGCCGCCAGAGAAGCTAGCGTGTGGCAGCCACCGGCGTCAATCGTGTGCAACGAGTCCATATAAAAATGTATGAAAACTACGGGATATATGCCGGTGGCGGCGTTTTTTTGTGGCCCGTGTGTGGGGACCCTAAGATAATACAAGAGACCACATAAGTGATTAATTTACGTAATAATTTTCTGAGAAAATATTTCCAACCGACTCGTTAGATTAGATACATAGGCCTAGTACGGAAAATGAATGAAATATTGGTTTTATAAAGGTTGTAAACCCAGTTCTTTATAAACTTTGACCTTAAGGGCAAATCAATAGGAAGGTATTTACTTTATCGAGCTTCGGACGATTAACAAAGTAAGTATGTCTGCCAGGTTTAGTAAAATGTATTATTACCGTGATTTACTTAACAAATGGGTTACATGTATAATGTAATTGTAACAAAGTGCTCTTTAGTCTAAATCGATCCCAAATCCGGTTATGTAGGTATTTACTATTAATTAATTAGAAAAAAACTGCTTCCATTGAGACGGCTCTGTATAATATAAGCTGGCTGTTTTGAATTAGGATGACCTGGAGAGCTATGAATCTCAACGTCTATATAGACTCTGTGGCGAATTTTCGCTGCCAGAGACTTCGCCATCTCAGAAGGGTGGTTTGCCTATATCTTAAAGGGTCGTAACTATTAAAATTTTCCGAGTTCCTACCAATTACAAAATGTATTCATTCAATACATTTGACGTTTCTTAAGCAACGGAATATTCCACATAAAATACTAAGAGTAAGTTCTGTAAGTACTTAATTCTATTTACTGTGTGTGCAGTTATGGATATGGGTTTCAAATTGATCTTAACAGGCCTAGAGTCGTACGTTTAATTACACTCGTACTGTTATTTACACCCAACAAGTTAACCTTTGCTGGTTTGACCTCCGTAAAGGTTGTTTCCAGCCCATGGGTACGGTAAGACAAGTCGGACATCTTGAAACCACAACTCCCGTTAATTTACACCTCGCCCATCCGCAGCCCTTACGAAAGGGTAGTGAAATTTATGAATATATTATATTCAGCCGCATCAATGTAAATGTGGGCACCATTTTTTGATATCGCTCTATAAAGGGATAGCAGATCAGCCACTTTGGATGCAAATGAAGGATCCCTCATCTCTATAAATTCGGGAAAGAAAAGTAAATAAAACTTTACGCAATTTACGAGATTATTAAAAGTGAGATGCTTGGTTATTGAAATACCCTTTGTGGTTTTAGTTGAAGATGCGAAGGAGAGGACGTAAATATTCGGCATCGGCTTTTGTGATTATCTTTGACGACCAAATAGCCTAGCTAACTGATAAAACTTTCGATTTCTCTGTGAGGGGCAGACCGATATTGTAAGACATGCTTTGTAACAACAATTGAGAAATATCTCAGGTACGTTTATTTGTGATTAGATTGTAAACATCATGTTAGGCTTCGCGAATGGCACCCTCATTTCTGAAAGTAGAAACTATAATGATAGAGTCGAGCACTTACCTCTGTCTAAAGAAAATAATTTATGGCTTACAGATTTACCTACCAGCTCATGCCACATTGCAAAGTGACCTGACATTATTTAATAGAGATAATAAAGAAACATTATTTAATATCATATGTGTAACAAAAATGAAACCCTTATAATTTCATCCTGTCCGTCCGCCCTAAGTTCACAAACCCTGGTTCCTGAACTTAGGGCGGCGTTTTTAGGCCAGTAAGGGAAAATTAAAATTAAAATTTTATTTTTGTAAATTGACCGCCATTACATGTCATTTTGAAACTACCAGAGATATGTAGTAAAAATATAAGTAGACACTAGACACTGCTCTTATATATCCGTATGGTAGAAATATACTCGAAAGACACACCGAGCGAACTTGTTTTCTAAAATTTATTGATACAAACGTTTGTGGTTTGGAGACAGCCATATTGGTGATACTTCTTTTAATACGCGACAACCGCGACATTTTCGTCTTGCAAACGAAATGAAAAACTATTTTGCCATTGTAGCATAGATTAACGTAGCATAACGTAGCATAATTCCTCATTGCCATAAAGGTCATCAATATACCTAGACTTGGTGACATATTTATACATAACATGTCCTCTATTCGACGTGGGTGTAAGTAAAATAAGCCGCGCAAAATCCAGTCATTTAGTATTGCTATCACGGTACAAGCTGGTTTCAGTATCACTTAGATTAACGTAGAATGGAATAGAATCTCACGGGAGTGTGATTTTCGAATATCGGGTTTCAAAAGTCTGGCTCGAAAATTAAAATTAAATTATGACGTGAAGACAGCTTAGGTTATCCTCGTGTTAAATTGTTATCTACAGTTACGATCGTCATGGAAGTTTTCTATTCACGAATACCTTGATACTGTGCCTCATAAAAAACTGTGGTAGCCTAGTGGTTTAACTTATGGCCTCTCAAGCAGAGGGTCGCGGGTTCGAACCCGAGTTCGCACCTCTAATTTTTTCGAAATTGATGTGCTAAACAGACCTTTATAACGTTATAAAAAAAAAACGATATAATAGCGGTATATATCGTTTGTGTTTAAAATTTCGTTCAAACAAATTCTATATTCCTTCATAACGTTATATCATATCATAACGAAAAGAAAACCGTAACTTTACGAAATAGCGTTATAGACCTTTAAAACGTTATGAAAAAAACGATATAATACCGGTATATGTCGTTTGTGTTTAAAGAAAACCATAACGTTATGAAATAGCGTTAGGTATAATAACGCTATGAAACTGATTATGAACTACTACTATGATATCAACTTTACGGCCTAGTCCCACGAAACAAATTTGTAAAGTATGTTTTGACAATTCACGAAAACAGTACAGATTTGTCATTGCATATGTTTGTCGCACGTTATATAGAGCGGGTGTTATAGAGTGTAAGAAAGAGATGGCCTATAACGTTATTATATCACTTGCCGAAGTATCGATATATATCGCTATTAATAACGTTATAATGAATACCGCTACAGAATAAATAATGTTTTATTAAAAAACGCTATTCGGTAATATAACGTACTGAAAAATAGCGCTTCCTAAAAACGTTTTATTGAAAAATGCTATTCGATAATCTAACGTTATGAAAAATAGCGTTACGCAAAAATAACGGTAATTAAAGGTCTGGTGCTAAATCCCATTTGAAATATATCATGGGCTTTTCGATGAAGGAGAAGAACATCGTGAGGAATCCTGCATCCTGCCCTGAGGTAAATTGATGGTGTGTTTGAGGTTTCCAATTCGCACTGGGCTGGCGTGGGAGCTACCTATAGCCCAAGCCCTCCCTCTCACTATCAGAGGGGGCTTGTGCCCAGCATTGGGACGTTTATAGGCTGGAGACGTATGCTCACAGGATCAAATGTCGCGAAATGGAAAATTACACACGGCTGTGACATGTAACATTTACTTGCGAATATTCTTTTATGAAGATTCTTTGCTATTACCTATATCTACACTAGCTGACCCGGCGAACTTTGCTCCGCCTTAAATTTGAAATATTCCAGTGGTTTAGGCTGTGCTATCTCGCGGGAACTATGCAATTTTCCGGGATAAAAACTATCCTATGTCCTTTCCCGGGACTCAAACTATCTGTATACCAAATTTCAACTAAATCGGCCCAGCCGTTTAAGCGTGAAAAGGTAACAGACAGACAGACAGACAGACAGAGTTACTTTCGCATTTATAATATTAAAGTAGGTAAGGATTCTGTTATTTATTTCTGGGATATTCTGGAGCTACGTAAGTTTCGTAACCCAATCTGATGTAAAAGTTTCGAACGGGGTGGAGTCTAGATGAAACTTGCTCGTTTGCCTTCCTTGTCGTAGGTACTCGTATATAAAAAAAATCCACGTTATCACGTTGATTCCCCCCGGATTCCATTTACTTTTACTATTAGAATTTCTTAGAATTCAATATACTTAATACGATTATATCCGAAATTATATCATGAGCTATATTACATGAACTAACGTTCTTTTAATATGTAAGTACACGACTTTCGATGAATAAATGAAAATGAGTTTTGAATACAAGGGTTGCTTTTGGATGTTAATAAGAAAAAAAAATTAAAGTGATAAAACTACCTACTGTATAGACTTAATAATTGTATGTGTCAAATGAAAGGGCTATATTATCTTGAAGGTCTGAAATATATGAAGTCTAAATTCTTAAAAAAACTTCATATATTATCTTAGTACCTATTGTTCGTGTAACTGGGGTTCAAAGGATACAGCCCTGTGACAGACAGACAGACAGCGAGGCTTTAGTGATACGGTTCTGTTGGCACCCATAAAACGAAGTATGAATTATTCTACTATACATAACCCGTGCTCGTGTTGTTAACATTTACCGCCTTATTCATAAATGCTTGATAATTTTATGTTAACGTCATTTCATTTGGCTTCGTTTGACTTTTTGGCATGTTCTTTTGCCAGACAAAGACAATACAACATAGCGCCTATTGTCTACCTTGTTCTTTGTTCCTGTACTGTTTTGTACTGATTTGTAGTGTTCAATAAAGAGTATTTGTATTGTATTGTATTATCAAATGAATCAAGAAATTTTTATTTACCTGCTATGGGTGGTGTAGGGGTATAGCACGCGTCACGGAATGACGAGGATCCGGGTTCGATTCCCGGCCATAGCTTTACTTTTCGGATTTTTCTATGTGTTCTAATTTTCACAGACGTTTAGAAATTGTATTGTATTGTTTGCCAATTGGTTAATTTGTGAAACGATGCATTGATTAAAGTTATATGTTAGTCGTTGAAATAATTGGATCCCGTAGATGATGTCTCCAAAAACTGACATGCTCGGTTTTCATACATTTCACCGTACCTACTTTTCTGGGTTCATTATTAGTAGGTCCGTGGATAGACCATAATATGATGCTCTAAATCTAAATCAGTGATTCTTAACCTTTTTCAGCCACGGACCCCTAGAAAATCAAGCACAATTTCCATGAACCCCCTAATAAAAAAGAGTAGCGATTACAACACTTTTTCATTCCATTTATATTGTCAAATGGTCCACAACTGAGACTGCGGACCCTCATACGTACACTCACGGATCCCCAGGGGTCCGCGGACCACAGGTTAAGGAACACTGCTCTAAATACCTAATTAAAAAAAGACGCGTACCTACCAAAACTAATTTGCATTTGTATCAAACTAGGTGACAGAGATACTTTACGTCTAGTGCATAAAATGTCAACTGTTGATTGGTGAAATGACTGAATTTCCAGTTTTCCGTTTCTGTTCACGCCAGTTAACAGACCTACACGGCTATAGTTAAACCTTTTTTGCAAGTTTAAAGTGTCGTTTCACATTCACGTCAGTAAACCGGAGGCCTATCCTTCACGCGACGGCTGAACTGTCACAGAACACATGCAAATTAATGCACATGATTTGTTTGCGAGCCAACCTTTGTTTGGTCTTAATTATACCGTGTATTTTTGCACAGAGTTTTATTCGAAATACTTGAGTATAGCAAGTGTAGCGTGGGACGCCCTCCAACTAGGTGGAGTGACAATTTGCGAACTTGCGAAGGTGGCTGATAGTGACTGAATGCGACAAGCCGAAAACAGCGTAAAATGGCACGTTTTAGGGGAGGCCTGCTACAGGTCGATGATGATGAAGTACCGAAACTACAGGTACCTATCTTTTAATGTAACTCGTGTATTTGCTCTCTGATAGCATCATTTGGTGAAACCGATGAAGTCCAGTGAGTTACCGTTTGGTCCCTGAAACAATAATAAGTACTTCATCAACTCAATTTTTTTTTAAATCGGAAGCGAGCTTCGAAAATCGAATTTCGGAGTATAAGGCCCGGGTATTCTTACAATAAACTTCTAACTATACCTATCATATTCTATCCATAGATTTCAATGTGGTCTCGTACGAGGGACGCTAAAGCACTCTCCCGTAGTCGTTCCATAGAAGTTCGCCCCACGCCATAAATTAAAACATTACGGGTACTAACTTATTTACTTTCAGCGCAGGGAGTTTTTTGCGGCCGGCGCGGCGGCTGCTAGTTACGGGATACGAAATATATCTTCATTAATGCCCTTATTTCAAAGTGCTTACGTTAGTTAATTAGGATTACCAAAATCCCTAGAAACTGGGGTCTTATGCACCTTAAAACTATGGTCTACTTATATAATATTATTATTATTCGTTTGGCGGTAAAATATTTACTCGCGGAAAAGTTCAAAGTCTGTATTATCTCTAGATATTCCGAGAAGACTGAAAGTAGTCGGATCGTCTTTCTTGGAGTTAAAAGCCCAGCAGTCAATTAGCCTTTTAATTAAATTAAGATCAATGATTCATCCATATACATGCTGATATTATGAATGCTACAGTAACTCTGTCTCCCGGCCTCTCGGTCTACCTGTTTTTTGCCTGTTATCTGTCGTGGTAGCGTAGTAGCGTAGTAGTATGACGTCTGGCCCCTAAAGCAAGGGGTCATGGGTTCAACCCCAGGCTCGATTTTTGTAATTCATACGCGAAATTTCATTTAAAGTTTTCTATGACCGTTTCGGTGAAGAAAAATATGACGGGGAAACCTGCACACACGTGCGTATAGCAATCTAGTGGTGTGTGAACGGAATATAGGGCAAAATTTACTCGTGGGCTCCTTGGATACAGGTCAGTTTAAAGTAAACACCCTCAAGATATACCATTTCCCATTGTTGGACACTACAGCATACCGTTATGAGCGAGAGAGAGACATTACCTACCAATTATCACCGTAAGATCTGGAAACACAATACGGGATAAAGTATAGCTGTACGTATGCTAGCTTGTGCTTCTGGCACACAATAATAGAGAAGTTACCTTTTAGCTGTGTGTGTGTGATTATCTATGTCACGAATAAATGTGTTCTTTCTTTCTTTCTTTCTTTATAAGAGTAAATGAGTAAAAAAATTACTAAATTAATTTTAAAGCCTTTTTTTACTTACAGAGTTAAAATATCCCCGTTCTGAGTCGTAACCTGCGCAGCAGATTTCCCTGGCCATTTAGCGAGGTAACGTTGCTACTGTCATGGGAACATTTGCCCCGGTATGAGTCAAGGCGATAACTTTTAGTAGGATTTTATTTTTAATATTAGTTTGTATATAATATAAAATTATTATATCACTTAATAAGATTGTTTATGCAGATTATGTTGGAAGTTTTGTTAAACTATTGTCAAAAAATGTTAAACTTTCCTCATTGACCGGTTTTAGGCACAATCTCCTCGCACCGAAGAACTTATAAATTTAACTTATGTATAAGTATAAGTACATATACCTCCGACATGTTTACTTCACCATTTCTTTTGCAAGTCCTATACAAAGCCAGATATCATCCGTGTGTAATGGTGGATGAAAGAATTATTATTGCAATTTCTATAGAAAAAATATTAAGCGTTATCGAAGCTATTCGAAAGATTTATTTGATACAGAATTCCGACAATAGGCTTTTCTAACAAGATTTTTTACCAACTAGCCAATAATACACGAAGAAAGTAATGTCACTTTCTTAGTCACTTATCTTTTTTATTGTATAGCCTTTTGAGCATTTTTTCAGATCAAAGGTATCATAACAGGTACCTATTAAAATTGTTCAGTTTCTTTTAAAACTAGTACAGAAAAGGGATTCATGGAGTATCTTACTCGTATGATTGTGTAGGTATTTGGTCAGTGCGTGGCGTGTATCTGTCCAGGTATGGCTTTGTTGACTCAAGTAGATAGGCTGTCATTTTGAAAGGTTCTCGAGCAGAGGTGGAGACCGCGGATCGACAAGCGTACCTAGCGACTAGGTTGACGGATGATCTGTTTAATGTCGCGGGTTCACGGTGGATGTAAGCCGCTTCCAACCAAGGCAACTGGAGGTCTATGAGGAAGGTCTATGTCCAACAGTGGACGACCTATGACTGATATGATGATGATGATGACGAGACTGTCATTAACAGTAGTTTTTATTTCTCTCACTAATCAAATTTCTCGGTTTGAAATAAGTACCTACTAGGAAATTTATGCAGTTTCATTGTATCCGAAGAAGTCGCCCAAGGCGGTTTACAGTCATGTTTCATCCACATGTACTTACCGTTTTCCTGATAATGTATTTTGCTCTTAAGAAGTTGGTCGTAATTCGAAGTTAAATATCAAATTTTGCATTTATTTGTCTTTTCGTGTACCTCGTAAGGTAAATTAATTACGTTGTTGGTAGACCTTGTTAAGGGGTCCGTAATGTATCACATTGATGAAACGTCCTCTCTCGCGGTTTGGCCTGAAATGTTTGGCAGCGGCTGCCAACAAATGGGCCGGGCTGCAGGGCTATGGCCGGTAAACAAGGCTTTTCGCATTGTTACCGACATAACTACAAAGGGCCACGCACCCATTAGTAATTATCACACCCCACGCTCAACATTTCCATTTACGAATACCTTTCTTTAAATAAAAACCAATTATATTGTACCTACATACATAAAGAGGTAAGTAAGACAATCCGACTAGAACGTTATTGGAATTCTTGAATGTCCTTTCAAGAATTTATTGATTCTAACAATTGTACATTTCTTTGCCTTATCGTGAATTACGGGCTTCTGTCTGATGTATTGTCTATTATATTGTTCATTACGTGCCTTCATAAATATTTGTAGGTAAAGTTAAGGCTTAATGTGATTAAATGACAAAGGGTCTGAAGCGTATCCACTGAGATCTAATCATTTCACCGACCAGTATTTGACAAAAGAAATGCATAATTTTACAACCTCAATAACCTCCTCATGTGACAAACCTTTACTATCTACTAATCGTATGTGTATGGGGCGGCAGATATAAGCTTGCCTTCGGAATCCAAAAGCTTATCGGTTACTTGACATGAAATGTATATTTCATAATTTTTATTATTATTATTATTTTCTTCGACATTGGAGATACCTCTAATTAATTTATTTGACGGTGGAGGCATTTTACACCTCCACTGAACTTAAATTATTTTTATTCATTTTTCTTTCGTTTTACTTTTACCAGTAGAAATTTAAAGTATCTACTTAACTTGGGGACTTTATACATCCCTCTTATAAATGTATTATAAGTAGATTTAGTGATGTAGTAAATTTATTTTATTTAAAAAAAAATACTTTCTGCCTTGTTTCTTGAGGCGCATTCTTCTTGGCAATGATGGTCTTTCCGAATGCGCTGGTAGTTTAAAAAAAGACATAAAAGCACCCTTGGTGGCCTATTTGCAAAATAAAGTTTAAAATTTGAATTTAATTTATCTAATACTTTAAACGAGCAAATCTTAATCTCGGAAACGGTTCCAACGATTTTCATGAATTTAGTATGCAGGGAATTTTGGGGGCGATAAGTCGATCGAGCTAGGATTCATTTTTGGAAACGTACCAAAAAGACCGGGCAGATGCGAGTCGGACTCGCGCGCCGAGGGTTCCATACAAATTTACCAAGTCATTATAAAATACAGTGTTAGGAAAGTCCTGCTCTTGAGCAAAATGTATGTAGTGTGAGGTCATTTTATATCGGTTATTTACATAGACAGTAGACAGACATCAAAAAAAGGTTTTTTTTTTTAAATTTCATTAGTTGTGCTATAAAAGCTATGTAAAGCTATTCAATACCAAATTTCAAATTCCCATAAGTTTTTCAAACTCGGAAATTTGTACGAAAACACTTTTTCTAATGACTTGACGGACATGTCTTGAAATGTCTTGAAGGACAGACAGACAGACAGACGGACAACGAAGTGATCTAATAAGGGTTCCTTTTTTCCTTTAGAGGCATGGAATCCTAAAAAGTTATTTTAGCCTACTCTAGTGTCCCACTACTGAGCAAAGGCCTCCCCTTCTTTTCACCACTCGTCCTTTTCAAGAACAAAAAGTTTACTTACGAATAATATTTTCACTTCAAAATGGCTCTATCGCCGTAAGTATTGTTACTAGACGTCTCAAATTTGGTCGTAGAAGTGTGTTTGTATGAAGTAGGTACTGGATAAATTTGGACGAAATTCGGCAATTACATAGGTAGGTAGTTTAAATTATGGGCACAGTAGATACTTTTTATCCTGAAAATTGCAAAGTTCCCGCGAAATAGTGGTAAATGAATTTCCCGCAGACGAATTCTCGAGAAACACAATTCTTACACAATGTACATATGTAGTTACTTATTTACTTATTTATTGAATTACAATGTCGTCACTGTTGTTGTCACAAACGAATCCTGCTCAGTGACAGTTCAGAAGACATTAACTTATTTTTAGCGAGTATATTTTTAATTACACATAAACGGATAACTCACGTATAAAAGTCGAGTGATGCTCGACATGTTTCACATGTGTTCGACATGTGTGTGTGTAATTATGATTGAGTCTCACGGGAGTTTCATGTTGAGAGTATATTTTTATCGCGCAATATTGATTCTACTCTTAAGAAATGTAAGCAGTAGGCTTATTACCTAACTCGCTCGCAATCGCCATCGTGTTCATTTTGACAGTTCTTGTATGAATGTGACAGGTAGCTCATTCCGATGCCAATTGTCAGCCCATACATGAACTGTCAAAATGAACACGATGGCGATTGCGAGCGAGTTAGATAATAAAATAAGCCTACTGATTGATCAGGTAAGTGCGTGTCGGACCACGCATAAAGAAGGGTTCTGTATTGGAAATTAAATGAAAATGGTTATCACAACGTTTGGTCAACCGCTACTTAACATAAAATATTATATCTTCATAGAAAAACAATGGTGGTTATGTCTTTTTGTGTAAGATTGTCAGTTTTATGCCGATATCTTCGAAATTATAAGAGCCATATTGCTCTAAATATTTTTTATTGAAACAACTCCATTACGCACTACTCCATGTTTTTTGATGACACAGTTTAAAATTTGACGCGGGGAGGGGGGAAATGTTTTACAACTTTCGGAGGTTAGCTCTCTAAATATTCACTTTATCCGGAAAAGTTACTTGGAAATCTCGTAATTATCGTATTTTCAAAGAGCTATCTAATGAATGACTTAGGTATCGTGTGGTCTAACTGAATTATAAAAATATATCTGTGTTGGGTTCTAAATTCTAAAACAAACATAGGTACCTACCGATAACGAGCAAAGTTAGCTTTACCTAAATATCAATGACAATTACGGCTACATGACTGGCCGCGACTCTCATTTGTCATGTTTTAACAGGGTGCGTCTTTCACACCCTCCCTTCCCTACTCTCTAAAGAGTTAATGAAGTATGCTGCCAAAACGCCATAAACTAGAGAAATGGTAAGTCATGCTTGCAGTCAAAAACAATTTAAATACACAAACTGCCACGAATGGCCTTGCGTTTTACTTTCTCTAAGTTATTACCGACGATTATTTTGATTCCTTGCTAAATAAAAATGACCTGGGTACATAAATAAGTATGTATACAGTGGATACAATATGACATCAGAAACAGAGAGTAGGTACGGCTAGCAGAACAGTTGGGTTACTCCGAAATTGAAATTCAAATTACAACGTAATCAAAATAAAATAAAAGAATATTAAAAAAATATATCTAATTCTAAACTTACCTATGTCATTAAAAAATAATTATCACTAGCAGTATACTCATTTTGCTTTTCGCCATTGGAGCTAAAGAATTAAAGGCACAGACACTTACCTCGAGTATTTCAGATTTGCACTAAAAAGGAATTGTTCGAAATTTCCAAAGGATAAGGAACCAGCTTATTTTTAATACTTCCACGCACGGCACAAAGCATAAGCTAGTAAAAACAAAACCCAAAACTTCCGAGTGACTATTCAGATGAAGCGGAGAGAGTTGACCAATCACATTATCGCATCACAAGCGGAGCGAGACGAAATGTAAATTTCAATTACTTAATTTGATCGGTTGATTCTACACAACTCCGCTCCGCTCCCCTATAATGGAAACGCAACTTTATGTCTCAAAATGAGATAGACATTCATTCGCATCGTCTAGCGTTAAAACGTTTTCACAAAAGCGATTGGTATCCCAAAATTATTAGAAAATTCTGAGCATCTAGTGTAGGTTTTTGACAGAAAAACCTTCTCAATGAATACTATGGGGAAATGATAGCGCCACTAGCGGCACTTAGAGGCAATAATTCTCATAGCTTTTGACACAACTCGTCGAGATGTTTGTTGCTACAAAATACTTACACTAAGTTTCCAGAAACCTTTTACCGTGTCCTGTCGTTATCAAGCAAAGCAAAAAGTAACATTAAAAAACAGAAATCTCGATTCTCCACAAAAAATGTCCGATGGAAGGATTACTCTTTATCACATTAATATTTTGAGGTTCACAAATATGGTTGGTCTATTTATGGATTACCCTTTGTCATGTCAATAAAACTTGCAAACAATTCCTGCAAATTCACTTTGTGTGCTTTTTGGCTTTTATGGATTGAGTTTTGAAAATGGGCTTATTTCCCTTTAGGTAGACATTTAATTTGAACTGTGCTGTGGCTTCTATTAGGTCTAAATTTTAAATTCTTTTTGTGTGAGCAGCCCTCGATTTCAGCTGAATTCAGAGTTAAAAGCACAAATCAGTGCGAGCTTGTTTTAATAGCTCCATGAATGCCCTTTCTCACTTCCGCAGCATTGGATATTTACGAGATGGTGACGGTAACGGCCGCCATCTTTAAAATTATTTCATGGAATTCGAACGCCCAGAATTGTTAAGTTATTTAAAATAAAATATTTCGCCCGGCCGTTAATTAAAATTGATATCCAAGATTGTACCCAACCCAAGTGTAAAAATTCGGCCATTTTCCGAATAAGTAATTTCTAAACTCGGCTGGATTCAATAAAAGGAGCTTTTTTCTTATTTAGCTATGATTTATGCTCTATTAGCATTTTATCTATGTTCTTTTGCCTGTGCAATTTTAATACCTATATTTTTTAAACACGCAATAAAGTGAATTTGTTATTCTTTGATTTTTATCTGTCAAATAGGTACAGTACTTCTATTACAGTCAAGTTCAAAAGTCAAGTAATTGAGTGACTTGGCGGTATCCCTAAACTTAGCTGGTAGATTTCCACATTGGGTTCGGTCAATCTTTTACTATAGCAATGGAACAGCGAAATCGCTGGCCTACGCCTAGGCTAGATCCTAGGTTGACCAGGTCACGTCGCAGAGCCTGATAGATGATTTTATTCAACAAATATGGCCCAACGCTTTAGTATCCTGCCATGCTTAACGCTTACGTCTAACAATCGTTAGACAGTTGATTACAACGAAATAATTGAAAATAGAAACTGTAATTTAGGCACTTTCTGGACTGGATTTTCGAAATGTGAATGAAGGGCTAGTGTCTAAGGTCTCTAGTGTACGATTTTGGCAAGAAGAACGTTCTCGAACGGCTTCGCATTAACATAGGTACTCAATTAATATGAGAAAATTGACAGCGCCACTAGCGGAACGATACGATAACAAATAGTCTTCATTCATAGTACTTGACATTTAAACGCAAACGCGGTAAAGACGTATTCTGTGTTCAAAAACTTACACTAAACATTATGACAATGCTTAACGTCGGGAGCCCAAGTCTACCTTGCGGAGGGGTTGGAGATTTTCTTTGGTACCCTAGGCAATCGTGATGGACACATGCCTACGAAGGCCTATACCTAACCTAAATTATTCTACAATCCAGGCGGCCAGGACAGCGCGCGTAACGCGCCCCTAGTAGAGCCACATTAAAATAACAAGTATTAAACGGGTATGGGTACCCATATAAACACGACATCTAAACTTATACATACCGTGCTTTGCTTGTAATTTGGAATATGTAGCGTAACAAGCTCTGCAGGTTACGAAAGCATAGAACTTTTGTTGAACTGTTGTTAGACCTCACTTTGTTACTATATATACAAATGCATATAGCCTCCGAGTTCCATTTAAAACAGTTTATATATATGGAATGTACTTATGGTTCTGATTTTTTTAATTAGGTACAGAAGATGCCACAAAGTCGTACGAAGAGCAAATGTTGTCATTAAATACAAAATGAATTCTCAAGTAACGAAAACAAAATGTTTAATCGGGTAGCTATCTAAATTTTCCTCTTGGGGGTGAAAACAGAATACTTATTCCACACTGTCAAAATTATTTCCGTCCGGAGCGAAGGCGAGGAGTTTAATCCCTCGCTATGCTCCGAAATCTACATTATGTTATATTAGATACATAAATTTTATTACGTGATATATGATATACATATCATAAGCTTTGTTAATTATCAGACCTGGCTACTTGCGATGAGAAATACTCGAATTATTTCGATATTTCATGAAAAAAATAATTGTTTTTTAGGTTAAAGTTGATTGCTTTATACGTGTTATCTGTTTCCGAACTGTTTCGTCTGGAGAAAAAACCTGAATGAGGTCTTACTCTATGACGAGGTCTACAAAATGTACCTGATGTTAGTACATATGAATAGGTTGGTAACTATTTTAATATAGAAATAGGATATTGTAGGAAGTTTTTTTCAGAACTTTGACATTCGTCTTTCATTTTGATTTAACAACGCAACTTTACTTGCAAAAAAACTGCAGGCGGCGTTGATTGTTTCTTAATCGGGGCAGAAGTCCAGATTTTTCACTGTTGTAAAAAAGTTGACATTTGTTTTTCACGCCGACGCCTTCCGTCGCACAGAGGTTCCGTCCGACCACGAAGTTCTGTGCCTCTGGCTAAACAGCAATCTTCGGACAAAGGATTTCATATTTTATCTATTTAAATGACAATGCCAGGAAGATGTTTTGTTATTCCTGCGAAAAGAAACAAGCTTTGAAAATGTAGAAGCGTTATTTAAATATTTTAAAAATACGCTGTTAGGGCCGTTTTTGTGATTCCTTTTTTAAATTGTCTTGGCATACAATATATAGGTACTTAAATTTCAGTTTTGTCTATCGCAGGCTTTCTCTTCCCCGGTTAATTAAGCCCTAATCCACCCGTAAAGCAATTTAAGCATAGTAAAAATTTGATTCAAAAGCCTTTCATGTTAAAATTTAACATATTGTGCATCGAGATTAGACAAGAGATGACGTTCTGTGTTAATAATTAATAAGTGGGCTCAATATTGCAGTCAAAAGTGCATTACGTAAAATATAAATCACAAAAATTTCACGTTGATTAACACGCGGGAACCGAACTGTTCAAAGTAGGTTAAAAGTGCCGAATGCCGATGCAACATATATGCGGTAAAACAGAACTTTTAACTTATTCATTTTATGTACCTATTATTATTCGATGGCGGCAAAGCCCGAAAGTTTTAAGAGCATCCATAAATTTATAGGTGTGGGGTCGTTTTCTTAGTCTTACGGGGGGGGGGCGGGTTTAGAATCAGCAAAATATCACAAATGATCACGATGGGGGAGGGGGTGTCCGAGAACACATCACGTGTAATATCACCATCGAAAATATCTGCGAAAACCCGTGGACCGAGGAAATGACGTAGCGTGAGCGTGATTTGGGTTAAATTAAAAAAAAGCTAAATAACTCAAGTCCACAAAATCTTTATCTAAGTCAACATGCCCATGCAACTAGAAAGTTATTATAAACTAGCCTTCCGTCCGCAGCTTCGCCCGCGATAAATTAATTTTCCCGTAGGAAAAGGTATTTTCCCGCGGTTAAAAGTAGCCTCTATGTCACTCAGTGATAATGTAGCTTTCTAACGGCAAAAGAATTTTTGAAATCTGTCCAGTAGTTTCGGAGCCTATTCAATGCAAACAAACAAACAAACAATCAAATTTTTCCTCTTTATAATATTCGTATACATTACTATTGACCCACCCCGGCTTCGCACGGGTGCAATATCAGTGTTTCTCTAGGTAGGTACTTTTTTATGCATGATGTATAATACATTTAAACCTTCCTCTAGAGTCACTCTATCTATTAAAAAAACCGCATCAAAATTTGTTGCGTAGTTTTAGAGATCTAACCATACATAGGGACAGACAGACATCGGAAAGCGACTTTGTTTTATACTATGTAGTAAGGAGACTGTTTTTTCTTAGAACTTGGTTGGTCAGATTGCCGTGTCTTGAAAGGTACTTTATAAGGGTTAATTGGAAGAGGCTCTTTTCTGGGATAAGTTTGCATTTGTTCATTTTGTTTTGTCTTGTAATCTTTTCTGTGCTGTAGGTACCTACTGTTTTTAAAACTTATTTATTTAGGGCCAGTTGCCTGCCTACTTAGGGTTAAAATTAAAAAAAAATGTTGCTTAACCTGGGTTAGAAGTTACGAATAACGGTTCCATACATTTTGATACTTTTAACGCTCGCTGTGTTAGTGTTAGCAGTTGGCTCGGAGTTACATAGCTAACCCTGGTCCGCGTACTAAGCCCGCCTTACTGCTTTAAAGTGCAAGGCTGCCAGCCTATCGCCTTTTCAACCAGCGCAACGTGCATTATTCATAACAATACATGTGTGCAAGAAAGGCGCCATCTAGTGCCAGACTCGCCAGTCACCCCAGCGTCAGGTAATAGCGTTGGCGCGCTGTTGCCGCTTCACAAACCAAACTTTATTTTTTGTTTCACTTTCTTTGCCGTCTCGCTCGCACACAGCGCAGCGCATCAAGTTATACCAGCCTTGAGCCGACCGTTGCTCGCGAGTGACGTACGCTCTGTTGCTTACGTTGCTAAAATTTCGCGCTAAAGTGTTTACATACAGGATTTGAAAATGAGATAACTAGTTCTCAAAAGTGCATTAGTGCTTAAATAAAACATTTAACCACTGGAATATTGAAGTTAAGTGTGCTAACGGTTTACTTGTTGTGTGTTATGTGCAGACAGTTAAGTTGAAGTTAAGTAAAAACAAAAGTGTGTTGCAAGTTTGCAAGATGGGAGCGTAGGATTTGTTTAAAAAAGTGCCAGTAATTGTTTAGAAAGTTACCGCAGCGCCGTCATGGGGACCAGCAGAGTGCTTTCACCGTTTACTTTGTTCCTGTTTTATGCAGGTAAGCGGCCGCAGACAACTGACTCACTCGCTGGCCTCGCAAACGCCGCTTGTTGAGCCTCTGTTACTGACACAAACCACTTGAAAGCATCTCAAAATAACACCTTCACGTACCATATCCTAATAGAGTTAAGTAGGTACAAGAGGTACATTAGTGATCCACTTGATCTCACAAAATAGAGTTTTTAACTTGGTAGTCAATGTCAAAACGAGACGCTGTGGAGATCATAGTCACGACACGACATTACGAAATGGTTTTATTTCATCACCAGCATGGCATGCATTTTGCTATATTAAAATTGTTGACTTGAACAGACTAGAGGTAACATTTAATTAAAATTTAAGCTCGTACCCAACCGTAAAACAGCGCTGCAGTTACTTCTGGTAAGTAGGTACGACAGTATTAGCGGTTAAATTTATAGGTAACATGCCTTTTGTCGTTTATAAATTACTTATTTTCCAATGAGATCATCAGGTCTTTAATAATAATAATAATACATATTTTTATTTTCAAATTAATATCCTAGATTGTTAGTTATTACATATACTTAAGAACTAGTAACAATGATGAGTAATAATGATCTACCATCCGATTTAAGTGCTTACTACATTAGAAATTATAATCATCGTAATAGCTAGTAATTGTTTACCAAACAATATTGTACTAGACGTAGCCTAAAATTAATTAATGAAGTTAGTAAATAAATTTAATAACGTAATATTTTAATGTTATGTTATAATCCATCGAGGTAGCTACCGCTGTTAATGTATTATAGTACAGTACAACCCACTCAGTAATAGTACTTAATACTAATTGACTACCTACCCTAAGACATGTGACATGTGATATGTCCTACTTCTGGGCACAGGACTCCCAATTTCGTAATAGAGACGGATCCGATGAATCCTAGTGCTTATTCGAACTAAAATGCCTAACACTTCTGTAGTTTGATTTTAAGACGACTTAATGTATTTTTGATACAAGGGTTTACTCTGATCCTAAATCTGCCGGATAACTAGCAAGGATAGGAGCAAAGCAATACTTATTTGTAGGTAGGGTTAATGTTATTATACCTAGCTCCATGTCAAGAACTGCGTCATAGGTCACTATGGCGACAGCCGTTGTTTCCATACAATATCTAACCAAAAAACTAAGAAAATGTATAGGGATGCCATATGTCGAGAGACAGTGCTCAACAAGCAATACAATATTGATCCCACCATATATTCAACGCGATTCATGTATGTAAATAATAACTCTTTGAAACACATTAATTTTGCAGATAATAAGATAAAAATATGTACAGAGATGAACTTAGCCCTTAAATGGATCTCTTCCAGTTAACCATCAAACGATTGACAGGACAACAGAAACCAAATAATATGATAAACCTAACAAACCTATTTAAGTCAACAACGGGACTCTTGTACTGTAAGCACTGTATAAATAGATCCCTAGAATGGTTATGGGTTCCTACGTACTTCCCTACTTGTTCTATACGGCTAGTTTGTCAGCATCGCGACAAACAACGCAATGCAAAAAGGGTTTATTTCAAACTGGTTTCACAAACGTGCCTTATCGCAAAGTTGCAGCTGGAGCCCGCCAGTATTTCTAAAATAACTTGTATCCTCATATTATGCTTGCAATTTTTGGCCATAAAAATTAATAATCTATCTATAGGTACACATCGCAAAACAACTTAAAAACGCTATGGGTATCTATGACAGCTTACTCCTGTATGAATACTTCCACTAAACTACCACACTTCATCTTATATTCTCGTCCGGAGTACTATAGTACCTAGTGGATTCAAAAGCAAAGAAACTTGTATGAAATAACGGCGAATTTCCGTACCGACCAATCAAAAATTCGTAATATTCGTAATTCTTAACTGGTAACACTACTAGCAACTGCTTCCTAGTAAATGTTAGGTCATCCATCTACTTCGAAAGTAAATTTGTCATCATTCTGTACTGATGTCATTTGTCATGAATTTTCGTCACCCATTTCCAATTAATGATTTAATGATCCAGCAACTTGTAAAATGATGCTTGGATAACAGATAGCTAGTTAGTTATATAGTGGCCCGATTATATGGGGTAGAAACCAAGTTGAAAGTAAGCACATACTTACCTATTGTAAGTATCTAAGAGTAAGACTTGCACTTGTCTTTATGCAGGCAGTAAGAAGATCCAAGCCAGAATATCGCCTAATCATGTACAACAAACCCCCCCTTTGTAGGAGATAGTAAAAAATAATCTAAATTAAAATTTTCATTTTAGATAGGTACAAACTTTTTGTTGAATGTACTTGGATCTTGTCCTACATATGTGCACCAAATTCAAGTCAATCGGACCAACCGTTGAAGAATGCCTTCCTGCGGAGACGGTCCTGTGTGGACCAACAGAATTCTACTACCAGATAATTGTATTGTCATCTGACTTACAAAATTACGCAAAATTTCAGCTCAATCGGATCGGATGAAAAACATACTTGGCATACATACAGACATACATACGTTGCAAGTTAATATTAAGCTTGTAATAATAATTAAGAGGCCAATAAGCTGTATCTATTTTACACTCTGCATTCACCATGCCCGAAGCGATCATATTCCAACTGGCAACAGGGATTGTAGGTTTAACGAGAGAGCTGTCTTTAATTGACGTTAATTGGACGATTCAGACACGACACGAGACTTAAACGACAGGTAGATTTAACCATCAGGCATTTCTCTAGCGATACGGCAGAGCTTCCCGCCCATTTAAACGAAACATGATTGAGTACCTTCAAGCCGTATTTTTGGCATTTTATCGATCCATAACTACGTGATAACTTGATAAGTCGATTTGGTCCTGGAGTAGATTTAAATTATCTGGGTTAACTTAACTCGCTCAGGTAAATTAAGTCTAAGAGATATGTTAAAGGACGATGAAATTAACACCTTGCTAGATTAAGTACGAATTAAGTTTGCCTATATGTTGCTTCACGTGTAATATCTGCCAACTGACCTACGCAGAAATCTAAGCTTCTTGTTGCCTTTGCTAAAACTAACAGTATTTACAATGTAGCCATTTTAGTTAAACGTGCTGAGTATAGATAGGAAGGTATCTCCAAATACATTAAAAATAATAAAAATGATAGCGAGTGAAATCATGTTAATCAAAAACCGGTTCGTATGCAGGTGCGCGGCGAAGCTTCGAGTCTGGCCATCTCGCCTCATGTCTATTTGTAAAAGTGGCCGCAGCGGATTGGCTTACGTCGAGGCGTGCAAGTAACCTTTTTCTCAGATCAAAAGAAAAAGTAAATTCGTATCCAAAACGTGTGGGCTGGCTGGTTCATTAAAAATGGTTTTATCTTGAAAGGGTTTATGGATCATCAAATTAACAATCGCTGGATAAGTCCATTTAACTCTCTCAAAAAAATGTTTCGAACAAATCAATTAGCTTCGTTAGAATTAAAATATCACAATTGAATCGTTCTGAGTTACCAACGAAATAGACAATATGATAATGATTATGCCCAAGTTATTATTAGAAACGGATATTCGGTGATGTAGAGTTAGGGATTCAACTAACAAAGTTGTGACATGGGTATTCCGTTGTGAGGTAAAAACATTATGCTAAATATGAAAGCACTAATGAGAGATCTAATCTTAGGTGGTTTGTTAATTCAGTTTTAATAGATTTAAGGCCTGTTACACCAGTCTTATGTTCCTGGTATTTTAACTACTTGTCAGATATGGCGTCTTCTCTGTCTGTAAGATATCTGACACTTAACATATAAGGAACTTAACAAACGGTGATGAAACAGGCACTTAATTGCGCAAAATCCTCTCCAAAATAGTTCCGAATTGTAAAGCTGTTTGTTAATAGTAGAATCAAGTGCTGCAAAATACCTGTGAAATACTTTATAGGAAATAGCATTTAATACTATAAAAGTTTGACAACGCCGTATGACCTGGGCTTACTGTAAACCCAATTTTCCGACCATTTTTTTTTACTCTCCTATAAATTGAAAAGAGTTCAAGAAGAATCTAGATATTTAAACTATAAATTCATTACAGTTACAACACGAACATCGACACGATAATTCTTTATTTCTTAAATAACTTTTTTGAATTATGTTTTGCTGTCAGAGTTTGGTTATTTTTTGATTTCCCAGCTGAGCGCTTTAACTTTAGCAAACAAGAGACTAATTTTCGTTTATTGTCCGTACTTAAGTAAGCTTTAGAAAAAAGAATTTTGACCAGTTTCTGTAGAGTCGAGCGGGGGCGAGCTAAGAGTCTTAAGATATTTGCTTACTTTAGACTAGCTAGCTTACGCACGCGGTTTTGTCCCCTTGGAAGAAATGCTTATCCCGTGATAAATTTGGAAAACCCTCACTTATCACAAAGAGAACTTCATAATGATTACTGGTTCAAGGCTAGGCTTTGATGAGTCAGTTAGTCAGGAGCTCTTCTTTAACGAGAATTAACACTGTCCAGCACCATCTTTGTTCGAATTTAAAAGCAATTACAAATACTTTGTAAACATTGTTAAGATATTGTCAAGCAGGATCACGAAGTTATTGCTCCAACCAATCGTGCCATTGACAATCGGAATTTTAAGCACTTTCGAAACCAAAGAGGTCGCGTCGCGTTGCTGACGCCGGCGGCCAGCTCCGCCGCGGTCGTGTCGCGCTTTCATTAACGGAGAGTTATGATTCAATCGCATGAGGCACGATAACATCACTCTGTAACAGTCTCCAGCCATGAAACTATTATGGAACTCATTGTTATAAATTCGATCCTTTTCCATTGAAAACAGAATTGGTTAAGATTTTCGGCACGTTCGGGGCTTAATCTAAAACTTGAATCTTAGCGACGCGTAATTGGGATGAGCCAAAAAAATACCCCTGGGCTTACGCGTTAAGCTGGGCCGCTCTCTAAACTAATGTTGACTTTAGTTTTACTGCAAACTGACGGCCTCGGGAAGCATTTAAAGCAGTTTTCATCACACAGTTTACGCAGAGAGGCGATGAAATGAAAAACACGGCGGCTATAATCGAAATCGCTAGTCGCATTGCGTTGTGGTGCGTGATATTTCGGATCAAGTGTCAAGTCATAGCAAATCGAAATAGCATCGCTTTTATTTTTGCTTGTATTTATTTGGAGTCGATCCGTCTGGTATTTTTTTTGCAATTTCTTAAATAATAAAAACAATAATGACAGTAAATCTGCTCTTGTGCTAAATATTTAGGGCATTCTGTGTCTAGAGTTCAATGGACTAAGCAAAATTATCTTTTGTTCTCGTAGGTAGCGTTGTTGAGAAGTTCTAATAATTGCCTGGCTGAAAACGTTTGTTACAGACAGCTATTTGTTTTCCAGAGCAGTACATTTCAAAGGAGAACTGGCTGGACGAATGATGCCTAGATTCGTTTTAAGTAGTCATTACACACACACACACACACACACACTTTTTACGAATACTTGCGAGTACACGAATCTTGCCCTATTTGGTTTCCTTGTAAGTGACTATAGAGGTATTTATTCATAGATTCTTAATTAATCTTCGATGATGGCGGTTACCGTAATGCTTTTGCCGGCATCGGTAGATGTATAAAATATTTGACACCCTGGAAATGGCAAAAGATTATAATCGTGATCCCTCGTGTCGGGTTATTAAACATCAACGAATGATGTTCCACAAATTGGGCAGAAAACCATTGACTGATGCCCATAGTCCACCGGCCCAAGTACTGGTCTTCCCTTGGATCCGTCAAAAGGAAAAAGCAGACTCAGACGAGGAAGTTCAAGTAAGTTGCATCCCTTGGTAGATTATTTTACATTAAAAGGGCTGTCCTGTCACTTCTTATTTATGGCTAACTGTGTCATTTTGATACTGGACTAGCAAGAAAGGGACTTGAACACATAAACATCATTTAAAAAACCACAACTCGCGCTAGCAAATACTGCCGTGACGAATGCTGATCCAAGAACTGGAGCATATCTTCGTATTTTTTGCACCTGTTGCTAATGCTCTTGAGCTATAAAAAAATCAAGTACAAGAGAAGTTACTTACTTAGTAAGCATGAAATTCAGCTGAGAAGGAGCGATTAATTTTGTTATGAGTAAATATCTACAAAATTTGCCAAACAGGGTACCGCCGTGGGATTCAGGCCCTGTTTAAAATTTAGTAAGTACCCAACAAGCAATTAAATTATGTTTCAGGTCGGTGGTCAAAAGTTTGTCCGTATTAATGATTTCGTCCAGTGGGCTCCCATTAGTGCCGGCATCTGACAAATCTACATTCCAATTATGGACGGCCTGTTTAAATATGGCAGCGTGCATGTAGCACGGGGTTGCACTGCGGTCGGATCGAAGACAACGCAGTAACATGATTACACGTTCACGGAACAATGGGCTGCTTACGCCGGTTCCACGCCACTTCTAACTCGACACACACATTGTTGCTGTTTGTCTGCAGGGTTCCCACTGCCAATTTCGCACAATTTTTCCCATCGCACTTACCGTTCTCATTCTCTTGCTAAATCTCTACAGTTTAAATCTGATTACAAAAGTGGCGAGTATTTTTTATGATGCATCAAATCATGTCTAGAAATCAGCTCTTAAGTACTTCCGTAAGTATATTTAAACAAGTGTAATGTGGAAACTTTCACACTCAATCTAATTAATTCTTATGCTTCGTAACTACTAAATCTTATTCATTCGTAATGACTAATGAGATATATTGAAGAATGATTTCCTATTAATCTGAAACATAAAATGATGAGTTGAGTCGGCGACATACATTCTGACTAAGATGTCAGACATGATTAACGATTCTTCTTCGGCCTTCATTTGGATAAATTTACAAATTCCTCTAAATGTTTTCAGCAACTCACTTAAAACTTTTTTAATAACTTTAGTGTTTCTGGAATTCTTTCACGTTTCCCCTGTTCTTAAGGGTCCTCGAGCTTGTGTCGAGTCTTAGAAGTACCTATAAATACATTTAAGTTACAATGAGATGAAATTTCTTGCATCGTAAATATTTATTACGTTTAAATATTTATAAAGGCTTTTATAACTGACTTTAAATCTAGCCTCGCAGTTACTTTAAAATAATATCTAATAGCTTCTGCCCGTGACTTCATCTGCGTAGAATTACACATATAAACCTTCCTCTTGAATCACTATCAATTAAAATAACCGCATCAAAATCTGTGGCGTAGTTTTAAAGGTCTAAAGCATTGTCCTAATAGGACGCGAACGGGCGATCATCGTAGGTTCGCGCGAACTTTACTCGTACGAACGCGCGACTAAGCATATTGAACTCGAATAGGGTCCTAATACTGACAATCTCACGACGCGGTCGCGCGACATGGTCACATCGCTTACTCGCGCGATGATCGCGCATTCGCGTTCTATTAGGACGATGCCTAAGCGTACATAGGGATAGGCAGACATACAGACAGACAACGGCAAGCGACTTTGTTTTATACTATACTAGCTTCTGCCCGTGACTTTGTCTGCGTAGAATTATACATAAAAACCTTCCTCTTGAATCACTCTATCTATTAAAAAAAACCGCATCAAAATCCGTTGTGTAGTTTTTTGAAGATATAAGCATACATAGGGACACAGGGACATAAGGACAGAGAAAGCGACTTTATTTTATACTATGTAGTGATAGTGATTGTTAATTAAAATGCGACGTAAATGCCGTCTGCATTTGCAAAATACAAATCAATGCATCGGATATGCAGCTACACGGATAGAGCTGCCGCTGTCTAATTCCTCCGAGGTAGCACTAGATGGTTGAAAGATGTAACACACCTCACGCCCAATTTACCCTGAGCTAGTAAAACCGTGCCAGTAGCATGAGCATGAGACTGCAGTTCACGATCGATCACTTGTATTGTACCTGATTAACTCCATGGTATTATTAGGAACAGGGCCTAATGTAGCACAAATCCAGGATATAATATAATTGATACAAACAATAACATCAACAATACATTATTCAGAACGTTTTTGTGGTCTAATGCTACGAGTAATTAGAACAGTATGTAGACGTACTTTACTCGCTACACTACATATACTTAGGAACGGTTTGGTTGAAGGACCAATTTTTAAAACATGACTGATGTTTTAGGACCACTACACGCTAAAGGCCTTTCAATATTGACTTAGGTCCCATTAGATGACACAAATGACCCGGTCCGTGATCGAATATCGTACTGACCAATATAGCGATAACAATAAGCATTTATGCAATTCTCTATACTTACCAAAATTAAATAATGTCATGTTCGCAGCGTACCTTTATTACCATAGGCGTACCTTAATTAACATAGGCATGTAAAAACTGGATTGTCAAAACCATAGTTATGCAAAGAAAATTGCGTGAAATTGCAGAGATATAGCCAAATAAGAGTTCATAACATTGCTTCTGATCAGTCGGTACGAAAAAGCGCAACAAGTTCTGTTTCATTTACCTGAATGTGATTTTGTGCAAATCTACCTCGCGTATTGTTACTGTGTCGTGACTGATATGGGTGGAATAGAAAAGTTGTCTCTAATTTATCTCTCTTAGCGATTGTTTTTGTTTCTGTATTTGAAAGAATCACGAACCCATATTTTATGTTAAAGATGAGTTTAATTAAAACCAGTTAATCTCGCATGTTGCCAATGTTGCCATGCGGCTGTTATGGTTGAATGAAGCGATGAATAGAATTTGTATTATTTCTTAATTAAGAATTTGCAGGTCTATAAGGAAACAAACCACAAAGTCATAGAGTTCTTTAAATACTAACATTATGGCTGACCTTGTGTTTTTTCGGAAATAAACGATTATTATTATCATTAAAGTAAAGGTTTTGCCAAATGATAAGTTTGCGAAACGGCCGATTCTCTTACATTTCACAGTACTTGTGTGGCTTCAAGCTTCAGTGCTAGTTGAAAGACTAAAAGATGTCCATTTAAAGAATATTGGACGAATTTTACTTTCGCTTGCTGTATCAACCTGTAGGTATGCGACAGAGCTGTTTTGCTTAACGCTTACATTAACTTCGACACAGTTTTTATTAGTGCACGTTTCCAATGACAAGTTTATTTCAGTTAAGTACCGGGATACCTAATACCCGTTTCTTTGGATAAAAGGAGCTAAGTAGGTAAGTAGAGCGCGCGGGCGGCCAGTCCACTTCAATTGCTTTGGGTTTCTTGCTTTGCCGGAAAACGGCCTTTTCCGTTAAAACTCGCAAACCCTACTAATTGAATTTCATTCTAAGTAGGTACGTTTTACGTAAAGTCTTAAAGCGTGAGTAATTGTATGCTCCAGTTGTGTACCTACTTTCGTCCATAACAATTAAATTTATTTGAACGTTCGAATATGAAATTAAGTGGTATTGGAAAAGCGCTTTTGTGTTTTAAATTGACTTATTGAATAAAAAATCTGTCTGAAGTGTATTTTTTTTTAATGGACACTGTTGGGAAATTGAACGAGTTTAATTTTACGTATGGTCGACATCGACAATATCGACATGTATAGAGAGGGCGTACTGCGTACAATTCAATATAACGATAGAGGAATGTGTTTTGCGACATACTGCATTACATTGCAGGCTATTCTATTACAGCTAGTCTATTACACTACAGGGGATATTCTTTAGTATCTACAAAATTATTATTAGAAGTATATTTTGTGAATATTCTTCAATTCTGCAGTTTCGAATGATAAAATAAAAAAAATTCTTTACTTAATTGTTATTTTGTTCCTTATTTTATCAACTTCCATGCTGGTCTGGGAGTAAAGAAAAAACAAAGTATGTACCAGTTGCTTCTCTTACCGCGCAGATGGTAAAAGCCCATTGAGGGAATGGGCGAAAATTTTAGAAATCATGTTATATGCAATCTGGCTAGCAACCCATCACTATTTTGAATCTATAAAAGCAGCCTTTAGGTCTTGCTACCTTAGGCTCTGTCTACCCCGTAAGGGTTAAAGACATGATTTATGTGTATATATATATGTTAGTTTATCAAAAAATCAATTATTTTTCTGTATAATATAGGTACCTAATTTGCTAGACTTTCATTTCAAGAAGTCGTACTTGAACTTCTAATACTCTGAGAGTCTAATCCTCTTCAGTAGCAAATTGCTAATCTAGCTGTCACTATCAGTACGCGGCGTCGTGGTGTACCGTGTACCTACACTACATGTCCTCGCGTCGGCTACCGGAGCTGTTTATGAATACCAAACAACTACTGTCGTTCACCGGAATTCCAGACAAAAGTTACCGACTTGAATGCTCAATTTAAATTTGGTCCTTCTATTTATTATGCATTAATAGTATGGTTAATTTTCAGCTTTGACTACAAAGTGCTTGGGAGAAGCCAATGAATTTGTAATCAAACAGCAATTGCTTCGCCAGATTCCATAAAATTTAGAGCGCTACTTAATGATTTGCTTGAACAAGTGATAATTCAATTTGTGTGACTTTATTTCGTCGAGGAGTTGTTTTTCTTGTATGTACTTGACGCATTTCCAATCATGTTTAGTTTATTCATCTCCTTGCGTTGTATTTCGTATCTCTAATAAATAAAATCCAAGCGTCAAAGCCATTATAACCTTTTAGTTGTGCGATTGTTTAGATGCGTTTGCAAAATAAGATGCGAATAGTATGTTCAATGAATTGACTTAATCGAGCAATGAAAAATGAAAGCTAGAAAGGTATTTAACCCTTGACACTAATCTGAAACCTCCAATCGTAGACTCTATCTCCAGATCTTTTTAAACGTTTCTTGAATTCATGGACAGTTTCTTTCGCAGTAAATCAATTATATGATAGTTACGTACCTAATTTCTAGTACCTAGTTACCATTTACCTTTACCCGTTAGGTATACGCAAAGAAGTTTAATAGGTATTTTCTCTACAGTCCCTTTTGTTTCTGCAAGTTTACGACGTGGCCCACATGAGTCCATTTATTCTTTTTACCCGTTTCTCCTTGTGCATGTAATTTTAACTGAAAAATAATCTTCTCAAGTCCACGCCTTGACTAACTTTTGTTAGGCGTGTGCAATACAAGATAATGTTTAGTCGTGTCGTTCTTCTTGAATAAGGTTTGGAACAACGACATGCAATACTTTGAAGGTTGTTCATTGATTTACGGATCACGTGGTGTGCGTTCGCATACCGAAATGTTTTTGTACAAAATATGTTTTGTTTTGCCTAATGTATGCTAAACGCGTTTGGCAACGCATAAAATTTAAGTGAGAACGCCAGAGTGACAATTGTTTTAGTGATAATCACTTGGACCCAGTCACCTTCACTTCGCTGACAGTTAAAGAAGCCTTGACGCTTGAATAGAGTCTTACAACCAATGTTTCTTAGAATATCACTCATGTTGTATGTTGAGGTCTTGATTTAAGGGATAGGTCGCTTTCAAATCCAACGGCGCGGCGAACGACAGATTAATTCCAATTAAGGCATCAATTACGCACGTGGTTTAAGCGTTACTATAATTACATAGTAGTCTGCTATTAAATAGCAGAATTCCGGATTTTTAGTCGTTATCGTACGTACACTCAGTAACTATGGAGCGGTGTAGTGAGTTTCCAAAGATTTGGAAACTTCGAGCTGGCTAGGTAAAAGTAAAAATAATCCAAGTTAAATAACGAGTGAGGCAAAAAGCCGTTGCATCTGGCTTCTTGGTTTCGGTGCGGGCGCAGCCACGCAGGCCGTCGGGCGCCCGCTTACCTGCTCGGCCGGTCTTCGCCCTCTCCTATGCACTATCTATCCGTCCTTCTCGCACTCCGCTATGTGCAACGGCATGCAACGTCGCGCAGTTTGCGCCAGCGCCGCCGCAGCCACTTCGAAACGTGATCGCTATACCTGCCTCAAGTCTCCGCTTATTGTTTAGTTACATTCTCTTCGTTATACTTAAACTTAGTTTTTACCACCTGGTCCAACATTATTCCATATCGCGATTCAACACTGGGTACTTAACATAACTTGCGTGTTGATCGTTTATCTTTCCGAACCTCTCTTAGGTACCTTTAGAGCGAAATATTTAGCAGTCTTTTCAAGCTTTTTCGAATATTACCTAACCTAAAGATTAGGTCCTAGTCTTTAAGCATCATCTTTAAGTACATTAAAACGAAAATAAATCCGCATAAACCAATAGTACGCAAGTACAGTCGAGTTCTCCAATATTTATACAGCGAATCGTATAAAATATCCCAACTCGCACATTATGTAACTGAAAATAGGGTTTGTGTAAATATTTTTGAACGGTTGGCTGTATAGATAGATATTGGAGAACTCGACTGTACATACTTACATAATACTTACATAAATATGTAGGTATTTATAAATATATTTTTTTATCTCGATAATACCCGAAACAACACTTGTTTGACACAGAATTTAAGTGTAGTATATGTATATACCTGCTGAGTAAAGCTATTCTGTGTGCTCGCCCTGCAAACATAGGCCAGAAGGTACGGAAAGTGAACGCCTCGTCGTCATTTAACACGTTTTAAAAATATCAAACGTCGTCGTATCTCACGAAGGAACTCCTTGACTGCTTTTATCGGTCTCTTTTGTAGCGAGAAGCGTGCTAAGTATCTAAGGTAGGTAAAGTTTATGCAAACAAAATATGACAAGGAATGTTAACTAGCCATCGTCATAATTACGCGCCTATAAAGTGTATATCTCAAGAAGTTTGTTATTTAAATAACTGTGATACTGATAATGTTTAATTCATGACTGTTTCATACAAAATTGTGTTCAAAACTTTGTTCAGTGATTTTAAATGGTTCAGTCTTAGAAATAATTAAACTTTGAGTGTTTAATAAGAAAGTAAAGTCAGTCTTGAATTTATGGATGGACGAAAAACTTATCACCATGTAATAAATTAAAGCGACGGACTGAGATCAAGAGTAATAGATGTAAGGCTAATAGAGTGTTCGTCCTTTTAACATTTTTTTTTACTCCGCGCCTTGAGCAAATTTACATAAAGCTGGTACTGTTTTAATAAGATAAAACGTTAAAGTTATAAATCTTGTGACACCAGATTCAACTCAGCTTGAAATTAAAAGAAATTGGCCGTTTGTTCCTGTGAACTAATTTTCTTTAAAAATTGCACCCATTCCAAAGTCATGGATTTATGCCAAAAAAGGAAATAACATTTCTCAAATTGAGAAAGAACAAGACATGAATCAAAAGCATCCCAAAATCCTTCTTTAAAGAAAACTTCTAAATTAGCCAACATTTAGGTTTCGAGCACACAATATTTAATCATTAAATTTGCTTGTGTAAAAATAAGTTTATTTGCCTAGGTTTTAGTTTAAAGTGACACATCCTCGTTTTTAAATTGTGACTCAAGTCTTTGTTATTATTATTAAATTGATCATGATCACCTTTTTTACATAATTAAGTAGGTATTTAAATTTTTTAATATAGCGTCATCACCACTTAAGTCTGATGAATGTAGTCTCTGTATTTGTCAAAAGTATTCTTTCTATGAATGATTTACTACTTAGTTCTTCCACTAAAAATAATGTTTTGGCCATGAATCAGTGTTCTACGAGTACCTATAAACTTTTTACGAGTGAATAGACATGAGCGTGCAGCATCTTAACTTTTATTTTGACTGTTGTGGGCAGTGACTAAGTTATTAACGTCATATTTTATGTAAGTATTTACTTATCTGAAAAATTAACCTAGTTTGAAATTAATGCATCATTGTTACAATGTAAGTTTTATTGAAAAACTTAAGCTACGAAGAATGGCTCCAAGGATGAAAAACACTTTTACAACTTGCTTTATACTTGTTTCACGGTAACACAGGCATAAAAGACCCATTTACGCTACGCAGCGAACTAAACCGCCGCCTATTTCCATAAACCGCTTATCGGTTGACCAAAATATGTTTTGCACGATTATATCAAACCGATGTCACTTGAAATGTAAATCGTTCCGTAACCTCGGAATAAAGTGGGGTGTAGCGGATGCGATGCTTAGGGGGTATGGCCGAGGACGCCACATGTTTGCTTTTTACGGGCCAGGCGATTCCGTTCGCACATGCTGCACCCGGCACCGCACCGGTATAACGCGCCCTAAAAAAACACCTACATCCATATACCCGATATCTGCTCGTGCTCACTCGAGTGACACTTAATCACGAAAAAATCCTTGACATTTGGCCTTTTGTTTCAAAGATGGTTAAGTGGAGCTAACACGTAAGTTTTGTAAAATGATATTACTAAGGATGTTGTATAATATTCTGTTTAATCTAACATTGTGAGTTAAAATTAACACGCCAAAATTATATTCAACTTCCTAATGTTCAAATAAGGTTGAATACATTATTCGATCCCATGAAAACGGGCGAGTGTAGGAGGAATATTTTGCAGTGATGTGATTAGGGTTGTTCGAGAGCCGTTCGCTACCTGCGAGCATGTTTGCCAAAAGAAACGAACTTTTTATTACTTGCCAACCTTTTACGTTTCGTTATTTGGTTTATTAAAACCGAGGCGGCCCCAGCGCCATTATTAGAAACAGGTAAAAGTACCTACCTCGCTTTTGCTACCGAATATCGTATTATACCTACTCGTAGCTTAGAACATTATATTAGTTTTATACGAGGCTGTTACACTTTTATTCTCAGAAGAATTCTCTAAAGAAAATGTATAAAACTAATTCTTACATTATTTACGTTGAAAGAAAATTAGAATGCTCAATTATTCAACTAAAATTACCAAATTAAAACTATCATTAAGCTATGTTATGATTGTGATTAATTGCCATATTCTTCTAAATTGAGAATATTTAAAACTCACCTGTCGCTACTTTTAAAACGCAGACTGTCCAAATTATAGTATGTTTAGTGCAAATAGAAAGTAGCTTCACGAATGCCAAATATTGTTATGTACCTAGTACCTACGAATGTACCATGTCGCTTTACGTAAGAAGCATGTTGCGTGAAAATAAGCATGACATAGGTGCGAGTAGTTTTATTCCAGTCTTGCGACATAGGACATACAGTGTGTCCATTATCTAGAAGTGTGGCCGCTCATTTTGCGAGTCGCTAGCAAATTTAAAATATGCCGCTAGAATGTATGAAAATCTTGAAAAAAAAACACTAATATAGTCCTAAAAGTCACTAGATCTAGCGAGAAAGTCGCTAAAACGGCAACCTTCTAGACCTGTTCGGTACCTAGTCAGATAGCCTGTGCCTCTCTTGGGAGCAATGGGTGCGACACATAAGAAAGTTTCTGGCTCACTATTAAGATGTAATGTATGGGCTTAGAGCATAAGAAATAAATAATCGTATATTGTTTAACACGGTGTACTTACATTTGATTAGTTTATTTATGAATACTTAATCGTGGTAAAATTTATATTTTCAAAGTATCGCCCGTTTCTGTAGTTGAATACGTTAACTCTATGTATAATAATTATGATATTTTATACAATAAATACATGAGTACCTGCTGTAAAAAAAAATTGCGTTGATCCTACTAGTCTTCTTCGTGTCAACATTTTCTTGGGAGAATCCAGACAGAGGCGTTCGTAATAGCAAATGATTGCCCGTGTTACCTTTTTAATAATACTTAATACATTTAACAAACAGTATTTATTATAAAACATTCAAGGTCAAAAGTCATTGATACTCACAGACATCAGTTGTGCGTAAAAAAAATATCTAGTTCTTTTACCGCATAGGAAACCGTGTCAATAATGTTGAATTTCGTTTTGCGTGCGAAAAGACTACAAATCCCGGGCTAAGTACGTTTAATACAGGTGACACCCAAGGTGTAACACAAAATAATAAATTCCAGCTCAGTTAACGATGATTAGCACAATGCTTTAACTCGGTTAAGTATTAAAATTCGTCGTACATTTCATTTACACTAGTTTTACCAGGCATAAAAAAAATTAAACACAAGTCATAGTGGTCACCCGACATGAAATTTTTACCAGGGTACTGCTACCCTGCGGTACCGATTTTTGAAAGCACAACATCACTTGAAAATACCATAACGACGATGAGCTCAAAATGGGACTGAGACCAAGCAGGGGGTTTCGGTTTATGGTTTGGAAAGTAAATGTTTCATATTACTTATGTCTTGAGTGTCACCCTGTATAGTAGGGTCCTTATAAACAGCAACAGAATGTTATGAATGTTGTGTTAGTTGAATATTAATTCAAGAGCAGTTGCAAAAATCTGATATTTAATAAGAGCCCTGGACATATTCATAGAAAAACCTGCCAGTCTCAAGGGTCGCAAGGGGGTTACTTATCCTTTTTAGCCTGGGACTGTATAATTTAGCAGCTACTTTATTGAGCTACATGGTTCGGCCTTAGGTTAACATGTGAGTGTAACGTATACTATGCTTCGTTATCATAAATCTGGCTTAAATTAACCCGACGTTTGGTAATGTTAAGAGTCCCGCGGCTAACGAACTGCGAATGGTATCGAACCGTGCCGGCGCAGCGCTGCCGTCTTAATACTAATACCATTGATTCGATTTACTCAACCCTCCGCTTTCCACTTAATTTATTTCGGTACTAGCTACCCAAATTTGTAGTCTAAATTTCCGGAATGTAACCATTAGAGTCAATAAGGTAGCAGTGACGCTATAATTGGTGAGTTGTTGGCGATTCCGACATTATTATATAGTGCCTAAGTTGGTTTAGTCATAATACTGAAGATCTTCGAATACTCCTATTTATTATAAGTTGCACACATTCGTTTCGTGTATATGAACGAATGTTCGTTTTTATAACTCTTATTATTTTCTCCAAATGATAGAAATTCATACGGAAATTATGTTTTTTTGCATTTATTAAGATTCAATTATTAATAATATTTACATTTGCCGCTGTCCATTAACCTGATGTAATTCAGTTTATATAAACAACCAGCGTATTGGATATTCACGTTAATAAACAACATAACCAGTAATGATCCATTTGTCACTGATATCCCAATTAATCTTGCAGGTAATTGATCTGCTTCAAATTATAAAAACTGCCCCACTGGCTTCGTCGTTAACAATAATAAATTGCATATCTGAAATTGTAGCAGTTCAATTACCTTTTTTAGTGATCATAAAGACTATTTTCAAAGATTTTGAATAGGAGCTAAAACGGCCTAAACCGCGTATTTGTCTACCTTGTCTTTTTATTTCTGTAATGTTATTGTACAGATTTGTAGTGTTCAAGAAATAATACTATTTGTATTGTATTGTATTGTAGACTCGTATGACTAAATGATTATTCACATCGTGATTTATAGTCAAGAGGGTTATAAACCCAAGTAAGTAACAAACGACGTAAACAAAGATGTTGTAGCGTCTCTTTGGTAATGTTATGGTATAACATGTATTGGTATAACATTACCAAAGATACAATTTTCATACATATTAAGTAAAACCGGAGTATCAGATCTGAGAATATTTTAAAGCTATCGATGTTTTAGCTAGGTTTACGTAGAGCCCCTGTACAAATCCCCAAATTTTTTCCATAGCGCTCTCTACTGAAACCCATAATTTCATTTGAGATCGTGTGTGAAATCCGTACATTCGTATGGATATTTTGTTGCCCTCCACACGCTAACTTTCAATTATTCAGTCTACAGGGACTTTATTAAATTGTCATTTGTTTACGTCGACTGGGATTTGCATCCATCAGGATGTATATACTTTTATGAATGCTACTTATAAAACTATAGATATCTACATATGTTGAACATTAAACTATATTACTCAAATTATTTGTATATGTAGAGTAGGTATTTAATTACTTAGTGTGAGTCGTACTAAGTTACCTTAACCGTCGACTATGACCCATATTTCATCGGTTTTCTGTCAAGTGTAAGTCTAAATCTTCGGTTATGGTTAAAGTTATTGTTGAAGTAACTTGGTGCCACTTACGCTTAGTTAATAAGAACTGCAGCGTTCTGCACACGTCTATATATCCATGCATGTATAAAATAAGTAACATAGACAAATATAGATTTGTATGTCAAGGACATAATTATATAATGTACGTTACCAAGACGTCAAAAACATATATTACACTTTTATGACACAAATAATAAGGTCAGTGACACATATATTTGACATGATGGCTGTATCTATATTTATGCCGTCGACTGTTCCGTAAATACATATTTATTTGCTGCTTTGTAAGAATTTGTTGTGTTTGATGAACCTTTTTGTAATATAATAATCCGTACAAAGCACTTGGTGTGCGTACAGTCGCGATCAGATACATCGTAGCTGTCTAGGCGCTCAAATATAACTGATCATGCTCGTATTGTTCATAGCGTTATAAAGCGTGTTCACCAATTTATACGCGCCTAACTCAGACATATCTGATAGGGACGGTATCTAATACGAAGAAAATATAGAAAACCAAATGCATATACATGCACTATCTAAAATCTAAATATCTGATCTGGTCTATATAAATAAGTACATTTGCGAGGGTTGACACCAAAACTCTTCGTCGTAAGCAAGACAATTTATGACACAGAGACCGTCAAAGGTTACTGTTTATCTTATTCTAATAAGTGAACGAAGCCGCTGGCTAAAGGCCTGATATGATTTTGGAATGAGTATTTCTGAAAACAGGATAACGGATAACAGAAATTATAGGCAGCTACCCACTAATAACTCCCGTCTGTTTGGTGACATGTTAATCCTACCGTGATAATCAATGAGGAGGCCTAATTACAAATTCTTCTCATTATGAAATCAGATCAAGAGAATAAGCGCTAGATGTTGTTTTAGTTAGTCCTTGTTAAAGCCGTCAGACACCTAGCGTGCCCAAAATTTTACAGCGATTTAAGCGACGTGTGGGCCGTGAAACGATATTCGTGGATGAATAGCTATCGACGCGTGTACATGCCGAAATATTTTACTCTGCCACTTTTATGTGCAATAAATCGCTTTTTGCATACATCCTTTGCATGTTATGCAAGTGCTTGTCGGCCTAGGCATCACGAGTATGTAATCACGGCATGTTTTTCCTGTGAAATTACTCGCACACTGAGTACCTAGTTAAAATGCAAGATCTTTTACATCGCATGTGTGCTTATTATAAATGTTATAATATTTCAGCTAACTTTACTCATATCGGGTTTTAGTTATAAACTATTATCCTGTGATATCTCAAGTAAAACTCAATCATTATTTAATTAAGCTTGTGAATTCAAACCGGAACATCAATTACTCAGTCTAGCTAATCTTTACAATTTCCTTTTTATAGTAACAATTTTTTGCACTACACAACAACAAATACAAAGTATTGAAATAACACTGATTCATCTAGGTTCTAGTGTAGGTCCTCATAGTACGTCATGTGGGACGCGTATGCGTTAATGATTTCTCTTAGCCTCAGCAGACCGCGGCTGCGGCGTAACACGACTCACGTAACCCGGTCAGACGCAGGAGCCGGCAATCGAGAAGTAGCCGAGAGAACTGTCACGACCGTTATTCGCACTTTAGTGACGTGCTAATGAGGATCCCAGATCCCGCTGACGATAACATCTGAGAACGACACCTTAAGGGTTCTTGTTTATTGTTATGCGTATTTGACCCACTCTGTCCAAGTGTCCACGACTAGCATTTGTATGGCAATGCGTATAACAATTAAAACTTGTTTGAATACGCAATAATTTTTAGCAATGCGAGTTTTGTTTTGAAAACCAAGTCTTCTGTTGCGTAGCCTCTTCATTGCGCATTACATTTAAACGACAAGAGCACGTGGCGACCAATTTACTCGAAACAGGCAATTAGAAATGTAGGCGCTAAAACTTGGTTACTCCTAGTTTCAAATTACTTATTATTAAACCACCCTTTTAGTTAAATGAATAGTTTGACATTTGGAAGCTGTCAACTTTTGTCTCTACTCGTATTTCTTGGTATTAATACTCATACACTATACTAACATTGTGTCTACACACAACCTTTGCATGAGGTTTAGTTTCTTCGAACATATTAAGGTATATGTGGTGGTAAATAATGTTTAACTAACCGCTTAGTATCCGTTTAACGTCTTTTCTGGATCCCCGTACCGCACATTCTTAGGAGATGAGCTCTTGATGCTTAAGTCTGCGTGCGTACCTCGACCGTTGTCCGATAAACTACGGGTAAAGACAGTCCAACAATAAGAGTAGAAATCAAATAAATAAGGCACAAAAAGTTTTCTAGAACATTGGTGGCCATATTGAAAAATGTTGTGAAAGAAATACATAACTTCATAATTTTGATTACAACTCTTCATTTTGCAACTGCACTGTAGCCAGACGAAGATGTACTTATTCGTAGTACGCCATTAACGCATATTCTATTTTTATTTAAATTATACGCATTTGTGAGTATTTGAAACTCGTAAACGGGGCTTAGCTCAAGTCGGGCGATACCATAAAATGGAGACGTAATGGAAATTACTTAACGGTATTAAATTATGTTTTCCACCGGGGAAGTTCTTGAATTACTTTACTTCATCAAGTAATATCGGGAATATTTACAACACAAACAAGCAAGTTTGTGATGCTGCTTAACAATTATGGTTTAATGTGAATAGAATATTTATATTTTGGATTCTTGCTTATCTATTTTTGACATACGGCTTGAATCAAAAAATAATTTAAAGGCACACTAATGTCACAAAAAAGCAATTTAGTTTTATTTAATGAATGTCTGTTGAATCAAAGAAACTGAATCGCGTTCCTCCGTGAAAATTTGTCATAAAGAATTTCACTATCATTTATTTTTGATAGATGTAGGTGTACCTATACTGTGCATGTAAAATGACATTTTATAGAGACAAAAGATTCCATAGCAGTACGCGATTCAGTTTATTTGACTGAACTCTATTCGAGATTTGAACAGTGGCAACGCAAAACGTAAGAATTTAATTATTGCGAACACCATATTTAGTCGAGATGCCTTTGTCATGCCCAGTAACAATTTGCGTACAACTGTAATTAAGATAATTATATAATGGAAATAAATATTCCTTGACAAGTTAAGGTTCAATGTAATTTCATTTTTACGATTTAAATCATCGAAAGTCAATATGACAATCAACCATACTGTTTTATTTTGTGTAGAAATTGACATAAAAAATGATAATACTTGGTAAGACAACATGGTCGGCATGATTACTGTATTTTTTTTCAATAGTCTATACACGGACAGATGAAAACAAAATTAATGAATGAATGCCCATTAAAAGATAATTTTCTTTGGTATAAGTTAAATTTTATTTATTTAAGATAAATATTACCTACCTGCAGCTGTACAGTCAACCAATTTGATTCTCCTAGGACCTAGGTCACTGCACAACCTTGTCGTTGTAACGACTAGATAATTGTAACGTCAGTGAGGGTCAAAGGATTATCGACTTTCCGATCACAACATCGTCCGGCAAAAGTTCAAAAGTCCTCGTACGAGTCCGGACCGGACTGATTTGCTAAATGTCAACGAAATGACATAAATGACGTCGTGTAAGTTGAATGTTAGGTCGTAGGATATAAACAAATTGCTTCATTCATTACGGTGGTTCTATACTGGCCTAGGAATTAAATTGGTTGACTATACCTATATCTGTAACTCTATTCTTTCCAGTAACTTCAACACACGATCTCTGCAGGAAGAGTTTGTTAATAATGTTTTACCGACTAGCATGTACACCTGTAGCCACACCTAATAACATCAAAGCATTTCACTTAATGATGTTTCACGTATAATGTCTCCATCGCAGTAGGCTTTAATTTGTTAATTACTTTGTATTTACTCGTAAATCTTGTAATGTTATTCATCATTATTTCTTCTTTTTACATATTCAGATGGTTAGGTTTTTGTGATCAGCATCACATGCTCTTTCAGAGTTATTTTGAATTCCAAAATGTTGTGCAGTTTAAACATACACATACATAAATCTCGTCTATAACAACTACAAAGGCCACGTTTAGCTTGATTGTGAGCGGTATAAGTAGGTGGAAAGGGGAATCAAAATAGTGATGGGTTGCTAGCCGCTAAGATTTTCGCCCATTTCCTCGTCCCTTCAGTTTAAACCTTTTTGTTTTTGCCCACAATTATCAGTTGCCGAAACATGGTGGTTGCTTTAGGTACCATCTGCCGGGTTGGGTCTGCATCCGCAATCCAAATAATGTTCCTTTTCCTTAAATATGATAATTTCTATCTTCGTTCATTCCGTTGAAGCTACGTGATAAAACAAGCAAGCGTACACCCTAAATGTTCCTCTTTGCTCGGTAATTCGGAACCAGGATATACTTAAATAGGTACATACTACACAAAAAATAAGGGGCGAGCCGTGCCAAGAAATCATCCCGCCGCTGCCACTAGGTTTTTTTTTATGCGTTGGTGACTATTTTAGATCATTAGTGCAGACGCATATGACAGTATCTATGTGTTAATTGATAGGCCTCCTCTGCTTAAATTTGTCTGTCTATCAACCACACAGATAACGATATTTGGCTTTATATGTCTACTTTGACGTCTTCTACATACCAAGGCGGGTGCCTACTCGTGTGGTACATATTTGCTACATACACATACACAAATCACGTCTTTATCCCTTATGGGTTAGACAGAGCCTACAGCAGGCCACATTTAGCAAGATTGTGGGCGTATAGGTGGGAAATGTAATCAAAATAGTGATGGGTAGCTAGCCTTTTCGCATAACCATGATTCCTATGATTTTCGCCCATTCCCTCGATGGGCTTTTACCATCTGCGGGGGTAGAGAAGCAATTGGTACATTCTATGTTTTTTTTTTGCTCCCAGACCAGCATGGAAGATATTTGCTAAAACCAAGTATATTACTATTTTCTGATGGCAAACTTTAATTCATTGTGCAGCTTATTATGTGAAGAAGGAAGACAAAATTCTGGCCATACATGTGTCGCCCGCATGATCCCACGGTCGGTCGCAGCCGCGGCCGCGGTCGCCTTCCCACCACGTTTCCCATTTCTACATTATGCATGTAGCACACGTGTCTTCAAGTGTATCTAGAGCACAAAGCTCTCATTATTGTATGTGTAGCTGAGTACGTAACCGTCTTCGCGTGGTGAAAAAACTCACCGTATTTTTTATAGAGGGTTTCTAACCCAGAACGTGAAATTTTTGTTTAAAATCCACTGCCGGTGCGAACAGCAAATCTAAACAGCACAGTTTATGAGTCCAAAATCCGAATTCAGCCCATAAAATAAACGTCGATTTCGTTTTGAAAGGGGTTTTTGATGCTTGCAATATACACTCAATCCATAGTAAAAAGTAATGTAATCTGTATTTGGTCTTAAGCTTTTATAATGTCCTTAGTGTTGGGAACAGGGCTCCTCTTAGAATGTAATGAGTATAAATATCGGTCTATTTTTAATAAAGTTTCAGTGGCACCGAATTGTTGCTAAAACCACCTGGGACGTTCTGGGGTAGGCGCACTTTTAGAAAGACAAAGCGCAGTAGTTTTGTTATAGTTTGCAGTTAGGTTTCCGACATTGTTTTCCGTTCTTGTATGTACGCAAATCTGTCAGTCTATGTACCGTTTTACCGCCAGTGTGCAGGGTTGTTGAAGCATTATATTCATAAGCTTTATTTAACTTTCAGTTTTCGTCTGTATGTAGTGATAGCCAATGGTCGAATTAAATTGTTTGGTGCGCGTATTTGAGTTCAGATGAAAATGCAATAATCCAGTACCATCAGCAAAAAGATTTTGTTATGAAAAGCAATGAATGACTACGAATATTTTCCGTTACTACATTCAAATTTTAGTTCAATTTTAAACTACATTCAAATGTTTGTGTGATTCGTTGATTTCATTAATTTTTAATTCACTTGTGGTATTATTACATTTAGTTTTAGTTTAGTTAGCATGGCGGCAATAGCGGTGAATTTAGTGGCTGAAAACATTATGCTATCAAATTCAGTTGACAAAATAAGATGTACCCAGAAATGTTCATTGTTTAATAATGTTTATAGATAGACCATAGTAAAATTACATATTTAGTTTGAACAGTATTTTCATATAACTGATATGAATCCTGATCTGTGAATAATATACATCAAAAGCAACTTTTTTTTATCTGTATAAATCACTTTAAGTCAGTGAGTGTTGTGTATAGGTAAATTTGTTTACCAGTTTTATTACGTATCTTTAACATAAGTATGCTCCTCATGCAAAAGGATATCTGCTATCTAATTAATGTAGGTTATTTATCATTTGCATTTTATGCTTTGAAGACTTAAAGCACCTTAGCTAGATTCTTAACTGTACTCCACGAGAAAGATATTATAGCCAATTTCACGCATTTGTTAAATGTCCTCGCCCATCATTTTCATTAACATAATGTGCATTTGCGAATTTGACTATCTGCATCCACACTTCCCTCAAGTTTACTTAACTCACAATTCTGCTTTGCCTCTTTTTACGTTAGACTACGATTGCAGAGATAACCAACTTTACTCATAGTAAATCGGTTCTCTTAGAAAGGGCTGCCAAGGAACAGGACTACAGGGACGTAGTCCGTAAAAGCAGTAATATTCATACCAATGTTGTAGTTCGCCTGAAACGCGTTGGATGTGGATCCAACATCGCGACGAGGGAATTCATGTTTTAGGAACCAAGCCAGCCTCGCGCGATCATAAACCAAATCTCTTAAGTGAAAAGTAACTAAGTAATAACTAGATACTAACTAGGTAAGTATGAGCAGAACAATATTAAATTAAAATATGTACCTGCTAGACTTGTTTAAAAAGTCCAGTTGTTCTGATCTCGAGATGTCAATTATTCTTTATTGAAGTCTCTACTTCGTTTTTTTTAGACCCAACTCGTTAAAAAAGAACTAGAAGTTATTTCAAAAGTGGAGTCCAGGCGTCTGTACAGATTTGTGAGTTGTTTCTTCAAGATTGATACTGGCGCTATTTCTATAATTATTTTTCTACCACTTCAACTTTCCCAATTAAGTTAAGCGTAGAACAACACGCTACAACGCATTTTGAAATCGGTACCAGGTTGAACTATTTTGATTTAAGTTATCCAATCTACTGAAACGCTTTTAGGCCCCAACATTTAAGAGTTAGTATAACCTAATTTAGAATCGGTATAAACAATGTAGACAAACAGATAATTATGGGGCCTTAAATGGATATGGCTTGTGTATGATTATTCATGACAGATAACATCTCTCAACGTTGAATTGAAAGTCAACGGAGAAATGTGTCGAGTGAGCGAACGCGTCGACCAAAAGCTCTCGGAACCCGTTGGACCGGTTCTTAAGCACACGTGCGCCAAGTTTCGTTGATGTCTACGAATAATTTCCTCTATTTTATGTACGGCCGGCAGTTAGTAGGCCACCGAAATATTTCGACTCGCCTACAGGCTCCAGCCACGCCGGCATCATTTCGAGCCGTTGCGTCTACGAGTCTAATTAACAAGTTACGTTTTTTTTTACACTTCCTTGATATTTATAACATTTTTTCCCGTAATTACGGTAGGAAAACTTATCACCCTGTATGAAGTGTTTTGTTTTACTTAATTGCCAGCCACTTTGGCAATGTGACAGTTAGCACCGGTCAAGGATTGTTATTAATCAAACCTACATCTGTGAGTCGGTGAGAATTATGAAGTACGAGTACTTTGAAAAGGATGTTATAGCTGAGGCGTAGACGCGCTCGTAGAACGAGTGATGCCAAGTTGTACCATCTAGTCGTCAAATTCATCAAAACCTTACTTAGATTAGCCTTATTGGTATTAGTAGATCTATATCACCATGAAAGTAAAGGCTTGCTGATCATCAAAATTTCCCAATAAAGCGAAAGAGGTATGTCAGGATGGGAACACAAGGGGAACAAAGTAGTATCTGCCTCCCCCTATGGCATAGAGGCGTGACGGTATGAACGTCAACTTTTACATTTTCGGTCCATTTAGAGTAGACAAAAAAACTGCAACACAACAATCTCTTATTTATTTTTCTTGTCTAAATTCATTTTCTCTTGTTTGCGTTTCACTATGCATTATTGTTTTATGTATATCTATCTATACGTATTATAATAAAGCAGAGGAGGGTCGAATGTCTGTAGGTATGTGGAAGATATTTAAAAAAAAAATTGGCAGGGCATACTTAGGATCCATAACAGAACACGTTCCAACCGTTTTTAGAATTTTTGTCTGTTTATTGTATATTTTGATGCAAAACTTTGCTAATCTGTTGAGAAAATCACCAGCCGGTTTATAGACTACTTTTTATCCCGGAAAATTGCATAGTTCCCGCGGGATAGCTTTAAACATGTCAAAGGTCGCAGCTTCAGTATCATAGAGGTGCATTTTCCAAAGTTCCCACGGGATTCATTTGGCTGGTTTGTGCACATTTTCGATGGGACATAGGAAGAAGTTTCAGAAAAAGTTTTGATTCTGCACGGACGAAGTCGCGGGGTAAATTTATAATTGGGCCACTTATGTTTGTTCGCTCTTAGAAAATATTACGTTATAAAAGTTTCATTCGATTCTTCAAATTTGACATGGAAATAAGTTATTTATAAGCAAAGCTATGTCTCAATAGCTCAGCGTATTCAGAAGCTCTTCGATAAAATATCGTCAAGGTTGGCAGTGGGCGGCGTTGACGCGAGGGCCTGGCATACTTCCCCGCCAACGGAGCCAACTGGGGCTGCTCTCCGTTATGATTTCTACGGAATCGTCCACGTTCTGCAAGCATCCGGGTTTGTTTTCTTAGGATGGCAACGATATTTTGTTTTGGTACACAGTACAACTTTGCCTAACGTTGGCCCATCCGGTGCGTTGAAATTTATTGTGATAAAGATGAATATTCGTATTTGTGTTGCAAATATATATGCTTGTTTAAACTGATATAGGATGGAATATAAAAGTTTCATTTCATGTCTCGACTGCAGCGTTCGTCACAGTATAGAATAACAACGCCAGTTTGTATAAATAGGACCAAAATACTAATCAATAGGGCAGCACTGGTCAATCTCTACATTTAGAGTTTAGATAGTCTGCGAAACTTTGGGAATATTGCTTCTTGCTATTTGGTCAGAATACCTGTTGAATGACTCAGTACAGTTTGACGATGTCTTACTGTCCAACGTTCTGCGTCATAACGGTTTGCGTGATAGAGATACTCGTAGTACTCGTACATTTGACATTTTGGTTTTAACTTTTGTACAGGAACTCAGATTTACAGTAGGACCCTCATGCCTATTTTTGTGTGTTTTTCGATATAATTCTCCACAAAAGACTACCCTTTTCAAATTTTGCTTCGCAGTTGAATGAGTATTCAAATACTGTCCTATTTATCTGTTTGCCCAGTCCCCACCAACCGTCGTTTGTGGTGTCCCCAGTAGTAGGTAGCGTCTCAGCAGGCTGCGCACGCGACCTCGTGTCATTGACCGCTCCCCGCCGTCCTGCGCCCGCGCCGCCGCGCGGTGCCGCCACCAATGGGTGTCACGGAAACGGAGTCTCCATGGCGGGAATATTTAAAAACAACTTCTGGTTTCGTTAACGTCGACTCGTCAAACGTTATGAAGTACATACAGGTAGATGCTTAATGTCTTAATAAACGGTATATGATATGTAATCTTTTAATAAAATAGTAAAGAGTAGAACGCCTATGTTGTTAAGAATATATTAAGTTTGTAATTAGACGAACAAAACGTATTAATTATTGATTAATTTGCGATTTTTACTATGAGTTATGCGCGGTAACGCCAACATCGTTTCTCCTCTTTCACTTACAGGCACACCAACAGCCGGTGTGATTAGTGTCGCTGCTCAGGCTTATTTGTGTTTGTCGGCGTCTTAAACAGCAAACTCATATAAAGAGGAAAAACATTTTTTTTTCCATTTGACGCAACAGAATTCTCAGAATGATCGAACCATTTTATGCTCAATTAGAAAATTGTTATCCTTTCCCGAAAGTTCATAACTAGCAAAGTAAGATTTCCAAGTTATGAGTACGATCACAGAAAGTAATATAATGAAATTTCATCGTAAAAGTGGTCTCTGAACAAGTTCCGAAGCTCACCTAGTAAAACAACTAGCGAGTTATTCGATCGAAAGAAGGCTTCAAAGGTTCAAACGCGTTTTGTTTGACGTCCACTGCTGTTGAAATTTCAATTTCAATTACTTAAACTTTGTTAGTTATTTCCGCATTATATTTCCTTGAAATAGCGTTTTACTTTCGGTACATTGTAGTGGTTGAACCCCGGAAAATCGATAAGAGAATAACTATATGGCAAGAAGTTCTAAGAAGTATGAGCTTCTAGGTCCTCGATGCACGAAGCTACATACACTCAAAGCAATTTTAAATCGCCGAATGGAATGAATTATTGAGTTGGACAAAATATTTAATTAATTGTCAAAGTTGGCAAACTGGAACAGGATAGAAAGAACCTCGAATTTTTCTTTAGAAACCTTTTAAACTAGGACAAAGCCGAATAGAACCCGACGACTTCGTATACGTAGGTAATACAAAGTAAATGTTAGTTAAATAACATTAATGAGCTTCTGGTTGTTGTTATAAGCGCTTCCTTTTATTTCTTGCTTTTGTGGACGGATATTTTTTCAGTTTTGGCCACCACCCCTCTAACCGTATTTTACCATGCTCCAACTGTCCTGTCAAAAATCTCGGCCGACCGGCGACGGCTAACAAAAAGGACAAGGGAAACAAACAAACACTTTTATTTTCGCTGTAAAATTAGAATTCTATATCGATTTACTTAAATATCATACGCGTATGACAGTGCTTACGAGTGTTGATTTTTTCTTTTCTTGAGATATATTATTCGCCTACCAGACGGATACATTTTGTTCTACTCCCCCGAGATTTTGTTAAATCCTACTGGAATCGTCCAGCAGGTGTTAGACTACCTAACACAGATTGAGTGGATGGAACTCTTCGTTTATCATTTCTACATACTTAAAATAGTCTAAATCCGTTTTCCCGCTTCGAAGTCGTCACCGGTTGTAAGTCGGAGAGCAGAAATAAAAACAAGGCGTGGATATAAAAATATAATACTAAATAAATATTTACAAAGTATCACTGTGTAATAACACTGGCCTGAGACTGCGGATAAGCAGGAAGGCAGGCAGGGCAGGGTATCCAGGTGGCCTCAGTCTGCTCCGAGGCATCAGAGCGAATTGAAGCAGGATGCAATAGGAGCGGAAGAGTAGAGAAGTTATGTAGGTAGTATTCGAGAAAGGAAGGGCTGTAAGCAAACACCCTGCTTAATCGTGGCTCGTAAAGCCTATACAAGCCTCGTTTCAGTGTAGCCTAGGTCAGTGAGGAAAAACTAAACAAGACTTGAATTAGGTTTCACAAAATATGTACAAGATAATAAACACTAGGAACAGTAAAGCTTATTAGCTTACAAGCACCTGAAATAGTGGCAGCCCTTTTTTATTTTTATAATTATATACCTACAAGTAGATTACAGCAGCAATTTTCAGTTTTATAAAATACAGCTCAAATAAAAGTCTTATGCCTTGCCAAATAGTTGAGCGAGCGAGTGATAGGAAAAAACAAAAGCCAATCGTAAATTTTGAATTTTGTATTTAGTTTTTATTTGTAAGCGGCCAACGCGCTCTTGGCTCGTCGCGAAGGTTTACCATGTACAAAGTTACAGTGAAATGACTACATCGGTAAATAGTATAAAACAAAGCCACTTTCTGCTGTCTGTCCGTCCTTATGTATGCTTATATCTTTAAAACTACGCAACGGATTTTAATGCGGTTTTTTAATAGATAGATTGATTCGAAAGGAAGGCTTATATACGTAATGTAGATATAATTCTACGCAGACGGAAGTCGCGGGCAGAATCTAGTATTCTATAATATAATGCTGTACTACTTTTTTCGAGATACACGGAAACCTCTTCTATTGTCAAGACTGGATATATAAACATTCCCCGTATCTACCAAGTTTTAGCAATAAAAAATGCTGTTATTTTACTTTGGATCTACAGGATAATATTATGATTTCAATCACGATAAGAACCTTGAACTGATTGAATATAGCTATCAGCCGTTCTTTTCTTCCCTGATTTTGTCGTTTTATTACTCGTTATGCTGAGATTCAACAAGTCTCATATATTTGTTTGTATTCCATCTATGAAAATGTTTACTGAGATTGTTACAAAACAGAACTTATTATGAATGTTAAAATGAAACCCTGTGGAACGTGGCGCTAGTCTCTGAAGTATTTGGCTTTTACATCTTTGCACTAAACGCCTTCCTTATGTTGTAAGTAAGTAAGTAAATGCTTTATTGTACAAATATAAAGAAACAGATACAATTCACAAAAAAAAATAACATTAATATAAGCACAAAGGCGAACTTGTAGATGCGCCTCCTGAGGCTCCGTAGAATGATAACACGTACAGGATAGGGCACACCAACGTTTAATAAAGGAATAACAAAAGGAATAGAATATTTACAATAAAGGAATTTAAGAAACTGTAAAGCAAGGGATAATATTAAGGATCGACTGCAGCAGCAAGGGATAGAACGTGAGGCGACTGTTACGCTGGTTCGAAGGCGAATGAGGTCCTCGGCATTTGAACGGCCGCGCAGTTCCACGCGCCGGTTGGCAGGTGTTCGCACACTAGCCTGCCAGCACGCTTAACCGACTGCGTCCAGGGGGGTAATGAATGTATCTGGCCGCTTCACTACTCCCCCGCCGAGACCATTGCTTGCTATGGTCGATAGTGATCTGGAAATCTTACATATCGACCGCTCCGCGTCGTTCTGACGGTATTCGGTTCTCGTTCAGGTGCTAATGCCGGAGATGTGGGTGAATCTGAAGATCCGTCGACAGTGTCTTTTGCCATGTAGGCGGGCTTGAGCCGATCGACCGTCACTGTATTCGGCTTCCCTCGGATGTTGATTTTAAAGGTCTTGTCTTGCCGCTCCAGAACTTGGTATGGACCAGTATATGGAGACTCTAGGGATCTCTTCGCGTGCCCCTGCCGTAGGAAAACGTGCTCTGCCGTGCTTAGGTCTTTCGGCACGTAAAACAGCTTCTGGGCGTGGCGGCTTCCAGGGACTGGATTGAGCTTCGCTATGTGATTGCGTAGTCTTCCTGCGAAGTCTGTGAAGTCCACCGTTGTACTCTTCGTAGGTGTGAAGAATTCACCAGGCAGTCGCAACGGTTCTCCATATACGAGCTCCGCCGCCGAAGCCTGCACGTCCTCTTTCCAGGCACTGCGGATGCCCAGCAGCACCAGGGGTAAAGCCTCTGCCCAGTGCGTGTTGGTGTGGCACATGATCGAGGACTTCAGCTGACGGTGGAGCCTCTCAACCATCCCGTTGCAGGCTGGATGGTAGGATGTGGTAGGCCGGTGCTCTGCCCCGAGGATGGATGTCAGAGTGCGGAACAGCTCGGACTCAAACTGCCTGCCCCTGTCAGTGGTGATTTTGACAGGGCAGCCGAAGCGGGCGACCCAACCCGCGATAAAGGCTCGCGCGCAGGTCTCCGCTGTGATGTCGGCCAAGGGGAAAGCCTCCGGCCATCGGGTGAAGCGATCGATGACAGTCAAGCAGTATCTGTAACCACAAGAAAATGGTAATGGCCCTACTATGTCCATGTGGACATGTGAAAAACGATGCGATGGTGTATGAAATGATGATATGGGAGATGAAGTATGACGTGAAATTTTGTTTCGTTGGCAATCAGTGCATTCTCTTGCCCAACGGCGACAATCTTTCTTAATGTCAGGCCAGACGTAACGTTGTGTCACCAATTTGACAGATGCCTTTGCACCAGGGTGGCTCAATCTGTGCAATGAGTCGAAAGCGGCACGTCGAAAGGCTTTGGTGAGGTAGGGTCTGGAACGTCCTGTAGATGTGTCACAATAAATTTCAAAGTCATGTTCAAAAGATTTGATTTTCTTCAAGTTTAGTGAAGTTGTTGATGATGATGATGATGAGCCAACTTGTAGAAGCTCTTGCAGTTCAGGATCTTCATCTTGAGCGTGTGCAAGGCTTTGGTAGTTGATGGGCTCATTTATTTCTTCCACTCTTGAAAGCGCGTCTGCGACAACATTATCCTTTCCCGCTATGTACCGTAAGTCCGTACTAAACTGTGAGATGAAGTCTAAGTAGCGGAACTGTCTCGGTGAACATTTGTCTCTAGCGGTGGTGAACGCAAACGTCAGAGGTTTATGATCCGTATAGATGGTGAATGGTCTGGCCTCGACCATGTGACGGAAATGTCTGATAGCGTCGTATACGGCCAGCAGCTCCCTGTCATACGGACTGTACTTCTTCTGAGTAGGATTTAATGGTCTTGAGAAGAATGCTAGCGGTTCCCAGGCTTCTGGTGCTGTGCGCTGCTGTAACACCGCGCCGATGGAAATATCAGAGGCATCGGTGTGGATAGCGAGCTCGACGTCTGTCCGTGGATGGGCAAGAAGAGTGGCTTGAGAGAGAGCTTGCTTACATGACTCGAATGCTTGCATCATGACAGATGTCATCTCGATCTCTTGCGTAGGTTTCTTCTTCGGGCCAGACAGCACGACGTTCAATGGCGCTTGTAATGCTGATGCACCTGGTACAAATCTTCTGTAGAAGTTGAACATGCCCAGGAATCGTCTGAGTTCCTTCACGCTCTTGGGCACGGGGTATTCTAAGATGGCTTGCACCTTGGACTGTAGCGGGCGAATCCCATCTGCGGACACTTCATGGCCGAGAAAGGTGATTTTCGTTACACCAAACTCACATTTTGCAGTGTTGATGAGGATTCCGTATTCTGACAGTCGTTGGAATAGCTGGTGAAGATGCTGCTCATGCTCTTCTTCATTTGGGGAGAAGATCAAAATATCGTCCAGATATCCGTAGCAGTAATCTAGGCCTCGCAGCGCTTCATCCATGAAACGTTGGAACGTTTGAGCTGCGTTTCGGAGACCAAACGTCATGTACGGGAACTGAAACAGGCCAAAAGGGGTAATAATGGCGGTTTTCTGAATGTCCTCTGGATATACTGGAATTTGGTTGTAGGCTTTGACTAGATCGACTTTTGAGAAGATTACACTTCCGGCGAGTTGCTGCGTGAAATCTTGAATGTGTCGGATCGGGTACTTGTCTGGGATTGTGCGTGCATTGAGAGCACGGTAGTCCCCACATGGTCGCCAGCCGTCATCTTTCTTGGGTACTAGATGAAGCGGAGATGACCATGGGCTCTCAGACGGACATGCCGTACCATTTTGTAACATAGCCTCGAACTCCTTTTGCGCGATCTTGAGGCGATCCGAAGGAAGGCGTCGAGGTTTGCTTGAAATTGGTGGGCCAGGAACAGTGCGTATATGATGCACCGTATTATGCTTGGGTACCTTTGGCGTACCTGACGGGCGTGTGATGTCAGGATACTGGCGCAGGATCTCATGGTACTTGGAGTCCCCTGACATCACCTTCACTGACGAGATGTCATCCGACTTATCCTGGGTCGGTACGGCGGCGGAGAGTGTAGTAGTGCCATCTATTATACGTTGTTTTCTGCAATCAATCAAAATATTAAAGAAAGACAGGAAATCAACACCAATAATGGGTTTAGCAACGTCTGCCACTACGAATCTCCAGCTGAATGCTCGCCGTAATCCCAAGTCAAGTGTCAGTTGCACAGAGCCGTACGTAGATATAGTTGTGCCGTTCGCTGCTGACAACTCGTAGCTCGTCTTTTGTCGGCTGCCAACCAGTGCTGTGCGCGGGTACACACATAAATCAGAACCGGTATCGACCAGGAAGAGCACTTTTGAAGAACGGTCCATTACAAAGAGGCGGCCGGGTTTGGTATGGCAGTCGTTAGCCGCTACTTCCGGCTGCCGACGAAGTTTTCCGACCCTGGGTAGCTGCAAGGCCTGGTACAGCGAGTGGATTTGTCTCCAAATCTGAAATGATACCAGCAAATAGACGGGTCTCTTGGCTTCGACGCAGAACGTGAACGAGCTCTTCGTCCGACTGGAGTTTTGTTCCTGCTGCGAGAGTCGATGCGCGAACGTGAACTTGAGCACGGTTGATCGTAAAATTTAGATTTTAGTGCAGCAATTTCGGCTGTCAGCTCTGCCATTTGTTTCGCCATGACATCGATGTTCGCGGAGCTGTCATTTCGCACTGCACAAATTTGCGGTCCCTGTGGCACGAGATCACACACTTTATCCGCTAAATCAGCTAGCTCATCGAGCGATGATTTCGGCTGCGATGCGATCACGATTTGCAAATTTTTCGGTAATCTGCTCGACCAAACCGTTCGCAAAAAGTCGTCCGTCACAGACGTTCCGGCTAAGGTACGCAGCTGGCGTAAAAATTGAGACGGTCTTCTATCGCCCATTTGCTCGTCCTTCAATAATTGCAGCGATTTCTTCTCTTGCGACAATGACAAACGTGAAATAAGCTCGGTTTTCAATTTGACGTATCGGTTTTCGTCCGGCGGAGAGTTTATAATATCTTTAACTTCAACCGCGTATTGATGGTCCAATTGTCCGATTACGTAGTTAAATTTTGTTGAATCGGCCGTTATTCCAGAAAGTGAAAATTGTGCTTCCATCTGCGAAAACCATAACGCAGGCTCTTGCGGCCAAAACGGCGGCGCTCGCACGGCGACTTTGAAAACAGCGCCGTCAGTGTCACTCGAGCCGTTACCCATTTCCATGTCAATCAAAATGCTTTCAAAATAGTTCCGAATAATTTCTTACTTGATTTCCTTGATATTTTTGTCCAATGCGGGGTCACCAGTGTAAATGCGCCTCCTGAGGCTCCGTAGAATGATAACACGTACAGGATAGGGCACACCAACGTTTAATAAAGGAATAACAAAAGGAATAGAATATTTACAATAAAGGAATTTAAGAAACTGTAAAGCAAGGGATAATATTAAGGATCGACTGCAGCAGCAAGGGATAGAACGTGAGGCGACTGTTACGCTGGTTCGAAGGCGAATGAGGTCCTCGGCATTTGAACGGCCGCGCAGTTCCACGCGCCGGTTGGCAGGTGTTCGCACACTAGCCTGCCAGCACGCTTAACCGACTGCGTCCAGGGGGGTAATGAATGTATCTGGCCGCTTCAAACTTATCCCTATAAGAGATCTCTACCAGTTAACGTTTGAGTAGATGAGAGGAGCATTAAACGAGGGACCGACAAAGTGTAAGCTTAAAATCCCAAATAGCGAAAGCCACAATAGAGCGTACATATCTAAGTAGTAGTAGTTGTATTTATTTGTTCTGAAAAGATTCGACAGTGGATCACAATCCATGATTGAAAAAATCGCTTGTACCTCCATAAACTGAAACAGACAAATATAAGACACTTTCATAATTGCAATTATGATGTAGTTATGCACCTATTATACATCATATAAATTAATTCTATGCTCGCCCAGAATATAATTACGGAGATTAAGCAGAAGCTTAGTTAGAATCATGTTGACCTTATTAATAGTATAAATAGTTATGAATAGTTTCGTAGCTACTGGTATGTCTGTAGAATTTATTATCCCGTTGAAGATTGAGTCGACATTCATGTAGAATTACGGCTGTTATTTGGAAACTTATCAATCTGATTATCTTACACCTAACACGTCTGTATAACTTGCTTTATTTATCGTCGAAACAAGATAGGATCGTATATTTATACGAGTACTGTCGCATGGCATAGCCGAATCAAGACTTAATGAGAGAAGAGTACAACTCGTGCCTAGCGCTATTGCTGAACTTAAACTTAAATATTGAACAATATTTGAGATCAGTGAACCGCAGACTTGAAATATTTGTTTGGATTGGCTTGCAGACAATTTCATTTCTCTGCATGGTGACCTCATTTTTAATACGAATAATCCCAATCCAAAGAGTAAAGCTCTGTAGTACTTTAGTAAAGCTCTAGCTTATTGGCAGCAATGGCGGCGTAACCTCAAATAACGGAGCCGCTTGTAGGAAACCACGCCATCTTGTTTCCATAGACGTTTTGATGACGTCATTCGAAGTTTTATAGTGATCGCTAATTGGCAAGGATTAGACGGCCAATATTTAGGTATCGTGTGATCCGCGGATATCGCGATCCATATCAAGAAATATTGATGCATATCGCAGCGAATCCGGTTGTTTTGAAATCTACGGTCCTATATTGACATACCAGTATCACGACAATATTGACCGTTTATAATACATGCCAATGGCGGTACCGCGATTGGTTGGTGTAAATTAGAGCTTAGCAAGTAGATCTGACACAAAAATCCAAATATTCTGTTTTCATTTCATTTCTAGTCTGGTATAGATTTGAAATGGCGGGAAATGGGCTAGGACTTCACAATAAACGAATACAAACTTGTAATGCTGCATTGAGGTTATAATGCTGCCAAGTTTTAAACTTCATACGATCCACAATTAACGTAATTACCTAATTAAGTTAAAAAGGTTTTTCTGTTGTTTAGTTAGTACTAAACAAGTGGGCCACGTTAGACTAAACGTGGCTATTACCTCTTGCTACCTTGGGCTCTGTCTACCTCGTAAGGGATAAAGACGCGATTTATGTATGTATGTGAATAACATATATTTTGATAAGATTATATAGTTGAAATTTTATCTATATAATATGCATGAACGAAGAGATTGATGAATGTGGATGAAGCGAAAGAAGTATGTCAGGATCGTAGCAAGTGGAACAAAATAGTCTCTGCCTACCCCTGTGGGAAAGAGGCGTGACGGTATGTATGTATGTAATTTTATCTATCAGTAAGCTTAAACACATCTTCATGTTGTATAAGAAAATTGCTTGAAAGCTTAGCGGAAAAGGTGAAAGGTCTGTGGGAGGTGTGAATAACCACCAGCTGCGCTGGGTGCTTATAGTTGACCCGAAAAATTGCTTCGCTAACACATCATATTACAGAGTACCGGTGGAGCGTGGTTGGAGGAATTCCACGAGTTATTTTTTATTTACGTTTAATTCCCTGTAAAATTCTAATAAGTGAACAGGAAACAAAGGCTTTTAATTGGAATTTTCTCAAAGAGCTTTTTGTGAATTGGATTCATAAATTTGCTTAGGTAATTGATTTCTTAATGTCCGCAACACAATAAATTGGCCGGCTGTTGCTCGATAAATCAGTAAGCACATTATAACTCTGCTTTTTTCTTTTACTTGAGTTTCAGAGTTAATTGATTGTATATGTTTATTTATTAAAAGTAGGGTATTCATCGTTTTAGTAGCTATAATTTCTTTGAAACCATGAGTATAAAAATACTAATTTTAAACAACTTTAAAATTTACCAATACCACCCAACCAACCAATTGCTTCTCTACATCACTATTTTGATTCCATTTTCCACCTACACGCCCACAATCTTGCTAAATGTGGCCTACAGGTACCTGTTACCTTAGACTCTGTCTACCCCGTAAGGGATAAAGACGTGATTTGTGTATGTATGTATGTTTAAAATTTAATACTTAATGATAAGAGTTTAAAGTACGTTTAAGAGATCCTCAACTGAAAGTATGAAGCCGCTTGTATGAGTGGGCACGTAATATGTGTAATCCACATTAATTAACTTGGGGATCCAGGTCATGTTCTAATCATTAATAAAGCTCATGTTCTTTCCTAGACGACGTTGCCCGTTAAAATTTCCCTTTAAAAGTGTAGTAACCTCTAACTCACAACAGACAATTGCTTCCGTCTCCTACTTCTAACCGTTCTCATATTTGACATGACATTATTATTTGTTTTCATGTTCACTGTATTGTTATTGTTACTTGTTTTATTCCAAGAAATATACATGCTTATTTTGGCTGTCTCGCTATTTTCCTCAAGATCTCGTATTAATCTGTCAATGTTACCAAAAGGCACTGTTAAAGCTGTTCTAAAAATAAACGCTAAAATATTGTTTGATTTCTTGTCTCGTTTATATTGACATCATACCACATCGTACACACAAAATCAACAATACCGCAGTACACTTCATTATTATCTTACAAAAACAAGACTGAAGGGTCTAACGTATATTATAATGTCACATTAAAATTATGCTGTTTTGTTCTGACAAGTAATTCAAACAAATAATTATTTATTATTAATTAAGTAGGTATGCAAAATAAACACGAAGATTTAACATTGTCTCCTTTTCCAGCTGTTTGGTGGGCGAGGGCGGAGGATGAAGGCCACGACGCTCGGGAAGGCGACGACGTGACGTTGCGTTGTCGCTTCGCCCTCGAGCCTCTTGCCGGAGAGTCCCTCACCTACTACTGGGTCCGTAGCACTGCGAGTGGACACGACAATGTTGCCATCGGGAACATACCACTCGAAACTAACTACCAGTAAGTAAATTCTTTGTTTTCAATTTCTTAATAATCGCGCTAAATAGCGTAACGTAGGTGTTCGACAGAGTTAGTGAAAAACGAGGGCCAAAGTCGTAACGAATACTGATCATGTTTTATGTCGGGTTCTGGTGTGCCTTCGCTTAGGCTTTTCTCCTCTGTAATCATTATTTGTAGTCGTCCATCCAGGTTGAAGTTCAAAGATATCCTTAGGAGCTGTAAGTTATAGCTTATAATTAGTTGACAAGAACTTATTTGACTTTCTCAAAATAGCCGCATATTGGTCGATCGACGTCTTTCTTTACGCTTTTTTTTCAAGAAAATATGTGCCCATCATCAGGCTCAAAACAAATGAAAAGTACCTAAAGACGGGAGTTCTGTGAACGGTCAAGTGAGGTCGTTAAAACTATTCCCCGATGTGTGCTAATAATGTGCAACCGAGCTTTACCAAGCAAACTAGTTTAGCTACGCACTAGTGCACTAGGCGAGGCGTAGTTTTACCCAGACTCACTTTGTTGTCCGAAAATTCTGTCTTTATATATATTATTATTATGTCTGAGCCATTAGAGTACTCGAATATTGCGATGACATCGTCTTCCATGAATGCGATATGTCTGTCCTGTTTATTTTTAAACTTGCAGACACAGACATACGATGCAGTTAAACCGACATTATATGTAGCTCTACATTGAATTGTACAATTACTGGAACATCGACAAAGTTGCGTTAGACATGGTAGATCACAGATAGTATGTATCGATCAATTCCTAGATTCCTGTTGCATCCCAACGCTAGTTAGCAACACTATTGAACTCGAGCTCGATACTGAATATGCGGTCACACATGCGATCCATGCGGAACAGTAAAATTGCCAACTGGCTACTTACTACACTATTTGTACTGTTAGAGGCCTCAGCCAGGTCTCACGATAGACGAATGGCAATGTTCTTTTGCTTGCAATAATACCAGAACGTGCCATTCGCGAGTAGCATATTAATATCTAAGTTGCTTTTAAAAGGCCTGATCGACTGAGCTAACGCTCTGTGTACTTCGAGCTAATTCAGATTCTCGTAAGGAGACTCGGCCATAAGAGAAGTTTAAATCTAGAATTCAAATATTGCCCTTACGTCAAACGATTACCTCCACTGGTAGTTATCACTAGTAACGCACTTTTTTTTCTTGTAGTGTTGTTCTGTCCTTTGTAGCAAGTTGTTGGTTACCTTATATTGCAGTGATTCTTAATCTTTTTCAGTCACGGACCCCTATAAAATCAAGCACAATTTCCATGAACCCCCTAATAAAAAAGAGTAGCGATTACAACACTTTTGGTGGCATTCATTTATATTGTCAAGTGGTCGGCAGCTGAGACTGCGGACCCTCATACGTACACTCACGGATCCCCAGGGGTCCGCGGACCACAGGTTAAGGAACACTGCTATATTGCTACTGTTGCTAGCTCATCAATTGTACCTAACTAGCGCTACGCTAGCGCTCTGTGTTAGACTCATGAAACTTTGTCGGCAAACCTGATTTCGATTCACGTAGTGGCGTAGTTTTAAAGATCTAAGCATACATAGAGACAGACAGACAGACAGTGGAAAGTGACTTTGTTTTAGACTATGTAGTGATGTTTGGGTAATGAAATGATCTAGCCATTTTCGATATCTCAACATGGGTATTTAAGTAAACAACTAATTATCATTAATTGCCAATAATTATCATTAATTATCTAATTATTATTAATTGCTCATTATACTCGTATAGGAATTACAATGATCGTACCAGACAATAATGCCCGGAATAAATAGTTTCACAATTGTTGTATTCGGAGCTAAAATTAAAGAAGTTGCAAATACTTTTGTATTCCATCGTCAAGCCCTAAGTTTCCTAGCGAAAAGTTCTTTGCCACACAATACACAATACATGTGAAGGAAACAGGCTTATGCCTCCATAACTTTAGATTAAAAGGCGCCTACGCTACGATATGTGCTCAAAGATTATACGACTGCCAAAAACTATACATAAGCAGCCATTAATTTCGTGAAGCATTTTGGGGCGAGGACCTCACCCAATCTCACTTGAGGGGAAAGGCTGGGTCTCGGCAAATGTGACGAAATAAAGAACAGTCCTTCACAATAATATTTATAACGTTCACCTGAACGAACAAACGATCAAAATGCGTCCACGCTTAAACACGCATTTTTTTATATAGACGTGTGATATTTTGGAGCTGTGTCCATCCCATGACTACTCACTGAGAGGGAGGGCGGATAAATAATCGTCGAAATCGCCTCAGGTTGTTTATGGACACCTCCTAAGCTGCATTAAGTACTCCATTAAAATAGCGATTTCTGTTCTAGGAATTCGTTAACTGGTAACGATAGTTTACTTAAAGTTTCACAAAACCAGTCCGTGCATTGGGCTGATTGCTATGTAGCACAAACTATTGTTTGCGCACCCCAAAGTGTTCTAGCTGACCTAGGGTTACTCTCACGCCACTATTAGGTAATCATTTCTGTATTTCGACGATATACTGGCATTAATCATATTTAATGTTACAATACTTACCTGTAAATAGTTAATTAAATACACGTAACGTCCATGACTCCGGTACAAACATTCGTATTCATTATACAAGTGCCTGCCCCTACCGGGATTCGAACCCGGGCCTCCTCAATGACTTCACGGCCGAAATCAAAGAGAATATAATTTTACTAGCTGTTGCCCGCGGCTTCGCACGCGTGAACCATGAGCATTTCAAAGAAGCAAGCAATCAAGCAAGCAAGCAAGCGAAACTGCAAGCTTTCAAGCAAGCATGCAAGCATGTAAGTATGCAAGCAGGCATGCAAGCAAGCATGCAAGCATTTAAGTATGCAAGCAGGCATGCAAGCAGGCATGCAAGCAGGCATGAAAGCAGGCAAAGCAAGCATGCAAGCAAGCATGCAAGCAAGCGTGCAAGCAAGCACTCAGCGAGAATGCATGAAAGCATGACATGCAAGCGTGCAAGCAAGCACGCAGTGAGCATGCAAGTAAGCATGCCAAGCAAGCGTGCAAGCAAGCATGCATGCAAGTAAGCAAGCGAACCATGAGCATTTCAAAGAAGCAAGCAATCGAGCAAGCATGTAAGTATGCAAGCAGGCATGCAAGCAGGCATGCAAGCAAGCATGCAAGCATCTAAATATGCAAGCAGGCATGCAAGCAAGCAAGCAAGCAAACCTGCAAGCTTTCAAGCAAGCATGCAAGCATGTAAGTATGCAAGCAGGCATGCCAACAGGCATGCAAGCATGTAAGTATGCAAGCAAGCATGCAAGCAGGCATGCAAGCAGGCATGAAAGCAGGCAAAGCAAGCATGCAAGCAAGCATGCAAGCAAGCGTGCAAGCAAGCACGCAGTGAGCATGCAAGTAAGCATGCCAAGCAAGCTTGCAAGCAAGCATGCATGCAAGTAAGCTCGCAAGCAAGCATGCATGAAAGCAAGTATGCAATCAAGCATGCAAAGCAAGGACTCAAGCAAGCATGCAAGCAAGCCCCCGCATTGCCCCGCTGCCTTAATTTTTCTGAAACTGTAAATATTGCAGGATTTTTATAAAACAAACCTAACCTAACCTATAGGGCTGTCCTAAAATATATCCTAAATAGCTTTTGCCCACGACTTCGTACGCGCTAAGATGTAAAACGAAAAAATAAGTTTTTCAACGGGAAATTTTGGGGAGTGCTGTCGGAGTTCACTTAAAGCCTTTAAAGATCACACGTTATAAATGTTAAGTCTCTTTCTTCCGCTGTTTCGTCTCAAAACGTAAAATCCCGTTTTTTCTCGTCCCTGTGGGCGTTTCGGAAAATCCTTTCTTAGTGTTCCCTTACACTCCCGAATAAACCTACGTGACAAATTTCAACTTTCTGCTGTTCCCGTTTTTCCCGTTCCCGTAAGAACTGAATATATAAATCCCGATTTTTCCTTATCCCGTGGGAATCTCCAAACATCCTGAAATTAGTTTCTTAGTTTTGTAATCACTTACTTTTGTATCAACAATAAATGTTCTGATTCTGATTCTGATTCTGATTCAAATTTGAAGAGTCTAGTTATTATAGTTACTGAGATAGCGTCACTCGGAATCGAATATAATAATTCCCGTTTTTTCCTTATCAGTGCGTCCTACCCGTCATGACCTACGGAGCTGAGACGTGGACACTCACGGTAGGGTTGGTCCACCAGTTCAAAGTCGCTCAGCGAGCTATGGAAAGAGCTATGCTCGGAGTCTCTCTGAAGGACAGGATTCGTAACGAATACATCCGACAGAGAACCAGAGTTACCGACATAGCTCAAAGAATTAGTAAGCTGAAGTGGCAGTGGGCCGGCCATATCTCGCGAAGAACCGACAACCGCTGGGGGAAACGTGTTCTTGAGTGGAGACCGCGACTTGGCAAACGTAGTGTAGGACGCCCTCCGGCCAGGTGGGATGACGATCTGCGACAGACTGCAGGCAGATGCTGGATGCTTCAAGCTAAAGACAGGGCGCTGTGGCGCTCATTAGGGAAGGCCTATGTCCAGCAGTGGACTAACATAGGCTGATGATGATGATGATGATGATGAGATATACCCACACATTTATAAAAAAATAATTTTCCCGTAGGAAAAGGTATTTTCCCGCGGTAAAAAGTAGCCTATGTCACTCAGTGATAATGTAGCTTTCTAACGGCAAAAGAATTTTTGAAATCGGTCCAGTAGTTTCGGAGCCTATTCAATTCAAACAAACAAACAATCAAATCTTTCCTCTTTATAATATTATTAGTATAGATTACATGTGTAACGGTTTTGGCAGCGCACGCCAGAATAGCTCGCAGATGGTTGATTTACTTTTTATCCCGGAAAAATGAACGGTTCCCGAGGGATATATTTGTTTTTGTTTTTTTCGCTATTTACTATTACTATAATTACTATTACTACATCGCGACGTAATAGTAGTAATAGTACCCACTTAGTAGTAATATATTCATCACCATCATCATCATCATATATCCCTCGGGAACCGTTCATTTTTCCGGGATAAAAACTATCCTATGTCCTTTCCCGGGACTCAAACTATCTGTATACCAAATTTCAACTAAATCGGCCCAGCGGTTTAAGCGTGAAAAGGTAACAGACAGACAGACAGACAGACAGACAGACAGAGTTACTTTCGCATTTATAATATTAGTAAGGATGACTACTATCTACCAATTCGAATATCAGCTAGGTAATTAAAATATTTTTGAAACGAAAGATGAGGACATCAATTTATTTTAAGAGTATGCACATAATTGAGTACAGTCAACGTCAAAGTAAGTGATCAAAATCAACGTTTCAAAACATCTTCTAGCATGACGTGTCTGATATAACAAGTCATACCAAAGTGTCAGTTTTAAATTAAGTCTTAATTAGTCAAAAGAAAGTGATCATAAATAACAACACCGAGACAGAAATGGAAGTGGCAAATCAGTGTTTCAAAATAAAATAATAATACACGATGTCATAATTATGAATGTGTCAAGTAAATAACAAAAGAAAAACAACATTTCGTATTGTCGGAAACGTCTGAATAAAAGCTCGATAAAAAAGGATTTATTTAAAATATAACCAAAAATCTCACAATACAATGACTAACTGTTTGAATGGCATGTCACTTAGTTTTCAAGGATCACTTACTTATGACACGTTTTGTGTTCATTTACTTCTAATAAACTACAATAGTCAGTAATATTTGACTTAATTTAATGTTTATTATACTATTTTGGGAGCCTAGTTCATCAATTTCTTTTGGTGTTGACTGTACCTACTTAATGCTGCATACAAAAAATATTTTTTTTTTTTCCCGTCAGGTGCGGATCTTAATTTGTCGCGAGTATTGTACAGAAAAAACGATGGCTACTCACTTATTTATCTAGGGTACATAATTATCAACTTATAAATATGAATAAATATAGATACATATGTAATGTTTGTACTTGACTGTACTTAATTAAGTGAAATGTTACGTTAAATTTCTTCAAAAGACCGTGTTTACTTTTGATCTCAGTCACTGTTTGTCCTTGCCGAGGAAACCCTTAAAAAAACTAAACAGTGTTTTGCTCAAAGATAATTTTTTATCAACATTAAATAATTTAAAGGTTTGGTTACGTTACTCATTAGCACATAAGAAACTAAGATGTTACTTGTCAAGACGTCAAACCTATTTCATTAGGTTAACAATCTTCGATCGTTACGTATAAATCTAATACATATATACAATACACTACAATAAAATATCTCTTTATTGATATCACATCGTAAATAACATGAAGTGCAAATGAACTTCAACCGTCAAGTGGTAGACCTCATATTTGGCCGACTATACATAGAGAAAATTAATAGGTAAGTAGTAGCAACAGTAGCAGGTACTCTGTGTATTTTTCCGTGGCACTATGATAGCTGCCGGTATCATCATTACAATAGTATAAATCAAAGTCGCTCCACGCCGTCTGTATGTACGCTTAGATCTAAACTACGCAACGGTTTTAAAATAAGGTTTTCATCAATAATTGTAATGATTCAAGAAGAAGGTTTATAACCTGCGCGAATCCGGAGCGTATTGCTAGTTAAACGATAATTCTTGCAATAATTACCAACAGTTGGAAGCAGTCCGAAACTGTAACCGTCGATAACAATATCAAATTATCGCTTATAGTTTCTAAATCCCGTTAATAAACCACGAGTTATCGTTGAAAACTTTGTATGTCACTAGCATAGTAAACAGCAAAATATGGAAATTCAGGGGCGAGCTTTAATGCAGCGTTTAATTTTCAGGATCACGTACGCGCCGTCGGAGGGTCGGTACGACTTGTTGGTTGCCAACGTGTCGTACGACCGCGACAACGGTCGGTTCGAGTGTCGCGTGAAGGCCGGTGGCTCGGGTCGGACGCTACACTCGCAGGTGCGCTACGACTACAACGACATAAAAATGAGGCCGGTCCGCACTGAGCGAGCGGGCTCGCGAAGCAGCCGCATGAAGCATCATTTTGTTTGAAACAGGGCTCAAAAACGGACCAAAAGAGTTCCCTCGATCAGTGTGGACAGCTGTGGATCTAATCTAATTGATTGATTGTACACGACAAACATGAATGTGTAATTTTAGGACACCTCATTTGTTTACGTAAGGCGTAATAGTTTTGTTAGTATTTTGCTGTCTACGACAGTACTTATTGTGAAAGCGAAAAAATACATAAATTATAAACTGTCTAGACTGCGATACTTAGTAATCCTAGTCTGCTTCACCGCAATGTAAATACGCTTCTTTAATGTTAATAATACCTAATTAAATATTTGTCTTGCGGGTATCTATTTCTAATACATTAATGTTACAAATACAAATACAAATAACTTTATTTCGCTTGAAACATGGTACAGAAGATGGAGCACAAATAAAATTGGACAGTTCACACATTTCACCAGTAACTGGCATGCAAAATTTTACAAATTAAGTATTTACTTAGGTAGGTACAATTAAAATAATCAAATCAGGTATACATTATTGGTCAAAAGAGGAAAAGTATTCAGCCACAGAGTAGAAGGCTTTTTCCACAAGCCATGCCTTGAGTTTGAAAAGAAATTCATTTGCCGCAGCAACCTTTACGTGTATTGTCATTGTTACGTTTATTACGAAGGCAAAAAAGGGTATACATACATCTGCCTAATAATCGGATTTATAAATTCTCATTAAAAAACCTTTTGAACAGCGACAAGTCCACTTTCTTCCAAGCTTTTATTTAACTTGCCGTCTTAGTCTGTCTATTTGTGTGAGTCAAACTTACAAGTAAAATTTTACCCACTTCTAGTAGTGAAATGGACTTGAAATTTAGTATGAATACGTATGTAGGATTGATGACAATCCATAGGTTCGTTTACTTATTTACTACCTACTTGTGCAGTCAGTAAAAAAAGCTTGTTTTAATTTTTTTACCGACTTTTCCGGCTTACCGTTTATGTCAAAATGTGATATATCCGCAGGGTCATGCACTGGTGGTGTTAACGCACCCGCGGGCACCTCTGCTGTCACCTGGCGCGCGCGCAGAAGCGCAAGAAGGCAGAGAGATAAAGCTCGCCTGCTCCAGCTCTGGAGGATCACCGGAGCCGGACATCAAGTTAGTATTTTGATCTTAACTACCAGCAGCCTTTGCAGGTGAATTCTAGTAGCCCTATGTTTTTTGTAGAGTTCTAAGGGGAGTTGATGATGATGAACTTCTTCCGGTAATGTTTAAAGTTTCTTCCAGAAATAGTTATGTAACATATAGTATAGCATATCAATGATTATCTCAAAATTAAAGTTACTTCTGCAACCAACGTGTAAAAAGAGGATACGAGTAGGTAAGGTGTTGATATAGCCTACTCTCGGTTTCAAAATAGTCTTAAGCTGAAGATGTCTCATATTGGACACGTAACGCGTAACATGCGTGTTATATTAACCGTGGTAGCGTTTAACAATCGAGTCTGTGTGATGTACGTCATGCGCAAGCGGAGGTGGGTTTGATTTTCGCACGATTACATACATCAGTGGATAGTCTTGCGACTGTTGAACATTATGCTCCCAAAACATCAAACAAATCATATCACATAACATACGGTGCGTCCTTCTGCATATGGCGCCTGAAACCAAATAGTAAAGAAGACTTATCTTGACCAATTTTTATCAATACTTTTTGCATACATACAGGATTTTACTACGATCTACATATTTACCTTTATGTTATTATGACTGATATAATCGTCTGTTATCAAGTTACCACTCCATGATTGTGACCGTTGTAACGGAGTTTTAAATACCGGGTCTACGGGTACACCACCGTAAATAATGGTTAGGTATGAAGTCCTGTTTATGCTATCATGCGCGGGTGGAAGTTGTGAAGAATTCACTTAGATTGTATTCACCTTTCTCAAATCATTCTGACTAAAGTTATGGTTGCTCTATGGTCTCTTCCAAAATATTTGGGGTTAGTAATGCACGACTTGATAACTCGTGTACTGTATACAAGTTAAATTGTGGACACGAATTAAGAGGCATGCGTTATGAGGTCGCTCATTCCAGGCCGTATATTGGAGAGGCCGTACATCGGTGTCACCCCTACTAGTTAGCACTCAGGGGTAGCAACACAAGAAATCCCTCTGGAGCTGCGGTTGTTTATGGTTTATAACATAATTTACTACCGTTAAGCTACGAATCCATTAGGTGACTTTTAAATTGTGTCTCTCATGTAATAAATAGCGGACAACTCATGTTCGAAATTACAGAAGCAAAGGAGCTAGGACTTAGAAATATATGAACCATTAACTATTGATTAACTTTTAGCTTCGTTCAACTACTCGGGAGCAATAAAAACGGCTCACTTGACGTAGAAACTTGTATGAAAACTGACCCGGTTTTTTGCGCCCGAGTATACTTCCCAGTAGGTAAATCCGATCCGGAAATTCTAATTCGATACAATGGATGGATGAATGCGAGTTGAATGACTCGAAACCCGGAACTAATTGTTAATTGTATGCCGTAATAATTGTTAGTACTGTACTACTCACAAGTTACAACTTCATGATAAACTTTAGTTAGGATTCTCTCAGTGAACACATTTAGCAACGTCATAAATAATAAGTATGAAACCAATAAATCGCCATCGACTATACAGGGTGGTCCAAACACTGACGTCTAAAAAAAAAATTTTGATGCCTCACATCCGGGGCTATCCGAATATACCCCATGTATGTTGGCCGATTTTTTGTAGTTTTCGAGTAATTAATTTTTAAAGTTTTTTTCAAGAATTTTCGGGCCGAGCAGTTTATCATCATGTAACTTTTTTTGGTTACGTTTTTCTGGGTGTTTTTTTTTGATGACATTATCCTCACAAACTGCACTTTCACACGTAAAATAATCAGCTTCCCAACCATGAGCCAAGTTACAATAAAATTGACCGAAAGTGAAAATTTTACCTTTGAGCAAATCGAAGTTTGATTTTGTAATAAAAAAAAACTAAAAATCTCAGAATTCAAAGACCATAAGTAATTTTAAAAACTTCGCCAATCTCTAAACTTGCAGAATAATACAAAAAAAGTGACACTTAATAGGTCATAATTTGCTGAATTCGACTTTCAAACGTACTAAGGTAGAATGTGTAATAAAGAGTCAGTTGTTAGTAACATAAAAACTGTTCTATTTTGGCCGAACCTAATTTGGTACTGGCCATCAATAAAGCCATGTAATACTTTTTATGAACAAATAAATGTGTTCTTCTTTTGTTTTATGTTTATGTTTATTTTTATTTAATCATTCAATATAAAATTACATCATCAATTAAAATTAAATGTCAAGGAATTTATATTGAAATCGTCAGTTTAAAATAAAAAAATGTCATTAATTAAAAATAAAGTACAATTCAATTTAAATACAAATTAAAAATATGTCATAAAATGGAAATTATCATTAAAAGTAAGAAAAAAAAAGTAAAAAAAAAAAAGGATAAATTAGATAAGTGTCAAAGGAATCACGTCTTTTATTGTGAAATAACTAATAGTTACTAATTCTGCTCTCGTTACGATTAATTTCTGAATTCTTCTCGCTTAAAATTAGAAGAAAGCAAAAGGACAATACAAGAAAATAGAGATGCATTCGGGAGACTAGGAGCGATTTTTTTAAGGAGATGTAGGCTATGTATCGAAGTTGACGGCAGAACATTTTAAAATATTTTATAAATAACGTGTTTAAATTAAATTGTATTGTTTTATTTGATACACGAACATTCTACCTTCGTACGTTTGAAAGTCGAATCCAGCAAATTATGACCTATTAAGTGTCACTTTTTTTGTATTATTCTGCAAGTTTAAAGACTGGCAAAGTTTTTAAAATTACTTATGGTCTTTGAATTCTGAGATTTTTAGTTTTTTTTTTAATTACAAAATCAAACTTTGATTTGCTCAAAGGTAAAACTTTCACTTTCGGTCAATTTTATTGTAACTTGGCTCAAGGTTGGGAAGCTGATTATTTTACGTGTGAAAGTGCAGTTTGTGAGGATAATGTCATAAAAAAAAACACTCAAAAAAACGTAACCAAAAAAAGTTACGTGATGATAAACTGCTCGGCCCGAAAATTCTTGAAAAAATCTTTAAAAATTAATTACTCGAAAACTACAAAAAATCGGCCAACATACATGGGGTATATTCGGATAGCCCCGGATGTGAGGCATCTAAATTTTTTTTTTAGACGTCAGTGTTTGGACCACCCTGTATATTCTCCGCAATTCGGAGAATTCGCCTCAACGTGACTGCTCTGCTTGCGGTGGTCTCCAACCCACCAATCTAGATAGCCAAAAATTAACTGCTTGCGGGTTTGCCTTTTGTCTACACTACCTAATATTATAAAGAGGAAAGATTTGTTTATCATTACACATAAACGGATAACTCACGTGTAAAAAGTCGAGTGACTATTTCGTAGTCCTTTTTCCAAGAGCGCTCGCCCCGGCGGCAGCGACACGAACACTGCGCGCCAGCGCTCTTCTCGCGCGGCTGTTCGACGCAACTGACAGCGGCGCACAACTACCCTCGTTTTCATCGTCATTTTTATTATTGTCAAATGTCGTTTATGTGTAATGATAATTAAGTCTCACGGTAGTTTCATGTTGAAAGATTTGTTTGTTTGTTTGCATTGAATAGGCTCCGAAACTAATAGACCGATTTGAAAAAATCTTTTACCATTAGAATCCTACATTATCCCTGATGAACATAGGCTATACACATTTTTAATTCTGCGCGGACGAAGTCGTGGGCAACAGCTACTTTACTATAAAAACCTACGTTTTGAATAGATGCTGTAAAATGCGAAACGACACCCCAGATTCCAAAAAAGGCGCTCTGGCGAGTCATCCCATCTGAACTGCCCGGCCACGCTCTAGGTAAATTAAATATGTAGTCGACCTCGTTAAGGAACAAATAGGCTGTGCGTTAAATTAAACAGTAGGTTTAATTCTAACTTCTATTTGCGCTCCCGGTGAAAGCATTTCGCGAAAGTGCGTCTAAACATGGTAAGTATAAACAGGGAACGAATCCCTAAATCGTAAAATGGATTCTGCAAATTTGGAAAATATGTTTGTAAGACCTATTAAACTACACCCCACCCATGGGGTAGATTGAAAAAAGTCCTCCCTTACGTGTAGGGTGTAAGTGTCATAAAAAAGTTTTTCGTTTTTTTTTCTATTACATTTTCGGCGTAACTATTATGTACACCCATGTCAAATTACAGTTTTTTTTTTTATTTGTAGTAGTACCTAGGCACTGAGCTAGACCCCAAACAGACAGACGGTCGCGGAAAAAGAATAATGGTTCCGTTTTTGCCATTTTGACTACGGAACTCCTAAAAAGAAAAAAATAAATACCTTTTTAGTTTTCTTGACATCGCCGTCAACATTTTTAGTCTGTACATTTTAGTCGGCCGGCACTTACCTAGCCTAACGCAATTATCCCGTCAGCGGCCAACTCTCGGGCGCTGCTAACATGAAAATAGCTCTTGTTAGTTGTGAAAATAATGCTAATATTAACTTATAGCTTTTATTAACATTTTCATTCAACATTGAGAAAACAAGCCGCCATCTCGTTTGCTTTCAGATAGAATCACTTGTTGTGCTGAGCAGCGTTATCCGTTGTACTGGGGTCGAATGCAGCCACATATGTTAACCATTGATTACCTCAGCTTGTATATAGACGCTTTCATTTCTACCCCAAACATGTAACGCGCATAATATTGTCGCCCTTTAGAGCCGCTCGCGCAGTGTCAATAGAGTTCAACCATTTAAACGTTAAAATTAGGCTAAATCCATACATTTTGACAATCCTTAACCCTGAGTTAACTCGACGTTATGTAGGTAGTTTCCTTATACAAGCCCGTTTTAATTACCTAAACTTTGTAATGTGAATAAAATAATATACTTACTTATTTTCCATCCAATTTCTAGTACAAACAAAGAAGCAAGCGGATTAGACGTCAATACTAACTATCAGATGATTAATTACTTTCTGCCGCGTTCACATAAGTATAGGTATTTCTAAATCACACTGTCAATCATGAGTCGTGTATCGGGTGGATCGTGTGTGCTTGTGATTTTAAGAAATACGTCAGCGATTCACATAGTGTGTCATGGGTTGAATTACATATGTGGCAGTGGTAGCGTTAGGGGTTGGGTTTTGGCATGAAAATATACGTTTCATAATAATATACCTAGACGAAACCGTCTTGCTCGTGTAATCGCGGAGTGGCAAAGTAGTTCGTTTCAGTTCGTTAATCTGATTGCCTTTGGAAAGTTCCGAAAGGATTCAAAGATTCTGTGATGTGTGTGAATATCTTCATGAATGAGCATGAAGAAACGTTATCAAACGAAATCTGATCCCGTGTTCACCTAAACCCGATTTTCTGTGTCAGGTGTTAATTTCAGAAACAAAAAACTTGAAACAGATAAGTCATGAAAATGTTATGTAATACAAACGCCAAAACAATAACATTATCACAAGCAATTATGTCACTATGACACTATCCATTTCGATATAACGTGATAGCTCTTATTACGCACTTTCAATTGTTATGTCAAGGCTATTCAGAAAAAGCAAAGCCCTTGAAGAAATCTCCTAATCATTTACTTGTACCTTCGGGCACCGTCTGCTTAGCTATTCCCCTCGTTGAACTGCCCCCACTGAAATGACATCTTGATAAGTATGAGTTTTGTAATATTTGATAAATAATAAAAGGATATCTTTTATCCCTGAGAGAGAGAGTAAGACCAAAACAAAATGTTACCAAAACACAAAGTACCAAAATTAATTCACTTTAACGCGCCCTTTTATAAACAAAAACAAAGTTTAAAAGCTGCATTCTTTTAATATCGAGAATCTACGGTTTATTAAAATATAAACGGCGTACAAAGAAGGTAACAGATAAAAAACGGGATCTAAATGGGGCGATAAAATTTATGGAGGCAGTGACTCGGATTCAATTAGAGTTGGAAGAAGGCAAGTACGGGCGGCGGGTAATGAATGCCACCGATACTTTGCTGGGCTCAATTAAGGACCAGCCCGCGACCATGTCAACAACCTTCGAAAACCTCTCAAAGAAACTGGATTATTGTTTCAAACAATATTTTGTTAACTTTTTTTTACGTAAAATTCGATCGTAGGAAGGTGTCTTAGTCCATACTAAGACCATAAGTGGAACTATTTTATCGTTTCTTCCTTAATCTTGCATTAACGGTTTACGTTTATGTAAACGGTACTTAATTATGGTTGCTGTTTAAAAACTAAACAATACTGGCATTGTGTACCTAGAATTGCTGAGTTTTGGCTTGTTATTTTCACTCAAGCATGGCTGTGCCTATTTATTTAGTTCATGTATCCTATTTGTTTTATGGGGCTTGGAAACTCACGTGTGATTTGCGCACGGGCGGGTCGTAGAGGAAGAAAACGCGCGCAAGATGGGTCCTTTATCCTTAACCTGTTCGCGCGTGAGTGTGGGGCCCATTTGGTACGAACATTATGGAAAATTTGTGGAGTCTTATAGTTTCTAATATATTAGGCCGAGATATTCAATTCAATTAAAGAATGTACTTAACCTATTTCTTAAATAATACGATTTATCAGGTTCACAGTGGATCCAAGCCTCTTCCAACCGAGGCAACTGGACGTCAAGGGAAGGCACATGTCGAACGTTGGACATGCTACGGCTGATATGATGACGATGATGATGATGGTGATGATGATGACGATTTATCTCCAGAGATATAATACATTTATGGCGAACCGTAGAGGAAATAAACCAATTGGTTTACTGTTATCCCTTTAGTAAAATAAAAAGTTATTCTTCACTACATAGTATAAAATAAAGTCGCTTTCTCTGTCCCTATGTCCCTATGTATGCTTATATCTTCAAAACTACACAACGGTTTTTTTTAATGGATAGATTGATTCAAGAGGAAGGTTTTTATGTATAATTCTACGCAGACGAAGTCGCGGGCAGAAGCTAGTCATAAATAAAATACACATGTTACAATATTTATCTGTACCTATAATAGAAATTAAGAAACCAGAAAACTACTCATAAGTAATTACTGCTATACCGTTAATAGGATAGTACCTGGGTGCTGGGTGTTTTTTTATACAGTTATTTAAAAAAACGTTATGAACTCTTTAGGTATACTTAATGCAAGTTAGGACGCTATATGATTTTTTTTTGTAAGTACCTAACTTTTCGTATACATGTTCTAAACCGGCTTTCTGTCGAAATCTCGTAGCCAAAAAAACCGAGCAGCACTTAGTGCTTAAAACGTGTATTAATCTTAATAACGTTTTAATTGGAGACAGCAACAGCCATGGCATCACTGCACTGCGCCATTCCTAGGAGCTCGCTATTACGCGCTACTAGATCACGCTAACACTGCGCTTAAAATATTCGCAAAACTTTACACTACCGCCATTTTACGCTCAGACCTAGTATTGAAATTGCTTTCGGCGGCGAAATCTGCGAAATCAGTTAACTTAACAGCCACAACTTTCAGACAGTACCTACTTAAAGTTATATGTGGCAAATACTGGGATTCGGAGTTTTCCGTATAACTCGTAGTTTTAAATTTGTTACGCCAGTTCCGTGTCGGGATGTTCGAGAGATAAAAACTAATTATAATGGGCATACCTCGCTATTTCATGTTTTAGTTTGAGGTACACCTACGTTTACTATGAGGTATAACCACGTATGGCATTGCATTACTCAAACGACAAAATCATGATTTTATGACTCCTTGTACCTACTATCGGGAGTCCTTTTGACTATAAACTACTTTTATCTTTTACCCGTTAATCCATCTGTTTGCGAATTTTTAATAAATATAAATCAAACATAAATAGGAAAATACAAATAAGCACAAAATTCCGCGGCAAGCACGTTTAATTTACTTGGACGACGGCGTACGCCAATCCCTGTGGGATGTCTAAGGTATCGTCGAAATGACGATGTCCCTAAAGAGCTGAGAATTCGAATACGCAGAGGTATAAATGGCGTCAATAGGTGTGAGAATACGCCCATTCGGGTCGCTAAGCCATTGATAGTTATTTAGAACGATATTGGAGACATTTATCATGTCACCAAATGTAATAAACTGCTCTGGTTGGCGGTTCACTCGCCTAAGTTCATACGTTTATCATTTTCAGAATTATTATGCAAAGCTAGGAGTGTCTTCCGCTTTTGACATGATTATTGTACTAATATTTAGTAAACCACTTAGTCGTTCATAAAATAAGTGTCTGCATAGTTGTACCCATCACTATTTTGATTCCCCTTTCCATCTATACGTCCACAATCATGCTAAACGTGGCCTTTAGGTCTTGTTATCTTAGGCTCTGTCTACCCCGTAAGGGATAAAGAAGTGAATTATGTTTCTACGTATGTATGCATAGATGTATCATTTTTTTTCCAAATCGAATAGGAAATAGCTACATGACATGAACGACAAGCAAATTCTTGCCGGCGTAAGGCAAAGCTTTAATGGTTAAACCTTTTCCCCAGATGGTACCGCCACGGCTCGACATATCCCCTGGAAGCGGTGACGACGCACGGGCGCACTCGCGCCGAACCCACAGTGGCAACGCTCACGCTAACACCGACAAGGGACGACGATGCTGCCCTCTTCCGCTGCGTCGTCTGGAACCGCGCCATGCCGGAGGGGGAGCAACTCGACGCTAATGTCGAGCTCAGCGTCAACTGTAAGTACCTTAAAGCATTTTCTGGTCGTTGCAGCTAACTTCACGAGTATTCGTGGCCCCTACAAACACGCAAACAAACATCGTCACACTAAAATATGTCCTTAGCAAAATTAACAAGAGGGAGTGACTTTAAGATGTCTAAATAATGTACCTAACTAAAGAAGCATCTTGACATTCCTTTTTGTGTTTTTAGGTTTTTACATACATACATACATACCGTTGGGTTTTTTATTGTAATATTATACTGTCCTAAATGAGTAAAGCGCACGAAAGTTGCAAGTGTTTCAACAGCAAACTCCTCATCGTACCTTCCGTATTCACGACGTGTGCAGCTTTTTAAGTTTCTATAACAGTAGTTATACATATACACGTTTTATCTAGCTACAAACTTTGAAAATATCAGAAATTGTTCATTTGCTGCGTATAACTCATTGCTATAGTAGTTTTGACTTAAAAGTATAAACAGACAAAAAAATGTAGAGTCATTATTTGTTATTAATGATAACTTCTCTTCTATTTCTTTCACAGTCATCGTGTAATTCATTGTAGGCAGTAGGGCAACGAAAGAACGAATTCTGGACCTAAGCAAAATCATACTAATAACGTAATACTTTGACGTCTTTGACGCCAGCGTTATGCTCCTCTCAAACTGACTACATTTATTTAGTTTTTTGTTCCCTACATAAATTAAAATAAACGCCGGGATTGGCTTTACAATGTCAAACGGTCCACCTTCCTCCGTGGACCATAAATTTTCTTTTTTCTAATGAAACTGCTTCGAGGATTCATTCGTTTTGTCAGTTGCTAAGGAAAAATAAAAATGGTATATGTATTTTCGACCGTAATTAAAACTTCTCTATTGTTAAAATATAAAATGGGTAAGTACCTATCTTTAACGTAAGCAAGACGGGATGAAAATTTTTGCTTGAGTATACTGTAGTAGTCACACAGCGGAGCAGCCAATTGTCAAACTGCTGTAATAGATCGTGAAACTTAAACAACTCTATTGTTCTGTACTGTACGCATTCAGGAAATGTTTATGAATGTGTTTTAATACCCTCCTTTATACCAGCGCCATTCCGATATGAAACAACAATTGAATTTTATTATTGCTTGCCTTACGAAACATGAATTCATGCATGAAATATGTACAAATGTATTTATGTATGTATTATTATTAATAAAATCTCTATTTTAATGAACTATGACTAATAAAAACAGTCACAATGGCCTCATACTCGTAAGTACATATTATTATTTTTCTAACAGCAAGTTCGTCCGAATTCTTAGTTTGCTTGATAGTACAAGAAGATTTAACGTATCAAGAAAAATAACCAATTAAATGGTCCTTAAAATATTCGGAAAGTCTTGACACCAATCTTTTGTGTGTGGCGACAAAATGCCAAATTAGGTCGCCGGTCTTATCACGGGTCCCGACTAATCTTATTACCTGTTGCATTTCATAGTCTTCTTGCTTGTGTGATTAACTCGCATCGTATTGACGGGCATCAGCACGTTGGCCACAGACTTACGTTAAATATTTTTCGTTAAAAAAAATGGTCTATAGTACTTAAATAGGAAAAAAACCGCGCACCAAAGGTTCTATAACTTCGGAAAGTTAATATAAAATCGAGTGTTAGCAGAGCCCTGCTTCTAAGCAAAATGTAGGCGGTGTTTTCCGAAATATTATTTTCCAAGCCATTTATTTTTTCAAAAATATTTTCTTACCATTAAACCAAAGCAAAAATAAATAACAACATTAAAAATATAGGTGGCCAATGTGCTTGATATATCATTACGGGCAGTCCATTTCTTCGTTTTTTTAAATCACTGTATTTGAAATCAAACTAGTTCAATCTCATGTAAATTCCACAAAGAAAATCAATGTAAAAAAGGGGAAAACCTCCCTAAAATACTTCACCAACAATCCATAACATCAGGCGGAAATGACAACTTTGAAAATAACAAATTGGAACCATCATGCCATGTTCCTTGCCGAAGGGGCGGTTTCGAGCCGTCCAAAGTTTTACTTTTAAAGGGAAATAAACCGTAATAATGACTACGAGACTGACATTCTATTATATTTTAAATAAGTAACGTAATCTTTTAGTGAGATAAAAATGATCACTGCTAAGTAGGCTTCATTGGTTAGAAATAATAGTCGATCAATTTATCATTTGTGACTAAGAACTATGAAATCCTACAATGCGCGTGCACCGCCACGCACTTGGCCTGTTTTTTGCTATTCTGGAGCGGTGAAACAAAAATCCCCGGGTTACCATATCAAAGACATTTCAGTCGCAGTAGGTCGTTAATTCCCTTTGACAATTAATGAAGTCACCACGATAAGTCACACATAGTAATAGCGGTAACTCCCTTTATAGCAACTAATTAATAACTAGAGAAACGATTACATAGCGTGTAAGATACCAATTAGAAGTGTTTAAACGTTAAAATTCCTCGGCAACCACATTTCATCGTACCATCTTAATTAGTTCCGAAATTGATAAAATCGAATTAATATAATTCGGCTGAAGACAAAACACGCGAACTTCCTAAGCTAGGAATGAATGTGGAGAGTTACCTACGTAACTAATTCAGTCAAACTCCGCTTCACCAACTTTTAATCCTACTAACGAAGTTAGTAATGGTTTTCCTCTAATTGATAAAAGTTTAAGTATAAGTATCCTTCGCACATACTAAACCGAGTTCTTTGGGATAGTTAGGATTAAACTTTTAACATTAAGTCCCGACTTAAAAGCTTAGGCTGGCTTAAGAAATGAGAATAATAACTTGGCTATTAGTTGTTTTATTAAAGACTTGAGATTTTTGCGATTTTAATGCAATACTTGTCGGTGCAGATATGTCTTTCATCACCAGTGTGACAGAAAGAACCTTTAACAAAACAATTTTAGCTATTGAAAAACTTTTTTGAGTTAACGTTATGTTTTTTCATAATTTTTACAACCAAGCTTTTAAGTATCAAGCTATTGGCGCGAAAATAAGGCCCAATGCGGCCCAATCGTAAAACGGGCGGGTGTCATTACAGCCGGCACACGACACAACTTGCGGCGAAATGTTGTTTGCTCCCGTTTCTTTCGCGTAGACGTGGCCCTTGCAGTAGTAATCCCAGAGCGCAGCCGGCAGCCATGGAGGAAATGTAAAGCCTCCGCAAATAACCTCAATCAGCTGGGAGTTCGCCGCACTCGCAAAGGACACGCGAACCTGCAAACTTGGCCCGTTAAATGAAAACAAGAATCGTGAAAGGGCTTTTAGCATGCTTGTTTTTACTTGCCGCCCCGCGTTAACGCTATTTCGACGGCGAGCCTCTTAAGCTTTTAGAGAAAATCGGCGTTAATATTACAATTCTAGGGTTGAAAAGGCAAACGTATTATCTTACTGACCGTTCTAAAACTTGAATTTGTAATGTTATTATTTTATAATAGCTTATTACGGACTTCCAACACGGTTGGGCAGGAAGATAATATTTTTCCTAGGGGTCTCAAAAAGGGTCATGACTTTGTTATTTATCTAAAAGATTAAAGATGTTTATAAAATTTGAAACATCCGGTAAGGAAGAGTTTGTTGAAAATACGTGTCCCAGTTGAGCGTAATTGGGTCAACCCAGTTTGCCAGGAATGCTTCGATGTTAACTCTTTCAGAAAAAGAGATGAAGGCATGATAAGTAAAGTACTGCCAGGTGATTCAACGAAGCACGGGCCTCCGTTTACTGCACAGCCCTGAATAATTGAGTTAAGGAAACTCACCCCATGACCCTCTTTCAATTATGTAAACCCTATCTCACATAAGGAATCAACTTGCTAAATATATTATATTCAATGAGGATGGGATTCGTTAAACATTTAACGGCAACAATTAGCGACGAACTTGTTTAATTGAGATCGCCTTTCTGAAATCGGGAAACTTTTTTTTAAACTGGCATTACCTAATGTCTTTAATCGAGTCGTAGAAGGCTGCTATATAATGCGTTAAAAAGCGCTAACACCATATACCGTATACCGGGGTGACTTTGAATTATGGAAAGAATTTAAAAGGTAGTTTGATGATAAACTCATTCATTTTTATTCGCGTTTACTGCTCCTAATCGATTGCTTCATCAATCTTCTTTTCGTGTACATGTCAAACATTCACGTCATATGTAGACAATGTCGATTTTATAGCAATTTTATAACTATCAAAGTAGCCCTAATATGAGCAAAGTTACGGTAGGTAACTAAATAATAATAAGAGGAATGGAAACGTCGTCGTCATCTTTTTTTCATCATTTTCACGGGTTTTACTGAGTTATATTAAATATCAAACACAATCTCTGGAATTACCTATTAAAGAATCAACTTCGTTACAAACTGCTGGAAAAATAATTAGATCTCTTTTAGACACTATTCGCTTTTTTTGCTTGCGTGTCATTTGTATTTCTTTTATTATTAGTTCTGTGGAAGTTGTAGGTATCTACAGGTGGAAATTATATAAATTTCCTACATAATATTGTAAACTGTGTATGTTGTATTGCAGTATAATCACAATATAATCATAAATAAATTAGGCAATAATAGTTCAATTGCTTAAATTAGTATGATATAAAAATTAATTGATATTGTAGGAAAGACAATCTTAACAAGTGAAAGTATCACCATCGTATTGTTATCTCTAAACCATTTTCTTATTGAAATTCATAGCTATTTAACTAGAGTAAATAACTATTTAAATATTTAACCGTGTTACTTAGTTTTTAATTACTGTCAACATGTGTCCTTTACCTAGTTTGCTACCATCTTAGTTACAGCTGTTACTGCAGTGTGAGTAGGTACGTCTGTGCACGTTTCAGATTAAACTTGCGCAATGAATATCAATATGCCTTAACTATCAAGATTATATATTCATACGTAGTTACAGGATTAAATGTAGAGGAGGTAACTAATGTTCTTAGGAACTTCAAGGACACAATTTAGAGCATTTTCAGCGTTTATATATAATGCGAAATAGACTCGTCATACGTCTACGAACAAAATGTCTCTATGATTAATTGAGGGGAAAGTTTTTTATCACGGTTAATACACAGTAGAACCTCTCTAGGGTTAGAAATATTTCAAATCGCACTGGCAAAGCCCTCTGTAACGGTGTGGATTGCATATTGCTAGCACAAGCTTATCGGAGCCAACAAGCCTACACATTGTGGTACTAAAAATCGAGATGAGGACCTTTTCAAACTTCTTCCTTCTATTCTATATGTAAGAAAACCCCTATGCTAAAGATACCAAATAAAGAATATTTTTATAAGACCGAGATTTATTATATCGAGGCAGGTTTAATCAATCATGTATCAATCCCTGTCATTCGCTAGTAAAAATCATACACCTGCATTATTAAGTTCGTATCTCTGAATTTATTTATTTTTGTTTTCAACGCGGAAGTTGAACCATAATACATATTTGAATTAAATTTAATCATATTTATTAAATTAATTCTTAATTCCAACAACATACCGGTGATTCCAATTGCTAATTCAAACACACATGTAATAAACTTGTTACATTCACATATATACTCAACTATATCATTATTATTCATCAAAGCCGATTCATCCCTTTTCTTCGAGGCACATTACAGCCTGTGTAATCATATGTTGAGCCACTATGTAACGCTGTCATAGTAACAATGTCAATACATAGCAACGCTTTTCTTAACAACTAACAAGCAATCAATTCACTAAAACAACGTTCCATTCATGCGTAACAATTGAGAGTCTCATCATCGTATTATCTCTTTATCGTTTACTTAATAACATTCATTCATTGAATAGGTATGGGTAGTATAGGTAGGAAAGAGCTCGCTAGCTATTTAACTAGAGTAAAGAGGCGGTGTGAAAATTACGCATACGCATTACGCGTAAGAGCAAATATCATCTGGTTCTTCCAGCTCAGACAGGTTACTCTGCCATATACTTATTGTGATCGTCCAATTGGCTGTCGCATATCGAAATTTCAGAGCTAAAAGAAAATAATTTATAGAATTAGATGTCTTAAGCGTCAAACATTATTTAAAAACAAAGAAATAGACGAAAGAGATTAATTAAAGTTGTTAAATCTGTGGGTGCCGCGGCCGATTGCAAGCTTAAATAATAAATACCTAACAACGCCAGATTATTAGGTACTGGGAAATCAATGCATAACCCACTAATATTAGTTTTAGTAGCTGGCACTTCATTATGCAAAATGGTACTTGTTATTTAAACAGTTACTATAAGTGGGACATTGTAAGAAATACAACTTTAAAATGTCACATGTTTGTATTTGTACTAGTGTACGTCTATATTGGAGAATTTGATTCAAATCATCAAGTCTCAACCAATTTTAAATTTGGAACGCGCTAGGAACTGTCAATTGAGTTGCGTGATACGGGCATCACCTTCGGGGAGACATGCCCCAACCCTAAAAAGTAATTTATGTTCACGAAGCGACGGATGAAGGATATCACGAGATTACAATATTCAATGTTGTTAATAAAATAAGTTTCGGTTGGCGCGGTGCGCTCGCTATGATTGATGGAATACGCCGAGCTTGATGAAATACCCAACTATCCTTAAATAAACAACTTGGCGAATAAATGGCAGTATACGGACGCAAAGTTGGTGTTTCCTGTTTGTTTGTTGCGAAATCTTCCCGATGCCGAGATAAAAAGAACCAATCCATTAACCTAAACCGTAAACGGTTCAAAAGCTTGATTCGTGTGGAATTATATTTACCCAAAGATTTATTATCGTAAGGAGCATGTATGTAGCACGCAGAAACATCCGCTTCCTACTCCAGCTCCACATGGCCACGGCGAACGGTTCATATAAACAAGATAATTGAAATTATTCCTGGATGGCTGCGCTCTGTAATGTTATTTCGGGCCTATTAGTTACCGGTTACTGCTTATTACTAACGTTGCACAATCACTTCTCTTATGCCATCGCACACCGTTACCATTAATCATATACAGTGTTTAAACATAATTACTTCAATTAAATCCATGAGTCTATGGTGGATATTTCGTAATTTTCGAGTCATATTTGTGAATTTCACGTCCGTAACCAATTATTATAACGACACGAGTACATAATCAGCGAATGGAATAAATTTAACGATTTAAAGTTAAGCTTTTTACGGGTTAATAAATGACGCACTTTGTTATTTCAGGAAGCCACGTTCAAGAATATTATTTACATTTTACTTGACGTAGGTATTCATACGTTTGGTTGTAATGCTCCGAAAAAAAAACCTTGGGCCCTTTTACATGTCATGACGTCCAAAGAGTCTTATTTACTGCGATTACACAATAATGTACTGTTGTTCACAGATTTCCCGAGAGTCGAAGTTGGTCCTGAAAATCCTTTACGGGTAGAAATCGACGGCAGTGCAACAATGGAGTGCAAAGTAGATGCGAAGCCTAAAGTAAACTCTGTGACTTGGACGAGAAATGGAAAATACATATCAAATTCATTCACGCACACCATACAAGGCGTGACCGTACAAGACGCGGGCAAGTACTCTTGTGCTGCCGACAACGGTCTTGGTCGCCCGGGCGAGAGGGAAATATTCGTCGACGTGCTCTTCCCGCCCACGGTCACCGTCGAATCCAAAACCTTCGAAGCCGAAGAAGGCGGCACCGTCAAAATCCACTGCGAAGTGTCAGCAAACCCTGAACCTATATCCATAGAATGGACTATGGAAGGAAAATCCGACTTCCGGCAGGAAGGCAAAAATCTTCTGCTGACGAGAGTGAACGCCGACATGGCGGGGACATACGTGTGTCGCGCTATCAACGAGATATCCTCGAGCAACGGGAAGAGGGTGGAGCGCGCGAGCAGCGCGTCGGTGGCGGTGCTAGTGCGTCACAAGCCGGGCGCCGCGCACATCAGCCCGCACCAGCCCGTGGCGCAGGAGGGCGCGGGCGTGACACTCACGTGCGCCGCCAAGCCGCCCGGCTGGCCCGCGCCACAGTACCGCTGGTTCCGCGACATCGACGCGGCCGACCCGCCCGCCAAGCCCGCCGTGCTCGCCACCGGCAACAAGTACACCATCCCCAGCGCACACCTCGGCAGCGAGGGCGTCTACCACTGCCAGGCCACCAACGAGCTCGGTCACGGCCAACTCGCCTCCGTCACGCTCGAGGTCCACCAGCCACCCCGATTCCAGACCAAGCTGCAGCCGCATCTCACTAAGCCCTCCGGCGAGCGAGAGTTCGCGGTCACGTGCAGCGCTCTTGGCAAACCACGCCCCAACATCAAGTGGTACAAAGACAACTCCGAGATCAAACCCGACGCGAACTTATACGAAGTCAAAACTGATATAACCGAGGGCCGAAACTCTGTCTATAACGTGCAAAGCACGCTCCGATTTAACGGCAAAGCGAGACCTAACGCTAACGACCTGTTGCCCGAGGATAGAGGAATATATTCTTGCACTTTTGAAAACGAAGTCAAGAAAGTTGAATCGACTATGCATCTTCGTATAGAACGTAAGTTTGAAACCCGTAATACATTATCATTTGCAACCCACAACTTTTATGCAATAATATTAAAACTTTCACGAATTCAACTTCATACCGACTTGCACTTGCCTTATGCGAAGTGCATGAAATATTATACGTTTCAGTTTATTATTACAAGCTTTTATTTAATGTACGTGTGTTTTGTTTGTCCGGGTGGAATCTTGCAACTCAATTTTAAGGCTTATTAATGATATATTTTTGCTCCCATAGATGAACCGATACCAATTCGACAACAAACTAAAGTAGCTTACGACGTCAAGGAAACGGCCGAAATATCATGCAGAGTGCAAGCGTACCCGAAACCGGAATTCCAATGGTTCTACGGTTCGAACTCGGCGCCGCTACAGATGTCATCCGACGGCCACTACGAAATCAATACGAGCACCGACAACAACGATTCATACTTCAGCGTCCTCAAAATCAGAAACGTCAAGCCGCAAGATTACGGAGATTATTACTGCAACGTCAAAAATTCGCTCGGTAGCGTGCGGCCCCAGATACGATTGCAGCCTAAAGGCGCGCCAGAATCGCCTCGGGCCTTGATGAGTAAGAAAATAGGGCCGTCGTACGTGACGCTGAAATGGGAGGCCGGGTTCGATGGCGGTCTGTCCAGTACCAAGTACTTCGTGCGGTACCGGCGCGCGGCCGCGCTGGGCGGCAGCGGCGCCGCGGACTGCGTGGCCGACCACGCCGCGCTGCACGACTGGATGGAGTACGACTGCGGCCGCTCCAACCCCTGCAACGTCACGAGACTCGACCAACACAACACATACTCCTTCAAGGTAAATTTCCACTCGAATCGGTTTTGTACATATATTTAGCTAGTAAGATATATTCGCAAACACGGAACGTGATATTAAAAAAAGCAATTTATCAATGCTATGTCTAAATGTAAAACTGATGTGTCCCTCGAGTGCGAGATATTTCTTTCCGAAATTGGCTAAAAGGGTGAGAGATGGAGATGACATTGAACGATTTGCAACGCAGGACCTCAGTTCCAAATAATATGTCAAGTTTATACAAATCTTGGGAATCGTCGACGACATTTGTACAAATAGGCGAAGCTAAATAGGGTCCGCGATCGCGCGGCCTCTCGCGAAACATGAATTTCACTTGTGATTAACTATTTATTATTTTCTTTTCCATTCGTATCGCTACCGACAGCATCTGACATATGCCTTCAAGGTAAATCATTTGGGCGTGCCGTTCATTCCTTTGTTTTGCTGCCACCTTTTTGTTGTTCGCTAAGTTTTTCGACACGCTTTAGTGTGCGCACCGAGTCCGTCCGCGCGTCGACTCGAGTCTCACGGGTGTCGCTTGCTTCAGGTGAAAGCGGTGAACACGAAAGGACAGAGCAACTACTCTAACGAGATCACGGTGACGACGAAGGTGGATAAGATCCCGGCGCCGGAGCAGGTGACGTTCGAGCCGGGGTCGCGCACGATCGCGTTCAGCGTGGGGGCCACGTGCCTGCCGCTGGTGGGCGTGGCGGAGTGGCTGGCGGGCGCGGGCTGGCGCGTGCTGGACACCGTGCCGCTGCGGCTGTCGGGCGCCGCCGCCTCGGCGCAGGAGGCCGCGCTCGAGCCCGCCTCGCCGCGCGACCCGCGCCCGCTCGCCGACCAGAACCCCCGCCTGCGGCTCAAGCTCTGCCTCCAAGTCAACCAGGAAGTCTGCAGCGACTACACCGAAGCCGACAGTGAGTTGTTACTGATTTAAATCAAAACCTTACTAATTTTACATTTAAACCTACGCTTCCTAGATTCTCACAAAGCATGGCACTTTAGATTTGTTTTATGTATTCATTATAGATACCTAATACATAATTCACAATACTCGTATTATAATAATACTGAAAGTAACCGCGCGGAATTTCCCGCCTTTACTTCGAGAAACTTGATGTACCTATTCTATTTTGAGCGATGATTCAATTTTCGATGTTTAAACCTTTGTTGGTACCACTCCTTTGGAGCGTAATATGATTAATACATTTTATTGGATTGTGTACTATCTTTTACAATTATCGAAATTGAATCCGTTTCTGTGAATATCAATTTACACCCGCCTGGGTAAAGGCGTCTTCGTTTTCCCTATCAATACAACATGGAACATAGATCGCTATTAGGTATACACTGCGCTGGGCACTTAGCCGTAATTGATGTATAGTGAGCGCAATAGTCGCCTTATTGGTTGTCACATAGGTCAATAGGCCCATTGAATTTATATTGACAGTGAGATACGATATGCATTCCGGATATCCCGCTCGTTGGGTTGGAAGCAGAGGACTCCGCTTACTTATTTACACTTTATCGCTTAAGTATTTGGAGCGGAAACGCGAAAATAACAAACTATAGCGTATCATGCGTTTACAGTTGGGCCGCCGTACATCAAAGAAGCATCCGCGCTCAACACAGCTACCCTCGTCGCCATCCTCATCTCCTGTCTTGTATTCCTCCTGTTCCTGGGTTTACTGTTCGTATTCTGCCGTTGCAAGCGCAACGAAAGTAAAAAAGAGACCGCCAAAGAGTACGAGATGGATTCGATGCGCCCGTCTATGGTGACGCCTCAGAATCAGGCTCCGCCGCCGTACTACCCTAGCTCTGGGATGGAGAACAAGGCTCTGGAACATTCCATGGACTTGGCGCTTGCGATGGATGACTCAAAGAGTGCTGTGTACGCGTCGCAGAGCGGGTACGGGTACCATCTGGCGCCGCATCAGCCGCCGCACACGGCACACGCGCAGCAACACCCGCAGAACATGACCAACTCCGACTGTAAGTACTCAACGCAATACTTAACTAATCCTCCTAATGTATAAAAACCCCTATACACAATAAGCGATGCAAGGCCATCGCTAGACCGCTACGCGCCACGATCCATTGCTCACTGGCCAGCTAACTGGTATACAAATTTAAAATTTGGTCCTTGCAAAATTATTTGAAAATTATAATCACTACATAATATAAAACAAAGGCCACCACCCCTCTCTTGTTCGCGATAAACTCAAAAAGGATTTATCTTATTTTGGGATCAAGGAATAAAAACAAATTTCACGAACTTCCCACGGAATGTGAAGACTTGCGACGGGAGCGAAGCCGAGGGCGTAAGCCTGTTTATGATGCTTTATATTGCAAAAATAATAAATTCCGAATCAATCTGAAGCTTGTTTGCGTAAACCTGGAGTGTGAACCTTTACACTATTCGTCATTTTTACATGAGAGCCGTTAGAAAAATGTTCAATACATTTACGAAAACGCCAACAACTGTCTTGCAGTTTTTTGGAATTTAATTTTACATGCATGTTGTATTTCCTTTGCATTTAAAAAAACACGCAAAGTATTTAAATGTACATTTAAATATTTGCTGTTGTAATCTAATTACTCATAGATATAGAACGTAGTTAGTATTTTTATCGCAAGCGTATAATGCTAGTTTGGGATTATCAGTTGAACGACATTCTCTATGCACATTTAGGCTTCAAATTTTTAATACCTATAAAAAAGTAGCAACGGAACAAAAACTCGCCTCGTGATCACAACCACAGCGATGCGACCAAAATGTCGAGGCAAACAGAACATTTATGCAATTAAACCCCGTTTTTATCGTGTTTATATTGCTCAATTATTTCAATTAGTACGGCTTCGGTCACGTCCCGAACAAACTTTGCAGTCCCTGTTACCGTTAGTCATAAACTTTAATAAACCTATTTCAGTTATAAATATGTTCGGTCCCTTTCAAAAGCTAACTCGTGAAAAATATATAACTCATTTAGCTGAAGCAACTTTAATAAGCGTTTATGAATACAGACAGGGTTAATAATTATCGTCGTTTTAAATGTAGGTAGGTACCTGTAATTTGTTCTGCCTCCTCGAATCCTTTACGCTTGTGTAGATTTAAATGGAAGCTTGAATGATATGATTTATTACAATTTTTCTATTGTGCTATCCGAGGACTAGCAACCGACGGCGTGAGCAGAAAAGGTGTGTAAGCTCGTGTCAATTTTAGTTAAATTTGTGAACTTTTACAAGCTTTATTGTCCAGTACCTACGTGTGTTAGAAAGTTTTACTAGATAGTATTACTAAACCGGGATGAGAAAGGGATTGAAATATCTGTCATTCCATATTACTAACGGCGAAATTTAATGTCAGATTTTTCAATCAATTTTCAGTTTCAGTTACTACAGTGTTTTTATTTTTTTATATTTGTGGGCTACTATCAGCTATCGTCAGCAAAAAAGCATGTTTATTATTTAATTTGTGTTTTACTACTTACGTTAATCTTCTTTTTCTTCTTCTTCTTATCTTTCTTATATATAAAAATGATTGTTGTTCGTTTGTCTCGCTGAAACTCGAGGATGGTTGGGCCAATTTGAATCATTTTGGTTATGAAATAATCGTGGTAGTCCAGGAAAGGTTTAGACGGTGAGAAAACGTTTAAAAAAACACCAACGGGGTTGAAGCCATGGGCAACAGCTAGTTATTTATATTAATATATTGTGTTTTCATTGTGTCGTAGGGGTGAACATGGGGTATATAGAGAACAGTTACACGAACAGCAACAACGGTGGCAGCGTCAACTCTCAAGACTCGCTGTGGCAGATGAAGATGGCGGCCGCTGGAGGCGCCGCCATGCCGCCGGCGCACGCGCAACATCAGGTATGTTATGTACCCAGCCTCATGGCGTTTTAGCGCTAGGCTATGTCAGGGGTCGGCAAGTAGTTTTAGGTGGGGTCTAATCCCGGTTAGATCTAGAAAAATACAAGTATACCTTATCTACGTATTAATTGATACTTGGTATAGAATACAATACATTACAATATTTGGCAGCCAAGGTTCGGCCTTTCGTGGTCTGCAAACTGACCGCGGTCCGCCTGTTGCCGGCCGTTGACGTGTGAGCTATGGAAGACGTACTTAAGTCACCACTAAAGATAGAGCCGATACAAATTGTATAATAGACAATGTTGGTTATATGCATCCTTTTCCAAAATTGACGATATATATCAGTTCAGTATGCCTTCGAGAGTACTGCACTCGGAGACTTGAAATATGACGTTGATCGATCAGTGACGTTTATCTCGGAACTGTCTGAAAGAGCCGCGACGCTGTTGAAAGAGAAGCAAAAATTTGTAGTGTTTCAAATAATTAGAAGAATATAGCAGCAGGCTTTGTCTGTGGTTCCCACGCGCCCCCAATGCGGATTGGAAACTTTACACATACCATTAAATTGCTTCGCACAGGATTCCTTCGCGATGTTTTCCTTCGCCGAAAAGCTCATAATAAGTTTCAAATTTAACTTGATCACATCAATTCTGAAAACTCAGAGATATTAGCCCGGGATCGATTCCACGACTATCTGCTGCTTGAGAGGCCATAGGTCACCACTGTTTTTTAAAATCTCTCAAATCAGATCCCGATCTATTTAAAAAAAAATTATATAAAAAAAGCATCTAATGATGTTTATACAACTGCCCCTTAATAATTAATTAATCTCTCTTGTTATATACGCAACAGAGGAAAACAAATTTAATATACGAATCGCCTTAAAGAAATTTACGATCATTTATTTTGGTTGAATAATTTATTATTATATGTATAGCTTTACCTATAGAACTGTGTGGACCTCCACTAACATTTTCACTCATTAAATCCAGGGTTTGTTATGATAATAAGATTTGAAAGAAGATATCGCTCTTTAGTCAGATTTCACAGAATCATTAAAAAATCTGTTATGATTGTTATCCTCTCGGTGAAACAACTAACGACGATAGATTTTTCTTTCGTTCATTGGTCTCGTTGTAAATTTTGGGTATATTTGTTTATAATTTATTTTCATGAATACATTTCCCAGTACCTACAGGACATACAATTTCTGGTTGATACGAAACCCAAACATTATTAATTTTATTTCTTATTCCATCCCTACTAATATTATAAATGCGAAAGTAACTCTATCAGTCTGTCTGTTACCTTCTCACGCTGTTACCGCTGGACCGGTTTAGTTAAAATTTGGTATACATATAGTTTGAGTCTCGGGGTAGTCCCGTAAAATTACATAGTTCCCGCGGCATAGCGATAAACGAATTCTGCGCAGATGGAGTGGCGGGCAACAGCTAGTATAATATAGGTATACTAAGAATGTCAAATCGAAGTCTAAAATTATACATGTTATTTCAAAATACAAAATAGATGAACTAAATCTTGAATAGTATACAGCTCATACATTTAGGGATCAAATGACTTCACAAGGGAATTCACACGGGATTAGCCCTGGGCACTTTTCAGATTTGTAGATTTAAATTCTATATTATTTACCTACGTCTATATTTCGTCTATAGTCCTAGCCGAATATTGCTAGTTGCTACCAACATCTAATTATAGTGAAAAGGTCTACAATCCACATATCACGCCGAGTGCGGTTTCGGCGTTTGCGGCTCGCCAAACGAACGTTTTACGTACCTATCTATTATAATTGAGAACAATCTCCGAAATTGTTAATAGAAACCTTATTCTGAAATAGATCCGAGATCGTGTCTCGCGGGTTAACCAACGTCTGATAGTGCATTATTAATTGCTTCATGACTCAAAGCGTCTATTCCGAGACTCGAATTCATATCTGTTTATTACTTTCCGTGAAGTGCACGCGAAGACAGTTTAATGCTTTTCACTTGTAACAATATCCTCTTTACTCAGATAGTATTTTAGAACGTCTCACGAATATAATATTCATAGAAACTGTCCCAGAATATTTTTAAAATGTAATTTTTATCAACGTCGTCGTCATGCTGTTCGTGCTGAATTATATATAGGTATCCACGAAAAAACAAATAATTTTCATGCCTTAATTCGGATATATAAAGCAAGAAATTAAATCGTAGCTAGGTATCTTAAGTTACTCATACAAACATACAAAGCAAATGAGAGCCTTTTATATGGATACGCCTACGCCTGATGTTAGTCGGCTAATGACACAACATCTAATCTTGTAACTTAAAATTTACAAACAAAGTAAATATATTTTGCTCACTTTTAATCTGGTGGCTTTGCAGCATCCTTTGTAAAATGAAAATGAAAATGAAAATGAAAATTTATTTTTGCAATGCAATGTAATGCGATGAATTCCCGCCAAGCAGCAGTGCACAAGAGGTACATGAGGTATTTTATATTAGCATCTACAATCCTCTGCTCTTGCGGATTTCCATGGGTGGTTGCCACCGCTTACCATCTTGACGTGACTCACTTGATAATTTGCCAGCCTGTTTCGGAAAACAACCGCACGTCTCGCACCATCAAATTGTCCAACACACTTGCCGCGTTGCCGCTTTGATCGGCGATGCATCGTTTTAACCTATAAAGTAGTTTGTTCTGACCTATCTATCAACTCACATCAAACACTGCTAAGTCCAGGAAACTAAAATTTGGATTGAAGGTAGCGTTGCCAGCGTTAGCGTAGTTTGTAGCGTAGTCTGAACGCATATGAACGGTTTTACGAGATTCCCACATATTTATTCTTCCATAAACTACCATAAATATGTATAAACAAAATCGAAGCCACGTGTGTGAGCTACTGCTACATAATCCCAGTAACATACGAATCTTACATAATACATGTTGTGTATGTAACCTTACTAATATTCTCTAAATTTATTCACGACACCTCTGCTTCGTACATGCGTGAAGTAACAATTTATTCTAGTAAGCAACAGTGTTATTAGTTTCACCTTCGGAGTATTTGATCGGCATTGATTTATAACAAAGTGAAGATTAATCGGCTAACATCGCCAATAACGACGTACCTAATGAAGATAATAATCCTTGAACGCTTTCACGCTGTAGGTTCGATAATGGAAAGTTTATTTCGCAAAAGGTTTTTAACTCGTTTGATTTTGTTATACAGTTAGTTATAGACTTACCTTATTAGGACACTGCATTTAAAATGGCAAGGGAACTCTTATAGTTTTGGCACGTCCGTCCATCCATTCGCGGCTTAGTGCAGAGGCTTAGTACCAGAAAGCTGTCATTTGGCATCTCCGAGATTAGCATTGATACATTTATTACACAACAAAGCGTTTTTTTTTTGGTAGGTAGGTACCTCCCGTACAGCACGAATGATTTTCATTTTCATTGTCTTTCTCATAGTGTAGAATGTCGTTGGATAAAGTTAATAATATCGCAGATTATGAAAAACATTATTCGGTGATTTGTTTGTGGTGTAAGCATCAAATATTCTATTTTGATTCCCCTTTCCACCTATACGGCCATACCCATGCTAATCGTGGCCTTTAGGTCTTGTTACCTTAGGCTCTGTCTACCCCGTAAGAAATAAAGACGTGACTTATGTGTGTGTAAGCATCAAAATAGGTACAATTTTACGTTAGTGTTAAGATTCAAGAGTTGATGAGAGAGAAGTACTCACTTTTTTTGTTTCCGCAGCAGCTTGACCGGCAAAGTGCGTACGGCTACGATCCGATAGCGCACGGCGGCTACGGCGCGCTGGACGACTACGCGCCGTACCCGCACCTGCCCGCGCCGCTCGCGCCGCCCGCCGACTACCTGCGCGCCAGCCAGAACTCGCGCCAGGAGTACTGCTCGGACCCCTACGCCTCCGTGCATAAGCCCAAGAAGCGGATGGACCAACATATAGGTGAGATGAGAATACATTTTGTTATTAATTTCCCTTCCTTTACAAACATAAAAATGTTGATTGTGTGAAGAGACATGCTCGGTTAAGTTGGTGTGCTGTAATTGAAAACGTGCACGAAGGAAAACTCCTTGTGTCACGGCTCCGGCCCATATCCGGTTCATACTTAACCTAACACAAAAATTAAATATTCTACCCGCACATATCCCATTTTGCGTTGGCTTGAGAATCAATATCGGACACTGGTTCTGGTGGAAAATAGAGCCTCAAACTCTTTCTTGTATTCCGTACCCGACCCATGCCACGTCACCTGGTCCGTGATCTCGATTCAAAGATACCATCAAGTACTAGAATCCACCATCTGCCATTGTAGATTTACTTAAGTATATTAATCGAAATTACGAGGTCAAAGATCCCGATTGCGGGAAGCGGCTGCTGTCAATCCTAAAGCAATGAAATATTTAAATTGGAACTTTACCAATTACTTGCGCCTGTCTGGGAAATTTCAGATTACGGATTTCAAATAAACCACGCTCTACATGCCTGTCTGGATTATTTGAAATATTTTATCAAAGTAATTCGTCTGCTCTATCTTATATTAGTTACATTATATTACAATATCGTTTCACAAAAACCTTTCGAACTGCCGAACTTCCATACTGGTCTTGGAGCTAAGAAATAACATAGAATGTACCAGTTGCTTCTCTGTCCGCGCATATGGTAAAAGCCCATCGAGGGAATGGGCGAAACCCTTAGGAGTTATGAAGGCGATGCGGCTAGCAACCCATCGCTGTTTTGATTCCGCTTTCCACCTATACGCCTGCAATCATGCTAAGCGTGGCCTGTAGGTCTTGTTACCCCAAAAGAGATAAAGACGTGATTTATATAATATATGTATGTAAGTTTTTTTTCATGTACCTACCTATTATTTTCGGTGCAACTTTGACTTTCCGCTAAAGTTTTTGACGTTTTGTACTCTTATGAAAACTTAGATAACAATTTTTGGGTCGGGTTGCCTCCGCGTGTGGTCAAGAACTGCGGTTCGTTTTTGGATCCGTCCGGGGGGAAGAGCAGTGCTTGGTCCGGTGCACCCGGGGCATCGGTTAATGATTTCCTGGCGTTCTTCGAGGGATATTATTAACCGTTGGCTAAGAGCCCGGCAGAGGGGAGGGGGTCTTTTGGCCGTGTTCTACCGTACAACGTTGCCGACATTTTGTCACAAGATTATTTATTGAATATATTTTTAATACTTTGACATTGGCGAAATCATCGCATCGATCGATGAGGCCATATTATCCCAAAAATTAAATTGAATTGAATTAGGTAACAATTTTATTACTCTTTAAAACAACACAATCTACCCCGTAAGGGATAAAGACGTGATATATGTATGTATGTATGTATGTATGAAAACAACAAAATTTGTCACCGATCGCAATGTGCTTGTATATTCTTTTAGTTATTGTTTCATGCAGCAAATGCTCCAGCTTGTACAAATAATCACCGGTTACTTCTTAGTAAATAAAGTAGTTACCTTAATTACTGTGTAAAGTAATTGACGACGCTGGAAGTTACTTGTAGGCACTTAATGATATTTGTCAACCTTCGACAGTCCTTAAATAAACGTATTACACATGAAATCGATTGATTGGACATTGGTCCGAATAAGTTATACATGTAGCAGCTTTATCAAATTCGTTTCGGATCCATTTTTTACGTGAAGTAACGGGCGTTCGTTATTGGATCTCCTAAAAAGTTCACGGTGTGATAAAACAGTAAATATTTCACATATCGAAATATTCCTTTTAGCCAAACTGGACGAAAGTTATTTAAAATACATAGTTCGCTTTTGCGTAGCGTGAAGGAATTATAAATGTATGTAAAAATAGTTTGTTATTTATTTGGTTCATTGGAGTTACAGTGACTGATTGCCCTACTATTAGGTACACCACATTTTATAATCACCGTGTTTGTAAAAAGGGCGGGTATGACATGTTAGTGTAATTTATCTCTGATACTCGTAAACATTTCAAAAATTATCAAAAATAGATTTAGATTTAGATTTATTTATTTATCAACAAAAACATTACATTGCCCATATATGGATACATGTCACACATATAAGTGTTTCTGTTGAGATCGTCAAAATTAATAATAACGAGAACATAATAAATCTTAAACAATTAAATAAAAATACAATGTCAAAATTAATTATGTTTAGAAAAATATGTCAATTTTACAATTCTAAAAACATTATGAATAAAATGTATCTCCAATAGGGATCGTCATAGCATATTACATTACAATAAATAAATCATATCTAGCCAAATATTAAAAAACAATGTCAAAAAATTCTGTAACCGAATAAAGAGGGTTTTCCAACAAAAGGTTCTTCACCCGGCGACCAAATGTCTCTTCTCCTAGGTCTCTAAGTTCGGCAGGCAGCCGCTCGTAATATGTCGGCCCAACGACACGCGGGTTTTTTCCCGAAAGCGCCAAGCGGCGTGGGACTGCTCTAAGGCGCCCTGTGGTACGCAATTTCTTGCCTTTGACATTCACGTGTTCAAATGTATGTATGTTTTTTTTAACAAATGTCAGTAATTCATATACATAGACCGAGTAGTGCGTCATGATGCGGTGCCTTTGAAACAGGCCCCTGCACGAATGTCTTGGTGGTACACCAACAAGCGTCCTTACGGCACGTTTTTGCAGTATCATCACGCTGTTGGCGTCTGTGGAGTTTCCCCATATGAGCGTACCGTACGACATCAGCGAGTGGAAATGCGCAAAATAGACCTGCCTCAAAGCATCACCGGAAATGAGAGGTTTAAGTTTCCTCAGTGCAAAGACGGCACCACTCAATCTATCACAGAGCTTACTCACATGACGCTTCCAGTTTAGGTGAGCGTCCAACATGAAACCCAGAAACCGACACTCCATTGTCACCGGCATTGGGCCGCCCATGACACACGGAGGTAATGCGACGCTACGACCCGAGAAAACCATAACACTGGACTTAGAAAGGTTCAACATTAACCCATTCGTCTTGAACCAGTCATGCAGCTGATCACATGCCTCCCGAATCTTCGTTGCAAGTAGTTCATACGACCGCTCACTGACAATTACAGTAGTATCGTCTGCAAACAGTACAGACAGTCCCGCTGCAACCGATGACGGAAGATCATTTACAAAAATCAAAAATAGAGTATTGCCTAGTGCAGACCCCTGTGGGATCCCAACACCCACAGAACCTACGTCTGAATCGTACCTTTTGCCGTTTGTTGACAGTCTGACAATCTGTTTGCGGTCAGCCAGAAACGATGTGAGTAATTTATGAGCGCTATTTCGGATACCATAGTACGGCAACTTGTTTAAAAGTAATTTATGACTAATCACATCAAAGGCCTTCGATAAATCACACAACACTGCCGCCATCTTACACCTGTCATCAAGACCAGATATAATACAGTCGACTATCTTGAGCGCTGCTGTTGTTGTTGACTTACTTTTCCTGTAGGCATATTGTTTGTCAGTCAGTAAGTCATGGGTCTCAAGGTGCTTCATCAGATAGGACGACAGAATTGACTCGACTATCTTTGAAATGGTCGGTACTATCGAAATAGGTCTGTGACTGTTGACATCCCCCTTGTCCCCTTTCCCTTTATAAACTGGACATACTCTGGTACTCTTCAAAACATCAGGGTACACACCGGATTCAAACATCATGCCGACGAGCACCACCAGAACCCCAGAGATCACCGGCCAAATAGATAAAATTAAATTTAAAGAAATGTCATATGCATCAACTGTCGTTCGCGTCTTAAGCATAGATTGCAATGCAACACCCAAGACATCCTGATCAATAGTTGGCAAGATGAATGACGGCACATTTAAGTCGCCAATGTGTCTGCGCAGGTACTGCTCGGATAATGAATCATTGCAATCCAGCTGGTATTTGGCTGCAACATTTATAAAATGTGTATTAAATATATCTGGAGCCTTGCTACACGGAATATCTACTTTCGACAATGGATCTTTAAGGCAAACATTCTGAGGCTTCGTTTTTGTACCTATTTCCTCGTTAACAATTTTCCAAATCTCTTTTCCTGAATTTTCACTTTTACTCAACCTATCTTGGATATAACCCTGTCGGGCACGCAGTGTCGCAGCTTTTATTAAATCAGAGTAGTGTGATATGCACGCTGATATTTGGGTATTGTTTGGGTATTGTCGTATAATTTCATGGAGATCGCTATGCTTACGAAGATACTCCAGAAGTTCATCAGTCATCCAGGGGATGCCAGACCTTTTATTGTTAAATTTTACCTTTCTTATAGGAAAATGGATATCAATATAGTATGTCAATATATTAAATAGTTTACAAAATTTAGCATTAATATCAAGGGTCATGTCATAAATAAAATTGAAATTATAATTACTTATGTCCAATTGAAATAAATAAATTGATTCGTCGGAAAATAGTCTACGCTCAATAATGTTATTTTTCGCACCGTTATTATAGTGGTCGTGTTCAATAGTGAACTCGTACCGCTGTGCGTTGTGGTCGCTAATGGCAGTATCCACGGGTGACACGGTGAGGTGGTCGCGGGCATGGTTCGCTATTCCGCAGTCAATGCACGACTCAGAGTCCGCAGTCACGCGAGTGGGGAATGTTACCGTGTTTACGCAGCCATAGCTGCCCAGAATGTCATCTACCCGCCGCCTCATACTATTTAAACATAAATAATCAACATTCTGATCGCCAACAATGAGAAACCTTTTGTTTTCGTCAGTAAGCTTAGTCAATAACAATTCTAATTTTTCTAAATAAATGTCAAAACTTCCATTGCCTGTTCTATACAAAACAATAATTATTAATTTGCTAGATAATATTTCTATAGCAGTAAATTCGGCATGATATTGAACAGATAGATTTTGTAGGTCATTTCGTTGCCTAAACTTGATGTTGTCTCGCACAAAAAGTGAGACGCCGCCATGAGCGATGCGCGTGCGGCAGTACGAGTTTGCAAGCGTGTAGCCGCTTAACCTCACTTGTTCAAATGTGTCCTCACTTGTCAATATGTGTGACATTCAATCTGTCTATAGCCAGGAAAATAACTGGCACAAGAGGCATTAAATTTAGTCCTCTGGTTTGGCAGTGCTTATACGATACCTAGTGTTTAAGGCCGATGTTGACTACTTACCACCTGGAGACCTAACTAATTGGTTGTTTACCAAAACTAGAGATCCAGTGAATCGACTTCAATGTTTATTTCTGGAGTAGCTTTTAGATTAATCGATATCTAAACAAGTTGTCATAAAATCTGGAACATTGCAGAAGGTAATTGGGCTAGTTTGAATGAACACACCTGTAAAGCTTTCACGTCTTAGTTTTTGATTAAAAACATCACCTCTGTGACGCCGTACAACACTTTGGACATCGACCAATCCAATGGATGGAATCAGTTGTCAACCAAAATATTATAAAAATCCTGAAAAACCTTTACAGTGGTGAATCAGTCAAATAAGTGTAACTAACCAAACCGCCTGCTAAAGTGTTCCGGGTTGATTTAAAGGCAGTGTATTATTATTACTAAACCAAGGTTTAATTACAACAGAATCTCCATACCATGAGGTGAGCGGTCTGCCGGAGTCGTACGGCGGAGAAGCGGGAGGTGAAGACAAGCCAGCGCATCTCTCTCTCAGCTACGACGAGTCGCTCGAGTCCGGCTACTCCACGCCCAACTCGCGCGCACGCCGTGTCATTCGCGAGATCATCGTCTAACTGTGAACTGTGAACTCCTCTATTCAAGACACAAGGTATTTTACTGGCAGAGCTTGTAAAATCTCGCTGTCGCCAATTTATTAGTGTTGTACTAGAAGTCATTTGACTCAGGACAGCTAGCACGAGAAACGTGGTTTATCGTTATTGTAAATCTGATTATAACTATAGTGCATTGGGGTAAATTCGGATTTGGGAAAATTTCGATAATCGTGGATATTCGCTAAACGGTGAACAATTACATAATCTGACAACGCTTACCTAGAAGCTCCAATGTCCGTTTAGTGGATATCCACGATTTTCGAAATTTCCCTAACTTCGAATTTACCCCAATGCACCTTAATTGTGATTTTACACGAGTGAAGAAACATGTCCAGTGATTTGCTATTAATTGCATATACACAAACAGTTCAGTGGAAGGAAAACATTTGTGAAACCAATGGTGCAATTTTTACAAATTGCACATGATTGCTGAACTGCGTATAGATGGTGTTATGCCCACTGGTGCCGACAGTTAACTGCTTCTGAGTTGCCCGTGTAAAAGAACCTTAGTTACGCAAGAGACGCACTGTACTGCAAACGAGAAGTGGCATGCCGTACTGTACTCTGTTACTACAAGTATTAAAAAATAATGATTACTTGGCCAATAATCGATCTTTTATCTGTGAATCTGAGACCACAGATACAAAAGATTGACTCGATCGGTTAGTTCGACAGGTTTTTGTTATACTCACATGAACTACTTAACATTTTTATAGCCGTGCAGAGCTAGCTCCCTTGCCCTTTTATCGCTTGTAGCTCAGTGCGCCTTGTTCACGATAGTTTGAAAGATACGCACAGATCAAGTAGCAGCCGCCTGCGTTAAAGTTGCAGCGATTGTCTTTGTTAGTGCGTCACTTTTAAACTAGCTCATTAGAAAGGAGTTACGGTAGAATATGCTAGTCGTCCTGATTATAGAACGCCCCCACAGAGTAGCAAAGCTGCCTCTTCACTATGTCAAACCATTGTGCAATGTCGAATCCAAGAACACCCAACGAGTTCCGACGTCATCACTCATCACTTTTACCCTAAGTCCTCGTGAGCTAACCGCACTGTGTAATCTCGCCGACCCTAAACACCGTGTTTCATTTAATAAATATTTACGTCTGAAGGGGAAGCGCGAATTTCAATTGTGTCTATCAACTTGTTGGAAGGACGAATGTTATTTGACTTTGCTCGACAATTTAGTAATAACGAGTCTCAGAAAAGTTATAAGGTACCTATTATATATTTTATGTGAAATCGATTCACATAATATACTGCCGTCCAAGCTCAAAGCAGCTATTGTCAACAATAACAACTATGAAGACAAAATGCTGTTAAAATTTTAGTCACGTATCTACTTTCTGTAGAAGCCCCTGTGAATTAGCTTTATTTTATTATTTGGAGCTTTACAGAATTATAGTTAGAAACGCGTGAAAGTGCGTCAAACGGAAATATAAATCTGAACCCAGTTGTGATTTTCGTCAATTGTGATAGTAAATGCCACTTATGGCGAAACTTGTTGTGACTAAAAATGATTGTGAAATCAGGGAACACCACCAATTTAACTTTTAATTATATTCTAACGAGTACACTTTTGACAGATTTTTTTATGGATAACAATGAATTTTTCAAACAATAGCCGTGTCCGAGCGACCTCCGTTACGTTGCTAACCCGACTAATTAACCACATTCAGTTAAACGTATTGTTGCCCAAATGTAAAAACGGGACTAAGGAATTAGTAGCGTGATAATGTGAAGCGACCCGCGCGATTAGCCGGCGACGTGTTTCTCTGAACGAGGCACGAGCCCTGCTTGATTGAGGCACGGGGGTTTTGCTGAGCCGAGGACTGTCACAGCTTTGTCACCATTCACCGCGGCAACCTCTCAGATACATGTTTAATGTGTAATTAAACGTGGCATGAAAAACATTGTTAAATCATATGAATTTTTAAACAAAGACTCTTCTTTGTCCAGGCTACAGCAGACATCACATTTAAGTGACATTGGAGGTTGTATTTAAGCCTTTTGCCTCCTTTATCGTAGTGTATCTAAATAAATAAAGATGTGTATATTACCCGTTGAACTCTTCAAATATTGGAAGATGTGTGACGGAGATGAACATGATATTATATTAAGATTAATATGAAGTTGTTAACGGTTTATGATCAGCGTAAGTGGGCTAGCTAGTTAGTATAGTTAGTTGCTATCGTAATGTAACACGTTCGAGTGTTCGTGACGTTCGTGCGCGCTGCAACGGCGATTGTAATTAAGTAGAATTAAGGAAATTACGTTTATGAGCTTACGATTGAATTTATAAGACGTGTCTCTGATGAATGAGCAAGCGCAGCGTGACGCGCAGGAAGACTGTCTTAGCTGTAACGATTAGATAGGTATTCCAATTATTTGTCTCATTTCCGTCTAAAGATGTCTTGTTAGCATAAAAATTCGCCTAAGTTTATGTAAAGTCATATTTTCACCAATGTAAATACTCTTGATAGGAATAAGTCTAATTGTCAAAAATCTCTATTGAGGCAGCTCTAATTTGAACGCGTTCACGTGGACACGTTGTTATGATAATTTTTAAGTTCAGAATTCCCCTGGTTTCGGAATCGTACGGAAGCAAATGAAATGGGTAGTCAATTAATTTTGTCGGTTGACTAAATAACATTAATGTTAATGTTCTATTCGCTAGGTCATACGTTTTACTAATGAATTACATAAGAAATGTGCTGTATACTCGCTGGCTATCTGCAAACTTAAAATAGCATTACCTACGTTAAAACATTTAAAGCCTCAAAGTGGTGATTTGCCGAACGTTTCTGAAGCGCTTGGAAAATCGCCACTGTAATAAAGCTTTTAACGAAATACTCTTGTTTTGATCTTGACATGAGTGCCATTTTATTTTTCTCAGTAGTCGACGATTTCTATTAGCTATTAATGCAGGACTTTAATTTTTCAATGTTCCGGCTGTAGTAGTAATTATTGTTCTACGGTAAGCTACCGGCAACTGCATCACAGTAATGTGACCACGAAACACTCTGTTAAATAAACGTGCACATTCTCGCTATTATACGATTCAATGTTTTGTATGAACCACAAAGTTTGCTAAAGCTTTTAACTATGTAAATACCTTGCATATGTCTCGCACAGGAATTTGATCTCATTTTCATCCGCTATAACATTTCATTTTACCGCAAAGCCGCAGTAAGTACCTACTGTCGGTGGGAAACGATACATTTCTTGCTTGCCTTCATGTCATAAAGGTGTTGTATTTACTCGATACAGTTGAGCTACTACCCAAATTTACCCTCATTTGTGCAAAAAACATAACCGTTTTAGCCCTTCTAAAAACATTTGCTTAATTTTTATAAAGATATGAAAACAAATGAAAGCTCGTACTATGTTTCGTTTTAGTTCTGTCGTGTTCAGAATTGGAAATATACATGAGCTAATAACAATACACAATAAAAGTTTATGGTAAAGTGCACAGTGCAAGTGCGGGTAAATATTCGGCCAACCGTCTATTTAGCTTGTAATAGTTGTCCTATCTAAGTTAAGCGGCAGGGAAGAGGACTCTTGCTGTAAACCAACCGCAAAATTGACACTTAGTCCTTTGCATTGTTCTGTTCTGTTAAACATCCGTTCCACGAAACAACAACAAAAATTAAAAGGAGCTTTTCATAGCGAACAATCTACACGAATGGATGTTGAATTGAATTACATTCGTTCATTAGCATTTATTGTGCCCAGCCAACTGACATGCGCTGTATGGAACCAGTTTGTCAATTCGATTTATTATAATGTACTTACTCAGGTTAAAAATGCTCATTATTTAGTACAAATTTTAAGCACAATTAAAACCTATCAATCTACCTTACGTTACCTCGTATGTCTAACTATGTGCCAAACCGTGGACCACTCGCTGTCACACTCGCTTTAACGCGAACTATATACTGTATTACTTTTTCACAACCCTATGCCTCCTAGAGATCATTTCTATCACTTCACTTTCGTCATTAAATACTAGAAATGGGCCCACCTTAAATGTAATGTGAAATGAAGTATATTTTTATTGAAATTATTAGCTAGTTATAATGTTTATTTGTAAACTGTAACCACCTGTCAGGAAGTTGTCTCCATTATGCTAAATTAGTCCAATGTTAAAGAATAAACGTGTTGAAAGCTTGAAACATTCAGCTGATGAATTCTGCGTTAGTAACCATATTTGTGTTGTTGCGAAAAAAGGATTACCCTGCCAGGCAACTAAGCTCTCAGCTCAGACACTCCCCTCACATTATATTCACCAAATCTTAGTGCTCGTTATCGTCTCTTAGGTAGTTTATGTATGCCTTCAGATAATCTGAATGACGACTAGGTCATATTTTTTGCCACTGAATTAACTATAATTTAAGTGTCTGTTCGAATAAATACTTTTACTTACAAAACAGTGAATCTCATGTTTCTTAAAATGAAAGTAAGTACGTATTATTATTGTAAGTTAAATATACTTTGTAATTTTACCCTTCATTTGGGAGTATCTTCTGTTACCTCTGCGGGACTGAAAATATTGACTATTCTCCGCTCTAATTAACATAATTAAGGCCCGTATAAATTTTATCTTATATTGAGAGCGTTTGCGAAGCTCGCTCCGTCTCCGACCGACTTTCGGGGACGTAGCGCGCGGACGAACGCCGAGGAGAGTGCCCGAGCTAGCACCAGCTGCCACTAATGCAACCTTGGACGAAGCAAATGGAACATTAATGGTGTATACTTACATTTTAACTTCCTTATTGCTTAAATAATTTTTGATCCTAAATTCTAAGGTGTTGAAGCGTGATCAGCAGGATCATTAGTTGCCTGTAGGCACTTCCTGAAATTAATATTGTTCAAGCACTGTCGCGCGGACAGCTTCATCGATCATCTGGCATTGAAATGCTAAACAGGCTAAAAATATTGCCTTTTAGCTAGAGGCGAATTCTCTCGCCGGGAATACCTACCCTGCTGAAATACCTTAGCAATATCTAATTAGAGCAGCGCTTGAATCAATTTAATAATGACGATCCATAGAAGTTTGTATTTTTTATGTAACGTTTAAATATGTTACATAATACGATACGTATACGCCATCAATTAACAAAGTAATTTAGATCGAAAATTACTTTGAAACAGTCACGCTGATTCACTGAATTAACAACTTTTAATTTGACGCTGTACAAATTTGACGTTGTTCATTACCTACCTATTTACTCGAAGCCTGGGTGACAAAATGTTGATACTCAGGGGCGTTACATGAATTTTGTTATTAAATGTCAGTTAGCTTTTTGATATTCGAAATTGAGGTTCGAAAAAGAGTATATACCTATTTGTGCTGAATGTTTCAATTCTTTCATTCGTGTATAAGTTTTAAGAATAACCTGTCCTGCAGGTATAATATGGTACACGCGTATGCTTTCAATGGATGCTCTTCGACAATATTCAAAATAGCAGGCGCTATTTTTACGTTATTTTAGGTTATTAGCAATGAATGTCAATCAGGAAAAGATTTTCAAAAATGTTATTACGGCCTATCGCCTCGAAACATGTTTTTGATCACCTTTTCGCCAGGAAAATTGATCTTGACTGTTTTTGCATTCTCTTCATGCATCACTCTTAGTTATTGCCATTAAATTTGACTGCACTCTAAAATTATATGAATATTTTTTATTTCTCTGTATTGCATTAGAATCTACTTACTTCTACAACTATACTTTATTTGTTTTATTAGTTAGCGTTTGTATATTTTTTACAAATATCTAGATAGTAATGATTCTACAGTACTTACTTTATGATTAAACGTCAAAGAACGAAAATAAGCCATATTTTATATTTAAGTAAGTAATTTTACAAATCCAAGACATTCAATTTGATGTAATCGCTACATGTATTATTCTACGAAATCAACTGTAAATATTATAAATTGTAAAAATAAATTGATTTTACCGTGTAAAAGGTTTTACTTGTTTGCTGAATTTCGTGAATGTCACGACCGACCCGATCCGACAAATTGTACCTATTCAACAAGAAATCAGTATTCAATAGAAAGGTAACTCATTAGGGTCTCGCACTTGTAGTGAAAAAACGGGGCGATTATTATAATCGCTCGCTTGTGTCCATCTGTTTCTGCCGCTGTAGTTCTCACCAAAGGGTTGTGTTTTCAACTTTTAATTGGCATTGAGAGTCATGAATAATGTTTTCTTATAATGATAGCTATACATTTTGGAAATAAAGGAACTTGAAACCTTCCGTTCCTTTTACGGTAAGTTCTAATTGTTCTGACATTGTGTAGGTACTTGTGTAAGTGAAACCTAAGTCTTGTTGATTCATTTTTCAGTACCTAATTGATGAAATTCTGTTTTGTTCAAGTAACTTTTTTACACCTTAAGAGCATTGTCTTTTCACTAAATAACAGATGAATCGGCTCAGTTGTGCTACCGGGAATGCAACAAAGCACAGTCACAGATTCATAAGTAGGTAAGCAAAACACCAAAGGTCAGAACTGGACGAAGAAGAGAGGGAGGAAAAGCAAATACATACTTTTGAAAGGAAAGGTTATTAAGATGTCGCCAGAATTTGTATATGTTACGCGTACTTGTTTCTTATAAACTTCAAAGTCCGAGCCATTTTACAAATCCTGTAATTATATGCCGTATTCTATTGGACGTGAATTACGGCAGCTTACTTATCCGAGAATAAACAATTTCCCCGAGGCAACGCGATCCGCCGGCCAGAGTACTGCTACAAAAATAATAACGTAAGTATGTATTCACTCATTTTGAATATTTATAGTGGCTTTCGGCCTCTTATTTATACAGATGTATATAGCTACTCGGTCGAGTATTCTACCTTACAGGTAAACCAGTTTCCGCGCTCACATAGTAAATGCATTTTGTAAATGTATGGACATTATATCTGTAGTAGCGTAGCACTAACAGAGAGACTTTTAGCAGCTCTAACCGCTACTTCTGTTCATAAATGCGAAACTGGGTAAATATCAGGGAGGGCTTCTAGTGTTAATTAATTATGGTGATTTTTCATATACAAGCATTGTTTTTCTAGTCTAGAAATAAAGAATCATTAAATTGGCAAAAAAATAGGTACTCACTGATGGTCCACTGAACCAAATTGACGGAGAAATAGCGTGGATTAACGTGTAGCTAAGGAGAAAGAACAATAGTTCATCTCTTTATTCGCGCGTTAATTCAAGCTATTTGTTATTCAATTTGTGTCAGTAAGCAATCTTGCGTAAAATATAAGAGGTACCGTACAATTACTTCACGGGTTTAAATACCTATAGACATCCATACATGATTGGAAGTTTTACCGAAAAAGTTTCGGGAGCTGTTTTGCATTTGTCAGGTCATTAAAAGTTTTAGTCAGAAATTGTTGGTTCGGCTTATTAAACAAAATTGCAACGAAACCCATCGCAAGATCGATATTTACTTAACCTTTGAGCTTGCTTATCAAAAAGAGGAGGAAATGGTACCAACTGCTCTAATATCCTTCCGTATTTCCATGCTTTAATATTCATCCACTTCTGTAATGACAAGCATGCTTTCGTTAAGTTAAATTTATAAGGCTGTAAAATAATATAGTTCCTAGTTAATGCGAAAACCCTGTTTGTGAATTGTTAGTCAGAAATTGCATGTTTCCTCGAATTTTCATTGGCGGGTTTTCAGTTTTGTTCGCAATACTTGTTTTGGCAGCACATCGTCAATCTGAATCGACTGGGGCCAGTCGGAATTCCGGCGAGTTTGTTCTGTGAACACGGCTGACTGTAATTTGCAGCTTTATTGTATGTTATGGTGTCGTAGGGAATGCGGCTAGCAACCCATCACTATTTTGATCCTCCTTTCCACCTTTACGCCCATAATTATGCTAAACGTGGCCTTTAGGTCTTGTTACTTTAGGCTCTGTCTACCCCGTAAGGGATATAGACGTGATGTATGTATGTATGGTGGCGTAAGTGATAATTTATTGTTGTTCGCCATAAGTTAATTCGATTATTAATTTACATACATACATGCACAAATCACGTATTAATGCCATACGGGGTAGGCAGAGCCTAAGGTAACCTATAGGCCACATTTAGCATTATTGTAGACGTATAGGTGTGAAAGGGGGTGGTATTACTAATTTACCGTTTGGGTAAAATCGACTAAAAAAGTGTTTGGCCAGCTTTATGACAACAACAAAAAAACAATAAAGCTGACCGTCCCATTAACTGGCAAGTCAAAGTCTTTAATGTTTTAAACCAAAGAAATAACATCGAACTTAGATAAGGGTGCTGGAACTCTTTTGACCGCCGAATATTTGGTGAAAACCAAAAAATTACATCTCTTAACTATCGGCTTAAGAAATATCTACTGCTAGTCTACTAGGTAGTCCATTGGCGCTGGTGCTAAATTAGATACCATCAGGTGGCCCAATCGCTCGTTTGCCTTCCTTGTCTCATAAAACAAAATATATAGGTACTTATTTAAGTTTCTTACCTCAAAATGAAAATTGAAAATAAAATAAGTAATAAATTATATTAATCACTGTGTCAAAGTACCTACCATGCAACTGATGGAATTACTTACACGCGTTTTTTTGTTCTTTAATTTTGTACCTACTTTAACCCACTATAGCAGCAGACCGTGGGCAACGGAGGCCTTTGATCAGCACTGGGACACAATAAATACGCTTATAATAATAATAATTGAAGTACCTACTTATACCTAACCTTTTTTTGGTGGGAATCGATTCTACTACAATTCTATTGAGATAAAAGTTCCTCAAAATCATCCACCTAGTCAGTTGCCAGTTAAGTGTAGATAATGTGTAAATAACTAAATATGTGTCGTAATTTATTAAACTGTCTGTATTTGTTTGCAAGTAATATATATTCCCGTCGGCGGAATTAATAGATTTCCGGGCAGAGCAGATGCAACGAGGGATGCTGAGACACTAACTCTCTCTCGAAAAGGACCTCATCACCTTTAAACTTAACTATAATAGGTATTCTCAAAGGTTTTAAACAGCGGCTTCAAATAACGTCTCATAATGAACACAACACACATTGTTTTTTTAATGAAATATAGCGGTAAGTAAGCACCCCTACTCGTGGACACCTGCAACACCAGTAGTAAGTAATACCTGATGTGCTAGTAGATTCACCGGTTGTCTTACTCTCCATATCAGAACACAACAGCGCAAGCACAGCTGTTTGGCGGCAGGATTAACGTGTAAGATGGTGGTAGCGATCCGGACGGATCTTACACAAGGTCCTACCACGCGCACTAACGTATTAGCTTCACCTGTACGTACCTACCTACATTTCTAAATGAAATAGAAAATTCCGAAAAGTAAATCTATGGCTGGAAATCGAACCCTGATCCTCATCAATCTGTGATGCGTGCTTTATTACCTCTACACTTATAGCAGCATAGCATAATAAAGTAAATAAATAAATTACACTGCCAAGCGCCGTTTCTTTTTGAATAATGTCTGTCGACAAAAATTACACACTTCCGTAGTGCGGTGTCCCCTTGTTTTGTAGACAGACTTCACATAATTTATTTCATATAATTTTTTTCAAACAATATTCAACTACTAGAATACTAAATCCAATATTTTGATTTTGACTAAACAACCATACCTAATTACACTAACTATAGCCACCCTCGTTTGCTCGAGTGGCTAAACATCTCGTGTCATTAGGTATGCCTTGATTTAGTCCCTTGTTGAACAATCTACTATTCTACTATATCAACAATGAAACAAATTTATTAAGTCTACATTTTTACCTACCTCTAAAGATCTCTCTATTCCCACTAGTTCTTAGTTTGCTGAACTAGGTAAGTAGTGAGATTTTTTAGAGGATTCAATTGACATGAAATTCTAACATTGAGTATGTAAATTGTTTGACATGATTAAAAGGGTGTTTTAGTGTAATTTTTAAGTATTAATGATTTGTAGAAAATTGTGTTTTATAAGTTATAAAACTGAACGGTCTGGTAAAAGGTAGGTAATTGTTTGAGTTACAACTGACTAACTAGCTATCTATCTCATTAAGCAAGCATTTACTTAGCGACGTCTCAACCCTATACCTATAACCCGAATAAACACCTCCAACTTCTCAAATAATCTGTAACCCGAAGATATAAATCAAGATTTCGCTCAGTTAGTCTATTTTTGTAGGTTTCTCAAACTTTGAAAGGCAAAGAATCATCGTCGCTAACGATTAATGTTCCCTTTCAATGACATAAAAGGTTCTTTTCAACGAAATCAAACGAAAGTTGCGGGCCGTGTGGGAAAATGCGACCTTTTTTGCCTTCCCTCTGTACGTAGATACCCGTCTATCTACCTACCGAACTATCTACTAATAAATTTCATTGAACATTCCACTAAACTAAGGTAGGTACCTAGGTACTTATTCTGCTGAAAAAAATGGAAAAACTTAAGCCGACACCCCAGTTCCTGGTTAACAAATTTGACCAAAAATTTATACGATGGTTTTCACGAAGAAAAACTTGTAAACACGTAACTTATATTATGCCGTGGCTTATTTAATGTCAAGTAGATTAACTACGAACTGATTGTCTCAACAACGCCTAGGCCCCAGCCCAACCAACCCTTGAACACCAACAATGTCAATTTTGCGTTATCTTGTTTGATGTTTTTAATTAGTACCCTTTAAAATGTGGATACAAGGAATAAGGATCAATTTTGCGAAATTCAAACGGGGAAGTTCACACAGCGGGAGCGATGCTGCAAACTATGTAGTTTCAAATATTCAATTACTTTTATGACTTCAAACAATTAGGTACGCGTTTGATCAGTAGATGCTTTTGAGTATGTATTATGTGATACCTCTTAGCATAACAGAATTCAGCGTAGGTATTGGTCGGGAGTCGGGTTATCTATACCCGTACTTTTCTGCAAACTTGCTAGTTTCTTACTTCGCAATAACTCATTTTAACGTTCAAACAAAGAAACTCTCATAGTTTACGCTACAAACTCTTAACGACGTAGTAAAAATAGTTCGTTAACCTCTTTTGACCTGCGTTTTTTATTACACACGTCTACTTACCCCGTAAAGTAGATGTCAACCCCCGAACCACGGACCGTGGTTACGGGCCCGTGTCAATTTCTTTCCTAGGGGTTCCGGATGAGGAGGGTCTTAGTGAGTAGCCGTGTAAAGAACATTCTAAAAAGAGTTTGATTGAATATGTACGTGATGTTTCGAGATTTATATCCAAGGGAAGAGAACGTTTGCTTTAAAAGAGTTGACGCAGACTTTTATGTTAACTTAGGTAAGTTAATAACTGTCAGACAATTTGAAAAATCCGCTCTACGTCGGTATTTATCTGCGGGACTACTAAACTAAATTTTTGGTTCTACATTTTCATTTATATTATGATCTTTTTGTAAAAAAAATATTGCTAGCTACATGTATCGTGTGATCCCTTGATTAGTGCACAACGTATAGAGTGCCCGGCCTGCCCGAATTACCTACTGTTTGAATTAATAAGAGGACGCACAAAGCGACAAGATAGAAAAATATGAGGTGGAGTGTATTGCAGTATAGTGTTAGTTAACATAATGTAGATTGGATAGCCTCAGCAATATATTTGAGAACAATTCAATGTAGAAAACATAATACACTTTGACTTCTCTATGTACGACCATACCCTAATTTCTTAGACAAATTAAATTCCAACTTGATTACTGTACTTATTAAAAACAAAAGTTAATGACGCACTGCAAAACTGCAGATGTTGCTATAAGTATTGATCTTAGTCGAGTTGAGACAACATGAAAGGCCGAAAATGAAGATGAAGACTTTCGATTGTTTTCCTCGCAATACTATCGTCATCGAGTTGTGTCATCCGGATATCCAAGATTGTGTTCATTTGCTCCGCACCTAAAATATTACACGTTGGTACGTCTACGTTGTACCTGTCTCACCAGACTGGTACTAGTGCTGTAGGTACAATAAACCCACTGGTTCTTTTATTATACAAAGCAGTGATTGAGTGAAACTAGGGTGTTACTAGGGTGTTGCGATGTTACATCTAACACTGCCGGGCACAGACGCCCCAGAATAAGAAGGCTTGAGCTCTAAATCACACGGCGGCGCAATGCGAATTAGGAACTTCACACACCCCCTTGAACTGCCTAGCAGGTACCTACTAGGTACCTACACGCGAGCTTGCTCACAATATTTTCATACACGGAAACAGTCATGGTAAAAAAACCAGACGTTTGAACCGACGAACTTGCGGATGCGATGCTTGAGAGGCCATAGGTCTAACCGCTGGAGTGGCCTAGGTAGACTTGCTTGCTTACGATATAAATGTTACGAATACTGGCTACCTGACTGCCGAAAGGATTTGGCCAATATGTCCCTCCTTTTAGCGTTTTGATTGAGGAAAACGAGCGGTAAGTGAGTACCTATAGTTCATCATATTATAGTTATTGTTGTGTCACTCACTCCTTGAGCGTCGCAACGCCAAGCAATGGCTTGGTCGCCATAAAACGCTGTTTATATGAAATGGCCGATCAATTTCATCACTTACATATCAAAGAAGTCTTCACTACAGTTTTAAGTATGTATGTCACTTCCACGCATTAGAGTATTATAAATTTCACTTAATGCGACACTGCCAAAGCTCGGTTGATGCCAAAGAGCCCCTGAAATAATCTACTGCGCTACTAAGCGTGAAGTATTTTAACCAAATGCACTGCGCCTCGCCAAAGTAATGTTTCATTCTATTTGCAGCACTTGTTTTAGCCGTAAAGGTAAGTTTGCTAAGAGTTTTGACAAGTTTTTCGCTTCCAGACGTCCTTCTCAGAAATGCTTTATGTCAATTAGGTTCCCTAGGTACCCAACGGACTTTATTTCCAGCTATTATTTCTGATGGTTTTACCGTAATTGAAACTTAAATATTCTAGGTGTCATAATTCTGAGCATCATGTACCTACAATTCAAAACCATCAAAACAATGTTATATGGTTGGTCAGTTTTACAGACAAGAAATCGATTTAGCAAAAGATCTTATCTGTGAGAAAATTCGTTTTTCCGATTTTACTAACATCGAGCTACTTTCGTTTGGTCACCCAGGTACTTCTATCTATCTTATACAGCGAACAATTCTTGCAGTATTCTTGTGATTTTGACGATAATCTAGGATTAAGGGAAATAGTATTTTCGGGCTGGAAATCGTTCGGACTTGCCTTTGTAAAAACTTATCTTACAAAAAAACGGTCTTGTCGTAGGTACTTAAACTTTTTAATTTAATGTTCGGTGGTATAATATAGGTAGTAATAATGTAGCTAATTAATAACAGATTGTAGTACTCAACGCCGTACCTGGAAAGACGACGAGAAAAGCGCTGTCGCTCATAATATCGTTCAGATTTCATTGGAATTTATAAAACAGCAATTATTCATGCAATATATTTTAGACCGCAGGACAGCAGAATGAGAGACTGCTAGCGACATCTAGTTTTGTGAACTAGTTTGAGTTTAACTACTTGGTACCTACCTTAATAAAAGCGTTAAGTATAGCATTCTTACACTATGCTAAACTGATTAAACTTAATAAATACGTAAAATTGTGTTTTAGTATCATTTAGTTATCGGTCTCAAATTTAGAAGTATTATGTACTGAGGAAAACTAAAAAGTAACTACTTATAATAATAATAATAATAATAATAATAAAGATATTTATTGCCACTACACAAAAAACGTTTCCGTTTCCTGATAAGTTTATTAAAATCATAGGTAATTAATGGGCACTGCTTAGTTTATTAGTTAACTAGTTTCAGCTCGCGACTTCGTCTGCGTAAAGTTATACATAATTATTATAAGCCTTCCACTTGAATCACTCTATGTTTGTATCTATTAAAAAACCGCATCAAAATCTGTTGCGTAGTTTTAAAGATCTAAGCATACATAGATACAGACAGACTGACAGCGGAAAGCGACTTTGATTTATAGGTACTATGTATTGATGATGGAACAATACAATAGGTAAAAGTTTTCAATAATTATAGTAAAAATGGTAATGTTGGACTGGTACTAGTTTTATTTTGTAAAGATAGAAATCTACTTTGTGGTAATTTAAAATTTAGTAGGGTCATTTGGCAGCACGTTGCTGTACCAAATTTTAAATCAGGGAAATCTATATAGTGCATCACGGAGCGGTCGGAGCGCATAACACAGAAATGCACATGTAATAGGTACTCATGTCAATTTGCAATGCAGGGAAACTGCAGAACGATGCGAGTTTGCGAAATTTGTGTCGCTGCAGTAAATATGATGGTCTTGGACAACGGAAGTAGGCAAATACACCATTACACGAGCATTGTCTGGCGGGATTTTGGCAGTAGTACGCCATCTATTAGTGTATTATAAAAGTGTGGTTTGACCAACAACACAATAGAGGGCGTTAAGTCCACAGTGCAAAGCATAGATTTAGATACACGGGTGCAGATGGAACCATTGTTAAATTTCAATGTCCTTTAACTGAAGAAAAATTTCAAATACTTATATTAGTTAAGCATGAGTTTTCGTGTGATAAGATTATCACATGTTAGTTCCTTCCTACACGAATCCTAATTATTGATTTATTAAAAAGCTAGCCGGCCCCTAACTGCGCATGTTCCGCACAAACGGGTAACCAAAGGGCTGTGAATCTGAATCTGTTTAGTTTTTATATTTCATGTAAATAAACGATAGTTAAGAATGTAATTTAACGACTCTTTATTTAAGAAACACAACGAAGTTCTGAGATCAAAAATCCATGTTGGAATTGTATCCACAGCGTTAAAAATGGGGAACAGTCAGGGAAACGAAAAACAAAGCAAGACAGGTAAATCACCAGCAAAGGGGAAAAACTTCTTGCGAAATAGAAAATCACCCAGCAGGGAGAGCAAGAAACATGGGAGGAAAAAGAGCGGTGCGAAGCGAGAGGCGCTCGACAGGGAGTTCGATAAAACGCCAGATTCTGATAACATTGAAGTGCTCGAGGCGTCAGATAACGACGCGGTCGAGTGCGCGTCGAAAGCGGGCGAGAGTGTGCAGTCAGAGGTAACGGTGTCCAGGTGCGGGCGGTCAGCGACCCGCGGCGGCTCCACGCCCGGCTCGTCAGTGCTCTCGGGCGCGCTCACGCCGCTCGCCGTCGAGCTCAACCAGTGCTACTACTCCGCGGAGAGCAGCGCGCACGACGCGCCTCGCACGCTCACGCCGACGCCCGCGCCCGACATGCCGCACGACGATGCCGCCTCCTCGCTCTCCGACGACTTAGAAAAAGAAGAAAAGTCTGACGTTTTCGATGACAGTGACAAAAGTGACAATGAAAAGGTTATGGGTGCGATATTGTCTGGTAGCCGGGAGCGGCCGCCGCACGAGTGCAGCCACGAGTTCCGGGAGCACCGGCTGAAGGCCTCGCCGGCGCAGAGCTCGTTCACGGTCTCGCGGCACCGGCGCGTGGAGCTGCAGCCCGTGCAGGCCGTGGCCGCCGTCGCCCGGGAGCCCGCGCTCGCGCTCGCCAATGGTTAGTCAATGTTTACCTCTAATTCTACCGCCTCAACACCGCTAGGTAATTGTGCACTTCGTTTATCTGTGATTCTATCAAAATGATCAAAACATCAAGCGTTGTGACGTTTAGTTTGCGAAGAGAAGTTCGTGTAGCGTTTCGCGGTGTAATTTTTATTCATGGTTTTAATTGAGGATGCCATAAAACGTGTCGATGTTTGTAGAGATCGCGCGAATTGTTTATGATCTATGAATAAACCTCAGCTCTGCACGTGACTGTGATTATCATTGTGTTATCGAGATGATTTGATATCATGTGCCACTGCGCCTGAAACCGCGGTGCGATGTAAATAACAACAAGCGGACGTGTTTGTAGTCTCTCACTCAATAGTCGGAAAACCGGTTTGTTGATGCTTGCTCGCCATTACAATGGAAGCAACTGTTTGATTGTTTCGTTTTGCCACTGATATTTTAGCTTGAAAATGTCGCTCTATACTATTTTTTTTAGATAAAACAGGCTCTCCAAACATTGTGAAAATACTCGTTGTTAATAAGTAGAGTCCCTAATGCATTTATCATTCCTTGTGCAAGTCATTCAACGCATTAGTATATTGGTGCGTAAAGTAGGTAGGTAACAAAATAAATGATACAAACTGAGACAACATAATAGGAAAAAGATCGCAATAGGGCCTTCAGACATGAGTATGTAGGTACCTACTATTGCTACAGATTTCTTAATAAATGAAGTACCTACTTAAAGAGTCAGTCAGATTCAGTTAGGGTTGCATGTGTGTACCCTAATAGGATGAAATTGAATTAATTTTTTTCGTACAATTTGGGATTCATCTTTATCATAGACATATTAAATATCATAATCACAGAATACAGCGGAAATATAAACTAAATTAAATTAATTCCTGCTCAGGTAACAATTCGGTAATTTTACTCTACCGTGCCGTGTGTTGATATGAGTATAATTATTTCCTTACTATAAATGGTGTCGTTTATACTTAAACTAGCTTCTGCCCGCGACTTCGTCTGCGTAGAATTAATACATAAAAACCTTCCTCTTGAATCACTCTATCTATTAAAAAAACCGCATCAAAATCCGTTGTCTAGTTTTGAAGATATAAGCATACATAGGGACATAGGGACAGAGAAAGCGACTTTATTTTATACTATGTAGTGATAGTGATAGTGATGATAGTGATGGTGAAGTGATGATAGGTACAGTCAAGTGTAATAATATGTATCTAGTCAGTTTCAAAAATAAGTAGTTACCATACACTCTTACACCGGCGTAATAAGGTCGTGGGCGTGGGACATATTTTTGAGAAGTTCGTATCGATAATTATTTTTGCACTTGACCGTACCTAACAGTGGCGTTTCGCAACCACAAGCAGAAACACTTAGTATGTATTTCTTCTGCCTACTTCTATCCTTTCATGAACGAAGAGTGACAAGCTTGAGAGAGAAGTTTTGTAAAGAAACCGGTGGCAATCAAGCAGTTAGGTGGACAAGTACCTAAGCACTAAGCCGTGACATGGCAAAAACATAAAAGCATGCATCAGCGAATCCATTTGGTTCTGACTCGTAATCCTATTGAAGACTTTGCACGCCGTATAAAGTGGATTTAGTAGCTAGAAACTTATTGACAACGTTTAAGTCATGTGTTTTCGCTAGAACACGACGGTTTATTGAATTAATTGAACGTCACTTTTACATTTTGGCATTATTTACTCAAGCAAGCGTCGAGTGTCGAGTTTACCGACGGTTACAATATAACACAAAAGATTCCACTCTACTGTCTAGTGAGTAAAAACGTGTAAAATATACAATATGTCATCTACTGATGCTGACTGAACGCGTTTAAATACACAGAGACAAGATAAGAGCTTATCGGTAAGTCTTCAAATCTAAGTAGATCGGTCTACCAAAATAATCAGTTCCATTCAGTCTAGTTAGAATAAGCATTTAGATAAGACTCCTGATGATGGTCCTCAACCAAGCATTATAATTAAAGTGCGAAAGAGGCGTTTTGCTCTTTTAAAAATTTAGGCGCAATACTGCGAGAAGGCTAAAATTGGAAAACTACCTACCCATCCAATATGTCTTTCGTTCGAAGTCACCGATGTCAGAACAAAATAAAACTCCTCTGATTGTGTAAATGCCCGAGCCCAGCCACAGGATGCTTAGCTGAAGATGAACTATTTAGCAAGCAGAGGGCATGATGATTGGAAGACGTGACGTCAGCCTTTTGTGGTGTTGATAGTGTTAAAATTGATGACGTTTTCGTGTTCCAGAGCCGGAACGTCGACCCGCGAGCGTGAGCGAGGTGCCTCTGGAGTCAAACGTACTTCGGAAGGTGGCTTCGCTCACGCTCGAGAAGCACTCCGAGCCGAGGGTGCTCCGCCCCAAGTTTGTACCGGAGAAACTTAACTTCCAACTGTACGAGAAGTTTGAAGGTAAAAAACAATTTTTATAAGAGATAAATAATTAAACTATGCGCTAGTGTCAACATGAAACTACCGTGACACTCAATCATAATTACACATAAACGGATAACTCACGTATAAAAGTCGAGTGATGCTCGACATGTTTCGAAGTCCTTTTTCCAAGAGCGCTCGCCCCGGCGGCAGCGACACGAACACTGCGCGCCAGCGCTCTGCTCGCGCGGCTCTTGGAAAAAGGACTTCGAAATAGTCCGAAACATGTCGAGCATCACTCGACTTTTATACGTGAGTTATCCGTTTATGTGTAATTATGCGCTAGTGTTTATAAATCTAAATGATTCCATGCAACTATCTCATAAGCGCGGTTGTATAGGTACGTACTGTTATGGGACGTGAGCGTGCCCCTATTGAGGAATGCAATGTAAGTATTGAACGTAGGCAAAACCGTAGTCGGACTCGCACTTAGCCGTTTTTCTAGGCCTTTTTCGGGAGATCAGACTTTTTCAAATCTTCTGTTTGGCATGCTGATCTACCGGCAGGTGACATAATATACATAAAGACGTAATCCATGAGCGTAAGATAAGCCGACGGGCTGGAATTCAGTACAACCGCAAGCGCAAGATGACCTTTAGGATACTGCTTGTAATTATACAAATAGTACAATATAAAGAGCAAACACGATTTACAAAACCGAACTTATCTCTTTTAGGTATCTCATCCAGACAACCTTTCTCTAGCCACAATGCTGGCTACAAAACATTTAGGTGAAGTCTCAAGGACATCCTAAAAACAGCTTAAGTAAGAACTTACATGACAAACAAAACATAAAACGAAAACCTCTCTCTCCTGCCTACCTTCAGGTTAGGTGTCAGACATACCAACAAATACATACCTAATTACATATATAGGACACCAGTAGGTTTGTACGGATCATCCGTACTATTCGTGGCCTACTTATCTTATATTAACAACTACCTAATTTAATTGAAGTGTATTTATAATAAAAAACATGTGAATGGCCGTTACGTAGTGTTTTTATCTAATCACATGATATCTTTAATATGTAATGATTAATACTAAATTGTAAAATATGGAGACTGTATCCAAGTCTCCCAAACAATTACACGCTGTAGTAAGTCAAATTCGTGGCACAATTATTTGTAAAAAAGGGTATAAAAATACATATACTTATCCAGAAAGAACTTCGTCTTCGTCTCTATTTAGTAACTTTAGGGTGGTCGCAATTTAAAAGTGAGCACAGGCCAGTGACAAAAAAAGATAAAAAATATTCGAAAAACCAAATTGCCATGAGGAGAACGTCAAATAAAAAAGTCGGTTGGTACTGAAAAGGAGCGTCCCGGCTAATTTAATTGTAAATATGCACTTACATACTTACCTACTTTCACGCCCATTAGCCAAGATGCTCGGTTCTTATCTTGATTAGGTTCAGTACCTAGTCAGTAAAGATAGCGCTAGTCGCCAGTGAGTACGTGACAAGCGGTGCCTAGTGCTAGCGCTAGCTCTTTATAGTAGTAAATTAGTATAAGTAATTAATAGTAAATTAGCAATATGCAGTTATCGACGAACCGCGTTAACTTCACCAATTCATCCATCGCCCAGTTCAACTATGTAAAATTTCTGAGCAAGCATGGAGACACGCAAGAAGGCATAAACGACATTGTGACCATACTCGGACTGCATACCGAGGAACACACTGCATTTGAAACTGAATTTAAGTTTGCTTCCGAAAGTGACCCTGTTCTAGAAGAAATAGTGAATGTCAACAAAGAGTTGGTGGTATATGTGCCAAAGACGTTACCTAGTATTAAATTTCGTTACGATATACCAGTGCAGTGGGTTCGATACACTATGTTTGTGCTGAGTGGGGAAAGCAGACGCATAATAGTCAAAATCGATTTTAGGAGATTAGTGTTAGTGGTGGAATACATTGAAAAGTTTTCCATCTTGTACAGTGTCCACGCTTCGACGCTACTTGGTTTGCAGCTAAGTAAGTTACAATACAAAAGTGCCTATTGCTTAAGTTTGCGCGACTCGTTTTCAAGCAATACCTCTACCATACGAAATAAAGCGGTCCAATGGACGTAACTACTATCTAAACAGGACCGAGTACTCGCAGCTGAAAAACGAGCCGACCGAGATAAGTAGTATGGAGGAGCGTGTCCCTTTCTAACAGGGTGACAATAAGGTTTGGGTTATGCGAGACAAAATTCAAACTTGCAATCTTTCTGCTAATTACTTAAGTACCTATTATAAACACTTTCATTAGCTATGGAATATTTTTGAGGGAATTAGGGATGTAACGAAATAGCTAATGCAAATAGTAACTACAAGGTGGATATCTATTTTTTAAGTGACATTTTGCGGAAGTGCAAGACTGCGAAGTGCAAAATTCGAACTTCGTATCTTGCCGTCCCGCTGACACTTATATTAGGTATTTATTTAATACAAGCGTGAGAGGGACGGTACGACACGACCCTCGATTTTTGAATTTCGTTGTGTGTTAATGAAATTGTCGTGAGATGTACTTTTGATATAAATCGCTAAAAAGTGAGAAATAAAAATATTTTTTAACAAAAAAATAAAACGAATTAAAAAATACTATAATGTACAACAGTAAGAATATATTTTTTAAGCTGCCAAGATGAAAGAACGAGACACAATCCTCCGTGTCGCTAACCCTCTCGGCGCCGATTAGCCGAACCTTTGTGTAAAGTGGAACACAAAAAGATACTTTTTCACATCTAGAAATATGGTTCATTTTCAGAGTATCTACTCCGTCCCGTTTAGATAGTACGTCCATGACTGAAAGCGCTCCATGCAGAGCTCTGCCTGCAGTGTCATGACGCTGTCAATTGCAATTACTTACTAAAACTTTTCGCTTTGATCAGTTAGGAACAACTTGTTAGTATATGCGCTCAGTGTCGGCACCAAGGATAAGTATTTTAAACTAGCTGCTGCCTAGTTCAAAAAAATTGCCAATCTGGTGCATACATTTCAATGGTTCATTTTTGATTATGTAGAAATTTATTATAGATTTTTTTAGCAAACACAAACTTTTTTGATTATTGAAATACTCCCTATCTTTTTATGTCAAAGTGACAGATAAAAACTTTCAAAGTGACGTGACAGTCGCGATGTTGCGAAAGGTAAATTCTAACGAAACACAACAAAACCGAATAAGTTGTTTATGTTTGGATTACAAAATTTCAGTGTTTTTGTGTTCGTTTAGTGGATGTTGTTTATTTTTGCATTTCAGGGCAGATGCTGCTGAATTGGTTCATGTCGTCCATTTCCGACAATAATCACTTGAAAAATCTCCTCACTTCTCAAGATTTGAAAAACCTTGGGATTCAGTATTGCACACACCTGTTGGCCGCCGGCGTCCTTCAGCAGATTCCTGATAAGGATGCTCCATCAGAAAGTATTTTTAAGGTTAGTAATAGTAATTTCTCACAAACTTTACCAATAATGATTGTAGGTAGTCAACACTATGTGTCACTGTTTCTGCAACTTGATACTCAATACTAGATCACCTTGATACTATTCTAATAAAATTTTGTCATTGTTTATGCACTAGTTATGGTTTTAGAAATAAAATTTGATCATTTTAATAGCCAAACATGGACATTTTGAATTTTTTATATATTTTATTGCAGCCCAATCTGATGTATTATTGGAGTCACATGGAGGCCCCTGTTTCTCAGCCAATCACGCCAGGCCGGCTGCACGCGTCAGCCTGGCCCCATGACAAAGAAGTTTACCGCAACATAGTTCAAGATAACCTGACAAACCTGCGCAACATCGAAAATAACAGATTCTTTAACCAAAATAATAATGATGAAGTAGCCGACATCAATGAGGCTAAAATAGTCATAGCTCAGCTGAAAAATAGACTATTAGATTTAGAAATACAGTTAGAAAAAGTTAAATTAAATGCTCAAATAGAAACAATCAACAAAAATTTAGAGAAATGTTTTCCTCAAGATGAATCAAACGAAGTGGAGTTTGCGAACAAGGAGGTCCAAACTACTAGTGAACTGAACGGACTTCCCAAGGAACCTGTGATAACTTTACCTGATAATGAGCCCAGTGTTTTAAGAACAAGTGTAGCGAGTGGTAGTACATTAGATGTAAGTAGTGTAGCTTGTAATACTGAAATATATAATAATAATAATGGAAGTAAAACTGAACACAGATCTGAAAATATAGAAAATTATTGTAAGTTAAATAAAATCAGAGATTATGAGGAAACTGCAAGGAATGAAGACAAAACTGAAAATGATAAAAATGAAATCAAAATTGATGAAAAAGATAGAAAAGTTGATGCAAAAGAAGGTTCCGGAGATAAAGCTTTAACTGTTTCGCAGCATGGCTCCATGGAGAGTTCTTCGGAGGCATCATTTTTTAGCATTAATAATTCCACCGAGCTAATTTCTAGCAAACAAGAAAGTTCCTCAGACATAGTTATTAAAGACAATGTATCAAAACCTGTATTTAATTCTACATACATTCCAACTACTCAAATATTATATGAAAATAATGATGCTAAAAATAATGCCCATAAAGGTAATACTACACTAGAGATAACCCTGATTCCGATGTCAAATCAAATCGACAAGATTATACCAAAGACTGTCTATGGCGTGGCGGGGCCTCAACAACCACCTGGACCTCATTCAATCGAGTCGGGTCAGAACGTCAAGGCGACACCACCGCCGGCTCCTCCTCAGCCCGAGTCGCTAGAACCGACCACAGATCCACCCGAATCTATGGTGCAAAACCATGCTGGATCCCCCATACCAGAAATAGAATGCTCAAATTCACCAACATCTCCAATGGTTTCTAAAGCTCCAGCGCCCCCGCCGCCACCGCCTATGCCAGAAATGGACCTTCCACCTCCGTCATCCCCCTGCCCGGGCCCGCCGCCCCCCGCGCCCCCGCCGCCGCCCCCCCCGCCGGAAACGTATGTGCCACCACCTCCACCGCCGTCCGCAACGGGCCCGCCGCCGCCGCCGCCCCCCATGCCCGAAGTGCTCGGGATGGGCCCGCCGCCCCCACCGATGCCTGGGATGGGCCCTCCACCCCCACCGATGCCCGGTATGGGCCTGCCACCGCCTCCGATGCCTGGAATGGGCCCCCCTCCGCCACCGATGCCTGGAATGGGCCCTCCTCCGCCACCGATGCCTGGAATGGGCCCCCCTCCACCGCCCATGCCTGGAATGGGCCCCCCTCCACCACCAATGCCCGGCATGGGTCCTCCGCCGCCGCCGATGGCCGGCATGGGTCCCCCGCCTCCGCCGATGCCCGGTATGGGTGCCCCGCCGCCGCCGCCGGGCTGCCCCGGGGCGCCGGGGCCGCCGGGCCCGCCGCCGCCGATGGGTCCCGTGCCTTTCCCGGCACCGCCGGCTGGCGGTTGGAACATGCAACGATCGAGTATGTTTCATTCCTGCGACAATTTTTCTCAAATATCCTATTGCATATATTTCTCTTTATGGAATTTCTAACTGTACGTTTTCAGGTTTAAGAAAGGTTCCGGTGAAACCTGCGGCTCCCATGAAACCGTTATATTGGACTCGAATTTTAGCCCCACCAGTGCCGAGCTCGCAGGGAGAAATGGTCTCGACGCCGTTGAAACCCCTCTGGTTAGAAATAGAAGAGACGAGCTTAGACAATATTGACGAATTCACGGATCTGTTCTCGAGACAAGTGGTTAAAGCGCCCGTGAAGAAGAAAGTGGAAGTGAAGACAAAGATTCAACCGGTGAAGATATTAGAAAGTAAGCGGTCACAGAACGTGGGTATACTCGCTCAGAGCTTGCACGTCGAGTTTTCGGAAATCGAAAATGCCATATACAACTTCGACACGTCCGTAGTAAGCCTGGAAGCACTACAGCAGATTTATGAGATGGTGAGTGTTTTCATTCATCCAATATGTAAGATAAATGCTGTAAGTACCCTCTAGTCTTGGTGTGAGTTCTTGAACCTCTTTGTTAACATTGTATTGTATTGTCTTTCCTTTCCTGAGAAGGTTTTTTTTTGTTAATTTTTTTGTTATATTCTCTGTTGATCAAAGGATTGGCTAATTTTTCAATAAGTGTCTTTTGTAGTCCAATAACAAAGTATTATTCTTTTTGTTTTAAGAGAGCGTCTGAAGAAGAATTAGCAATGATTAAGGAGCACTTGCGGGGCAAGCCGGATGTGCCATTAGATAAACCAGAAGCGTTTTTGCACGACCTCTCTGGAATACCGAACTTCGCCGAGCGCATCTCCTGTTTTATGTTTCAAGCTGAATTCGAGGATGCTGTTAGCACGACCATGCACAAATTGGACAACTTGAAGCACACGTGTGAGGTAATTTACTTAATTAAATATCTTGTTCTTCATTAATGAAAACGAATATGGTCAGACGTACTGAAGAAATGTTTTACAGATTTGATGTCAAATCTTTTTATTTTACAAACTTTACCTGGTTGACCTTTTAGCGCCAGACCAAGTAAAAAGTAAATGAGTCTGGTTTAAACTAGCTACGCCTCGCCTCGCCTCGTGCGCGTGCGCGTTAACTATACTCGGGAGCAAAGAAACCGGGACACTTTTCATTGTGTTAGCTTGGCGAAGTTTAGGTGTATTGTGTACGTGCAACTCTATATAGCCGAGCGTAGTTTAAACCGGCGTCACTTTGGCGGTCGCAGAACTCTGTCCGGACTCGATTTAGAATATTACCTGACCAGTTCCTCAAAAGGCACAGAGCTTTAGTCTGATGTTATCTCAGTTCCTGACGACGAGCGAGGCTCTGAAGAAGGTGTTCGCGATCATCCTGACGCTGGGCAACTACATGAACGGCGGCAACGGGCAGCGCGGACAGGCCGACGGGTTCGGTCTGGAGATACTCTCCAAGCTCAAAGACGTTAAGGTACATTACCAAGTCATACATCACCGGAAACACGATTCAGGAATTAGACGTGAGAATATACTTAATTTAGTGCGATTTTATACTTACTGTTATTGCATATGAGTATAACATAGTTGGCAGCATCGGGAAGTTTAATAAATTGGGCATATTGGTTCCTAGTATCTTTCGTTACCATGTATACCGCGCGCGCGGGTGCGGTTTTAATATAGGTAGGTATCTAACTACTTTATAACATAATATTAATCTATATAAATAAAAATTTATTGCTGTTCATTAGTCTCGCTAAAACTCGAGAACGGCTGAACCGATTTGTCTAATTTTAGTCTTGAAATATTCATGGAAGCCCAGGGAAGGTTTAAACGGTGAAAAAATATTGAAAGTTAAAAGAAGAAAAAAAACGGGGACGAAGCCGCGGGCAACAGCTAGTCATTGATAAAAGTAAAATCGGTGGCATTATTATTTTTTACGTACTATAGATATATGGATTTACCAAGTTAGTTAACGAAAGAAACAATTGGGATTGTCTATTTTTTTACAATGTATAGTAAATCGAAAACCATTTCGAGATAAATGCTTTTTAAATCGTTTTCTGTATTTACTTTATTTTATTTTACTATAATGAATTTATTACATGAAAAATAAGCAATGACCTTCATTTGACATTCCCAGACATGATGTAGACGGTCCAAAATGTACTTTATTTGCAAAGGTTACAAATTCTATGCTATTTACGCGTGGATTATACTACGGAGTTCAATTTGGACCCGCAATCTGACATTTCATTCATCTTATGACAGATGACAAGCAAATGGGCAATCTTGTTACTGTCATTCTTGTTTTTTCCACCGTTTACTTTCATATTGTTGTATTATAGTTTAGATTTAGAAGCACTTTCGGTAGATAATTAGGCAAGAGTGTAACCACACAGCGATGTGCTTCGCTCACATGAAAGATTTTCCGCTAAATATTTTAATGAAGAGCGAAAATATTACGTTTTCAGTTTACTTTCGCCTACTGAGTTTACTGACTTATTTCCGGGTCCTGTTTTGTCTCGATCATACCTGGTATGTGTTTATGGACCTTTCTGCTTCGCGCAGAATGTTATGGTATGTGTAACGGTTGTGAAAATATAAAATTCATAGGAGAAGATCGCGTGAATGTTCCTGTGTTATTGTTGAATCATGTTGACATTGATACTGATGACAGTTTGCCAACTTCACCACAGATAGAAAAGACGTTAATGGCGGCGCTTCACATACGTTTTATGACCAATTTAGCCTGGCCGCAGACGCACGGAATCCTGATTCGGTTTCCTAATCAGGAATTCAGATTCGTAAAACCCGAATGCAAACCTTTCATACTGTGATGTTCAGCGCTAATTTAACCAGGTTATTAATTAATAAGCCTATTTATAATTCACTCGACTCGCCCGCTCTCGCAACGCAAACGCCATTGGCCCAGTGTTGCCAGGTCCGGCAGCCTCGAGCCATTTATTTATTAATCAAACGCCACATCTCTCCTTTTTAATAATTTGAGTATTACACAGTAACACAGCTTTTCATGACCCATTAAATTTTAAATTAAAAAATGTTAACCAATAATCAACACACATATAGTTATCATTCAGTCGAATCAAACAATGTTGGTTCCAACAGTATTATTATAGATAATATCTAGACAATCGAATTAAGGCTCATACAATTACTTAACAACCTAATCAGTCATTTTGTTTCATTTCTAAGCATCTATAGCATCTTCTTTTCCATTTTGTTTTTCAGCGGAGTCACATACTTTCCAGTTTCCTTCAATTTTCTTCAGGTGTATTATATTTCTTCGGTATTCTTTTCCTGTAGCATCGTTTTTGACACTGACATCGCTACCTTTTGAATCTACAACTGTGTGAGGTACAGGGTTAAAATCAGAAGTCAGCTTGTTTTCTTTTATCATGTTTTTTATGTAGACCTTTTCTCCAATTTCCAGCTCCTTGGTATTTGCTCTCCTTTTTCTGTCTTCAGCTAGTTTTCCTTTTTCCTTCATAATATGGTCTTTATCTTTAACTTCTTGGTTGATTACGGTATTCTCAACGTCTGCGGCCGATGGTAATTTATCCCTAAATTGCCTGTTGAAGAAAAGTTCAGATGGAGATTTGCCAGTGGTGGTATGTGGGGTGCTATTATACATAGTTAGGTAGTCAAGTAAATCGGTTTGCCAGTCGGTTTTTAGAGTCTGACTGATTTTTAGGCGCTTTACTATGTCGCGGTTTTGACGCTCTACTTCCCCGTTTTGTTGAGGCCAATATGGTATGGTGTTAAAAAGTTTTATACCCATTTCAGAGCAAAAAAGTCTAAATTCATCCGAGGTAAATTGACTAGCATTATCGCAAGTAATACTGGCTGGAATTCCTAATCTTGAGAACATTTCTTTAAGAATTGCAATTGTGTCCTTAGATGTTATTGATCTCATAATTTTAATTTCTTTATAGCGGCTGAAATAATCAATCACGACTAGGAGATTATGGCCGCTTGGCAGTGGACCTAAGAAGTCTAGCGCAGTATCGACCCATGGTTGTAATGGTAGCTCTCGTCTTTTCATAGGGTTTGGTGGATTTGGCCCGGATACTAGGGTACACCCCTTACAACCTTTAACGTAAGATTCTGCGTCCTTATCCAACTTTGGCCACCAGACTTTAGTACGCAGTCTTGATTTCATGGCTACTATGCCTGGGTGACCTTCATGGGCTGCGCTCAAAATCCTCTCCCGTAACACCGAAGGTATGACAATTTTGGTGCCCCTTAACAAAATATTATCATGTAGACAAAGTTCGTGCTCGAATAGCCTATAATTATTAACATCTGCAGCCCAAATACCCTGTTCTAAACCTGTTCTAACTTGAGTGATTTGTTCGTCATTTTCAGAAGCGTTAATTATTTCTTCTATAGACACTGCGATTGGTCGGGCGTATTGTACGATTTGATTAACATAGCATTCATCTTCAAAGGGATACGGTACAGAGTTAGTGCATAATCTAGATAGGGGGTCAGCTAAATTAGATTTGCCCGGCCGGTATACGGTTTTGAAATTATATCCTTGCAATCTTAGAACCCAGCGCTCAATTCTAGCACATGGTTTTGAACGGGGGCCAAAGATGATTTCTAGGGGTTTGTGATCAGTTATCAATTCAAATTCTTTTAATCCATAGAGGTACATTTTAAAATGTTCTATAGCCCATACCAACGCGAGAGCTTCTTTCTCTGTCTGACAATAGCGTTTCTCTACACTTGTTAAACTTTTATTGCCGTATGCAATGATACGTGGACCGTTATTGTCGATCTGTATCAGAATTGCTCCAAGTCCTACTGGGCTGGCATCGGCCATAACTTGTGTTTTATCATTAGGATCATAATACCCTAAACAACTAACGTCACCTAACCGGGTTTTTATGTTATTAAAAGCGGTCTGTTGTTCTTCTTTCCAGAACTTAGATATATCACCATGCTTGGTCAGCTTCTGCTGTAAAATCTGTCGAATTGGCTCTGTTAGAGTAGCGAGGTTTGGTATCCATTTACCAATGTAAATTACTAGGCCTAAAAAACTTTGTACTTCCTCGACTGTCCTAGGTTCTCTAAATGATTTGATTCCATTTATGTACTTGTCTAAAGGTTTGATACCATCTGCTGACAAATCATGCCCTAAAAATTGAATGCGGCTTGTATTGAAAATACATTTTTTTTCATTGAGCAGTACATTGTTATCTTTAAGAACTTCTAACACGTGTTTAAGACGATCCCGGTGTTCAATTTCATTCGTCCCGAACACGACTATGTCATCGATGAAACAGACAACCCCCTCGCATGGCAAAAGAATTTTTTCGATAATTTTCTGAAATTGTTCAGGCGCGCAAGATATGCCAAACATTAGGCGTTTATACCGAAAAAGGCCTCTGTTTGTTATGAAAGTTGTGATTTCCCTACAACTCTTTTTTATTTCGACCTGGTGGAATGCATCTTTGATATCTATTTTTGAGAAAATAGTTGCTTTACGGAATTTAGGTGTTAATTGCTCCATTGTGGGGAGAGGGTGATTTTCTCGCACAATGGCTTTGTTTGCACATCGCATGTCTACACAAAGTCTAACAGCACCGTCACTTTTTAAGACAGGTACTACTGGAGACACCCAAGTGGATGGCTGGTCGACTTGCTCAATTATGTCTAATTTGAGTAATTCATCGATTTTATCATTAATTTTGGACTCTAGTGGAATAGGAACCCTTCTAATCGGTTGACAAACCGGTTTTACTGATGGGTTAATTGAAATATTTAATTCTATATTTTTAAACTTTGGGAATTTATCACAGTTTACAGCATTAACACTTACCCCCAGCTTTAAAATATTTAAAGACATAGCGGTGTCTTTTCCTAGCAAATCTCTTGTACCATCCTTCACAACATATAATGTAGCATTTTCCTGTGCATTGCCAACTTCAACCAAGGCATCAAAAGCTCCTAATATCTTGAGAGGTTCCTTACTGCCATAAGCCATGAGAATTTTTCCAGGATTTTTTTGTTGATTCATAACCATTGCTGAACTGTTCTTCAAATAATTGGGAATGGATGATTATTTTAAAAGTGCTTGGTGATTTTTCTATTGATAGGAATAACCATCCTTAGCTACGGAAAAAAGTTTCAGATTTTTCCGTCGAGCCATATATTTTATAAAAATAAAAACATTTTACTCAGTCACTCGGCGAGCCCTATACGGAAGTAAGCAGTACGCCAATGACATAATCAAATTAAAAAAAAAAAAATGCTGCTTGAATCTGTGGTACACAATGACATTTGTCACTGACATTGATTGATAGCACCGCACTCGGAAGCTAAAACAAGCAAAAGAAACGGCTAAGTGGCGCCGTCTGTAGATTGTTGTTGGTACTAAACCACCTATTTGGGATTTCATTAAAATTACCATACATTTCTCATATAACTTTCAGTAGTGTTTTTGATTCGGAGTAGAAATAACCCAATAATTCCAAAATCTGAGAAAAAAAATGTATATTATGGTCATTTTTATTGAAATTCCCCATGTTTGGTTAGTAGCACGAACAATCTACAGACGGCGCCACTTAGCCGTTGCTTTTCTTAGCTACAAATGCCATCGTGTACCACAGATTCAAGCAGCATTTTTTTTTTTAAATTTGATTATGTCATTGGCGTACTGCTTACTTCCGTATAGGGCTCGCCGAGTGACTGAGTAAAATGTTTTTATTTTTATAAAATATATGGCTCGACGGAAAAATCTGAAACTTTTTTCCGTAGCTAAGGATGGTTATTCCTATCAATAGAAAAATCACCAAGCACTTTCAAAATAATCATCCATTCCCAATTCCATGTCCTGTCAGTGACAATATTGCACTTGCTGCCTGAATCAATCAGCATTTTCATACTCACACCACCAACTCGACATGTTATCTCTGCATCATCATCGATATGGAAAATATAGTCCACCATGGTAGGCTCCTTTTTTTCTTTCCTCTGGTACTGAACAGTTTTAGTTTCAGTTGGTTTGAACCTCTTAGAGATGTCGTTTTTATGTAATGGGGCAGTTTGTCGTTTTGCCACCCTTGTGCGACATTGCCTTTGAAAATGTCCTTCATATCCACATTTCATGCATTTTTTATTTCTTGCAGTACAGTGTATATAATCTGCCTTGTGTCTCTTACTTCCACATCTTGAACACTCCCCTGGATCTGTGTTGGTTGGAGTTCCAATTCTATTTGTGTAAAGTGGGTTTTGTTTCACTTCAAACTCATTCAGCTGCCTTCCAACCGTTTCCAGTGAATTTGCCTCAATAATAATTTTTTCCATTGTTGCAGTATCTCCTAAAATCAAAATTTTCTTCCGGAGTTCAGTAGACAAACATTTCTCAGTGATTTGGTCGATGAGGTTGTTATCTCCTTTAGGAAAATCACACTTATTATGTTGGTCTCTGAGCCTAACCAAAAACTTATCAAACTTTTCACCAAGTTCCTGTTTCATCAACCTAAACACATGCCTCTCATATAGAGAGCTTTGTTTTGGTGAAAAATACTCCGTTAATTTTTCCAGTGCAATTTTATAAACATCCGTCTGGTCTACTTGTTCCACATTTGCCCCAGGGAGATTGTAGTATATTTCTTGCAGTGAAAGTCCCGCTGAGTGTAGCAGGACTGCTCTTTTTTTTACAGTATCTTCAATACCTGCAGCCACTAAATAATTTTCCAGAGCTCGTTTCCACTTCTCCCAACGTGAGCCTAGCGTGGTAGTGTCTCCATCACAGTCAAATGCGTCTAACCCCGATAATTGGGCCATTTTGGTTATCCTGCAAAGAATAACATTATTTTGAGACATTATCTCATTTAAATTATGCCCACATCATGGACTTTGTAACCTGCCAGCAACATTACCATAAAATATTCTTTGTTAACCCACATCATGGGCTTGGCATTGTTTTTTTTTTCTGTTATTAGTTTACTCACCTCATGAGCTTAGTTTAGTTTCCAACCATTTATATGACAACCCTTCTATCCTGTCACGATCAACCACATTTTGGTCATTTTTTTTTTTTTTTTTTTTTTTTTTTTCCACATTATGGACCTCTCTTTTCAGCATACCATTCGTACGCAATCATCATTTAATTACAATAATGTTATTAACCATCTGTTTGTGTAAAAATTTCTGACAGCTGTCAGTCGAGAGCAAGCATTATGCCGGTTACATACACGCTGATATGCGTTTTGTTCACGAGTGAATTACCGGCATTACCCATTTCGTTTACCCTGCCGTTTCCGAACGCACCCAAACCGAAACCCAAACAAATTGACATTGCTTTTTCATATCGAAATTATTATCAATTTTGTTACTTTTAGTTAATTACATGTATTTATCATTCTCCCTTTCATTGAACTAGCGTATTATCGACGATAATTAAAGCTTTGAACACTGTCTTGTCAAGCTGATCAACACTTTTCTTGTTTTGTTTTTCTTTTGCCGTAATTCAATGGTTTATTCCACATCACAGTGAAAATCTTACTTACGGTTTAATCCTCGTCGCCAGATGTGATGTTCAGCGCTAATTTAACCAGGTTATTAATTAATAAGCCTATTTATAATTCACTCGACTCGCCCGCTCTCGCAACGCAAACGCCATTGGCCCAGTGTTGCCAGGTCCGGCAGCCTCGAGCCATTTATTTATTAATCAAACGCCACACATACAAAATGTTTAACAAAGCGCACACGTTTCGTTAAGTTTCCGAACGGAAAATTTCCGAAACGTGTGCGCTTTGTTAAACATTTTGTATGAAAGGTTTGCATTCGGTTTTCACGAATCTGAATTCCTGATTAGGAAACCGAATCAGGATTCCGTGCGTCTGCGGCCAGGCTTATCCAATAAGCAGATGTGTGATACCGGCAATGGAAACTCTGACGTCATCAACCAAAATACTTTCAATAATTAATAGTGAAAAAAATACCGAGTTATATGAGAAAATATTGAAATTAGTTTCTTATAATTGACTATTCTACACAAAAAAAATATAAAAAGGATAGGTATTTTTTTTTAGACAATCCCAATTACGCTAACAGATGGCGGGGTCCATCCTAAATATCCGAATGTCACTCTGATTGCGACAGAGTCGATCAGACGAATGGAACCTAATTTAATTTAGAAGCCTATATCAGTTTTTAAAAGTAATAAAACCTTGAAATGTGTGTACGTCCAAGGCTTCAGTCTTTATAATCCATAGCGAACTGTTACTGTAACCGCGCGGATACTGTACCCAATGCGTACGTGGTTCGCGTGATTCGCGCCGCGCTCTCATCGAGTCGACCACTCGAAACTCGCTTCACGCGCACACACTAACCGCCTTATTCATAAACGCTCTGTAGGCCTCTGCTAATTTAGCAATCGTTTGTCCTTATCTGTCACTTTGACATTTACCTTTCGAAGGTAAGGACAAACGATTGCTAAGTTAGCAGAAGCCTATAGAACGTTTATGAATAAGGGGGTAAAATCTCTTTACTATATCCGTTCGGTTGCGATTAGAGTTCATTCAGTGGCGTAGCTACCAAGGGACTAGGCGGGGCAGTGCCCCGGGGCCCTCAAACTCAGAGGGCTCTCGAATCCTCACCAGAAAATCTCGATCGAACTATTATTATTAAAACGTAACCAGTTTAGATAGTAGTGGGGCCCCATTTTTTTATTTGCCCCGGCCCTTGGTTACCTAGCTACGCCACTGAGTTCATTAGAGACGGGGGCTACTTCGAAATTCGATTTTCGAAGTTCGTGTCGTACCTAGTATCCCTCTCACTCTCAAATTAATGATTATCAATTTATCAGTATGAGCGGAACGGCACCAAACCGACTTCGAAGATTGAATTTCACAGTATGGGGCCAGTATACTTATCGTGGGGTTGCACGGTTTCAGTCGAAGCGTTCGAACGTGACGCTGCTGCACTTCATAGTGCGCACGTACCTGCGCGTGTGCGGCGGCGCGCTGTCGGGCGCGTGCGCGCTGCCGGTGCCCGAGCCCGGGGACGTGGCGCGCGCCGCCGCCGTGGACTTCGCGGCCGCCGCGCAGCACCTGCAGGCGCTCACCGAACAGCTCGCAGGTACCACGCGCCACACGTGCTGGCGGTCGCAACACTCCCGAAACTGGGGGTCATTTCCCCTTTATTATTTTACCCGTGGCCGGTTTCTCGAATGAACGAGTTACAATTTTTCAAGTCTAAACTAACAACGTTGACCCGATCGATTAGTGGTTGGGATCTGATCAGTGTTGCTAGTTTGTAAATTAGAAAGTTGTAGCTTTGAGAAACGGGCCACGGATAGCCTAGTGGTTAGACCCGACGGAGAAGCATGAGGTTCTGGGTACGATCCTCCCCGTCGGGGCAGATATAACGTGAGAGAGAAGAAACGATGCGCAGTAGCGCAGCCACGAACAAAAACTTGGCAACAAGTGAGTTTGACGACCAAATAGCCTAGTGGTTAGAAAACCTGACCTATGAAGCTTGAGGTCCGGGTTCGATCCCAGGTCAGGGTAAATATTTGTATGGAAAATATGAATGCTTGTTCTCGACTCTTGGATGATTATTATATAATTAAGTATGTATTTATCTCTATAAGCATGTTTATCCGTTGTTTAGTACCCATATTACAAGTTTTGCTTAGTTTGGGATTAGGTCAATTGGTGTAAATCGTCCCAAGATATTTGTTTATCTATTAAGTGTGTAAATAATAGTTAAATAATGCTGAAGTCGTAGCAATAGACCGACGCCTGCCAGTCAAATGAAAGCTTTCTAAAAATCTGATGTGGAAACTTTTTTAAAATCACAACTGACTTTGTTGTTTGGTAGCCATCTATAACTTTTAAGTCATAATCCTAATTTGCAGCATGCAGAGAGAAGACGAAAAAAGTGATCGAAACAGACGCGCAGGCGCGGAGTGGCCTCGAGGAGCCCGTCGGCGACCCCGGGAAGCGTCTGGACGTGTTCGAAGAGAAGATGACGGCCTTCCTTACGGCCGCCGAGGACAAACTCAAAGCCGAGCAGGAGAACTTGGAAGAATGCCGCACCAAGTTCCTCACCACAGTCAAGTTCTACCAGTATACACCAAAGTGCGGGAAGCTCGACGAACTGGAGCCCAAAGAGTTCTTTGCGCTCTGGATGCCGTTTTGCAGCGATTTGAAAGACATCTACAAGAAGGAAGAACAGATTGCTATAAAGGAAAAGTGAGTATTTTAATCAGATTCGCGAAGGATACGACGACGCAAATAAAAAAAAACAATTTGACTGTCAAAACATAAAAATTTTGGCGTCCGAAATTGACTGATCAGTTGACTAAGACTTAAGTATTTTACTCGTAGTCAGTGCTCGTAGTCCATTTTGTTGACAATATTTTTAATTCAGAAACGAAAATATTTTTTTGCAGGTTAAAAGAAGCGAAAAAACTTCAAGAAGAAAGAAAATCTCAGTCACTTACGCAACCGAAAAAACAAGGTGGTTTGAAAGCACGCCTACAGAAAATATCCAGTACCACTAAAAAGTAAATTTACGCGAAATTTTATTATTATGTGAAACTGATTGTTAAATTTACGTTTAAGTACGTCAGAACGCTAAGAGAATGAATGTATACAAAGTACATGTTGCCATTCTTGCCTTAAATGAATTTACATTATTTATAACGTATGATTTATCGCTACATTTCCCTTACTAACAGAATCTTACAATTTTGTAAATATGAAAATATATATTTTGAAGGTGATAAAACTGTCCTCTTTAATCCTTGAAAGTTAAATTACTTACGCGTAAAAAAGTTGACAAAAGTACACTTTGCGTCCTTGCGATTAATTTTTAAATGAACCCGCAAAATCATTGAATGTAATATTAAAGTAGATAGGTACATCAGCAAGATTTAATTACTTTTCTGACTGTGGGTTCGTTTTTCTAAATTAGTACGCAGGGACGGGTTAAGACCCACACCCACTATACCCCTGGCACTACCCCTAGGGGTAGGGTGGGACTGAACCGTACCACCATAGTGCTGTAAGCTACGGGTATTAGGTAGGTAGGTTAGGTTAATTAGGTACAGGGTTGATATGATTTAAATCATTTAAATTTTTACTGCAACCAAATCGGGCAAAAATTTTCTAGGGACTTGCCCCGATATGGACTACGGCGCGCACACGTGTTGCGATGCGAGATGATTGAATACAAGATGTCTGGAAGAAAAAAAGTGTGGGTTTATTTCGATCAAATTACGTTATTTTCATTTTAATAAATAACTGAACTGGCTATTAAATTAATAAAAAAGACAAGTAAAAAAATCAAAAAATCTGATTAGGTATTATGATTTTTTTAAAAAGATCATGATTTTTATCAACCCTCGCTAGGTAGCTCCTTATGCCTGAAGGGCAAATACCCACGAATAGGGGCCCCGCTGCATGGCTCCGTCGATTTTTGTCCAATTTCTCAAATCCCAGCACTACTATGGTGGTATGGTTCAATCCCACCCTACCCCAGGGGTAGTGTCAGGGGTATGGTGGGTCTGAAAGGCTATTTTTTAATCAAGTCTAATTCAAGCGGTTAAAATCCTATATCTACTTACACACAAATCACAAGTCCTACGTTCAAAAACTGAATGTAAGACCAGCAGAACAGAAACCAATATCCACCTTTTCGTCGCCATTTACTTGATAATTACATTACGAAGTCGGTTCAGTCACTGTAAAATGCACCTTTAAATGACATAATCAAGTGGACAGTTGCGAGTCACACTAAAGCTGCTTGGCGGCGAAAAGATTATAAAGTTGAAGTTTCTTCCGCTTCCGAACCCATCTTAGAGTAAGTACATAATATATAATTATGTGCGTAAAAGAAATATTTTATGCAACCTTATTATTACGAAACTCGCCGACGGTCGTTTCATAAAGCAACACTCGGTGTTTTAAGGACCCTTTTATGCATCAGTTGCATAAACTACCTACTAATGTTGTGCATCAGCATGACTTAACAGTCCTAAAACAACTACACTGCAGAAAAACTACTTTGAATGAATATCTATTTATAGACTTAGCTAACTTTATACTTATAGGCCACGAATGAACTACCACGAGGCCCATTGAAACGGTTCTAAGGATGCTGCCAATTGAACTTTCAAGTTGTCTAATGCTATGAATAAAATTTGCGACCGAATTTGCAAGCGTTAGCTTTTAATGCTTTGTCCCACATCAAACTAAAGAGAACTTTGTTTGTATGATTAGTAGACAACTCTTGGTGTTTATTATACATAGAAATTTATTATTGATAAATTCATACTTTATTGTATGAGTGTACATACATAAACTGTCAGTGCTAAAACAAGTTGAGCAGTAGGCAAGTCTGCGTTAAATCTTGATTTATTTATTGGATTTCATTAAATTTTTTGTTTAGAATTTGTCTCATTACATATTTTTCAATCTAGAAAAGATGTTAACCATCAACCATAGTGGTTGTAAGTGTGGCTATAGCCAGCTGCAAAAATATCGACACATATGAAGACATGAGAAAGACAAAACCAATTTAAAAAAAATATTTTTTCACATATGTACCTGTCTTTTTGCAACTTATTTTAGGAACAATGGTGTTCTGTGTCTGGATGTAAAAATGTATAACAATATGTTTTTGCATATTGAAAAGAGACTATATACCTGAAAGGCTCTAAAAAAAATTTTGGATAGTAGAGCTATTCCAACATTCTTATACTTGCTAAATAATCACAGCTATTTTTATAGGTTCAAATGGTTTAGTACAGCAATAGTGGATTTTTTTATGTAACTGTTTTTATCTGTACTTAATAGCTGGGTCTATGCTGAGTAAGCTGCCTCGCGAAAGCTGCCATTCTGTGTCCAATTTTAACCTTCACACCAAACAAAATTATGTTTCGTGCAGCTGTCTTGGCGAAGTGCCTTGCATGCAGTGTAGACCAGGCTACTACACTTTCATCAACAAACAACTATAAGAAATATACATGGTTCATCGATTGGTGCTGTTATGATTAAACTGTTGCTATCTTGTGTTAGTAATCAAAACAAAAAAAAAGTTAAAAATAAATTTATTAACTGTAATCAACACATTTTTCTTTCCATATCTTTTTGAACTTTTTCTCTATTTTCCTGTTGTTGGATAGAGACTGTAAAAGAGCATCTAATGAGTTCTTTAGGGCTTGCCATTGCATGAAGCTGAGATGGCTTGTTAAAGATGAATCACTGCTTTCATTTCTGTGAGCCTCCTCATTTGTTATGAACTCTTTTAAAGATTTAGTATTGGTCACCTTTCCTGGAGAGTGATCATGATTAATTTTTGATCTTACTTCACTTTCAGGTTTAGTTATAGTGGTAACCACTGTACCTTTGAAACTTTCCCTAGAAATGGTCACTCCTTGATCTGTATTTTGATACTGTATTGCCCGTTGTGATGGAGTGGGGCTTTCTTTTTTGATGATTGGTGTTGTTTTAAAATCCAGAGATTCATTGTTATCATTGATCTGATTTATAAAGTCAAAGATGCTATCAAGATTATCACCATCCTCATCCTCAACCTCAATCAAATCCTGTTGTAACTTTAAGCTTTTATCAGGCGTCCACTCAAATCTACCAAAGTTGTCAATGTTGTCCAAGTCCAACCAATTCTCCAAATCTGATGGGAAGCTGTAATTATCAGGCAGGAAAAGTACACCTTTTACTTGGAGGTTTTCTAGCCATGGGAGCAGTTGTGAGTACCAGCTACAGGCATGCCGCAACAGCACAGAGCACATGGACCACACACGACTCAGCACTGCATATGGCATCAGCGACATCCAGTGACTGTCACCACTTTTTATGCGGTCTAAGTAAAACACTGACGCTTTTTTAGAGCAAATACATATCCTTAACATGATCTTTGAAAATGCAAGTAGTCTTATCAGAACATACTGAAGCATTTGCCGTGTTGGTAAATAAACCTCGTCATCAACTGGTGGCAATGTGTCGCTGAAACTTTCAACATCTTTCAAGAGATTCAGCAACAAGTATCTTCTCAAAGCTACATTGACTTTCTTGAAATTTCTGTACCCAATGTCGTTGCGAAATTTTCTATCGAATTTGTAAGCAAATCTGGATAGAATTGCACTTTCCTTGTGCAAAGGAGATTGTTTCGTTAGTACTTTGATTATATTTTTAAAAGTAGATCTTAGTTCTTGAATCCCTGAAATCAAATAAATAATACCAATACACGAGACTGAATATTAGCGTCATCGTCATCGGGTAATAAGGCAGCGCCCAAAATTTAGTTAAATAAAGCAGGTCGAACCAAGACCGCGATCTTTATACCATTTAAACTTACCGGGTACTCGATTCGATGAAAATGTATGGACAGGTGGTGGTAATAGTGAGGCATCATTCCAAGGTTCTAACATTTTAAGCTTCGAACAAAAATTACTCAAGACTATATAAACAACTTAATTTTAGGATGTTAGGTTATGTTATTCTACGAGCGCACGACGACACGACCACGACACGACTGGTTGTTGTTTTTAAAATTCATTCCGCAAGGGAATTGGCGAAGGTTTTGCACCATACAGCCAAGTCTTCATTACGACAGGACACTGAACTGGACGTGACAGCCAGGTGTACGTTTGGTGACCGCTGTCTCGCCGGCTCGCCCTATGGAGTGCCATTAATAATAATCACCAATGGGGGAGGAGATCTTTCTTTTGACCGTGTTCTACCCCATGTTCTACCGTACAACGTTGCTGACATTTTTGTCACAAGATTTTTGAATATTGTATTTATTTATTACTTTGACATTGGCGAAATCATCGCATCGATCGATCGATGGTGCCATAAAAAAAAGATTTTTGGCAACTGAATTATTTGCAGCAAACATTTACCTAAAAATTTAGCATTTTGTCAGAATTTTTACTTCAATCACCTCTTCTATCCTTTAGTCATAGCAAAGAGTTACTTTCAAGAGTTAAAATTTGATAATTTAACACCTGCGGTAATAACTGTGTCTCAAACTGTAAGAAGTTTGTTTTGCCCAACTTCCCCTTTTTTTTTGTTTCGTTCACCTTGCTCGCTATCGGTATCGAGAACAGTTAGTTTAGTTAGTGTATGTATTATACGTATACTTACTCTACCGGCTACGTCGACCGACGATCTCAAATTTAATTTAAACAGGTAATTGATATTATAAATCAAGTTATATCGCTAAAGAAGGTTCTGAATTAATAAAGTGATATTTCAATCCAATTACAGCTGCATAAAATTAAATAGTTAACCCATGGTCATAGTAAAGCAATAATTTTAAGGTTATTCATGTATTTTGCATTTACTCCAACAGTTTTGTGTCGATCAAACCACAAATATGCCAAAGAATAAGAAGAAACAAGATAGCTCCAGCGACAGCGATGAAGGACCAGTTGATGTAAGTTAATCATATATAATTCTAATTGGAATGATTATCACTGATTTTGTCGTATGCCTATCTACTTTAGTAACTTGAATTTCAGAGAAAACCTCCACCGGAGAAGAAGGCCAAGATGGGCTCAAGGACTGATGTTAAAGAGCCCACTTGGGTCTTGGAAGGCAAGAAACTAGTCAAAGTAAGGGAATTTAAAGGAAAAGTATATGTGGATGTGAGAGAATTTTACGAGAAAAATGGTGAAATGTTACCAGGGAAGAAAGGCATCAGCTTGACACCTGAACAATGGAGGAAATTACTGGCCTTGGGTGATGAAGTCAATGAGACCATCAGCAATAAATGCTAATGTAACTAATGACCTAATTGTAGGTATGTTGTTGCTTGTGTGATTAAAGTTGATTGTTGAATTCTTCAGTGTTTTATTTTTCAGCCATTTACGAACTAAACTACTGAAAAGTTTCCAGAATCCAGATATATCACATTTTTTGTTAAAATTAAGGGAATTCATACTCTCTGGTAACATTAATACTTCAGGTTATAGGTGATGCAGCTAGCAACCCGTCACAATTTTGATGCCCCTTTCCACCTATATGCCCACAATCACGCTAAACTACTTTAGGCTCTGTCTACCCCATAGTTAAAGGCGTGATATATGTATGTATGTATGCATAGACTTAAATAGTAGTGTTACAGTTCTTGGGAGGCAAAATTAAAAGTAGATAGAAATAACAATTTTATTTATTCAAAAGTAATATTTCTTTCACCATCTCTTGCAAAGGCTTTTGCAGTTAAATGTCTGGAAGTAAACTTACATAAGAATATTGTATAAATAAATGAAACAGGTACAAAATTTGAGCTGTTTATGATATAAAATTAATCAACAAATTATTACATATTGAGTAGGTATAATTATTTTCATATAAATTTCCATTGGCAATTTTCATGGAAGTATAATGCTTTTAATGAATGTATTTGGATTAATATGAACACATTTAGACTAAACCCATACTAGTAGGTACTAGAGGCAGCATAATATGTGTGACCCTTTTCGGTCATGTCATGTTACATCTGGCATGGCAGTACTACATTGGGTTGATAGCACAGTTAATACTTCTATGGCTGGCCCCTATACCAAAAAAGTTAAAAATACAACTCAACAAATTATCACATATTTAGTATAACTCATACAATTGTGTCAAATTATTTAGCTTTTGTGGTACATATATAGAGAGCAAGCCTCACTGTGTGCTTAAAAACATGTTTAATTTCTTCATAGTGACAAGATCTAGTTTATCTTTTCAAGTGTGTCGCCAGTCACTTCAGTGACCCGTTTCTCAAAGATGTGTGTACATGTCAAGCATCACTCGAGTTTTATACGTGAGTTATCCGTTTATGTGTAATTAAGATACAATTGATAATTTTACAAGTGTAAACTAACAACATTGGCCCAATCAACCAATCAGTGGCCATTGCAACCAATCATTGGCATTGGATTTGACCAGTGTTGCTAGACTTGTACAATTGTAATGTGACTTGCAATAAACGATTCTATTCTATTCTAATTAGTAGCTTCGAGAAACCGGCCACTGCCATACCAGGATAGGACATATCCTAAGGCTTGAAATTACTATACATACTTCATTTAATTTAGAATGAGAAACCACAACAAAATTATATTGCATCTAGTCAACTATTTCTTACCTAGCAAATAGTACAGTGCAATAGTCTAGGAGCCGCAAAATAAAATTGTTTTAATGTCATTTTATTTTGGTGTTGTTTACAATTACTCCAGTACACATTGAAAAGAGAGTACACTTCACTAGCCGTAATATAATGTTGTTGTTTCTCATCCTAAATTAAATGAGGTTACAAAATTTTCGAACACTGGTACAGATCCCAAGACACTGGCAAGTGAGAATAATTGGTTAACATTTTTTTCTAATTTTCCTAATTCAAAATTTTCAAAATCTATATAGATACTAAATATAAATGCATGTGTTTCGTAGGCAATCCATAATTACATCAGTCACTTGAAACTAAAATAAATACATTTTGACGAATTAGGTACGTAACAAGAAGCTTGAATTGTTAAAAATTGGACTTTATGATATGGATCATTATGACCAATTAAATCTATCCACTGATATTAGGATTTAAAAGTTTAGTAAAATGTGGAGTCATAATGATGACAATAATAATAGTAGAAAAATATTTCGTCTATCACTTTCCTTATACGGAAAAATTCATTAGTAGAAAGAACTACAGAAAATTTAAGTAGTTTTAGATTAGGTATATAAAAAATCCACCCATATTCTACATATATGGCGTAAGAGGTATGACTAGTGTTTCTAGTAACATTTGGTACATCCCAGCTTGCACTACTGCTAAATATATCAGCAAGCCCATGGCTGGCTTGACTTAGTGACATAATTATACTTTTATCGACCATAAACGACTAAAAATTATAAATATATGCCCACAATGAGATTCATTTCATTATTTCCATAGACCCGCTACCAATCATACTTAAAACTAGATATGCGCGCATTCATTACACATCAGATGATTTCACTGAAATTCCCCTTAATGCCGCACTCAGAGATATCAATTATAATAGATCCTAAATAATTCCATAAAAAAAAATCTGTGTAAACCATTGCTAGTATATGATTAAATATTAATTAACGTCTCTGGGTGCCGCAGGAAGTCCTTTACACGCACCTTAATCATAAACTATCGTTACCGTAACCATAATAAATATAAATTGTGAACTAGACATTTACATACTTATTTAATTTTTGGCTTGATATGGAAACAATTAATTTTGAAGTGTTCGCACATTTCCTGAACCTGAAAAGAAAACAATAGTTATTAAAAATATAACTAATGTAAATTTGGAAGGGGTGACTTAATTTGAATCCAATATTACGATAAAAATCCTACACACCTTTAACCACCTGCTAAAATATTCCAGAACATTTCTAAGACACCTTGTATAAAGATTCAGGGACGGGCGGTATAGTTAGTGCTTACCACTCTCGCGCCGTAGTTGATGTGCGCTAGCGAGCAGGCAAGCGTGAGCGCGGCGAGCAGAAGCAACTCCGCGGTCGCGGGCAGCAAGCCAGCCAAAGCCGCCGCCACCACCAGCCCGTACGGCAGCAGCAGCGGGTTCCACGCTTCGCATCGCGTGTCGCTCATCTGAGCCACGATCAGGCGGCACTGTCGAGTAAATGATAAATACAATAAAATATTTATCTGCATAGGACAATGTGTACAAAGTCATCAGATCACCTTTTAAATATGCAACATCTTAGATCAGTCTTTCCTTACATTTTTTATTAGCCATGGAGCCCAAGGAAATCAAGCACAATTTTCAAGGACCATCTTATAAAAAATCGTTTACAGAAATGTTTCTTTAGTATAGTATATGCTGGCGAACCTTCAAGGACCACAGGTTAAGAAAGACTGCCTGAGATAGATCGCGTCTTGCTACTCGTCTACTCGACGAGGTACGGTTAATACGGCTCGCTAGTCGAACACTAATTTGGATGAATTTAGGCTACCTTGATATGCTTCACAATTGAACTTTAACCTTCTAGCTCCCGCTTTCACTTCTTTATTGCAATGCCTTGCAAGTTGCAAGTTGAACTTAAACCCAATTGAACGTAGGTTACTTTTGCATTGAAGTAATGGACGTACATCATATAGGTCGTTGGCGTTCACCCTGCGCTGCTTATAATATTATAAGAGTCTGGCGTCGAAAAGGTTAGAACCCCCTAAGCTACTCACATTAATGTTAGAGAATATGGTCCCAGTGAGTATGTAGAAGACGCGCGGCTGGCGGTTGATGACGTCAGCGGGCGAGCACAGCGCCCACGCGGAGCTCAGCAGGAAGAAGCCCAGCAGCGGCAGCAGCGGCCGCGTCGCCTCGCACAAGGGGCGCAGCTTGCCCGTGCCATCGCGGTATGACCTGATAAATTATAGTTGGTTTCTTTTTAAATGACGAAAATGCAATTAGCGCGGGATTTTACAACTTCTTTTGTTGCTGAATATGAAAGGAAAAAATAACAAAGAGACGTAATAAAACTGACCGAAGTATGGCACGTGTACTATGTAGCTCAACCTTTCTTGATCTTTGAAATGAAAGATTTTAAATTTTGTTTAAAATATGATTATTAATAGGTACTAGCGAAAGCCAGTTAGACACTAACAAAATATTGCACTTAAGCCTAGAAAGTATCCCCTCCTATTGATTATTGTTTATTACCTGAACTGGACCCTTTTAAGTATAATAGGTGTATTGTTTTCCAAATACAATTACAGTGCCGCTAACACTCAGGTAAAAATGTCTTATACCTACTATTAAAAAATTGTACAAAGTGATATTGGCACAGTATATAATTATTATTTTAGAAACGCACGTCGTCTAGTGTAACACCGGCCAACAACATCAAAACTATCAAGATTGTTTGTTCACGGTATATGTATTTGGACTAAACACTAATGGTTTTACAACCCCACTTGAAGTTAACAATTGAACAATAGATGTCGGTTTTAAGTACTTTTCGTCATTTTAAATGAAACAAACCATACCTCAGACACCGTTAATTTTAATTGTTTTTTAACCTTTTTCGATTTCCTGACCTGGGGCTCGATTTCTGAAGGACGTCACTAGAAAGTATCATTTCTCAAGTGGTAAAATCAGTCTTACTGTTAGAGCCCGAAATTTTCACGGAAGACAAAACGCTGTCGCAATCATTTCTTTTTTATCGACACCCGATCGATATCGAGTACTGCGACAGTTAATTGAAAAAATGGTAAATTTACAAATTGTTTTATATGTGTTACTCTATCTAAATCATTAACCACCTATACTTTATATAATTAAGTAACAAAATAACCCGTCATTTTGGCTTTGCCACAGTTGGGTAACAATGAGGTAAAACTTTGAATGAAATGATACAAACCATGCAATTTTTAAAGTTTGTTTTATTTGTTGGATCGTTTTTTCTTCTATACACAACTATCGATACCTATCGATAAAAAAGTGTGTCTAACACAAGCTAGATTGCGACAGTGTTGTGTTTATGCTGTAATTTTCTTCTACCGCATATTTCAAATTTAACATAATTTTTACCACTTTCGATTGGTAGGTACTTTCAAGTAATATGTTTTAAAAAATCGGGCTCCTGTGGATTTATCGTTTACAGTGACACTGTATTTTATTTGGTCAACTTTCAGGGATGGTAAGAGCCGTTTTGAACATTCTTGACTGCATTTGTTGACTACACTTGATGACCAGACACCCTATATACTTACTTGTAAATGTTCCAAAGTATGACGGTCTGGCTGGTGAGCATCGCGGAGAAATACAGGGTGAGCTCGAACACGAGCGTGGGGGTGATGCCGCCGGGGAGAGGCACGTGCCACGCCTCCGGCCCAATCAGCGACGTCACCAGCAGAAGCAGGCACGAGCCCTGTAACACATATACGTATCAGACTTCATCTTTTGGAGGTCAACGACACAAATTGTCGAGAGTTGCCGCCATTTTTGTGGCTCCATCTACGTAACATTAGTGGATTGAAATACAAAGTACATACAAAAATGATCTACGCTTGTGTTTGACTTTATGATGACGCAGAATGTAATGTAAAGTTAGTTACAGCTTTATCACGTGTCGATGGCGTTCGAAAGGTTAAATTAAACCATGTTCAAGAATACTAAAACACGGATTCTGCTTTATTTAGTCCGTGAAATCAGTGCCGGCGTTAGGGGGGGGGGGGGGGGCGATGGGGTGACGGCCCGGGGCGCCAAATTTGGGGGGCGCTGAGGTCTGGGGCCTCGGCCTCCTGGCTCACCGGCTGTGTACCCTCAATAGTGGGCGCCTAAATATTACTGCCCGGGGTGTCAGTGGCCCTAACGCCGCTGCTGCGTGAAATGAAACTAATTACAGAAAATGTTTTTTGATAGGCAGCCACAAATATAGGCATTAAATAAAATATATAACACGCTTATCAATAGTCATGCACGCTCTATCTATAGAGAGACATGAAAGTAGGATGTTAATCTGATAGGTACATAACTTTTTCGTATTTACCAGATTAATTATGAACAAATCGGTTTAAAAACACCATTAAATATAAATGAGCGAAGGGTCTTTGCACTCACAATCATGGTGAAGTCATAGCCCCAGGGTAGGAACATGACGCCGGTATTGTACTTCTCCCAGTGCGTGAGGTAAAAATTGAGAAAGATGTTCCAGATCACGAAAAACATCCGCAGTGGGCTCAACTCGTGTCTGGAACAAGGCAAACGTATTAAAATAACACTATAGACATTTCATGTATTTGTAGGTTTCAGTGGCAGGAGAAACAAGGAGGGGAGAAATGAAAGGGAGACACCAGATGATCAGAGACCTCATTTTGAAAGCACATCACTCCAAAGAACCATCCGAAATAGATGAAAATATTGACCAAAGCGCAATTGATCAAAGCGCAAGTAGGTAGGTACTTTCAAGATATAATGTGCTTTAAAAATCGAACCCAAGTTCAACATTCGGGCTTTTAAATACCTAAATGGTGGTGGTGATAATTTTGTTGGCATCTTTTCTAATCGATCTACATCCAATCCTCATAGAAGTGCTTCCATAGAAATTTCTAAGTTGTCTGTATCAATTTTATGCTCTGCCTAGAGGTAGAAACAGTATAAAATGGATGAATAAGAACTAAACATTTTCATACAAAAATGTAACCAGTTTAAAACAATAAATACTTATGTCAAAACAGTGACAGTTCCGAAGTGCCGATTTTTTCTCTTTACATACACATACATACATAAATCATGTCTTTATCCCTTACGGGGTAGATAGAGCCTAAGGTAACAGTACCTAAAGGCCACGTTTAGCATGATTGTGGGCTTATAGGAGGAGGGGAATCAAAATAGTGATGGGTTGCTAGCCGCATCGCCTATAACATGATTCCCAAGACTTTCACCCAATCCCTCGTTGGCTTTTTCTCTTTACGGGCGGAGTCAGCGGCCGACGACGACGATCACAAGTCCAAACATTTCTTTTACTATTGTACTATTGTTGAGATGGGAAAAGGGCATTGATCTTGTTTTGATTTGGAATATTAATTATAAACTACCAATCATAATGACTTGCGACCTTTCGACTCCAACTAATTTATACATTTATCTTTTTTCTATGCTTCTGTGATCACTACGTTATGGTTCAGAGCCTATAACATATAATTTACTGGCAATTTGATGTAAGAATGAACAATAGAATAATTTAAATCAAAATTGCTCGATTGCATAAACAGAAAATGATTGTGGTAAAATTTATTGTGATGGGCATGGACATAATATTGGACATTCATAAATCTACTCAGTGACAAGTGAGACAAGTTTTTTTCAGTATCCTGCCATTTTCATCCGCTCGTTTTATTTTTGAAAATTGTATCTTAATCGCATATATAATATCGCTCCGTCTTTGCGTAAATATAGCTCTCCTCTTCTTTCTCGTCCAATTCTGGTTGGATGGGTGATGTGGACTATGGTCCGCGCCTGTTCTCACCTCACCTGTTGAATGTATGCATTTATTACCTGCCGAATATGCTGTAGAGGCATGTGGGTATGAAGACAGCGGAATAGGAGTCCAGTCCGTGGTCGAACAGCTCCCCCAGGGGCCCGCTGGTGCCGGTCCGCCGCGCCTGCTTGCCATCGATGCCATCTACCGAATTACAATTAAAGCTTTAGCCAAACGAAAGACTTTGAGAACATTGTTCCAAACATTTATGTTCAAACTAAGAATCAAATTATGAAAATTCGCTTTTTGGGATATGTGGGGAAGGTACGTCGTCAACTGCTGCAACATTGCCATCTGGTCCCAACATTGCCTTAACTGGTTTAAAGAGACTGGACACATTATCGAAAAAAAAAACATTTTGGAAGCAGATAAAGTTGTCCCTAAACCAGCTTAGGCGATGTTAGACCCAGGTGGCAATGTTGCATCAGTATACGATATATATATTCGACCGATATGTCTGTCGCAGTATAAGTGAATCTAGTTTTTAGCTGAGACTTCGTTAACAAAATACTTAACGATAAATGTAGAGCTCTGAAAGTATTGTCTACTAACTAACAACACGTGATGTTTGTTTACGCAGCTCTATCTGTAAATGCATACATTGACCCAGAGCTTTGAAATGATATTAATAATCTATCACATGTGCCACGGATAGGCACAGATCCCTTCACGACAATACGTAAGCTTAACTCCCGGCACGGTCTATAGGACCTATTTAAGGATTTTTGAGTTGCTTCCTGGACCTTTCATTTTATTTACTCGGCCCGAAAATTAGGTATTATACCAGCTATAAAACTCCTCGCAAATATCAGAAGTTTTCTGCAAATTTCAGAAGTTTTCTGCAATAATGTCAACTTTGGACCAGAAAGTAGGTACGGTAGTCCAACCGTTCCACTCTAGTGAAATCTTTTTCGAGCGCGTGTTTAAATCGAATATTTATCTAAAAGTGTAATAATAATTAGAGATCCGTGTTGCTCAAGTATGAGGATGCGGGCTGGTGTTAAATAACGTCTATTTCACGTTATCACTAATTGATAACAAGGGTCAGCAATCGTATTGGAAGATGGGACGATGCGTCTAATTGTGTTACATAGTCGTTGCACGCCGACCCCATTTTTCAAGGAAGCTATTTATCACTTTACATTTTTCAGTGTCTGCCTAATACAATAAATGGGTAATGTCTTTATACTACAGGTTTCAGGACCTGGTTGCGAAATATAATTAGCAACATCTAGGGGAAGGTGGGGTAAGACGGGGACCTTAAGGTATTTCATAAATAAAACCTCCGTTTTTAATAGTACAAAGTAGGAACTTTTACTAACAAAATAATAAGTCTTCCTCTCTTTAATTATAATCAGTCAAAACAAAAAAATATAATTCTTCTCTTAGAAATATCAACTTTAAAAAAATGCTAAATCTCCCCATCTAACCCCACCTATAGGGCAAGACGGGGTACCCCCTTGGGTAAGATGGGGTATTGAATATTTAAACGTCGGCATTTTCACAATTCGGGCATATATGGACGGCTTCGTCGTCGTTATCTTCTACTCCTGCACAGCCACAATGCGCCCACTTACCGCAAGTCTGGCAAGTGATCCAACCTTCAGTAGACTCTGAATACAAGCCGTGGCAGTATAGACATTCTGTATCTTCATCATCAGATGTGCGAGCACCATCGTGAGTATTCTTGTTTTTTTTTCGATCTCTTATTTGTTTTTCTTGTTTTCTTTTTGTTGGTTACCTTTGGTTTCGGTTTTTTACTGTTCTGCCTTTCTTCTAATTCTGCTTTATATATTACCAACCCCATCTTGCCCGCAAGTAGGTACCCCATCTTTCCCAAAATGGACTTCTAAGTTGTATTAAATTTTTTGAGGTTATAAAATCAAAGCAAGCCGGACCGCCATAATGGGTTTAGAATAGTAAAATAAACAGCCATCGATGAAAAAATATGTCACGCATGTTGAATACCATATTTTACAAACAGTCACGCAGTTTATAAACGTCGAAAGTTAGATAAAACCACTTAAAATTAAAAAAACTTACTTACTGGGTAGAAACGTGCACTCTTCTGGCCAAACTTTTTGTGACACTAACAAGTACCGGTAAATGCCGTCAGATGGCGTTAAAATAAATATTCTAGCTGAACTGCATTATCTGTTTTGGTAGGGTCCCCATCTTACCTCGCTTCCCCGTCTTACCCCACCTTCCCCTACCTGCAAAGTGTAAAATAATGTTACTCTGTCGAGTAGAGTTGGCACAATTTCCATTCTAGTAAGGAACGCTTTGTCAGGAAATAATACCGCAACTATGATCGATAGAATTCAAACTACTGTAGGTAGTGAATGAGTAATGATGGTAATTACACGTTATCGTAATTACGCGCGAGATACTACATAAATTTAAGCGTGAGCACCACGTGGTGCCCGGTCTTTGTACGCTTCAATGAAATTTTAAGGTCATTATTACCTCGTGTTTTTTACTCGTACGATTTAAATTAAACAACTTTTTGTTCAAGATATTGTCATTGCTTTTGAAATTAACGCTTAATGGCTATCTGCGCTAAATCTAAATTAGAAGCGTCGTCTAAATTGAGATAAACCCTTTAGTCTGGTTAAAGTCATGTGTAGTGATCGGCATACACAATGATGACGATCGTGGACCGAGTGAATACTTGGCCATTTTCAACCATAACTTTAACAAATAGAGGCGAAAATTGTAGAGTCCTACTTACAATATGTAGTTTTCTTGATGGCAAGATTGGCAAGTTATATATAATAGAATAAATAATAAAATTTTACAGACAAGTATCTATCAGAGAGTCAATGATCATAGTGAATTACGCATTCACTGTCACTGATAAAATACAGGCCACGGTTAACATAACGGATTGTCACTTGTTTACCTATTGACGCTAGACTCTGTCAACATCCATGATTTCGAGCCGAGCTGGTAGGTTAAAATACACCTCGATGAACTGAACTTTTCCCCTATCTAATAAAACAATATTCTTTAAAAAATAATACATAAATACAAAGTTAAACCGACTTCTTCCAGGAGACTCAGCACAATTCGCCCACTACTAAGCTGTCTACTGGGCTTAGCACCTACTTCGATCTGATCAGTAGCGCATATAGATAGTAAAACTTTTAAATCTATATATTTTTATTATTTTTCTTTTCTATCAAGTTCCCTTCTGTTTTTTTCAGAATTTATCAGGAAGTTGTCGGTGAAGAAAATATGGAAACCCTTACTTTGCGAAATAGGTATTTCGTTTTGAATAGGTATATTGGCCAATCTGTGCTGTTCCTCATAGGAACTAAAAGTCCTTTTATGGTATATGCCCAGCAATGAGTGTACGGACCAATAACCCATAAACGCCAAACCGAAAAGTAACTATAGAGATTCTGGATTACATATATATATAATCAAGTACGTTGATAAAAGTAAGAGCTCGTTTAATAACATCAAAGTAGCTAGTAGGATCAATGCGCAACATGAATATAAACAACTGACATGTGACATAGATCCGGTTTAATCTATTTATAGCTCATTGTTTTCAGAGTATTTTAGCATGATTTGTAAAAGCACGTGCGTTTTAAAGAAAAGTATGTAGGCATCATCTCTACATAGGTAGTAAAAATAATTTCCTTTTAATAAAAACAAATCCTACTTACGTATGTGTGTACGCGTAGATTTTTTAAATTAAATATGCAACGGATTTTAATACAGTTGATTCAAGAAGAAGGTTTAAGTATATGCATAGTTTAATACCCTATACGTAGCCGAGACGGGTCACTAGTACTGTAGGTAACAAAATGATAAACGTTGATCCTTTGTTTGTATGTAGAGGATAAGTCTCTGGAACTAAGAAAATCAGTTAATAATTCTTTCAATGCCTAATAAAGAGTTACCACTATCCCAAATTAACATAAGGAAATTTTTGCGCAGGGAAAGTAGGTATCCCATGCCATACCTGCAAATAAAACTTTATTTTTATTATTATTATATCCCCGCAGGTTACAACCACTAGTAAAATATGTGCCGTGGCTGCGTAAATAGGTAGGTGCATGTACTAGTACAAAGGCTAGAAAACTAATTGGATAATGAAGACGATTGGGTTCAGCGCCACCTTCGCCGAGCTTGCAATCTGTTAAGGTGGATACTGACCAACGTTACGAGGTGTAATGTAACATGTTACACTGCGAGCATTCATGCAGTCAGTACGTAGTTATTACGGGGAAACCAGCGAGCAACTACGTACTGACTGCGTGAATGCTCGCTGTGTAACATTTTACATTACACCTCGTAACGTTGGTCAGTATCCACCTTTAAACGCATTGTACAGGCTGCTGGGGAGCTGAACTATGGCAATTTTGCTCTTGACGACAATAAGACTAAAATGAAATACCGACTTAGACCGTATAGTCTTCAAACAATGGATAATGTCAGAATGTCATCATTCTGAGTTAAGCCCTAAATACCGTAAACTGCTGCAACTTTGCCATATGGTCCAAATATTGCCTTCACTGGTTAAAAGAGACTAGATACATTAAATGAAAAAAAAACATTTAAAAGCAGATGAATTGTCCCTAACCAGCTTAGGCAATGTCGGGACCAGATGGCAAAGTTGTTGGATGGCAAAAATTCGCTACAGATATATATAAATAAACCACATGCTCACCCAATGTATATGCCACAAACAAGTTGACGGCTGTCACAGCCCACACCCAGTTTGGGATGATGTCGTTGGTGACATTGTCTTCTGTGAGGGCGTGGAATCCGTAGTCGTAATACGAGAATAGGAGGAAGTTTAGGACCGTCAGTAGGAAGCCAGTGAATGTTAGCAGGTTGGGGGCAATCCACACCGGACAGAACTGGAATCATGTTAATGATAGTTAGCACTGAACGCCATGGGCGTAGCGAGGTATGAGGGGGGGGGCAGCCCCCTCCCCCCCTAGAAGATGCAGGATACTCAGAATCTGTTAAGTAATATTTAGTAGGCAGCCTTTTAATAATAATTTATAATTTTTTTTAATGTTAGAGAGGCCAGACAAAACGAACTAGTGGGTCACCTGATGTTAAATGATCACCACTCTCCATAGACACCCGCACCGCTTAATAATAATAATTTATTTTTCAAATTAATAAACAAAAACGAAGTTGAGTGTTTTGACAGCCTCCCCCTTAACAAAATTCTACCTACGCCCTTGCAGTTAGCGCTATTAGTCGTCCAAGAAACTGCTTAGTCACCTTATAGTTCAATGTCATTTGCACGTAATCGAACTAGGAGGGCTATTCTTCTTTGAAAGTCAATGTCACAAGTTGTTTTTTAGGATTTCAAACACTTTTCAGTCATATTTTTCTTCTAGGTATTTTTATGTACGTATGGGACCTAAATATGCTGGAGATGATGATGATGATTTTTATGTAGCCCTTTTTATTTCACAGCTAATAGGGACTAATGTAGTTATATATTTTGTTTAATGTAATTTAAAATTATAAGCAACATTTAGAACAAAATATATTCTTCCAAAAACCAACAGGATAAACTAGCAGAGAGCGCATATTACGGATTTATAAAGATATGAAAAATTGAACAAATTTTTATTTTGCAAAAAAATTTAAAACGGTAATTTTTAATGTATTGCATCTGCTACAAGGTGAAAATCAATTTTTACGACAATTACTTATATTTCCAAAATTTTATTGCTATATTATTATTAATAATTGTTATATTATTTGTCAAAATCAGCCTCAGTTTTATCATTCAAAATATCACACCATCAATGCCAAATAATATCTTTGATTCATTTCAATTATGTCAAAATTATATTACTGATTGCTAGGAAGCATCCTGATCGCTATGATAAGATAAAGTGCCTAATTTATAGAATCAGAACCATTATTAATTGTTATGTATAACTGTATAAGAGTTAATTAATGTATAAAATGTGTTGTTCCTTGAAACAAATTATCCTAGTTCATGAAAAATAAGAATGGTTATTCTTGAACCATGGTCTTGCATGATACTACAAAATATTAACATTCTGCAAACAGCACAGATCTTTTACTTTTAAATCTAATCCAACTGTATTTGTCCTGTATTCCATAGAATGTAGAATATACAGTTCTTGGTTGTGATGGCCTTCAGAGAATGTAATTTGTGACTTGCCCCACTAGTGTTAAAAATAAATAAAGCCTCATATTCCTTATATTAGTAATATTAAAACTGCTTAGAATGATAAAAAAATTCATTAAAAAAAAATAAGCTTGAGAATATAATACAACACATTCAGGTAAAGCAACTTAGTAAGTAAATAATATATGTTCTTAGTATATAAATCAAGAATAGACACCTATTATTTTACTTTCACCTGACGAGCTAGTAGAAAAAAAGATTAATATTTATGCAGGCTTTGTACCATCTAAGTTTTAAGTGACAAATTAAATGTAGTTATTAAAGAAATGAAAAACAACTTACTTGTACACACCAATTCCAGAATGGGTGCATAACATAGTTGCTTAGGATACTTGTGTCAATCGAGTTATACTGGAAAAAAGAATGAATATTCATCGCAACACAAATGGTAATTTTACTATTGTAAGGTTTAATTCAATTACAAAAACAAAGAAGTTGTTATTAATATGCGCAAGTAATGGCGAGATCTCTAGTAAAATATAAATAAGAGTCGCGAAAATTTTAGCAATTATCATTGCTATTAATTAATTATTCTATGTGTGAATTACAACTAACTTAAGTTATCTCTTTTAGGATATTTAAAAGATTTTTCACAACTAAAATTTACCACCAATGAACTTAATTCAAAATAAAGAATACTACCTTATATTTATCAAAACCTTCCAGTTTCTCATCGCTCAGAAACCGAGCCATATTTGAGCCGCAACACAGGATCTTAAAATCTGCTTCTTTCTTTATAGATTTTACAGCAAACTAAATTTAATTTAGCTGAAAAACACCGTCCACGCCTAAGCTTAAAAATTTCAAAGTGACAACTGAAACCGATATCGAAGCAGTGCGATTTACAAGAGACCGAAAGTACGAAACTGCGTTGTCAAGCTAGCCGTGAGTGAAACCAACCGCGTCCACACACCGCACCGCACGCACGGCTGCAGTGACAGACGTCCGTCAGTCTGTGAGGTGTCAGTGTCAGAGCTGACAACCAAATAAAAATTGCCAATATAAAAACTACATTGTAGCCTAGCATCTAATCAATCTATTTTATTAATAAAAATACAGTGATAGGGAACGCCCAGTACAAATACAGGTTTTTATAACAAGGACACGGTTTTATAGCTTAAAATGGGATATATAACATTATGAGCAATTTTTTACTGCTAAGCTGTTTGAGCTTTAGTTTAAAACTCGATGAAATCACAAACTTCTGATTATTTTGAGAATGATCCGGAGACGGATTGCAAGGTGGCCACACTGTAAATAAAAATGGCGCAGAGCTCAAACATCTACCATGGATGCAATTTGAATAAATAAATAAATAAATAAATCTGTCCGGTCTCTACGCTATTTAAATATTGTTGTTGAACTTACATAAAACATAATATGTGAAAAAAGCAAAGATACAAAATTTATATTGAATAAGTGTCAAATTCTACATCGAAATTTCTACAAGTAAGTATGATTCTTATCAAAATAATCATAGTTAATCTCTAGTAGGTAGTTATTGGAAATGTGAAAAATATTTGTTTCTTTTTTATCTATTGACGCCTCAATGCATTATCCAGCCTTATAAAAAATATTTGATATGCAGAATATTGCCTTTTACACGACACAGGTCACAGGACACAGGGTACCTTTATCCCGATTCTTGAAGAGTTTCCTGTCGTGTAGGGCATCGCTAATAACGTTATTTTGTATGTAATACTCCCAGTATTTAAGCGGTTGTGGATCCCACATAAGTACATACAAACATCCCCGCAAACATTGAGCTTATAATTATAATTTGTACTAATTGCCTATAGCTGCAAACTTTTGCCCGCTACTTCATTTGCGCAGAATTAGAAGTACCTGGATGATCGAGCTTTGCCCGGTTTTTTTTGGTACGTTTTCTAATAATAAAACCTAGCTAGATCGATTTATGGCCCCGATACCTGTATACCAAATTTCATTAAAATCGTTGGAGCCGTTTCCGAGATCGATGATTGATGTGTCTGTACGACACAATTACAAACTCCCGTGGAACATCTACTGCTCACCAGGGACGAGAGAAGGCGCTGTTTTTTAAATGATAGGTACTATCAAATGAGTCAAGAATTTTTATTTTCTTGATTTTTACACACATACATCATTCAAACAGATGACGCTTAGGGACAAAAATTCGCATAGTAACAAAGGTCACGTGACAGCTAGTAACGGGTAGAAAAATTCGAAGACTACCCACCTGCTATGGGTGTTGTAGGGGTATAGCACGCGCCACGGAATGACGAGGATCCGGGTTCGATTCCCGGGCATAGCTTTACTTTTCGGATTTTTCTGTGTTCTAATTATCACTGACATTTAGAAATTTCCGTTTCCGAGATTCAAATTATACAAGAATTGCTCGTTTAAAGGTATTAGATAGATAGATAGATAGATTTATGGCAAAGCATCTTCCTCTCCCCGTCGAATACAAGTATAAACGAGCCAAGTTCAAATTGATTTTACTAAGCTATATTAATGAACAAAAATATTCATATTTAGATGCTTCGCTACAAAATTGATAGGTTTGTCCGTTTGTTTGTTTACTTTATATCTTGCTACTGAATTTTGACACGCTGTTTAGCCACTTTCAAAGGACAGATTTAGTTAAAATTTGGTATGTAGTTATAAGAGCTCCACTGACTATACAATCAGCTGTCAGCAAAAAAATTTTTTTTTATCGAATAGTAAGTACCTACTTTATTTAGTGAAAAGAGAGTCGTAGCAGTATTTTTTTACCATTAAGTAGAATAAGCCTTTCATAAAAACGCGTAGGTAGCTTTATCTTTAGGTAAGTGTATTTATTTCGTGAAAAAATACTTTGAAAATGATGCTGCAATAAAAATAAATAATTTCTTACGAAGTACGATCAATGGGTCTTGGCCCAGCAAAAATATGAAGCTATCATTATCGCAGAGTGATAAAATGTCATGCCGATTGTTGTTCTCCAAGTAAAGAGCTCCATTACTCCAAATGAGATTAAACACAAATAGTTCACCCACGCGCCTTGTATGAAGCACATCGGACTTTCTGTGCTGTTATCATTTAATTTTACCGACTAATTAAGATGTTACATAAATCGGCGACATTGCGGTCGAAGCGGTTAATCCACCAACTGGCTTACTATTCTACTGCAAAAGTAAGTGATCATTATTTAAAAAAAAACAGATATTATCGAATAAGAGGAAAAAAGGCTAGTTACGCATTCATCAAGTTAAAATTCGTTTAGGAGTTTTGGAAAATGGGATAAAATAAAATATTTGAGTGAAAATAGCAACACGGATTTAAGTAAAATCGCATTCAGAAATTTTATTATTTTATCAATTTCTCAGAGCTTTCCGAGTTGCCGAGTCGATTTATACAAATTTGATTAAATACTTAAGGAATTACTCGCACGCGAGGCATCGAGGGAACGGGTGATCTTAGGAATCATGGTATAGGCGATACGGCTAGCAATCCATCACTATTTTGATTCCCCTTTCCAACTATACGCCCAAAACTATGCTAGGCGTGGCTTTTAGGTCTTGTTACCTTAGGCTCTTTCTACCCTGTAAGGATAAAGACGTGATTTATGTATGTACGTATGTATTATTATTTTGATAGGTAGTCATGGTCAGGTTCGGTGACAACTTTTCTATGAACTTCGAATAAAAATAATCTGCGGCATGTTTCCTAATATTAACATAATGAATACCTATAATGATACTGCGAATAACTGGTGGATAGTTTAAACGTACAAAAAAATATACAAAAAAATGTGCACTTCAACTTAATGGTTGTGTTTTAACGAAAAACATTCAAACTTTAATGAACATTAAAAGTTAGTTATTTAACATAACCCTATAATAGAAAGCATTGAAATTCTACATTGAAATACTGCATTAACTGGATTTTATGTAGAGCTGTAAAATAAACAGCGTTAATGATAAATATTTCTAGCTACACAGGATCAATAAACATAGGTACCAATTTTTTTAACATATCATATAGGTAAGATGTGAAACAATTACTCGACCACTTAGACATTTGTCCCATAGCCTGAAAGATAGATTATATGCTCTTATTAATAAAAATAATTATTTCTATTTGCTACTAATTATGACTGGGTTGAAATAATAATAAAAAAATATCTATCTATATCTATAACATCGAAGTAGTTTTAATTACACCTTAGAATACGATTCGCGGCGTTCATTTTCAAGATAGCAACAAGCAACGCTTCCGTTTTGTTATTCGAGAGATTAGATTCACATTCACATGGTTCTGATAATTAGGTACACGTTTGTTATTTAATCGAAATAATTGGCGCCCTAAGAGAAGATAACAATAACAGATAAACAATTTGATTAGCAAACGTAATAATAAAAAGTAAATAATACCTATTATGGCGCCCTACAATCGTTGGGTTGGGTTAGGAAGTTTAATATTACTAGCATACTGAGTTGATAGTAAAACCTCTGGTGGTTATAGACCAACCGCTTAAATGAGTCCTTGCCCGCGCGTTGTAGGGTAGCTCGTAATTTTTTATCAAACGTATTTTACGTCAAAATCGGTTAGGTGAATAAGAGCCTTTAAAATCTAAAGTTTAGACTTTTCGGACTCGCCACTACGCGTCCTTTTACATCTCTGATATACCACTCTGATACATTGCTGAACGCTTATTGTCAGGTAAAGCCACAAAGTGCGTCACAGCGTTGCCTAAAACAAATTTCATAGAAAAAATAAGACTATTCGTTCCGTGGTAGAGCTTGACAGAAAAACGAATTAGTTCTTTTTTTGTATAGCGAGGAGACTCAGCAGCACCGGACGAACGCTGGTGCCGTAGGATATGGAGAATTAGCAGCGCATATCTATCGAAACTCTTATATGGCGAAGTCCACGAATGCCTGCCTGGAACTGACGGTCCCGGCCGCATCGGACCAACGTTGAAGCTTAAGAACAATTTGAACGGTTTAGCCACTCTACATAGTAATGAAAATGTTCGTTGAATAAAAATAAACGATGAAGCATATATAAAACTTGCATAGCTATCAGAGGAAGCTAGGGATAATAAATGGAAACTATAGCTACAGCTACCCCAATAAGTAACACTTAAATCCATTTGGAGATACCAATTTGTATTTCACGTATTTGCTAACTGGCTTGTCGACTGCCCAAAGTATCTCTACACATTACACTGCTTTGATTTTTAGGCCATTTGTGATATATGTTGCATATTAACTCAAGTATAAATATAAGTAAAAATTTTAAGCCAGCTCCTATTATCACCGCGCCTAACATTACGCTCGCATTTTTACTAAAAGCTTTCTTTGTTTATGACTATTGGTGTTAGCTAAACACTCAGCGAGAAAACGATATCCGCCACCTCTGCGCACTCAGCTAATTAGTAAATGAACAGAATTTACTTAACTAATATTTATTTTTGATTAAAAACATAGGACATATACGAGTAAGTATGTCTAAGATATACCAATATTTGTAACCTTCAAAATCATTATCGGATTGCCAATAAACGCCCTCGGTCTAACTAGGCTACTATAATGTAACATGTGGTTGGTTGGTATGGCAGTTAATAAAGATTTATAATGATATTTTAATCTTATTGCCACGGCAAAATGATTACTGAAATCAAATAACTCTGATAATAAAGTGATATGGATTTTTCCCTGAAAGATGTTGACATCGGTTTATCTTTCGGGTGTGTCGCATATCAATATTTCGTGGCCATTACTATTTAGATATGAAAATGCAAGCTTTCAGAGTTTCTGTTTCTTGGTTTTAATTGTAATGGAGAAAATTTAACATGACCACCATAAAAATGCTTTTCCAGGCTGCGGGCCTTGCAATTTGAATTCACTTGAAAAAATACCAGATTCTTTATTGTACTTTTTATTTTAAGTGCATTACGTTGGTAAATAACGCTTGCTACTTACTCATTGGCCTAAATATTGATAATGTCAGTAACTTTCCTATAAACTTTGACTTGCGGGTGATAGCTGTTCAAGCCCAATCGGAACGATGTCACTTTCATTAAAACATGCTAGTGCAGTGTCCCTGATACACTCTTGTACATAATTTTACGATTTAGGCAATTCGAAGCTGTAGAGTAATTCTAAATTGGGTTGAGTTTTAGAAGGTCAACTTAGGTGTAAACTGACTGAAACCATTTTTTCCTATTTTTTTCTTGGAAAATTAAGTACACGTTTTAGTTGATATAAGAACATAAATACGAGTTCAGTCAGCTTACTGTAGATTTTGTTTGTTAAAAAGACTGAGTAATTGAATTTAGAAAAGATTTAGTTGAGAAACCCGGTAAGAATCAAGTTGTTAGCACAACATGCCACTGACAGGCATTAATGTTTTGTAAAAGTCTAAGTTAGTGTTCGATTCCTATACTATATCTTTTGTCCCCAGCCACGACGAGTGATAGCCATCCGACGCGAGGATCAGACAGTATGGGAACGCCGGGCGCCATTCGCTCCTGCCAACGTCAATCGCTTCGTGAGGCAGGGCGTCAAGGTCATCGTGCAACCATCCAACCGAAGGGCTTACCCCATGCAGGTATACTTCCAGAGGGTCTAGACAACACGCTTCCTAGAGTAAACGAAAACACCACGTGGGAAATTGTATGATTGCTTACGCGGAAGAATTTTTATTTCTTTAAAAAACTTTCGTGTCGCGCTCTACCTACTTAAAATTGCCATTGCCCACGGTCGAGCTTATCTCCCAATACCCATCTTACCTAAGGCTTACGATTGGCGGGCCGCAACTGCGAGCATTTTCTGTGTGGATGAGCTGCCAGGGGCATTATCATGACGTGACGTCTGTAATGCGATTCAATTTTACGTTTTTTCCACTATATACATGTCATATTTGACACTATAGTATAGATCTGACAGCGAGCAAACCAACTTTGGTTCGGAATTGTATCGCTTTAAGACGTCATCGTAAGGCCCCAGCTAACCATGAAATTAATAGAAAAATCGCTCGCGCCTATGCCAGCCGCTTGTAGCCACGGCCTGACCGTAAATAGCACTTGGGTACGTACTACATGTACTACAACATTTTTTTCTATAATTAAATCAATTATTCGAAATGCTCTGCAAACTGGGCCATCATTAATACGTTGCATATTTAATATTACCTAAATTTTAATTGTCCTAGACATACATAAGCGCGGGCGCAGTGATCCAAGAGGACATCAGCGAGGCCAACGTGATATTTGGCGTGAAACAGACGCCCATAGACCTGTTGATCCCGAACAAGACTTACTGCTTCTTCTCACACACTATCAAGGCGCAGGAGGCTAATATGCCGATGCTGGACGCCATTTTAGCTAAGGTAATTCGTGTCTTTTTTAGTTTTCTTATATGTCAGGACAAGGTCTGAACGTTTGAAAGTTTAGGGAAATAACTTACCTACTACTTTAATACTTACTTTTTTAAAATAAACTGCAAGCTCACCATTGCCGTCACTTGCAACCGTAAAATGCCTTGACATTTTTGGATAGAAATTGTTAATATTTAAAAACTAAACTAAGAGGTATCTTTATACCTACTCTTTTTTGAAAAAAATACTTTATTAAAAGCTCATTTATGTAACAAAAAATATAAAAAATATATTTTTAAATAACTATAAAAATAACCGAGATATATCTAAGCCATTTTTCTAATCGTTGATTTATTAGTAGTTTAAAACTTATATTTTCCGTATTTCTTGACCAATATTACTTTTAATTTAACTTTCTGTCGTCTCGTATTTTTAATGCATAGGTATTCCCTATCATTCTTAGAAATGACATTGAACTTAATGGGGATAAAGCAATTAATTCGACTATTCATAATATAAACACAGAATATAAGAGGCAAACAGAACATTTCCAGAACATTCGTCTGATAGACTACGAGAAGCTGATGGACGACGCCGGCAACCGGGTGGTGGCGTTCGGCAAGTACGCGGGCGTGGCCGGCATGATCAACATACTGCACGGGCTGGGGCTGCGGCTGCTCGCGCTCGGCCACCACACGCCCTTCATGGTACGGTATAACATCGCCCGCTCAAAAATGTATGTATGTATGTATGTATAACGCTTTATCACTATCACTACATAGTATAAAACAAAGTCGCTTTTTCTGTCCCCAAGTCCGTATGTATGCTTATATCTTCAAAACTACACAACGGATTTTGATGCGGGTTTTTTTAATAAGTATTAAGCAAGAGTAGACACACAGAAAAAGTAAAAGAACCGATCGAAACCTAAAATAATCCTAAATGTCAAAATTTTAAATAATGTAAGATATAATAATAAACTACACATAATAGATAAATACGATAAAATAATACACAATAAATAAACACACAAGTTACAAAACACATCACATTCATTTAAGAGGATCCTACTAGTAGGAGGAGAAATGTGGCGGCATAACAGCGGCCCTTGCATGACGTGTTAATGCGATTCCATTCCAACTCAGCTCAGGTTTTAGCTGTCATTTTTAGTATGGATCTGACAGCGAGCGAACCTAAGCTGAATAGGAATTGATTCGCATTACGCATACCTGACGTCATGGTAAGGCCCCAGTCTAGGCCGTGCACTGGCTTGTCGCCGGGGTTGGCAGCGCATACAAACTTGGTGCGCCTCCCTCCCGCTGCCTATCCTTGCGACCCTTCACTGCACGCCATTAGCCCCAGTTCTCAAAGTCGCGCTGAAAATTGTTTTCCGGTCAATCGCCCGTGGAAATCCCGTGCGAAATGATGTCTCAAACTAAAAATGAATTGAGCAATGAATAATTTTCACAAGTTCAATATTTAAATTAATGATCCACAATCATCATCATCAGACAAAAGACATCCACTGTTGAACATTAGGACTCTCCCTGATTGACAATACCAAAATAATACAAAAAAACAGACAGAACTAAAGGCCGATTTAATTCTAAACATATGGGTTTAAGATCATTGGTTGAACTGCCATTTAAGACCTTAAAAGTACTTTCGTTATCTAAATAGTCAATTACAATAATTATGTTCCAGCGGTTAAATGATACTCTAGATAAAATAAAGCCATCTTCCATCTCTTAAACCGAAGGACTAAGCACTTGTCTCAAGACTGATCCTCCTTTGGAGTACCTACTTAGTTCTAGATAGGTAGAGCAACTACCTACGTGGTTGTTGAGACGTCGATCATAGTCATTGATTTTCTTAGCAAAAGCTTCTAATATCATAATTCAGGAAAACCCATAAACACTTTTGTATCCGAAATAATGTGTGCGACCGACACCTTATCGGATCTATCCAAATAACACAAATTTATACAATGTCAGACGGTAGTTTTCTTTTTTACTGTACTGTACTAGAACTTATCTGATCCCTTAGTGTAAGTTTTTGATTGTTACACACGTTTGGTACGCTTTCGTTGTGGAAAACTTTCAAGTGAAGGCTCTGTTTCTTACAGCATATAGGCCCGGCACACAACTACCGCAACTCTAGCATGGCGCGGCAGGCCATCCGCGACGCAGGCTACGAGGTCGCAATGGGCATGATGCCGAAGTCACTCGGACCCCTCACCTTCGTCTTCACTGGCTCCGGAAACGTATCCCAGGTAAGTTTTCTTTCAGATTGAAAAAAAAATCGTTGCTTAGTTAATGGAGTGCTATTTTGGTATTTAGTTACACTTCATTTGCGTTTCAGGGAAGCCAAGAAATATTCTCGGAATTGCCTCACGAGTATGTACCACCAGAAATGCTGAGGAAAGTAGCGGAACATGGCAGTAAGTAGTGAAAAGTTAGACCATGTAATCTGTAACGAATTTGGGAGAGGCTCGCTTCGCCCCATCTTCCCCAAAGCGAGCCGGTATATTTTTTAATTAGTGTTTGAAAATAACATTCAATTCTAATCTTGAATCGATATATTTTTTTAAAAGGAGAAGGTTCTCAATTCGTCGGAAGCTTTTTATTTTTTATTATTTACATTAAAAGCTTTTATTTATCATTCCGTGCTACTTAATATTATTGCAAGTTAAGTTTGGCCCACTTGTAGTGGTCGGATTGACTTGTTTAACATACATTTGCAGGATAAATGACAACGTAAATACATTAAAAAAACACATATTGAAAAGAGAGAAACACATATTGAAAAGAAACTTGCATTAAAAGTCTTAACATTTTTTTTCCTTTGTAGGTCCGAACAAGATCTACGGGTGCGAGGTGCGCCGGCGGCACCACTTGGAGCGCAAAAATGGTGGCGGCTACGACGCGCAGGAGTATGAGGAGCATCCTGAGCGGTACATCTCTACCTTCGCTCAGAAGGTACGATTATTATTGTAACAGTCTTAGAATTGATAAGTACTTTAGTAATGCTGTCCTTCGATTCCCTTAGATTAATTTTTGACCAAAAACACACTTGCCAAATCGGTCATTGAAACTGGTAGTTGAATAAATGCATTAAAGGCGTACCTCCTTCCTTAATATCAGGAATAAAAACTGGTTTTACTTTATTTGCACTGTGTCCATTGAGTGTAACTATTACTTATATTAAAATCTTGCAAGTCAGGTCTGACCAACGTCTAGTGCTTAGACAGTCAACTATGTAAATGCTACGAAAAAGTTTGTGTTAAGTTTTTATTATAATTTATCAAATATGTACTTATAGAATAGAATAGGATAGAAGAAATTTTTATTCACCAACACAAAAAAATCACAAAAAATTCAAAAATTACTAAGTAGAATTAGATGCGAAGGTAAAATGGAAGGGAGACTCAGCGAAACTAAACTAACTTAACTAAACTACGGTAGTCGCGCTGCCACAGCGACAACATAACACCATAATAATAATAATAAAGTATTACATAATTAATATACACATGCCTTGAACAATCATTAAGACACGTTTAGAGGCAGAAATTTAACTTATTTTCAAATGCGATGCCGATTATGAAGTACGTGATTCTCAAAGTCAATGCAGAGATAAAATTATAAATCGGCATTACAGCTCGTCGTCAACAAAGATTGCATTACCTCATTATCCTTGCAGTAAAGTTATCTTGTGATAACACTGGCAAATAAATACGTGTAAACTAACATTTGTACCGCGTTATCGGTCACAGGGGTGGGTTAATTCAATGGATAGTGTGAAATCAAACTCACTTTTATTTAACGTCACAATTAGTGCCATGCCCACATTTTATCAATAAAATTGCGAATTGAGGCTCAGAATGATTGTTAACACAGAATCTTGGTGGGTTACAGTTTCGTCCCGTATCCTTATGTAAAGATAATTAATAAAATCATGGGTGTGGTTAAGTTACGAGCGCATTAAAGTAAATAAATTGGGAAAGAAAATCATTAACTCAATTTTTTATCTACAATCGATGAGACTCGGTTCAATGACATTTGGTAGCCGTTAACGTAAATTACTTGTTAAAAGTCTAATTCACTTCATTTTACTAAATTCTAATAAGTGCCTTTCACTGTTCCTTACAGATTTTTAGATTGTAAGAATCTTAATTAAGAAACTGTTGATGCGATAATGTATTTTTTTCTCAAACTACGCAGTATTATAATTAAGTAGCTAGTCATTTATTTCTAAATGCGTAGATACAAAGCGGCTCTTAAGTCGATGCGCAAATAGAGCTATCTATTTATTGTTTCATTTATAGATTGCGCCTTATACGTCAGTGCTAGTGAACTGCATCTACTGGGCAGTGGATAGCCCCAAACTACTGACCATTCCTGACGCCAAACACCTTCTGCTGCCTTCGCACGCTCCCTGGCTGCCGAAGAGCATCGGCGCGCCCGCGCTCCCCCACCGGTCAGTAACAAGTAGTACATGCAGGTGTCATGCGTCTGCTAGTTAACTGCAGCCACTGAGCAGTGGACAGCCCCAAACTACTGACCACTCCTGACACTAAGCACATTCTACTGCCGTTACACTAGCTGCTAGGACTGCTAACAACACGTGAATCTATTTATTAAATGATATCACGAGACAATGTAATTTAATCCATACCATTTCTGACGTAAAGCCACATACTAGAAAGCAACTTTAAAAAGTTAAGTCTTTATAATCACATTTTTCTGTTTATAATTTCAGTTATGAAAGGACCAATATTTATTTGACTATAATATTTCCCTATACAGAATGTTAGCAATCTGTGATATCTCAGCTGACCCCGGCGGTTCAATCGAGTTCATGAACGAATGCACCACCATCGACACGCCCTTCTGCCTGTACGACGCTGATCGGAACAAAGATACAAAGAGGTAAATTGAAGCTAAAACTTAATGTTCACAAATATATTATCCATTATTTGCCAAGAGTAGGATTTGATGGTAAGGCCGTAAAATGTATCAAACAGCGTTAGTATCCAGTGGGTTATGAAAATCGAAGTCTCTCCGTAAATTGAGACCTTTGTTAGTTGTAACCATACGAAACACTGCACCACGTATACGCACGCTCGCTGTTTGGTTATGTTATTGGTTTTTATTAATGGTCATATTCGTAGCACACGGAATACTTAAGGCCTTATTCCGTGTGCTTCGAATAAAAAATATGTTCTACCTTACCCTATCACTGAGGAAAAGAACGAGATTCAAAATCTTATTATACGATTACCGCTGTCATATTTTTTGAACGAAGTCTTACGTCAGTTTCAAAGGCCCTGGTGTGCTGGTGTGTTCTATCGACAACATGCCAACGCAGCTTCCTCGAGAATCCACGGATTTCTTCGGGGACCTTCTTTTCCCGTACGCCGAAGACATCATGAAGTCTGATGCGTCACGTCCATTGGAGGAGCATAACTTTACGCCTGTCGTACAGGGGGTAAGTAATTAAGCATATAGCTGCTCTAGCGTAATTAAAACTTCCTCAGCCATACTCTTTCTTTCAACTTTACATAGTCCACGTAAATAAATTCTTTTGTGTTGATGTGTTGTGTTAGTATATACATTCCTTTTCACAAGTAGGTATCGGTAATGAGCTATCGGTATCGATGTTTGCCAATATAAAAAATCATAGATTAGATTACGGCTATTAGCAATTTGCTTTCAATTCTGTCGCTTCAACACTGGTCTTGATGTGTCTTGTATATCTAAATAACGTTTAACATGGATGTTTCACAGGCTATTATAACGAGCAACGGAAAACTGACACCGCCTTTTGAATACATCAACGAATTGAGATCATCGAACAAGTAAGTCTTTAAATACTTATAAAAACAAAGTTATCTACAAATTTATGCACCTTGCCTATATGTATCGAGTTTATGTATTCTCGTGAAAAGGTTTTCATAAATGCCGCTGCTTTCAGTCGTTCTCGTCACAAGGTGGAAGGCAATGACCAGGAGAAGTCGATAGTAATCCTGGGCAGCGGCCTCGTCTCTGCTCCGGTGGTCGAATACCTCGCTCGGGACAAGAGCGTGTCAGTTACCGTCGGTAAGTCCTCCGATATAATGTTTATACTTTGTCTCAGTTATTTGAGCTGGTTTTAAAAGTATGTATTCAATGAAGTGCCCCATGTTGGGCACCAATAGCGTGATGTATGAAACTGCATTGTAAGCCATTGCTACTCTCGCAGTTGAATCGCAAAGTGGTTATTAGATGCTGCCTTGGTTGGTTATGATCTACGTAGGTACTTTATTGTTACGGACAGGGGCGTGCAGTGGGTTCTGACAGAGGGTAGGCATATTGACAACAAAACCCGTATTGGTACGAAGCGTGTCGGGCACATTTACGTATGCTTACAAGCACTGCTTATATGCCTGTAAGGGATGAACGCGTCTGGTTACGGACAAATACTAAAACTAAAAAATAAAAGTAGATTTTTTCCTTGTCACTAAATATCTACAATATAGCAACTGGGCCTGGTAAACGTTTACTGTTTGAATGTTCCGCGATGAGCGTGACGTAACTTTGTAATTTTATGTCTGAAAGTGTCTATCATTGGGCTCATACCTTACCCTACTTTCCAGCGTCCCAAGTAAACGAAGAAGCGGACGCTCTAGCGGAGCGATACGGCGTACGCGCCGAGTACCTGGAGGCTAGCGACGAGTCCGCGCTGCGGGCGCTGGCGGCGCGCGCGCGGCTCGTGGTGTCGCTGCTGCCGTACGAGCTGCACGGCGCCGCCGCGCGCGCCGCCATCGCCGCAGGCGCGCACCTCGTCACTGCCTCCTACGTGCGCCCCGAGGTGCAGGAGCTGCATGCGCAGTGAGTGCTATAAGCTATAATTATGCGATATTTTTTTAGGAGTTTGTTCAGATTTTTTTTGTGTTCCTACAACAAGGAAGGCAAACGAGCAAATGAATCATCTGGTAGTAACTGATCACTACTGCCCATTTATATTTATATCCGCAATGCCGGAGCATTAAGCATTAAAGGCAAAGGTAAAATACCTGTTACACCGGCTGTTCTACTCTCCACGCCGGAACACGGCAGCGCAATCACTGCTGCTTTATAGCACAATTAGCGAGTGAGATGGTGATAGTGATTCGAACGGACTCTACTCGAGGTCTTACCAACCACGAGTCCTGAGCGTCATACGTTTATCATGTCATCAACATAAAGGGCATCTTGGATATCCGTCATTCCGTCATATCCGTCATTGGTTTCGACTGTAATGCTGTAATTTTTAATTGACTAAATAAATAAATAAATAAATCCGCAGAGCCAAGGAAGCAGGTGTTACTCTGCTGAACGAAGTGGGGCTGGACCCCGGCATTGACCACCTGCTGGCTCTAGAGTGCATCCATGATGTGCAGAACCATGGTGGTCGCATCGACTCATTCGTATCCTACTGCGGAGGTCAGTATATGCAAGCTATTAGCCAGATTTCTTCTCACCTGGAAGCATCACTCAATGTAGAATTTTCACTTCCTAAGACTTCTGAACTTGTAGGAAATGGATGACTATAAAAGAAACCCCTCATTTAACAGGTCTGCCCGCTCCGGAATTCAGTGATAACGCCTTGAGATACAAATTCTCGTGGAACCCTCGTGGCGTTCTTCTGAACACCATTTCTGCAGCCAAATACTTGAGCAGAGGACAGGTATACTCGTAAATTCAAAATATTGTAAGCTGAGCTGGTACTTAGTATTGTTTACATGAGTGATATGGGAGCAATGTTCGTAACAAAGATCCAATGGTCAGGTGATCAAGTTTTATATCTCTTAGAGATATTAAGGGATATGATAATGAAAGAAATGATGATAGTAAGGATTCTGTTGGTGATGTTGATAAAATTGGTGATATTTAAATTCAAATTCAAATTCATTTATTGCGGTATGGGTAATAAAGATGATAAAGAGTATGTAAGATCAAGAATCAGAAAAAAACTGTTCCTGTTTCGTATAGCTGAGCCTTCCTTATGGTATGCCCCAATGACATCTGTAAACAATAAGTTTACTTTTTTTTACTAAGACATCTCTAATGCGTTCCGTCTCCTAGGTGGTAGAGGTTTTGAGCGGCGGCGAGCTGATGTCGGTGGCGCGCGAGCTAGACTTCTTGCCAGGATTCGCCTTCGAAGGCTTCCCCAACAGAGACAGCACCCACTACGCCAAACTGTACGGTATCGAAGACGCACATACCATATTCCGGGGCACTATCCGGTATAGAGGTAAGAAACAAAAATTATTTCTACTGGATCTTATATCTTTATCTAAAAGATACAATGTAATATTTGATTTTGTGAAATTTTCTCGAAGTAATGAATTTTCTGGCGTAAGCTAGTCTCCTATTGAGATCACAACACCAAGCATGGTTTTTACAGCTTTGAAGCTTTATTCTTTGTCTATGATACTTAATATTTCTGCAATGATTTGACAGGCTATGCTGAAACAATGAAGGCTATGCAGTTATTCGGCCTCGTTGACCCTAACCCCCATCCGTCGCTACATCCTGACGGACCTGAGATTACTTGGGTAAGGTTTTATTTTAGGCACACTGACATTTTCAGGCGTTGTTAATATGGTATTTGTTTAATATGTTTAACTTTTTGGTGTTTTTTTTTTCTAATTTATTCAGCGTCAATTTGCCTGCGAGTTACTTGGGCTTACGGATTCGTCAATATTCTATGAAAACCTCAAGGGAAGGCTGGCTGAGCGAATTGGAGCTACGGGCATGCAGGGTGTCGAATCCTTAGGTCTCCTGGAAGATAATACGATAGTGAAACGCAACACGCCGCTCGACACAATCAGCCATTACCTCACCAAGAAACTGCAACTAGGTAATGTTCAGCACATGCATATATCTGGTCACACCTACGGCCTATTAATGTCTTCCTCCATCCCCCTTAAAAATACCTACAGCGAGTCTTCGGACACTTATAGTTACTTGTAAATTGTGAATCGTTTTACAGTAGGTATTTACTTACTCATTTATTTATATGCCTAGTTATTCTTCTTTATATTTGAAAACAAGATGGTTTTTGACGATCAAGAGGTTGATTTTGTCGATGTTGTGGACAGTAACTTAAAACATTGGCCATTGTGCTGTAAAAACTAACCTCAGGTTGGATAATAGCCTAAAGATATTGCTATACCAGCCAAAACGTTACTCTTCTACTCCCTCCTTTACTTTTTTAGCATGATTTTTACCTTTACCTTTAGCATAATTGTGGGCGTATAGGTTGAAAGGAGAATCAAAATAGTGATGGGTCGCTAGCCGCATCGCCCATAACATGATTTCTAAGACTTTCGCCCATTCCCTCGATAGGCTTTTACCATCTGCGCGGGAAAAGAAGCAACTGGTAAATTCTATGTTTCTTCTTTACTCCCAGACCAGCATGGATGAGCTGTAGGTATAATTCTATTACAGAAAAAGACGAAACCGACTTCGTAGTACTCCGGCACGAAGTAGGAGTGACGTGGAGCGACGGGCGCAAGGAGCGCCGCGAGGTGACGATGGCCGTGCGCGGCGAGCCCGGCGCGCACACCGCCATGGCGCGCACCGTCGGCCTGCCCACCGCCATCGCCGCCAAGATGCTGCTCGACGGTGAGTCGCGCGCGGTAACAGCTACTGTCTCAGCTACTGTTGCGTGGAGCGACGGGCGCAAGGAGCGCCGCGAGGTGACGATGGCCGTGCGCGGCGAGCCCGGCGCGCACACCGCCATGGCGCGCACCGTCGGCCTGCCCACCGCCATCGCCGCCAAGATGCTGCTCGACGGTGAGTCGCGCGCGGTAACAGCTACTGTCTCAGCTACTGTTGCGTGGAGCGACGGGCGCAAGGAGCGCCGCGAGGTGACGATGGCCGTGCGCGGCGAGCCCGGCGCGCACACCGCCATGGCGCGCACCGTCGGCCTGCCCACCGCCATCGCCGCCAAGATGCTGCTCGACGGTGAGTCGCGCGCGGTAACAGCTACTGTCTCAGCTACTGTTGCGTGGAGCGACGGGCGCAAGGAGCGCCGCGAGGTGACGATGGCCGTGCGCGGCGAGCCCGGCGCGCACACCGCCATGGCGCGCACCGTCGGCCTGCCCACCGCCATCGCCGCCAAGATGCTGCTCGACGGTGAGTCGCGCGCGGTAACAGCTACTGTCTCAGCTACTGTTGCGTGGAGCGACGGGCGCAAGGAGCGCCGCGAGGTGACGATGGCCGTGCGCGGCGAGCCCGGCGCGCACACCGCCATGGCGCGCACCGTCGGCCTGCCCACCGCCATCGCCGCCAAGATGCTGCTCGACGGTGAGTCGCGCGCGGTAACAGCTACTGTCTCAGCTACTGTTGCGTGGAGCGACGGGCGCAAGGAGCGCCGCGAGGTGACGATGGCCGTGCGCGGCGAGCCCGGCGCGCACACCGCCATGGCGCGCACCGTCGGCCTGCCCACCGCCATCGCCGCCAAGATGCTGCTCGACGGTGAGTCGCGCGCGGTAACAGCTACTGTCTCAGCTACTGTTGCGTGGAGCGACGGGCGCAAGGAGCGCCGCGAGGTGACGATGGCCGTGCGCGGCGAGCCCGGCGCGCACACCGCCATGGCGCGCACCGTCGGCCTGCCCACCGCCATCGCCGCCAAGATGCTGCTCGACGGTGAGTCGCGCGCGGTAACAGCTACTGTCTCAGCTACTGTTGCGTGGAGCGACGGGCGCAAGGAGCGCCGCGAGGTGACGATGGCCGTGCGCGGCGAGCCCGGCGCGCACACCGCCATGGCGCGCACCGTCGGCCTGCCCACCGCCATCGCCGCCAAGATGCTGCTCGACGGTGAGTCGCGCGCGGTAACAGCTACTGTCTCAGCTACTGTTGCGTGGAGCGACGGGCGCAAGGAGCGCCGCGAGGTGACGATGGCCGTGCGCGGCGAGCCCGGCGCGCACACCGCCATGGCGCGCACCGTCGGCCTGCCCACCGCCATCGCCGCCAAGATGCTGCTCGACGGTGAGTCGCGCGCGGTAACAGCTACTGTCTCAGCTACTGTTGCGTGGAGCGACGGGCGCAAGGAGCGCCGCGAGGTGACGATGGCCGTGCGCGGCGAGCCCGGCGCGCACACCGCCATGGCGCGCACCGTCGGCCTGCCCACCGCCATCGCCGCCAAGATGCTGCTCGACGGTGAGTCGCGCGCGGTAACAGCTACTGTCTCAGCTACTGTTGCGTGGAGCGACGGGCGCAAGGAGCGCCGCGAGGTGACGATGGCCGTGCGCGGCGAGCCCGGCGCGCACACCGCCATGGCGCGCACCGTCGGCCTGCCCACCGCCATCGCCGCCAAGATGCTGCTCGACGGTGAGTCGCGCGCGGTAACAGCTACTGTCTCAGCTACTGTTGCGTGGAGCGACGGGCGCAAGGAGCGCCGCGAGGTGACGATGGCCGTGCGCGGCGAGCCCGGCGCGCACACCGCCATGGCGCGCACCGTCGGCCTGCCCACCGCCATCGCCGCCAAGATGCTGCTCGACGGTGAGTCGCGCGCGGTAACAGCTACTGTCTCAGCTACTGTTGCGTGGAGCGACGGGCGCAAGGAGCGCCGCGAGGTGACGATGGCCGTGCGCGGCGAGCCCGGCGCGCACACCGCCATGGCGCGCACCGTCGGCCTGCCCACCGCCATCGCCGCCAAGATGCTGCTCGACGGTGAGTCGCGCGCGGTAACAGCTACTGTCTCAGCTACTGTTGCGTGGAGCGACGGGCGCAAGGAGCGCCGCGAGGTGACGATGGCCGTGCGCGGCGAGCCCGGCGCGCACACCGCCATGGCGCGCACCGTCGGCCTGCCCACCGCCATCGCCGCCAAGATGCTGCTCGACGGTGAGTCGCGCGCGGTAACAGCTACTGTCTCAGCTACTGTTGCGTGGAGCGACGGGCGCAAGGAGCGCCGCGAGGTGACGATGGCCGTGCGCGGCGAGCCCGGCGCGCACACCGCCATGGCGCGCACCGTCGGCCTGCCCACCGCCATCGCCGCCAAGATGCTGCTCGACGGTGAGTCGCGCGCGGTAACAGCTACTGTCTCAGCTACTGTTGCGTGGAGCGACGGGCGCAAGGAGCGCCGCGAGGTGACGATGGCCGTGCGCGGCGAGCCCGGCGCGCACACCGCCATGGCGCGCACCGTCGGCCTGCCCACCGCCATCGCCGCCAAGATGCTGCTCGACGGTGAGTCGCGCGCGGTAACAGCTACTGTCTCAGCTACTGTTGCGTGGAGCGACGGGCGCAAGGAGCGCCGCGAGGTGACGATGGCCGTGCGCGGCGAGCCCGGCGCGCACACCGCCATGGCGCGCACCGTCGGCCTGCCCACCGCCATCGCCGCCAAGATGCTGCTCGACGGTGAGTCGCGCGCGGTAACAGCTACTGTCTCAGCTACTGTTGCGTGGAGCGACGGGCGCAAGGAGCGCCGCGAGGTGACGATGGCCGTGCGCGGCGAGCCCGGCGCGCACACCGCCATGGCGCGCACCGTCGGCCTGCCCACCGCCATCGCCGCCAAGATGCTGCTCGACGGTGAGTCGCGCGCGGTAACAGCTACTGTCTCAGCTACTGTTGCGTGGAGCGACGGGCGCAAGGAGCGCCGCGAGGTGACGATGGCCGTGCGCGGCGAGCCCGGCGCGCACACCGCCATGGCGCGCACCGTCGGCCTGCCCACCGCCATCGCCGCCAAGATGCTGCTCGACGGTGAGTCGCGCGCGGTAACAGCTACTGTCTCAGCTACTGTTGCGTGGAGCGACGGGCGCAAGGAGCGCCGCGAGGTGACGATGGCCGTGCGCGGCGAGCCCGGCGCGCACACCGCCATGGCGCGCACCGTCGGCCTGCCCACCGCCATCGCCGCCAAGATGCTGCTCGACGGTGAGTCGCGCGCGGTAACAGCTACTGTCTCAGCTACTGTTGCGTGGAGCGACGGGCGCAAGGAGCGCCGCGAGGTGACGATGGCCGTGCGCGGCGAGCCCGGCGCGCACACCGCCATGGCGCGCACCGTCGGCCTGCCCACCGCCATCGCCGCCAAGATGCTGCTCGACGGTGAGTCGCGCGCGGTAACAGCTACTGTCTCAGCTACTGTTGCGTGGAGCGACGGGCGCAAGGAGCGCCGCGAGGTGACGATGGCCGTGCGCGGCGAGCCCGGCGCGCACACCGCCATGGCGCGCACCGTCGGCCTGCCCACCGCCATCGCCGCCAAGATGCTGCTCGACGGTGAGTCGCGCGCGGTAACAGCTACTGTCTCAGCTACTGTTGCGTGGAGCGACGGGCGCAAGGAGCGCCGCGAGGTGACGATGGCCGTGCGCGGCGAGCCCGGCGCGCACACCGCCATGGCGCGCACCGTCGGCCTGCCCACCGCCATCGCCGCCAAGATGCTGCTCGACGGTGAGTCGCGCGCGGTAACAGCTACTGTCTCAGCTACTGTTGCGTGGAGCGACGGGCGCAAGGAGCGCCGCGAGGTGACGATGGCCGTGCGCGGCGAGCCCGGCGCGCACACCGCCATGGCGCGCACCGTCGGCCTGCCCACCGCCATCGCCGCCAAGATGCTGCTCGACGGTGAGTCGCGCGCGGTAACAGCTACTGTCTCAGCTACTGTTGCGTGGAGCGACGGGCGCAAGGAGCGCCGCGAGGTGACGATGGCCGTGCGCGGCGAGCCCGGCGCGCACACCGCCATGGCGCGCACCGTCGGCCTGCCCACCGCCATCGCCGCCAAGATGCTGCTCGACGGTGAGTCGCGCGCGGTAACAGCTACTGTCTCAGCTACTGTTGCGTGGAGCGACGGGCGCAAGGAGCGCCGCGAGGTGACGATGGCCGTGCGCGGCGAGCCCGGCGCGCACACCGCCATGGCGCGCACCGTCGGCCTGCCCACCGCCATCGCCGCCAAGATGCTGCTCGACGGTGAGTCGCGCGCGGTAACAGCTACTGTCTCAGCTACTGTTGCGTGGAGCGACGGGCGCAAGGAGCGCCGCGAGGTGACGATGGCCGTGCGCGGCGAGCCCGGCGCGCACACCGCCATGGCGCGCACCGTCGGCCTGCCCACCGCCATCGCCGCCAAGATGCTGCTCGACGGTGAGTCGCGCGCGGTAACAGCTACTGTCTCAGCTACTGTTGCGTGGAGCGACGGGCGCAAGGAGCGCCGCGAGGTGACGATGGCCGTGCGCGGCGAGCCCGGCGCGCACACCGCCATGGCGCGCACCGTCGGCCTGCCCACCGCCATCGCCGCCAAGATGCTGCTCGACGGTGAGTCGCGCGCGGTAACAGCTACTGTCTCAGCTACTGTTGCGTGGAGCGACGGGCGCAAGGAGCGCCGCGAGGTGACGATGGCCGTGCGCGGCGAGCCCGGCGCGCACACCGCCATGGCGCGCACCGTCGGCCTGCCCACCGCCATCGCCGCCAAGATGCTGCTCGACGGTGAGTCGCGCGCGGTAACAGCTACTGTCTCAGCTACTGTTGCGTGGAGCGACGGGCGCAAGGAGCGCCGCGAGGTGACGATGGCCGTGCGCGGCGAGCCCGGCGCGCACACCGCCATGGCGCGCACCGTCGGCCTGCCCACCGCCATCGCCGCCAAGATGCTGCTCGACGGTGAGTCGCGCGCGGTAACAGCTACTGTCTCAGCTACTGTTGCGTGGAGCGACGGGCGCAAGGAGCGCCGCGAGGTGACGATGGCCGTGCGCGGCGAGCCCGGCGCGCACACCGCCATGGCGCGCACCGTCGGCCTGCCCACCGCCATCGCCGCCAAGATGCTGCTCGACGGTGAGTCGCGCGCGGTAACAGCTACTGTCTCAGCTACTGTTGCGTGGAGCGACGGGCGCAAGGAGCGCCGCGAGGTGACGATGGCCGTGCGCGGCGAGCCCGGCGCGCACACCGCCATGGCGCGCACCGTCGGCCTGCCCACCGCCATCGCCGCCAAGATGCTGCTCGACGGTGAGTCGCGCGCGGTAACAGCTACTGTCTCAGCTACTGTTGCGTGGAGCGACGGGCGCAAGGAGCGCCGCGAGGTGACGATGGCCGTGCGCGGCGAGCCCGGCGCGCACACCGCCATGGCGCGCACCGTCGGCCTGCCCACCGCCATCGCCGCCAAGATGCTGCTCGACGGTGAGTCGCGCGCGGTAACAGCTACTGTCTCAGCTACTGTTGCGTGGAGCGACGGGCGCAAGGAGCGCCGCGAGGTGACGATGGCCGTGCGCGGCGAGCCCGGCGCGCACACCGCCATGGCGCGCACCGTCGGCCTGCCCACCGCCATCGCCGCCAAGATGCTGCTCGACGGTGAGTCGCGCGCGGTAACAGCTACTGTCTCAGCTACTGTTGCGTGGAGCGACGGGCGCAAGGAGCGCCGCGAGGTGACGATGGCCGTGCGCGGCGAGCCCGGCGCGCACACCGCCATGGCGCGCACCGTCGGCCTGCCCACCGCCATCGCCGCCAAGATGCTGCTCGACGGTGAGTCGCGCGCGGTAACAGCTACTGTCTCAGCTACTGTTGCGTGGAGCGACGGGCGCAAGGAGCGCCGCGAGGTGACGATGGCCGTGCGCGGCGAGCCCGGCGCGCACACCGCCATGGCGCGCACCGTCGGCCTGCCCACCGCCATCGCCGCCAAGATGCTGCTCGACGGTGAGTCGCGCGCGGTAACAGCTACTGTCTCAGCTACTGTTGCGTGGAGCGACGGGCGCAAGGAGCGCCGCGAGGTGACGATGGCCGTGCGCGGCGAGCCCGGCGCGCACACCGCCATGGCGCGCACCGTCGGCCTGCCCACCGCCATCGCCGCCAAGATGCTGCTCGACGGTGAGTCGCGCGCGGTAACAGCTACTGTCTCAGCTACTGTTGCGTGGAGCGACGGGCGCAAGGAGCGCCGCGAGGTGACGATGGCCGTGCGCGGCGAGCCCGGCGCGCACACCGCCATGGCGCGCACCGTCGGCCTGCCCACCGCCATCGCCGCCAAGATGCTGCTCGACGGTGAGTCGCGCGCGGTAACAGCTACTGCAACGGCTACTGCTACTGTTACTGCTACAGGATTTGGTCTTTAAAAAGATAATTGAGGCGGGAAGCAAAGGAGCTAAAAGCAACGGGGCTTGTATTTTACCAGCATTTCTGCAAATATTCTTTGAGTGGTGTAGTGTTTCACACTTCTTAAACGTGATTAAATAACCTAAGTATCTATAAAACATGAATTCCTTAATGCAAACTTCTTTTTAAGACAGTAAATTCAATTCAATTCAATTTTTAAAAAAAAATAGCGCCATCGATACTGTCGATGATTCCGCCAATGTCGAGGTCGAAGAAGACAGTGTCGTTATTTATTTAACCGTTGTTCGGCGGCTTTGTTGTACGGTAGCGGAACTCATTTGAGAAACTAAAACAGTAAAGATATTTTTAAATTAGAGTCACATTCTTCGTAACGTAGGTGTAACTGTCACATTAACACTGCAATTTTGTCTATTCTGTAGCAATATTCGACCGTTTTGAAATGGTACTGATTCATAAAACCGATTTCTTTATGCTCATTACAGGTGAAATTCAGGAGCGTGGAGTGGTCCTGCCGTTCTCTCCTGTCGTGTATAAGTCCCTGCTCTCCCGCCTGCGCTCTGATGGTATCACAGCGAAGGAGGTTATCAGGCCTCTCAATTAAACCATTGGGATGACTATATCGAATTTATTGTTTATGTTGAGGGATATTCATCTTCTCTTAAACGCGATGGCTAGTACAGCGCGAACGACAGGCACTTGCCGCGCTCGTCATAGGTCATTCGCACGAAATGCCCGCATGAATGTCTACAGGAGAAGACACGCTTTGTTTATAAAATAGGATATTTTAATGGTAACCCTCGTAACTCATTGAATTAAGTATATGGCTGTATTAACAGATAATAATTATGAATATAAAACATTTTTTTAGTTACATTGTTAAGCGTTACATTATATTAACTAGGTACTTCTTCAGCGTGCCATATCCTGATGGATGTCAGCAATCGGAAAAAATTCTCCATGTTTCGCCACTCTACCCAGAGTGGTAGCGTCTGCAATACCGGTCCAATCTAATAATAACTATAACGACCTAAAATTCTTGATGGCATAGAGATTCATCTCGATCGCGATATTTCATAGATCTTTATAATCCATCCTACAAGCTCACAACAAAGATTGCTGTCGGAGAGACTGAGAATCATCACGCCTGAAAAATTGACACGGCAAAGTCGTTCGTAGACCAGCTACGAAGCTACGCTGCAGCTACACCGTAGAACCGTAGCTCGGTGCTACGAGTTAATTTCTTTTCATAATTTCGTGTGTGAAATGAGGGAAACATACAATTCCAAAGCGTTTTATTTATCTTAAATGTTATAATTGTCCTTCTAGAGTCTAAAAGAGAGTAACGAGACAAAATTTTAGAGCGAGAAGTATGTATTTCTATCTAGCTTTAACGTACTACTGTTTCTCTCTCGATCTGAACTATGAAGGACAATGAGTGAGTAAGAATGTATTTATTTATGGGCTAGCATTATATAAAATTTCGACCCAAGTGTGCAATTATTTCGTAATGTATAAATTCAATATAATTCATTATCTTCCAAAAAATAAAAGTTGGATATACTTAAAAATCAGTAATAGAAAGAAAAAATCTACTGTGTTGAATATTGTGAACCTGTCAGCGTTTTATTTTTAGAATGATTTTGCTAGTATTACATTATTTTGAACTTTTTTTGTATTTGTATATTCTAGTTACACTTTTATGCGTTTGTCAGAGAAGAAAGACAGTTAGTCGGAATTATTGAGTGTTCTTAAGAAGGTACCTGAAAAAACTAACTCTAGAAGGTAAATAAGCCAGCATTTAAGTATATGGCAAACAAAGCTTTTCCCTTTAGATGCCTTTTGTCCGCAACAAAGAATAGTGTAAAAGTACAGTCACGGGAATTATTGTCGTCTTCAAAGAATTCGTTAATCGCTAGGTATCCCGCTTGAGTAACGAAATTTTCTGAGATAAAAAGTAAATATTATTGCATTGGTAATTGGGTCCGGGTGGATCAACTATTTCTTGTTGATATTCTGTCCCATCAGCGAGGGCAAAAGTAGTACAATTTGTTAGAAGAAATGTTGTGTCTCCTTGTACTAACATGCTTAGTAGATGACCAATCATAGAAAAGTCATAATAAATCCACCGCAAGAATACGTACATACATAAATTACGGGGTAGACAGAACCAAGGTAACAATACCTAAAGGGCACGTTAACCATGATTGTGGGCATATAGGTGGAAAGGGGAATCAAAATAATGATGGGTTGCTAGCCGCTTCGCCTATAACATGATTCCTAAGATTTTCGCTCATTCCTTCGATGGGCTTTTACTATCTCCGCGGGAAGAGAAGCAACTGGTACATTCTACGTTTTTTATTTGGCAAATTTTACGGTTTATAGAGTGCCCAAGGAGACTAACCATAGCAACGAGACAAGACAAAGTTGATCCACCCATCGAACAAACTGAGTTGTAAGCCACTGTGCAACCTTTTCGCAGAAAATAGAAGTGGCAGCGCATTGCCAGAGCCCTTTGTGTAAGTGTTGACACAGCAAAACGTCTCGAACACGCTCGCGTTATAAATGTCGCCATCACTATGGAAAAAATTGACAGCGCCACTACTTAGGGGCTCGTAACAACACCAATCAGCTCATAGGTTTGATAAATCAACGCGAACGCGTTGGAGGCATTTATTCTGGCGAAAAACTAAGGTACAGTAAAAGGAAAATCATTAAAAACAAGTGAGAAAGTTCTTCGATGTCAGGAAAAGGGTTTGACTGTACAGTTCTCGCGGATTATTTTCTTATTTTTATCAGGCAGTGAGGTCAATAAGACAGTGTTTGTCGATGTAAGTTTCCATATCTCCGTACCTTTATTATAATGGCGATGACCGTTACTTGTAAATATTGTGACTTGGTTGTGATCGATGATATTCTAAAAAGATGTAAATACGTTTTAGAATTTTTCCAATTTTTATTTATTAGGTAAGAATAAGTGTACCGATTAAGTGATGTTTTTAAATAAATGTTGATATGAATTTACAATTTGTTTCATTCTCTAAATTATTTTAACTATAGCTTCACTTAACTCATACAATGGCATTTGTCACACAGAACCTTAGAGCACAACCCAACATTACTATAACCAGGCGGTAGGTAACACGTTTCAAACTACGAGTTCTTTCTCAAAGCCAACCCTGTAGTAACATTAACGCGCACAATACAGACAAAGGTGGGTGTCTACATAAAGACACGCACAGACGGATAATTTGAAGTTCATAGCCCTAAAAATGCTATTATGTGAAGTAAGGTAGACCACAAATAATTGCCACGTATAGAAACATAGAACCATATCATAGTAAAAGAGACTTAGGCGTCATTATGACAAAGTTCTGTGGTGGCATAGAATTTAAATTGGTCAAATGTACTAAAACTGAGTTATGTAACATGAAATGTATCATTCTGCAGATTTATTTACAAAGTACGAATGGTACATAGCAGCAATGTGGACGGCAAATTATTTAATTACTTATGCACATCAACATCACTTCTAACAAGTCTACCCTTCCACCAACAGGTGGTAGGTACGTCTAGGTTGACCACGTCTCGTTTTCAATTTCCAATCCCATATAGGTAGTATTTAGTGATAAACCAATTGAAATCAAAATTATTTTACTGCAAAGTCGTATAAAAACTAAAAACTACCAAAAGTATAAAAGTATTTATTTGTGTTTTTCTTTTCCTAAGCCAACCTCAAACTTACCCAAACGGTATGAAAACAAGCGAAGGGTCGTATCTGTCTTAAAACAATAAACATTTTCGATTTCAGCAAGGCAACTGCTGAAAATGAAAATACTGTTATCTAGTAATGTCAACTGGAAAAAAAAGGTGTGTCATGTTTGACATTCTTATATCATTTTTTTGCTAACTTAAAATGTTTATTCACATGACTTGATTTGCTGTTTTGAATTATTTTTTACTGTTATTTTTATAAAATTATTAAACCTAAATCCCGATTGTGTCGTGACACATTTCTCCTAGAGTTCTAATTGCGTGTCAATTTTATAATGATGATGACTTTGCGTTAAAGTCTTCTTAAAATGGAAAACGACCCGAATAACACTGTAAGTAGTCTGGCACCAGCCCATGGCGCCGCTGCCACCGCGGCTAGCTCGTGAAGCTATGTAGATCTGCCGCTTTCTTGTAAATAACTGCTAGAATGACTGAAACTGGCTTTACCTCTGAGATTATCAACACACTTGTTTACATGGAACGTGAATGCTGTTCATAAAAATATATTGGAAAAGATAACCTCTATGTACTTATAAATCCAGTATCAGCTCTCTGATAGTCAACTCATGCTTCGTTATTGTGGAAATTATACATAACCTTGTTTTTCTTCACGTGTAGTATCATTTGCATATTAAACCAGGGCCAGATATAAATTATATTCCCAAATCTGTTTTTAGCCATACTTTTTAATGCTATTTACCTTTTATCTAACGTATGAGAAAGCCACTTGATGGAAACTTAAAAATACCTGTTTTAATGGGTGTTATACTTACTTATAGGTCAGATGTTATACTTACCTACAGATTAAGTATAATAAAATGTAATATTAACAAACATACGTATTTTCTTTAGGTACATAAATATTGAAATGTGTAAGCTTTTAATATAAAATAAATATTTTTCCCCGGGGCCTATCTATCTAGTTACTTTGTAGTAAAGCAGAGCACTAGGACTGGAATAATGAGCTGGCAATTAACGCTGCTGACATAAAATTAATGATAAAATTTAATGAGTTCGCAGGCTGCTCCCACTACCCTACAATGAAATACATTGTGTGTACGCTTAATGAAGTTGATACACGATGTTTTTTTGTTGAAACTTGAAAAAACTGGTTTTATTATTATATAATCGGCTGCGCCGATCTGGTGCAGAGCGGTTGTGTGCGCTAACCTTTATTGTGTTCATAGCTTATTTTTGTTATTTCTTAACATTTTAGAGATTCTATCAATCTTGTGTTTACTATGCGCTTGGTTCATGTGTCTTATACGCTTTGGGTGTGATAATTCAAACGTTTTGAAGCTGTAAAAAACAGTATCGTAAACAATAATATAAACCTCCCTATTTATATTATTTACTTAAGCATATCTTCATTAACCGTACCTATCACGCCCACTGCCGCTTGAGATTAAGATGTAAGGTTAGTTACAGTTGTCGATGTCGACTTATACGTAACAGCCCAAAGTAACAGTTTAGGTACCTAGTCACCTAAGTAATTAAGTCCCTACTATGTATGTATGTGTGCCTACCTTACAGCTGCAGCTTCTACCATTTGAGATATTGTGTTTTTTTACATTAAAATGTGAAATTAAGGTTAACATCGTGTTTAATATTAAATACGACTCAAAAATACGTTCTCTTTAGGCATCGTTTCTAGGATATCGTTATAGCGTACTAGATAAACTATATTATGTGTGAACAATGCTCACTTATCAGTACTTGCAGTACTTAAGTAAGTAGCTTGGCTTGTATGTGTACACGCCTGCTTACAAAACACGCTATCGCTCAGGCGAAAACTTAGTAACCCCGATACTAAGCTTCCGCGTACAGATGGTCTCATTTGTTGCGTTATGCAGACGGCGGGTCGCGAAACAGGGCGGTGCATGTCGGTGGCGGCGATGCAGGCGCTGCACCGGCTACGCGAGTGCCGGCTGCTCTGCGACGCGATAGTGCGCGCGGACGACGGCGCCGCCTTCCCCGTGCACCGCGCCATACTCTCGGCCTGCAGTCCGTACTTTCTGTTAGTAACAGCTCTTTCACAGTGACCACACACTGTTTTTCGAGAAGGCTAACCTTTGCTGTGATATCCGACACCTTGAAGTGCATTAAATGGTGTAGAAATGGATCATCAATTTAACTCATAGGCTCCCCAAGAATTGTCAGTGGTCCTAATTTATTTAAAAGCTACAACGACAACTCTAAAAATTGGCAAACCGTTTTGACCCCGTATACTAAAAATGGGCTCACGGGGGCCCACGGGGACCACCAATTCATCAAGTGAGTCTTTTGACACCTTGTTTTTTTAAGCTTTTGTCTGTACGAGCGAACAGACAGGAGTCTCTTAAGTGGAAAATAAACTAAAATGTAATGGGACATCTCAGGGCTCTGTTCACGACTACGCTGCACTCCCGCGAGCAGAGCGATGTGCTGATATCAGGCGTGCGCTCCGAAATCCTGCTGCTGCTGATCGAGTACGCGTACCTGCGCCGCATCGACGTCACCGACGCCAACGTGCACGAGCTGCTGATGACCGCCGACTTCCTCGCCTTCCTCGGCGTACTACAGCTCTGTAGCGACCACCTCCGGACCTCGCTCAGCCCCAAGAACTGCCTCGGAATCATGACCTTTGCCAGGTTCGTTTTGCTATTACTCCTAACAAAACTGTTTTAGAATTATGACGTTCATCAGGTTGCTTAAATCTAACCATGAAATAGCGCGAAGAATGCTTCAGTATCATGAAGATTGGCAGTCTTGGCTAGCTTATAATTACGACTAACGAAGGCCTACACTTTTTTAAGTTGTGGGTCTGTTTTGTCTGTGTAATAACTTGAAAAACGGCTTGTGAATTATCTCTAAGAGAGAAGAAGACGTAGTAAAATACACTACACCTTTCTATATTTATGGTGAAACACGGCTCTGTCTATACTATCTACAGCCCTAATTTGCCGGTTAGTAACTAATGTACCTATTTGTATCCACAGACGCGTATTTTGCTACAAACTGGAGGCCGATTCTCGAAGATATCTACTCCGTTATTTTGTAACCGTGGCGACGCAGAGCGATGAATTTCTCCACCTCCCGCTCGAAGAACTGAACTCGATAATCCTTGAAGACGAACTGAACGTGAAGAGCGAGGAAGTAGTTTGGGAGGCCGTCCTTCGCTGGGTAAACTACGAACCGGACAGCCGTTGGCAGCACACCGTCAAGTTAATGGGTAGCATTCGCCTGGGACTACTTGATACGCAAGTTCGAAATTATTTTTACTTAATTTTCTATCAATTTCTTATTTTTTACCTTAGATATAGGTATTCTATATATATTCTTATTAGTTTTTCCTAGAAAACGTCAAAGATCATCCTTACGTTACCGGAAATGAGGGTTCACGCCCTATAATTATAGAGACGCTTAAGTTCCTGTACGATCTGGAGATGATTGCCCAGCGCGACGGCGAGGTGGCCACGCCCGAGATCGCCCGCCCCAGAGTCCCGCACGAAGTGAGTCCGAAGAGTTTCATTAGTTAATGCATTTTATAATGACTGATTGAAACTAGAGATATTGACTTTTAAAGGTATTGTTTGCTATTGGAGGGTGGAGCGGTGGTTCACCGACTGCGTTCATTGAAACCTACGACACTCGAGCGGATCGCTGGATTAAGGTTTTATATGATACTTTTTAAGTTATCTTCGGACATTCAGATAATGCAATCAACATTTTCACATCTTTCAGGTAGAGGAGGTGGACCCGGCAGGCCCTCGCGCGTACCATGGCACTGCAGTGCTAGGCTCTTGTATTTATGTTATTGGCGGATTCGACGGAATGGACTATTTTAACTCGTGCCGTTGCTTTGACGCTGTCACAAAAGCTTGGCGAGAAGTATGACCCGTTACTCCACACTTACTCCCGTACTCCCGATCAGAACGAGTTTTACGAAATAGAAATTGTTTTTTTTGTTTCCGCTAGGTGGCACCTATGAACGCTCGTCGTTGCTATGTTTCTGTAGCTGTGCTAGGCGAGACGATATATGCGATGGGTGGATACGACGGTCACCACCGACAGAACACGGCGGAGCGGTTTAACCACCGCACCAATCAGTGGTCCCTTGTTGCACCAATGAATGCACAGCGGTCGGACGCCAGCGCCGCAGCGCTTGACAGTGAATTTTTAGACTTATCTTTATTTGAAACTCAGATTAATAATGAAAAAAATACCATTTGAAAACAAACAAAATCTTAGACTGAGCTCTTCTTCGGATTTTGGGATATAACGTATCGTTTTCTTATATGCCTTAAAATGCATCTTTAAGAAAAAGATTAAAATGTCTGAATAATCGCTGTGCCGTAAATGTCGAACAAAGCTTTTTAGTGTAGGATTACTCTACATTTAAATTTTAGATAAGATCTACATAACGGGCGGTTTCAACGGACAGGAGTGCATGAACAGCGTCGAGGTGTTCGATCCGGACACCAACCAGTGGACGAACCTCGCGCCGATGCGCTCGCGCCGCTCCGGAGTCTCCTGCATCGCTTACCACAATAAGGCAAGTAAATCAGTGCACTTTACGTAATAGGTATGTATAATTAGCTGGAAAACCTCAACCGTGGGAAAAAGTTACTGATGAATTTAAGTGGAACTAAAAACGTGTGTATAGGGAAAATAGAAAGAGTGGTGTTCGGTACGAAGGCTTTTAACGTGAGAAGAGTTGACAGTGACAATGGTGTCATAAACATATTATTAAATAGTTCCCTTAAGTCTAAAGAGGTTGCGTTCACACTCCAACAGTTACTCTTCCTCTATGATCACCCAAACAAACGACTATTGTGTAGAGTAAAATAAAGTGCTTTGAAATTTTAATTTAAAATAATTCAATTCACATTAGGAGTAGGCACTATCCTTTTATTGATACTCATACTTATGTATGAAACTCCTTGAGTATTCAAATAAATGATGTACCCCGTTCAAAGGTAGAGCTGCCTTGAGGAGGCACTTTTATTTGTACGGGGTTCATTGTAGATTTCATAATCAAACTTGTGACCGAGTCCGTCACCGAGTTCTTAAAAAACAATCAAAGTCAAATCGAACGTTCGTTAACTTCGTTTGCAGCCTCTTACCAGCCAGCCAGAAGAGAGATATACTACCTAGTCCTTCAGTACCTTACCTAACTTTCGCGAACGTCCACGTTTCATCCACCTTTATCTTTCAGATATATGTGATCGGTGGCTTTAACGGCATATCCCGAATGTGCAGCGGTGAGGTCTATGATCCCGGCACCAACACGTGGGCGCCCGTGCCCGACATGTACAACCCTCGCAGCAACTTCGCTATCGAGGTCATCGACGACATGATCTTCGCTATCGGGGGCTTCAATGGCGTCACCACAATCTACCACGTCGAGTGTTACGATGAAAGGACCAATGAGTGGTTAGTCTTTCACGCCTTACCAACAAAGGTCTTCAGGTATGATGGTAACCTTTCCCATTAATTGCAAGAATCGCTGATGCTACCACAAAGCTTTTGGAATGTAATTTAATCGTAATCTGATATTGCTGAATTTATAAAATTCAACCTAAAATCCATTTCAATAAAGTTTGACTATACCGTACACAATAGCCAACTTTTATCTAGACGACGGATTGTGTGTCTGTTAATACCATAGAAATATTAATGAAGATTGGTACTATAAGTAATTACAACCCAAAAGCAATAAAAAAGGGGAATTTGATCATAATATTTTTGTTTTGTTTCTGTAGGTACGAAGCAACTGACATGAACATCTACCGGTCGGCGCTCTCGGCGTGCGTGATAATGGGCTTGCCTAACGTGTACGATTATATACACAAACACCGCGAGCGGCTCATGGAGGAGAAACGGCAGAAGATCCTACTGTCGGAGACGGCGCGCCACGGACAGCATCGCACCGCCTTGCCCGATGTTAGTACAACATACATAGTACTCGGGAGACATGTAGAGAAAGCACAGCTCCAGGGCGTTTTATTTTTCTTGCCCCTTTAGGATAGCAACTTATCTGCAATCCCTCTGTTGTTGTGGTTGACTACCTTCTTTTTGTTCCGTTTTGAGTTTTTGTTGTTTTTGTCTTCTACTGGAGGTCCACTATCATTAGGGCAGGGCTATCCTTACTATGGATGCTGTTGCTCGGAACAGGGACCTAGTGCTGAGCCAAATTCTAAAGGTTTTAGCCAAGAACGTACAGTTCATCTAGATCTTATAATCCGTCCCCTGCATGTTACCTGCTTCCTAGCGACCCGCTTGTGCGTTTGCCTTCCACGTCGGAGATAAGTATCGTTACTGACGGAGAGGTGTGTGTTATTTATCAACGTGGTACTACCTAAAATCGTGGCATTCGAGGCGAATTTATGATACCTACAAAAAATCTGCGTGAAAAAATTAAAGATAACAGAAATAACTACATACTTTTAACCTACGAGCATGACCCGGAATGACTCGGTCATTATAAACATTGCTGGTTTCTCTTAATTGATAAGTGTAAGGAAACGTGACTCTATAATTTAACAAAAAAAATTAAACCTTTACATACATGTACATTTAGCTGAACAAAGTAAAACACCTTGTTATAAAATCAAAATAATTAGAGACAAATTTCTTTGTAATTTAGTTGGTCATACTTAATTCATTAAATACAGAAAAACTTAATAGACGACTATATCTCATATCTATAATATTAGAGAATAATATTAGAGACTGCAATTGTTAAAAGCAGTTTAAACGCCGATTGTAGAATCATATTTTCATTGTAAAATGTATGTTCTTACGCTATCAATTGCGCAATACTATACTTAATTAGAAGCATGTTCGTCACAGTTCCGCGCACGCCTCTATTGTCTGATTTGTCAAAACAAAGTCGAATGATGTGCCAATATTCATAGTTAAGTTAACCGAATAGGTACTGTACAAATAGCATGCTTACACGCGAATGGTTTAAGGCCAATTTATACATCCCGCGGTCTAATTATCCTCACTTCATAGAAGTACCTACCGTGCGCTGTAATATAATGTACTAATATTATGAGTTTGTTTGTTCGCCTGAACCCTTTCAGTGATGAAAAATCCTTTCATTTTAAAGTTTACCACCACAACGACTGATAGGAGCGGAGTATCAATGAAAAACGTTGCAAAATCGGGACAAAATATTCTTTTTGAGAGCTTCTGTGGCGTGCGCTGCGCTGGTTAAAGTTTCGCTAAAATCGTGTATGACAGTTTATTTTGACGTTCCATCAGGTCCACCTGATGGAAGATAACGACGACATGTTGGAGCAGCTCGGGCTGATGGAGAACCCCGCCAACGACGTGCCCATCCCGCCTCCGCCGCCGCCGCCGCCCATGCAGCAGGAGCGCGAGTGACCGCCTCGACATACAGCCCGTACTTGGTAAGTGTAGTCTGTTGCCTACTTAGTTCCATTGCTTCTAAAGAATTAATTCTATAACTAGGAGTAATAATATAATAATAGAATATTTGTTTCTGAGTCATGGATGTGTCTATCTATACAAGTATGTATTTCTCTATATAAGTATGTTTATCGTTGTCTAGTACCTACCCTTAACTCAAGCCTTACTAGCGCTTACTTTGGGACTAGGTCAATTTGTGTGAATTGTTCCCTAATATTTATTTATTTATTTAATAATGGGACTAAAAAAACACCATAGGCATAGAGGGGTAGTACAAGCTCAAAGTTGACCAAAATAGAGCAGAATAGTTCAACATATTTGAAAACTTCCTCACAACAGCTAAAGAAAGATCAATCCGGGTAGTACAATACCATCCGTTATTTTACTCGTTAATCTTTCATGGTGGTCTGAGAGCAAAAAAAAAACACAGAATGCTTCTCTTCACGCGAAAATCGTAAAAATAGTCCATCGAGGGAGTGAGCGAAAATCTTTGAGGAATTATGTTATAGACGAAGCGGCTAACAATGCCCATCACTATTTTGATTCACCTTTCCATCTATACGCCCACAATTACACTGAACGTGGCCTTTAAGTCTTGTTTCCCTAGGCTCTGTCAACCCCGTAAGGATTAAAGACTTGAATAATGTAGGTACATGTATGTACCTACGGTCAAGTGCAAAAATAAGTATCGATATGAACTTCTCAAAAATATGTCCCACGACCTTATATTACGCCGGTGTAAGAGCGTAATATGTTACTTATTTTTGAAACTTTGACTACATACATATTATTACACTTGACTGTACCATCTTAGCCCTATAGGTTGACAAGACATATGTTTGCCTCAGAATGATCACGGAATCTTGAGTGAGAGTTTGGGCGGGCGTCAAGTACCTAGCTTAGTAAGTATAATCGCTTATTGAAATGGGGTTATTTGGAAGCAGACTTTTCCTAGTTGACCTCCGGCAGAGATTATCGTTGTCCACTGCGCGCCGCCCGCGATAAGCCGCGCCGCGATTGCGATCACGCCTATCACGCGCCGCCGTGTGCGGTGCGGTGGCCTCTATCTCTATCTTTGTCTAATGCCTACTTTGTTGCAGGTTACTGAAACTGTCTTGTTATTTGAAGATAAGCCTGCCAGATCGTTACCTAATATAACCATAAAATGATGAAATAAAACTCTTAGAAAAAAGTATAGTCAAGTTAATTATTATCTATGTAAAATTGTTACGTAACCGTGCTTTATTTTTAACATTTACATTGATTTTAGCAATTTTGGCTTATTTATAATGTTGTGATATTTTCATAATGTGAATCATTCCTGTATTTTTGGAATATTTTTGAAAATTGTTTAAAATTTTTCGGACAAGTATATGATATTGAGAGGCTTAGACGTGTTGTTTTATTTCCGCTACGAAGCAAAACATTCTAAGTAGGTAATAGGGTTTTATATAAAACTCACTCGTTACTTTATAAGTACTTTATTATCATACATTATCCATGTTATGATTACGATTGACTTATAAAATGAAAAAACATCAACGTTAACACCATCAACATCAACCTTCTTTGGTCATCCACTTTAGAATACTCTTAATACCCAGACTCCCAGCAACGCGTCAGTAATCAGAGTTCTCGTGGCATGTCGCCTCGCTGATAACAGCGGGGTGCACGAAGGGTTGCGTGTGTGTGGCCTGCTCGGCGGCACTGGCTTGCCACGCTCGCTCCGTCCACGCCACAGCCGTGAAGCAAGCTCCGTTACTAATGAAGGCGCGAAGGGTTACTGCCCCTAAGCCACGGCTCAAGCAGCGCCACCCATCAGCGCGCACAGACTTCACTGCACAGTCCCAAGCGCCCGCATACCGCCCGACAGCATCCCCCTGAAAACGTGACTTCACCACGTCTATTGGGTACAGCACCACCCACGACAACGTCCCAGCAATGCCACCCGCAGCGAACACTCGCATCACTGACTGGTCTCCACGCGTCATCGCCTCGTACGATGTGAAGTAGATCGCGAAAGCGGGGCAGTCGCGGAACGCTGTGATGGTTAGTCCGCGGAAAAGTGTACGGACACCACCGGTTCTTAATATGTGGCGAGCTCCTCCCCAAGCTCCTCCTGGCATACCATCTCCGGGTTTGGAAAGCTGCTGTCGCGTTTTGACTAGCTCAACGGGTGCGCAAGCGAAACTCTGCATGAGGCCTGCCGCCGCGCCGGCCGTCGCGTGGGTTGCCAACGAATCCGGGTTAGGCAGCGCTCTCCTCGTGTTCCCGTATGCTCCAAAAACTATAGCGTTCACCGCCGCTATTCCTCCTAAAGGCGCCCATACTCCGCGGTAAGCAGTTGTAATCGTCCCTCCTCTTAAAAGAGCCTTCGTACATTCCAGTGCAGTGCCTCTTCCTGATTGCACGTGCACTTTAAGCGTGTCTAGTGGATGACCAGCGATAATTCCAGCACAGCCTATAAACAAAATAACTAGTTTAAATCCGAAAGACCTACATCGGTTTAAATACATAGCCCGGACGGGTCATCGCAAAAGAATCTCACGGTAATAGAACAATAACTGATAGAAATGCAACTAAAAAGGTAAAGTCTTAGTGCGAAAATTGACTGTCTTCTTGAAATCTTAGTTATAGTAATACGAATCTTGTTGTATGACCGTATCTGTTTTTGCGATGACTTGTCCGAACTATGGAGATAAGTTAACAGTCGAAAATGCTTATAAAATATTCTTACCTCCGATGCATCCTGCTACGAAATCCAGAGCCATTGTTGATGGTAGAAAGTTCTTTCAAGCGTGAGCTGTAACGAAACCAGCAGTTGATATGGTGGCAAATCTACAGATTTGATTTAAGATCTTGCATTTTTTTCGGCAGTGCCTATCCCGTCAATGGAAATAGTCTATAACATTGTACTGTATCAGCATCCTTGCGGGACGCGCGGCTTGTACAATGTGAACTTGTCGCTCCAGAGATGATGAGGCACTGGCCGAGTCTCCTCTACTGTTAAAGAACTCATTCAAGTTGCTCTTGCTCGCTATCTTTAATTGGGCATATATTTATAAACTTTGTGGAGCGACCGAGCAAAATGACCTTAGATAAGTATAATCTGACAACACAATAGGACTCAGACTCACCTCTCTGGCGTTCAAATCAGGTAATCGTAGTGGGAATTGACGTTGTCTCCACTGGAAGTGATGCCAATGAACATATTGGTGAGGTTGGTGGCGTCGGAGGAGGTGTGGGCCCTGTGGTCCGGCCTCCGGTGCTCTTTTTGAATAAAAACGTTGCGAAAGTGGTCTGCGCGCGCGCCGGTCCAGCGTTCACTGCGCTGCGCCCCGAAGCGTCCGTTATTATCTCCTCTCCCGGGTCACCCTTATCATCTGAGGCCATTATACGTCTTAACAAAACATGCTCTAGGCACATAATGTGAATATTTCTATCATCCATATGTACAACACTGGCAATAAGATCTATTATAACAGCCGTAATTTCATTCTTGATCTGCAAAGGCTGATGACCTACTTATTGAGTGTTCTGTGAACAAGCTGTTTCGAGAACCTCTTCGAGATTAATCTGTATTAGCTTCTTTTAAGTCGCGCATTCGGGTAACAAGCCAATAAAAATTTGAAAATCAATTAAGAGAATTGCGACTGCAACTATACAGTTACCAAATTTAATAAGTACCTAAGTACCTATGTGCTTTCACTTGCTAAGCCAAAAAGCAGAGTTAAAGACAGGCGTAGTGCTAGTTGAACTCGCGCGCCGAGGGCCCCTAGTCCCTTCACGCACTTTACGACTTCACGTCATTTATTGAACAAGCAATAAAAAATAATATTTAGGGTTCCGTACCCAAAGGTTAAAAACGGGACCCTATTAAGTACTAACACTTCGCTGTCTGTCCGTCTGCCTGTCTGTCTGTTACCAGGCTGTATCTCATAAACTGTGATAGCTAGACAGATAATGTAATTCTGTGGCCGCTATAAGAACAAACACTAAAAACAGAATATTTTTATATCCGTCTGTCTATGCAAGTAACCAATATAAAATGATCTCACGCTGGAGGCTGCTAACACTGGAATTCTTATTCACTTGGCGAATTTGTACGGAAACCTCGGTGCACGTCCGACTCGCACTTGGCCGGTTTTAGTATTTAATTGCTATTTGCCTATGCAAGACTGCAAGTTAACAGATCAATTTTAGGGTTCCGTACGATTAAAGGGAAAAAAGGACCCTTATAAGATCACTTCTGTCCGTCTGTCGGTCTGTCTTTCTGTCAGTCCGTCAAGACCCTTTTTCTCAGGAACGCAGATTTTTGCAGTCCCATGGAGCTGTGAAAAAATGAACCCTCTGAGTCAACTTAATCAAAACTGCACTGTTTTTTTAATTATAACAAAGTTATTGCTGCTCTTCAACCACACGTTCAAAACGACTACGTCTGTGTGACACATCTATGCATTTATGCAAAACCTGCCCTCTTGCACTTCCTCTTAGCAACAAAACTATTGCACACAGACCAACTATCATCAGATACTGCAGTACAAAATGATAACGTGTTTCTAACTCCATGACAATTAAATTTTAAAGCCACAACTACGAATTCGCCGAGCTCAACTGCGTCTTATGTAAACCAACATATACCTAATCTTATCTTGTACCATCGAACTAATTGGTTCCTGACCCATTGTGGAACCCTCTTACAGTAAATGTCTTAGTGACGTTACATTGAACTGATAAGGAAAATCATAATAATGTTTACCGTGAGAACGTTCTACAGGGGGTCAGGAATCAAATGGTTCGACTGTACCTATAGTTAAAAATTCTGTCTAGGGAAAAGTTTACACTCCGACGCGGTTTTGATTTTTGATCATAACAATACAGGGGATCTCTTTTCTTTACAGCTTGCAGTACCTAAGTAAATAACATTAATTTGACTGATAATGTGCAGATAATATTCGTAGGTATAGCTATTAAATAGGTACACCGATTAATATTGCAGTTACAACGTGATATAACCATGAACTTGTCCATCGTTTGTTTTTCAACAATATTTATTATCTCACGTTTTTCAATTTCAAGATGAAACTGGTTTTCATAAACACAGCCGCGAGTTCAGATCAAACAAAAGACCGATCGGTAAAACTACACAACTACACCTTGCATACTTACACACACACTATAGTTAGGGAGCTGGCGAGCATTTCGGTATATGATTTGCACACGTTTCACGTTGAGGTGGAGTGCAGTTTAAATCATTACGAATCGATTTGGTTCAATCAATTAAGGTCCTATGTCGCTGCGTTTTCGCGTTACAGCGGATTGAAGTTGCTTAAAAAAATGGGGGTATTAAGTCATTTGCACATGTCTGCCTCTGGAGTTCATTGGTCACAATCATCTTGAAAACGAAGAAAATCGAAGAGGCAGACATTCAGGACTCTGCATTATCATGGGACGGAGTCTTAAAAGTGTAAAAAAAAAAAGCTCTACTAAGTCATTTGCACACGGTTCTCATTACGCCCATTCGATTCACTATGACTCCGTGGATTCGAAAAAAAATGTGGCAGACACTTTGCTCGCTGATTTTCACCTGTGTAACTGTTTGAAATTCACGGAATTAAGGGACAGCAGGCATACAGCAAAGCTATTCGGTAAGCAGGATAGATACGCGCGAGCGTGCGTAGGTGCTTACCTGATAATATTGCCGTGTGTAGGGTAGAAAGGGGTAATGGGGATCACTTAAGCAAGAATTAAAATAAAAAAATAAAATGAAACGAAATCTTTATTGCAACCGCCTCATAACAAAATCTACTTAATTAACTATTATTTGAGATCAATTATCATCACATTACTAATCATCTTTGGCAAATATGAAAGTTACAAAAATTAACTGTTTTGACTCCCATTGCACAGAGGTATGGGTTATTGTGGTCACCTTGCGGGTAATGAGGATCATACAAAAATCTAACACAAATCGCAAACATAGCCCTTGGCAGAAGACCAGGAAGCTTTTGTGGTAGTTCTGACTCGTACTTTCGGCATCTGAAACCAAAATAATAAATTATATTATACCTTTTACATTGCGGGAAATCGTGGTCACCTGATCCTCATTACCCACAAATATTTTATGAAGAAAAAAAAATAAACACAATGATACGTGTTAACAGCACGCGTGATTTAAGTATGAAATCGTTATACTTAATGCACAAGTAAAGACATAAAAAAATCACATATAAGTAAATCAATAATTATAGTACTTACCGTCTATTTTGCGTCCGTGAAAATTTACATCGGCGAGCCGCAAAAACAAAACACACCTCTTATTCCCGATGCCGTCGCCATACTGGCGCGGCGCAGTCGCAGCACTAGCGCGGGGCCAGAGCGGGGCGGGAACGCCTGTAAACTTATTTCTAGTGTTTGTAGTTTTGGAGATGTGTGGGTGACCACCATTACCCACTGACTCCCATTACCCGGTCTTCCCCTACCTATTGCATGGGATTATTGTTATTTTTTAGTTTTATTTATACAATTTTGTTTAATTATTATTCTGTAAAAGCACGGTAACGACTAAACTTCTGGAGCTGAAATCTATGCAATCATATTTTTTCTCAATGCCAACCAGAAAAAATCAATTCAATTCAGAAAAAAAAATCAAATGGTCTGCCTTTGGAATATCAGAGGCCTAAACGTCTGCCTCATCGATTTTCTTTGTTTTCATAAGGAATTCAAACATCAGTCCAAGAGGCAGACGTGTGCGCATAATATAGCACACCTTTTTTTTTTAACATTTTTGAAACGCTGTAAATTTACAACGCAGCACCACCATGATGGCAGACTATTTTTCCGTGGTTCTTCTCATTGTTTTTGATCGAACAATTCAAGTCTGCCAAGTGTGCATTTCATATACATTTTTTTAAATCATAAAAATAAATTAAAAAATTTAATACTACAAAAGTCAGAGCCCTGGATGTCTGCCTTTTCGATTTTTTGTGTTTCTAGGATGACTGTAATCATCAGGCCCAGAGGCAGACGTGTGCGCATAATATAGCACACCTTTTTTTTTTTTACATTTTTGAAACGCTGTAAATTTACAACGCAGCGCCACCATGGTGGCAGACCGGGTCCTTGATGTTCCGTAGGGCATAAATATTACTATTAATAACGTCTGCCTTGTGTGCTAATCATATAGAAATTTTGCTCGCCAGCTCCCTAGCTATTTGTTTGGGGGCATTTACATGTACCTACGTGTTCACGTAGTAGCTAGGGAGCTGGCTAGTGGGAGTGTGCTATATTATGCGCACACGTCTGCCTCAGGGCCTGATGATTACAGTCATCCTAGAAACACAAAAAATCGAAAAGGCAGACATCCAGGGCTCTGACTTTTGTAGTATTAATTTTTTTAATTTATTTTTATGATTTAAAAAAATGTATATGAAATGCACACTTGGCAGACTTGAATTGTTCGATCAAAAACAATGAGAAGAACCACGGAAAAATAGTCTGCCATCATGGTGGTGCTGCGTTGTAAATTTACAGCGTTTCAAAAATGTTAAAAAAAAAGGTGTGCTATATTATGCGCACACGTCTGCCTCTTGGACTGATGTTTGAATTCCTTATGAAAACAAAGAAAATCGATGAGGCAGACGTTTAGGCCTCTGATATTCCAAAGGCAGACCATTTGATTTTTTTTTCTGAATTGAATTGATTTTTTCTGGTTGGCATTGAGAAAAAATATGATTGCATAGATTTCAGCTCCAGAAGTTTAGTCGTTACCGTGCTTTTAGAGAATAATAATTAAACAAAATTGTATAAATAAAACTAAAAAATAACAATAATCCCATGCAATAGGTACACACGGCAATATTATCAGGTAAGCACCTACGCACGCTCGCGCGTATCTATCCTGCTTACCGAATAGCTTTGCTGTATGCCTGCTGTCCCTTAATTCCGTGAATTTCAAACAGTTACACAGGTGAAAATCAGCGAGCAAAGTGTCTGCCACATTTTTTTTCGAATCCACGGAGTCATAGTGAATCGAATGGGCGTAATGAGAACCGTGTGCAAATGACTTAGTAGAGCTTTTTTTTTTACACTTTTAAGACTCCGTCCCATGATAATGCAGAGTCCTGAATGTCTGCCTCTTCGATTTTCTTCGTTTTCAAGATGATTGTGACCAATGAACTCCAGAGGCAGACATGTGCAAATGACTTAATACCCCCATTTTTTTAAGCAACTTCAATCCGCTGTAACGCGAAAACGCAGCGACATAGGACCTTAATTGATTGAACCAAATCGATTCGTAATGATTTAAACTGCACTCCACCTCAACGTGAAACGTGTGCAAATCATATACCGAAATGCTCGCCAGCTCCCTAACTAAAACAAGCAAACTACCAAATCGGCTGAGTTTAGCGCACATGCGCGAGAAAAATGCGTAGTTTTACACGGGCTCACTTTATTGTTTGCAGAATTCTGTCTTCACTTTTCTATGGCCTGAGGCAGCGAGCTATACTTTTTTGTTACTAACTTAGTTTAGCTTTCTTAATTAAAACCACATTTTTATTTAGGGAAATTCGGAGTGTAGATACTATTTACTCATGATGCATGACAACTCGTGCAGAATTTCAGCTCTACCTCATGTTTGCACCTTATAGGTACCTATTAGGGTAGCACTCTACTTGGCGTTGCCTGTTCGCGTTGCGCTATTGGCATCTTCGTCGCAATAGCTAAAAACAATATAGTGCATCCCCTCCACTCGCTCAAATATTTGGATAAATAGGTACGCCAAGTGGAGTGCCACCCTTGTATTTTTCCTATTAGAAGTGCTTTGAAAAATGGCGAGGAAAGGGAGTCATAGACATAGTATGGGAACGTTCTCGTCGTGCCTATGACCTCTCTCTTTTTCTCTCTTGTCATCAGAGAAGCAAAACATTGCCTTAGCGCGCGGGGCATCCTTTAGTTAGGCGGTTTAGGACCAGAATGAGAAATGACCACATCCACAAATAACGAAATACCCACACCTTTAAACAAACTAAATTACCAATGTGATGTAAAATAAAAATAAAGTAATTTAAGCAGTTCAAAACTTTTTTTTATTATCAGATAATAATTTCGTCGATTAGGTTCGATTTTATTAATCATCGTTATCGAAACGTTAGTTTTTGTAGCGAGCAACATCATCATTTTCTAATGTCAATTTTATTGTCAAAAACGACGTATGATCCTATTAAGCCATGTACAGACATGCCTATGCCTTCCGTTCTTTTACCTCTTTTTCTGGTAAACTAAAAAAAAAATTTTGAAATTTCGAAATTTGTCACTTAACTTGATTTGATGAATCAACAAGCCTAGCACAAGATTACTTGAATGATTTTCCTCTAATTTTGTCTTCGGTTTGTGAATTTGATTTGTATTTAAAATTCAAGATATAAAAATTATGACTCCAAGTGCACTTCGTTTTTTGACACTTTAAAAAAGGTAAACAATCTTGACATGTCTCTACTAAAAAGCGCTTTTTAAAAATCGATAACTGAAACATACAAAACCATAACAAAACAAATCACGTCATTACAGGAGTTTAAAATTATTAATTGCTGTTTTCTTAAGTGTTTTTCAATAAAGATACGGTCATATCAAGATTATTTACCTTTTTTAAAATGTCAAAAGAAGTAGACTAACTGTCATGGAAAGTGTACTCTAAGCCTAATGTTAATTGAGTATAGAGCTACTCCGAAATTCGAGGTTCGTATCATGCCGTCTCTCTCACTCTGTTATTTATGCATGTTAGTGTAAGCGAAATGGAACAATACGAACTTCGAATTGGTATGAGTATAGTTAAATGTCTGTCACTGTCACCCATGTTGTCAGTGCAAGTGCTGGAGTTTATTCTACTTCAACTTCACTTCATTCATTGATCATTCAGTGCTTATGGCAATGTAAGTCACTTGCGCATTTATTTGAACATTTTAAACTACTTAATAAAACATTAATGCAAAATGTTATGAATGACGAACGCGCGTTGTCAACTTCAAGCGTTCTCTACGAGTACACGGTATAGAGCACTATGACATCAAACCGACACAAAATCAAACATTAAAAACATGGATTCGAGAGCTAACATAAACATTGACGACATGGCGAACACTTCCTCTGATTGTGAGAAAATTTCGCAACATATAAGGATGGAAGATGTACAAAGAATGTGTCGTGTGTGTCTCGCTACGGACAGCAAAGAGCTGGTGCCTCTGATGCCCTTGGAAGACGAAGGTTTGTCGGAAATGTTCACTTCATTAACGGCGATACATGTAAGTTGAAAATCTTCTGTTCTGCAACCATGACTTGACGCCTTCTTAACTAAATTAATTCCTAGAAATCATAAATTTCATTACAAGTAGTTCATAATTATTTGTTTCGAAAGTTTTCATGAATCGTGTAAGGAATTTGTTTTAGTTGCTCTACCACCCACTCGTTTTATTTAACTTCTATTAAATTATTTTCAGGAATTGCAAGACAACTTATTTCCAGCTCAACTGTGTGAACTGTGCCGAGCTGAAGTAGTCCACTGTTTCCAGTTCAGAGCCAAATGTATCAAATCTGATGACATCATTAAAACAGTACTGAAAAGAGGACTTATTGTCAAAGATGAACGAGTTGATTTTCAGGGGTACCTATAATTTCATTACATTTTCACAAGATTTTATTTAACTTGTAATGTAACCTTTGGTACAGTGGCGTAGCTACCAAGGGACTAGGCGGGGCAGTGCCCCGGGGCCCTCAAGCTCAGAGGGCCCTTGAATCCGTACCAAAAAATCTCTATCGAACTATTATTATTAAAACGCAACCAGTTTAGGTAGTTGTGGGGCCTGATTTTTTTATTTGCGCCAGGGCCCTTGGGTACCTAGCTAAGCCACTGCTTTGGTCTGTCAAAATGCAGATTTATTTTGCATAAATATATGTGAATACAACACATGAAAACGTAAAAACACTGTGAGTTTAATCTGTTGTCCGATGCATAATTCAAGGTTTAATTTTCAGAAAAACCTCAGAAACTAAAATGAAAACAGATACTAAAACTGAAATTAAAGAAGAAGATGAAGAAGGTAAATGCCTACAAATAGATAATTTATTATTTTAATACAGTGTTTAGTCATTCTTTGTTTTAGTTACAGATATTCAGTATTTAGAAGATCTAGACTACAGTGATGATGACACTCTTTGCATGGTGCAGGATATGGAAATTATAAAAGGGTATGTGATGTTTGACTATGTTTATTTATTCATACAAAGAATATTAAGTAATTCAATTTATAATTTGCAGGAAAAAAGCGGAAGTATCAGGTAATTTGTTTTATTTTACTAGTCGTGTGAAAATCACTGAATTCTGTTTGATTAACCTTTTCGCCGCCACGTCAAATACAAGAGATGTCCCCATATGCCAGACTTCTATATTGCGATGCCTTAAGTTGAACCTAAACCCAATTGTATGAAGGTTGCTTTTGCATTAAAGTAATGGAGGTATACATAGGTCGTTGGCGTCGAAAATGTTAAGATATATAATTACGTTAAAGCAACTTTTTGTTTGAAAATTTCATTTAGTAATTTTCTTGTTACTATACAATATTTTTATTGCTTGTTTTAGATTCAAAATCACTAAAAGAACAAGTTGTCTCTGAGAAAAAATCTCAAAATCGCAACTACTACTGCACATTATGTAACAAGGTAATTAAACTTTGCAAATATCTCAGACATGATAAAATCTACACGGCGTCTCAGGATTGTTCTGGAACGTTTCAGCAACTGGCTGGGTTACTTTAATTTGCACCATCATTTTTGATTCAAAAAGTCAAAGTTATTCATAGATTTTGATTTTACAGGGCTGTTCAGAGAAAATAACCCAGCTACCTGCTGAATTTAATTATTCCAGATAAATTAAAACACTACCTAACCTGATCTGGGATTTTGGAGGCAGCTCATTTGAAAAGACGTAGCTTGTCACACCACTTGCACCTGCAACTTCCTTAAACATATCCAGACTCAAGATTGTTTTTTATTTTACAATTTTTTTTATTTTTAGAAATTTAAAAAAGTGAAAGCGTTAAGGACTCACACGAAGCTGAAGCACGAGAAAGCAGACGACCCGAACGCTTGCAGCCAGTGCAAAGAAGTCCTCGCGTCGGAGCACGACCTGGCGCTGCACGCCGCCGTGCACGCCAAGGGCCCGGTGTGGCAGTGCCTCAAGTGCCAGAAGGAGTTTCATTGTGAGCCCATTATGTTTGTTTGGTATTTACGGAGCGGGATTTGTGTTTTTTTTTACTTTTTTCGGCATTGGCAAAAATCCCTACTAATAATATAAATGCGAAGGTAACTCTATCTGTCGGTCTGTTACGCTTTTACGCCTAAACCACTGAACCGATTTTAATGAAATTAGATACAGAGATAGTTTTAGTTCTGGGGAAGGACGTAGGATAGTTTTTGTCCTCGAGAATTGTATAGCTCCAGCTCATTAACTTGAAAATGTATGACGGACACCAAAATTTGTACTCTGGTTCATCACATTGGCCATGTCATGACGGGCAAGGCCACCCTGGAAAAATATCTCTAGATACGGCTCTAGATATGCTCAACGGATTCTCTTGAAGTTTTGTGAGCAGTGAGCTTATTATCTAACTCGCTCGCAATCGCCATCGTGTTCATTTTGACAGTTCATGTATGGGCTGACAATTGGCATCGGAATCAGCTAGCTGTCACATTCATATAAGAACACGATGGCGATTGCGAGAGAGTTAGACAATAAGCCTACAGATTTCGAAAGTCAAAAGTGTCACAAAACTTTTTTGTCCGATAAACTTCGCGAGATCTCCAGCTTAGAGCTACTACCCTCAGTGCACTCGTATCATTTCGATATGATGCTTTTCGTATGTGCAGCGCGCACTGTGTTCCGGCGGCACGTGCGGCGGCACATGTCGCGCAAGCGGCACGCGTGCGAGCGCTGCGGCAAGGGCTTCGCGGAGCGGCACGCGCTGCGGCGCCACGCGCGCGTGCACTCCGGCCTGCCCACGCCGCGGAACCACGCCTGCCATCTCTGCGACAAGCGGCAAGTACCTCTACAGATACTGCCAACCGCGGAGACGCGGCAAGTTATCAAAGTTAAACTTTGAAATCATAGTAGGGGAGCCTACGGCAGACGCGTGCATCCCTTACAGGCATATAAGCAGTGCTTGTAAGCATACGGAAATGAGCCCGCCACGCTTCGTACCAATATGGGTTTTGTTGTCAATATGCCTACCCTCTGTCAGAACTCACTGCACGCCCCTGGCCTACGGTTGTCGCTAAGGTTGGCCGTAACAGACAACTGAGCGAACGCATGAGGAGAGGTGTGCTGGTGTCGAAAGATCACAAGAGCCATCTACGTCTTGTCATCATCCCCGGGCCCGCCGCCGCTCTTGCGCGTTTTTACTGCCTGTTATAATTATATTTATTAAAAAAACTGTGGTAACCTAGTGCTTTGACTTGTGGCCTCTCAAGCAGAGGGGGTTCGAATTACGGGCTCGCGCCTCGTGAGTAATGTGCTTTTCGGTGAAGGCAAACATCGTGAGAAAAGCTGCACACATTGCGAAGCAATTCAATGATGTGTGTGAAGTTCCCAATCCGCACTGGGACCGCCTGGGAACTGTAGCCCAAGCCTTCTCATTCTGAGAGGAGCCCTGTGCCCAGCAGTGGGACGTACATATGATGATAATGAATTATATTTATATTTATTTACTTGGAAATGTGATATGGTGATGATACGGGAATTACGAAACTCGACTCAGAAAACCTTCAGTCTTCGACTTTGGGCTACTAGACCCTCGATTGTAATTCTGTACTTACCGCCCTTAACACACAATGTGCTATTAATAATGTGGTACGGTATTTTATTCCAGGTATAGCGACGCAAGCCTGTTGGCGGCCCACCTGGCGCGGCACAGCGGCGCGCGGCCGTGCGCGTGCGGCACGTGCGGCAAGGCGTTCCCCAGCGCGCGGCTGCTCGCCTCGCACGCGCTCGTGCACTCCGACCACAAGCCGCACGCCTGCCGCTACTGCGAGCGCCGGTAACCCGCCACATGCCACACAGTCTTGCGGCAGCGTGCGGCAAAACCTAATATAATCTAATCCTACTAATATTATAAATGCGAATTTAAGTTTGTTTGTTACGCTTTCACGCGAAAACTAGTCAACCGATTATCATGAAATTTTGTACACATGTTCTAGGAGGTATTAGAAGTAACATAGGATACCTACTTTTTATTATAAAAAAAAACCCTGCGCGGACGAAGTCGCGAGCAAAAGCTAGTATAATATAAGTCCAAGGGAAAAAATATATCCTTTTGATCTTAGCTAGTGCCGTAGAATGAAATTGTTACAATGAAATTTTTTGTGTACAAATCTAAATTCGTATTTTTTTTTTCATTTTATCAAATCAAACCTATAAGAGTGACTGAGACAGCAAGACAAACCCGAATGGCGTTCTAAGACCTCACAGACTGTACGTACACTGTTGGACAGTAAAAATACTCTGTTATAAATAGAATGGTCTGTTGCAGGTTCCGTCACGAGTCGACGCTGCGCACGCACCTGCGCACGCACACGGGCGAGAAGCCGTACATCTGCTCCGTCTGCGGGAAGACCTTCATACAGAACTCCAACCTCACGCTGCACATGCGCACGCACACAGGTACCCACGTAAGGCTGGGCTTAGGATTTAAAGTTTGATCCAATAGTACATTACTGTCTAGGCCAGGAAGTCAATTGCTGGCTGAGTATTGATTTGAACGGACGCGCTTGCTAGTCCGTTTAATAATACGAAGCCAGCAATGCTATTCTGGCCGAGGCAAGTATAGAGCTTTTCTCAAAAATCGAAAAAGAAAATAACAACAAAAATAAATGAAAATGTAATTGACATAAATTATTAATTTATTTATTTATTTATTTATTTTCGGAGATCCAACAGCTATACAATTACAGAGTGAGTAGTTAAAGTAATAACATTAAAGCCAATCATAGGCTCTCACAACTAGACTTAAAATAACACAATCAAAACAAAGTACGCGCGTAGTCGCAAACACACACCACGCAACTAAAGATTAAAGAAAGTACAGTTACAAAACTTATCCACTACACACCAACAAATTTAAAGTAAACAAATACCCAATTACTGAAACTGCAGTCAGTGCAATTATTTTTGCTTTGCCGGCTTTTCTTATCAATGGCATTTGAAGAGAGTATTTTTCTACCCAGAATCATCTAAAGCTATTTCAGAGACAGATAAACACGTTGTCGTACTAGCTTTTTTTTTTAATTTGGTGTTTTATGTCTTGTGCCTTTATTTTTTATAATGGTGATTTGCATTTTTAAAAAGTTAATAACTAGACAGTAATGGAATTTGTATGCAACATGACTGGAGAGTTTAGCGCTACAGTAATGTTTTTTTTTTTAATTTTGGACTGACCAGCAACAATTAACTTCCTGTTCTGATATGTAGTTCACAATGACGACTTTAACGGACATTTTTAAGAAAAATTAGTTACCTTTGACGCCATAAACTTTGAACAGAGACCAATCCAAAAACATTTATATGTTTAAACTGCTTTATCATGAACTAGCGACCCGCCCCGGCTTCGCACGGTATATCATGCATGTATTATACATTATAAACCTTCCTCTTGAATCACTCTATCTATTAAAAAAAACCGCATCAAAATCCGTTGTGTAGTTTTCAAGATATAAGCATACATACGGACTTGGGGACAGAAAAAGCGGCTTTGTTTTATACTATGTAGTGATAGTGATAATTTGTGTGCGTGTGTGTTCCAGGCGAGCGGCCGTACGCGTGCGCGGAGTGCGGGCGCCGCTTCACGTCGGGCTCGTCGCTGAAGAGCCACGCGCGCACGCACACCGGGGAGAAGCCCTACGGCTGCGAGCTCTGCGGCAAGCGGTATGCCGCATGCCACATGTACATAATAGAGTAGAGACAAAATCACACTACAGATGCTACATGGTTGAGTAACCTTTCGTATGCCGAATCCTGGATCCGGGCCAAGATTAATACATGTATTTTTTTTTTACATACATACATACATCACGTCTTTATTCCGTACGAGGTAGACAGAGCCTAAGGTAACAAAACGTTAAGGTCACGTTTAGCATGATAAGGGCGTATATGTGGAAAGGGAAATCAAAGTAGTGATGGGTTGCTAGCCGCATCGCCTATAACATGATTCTTAAGACTCGCCCATACCCTCGATGGGATTTTACCATCTGCGCGGGAAGAGAAGCAACTGGTAAATTCTATGTTTTTTCTTTACTCCCAGACCAGCATGGAAAAATTCAGTCCCGCCCTTATCGTTCAATGTATGGAAACATTCGCCATTTGCCATTCAAAAGGCCATTTAGTCAAACTAACTCAACTGCTAAAATTTAAGAGACTAACCCCCTTATTCATAAACGATCTATAGGCTTCTGCTAACATAGCAATCGTTTGTCCTTATCTGTGAAAGGTAAATGTCAAAGTGACAGATAAGGACAAACGATTGCTAAGTTAGCAGAAACCTATAGAGCGTTTATCAATATATAGATATGATAATGGTATGTTGCCAGGTTCGCGCGGCTGGACCTGCGCGCGCACCTGCGCACGCACTCGGGCGAGCGCCCGCACGCCTGCTCCGCCTGCCCCAAGGCCTTCGCCAGCGCCGCGCGCCTGCGCGACCACACGCGCGTGCACACCGGTACTGCACCTACTGTGCCCTGTTTTATTAGGTTACCGTCCCTCGATCGGCTAAAACGGAACCCTAGTAAGATCATTTGCTGTCCGTCTCACCGTTCGTCTTGTCCAGTGGTCGACACGGTTTTGTCGAGACCCCTTTTCTCAGCGTGGAAATATCAAGCTGAAACTGAGGTATATAACTCATAGACGTCAGTTTCAGCTTGGAGCAGTGATAACGACAAACTTCTAAGTCGATGCGATCGTAAAACACGGTCATCAGAAAAGGTGTTTCCATAGAAATTACCGTGGATCCCCCTGTTCGAAGCAACGGGGCACCTAACCGTCCTTAAAACAGACAGCATCCAGAAGAATCTAAAATATCTTAATTAATCTGTGAATTTTTTCAGGTGAAAAACCCTATGAATGCGCAATGTGTCCACAAAAATATCCCACGAAGTCTCACCTCGCGAAGCATCTCAAGAGCCACGACACGAAGCGGAAAGAGCGGAAGAACGTCGAAACCAGAAGTTTGGTTATACTACAACAATTAGACGAGAACACGCCCCTAGTATACACCACGACGGACCACGACGAGGTGGTCATGGAGCTAGAAACATTAGACGAAGACATCCACAAAGACATGACAGTCGACATCGGAGAACAAGTGCCACTGGAAGTGACTGGAGAATTGGTGTTACAAGAAAATGGTGAAGTCAAAACCGAACTCGTGATGGTGGACGGTCAGAACACTGCCCAAAACATCTGCTTAACAAGCGACGGAGTAAACTTTTTGACCAATGATATGAGCTATGGGAATAATGTGAATTTAGTAACAGTGAATGAGGGAGAAGTCAGTATTGCGACGGCCGGCGCCGCGCTCGAGCGCAGCGTGAAGCTGTACCAGCTGGACCAGAGCCTGGTGCAGATACACAGCGCGGGCGGCCAGGTCACTATAAGCCAAATCACTAGTAAAATGACTGCTAATTTTTAATACCTACCATTTATTTATTAAATGCTTGTTTTATTATTATACTTGTTTTTGTTAAATCGGTCTATGCCCCTTCCGCACACCTACAAAACCAGAGTGTAGTAAACTAGTTTCGATCAGCTTTTTTTACTTTTATGTAACTTTTCAATCAAGCATTATTATACTCGTACATAGTTGGTCTTGACGTGACATTACACTAGAATTATTATAAATCTGCCGCCATCGACTACCGACCCATACATAATAATAATAATCTGAAGTAAATGTACGGTCAAGTGCAAAAATAAGTATTGATAGGAACTTCTCAAAAATATGTCCCACAACCTTATTACGCCGGTGTAAGAGCATATGGTACTTATTTTGGAATCTTTGTCTAAATACATATTTATTATTACACTTGACTGTATGTATCAGTGTATCTTGACAACTTATTTAAGCTGTTCTCATCCAAAAACTTATAAACTTGAATATTTCATATATTGCAGGATTTGCAAAAAAATACAAATTTAATATAACAAATTAATTTATTTGACTTAAATAAAATTACTTCCAAACTATTTGCATGTCTAAACTAATTAAATGCTTTGTCTGTTTAAAACCAACCCGACTTTTTGGCGGCCTGGTACTTCTCGATATTGATGCGCATTGAGTCGTGGATCTCTTTAGCGTTTCTATTCTGACCGTAGTAATCGACAAAATCGCCATCTGGGTTCACGAGGTATATGATGATAGTGTGGTCCACCTAAAGATAAGAAGAGGGTTCATTTAGAATATGACAATGTAGAGTAACATCAGTAATATCAGTATTCATGCAAAATATACTAAGTATATTGCAAGGGGGCTTTTGTCAATCTTACTTTTTACTTTATTGATTGATTTACTTGAAACTTACATAAAAAATATAACAAGAATATTTATTGAGTAAAAGAGGTAAGAACAGTACAGAAATAGAGTAGATAGGAACTGAGTATTAGTATGGGATTTGTTGAGTTCAGGGTAGTGAATGGGTTGGGTAAATCAATGTTTTTTATCCATTTCTAGAAAATAAACTACTGCAAGCGCATTGCAAGCGCAGGTTCGGCTTGTAAAAGAAGACAAGATGTAAAAAGAATGCACTAAAGGAGTACTCACAATATAATCACTGTCAACATCTGCAGGGCCCGCACTGAAGTAGACTCTGTAGGACTTGCAGGCCTTCTGCACCTGCTCCACCGTGCCAGTCAGCCCCAGCAACCGCGGGGAGAACTCCTTACAATACCTACAAAAATATATATTCTTTGTTATAGTTTGCTTGCTAATAAATGTCTTGCACATGATGTAATAGATATGTGGAGTTTAAAAAGTTTATTAGACATTTAACATTGATTGTTAAACTAGTTCCGAAAATTCCGTCATTGCAGCAGACAGGGTAACTGCCATGAAATGATGTTCCCAATGTATTGTTTCTAATAATTTTTGTTAGTTATTTCAGAAAAGCATTTTTTTTCAGAATTGTTATTAAACTAATCTAAAGTACTACATTCTGTGAGACAACAAACCCAAAAAAAAAACTTTTGTTTTTAACAGTTTGGGGTTTTGTTTTTTAGCAGTATTAAAAGGGATGTTAGTTGAGTAGTCACAGAGTACTCTGTTGTCTGCATTTCTCTAGTCAACTTCACTCCTATTAGGTACTAAGAAAACAAGCATGAAAATCTTACAATTAATCTAGTTGCTAATGACCGAAATTTAAATAGATAATCAAAATTTATCCTTATTTTATAAACTGTTATACTTACTTCCCAACAATTTCTGGTGTGTCTCTTTGAGGATCTACAGATATGAAGACTGGCTGCAGGGGTGGAGCAGATGGTGAGGCATCTGCAGAATAAGCAAATTTGAAGTAATTGTAGTATGGGATAACATTATTTTGAATTCTAAATTGTAAGAAACACCATTAAGTTCCATTATCTCACCATGTTTGTCAACAACTTCGGCCAGCTTTTCCAGCTCATCCGGACAGATATCGGGGCAGTGTGAGAATCCAAAGTATATCAACAGCCACTTGCCTAGTAGGTCTGAGCTTTTCACCAAGTTGTTCTAGAAAAAAACATGGTACATTTTATACAATACTGCACTGTTAATACAATCTTCAAACAAATTGCACAACTTTACATCATATCCGACATGGATAATAGCTTTAATTAAGGCTCTAACAATCGTAGAGGAAAACAAATTAACATATTTTTCTCGTAGGTTAGTACCTGTGAGTCAACCAATTCAAAGTCTCCTCCTATCTTCGCTTTGCCGAGTTGACGCTTTCTCTCACGGTCCAACGCCGCTTGCTTCTCTTGCCGCACGTAGAGCATGAAGCCGGTCAGCCCGCCGGCCACTAAGGCCGTCCCCGCCATTGACTTCCATGTTATCGGTCCGAAAAACTTCTTTGGTCCGATCTTAGGGGGCTGACGATCACGGTGAGCACATTGCCGCACCGATGATGTTGAAAACGCACGACACGTTATCCTACTAGTGTTTCGCACGATGGAATTCATAATTAGAGTTATATTTGTGTTATAAGGACTTTGTATAGAATGATTCAAGTAAATATTAGCGCCGCCTATTTCCCTACCACTACATGCTCCTCGAGTTATATCAGCTGGCTGTCAATGTCAATATTTCAAATATGTCAATGATAATGGAAACATGAACTAACTGGGTTACCATTAAACACAAGTAGCCCCAATAATCGATGTTAAATCGATTACATAAGATTTTACGGTTGCGCAAATAGAATAAGAATCAACCAAACTGTTGTATTTCTTTTTTAATACAGTATTCATATTTTATCCCCGTTTATGACTAATATAATTAAAAGTACTGGCCACTTTTAGTCAAAAACTTTAATAAAAAGCCATAAAAATTTTTTAAAACTAAATTTTAATTTACTTTTAAGACAACTTTATGGAATTAAGGATTTCAGTAAAAAGTTTGTTTACTACAGTTTCCGGCAAAATATCATCAAAAATTCTGTGGGCCCTTGGTGGGTCATAATGGAGACAAAAATCTGCTTAACTTTTAGGTTTTATAAAACTACATCTACCTACCTACTCACTAGTTATAACTACCTACAAAAAATTGGTACCTACTATAGTCGACAGGCTTAGATAAAAGCCGTAAAAGTCAAATTAAATGTTTAATCACTACCTTCTCATTGTACCGACCTGGGGTAGGTAGAATAGCCATCAGAAATAGCCGAATAACCTAGTACTTTGTCACAATTACCAACTAAGTATGTCGTTAAGTCAGAAATGTGACACAGTAGGTATGGTAAATGGCAAGGTACTAAAGTGTTCAGCTACTTCTGAGGCCGACCGTAGGTACCTGTTACAAAATTATTCCACAGCAACAGAAGCACTGCACGTATACCAACACACAACTAATTTTAGTTAGGTATTTAACTGTCGGTGTCGCCCGACACTCTGCGGTGAAGATTCTCAAGCCTTGAGAAATGAAACCATTTGACACCCACTTGTTCATTATTACCATAAATACAGCTATTATAGGTTACAATTATTTCGACATTTTCGTGGTTCGTGCGCTTCGGTAATGAAAAATGCGAGGGGCGGGGCGCGACCGCAGCCCGCGGGGTTATAAACGCGGGCCGCCGAGGGAGCCCTACAGTCCTTCACTGCTATACGAATCACCTATACCAGGTACAATGTGGAGAATTATTTGTGTAAGTAAAAACAGAGTTTACGAAAATGTAAAGCTCCTTTACGTGAAATAGTAGATAAACGAATATACAGACAGTGTAGCTATAAGTACAATGATATTTGCGATTGTAATATTGTGTGGTCCAGGTAACCCTGCTGGCGTGGCTGCTGTTGCTGAGCGAGGCGGCGGGCCAGGAGTACCTGCCCCCCAAAATCGGCGGCGCCAAGAAACCCGCTGCGCCTGAGCCGACCGTAAGATAAAAGATAAACGACAAAATCTGACTTAAAATGGAAAGGCGGAATTACCTACTTAATTGAACATTTTCGCTTTAAAGTTTAGGTAGGTACCGTTTAGAAAAAAAAGGAATTTCTGGATTTTTCTTAAACAAAGCGATCTAACTACCTACCTAAAGTAGGTAAAAAGTATCTCTAGTTTACGGAGTCAATTTTGTAATGATAAATAAATTGAGGGCACTTTTCTTCATCAGAATAAACGGCCGCTCACGGTTTAGACTTAAAGGAGAAAAAAACAACAAAAATGATTAAATAAAAAACACGACTGCTAAAATGCCCAATAATAATAATTCTATTTACATCGGAAAAAATAACGGGTTAAAATTAATGGTTGTCTCAAACTTAACTGTTCCCTTGCGTCCCAGTTGCCGGCGAACTACGACTTCTCATACGACGTGCAAGACAGCGGCGTGAGCCTGGACTTCGGGCACAACGAGAAACGCAAGGACGACCGCGCCACCGGCTCCTACCACGTGCTGCTGCCGGACGGCCGCATGCAGCTCGTCGAGTACGAAGCCGGCCCGGACGGGTACAAGCCGCAGGTGAGGGCGAGCCCCGCTCTCATAGACCAGGGGTCGGCAACCTTTTGAGTCGGAAGAGCCAAAAATTACTATTTACAAAATTTCAAGTTTATAAAGAGCCACAAAAAAAATTCTCGCCAACAATAAATAGCCTCAATACTTCCATAAAGTTTGTTGATAAAAAAAAGTAATCTATTTATTCATATATAAGTAGTGTTTTTCACAACAATTTTTTTTTTATAAAATAAATAATATTTGCGAATGGAACTAAAGAGCCGCAGCCTCACATCCAAAGAGCCGCATGTGGCTCGCGAGCCGCAGGTTGCCGACCCCTGTTATAGACGCATGTGGGTTCATACCATGTGCGCTAATCCTTCAGAAATAGCAAGCATCAGTGTTTGGCACTTTTGAGGTCGGGAATAGAAGGTAAGAAGAGCTGGTGTACATATTGACACCAGAGGCGACCTGAGCTCTAATGGCTCACTGAGCTGGCAAGCGTTCGGTTGTTAGTTTTCTTTACGGCTCGCAAGGTGGACGGACGATCTGGGCGAAATAATTGACTTCAGGTACGTATCTTCGTGGAGATCCTTGGGGAAGGCTTAAAGAGACTGGACTCTCCCGGCTGATTTGCCGATGATGATGATTTCTAATGAAAATTTTACAAAGATCTAAGTAGCTAAGTATATATGTAATAGTCCAAGATCCCAGAGCGATCAGACATAACTTATTTTCACACGAATGAAACCTTAAGTTTTCAGTAGCGTCTCGTGTGCCTTGAATACCTACGCGCTTGTGAAAACTTGCCGAGTGACACCTGGGCAGGTACCAGGTGAGAAAGGTAACTAAAAGTAAGAGTTATTTAACTTAAATTCACATGGCTGATTTTTATATATATCATGTAGAATATTATTTTAAAGTAATATCATAAGTGTCAGACACTTTTGATGGACCAGAGCTTTTGTCAGACGCTTTTAAGCTAGGTACCCAAAAAATAAATGAACTTTACTTATTTTTACATGTCTGATTTTTGAATATGTTATTGAAGTATTTATTTAAAAGTTATATTCAATCAGTCAGACAAACTAGAGTGACCAAACATCCCCTAAGACAAAAATTCTGTGAAATTTATAGTATTCCTGTTAAAGTTATTTTGTTGAAACAAAGATGCAAAAATCTCAGATCGAAAACAGTAAGTATTCTTAACACATTAAAAATTTTTACTTTGAGGCGCATGCGCAATAGTGCTCTCGCTCTCATACTTCTGGCTGAACAATATTTGTCTTAGGGGAAGTTTGGTCACTCTAGTTTGTCTGACTGATTGAATATAACTTTTAAATAAATACTTCAATAACATATTCAAAAATCAGACAAGTAAAAATAAGTAAAGTTCATTTATTTTTTGGGTACCTAGCTTAAAAGCGTCTGACAAAAGCTCTGGTCCATCAAAAGTGTCTGACACTTATGATATTACTTTAAAATAATATTCTACATGATATATATAAAAATCAGCCATGTGAATTTAAGTTAAATAACTCTTACTTTTAGTTACCTTTCTCACCTGGTACCTGCCCAGGTGTCACTCAGCAAGTTTTCACAAGCGCGTAGGTATTCAAGGCACACGAGACGCTACTGAAAACTTAAGGTTTCATTCGTGTGAAAATAAGTTATGTCTGATCGCTCTGGGATCTTACTCTATAAGTACTTATTTTCTAGTTTGTGTTAGGTTTCAAGCTGAGCAAAAATTAACAATTCAATCACAAAAAGGCCACAGAGCACACAAGGCAGACGACCCATAGAAATATATCGTTTTAATTTAGAAATGTGTGTTACCCGCAGGTGATGTACATGGGCACGGCGACGTACCCAGCGGCCGGGGAGAAGTTCGACGGCTACCACTACAACGCGGCGGCGAGCCGGCAGAGCGTCCGGCAAGCCACGCGCGGGCCGGCGCGCGCGCCCCCGCCGCCCGCCGTCGCCGCCGCGCACACGCCGCCCACTAACACCACGCAGTAGACGCAAATGAATGACAAGACCCTCCTTTTCGCCCCGGTCCCACCCATTTTTATTACAAATTAGTGCCCGTAAACAATACACCTGCTGCCGCATCGTGAGCGCAAGCGTGAAATCATCTAATTTATTTACGAGCGTGAACGCAAACCAAAGCGAGTAACGTTTTATACCACTGTGGGCCCAGCCACGACTATGTTAGGCACACAAGAATTTTTAGCACATTGCGAGTGGTTCCATGTAACTGCTGCCTTTACGTGTCAAGTCTTATAATCCGAAATTTATATTCGTATCGTGCTCGTGTCTTGCTTACGATAATAGTGTTTAATAGGAGAGCATCTAGGGCTTTGCTAGTAAAACAATTTTTTCACGCAGTATGTAGCGTTTACGCTAGTGGGTGTCTTGTCTTCAGACGCAGGTCGCTAACTAGTATTCAGGTGTATCAAGTTGGTATATCAGGGCTCCAACCACACTAGTATTTATCGTTGAAATAAAACTACGTCTTATTAATGACGCGCCATAAAGCCCGGATTATTCGCGGCCGGGCGGCGTGGTGAGCGATTTTCTGATACATTGCGTGTGTTGTCAGTTAACCGCTATACGGCGAGTATGTAGGCTGTGCAATGGATGGAGAATCGCCAGCCGCAACCATTGTACTAAGTGTGGTAACCCTATTATTGGCATATAAGTTCTTTGTATAGTTTTTTCGACTAAATAGAAAAATAATTGTAATCCTAGTCAAGGAATAATTTCAATGATTCAAGCCAATGGGAAATTGGTTGGGTTGGGACAGCTGCCACGACGATGTTGACTGTATAAAATGTACAAAACTATTTATTTAATCAAGCACGGAAAAACATAAAAAAAATAAGAAACAGGACTTTATTTATTTAAATACTTAAAGACAATAAAGTTTATCAACAAGTAACATATGATGCCTCATTATTTTATTTTATTCTAGCTCAAATGTATTACCAACGTCGTCAACCAAGATTAGACACAGTCGCCGACCATCTTAGTCGCCTGTTTAACTTTTCATGTTGTAATTAGGATCATAGTTGCTTTTAAGATTTTTGGCTGCTGTTGTTGCTATTCATTAACTTTTATTTATTATATTAGGTAGGTACTTAATTAACATTGTTTTTGGCAAAAAATATTTGAATATCTTAAAATTAACTGAAGCACCCTTTAACATTCAATCCAAGAACTAGAAAATAAACCATCAAATACAATAAAAATGAAGTAACGTTTTTAAAATAAATAAACACATTTCGCCTATCTCATTAGGAACAAATACTGAGATATATCTCCGTTTGTTTACATTTTAAAAGTGTCGATCGACCCCGGAAAAAGGCACTATGAATTACATACGTAGTGCTAGCGGCTCGAGCTTACCTTAATAAATATTTAATTTTAGATCAATAACAATAAGTAATACGTTTTTCACTGACAAATCCATGTATGAGATTTCACTTTTAAACGTTTAACTTTGCTTTGGTCTATAATCTGAAACAGGTGTTATATACGTTTCTAATCCCAATAAACTAAAAAAATCGTGGAAATATTTCTAGTGTAGAGGACATTTCCATAGTAACGTAACATTTTTTATTCATTTTGGGATTTTTCTTACTCCCTAATCATTACTGAAGCAGAAAACAAGTGTCCTCAATTTTGTTCTTATGCGATTTCTAAATGTCCGTTTGGCGAGGAATCGTATAAATCGTGTGAAAATGTACCTAATAATTTTTTCCCGAAAAAATAAGCACTTTTTTCCATTTGCTGTTAACTATGCAGTGTGTCTATTTAGTCCTTGTTTAGACATGTAAGAAAAATCATGCAAGTCACACTGTTACATTGTGGCACGACTTATCTAAGCAGTACCTACAATTTTTCTTGCAAGTCTAAACTTGGCTTTATGTTTTTCGCTAAAATTTTGTTCCACTGTGTCTGTTAGCCCCCGTGAAGTATGTCGATGTTTTGATCCGGCCAATGCACGCGACGGTGCGTCGACACCGTATCGAAACCCACGTTGTCGAACGACTGGTACTCCTTCTGCATGCTCAGCTCAGCCAAGCTGCGGTACCTGCACAAAAGATGGCTAACTTAGACCACTTCTATAGTAAAACCTGTTGAAAATGGCTTTTATATGGTTATTAAGATACGCTATGTGTTAGGGTGCTATGTCACCAAATCCTACACACGGAGAGTGGAGTCCTAGACTCTGCGAGGTGAACGCGAGATTCAACGCAACATGTATATAAGTAAATAGATACCTACACAAGAGAATAAGCTGGCCTGCCAGCAAGCCCGGTTAACGATTCAATGTGCTGTCTTAAAGGCTGAGAAATAGCAAATACCGTGCATCCTATAAAACGACCTGCATTCGTTGAAATTTCGACAGATTCGGTAAACTAATTTTCTGTTACGAACTCTACACCTATTGAAATAGATAAAAATATATAACAGGAATTCGCCATCTTCGTAAGATATTTTCGAGCTCCCGATAGCAAAACTGCCCCCAGCGTTTAAGTACACACCACAACGTTGTCTGTCTTACTGTCAGCAAAAAAAAGTAAGTACCTAGTTACCCGCTTTTACACTATGTACGTGAAAAGTGAGATCATCTTTATGTAGGTGCATGTACACACGGCAATATAATCAGGTAAGCACCTACGCACGCTCGCGCCATATCTATCCTGCTTACTGAATAGCTTTGCTGTGTGTACGTACCGCTTGACTAGCACGCAGCAGCCCAGCAGCAGCAGCAGCTGCACGGCCAGCCAGGCCAGCGCCAGCGCCAGCAGCAGCAGCTCGTGCACGCACACCAGCCCCTCGCTCCCCAACGCCGCCCCCGCCCCCGCCGCTACAGTCTCTTCAGCTGTAAAAGGTAACCCGGATTTCGAAATTTAATTCACCCGATAATATTGACCGTCTGATCCATGGCAACGACTCCAGGGCTACGTTCAGTAACTAAAGTGTTAGTGTGATTATCGTCGGATGAAAATCGTCCGATCATGAACACACTTACTGAACGAGTTGGGACATTCTTCTGTCAAAAATGACAATTCAAATTAAATATAAAATAAATATTTGCTCCGAGACCTGAATAGAATATTTCTGTCCCTTTTCATCTTGAATCATTAACGTCTTCATTGAATCTCCCATTTTAAATTAAATTCACATTAAATTTAAATGTCGATGGCTTGCGATTTCGTATTCGTAATAATAAGTTTATATCCCCAGGGGTGCGTTCAGTTTGATCACCCGACGACGCCCGACGACGCACTGGCCCGTTCAGTAAGTCAGTGCGATCATCGGACGATCACACCAAATCGTTCAGTAACATCGTCGGGCGATCGCACCGGTCACCCCGTAAAATAGATGGGTAAAAAACGCACAGACGTCACTTTGACAGTTGATATGAGGCAAAATTTATAATTCGAACGCTGGGGATATAAACTTATTATTACGAATACGAAATCATACTTCAATTGACACTTTTGACAGAAGAACGCCCCAAGTCGTTCAGTAAGTGTGTTCATGATCGGACGATTTTCACCCGACGATAATCACACTGACACTTTAGTTACTGAACGTAGCCCAGCGTTCGAATTATAAATTTTGCCGCTTTCAACTGTCAAAGTGACGTCTGGGCTTTTTTTACCCATCTATTTTATGGGGTGACCGGTGCGATCGCCCGACGACGCTCGACGATGTTACTGAACGATTTGGTGTGATCGTCCGATAATCGCACTGACTTACTGAACGGGCCAGTGCGTCGTCGGGCGTCGTCGGGTGATCGAACTGAACGCACCCCAGGGTGAATGGTACTATGAAGGTGGTTACTTACGCGGGTTGGACCTGTGGTCGGCCCGCACCATGGTGTCGGCGGACACGACATCGCCGGCGCCCACGACCACCTCCAGCTCGAGCGCGCCGCCCCCGCCCCCGCCCCCTGCCCCTCCCCCGCACGGCGCCGCGCCGCCCTGCGCCACCACGCCGGCCCAGCCCGCGCCCGCCGCCGGCGCTGACCCCGCGCCCCACTCCACGCTGCTGTTGGTCTGCCGGGCTGATCTCGCTTGAGGGTTAATGCACTTCACCTGCACGAGATGAAAGTGAGATGTCGATTTATCACGAAATGAATTTACTTGATACATATTCGGTACAGCTTTGTTCCTGATGATATGTTAGGTAGATTAGGTTTAGGTGCGAAAGAGGCGGTGACGGTCTATGCTATGCCTAACTCATCTTTGGTGACACGGAGGACGAACGATCTGCATGGCGAATACTTCAGCGACATTTATTTATTTACGCCTGGATCGATCGGAACTTTGAAAAGGTTTGTGAATATAATGCCAATGCTTATGTGAGCATAAAAGGAGGGCGCGATTTTTTCACTTTTGCTGACAAGGAGGAGGGGAATCGACGATAAACAGATATCTACTTTGAAGATTTCAGCGCTGCGAATTCCGATGCTGATCAAATCAGCGCTAAGCAGCCAAGCGTACCGGTTCACACTTGACGTCGCAGAAACGCAGCATGAGCGCGAACCGCACCACGTGCGAGGCGGGGAAGCGGAACGCCTTGAACCGCGCCGCCAGGCGCTGCGTGCCGCCCGACACGCTGCGCGTGAACGCGGGGAAGTCCACCTGCAAACACCCATACGTTAGGGACCCCTGCGCCTCGAGCTGCCATGATGTGCGATCACTTCTCTATAGCCCAACTCTTCACTTTGTCTCTTGCCACACATGGGAAAGAGAGGAAGGTGGAGAGAGAGAGCTCTGGGTATGACGAAGTACCTAATGCAGCCAAACTACGTATTTGCCTCTTTTCCTCGATGCGGGTGGTAGGGCCTTGTGCAAGGTCCGTCCGGATCGCTACCACCATCTTACTCGCTAATCCTGCCGCTAAGCAGCAGTGCTTGCACTGCTGTGTTCCGGTGTGGAGAGTAAGACAGCCGGGGAAATTACGGGCACAAGAGGCATTTCATCTTAGTCCTCTAGGTTGGCAACGCATCTGCAATCCCTCCAGGGTTGCGGGTGTCTATGGGCAGTGGTGATCACTTACCATCAGGTGACCCACTTGCTCGTTTGCCTTCCTATTCATATATAAAAAAAAAAAAAAATACTTTCCATGTAGCGTTGCCATCCGTCCGTTAAGGCCACCCATAGCGCCATACAGATAAACTATTACCAACCTGGCCGGTGGGGCAGCCGCGGCTGTCCAGCAGCAGCACGGAGCTGTCGCCGAGCCGCGACGACGCCACCAAGTGGTACGCCTCCATCTCACGCGTCTCTGCAACACGCAATACATAGCGTAATAACAACTGGTGAGGTGATTCGGTCGTTCAGAACTGAACAACTACGCTGTGGCTTCTGATGTTCAATACGCGTCCTGTGACCCAGTTTAGTATTTTCACGGATATGATCTAAAAACCGGTTTCCGGACAGCGCGACCAATCCTTACTAATAATATTATAAATGCGAAAGTAACTCTGTCTGTCTGTCTGTCTGTCTGTTACCTTTTCACGCTTAAACCGCTGGGCCGATTTAGTTGAAATTTGGTATACATATAGTTTAAGTCCCGGGAAAGGACATAGGATAGTTTTTATTCCGGAAAATTGCATAGGTGGAGAGTAAGACAGCCGGGGAAATTACGGGCACAAGAGGCATTTCATCTTAGTCCTCTAGGTTGGCAACGCATCTGCAATCCCTCCGGGGTTGCGGGTGTCTATGGGCAGTGGTGATCACTTACCATCAGGTGACCCACTTGCTCGTTTGCCTTCCTATTCATATAAAAAAAAAAAAATAGTTCCCGCGGGATAGCACAGCCCAAACCACTGGATTTTTTCAAATTTAAGGTGGATCAAAGTTCGCCGGGTCAGCTAGTATAGAATATTCCAAAATTGGCGTAGCGCGTCATCGGCGAGCTCTGCTGGCTCCGGAGATGAGAGCGAAAATAGCTGGCGAAACCAAATTTGCCGTAGTATAGCATCGTATCCAACATGAAATCAGCCGCTGTAAGACGGTGATACGAGTAGTGGAGGCAAAATACGTGAAATTTCCCTTAAGTCAGGAAATAATTCTAAGAACTGATAAAAACAATTGTTTTTGATTTGTATGGGTTAGAAATGGAATTTAATACATCACTTGATATATTCACCCCCCCGGAAAGGGGTGGAATTGGTTGAAAATGGTGTAATAGTAATAACTAAGAAGAAAAAATAGGTGTAGTCTGTGCAATTTGCCATACGTTTTATTACATCTTAATCTATATTTGCACCCGTTATTTAGCTCAATTCAAGCTACGGAACATACAAAAAAAAATCATATAACTAAAAATATACTTTTTGGCATTGCGGCCCCGGGAAAAATACAGAACGCGGTGCAAATTGAGGAAATGATGAGAATATATATCAAAACACAATACCAAATTTGCACCAGGGTGCGACACCCGGAAAGTAGTTTTCTATGTTTTACTGTCTTTGTACTTCGGGGGAAATTTTGGAATTAATAAAAATCGTCACAATCGTCTTAACTTGATTTGATTTACATTCGCACCCCATAAAAAATTGACATTTCTACACGGAACATGCGGTTCTGTAATACTACCCGCTACCTAGCGTTCGCTGATATTCCTTGCGTTTAGATAGAACTATGTTTACCAAACTTCCGGTTAAAATTTTCTTTTTTTTATTGAGTGCGAATGTAGTATCTTTTAAATATGTGTTATTTATAAATTTTCACGACTATCTTAATTTTCCCCGAAGTACAATCTACAAAAGAGTGAAAAAAAACATGTTCCATACTTTGCACGGGGGTGCAAAGTTACCTGGGTGTTTATAATACTTTGAAAAGCTTAATCTAAGTTTGCACCAACCGTCTGAATTATCCTCGAGCCGCAATCAGAAAAAAATATTTTACCAAGATTCTATACATCGTACACCTTTTTAATTAACATACATTATGTACCAAAGGGGACCCTTCACGTGGCTAAACTTGCGCCTAATACCTTTTATCATACTCCAAAATAACGGCATTTGAAGTTTATACCTAATATTTTAAAGTGTTCCGTACATGATAGAAAGGTGCAAACCGAGGGAAACCATCTAGTCGTGCCCTCTAACGATTCCACAAAAAAACACGACTACACGAATTACTTCCATACTTTTCCGTAATTCGACTATACTAGAGGGTCAAACTGAAAGTTCTTAGAAAATCAAAAACTGAGCAAACTAGCAAGTTATTAGTTTTATTATATCTTTTCAAAATAGTGTCCATTCACATCAATACACCGCTGCATCCGATGGAACCACTGAGAAAAGCACTTAGCCCACTCGTCCTTAGGGGTCTCTTCGACGGCCTTTTGAAACGCACCCACTGCTTCCTCGGTGTTCATAAAAAGTTTTCCTCGAAGTTTTTCTTTTATTTTCGGGAATAAATAAAAATCGCAAGGTGCGAGGTCGGGGCTATACGGCGGGTGACCCAGTAATTCCACGTCTGTCGTCACTAAATAGTCGATCGTTCGCCTGGCGGTGTGCGACGAGGCGTTGTCGTGGTGAAGAAGGATCCTACTTCGAGGTCGTTTCTCCCGAACTTTTTCCAATACAAGTGGCAAACAATTGTTACTGTACCACTCGGCAGTAACTGTTTTTTGATCCTCTAAAACAATTGTCGCATAGTGACCTGTCCTTCCGAAGAACGAGGCCACCATCTTTTTTCCCACGCTTCGACCTCTCTTCACTTTAGTTGGCAACTCCTCGAAAGGAAACACCCATTGAGCAGACTGTCTCTTGGTTTCTGGATCATAACAGTAAACCCAGCTTTCATCACCCGTAAGTATGTCGAACACAGCATTTGAGTCACCTCCGTTAAATCTTTGAATCATTTCACGGCACCAATCAACCCGACGGAGTTTTTGGGCCTCGGTCAAATTATGAGGTATCCATCGGGCACAAAGCTTCCTGACCGCTAAATGTTCATGGAGGATTTTATGCACTTGACTCATACCGATGCCTAAGCTTGTCCGAATCTGCTGGTACGTCACTCTTTTGTCAGTCTCTATCATACGCCGCACAACACTGATGTTATTTTCAGTCGTCGCTGTAGAAGGCCGTCCCTCACGCAGATCATCGGTGAGATTAGTGCGACCACGTTTAAACTCACTAAACCAGTTGTAAATAGTCGCACGAGATGGGGCTTCATCACGAAAGGCCAACCGAAGTCTATCATAGCTTTCTTGTTGACTTAAATGACATCGAAAGTCATAAAAAATCATTGCACGAAAATTTTCTCGCGTTACATTCATGTTGACGTGACACAGACAATTTTCAATTTGCCGCCAAATCGTAAAACAAATGACAAATGAATGAAATATATACTCAATAATATTGGCAAAGAGTTCCATTTTCAAAATTTAAACTTACTTTTTTATTATACTGTTTAAAAATGGCCAGTTCTAAAAACTTTCAGTGTCGCCCTCGTACAAAGGGATGGTCAGTTAGGCAATTGGACTCACCGGCAGTGTCGATCCTGAGCTCGAGCGGCTCGCCGAGCGAGACGGCGGCGACGCCCGCGCCGGCGGCGGGCTCGGCGCGCACCACGTACATGGACACCGGCGCGCCGCCGCCCAGCACCGTGCTGGCCGCCGCCGGTGCCGGCGCCGCGCTCGGTTGGCTCGCCGCCGACGGACGCCTGCACAATCGTTACATAGTCTTCCCACAAAAAACCTACACAAGCTTAAAAGGACAAGTATCTATGAACTTTTACATTGTTTGATAGTTTTTGTACTTCCATGCTGGGCTGGGAGAAAATACATAGAATGTACCAGTTGGTTCTCTTTTCCCGCAGATGGCAAAAGCCTATCAGGGAATGGGCAAAATCATAGGAATCATATAATAGGCGATGCGGCTAGCAACCCATCACTATTTTGATTCTATTTTCCAATTATGCGCACACAGTCTACTAAACGGGGCCTGTAGGTATTGTTACCTTAGACTCTGTCTACCCCGTAACGTAAAGGATAAAGACGTGATTTGTGTATGTGTATATATGTATATAAGTGTTGGTATCATTATGGCATGGCCATATTCAAAGTGTACATAACTACAGACACACAGACACTGTGCGTCGAGGTGAAACTGAGCATATCCCCTCTTATAATATTATGTACCTATCCTGCACATAGTTCCTACATTTAGGGAATCATTATGCAGAGTTATGTGTTGAGAAAGTTATTATTTCACAAGAACAACAAAGAATAAAAACTTACATAAAAGCGTCGCTCTCATTCAACTCGTTTTCCTAATAACTGGTCTTTAATACAACGCGTGTTCAGGTACGGATTTATGTATGAGTGGCAAACTAGTATTTTTCTGGTTTGTTACTGTGCAAACTAAGCTACTCTAACTCCGGCGCAGTTTAGCCGTGAGCAGTGAGTGGATTTCGGGCTTGTTACTGTGCAGTGTAAGTTATCGTGTAGACTCCCTCGGTTTAACCGTGAGCGCTGCAGTGTAAGCGGCGCTTACCCGGTGTCGCTGACGGCGACGGCGGCGTGCACGGGCGCGGGCGCGGCGCCGCCGGGCGCGCAGCCCACGCGCACCCAGCGGTCGCCCGCCGTCTGGATGATCGGGTTGTTCTGGATCATCACCATCACGTACGCCATCGTCCTGCAAACACCCCACCGACCAGTGGCTTATTGTCTAACGCGCGGACTCTCGCGATTGCATTCAGCATCTCTTTCTACCCTCATCCTTTATCGGTTGACAGAAAGGAATGGTGAATGCGATTGGACTCCAAATGCGTTACTTGCGTTAGAGAAATAGCCTCAGTTTTATAACTTAGTTAGGTAATTGACCGTGCGACTGCATCTCCGTTTCTGCTTGGGCCTAATACTGTCGTATGTACCTATTTCCGGCTGTCCGTTGTTATCGACGAGTAACATTTTGTCAATCGATTCTCGAGAAGTTTTATGAGTAGGTTTTGCATTCAGTTTTTGTTTTTTTGGTAAAATGGCGGAGCATGAACTCAAAAGACAGACTCGTGAGGCTCACAAAACCAATAGTTCATTATTGTCAAATAGTTCAGATGTGAAACTCCTTATTCCGGTACCATCTAATACCGGAAGTTGGCCATCACCATAGCATCGAATTTCGTTGTATAAGGCCAGGTTAGGAAGAATACTACTCACCTGTTAACGACTCCGCTAGGCGTGTTAGTGATGGCGTGCGCGAAGTTGACGTCGCAGTCCCCGCGCAGCGGCAGCGCGAGCCGCACGTCGGCGCCGGCGCCGCGCGCGCCGCACGCCTCGCCGCGCCCCGGCACGTACACGCGCCCGCGGAAGCGCCCGCGCGCCCGGTACGTCACCACCAGCTCCGAGCCCGAGCACTCCACGGTTACTGGGAAAAAATATAGTTCTAAAGCCTGAGCCTGATGCCTCTATTCCGTTATAGGTTCTTGCAATTATAATATACATACATACATATATGACGTATTTATCCCTTACGGAGTAGACAGAGCCTAAGGTAACCAAACCTTAAGGCCACGTTTAGCATGATTAAGGAAATTTTAATATACTTAAATAAATTACAAAGCATCATTGAGAACAGACCCTTTTATTGTTTATCTTTCTGGAGAAGAACTTTACGAAATTTTCAGACAGCCAATCGGGCCTTCCAGTGCAACGAGTGAAACATCCCTATACCTACTTAACTGCCAATTGCTCTATCTATATCTATATCCCCGCAACAAATAAAATCCCATTTGTCCCCCGATCCATACCAACGAACATTGCGATCCTCTTTCACAGCATTGTTCGTTTCGTTGGCGTCATCAAAGATGAGCTCTACTTGCGCATCTCAATTTTTGCCACGTAATGGCATTCTACCAATTAACGGAAGTGCACTACCAAACTACCTACAAATAAAGACATCCATACATCTCCAGCCACCAATTTAATTATTGATTACTGACACCGTTAGGACTTGTGTCCGATTTAGACTTACAAGAAAAATCCTACATTTCATTGCATTGCCAGGCCTTGATGCGAACGGTTTAGAATTCGTCGACCCGGTGCCGCAATGTAATGCGCCCTGCAGGATTTTCCTGTACACTGGGCAATACATTTACGTAGTAAGATGCTCACTGTTCAAGCAGATGACGCGGCGGTAGTAGACGGCCTGCGCGGCGCGGCGCAGCAGCCAGGAGCCGGTGGAGACCAGGTCTTCGGAGTGCAGGTCGCACAGCCCGCGCGCGCCGCGCGCCTCCCCCGCCTCCCCCGCAGTCGCCTGCCACGTGAAGCCGCGGCAGACGAAGCGGGACTCCGCCTCACACGAGTTCTTGCACTGAAAAAAAAGGGCATTCGTATAGACCCCTGCACCTCTCTTGGCCCCCTTTATCGCCTACCCCGCGCCCCCGTGCCGCGCGGGCGAGGACTCATTTAAGCGGTCGGTCTATAGCTACAATTAAGGGGTTTCTAACTCTGCGAGGTAACGAAAGCAATAATAAGAAACTCACGAAGCCCTGTTGCAAATGTAGCGAGCTAGTCTGAATGAAAATTTATTTAAAAAATGAACAATGTTTAGAATGTCATGTAGTTATATGAGTGTTCTTCGATGTCTTCGCCTCTTGAGAACCGATTTCGGTTAGTTTTTTCAATTTAACCTCCTTGGACCCCGCCTACAATTTTTGGTACCTAATCCACATTCCAATTTCAAAATTATGTGTAATTTATTATTTTAAAAGGAAAACGTAATACTCTAACGTCTTAGGAGGTTAAAATAAACCAAAACTAATTTAGTACCTAATTACAAATTCACTATCTGTTGGCCACATCACTAAATAGGTCTAGCGGTTTAAGTGTAAATAAATAACCAACAGACATGCAGACGAATATTTAAAACCATTTTAATACCTTTAAAAAAAGTTAATCTTTCGCCTCGCCGCTTTCAACTGACTAAAATCGGACCATACATTTGTTAATAACATAAATTTTAATGCTGTGCATCAGTCAGGCACGAATAGTTGTACAAAACATAGCAAATAATAATTAAGACCATCTTTCCGAGACCAATTACGCTAATTAGGCATTTGTAGTAACGATCGTCAACCATGACATCAACGATATTTCCCTCAGTATAACGATTACCTTGTCCGCCGGAGTGACAACAATAGTTCCATACGCCAAGCTAGATTATACACCCATTAAATACAAGAATGATTACAGTTTCGTGAGTAAGGAGCATCGATAAGACATGGCACATGTCATAACTCATACTTACGTAATGGTTAAGTTATTAAAAAGCAATAATATGTAATTGTACCGAATAAATAAATAAGTAAATAAGGACCAAACTTCTAACTTTTCCGTAACATAAATTGAAAAAGTATGGATGCATTAGTCTTTTCACGTGTTAGAGATTCGACGGTCGCAGGCTAAGATTGATCCAGACCCAGACCCCATAGGACCATACAAATGTCCCAATGATCGCGTGTTAAAATACGCTGCCGAGCAAAAATACTGCGGACACTTTGTATTGACACAAGTCTGTCGATGTAGCCAAGACGTTAATACAATAACGAGCGAAAATAACGCGGCACTTTATTATTTACTATCTAGCACATTCCAATAGTGACTACCTAATGATTGTTTAACTTGAAGCCTCTAAACTTTCAAGTAAAGTGCGTTTAAATGACTCACCTCGTCTTTGGTATAATTTTTATACGTAAATTCGACGTGCTTCAGCGTTTGGTTGTAGTACTCTTCGTAGGAACACCGATCTATTTTCTTCGGGTCTGCAACAAAGTAAACTCACTATTAACTACAACTGCGAATAGGATGGATGATATAGGTAAGTAACGGCTCAACATTGAACAGATTTGGTCGAAATTTGTCACAAAGATAAATTAAAGTTTGGAACAGCTAGTTATGAAATAAACTCTCGCAGCGTATACGTGAAGTGAATAAAATAAAAATATGTAAAGTGAATAAATAAAAACGATAATGAACTTTTCTTGGTTAACATTAGGTTCAAATTCCGATAGGGAGTCAACATTTGATGTGGAATCTCAAGAGGTTAAGATATTACTCTTTTTCTGGGACAATCGCATAAAATTAAAGCATCATTACCACAAATGACCTTAAAATTCTTAATAACAATATAATTTATACGTTATTATTGCACAAGAGAACCAGCCTTGGTCGGAAAATGACATTATTTATTGGATACTGAAGTGTTGAATAAATTATGTTGCGAAAAACAACTGCTCAGGCAACATCTGCACACTAGCTTCTTATGTAGATAACAGGAATCTACACTCGAGAGAAAAGAAAATGGGTCACTAATAAAAACTTTAATGTCCCGGAACCTAGCAATATAGGTACCTAATCTAATCTTATAGGATTTTAGACACCATAATCACGATTATTTTAGGATCAGTCTATATAGAGGCATTTTTATTATTTAATAAAATTTAACTTCAAAAAAGGATAAGTTCAAAGAGTGATTTTGTCAGTCACTAATTTTCTTTGCTTTCGAGTACCTATTTCTCTTTCTTGGAATAAGCCTTTTATTAAAATCCATTAGGTACAAAGTTTCTTCAGTTGTTTTTCCTTAACGGCTGTCAACGAAAATAATAAATTAGGTACAGTAGGTAAGTAAGTGTTCCTTCGTTTTGTTAACTTTGATATTACTATCGAGAATTGTGATGAAATCTACTTTTAGCCTTTTACATTGCCTACCTTTGCATCGGGGGGAAACCAACTCTTATAGTAGTTAGGGAGCTGGCAAGCATTTCGGTATATGATTTGCACACGTTTCACGTCGAGGTGGAGTGCAGTTTAAATCATTACGAATCGATTTGGTTCAATCAATTAAGGTCCTATGTCGCTGCGTTTTCGCGTTACAGCGGATTGAAGTTGCTTAAAAAAATGGGGGTATTAAGTCATTTGCACATGTCTGCCTCTGGAGTTCATTGGTCACAATCATCTTGAAAACGAAGAAAATCGAAGAGGCAGACATTCAGGACTCTGCATTATCATGGGACGGAGTCTTAAAAGTGTAAAAAAAAAAAAGCTCTACTAAGTCATTTGCACACGGTTCTCATTGCGCCCATTCGATTCACTATTTTTTTTTTTTTTTTTTTTTTTTTTTTATGTGAATAGGAAGGCAAACGAGCAAGTGGGTCACCTGATGGTAAGTGATCACCACTGCCCATAGACACCCGCAACCCCGGAGGGATTGCAGATGCGTTGCCAACCTAGAGGACTAAGATGAAATGCCTCTTGTGCCCGTAATTTCCCCGGCTGTCTTACTCTCCACACCGGAACACAGCAGTGCAAGCACTGTTACTTAGCGGCAGGATTAGCGAGTAAGATGGTGGTAGCGATCCGGACGGACCTTGCACAAGGCCCTACCACCCGCTATGACTCCGTGGATTCGAAAAAAAATGTGGCAGACACTTTGCTCACTGATTTTCACCTGTATACGTATAACTGTTTGAAATTCACGGAATTAAGGGACAGCAGGCATACAGCAAAGCTATTCGGTAAGCAGGATAGATACGGCGCGAGCGTGCGTAGGTGCTTACCTGATAATATTGCCGTGTGTACCTATTGCATGGGATTATTGTTATTTTTTAGTTTTATTTATACAATTTTGTTTAATTATTATTCTGTAAAAGCACGGTAACGACTAAACTTCTGGAGCTGAAATCTATGCAATCATATTTTTTCTCAATGCCAACCAGAAAAAACCAATTCAATTCAGAAAAAAAAATCAAACGGTCTGCCTTTGGAATATCAGAGGCCTAAACGTCTGCCTCATCGATTTTCTTTGTTTTCATAAGGAATTCAAACATCCGTCCAAGAGGCAGACGTGTGCGCATAATATAGCACACCTTTTTTTTTAACATTTTTGAAACGCTGTAAATTTAAAACGCAGCGCCACCATGATGGCAGACTATTTTTCCGTGGTTCTTCTCATTGTTTTTGATCGAACAATTCAAGTCTGCCAAGTGTGCACTTCATATACAATTTATTAAATCATAAAAATAAATTAAAAAATTGAATACTACTAAAGTCAGAGCCCTGGATGTCTGCCTTTTCGATTTTTTGTGTTTCTAGGATGACTGTAATCATCAGGCCCAGAGGCAGACGTGTGCACATAATATAGCACACCTTTTTTTTTACATTTTTGAAACGCTGTAAATTTTAAACGCAGCGCCACCATGGTGGCAGACCGGGTCCTTGATGTTCCTCAGGGCATAAATATTACTATTAATAACGTCTGCCTTGTGTGCTAATCATATAGAAATTTTGCTCGCCAGCTCCCTAGCTATAGGTCTTATACTCGAATCAGCCGAGTGAGGGAGTCAGCAAGACAAACCCTGCCATTAGTGTCTAAGGGCTCACGATCTGTAAGGTCTTTCAAATGTGCTTAATTGCATTTGAAAATGATACACAATTGGCTTAGTTATTTTCTAAATCAATCTTACAATCGTGTCTGCACTGGTTCTCGATGTAAAACGTGTAGTAGTTGGACACCCGGTAGGACTCGGGCTCCGTGAACTTGTCCTCGGTGTTGAGCACGCAGCTCCCGACTGCGCCCTCCGAGGTCGCCACAGAGTCCGCCTCCACCATGCCCCCGGGACTCACCCATTGGGCTGACCTGGACACCAAAAATACCTAGTATTTGAGGATATGGTAAAAGAACAGGCATCCTCTATAATACAGCGGGGATATTATGGATATGAAATTTCGGGTAGGTATGGATGAGTAATACCAAAACACGTATTAATAAAAAAAATGCCTACATAATTATTCATGTTTAACTTGAATCAAGCTGTACCTACTTATTATATAATGAAGTGTAAATAATCATGACTTAATGTGGGTAGTACCTGTTGTTAAATAACCCTCCTTCTGATGCAGTCGGGTAAAAACTATTGCACCTACTGACGTGTTTAGTTGATACATACATACATACATAAATTACGTCTTTATCCCTTACTGGGTAGACAGAGCCTAAGGTAACAAGACCTAAAGACCACGTTTAGCATTATTGTGGCTGTATGGATGGAAAAGGGAATCAAAATAGCTAGCCACATGCCCATAACATGATTCCAAAGAGTTTCGATAGATTTGATCGATGATTAATAGATAAGTCGGACAATCCCTAAAAGGCGGAATCAAATCCACGAGTGCTTACCACACCCACAGTAAAACCACTAACGCGCTTTTTATGTTATTATCGTTTGATAGATGTGTACATAGCACGTTGTGTCTAAAACCATTGAACAATGCGTAGATTATTAATTACGATACGGTTTCTCTAATACTCAGTTACAGGTTTTTCAAAACAATAACCATTGCCGGCAACGTATTGTCTGCAGGGTATCACAATATCATAGACGGTGGGAATCGTTTAATCTCACAACACAGTGTCGTGTTACGTGTGCATCGATCCGGTTCGAAGGACCGTATGTTTACGAGTCATCGATACGCTAAATATAGCAAATTAATTAGTAGAGGACGTGTTTTTTTAGGGTTCCGTACCTTTAAAGGAAAAAATGAACCCCCATAAGATCACTTCGTTGTCCGTCTGTCTGTCTGTCAAAACCCTTTTTCTCAGGAGCGCGTAGAGATATAAAATTGAAACCTATGGGGTACTTCCAGTTGTCCTAGAAATTTAGAAATTTGATGGGAAGATAGCACAACTCATGAATAAGTCTAATCTTATTTTTTGATGTGTGTCTATACTGTCTATGTAGGTAACCAATATAAAATGGCCACACACTGCATACATTTTGCTTAAGAGCAGGGTTCTGCTAACAATGGATTTGTACCGAACTGTCGGTGCACGAGACCGACTTGCCGGTTTTTTTATATAGGTACAGGAACATAGGCACCATATTAACGTCTGATTACAGACAATTAAGTATGCTTATGGGTCTGATAAATGCGGCGTTGCACCCCCAAACCCCCCACCTCGCCACGTTATACCAATTTGTCACTTTTTTGGTCTCCATACCTGTAGAGCTGATCCTGGGGCGGGGCGAGCACGGCCGCGTAGCACTCCCGCGCCGTGGTGTTGAGCACCATTTTGAGGTTGCCGCCTTCCGAGTGCAGGTTGTACCCCGGAGTGCTCTCCACGGACCACCAGCGCTCGCCACAGCCTTCGGGCACTGCGAACATACTCCAATAAACCCAATGCACTGGCCGCTCGACTGTCTCCGTAATCAAAAAAAAACCACGACAGGAGATGCAGAAAAGGGAAAACGGGGTAGAGGTACATTTTTTATTTAGCCGAATCAAATTAGTAAGAAAATATGGTTTACCCAAAAGCATACCTTTGGCTTCCGCTTTGTTTGCAAAGGCTTTTATTTGACTTTCCGTGTTAAGTATGTATGGGTCCAGTGCAAGTCAAATTTGACCCACTTCCAGTGTGACTGGCTCCATGGCTGCAATACACGTAGGTACGTACAGTCACCAAAAAAAACTTGATATAAAAAATTTGTCTTTGCTCTCCTTTGCTCTTGCTTCTCACTGAAAACCAGCACTGCGCCGTTCTGATTGTGGCCCTTTTGACACTATTCTAAATGACTTAAGAGTACGGTACGTGTTACTTTAAGATTATTTTTATTTTTTATTGTCGTGTCTGTTTCGAATGTGTTGTCGTCTGTATACGTACATTTAACGCAAATCTTCTTAAAGTAAGCAACGTCGTTGTCGGGGCGCAGCAGCTCTTCCGCCTGCTCGGCCACGCCCTGGCAGTGCGCGCGCGCGTACGCCACCACGACGCCGGCGCACTCGCTCAGCTCACGGCAGCGCGCCAGGCACGCGCCCGCCAGCGAGCCCTCGTCGCCGCTCGCCGCGTACACGAACACCGGCGTCGCCCGCTCCGGCGCCGCGCCGGACCAGCGCGCGAAGCTGCCCGACAGCCCGCTGGCACACTGCCCGCTGGTTGCTACAAACATATTTGTTGACTCGTATTTCTCATTTTATTAGGGTTCCGTACATCAAAACGGAAAACGGGTCTGTCCGTCTGTCAAAACCCTTTTCTCAGGAAAGCGTGGAGGTCTCAAACTGAAATCCCTCTCCCATTTTTGTAAATGCTTTTAACCTTAGGTACCTAATTTTTATACTGTTCTATGAAGGCAACGGAATCAAAACCGATCCATCTAAGTCAGATGCCAAACTATTTCTTCTAATTAATAAGTCCAGTAACAGTCACAGTCGTCTTAGTCTGCCCTAGCCCCTAGTCATGACCTGTCAGCTGCTAATGCCTTCCGTAAAGCGTGCACATCGCTGCGAGCTACGGGAAGAAGCAGCCTACGGCTATTTGGAAGTGTTGCTTCAAAATTAATGGACTTAATGTTTTTGTTGGGTACTGAACTCCCGATGCACGGGTCCCACTCGCACTTGGCCGGTTCTTTGCACCTGTCCTACATTTACTAGAAGGCGTTACAAAAAATGCGTTAATTGACGGCGAGATATTAGTATATGTGTGCAGACGTCCGAAATCCTTATGCACTTCATAAATGAGGTATAAAACCGCTACACTGTGTTCGCCAACATCTTCCAATTTGAATAACCGGTTTGCTCGGCTGGACTATATTATAAGTATAAATTTAGCTGTTCATTGGAAATTGTTTAGTGTCAAGTAAGTGTTGTGGTGAGCGTTGGTCTCCAGTGTTTGTTTATCGCTTATGAGCTACTTTTTATTCTTGTTGTTTATTGTGAATAAGGATATTGTTGGCTAACGAAATATAAAGGTAAGAAAATACAGCCATCTTTCTTGTGTATTTTTGTCATACGTTCACAATATTTTATAAACAACAAACGATTCCCGAATTTTATCTCCGGACTGCATAGTCAGTAACAAAATTGGAGTTCAAAATGATCTTCAAACTCCCTCATTATCGTGGCATTTCAGAAATCCGGCCCCTGCGATACTTTCACATTTTTCTTTCGGAGTTGTGAAATAAAACTCAGTCATTTTAACAACTCGTTCATGTGTAGTGCCCGCTTATGAAATTTATGAGGGTACTAAACTTTGGTAGCTAACATATCCTTCTCCTAGACACGGGACCCTCCATTCGCAGTTGGACTTGCACTTGACTAATTCGTTATTTTCAATTAATGGATTTGGATCGAATTGTCTTTCGTTCCCAACCTAAATAGCTATTGTGAACTTAATTGTAATTTCCTACTAGTTTATTATTATGCAACGGCTTCAGCTGAAAACTTTTTATCCGATTCAATCGCATGAGTAACGAAAAATATCCTTAAATTGTTGAAAAACACAATTAATGACCTACATTGACAAAAAAAACTGAACGTCTATTAGGTATTCAAATCAACCAAAATCTGCTTGAAACTCGAAGTTCGATAAAATAATCACTAAAATACGTAACTGTTTGTACTTAACGTAATTTCGATAAGTCTGAAGTCGAGGCATCTTGATTTTAATCATAAACGTTTATTACTAAGCCACCATGTACCCTATGTATACATTACTTAAAAGCATATTAAGCATTTAATAACCAAAAGAATCAAACCCGGGAACATAAGATTCGCTGTCAAATAGTCTAACTACTTCGGTCGTCACTCATCCATCACAGTCACTTTATGTAGCTATTGGTCATTACAGATGGGACAGTTCCGCACAGTGCTGCTGCTGCTGGCAGTGATCTGCTCGCTCTTCTCACTGGCGCCGGCAGCCGGCGTGCTGTCGCCCAGCAAGTGCCCCCAGGGTCACATACCGATAGGCGGAAAATGTATTCCAAGACCCAAACATAGTTTTACAAAACTTTAACTATTTCAAATGTAATTTAATTAGACACATATTTTTAAGGTTTTACTTATATATTTTTTTCAAATTTCAAGAGTGAATGTTGACCTTTTCCGATGGTGGGACTCATCGGTAAATGCGAGTAAATCTCCAACGACAATGAATTTTTTTAAAGAAGAAAGTCATTTCTTTTATTTTCTAAGCTTTTTTACCAGCCTTGTTTAGCTACTACTATGTGTATAATTGGAAAACATAGATTTAATAGTTCCCGAGGGACTTAACTTGAGTGTGTTAAGTAATCATCGGCTGTCCTTACGTTACCAAACGGAGTTATTTTACCGAATACTCGTTTGTTTATGAACTCAAAATTGAAACCTGCATCAATTTCAGTGGGAATCAACTCAATCTTACCGACAGCATATTGTGCGAGCACCGCGACAACAAGCAGTAGTCGCTCGCCTTCCATGGCACTTGAAGCACTCAATCCTTAAGCCACAACTGATCACGAGACGCGACTTATATCACTTATAACGCGGATCTTCCTAGGCCGCATAGTCTCCGAGTATCAGGGAACAGAACTATCCGTCCCGAGCAAGGAGGGTGACTCAACCCAACTGGTAACCCGTCCGGCGCGCCTGGACACCACCACTTGTGCAATTCGTTACAGCTTATTGTACACGCACCGCAGCTGAGCAAACGTAACCGCCGCACGCGATTGGATGAACACTACTAAGAATGAACAAGCGGAAAATAATATTCAATCCAAAATTACTTCAATGACACTTTTAATTACAGCTGCAGTTAGATGTCGCTAACTGTTAAGATAGCTCCGATATAGACGAGATCTACGCGGAGTATCGCTGTCGTACGTAACCCACATTAATTACATAAAGTCTTTATGGGTAAATAGTATGAGGTAATTAGTTCAAGCTATCGTTATGTATGTGTCGTTCAATAGACTTGAGTGGGGTAGAGTCGGAGGACCTAGCTCGGAGCACCGCGACGAGCCGGCTGCGAGCGCCCGCTGAAACTACGAGACATGAAGTGCAGCCGAGCCCTGGCCCCCCCACCGCCCCGCGACCTTGCAGTTTATTATGCCTTACATACTACAATTTACAATAGGATGACGCGAACACGACAAATGATAGTGAAACCGAACGACACCGGCACTCGGAAGGTAGCGCCCGAACGTTTTGCAACACGGCATGCGGGCTCGACAGACGCTCCAAATTATACCTAATGCACCCTGCTGTTATTTTGCGGATATTTCGAAAGGATCCGCCATTTGAGCGATGCAAGTCGTAATTTGCATAAATTAATGAGAATGACGAAGGAACAGGAAAGTTGACGTCCGTCCCTAGCGTGATATTTATTAGTAGATACTTAAATTCTGAATAACTTTTTATGGATAAGTACTTATTGAGCACTTAATAGCTCTGATGTATTTTTGATTTCGCATATTACCTTAGAATTTTACAGGTCAAAGAATACAGATTTTTGAAGGTCGTACTACCGGCACTTCTGAACCTATTTAGGTAGAGCGCAATACTTCGTACAATATCTAACTTGGATTTCTTCAGTAAAGTTATGGACCTACTTATTTCGTTATTTCGGCATATTCCAAGTGCAATTATGTCTTACATTACAATGCCACTTCCAAGATACATACAGGTATGTAAAAACGCCGGGAACGATCAAGACGGCCGCTACCTACGTCAAGACAAACAGGAAGCCAAACGTTCAACTATAATGAAGTACTAGGTAGCAATGGACAATAACGTAATTTGCTGATAAAACAAGAAACGATTTTCCAAATAGCCGCCGTCGGCTGCTGTTCAACAAGCGTGTAAATGATTTATGTGGCTCAAAGTGACTAATTGTTTATGGTTAGGCTTCGCGGTGCTTCGGCCTATTCACCCGACGCCGTCCTCGGCGCTTGACCTATAAAAGCAATCTGTTATGTTAATTCGGTAACGCTCTGTGCATTGTTATGTAAATGGCCGGCGAGGCATGCCGTCGCCCGCTCGCGTGGATGTGCCAAATTACGTACAATTGCAGCTATGGGCTTGACATTACAGTTCATTACACGGTGCTTAAATCGATCGGTTTTAAATTAGGATGTTTACTTACTTGATAACAAATGAGCCTCGTTTGGTCCACTAGGCACGCGTGAGTTGATCTTACTTCCAAAGCCCCAATGCTATCCGATCGTTTTCAGCTACGGTGATGTTAATTTGAAGAACTTTATCTGACTGGTACTCGTAGCTAAAACCTAATAAAAGACACTTCATACAGAAATTGACAACCATATTTTGAAATTGAAAACCTCGCATTGAATTAATTCCTCGTGATTGACTAAGATCATGTTGCTGAGAGAATATTCGTACCACCAAGCAGCAGTGCTTGCGGTGCTGTGTTTCGGTGTGGAAAGGAGAGTAAGAGCCGGTGAAATTACAAGTAAATGAGATATTTTATCTAGGTCCTATAAGCTCGTGCTGATATATATGTTCAGAGGCACTTGTTAGTTTGCCCTTCTCGTTGAATATAAATGAAAACAAAGCAAAGACTACATGCACATTGAGCGGACAATATTCTTACAGTACCATCCCACCTCACAAACTCTTAAGTAAATAGATATATCATTACCTTTGTAAGCCTCGAAGATCTGTCTCGGGGTATGGCGGCACGTTAGCAGCTTGGTGCCAATTCAGATAATACAGAACGCAAACAATGTACAGGTACTCGTGTGTCATACATATTTGTTGTGTTTGCGATTTCAGGACACGATTAGCACGACTTTCGACTCTACACCTGTAACAATAAAACATACTGTTATGACCACTGAAAGGCCCGAAATTGTATTAACAAGGAAGTCAGATTTTGACAAGTAACTTACCGAATATTTAGATCGTGACTGAAGCAATGTTATGTCTTCAACAGAAACAGATAGAAGTGGGTTTTAAAGCATTTATTATAAAATCACACTTTGAATAAATATCATCTTTTATATAATTTGTGCTCTAATCTACATATTTATTGCTTGGAAACTTTACTTTTTTGAAAAATAATTAAAAATAATTAAAAGATCTTACAACACAAAAAGGAAAAAATACAAAATGGTTGTGCAATAATGCATTGCTTAGTTACAACAGCGTCCCAAAACAGTTAGCATATAGATAGGTAGGTTCCCAACGGATTGGCTAATCACAAGCCGGTACAGTTAGCATCAGAAATTGATTAACTGCCGAAGAGCTCAAAAATATCTACACACGACTCTGTAATGACTCAAGGTAATAACAGGAGTTCAGGATTCACTTTGAGCACTTCGATTGTTTATTAATTTTCGATCTTTATTGTATCTCAGTTCATTTCATATTAGGCCCCAACCATGTCATATTTAAATATTTATGATGCTAAAGATACATTATGTAGGATTTTACAGTAAGTAAATAAAATTACATACGTGGACAATTAAATACTGTACGTAAAGTAACAATGAAACAATTGTCGAGTTTAATACAAAAACACTCCATGACAGAAGGCATACACATTTTCTCTACTCATAAATCATACAATGTAAAAAGAACTCTGGTTTCTGTGACTACAGTTAAAATGACTCATTACGACTAGATAATACGGAAAGGCAATCATCGCTATATATATTAATATCATTATATTGAAAAATCGGAGCGTAACATGCTTAGAGCTCCTACAAAAAAAGAATACGAGCTGGCATTAGCGATCCAAAATTTCTTGAATATAGATTTAGAACTGATACACATCAACTTGCCTTCGACATGCTACGTATTGCTTGGATTGTTTATAGCTATAACGCATGCGTGTGCTCGCTGTGCCACCCTCAGAATAAATACCAACCAAGTGGCCTCAGTGCCTGCCTAAACCTAGGCAAAGGATAAATAACTTTTCTATTACATTGCAAAGTTGAAACACTTTATTTTGGCTGTTTTATACACCTTTGAGCCGGTCAAATAACTGACAATAGATTTAATAGAAAAATAGCATTTGCTCTATAACATTTGGCATAGCGTCACGTTGAACTGGTTTCTGTAAGGCTTACTTTTTATACTCTAATGTTATATTTATAGCTTGAACTCGTGCCCGGCTAACCTATGGTTTAAAGCGTGGATCTCACTAATCAAAATAAAAATTAATACAATCTAATTTATACTGAAATATTGAAGCGTCAAGACTGGTTTTTAACGAATACTCGTAATCAACTAGATCACACTGTCACATCTGTATAAACAGAGTAATTTAATTATAATAATGTATTTAAATAAATAAAGGCTATCTATTTTTTGTATAATCATCACTTTAAATACGTTTTTTTTTCTATTTCTACACAGTTAATACAAGGTCACAACCAAATTTTCAAATTTGATACTTTTCACAATAACAAGAAAATCAAATAACAACAAAACCTCAAAATATCAACATTGATTATTAACTTAGGTGCATAACAAACAGCACAAGCAACAAAATCACGGAACAGAAAACAAAAGAGAGGAAACTTCTCGAAACTTCGACGCTATTCATCATGATCACGACGCGTAGAACGCCAGGTAGTGTAAATTCCAAGTTCCATTCCATTCTCAGAAGAAAAGCTTATTGTATTGACGGTCCACAAATTATTAATTGCATTTTTATATTAGAAGCTAAGAACAACAATCACCAAGATTTCACAACGGCGACAATGGTATTGGCAGTAATTCACTTATGGCATTTTCGCTTGTTTTTTTCTGTTCCGTGCAACAAAGTACAAATATGACAAAAATATCATAGGTAATAGCGGGTAAACAGGTACTCAAAATAAAATATTTGGCGTTCAAAAGCTGCGAGAAAACTCTTACGGTACACTTTGGCTTGATTAATCCGGCTGCATAACAAAACGAGTTTACCCATTGCGTTGCGTATAATGTGGCCAGGCCAAACGAATAACGCGCATAAAAATCTTCGTTATTCTTTGATATATATCAATATTCTTACCACTTAATCACAGACTGACTTTTTGAAAAAAATATAATGTGGCTGTCCCGTTTTTAAAAGAACCATCTTGTAATGGAATTGGAAACCTTATTAGTAAGGTTTCAAATTCAAGAGAAATATAATAGGCTATTTACGGTTTCCGGTTCCCCTTGGGGAATTACGAGGTTAAACTATAGACCGACCGCTTAAATGAGTCCTACCCCGCGCCCCCTGCACCCTCGCGGGCGAGGACTCATATAATCTGTCGGTCTATAACTATGCGCATTATTCGTGTTTGTCAACTCTATTATTTTTACATTGCGTTTTTTTTAGCTCGGCCGATATAATACGTAGAACGCACGCAATGGGACAAAGCTCAATACTTCAGCGGGCGCTAATTTTTAGGGATCCTATCCCTGAGATAGGAGAGGATAGAGGCGGTGCCTTTTGCGAGAATCGCGTGTCGCGGCTGCCTGAACACGTTTCCCATCAACTCCAAAGATCTGAAAATAGGTTTACCGTAAAGAATAGCACAATAGCTACTAATAGTAAAGTAACTGGGCCGTCTTGAGAGGGCGACTAAGCGGTCGCAACCCTCCACTGCTAATTGGGCAAACCAGGTAACCAGGCGAAACCAGGCAAATCTAGGCAATTTAATTTATATGGCGACGCACTACGGCGTGCAGTAGAAAGTCCCCAAGGTAGGCAGCGCATATAAACTACGGTGCGTCGCTTTCCCGCTACCTACTGCTGCTTGCTCTGGCGACTCTTCACCGCACACTGCGACGCATAATGTTAAGTCAAGTAACACAAAAAGTTATTTAATATCGATACTACGATATTATAATGATACTAAGTTATTTAAAGTCGATAAAACATACTGCTCCCATGTTTAGCCTGTTATAGTATCTCACTGCCGGGCAAAGGACTCCTTTTTTCTCCCTTTTCCGCCACTCGTTCTACCTTATTCCCTATGACGTTTAAATTGTACTCTAAAGATGGTCATCTATAATAGGGCACGCGAGGTACCTGAGGTGCGTGAAGTTGCCGAGCTCGGGCGGCACGCTGCCGATGCTGTTGTTGGTGAGGTCGAGCACGGCGAGCTGCCGCAGCCGCGCCAGCGCGTCCGACGACACGTTCACCTCGCTGATCTGGTTCTCGGCCGCCAGCAGGATCTCCAGGCTCTCCAGCGAGTACACGCAGCGCGGTATGTGCGTGAACCTGCCACCATACGCGACTGTTCTAAGTATGGACGGGAGAACGCGGAACTAAACGATTTGTCAGATAAAGCTCAGGCTAGATGGGTCCAACATAAACACAGGCTATTTTTTTAATTCACACGCGTATTTTTTGTTCATCTGTATTGAAGTCTGCGTAAGGAGATCTGGGGGCACGGCAGTGCCCCCGCCAAGTCGAGCGCGAAGCAAACACTGCGGTACCATCCTTTACTGGAACCATTTCGCCGCATTTTCAGGCCCCTATTTGAGAACCTCTGGATAAGACCAGAACGCAGAAATTTTCGTCATCCAGTAAGCTATAATCACACGCTTAAAATCCAAAATTTCAAGTCATTTAGTTCCAAAGTTAAGCGAAAGCAAAGTTTCGCATTGATTACACTCACTCACTCACTCATGATCATCAGAATAGAACTAGTACTTCCCGTAAACTCAGAGAGCTGAAATTTGGTACAGAGTTAGGGTTTAATGGCCACATAAAGGGAAAACTATAAAAACTAGGATACTCGAAGATCTGGAGTACCTGGTGACAGTGGTGACCCTGATTAGAAAACACAAGAGCCCAACCAAACTATTAGAGATCGACATACCGCCTTTACAAAAAATATTCAACTTGGTGGGCCGCTTCATTTGATGTTTGAAAAAAACTACACCTAAAAAGAAAAAAAATGTGTCAAATAAGAAAATCTAATAAAATAAATCAATATGCCCACGTTTCTACAAAAAGAAGTGAAATCCCACCAAAAACATTCTGTAAAAAACTAGCCAAGTCTCGATGGAGCTGCTTGTTTATCTAGCGGTTCTGGCGACAGATTGGTGCAATGGTGTCATGGAGCACCTGGTTTTGTACCCTTGTGTACCCTTCAACGGCCAAGTCACACAACATTAACTATAATAATAAAGAAATCGCAGTAAGGGACCTTAGACTTGGCACGACTTTGTCTAGATTTCATTACTTTTTACAGATAAATAAACTAGTTGGTTCCATGCGTTTTTAAATGAATAAGCCAGCACCTGCGCCATACACTCCAGACACACAGTGTCATGGGACGTGGCGAGTAAGAGGCAGGTATACAGTGTGTTAAAGATCATGTCCTTAGTGCTCAGGGCCCTTTCTTTTTCTATCTCTGTCAACAGGGAAGAGTTAAGCGAGAGAGCAGTGATTCGCCGCCACATCGCTAATCGGCTAATCGCAACCACGCGGTTGCGATGATTAGTGCGAGGAGCATATTGTGGCGAGAGCGAAAGCATAGTGTAGAAGTATTAACGACCAACTCAAACGCATCCATCAGCATTTGTCTTCACATAGACAAGCGTTTCAAAAAAAACTTTGCACAAATGTTACTTCCAAATCTCATAAGTCTCGAACTGAGCTTAGCCATAGTAAAGTACACTTACTTGTTGTTAGAAATAACAAGCTCCCGCATATTTTTCAGACTGCCAAGCTCCACGGGCAGGTCGCTGAGGCAGTTCTTGCCCAAGTCCAAGTATTGCAGGTGGGTGAGCTCGCTGATCTCTTTGGGCAGGCTGGAGATATTGTTCGACGACAGAACTAGTTGCGATAGGGTGTTCCACACGAGAAGTACGCTACAAACATATAAAAAGTATGTAAAATCTCGTACATTTAATCAAACTACCTACATTGTTCAATCTGAACATACGTAAGAAGTCGAAACAATCGATTAATTGTCTGACAGAGCGAGTATGAAATTTTAACTTGAATTTTATATCAATGAATTCATAAACTCACAATCACGCAACTGTGGACAACTTAGCTCCGGAACTGCAGCGTACCTTGCGCTTGACCGACCGTAGTTTTAAACAGTTGCCGTCTCTACTTATTTTTTTGAAATTAATATCCACATTATTTTTTTCTTCTACTGCACCCAACAATATCATGCAAAGCCAAACCACTGGTATCCAGAGCGTTTTTATAAAACATCGTTAAGAACTGCAACAGTTAAGGTGGATTTAGAAAAAAACAAATTTATTGTGTACAGCAAAAATAACAGGTCAATTCACTACAAATTTGTATGAAAAGCGACCCGTTATTTTTGCTCGACACAATAAATTTGGCAGACTGGGGATACAATGAGCATTCGCTCGTTTGGTCTAAATCCACCTTTAAGCTGTGGCAACATTTGTGCGTGTTGATCTGTCAAATTAGTTTGAATAATTTCGGAGTGGACGTCTCCCACTCACCCCTTCGGCAGTTCAGTGAGCTTGTTCTTGGACACGTCGACGATGTGGACCTCGGCCTCCGCGGCCGCCGCGAACACGTGCTCGGGCAGCGCCGCCAGCTCGCGCCCCGGGACCATCAGCGCTTGGCTCTTCTTTAGCGTGTACCTGCGACCATAAAATACAAGCCTGGTGGTTGGGTAGGCATAAGTGAACACTTCTGTAAAGGTTGTTTATTGTAATCTTGGATTCAAAATCAAAGCCCCTTTGAAGCCATACGCTTCGAACATCGATTGTATATGTTTAGAAACATAATAAATTGTCAATCACACTTCGAAATTCCTGAAAAACATTTACGGAGGTGAATGTACATCGATAAAATAGAAACTAAATTTTCAGACGATCCTGCTGATAATGGAAGTGTAATAATAGATAACTTGCAATCGCGTCACTAAAATTTACGAGGAAACGGCGAAGACAATTTCGCCAATGGGATTGCTTCCAATTCTCCGGCCTAGTTCAGCGTTGTTCTCCTATTGGTGGATTTTTTCTCGCATCCCGCTCTGCTGACTCGCACATGCGCAAATGCAGCCATAGTAGGTGAGGTTGAAAAAATTTTTTTTTATTTATATTATATTTTTTGATGTATAATCTATGCAAAATAAGCGTACTTGTCCGGCCAGGCCGACTCCGTGTACCGCGTCTCGGCGACCACCTCTTCAGTGATGCGGTCGCGCAGGAACTTCATCATGCGGTCGGTGCCGCCCCGGATGACGTCCTGGCGCACGAACGACAGCTTGTTGCCGTCCATACTGATGCTCTGCAGTTGCGTCAGGAGACCGAGGTTTCTGGGCAACCTGAAATGTTTTTTTTTTCGTAGCGACCCTAGCGCCATCTAGTCGCCGAACAGACGAACTAGCTACCAATGAGTAGCTAGCGCTTTTGACGTCACACTGTCAATGATAAAGTTTCGCATTTCACATCATATAAAAACAACTCCAGATTTCTGTCCCCTGGAAAAACATAGTGAAAAGAGATCTGTCTATTGTGTATTTCCCTTACAAACAGGTCAAGGTTTTGATTGAGTTTTTGACATGAGGTGAAGTTTTTGGGGGATTTCGATTCACATATTCAGAGAAATTTGCTGGCCAGCAAAGTTTTTAAATAAAGAAGGAACTATGAAATCTAATGAGCTAAGTTGAGATAACTATCTTTTATAATGAAAGAAATAGAGTCAGTTACTTTTCGATTTTGTTCTTTGAGACTGACATACATGTCGCGCTGCTTTATCAATTGTCGCTGGGTGCGTCCTTTACAGACTTCTACTGGAGTAATGTACTTATAATTTAATTTATTTTTCTTGTCAAAACGGGCGAGTTGTAGCAAGCTTGGGTCTCGCGAGATTTACTGTAGTAAAAAATCCATTCAAAAAGCTGGTACACACTTATTAAGACTGTTGTTGCTCAGGTCAAGCCTTTTCAGCTTCTGCAGCAGTGACACGTTCTCAGGAAGGAACTCCAGCTTGTTGTCTCTTATATTCAGTACATTCAAATGTTGCATTTGATCACAGAACTCCTCAGTAATTTCCTAAAAAAATTAACAGTGGTTATTTTTTTATGCAGAAACAAAAGGAAATATGTGCCATTCATTTCAGTGATGTTAATTAAAATTAAGAGAAGCCAACAAGTGAGATTGGCCTGTCATTATTTTTAAAGTTTTTTGTGGTAAAAATTATACCTTAATATAATTATTTGCCAAATAAATTTCTTTTAAAGCTGTACATCCATAGAAATCTGGTAATGTTTCAATATCATTGTGATTGGCATCCAACATTTCCATCTTTCTTAGTTCACCAAGCGCCGGCAAGCTGCGTAAATTGTTGTTGCTTATATTCAGTTTCTTAAGATCTGAAAATTACAGGAAAAATAATAAGAAATACTTTATAGTAAAAAAATATTTTTAACACAGGCTTCTTTTTCTGATTGTATATTGCAAGTCAAACAGAAATTTGTAAAAAAATATAGAATAAAATATAAAAACATATTACAATAATACCATTTTGTATTTACCTCTTAGATTAACTATATCAGGTGGTAATTCTTGCAACTGGTTATTTGATAGGTTAAACTCGACCAGACGTACCAGATAACCCATTCCAGGAGGCAGGACCGTCAGTTTGTTATGTGATAAATCCTAAAAAAAAAAATATTGTATTGTCTTTTACCACAAAAAATACATGGTATGAATTAAATAGAAACTGAACCATACCAAAAATGTTAACATAACCAAATCACCAAAATCAGGCTGTATTTTCTGAAGCTGGTTGTGAGAAATACTGAGCCATCTCAATTCCGTCAGATGGTAGAACTCAATAGGCAACTCAGCTAGCTTGTTGCGATCTAAGCTGAGGCTGGAGAGGGTCTTCAGCTCACCAATTTCAGCTGGTAGTTTGGACAGTGCATTGTCATGGAGCTGAAAATTTAATTCATGTAATTCCTGTATGTACATTTGAGTTAACACATGCTTTAAAATAAGATCTTAATACAGTTAACCAACAGTTCCTTCGTCTTATTTTATAATGCTTCCTCATAATAAATTAAAGATTAGAGAAGAGAGAAGAGAAAATATTGAACACATTTATGTACCTTTAACGTTACAAGAGACTGCAACAATTTGATGTTGCGTGAAATAACAGAAATGGCATTAGAGCTGAGGTCGAGTGACTTGAGAGGCTCAGAGTTCCACCAGTTGTTCTGGCCAGCCCTTCCAAAATCCACTTCCTTGGTCTCATCTAAGACTAGCTCATCAATTTTCCACACATTATCAGGTACTGAAATTAAAGTAATTTTTATGAAATCCCGTTAAAAGATCACTCAAATCAAATTGAAAGTTTTTTAATGTAATCAAATAAGATTCATATCAAATTACCTAAGCAATAAGATTGCACATTTTATGCAGCTTTCAACAACGTAAGAAGCTATTTTACACTATCACATAAACATCACACCTTAGATAACATTCAAATGCGCAATAAGGAAGTCATTAACGGGTACCTCATCGTCAAGGAAACCAAGCTTACCTGAGCCCAAGCCGCGATTGCTGAGACTAAGTTGTCCGGAACGCTTGGCTGACTTAATCAGGCCTTTAGACAGTACACCCTCATCTGCCTTCTTATCTTGAAGTTGGAAAACTGGATTATTGCAAACTTTTATTCTAGACTTCGTATGGGGTCTACTAGACATGTTTACAAAAGTACAATTTTTTGCATGAACTGATAGTGGTAACTGAAGTGAAGCAAACTACGCCCTTGTATACAAAATGCAGCAATATCACAGCAATGACTTGTAACTTAATTGACTTAATTTTAATTAATTATACTATGATATTGTTTTGCTGGAGCCTTGGTCGGAAGTAGATGGGCGAACAAATGTCAAAACAATGTTGGGAGGTTTTTTTAATTCTTTAACTAGGAGCGTGACTCAAAAATATTGTAAATAATGGTCTTCATATTTTTAAACAATCTTTTATCAAACCATGTTTTTTTTCGCATTAATTTTCAGTCGAATCTAATATTTCATAATGAAATCAAAGTGGGCACGTTCAGAAAGTAATTTGGTGTGTTTACCACTTAAAGATTGCAGCACAAGCATGTACCATAATAATACATTTTTAAAATACCTCCCTTATATGTCAAGTTTAGTGTTGCCAGTCTAGTAAAGAAATTAAGAATCGATCAAAAAATTCCATTTTAATCGATTGCCGCAACAGTCATTCAAAATACTGGTAAAACTAGCCAAGCCAATCATTGTACCCTCTTGGACAAACGAACGTATGTAATTTACTTAAGTTTGTTTTTTTGTTTGTTTGTTTGTACTTCCATATTGGTCTGGGAGAAAAAGAAAAACATAGAATGTACCAGTTGCCTCTCGTCGGCGGCTAGCAACCCATCACTATTTTGATTCCTCTTTCCACCTATACTCCTACAATCGTGCTAAATGAGGCCCTTAGGTCTTGATTCCTCAAGCTCTGTCTACCCCGTATGGGATATAGACGTGATTTCTGTGTGTGTGTGTGTGTGTGTGTTTTTTTATTAACAGGAAAAGCCTCGTACAAATAATTTTATTGTGGTGCGATGTTTTAACCGCCAAAATCAAACTAAACTTGTTTTTCCACAAATTAGCTATCTCGATCGGGTTTTAGTTGTAAGTACCCAACCAAATAAAATACATCAATTAAAAAATGCAAAAAAATACCTCCAACTCCTCCTAAAGTTCTTGGTGTAAGTAAATTTTCATTCGGCATCATTATTTAAATTTTAGCTCATCGAAAAATTTCACTGGTACTTATCCCTAAGATTAATTATCACAGGAATTTAAATTATTCCTCACATTTATTAATTATCATAAGGCATGAACGCGCGATATAAAAGCGTGAAATACTAAACAATATGATTTCAACAACTGTCTTGTAAAATTGGTTTGACACTGATTTCATATTGACAGGGAATGTTTTATTGTGGTTAACCATCATTTATCATGTCAACCTATAGACTAAATGCGTTAAAACTTCTTTTTCCTCAGTCGCACAAGAGAAAATCATGGAGGAATCGTAGACCGACCGCTTAAATGAGTCCTCGCCTTGAGTGGTCGGTCTATAGGTAGGTTGCAGTCACAGGTTGTAGTAGAGACGTAGAAGAGCAAGTGAGTCATCTGATGGTAAGCGAGCACTGCCACTCATGGTCACCCGCAACACCACAGGATTTCATTAAGTAAATAAATTCAGAGAGGACGCCGTATGTCCTACGCGGTTCTACTTCTACCATATATTCACACTTTAGAACAACATTGCTTACAATTTTAGTAGGTACCTACATAATTATGTTATTTTATTATGATTATTGGTAATGAGTTATTTGAACAACCATTTTGCAATGGAAATCCACGTAAGTATAAGACTGCGTTAGGTACGCCACAAAAATTACACTGTTAAAAATCCGCCCAAATGAAATCCATCGTACAAATCTGCAATGGTTCTTTGCGCCTGAAATAAAAACACACAGAGAAGTGGCATTCTATCTTTAGCGATCCGGATATGTGCAAAAAATCAAAAACAAGATATGCATGATCATTTAATCAAAGAGTAGACGAAAATCACAATGACACACAGAGAGCCAGGTCTTAAAAGCCTCGCAGTGTTAGCGGCGCGTCGTCGATCCCTGGTGTCGTCCGCGCCGCGGGCCACGGTCGTCAGCGTGCGCAGTTCGAGCGTTTCCTGCGCAGGGTCCCGAGCGCGCACGGCGCTCTCCTCGTTGCTCCGCCAGTACAGCGTCGCGAGAGTTGCCAGGCACTGCAACGAACAAGCCAATACGTAAATACAACTTCCAACTTTTTCGGACTTCGATCTCGACGAGAGCTAGTCTTCTGCGATACACACACACACACGCTTACATTTTTTTTCATAAATTCTTGTCCAAGAGTTAATATACAGTAGTTGTCTGGTCTGGGAGTAAAGAAAAAACATAGAATGTACCCGTTGCTTCTCTTCCCGCGCAGATGGTAAAAGCCCATCGAGGGAATGGACAAAAATCTTTAGGATGATGTTATAGGCGATGCGGCTAGCAACCCATCACTATTTTGATTTCATTTTTCAGCTATACGTCCACAATCTTGCTAAATGTGGCCTGTAGGTATCTGTTACCTTAGGCTCTGTCTACCCCGTAAGGGATAAAGACGTGATTTGTGTATGTATGTATGTACATTTTCTCAACAGCTTATACTTTTTTTGAGATAGGAACACAACTTAATAATCGTAACCAAGATAATAGAATTTGACGATGCATAAAAGAACTAAGAACCCACGCATAACCACTCAGCTTAAAAGTTAGTCATTTCAGGCAAACTTAAACTTTCTTATCATTTCATTACGCTTGATAGTTTGCCTGCGGGCCGAAGTAAAGTTATATGGTTACCGGAGTAATGTGATCTTAACTCATCTTAAGTTGCTAAACTCATCCCATTAGGTAAATACTCGTGGCACACACGAGCTCTTGCCACGTTATTGATTTTAAGTTGGACCGGTGTTACACTGATAGGGTAGATAATTAAGTACTTAAATGCTCTACATACGAGTAGGAGTAACTAAAAATCTAAGAATAAAAACCGTCAAATGTTATAGTGTGCGCATGATTTCAGATAAGTATACATTTACCTAAGTTATCTCTCTTTTTACCCTCCGTCTCTACCTACCACCTAAAGAAGCATTTTGGTCTTTCATCCTATTATTTTTCAATCAAAAGTTAATGTTCGACTACGCTAGCGGTGCGGGCTTACCGAATACCGGATCATTTGACCACACACACATAGATGCTTGTCGTATCTTATTCCAACTATCAACCATGACTACGCTAGGCTTGTTGAAAAAATATCGATACATCGATATATCGATATTATTTTTTCAATATATCGATATTTTTGAGCGATATTTAATAGTTCGATATATTGATGTATCGAAAAGGTATAAAAATCGATATTTTTTCAGACCAATAAAAATTTATAAGTTTTAAGATTAAAAAATCCTTTAATTAATTTTAATATTAACATTTAATTTTTAGAGCACGAATGTTCTCTGTCAAATCATACCGATATATCGATATATCGATATTTTTTAATAAAAATATCAATATCGATATTGATATTTTCAAAAACATCGATACGATATATATCGATACTTAATTGCATTTCCGACATCCCTAGACCACGCTATTCTCCCTTATACATATAACCACTCCGTCGATGCCCACCTTAACTTTCAATCCGTTATTTTTAAAATGTTCCTCCGTAACTCGGAAGTCGAGCGTCAGCGTGGCGACGTCCAAGCCGCGTCCGGCCGCGGTGGTGACGGCGGCGACGGCGTCGGGCGGCGCCGGCTCGCCGTTGACGTACCAAGCGAGCCGCGCGGCCGGCCGCGACGCACCGGACTCGCACGAGGCGCGCACGCGGTCCCCCGCGCGATACCGCGAACGGAACCCCGACAGGGTCGGCCCGCTCTCAGGCAGTACTGAAACGTGAAGGACAATAGTTCCTGACTAAATACGTCCCCTGCTGGGCACACGCCTCCTGTCAATAATTATCAGAAAGTGAAATTAAATGACCACATAATTTTATGTAGGTGAGTGAGTGACGTTAAATTACTCTACATACTAGTATACACAATACATATACAAAAAATAACTTGTATTGTATTTTCGGTCCTCCATTTTATATTATGCCGGTAAAATATTAAGATTCATCCCAGCCCGATATCATCTGGGACACTCACTTATAAACTTTCTTCTTGTCTGCCCTGTGAATGATATTATCTCAGTAATTTAATTCTTTACCGACTCCAAAGTTATGGGGCAAAAGTTTCTATTCACGGAAAACTTACTAGAATAGAGAATAAACCAACCCCGTTTCTCCTTAGGGATACGAGTATATTCAGATAACGGAATTTTACAACGAAAATTATACTCTAGTTAATAAAATACTATTATATTTAATTAATATATCTTCATGCAAACCTCAGCCTTTAGTTTAAAACTTTTGACATGACCGTGCATGCCTGTTAGAGCTAAAGTAGCACCGGGCCCAGCAACATCCATCTTGCCTCATGAATCCATCATACTATAATTGCCATCCATCATGTCGGTGTGATCAACTGATGGCCACACCCTGGCGCTCGCCGGACGCCGCCGGGCCATACGTTCTGCTGTTGTAGGGCTGCAGCTGCCCAGGCTCCACCAACAACTCAATGTAGTCATGTCGGCGTGATCAGACACAGAGGGAAACAAACGGCCGCTCGCCTTACACCTCGTAGTGGTAGCCGCAATAAACGTTCTACTGTTGTTGTGTTGTTGTAGCGAGCGATAAGGGCTGCAGCAGCCCAGGCCCCAGTAACAACTCACCGATTACGGCCATGTCGGCGTGATCAGACACGGTGGGAAACAAGGGCCGCTCGCCGGACACCTCGCAGCGGTAGCGGCCGCCAGTCGCCACCTGCGCTGGGCCCAGCGTCACGTTGGACCCGTCTGGGTCGGACGCCTGCACATAAGGGGTCCGAGTCACTACAAGACATTTATAATCTCAAAAATTAATTAAATGTCCAGAGGGGTGCTAATGGTGCCGATCATCTGTGCTCATCAGGCGTTTTTTAACTGTTAGAAGAAAAATAATGAAATCTGAAGATAAGTTTATCCATCACACAGAGCTGCAGTGCCAACTTACAAGATAGATTAAAATTTTGTAAGGCTCCCTGGAGTATAGAACCGTGATTTTGAACAGCGAAAGGAAACGAAAACTGTGACCGCGGTTAAAATTTCATGTATAGACAGTTTTTTTTCTTTTTGAAGTGCGTTGTGTAGTTTTCACTTCTGCCGGCACTCCCGGACTGCCACCCGTCGTTTTTTTTTCTCACTTTAGCATACTAGGTTAAGTGGTTTAGTTACGTGTATAACTTAAACCAGGTTTTAACGATTAGTGTCTACAAACGTTAATAACGCTATACGACGCGTACAAATTCCATCACTATCTTACACGTCAGAGTGGGAGAGAATTTCAAATGTATTGTGTGCCGTAATGCTTTAAATAGCTGTGATATGTAAATTTCAATCATACTTCAACATGAACCCCAGGCAGCGGGAAGCTGCGAATGGGCTCGGCGTCACGCGGCACGTGGCGGAAGAACTCCCGCCCGTCCTTGTACCACTTGACGGAGTAGAGCGCGTCCCCGCCGAGCCTCCAGCGGCACGCCAGCTGCGCGAGAGCTCCGTGCGCCACGTACGCGGGCACGCGCAGTTCCAGGAGCCGCAGCGCGCACGCACACTCTGTTCACAAGTTAATCTATGATTGAGTAACGTACTTAGCGGGGATGTCTATTTTTATTACATAGGTAGGTACTAGCTGTTGCCCGCTTTGCCCCCGTTCCAGTTTTTTTTTTTCAAAACGAGTGATATCGTGACCAAGAGAACTATGAATAATTTTTTTAGAAATATAGATTAGAATTTTCTTAAATATCTTGGAAACAGCATTTGTTAAATTAGATACCTACTATCTAAAGTTATTTAATACCACTACCTAAGTAAGGCCGGCTGGATGGCGGTAAGCGGCAGGTAAATGTAGATAGATACAGCGAAGGTTAATGAGTTTGCAACAAAGTGCTACTGGTATTGGCGAGTTAAGGGTTGGGTTGTAGATAAGTACCTAACTAGATCATCAATATCGTCATACTCTCTTCTAACTATTCCGAGTAACAAACTGAATATTTACCGCTCGGATACCTGTTCAAGGATAACTCGGAGCTAATTTATGAAAATACCATTACGAAAAAGCCGTGTAATTTCTTTTATCGGCAAAGTGAAACATTTCCTCGGGGACCTAATTCGATGCAAGCAATTTGAAACAACCCTAGTCGTTAGTCCGTTGACCCGTAAACACGATTGCGTAATGTAATAAACCATTCATGTAAATTTCAGCTGAAAGATAAGAAAATACGGAACAAAAGTCGCGCACTTAGCAAACAAGGGGTCCTACGTACCAGCGGACAGTTTAATTTATTAGTGACAACTAGAACAATGAATAAATTAAAGTAACTTATGCATTAAGGGCGGCAGGTTACTCGTATTCTGGAGTGGCTTTTATCTAAGGCCAGGGATGGGGAAACGCAGAAAGCCAAACACTAGGTATTCATTTGCTACTCGTATAGGTAAGTAGATAGTATAAACAAGTGCCTACAACATTTAGCGCTTTATAATGAACTTAGGAGAGAACAACATTAGGTACATTGTAGTTAGACTAAGGTGTATCTAACGATCGACTAATCAGTAAAAAGTTTTTAATTTGAGTATACCCCTTTGGAGAGGAGTCGCACATAACCCTAGGCATCCCTGTGCCTAGGGCATTCATTATGACTTCCTCTCCGTTAAAAAAATTAAGGCTCTGTCTACCATGTAAGCGGCAAAGACGTGTATGTATGGAGGCGGTCTTGGGGGCGATAAATCGATCTAGCTTGGCTTAATTTTTAAGACTTAAAAAAAACCGAGCATGCTCTTTCATCCAGGTACTCTACCTCTGACTTACTAGGTATTTGTCCACAGCGACGTAACGCCCGTGCGGTCAGAGGTCGACAATAATTTCATACAATTGCATTCACTGTACTATAATTGTCCCATTACTTACTATGGTATGCAGTAATGTGATGGTTAACTCACCGACGGCGGCTGCCAGCAGCGCAGCCGCTGTGACGAGCAGGCGCGCACGCATGTTCACACCGAGCCTCCCGCTATTGTGAAGGAGTTCACATCGCGTGTCATCTGTTTAAGTACTTTGTTTAGTATTTTTTAAGGGTAGGTATAGTATGTTTGAAATCAAAGCCGTATGCGAGGATTTTTATATACGAGTCCAATAACGAAACTAACTTTACCTTTAAATATTTAACGGTTAGGGCATGAGGTTAACTTCGATTAGGTATAGTACTTATTAATACTGCAGCTTCGTATACCTACTTTAATGATGCCATAATTTAATGTTTTTTATTTTCTGATGAAAGTTCGGGTAACTCGTGAATATTTTATCCCTATTACCTTCGATCAACATTTCCTTAGAACCAGATAATAGATAACTAATCTATCTGTACTACTTACTTACAGTGTTAACGATTAAGGATTTCACGTATAAGAATTATTTCTTGATTCTTATGAATCTCAACGGGGCAATCTTTCGAAGGTACCTAGTAAAATTGATTCCACTTATTTCTCAAGCTAAAGCCCATTCATTACAGCTAACGCATATCTACCTATCTACCTTAGCGTTAGCTTCAACGTGCCGAACCTTTGTTTCGGAAATTTTACGGTGATTAAATTTAGGTTTCAGTTCACTGGTAAGGCCGCGTTCACACCCAACGTACTGTGACAAGGATTACTGCGACGAAGTGCGACGCGCAACCACGCGTGCAAAATAGCTACTTCTGTGCGACTCACATTATGTTTACATGCGCAGTTCTTCCAACAAATAAAAATAATTAACAGGTCAAGTCATTTGGGTAATGAATGATTGTGTTCTTTGTTAGGTATGTAACTACTGCAGATAACTCGTATGTATTTGAATTCGAAATGCGGCAAGCTCTACATTAATTTATTGCATTGTAAAACTTTTGAAGTTTATATTAACTCAATAAGTATTCGTTTATATTTATCTGTCACGTTGGTGTGTACTTCTGCCAGACAAACAACACACTTCTTCTAAAGAAAAGTACCTCTCTCCGTAACTCGTCTCTGAATATCATGAAGGTCTGTCTGATATCTGAGTGGGTCTGGAAACGCAGCTGTCTTACACATGGTTGAGGAGTAGCAGGATTCTAGTTTTTATCCTTGTACTTTACGCTTATGAGAACGAACGCAGCCTAACAGTATAAAGTGGAATCGGAATAACGTGGCTCTCCGAAAAGCTTGAATCTGGGGTAGATGTGAAGGCATTTTAGTATTTAGGTACGTCGATTTAAAATCCATGATTGTTATACAGGGTGTTTGGTAGCTAGATACAAAGCTTTAAGGGGATGATAGCCGTGGTATTTTTGAACATTTTTAGCCATATATGTCTTAGCCGAAATTTGATATTTTTTTTTTAAATTGAAGATTTAGAAATTTTAGGAAAATACCCAGAATTTGATAGTCACTAGTCAATATTGCCCCAAAGAGCGTTAATTTAGAAACAAAATCTTTTATTTCGGATAGTTTAATGTGTATTGGACCAAATTAAATAATTTTTAAGTGTCTTTCTTGCCACAAAAACAAAATGGAGGCATTCGAAATTACTAAAAATGTCTTAGGTTGGAACAAAGTCATTTTTCTGTGCTATAAAAAAATTAAAAAAAAAATCCTTGAAATGTTCAAACATTTTTAGAAACATGCCTGTTTATTGTTCTTTCTTTTAAGGTATCACTCATTCACATTGCTTGCTAAATCTGAGATAAAAAGTAAAAACCAAACTCAGGGAGCACTCGCTAAGAGAATGTACTAAGTCTTGGAATTTCACGTTAAAGGTACTTAACTAGTAAATTACATGAAAAAAAGATTAAACTTAAATCATTAATCTTCGGTTTGTTGTGATTTGAATATTAAATTAATTAATTTTACAATTTTTTTTTACATTAATTTTATCTTTGTTTATGTCACTAAATTTACTAGTAAAATTTCAAGACTAGTGCATTCTTAGCGAGTGCTCCCTGAGTTTGGTTTTTACTTTTTATCTCAGATTTAGCAAGCAATGTGAATGAGTGATACCTTAAAAGAAAGGTCAATAAACAGGCATGTTTCTAAAAATGTTTGAACATTTCAAGGAATTTTTTTTAATTTTTTTTATAGCACAGAAAAATTACTCTGTTCCAACCTAAGACATTTTTAGTAATTTCGAATGCTTCCATTTTGTTTTTCTGGCAAGAAAGACACTTAAAAATTATTTAATTTGGTCCAATACACATTAAACTATCCGAAATAAAAGATTTTGTTTCCAAATCAACGCTCATTGGGGCAATATTGACTCGTGACTATCAAATTCTGGGTATTTTCCTAAAATTTCTAAATCTTCAATTTAAAAAAAAATATCAAATTTCGGCTAAGACATATATAGCTAAAATGTTCAAAAATACCTCGGCTATCATCCCCTTAAAGCTTTGTATCTAGCTACCAAACACCCTGTATATTTTAATTATTATTGTTTTCGAATTTGTAGTAGTTTTAGTTTTAGTATCTGCATGTAGGTACATATTGTAATGTATGTGTAATGTATATATTGTAATTGTTTTGCACAATAAAGAGTTTATATCGAATAATTAAAATAATAATGCTTCTTATTTATTATCCTGTTAAGTATTGCTATGGTTTTATTACGACGTAAATTTCTTGAGTATACTTAATTAATATAGGATTTAGATTGGGGAATTAACACGCATAAAAATATTAAAAAAAAACATCTGCGTCATTTCTTAAAGCATGGATAAATCAGAGGTTTTTCTTACAACAAAATACTTAAATTATCAGGTGCTCGCTTTTTAGCTCTGGCTTTTAAGAAATTTAACTGCGTGCAAAATTAAAATTTATTATTGTGGTAAGTATACGCCCGTTAAACATGCAAAACTTGCGTTAACATTGCTGAAACTCACATATGGGGGCTTGTAAGTTTCATTTGCAAGGTTGCAACGTTCTAGTAACGTTTGAGAAATATTGATGCAAAGCTCTAACGGCTCCGCTGTATATATACCCTGTAAGTTTCATAGACCTGATCACTAGAACTTTACACAACTTTCAAATGCAACTTTGCTCAAATGTTTCAATTGTAACTTTCAAGAAAGTTTTCACGAAAACTTTTAATAAATTATAATTTCTATATGTCTACAACGTCACATATGCAACTTGCAGAAAACTTTCATTTAATTAGTTGTGGCAAAGTTACATTTGTAACATAGAGGTAACTTGGGCAATTAATGTTGCTACAATAACGCACATGTAACTTGCAGGAAACTTTCATTCAATAAGTTGTGGCATTTACATTTGTAACATTAACGTAACTTGTGCAATTAATGTTGCTATAATAACGCACATGTGTAACGCTGGTACGGGTCGCGCAGGGAACAGTTGCGGGGAGGTCCGTCGGACGGAGTGTCGATACATGGTTGTTGTGTTCAGGAGTTATATTTAAGAAAAGATATTAAAGAACTTGCCCTTAACAGTGGGCTAACTTTAAAGCGCAATAAAAAACAGGGGTAATGGCCCGAGGAAGCGACCGCCACTGCGATACGGCAACCCGTGCACACACCTGCAAATGCAAAGTCTGATAGACCGGGCCCGTTAACGTCCTAACGAATTAGAAACAGTAACGTGCACACTAGGCTACTCAAACTCGCTTCCTGTGTCTGTTACAAGATAATCATTCAAAATCATCTCGGGTATATATGGACGCTCGGTCAACCAAACGATAGCGCGATGTAACTTGCGCGCAGCGCCATCTGTTGGCGTATTTCGTAAGCTCAGTTGCAGTTGGCCTTAATATAAGTCTTATCGTTTCTGTGTCGGCATACGATACCGCGTTCTATTGCGCGCGGCGCCCTCTAGCGGGTTATCTTATAAATAATGACGTCATGCTACACGTGTAATTTGTACGAAACTTTCATTCAATTAGTTATGGCAGTTACATTTGTAACATAAAGGTAACTTCTTGTGCAAAATATCTTTCAAATTTGAAAGCATTTTAGTCCATTGTGTTGTGGCAATAAAACGTTTTTTAGTACTCCTGGCTTTGTTTCATTTAGGAGAAGGTTTTGGTATTTTAACAGACTTCATGAAAATGATGTTCTCAGTTCCATTTTTCAGTTTAGAAAATATACATTCTAAGATGTAATTTAATTCAATGATGATATTGAATGTTTCAATAAGTTCAGTTTGCAAGGTACCTGCAGTGTCTATAGTGTTATTTCACAGCAACATTGAAACTGTGACGTTTATGATACCTCAAATTTTATATGTTGCAAAAAGAATATTGCTGCAATAATAACACCATAAGTTTCAGATAACTTTGACTGCAAATTGCCTGTAATGTTTTTTATGAAAGTTTCAACAACGTATAAAATGTGTCGTTGAAGCAACATTAAAATACTTATATTTCAAAATGTTAATTGCTGCAATAATCATATTGAAAGTTACAATAAGTTCTGTTTACGAGGTAACTGCAATGTCTATAATGTTATTTCATAGCAACATTGAAACTGTGACGTTTTTGGTACTTTTAATTTTATAAGTTGCAAAAAGTATATTGCTGCAATAATATTGTGAAACATTTCAATAAGTTTAGTTTGCAACGTAATAGCAATGTTCCGTGATGCATGTTGTTAAAAATAGATTGCTGCAACGTTTCATCTGCAATGTTATAAAATAACATCGTAGCAATTTAATAACTGAATATTATAATAAGTTAATACAGCAATGTTGTTTGAAAGTTAAGTAATAAACTTTCACATGTAATGTTGATATAACATCAATCGCAACATTTTTGAAAGTTTCAATGAACATGTTTAATTAAAATTACAGCAATGTTTACATGACCTTTCTTTAGAAACGTTCAAATGGTAAGTCTGTCAACTTGCTAGAAAGGTCCTGTAAGTTTCATGTTCAGTGGGCGGCTTTCGCTGTACTTACAGACCATACAGACTCCTACCAACACCTAACTACAATGCAGGCGTCAAGGTACTTAATTAATAATAATTACCTTGAATCAAGTTATAAGATAAAAAAATATCTCACTAAATCGAAAACAAATCACTTCACACGCACTCTTATCAGTCTATCACTAAACTAAAGAATACATAACTATTCAACGTGCACATTCAAATAGTTAAAGTTATAATTGCGAGCCTTAGTAAAGCGCGAATTTAAATGCAAAAGACGAGGCTGCAACGCGTGGTGTTAAGTCGGACGCCTCTCTCAAAGTAAACTGCGAGCTGAACCCCGCACAACTTCCTGAACTTAATATAACTGTGAAAATAACGATAGTTTAGTTCCAAGACGCTATATGTACCTACCCGTAGCTAAACATTTGAAAAGAAACTTCAGTAAATGCCCAATTACGATAACATCAGCTATTTTCCACTTAGGTATGTCCCATCTACTTGATTGACATTCATTGCGAGTTGAAGATACGAATCAATAATGTTATATCTTTATGTACCTAAAATCAAAATATTAATTGCGTAAGTAAAAAAAATGTACGTATCTTTGAATGGAAACATCTTTTGTAATTAAAAGCAAATGCCGCTCGGTTAAGATATAAAAGTTTGGCAAGAACAATCAAGGGGCCGACTGATTGAACGTTGTTGCGAGCAGTTCCGACATAATGTCTTTTGTCCTCAACAGAATCTTTGGCTACAAAAAGCCCGTTTTAGAAGAAGCTTGTCAATTCAATCTTGAATCTATCTCGTTACCTCTTGCCATCAACAACTTTCACGTTACCAAAACAGAAGCGATTGTCTGCAGCTTAGTGGCGCCCGAGGGTGTGCCGGTTTGGGATACCTATTACCTACTCGGCTCATGCATTACCATAATTGTATTCCTGCAAATTGATCATGACACTGTTGCGCAAGCATGGCTAACGCTGATCCCATTAAGGTAGCACTGTGAATTAGGAATACCTACAGCATAACATGCACCCTTTACAACTGCTTACTTTAATCTCGTACGAACGCCTTTTATAGAATGAAAAGGAGGGAAATATTTTGAGTATAGATATTTGTTAACAGGATAAATTTTCCTTGCAAGCTTAAAAACCGATTCTAGCTAATTTACAGTGGTTGGGTATGCAGATCAGATGTGTCGCACAAGAGCCAGCACTTTTACGCATATATGATCACGGTGTAAAGAGCTTTTTTAAGCTCTAGGACCTAGAGCTTAAAAAAGCTAGAGTCTAGGTAGTTAATTTAGGTATTTGTATCTATTCATTTGGGACTCTCACTCATCTAACAATTATAATTTTTACATACCCAAATACCCGCTTATTATTTCGTGAATTAAGTAGAATCCTACAGCTACAGCCCAGTTCTAACAATTGATACAATTCACCATTTTCTTGCGCGCTGACAGGCCCTTGTTGATACGGGCAAGTCCAGTAAAGGGCACAACAAATATGGCCGCGCACAATGCCGTATAAATTTCAGCAAATGACGAATGGCCAGAGTTTGTGTGGCCGGCCGCCTGCCCGCTAATGACTCACACTTACGAACTGAGAAGAAGCTTAATTTTCTATACATTTATTAAGCAGTATGATCAAGTAGACAAGTAATTTGAGTAGTCAAGTTTTAAAGGAAAATGTATAGGTCCAAGATCAAACAGACATTATTGAATAATTTGCGAGACTAGCAAACAGCTTTTGTCCCTCCGGTTGCCTCTTCCCCTCCACAGTCGCATTTCTCAACCAATTCTCGTGAAATTTTGTTAGCAGGTTCGGTAATAATAGTTAGTCAGTTTTTGAATTTTTTAAGGTTGTGAAAATTATATATCAGCCATTTTAAAAATTTCTCTTGAGCGTAACTGTTTTGCCCGAACAATTTTTTCATCTGATAAACTTCGAGGGGTTTTCTGGCGGGGTCTGCAGCTCACAGAGCGATATAGCTTTATTTTCCTGCTCAAAATATGCCTTCCGCCAGTTCCTGAAGCTGGAAGACCGTGCACCGAGCACACGGAATAATTCGTCGAGATCTATGGCGCTTTACTTAAATTAGTATTTTAACGCTAACGCCAAAACTTAAGTAAAATTAACGGAGCTAGTGGAAAACACGATTATCCACTTAGTCGACTATCTTAAAAACGATCAGCTGCCGTTAATACCTATATACCGGATTTTGATCTAAAACTACCGTCGGGAGGTGGCTTCGTATAAATACTAGGTAGTATAGTAGGTACATTCTGTAGCACTGGTGACTAAGATTCAAATCTCGATACAAAGGAAAAACCTGAGTGCGATTCGGACTCTAAGGGCTTAAGGGCTCTATTTTGCATTTTGACTAGAACTATAAAAACAAACATGCATATCACTACATAGTAATTAGTATAAAACAAAGTCGCTTTCTCTGTCCCTATGTCCCTATTTATGATTATATCTTCAAAACTACACAACGGATTTTGATGCGGTTTTTTTAATAGATAGAGTGATTCATGAGGAAGGTTTTTATGTATAATTCTACGCAGACGAAGTCGCGGGCAGAAGCTAACTAGTTATAACTATAAACCAGTTCTTTTTATGTCATTCGCAGATTCTCCATACACCTTTTACAGGGTCTATTGTTCAACAGTTTTAATAGTTAACGTCGGTCGTATGCGTGTCGCTAACTCTCCACTTATACCTACGTAATCTGCTTAGCAACTTTGATCCGTTATTTATTTAGGGATCATCAAGTTGAAGATTTACGCGCTCCCAAGGATAAGATACGCGGCGCGTAATTAGTCCAACTTTGAATTTGGTGACCGCCGAGACTCCGCGTAAACGAGCCAATTTGTTCTGCGCCACAGCTTTTAATGCTTTTTTGGGTAAAGTTGAAATCTCGTTATTTACTAAGTTCTTTTGCCTGTTGTTTATAAATCAGTCTTATTTTTATCTCGAATGCGTTTTTTCGCCTTACCGGAACGGTGGTGTGGATTTTAACGCGCTGTATAATTACTACGATCACCTACACGATACGTTGTCGCCTGGTTCACTCATTAAATTTAATATTTAAATACATACTTGGCGCAAAAGTTCTGTTAAAAAACTATTATTTTTAGTTACTTGCCTTTTGAGTTCTTGACCACTGTTAGAAGTTTCTGTGTCGAGGTTTTGAAATATTTGAATTAAATTTATGCGAAGTTAACAGTTACGCTTATCTAGTAATTCATATAGACCCACTTAGACCAAACAAAGCTACTGAGAGTATCTACACATATACCTACATGCGGGACCTACCTACAGGTACTACAACGCCGAAAGGTCTGTCACAGCACAGTTCCGCACGGGTAGCTAATAATTTGGTACCTACTACAAGTGTTTTTAGCTGGACAGCTTGACCGACATGACCCCTAACATAAGCGCTACCTACCTAGCTTCCTTCTTATTTTTATTATATATTTATTTACATACATACATTCTTATACATATGTATGTATGTACATAAATCAAGTATTTATCCCTTATGGGGTAGACAGAGCCTAAAGTAATAAGACCTATTAGGACAAAGATAATATGTAGGCTACTTACATACAATACATACGAGGCAAACACATAACCCTCCTTTTGGGCTTCGCCGCAGTCTGGTAATAAAAATATCACATTCTCGTCACATCCTTCAACAGAACGCCACACAGAATCTACACGTTTTGCTGAATAAGATATTAAACATTCAAATTTATTCACAGAATAGTATTTTTATCCAGAATTTAATGGGGCAGTCGTCGTAGAGCTAATGTATCGTACACCATTGTCGTCCTGTGAACTCAGGCGCGCGAAATGTCTTGACGTCCACCGTCGCTTTATAAAGACGTTTCGTGGAGACCCAAAGTCACAAGTCTCCTAGCAGAGCAAACGATAAGGTTAACAGCTTTACAAGCTTAAAAGACGCTCCACTTGATAATATTACTCTTACTTAGTGTTTTTGTGTTCAAGATGTCACCAAAGCTAAGTGCGACGTCGGTGGTGGCTCTGGTGCTGTTTTGCTGTGCTGTGCTGTGCATCGAAGGGGCTCGGGCGCGCTGCCGGCTGCGGCGACACGTCCACAAAGCTATGCAGACCGACTTCACGGGACGCCGTTGCTGGGACGACGTGAAGATACAGTCCTGTTGGGGTTATTGTCTGTCTTATGAGGTACGGAGGTTCTTGAGCATGTGGTCGCACCAGTTTTTAGCAGAGTTCTACCGCATTCACTGATATAGTTTTGCCACATCCCAGAAACTCTTGGACAAGAAAGTTGTCGTTTGGCATAACTTAGTGTTTTATGTAGCTATACGATTTCGACATATAGGTACCCCCTTTTATAAATGTATTATACCTAGGTAAGTTAAGTAGAATTTAAATAGTTACTGTTGTAAATCTATTTTATTCTGAAAAAATGACTTTCTGCCAAGTTTCTTGCGGCGCATTCTTCTTAGCAATGATGGTCTTTCCGAATGCGCTGGTAGTTTCAAAATAAGACATGTATAAGAGCCCCTTGGCGGCCTCTTTGCAAAATAAACTTTTGATTTTGATTTCAACAGATATCAGACTGGCGGTTCCCATACAAGGAGTCTCATCATCCGGTGTGCTTGCACGACGAGCGCAAGCACGCCTCCGCCAAGCTGAAGAACTGCGATCCTGGCGTCGAGCCCGGAACTGACGTTTACCACTACATCGAGGCTACCAGCTGCAAGTGCCAGGTACCAACTGATACACATGCCTATAGATACATATATTTATACAGATGCTGAAAATGTTGGCAAAATTACAAATTCTTACATACATACACACATCACGTCTTTATCCCTTACGGGGTAGTCAAAGCCTGAATAAATTATTATTCTCAAAGAAATAGGTACGTACATAAAAAGGCATCCAAATTTAAATGGGTTCAGCGCGTTAGAAAATACAGTAGGTACCTATTTGCATTTTTAATAATGAGCTTGAATGCTTTAGTGAAAAAAGGGAACTTGCCTGCCATTATGATATTTATAACAACGTACCCAAAACCCGCCTATGCTATGGGTGTCCATGGTTGACCCTATTTAAAAAAAAAACTCCGATCTGACTTCAACTACGACAAAGGCACTTAACCCCACTATCAAAACTGACTCACAGTAATCGTAACATTCTATTCAAGATCCTCAAACATAAGCATTTCTGGCAATAAAGATGTCTAGATCCCGAGTAATTTTAGCAAGCAGTGGGGAGAGTAGAATAAACCACCTGTTAATACCCAATATACTTTTCGCTTACCTAATTACTATAGACCGACCGCTTAAATGAGTCCTCGCCCTTGCATGTACTGGGCGCAGGGTAGGACGACAAAGGGGCGACAGCGGTGCAGGCGGGTAAGGCGCCTGCCGCCCGCACCTCTCTCGGCCCCCTATGTCGCCAACCCCGAGCCCCTGTGCCGCGCGAGCGAGGACTCATTTAAGCGGTCGGTCTATAATTATGTATATTTCTTTCTGGTAACAAAAACATGAAACTCTTTAACTAAATTGATTCCAGGCATGCTCGTCAGAAGACACGAGTTGCGAGTGGCTCCCGCCCGATTCCAACCTACTCGGAGGCTTGGTGCTCAAAGAAGAGCTCGAGGAGGAACAGGATTAACTCACACACTAACGACCCCGATTTACGCATTGTCAATCTAAGTACCTACCTATCGCAAGTTCAAACAATGTCAGTCTAAAATGAGATAAAGGTTTTAAAAAACAAAAGGTGGTTTGTTATTTGAACATGATATCAATTAAAATTTGAATTTAACTTAACCTTAAGTTAAAATGAACAAAAAAATTTTACCTTGCTACTCCGCTACTCACGTGCAAAATAACCAAGCCTGTGTGAAATATATATGTTTTTCATGCAATCCCTCTCTCCACTGCTGCCAATAAAACACACATAAATCCCACATACAAACGCGTCAGTGTTTGTGTGGTGTAAGGGATAATTAAGTTTAGCGGAGTAGCAAGGTAAAAATTTTTTGTTCATTCAAATGGACCTCCGCAAAGTAACGCCTGATTCAATAAAATAACCTTAAGTTACCTTATAAAAGGGTGACTCACGTGTATAAGTATAAAAATTTAGTGTGTAAGATTTGGAATGGACTGGCGGCTGAGGTTTTCCCAACTTGCTATAACATAGGGGCCTTTAAAAGGCGAATTTATTACTATTTGCAAGGCCGGCAACGCACCAGCAGTCCTAAAATCCTAAAAGTGATGTAGTGTAGGTATCTATGAGCGGCGGTGATCACTTAACATCAGGTGGACCATCCATTATGCCCGTTTGGTTTGGCGTTTAAATATTTAAAAAAAAATGTTGTTAGGTACCAAAGCTGTGAAAAATATTGTATTCAATAATCTCTCTAATTGCTCATTCATTTATTCGGCTTAATGTAGGAATCGATTCGAAAGATAACGACTAACGAGTCGAATAGGTGAAGACATGATAACTCACTGTGTCCAAATTATTTAAAAAAAAACTTCTGAATTAAATAAGTCAATTACTATTTTTGTCGTTCACTCGTGACCACCTCGTAACGGTCTCTCACATTGACAGTTTTGAATATAAATGTGATTTTATAAATGTCTTTTTTAGTAATTTTTGGTATGGTAATATTTTATCTTGCCGTCACCGTCATTGCTCGGCTACGGCTGTCGGCTAGTCAGTCGGCTATACATACATACACATAAATGATATCTATCGTTTTCAGTTTCAAGTTATTCACGCATCGACTTTCTTATGGGAAATGAGAAATGTTTGAAGAAAACTCGTGTTACTGAAAGAATGAGTCATATAATTACATGCAAAATAATTTGTGCTAGTGTGGGGAGTGACAACAACACATAAACTAAAATTTTATTAGAACAACAAGTAGTGAATTCATTGTGTTAAGTGTTATGGGCAGTGACAGTCATGAAATACTACTTCTGTGTGATTATTGTTTGCATGTTTTCGAATCAAAGTCGTGCTTTGAATCCTGAAAAGACCGAATATTCACCTGCACCGAAGGGAAACTCTACAACCGAACAGAAAGTATGGAACATAAAACTTGACATCTACTTCTCGAAAACATTCCCAAGCGTGATTAAAAAGCCCCTTAAATCTGATTTTCGGCTAAGATGCGAGGCGATTATGAATTTCACACGCGTCGAAACGTACACCAAGAGTAAAGAAGGCGTTGAAACTTCTCTAAAGGAGCTGCCGCCCGACCATATCCTCCAGAGACTCATGAAGAACGTAAAAATGTACTGGAGAAAAGACAATAAAAATATTTTCAACACCACTAAAGTGAAAATAATCAACAGAATGGACAAAAGTAATGGCACCATTGGTACTAATTTGAGGATAAAAGATATAGATTTGAGTGATGAAGGTAATTACACCTGTGTTATAAGACAAAGTTTTGAAAAAAATCAAACTACAATGTTAAAAATTGTAAAGGATGATGATGAAAATTATGAAATACCAACATACTCCTCATTGCCAATTGCTGAAATCAACAACCAGTTAGAGATGAGTATTGCAACCACGCCTGACCTGCTGGCCCAGGACATTAGGTCCCAGCATGTCAATGTCACAGCGGCCCGCAACTCTACGGTTCCCATGCGCCTGGAGCCCATCTGTCAGGAGTATGTGGGCAATGTGTGTGCTGAGCATCTCAGAGGCCAGCATGTGTACATCCCATATCACACAACCCAGTCTGCTCAGGAAGAAAAGCTTATGACAGCAATGCAGGTAACAAAGTACTCAAATGATATAAGCTCCAATTGTGAAGGCTATGCAGTACCCAGTCTCTGTTATTCAACATTCCCAATATGCAGGGATCCATTTGTGACTAATGAAAATTTCTTGAAGGAAGCAAAACTGTTAATTTCTCAACATGGTGAAGTTTTGTCAGAGTTGAATAAGAATATCACAGCACAATTTGACTACCGTTACAACTCCACAATTCTCAGACGTGTTTGTAAACAAGATTGTGAAATATTAGAGAATGAGTTGTGTCAAACAGAATATGCTATTGCTAAGAGGCACCCACACATAGGGCAGCAGATCACATTAGAAGAGTGCCAGGACCTGCCTGAGGATGACAAGGACTGTCTCAAAATTGGCTTGGGAGCATTGATGGTGTCGGATGATGAATGCTACTGGGAAAATGGGAGTGGTTATTTGGGTAGAGTTCAAGTCGCAAGCAATGGAATGCCTTGCATTGAGTGGTCTAAGCAGCTCCATTTACGAGTATCAGAACACCCTGAGCTGGCCGGCCTCCACAGCTACTGCAGGAACCCAAAGGGAATCAAATCACAACCATGGTGTATTGTTGACAATGAGGGCAAAACAGAAAAACAGCTATGTGATATTCCCAAGTGTGCCCATAAGATTTGGATCTACATTGTTATAATTTTCCTTCTGACTACATTAACCATCATAGGATTCATTGTTTGTTTATGCTACAAAAACAAAAACAAAAACAATGCTGCTGCAATCAGAGATATCAACTTGCCAAATGCTGATAAAAATATCTATGGGAATTCTAGATTAAATTCCCCAATAGAGATGAGTGAATTATTGACAAACCAGAATTTGAATAATCAACCTCACCTTACCAGGCCCACAAGGGGCAATGGGATTCTCCGGATACCACAGTACTCTCTTTCACAAATAAAGTTTTTAGAAGAATTGGGTGAGGGTGCATTTGGAAAAGTGTACAAAGGGGCTCTGAAAAAAAATGGAGAGACTCACTATGTTGCTGTAAAAGCATTGAAGGAAAATGCTTCAGCCAAGACACAGGCTGATTTTAGAAGAGAAATAGACTTGATTTCGGAACTGACACATGATAATATAGTGTGCATAGTGGGAGTTGCGCTGAGGGAGGAGCCTTTGTGCATGCTGTTTGAGTTCATGGCGCGCGGAGACTTGCACGAGTTCCTCATGGGCCGCGCGCCGCCCTCGGGCAAGGGGCTGCCGGCCATGCGCCTGCTCAGCATCGCACACAACATTGCCTCGGGGATGCAGTATCTAGCATCACACCATTACGTGCATAGGGACTTGGCAGCAAGAAACTGTTTAGTGTCTGATGATTTTGTTGTAAAAATATCAGACTTTGGGCTATCCAGAGACATATACAGTTCAGATTATTACAGAGTAAGTAACTGCACTTGAACTACATTTGAACACCAAACTTCTCAAATTTGCTTTCTCAGTAAATATTTGTTCTCCTCAGGTACAATCAAAAAGCCTCCTTCCTGTGAGGTGGATGCCTCCTGAGTCCATTCTGTATGGCAAGTTCACAACTGAAAGTGACATTTGGTCCTATGGAGTTGTACTGTGGGAAATTTACAGTTATGGCTTGCAGCCATATTATGGGTAAGACACTTCTATTCATAACACCTAACTGTCCATGTATGATTAAAATTTGCATTTCCTTGTCTAGAACGAAACATTCAACCATGTTATTGTATTATTTTCTTCAATTAGGAACTGTTCTTGTAGAATGTGTGTACAACACATTTCAGAGAACAGCTTTTCATAGCAGCTTTGTTCACTACATTGTCTGCCGTGATTTTTTAAAAGGCAGTCTTCTGACAAAATTAATTTTTGAGAGAAACGCAATAGCAGTCTTTTTTTAGGTTTTTTTATTATAATTCATTCGTTTAAGAGAATAAGATTTACGTTTTTTTATTTTCGGCGGAGGGGTGTCTGTTTAATCTTATAACCTATATTTTGCTTTATATTTTACTCGTTCGGTGCATTGTCAGAAGACTGCCTTTTAAAAAATCACGGCAGTTGTGTTTCCTTATCTAGAACTAGCGACCCGCCCCACCTTCGCACGGGTTATCAAATTATGTATATGTATAAACCTTCCTCTTTAATCACCCTATGTTGCGTAGTTTAAAACATCCAAGATGCATACAAACAGCACAAAGTGACTGTTTTATGCTGAGAAGATTTTGTCAACTGTAGTACTCTATATATTTCGCCCTATTGCCTGTTTTTTGTGTTGTACCTACCTAATTTAATGCGAATGTTCACGGAGGCAGATACATCATCATGGTGTGTTTTGAGAGCCAGGGATGATTAGTTAAATGTCTTGTTGTTGCAGATACAGCAACCAGGAGGTGATAGCGATGGTGCGCGGCGGCGAGCTGCTGGCAGCGCCGGCGGCCTGCGCGCCCGCCATGTACGCTCTCATGCGCGACTGCTGGCGGCACGTGCCACAGCGGAGGCCTAACTTCGAGGAGATCGTCAGCAGGTAACCATCCTCACGGCCATCCTCTCCCCACTAAAACCTGCCTTGAAATTAAGTGTTTAGATTTCATGGCATCATCAAAAAAGATACCTAACTAAAACGACTTCTATGCAGAATACAAGGCTGGATCCAAAGCGGCGGGTGTCCTGAGAGCGCGGCCTCCGAGTCTGGTAGTAGCGAGTGCGGGCGGTCGCGCGAGCCGGCTGAGCGCGCGCCGCTGCTGCCGCCGCACGCCTCCAACGGCTCCCTCGCAACCAACAGCCTCAAAAAGCTCAGCGTCGCCGGCTCCAGCTCCAAGGTCGACGACTGTGCCTCCTGCGAGGGCCCCCCTCTCGCCCCTAAAAAGAAACACAGCTCCGCCTCCCTCATAGACGCTGACCGGACCAAGGACACCGTCGTCAGGATACCCAACACTCAATACGGTAACGAGATATAAATAGCTGTTGCATGCGCATAGGTAGCCAATTAAAGATTTGATCGAGAGCCCGGGAGCGTTTCCGTGTCATTATTAAAATATATGAAGTAATTTTAAATCATACTTATTTGTCCTGCAGAGACGATTGAGAATGATGCTACAAAAACCGTTGAATGTTTAAATTTTGAGGTGAGCAGTTCTACATATTTCGTAAGTTAGTGAATTTGCAGTTAAAAGTCTGCTACAAATTCGCTCTTGGTTTCTTTTCAAATGCAATTCCTCCATGTTTAGTTTAAGTTTTACCCTCGTCAATTGTGTGAGTATTTTACGGTCTGGCACGCCATTTGGGCCTCTGCTGATACTAGGCGTCCCTCCAGCCCGCTCTGCTCAATATAAATAAACAAATAAACTTAAGTGTTGTTTGTTCCAACTGTCTAAACAGGTTCAATAATAAAATTGTTACGGTCCAAAACAGATACATGTGTATAGGTTTGAAGTATTGACTGACTGATTCCTGATTCGTAATTCGTTATATCGAATCTAGGTGAATTATTTATCGTGAATGTATCAATTTCTATTACTTTTTCTTAGTTCCTGATTTTAAGTGTTTTATGATGTTAGTACTTGTATTACTTAGCTTAATAATGACTGGTAGATAATAATTTATTATTTATTTGTATTGTAATAGACTTAGGCCGCTTTTGTAATTTGCCATTCACGGCCAAACCGCCGACTTGCGTCTTCAAACATTTTCATAGGTTTTCTTACTTGTTTCGTGACGTTAATTACGCCGTGGCTCGGCGAATTATAGAAGCAGCCTATGGGTGTCTGGAAATATTACATGTTATAATTACATTGGAAGCCACTAGTGCACTGAAGCGCGGAGCCGACGGCGAGCTGTCCGCCTTTACTTTATGTTATGCGTGTTTTGAGAAAAAACACTTTCTTCATTAGAGAGTGAACATATGCATGATTTCGCAGACAGTATAGTAGTATAGTTGCCAATACATTTATTTGACTATTCGTGAATCTTGTTACGTTAGGTATGGTGGGATAAGGTGCATAGATGGTCAGTGAAGTATTGGCGGACTATACCATACTTTCGTTAAAGACGATATAAGACTTTTATTTTAATTACACCTTTGGTGCCCATGAACAGTGACCCCCCTTTTTCATGAACGGTTGTTAAGCTTCTGTTAACATAACAATAAATTTGTTTGTCTGATCTGTCAATTTGAATTTGACATTTAGTTTTGCCCGACACGGAAAAAAACGTTATTTTTTGTTATAATAAGCCTGTGTAACCTGTAATGAATAAGGGGTCAATTTTCATTTATTATAATTTTAGGTGTCTAGATGATTATACCGAGCCGGTACTTATTTTTTGTTGTTGTGTAGAGTGTACCAAATTGATGTTAAATTTTGGGTGACCATTAATGTTCGAGGGTGATTTTTTATGATTCTAAACAGTATTAAAAAGTAGGCAGATGAAGTCTGGAAAACCCTAGAGAATAAACATGACCCACTAGTTGGCAGCCCTTCACCTCGCATGATGGTCATACAATTCTCTGTTATTTGTCTTGAATATGCCCTTAAATAATAAGGTGTTACCGATCTCGATCGTCAGTCAAATGAGGCAGAGAGAAGAGAGCAGTGTGTTATGACCCACTTTTTTGCTAAAAACTGGTAGCAAATGTCATTCTTATGGCCTCTTTCCGCCAAAGATGGATATTATATCCTTCGTTAGTCTGAATGCCTATGGTAGATGATAGATGTATCATGTATCCATCAGCATGCGATGTAAAGGGGCTCTACCTGCATCACCATAGGCTGCAACTTCGGTGACTCCTACAGAGAAAAGCGAAAAGCGGCATTTGATTGACAACTTTTGTATTTGATAAAATGTTAAGATTTGTATGACTGTAGACTACAGAATGTCGGGAGCGAGTACAGCTGTCTTTAATTTACAATGAACCTTCCTTGCCTGTAATTAACGCCCATATTTTATAAGTAGATTGTAAGAATACATAGTAAGTACCTAAATAATATGGTTTACACACGTAAAACATTTTGTACCTTAAGTATTTAATTTTTTGATATATTTAATTTTATAGTACTTCCAGTACTTGCCAAAGACTTCTTTTTGTATGTGATACATTTACTTTTTACCTAGATGTATTAGTATGATTTCGTAAAATTTATTTATAAATCAGTTTTCTAAAAATGCGGTGTTTTATTGTCAACAAATATTTAATGAACATTTTATTATAAAAATAACATTAACAGGTAACATTAACAATATCATAAAAATAATTGATTTGTACGTTTCGTGCAGAACAAACCAAGACGGGCTACTCAGGTTTGGTCACGGCGGGGGTCGCCTCCGCCTCCGCGTTCTTCTTGACGATGAGCATCTCCCCGTGGACCTTCATGTGGACCTTGAGGTTATTGTTGCCAGTGAAACGCATGTGGCACTTCTTGCAGGCATATGGCTTCTCTCCTACGAACCAAATAACATCACATTTAATAAGGACGAAAACGCAGTAACGTTTTTTTCTTATTTAATTTCGGCCTTTTGTTCTACTAGGTAAAGTCAAACACTACCTACCATAAGATAGGAAGAGTAATGGCTAATTTTGCTGCTAAGCAACTGTTTGCGTTTGATGTGTTCCGGGTTAAAGTAAGACCGCCGATGAAAATTACTGACAGATGAATTAAATATTCGTATCTTGGCTCAGTAGGCTGGCAACGCATTGCAATCCTCTGATGTGGACAACTTGCACCGTATTGCATACATGAAACGAGAACTATACCAACACCTGCATCTAGTGCAGTAGTGATGGGCTTTCTAAAATCGGATACCAGTGGCCTGTTTCTCCACCTCCACTTTACACGTCTAAACCAGCAACATTGGCCCAACCAACCAATCAGCGGTTAGAATTTGACGAATGTTTCTGATTTAAACATGTACAATTGGCATTGCTCATTTTTTTTATTTAGTATGCTCCAATTCGAAAACCATTTCGAGGAAAACCATCAATTATCCGATTTATCTTGTCCGATTTCAAAAATACTTTATGATTGCAGATTTTTTGTAAAAGTACTTTGAACCTTTGTTTGACCGAACGACCGGGTTTTTAGACAGAATCTAGCATCGAATGTTTGCCACAAAAATGAAAAAAAAAAATTACCTACAGCAACTGTCACGTGTCACTGTCAAATCGACAAAACCATAGACAAAGCCCTTTTTTTTATAGCCAGCCGAACGAAGGCGATTGGGATTCTGTCTAAATTCACGAATTATCAAACAGCGAAAAAATATTTATTATTAATTAACAAAGCTACGTAAAAGCATAATATTCAAATTAGTTGCTTGAAATAGTCCATTTTATCAAATAAAGGTGTTAAAAGCACAGCTTAAAAAAAAATGAACAATGCCAATTGCAACTAGTCGTTTCGCACCTGTGTGGACGCGGCGGTGCTTGATGAGCACGGAGGGCGAGTAGAACCGCTTGTGGCAGACCTCGCACTGCTGCGTGGGGTTGTTGTCGTGCTTGTCGCCGTGCACCTTGAGCGCCGAGCGGCTGCGGTACGTGGCCGGGCAGCGCGCGCACGCGTAGCGCCGCGCCGCGCCGTGCGTCGCCACGTGCCGGGCCATCTGCACACACGCGAACATTATCCACTAGCTTTTACCCCGGGTACAATAACCGTTAGTCATTTTTTTTGTCATTATCAAGGGTGTCGCCAGCCGATGACCAAGAACGGGGCTTGTACTCGTAGAAGTCTATCGGTATGTCAAACAGTACGGCGGCACTTGAATGTCAACAATGCCAAAAAATAAAGGTAACATTTTTCGATTCTCCACGGGAGAGGCAACAGCCCAAATTGGCGACGCCCTAGTTCAGAAATAAATCGCTTTATGATTAAAGAAAACTATGTCAACCTATACCAAGTTCCAACTGGCTACGATATGGGTATCTTTAAGAGGCGAGTGTACCATTTCTTGCAAGGCCGGCAACGCGCTAGCAGTCCCATTGGTGCTGTAGTTGTCCATGGGCGGCGGTGATCACTTACCATCAGGTGCACCGCATGCCCGTTTGTCGGATTTAATATAAATAAAAAATACCTACGTTCCGAACTTCAATTTTATGAGACAAAATATAGACCCCATTTACCTACTTCGTATCTGCGCATACCCTTTTCTACCCTTTACCCGCCGCCTCGCTCGTGTGAAAATCAGATTGATTAGTTGGACACTTTTGCGGGTGGAAGGACCTCGTGCAAGGTTCGTTAGGGATCGCAACCACCGTGTTACTCGCTTGCGCAGCTGAATTCCGGCGTAAAGAATTATGACAGTCGATGAAATTATTGGCACAAGAAGTATTCTGTCTTAGCCCTTTAGGCTGGCAAGGCAACGCATCTGCAATCGTCTATTGTTGCTGGTGTCCATATGTGGTGGTGGTCACTTACCATCAGGTGACCAACATGCTCGTTTGTCTTACTTGTCGTATAAAAAACGAACAAGCTTATTGTGTTCCTTTAAAAAGATCTCGATTTATTTCATCTTTAGTTTCATATAAACTGAGATTGAAATCTAGAGATTGCACTTTAGTTAGGTAGTACGATTCATTTGAAGAGTTCGAAATTAAGTAGTGTTGTGGCGATCGATTTACCCCTTTTCGTAGACTTTTTCCGCAAATAGGACATATTTGGCTGTTTTCCGTACAAGCATGCTTCGCCAGTTTTTCAGGATCAGCAAAAACTCTTTCGCAGATTTTACATATTCGTTTATTAGGTGAATGCTTTCTTATGTTGTGAGTCTGGAAACGGAAAAGCATATTATTGATAAGTACAGTCGAGGGCATATTGTTTGTGGCATAAAGGTGTATTGATAGATGTTTTGGCGTCGTGGTAACGTACATTATATTTATGCCCTTGACAGTACCTGAGCCATTGAGCTTTGCCCGGCGTCTCCTAAAAGATGGCGCTACCCGTCACAGATTTAATTCAAAATTTGAGTTCCATTCTTGTGCCATCATTAGTCGGGAAGTAACATCCTAAACTACGCATCAGTTTTAAGTTTAACAATTTAAAATAGAACAAACAAACTACTTACTTTAAGGCCACTAATATATTTACTACTATATCCACACAAATCACACACGAAGCGGCGCACGTCGCTATGCCCCGATATATGTAATTTTAACTGCTGTTTGTTATGATACCTGACAAAATATAATATCTTTAAGCTATTCACATGCATAGTATAAAATTAATAAATTCGTAGAAGGCATGTTAAAATACTTACACTTTGGAACAGATGTCGCAAACGTACTTCCTTGTTGAATGTGAGCGCCACATATGCTTTGATAACTTCCTTGGGGTAGTAAATTTTTTTAGACAAATTGCGCAGTTGAGAGCGGCGTTCTAGAATAGAGGCGACGGGTATATTATAAGTTTACTTCATCATAATACACAACACTAAGAAAAATAGTTACAGCAAACAGAGCATACTAACATAAGGTAAAAATATTTTACATACTGACAAGCACAAAACTGCCTAGATTTGCCTTGTATGGAAAGTGACTCGCCGTTTTTAGTTTTGTTCGTTTGGCAGTGTATGTGATACACGATAGGTAAAATGTTTTTGAAGAAATTTAACCTGATTGATGATTTTCGTGTTTTTGTAATATTATATTGAGATAGGTTTTTAAGGAAGTTACATTAAGTTTTTTAGTTGCTTTCACATTGCATTCAAGGCACTATAGGTATAGGTATTATATGTATATGTCGTGTTAAAGGTCAAATTGAGGTGAAAAACTTAAGTAAACAACCTGTTGTATGTAGTAGTGTACAGAACTGATATGGGAATTAAGTCATTTTTCTAATTTGGAACATCAATTCGTGTATTCGCACACATTATTCACACATACAACAGGTCGTTTACTTAAGTTTTTCACATATAAATCTATTAAATTAGCTCCTGTCAAATCTATCAAAATGATAGATGGAATAAAGTATTTTTTTCTATAAAATTACTGGTCTAATATAGTTACTTACTTTTACACCACAGTGGACCTTCCAATAATGGAACTCCAGATGGGTGTGTGACCTAAATTTCTGATGACACAAGTGGCACTGCTGATTCTTGACCGTATGCAGCAGCCGGTGAGCTAGCAGCTGTGGCCAGTGCTCGAACCTGGTTGTCAGGACTGGGCACAGACGACAACAGCTGTCTGTTTTGTGCTCTTCCAAGTGCTTGTTCAATGTATCTTTGTCATTAAATAGCTTGCCACACAACCCTGAAAAACAACAAAATATAAGTCAAAATTCATCAGCAAGCAAAAATTTACTTTACAGTACAAAGTAATAGGTACAAGCATATGCTATGGTTGAAGTGCAAAAAAACAAATTCTAGCTTCTAGCATTTACCTGTTTGAAACTAGAACAAGTGCATCAACATACTTTGTACAACGTTAAATTTGAATAAAATGATTTCTATTTCTTTCTTATTCAGTTACAGTTAACTACTTATACTTTTTATAATTCGGTGCTTACCACAAGCTGGATCATCACTGATTATTTTTGTATAGTTTTCCTCTAAAATTGGATACTGACATTTTTCATTTTTTACTTTTTTACTAATGGGCTTCTTTTTCTTCAATCGTTTTTTGCCTTTTTTCTCTGATAAATCTAAAATAGAAATCATTACATTAATATCATCATCATCATCATCTCCAGCCCATATACGTCCCACCCCTGGGCACAGACCTTGTCTCAGAATGAGTATAAACATAGAGAATTGAATATAAACAATATTTTTTTACAGTGCACATATTTCTAAACCTGAACAAAATACCACCCACAACAACCCACACTCACAATCATGCTAAACATGGTCTTTAGGTCTTGTTATCTTAGGCTCTGCCAACCCCATAAGAGATAGACTAGATTTATATACATATAGTCAAGAGCAAAAATATTACTATTATACCTTTATGGCACAAATACACATATTTGACAGGATGTCTGTATCAATATTTATGCCCTCAACTGTATGTATGTATGTGAATAATAATAACTTGGGTACTTAATCCAGCGGGCATGTTTACAACCTTAATAAGCTTGATGAGAAATGGAATGTTACTTAAAATGCTGTAAGCACCTTACCAATTTCGTTTTTCACTTTGATTCCATTCTCATCTTCATATTCTGATTTGGTATCAAAATCAACTTCATAACTAGAATCATAACTTTCATGTTTAATCTCCCCTTTTATAGTCAATAGGTTGTCATCTTGAACCAGCTTTTCTAATTTAACTGTCTGTGGAGCATAAATCAAACAATATTTTATAATATTTTATAAATAATGAAGTTTAATGACTCTCAAAGGAAATACTTATTTTGTGGAAGAACTTAAATCTGTATGATGTGCTATAAGTGAAAAATACATTTAAAATTTTAGGAAATAAACTTTGGTGGCTTATCACAAATAATGGTGCATACGAAACCATAAACCAGACAAACTAAAAAAAACATTGTTTGTTTAATTTTATATGTACTTTGGTTTCTTATTCAACAAGAGCTGAGGAAATACCCTTATTAATGGACAAGCCTTGTTTGGGAAGGCCCATGTCCAGCAATGGATGTCTTGCGGCTGATATTATGATGAATGGAGAAGATGTGAATCGCATACTTGACTAGAGCAGATATGTTGCAGAGCCAACTCAGAAGAAGTGCATTTATTTCGGAATTCTATGAAGTAGTTCACAGTTTCCGCACAAGATTGACAGAAATGTTGGGACTTCCCATCCGATACCTCGATCTGCAATAGAACAAACAAGTTTATGGAATAATTTTTCCCAATGCTTTAACAAAAGAATCGTCAACGATAACAAAGAATATTTATTTTTAGTGAGAGGTATTCTAAAAGCTATAAATTAACACCTCTAAAATTCTGACATTTACAAAAATTGAATGTGATCTTTAAGATTATTCAATAATGAATATTAAGAAATATTATAATTAAACGTTTAATGATCATAATCTGGCTGTATAACACAACAGTGCAGCGTTACGATAAACAAAATCGTACTTACATTTAAACTCGTAAGCAAATTGTAATTATTAACAAAAGTATCATCGAATATAAACAATTCCACGTCTGAAGACAAACATGCTCTGCATAAGTCCATTTTGTACTAACAGTCAAATTAGCAGATTTTGTTTGTAATTTGTTTTATGTTGTTTCCATCAAATAAACCAAGAATTAACCAGACTAAAAATCAGCGACAGCAATCATAGAGTAACTTTTTACAGGAATGTCAGCCAGCGCAGACAGCACAGCAATAATATTTTGGAAATGTCGAACGAACGAAACGAAACGAAAGTGACATTTCTGACATTTGACTTACAACATTTTTCTATTAAAAATTAATGAGATTACATCCTGTACTAAAAGAAAAATCATTTTGTCTTGAGAATACAAAAAAAAGATATCACGTCGTATAAACCTGATGAGGCCCAATCAAGAACAATTTGAATTAAAGTGATTAATAAAACAAATTTGGCTGTATGGGTTTAGTTTGCTTTGCAGTTGTATTTTTTTTTTTTTTTTTTTTTTGTGGCTTTCACCCTTGCATTATTCTAGCAAGGCGTATTTCGCCAATGTCGACGTAGTGACATTACACACGTGAGGAGATTGTTCAGTTCAATTTTGATTGATTTTTGGGGAAGGAGCAGACAGGAAACCTAAAACAAATAACACATGTTATGGACGGTACAGACAGCACATGACGTTTTGACAATTTTTTTTTTTTTTTTTTTTTTTTTTTTATATTGTGAGGGTAGGTGGAAAAGGTGAGGGTAGGCATGCTGACAAAGTTGAAGGAATTAGAGAAGGGAAATTTAAATAAATAAATAGCAGTATACCGAGCATGCTTTATATTGATCATAATTTGATGTCGAAAGAAGTTATATATTTGATCAGAAGTTTTAGAACGCGAGTGCAGTTGTATTGGTAGGACGCAAAAAAAAAAAAGTTTCGCTTGACAGTGACAGTTGGTAGGAAGCCAACATAACCATAGAAAAAAGAGATATAAACTCGTCGCAAAATAAAAGGCCCGTTTTGACAGTTCACGCCTATGAAGTTCTCTATTTTTTACCGAATGAAATGTTCTGAAGGTAATTATATTTTTCATTGATGGGTACCGCCCACTCGGCTAAGTGCTGTGCATAACGATTTTTTCATATTGTCCACAGACTAATAATAATCGGTTAAAGAAAAAAATAAATCGATCAAGATATTTTTTTAAGGCCGACTCGCACTTGGCCGGTTTTATTTAATTAACTACTAGTGTTCATCAATCAATTAATTACTGACTTTCACCAGCTGTGTAGTAATCTTTACTGAAAATTATGAGCTTGTAACATTGTATCATTTCAAAATCTACAACATCAGTGGAAGTTAAATTTTCTAAACAGAACTTTAATCCAATGCACTTTACAATATATATTCAAATCGATCAAGTACTCATGCAAACTTGAATCGATTTATCGTGAGTATCGAGTACCGAGTCGTATGGTTACATCACTAGTTACGTCGCGAAGACAAATGTCAAAACGGGCCTTTTATTTTGCGACGACTTTAGTTTCTCTTCTCTTTCTTCTATGAACATAATACTCAACAACTCAACACGACCATACCATGTGTTAGGACACTCTTTGGAGTCTTTGAAACTAGTCTTGAGAATCCATGGTCTTGTTTCTGTTTATTAATTAATTTTCATAAATGATTCAAGTTGAATCCAACTGAATGAACTATCATTCTATCATCAACTAACTGATTCGACTCTATTGAACATTTTCGATCAATTGAATACACGCTTTTCTTTTTAAAGCTAATTGTGTAACTGCATTAAGTTACTTACATTGGTGTTGATGATGTTTTAAATATTACAAAGTTGTGCATTGGTACTGCTTCTGTTCAGTGGTCAGTAGTTTTATTACAATTATTTTAAAGTGGTTTATGGATATTGTAAACAATCCTTTTTACAATGTTCCCAATTATTCACGTTATACGTACTTTAATATAAATTGTTGAACATAAATGGTCTATTCTGTACCAAACATATTGGGTATCCATTTAAACTACACTTGTTCTTGTGTTCTCAGTGTTATTTAGTGTTGCCTTATTTGTGAAACTGAACAATTTAAGAAATGTCTCATTAAAATGCTGTTTTTAGGCAGGATATAAATCAGATCAACAATGGAATCATCTAGAGAAAATAATTTATCTCTGCAAGACTGTATAAATAACCCAATGAAAAGGTTTACACCAAGTGTTCCAACACCTGTTTGGGTAAGTGGGCTGTTTGGGTTCCTGCCTTAGAAGTGTACTGAACTGTGTTAAGTTAATAAATTTGATAATATTCCCTAAAATATATAATATGTTCCAGGATGATGTTGAAAACCGCACAGCTTTGGTTGAAAATGACATGTTTTCCCCACCTCCGCCACCCCTGAGTCAGTCGGCTCTTTCCCATAGTTTAAGCACATTAAGTGGAAACATGGCTTGTACACCAGTCCCAAGGCCTGAAAGTGTCCGCAGTGACAACAGTGCAACATCTATCCAGACCCCACAAGCCCCACCAAGAATATCAGGAGATGTGGCACTCACTCCCACTCACAGTTCTTTCACACCACAAGCCAACCCCCACAGCTCAATGGCTGCTGTGACACCAATGGCCAGTGGAACTAGTCAAGCCAAGAATAGTATAAAAATTCAGTAAGTGATCCCTAATACAAACAGCTTAAAAAAATACACAGAAAAGTAATTAACTTTAAGTTATTTATTATTTTCTTATTTTCTTCCAGAAATTGTGTTTCAACAGTCAGCTTGGGCTGTGAATTGAAATTGCTAGATATTTACTGTAGAACACGATTTTCTGAATATAATCCTGCCAGATTTCAAGGAGTAGTTATGAAAATACTGGAGCCACGGGTTACTGCACTTGTTTTCAGGTTATTAAATTCTTCATTATTAAATTCTTTATTAGGGCCGACAACGCATTCGCATCGCGTAAAGTGCTGCGGGTGTCTATGGACAGTGGTGACCATTTAACATCAGGTGACCCACTAGTGTTTGTCTGGCCTCTCTAACATAAAACAAAGTACTAACTGACCCAAAAACAAATTTTGCATTTTTTCTCTTCATTAAAACATTTCTGAAACTTCAACAAATGTTGACTTTGTGTTTAAGTTTACTCTCCCTTAACTTTAAAGTAAATTTATTTCAGGTCTGGAAAAATAGTATGCACAGGAGCAAGGAATGAGCATGACTCTTACCTAGCAGCTCGGAAATTTGCAAGAATCATTCATAAGCTTGGATTTCCTGTGAGTGTTGCCATTCAAACAGAGAAAATACACAAATTTAGTTGAAGCTTACAAACCTGATTGAAGGCTGTTCTATGTTGCAGGCAAAGTTTTTAGATTTTAAGATTCAGAATTTTATAGCAACGGGGGATTTAAGATTTCCAGTAAGATTAGAAGCATTACAACAGGCACATGGACAGTTTACATCATATGAACCAGAGCTGTTTCCCGGCCTGGTCTACAGAATGGTGCGACCCAGAGTAGTCTTATTAATATTTGTTAATGGAAAAATCGTTTTCACAGGTATTGAAAAACAATTTCAAAAATGAGTTATATTTTTAACTGACAAACATTTTTCTATTCTCCAACAGCAGTTATTTTTAGTCAATAATTCACGCGTTTTAAATTTCAGGAGGAAAGACGAGAAATGACATTCACGAAGCATTAGACATAATATACCCGATTCTACGAAGTTACCGGAAAAATTAATAGGTATTATATTGTTTTAGTTATAATAGCACGTTTTAAATATAATATAATATGATGGTGATGATTAATAATAATGACATTGTATTTATACTATTGATTCAATAAATTATTGAATATTGTCTCTTTGGTTTCAATTTCATAGGTATATTTACTTAATTAACTTGCAATGTTGCAATGTCAAAAGATCTAATCTTGGGGTGTAATCAATGTCAACGGCTTGGAATGCACGACCCAGCAATGCACGCCCTGATAATTCGTGTACTGTATTCAGCGTCAGATATATGTATTTAATATTTCAGTGGGGGGTGGGGGTAGGATCTGTTGCATGGTCCGTCTAAATAACTATCACCTTCTTACTCGTCAATCCTGCCGCCAAGCAGCGATGCTTGTCCTGCTTTGTTCTGGCGTGTAGAGTAAGACTGTCGGTGAAATAACTGAACTGTAACTCATGTGTACCTATCGTAACCCTCTAGGCTGGCAACGTATCTGCAATCCTCTAGTGTTGCGAGTGTCCATGGGAGATGGTAATCACTATCATCAGATGACCCCCTTGCTCGTTTACCTTCCTTGTCGTATAAAAAAATATATTACTGTATTTGTTTTTATTTGTTAGCGATAAGTATTCAAATATCGGAACAACTTTATATCAATATGTTGTTACTTTAATCATTTTCATCAAGTGTGCACGTAAATGGTATCAAAACATACAGGTTAACTTGGCCGTAACTAATGCCCCGTATAAAACCCTCGGGTTTGTCTTGTCATGAAACCGTCGGTCAAACGCCGCATCTCTGGCACGCGGTTTAATTTATTTACTCGCAAATGTAATGAAAAACATTGCATGTTTGACGAGGCGTACTCAGAAAGCCCTCAGTCTTCGATTTCGGGCTTTTACTAGAGCCTTGATCGTAATTCCTCACTTACTACCCTTAATACACTATTTACTATTGAGGTTAGATAATCTCCATTCGAAAACAGACAAAAAATGGATGGGTTTGATTTTATCGTGTTGTTTCAATAGAAATTGAAAAATAAAAATAATTATTTGAATTAATTTCTTTATTAATCTAAAAAAAATACATAATTTACACTAATTTTTTAGTGGTCCTTAGCATGTAATCCACTATTAATAAATTGTTGCCTTACACATAATACTTAATTACATTCTATAACAACAACCTGTGATATTTCGTTAAAAAAAACTTAAGACTATTCTTCTTAAACTTAGTCTTTAAGATCCACAACTCAAGCATTCATCTTTGTTTTGTAAGGAGCATGTGATTGCTGCCATGTTGGCGTCATCTCTTTCTGTTGAGTTTCCATTTCCATTCAGCATTCTCCCTCCTTTAGCTTTCGCTTTATCAACAGTGAACTGAATAGCGTTGACGGCGGGCTTGGTGCGCAGATAGTACATGCCGGTCTTTAGTCCCATTTTCCAAGCGTAAAAGTGAATGGACGTTAGTTTGCCGTAGTTCGGTTCGGCCACGTGAATGTTGAACGACTGGCTTTGGTCAATGAACGCGCCTCTATCAGCAGCCATCTGAATAGTAGTTTTCACAGAGATTTCCCATACGGTTTTATACAAGTCTCTTAGTTCTTTGGGAATAGTCTCAATGTTTTGAATAGACCCATTGTTGTGAATTATCAAATTCTTCATATCATCATCCCACAAATCGGCTTCAGTCAAGTCGCGTAGCAGGTGATGATTTACTACTTGGAATTCCCCAGAAAGAACTCTTCTTTGGTAAATATTTGATGTGAATGGCTCAAACGATTCATTGTTCCCTAAAATTTGTGCAGTTGAAGCGGTAGGCATTGGAGCTAGTAGAAGGGAGTTTCTAACACCATGCTTAGCAATCTTTTCCTTGAGTATTGTCCAGTCCCATAAGTCAGTTGGTACCTTGTCCCACATGTCATACTGTAGTATTCCTTTGCTTACAGGGCTTCCTTCATAAGTCTCATAGGTACCAAGCTCTTTAGCCAATTCACAACTAGCTTCTAATGCACCATAATAGATGGTCTCAAAGATTTGCTGATTAAGTTTCACAGCAGCGTCACTCTCATAGGGCAGACGCATTAGAACAAACGTGTCTGCCAATCCCTGGACTCCAATCCCTATTGGCCTGTGTCGCATATTTGAATTCCGAGCCTCAGGAACAGGGTAGAAGTTAACATCAATTATTTTGTTTAAATTGCGAGTGATTGTTTTAGTCACTTCTTTCAGTTTATTGAAGTTGTATGTTTTGTCCTCATTCACAAACATGTTTAGAGCTACAGACGCCAAGTTGCAGACTGCCACTTCATCTTCGGAAGTGTACTCTACAATTTCAGTGCAAAGATTACTGCATTTGATTGTTCCCAGGTTTTGTTGATTACTTTTCCTGTTACAAGCATCTTTATAGAGCATGAAAGGTGTTCCTGTTTCAACCTGTGATTCTATAATAGCCTTCCATAGTAGTTGTGCCTTGACTTGTTTCACAAATCTGTTTTCTTGTTCATATTTTTCATACAGTGCTTGGAATTCGTCTCCCCAGCAGTCTGCCAGGCCAGGGCTGTCATGTGGGCACATGAGACTCCAATTTTCGTTATTTTCGACCCTCTTCATGAAGAGATCTGGTATCCACAAGGCGTAAAACAGTTCTCGAGCACGCACTTCTTCTTTCCCTGTGTTTTTTTTTAAATCTAAGAATTCAAATATGTCAGAATGCCACGGCTCCAAGTAGACTGCGAAGGCACCTGGGCGTTTATTACCCCCCTGATCGACATATCTGGCAGTGTTGTTGTACACTCTTAACATGGGCACTAGGCCATTGGATACACCATTCGTTCCTGCAATGTAGGTTCCCTTGGCTCTAATGCAATGTACATGTACACCAATGCCACCTGCAGATTTCGAGATGAGGGCACATTGCTTAAGAGTATCATAAATGCCTTCAATGCTGTCATCCTTCATGGCAATGAGGAAGCACGACGACAGCTGCGGCCGCGGCGTGGCGGCGGAGAACAACGTCGGGCTGGCGTGGGTGAAGTATTTTTCAGATAGTAAATTGTAAGTGTGGATAGCTGCATCCACATCTTCACCATGTATACCGATGGAAACTCGCATGAGCATGTGTTGAGGCCTTTCTGCTACCTGTAAAAACAAAGTATTTTTAAATATCATTCCAAATATAAACTAATAAGCCAAGGTAGGTGTGTATCTTCGAAAATTGGTTTACCTTATTATCTATCTTCAGCAAATATGATCTTTCCAATGTTTTGAACCCAAAGTAGTTGTATTTGAAATCCCTGTCATAAACAATAGCAGAGTCTAATCTCTCTTTGTTTTTCATAACAATTTCATAATGAAAGTCCGAAATCATGGGTGATCTTTTCTTTGTATGCTTGTTGACAATGTTGTATAGATCAGTTATCACATCTGAAACAGTACAGTAGGTGTTAGAGTCACTTATTTAGCTTGATACCCTATTTATAGTTCTATAACATTACTTGTTCAGTGAAACAATGTTTGTTTATTGAAACACAAGTAAATCATTATAGTTACCTGAAAAATGTTTCTTTGTTTCCTTGTGTAGGTTGGATATAGCCAATCTCGCCGCCAGTACGGCATAATCAGGGTGATCAGTAGTCATTGTTGCGGCTGTCTCAGCAGCCAGGTTGTCCAGTTCCACCGTTGTCACGCCAGAGTAAATCCCACCTATGACCTTTAGTGTTATGCATACCTGCAAAATAAAAAATTAAATTAAATTAAAAATCATTAAATAATTTATTACAGAACCAAAATTCCTTAGAAAATAATGTTAGTTGCATCTTAAAAAAATTAAAATGGGAGTTTCCCTACAAAACGTAAAAAACAATACTGTATTTATTATTTTAAGGGCTTTGATGGTTTGAATTAACAAAGGTTGGCTTACACACTTGTTTTATTTGCCCTAGTAGGTATTTGTGGAGTACATATAAGGAAGCAATAGCTTCATTTTTTCACTGACTACTACTACCCAACAGACAAAATCAGTCCAAAGCCTATCAAAAATTTTGCATGCCATGTTTGAAGTCTCTCATAAATGATACGGAAATGAATGGACTTTAAAATTTTAAATCCTGCTAATGCCCTACTCAGTAAGAATTTTCAAAAATCCTTCTGAGTGCACCCTTTTGTACTTTGAGTAATGTCTGCCAAATTTTAAGTCACTGGCTTCAGTGATTTAGGTTGTATGTTGTCTGGCTTTCAGTCAGTCAGCCTGTAATATTATATTATTTTATAGATACAGAAGAAAAGACCAAACCAAGTCTGATTGATGATGGTGATGGTGTTCTAATAGCTAACAATCAGGATAACTTACAGGATCCACAAAATCCATGTTCAATCCATAGCAGAGTTTCTTGATTCTAGATGTGATCTTGTCTATGTGAACTTCTTCCACTCTGCCACCTGCAATAATACACATTACTACATTTTACACGGAAAAATATCAGAAATAGTAGGTAGGCATTTAATTAGGGGTTGTTTACATTTTGATGATACAGAGTTAAAGTTACACACTATTGTAATTGAAATATATTATTAACACACATTCACTACAGTTAGTAACTAAAAAGTAATTAAATAATATTTTAATCCATAAAAACTAAAAAATTAAGCAGTGAATTAATAAAATAGGAGTACCCATTACCACATTTTTCTTTGAACTGGCATATACCTACATCAAGTCGGTACTTAATACATTGTAGTTATAAATGCTTGACTAGCTTTTTTGTTTTCATGTACAGTATCAATAGTAAAACAACAAAGGTTTGTTGTAAAACTTATCTCAGATATCACAATTCCCAGTACAGTATTAGTTTGTCAACTGTAGGTATGGTAGTCACCAAGCACACAAGTTCCTGTACCTACTGTTCTGTAAAACTAACTGAAAACAGAACAGAATGGCATGTCGAGGTCTGTCTAGTCTTTGTTCCCCCACCCTCAGTACATAGCATAGCACCCTAGTACATAGCACACCTGACTTAATTTGACCTTATGATAGTGAAATTACGTGTAATTATAATTAGAGTAAAACAAATAGAGTAGTGTTGTTTAGAAGCCGTTGATAAAAATGGTCTTGGTTTTTAGGTAAAGTCCCCTGCAGTCTACATTGATCACACAATAACAACAGAATTTTAGAAACCGTTATAGTTTGTTAATTGCACAATTATTTTTCTAAAAATGTGCACAATAAAATTTAACACCTGCTTAACTATGGAGTGACGAAATTAATAATAACTCACCTCTCTTGTGAACATATAACTTATTCGACTTTCCAACCATGTTTACTAGTCTGTAAGAACACAAATATCAGTAAATAGCAAGAATTAACCAGGAAAGACTTATTTCTGTCCAACGATTCCACTAGAACGGGATCAACGGACGGGAACGCTGAGCGTGACAACAAATTTGGCGGGAATTAGTGAATGAAGTAAGGCGTATATAAGTATCACAGACAGCATAGACAATCAACTAAATACTCCTTAAGGATGATTACAAACAGTCAATTATAGGATTAGAATAAATATATATTACAATCAATTAAGACACAAAATAATTGGTTTAAATTTTTTACATTTATTCTATTTACGTTCGATAAATAATGAAAAAATTGAGTTGTATGAGCTACATTTTCTTGGCTTTCTTGAAGGCTTTTGAACGAAAAAAATAATAATTTGAGCGGGTCATCATGTCATCTGTCATTCACAGCTGATAATGTATTCTTATCACCGATCACTCACAGTCTTATCAATCAAAAATCAAAAAGTCCGAAAGCGTCAAGTTGTATCTCAAGCCAGGTACACGGGTTGTACCATTCATAGATTCGAGCTCGTATGAGTCATGTTCATGTATTTAACTTAATTACTTTACTTTAACTGCTTATTTGAATGTTGTGAACATTGTACATTTTTACTGTGAATTCTTTTTGTTTTCAAATCAACAAGGAGTTAATTCAGAATGGATTATATTAAAGCAGCTACCGTAACAGTGGATGGAAAAGACTACGATCATGTATCTTTTATAATAGGACTATCACTGGCAGTGTCATCGAGTTTGTTTATTGGTTCCAGTTTTGTTATTAAAAAAGTAGCCTTGAAGAAAATAAGTGCAAGTGGAAATATTAGAGCATCAGCAGGTGGATTTGCGTACCTGAAGCAATGGCTGTGGTGGCTGGGCTTTCTTACAAGTAGGTTTATTTTTATTACACACACTTAACTTTCAGCAACATAACAGCACAACATATTTATGAATTAATGTTTTATAGTATAAAGTTTGATACAATTCAATATTTAGGAAAGTAATGACAACCAATCATTTGCAGTGCTTTGAACAGTTTCTCTTCTTGTAGTCAATGGATTGTATATTTCAGTGGGGGTTGGAGAAGCAGCCAATCTCCTGGCATATGCATTTGCCCCAGCAGCGCTTGTCACACCCTTGGGAGCCCTCAGTGTTCTCGTGTCAGCTGTGCTAGCATCAAAATTCCTTAAGGAACATCTAAATTTTATTGGAAAGGTACATTTTGTTATCCTAATTCTATTTATAGTGTTATATCTTGATCATATTGTAAGGATGTGATGTAATGTATTATTAATTGTTACAGATTGGATGTTTCCTCTGCATTGTGGGCTCAGTATTGATAGTCATACACTCACCAAAATCTGAAGAACTTAAAACATTTAAAGAGCTGCATATTAAACTAATGGATTACCTTTTCTTAACTTATGTTGCAACCATTTTTTTCATGTGTTTAATTATCAAGGTTATCTTTGTGCCCCGCTATGGTAATCAAAACATTGCTGTCTACCTGCTGCTGTGCTCAGCAATTGGTAGCTTAACAGTTGTGTTTTGTAAAGCAGTTGCTTTGGGGATTAAAGAAACAATAGCAGGAACTGTTAACAATCTGCTTAATTATTTGTTTTGGTTACTCTTGATTGCATCCATAGTGTGCATCATGATACAAATGAACTACTTAAATAAGTCTTTGGACATATTTAACACTAGCGTAGTGAGCCCTGTGTACTATGTTATGTTCACTGTATTAGTGATAATTGCATCAGGGATACTCTTCAGGGAGTGGGAGCACATGGAAGTTGTGGATATTTTAGGTTGTGTCTGTGGGTTCCTTGTAGTTATGACAGCAATATTTATGTTAAATGCATTCAAAGATGTTCAAATGACTTTCAAAGATTTAAATCTAAACGCAAGGCGTAGAAGGAGTGCACTGGATGTAGAGTCCGACAGCAACTTCCTCAGTTCCCTTCATAATAACCGACAAGCATGACAATGACTACTATATTAATAGCGTAGAGTAGAATACATTTAAACTTTGTTAAGGATAATCATTATTATTGCCATTACATCAGTAAGTAGATATTGCATTTTTAACTTAATACATTACATTAATATTTAAATAATAAGGAATAACCATAAAACAACACTTTTATAAAGATACAAATTTATTATTGCATCTAAAAGTACACACATTTCTAGTGCTCTTAAAATAATTTAATAATAAGACTTGAGGTTTTATAATATAATACATACATATTAAAACCAAAGATTATATGCCTTGCTATTAGATTATTGCTTTTTTATAAAATAATAATAAATAAATGCTTTTGTTATAATTTTTCTTAAATTCCCTCTAGCAAATTAGTATAATAGGAATACATAGTTGACATTAACATTGTTATTATCAGCTCAGATCTTAAAGACAATAGTGAATTCAGTATAATCAAAATTATGCTTTATGGTAACGGCCACAACAAAAAACATGGAACAGATTATTTTGCAATATTCATTAATTAGACTGTGTTTCTTTGTTACACAAGTACAAGCTGTATTATTTTGGTTTTGGTAAAAAAAACAAATAGTGACTAATCCAATCAGATCTTTGGTACTACAAAAATAGTCAAATTGAATATAAAAATGCCATTTATCAGGAATGTACAGTTTATCAAATTGCTGTCAAATGTACACTGTGACAGAATGATATATAAATCTTCTACAAATAGGACAAGTTCTTTGATAGCCATAGAGCCTTAAGCAGCACTCACTGCACAGGCAGATGTGGCGGCATGGCAGTGTCAACACACATTTCTGGCGCTCCTGGCATATCACACACAAAGCATCAGCAGCATCGGCTGCTTCATTAGCAGCTCTCACTCTGTCTTGTGCCTCCCTCATGCTGGCCTCTCCACTGCTGGCTAAACTAGCTATCACCCTCACCTCAGAATCAGTAAAATAATTATAAAACAAATGGTATAAGTACTGACTATTCCTAACCAATAACCAGTACAATAAGGTTAGCTGAGTCTGAATATTAAGTCTAAAATGAATACACAAACGGACTACAACTATGGCACTTATCAGTCCTAAGAATGACTGTAAAGGCACATCCGTTAGGAAGTTGGTGAACCTCAATAAAGTCATATACCCACGCACAATGGCGTCCAAAGCAATGTCTATCACATACTTGAGTAGGTGCTTCACCAGTTGCGGGAGATGGACGGGAACAAAAGTAAGTACGAGCCATAGCACATCCCCCACAAATATCACAGTAGTTTTTACTAAACATACAACTTCACATAACACTAAGATGACGGCATCAAGTAGCCAGTTTATAGAAGCAGCGACAGCGCTGATCTTAAAGTAAATATCTTGGCAGACCCCCTGTGCACTGTTCCATATAAACAATACTTGGCTAATGCAAGTGTCAATAACATCATTTGTAAAGTTGGGTATGTCTTCATTGAATATTGGCAAGTTGTCTTCGTAGACTATTTGAAGAAATCTCGTAACACTATCCACACAGTTCACCACTGCTGCACAAGCTGCGGCTAACGCAACAAATATTACATGTCCGACGAATGAAGCGGCAAGTAATACACTTCGAACGGTGTATGCAAAAAAGTTAATAACATTGGCGACTAATGAAATCATTATTTATTATCATCTCGTTGATTTCTTCAAAATATTTTATACTTCTTATAAAGTTTGCAACTACACAGGCAGTGAATAAATTAAATGTTGTGATGAAATTGAATTGAACTCGCTTGAAATGTCATTGTCATCAATTGTCATAATCATGTTTTTTTTATTCATCCTTAGGGATATGCAAAGGAAGCAGGGTTCATACAGCCATCATAATCATAAGTAGCTTTTAAACTGTTAATGTCGACTAGTAGTTATTTAGGAATATTTTTACTCCTTTCGAACATAATACCTTTCGTGAACCAAATGGTGGTATTTGTATGTATACGTGGAAAATAATTTTATGAACGTACCTCTAATATGACAGTTAGGGCCGTCACTGTCACTGTCATTGTCATTATAATTATTGATTTGTGTAAGGCTGCACTGTACTGGAGAACTTATACTAGTGTTAAATCCATTTGAATCCCTTAAATATTCATATAATATTACTTGATTTAATAATTAACTATGGCTCCTAAAGGTGGTGGTGATACTCTTAAAGTTAATTCGGGTGTTTACAAGGATAAAAGCAAACCTACGGACGTTCGGCTTAGCAACATAAATGCCGCAAAAGGTACCTATTCTATATGACCGAAAACATCTGAATTGAATTATTGAATTTTTTGACTCAATATGTATTGAATGTTAAGTTTTATTAGGTCTACTGTCGAGAAAATTCATAAACATTATACAGAACACCCATTTTTTTATTAAAAAATATGTTTTCTCATTTATTTGGCAAATTTTGAAGTGACTTCAATACAGGTTCAAACAAAAGTTTAGTCATGTGATGATGGATGAGCGATAAATAGATTCACTAAACTTATGTTTATAACTTTTTTTCTATTTGAATGTATAACAATGGTATAACACAAGAAATGGTTAATTGCATGCCAAGACCCCATAATCTATTTTAATATGTGCTTTCATTCCTAGCTGTATCAGATGCGATCCGTACGAGCCTCGGGCCTCGCGGGATGGACAAAATGGTAAATATTTTATACTTTATATATATAACAAATATTAAGTAGTATTTATTCAGTTAACTAAGTAGAAAGTAAGTATACTATGTAAGTATGTAGAAAGTTGTGTAAATTTCTAGTATGGCTGTTTGCTTTTGTTGAGAGGAATGTGAATGTGACCAATGTTTGTTGTGTACTTAAACAAAGATATGATTCAGGATTTAAAAATTTGGAAAACAGCATTTGCTGAATTGTAGCAATATTTTCTATGTAGTGCACAACACTAGCTTTTACATTGTTCAAAATAATGTCATTGATATTACATTAAAATTAAATTATTATGTTTCACTATAGATCCAAGCTGCCAATGGAGAAGTCACAATAACCAATGATGGAGCCACTATTCTGAAACAAATGAGTGTGATCCATCCGGCCGCTAAAATGGTAACTGCCTTCACCACTTTATAATTTCTTTTGATTATGCTACATACATAATATACTTTTTTTTTATATTTACATATATGTTAACCATTTCTTTATCTTTCACTGGATAGACAGCCTATGGTAACAAGACCTACACACCATTTTTAGCATTATTGTGGGCCATTGATTATAGTTTTTACAGTTATGTAACTTGCACTTCCTACTCTGTTTTTTTTTAATCTTAAATTTTTATGAGGCTTAAGTGCTCCTGTGTGACTCTGCCAGCCTCATTGGATGTCTCTTGGGTCAGATTCATCAAACACTCCCCTGCCCACTAGCAGATTCTCTGGCAGCAAAGGAGTATTTTGAAAACGTTGAATAATCAATGTTGATTTATAATATTTCCAGTTGGTAGAGTTGTCTCGTGCTCAAGATATTGAGGCTGGTGATGGCACAACCTCAGTGGTGGTGATTGCTGGTGCCTTGTTGGACTCTGCGGAGAAACTACTGCAGAAGGGAATCCACCCCACAGTGATCTCCGATGGGTTCCAAAAGGCTCTACAGATGTCCTTACAGGTAGGCACTTTATTGCACATCAACCATTGAAGATTAAATGTAAAAAATGTGGTTTAAAACTTAAAGGCTACTAAAATCTATGCATCATCATCAGTTATGGTGCATTATAGATAGTAATAACGTTGTCTTAGGACACTGGGAGTGTTGGTACAGTAATGGTAATCTATGCATGAGGTTGATCATAGCTGTTGCATAGATATTATCATTCTGAACAAGAAATATTTATCTCGCTACTCCACTGCATATCATTTAATTAAAATTTTCATATAAATATCATAGTACACTTGTGTGATTGATTTGAAAATATTTGTCAAATGGTTTTTTAAATAGTTTGCTGAAGATGTACTGACCTTCAGCAAATCATACGCTTCACTATGTGTTTGACCAAGAAATGTTTGGGGTTGCTATTTATTTATGTAATTTATACTAGTACTTGAAGTGCATATCAGTATCAGAAAATGTTAATATAAGTTCTATCATCTAAATGTTAATCTAAGTATTTTGCAGTGTACAGTACATTGTTAACATTGTTGCAATTATGCATTAAAATATATTAAAAGTAATCCTAACTTTCTATTATGTTAGGTCATTGAAGGAATGGCAACTCCTGTGGACCTCCAAAATGAAGATGCCTTGCTGCAGGCGGCCGCCACGTCTCTCAACTCCAAAGTTGTCTCACAACATTCAACCATCCTGGCGCCCATTGCTGTGCAAGCCATCCGTGCTGGTACAATTATTATTTACTAGCTTTGTGCATTCATATTTTGCTTTCGGCCAAATAAAACATACTCTGTGTTGTATGTATTATTTTTGAAATTTCAGTCTGAGAGCCCATACTTTGAGCTGCAAATGCTTTCAGGCTGATTTTACTGTAGTCATTTCAACTTATAATATTGTAATGCGATTTATTATAGTTTGTGATTTTGTGGAATATAATTTTGAGTGGTTGATGAATGACGAGATGCTTTATGTTTAGTGATGGAGCCAATCCCGAACGGGATAGGCGCTCGCGTGGACTTGCGCGACGTGAAGGTGCTGGAGCGCCTCGGAGGCACCGTGGAGGACACGGAGCTGGTGCAAGGCCTCGTCATCCCGCACCGCGCCTCTAACGTCAACGGCCCACACCGCATCGAGAAGGCTAAAGTTGGCCTCATACAGTTCTGCATTTCACCACCTAAGACTGATGTGAGTAAGCTATTATTGAGGTCTTTTGTGTGTGTAAGGGTCGATTTTTCAATCGTCAGATATGACCTATTCGACGAACAACTCTATGGGTATCTGTCAGTTAAGTGCTTATCTGAGGGTTGAAAAATCGGGCCTTAGTTGTAGTTATCTCCACAACACTTAATATTGTTTTATTAAAAAATATATATTGAAGGATTTATAATGACCATAACTATAACCTGTACTTTCAGTGTTCAGTACTCAAATGTTAACATTTACAGATTCTGTGTTGAGCAATGGATTCAGTTCTTAAACTTTTTATTGTTATTAGTTACTACATTTCATTTAAAATACAGCATACAATGTAGATTTTTTTATTGTAAATATCCACACAAGCACACACATCTACGTCTCCATCTCTTATGGGGTAGACAGAGCCCAGGGCAATAAGACCCAAATGCCACACTTAGCATGACTGTGGTTTCGATTTCCCATGTTTAACTATAATTTTAGATGGACCACAATGTGATTGTGTCGGACTATGCTGCCATGGACCGTGTTCTGAAGGAGGAACGTCAATACATCCTGAATATTGTTAAGCAAATCAAGAAAGCAGGCTGCAATGTCCTTCTTGTGCAGAAGTCTATTTTGAGGTAAGGATCATACACAATAAAATACAATAACGAAACTCTAATGAAACTATGAATTGGCATTGTTCATTTTTTTAAGCTGTGCTAAAAACACCTTTATTTGATAAAATGGATTGTATGTTAGTAACAATTAAAAAGCCAAACAACAGTTAATTTTACATTAAGGTTAAAAGAAACTTGCCATTATTCACTGCTAATATGTATTAACTACTATTATTTTGCTGGTTGTTGATTAAAAAAAATGTTAGTTAAAAACTGTTACTCGACTTGTTGCATGAAAATGCGTATATTGTCCTTGCAGAGACGCACTTAGTGACTTGGCAGTACATTTCTTGGACAAGATCAAGACAATGGTTATCAAGGACATCGAACGCGAGGACATCGAGTTCGTGTGCAAGACGCTCGGCTGCCGGCCCATCGCCTCGCTCGACCACTTCACGGCCGAGAACCTCGTCAACGTCGACCTGGTCGAAGAGGTCAACGAGCCCTCCGGAAAGTACATCAAGGTCAGTCGACCGCGGTCAATCGCCCCCCGTTCATATGTAGCTTTCTTTTTAAAAGTGAATCTCAACAGGGGTCACCGAGGGGGCGGGATGATGATAGAATGGTCAAAAGACGACATAATGAGAATGGGACGTAGTAGGAAGAAATCGTCACGTACTAGGTCGGGGGTGGCACGTTGTCATCGTTTGGTCTTGTGCCCGCAGATGAGCGGCTGCGTGGGCGGCGGGCGCACGGTGTCGGTGCTGGTGCGCGGCTCGTCGGGCGCCGTGGTGGCGGAGGCGGCGCGCTCGCTGCACGACGCGCTGTGCGCCGTGCGCTGCGTGGCGCGCCGGCCCGCGCTGCTGCCGGGCGGCGGCGCGCCCGAGGCCGCCGCGGCCGCCGCGCTGGCCCGCGCCGCCATCGCCGCGCCCGGCGCCGACCACTACTGCCTGCGCGCCTACGCCGACGCGCTCGAGGTCGTGCCCTCCACGCTCGCTGAGAACGCCGGTGACTATTTTGATGCTTTTTTTTTTACTGACGCTATTGGATTTGTATCGACTCGATGACTATCCCGAACGACCGTTTTAATCTTGGGCGATAATTAGTAATCGATTAATCATTTATGAACAATGGTTGGTATAATAAAAATGAAACTGGAAGTTCAGTGACGGTGTTAGTCGCTATGAAAACCCAGGCGACCGAGATCCTAGTCCTCAGTATCTTATCTAATATTTTTGTAATCGGCGAGACCCCGCTCGCCTCGATATACTCCAGCTGAACTAACGGCGCATATTGTGTACGGTCAGGTCTGAACCCGATCGAGACGGTGACGGAGCTGCGGGCGGCGCACGCGCAGTCTCCGGGCGCGAGCGGCGCGGGCGTGAACGTGCGGCGCGGGCGCGTCACCGACATGCGCCAGGAGCACGTGCTGCAGCCGCTGCACGTCACCGCCTCCGCGCTCGCGCTCGCCACCGAGACCGTGCGCGCCATACTCAAGATTGATGATATTGTGAGTCGCTCGTAAACAATCTTAAGGCCGCTTGCACGTTCTAGTTAGTTTTTGATAAAAAATGATTTTCATTTTATTTTTACAGATCAACACGATAAACTGAAGTGCCTGCGCCAGTCGTTCACAAAGTATTAGTTTTAATCTCTTAGTTACTATAGACGCTTGTTTCAATTTTTGTCACGGGTGACATTTACCTATATATTTTCACAATAAGTCTATTATAATTTAACCGCTAATAATGCTGAATAAATTTACTCACAGCCTTCTTCGCTCTTCATCAACATAATACTTATGGATATTTTTTAATATTAGCCAGGGTGGGCCAAGTGTGTGCTAAATATAACTGCAAATTTACAACTTGTAATAAAATATTTTCAAATAAAAGTATTAATACAATAAATCATTTTATTTTATTTATTTTTTCTTAATTATACAGTTGCGGCGTACGCTGATGTACGTTGTCATTATGTATTATTTTGAAGAGTCAGAATAAGATAACTATAACTAAAGCCCTCGCTGATAAGGAAGGATTTGATATCACCTTTCGCTGGAACATTTATTTAACTTTTTCAACTCCATGTCAAATACAAAAATCGGCTTCTCCTACGAATAATAATAAGTCGGCTTCTCTAAATATGTTAAAACAGTCTGTCCTGAAAGTTTACGTGGCTCGTGCCACAGTTAGCATTGATGCAAACATCTGGGCCTGGTGCACCTAGTGCTGGTTAGATGGTCATAAGAAACGACTGCACAGGACAAATCAACCTTTGTAAAGAATGTTATTGTTGACGTCGAAAAGGTTAAACGGGCTAGCTTTGTTGGGTGACAGGAAAAAAAATGACTATGTAAAGCTACCGCTGATACGGATGTATCTGGTTAGCAGCTTTAATGTTAGTCTTGATAGCGGAAGGCGCTTTAGGCATAGCGGGCGCGGCGGGCCCGAGCTGCGGCGCGGGGCCGCGCGGCTGGGCGAGCCCCGCGCCGCCCACGCCCGGCGGCAGCGGCGGCAGGCCGGGCCGCAGCCCCTTGCCCGTGCCCACGGCCGTCACCAGCGCGTGCGTGTCCGTCATCGTGTGCGTCGGCTGCATTCCTGTTCATTTGCAAATAAAATTATGGAGTGGAGCCGTTTTAATAAATTCAAGTAGTAAGGCTAAGTTTGACCTGCAAGCGTTAATCTCTACAAATATTGCAAGTTAACCTTTTCGACGCCAACGACACATATATCAGCACCGCAGGTACAACGCCAACAACCTATATATATACGTCCATTGCTTCAATGCAAAAGCAACCTTCGTTCAATTGAGTTTAGGTTCAACTTAAAGCATCGCAATAAAGAAGTCTGGCGTATGGGTGACGTCTCTTGTATTTGACGTGGCGGCGAAAAAGTTAAATAAAACATAGTAAAAGTAGAATAATAAAAGGCAATAACAAAGACATTGAATTAGTAAAAATAAATTTTAGAGCCTGCCGGCCGCCATTATGGGGGAAATTGAATTGAATTAATATCCACAAAGTAAACTTATGAATATTAAAATAGCCAAAACAATCCTAACTAAAATGTGAGACAAAAATTACCTGCAGCTCTCATGGAATCTCCTTCCCAATCTTCGCGACCTTTGGATATAATTTCCCATACATGGCTCACCACTTTTGTAAATTGAGTCACTTGTTTCTGCAATTTAAAGTTAGAGCATAATCAATTAAATGGCTCAATATAAAAATCACATTTACAACTTTAATATGTGATCTATCTTATTTATTTATAATGTCACTGTTCATTCAGATCACCAGATGGCACCACTCCAAAATCAGGGTGCAAAAACCGACTTGGTAGGATGGAGGAGTAGAAACTGCTAAATAAAAGGCACTGAAAGACAACCTCACTCACTTTTCTATGCTCAAAGGTTAGAACCGGTGCTGGACTTGACATGGCAATTATGGCACATCCAACGTTCAACTATAAATATTTTAAAATATACTACAAAACACAACATCATACCTGGGCTGTATCATAGCTAAGTGTGCTGGCTTTGTGATTGAACTGCTGCAGTCTCTGCTCTGCCTGTGGCTCAGGCTTAGTTCGCAACAAGTCAGGCACTAGATCATGAGTGCATGCCGGCACTCGGCCCTCTGTTAACCTGGACAGTGCCTCGTCCCTTTCACAGCCAAGTTGAAGGGGCAGAACAACCAGCGCCCGCAGAGATGGCGCCATCTCAGCTTGCAGTATTTTACTTAGGCCAGTCAACTGGAATTTGTTACAAGCAAGGTGATTAGGCAAGTACTTAGTTTACCATTGAGCTACTAATATTAGAAAGAAATATGCTATTATTTTACGTAAAATTAAAACATTAAACTGTGAAAAACATAAGTCTACTCACATGACCAGACAATATGGCATAATTATCGAGAAACGTTGGCCAATTGATTGTTTCATATTCATTTTCAAGCTTAGCTATAAGAGCTTGTATGGCAGTCTTCAAATCATTAACTCTGTTTAGAATAGCTTGTAAAGTCACTTCTAATTGCTTCTCTTCGCGCTGCATGATAACAAAAGAGTTCGGTGAGGTGTTTTGTTGATATGTCTACAAGGTTTGTCGTCCTTGTGGTCAATTCACTCTCTTGATGAATGGAAATGATTTGAACACACCAAAACACACTGACAACTCGATATTAGTTGACAAATCAAAAACATAAGTAAGGGGAGCCAAGTAGAACTAATAAATTATATTATAATACTATCCACTTTCTGCCACTTTAACACTGACTGACTGACACGTCTGACACCTATCCTACCTAGCTCAGTGCACTGTCAAAGTGACAGATGGGAACCCACCGTGTTGCCAGCTGCAAGAATTGGACGTCACAGTCACATGCAACTAACTTTATTTTCTAAATGATTACAAAAGTATTGACAAAAATATAATGTAAAGCTACCTTTAAAATAACCTAATAAAAATAAAACTTATGCTTAAAAAATAAAATCAATTTGGACCCTTAGGTGAGTCCCCATCACGCCGGCAGCATTCCCGCGTTGTATCGCAATTGAGTCTTTGTGCAAGAAAGCTGCAGGCACCAGGGTCGTCCGTTGGCTCCCTCAGGCGTTTGGAGAGTGCTTGTAAGGGTGATTAAGGCAGCTGCACATGAACAACCTATGGCCCGTTTCTTGAAGCCACAAATTAAAATATTATTCTAGCAACATTAGCCCAATCGACCAATCAGTGGTTGGGATTTGACCAATGTTGCTAGTTTAGACTGGTAGCTTGTAACTTGAAGAAACAGGCCACTGTTATTTTATGTAAATGTAGATTGTAGACTTGTTTTACGACTACAATGGCTACAAAGTCCAGATTATACATAATAGAAATCGGAAATCTGTTCATTATTAAAAGTAGCCAATGAAAAAATGTGGAAACATTTAAGATTTTTTCAATGTGGTTTAGCTCTCTCTTATTAACTAGAAACTCAAGAACTCATTGATTTGTAAGGATAAAGTGACCGAACCAGCGGTGTGGTAATCTATCCCAGGGGTTCCCAATTTTTTTGTGTCAAGGAACCCTAATTGATTACATTTTTCCTAGCGGAACCCTTCTTTGATAACACCTTAAAATAGGTATAAATGAAAAACAACACAGGTCAGTGCGCGCGAACAACGTTGCTCACCGCACATGAAAATATTTTTTACGGAACCCTTATTGCCCTTCCACGGAACCCCAGGGTTCCGCGGACCACCTTTCGGGAACCGCTGATCTATCCGACGGATCTAACCATATAGACGGAGATATAAAAATATAAAAGGTTCTATGAATGAAAGTTCATTTTCAAACAGATAATATATTATTATTCATAAAATTGATACTTAGCAAGCAACATATAATATAAAACATTGTAAAGCTATAAGCTTCCTCAGCTTAGAGCTAAGCAAGCGCACAATATAAACTTCCACCATAATAGAAACATTATTCTTTCAATGTGATCAATCAACATCATACACAGCAGACATAATTCACGATTAGGTAAATCGTCAGTTATTTATTTTATTTTCTTAAACAATAATGTTACCTCAAAAGCCGAATTTGGAATAACGCATCTATTATGGGGGCGTATAACGAAACGTAAATACAATTAAAGTTTCTTTCTTATTAAAACTTGGCAGCTATCAATTATAAGTTGAGTCAATTTAATATCTTGTGGATCCGTTGGGTCTTTGGATTTCATTTCTATTTGAAATAGGATCTTCTGTAGCACCATCACAGTTGTCTCTAACGAAGGATATGCTGGTATCGAAGTGTCCAGTGCCTGAAAAACCAATCCAATTTACGCCTGGGGAAGTCCATTTTCAATTTAGTTCTTATTTTGCAGAGTGCATTCGATTTGATGTCACTAAATTATTATTTTTTTTACAATTTAATACCTAGGTAGTCTGTAGAAAGATATTGAGAAGCGTTTTTGAAATTTGCCACTATTTCATTTTAATCAAACGATTCGACCGCCACATGCATATCTACTGTAATTGAAATAAAAATGTCTATGAATCATGTGTTTCAAAGAACTAAAATCAAGTAGGAAATAAACATGGGGTATATGTTTTACCGTGATCTGCAACCGCTTGTAGAGGTGCGGCGGCACGGCGACGATCCACTCGGGCGGGTGGGGCGAGTGCTCGAGGCTGCGCTTGAGGCGCTGCACGCTGAGCGCCAGCAGCGCCGGCAGCGCGCCCGCCGGCGCCCGCAGCCGGCTCACCGCCTCCGCCGCCAGCGAGTCGTAGCCCACGTGGTACAAGCCGATTACCTAAACATTTTAATAATGATGTACACACGGCAATATAATCAGGTAAGCACCTACGCACGCTCGCGCCGTATCTATCCTGCTTACCGAATAGCTTTGCTGTGTGTACTGTACATAGGCTAAATTTTCATGTAAATCTAAAAACAATGTGATGTAAGTTATTGTTATTAAAGGGAAATAAATAATTGCCATTTATTGTTTAAAAGCAACCTTTACAGAATATAGACATAAAATATTTCTTTACGGGTTAAATTGTCTTTTTAACTTACATAAACACGTGATAGAAAAAAATAACACGACGGACGTTGCCTGCTTTAAGCTTTACTAACCTGCTGTCGCGTTAAAAAGTCGGCGTCAATGTTCCACAGCTCCGCGAGCACGGCAATCTGCTCCATCCACCGCGAGCATTCCTCGCTGTTGTAGCTGCGAGCGCCGGCCGCCGCCCCGTCGTCGCAACTCACGGTATCAATCGCCGCGCGAATTAGCTTCGTCACGAACTTCATGCGAGGATTCCTCAACTTCTCAGAAGCTTTCATACTTATCTCTCTTTTCGGCACACTGCCTGTGAGAGCCTCGAAAATGTACTGGTAATCGATATCATACAGAGTATCCAGTGGCTTCGACGTCTTTATGTTAAAGTGACACTGGTAATATATTGTGCAAGATATCTGATAGTTTAGACTTAGGATATCGTTGTTGACCTTTTTGGTATCTTGCGCCACTTCCACTAGAGAGGGCAAGCTCTCGTCCCAGATCTTTTCGTATTGAATTTCTCGTTTGTCCCCCTCTATAGGAGACATCGAACATTTCAGAAAGTCGTCTAAGTATTTAGTCGTGGCTTCTAAAAAGTTGACCAAAACTGTGTTGCCGAAGCCGACGTCCTGTAGGCACAGCGGTTCTTTAGGCAGCTTGCCGACCTTGCTGACGAGGCGGCACGCCGCTTCGAAGACGTGTCGGACGTACGTCGCCCATATTATCGCGAACAGGCCTAGTCGTAAATGCGCGTCGAATATGTTCCTCAGGCAGTCCACGACTACGACGAGCTTGTCGGTGTGCTGCATGTCCTTTTGCCAAGCCATTGCGTACTCCCAGCACATGTTGGCGATGATGTAGTCAGCCGATGTACTCAGCGGGAACTGCTGCCGTAGGAGGGACAACCACTTGAATATCTTCGGGTTGTTGTCCACATGTATCCTATTGTTTTCCACGAAGGGGTAGGAGGCGCTGTCTTCGTCGTCGGACTCGTCGTCGCCAGCGCCGGGCCGGTTTTCCATGAGCTCATTGGCTACGATCGCTTCCGGGACCACGCCCATGCCGCACAGCCACTTTGCTATTAGTTCTGTCACGGACCCCTTGCCTCTCGTGTAAATGTACTTTAGGTTGATGCTTATGTCGTCAAACTGCAGCTTAGGCAGGTGTTTGCCGTCGAATTTGTCTTTGAACATCAGGATGATTGTCAAGAGAGAGATATCTTCCAGTTTGCCGATTAGTATACCCCATTTCGCGTTTTCTTTCGTGAGAGATTCCCACGCTTCTTCTTCGATTTCAGAACATTTAGTTTCATAAATTTTGCCCACGGCTTTGCAAGCCATTGCCACGATCATGCTCCGTAGAGGGCAGGACATGTCTACGAGCAGGTCGCGTATGTCTTGCCACCAGGGACACACTTCGTTGTACGAAATGTTTCTGGCCTCGTCGGCCGCGTAGCTCGCGTAATATAACACGGAAATAAGTTTCTCTATTAGATCGATGCTTATTTCTTCCAGTGGCATGTTCATTAAATGCATTATTACCAGTTTCACTATTTCTTTTGGGTCAATGATACTATTTTTAAGGATACCGGTCAGTTGCGCAATATCTTTTATTAGGAATATGGCTTTGAATACATCAGAAGCCAATTTATTGAGCTTTTCTATCGGCAGTTCCGCTTTCAAAACCAAGTATTTGGAATTTTCTTCCAGATGGAAACAAGAAATAATTTCTTTGAATTCGTGACTTTTGCTTTCAGCAAATTTAACTCTTGCATGTTGGTGTTCTTTGTAACCGTTTTCTTGAGAAAGTATTAATAATCTCTCCAAGATACAATTATCATCTTCTAAGAGGTGGAAGTCTGATTGTTCTTCGTCTTCCTTGTCATTTAGATCAGCGTCCTCACCAAAACCTTTCTCTATGCCTAAGTAATTGTAGATTTTAGTCATTAATTCTGTCATGTCATCAGTGGGTTCGCTATTTATACTTCTGTAAAACAACGTGAGTAGGCCGAGGTTCGCAAAATATCTTTTGATCAGAACGTCTTGCGGTGTCAGTGAATCTATGCTTTCAATGTTTATCCAAAACAAATTTAAACAAGATACGACTACTTTTGGCGGTATCTCATAGTTTCGGACCAACATTTCCAGACAGTGTTTCTGTAAGTCTATTGTTTTTAACTGGGACGCTCTGTCAACGATTTCACTCTCGAAATTGTCTGTCCCGCTCAGCGTTTTCTTTATGAAGTCCCGTAAGTCCCGTAGAATGTGCAAATCTTTGGACCTATCGGAGTGTTCACCTTCTAGAGCGTAAAAGAACGGGATGTCGAACTTCTTGAGTTTGCCGTCTGGGTCGATCAGCACGCATTGCATCTCTGCTAGGTTTAGTTTCTTGTGCGCGTAGCTTTTTTCCGCCCCCACGAGGCCGCACGTGTTGTAAAGCAGCTTGCCGTTCTTCGTGGCCGTGAACACGGCCACTCGGTTCCCGCGCTGCATCAGTCTTATGTCGATTAAACCTTTCTTGGGGTTGTAAATGATCAGGAATGTCGCTCTCCGCACCTCTTTGATAACAGAAAGCTGTGGCTTTTTATTATCTTGTTCAAACACCTGAAATAAAATATTAATAGACATTACGAAAAACCTTCAAGCATCATATTCTAAAAGGGTAATGCGAGTCGTTCAACACTAAACTCACTGAGTATTCCTTATGAATGAAATAGAGCAGACATAATACAATAACGCTCGACTCCTATAGGTGGCACCATCTCATGGTTAGCTTAGGACTGTTTAATTTAAAATGTATTTATTGTAGAGTTTGATCGAGGACAATAAACATTCCGAGGCTCCCGCTCGGCGAGGGGGGGAAAGGATAGAGTTCGGGCCGGTGCACCTTGGGCAACAACACTTAAGTAACAAATTTTACCTCAGCCTTACCTGTACAAAAGCGCACTGCGCATCTCTATAGCCCTTGAAGAGGCGCACGAGGTGCCCGCGGGCGACGTCGAGCACGGCGACGCGGCCGAGCGAGTCCGCGACGGCGGCCAGGCGGCGGTCGGGCGCCACGGCCACGGGCCCGCCGCCCCGGCCCGCGTCCCGCAGCGCCGCCCGCAGCGCCAGCGCCTCCGCGCGCCACGCCGCCTCCGCGCCCGCGCCCGCCGGCGCCGCGCCGCCGCCGCCGAGCCAGCCCCTAGCGTCACGATATATTATCTATATTTTGGCGCCCCCACTCGATTTAGTCTAGTCGAGTTTCGATTGGCTACCCATTATTTAATTCAACACATCCCTCACGGGGTAGACAGAGGAGCCTGATATGACAATTTATGTCAATTTAACTGAGCGAGACATGGTGATCGCGAATATACATATTCAGTTGTCCGTCGTGTTAATGTGAAGCCAAAAATTGCCAGTTTTCAAATTTCAGTCTAATGGAGATTGTTCAGACGCTTAGACTCGAGTACTCACGGTAAAGCTGATTTTATCTTGTGAGCGACAGCCCTAGCCACGTCTTGCAATGGGGGCGCGGTGCCTCCCTCCAGGGCATAATGGAAGCCCAAGTATGGCTTGACTCCAGCTCCGAGGATCAGACTGTTCATGGGAGGGATGGAGCGATACCTGAAACCGGCCAGTTCTGTATGACTCTAATTCCTATACCCAAATTAAGAATAGTTATGTATTGTTAACTCAGCTCAGTAAGGGTCAAATAGCTAACAACAAGCCAATTTCAGTTCTACATTTTCTTAAAGCATTGTGGCAACAAACAACACATTATAAATGAACTAATATAATATACTAGACTAGACTTTCACAGATTGATATAAACTTCAGTTGTTAACCGATACATGAGATCATAATTGTGAGAAATACAATTTACCAAGTATCATATCCACCGTAAGTGGAAGCAGCGAGAAGGTGGTCATATGAGTTTTTGAGCTCCAAGCCGACGACAGCTGCATCATTGATATGCTCCTGGTCGCTGAAGCCCCACTTGCGAATGCTCAGACTTCTGTTGTCCACAGAATAATTTTCTTGAACACCAGCTTGCACTACAAGTTTAAACTAAATAAAGTTGTGGACAAGTTGCAACAGAATGAGAATTTATAAAAAAAAAAGTTTCTTCCATGTTACTGAATTTCACTTGACTAAATTAGAAGAAACACTTTATCAATGCTTAGAGTGATGATACATACTAACAATACAGTGCAAAAGCCGAGGACATGGTAGTCATACCTTTTGCTAGCTGAGCCTTGGCACTTCTCAACACCTGAAATAAGCTAGACCCCGAAATGATGCATACACTGGTTTGAAACAGCACATGGATGTCATCGGGCAGAGTCCCATAAGAGCCTGTGTGACAGGATATCCGCATCACTGGGAGCTCATCCAGCTTTTCCAGTGACAACAAATGCCCTGTGTTGGTGTAGAAACCAACACTACCATTGTTAAAGCCTACAATAATACAAAACCAGTCAGGACCATTCTGAAAAATAGAAACAGAGTAAACATTTACAATGTACTATCATAATAATTGGTAAAATTCTTTGAATGCTTACTTGAGATGATTGATGTGATGGACAAATAGACAGAGCAAGCATAGCCGTTATATTAGACGGCAGTGAGCCACTCCAAGATATCAAGTACGTGTTTCTGTCGGTCGAGCGGATCCACTGGGAGGTCAGCAGGCACAGGCGGCTGCGGAAGCCCACCGCCAGCAGATTCCCGCAAGGCGACAGCGACACGGTACATTGGGATAGCCAACTTGTGTCTAAAATAAACAATAGTATATTAAGTGATCCGTAACATTTTCGTAACATTACGAAGTAACTATTTTGGCAATCCTCTCACCTTCTTTTTCAGGGATAAACAGTGCCCGTCCTATACAAGAAATATCCCCACAGTCAGCGAAAAGCGACACTTGGCACGACATTTTTTATAAGCATTGACGTTGTTTAAAACAATAAAACTGTTTAAATAGCAAAGAAAACGTATAATTCAGGAAAATTTATCGAAGTTGTAAACAAAGCAAGTTTTTTTAATGTAATATTTTTTTGTTTTTATGTGTCAGCTCAATGAAAAGCTAAGGAGTCTTCGTCCATGCTACTTCGATTATAAAATGTTTTAAAAATTAAAACAAAACTAAATTGGTTACTGAAAATTCAGGCTTCTATAATTTTATTCACAATGAAGTTATAAGGGGGTCAGAAATGGCCCGAATTGTTTCGAGAAAGGGTTGGTATGGCCGTGCCGCTTTTTTGCTCGACTTGGCGGGGGCACTACCGTGCCTCCAGATCAAAAATGTTCGAGTGTCCGTTTAGAACGCCGCCTAGTTAGTTAAACTTTCCACGTCAGTTTAAATTTCTAAACTAAATTTATTTGTCAATGTCAAACTGTTAATGTCAATCACCTATCCCCAATTTTTAGACCGAATGGGATGGGACGGGATTTCTGCAAAAACTATATTTTATTTACTTTTGTTTCGGCCTGATTCTATTTCAGCGCAATCGCCAGGAGTTTTGTTAATGTTGTCAACATAATGAAAGCTATTTGCGGCGTCATCCGAACGAATGAAAATGTATATAATTTGATGTGAATAAGTTTTGTATTAACGCGATGGGGTGCTTACAAAGCAAGAATGAAGTGTCCGAGCTACACCCGAACATGTTTCGTGTAGTCAACATAGATGAGAACGGCGTGGAATTGTGCTCCGGTGAGCTAGAGATAACGGACACGGACATAATTCTCTACAGAGAAGGAAGGGAGCAAACCGTTTGGCCTCTGCACTCCCTACGTCGTTATGGATTTGAAGGAGAAATTTTTAGTTTTGAATCAGGTACAGCATTCAATTATATTTTTTGTGGTGACAGAAATTGTATTTAAGAAAAAAAAGATTACAAGCTCAACAAGTACCTACCTACTTGTTGATAGAGATCATTTTTAAGCAGTACAATAAATGATCTTTTGTGTGCTAATCATGTCGTAAGCAACTGTGTCCCTACCTAAAAATACTAAAATTGGTTTTGTCTAAGCTCTTCTTTTATTTCCATCTTTTTTTAACTTACAACATTCAAAGTTGATGTTATTCTAGTGCAAACAGTCATTAAAGTTAAACAATAAACAATGCCAAATGCCAGTTGAGCTTACTTAGTGTATACTTATCTCAAATATTATTATAATTAACTCTTGGTGTCCCTGAAATCTAAATTGCATTTTGCCATTATTTTTACAATGTGTGTTTGTTTAGTATTTATAAATATAAATTAAATGAATCCCTATAAATACTTAACCATAACTTTTAGAGTAATTACAAATATTACCCAAGGTTATTTTTATTTTTTGAATATTTTTGGCCTCTACTTAATACAGTTGTTTTATTATTATTCATATTTTGTAGGAAGAAGATGTGAGACTGGTGAAGGCATATATGGATTTAGATGTCGCAGAGCTTCTATACTCTTCCGGACTCTACAACAACACATACAACTGAGAAATGTCATCCATGACTCTGTGCCATATCCTGCAACTAGGGTAACAGGCACGCCCCCCGCCCAAGCCAGGCAAACACTGCAAGCCAGCGTGGTTCACCGCTCATCCATTGACAACAGCCACATTGATAATGGGCCATCTACAATTAGTAACAATTTGTCTAATATAGTGAACCATACGGCTGCGCCTAGAAATGTCACGCAGTCACCCAGATCCCCCTCCAGTGCAGATATATTAGAAGTCATGCCGCTGTATCCTCGCTCCCAGACAAACACGAACCATGTCACCAATGTCTACCAAGTCAGGGACTTTAAGAGGGAACATAACAACAATCAGGCCGAAGCCACCGCTGAGGCGAGACACGTTTACAGCAATGACCTTAACAGAGATCTAGCTATACTTAGAAATACTCTGCGGCAGGAGACAGTCCTAAATACTATAAGAGATATAGAAGATGAGACTAGATTTCTTGAAAGCAGATATTTAAATGAAAATGTTCCAGCAGATCAAGTCACATCTCTGTCTCCTACATTCAGCAACTGCAGTGAACACTACGCTCAGCTCAGTATGGAGCAACAGGAAACATCTCGACTCTACATGAATATAGTTCCGTGCGATACCAACTCTGATTCAAAAACCGAAGGCCCTCCTTCTACACCCCTCACACCTAAACAAGTGGAATATTGTAACTTATCTGTCGGAATCAAGCCAGAAATAAACACTTACGCGAACCTGTCCCTAGGCGACATCGGGGACAGTAAGAACGTCAAGTTGACACATTTCACGGCAACAAATACGGAGCACAGCCAAAAATTTTCTGAGTCCGATACGTTTCCGTCGCTATCGCCAGTGGAAGAGTTGGAAGTGAACTATGCCGTTTTAGATATCGATGCTAATAAGGAAGCTGTCAAAAGTAACAGGGAGTTTGCTTCTCCAGAGAGTCAGTCGTATAGTAGCTCAAGAAACGAGAGCAGCGCTTCGTGCACGTCGCAGCCGCGAGGGCGGCTGGTGTCGGCGGCGAGCGTGGAGCGCGCGGCCCCCGCGCCCCCCGCGCCCGCGCCCGCGCCGGCCGCCGCGCCCGCCGGCAACGTGGGCTACACCACCATAGACTTCGACAAAACCGTCGCGCTCACGTCTGTCGCCGCGGGGGCGGACGTCGACGTAGACGGGCCCCGTAAGACGAGGCACGACTCTACCAATATCCTCTGCGGCAGTCCGAACGGCACGGACAAACCTAGGTTAAGTTTTAGTTAAATACCTATTCCATTTTTGTATGAGGCTCCGCGGCGACTCGGTACGCTCGTTTGATGGACGAGCGAATGAGTGATTCTGTTTATAATATATTATAGTGTTTTACTTGACGCATCCGAGTGTACTCTCTTGCCCGTTTATGACTGGTACCAAATGTAATTGCCAAATGACACCGATTTAGTACTGCCCAAATAATAAGTTAGCGCCGTTAAGTTGCCAAAGATCGCATAAGTACATTTTTTTAATTTTTATAGTGCCATTGCCAAGCGTGTCTAATTATACATTGTGTTGCTGATTTTATTATCTGCCACTTTTTTATTAAGAGAATTCTGTTCTCAAAATACTTCACTGAATTCAATAAAATTGATAAAAGAAATATAATGTGTCAAAAATAGTTTTGTACGACAAGTGTAAGATTTAAAAATGTTAAATTATGTTACGAACTTATGACTAAGATAAGAACAAAGATTGTTCAACTAGGACTAGCAACTTGTTAGAATTTAATGGTAATTTAACTGTAATAGAGGTACCTACAGATGCTACATTGTATGTACATATTATAAGAGTTTATAAGGACAAACAATTTCCCCTGTTTATTGTCAAACATAACGAAATGCTTTTAAAGTAAGCCACATTATATCTGGCCCGATCATCTTTTTTAATGAATCTAGTATATACTACTACTTTTAGTTTGCTTGCACAGTTGCTTCAATATTTTGAATTTACTTGGTTTGGTTTTATAAAATTAGGTCTCTAATTCATTGGGCATTCTTTATTCTGAGCACTGTTTATTGTTGACGTAATTTTGTGTTAGAACTATCTATATAATAACTATCACAACCGCCAGAATATAAGCCCAGTAAGGAGTTAGAAAAGTAAGTGCTGCAGCTGAGACTTTATAATAACGATTTCTTAACACGTTTTTGTGGACTGTGGCTCCGCATCTTGGATGTTTGCACAAAAAAGCATTGTTACATTTTATACCGTGTTCAAAAGTTTGATACACTTCTCCATAGACAATGTGATTTATATATTGTTATTCTGTTGTATCATTGTTCTTCTGTTGTGTTTAAATTCGTATTACTAACACCTTATATCTATTTACTCGGAACTACCGAATTGTGCCAACAACGACAGAGTCTGTGAGGTCACAAAGTAAATAAATAATAATAATAAATAAGTGAATTAAAAGTTCTATACCTACCTGTAAAAGGGTATCGTTACTGACCGACTAACTGAAGCTAGAGGCTTAAAATGTGACAGATATAAATACCTTGAATTTGATATATGTGCACTAAAAAGGGATTTCTCGAAATTCCCACGGGATTGGGAGGAAGCCCTTATTCTTCCACGGGAGCGAAGCCGATGAGATAAACTAGTGTTGTAATGTTATATAAATTATTATTATTTATAAAAAAAAGAACAAATAATGACAATATTTTGGTTTAAATTTGGCTTTATGCAGCAAGTTGTTGCTGACATTCCGAATAATTCCAATATGAAAAATAAAATTTTACATTTGTATTAATATTTTGTTGTTTTATAGTCAGCTCAGATAATATGAAGCTAAAGAGTTAACGCGAAGCGACCAAGGTGCTCAAAAAGCTGTGAACACGGCATCGATAGTAACATTAGTGCGTGTTCCAGCATTCTTGAGCAGTTTGGCTGCTCCTAAGTATTTGGAGCTGACTGTACGAGACGAGAAATTAGAATTAAATTATATAGGAAACAAATAACTAAAAATATAAATAAACAATCGTCTTAAAGAAATTATAATTAAAAATTAAATGAATACGGTGGAAGTGTTATCGAATTAAAATTATATCAGACAGCTACCTATTAGTTTAAGTAGTTAGATATCGTTGTATATGGTGTAGTGTATAGATAAGAATGAACCATTTAAAGCACGAAAAGCTTTTATAGTACTTTTAAAATGAAGTGCAATAACGAGAATCGCGCATTTACAGATCTCTATTTAGACTATAAACTCAGTGTTAAGTCGAGTTTATCTATTTTTTATGTGCTTGCACTTAAATTAACAGCGACGTTGAGCTAAATCTACACAGGTATAAATTGTGTACTATGTAATAGTACTATGCAACAATTTTTTTGAAAAAATGTGTGGTTTAAGAACTTTAGGACAACGAATTAATAAATACCATATGTATTAATTTAGCGGTGTTGGAAGAGTGTGGTAATTGACGGTCAAGTATCGGCTAAGGTCTGTAAGGTTGGTTTATATTGTCCACAATTTCCATCTGTTTAGATTTTGGCTCTTACCAGTTAAAAATTGTAAATAATCCCTAGTATTAAGACGACAAAGTAGAAATCATATTTTTACACGATAAAATATACTCGGGAGCAAAAAAACCGAGGCACTTCCCGTAGAAAGTTGTACGAAAAGTGAACCAGTTTTTTTGCTCCCCAGTATATTTGTATAGCCGCTATAGTAATCCAGCAGGGATACGATCACATTTCTTTATTTATTTTATTGAGCTTAGGCAAATAATTTGAATCGCTTCACGCCGTAGAACTTTTTCCTAATAAGTAAATGTCATAATTATAGTGACATGCCTACTTAATGCCTGATGCTTGCTAATTAATTTGTTATAACTACTATTTTTTAGTGATAGGCCCTACAGTGATGCGCTATTCCAATTCTTCGGTCGTCATCGCGGACTTTTGTTGTTGGGCCTATATGGAATCATAATTCACAAACATAGCATTTGTTTCTCAGGTTTGCAGATGTTGTATTGTGTCTAAAAGTACCACTAACGTACGCGAATGACATTCCGTACGGGAAAGTGCCACCAGGCTTCATAGTAAATATTGCATAAGATACAGAGTAAACTATAGTATAAATATGTGTTGTGTACTAGATTTAATGATAGTTAGGTAGTAAAATTAATATTATCTACTTCAACTTTCAATCCAAAAGTCGGGACAGAAAAAGTGGCTACCTAGTTTAGGTACAGTCGCCATCAGATATAACGGAGCGGTGAAGGTGTTGAGTAATAATTGAACATGTAGTAGGAAAAGTAACGCCTTCAATGATAAATAGAGTTGTGGTCGTATATTCTTTGAGCACCTTGACCGTTACGATAAATGTCTGTTTGCGATTTTATATGGATTGTACCTAAAGATTGAGACTGAAAATATTTATAGAGACATTTTCGCTGTTTGTTATAATTTAATAGGTACCCATTTGTATGGGGGGGTGGCCATCTAGCCATTGCGAGATTTGTCATTGTGGATTTAGTTTTAATGATGATGTTTGAAATTTTATTGTTTTATGTAATGTTTATACTTTGGGGCGGCTGCCCGCTCGCTGCCCCCAACGGTCGCTCTTGTTTGTATGTATCCAAGTTACATTCGATACAGTCTGCGTCAAAAGTACCCGGTTACTTTTGTCCCTTGTGTCTTTAGCGCTACGTTCGTAACGTCGTAAAAGATACATAAAGAGAGAATGCGTTATTTTGACGCTGACTTTAAAATGGGTTTTGTTCCCAATTATAATGCTGTGTTCTATTCAAGATAAACTCTTGCCACGTGGTAGCTTCGACGTGCAGACAGAGGTAGGTATAGTTTGTTGATTCCAACTTACTTTTAGTGTAGACTTCCTATCCCTCACCCTAAACCGGTTTGGAGGTTGATTCTACATTAATGGTGCCTTATGTCTGAACGTCGGAACGAAGTTAGATAGGTACAGTCGCCACGAGATATTTTAGAGCGGCCAAGGTGATCAAAAATATCGAAACATGAACCTTATTGGCGTACCTTAATAATATAGTGCATGTGCCGATATGTTTGACCATCTTAACCGCTCTGAAATATCTGATGGCGACTGTACTACTATGCCTCAGGTACTTTATGGAGTTTAAGGCATGGCCTTACTTTAGACTATCTGGCGACTCGTAGCGTGTTTTCTGCATCTCTGTATACGTAGGCACAGGTGTCGATGTAGAGAGTATATATATAAAAAAAATGATCCACATTTACTATCTTACGTTTTTCATCTACTCGCGGACTGTAGCCTATATTTTTATATTCGCCGCTTGTAGTATTAAGATAGTAGAGCAGCCACCAGGAAGGACTCGCCGTTGTTCTGCCTACTTTATCGCGCTTGGAGTTGTACCTACTACGTAATAAATAGTCGGCCATTATGTTGATTAAGCGCCGGTATTCATGCAACGAAGCTTTCTTGGGCCCGTCCAAAGTTATTAGAGCAGAGCATGCTATATTGAACGATTATAATATATTATATATTGTAGGCGGCGGTTCACAGGCACTTGATCATCCAAGGTTGATGGTTCCTACTGCAGTGCTTGTATGTTTTTGGCAGCATTGTATAAATAAACTTTGGTTTAAGAGTAGTGTGATTTATATGGATACCAAACATTATAGCTTTAATTACTGTAGTTTTTTTGTGATAAGTATGATACAGTTTACCTAAGTTGATAGAAAATGTTTTTATTCCGTTACGCATGAGATGTATTGAATATGCTGGATGCATGTCGCAGTAGGTAGGTTTAATAGACTGTTGAATTAATAACAGAACCGGGCGTATTGACGTTTGTGCAATCCCTATGGGCTACCTATTATTGTGGGGGTCCGACTCAGTGTATTTTAATAAAAACATTGAATAAAGTTGGATATTTTCATTTCAAGTTATCGATGTGCACCCAAGGTTGAGAGAGCGTGTATTTAGTAATGAACTTTTTATCCCATTCCACAAACGTTTACTTTCGTCTTTAAGCATTGTTGGATTTTTGCATGTATGGGTACAGTCGCCATTAGATAGTCAAATAAAGGAGTTGTCGGATACTCAAGAATATCTGATCTAACAACAGATAGTCTAGCCGACAAGCTCAAAATGGTCTAAAATAGAGATACTGCTCTTAAAATTATGTGCGTCATTAGATGCGTAATGACGCCTAGATGAGTGTATTAGCACATAAAAAATTGCAAAAGTTATGAACAATTAAAGATAAAAAAGGCATTTGGTTTTTCACCAATATTTCATAGACTATTCATATTTAAGAAATTTCAAAAATAGAGTCTTAAAGAGGAGGAAATTTCCAATAAAAAACTCCTAGTTTCCGGAACTCTATCTCCATTATTTATTATTTTAATTTAAAGCTGAAAATGGTTTCTGTATTACTTTGAGAAAAATTGTGTTTTATACATATTATTAATGTTGTTAAGTTAGCTTTTTGACATTTCAGCTCAATTTTCGTAAGATAGTGTCTGATATTGTCCGAGCTGCATCGAATATACGTTGCCGTAATTCCTCTTCAGGTCTTGCTGGTTTACCAAAACTTTGCCTTTTAAACATCCGCACCAAAAAAAAAGGAATTCGGGTAAAAATTTCGTGAATAGACGAGTGCAGGTAGTAGAATACACAATACATGCGTCAGAGTCGGAGCTATTACCGTTAAGATATCCTTCAAAAGGGAGATAAACATTACTATTTCCATCTCTTTCGCTCTCGTACTAAATTTGGCTAGTTATAACTTAAAAACCATGCAACTTTTACTGAGGTCATGTTAGGCTGGTTTGATACCTCTTAAGCTGACCTATCTCCGGTGTTACTGTAACGTGCCAGTTTTGGGACACCCTGTAGGTATCACGCGCAGCGGACATGTTCAATGTTCTGACTACTATAATTGTAAATTATCAAAATGTTTTACTTACAAATGAATCAATTTGACTTTGTTACAGGTTACAGACATATTAGCTACTATGTCCTCGAAATAATTCGGATGAGTTATTTTTAGTTTAACGCTGCTACCTTAGTGTCATTAATGTTCATTATGTTAGGGCGCCCTCTGTGGGGTGCCCCCATGCTATTAAGTTAGACGTGTCTATCTATAATCATCATCACTACATAATTACTATAAAAGAAAATCTCTTTCCTCTGTCTGTCCATATGTAGGTTAGGTATGCTTGGATCTTTAAAACGACGCAACCGATTTTGATACCGGTTTTTTTAATAGCTAGAGTGATTCATGAGGAATGTTTATTATGTTGAATTCTTCGCAGACAAAGTCGCGGGCAGAAACTAGTTTTGTAACAAAACTAAGTTATCCCGAGTAGGTAATTTAACTTCGATCAAAATTTATAGATTGTTTCAGACTTTCCGTAGTTCTTTACAGTGTAAGTTGTTAACAGAAGTTTTTATAGCTCTGCTAATTATCTACGTTGGAACCATTATTTACTTTTATTTATAACGTTTACATAAATTTTCGTATGTGGCGCCGCGATATCTCCTATTCTCGGTCCGCCGGCGCGAGCGGCACGGCGCCCCACCATGCCAGCCGGCGCCTCGCGAACACAACTTCATCTAGTGGGTATAGATACACAATGAGACTCGTACCAAGGTTACTGAATTTGGGATAGTGTCATTAGTTATCCGCCCGCGATCGGTAGCAGCCGGCAGTTATTATTATGTCGCAAACGTAAACTTCGCGCTATCAGTCTATCTTTTAATACTCTTAACTCGTACGCTCTTACTTTGCAGATATTAGTTTGTTGTTAATTTTCTGACGCTCAGCGGAACAACAGGCTGTTATTATAGCCATAGTCACTTTCGCGGCATTCCGATATATCAGTGATTTGTGGATAGGAATTAAGTATGAAATAATTCGCAGTGGTGAAGGAGTTTGAACACATTTAACAATGGTTTCCAGTGACATAGGAAGGAATGTTGCGCAGGGATTTTTATTTTTTGCCAGTAAGTATAAAATAGCTGCTGAATTATTGACATCACGTGTTATTTCTTATTAACTTAATGTTACTTGGTTTTAAACATATTTTAATAGGCATAGTCTTAAAAAAATATTTGTGACGTAAACGGTAATTAACATATGAATACCTACCCGGCTCTGATGTGATGAATTACTCTAGCAAGAAAGCTATACCTAATGCTGACTATAACACAATGTCATGTTCATTTCCGAGTGTACAAAAGATGTAGGTACAACAATAAAATTCGGGAGAGAGTTGGGTCACTGGTGGGTCATAGTCAAAAATTTTAATTGTTTCCGTACCTAGCTTGTCTATTTTTAGATGGTTTATCAATTTGAAGATAATGAATGCATGTATGAGCTTTATCCCAGCTGGCCGGCTGTGATGCTGTTTACGGTGGCTGTTGTGACTAACGTTGTGGAACAAACATTGGGCGCTAGTATCAATAACTGCAGTTCATTAAGTATTTTCCTCAAATGATTAAAACACCTACTTACTTAATTAAATGAAGTGAAAATGAGAATAATATCTGCGCCAAAGTTGGTTTTTATTTTTAACGGAAAAGAAAGTATTAGTAAGATGATGTTCATGAATATCATCATAAAAATGTTATATCTACCACACTCTGCTGCCCGTGAATTAGTAGGTAGATATGCGTCCCGTGGGCAACTTTTCACTCTCCTCAAATCCATAAAAATCCTTAAAACCTAGCCTAAGATGTTATTCCTGTCGTTTCAGTATGTACAGTCAGCGTCATATATAGTAAGTATTTGGCGATGTGCGTGCTCCGGTATATTTGTGCACGATGGATGTCCCGAACAATTTGACGCTTTGGTTGAGTCACTGTTAATGACCATTTGGGTGTTTCCAAGTATTTGATGATCTTGACTGCTACTATTACTATATGACGCTGACTGTACTTACCTAACTTAGAGCAACTGTTTAAGTGTACAAACAAACAACGCTTACATTTACTATTATTAGTTTGATATCAGTGCCCGTAAAACATCTCAATAATTGAAGGTGCTCAAATAGTGATGAATGTCCATTTTCACTCCTATAACTTTGGTGATGTCGACTGAATTCTGCACGGCTGAATTCCCGGGAGTGGCTTAGCCCGACCAAGGTTAAGTAATTAATATCTTTCTGTCACTCCGTAGCCTTGGTTACCGAAGTACAGTTGTGGATTTTATTCTAGGAATTATTTAGGTAAAGTAAAGGTCGGGAATATAATAATTAATAAGTAGGTAGGTACTTAAGTCCGCACAAAGTTGCAAAAATATGTTGGCAGCAGTGGCGTAGCTACCTAGGGACTAGGCGGGGCAGTGCCCCGGGGCCCTCAAGCTCAGAGGGCCCTCGAATCCTTACCAGAAAATCACGATCGAACTATTATTATTAAAACGTAACCAGTTTAGATAGTAGTGGGGCCCCATTTTTTTATTTGCACCAGGGCCCTTGGTTACCTAGCTACGCCACTGGTTGGCAGCTTTTGTGGAGTACTTACTTATACAGAACACTAAAATGAAGAGTTACATATTACTTATCTCTATGTTATAGTTATGTAGGTCTAGTCGAGTTCTCCAATATCTATACAGCCTACCGTTCAAAAATGCCTACACATAGACCTTATTTGCAGTTAGGTACATGAGAAGCGTGTTTAGATATTTTTGAACAGTTGGTTGTATAGATATTATAGAACTCGACTGTACATAGGTACTAGTTGTAGTTGTAGCCGACGTCTACATTTCTGGCCGACAGCAGCAACAGATGTCACTGAACATTCCTAGCACGAAACTGTATTACTTATAGGATAATGCTTGACTGGTATATACCTACACCCAATCAATGGTGTTTGACGTTAACAAAATGGTCCTTGGAACCGGATTTGAACCTGTGGTATGGCCTGTAAATGGCTCTACGTAATGAGCTGAATAAATTTGGCCAAAATTTAATGTCACTTTTAAAACTATGTATACATGTACGATTAAGTGTTACAAACATTAAGACATAAATAGCTGCAAAGGTCAAATTTTGCCTTTAAGGGACGTCAATCATGGTAGAGCGAGGTTGGCTTTAAGCGCTCTTGATCTTGGTCTTGAATACTTAGGATAAAGATCCTTTCGCAGGTTGATCGTATGTTCATTATGTTTTTTTAACATAGGTTCAGTTTCCTTCTGAGCATTTAGTGTAAGTTTTCACAAATGAAACGTCTTAATTATTATGGACAAATTGGCAGCGCCACTGGCGGACCGAAATGGCAACTAACTGTTCTCACATTTTGTATATTTTTGTAAATCGCACTTTAATTCCATCACAATTACCTAACAACGAATTTCATTACTTTTTCAATGCTGGTAAAGTGTCTCATTGGACAGAATGAAGTCACCAAAAAAGACTACCTACCCAATTAATATTCGACAGCTCTCTAGTAAACAACGAGTTAATCTCAATTACTCATTAATTGGCCAGGCTAAGCAGTAGTTAACGATTGACATACGCGTTTCAATTACTACGAGCAAATTGGCAGCGTAAGAACCTACCTAATAAAGTTGCAGCGTTCATGCTGCACGGTTGCTGCCAGAGAAATCTGATAGAATGCAGCCGACGCCAACGCGATGCGTGGATGGTTGAGGTTGTATCGTATGGCTCGGGCTTGCCAAGGTATCGGAGTTAGCGTTGGTTGAGGTTGGCCCAACATGAGTACATGTATCTGGCTTCTGAGTTTATCGTGTCAGCAATTCCCACGCCATGTCAACCCAACTTCTAATGAATCGAATTTCTCCCACAGACATGTTCAACACGATTACCATAAACAACCTGGTGGTGCCGGACGTGGTTGAAATAAGTAACTCGAGCAGTGCGGTGCTGGACTGCCAGTTCTCTACAGCTGACAACCGGTTCACTCTGCAGTGGCTGTTTGACCGGGAGGATGAACCCGTGTACGAGTGGAGCCCAGGCAAGCCGCCCAAAGTCAGCGGGATCTTAGCGGGCAGAGTCGATACGAATTTTAAAATATCCAGTAAGTGATCTGATTGTCTTGAGTTTTTACCTTTCTCATCTTTCTTTACGTACAAACAAAAATAATTTTGCACACCGCTACTCAGCTGAAATTCATAAAGTGATTGTTCATTGCAAGTTAAATAAAAACTTGTAAAGAATGAAGGGTAGGTACAGTTTGTCGTACGTTACTTTAAATCGATGATCGCTCCATATTTTGTAAATATTTTTTCTTTTCAACATTATTTAATCAGTTCTTTGTTTCAAATCTTGCAAATGGTAATTTACTAGAAATATCTGTTCATTTCTTAGAGTTCCATAACAATGTCATAATGAATTAGGTGTTAATTAGTTACCATCAACATTTTTGCATTGTAATCAGAGCTTGTGTCAAATACGCTTTATTTTAGGAAAAGACTTACCTATTGATATAGTGAAGCGTAAAAAGCCGTGGTAGCCTAGTGGTTTGACCTGTGGCCTCTCAAGCAGAGCGTCGTGAGTTCAAATCCCGGGCGCGCGCACCTCTGAGTTTTTCGGAATTTATGTGCGAAACTTACATTTGAAATTTTCCATGGGCTTTTCGGTGAAACATCGTGAGGAAACCTGCACACATCTGCGAAGAAATTCAATGGTGTGTGTTTTTCCCAATCCGCACTGGGCGCGCGTGGGAACTATAGCCTAAACCCTCCAATACACGGAGGAGGCCTATGCCATGAGGCACGCCGAATTACGCGATAATTATTTAAAAACAAAAAAAAAACAACAACAACTTACTGAAATTGTAGCGAATTCGGAATAAAATGGCTATATTATATTATTATAGTGAAGCGTAGATCTAATTTAATCACACCAACGCACCAGCCATATTATATGGCTCTACTTAATAATGACGTGTTAATCAGGTCGGTTGTCGGCCAGGAATATGTTTGCGTGATTTTCGCCTTGTCGCAATTTTGCAGCTGTTTAAACGAACATGTGCGTTTCGGCACTTAAATTCTCGGGTTTGACAACCGGCAGCAAATGCTACCCTGTGATATAATATAGTGTATTGGGGTAAATTCGAAATTGGGGGAATTACGGAACTCGTGGATATCTACTAAACGGGGAAGAATTCCATAATCTGGCAACGCTTATCTAGAAGCCAAAGACAGTGGAGCTTCTAGATAAGCGTTGCTAGATTATGTAATTGTTCTCCGTTTAGTGGTTATCCACGATTTTCGAAATTCCTCCAATTTCGAATTTACCCCAATGCACCCTATTTTGATTTGAACTGAAATATTCTAAATAATGATTTTTGTTATTTTTCGCTTTTCTCAGTGATTTGGTCGGTTTTATTTATCTCATTACGTTTCCTAGATTCCTCTACAGACGAGGGGCGAGCGCTGCGTATTGTGAATCTGGAGCCAGGGTTGAGCGGCGAGTATACCTGCCGCGTGCTGAGCGATGACGGTGGCGAAGCGCGCGAGACCAAGGCCATGCTCGTCTTCAGTCAGTATCTCTTTAGCTGAGTACCTACTCCGCCTCGCGAGGCAGCTGTCTGAGGCTCCTGCCTCGGTAGTAGTTAGGTAGCAGTTAGTTTTTAAACGTGCCTTGTAAACACATTCGAGCCTCTTTAGATAGTGTTAATCCATAATACTTATGTAGATTTGTAAATATATTTATGTCTACCACACTTACTCCAATAATAGTGGTCATCATTAGGTATCATTGTCATGTCAGCCGAAAGCCATTGTCTTCCACTGCTGGACATAGGCCTCACCCAAAGTTCAATAGTAGTGGTGAAGTGCCAGAATAAAAGTAGCGATACAATTTTGAACATAACGAGCCAACCATATCCACCCAGACAATTTCTGTTTTCAGATCCAGACGTAGATTTTACTATGGCAGCGCGTCACTTTGAAGGCACCGACTCTTGGGAAGTAAAGTGCGTCGCCAGAGAACTCACCGTGTTACCGGAGTTGTCGCTGGAATTAAATACGTAAGAGAGCGTTACTATAAGTGATTTAATTATTAAGTAAGTCGAAGTCTTTTGCCAGTTCTTGATCGTCTCGCCTGTATTTGAGTTACCCAGATTCGCATAATTCGCCATTTTGGCTTTTGTCAAACGCCGAGCGGCAAAATGCGAGATTAACTGAAGTGTTGTCATTGTACCTACTGTCTAGGTGATACTCGACTCAGAATTACTTAAACTTAAGTAAAAACGCAGCATTCTATTATGTATATGTAAGTAACCCTCAGCCACTCCAAAGGGTGCCTGCAAAACCATTTTTAAAGACCCTTTGGGAGCAGCTGCGCAGTAGCGCGTCGACCATAAATTTGAAAAAATGTCTTGAAATAGGTACCTACTTAATAGTACATTATGATACAAGTGTGCTATGTTGGTAATTACACACGAGGCGTATTGTACGCGCGAGCGCCATCGAGCGCGGGTAAGAGAGCCGAGATGTGTAGATAATTACCAAAGCACACGCGTCGCATATACGACGTTTTTCAACACATTTGCGAGGAAAAATAAATAAAATTTAGTTAATAAAAGGACTTTAAGAACTTTAGTTTACCTTTGTTAGCAGACATTGCTTACCTGGAGCTGCTTTAGAACTTTACTTTATCATTTGGTAATTAACACCTTGGATTTCTTACTGATATAATAGTCCGAACATTGTCCGAACATATTTTAGTATTTCCAGCGACGGACACTAAATTTCTTTATTATTTGAACTAGTAATTTTTAAAGTAATGAAATAACAGAGTCTGAATCAACAATATCAGTGAAAAATGGCGGCAGATATTATTTCTCCGCGCCAATCCGCACGCAGCTCTCGCGCATGCGCGCTGGGGCCTGATTTTTGGAAAGCACATGTATGAAAATACCACTCGAAAGTGGTATAAATCTGTTTATATCTTCAAAACTACAGCTCTAATCAAATTTTTGACTAGGTCACAAGATTAATGAGAGCCCTAAGTATTTTCTAAGCTACTCGTATCTCAAATTCAGCACAATTTTTCACCACTTTCGAGTGGTGTTTTCACACATGTGCTTTCCAAAAATCAGGCCCCTGTGCACTTAGCACGCGCGTGACGCAGACTCTGACAACAGACTGCTAAACAGCCAAATATTAAAATTATAATAAAAGACTGCTAAACAGCCAAATATTAAAATTATAATAAAATAATTAATCAATGTCTTAAATATGCAAATTATGGTCCCTTTTTAGATAAAAATGAATAATTTCTTGAAATTAAATGTTTATTTATCATCTTTAAACTAAAATAGTTTAATTTTCACGAAAATATTCCTTGTTCCTATTGATACTGAACCGTTTGCTGAGATTAAAAAAAAAGTTTATATTACCGCACTCGTGTGGTAATATTATTACAGCACTTGTGCGTAATAAGCTGTATTATGAGTTTAAATGCGGTGCAATAAGACTCAATTTACGAGCAACTGTGTTGAAAAAATAATAAAAAATTAGGCGATGGGAAAATGTTGTTATCTAAATACCGTAGATATAAAAGATCGAAGGTACACAGTCTGACAAACTTCAGCTATCTAACTAATCTAGCTCTTTAGTTCTTGCTATATTGATTGTTGCAGCGTGCCCATCGCCAAGCAGATTCAGAAAGGGCTTCGTGATGAGAACAAGCGCTATTCGGTGACCACGTCCGTGCGGGTGTCGGCGCACGATGGACTCGCGGCCTGCCGCCTCCACCTCCCGGCCGCCGGGTACACCGCCGTGCGCACCCGCCGGCTGCTCCTCAGTCAGTACATCTTTTTAGAGCTATACCTTCATTATCACTACATAGTCATCACTTCACTATCACTACATCACTTCACTATCACTACATCACTTCACTATCACTATCACTACATAGTATAAAATAAAGTCGCTTTTTCTGTCCCCGTGTCCGTATGTATGCTTATATCTTCAAAACCAGTCAACGGATTTTGATGCGGTTTTTTTAATAGATAGAGTGATTCAAGAGGAAGGTTTGTATGTATACCTAATACATGCATAATATACCGTGCGAAGCCGGGGCGGGTCGCTAGTAAAAGATAAATCTGATCCCTTATCACTTGGTTATTCAGTCTGTTGTCACTACTATTTACTATACTACTAGCTGTTGCCCGCGACACCGGTTGCGCACATTCCACTTATCGCTATCCCGCGGAAGCTATGCGATTTTTCGGGATAAAAACTTTGCCTATGTTTTTCCCCGGGACTGAAACTATCTCTATGCCTAATTAAAATTAAATAGATTCAGTGGTTTAAGCGTGAAAACGTATCAGACAGACAGTTACTTTCGTATTTATAACATTGGCATGGATAGTTTGGATTTTCACGAAAGGCAAATATTGGAAATTATCAAATACGAGCATCTACTTGGGGCTTGGCATGTGGCTCGCCTGATTGTAAGCCATTACGAACAGAGGCATCACGCGCTCCTTGCCGACCCTGCTGCAGGTTAGCCAAGTAGGTACCTTTTGTACCTATGCCCCTTCTCAAGGTCTTAAGTTCCGGGTCACTGTATTTCCGTCTTGTATAGCTATCAGTGTTTCCAGTATAAATTGTTGAGTTGATGTCTTCTTGTTTCGATTATTTTGAAAGTGAAATCTTCACTCCGATGTTTTTTGTCCGACATTGTCAAGCCCATAAATAATGCTGGTGTCGGTTGTTAGCAGCACTTATGGTAGTAGGTATTGTCACAATCGTAGGAACTAGGTACACATAATTACGTAGACGTAGAAGATTGTCTAAAATTAAACTTTTATATTTTCAGAACATCATGCTACGCATGCTAATATCGTTGCTGATAAATGTAAGTATTTATAGATTTTCATACATACAAATATTTTTGGTTTTAAAGTAGGTATAAATGTAGCTATTGCGCAGCATGAAACTCGTCGATGTTGTATTCGTTAAATTCAAAAATTGAAAAAGTTGTTCGGGAAAACAGAACAAATAATACCTATAGGATAGGATAGTGTCAAATTTACATACAAGGTCTCAAACTTGTTTCGTAATATTTCAGCAAGTGGTTCGGTTAGTTTGACTTCAAACATTTTTCATTTACATTTTTGTTTCGAAATTTACGCCCGCCCTTGATCGTACTTTGAATAATGCTTGGATATATTTATCAACACACAAATCCTGAAAAACATTTACAGGGCTATTAAGTTAAGTCGAACTGGATGTATAACCCAACAACCTGTTGAAATATTGATTTTGAAATTGGTTTTAAAAATGTTTATTGATTACCATTAGGAAGTAGATTAACGATTTTTGATGTTTCAGCTAAAGGTTCGAAGCATCGTCCAAATAGCGCACCGGCCGGATTGAAGATCCCTAGTGTTTATGCGTTAACTATTGTAATCTTAGTAATGAACTTAAGTATCTCATTCCTGTCTAGTCGTCAACTCAATGGCTTATGCTGAAATGTTGAAAATGTAGAGCTCTTTTTGCTTTTTAAATGTGTAGTTTCCTTTTTTACGTAGCCAAGTCAAATAAAGCATTTATTATGTAGGTACGTTCTGCGTTCTTATATCATTATGATCAGAGCGAGCGGAAGGAAGCAAACCACATTACCTATCTAAGTATTGCTACTTTAATGTAGAACAGTATTATTATAGCCTATGGTATTGTTGTTTTTTTGTATATTTTTAAGCGACCATGCAAACGGGCTATTCTAAGGCACCGCCATCTGTTCGTCCGTCTGCTGCTGCGAAGACTTTATCTATCAGTATCTTTTGAATCATAACTTAAACTGCGTTTGCTTTGACTGGACACTCCCGATTGCACCCTGTGTCATTTTCTTACCAGTTAGTTACGCTTTTAACCTAAACTTTTCACTAGTTTGTGGCGTAGCTTAATTCAGTAGTGTACAATGCAAGTAAAACGCTTTATTCTTGTCATAAATTTAATAAAAAAATATACGTTTAACAATAATCCTTAAGAAATATAAATTACATAATTGTTAGTATCACATTTATAGTAGGGCGAGCATTTGTGCGGGGATCGCCAGAGCGGCGAGGAGTATCCAGGAGGAGTCTACTCGGCCTCCGCCACCCGCTGAAAAAAAACCGAAATGCTCGTAAATTGTGCTTTATTTCAACACAAGGGGAGGCAACGGTGCGTGGGATATTCTCTAAACAAACCACGTCAGCGGATTCAGTGGCTACGCTAAGTTGACAACCATGACATATTATGATCCGTTCGCTCGTAGGCCTTTTACGAAGCCAGGTGTCTCGATGTTGGACGACGTCAGCGTCAGCGCACGGCCAATACGAACGAGGTTTGTCTAGAGAATAACTCCAGCTTGTACCTTATAAGAGCGGTGATACATTGGGGAAGACACAATGGAATGTTAACAATTTTATTGATTGTGATGATAAGTAATCGCTACTGAAGCCAGAGTCAACAAAATTGAAATTTTAAGATGGCCGCTCGCCCATAAACAGCGTCCATGGTAACATGTTCACTTCATAACAAAAAAAGTGGGTTTTTTTATAAAATATTAATGTGTGGCTGACTGTCGAATTTCCTATTAGTTGTTCCGTGTTTTGTTTTTTAAATTACCTGAGACTTAAAGAATATTAATGTTAAAGATCAAAGAGAGATAATTTAATTGATATTGAAGAGGAACAGCAGGGCTAGCATAAGTTAGTGTTAATAACCTTGTTTTGTAAATCTTTTATGTTCGGTATGATACGGAATGAACGTACTTTATGCTAGGCGTTCGGGACAGTGCCAGACAAGTGCACAATGCCCAAAGGATATTCTAAAAGTTTAATAAATCGAAATGATGAAAAACACATGAAAACGGTATCTCCATCTTTATGAACAATTCAAATGAATTATTTTTTTCATATCTGGTACAGTTTTACCGCAAGATGCGTTTTTTCATCTTCTCCAACATTGTACAGTCAAGTGTAATAATATGTATCTAGACAAAGTTTCAAAAATAAGTATCATACGCTCTTACACCAGCGTAATAAGGTCGTGGGACATCTTTTTGAGAAGTTCCTATCGATATTTATTTTTGCACTTGACCGTACATTACACCATAGTGCCTCGTGCTGTTTTTTTTTCAATCTGTACTTATTCTTCAAACTGTCTGATACTCGCATAATAATAATAAATAAGTAAGTAAGTAAATAAATCGTTGTAATAGTTGATTATTGAATATCCCGCACCCCCATACGTACGTACAGTGCGTCAATTTTCTTAATGTGTAGGTTTAGTATTTGAATCCGAATGATACATACCGTGGCAATCGGAAAATTGTATGGTCATGTTCTTTTGTTACCTATGAGGTTACTAGCAGCCTGTGCAACTGATCGACACCCGGCTGCATCGTGTTTCATAAGTTTCATGAGGGACATTAAGAAAATAGACGCACTGTACCCAATGCTGTAAATGAAGACAATTTTAATGTGTAGTGTTTGTAATTTTTTTGTTATGTTATTGTTATTTGTTTTAAGATTATTAAGCAACAGTAATGCTTTCATTTTCTGCGCGTGTTTTAGTTCTGTATTAAACTGTTATTTCAATACTTGCTAATAGCATATAGGTGTTGTAAATCTGAAGCATTTAAGCGTCGTGCGTAACTTAAAGGTATTTACTGTTGTGTTATGCATAATAAGCCCCGAAAGAATAAATTGTACTTAAAAATACTTATACCCGACTTATTAGATTGTTTTTATTTTGTAATTGTAACATTGATTAAGTGAATAAAAAGCGGTTATATATTTTTATTTTTACATATTTAAATTGTACATCAAATATAACTTTGAACATAAATAACACAATTTTAAATGTAGAATGTTGTATTAAGTAACGATGAAGTATGGTTTGTACTTATTATAATTTTAATGTAATGTAATAAGGGAAATTTTACGAGTAGGTACAGCATATCTGGATACGGTAGCATAAGGGGGTATTTTGTTTACAAAGGATGTACAGGGACTCAAATCCTCTGATCCCAGGTTTCACATGCATGAAAAATTGTATCAGTTGCATTACAATGCGTGGCCGTGGAGCTAAAGATTTACAAGCGGCCATATGACCGCCGCATTGTAATGCATACAGCACAAATATACGTGTGCAAACTGGTGTCTCAGTAAGACTTACGCAAGAGCTGTTCGTGTGTTTCCGCGGGGGCCTCGGTCGTCTCCGGGGCGGCGGTGGAGGAAGCCCGCCACGCATCTGGGCCGCGACCACAACACGTTAGTGCGTACAAACGGAATGTTATGACATGCGACCATACAGTATCAACGTCGCGCACAGATAACACAGAATCTATGACACGAAACAGTACACTCCGGCGGACACCCGATATAGTTGGACGACGGTACAAATGCGTACCTACCTAGCTAATGTTGTAGGTGGTCAATGAATCATGAAGTTGTAGGTAAAAGTGAGAGCAAAACCTGCCTATGCCTACCTAAATGAACGAAGGTAAATCAGTCAGAAAAATGTCTCTGCGGCATAAAAAAATTAAATAAAATTACGACCACTTTGAGTAAGGTTGATTATCTTTTTGAGCCAGATGACCAAGCCCCAAAAGCCTCTGGGGAAGAACTCCCCTCCAACCCAATATGAGCTGTAAACGCGCCTGTTGTTTTGAGAGTATCAAATTGCACCGAAGTGTACTATTTCAACTAAAAATAATCAACTAATCAATATTTTCTGAATATACTTCTCATTTGGTCTGTTTTCACATTTTCTTTTGCAAAACAATACTTGCATCGAACCAACGTCATGGATACATAGACAACACTTTTTTTTCGTTACGTACATCCGTAGACGCCAAAATCAGAATATTCCAAAGCGTTGGTTCGATACAAATTTAACATACTGTTAAAATTATTAACCCAAAACGTCCTACTTTAATCAATTCATACGTGCCATGACAAATGCTGTTAAATTCATGCTTTAGCATCAATCCATAGTTTAATACTACGCAATCCTTACATTCAATGGTGTACATAAAGACGTGGCATTTGACCCGTTTTGCGTAGTTATCAGTGGCGTGGCGTCAAGTATATCAGAAGGCAAGCCGAAGGGAATTTAACTAGCCTTTTCCTCTAGTTCTGCACAATAAAGTGCCCAACTGCCTTAAAATAGACAAGCCGGTGGGAATCGAGTTCTATGGACGCCACGCCACTGGTAGTTATTAACATTTGACATAAAATTGTACCTGCACTACACCCATCTTCAGTACTAGGATGGTATCTACATTGAAAAGTAAACCTTACTCACAGTACACGAGAACATGAAATCGCAAGACAGAGGCGCCCCTGTCAATGCAAAAGTGATACGTTTACATGTAACTTGTCAGTGCCATTTTCAACATTCTCGCGTACTACAAGAATAGAACCCATCATGAAAGCTTTTTCATTTTCAAACTAGTACCAAATCCTTCAAAGATACACATAGGGAAATAACCCTTGTTCCCCGTACATTACCAGCATTGTACAAAGACAAAAAATCCTACTGCAAAACAGGGTTTTGTAAACAAGGGGTAAATCGCAACTCTACTGCGTGAGCAGAAGGTTTATTCTCAAAGGATCGGTATCGTGGAGCTGGTACAAAACAATGTGTTGTCGTAAAAAGTTTTGTACCATTCTTATGACACTTTTTTGCCATACAAACATTAAACATTTGGGTAAAGTACCTACTTTCTTGGTTGACTGTACACACATGCGTGGATATGTTAATGGCATAATGTTCACAAGTATAGAATCTTGCAGCTACGTTTAAAATTCAACTACGTTAATTTCATTCAGGGGTCTATTTTTATAAGTAAAAGGTTTACTTTTACTCAGCATTTATACAGTAGCTATAACGGCAATGTATTTTGTTTTCCCAAACTGCTTCAAAATATTTTTTTTATTAATATTAAACATACCTGAAAAGTAGGTGAAAGAAGCCTCAGTCAATTCAGTAGGTAAGTCGATGGTGCCGACTTTGAAGGAGAGTTTGCAAAACACCTTTTTTCCTTCCAAGTCCTCCTCTTGAACAGTAGCGTTGGCAAATACGTTGTACAATCCGCCGGTTGGCCCGTGCAGCGTGGAAGCGTTGAACGTTTTACTGGATTTAACAACAGTAAGTAGTTAAATCACTAAGCGCGATTTTGACATTATTTCATAGGATTTCTCTCAAATATACGTCAAAATAGGCGGTTACAATTAAATCTATCGTTAAAGAATTTGGTGTAACTCCCCACTAAACTATTAAAGATATGGGTGTATCCTAGAGATTGTAATGCTGAGGGAACACGGGCACAGGCAGGGAACTCCAATCCACGACTGTCTGCTGTCTGGCTGGATGATAAAGGATGAGCGAAATCACACAGAGCCTTTTGCCACTGCCCACCTCGCTGAACGCTCGCCACTTAGGCCCTGCCCTTAGACGAAAGGAATAAAGTTTTTTCTATTGCACACGCGCCAAATTGCTTGGTCTCGAGTGTCTCGGCTCAAATTCCAGAGCCTAATCTAACGTTAGCGCAAAGTGTATTGAAATGGTATGTCAAACCTGTCAAAGGTGATGGTGATATCGGGTTCAGGGGCCACGCCTACCGCCTCGCATGTCACCTGCACATCAGTTTCACCTTCGAACTTGGTCATGTTCAGGAGCGGCCTGCTGCCCAGTGCTGGGGATAAATTAAACGATTAATCATTATTTTATTCACAACTAACTTGTAGTATTAAGTTACACCTAAAGATTCAGTGAAATGAAAAATAGAAATACAATTTAAAAATAAACTAGGTATACCAATTTACAGTCTTTTATATCTACAACGTTTTAAAAATAACTAGGTATACCAATTTACAGTCTTTTATATCTACAACGTTTTAAAAATAACTAGGTATACCACTTTTCAGACTTATACATCTACAGCGTTTTTAAAACACTATACCTACCACTTTTCAGACTTATATACCTACAGCGTTTAAAAACAACTATACCAGTTTTCAGACTTATATACATACAGCGTTTTTAAAACACTATACCACTTTTCAGACTTATAAACCTACAGCGTTTTAAAATTATTCCACAATACTTCATCAGGTGTTTGGGTCAGGTCTGACTGAACTGGGTACCTTTTAATGTTTTTCAGGTTGTTTTAATTCAGGCTGACATGTTTCCGTGCATTGGTCGATGTTTCAAATTTCAAAGTACTGTCAAGTGTCATAATATGTATCTAGACCAAGTTTCAAAAATAAGTACCGTACGCTCTTACGCCAGCGTAATAAGGTTGTGGGATATATTTATGAGAAGTTCCTATCGCTACTTAATATTTTTGCACTTGACCGTACACGGCGTCAAAGGGGCGACTTAATTTTGAATCCAAAATAATGATGGGAAACCTTTACAGGGATTTTCTAGCCAACTAACATTACGGGTACGCAAAATAGAATGCACTTGGTGGGTGTTCCGTTATCATAAAATTTCGAGAATACTTACAGTAAACCACTAAATCTCCGGCATTTCTGCGCTCTTCTGTGACATTTTGTGTCACTTCACACGAGTACTCTCCCGAGTGTCCCGGCTGTAGGTTCCACAGCTTGATATTGTCATTATTTTGACCACTCAATGCTGGAAGAAAAATAAAGTACACTTAAGTAATATTTATAATAACTTTTGGTCTTATTGCTAAAGTACCACAGGAAATGCATTCGCCTATGCATTAACTTGGCGTGAGCCCAAACATGTTTAAATAAAGTAAAGAATACTAAGAAATTTCTTTTCTTCCATGCTGGTCTGGGAGCAAAGAAAAAACATAGAATATTCCAGTTGCTTCTCTACCCGCGCAGATGGTAAAAGCCCATCGAGGGAATGGGCGAAAATCATAGGAATCATGTTATAGGCGATGAGGTTAGCAACCCATCACTATTTTGATTTCATTTTTAACCTATACACCCACAATCTTGCTAAATGTGACCTGTAGGTATCTGTTACCTTAGGCTCTGTCTACCCCATAAGGGATAAAGACGAGATTTGTGTATGTGTATGTAAGCGCCTGTAACAAACGGAGTACCCACTGGTACTTAAAAGTGGTTCCACATGTGGTACAATGAGGCCCCGTAGCATCTTCACGTGCTGGCACAGATCCGGTGTGGCGTCTACACCCAGCCGCATCTGCCGCTACTTGACGTTGAGAAATACCAACCAATACCTACCTACATATAGGAACGGCACTCACACTTCTGTCTATGTATAAAACTCACTGATATTCAACCATGGGTCGACATGTGGCACAAAGAGATGCGCCTCGCCATCGTCAACGCGCTGATAAAGCTGGTATGGTGTCTCAACGCCGGGCTGAAACCACCACCACTTGACGTAAACGCTTTCGTTCGCGTCGTGCTCGCAGAGGAGCTCCGCGTTCTCTCCTACCTCCACCGCATCTGGCACTTCGAATTTTGTAATGTTGTGCTGATGGCTGGCTGGAATAGAAAACAAAAGAATACATGGTGCATCCGACACTGTAGTAAATACAGGGTGGTCCAAACACTGACGTCTAAAAAAAAAATTTAGATGCCTCACATCCGGGGCTATTCGAATATACCCCATGTATGTTGGCCGATTTTTTGTAGTTTTCGAGTAATTAATTTTTAAAGATTTTTTTAAGAATTTTCGGGCCGAGCAGTTTATCATCATGTAACTTTTTTTGGTTACGTTTTTTTGAGTGTTTTTTTTTTATGACATTATCCTCACAAACTGCACTTTCACACGTAAAATAATCAGCTTCCCAACCTTGACCGAAAGTGAAAGTTTTACCTTTGAGCAAATCGAAGTTTGATTTTGTAATTAAAAAAAAAACTAAAAATCTCAGAATTCAAAGACCATAAGTAATTTTAAAAACTTCGCCAGTCTCTAAACTTGCAGAATAATACAAAAAAGTGACACTTAATAGGTCATATTTATATTTAGGTATATTCAGGTCATTGAAGATTGCTAAAATTCGGCCTAAGGTTAAGATACAAGTGAGGTTAACATATAAGATATAAGACGATTTAGACAGTATCAAAATTGATTGATAGTATAAAAGCCGGTAAAACGCACCAATATTTTTTAGTTTAGCTAAACTAAAAGTCTACAATGCTTCCACGCTGGTCTGGGAGAAAAGAAAAAACATAGAATATACCAGTTACTCCTAATTCCCTGCAAATGGTACAAGCCCATCAAATGAACGAAAATTTTAGGAATCATGTTATAGACGATGCGGCTAGCAACTCATTACTATTTTGAATCCCCTTTCCAAGTATCGGCCACAATCATGCTAAACGTGGCCTTTAGGTGTTGATACCTTAGGCCCCGTCTACCCCGTAAGGGAAGAAGACGTGACTTATCCCAGTTCAAAAATAAACTACGCAATCTGTTATGTAATTTCTGTTTTTATAGTGTTGACGATTTTATGAAATCACAAGTTCTAATGTATGTATGTAAAGTCTACAAGATTTAATAAAATGTACTACCTAGTTGTTGATCACAACTTCGTCAATTCATATATATGTATATTGCAATAAGTATTTATTTAATAATATATTTAGGTAATAAATAACAGAGTCCAAAAGTATGCGTGACCTTAAATTAATACATACTTAAAACTCCCTCTTTAGCAAGGGCAGTTTCATGGCGATCTATAATGGGAACAAAAATTCGTACAACGCAGTTCACCGATTGTTAGTATTCAGAATACCTAACAACAAACGATCTTGAACAGAGCTGTTACACAAATGACGCAAGTAGTCCTCTTTGGTCAAATAATAAAATTTAACCACTGCATTTGTTTCGTGTATTTATAAATGGCACGTTGCCATCAGCAGCATCGCAAAGGAAACAACTGGTCACCAACATCAACAAAGCTCGCAAAAAATGTGAAACAAAACAAAACAATGACGACGCCTACAAAGAAAATCGCATGAATGTGATCGTATCGTTAGCGTTAACGATGTAAGTACGCATGTTGGTCAACGCGCGGATTACAGTAAACACATAAACATCCACCGTCATTTATATTCGAACTCCTTTTCACGTCTACACGATATACGACAGTGAACTTGACTCCAATTGAGGTCTTCATTCAACTATTAGATTAGGTGCCTGCAGTTTCGTAACGTTATTGTCACTAATTTGCTTCCTCTTGCCTTTACTGGCCATAAAAAAATTCAAAGACGGCAGGGAACCTCGGTAGAGCTAATCTCGTAGGGAATTAGGTCATATTCCGATAAATAAGATACTATCTCGGTCAACCTTGAGGCGGTCCGGGAATGTTAAAAATACCTTCGCGGCCGACAACAGCGGGCGCGCGGTGCGTGTGGGGCGTACCCACGCTATTCATACAATTCGGCAAAATATAGGAATTCGTAAGCAACAACCGATTACGACTCATATGATTATACAAGGATAAAATGCTTAGTTCTTATAGTTACAGTGCCAGTAGCAGACTTTGAAAAATATGTCATCCTGCCAGCTTTGTGATCTTTAACTACAAATTTTGTTTATTTGTACTCACAGAAAATTACCAAAGAGCTATACATAATTTAATTTTAATTATTAAACTGCGTGTGATTTCGTTTTTAATATTTCACATTCTGCGGAAATTTGAAGTGCCTACCTATTACAGTTTAAAAGATGGAGCTCTGTGACAGACAGATCGACCGGCAGCGGAGCCTTAGTAATGGGGTAAAATGGAAAACAAAAAGCAGCGAAAATAATATTTTTCTGTTTTCTTTAATGTCATTAACCGCCATGGGCAAAGGAATAATTGTTCTTAGGTATACCTAGTTACTACAGAGAAAAGTTAATAAAGTACACCCAAAACGGGTATTGGTTGACGTTCGACTGATCTTGTAAGTCCAGAAACTGATCTACAAAATACCTTTCCCATTAAAATTTCGACTGGATTGTTGACCTGGGCCTGATTTTTGGAAAGCACATGTGTGAAAACACCACTCGAAAGTGGTGAAAAATTGTGCTGAATTTGAGATACGAGTAGCTTAGAAAATACTTAGGGCTCTCATTAATATTGTGACCTAGTCAAAAATTTGATTAGAGCTGTAGTTTTGAAGATATAAACAGATTTATACCACTTTCGAGTGGTATTTTCATACATGTGCTTTCCAAAAATCAGGCCCCTGTTCAGTTTAATTGAGTACAGTATAGAAATTACATCGTTTCTCATTTGAAATATTCGGAAGATCATAGAGATCTTTAAAATCGCGATCGCATAGAACTGAAACTAGCAAAGTTCAAAACAAGAATAACCGGAATATATACGGATAATAGACTCCAGTCTAGACGGAAATAATTTGCGTTTTAGATGCAAACTGTTAGTGTAATTTGCAGACGTTTTATGAAATCATCACCACGTTTATTTGCAGAATACCATATTCTAGAATGCTCTTCTAGTTCTAGGCTAATAAAGACGTGACATCAAATAAACACGACATAGGTATTTCACATTTGATCATTTACATAAACACAGCACTGCCTATTTAAAAAATAAATAGAAAAAAAAGAAAGTTTCGGAACACAAATTGCAGTTGTTTTAAAACACGAGCACGACAACGAACTTCTTTGAACCGCCTATAAAGACCTAAATTGTTTTGTAGTAGCCAGGGGTGGCAAACCAAAGGTTGCGTAAGGCTCACCTGCCACAAGGCAAAGGACGAGGCAGGGTATCCGATACATCTTACATATATTCTATTCTATCGCGGTATAGTAAAGCACGTGAGGCGCACGAGCGGCGAGTTCGAACCGACTGACGCCCGCCCGCCCTTCAAGCCGTGTAGGTATTAGCCTTGGGTTGGCACGATAAGCGCACTGAGCCAAACGTTTACGACCACACGTTGGGCGATCACTGTTTCCTGATATTTATTGGGTATGACGAATTACGAATGCATGACGGGAAATATGCGGAGCAATACCTGGGTCATATATACCAAACATCCGCCAATATTTACACAATAAAACAACGCATTATGTATCAGGTCTAAATAAATGTAAGTACGCTACGCACCTGGTAACATTGGAAATAAGTAATCAAAGTATAAGTTAAGGTCGGCTCTATTCTGATTTATATGTATTTTCTGTTATTACTTACGTTAGAACATGGGCTCCCAGTGGGGTGGTTTATATCTAATATATGTAGGTATAGCATGAATAGATTTGGGTGTACAGTGGTAGTTATAAAAAATAATGCTGTGTAACTTACGTGGAGATCAAAGTCCAGACATATGACACGGCATGACCATGTAATCCTACTGCTGCACTGATTAGGTACCTGTTGAATAACAAATAGTAAATAACATACAAAATATAAAAAAAAGTATTCGGAAAATATATACATAAATAGAAATTAAGTAAATTACTTCATATCAGGACTCACCAGTATAACAGCACATCCTTTGGGTGTTAATTTTAGCTAAAATACAATTTATAAATATACATTTTATTTATGTTTATTTGCTATACAGTTCTTTCTTACAGTTACATGGTGGTTACATAATTTATCGTACACTTTAAAGATAATTTAAACTCGACGGGTCCAAATAATAATAAATTATCGCTCCAACATCTCGCAATATAAGCCGTCGTCGCGCAACAGTGATAAGGTCTTCGCACATTAAAACAACTCAACGGCGACTCGACTCTATGCTAGACATTGAAATTTAAGCCCTGTGTCATATGTTCTAGGTTTAATTTCAAAAAATGATTATAAAGTAGTGTACAACGAGTGGCCAACGCATCGTACACTAAAGGTCAACCCCGACACGTTTGTCACGCAATGACCACACGTCGTCCACGCAACGACCACACGTCGTCCACGCAACGACTATGCGTTCGTTGACTGCGTTGACTGTTCGTTGACTGCGTTCGTCCACTCGTTGACACCGCGTTGTCCACTCGTTGACAACGCATTGCCCACTAGTGACCATTGGGTGGATCAACTAGTTGACTACTCATCGAGAGTGTGAGTTGAGTTGGTGTCGGATTGGCGTGGAGTTGGTCTAATGTGCGAAGACCTATAGCAGGGGTGGCCAACTTGATTAGACCCAAGATCTCCTGTTTACTAACGAAACCTTGTGCGATCTACCAATTACATACTTCATGAAACCTTAAATCAGCAGTTGGTGATTACGTTGCGCAGTCTGGTCCACATATTTAAATTTTTGCCTTGCCACGATCGACTGGACTAACAGGCGCGATCGACCGGTCGATCGCTATCGACCTGTTGGCCACCCCTGACCTATAGTGTCACTATAGTTTGTCAAGTTGTTCACCCGTACACCGTACACGGACTCTGAATTTGACGGGTGTTTTCAGGCTCGCACGGGCCATTTGAATGTGCTTACAACGCGAAGTGGCCCAGCAGCCTGTCGGTGAAGGTGACGTGCTTGAAGAAGTCGGGGTGCTGCGAGGCGCGCGTGGGGCGGCGCGTGCGCGCGGCGTGCGCCACCGTGTCCCGCACGTGCGCGCGCGGCACGTCCCCGCGCAGCCACAGCAGCCGCACCAGCTGCTCCTCCGATATGTCCGGGCACTTCTCCAGCACGCCGTGCAGGTCCAGGGACAGCATCTCGATGTCCTGGCAGCGGAGCACCTGGGGGATACCGGCGCTTTTATATGAGAGAGAGAGAGAGAGAGAGAGAGAGAGAGAGAGAGCGAGAGAGAGAGAGAGAGAGAGAAACATTTACACACATTCGATACACTATATATCTGCGGCTGGGGTCACCATCGTTCTAATTATAATCCATTTTTATTGTGATCAGTAAGATTGATATTATTATAGACAAAGGAATCTATTTTAATTTTAACGCATTCACTCTTGAAAAAGATCTTCACAAAAGGTCGAAATTAGTTGAATGATTTATATATAATTGTAACAATAATTGTAATTGTGTGTTGTATAATTTAATCTGTTTTGTTGGTTGTCCGGTAGAGATCGCTATTAAGCGATAAGACCGCCTATTGTCTACTTTGTTCTTTGATTCTGCATTGTTTTGTACTGATTTGTGGTGTTCAATAAAGAGTATTTGTATTGTATTGTATAATTGTGATTTAAACCAGATGTTTTTGGTTTTTCATTAAAACTAGTTTTTTTATTACTGTGTTTTATTGCGGACAACAACAAAAAATATATCTTTGTGAATTACGTTTGTAAAAAATTAGGGCTTCTCCTCAGATGCTTTCCATTTTTAACTAGATGTAGTTACGCTCGGACTCATAAACTGTCATGTGTAAAAAATCATGCCGAGTCAAAACTGCGCGAATATTTAATGTATATTGGAGTATTTATCTACAATTGTGTTTAAACTACAAATAAATTAACTAACTCTCGATCATTAGCCGTGAGCGACGGTTTATCTTTTTCGATAACATTCCACAGGGGAGGCACACCACACACAATAAAAAATAAGTTAATGAAAATAGAAAACTAATCGAATAAAATAAGTATCAAAAACTGTAAAAAATGAAAAATGAAATCAAAATAGTGATGGGTTGCTAGCCTCATCGCCTATAACATGATTCCCACGATTTTCGCCCATTCCCTCGATGGGCTTATACGATCTGCGCGGGTAGAAAAACAACTAGTACATTCTATGTTTTTTCTTTGCTCCCAGACCAGCACCTGGCCTGTAGGTATATGTTACCTTAGGCTCTGTCTACCCCGTAAGGTATAAAGACGTGATTTGTGTATGTGTGTATGTAAAAACTATAGCGTAACCTCACCTCAGCCAAGGTACTGATAACCTCGAACGGCCAGTCCACATCGACTCCTTCGGCACCAATCCTTCTGAAGAACGCCCTGATCTGATTCGCCTCCTTGACAATTTTCGTGGCCGCCTGCTGCGCCTCCTCCGGCGTCTTAAACGTCACTTTCTTAGACAACATCGCCGTAATATACTTCTTGTACACAAGATTCTGCGCTTCATTTATCACGTACTCGAAGTTTTTCTCCCTTAAATGGTTGTAGTCTTGGAAATAGTCTTCTAGAGTGACGCATATTGTGTCGACTGGGATACTCGATGTCACCCATTTTGAGGTGAACAGATCGTCGAAGTGGACTTCTAGATCTAGGAACGCCTCTTCGAGTAAGAAGCGGGCTGCTTCGTCTCTTAGTTTCTGTAAGGGAATCACTTTTATAGAATAGTGTATAATACTCCTTTAAATTCCCTATCCCGTGAGAACTTCGAAAAATTCCTTCTTAGTGCATCTCTATAATACTCTAAGAATAGGTCAGCCCGATTTCATTCAAGTCTGTAGCTTTAGTGGTTTAGGCTTTGCGTTGTCTGTCAGTCGGTTAGTCCGTGTACGTAAAAAAGTTAAGAAAATGACCAGTTGTATTTGTGAGTAATGTGTGCGAAATTGATATTATAAAAATGACTTAAGTTCCATATCCGTTCTATACACTACTACATACAACACATCCCTTCTTTAGTTTTTGAGCTATACCTAACTCTTTTATAGATATAAATATAAGACAAAGCGCTAAAGTGTTGAGCTACTTTCGAGCAGTACTATGTACAGTATCGGGCCCTAAAGATTGCACGTCGGCCTTCTCGGCAAATTTTGGCTTCACATAGCGTTGTCTCGCTCTAACTTACGCGACGCCAATTGTCTATTTTCAAAGAGCGAAGAGCAACTCTATGGGCGGGTAGCGCACGGTGCTGGGAAGCCGGGCAGTACCTGGAAGGTGTCGAGCAGCGTGTCGAACTTGCGCTCGGCGGGCGCGTCGTGGCGCCCGGGCGGCCAGTGGCGCGCCTGCGTGTGCTGCGCGAGGCGCACGCTGCTGGCAAGCCGGGCAGTACCTGGAAGGTGTCGAGCAGCGTGTCGAACTTGCGCTCGGCGGGCGCGTCGTGGCGCCCGGGCGGCCAGTGGCGCGCCTGCGTGTGCTGCGCGAGGCGCACGCTGCTGGCAAGCCGGGCAGTACCTGGAAGGTGTCGAGCAGCGTGTCGAACTTGCGCTCGGCGGGCGCGTCGTGGCGCCCGGGCGGCCAGTGGCGCGCCTGCGTGTGCTGCGCGAGGCGCACGCTGCTGGCAAGCCGGGCAGTACCTGGAAGGTGTCGAGCAGCGTGTCGAACTTGCGCTCGGCGGGCGCGTCGTGGCGCCCGGGCGGCCAGTGGCGCGCCTGCGTGTGCTGCGCGAGGCGCACGCTGCTGGCAAGCCGGGCAGTACCTGGAAGGTGTCGAGCAGCGTGTCGAACTTGCGCTCGGCGGGCGCGTCGTGGCGCCCGGGCGGCCAGTGGCGCGCCTGCGTGTGCTGCGCGAGGCGCACGCTGCTGGCAAGCCGGGCAGTACCTGGAAGGTGTCGAGCAGCGTGTCGAACTTGCGCTCGGCGGGCGCGTCGTGGCGCCCGGGCGGCCAGTGGCGCGCCTGCGTGTGCTGCGCGAGGCGCACGCTGCTGGCAAGCCGGGCAGTACCTGGAAGGTGTCGAGCAGCGTGTCGAACTTGCGCTCGGCGGGCGCGTCGTGGCGCCCGGGCGGCCAGTGGCGCGCCTGCGTGTGCTGCGCGAGGCGCACGCTGCTGGCAAGCCGGGCAGTACCTGGAAGGTGTCGAGCAGCGTGTCGAACTTGCGCTCGGCGGGCGCGTCGTGGCGCCCGGGCGGCCAGTGGCGCGCCTGCGTGTGCTGCGCGAGGCGCACGCTGCTGGCAAGCCGGGCAGTACCTGGAAGGTGTCGAGCAGCGTGTCGAACTTGCGCTCGGCGGGCGCGTCGTGGCGCCCGGGCGGCCAGTGGCGCGCCTGCGTGTGCTGCGCGAGGCGCACGCTGCTGGCAAGCCGGGCAGTACCTGGAAGGTGTCGAGCAGCGTGTCGAACTTGCGCTCGGCGGGCGCGTCGTGGCGCCCGGGCGGCCAGTGGCGCGCCTGCGTGTGCTGCGCGAGGCGCACGCTGCTGGCAAGCCGGGCAGTACCTGGAAGGTGTCGAGCAGCGTGTCGAACTTGCGCTCGGCGGGCGCGTCGTGGCGCCCGGGCGGCCAGTGGCGCGCCTGCGTGTGCTGCGCGAGGCGCACGCTGCTGGCAAGCCGGGCAGTACCTGGAAGGTGTCGAGCAGCGTGTCGAACTTGCGCTCGGCGGGCGCGTCGTGGCGCCCGGGCGGCCAGTGGCGCGCCTGCGTGTGCTGCGCGAGGCGCACGCTGCTGGCAAGCCGGGCAGTACCTGGAAGGTGTCGAGCAGCGTGTCGAACTTGCGCTCGGCGGGCGCGTCGTGGCGCCCGGGCGGCCAGTGGCGCGCCTGCGTGTGCTGCGCGAGGCGCACGCTGCTGGCAAGCCGGGCAGTACCTGGAAGGTGTCGAGCAGCGTGTCGAACTTGCGCTCGGCGGGCGCGTCGTGGCGCCCGGGCGGCCAGTGGCGCGCCTGCGTGTGCTGCGCGAGGCGCACGCTGCTGGCAAGCCGGGCAGTACCTGGAAGGTGTCGAGCAGCGTGTCGAACTTGCGCTCGGCGGGCGCGTCGTGGCGCCCGGGCGGCCAGTGGCGCGCCTGCGTGTGCTGCGCGAGGCGCACGCTGCTGGCAAGCCGGGCAGTACCTGGAAGGTGTCGAGCAGCGTGTCGAACTTGCGCTCGGCGGGCGCGTCGTGGCGCCCGGGCGGCCAGTGGCGCGCCTGCGTGTGCTGCGCGAGGCGCACGCTGCTGGCAAGCCGGGCAGTACCTGGAAGGTGTCGAGCAGCGTGTCGAACTTGCGCTCGGCGGGCGCGTCGTGGCGCCCGGGCGGCCAGTGGCGCGCCTGCGTGTGCTGCGCGAGGCGCACGCTGCTGGCAAGCCGGGCAGTACCTGGAAGGTGTCGAGCAGCGTGTCGAACTTGCGCTCGGCGGGCGCGTCGTGGCGCCCGGGCGGCCAGTGGCGCGCCTGCGTGTGCTGCGCGAGGCGCACGCTGCTGGCAAGCCGGGCAGTACCTGGAAGGTGTCGAGCAGCGTGTCGAACTTGCGCTCGGCGGGCGCGTCGTGGCGCCCGGGCGGCCAGTGGCGCGCCTGCGTGTGCTGCGCGAGGCGCACGCTGCTGGCAAGCCGGGCAGTACCTGGAAGGTGTCGAGCAGCGTGTCGAACTTGCGCTCGGCGGGCGCGTCGTGGCGCCCGGGCGGCCAGTGGCGCGCCTGCGTGTGCTGCGCGAGGCGCACGCTGCTGGCAAGCCGGGCAGTACCTGGAAGGTGTCGAGCAGCGTGTCGAACTTGCGCTCGGCGGGCGCGTCGTGGCGCCCGGGCGGCCAGTGGCGCGCCTGCGTGTGCTGCGCGAGGCGCACGCTGCTGGCAAGCCGGGCAGTACCTGGAAGGTGTCGAGCAGCGTGTCGAACTTGCGCTCGGCGGGCGCGTCGTGGCGCCCGGGCGGCCAGTGGCGCGCCTGCGTGTGCTGCGCGAGGCGCACGCTGCTGGCAAGCCGGGCAGTACCTGGAAGGTGTCGAGCAGCGTGTCGAACTTGCGCTCGGCGGGCGCGTCGTGGCGCCCGGGCGGCCAGTGGCGCGCCTGCGTGTGCTGCGCGAGGCGCACGCTGCTGGCAAGCCGGGCAGTACCTGGAAGGTGTCGAGCAGCGTGTCGAACTTGCGCTCGGCGGGCGCGTCGTGGCGCCCGGGCGGCCAGTGGCGCGCCTGCGTGTGCTGCGCGAGGCGCACGCTGCTGGCAAGCCGGGCAGTACCTGGAAGGTGTCGAGCAGCGTGTCGAACTTGCGCTCGGCGGGCGCGTCGTGGCGCCCGGGCGGCCAGTGGCGCGCCTGCGTGTGCTGCGCGAGGCGCACGCTGCTGGCAAGCCGGGCAGTACCTGGAAGGTGTCGAGCAGCGTGTCGAACTTGCGCTCGGCGGGCGCGTCGTGGCGCCCGGGCGGCCAGTGGCGCGCCTGCGTGTGCTGCGCGAGGCGCACGCTGCTGGCAAGCCGGGCAGTACCTGGAAGGTGTCGAGCAGCGTGTCGAACTTGCGCTCGGCGGGCGCGTCGTGGCGCCCGGGCGGCCAGTGGCGCGCCTGCGTGTGCTGCGCGAGGCGCACGCTGCTGGCAAGCCGGGCAGTACCTGGAAGGTGTCGAGCAGCGTGTCGAACTTGCGCTCGGCGGGCGCGTCGTGGCGCCCGGGCGGCCAGTGGCGCGCCTGCGTGTGCTGCGCGAGGCGCACGCTGCTGGCAAGCCGGGCAGTACCTGGAAGGTGTCGAGCAGCGTGTCGAACTTGCGCTCGGCGGGCGCGTCGTGGCGCCCGGGCGGCCAGTGGCGCGCCTGCGTGTGCTGCGCGAGGCGCACGCTGCTGGCAAGCCGGGCAGTACCTGGAAGGTGTCGAGCAGCGTGTCGAACTTGCGCTCGGCGGGCGCGTCGTGGCGCCCGGGCGGCCAGTGGCGCGCCTGCGTGTGCTGCGCGAGGCGCACGCTGCTGGCAAGCCGGGCAGTACCTGGAAGGTGTCGAGCAGCGTGTCGAACTTGCGCTCGGCGGGCGCGTCGTGGCGCCCGGGCGGCCAGTGGCGCGCCTGCGTGTGCTGCGCGAGGCGCACGCTGCTGGCAAGCCGGGCAGTACCTGGAAGGTGTCGAGCAGCGTGTCGAACTTGCGCTCGGCGGGCGCGTCGTGGCGCCCGGGCGGCCAGTGGCGCGCCTGCGTGTGCTGCGCGAGGCGCACGCTGCTGGCAAGCCGGGCAGTACCTGGAAGGTGTCGAGCAGCGTGTCGAACTTGCGCTCGGCGGGCGCGTCGTGGCGCCCGGGCGGCCAGTGGCGCGCCTGCGTGTGCTGCGCGAGGCGCACGCTGCTGGCAAGCCGGGCAGTACCTGGAAGGTGTCGAGCAGCGTGTCGAACTTGCGCTCGGCGGGCGCGTCGTGGCGCCCGGGCGGCCAGTGGCGCGCCTGCGTGTGCTGCGCGAGGCGCACGCTGCTGGCAAGCCGGGCAGTACCTGGAAGGTGTCGAGCAGCGTGTCGAACTTGCGCTCGGCGGGCGCGTCGTGGCGCCCGGGCGGCCAGTGGCGCGCCTGCGTGTGCTGCGCGAGGCGCACGCTGCTGGCAAGCCGGGCAGTACCTGGAAGGTGTCGAGCAGCGTGTCGAACTTGCGCTCGGCGGGCGCGTCGTGGCGCCCGGGCGGCCAGTGGCGCGCCTGCGTGTGCTGCGCGAGGCGCACGCTGCTGGCAAGCCGGGCAGTACCTGGAAGGTGTCGAGCAGCGTGTCGAACTTGCGCTCGGCGGGCGCGTCGTGGCGCCCGGGCGGCCAGTGGCGCGCCTGCGTGTGCTGCGCGAGGCGCACGCTGCTGGCAAGCCGGGCAGTACCTGGAAGGTGTCGAGCAGCGTGTCGAACTTGCGCTCGGCGGGCGCGTCGTGGCGCCCGGGCGGCCAGTGGCGCGCCTGCGTGTGCTGCGCGAGGCGCACGCTGCTGGCAAGCCGGGCAGTACCTGGAAGGTGTCGAGCAGCGTGTCGAACTTGCGCTCGGCGGGCGCGTCGTGGCGCCCGGGCGGCCAGTGGCGCGCCTGCGTGTGCTGCGCGAGGCGCACGCTGCTGGCAAGCCGGGCAGTACCTGGAAGGTGTCGAGCAGCGTGTCGAACTTGCGCTCGGCGGGCGCGTCGTGGCGCCCGGGCGGCCAGTGGCGCGCCTGCGTGTGCTGCGCGAGGCGCACGCTGCTGGCAAGCCGGGCAGTACCTGGAAGGTGTCGAGCAGCGTGTCGAACTTGCGCTCGGCGGGCGCGTCGTGGCGCCCGGGCGGCCAGTGGCGCGCCTGCGTGTGCTGCGCGAGGCGCACGCTGCTGGCAAGCCGGGCAGTACCTGGAAGGTGTCGAGCAGCGTGTCGAACTTGCGCTCGGCGGGCGCGTCGTGGCGCCCGGGCGGCCAGTGGCGCGCCTGCGTGTGCTGCGCGAGGCGCACGCTGCTGGCAAGCCGGGCAGTACCTGGAAGGTGTCGAGCAGCGTGTCGAACTTGCGCTCGGCGGGCGCGTCGTGGCGCCCGGGCGGCCAGTGGCGCGCCTGCGTGTGCTGCGCGAGGCGCACGCTGCTGGCAAGCCGGGCAGTACCTGGAAGGTGTCGAGCAGCGTGTCGAACTTGCGCTCGGCGGGCGCGTCGTGGCGCCCGGGCGGCCAGTGGCGCGCCTGCGTGTGCTGCGCGAGGCGCACGCTGCTGGCAAGCCGGGCAGTACCTGGAAGGTGTCGAGCAGCGTGTCGAACTTGCGCTCGGCGGGCGCGTCGTGGCGCCCGGGCGGCCAGTGGCGCGCCTGCGTGTGCTGCGCGAGGCGCACGCTGCTGGCAAGCCGGGCAGTACCTGGAAGGTGTCGAGCAGCGTGTCGAACTTGCGCTCGGCGGGCGCGTCGTGGCGCCCGGGCGGCCAGTGGCGCGCCTGCGTGTGCTGCGCGAGGCGCACGCTGCTGGCAAGCCGGGCAGTACCTGGAAGGTGTCGAGCAGCGTGTCGAACTTGCGCTCGGCGGGCGCGTCGTGGCGCCCGGGCGGCCAGTGGCGCGCCTGCGTGTGCTGCGCGAGGCGCACGCTGCTGGCAAGCCGGGCAGTACCTGGAAGGTGTCGAGCAGCGTGTCGAACTTGCGCTCGGCGGGCGCGTCGTGGCGCCCGGGCGGCCAGTGGCGCGCCTGCGTGTGCTGCGCGAGGCGCACGCTGCTGGCAAGCCGGGCAGTACCTGGAAGGTGTCGAGCAGCGTGTCGAACTTGCGCTCGGCGGGCGCGTCGTGGCGCCCGGGCGGCCAGTGGCGCGCCTGCGTGTGCTGCGCGAGGCGCACGCTGCTGGCAAGCCGGGCAGTACCTGGAAGGTGTCGAGCAGCGTGTCGAACTTGCGCTCGGCGGGCGCGTCGTGGCGCCCGGGCGGCCAGTGGCGCGCCTGCGTGTGCTGCGCGAGGCGCACGCTGCTGGCAAGCCGGGCAGTACCTGGAAGGTGTCGAGCAGCGTGTCGAACTTGCGCTCGGCGGGCGCGTCGTGGCGCCCGGGCGGCCAGTGGCGCGCCTGCGTGTGCTGCGCGAGGCGCACGCTGCTGGCAAGCCGGGCAGTACCTGGAAGGTGTCGAGCAGCGTGTCGAACTTGCGCTCGGCGGGCGCGTCGTGGCGCCCGGGCGGCCAGTGGCGCGCCTGCGTGTGCTGCGCGAGGCGCACGCTGCTGGCAAGCCGGGCAGTACCTGGAAGGTGTCGAGCAGCGTGTCGAACTTGCGCTCGGCGGGCGCGTCGTGGCGCCCGGGCGGCCAGTGGCGCGCCTGCGTGTGCTGCGCGAGGCGCACGCTGCTGGCAAGCCGGGCAGTACCTGGAAGGTGTCGAGCAGCGTGTCGAACTTGCGCTCGGCGGGCGCGTCGTGGCGCCCGGGCGGCCAGTGGCGCGCCTGCGTGTGCTGCGCGAGGCGCACGCTGCTGGCAAGCCGGGCAGTACCTGGAAGGTGTCGAGCAGCGTGTCGAACTTGCGCTCGGCGGGCGCGTCGTGGCGCCCGGGCGGCCAGTGGCGCGCCTGCGTGTGCTGCGCGAGGCGCACGCTGCTGGCAAGCCGGGCAGTACCTGGAAGGTGTCGAGCAGCGTGTCGAACTTGCGCTCGGCGGGCGCGTCGTGGCGCCCGGGCGGCCAGTGGCGCGCCTGCGTGTGCTGCGCGAGGCGCACGCTGCTGGCAAGCCGGGCAGTACCTGGAAGGTGTCGAGCAGCGTGTCGAACTTGCGCTCGGCGGGCGCGTCGTGGCGCCCGGGCGGCCAGTGGCGCGCCTGCGTGTGCTGCGCGAGGCGCACGCTGCTGGCAAGCCGGGCAGTACCTGGAAGGTGTCGAGCAGCGTGTCGAACTTGCGCTCGGCGGGCGCGTCGTGGCGCCCGGGCGGCCAGTGGCGCGCCTGCGTGTGCTGCGCGAGGCGCACGCTGCTGGCAAGCCGGGCAGTACCTGGAAGGTGTCGAGCAGCGTGTCGAACTTGCGCTCGGCGGGCGCGTCGTGGCGCCCGGGCGGCCAGTGGCGCGCCTGCGTGTGCTGCGCGAGGCGCACGCTGCTGGCAAGCCGGGCAGTACCTGGAAGGTGTCGAGCAGCGTGTCGAACTTGCGCTCGGCGGGCGCGTCGTGGCGCCCGGGCGGCCAGTGGCGCGCCTGCGTGTGCTGCGCGAGGCGCACGCTGCTGGCAAGCCGGGCAGTACCTGGAAGGTGTCGAGCAGCGTGTCGAACTTGCGCTCGGCGGGCGCGTCGTGGCGCCCGGGCGGCCAGTGGCGCGCCTGCGTGTGCTGCGCGAGGCGCACGCTGCTGGCAAGCCGGGCAGTACCTGGAAGGTGTCGAGCAGCGTGTCGAACTTGCGCTCGGCGGGCGCGTCGTGGCGCCCGGGCGGCCAGTGGCGCGCCTGCGTGTGCTGCGCGAGGCGCACGCTGCTGGCAAGCCGGGCAGTACCTGGAAGGTGTCGAGCAGCGTGTCGAACTTGCGCTCGGCGGGCGCGTCGTGGCGCCCGGGCGGCCAGTGGCGCGCCTGCGTGTGCTGCGCGAGGCGCACGCTGCTGGCAAGCCGGGCAGTACCTGGAAGGTGTCGAGCAGCGTGTCGAACTTGCGCTCGGCGGGCGCGTCGTGGCGCCCGGGCGGCCAGTGGCGCGCCTGCGTGTGCTGCGCGAGGCGCACGCTGCTGGCAAGCCGGGCAGTACCTGGAAGGTGTCGAGCAGCGTGTCGAACTTGCGCTCGGCGGGCGCGTCGTGGCGCCCGGGCGGCCAGTGGCGCGCCTGCGTGTGCTGCGCGAGGCGCACGCTGCTGGCAAGCCGGGCAGTACCTGGAAGGTGTCGAGCAGCGTGTCGAACTTGCGCTCGGCGGGCGCGTCGTGGCGCCCGGGCGGCCAGTGGCGCGCCTGCGTGTGCTGCGCGAGGCGCACGCTGCTGGCAAGCCGGGCAGTACCTGGAAGGTGTCGAGCAGCGTGTCGAACTTGCGCTCGGCGGGCGCGTCGTGGCGCCCGGGCGGCCAGTGGCGCGCCTGCGTGTGCTGCGCGAGGCGCACGCTGCTGGCAAGCCGGGCAGTACCTGGAAGGTGTCGAGCAGCGTGTCGAACTTGCGCTCGGCGGGCGCGTCGTGGCGCCCGGGCGGCCAGTGGCGCGCCTGCGTGTGCTGCGCGAGGCGCACGCTGCTGGCAAGCCGGGCAGTACCTGGAAGGTGTCGAGCAGCGTGTCGAACTTGCGCTCGGCGGGCGCGTCGTGGCGCCCGGGCGGCCAGTGGCGCGCCTGCGTGTGCTGCGCGAGGCGCACGCTGCTGGCAAGCCGGGCAGTACCTGGAAGGTGTCGAGCAGCGTGTCGAACTTGCGCTCGGCGGGCGCGTCGTGGCGCCCGGGCGGCCAGTGGCGCGCCTGCGTGTGCTGCGCGAGGCGCACGCTGCTGGCAAGCCGGGCAGTACCTGGAAGGTGTCGAGCAGCGTGTCGAACTTGCGCTCGGCGGGCGCGTCGTGGCGCCCGGGCGGCCAGTGGCGCGCCTGCGTGTGCTGCGCGAGGCGCACGCTGCTGGCAAGCCGGGCAGTACCTGGAAGGTGTCGAGCAGCGTGTCGAACTTGCGCTCGGCGGGCGCGTCGTGGCGCCCGGGCGGCCAGTGGCGCGCCTGCGTGTGCTGCGCGAGGCGCACGCTGCTGGCAAGCCGGGCAGTACCTGGAAGGTGTCGAGCAGCGTGTCGAACTTGCGCTCGGCGGGCGCGTCGTGGCGCCCGGGCGGCCAGTGGCGCGCCTGCGTGTGCTGCGCGAGGCGCACGCTGCTGGCAAGCCGGGCAGTACCTGGAAGGTGTCGAGCAGCGTGTCGAACTTGCGCTCGGCGGGCGCGTCGTGGCGCCCGGGCGGCCAGTGGCGCGCCTGCGTGTGCTGCGCGAGGCGCACGCTGCTGGCAAGCCGGGCAGTACCTGGAAGGTGTCGAGCAGCGTGTCGAACTTGCGCTCGGCGGGCGCGTCGTGGCGCCCGGGCGGCCAGTGGCGCGCCTGCGTGTGCTGCGCGAGGCGCACGAACTGCTCGCTGTTGTTCACGATCGTGATCATGTGGTGCGTGAAGTACGCCACGCGGGAACGGTCCGAGAAGTGGCTGTTCTGTTGCACAAACAACAGAATACGTTGTCAACGTGAAACTACCGTGAGACTCGAACATAGTTACGCAAACGGATAACTCACGTATAAGATAAAAGTATACTTCCAGTGGTCTGTTTGACTTGAAATTTGGTATTTCATATCTAAAACGAATGACAATAAAACACACTCGATAAAAAAAACTTTTAAAAAAATTGGCAGAAACGAATTCTGTAAATTCTGAACAGATCAAGATCACTAATGTTTCGGATTAAAAAGTTAGTCGGCAACAAAAATACCCTTAAGCAGCTGGTTCCTGACTAAGCCAGTCGCGTCGCGAAAGAACCACATTTAACTGAAAAGAGATATACAATAAACCACTTGCCTTGAACTGCAGGACGCCTTCCCTGTACATGTTTCCGTAACGCGTTACTTGCTCGATACTCAGCATCAGAGCCTTGAAAGTGATCTCTTTGCTTATTGTTTGAGTGACCTGAAATTAAAAAGTAATAAGGACAGCGTCTAACAGACTAACTAAAGCCTAGGGTGGAAGGGTGGCACGCTTGCCTAGTAAATTCCCTTTGATTTGAAGACGGTCAGATTGTACCGTTCAGGGCGAGTGGAACCGATTTGAGCGAATTTTTCAGATCCTATAACATAAGGCTGCTGACCCCGCCTAATAATAAAGGGGGGAGTTGGAGGAAGGCTTGGATTATCGACCGACCGTTTAAATGAGTCCTCGCGCGCGCGGCACTGGCGCGGGGTAAGCGACCGCGGGGGCTGAGATGCGGGCGGCAGGCGCACTACCCGCCCGCACCGCTCTCTGTCCCCGCCGTCGTCCTACCCCGCGCTCCTACACCGCAAGGGCGAGGACCAATTTCAGCGGTCGGTCTATAGTTAAACAGTCAAGATTATATCTTGAAACTGGTATGTCAATATAGGATCGTGGATTTCTAAACAATCGCATCCGCTGCGATACGCTCGTAATAAGAGTACGATATGCGTAGATCACACGATAATATTGATCATCTAATCCATGCCAATATTATAAGGTCGTGTACAGTCAAGTGTAATAATATGTATCTAGTCAACATCTCAAAAATAAGTACCACACGCTCTTACACCAGCGTAACAAGGCCGTGGGACATATTTTTGAGAAGTTCGTATCGATACTTATTTTTGCACTTGACCGTACTGTCCGTGAGCTCTTAGAATGCCATTCTGGTTGGTCTTGCTGTCTCACTCACTCTCATGGGTTTGATACCTGGTATGACATCCATAAATGGAGGCCTATGCCATGAGGCACGCCGAATTACGCGGTAATTAAAAAAAAACTACACATTGTACGGTCAAGTGCAAAAATAAGTATTGATAGAAAATTCTCAAAAATATGTCCCACGACCTTATTACGCCGGTATAAGAGCGTATGGTACTTATTTTTGAATCTTTGTCTAAATACATATTATTACACTTGACTGTACTGAAATTGGTAGCGAAACCGATTAAAAAAGGCTATATTATTATTATGTTATACTAGCAGCTAGTATAATATAATAATAATATAGCTGTATAAATATAATAATAATATAATAAGTCTGCGTAGAATTATATATAAAAACCTTCCTCTTGAATCACTCTATCTATTTAAAAAAAAACGCATCAAAATCCGTTGTGTAGTTTTGAAGATATAAGCATACATAGGGACTGAGAAAGCGACTTTATTTTATACTATGTAGTGATGGCATCCTGAGTGGTCGCGGATTGTGGTTCCAACGCACCTGCAGGTTCTGGTCGATCATCTGGAAGACGATGACGGGCGCGTGCGTGTGGTAGGCGCGCGAGTGCGGCTCGGCGTCGGGCGCGCGCGCGCCGCCCCACTCCGCGCGCTCGGCCTCCAGCGTCTTCTCCATCCACTCCATGTAGTTGCTCTCCATTTTCTGCAAGCCGTATTCGCTACAAGGTCTCTCGCCGGGAAAAAAGCCGTGGTGGCCCAGCGGTTAGACCTGTGGCCTCTCAAGCAGAACGTCGCGGGTTCGACCCCGGGATCGCACCTCTGAGTTTTTCGGAATTTATATGCGACATTACATTTTAAATTTATCATGAGCTTTTCGATGAAGGAAAAACATCTTGAGGAAACCTGCACGCATCTGCGAAGCAATTCAATGGTGTGTGTGAAGTTCGCAATCCGCACTGGGCCCGCGTTGGAACTATACCCCGAGTCTGTGCCCGGCAGTGGGGCTAATATAGGCTGGAGATGAAGATGATGATGACAAAGTTTCTTAAAATCATTCAGGTATAATACAACAGGTTGTAGATTTATTTTTAAAATAGATGTTGCCCACGACTCCGTAATCTAGGGTACCAGCTATCTTTGATCCAAATCCATCCAGTCGTTTTAGCGTGAAGAAGGAACAAACATACACACTTACAAAGTCGCGTACTTGAGCCATGTTCTCCAAAACCAACTGTACACTCTTCTGCAAACTTATATGATAGCCGGAAAACGTAAAATGTCTTGGCTCCATTAGATCATTCCCTAGAGGCAGGGAAAACCGAATTCTCTAACAAACCTAAGTTCTTCCATGCTGGTCTGGGAGTAAAGAAAAAACATAGAATGAACCAGCAGTTGCTTTTCTTCCCGCACAGACGGTAAAAGCCCATCGAGAGAATGGGCATAATTCTTAGGTATCATGTTATAGGCGATGCAGCTAGCAACCAATCACTATTTTGATCCCCCTTTCCACCTACACGGCCAGAATCATGCTAAACGTGGCCTTTAGGTCAGTCTACCCCGTAAGGGATGAAGACGTGATTTATGTATGTATGTCTGTATGTAAGCTCTAAATTCATTCGTCACGCACTACACAAGAGATACTTTTTGTGGTTATAGTCAAAGGAACAAACCTGCAAGTACTCCTCCTGCAACTTCTGCAAGCTCTCTTCGGCCAGCAGCGGAGGCAGCGTGGTGACGTCGATCTTCAGTTCAGGACTGCCCATCAGCTCCGTCCCGGGGTACGTGTTCAGTACCCACGACAACAACGTCACATACTCGTTGCCTTCTAATCCGCAGTCGACTACGTCTTGCAACTGAAACAGACGCAGTTTTAAGTTAATGGAGGTAAGATTTTCATAGGTGGCCTTGAACCCGCACGTCTTGGTTCACTGTGCCAACTTTTCCGATTTCCTAGACCAGACAAGTAGTAAAATAGAATACCATATTTAACATATTTATTAAATTAATATGGTTAGAAACAAATACACAGGAAGTAAGAAAATATATGATTGGACGAAACGACAAGAACGAATGCAAGCGGGATGGTAATCGTAGAAAACGTGAGAACTATAATGAGTGAGTACAACACAAACAAGGCTTCGATTACGTGGAGGCAGAGTAGGTATTTTTTTCGCTTTTTAAATATTGGTTTTCAAGGTAATAATGAGCCAAGTCAGACTAGCAAGTAGTAATCCCCTAATTGCATGGCTCAAAACTTGATGATTTTTGGGCATGTCAAAGTCTAAACCCAGTACTAATCAAATGTACACTCTCGTAAGAGCGCACTGTCCGTATGCATGTCACATAAACTCTACTCACACTGGAAGACAAACACGTATGATACATGTTGACGTATTTGTTGACGATGTCGTAGTGCGGCGGGAAGCAGGGCACGCAAAGAGTCTTCACGACCCTCAGGTCTTCGACGATCAGCTGTCTCGTCAGCTCCAGGTACCGCACGAGCCAGAGTTTGTTGTCTTCTCGCTCGTCCACTCGAGTGCCCTCGATTCGTTGAGCTACGGCGCATTCGAGAACCTCGAAGGCTTTTGTGCGCCAGGCTTTGGGTCGGCCCGGTGGCATAAAGCCAGATTGGTTTTGTTGCTATGGATAGGAAATAAATACAATCAAAACGTCGATCATAGACAAAATATGTCTTAAAGGCAATCGTAATCGATGGATTACGGCGCAAGTAAAATGTAGAAAATTCGTATCCGATAATCAGAAAAAGCTATTAACAAACTCGAATACACCAGACCCATTCAAATACAATTTTCGTCCCAGCCTTTATGTAAAGAAGAAACTGGAACTCAGTGCACTATATCTCAATAGATATACACATATATGGTGTTTATTGTTTTCAAATCAGCCAACACTACTATGTCTACTACAATATTTGCCAACAATAACTGGAAATAAAAACAAAATGAGAATTCATTTATACATTTAAAAAATATTTAAGTTATACCTCCAAAGCCATTTGATCTCTTTTCTCCTCTCTCTCAATTATCCTTAAAGCGGTGACAATAACGGTGGGCTCCTTCCTGACAGTGTTGAGAGTCCGGGCCAGTATCAGCTTGATCTGCTTCTCAAGCAAATTGGATACCATTTCAACATCCTCAAAATAGGCTTTTAGCATGATTTTGTCGTGTGAAGACTGGTTGGGAAGCCTGTGAAGCTCATACAGCAAGTCATCACGGGAATTCTCCAAGTCGTTGAGACACTGAAATTTAATTCTTGATGAAGTAAAATAAATTTAAACTCAAAATAACAGCGATAATGATTGTTACCAGGCCTCTCAGTTCTATTTATTTTTTATCATGGTCCTATAAATTTTGAGTTATACTCATAGTTCAACTTTAAGTGCAATTTTGAAATGTCAAAACGAATGAAATCATCAATTTTAATTAAGGTTTAACAATTTAGATTTGTCACTCTAGAATATGTGAGAGGCCCTTTAAAAAATTAAGAAAGTTTCTCTATTTGTTTAATTTACCTGATGGGCATGCAGGAGCTTCCCCTCTCCAATCCACTGCTTAGTTTTAGCGACACTCTCTGGCACAGTGAATATGTGCTTTAAACTGTCCATAGCCGTCACATACTGGGAGTGACGCGAGTCCTCCTCCCTCACTGCTTGGAGGGACGCCACCAAGGGAGGCACACCCTTCAGAAGCTCTTCTAATTCATCCATCCTACAATATTATGTTAGATACTAAAATTACTTTTTTTTAGTTATCTTCATAAAGTGCATCTTTTGCAAACTTATGCTAAGGTTGCTGTAAAGTTACTCAGTTCAATGAGAATCAAAATAAAACTTTATAAATGTAATTAGGGTGAGGTGCATGTGCAAGCTTGAGGCTAGTTCTAATCCATACAAGCTGTGGAAGTGTGCAAAAAATTATATCGACATTCATATGCCCTTTATAAATTAGCCAAGACAGCTGATCGCTCTACAGTTCTCATAGCGTATCATGGGTTTGTGGCCTCAGCCCTACGATACGGATTAATTTTTTGGGGAAACTCCACATACCGTGATATATTATTCAGAGCCCAAAGTTGTAAACCTTTTTTTTAATCTTTAAATTTGTTGACATTTCCTTGCCTTTATATATTTGAATGTTGCGTATTTGTAAAGAGTAACTTGGAGCTTTTCAAATAAATGAAGCAAACACAAGCTTCAAACCTTCGCCCAAGGAAGCCAGCATTACACATATTAAAATGTAAAACTGCATTGATGCCAAAGAGTGTTGTAACTATGGCCCCAAAATTGTTCAATAAATTACCAGAGGCAATACAAAGTGCAAATTTGAATAAATTCAAATACCTACTGTCCAAACTACTTTTACAGAAGTGTTATTATAGTGTCGTAGACTATTTAAATGATTTTTGACATACTGTAGAAATTTTAATATTTTTCTTTTGTGTTATTTTTATTTTACTTGACATTTTTATATCATGTAATTAAATTAATTAATGTAATTTAGTATTTTTTGCGACATTGTATTATGAAATGTAATTTAATGGATTTTTTATTTTTATTTATTTTAGTAGTCTGACATTTATACCTATTATGTGCCTAATTTGAAATATTTGCATGCCGTTCCTGGACAGTAAGATAAGGAGGACATAATTATCAATGTAAAACCTTAACCTCACACCTTTTTCTAGCAAATAAATGATTTGATTGATTGATTGATTGATATGAATTAAAGCATGCTGTACATTGGCCAAAAATGGTGAAAAACTGTGCACTGACTTGATGCTGGTTTCTTGCACATCTTCCAAGCACTCCTGCAGTTGCTTGAGGCCCACGCTGACTCCGTCCAGCTTTCCCTGCACAGCAGACTTCAGCTGAGCTTCGATTGATGCTTTCTTGTGAGTTATTCGTTTCTTGTACTGCTCCACCTTAAAATTTGAAAACATAGTAAAATTAAAGTAAAAGTAGTTATACTTTTTTATTATGCACTAGCGACCCGCCCCGGCTTCGCACGGTATATTATGCATGTATTATACATATAAACCTTCCTCTTGAATCACTCTATCTATTAAAAAAACCCGCATCAAAATCCGTTGTGTAGTTTTGAAGATATAAGCATACATACGGACTTGGGGACAGAAAAAGCGACTTTGTTTTATACTATGTAGTGATTTATAATTACAATTTCACTATAAAAATTCACAATATAGTTAGGGACCCTACATAAAACTTGACTTTGCGCGCTTGCAAATAAACGACATTGAACATCAAAGGGGCGGCAACAGACTACTTGCAAAGAATTATCAACAAACCTTTTCTAGTTGGCCTGGCCTCTGCATCATATTAATAACCATTTTTTCTGCTGTTGCTTTAGCTTCTTCTTCAATTTCATCCATGGTACAGGTGCTAATATCCATTGCGTCTAAAACGTACATCACAAAAATAAAGTTATGGTAGAAAATATGATTAAAGATTTCAGTACTGTACTTCTGACTAATTTTTGTAAAAAATCTACCTGTTCGTAAAATAAAATATTATATATATATTAAATAATATTTAGAGTATGAATACACTTTAAAGGAAGATTTAAGCGGGAACAAAGTAAATAAAATTTATTCGAATTACATTCGAATGAATAAAGCAAAACAAATATCTTTTCGTAGATTTTCATCAACTTTCTGACAGTGACGGGGGACGGGACGGACGGTGTCAGATTGACAGATAGGAACCGGAAGCAGTGTTGTCAACTCCAAAAGATCCAATACGGTTCTTTAGATCAATCTCGAGTCCATTAGACAGAAAAATTGTTTCAAAATTATAAAGAACTAGTTTAAAGTGTTACTAGACACTGGCTGAATAATTTTATACGTCTACCCTTTGTATTAAAAAAATAATAAATATTCTTCCCCCGCTCTTCTGCCGACAAACAAATGAATACGCGTAAGTTGTTTTATGTCATGTATTCTAAAATATAATACTGTTAATAAACAATAAAACATTAACATAAAGTGGCCTCCCAGATTTTGTGTGAAAAAGCTTAACATTCACCACCGAAGTAAGCCAAAAGTCGCTATTTCTAGCGACAATGCTGTTAGGTTGGCAACACTAACCGGAAATAATTATGTTTTTCTGCAAAAGGCTAAGGAATTAAGTCTATCCATTTGAATTCCTTTATTTACTTCATTTTTCTTTATTATGATTAGTGTTCATCCCAAAAGATTTACCACATTCTATATTAATAAACATTCTCATAGTAATTAATTTAAATGACTTTGACTGACAGACGGACTTGACATCTTTTTCGTAGTTATTAATTTATTAGTTTACTTTTTATTGTTTAATTTAAATGTACGTAATTATAGTGCTTTAGAAGCTTTTATTTAGAGTGAGAGAGACGGTGTGATACGAACTTCAATAATTGAATTTCGGAGAAGAGTTTATGAACGTACCTTAAATTAATGACGTTTAAAAGTCACCGACAACGACACATGAGTAATGTCAAAAATGACAATTTTGTCCGGTCCGGTGGTATTGTTGTACGTTGTACAGTGTCTGGAATAGCGATAAACATTTAACTTTATGCTTATACGTGTTGTTAGTTTTTGATTTTGATTCCAGCAAATGTACGTTTTTAGTGTAATAACTATATTTAAAGTTTACTTTTAAATGTTGTGTCAAAATGTGGTCTATTATAATATTAATAATTATATCAATAATTGCCTTTCTTGTTACCGACGAATTGATACCAAACCTGAAGAATTTATTCATAAAAGCTGGACTATGTGGCATAGATTTGTGTAAAACTAGCAAGGAAAAAATGTGAGTTAATTGTTGTCTTCTTTTTATATAAAACTGTGTACCTATTAGAGGGATATGATAAACCATCTCTAAACCTACACCCTTGAAATGTCCACTGTTATCTGCACATTAAGTTTAATTTTACTTTGGATAAGTGGCGTTTAATGCGTTTCACATCAGCACTATTTTTTTGTTGATAAAGTTATACTTAAACTTTATTACAAGTCTTGAAGTATATCTACAGCATTGTGTGATTTATACCTAACCTTTTTTTCAGACCTGAAGCATTGGGGGTTGTTTCGGGATGTGTGTTCCTGGTGACATGTTTCTTGTTCATACCTATAGTGTTTGGGAACAGTCTTATGGACACAGCACATTTCCCACATAATGAGGTAAAAGAACAGCAACATTTGTTACCGTTTTTATTATTTAGAAGTCCATGTAAACTTCTGAAAACCTATTACTACTGCATGTATGTAAGTACCAGTGGCATAGCTACTAGGCGGGGCAGTGCCCTGGGGCCCTCGAATCCTTACCAGAAAATCTTGCTCGAACTATTATTATTAAAACATAACCAGTTTAGATTGTAGTGGGGCCCCATTTTTTTATTTGCACCAGGGCCCTTGGTTACCTAGCTACGCCCCTGGTAAGTACTTCGAAAATATGAGTAGTCTAATCAAAGTTAAAATTTAACATTGTGAGGCCTATCATACACATATTTCTGTCACTAACATTAAATCAAGTGAAATATAAAATAACTAGCTTTTACCCGCAACTTCGTCTGCATAGAATTATACATACAAACCTTCCTCTTGAATCACTTGATCTATAAAAAAAAAACCGCATAAAAGTCCGTTCCATAGTTTTAAAGATCTAAGCATACATAGGGACAGACAGTCAGACAGCGGAGAGCGACTTTGCTTTATACTATATAGTGATGTAAAATGTGTTATTTAAATGTAAAATTTATTGATAATGTGTTCTATTTCCAGTTTGCAGAGTTACTGGCGGCCCTGCTCTCAATATGCTGCATGCTGCTGCTGGGTTTTGCAGACGATGTCCTGGACCTGCGGTGGCGCTACAAGCTGCTGCTGCCAACAATAGCCTCATTGCCATTGCTTGTGGTCTACTATGTCAACTTCAACTCAACCACATTTATAGTGCCATTGCCATTGAGACAATGGTTTGGTGTGTCAATTAATATTGGTTAGTAACATAATTGCTTTATTACCACTAGAAATTTTAAAGCAGACCAGCAATAAAAAACTGTAAAAATTATGTTATCTTATGAAAGAAAAAGCTCAGAGTCCAATAAAGCACCAATTTAAGGTGCAACCATACACACAATCTCGTCATTATCCCTTACAGGGTAGACAGACCCTAAGGTAACAAAACCATACCAGTGCATAAAAGACGTTGAGGGTGCGTTTACACAAGAAAATGTATGAAAAAACGGTGTGAAAACGTGTCGCCTACGACACGTCGCTGCGTATACGCGGCGGCGTGGTCCCTCCTTTATTTAGCAAAGTGTACAATAAGATTCTAGTTTAGCTCATACTTCACCTAAGAAATAATAGTATTATATACACTGTATGATGCAAAAGAAATTGCTTTGTTAGTGAAAATGATGATGCAATTTCAATTCTTGTAGGTAACTATGAAAGGCTCATTAGTCATGAGCAGCAGCCATGGTTCTAAATTCTGTTAGAAATGAAACTATCTATAGAAATCTAGAAATCTATTTACTTTATTTGGATAAAAGACCCTCCCAAGGTGGTCTCAAGCTGTGGACTTTGTTTGGTTTAAAATTAATTTTAGTTTTGTGTATTTTTGCAGGATTCCTCTACTACATTTATATGGGAATGCTCGCAGTTTTCTGCACAAACGCAATTAATATCTTGGCTGGGATCAATGGGTTGGAAGTCGGCCAGTCAGTCGTCATTGCCATATCCATCATAATATTTGACATCATTGAACTGAGAGGCGACCAGTACAAGGCTCACACATTCTCCCTCCACATCATGATTCCGTACCTAACAACCACGCTAGCACTGCTGAAACACAACTGGTTAGTACAATAAATTAATAAGTAGGTTAATATTTATCCATAAATTTTAAAAAGCTGCCTTACATTCATAAAGATGAAATTTTGATAACACATGCTTTGGACATCCAAAGGTTTGTGCTTTGAATGATTAACTATCGAATCTATTAAATTCGGTGCATACATGCATTTTAAAGATAGATGAAATTATTGTTTAGTAAAGATATGCATAGCCCACAAGGTAAACTTACCCATTTATATTATTGTTGTAAAGTTGTGTTTACAAGGGATATAGACGTGATTTGTCTATGTGTAAACTTGTGCTTTGTGTTTTTACAGGTACCCTTCAAAAGTATTCGTCGGCGACACGTTCTGCTACGTGTCTGGCATGACATTCGCCGTGGTAGCGATCCTGAGCCATTTCAGCAAGACTGTGATATTGTTTTTCTTGCCACAAGTCATCAACTTTGTTTATTCAATACCACAGCTTTTCCATTTCATTCCATGCCCAAGGCATCGCCTTCCTAAGTATAGTGCAGAAATCGACCTACTACAACCTAGCAGAACTGTTATTGTTAAAAAAGATATGAAACTATTAGATTCTTTAATACTTAAGGTTTTGACGGTGCTGCGTTTAATAGACAAAAAAGAAGATAAAGAAAGTATAACTATTAACAATTTGACTTTGATAAATTTATTTTTGATTAAATTTGGTCCAATGTCTGAGGTGCGATTGACCACTAGCCTAATGTTATTTCAAGTGTTGTGCACTTGTGTTGCGTTTGTAATAAGGTATCCATTGGCATCCTTTTTTTATGATTCATAACTGTTGTAATTCAACTGCATTATGAAATAAAAATCCTCATTTTAAGTCAGAACTACAATTAGTTGTGACTTAAAATGAGGATGGTTATGAAACATCCTATTCTCGTTAATTTTGTTGGTATGTCGATAAATTACGTATATTGTAAGATTAAGAAATGTGTTTGCTTGACGTACTAGGAATGTACAAATATGTATGTCGTCTGTTCCATACTAGAATGTTAAGTATGTGGTCCAAAGAAAAGGAACTTTACTACATGCGCTACACTACAGTTCATAACTAGAAAACTTATTGTATATAAGTAGATAGGTACCTATATAAACGGAGCACGCACATTAGGTTTCCAATCATATCAAATGATAAACGACATTTAATTTAATAATGAATGTTAAACGAAACTGAACCTTATCTCGTAATAAGTAAATAGCAGATTAGTATAAAAAGTATATTAAAACAAATATTTTATTTAAATCCAAGTGTTTTATTTCATTGTTTCTGTAATAATAATTATATATGCATTTGTATTAACAGTATTATTATAGTTTCTTGTTGCTAAGATTATCACTTCATAGTGAAGAAGTATACAAAGTAGTTTTAATTGGATGGTGTTTTCACTGATGCACCTAGTGTTGAGAAATAAAGACACCACCCGCCGTAGTCTAAACTAATTCGTCCAGTGCCTCGATAGTGCTTCAGATTAGATTTAGTGCTAATTCTATGTACAAGGCAATTGTTTCATCTCCACTTCTTATCCTTTTTTTATTAAAATATCAAAAGCAGTCGGCAGATACACGTTAAGTTATAATGCCAGTGCGTAATTACTGATTACCTGCAAGCTGTATATTTTAGGGCACCATTTTATTATACATCATAGGTAAATTGTATTATTGTGATTTGCGTGAGCTCAAAATTTGAACTTCGACATAAAATATCAAGGTGTATTGGTTATATAAAAGCTTCTTCAACAATCAAGCTGGTGCAGCTGTGGACTCTGATTATGTTTGGGGTGTTAATCGCTGACTTCTTGTTCAGTAAATAGATTTCTTGGACATTAATGTACTATTATAAGTACTAAGCTTACAACATTTAATTTAACAATAAATTAATATCTTTCTGCACCAATAGCTATCTTTGGAGTCATAATTAAAAGTAATCATTTTAAACATAAGGAAAATAATTTGAAATTTACAAAATCTGGTCAGCCCATTTCTAACAAACATTTTTAGTTCAGCCAAATATCGTAGAGTATATTGTCTTCGGCGTCGTTGTCGTTGATCACCCGCAGCGTCTTGAGCGTCTGCAGGTAGAAGGTCAGCTCGGAAGTGACTACCCCATGTTGAGGACTACCATTTGCTACAATATTCATTTTTGCTAGTTGCTCTCTTAATTTATCTTTGAAATTATCATGTACTCTTTTATAAATGTTTCTTATTTGTTCAATAGGCAATATATCTATTAACGCTTCATGCAATTTAACTAAATGTTTAGAAATATTTCGGAATGTTTGAGATGGAACAGGAGGTTTAGCATCCCAGCCGAACAACTGTGAGCAGAGCATGTTACTAACTATGAGGCATATCTTATTTTCTATTTCTTGCTTATGGCTAACAATATCACTTTCAATACTATCAAAGCCGTTTAATGATACTTCTTTTGACTGCAGCTGGTGGAGGTGTTGCCTGATTATTGGCAGCAGCCACAGGACCACCTGCAAGGATCTAGAGACCAGAGCTAAGTTTGACGTTGATATAGTTTTCAGGCCCGCACTTTGTATTGCGCCTGCTCCCAGAACCAACTGACAACAGCGAGAATTAAACAGCCTGATTAGTTCCAACATGCAGTGAGTTAAATATTGAACTATAACTTGAGACTGTTTTGTAGCCTCACAGTACTCCAACATAATTTTAATTAACAGTTGCACTGTTCCAACAACTGCATAGTTTTCCTTATTTATAACTAGAAATTTCCCATCTGATTTAACAGTTTCATATTGCATATTTGCTGAAGTATCAGTGTTGGATATTTTACCAATTAAGCATTGAAGTTCATTAGGAACATCGGCACTTTTCCATCGTTCGGCATTGAGAGTAGCAGTTAGTTGGCTTCTGCGCTCAGAATGTAAATTCTGTATATATTTCATTGCAAAACTCCTCAGTGCCAGTTTCATTGAATTACTGCAATGACCTGTCACTTTTTCAAATTCATCTGAGAAATTTTCAATTAGTGTTGACAATTTAGATAATTGAGATAAATCAGAAAACACAAAGTCCTTGTCGGTTTTTGTCACAATGAGATTAGCACATCTCTCGTTGCTGTAATCAGATAATGAGACAATCATTTTATTTAACTTTGCTTCAACTAGAACAAGTTCATCCTGCGTCCACACTTCTTCACTTTCGTTTCCGGTCACATCTTCCATTTGGCTGATGTCCAATACTAATTCTTTTAGGCACAATATTCTCTTGAACACTGTGAGTAGGTTCGGGGTAACCTTTTGCAGGAATACTATGCTTTCATTGCACAACAACCAAGCATTGTCTGCATTGGAACCTCTCAAAACAACCTCCGTGTTACCATCTCTCTCTGATACAATTTCTATAACACATTGCTTGATTGTAGCTTGGATGGTGGTCATAGCCTCTGTTTTGAAGGTTTCTATGAAATCAAACTCTTTTAGTCTCAGGATCCCAGATACTATGGATACAATTTTGTCCCTCTCAGGTATATCAGACAGATCCTTGGGAGGCCTGTTTAAATCTGTAACTATAAACCTTTGGAATTCATTACTCAGCATTTTATGAATCAATCTTTTCATTTCTGTCAGTTGTGGAGACAGGTGCCGGAACGCTTGAATCCTTACAAGTTGTGTTGACAAAACTTTTTGTGTAGAACTTATCAAATCCAAAGCAGCCACATAATCAGAAGTACTTAACAGAAGTTGGATCATGGGCTGGGTTTGCTGCACAGTTCCTATCAATTTCAGCAACTCGTGTACATTAGTCAGATTTTGATTAATTCTTGTGAGACTCACCAATTTCAAAGGGCATTGCGTCAGATTGTTTTTCACTACACTAATATTGTCTCTCGTTGATCGCACTGTTTTCACGGCTTTGGCCATTTGTTCCATGATGGTGTCATGTGACAACATGGCATGGAAGAATGCATCAGACTTCTGGGCTACTTGTTTTGATATTTTCATTTCTATGAAATCCATGTATGTGCTTAGTGTCTCCTCGAGCGACCGGACAGCAATATTAGTATCCTGGGCATCAACAAGGTTCGGAAATACTTTATTAAAAACATTTGGATCATGTAACTGTAAGGACTCTTGGTAGAAAATTTCAGGAACATCGCAATCAGCTTCAACCACTTGAGCCTTGGCCTTGGCAGGGACGTTGTCCCGCAGCTTGCAGTGTCTTCTGTATCTTCTCACAATTCTTTTACAATATGCCTCAAAATGGTGTAATGAGATTTCAGGCAAGTATGGACTAGGATGTATTTCCACTTTTTCTACAAAATTGTCTCCCCATATTTTAGTAAAAAAGTTGCTTTGCTTGCCTCTGTTAGGGTCGTTTAATACTGCTGGGAGATTTTGCGATGACGAGTAAAACGTCCAGTCGTCTTCTGCATCGTCCTTGGCATACAGGTGGTATTCCCTTACGTGATACTTGAATCCTGCTTTCCGTAAATCACCGAACTGCAGTGTGGCACAAATTCCGTTTGGTCCATATTGACATAAGATAATGGACCCTTCCTTAATACTGTGCTTGTCTTGAATATGTCTGCGAAAAGAGATAGGTCATTAAGTGTTTGTACATCGATATCATTAGCTTTTTACCAAAACAAGTAATAAGTAAAACCTTTCGAACTCCGTGGTAGTGGTGAACAGAAGATTGGGGCAATGTACACAGTTTTGCCAAGTTGGCGTCTTCTTACAATGTGTAATATTGTTCTCCATAACATCTTTCTATTCACACCAAATTAATAAATACGAAGCGACAGTTTGTAAAATTATTTATATCATCTAATTGTTACATTTTCGTAATTCTCAACACTCATAATATCACAAGCAAGTCGAGAAAATGACATGCGTCGAATGACGAAATTGACGAACGAAACGAAACGTAGAGATAAAACTTCAAAATGACAGCTGAAGATTGCCACATCAAATTTAAAATCTCCTGCATAGACTTTGAATATAACTACGTTGAAATCGTATTTTCTAATTTTACACTCACATAATCTAGCAATAAAAATAAATGTGCACTATATAACAAAAAAATATCCCGGAATTTTGAACTTTCGATGATAACAATGACAACACACGGACACAAAAGAATGTGGGAAAAACTATAACCTATTTTAATCTCTCTCGATTAACCAAAAACCGTGTTTTAACCGTGTTATTGTGTCGCCCGTTTATGTACAAGCTTATAATTAGTTTCTCGTCCCGATGTTTGTCTGTAATCAAATCTTGCAAGTTAAATTTAAATGCACAAAATATATTTACCTTGCTACTCCGCTACTCACGTGCAAGATAACCAAGTCTGTGCGAAATATATATGGTTTTCATGCAATCCCTCTCTCCACTACTGCCACATAAAACAAATAAGTAGGTTTAAATCCCACACACCTAATTATCCCTTATTGTACTTTTCATGCCTAAAAAATCGGTAGGAGTAGGGACTTTGTACTTGTCTTCAGGCTTCGGAAAGGTTGTTGAGAAAGAAAATTGTTAAATTTAACCCACTTTTAGTGATGGGACGTAGTGATCTGATGAGGATATCCTCATTGGGTCAGATTGCCGTGAACTTTATCAACTATATTTCCGTATACTTATAGATCTACGTCTGGTGACAATACAATAATCTTGGAGTGCAGGAGGGAACTCTTCAACGGTTTGTCCGATTGGCTTGAAATGTGGTATACATTATGTAGGTTAGATGACAATACAAGTACAGTCTGCAAAAAAACTTGTAATAAAAATGAAATTTTTGGGTTGTTATCTTTCCTACGGCATACTTCAAAGGAAAATTTATAGTTCCAGAATTTTATGGATATTTTTTTATACTGGCAAGTAATTTTCAAGTACGTTTAAGTTAATGGTAAAAACGCAGAGAAACCGAAACAATACTTAAGAATGAGGAACCATCAGATTAGGTTTCGTCGAGTACAAAATGGAAATAGCCCTTTCTAACCCGTCGGTTTACATATGCTGTATACATGTACGCATATAGGTTGTAGCTTTATATCCGCGATAAACTTCGGTAGATTTCGTATTTAAGGCTGGCCGCAGACGCACGGAATCCTGATTCGGTTTCCTGACCAGGAATTCAGATTCGTGAAACCCGAATGCAAACCTTTCATACAAAATGTTTAACAAAGCGCACACGTTTCGTAAAGTTTCCGAACGGAAAACTGTCTGCGGCCAGCCTAAACGTCTACATAAAAAAAGAGTGGGGGAAAGTAACTGAGGGCGCTACTTGATTCCCAAATTTTTTATTGTAAACTAGCTGTTGCCCGCAACTTCGTCTGCAGTGAATTCGTTTATCGCTATCCCGCAGTTATTACGCAATTTTCTGGAATAAAAAGTAGCCTATGTGCTATTCCAGACTATAATCTATCTATGTTCTAAATTTCATCCGATCTGTCCAGCCGTTCTGGCGTGAAAGAGTAACAAACATCCAAACATACTCACAAACTTTCACATTTTTATAATATTAGTAGGATATTTTTTAGGGTTCCGTACCTCAAAAGGAAAAAACGGAACCCTTATAGGATCACTTTGTTGTCCGTCTGTCCGTCCGTCCGTCTGTCAAGACCCTTTTTCTCAGTAACGCGTGGAGGTATGAAGCTGAAATTTATATCAATTACTCAGGTCTACTGTCCCTTGAAGCTGTGAAAAAATCAAACTTCTAAGCCAACGCAATCAAAAGATACAGCCGTTTATGCCGCAAATTTCCGCAAATTTTCAACTCTCAAGGGAATCAAAACCTACAAGGTAGTTCCCGTGAACGCAGAATCTTGAAATTTGGTATGAAGGTAGGTCTTATAGCACAGATTAAAGAATAATTGCGAAAACCGTAAATGTGTATGTATCTCTGTATATAGCAGTGACCAATATAAAGTAACCCCACACTGCGTACATTTTGCTTTGGAACAGGGCTCTGCTTACACTGGTTTTAGATATTTATAGATAATGATACGGAACCCTCGGTGCGCGAGTCCGACTCGCACTTGACCGGTTTTTTTCTATGGGTATATGCTATTAAAAATTGTTATTAAGGTTTTTTTCAATTCATAATATTTGTAATATGTATAATAAAGCTGTGAAAAAAATATTTGAAAAAATATTTAAATACCTAATCAATCCGTTTTTAAAAACATTATCAACAAATGGAGGATTTTTTTTTGCAAATAAATTAAAATCTTGTATTAATAAAAAAACGATAATATGATGATTAAGAAAAAAAATGTTTTTGACAATATTACTTGGGAAATTCAGTTTTTGTTCAAGTAGGTACAACAATGATTATAAACAAAGTATGAATATTTTTTTAACTTTTATGGCGTGATCATGTTCAGTATGTTTATAGACAAGGTTCCACGAAGCGAAAACTTTTTACGACAGATATTTAAGCATTTTTTTTTCATTTACAATGAAGACGGAAGTTCGAGAAAATTTTGTTGGTTAACAATCGCTTAACTTGTTGAAAAATTAATTTTAAGTAAAATCCCCAACGGGGATAAGTTCATTGAAGTGTTCAGAATACACTATAATTTTTTCAAGTTTTTAAAACAATATCCAATAACTTAAAAACATTAATCAATGTGTCGTACACATACCTAAGATACTTACTCGCTTTTGACACCACGCGCGCAACCTATTAAAAATGAAGTGCGGAGACCCATTTTCAGCTTTAAATTAAAATTATAAATAATGGATAGATAGAGTTCAAGAGTTAGGAGTTTTTTATTGGAAATTTCCTCCTCTTTAAGAATCTTGTTTTTTTTTTTTTTTAATATGAAATATTGGCGAAAAACAAAATGCCTTTTTTTTCATCTTTAATTGTTTATAACTTCTGCAATTTTTTATGTGCTAATAAACTCTTTTAGCACAATTTTCTAGGCGTCATTCCGCATCCAATGCGCTATCGCACATAGGTAATTTTAAGAGCAGTATCTCTATTTTAGACCATTTTGAACTTGTCGGCTAGACTAATAGTTGCACATTTCTGTCACGGCATGCGTTATGATCGTTTTCTATACCCCCACCATACACTTCGCACGTTCTCAATATTCGTAGAATAAGTAATGATGGTGTACTGGAGTAGTGACTTTAGCGCCACCTAGTCATCGACTACATTACTACGACGCAAGAATAGGCGGTGAAACACAAGTTCTAAGTCGTGCCAACAAAGTTTCTTAACGCGGATGCATAATACAACAGTTGTCGCGATAAACGCGAGCTTCGATAAAAACGGGTAAGTTTCTGAACGTATTGTATGTTGGCATCCCTGTCAGGCAGAGAATGAGTCTGTGTTTTTGACGTTGTCAGAAGGAGGACGTTTTTTCGCGCACGCCGGGCGGTCGCGGGAAAACGGAGAGGAGGAGGTAGAAGTGCCAAGCGACGGGAAGAAGTAATGAGAGAACCTAAGGATCATGTAAGTCCAACTTTATGTTACTAGAATGATGCAGGATGAGAGAGAGAGACTCAGACAATTATTGCATTACCAGAATGGAAATTGTAGAAGGAAACATTGACTATTTCCAATGGGATAGTTGGAAGTAAGAATAGAACTACAACTCACATTAGAATAGAACGGGCCCCGAGCATTCCAATGGAGTGATCGGGGACATAGAAAGTGAGTATGGTGGTACGGGCAAGCTGTAAGGGGTGTAGTGGAGGCTTGTAGGGGAAAGAAAGAATCCCCGCTAGAATCCGAGAAGGATAGAACAGAATAGAATATCTTCCTTTGTATTGAAGTTAATTTACATGAGGTAATGTCAATGAAGTCACTGTCTCAACCCTCAACCTACATCTGACATTGTAAGTATTGAATTCTTGTCACTATGTCTATATGTACTATGTTCTCAGGCACAGTTGTATTTTATCTATCTGTTATTAGAATTATCCTGACGTAGCGACAAAATGGTGGAGATGCTGGGGCAAAGATGCTTTCTTTGCTTTAAGGAAGGTCACAGAGTGACAGCTTGTTCCAGTAAGAAGACCTGCTATTACTGTAAGAGGACCCATAATCAAGCTCTTTGTCCTCAAAATAAGAAAGACGGCCATCGTAGAAGTCCGACGGCCGAAGTCAAGCATAAATAAGAAAGCAAGAATCCTTCTTGACAGCGGCAGCCAGCGCAGCTACGTAACAGCGCGCCTTGCCAAAGACCTACGCCTGCCGACTGTCAACGAAGATCGATTAATGATCTACGTATTCGGAGCAGACAAACCAATCGAAACAGTAAGTCCATCAACTGAAAGTCGCAGCCAGGAGGGACGGTGACAAAATACGATTTGATAGAAAGTTGGAAAAAAGGTCAGATTATACTGGAAGAGTTTAAGAAAATGTTTGTGGGCCAGTACTTATGCAGTCTTCGCGAAAGATACCAACACTCTCATAGACAGCCTAGAATAAAGGCACACACACCACCAAGTATTGGAGACATTGTGCAGATCAAAGGACAAGATAAGAATAGAGAAAATTGGCGAGTTGGTAAAATAATATCCTTATCGAAAGGAGCAGATGGCCTATGCAGGGTAGCCAAGGTATCAGTCGACGGCAAAGAATTCATTCGTTCCATAGGACACCTGTACCCACTTGAGACTGATCAAGAAGAGAACCCAACATGCCCAGAACCAGAGAATGTGCCAACAGCATTAGAACCCTCTACACCCGCTGAAGCACGTATGGACTTAGAGGAAGATACCATTCCCCAGGAAGAAACCCCTATGCCCGAGTTAACACCAGAAGAAGTTAACTTACCTATAGAAGATGAAGAGAAGAGTGAGAAACCTGATGTGATTGCAGAAGTCCGAGAAATAGGCGAAGACATGACCGAGAAAAGAATACCGAGGGAAGCAGCCTTAAGAGCCAAAGAGAAAATTGCTCTTTGGACCAGTCAACTGGTTGCTATACTGTAGAACCTTCCCTCGTCGTCGGGTGTGTCGCGATAAACGCGAGCTTCGATAAAAACGGGTAAGTTTCTGAACGTATTGTATGTTGGCATCCCTGTCAGGCAGAGAATGAGTCTGTGTTTTTGACGTTGTCAGAAGGAGGACGTTTTTTCGCGCACGCCGGGCGGTCGCGGGAAAACGGAGAGGAGGAGGTAGAAGTGCCAAGCGACGGGAAGAAGTAATGAGAGAACCTAAGGATCATGTAAGTCCAACTTTATGTTACTAGAATGATGCAGGATGAGAGAGAGAGACTCAGACAATTATTGCATTACCAGAATGGAAATTGTAGAAGGAAACATTGACTATTTCCAATGGGATAGTTGGAAGTAAGAATAGAACTACAACTCACATTAGAATAGAACGGGCCCCGAGCATTCCAATGGAGTGATCGGGGACATAGAAAGTGAGTATGGTGGTACGGGCAAGCTGTAAGGGGTGTAGTGGAGGCTTGTAGGGGAAAGAAAGAATCCCCGCTAGAATCCGAGAAGGATAGAACAGAATAGAATATCTTCCTTTGTATTGAAGTTAATTTACATGAGGTAATGTCAATGAAGTCACTGTCTCAACCCTCAACCTACATCTGACATTGTAAGTATTGAATTCTTGTCACTATGTCTATATGTACTATGTTCTCAGGCACAGTTGTATTTTATCTATCTGTTATTAGAATTATCCTGACGTAGCGACAACAGTTGTATTATGCATCCGTGCCGTGATTTTTTAAAAGGCAGTCTTCTGACAAAAGTAATTTTTAAGAAAAACGCAATAGCAGTCTTTTTTTATGTTTTTTTATTATAATTCATTCGTTTAAGAGATAAGATTTACGTTTTTTTTATTTTCGGCGGAGGGGTGTCTGTTTAATCTTATAACCTATATTTTGATTTATATTTTACTCGTTCGGTGCATTGTCAGAAGACTGCCTTTTAAAAAATCACGGCAACTTCCAACTCTCTTCCTTCGGACTTCGGTGCCCCAGGCATCTGCTTGGAGAGAAATTTCTCCATTGTGGACTCTCCCCACAAGGGATTTACTTTTTAAGTCTAATAAGGATTTGCCTCAGTGTTACCTTCTAAAAGTTTGAGGAGCTTCAGTCAGATTTTAAGGGACTAAGCCACCTTGCAAGGCAGGAGCAATGATGGTTCAGAGATCTAAGGTTCCAAATTCCCATTCCCATATAAGCGGCTGCACCGCGAGGCGAGAATACCCGGCTGTTTACCATCAATATTCTAATAAGGAACTTCAAGTTGGAGTAATAAATACAAACTTAATATTTTTTCAGTCTCGATATGTTTAATCATAACCACATTAAAACAAACATATTAATTAACGTCTTATTTAACTACAAAGGCATCGCAAGTTACAACAATGTCACGCTTCAAATAAGATGAAGGTAAAAGGTACGACTACATGCTCTTTTGGCATTTAATTATGTCTACTTCAAATCTTACATACAATATGATATCATTACAGTTTAGTATATTTAGGTAGCTATGGATGTTTATTACTCTTTTTGACAATGATAGCATGCGCAGGTAACCGCAGATTTAAATATAAGATTTCTTTCTCCGTCTATGCATCGCACTTTTACAGGGACCTGAAAACACAGATTTCCTGTTATACTTATTCCGAAACTAGAAATTTAATTAGGCAGGTCTCTGATACTCCGAAACTTTTTCGAAGTTCGATTCGTGCCGTTCCCCTCACACAAAATAGTCACTCATTGGAGAGTAAGAGACGATATGATACGAACTTCGAAAATCTAATTTTGCAGTAGCCCTATAGTAGGTAGATTTAGTATCGTTTGACGGCCGATATATCTTTTAAAACTGTCTTTTACTTACCATGACAAAACTGTCCTCCTAATGGGAAGGCCATTCAGTACATATTATTTAAAAAACTTCTTTTAACGATCTTCACTTCCCTGGAGCCGATGTTAATAAACAGAAACTTACGTCCTCCGACTCCATGATGTTGCAGCACTGCCCCAGTGAGGTGACGGGGTGCCTCTTGAAGCCAAGCATAATGCTCGGCAGAGACCAGGACTCGCAGTAGCCGCGGCAAGCGTTCGTGGTTATCGTGAATTCCACGCAGTCCGGTATGCTAATGTTCCGTGTGTGACCTAAGAAAAACAAAGTGTCAAAGTCACTTCCAAATTCGATATTCCAAGTTCTCACTCAACATATAATCCGTTAGCCTTTCTTGATGTTTTAAGTAATAATAAATTAGCTTAATAAATAAATACAAACAGCAGCTAGAGTTTTAAAAATGTATACGTTCTCTACATTACATGGTATGGTCAGGCCGTACCGTATATATGATTGGGTCACGGGATGTCTGTGGTCGAGAGGAGGTGCAAATTAAATAACTATTATTGTTTCAACCAATACTTACGACAATAAAAAAGATAAGTAAAACTTAACAAACCCATTCTGTGGCAACCCGGCTTCCGCCAGGATTCCCCGGCCAGGATCTGCGTGAAGGATACCAACACAATAATACTCCTCAGAAGCATGTTGATGTCAACAGGGCTGTTGTCCAAAACTCAATGAAAAATATTTTGACGGATCCCACTTTTATTGCGACACGGTTACCGAGAAGGCAGAGATCGCCAACTTACTGCGATCATTTTCCGTTCCGGCACAAAATATTAAAAATATTTTTGTTCTGTGCGTCTACTCCATTATAGTCTCCATAGTTTAAATAGGAAAAAGTTGTAAATTGATTTAAGCTTTTATTTCGTGGCGACCCAGTCTACCAGTAAACACATTACAAAATATTATAGTTAAAGAGTAGAATATGATTATATAGTTAAAGAGTACCTACCTCTACCTACCCAATTCTCAAAAAAAAAATATTCGACTTCCTTTTGTTAAGAGATATTGGAAAGGTTTATAACATCTGCCCAAATAAAGTTTTCCGGTAAACAAATACGAATAGAATAAATTTTTCATCCCATAAAACAGCTGACGTCTGACAGTCAACAGTTAAAAGCAATGGAGCTCGGAGCAATGGGGCGAACAGTGTACTGAGCCCACTAAACGTACAATAAACTATTATATGTATAGTTTGCATGTTTGCATTTGCATGTCTAATCAAAAATTTTTTTGACAAGTTATTCTTTATTGTTTTAATCAGGTATGTTTATTTGAGTAACAATACCGTACCACGTTGAGTTATACATACCTACCTATCGACTTTTCTATTTTATAGGGGTTGCTGTGGGCAACAGACCGACAGCGGATTGTAAACAGAGCTTTTATTACGAACACGAGTGAACAACAATGGATATAGACTACAGAATAATAAACCTGTACAAAACAAAACAGTACAATGAGTGCCTAACGTTGTGTGCAACTGCTTTGCAAGGTAGAGATGACCGCATGATAGAGTTCATCCAAATGCGAGCCATGACCATTCAAGCTAAAGTGGCTGGTAATGGATATGAAGAAGTGGACTATTTTCCCCAGCAGGACGATTTGACCACCACTGCTGTTGCTAAGACTCCCAGACCAGGCACCTCGTTCCAAAGAACAGCCAGGACTGCCCAAAATATTGTAAGTTGTGTGTCGGTTGGGCATAATTTTATACTTTGGAACTTTTTCATAATATATAAATAACCTGCCAACGTCTGATTAGGATAGGCAGTGGCGACGTTCAAGTGGGGTGGTGATGCATCACAATTTGTATGCACTGCCTACCCTGCGACCACCACTGCACGCCCTAGAGAATAAGACCCATTTTTTAAATGGAATAAACTTTAATTACACCTTACCTATTAATATCTACTACAATAGGGATAACAAAAATCTATACATATAATAAAGCTGAAGTGTCGAAAGTCAAAAAAAGAATTGGTTGGGGATAGTTAGAATGGATAACAGAACACGTTTTAACAGTTTTTAGTATTTTTGTCTGTTTATCTGTTTGTCTGTATATTTGCAAGCGCATCACGTGAAAACGGCTGAACGGATTTTGATGCAAACTTTACTAATCTGTCGAGAAAATCACCGGCCAAGATATAGCCTACTTGTCCTGGATAATTGCATAGTTCCCGCGGGATAGCGATAAACATTGACAAAGGTCGCAGCTGCCTAGAGTCACGACGCAAATAAATATTGCTTCAGTATCATAGAGGTGCACTAAGGAGGATTTTTCGAAATTCCCTCGGGATAGGGAATAAAATGGGGTTTATAAATCCACTAAAAAGGGAGCCTATCTCTACAACTATAATTACTAGAGCCTTGAAATTTAGCACACATGTAGGGAATCATAACTGCTGAAAATTAAGTTCAATACTATTAGAGAAAAAAGGGATTTATATTATTAGATACTAGAATATTTGAAATTGGCGTACCAGTAGGTAATTATAATATCTGAAATCTGATTTCAGGATTTTGCGAAATTAGTTTCGTGGTATTTGGCACACATTATTCCTTGATGATCAAAGGTGCAGTACATTGCATTTAGTAGACACATGTAGGTACCTACTTTGAAGATCACGTAGGTGTCGTGGAAGTGGGTGACCATACAAGAAATTGGTTTATTTCGTTGTGGTTTTTTTTATACATTTTCGATGGGAGCGAGGAAGAAGTGTTAGCGCAAATTTTGTTACTGCGCGGACAAACTCGCGGGCAAAACCTAGTAAATAAATAAATATTAGGGAACAATTCACACAAATTGACCTAGTCCCAAAGTAAGCGCTAATAAGGCTTGTATTATGGGTACATGTAACATGACATATATACGTTATATAGAGAAATCCTAGGTAATTAAATAGATAGAAACATCCATGACTCAGAAACAAACATTCGTGCTCATCACACAAATATATTCCCTTACCTTACCAGGATATTAGTACCTACTATTTATTTAACTCTAGGATAGTAAAAAGTAGGTACCTAGTTTTGTTCTATTCTTTTTCGGTGGTCGATTTTTAAAACCAAGTGACACCACTTCTGGCCAGTAGTGCAGAGTACAGAAACTACATCTGCTGGTGCTTGGCATATTTCAATAACTTTTTTTTAAAGAGAACAGCAACAGCAACGTTGAAGAGCCGCGCCGGCACCGCCCGCTCCCGTACCGCCCGCAGCGCGCTCAGCACCGCCTCCCGCGCCTCGCGCGCTGCCACGGCCCTCGGCGGAACACCCTTCGCCTTCACCCCCTCCGTCCCCCTATCGCTGAGGTTTGTGGACAAGGACGACAAGCTGTTCGCGCCAGCGGCGAAGACGCTCTTCGAGTACGTGTTCTACTGCGAAGGAGATGTTCGGAAGGTGCGTGTTTGCTATCCTATCCTACCTAGAGACACCTCGAATTATTCAACTATATTAGTTCGCCGAGTGTGGCTAATTTTAGCCACAGGGTAGTAGGGGTAGTTATTAAATAGTTACTTAAGTTCTTAAAAGTGATTTACTAGAGCTTCAACGGCCCGGCTACCAATTTCGCGTGACCGGCAGTGCAGTGAGTGGAGTAACTATAGGGTGGCAGGGGTGGCAAAATGCCAGGGGCCCCTAGCTCTACGGGGCCCCGAACTGGCTTGGGTTAGAGCATAGAAGGGACGCTGATGCACTTCTTTATATTGAGGAATGAGCGCCATCTGACGAATTTGCCACGGGCCCCAGACGTTCTAGTTACGCCACTGGGTGCAGTGAGGGTATTTTCTTTTCATTGCATATGCTGCTGGGTAAAAGCTATGTCGGTAAATGAAAACTATGATTTCAGGCGATAGAAATATCATTTCAAGCTCAAAAATTGGACGACACCCTGGACTGGTGGTGGAACTTTTCCTTAGCCCGTTGTTATTACACGCTCGGCATGTATCGCAACACGGAAGACTGCTTGCGTCAGGCGCTCAAATTAAACAAACACATATCTATATACCTTCGATTAATTGCAATGTACGTCGGCCTGAATCAACCCCTGTCAGCCTTGGAGGTGTGCAAGCAAGGGCTGCTGGTGTTCCATGAATACACCCCTCTGTTGCTGGAGCAAGCAAGGATACACGACCAGATGGGAAACTCCACGTTGGCGGTTAAAGAGTACAGGATGGTTGCACTGGAGGACCCCAGTAATATGGAAGCTGTGGCTAATATCGCGATGTACAATTTTTATAACGACCAACCGGAAATTGCACTGCGATATTATAGGTAAGTCGCTCCAGAGGGATCCAGTATGAGAGGCGACAAACGCGTCATGATTTAGCTGACTAAACTATAATTTAAATACATACTTATATACATACACAAATCACGTCTATATCCCTTACGGGGTAGACAGAGTAAAACAAGACCTAAACGCTACGATTAGCATAATTTAAATGGCTGACACAAATGGTTACTAAATATACAGTCCAGTGTAATAATATGTATTTAGACAAAGATTCAAAAATAAGTACCATACGCTCTTACACCGGCGTAATAAGGTCGTGGGACATATTTTTGAGAAGTTCCTATCAATATACTTATTTTTGCACTTGACCGTACAAACAGTTGCTACAGTTAAAAGTTGACACGATTTTTTGTGCGTTTTTTAGAAATATTTGTAAAACAATTATAATATAAAACTAAAACTACTATTAAATTAAAATAACTAAATAACTAAATAAACTTAAAAATTAATTATATAAGAGAGGTGGGCCTCTTGGCAGGGTGCCCATCACGCAAGCAGCATTCCCGCGCTGAACTGCGATTGCGATTCTTTGCGCGAGAAGGCTGCCAGCGCGAGGGTCGCCTGTTGCCTCTCTCAACCTCTTGCTGAGCTCTTTGTGTAGCTCCAGCGCACCCTTACCCCAAGGACCTAGAGTCTCGACACCGAAAGCAAAGAAATGATATTGGGTGCCGAGACAGCTGTATTTTGAGACCTTGAGGCGTTCCCGGGCGTCCGCCGCCGCCCCCGCACGTTTGGTAGTTGCGGGTAGGTAAGACGCCGCCACGGTGTCAGTACAAGTGGCGTCCCACACCAGCGCACGGCCCGTCTTCCAGGGTATCAAAGACATTCCGTCCGGGCGCTTGCCGTCGCTCCGCACAATCTGGGGCTCCATGGCAGCGGGCACGTTGGCACTGACGAGCGCCCTTCGAAGAATGTCGTTGAGAGCGGCATGGCGGGACAGGCGGCCGGCGCCCGAGGTGCAGGAAAGGCCATGGTGGCCGAGTTGGTCCACTGAAGCCCCACAAGAAACACAGTTGTGTCCTGTGCAGATCCCAGCTCCCAGCCGGAGACCGGCAGCTATGCGTAGAGTGTCGGGGTCTATAAAGGTTCCAGTGTTGGGCGAGGGATATGCATGTAGCCAGTGACCAGATTCTGGCTTGGACACAGCTAACAGCCTGGCCCGGTCTCTGCCTGTAGAAGGCTGTATTAAGGAATGTAAGGTGGCGACGGAGGCTATTTATATAAAAATATTTTGTTTATAGGTAGCCTATTAATTTTTGCTCCTGCCAAAAAGTAGAGAGCAAAGATTTTAACATCTTATAAAAATAAACGGACGCCATTTTATCGTAGGTATCTGGTTCAATATTATGTTAAAACTGTCTTTATATATTTTAGGAGGTTGTTGGCAACGAATCATCCAGGTGCCGAAATTTACAATAATTTGGCTCTATGCTGCTTGTATTGCAACCAATGGGATCTCACTCTGCCGTGCTTCAGGCAGGCGCTTTATTTTTCTACCGATCCAGAAACACGCTCCAACATTTGGTTCAATTTAGCGCACGTGGCCTTGGTAAGAAATTGATAATTTGATATTTTAAGGCCAGCATTCTTCGCGGCCAGCGCCGATTGTTTCGACACTCTTTCGCCGACGATTTCTGCCTCTTCTTAAAATTTAAAAATTGTCATAAAGTTGTTTTCGCACCATCTGATTTTGGTGCCCTGCTACATAGTGACCTCATAACTCGATCGGCCCCAGGACCGGTCCCGGTAGCGACGCTCTATCGGCCACTATATACCTTGTTATTTCTGCGGACACCACTCGTGTCGCAGGGCATGTAGTGGAGTCATTGAAGCATTATTGCTCCGAATTTTTTTACTGTGGACCGAATTGCATACAATTTTGGAATTAGGTTCATCTTACCCTTAACTTCAAAAGTGAAAATGATTTGAACTCCGCAACCACCCTGGGGGTGGTTGCCACCCCTTCTCGGGGGTGAATTATTTTTTTTTCAAAATTTTTGCTTAAAATTAGGCTTTATATCGATATCCGAATATCGATATAAAGCCTAATTTTAAGCAAAAATCATCTATAAAGTTTTTCAAAAAATCCAATACTTTTCAAGTTATTGGCAATTGAAAATTCGCAATTTTTTCACGTTTTTCATCGGTTTTTTGCAAATATCTCCAAAAATATACGTTTTATCGAAAATTTTATAAAGAACAAAATTGTAGCAGGTAAAATAATGAACAATTTGGTTTTTTATAAAGTATTCTAAGTGCAATATTAAGCTAGATATTAAAGATCAAAGCCGTATTTTATTGTGTCTGAAATTTAATCGATGTGGTCAATGCCATCTAGCGGCGAGCAGATGCATTTTATGCATTCTAATACAAAGGGGTTTGGTAGTGCTTGAAATAAGCTTTAAAATGAGCACTATTAAAAGTCTTTTGCACGTAAAATAAGTGAGCTGTATTGCAAATAAGGGGAGCATCTAATGTTTTTTCTTTTAAACCAATGGGTTTCATAAGTGCCATTTCCACCAAAATTAAAATTAATCGTATTCCGCCTAGAATTAACTTTATCATGAAGAGTTTGATAGATAGTATCAGTTTGGCTGCTTCAGGACACACATTTTTCAAAAAAAGTCACAATTAAAAAAAAAACTAAATTTCAAATTTTTAAAAAACCCACTTTCTTTTCATAATATCTCAAAAATGACGACAGATACGTATAAAAGTGTTCGGATTAAAAATTTAGGCATTTTTCTGACAAACAATTTGGTTTTTTTTGTTTTTTCTGTCAAACAAAAATTGACGGAGATATGATTATTTAAAGAGCGCGCGGCAGCGCAATCACAGCCTCTCTTAAGCCTCTGTTTTTTTTTAATCTTGACTTTTTTGAAAAATATGTGTCCTGAAGCAGCCAAACTGATACTATCTATCAAACTCTTCATAATAAAGTTAATTCTAGGCGGAATACGATTAATTTTAATTTTGGTGGAAATGGCACTTATGAAACCCATTGATTTAAAAGAAAAAACATTAGATGCTCCCCTTATTTGCAATACAGCTCACTTATTTTACGTGCAAAAGACTTTTAATAGTGCTCATTTTAAAGCTTATTTTAAGCACTACAAAACCCTTTTGTATTAGAATGTATAAAATGCATCTGCTCGCCGCTAGATGGCATTGACCACATCGATTAAATTTCAGACACAATAAAAACGGCTTTGATCTTTAATATCTAGCTTAATATTGCACTTAGAATACTTTATAAAAAACCAAATTGTTCATTGTTTTACCTGCTACAATTTTATTCTTTATAAAATTTTCGATAAAACGTATATTGTTGGAGATATTGGCAAAAAACCGACGAAAAACGTGAAAAAATTGCGAGTTTTCAATTGCCAATAACTTGAAAAGTATTGGATTTTTTGAAAAACTTTATAAATAATTTTTTGCTTAAAATTAGGCCTTCTATCGATATCCGAGGTTATTTTGAAAAAAAAAAATTCACCTCCGAGAAGGGGTGGCAACCACCCCCAGGGTGGTTGCGGAGTTCAAATCATTTTCACTTTTGAAGTTAAGGGTAAGATGAGCCTAATTCCAAAATTTCATGCAAATCGGTTCACAGTAAAAAAATTCGGAGGTAAGACCATATTTTTCGCTTCAATGACTGCCCTAATGGTGTAAACTGATTGAGAATGTCAACTGTTTCTAAAAACCTGCTAGATATGCAGTCAAATTAACTGAGTCCTCAATATAGTCCACAGGTGACACGGCGCTCGCCCGGCGTTGCTTGCAAGTCAGTCTCGCCACCAACTCTGAGAACGAACCAGCCAGGCAAGCGTTACGGACTCTTGATGCCAGACTCCGCGCCCGTAAAAAGTAATGTTATTTGGCTTTTGAAACGTATTAAATAAACCTATTAAAATATTCGTTGTAAATTGTAAGTTTTATGAGCATTATATCGAATCGTAACAGTCATCTTTCATCGTGATAAAAATTGTATTTAGCTTCAGCTTCACATATCGACGCAGCATTCTATGGTTGAGTTTTACTTAGATACTTAACATAATGGTCTCTACATTAAATCTTACATTAGCTCTAACCAATGATCCTCTTTCAATTAGGTGTCATGCTCACAATATTTTCAAAGCAGGTCTAGCAAGTAATCATTGACGGATACATTGAAGGCTTCCATGTTGCGCAGTTCCTCATACTTTGCTGAGGCCAGAGAGTCCAGCACTGGTTCAGGGTGGGCCAGCTGTGGCTTGGCAATAGTGGTGTCCGCGACTGCCTCCGCCTCGGGCGCTATCCGGGTCAGGTGTCGTACTTTTATCTGGCAATTATACGATGATTTCAAGTAAAAATAAATGATAATGATCAAGCAACGGATATGCCGTATAGTACCACGCCGGTGGTGTTTTAAGCCGTTGGCTTGTCATACGGCCTTGGTAGTCGTCGTACATCAACGTAGGTACAGACGGTGCATACTGAGGCCCGTGAATAGACAAACCACGACGATCGTCTTATATCTACTACCTATGTACCCATACTTCGATTTTCGGACATTAAAAAAGTTAGGTAGGTAAACAAGCTTGACATGTACGTCTTTTTTCTGGAAAACTATTAAATCACACCACATAGCCACAACAAAATAAATCAGACAGCTAACTGTCTGTTGTAACTTGCTGTTACTTATTTTTAAAAAGTGTTTTTCATTAAAAATACATGTCAAGATGGTTTACCTTTTTTAAAATACCAGAAAAACGAAGTAGGTATCTACCAATTTTTTTATAGCATAAAGCTATTTAGAGGTATCAATCTTGCCTAAAAAAATCAAAAGCGTGCTTCTTAGGTGCTTATCGTAGATAGGTTAGTGGGTAGGTTGGTATGCCTAATTACCTTGTCCATGGTAGACGGCGCTACGCCAATGCTCTCCCACGAATCGGATCCTTTAGGAATTACTAAAGGTTTAGCGAAATTTGTATTCTTTTCTTTGGTGTGGTATCCGTTTCCGAACCCAATGCTGTAAAGCATCTCTTTGGCCCGCTTCACCAACTGTGGCTCCTTGGCCGAGTAAAATATCAAATGCGAGTTGTTTGCTAGCGCAACGCTTCTGATGGTGGTGCATATGATCTTTTTGATTTCGATATCTGTAAATATTACAACAGATATTTATTAGATACCTATAAATAAACAACAAGGGTGCTCGGGTTTTGGTGGTTGGGCACATTAATATATATTGTTTAATTAAAGTGGTACATTTACATAGGGACCGACCGCCTACCGCATTATAAGTACTTATTACGGTTAAAATTAAAAATCTTCACCCCATAATTACTAAGAAATATGAAGTTAGCAGATTAAGTTACTACCTACCAAGCCCTGAGTGCAGCGCCACGCCACAGTAAGTATCTACTTATCTGCCTTTTACCTAGTTATAGCTATACCTAAGCCTAATAAGGTAGTTAGAAAGACTCCTCTCGTCTGCAACCCAATAATAAATAGATATACTACCTACATCCAGTGGCGTAGCTAGGTAACCAAGGGCCCTGGTGCAAATAAAAAAATGGGGCCCCACTACTGTCTAAAGTCGTCGCAAAATAAAAGGCCCGTTTTGACATTTCTCTTTGCGACGTAACTAGTGATGTAACCATACGACTCGGTACTCGATACTCACGATAAATCGATTCAAGTTTGCATGAGTACTTGATCGATTTGAATATATATTGTAAAGTGCATTGGATTAAAGTTCTGTTTAGAAAATTTAACTTACACTGATGTTGTAGATTTTGAAATGATACAATGTTACAAGCTCATAATTTTCAGTAAATATCACTACACAGCTGGTGAAATTCAGTAATTAATTGATGTTGAAATTCAGTGAAATTCAGTAATTAAATGATTGATGAACACTAGTATTTAAATAAATAAAACCGGCCAAGTGCGAGTCGGCCTTAAAAAAATATCTTGATCGATTTATTTTTTTCTTTAACCGATTATTATTAGTCTGTGGACAATATGAAAAAATCGTTATGCACAGCACTTAGCCGAGTGGGCGGTACCCATCAATGAAAAATGTAATTACCTTCAGAACATTTCGATCGCTAAAAAATAGAGAACTTCATAGGCGTGAACTGTCAAAACGGGCCTTTTATTTTGCGACGAGTTTAAACTGGTTATGTTTTAATAATAATAGTTCGATCGAGATTTTCTGGTAAGGATTCGAGGGCCCTCTGAGCTTGAGGGCCCCGGGGCACTGCCTCTCCTAGTCCCTTGGTAGCTACGCCACTGCCTACATCGTACTGTTGCGCACAGTTAGGTAGGTGAGGACCAAAAAGTTACATACCGTTAAAGACTTTAACTTAAAGTTGCGTTAGTAAGGTAGTTAAAATTCGCTAACTTTTTCCATTGTGACACGAAAGTTATCTATACAAATGTACGACTAATTTTCGTGTCACAATGGAAAAAGTTAGCGAATTTTAATTAGTTCCCTTACTAACGCAAATTTAACGGTGTATAACTTTTTGGTCTTCACCCAGGCAAGTATAAATAGACAGGTAGATAGGTATTATTAGACACATAAGGCAAGATATTCCCGACATTACTTACTACGCACCTACTTACTTACCATAATTTTTAAAAATATCATATTTTCCGCCAATCAATATTAGTTCCGGCTTATTCCCGCTATCTGCGTAAGTTCCATTCATCGCGGAAATGCACGTCTCCATAACATTCCAGATATTTTTTATTTTACTCAAGTCTATAATCACGAGGAAGTAATACTTCCCTTGCGCAGGGACCGAGGCCAATACGTCGTTCAGAATGTCGAGCTTGCCCCCGTACTCCCAAACATGGCATATTGTCTTCTCGATACTTTGTTTGTTAACAGTTTTCCGGCCAAAGCTGTACTCTAAAACCAAAGTTTCTCGTGGTACATCGTTTTTCTCTAGGAAAGACGAAAGCATTGTTGATTTTCCCTAAAAAAAAATCGAGACATTTAGGTACCTATATAATAGCAGACCAGCGCAGGGCGGCGTACGGCGTTTTGATGACTTCCTTGGTAGTTTTAGTTCAGAGAACATGCGACGAGACGTTCAATTGCAATAGGCTACTTAATGTAATGAGCGTGGAGATCTGTCGCCGTGATTATATAGTGATTATATTCTCTTTGGCCGTGAGGGTAACCAGGGCCGGATTTAAATTTGTGCCGCCCTGGGGCACTGAAAAAAATGCCGCCCTATGACTTAACTTTTATTTTAATAGTTTTGATATCTTATTTCTTAAAAATTAGAATAATAAAAATTTCAAATTTTGCCGCTCTGGGCACTAGCCCCGACTGCCCCTAGTGTAAATCCACCACTGAGGGTAACTAATCTAAGCTACCTTCTCGTCGCGAAGAGCTTACGCCTACTCTTGGTTAGCCTGCTAGAGTCCAAACACACAGTACCTACTCACCACAGATTTACTTCCCACCAGAAAAATTGTCCGCGCGCAATCATCGTTATTTCCCGCTAAAGCCTTAGCGACAATTTGTGAGGCTATTTCTGGTACTGAAAACATGGTTTTCTTTAACTAAGAGCTTCAGTGTTTTTTGTATCACGGTTATAATCAAGTTATAATGTGACTTTCGAATGTTTGTTATGAATTGCTTAGCAACGTCGCGATGGTCATAGAGTGACTTTTTATATACTACCTAGGTGGTGGTGACCAAGTCGCGACGAAAGCCTATACCTATAATTGGAGTGAAGCTACAAATAAATGAAAACTTAGTCACACCAATTCATAGTTTGTTTTCGATTGCATGATGATTATGCTTCAATGGTACAGCATGGTTTTGGAGTTCCCTTCACCAAATCCTGCCAGTCTGTAGCCAGTCCCAAATGAAGCTAAGCTATTTACTTTAAAAAAAAGTTCAATGCCTACTAGTATATAAAAAGTTACTCTATGTTAGGTACAGCAGGATCATACGCATCTGCAATCCCTCCGGGGTTGCGGGTGTCTATGGGCAGTGGTGATCGCTTACCATCAGGTGACCCACTTGCTCGTTTGCCTTCCTATTCACATTAAAAAAAAAAAAAAAATCATAGATCCAAGAATGTTTCTTGGAAATGAAAATATCAATGCAACAATTATATGCAGTTTTGTGGTTAACTGAGAAAAAAAAATGTATCTAAGGAAAGATGGGTAAAAATATGTATAATAGCCATTTCATTTCATGTCTTTTATTATTATGATTACATTTGTTTAACAAAGAACTTAAATAGAGTATTAATAACTATAAATACTTCAAAGGAAACTGCTACATTTTTAAATACATCATCTACCAGTTAGTAAGATTTGCTTTTGTAATGTTAGGTATTTAGCTATTACTATTTCTGAATGTTTCTATATTCTTGTCTATTACAAATTATACATTCTAGGCTTAAGTTTACATATTTAATAGGATTAATATTTTTCTGCCAATTAGAACTTATTTTTGCATCATTTGCAAGTTTTGATATTCAAGTTCCTTGTACATAATATCTTGGTTAAGAGTCTGCAGAATATCTTGGAATCTTTGTCGAAGGGTCATGTTCTCCATGCCTGCTATTTCATGCTGGGTCCTCTGGTGTCGCTGCTTCAAGTCCTCAAGCTCGGCACTGACCTGCTGCATTCTGTAGCTAATGTTATCTTTGTCCTCGGGCTGCTGCAAGTAGTCATCCACGGAATACTGCTGACTGGTAATGGTACTTGTTATGCCTGTGTCCCTATGCCTGCTGCTCATCCCGGAACCATGTGCCTCAGGTAAATTCATAGTTCCTTGCGGAGAACGGAACATCTCAGACTTAAATTGTGTAGCCAAATTGCCTCCTTTGAAATCCCCTGTACCATATATAGAGTTTGTGTCTGATAGATGATCATCGTATGATGACAACCTGTCATCAACATCAACATTTACATTGTCATCCTCTGCATCACTGTCGCTCACAGCACCACCAAATATGTCTTCAACTTTAGATGAAGAATTTGCTTCTTGCAATAAATCATGTTTGATGTTTTGTTCCTTCTTCATTTTAGCCTTCTCTGCCTTAGTTGAAGTGCTTGGTTCATGCTTAGCTTCATCTTCCTCCTGAATAACCTCATATGTGACATTCACAGCTTCGTTGTCAGCTCTTAACAGCCGCTTTACTTCTTTTTCGATTTCAGGAGCTTCCATACATTTCTTACGCAAGGTTTTTCTGAACCGCCTTCTCCTTATGTTTTTCGTGGGAGGAGTGATACCGTGAGGATAAAGATATTTTTTATCAACCTTTAAAGGATCCTTTTTCTTTTTGGGGGATTCCTCTTCCGTTGGAATAGGTTCAGGTTCTTCTTTGCATATCATTAGCTGACAAATATCTGCAGTTTTGTATACACTTTTTCTGTCGATTGTCTTCAAAGATTCTACAACAGTCGGCAGATCCACAATCTTGGCATGAAGTAGCCAGTGGTCAAAACGTACTTCTCCATGTCGCATGTCATTTTCCAATTGAATCGAAAGTCGGTTCTTAAAATTATCACCAGATTTCAGAAGTTCATGCAAAGCTTTGGCTGGTTCCGGTGGTAATCTCATTATGAATTGAGATTCTAATTCAATGGGGTAATCTGCTTCACGTCTATTCATCTTAACTGGGATAAACTTATGAATTACTTCGATTTTGATTGCAATGGGCAAATTAATAATATCAACTCAACAGAACAAATGCAGTAATTGCAGAAAACACCACACGTCTAATACTATACCACTTTTAATCAATACTTCCGTTCGTCAAGGAATAGAAAAGGAAGAATTATCCATACAACCAAATTTGGGTAGAGTTGACGTAAAATCGATTGCTTTTATGATAATCGATTGTTTTGTCTTATTCTGCCACTGGTAAAAAGGTAAATAGATTTCGCGTGTAAAGCCATGTACTGGAAATAGATGCTTGCTTTGAAAAAACAATAAAGAAAGATCCTAAAAATTATATAAGAAGCAAAATATTAACATAAAAGTCCTTCCACTTTCAAAGCCAAAATGTCAAAAATGCCGAAACAACAAAAAATTGAGAAAACCATTAAATAATACGTTGTTGTGCGACTTTCTGAATTTTATTTGCTTAACCATTTTCAGGTTTCAATTTAAGCTCCAATTTATTTTTATTAATGCGGTGTAACCATGGTGTAACCTGTAAACTTTTCTAAAGTGTAAATGTGAATAAGTCTTTATTTCGTTTAGCTTTATCGATTTCTACGTAATCTGTTCTGTAGTCTTCTCAATGATGAGTAAAAAAAAATTTACAAGAAATGAAAATACCACACAAGGTTTACTTCTAATGAAACGAAATTGCGTTACATTTAGTTACAACATAACTGTGCATTGTATTGTGAGTTTCGCGAAATAGTGCTAGGTTGTGGAGTGTATTTTAAATGACAATTTCGAAAATTAGATTATGGTTAGTATTATTTTCGATAGTAAGTTAAGACGGAGTTGTCACCTTCACTGCCCTCATCATATTGTATTTGTTGTGTTCGAGATAGGAATGTTATTATTTAGTTTGCTAAATTTAGATTATGGTTTATTTCCACATATTTCTTACTACGACTTCGTTTTATTTTGGAGTTGATAAAAAGAGAAAGGCTCTTCCTTATTGTACTCTGTAACCTACTTATGAATGCATTTCATACGGTGCATTTTACTCGTGTGTTGTTTTCGCAGTTCCTCTTAACTGTTTTATCTACGAAGCTCATCGTCAGTGCATGTCTAATTTAATATCGAATACTCAATCTCAGGTGGAAAATAGCTGTAAGTGAATTGACTGGATTATGAGTCCATTCTAATTTATTCTTAGATGTTAATGCTTTTTTTGTGTTGCATGATGTTGGGTAATAATAATAAAAAGATGGAGGCACATTTTATTTTTTAAGGCTAACTAGTTATTGACTGGTTGCACCTGTGTTCTGTGAAGATGACGGAAGTGGATCCGGAAACATTGCTGGAGTGGTTGCTGACAGGGCAGGGCGATGAGCGCGACATGCAGCTCATTGCTCTGGAGCAGCTCTGCATGCTGCTCCTCATGTCGGACAATGTTGACAGGTGCTTTGAAAGGTAACTATGTAGAGAGTTGTAAAACTATGTTTACAAACTATGTACTCATAGTCACTTTTAATATCAACTTACTGTACCATTCTATGGTGTCTAAAAAGAGTATTTGTATTGTATTATGCTAACCACTGGCTAGTATTCAAACTTATTATTCCAAAACTAAGTAAAAATGTATTCACTCAAATGGTAGGTATTTAAATAAATAAATAAATAAATTTGAAATGACAGTGTTAATTTTGGCAAGTAAAAATAAGGTTTGGAACTTGGTTTTAACTATCTTCTTTGTTTCAGCTGTCCCCCAAGAACATTTTTACCTGCACTGTGTAAAATTTTTCTTGATGAGAGTGCACCAGATAATGTCCTGGAAGTCACCGCAAGGGCTATCACATACTACCTTGATGTTTCTGGTAAGCAGCAAACAAAAATATCATTGTGCTAGGTGATTTAAATAATAATGATTCATTACTGTGACTTCCTTAACAGTAAACTAATTTATGCAGTGCTAACAAACTTAGGCTGAGGCTACACATATATACATTTTAATGACTATAACTGTTGTGGTGTTGTTTGCAGCGGAATGTACAAGGCGCATTGTTGCTATTGAGGGTGCCGTAAAGGCTATATGCAGCAGGCTGCTAACAGTTGATCCCTACAACCGTACAAGCAGGGATCTTGCAGAACAATGTATAAAGGTGAGTCTTCATACATAGTATGTATGTTAATTACAAACAAGCCTTGGACAACGCCCTTTGCTACTTGTACAACATATTGTTTTTTGGAACTGAAATGTCAAACTATGCATGCTAATTTTTAATCAGTACACCAATTTTAATGTGACCCAGTAAGCAAGTTAACTGTTTTAATTTACTTTATATCATTTAGAATTTTGTGTTAGTTATTTCTGGTTCTAAAGCATTAGGTTTTTGTTTTAAAACTTTACATGCCGTTGCAGGTGTTGGAATTGGTTTGCACGCGCGAGGCCGGCGCCGTGTGGGAAGGCGGCGGCCTGCCGGCCGTTTTGCATTTTATAACTCATTATGGCACTGCTGTGCATAAGGACACTCTTCACTCTGCAATGGCAGTGGTCTCCAGGTACTTTTAAGTGAAAATAAGAAGGATCTGCTTTTGTAATATTTGCTTAATTTACCTTTATTCCATACTATTCTAATCAATTTACCAGCAGGTGTTCACCTCAGTCTATAATTAAAATAAGCCTTTATTATTACCGACATATGGTTGATAAATGCAAAATTTGTCTTCATTGTGCTGCCCAACAATCAGGACAAAAAGCGAAAAATTACCGCATTTTGAAACTCAAATACGTCTAAATTGTTCGTTTGCCTTCCTTGCATACATTTTTTTTGAATGAAAACTTCTATAAAGGCGTTGTGCACTTTTGGGATGGGTATAAAATGTTAAACTCGCGTCAGGGTCACGTGACCGTAAGATCGAAAATTCGTAAGACGGAGGGAGAGTTGCAGCCGGGTCGTTTAGCGGTGCTGGGCGCTTGCGCGAGTGTGCGTGTGTGTAATTTTCATTTCTGCCGGCACTCCCAGAGTGCTAACCGTCGTTTTTTTTAATTTAGGTTATTTAGTCAGTGTAATAAAAAATAGGTCAAATAGTCGTAAATTATTTACTTAGGTACTTATTAATTTTCGAACAAACTTAACCTAATTTAGTAATCATTCATAAAAGTCAGTATGAGGCACCTTTAAAAAAAATAGTAACATACAGAGGCGGCCGAAAACTGGAAAAAAATTATACCAAAGATGCTATTTTTTTATACCATAGCTGCTATATTGATGAGGCTCTCGAAGTGCCTTAACTTACATGAACATAATGCTTATGTTAGGGTGTGCGGCAAGATGGAGCCGGGCGACGAGCGCGTGGGCGACGCGGTGTCGTCCCTGTCGGCGCTGCTGCAGCACGGCGACGCGCGCGTGGCCGACGCCGCGCTGCGCTGCTTCGCGTCGCTCGCCGATCGGTTCGCGCGCGCGCACGCCGACCCCGCGCCGCTCGCCGAACACGGTACGTTATGTGCAACACAGGGTTACAGAATATACTATATATGAACTGGATTTCTACTTCCTAAATGGCAACACTCTTGCCGGCATCAGTAGCGTCAGTCGTGTCAAAAAATTTTCGTTACTATATGATATATGTATAAGATTTTATTTTTTTGTATTGATTTTGCCTGATCTAGAAGATTCTATGTTTTGGTTTCATTTGTCTGATTTTAAGTACCTGAATAAATAAAACATTAAAGTTCTTTTTTAATAATTCATTACGTTTATGTAACACATTTGCAAATAGAAAACATAAATAACACAATAATATTTATAATAATATGGCTTTCATACAAAATGGATATATATCATAAATATCGGATATTTTCCAACCCCGGTGCAACACGCAACATCTGTTTACACGTTAGTAGCTTACGAGTAGAATTTCGTTTGTTTGCAGATGTATTTTTAAAATAGTCGACAGTTGAAATATTATAGTAGTTGTAGATTCTGAATGTGGATTGTATAAGTCCTGATACTAATAGTATAGTATACAGTTAGGTACATGGTTAAACCGATTCTTGTCTGTTTAGGATTGACTCAGGAGCTGGTTCGGCGGCTGGGCAGCGCCGAGAGCGGCGACGACAAGGGCCTAGCTCCCTCTGTTTCTACCACCGTCAGTCTCCTTTCTACATTGTGCCGCGGCTCGCCGCAGATTACACACGTGAGTATTCCACCTGGTCACGCAGAAGCTTATCATAAAAAAACCAACTTTTCACGCCACTGCTCGGAAATGTGGCAAAAGATGGTCAGTAATTGGGCCCCAAAACAAAGTATAGTTGTAGGTTGAATGAACAGGCCAACTATGAATTCAAACAGGCCAACAATAACATTGTTGGACAGTTTCAAAGACCAAGTCGTCCAACCAATCACATCGGCATGCTGATCCCTGATTCCACCAATCAGAACACAATTTGTGATGCTATTACACAAAATCGACCAATCAGAACACGTCGTGTGCTTCATGTTAATTTTTTTTAAGGTTTATCCCATCAGGGAGAGGCAATGGAAACTAGGTCCATACAGCCACGTCTGAAGTAAATTATTTTGTCTTTAATGTTTAAGTCCTGTCTTAAAGTCAGAGTCGTCAGTCCGTCCTTGTCACGTCATATTAAAACTATAAGCGATTATGGGTGAGTTTAATAAGCACTTCGAAGCGCTTTGCTTAATAAAATAACATAACAAAAAAAGCCTTTGCGTGACTGGCCACTATAGAGCGCTCTCGTTTATTTTTTAAAGTATAATTTGGCGGGAGAGTGAAACTTTACTGTTGTATTTACGCTCATGTTTTTTATTTCCTCGCAGTAGTCGTGAAAAGCACTATGTAATGTCTTGGCCAAAAGTGCAATAGATGGACTCGTCTCTCTTCGAGGGCCTCACCTGCGGCTCGGCCCTCGAACTTACTCGTCCATCTATTGCTCACTTTCCAGCCTCTACAACAATGTACTATTTCATCAACTCCACTTTGTACTTTGCAAGTCCAATAATATTTATATCCTGAAAATCGTTAAAGACTCAAATAATGTAAAGTTAGACTAGCTGTAAAAAAACAGATGACTCACGCGTGCTTTGATTAGTCGAAACTAATTGCTCAAACGAGTCTTCATGCTACATTGCTGTTTCCTGTTGAAAAACTGTAAGCGGCGGAGTGTGACACGGTACTTTGCTACGTCTAATTAGTACTTTTGTATATTTAGGATCTGGTTCGCTTGGAACTGTGTTCCGCGATTGAGGCGGCAGTGCAGGCCGATGAGCGGTGGTGCCTTGAATGTATGCGGCTGGTGGATTTGTTGCTGGTGCTGCTTTGCGAAGGGCGACATGCTATACAGACGTGAGTATTAACACCTTGACAGTTCTTGAATTGTCAAAGTATAGAAGCAAGAAAGGTTAAAAATAATTCTACAAATTTTCACTGCCATTTCTTATTAATAAAATGTTTGAAAATAAGTAATTTTTTCATCCCTTTGCCAGTATACTCTTATCGACCAACATATGGAAACACTCGTCGATCACAATTGAAAAATCCTTACTAACATGTTCAGGGGTGTCCAGCCAAACTGACCACGTGCTAAAGTATACCGGATCATTTTCGAGACAGTGCAAAATTAAAAATAAAATGTTTCTCAAACAGTGGGACAAACCGCAACGGTGAGACCGCTTCCGGGTCTAAGCCGAGCCACGCGGCCGTGGTGGCGGGCGCGGGGGCTGCGGGGGCCGCGGGGGGCGCGGGCGGGGAGGGCGCGTGCGCGGCGGCGGGGGGCGCGCGCGGGGACAAGTCGCACCGCCAGCTCATCGACTGCATCCGCGGCAAGGACACCGACGCGCTGCTGGCCGCCGTCTCCAGCGGCGCCGTCGACGTCAACTTCACCGACGACGTCGGGCAGACGCTGCTCAATTGGGCGGCCGCGTTCGGCACCAAGGAGATGGTCGAGTTTCTTTGTGATAAAGGTGAGTTTGACTGTTCGGTCGTTGGCTCGTACGAAATAGGCGAGTATACTGAATTTGAAGGTACGGATTCTGGTAAGCTAGAGTGAGCGGAATCAAATTTAACGTCTCGTACGTTATGTGACACCCCCGCTATCTCATCCGAAGCTCGAAAAGATTTTTGCCATCTGTAGCTGACTTGAAGCTTTTCGATCTCAATTTTCAGGAGGATTGAACCTGCCTATAAAATTATCAAAAATCAAATCTATATGTCTCATTTTGACTTGCTCTAAGTGACTGGCCCATTTTTTGAATTATGAATTAGTAAAAGGCATTTGAATGGAAATATATTGTTCTTCTTTCACCCATTATCTACTTTTTATGCCGGAGATAGTATCAGAATAGACCCGACGAAGCTGACCGCCGTTATAATCCTTTGTTACAGGCGCAGACGTAAACCGTGGCCAGCGCAGCTCCTCTCTCCACTATGCGGCTTGCTTCGGCAGGCCCGCGATTGCCAAAGTGCTGCTCCGATACGGAGCGAACGCAGATCTGCGAGACGAGGACGGCAAGACGCCTCTGGATAAGGCTAGGGAGAGGCACGACCAAGGTAAAATTACCAATGTTTCATTGTTGTAAGTGGCTGAGAACGTATTTGCTGAACGATGATTAATTTGTTATTTGATCAATAGGACACAGAGAGGTGGCCGCTATACTGCAATGCCCAGGGGAGTGGTTGGTAGTGGGCAATCAGGAGTCGCCTACTTATTCAAACGACGAGGACTTCCCTGAGACCGGGGACAAAGAAATGGCTGCTATTTATTTAGAGTGAGTATGAGTAGTATGACAACACTGGCCGAGTGGCTTGATGAAGTATTTTCTCGGCTACGAGTGTAATCCTTTGCGGTCGTGTAGACGGTTGGTGCCAGTGTTCTGCGCGCGCTACCTCGGCGCCGGCTCGGCGGGCGCTCGCCGCGCGTGCCTGTCGCTCGTGCGGAAGATGGTGCACTACACGCCGGCGCGGCTGCTGCGCGCGATGCCGGCCGCCACCGCCGCCGCGCTCACCATGCTCATCGCCGCCGTGCTGGACAACGTGGTGAGTGCCGCAGCTGTGTGTAGATGGTGCACTACACGCCGGCGCGGCTGCTGCGCGCGATGCCGGCCGCCACCGCCGCCGCGCTCACCATGCTCATCGCCGCCGTGCTGGACAACGTGGTGAGTGCCGCAGCTGTGTACAGATGGTGCACTACACGCCGGCGCGGCTGCTGCGCGCGATGCCGGCCGCCACCGCCGCCGCGCTCACCATGCTCATCGCCGCCGTGCTGGACAACGTGGTGAGTGCCGCAGCTGTGTGTAGATGGTGCACTACACGCCGGCGCGGCTGCTGCGCGCGATGCCGGCCGCCACCGCCGCCGCGCTCACCATGCTCATCGCCGCCGTGCTGGACAACGTGGTGAGTGCCGCAGCTGTGTACAGATGGTGCACTACACGCCGGCGCGGCTGCTGCGCGCGATGCCGGCCGCCACCGCCGCCGCGCTCACCATGCTCATCGCCGCCGTGCTGGACAACGTGGTGAGTGCCGCAGCTGTGTGTAGATGGTGCACTACACGCCGGCGCGGCTGCTGCGCGCGATGCCGGCCGCCACCGCCGCCGCGCTCACCATGCTCATCGCCGCCGTGCTGGACAACGTGGTGAGTGCCGCAGCTGTGTGTAGATGGTGCACTACACGCCGGCGCGGCTGCTGCGCGCGATGCCGGCCGCCACCGCCGCCGCGCTCACCATGCTCATCGCCGCCGTGCTGGACAACGTGGTGAGTGCCGCAGCTGTGTGTAGATGGTGCACTACACGCCGGCGCGGCTGCTGCGCGCGATGCCGGCCGCCACCGCCGCCGCGCTCACCATGCTCATCGCCGCCGTGCTGGACAACGTGGTGAGTGCCGCAGCTGTGTACAGATGGTGCACTACACGCCGGCGCGGCTGCTGCGCGCGATGCCGGCCGCCACCGCCGCCGCGCTCACCATGCTCATCGCCGCCGTGCTGGACAACGTGGTGAGTGCCGCAGCTGTGTGTAGATGGTGCACTACACGCCGGCGCGGCTGCTGCGCGCGATGCCGGCCGCCACCGCCGCCGCGCTCACCATGCTCATCGCCGCCGTGCTGGACAACGTGGTGAGTGCCGCAGCTGTGTACAGATGGTGCACTACACGCCGGCGCGGCTGCTGCGCGCGATGCCGGCCGCCACCGCCGCCGCGCTCACCATGCTCATCGCCGCCGTGCTGGACAACGTGGTGAGTGCCGCAGCTGTGTCTAGATGGTGCACTACACGCCGGCGCGGCTGCTGCGCGCGATGCCGGCCGCCACCGCCGCCGCGCTCACCATGCTCATCGCCGCCGTGCTGGACAACGTGGTGAGTGCCGCAGCTGCGTACAGATGGTGCACTACACGCCGGCGCGGCTGCTGCGCGCGATGCCGGCCGCCACCGCCGCCGCGCTCACCATGCTCATCGCCGCCGTGCTGGACAACGTGGTGAGTGCCGCAGCTGTGTACAGATGGTGCACTACACGCCGGCGCGGCTGCTGCGCGCGATGCCGGCCGCCACCGCCGCCGCGCTCACCATGCTCATCGCCGCCGTGCTGGACAACGTGGTGAGTGCCGCAGCTGTGATGCAGCCATGATGACATTCAGGCAGGATGCCAGTATAATATTTGGAGCACTTTTGTCGCTTCTGAGTTGTCTTGCAGCTGTGGCGTGGGGCATTACTATCGACTAACTCACAATACTGAGAAATATGGCAAGAAAATATATTATATGTATTATTTTTAACACTTAAAAAAGGTTACAGATTTTTCAGTTGAGCTATTTTATAAAAATAATAACATTTTACTCAGTCTATTGTCGGCCCCATATCGGCTTAAAAGTGCGTCCAGAATATCACAAATAAAAAAAATGGCTGCTTGAATCTGACACATTGACATTTGTCACTGACGTAAACAGCAAAAGCTCTCTCGGAAGCTAAAAGCCGCAACGGCTAAGTGGCGCCGTCTGTAAACAATCTGTAAATAAGATTACGATTAACATACTTATTGCAATTCCAAGTCGGTTAGACAATAATGGTGTCAATTATTGGTAACGGATTTGGAATTATAACGATAATGGCATTCGCCATTCCTTTCCGTTGAACAGTAAAGGATGAGGGTAGGAAGGAACGGCGAATGCGATCGCAAGCGCCCACGCGTTAGGCAGTAAGGCTTCTGGACTCTCATGAGTATGGTATAACATTAAAGAGTACAAGAGATGATTATGTTGTTAGGGCGAGGTGGCGGCGGGTCGCCGCGCGCAGCCGCGCTACCTGCGCTGCCGCTATATCCGCCCGCCAGCGGTAATGTTCCGATGGTGTGATGATTCCTCTCTGGTGCGGCGCTCACGGCTCTAAATAACAGCTTGACTGCCAAGGCAATGACTCGACTGAACCTTGCACTAGGCCCTTTTACATGAACCGAACGCGGTCTATCTTTAAAAGTCTCCGCTCATTACATCGTATCATACTAGGATTACCGTCCCGGCACAAACTCAGCAATTGCTGTCTGCACTCGCAGTATTATTCAACAGAGTGATGTACCGTAGGTAGCGTTGCATTATTTAAATCTTTAGATACCGGTTTTCCGAGTCCCAAGGCCGGACGTAGTTACAATAAAAAGAGATTTTTTAGTAAAAAAATTGGTTACTTCGAAGTTGTGATTAAATGCACGATGGTAAAAAACGTAATATTGATATTTAAATGTAACCGTTTGTTTCCTAAATAAAAAAAAAAAAAAAAAAGAAAATAAAAAGGCTTGACAAAAGCCGGATGGACCGGACGTAGGCAAATTTGATTGGACAAGAGATCAACAAGGCTAGCACTCACTGCCCGGTTTTGTCTGGACGGATGACTAACAACGCTAACCGTATGAACCTCATCCTGACGGCCGCAGTGAGAGGCTGTATTTGTGCGTACAATGGGTTGCCTCGCGGACTTGGACGTCCCCTGCTTTGCTTGAGACGGCTGGTTCCAATACGTCCCGGTGTGTGAGGCTATAAATCATAGTAATTCATGCAAACTTTTTTATTGTGCCCAAACGGTGATGGTACTGGTATGATTCATTCTAGTGGGAGGAGAGCTTAAAGATGTCAGCACATGGAGCGATGCTCAGTTTCAAAAGAATTTAATCAATGTACCGCTCGTATCGCTCCGCAACTTACCCCTACTTATGACAACCTATTTGAATTGAAACCTTAGTAAAATGTCTGGGAAATGGTATTCCCTCGAGGTCGACTGGTTTATTGCCTTGTCTTTGCAGTGTTGTAATTTTGTTATAAAAACGTCGAAGCTATTTCAGACCACAGATGCAATTACAATAAGCAATAGTTTAGAGCCGTAGCGTAATAACGACAACTTCGTACTCCTTTACTACTCTCGCTTAGTTTGTTTTCTCCCGGCGCCGCGATATCGACATCGCTACGCGTTTCCTGTTCCACAACACCTGATAATTATGGAGCTATTTAATATTAATCCCAAAGTATAACTTTGTACGATGTTGACGTCCTAATTGCTCGGCTTTGTATCGCTAAATATGGAATAACGATTTATGTACTTATTCATATACATACATGCCACTGTTTACTAATAAAAGCACCGATACTGGATAATAATATGGTTTACGTACATTTCATTTTTCCTGTGCATCACTGTTTTATAAAGACATCACACCATCGAAATTTACTTGCATTGAATGAACATGTTTTTTTGGTGTTTTATGTGTTTTAATATCCGTTGTTTCTTCGTAGACTAGATTGCTGAGTTTGGAATTGAATAGGCATTTTGAGAGTTTACATACAGGGTTTATTTTGTCACAAGCGTGCTTGCTTTAAATTCTTCAAGTGGCTCCAGAGTTCACGAACTTTTTATGTACTCAACAAACAGTGTCTAGAAATCACGTACGGAATCGTTACTATTTTGACTCCGTAGACACTTTTTATAACATAACCACGCAATTCTGCAGCTACATGATGAAGGTTAAACGTCATTAAAAAACTGACTGCTAAATGAATTATAATAATTTTGTAATTTGTTGACGGGTAGGACGATGATGATGGTCACATCATCGTGCTTGGCATCGCGGAAGAGGTGATGGTGAAGGCCACTGACATCTACTTGGAGCAGTTCGCCCGGCTGGGTGTCTTCAGCAAGGTCGAGGCTTTGGCTGCAGAGCCTGCTTCTGCTAACGCGTCTAACTCCTCATGTTCTATCGCTGGTAAGTTCAAACATATGCATCTTCATGGGATTCAATTCATCGGTCTAAACTGGGCCATTAGTGATTCATATTTTTTTTATTTTTTTCTCTGTTTAGAGGATACTGAAATAAGTTACACAGATACAGAAGGTAAACACACATATAACATGCTTCAAATATTCCATCAAATTTCTAGTACACATAACGAAATGTATCATCTATTCAAGTTTAATTGCGATTATAAAAAGCTGTGCTGCAATCATCTTAGCAAGAAAGAATTCCCGAGTTTGTTTTATTTATTAGTGATAACGATCAAACATTCATTTTCTCGCGAAAGTAATGAAAAGCTAAACGCATAATCGTGCTTACACTCAATACCTAAATTCTGACCAAAGATTATTACCTGTTTAAAACATTCTCAAAACTTGAAGGCTGGCTTTTAGTATAAATACAACTGTGAACAAGAAAATAAGAATCAAAGTGCATTTGTAGAATGCTACGAGGTTCAACACGCATCGTAATTAACAAGAAATGTGCGTCTCTGAGCGTCTTCCTTGCTACTTCACAGTTGAATCTCTCTGGCCTCTATATTCAACAGCTGGACCCATACTGAGCGAACCGCATTGCGAAGCATCCATTTTTGATCCGAAATACAGTCGATGGCATAAATATCGATACAGCCATCATGTCAAATATGTGTCACCGACCTTATTGTTTGTAGCATAAAGGTGTGTGTAGGTGTGTTTTTAACGTTTTAGTAACGTATATATATTTATGCCCTTGACTGTACCAGTCCTAAACTAAATCCAGCCTGATACGGCAGCTGCTCGCTTAGTGTAAATATATGACTTTACAATCGGTTGGATTAATTCATTGAACTCCAACCTGTAACATCTCAGGTGGTACAGAAGACGCGACAAGTCTATCAAGCAACGTTGCGTATTCGTGGGGCGAGTGGTCGCTGTGCCGCGGCCGGGACGCGCTCTACGTGTGGAGCGACGCGGCCGCGCTGGAACTCAGCACCGGCTCCAACGGCTGGTTCCGCTTCCTGCTGGACGGCAAGCTGGCCACCATGTACTCCAGCGGCAGCCCCGAGCATCAGACTGACAACACTGGTGAGTGAACCATAGCGTCCCCAGGGCCTTTTAGTTACCTTTTGCGCTCTCCGTCCTAATCACCAGCCAGACAGTTTGTACCAGCAGTAGACTGTAAAGCTTCTGCTTAGCTAAATATGCTCTAACATATTGGAGCGTTATGGCAAGTAAGATACCTACTAGCCAGGCTGCCGCATCGGTATTTCTTTCAAAACTACACACGTTGTTGTTTGCAGAAAATCGCGGCGAATTCATCGACAAGCTTCAAAGAGCCAGAGCGTCAGTAAAGAATTCTGTGCCTCAACCGATACTTTCGAAACCGTCACACACTAAACTGATCCTCGGGAACTGGTCGCTGTCGTGTAAAAAGTAAGTATTTCAACTATTTTTTACTAGAACGCTATTTTGCAGCGGTACCCATAATAACTGATATTCAATGATGTTGATGTCTAATTTTGTTTTTACTATTTTAGGGAAAAAGAACTACAAATACACAATACCGATGGACAGCAACAGACAACGTTGCTCAGAGAGGACTTGCCCGGATTCATCTTTGAATCTAACAGGGGCACGAAGCATTCCTTCACTGCGGAAACTTTCTTAGGCAAGTTACTCGTTTCGATTTCATTGTTATGTACTATATACATGTCTCTCGTTTATCGTGTAATAATGAGCTTACTCAATGCAGGTCCAGAGTTAGCGAGCGGTTGGACAGACCGTCGAGCCACTGCTGCCAATAATGCCAACAACGCCAACCAAAGGCGGTCGCGGCTATCCGCCAAAACGGAGGCTCTTAAAACACAGGTATCGTAATCACGGGTAGGCTGATTAAATTACCGCCGAAGTAGGACCCTCCACCCTCATTTTAGTGCGAATGTTTTGAAACTATTATCGGCATTAACTATGAAACTTGCGCTTGTTTAGTAAGCTTGGTTTTTTGTACGTTGCTGACATCGTTCGTGTATGGCAGGTGGGCGAGCGCGCGCGGTCGCTGTACGCGCGGCACCTCGCGGGCGCGGCCACGCGGCAGCCGCGCGCGCCGGTCGCCAGGCTGCGCGCTCTGCTGGCTCAGCTGCAGCGCTGCGCCACACACCCTACCAGTAAGCTCTCAACATGTAGTCAATTCTAAATCTACGCTGCCACTAGTCTTTATTTGTGGATAAATAATTGTTTTTTTGGTGTTGTAGAAGACTGGGAACAGGAAATGAACGAGGCGCTAGAGCAGTTGAGTGAGTTGCTGTGCGGAGAGGAGTTGTTGTCCGCTTACGAGCTGCACTCGTCGGGACTGGCGCCCGCGCTGCTGCAAGTACTGTCGCCGCAGCCGAATGGTGAATAGCTAAATGTTAAGCGACTGGCGGCGTGTGTTGATATAGTTCGGTCGAAAATAATTACAGGGACTTTTCGGTCTGGTTCGTTAGAAAATATTTTTACCAATAAAAATCAATTATTTCGTCAGGGGGGATCGTCGACCGTTAAACACTGAACAAAATATGACCTGCCGGCTTGTTCTCTCTTCAATCGACTAAAACAATAGAGTACTTTAGTTTTTTTGGTGATTACGCATAAATATATGGTATAAAAAACCTTGGAACGCCAGAAAATGCGACACGATTGTTTCGCTCAAGCTCTTGATCTCGTTTCGTTCCAGAGCCGGCGAGCCAGACGCGGGCGCGCTCGCGCGTGGTCCGCTCGTGGGTGTCCCTTGCGGAGAGCCGCGTGGGCTCGGCGCTGGCGGCGCGGCTGGTGGGCGTGCTGGAGAGCGTGGAGCGCCTGCCCGTGCACGCGCCCGCCGGCGACGCGCCGCCGCCGCCCACCACCGCGCTGCACCATCTCACCAAGCGGATACGGTACTAATAGTACATTACTGCAGAGGCCGTGAAGTAAGGGATTGCTGGACGAGTTTGGGGTAGGTGGCCGAGTCGAGGACGAGGCCAGATAGAACGAGTCCTGCAATCCCTGTTCCGGCCAAAGCTTGTATAGTGCTTTTCTCAAACAATGTGAGGAAATATTAAAATTAAAATAACTACTAGACAATCAAGTAAATCATAGTTTATTATAGGGAAAATCTCTTTACTTTTTTCCGGTAGCATATTTTGCATAGCTAAATTTGCCTCCTCTTTTAAATGAGGCGGAGTACAGTTCATAAGTTCCCCGTCACTTTCATCACTAGAAGTCATTTTTATTTCTGTTAAATTATAATAACAATCACTACGAAATACGCATAAGCAGAAAAAAAGATTTTCAATTTGCCACCTTTTTTATTTTTTAAATGTACTAATTTGATCCAGCTATTTGAGCACCATGTTTAACCGCACATAAATATAGTACCATAGATTTTTTTTTTATGTCGCAATTATGCTTAGGTACAGATTGTGGTGGTGGTTGGCTGTATGTAATTTTTTCCTTTGCCAATTTAATTTTAGTATAGAAATTTAAAAAATTAGAGCAGCGGGCAAAAGTGGATTTTCATACTAACTTTTGTGGCCTAAGCCAAGAAGTAATGTAGGGAGCCATAAACGAGAAACTTCATGTCCTCATATCGGGACATTAACGCATACATTTCCGAGCATGTTTGAGAAAAACATATTTCTGTTCCGACACCCAGACCAAAAAATTTCAATTCAATTTCAATTTCATTTATTTGCATCATTTCCATTGTTAAAAAATACAATTTGAATAGCCCTGGGAGGGCATTACAAAATTATATAAATAATAAAACTTAAACTTAAACCTAATCTATAAACTAACCCAGTATCAACCCGAACCATAACACAACACAAAACACAACATACACATAATAATATTACAGATAATCCACACATAATTCAATTCAATTCAATTAATTTAATTATAATTCAATTCAATTATTCTATGTCACATTCATTGTTCTATGTCACGGCAATTTATGTTAAGATCATTAATTTGATTACAAAAAACACGCGTCTTAAAGCGGCGGCAGAGGAACCCGGTGGGAATCGAGTTGTTAGGATGACACGCCACTGAACCTAGCCGAATGTCCGCTTAACTGACCTCAGAGGGAGTGAGGTGCCTCGACCTGAACCACACCGCGTTTTGAGACACTACGCCGCGGACCAGACCAAAATTTTACTGGTTTTTGGAGCACTCGTAGAAACTTCAGCCCGTTTCTTACCTTATTCATAAACGCTCTGTAGGCTTCTGCTAACTGTCGCTTTGACATTTACCTTTCACAGATAAGAACAAACGATTGCTAAGTTAGCAGAAGCTTATGAACGTTTGTGAATAAGGGGATCAGTTTTTCGTTGCGGGATCCGCTTCGAAGCGCCTCAGCCTCTGCTAAAGAGTGAACAGCCTATGTCTGCCTCGAGTCGAGGGCGCTCGACCAGAGGCTGTTAAAAATGCATGTTAATTGCTCAAAAAAGGGTGGATAGATCTGCATCGGCTTCGTAAGCTGCCTTTGTTTTGGGCATATCGTGTGATAATGGCCGTTAAGATAACTTGTAACGGTACACCCTCGCCATCAGATTGCGCGTGGTCCGCGCCAACGACGACGGCGGCGAGGAGGCGTCGTCCAACAGCAGCAACAACGCCGGCCGCAACCTCAAGGTGGAGGCGCTCACCACCGTGCGCCAGCTCGAGCAGTTCCTCGCCAAGTCCGTGGCGCGCCAGTGGTACGACATGGACCGGGCTACGTTCAACTTCGTGCAGAAGATAAAGGCCGAAGCACCTATGGAGTTTGTTTACGATGTAAGAACTTACATTAGAGTAATTATTCGCGTTGATACATTTGAGAACAAGTTTTTTTTAACAAACTGAACTGTTTTCAGACGTAAGTCCGTGTATAGATATTTTTGAGCACCTAGTCAGCTCTGCTGTATTTGATGCTGACTGTACCACTGACGATTTGTCATAAAGAAATCCTCTAACTTTCGTCATTTTTCCAGCACGATTTCGACGAGAACGGCGTGCTATACTTCATCGGCAGCAACGGCGGCACCTGCGAGTGGGTAAACCCGGGCGCGCACGCACTAGTGTCGGTGTGGTCGTCCGACGGCCGGCAGCTGCCGTACGGCCGCGCGGAAGATGCGCTGTCTCGCTCGCCCGAACCTCTCAACGTTCACACGAATGACGACAGACGCGCGTTCATAGCGTTGGACTTGGGGCTGCAGATCGTGCCTACTGCGTACACTCTGCGCCATGCGAGGGGCTACGGGCGGTCCGCGCTGAGGAACTGGCTGTTCCAGGTATGTTCCATAGACCGACCGCTTAAATGAGTTCTAGCCCGCCCGGTGCAAGCGTACGGTCCGCCTGATGCCTATCGATTTGTGGTTTCAGCTATCCTATTCTATGTACACCGTAGAAGGAAGTGCAAATAAGTGAGGCAGTTGTTTATTTGCGTATGCGTGTCCAGATGTCGGCGGACGGCATGACGTGGTCGACGCTGCTGGCGCACGCGGACGAGCAGGCGCTGCAGGAGCCGGGCAGCACGGCCACGTGGCGGCTGCGCGCCGACGCGCCCTACCGCTACCTGCGCGTGCAGCAGAACGGCAAGAACGCCTCCGGCCAGTCGCACTACCTCTCGCTCTCCGGCCTCGAGATCTACGGCAAGGTCAGTCCGTCGAACTAATGACTGCTACTACACTTCTTGCTGTAATTAAATTACAAAAAAACAACCAATGTGTTGCCATTAAAATTACATACAATACATTTTACTCTTTTCTAAATGAGTTATGCAAAAGCTTTCGTCTGTAATAATAGATTCGAATTCCAAACAAAACAGAAATATAGCTCATGTGTCACGCCAAAATGAAAGTGTCTCGTTTGCATAATTCACTGTAATTTAAACTGTTGGTTACAAACTTAAGGTTTTTCCACAAAATGTTCAGATCTTTATGATCAACCTGAATGCGTCGATAACTTTGACGATCTGTGCTTCCTGATATTTTTACCTCATTGAACGTTTCGAATTCTATTGAAAAGTCGCTGCTCTTATATTTATGACTAGCTGTTGCCCGCGACTTCGTCCGCGTGTGTTTTTGTGATACTTACGGCTTTTCTCGATATCAAAATTATTATTATTATGACTATTAACTTCGTCACGTGAACCACTGAAAGTGTGTACGAAACTATACTTTTAGAATTACGTCATGAAAATAATAATTTGTGACACGGAATCTTGAAAAAAAAACAGGTGTGAACTGGTTAATGACTCATCACATTTATTTATACCTTATTTTACAAAATAGTTTAATTTATAGTTTCTTTATTCAAAAAATGCTAAGTACAGTTTTAGTTACCTACATCACTATTAATTTCGCCGAACTATGAGGCTTATTGGCGAATACTGCGCTCACTTTAACGATATTTGTACCCTGATTAATTTTAAAAAATAAATATATTCTAATCAAATAATAGGTACATAAATGTTTACCTGTTTTTACCTTATGACTAACAATTCATTTACTAATCCGTTTTAATTAATATTTTGCGACTCAATGTTTTCTAGCAGAAGTTTTTTTATTTATTTTCTTGGTTTAAGTAGGTAGCTACAGATTATTAACACTTATTATCTTTATCTACAAATTAATTACCTAAAGAGGCCTTATACCATGACGTCGTAATGCGATTCAGTTAAGGTTCGCTCGCTGTCAGATTCATACTAAAAGCACAAACTTTTTTCACAATAAAATTCTGACATGTTCGTAGCGCAGACGTAAATGCGCCTTTTGATTTTGATTTTTTTAGGCAAAGATATTAAGCGCATACAGCCAAGCGTTTCACGCCGCCCTCATAATATATCAGGTTTTCAAATAAGAGGCGTTCAAAAACCGAACGCGTTGTGAATAATAGCACATAAATAAAAACAAAGTAACGGTATTGCATATTGAACTTTAGGTGTTAGGTAAAGAACACAATTTAGGACGCCAATTTAGGTTGATTTAGGTTTGACGAAAATGTCTTCGTTGAAAAATACCTGTAGGTACAGCATGTAATTATTTTATTAATGCTTTTTCACAATTGACACAGTTTTCCAGCTTTATGTCTTATGTACATTCGTATCTATCTATTTTCTCCGTAGTATTATTTTGTTTGTAATTATTACCAACTACTTATACCGAGGAAAGCTGATTTTCTTGAGTTCCGCTATTTTGTGCGTAATCACCTCAAAAATTTAATTTCAAGAAAACTGAGAAATTATATTTACCTGTATTAAATTGGAAGTATTATTTAGCAATTTTAAAAGGTTACACTTCATTGGTTTTTATTGTATAGGTGTATGAAGTTAACTAATTTTAAACACAAAACCCTCTTTTTTGCGCCTCTGGGTGAGATTAAAAAAAATTGCTAAAACAGGTATTTCTTTATTTTTATTACTAAGTATTTATTCTGAGTTTCATGATTCTAGAACAATCTAATTTTATTTTTTCATACAAACTTTAACCCCCCTTTTCACCCCCTTTTTCCAAAAAATTCCAAAATTTCTGTAGCCTATATCCTATTCTGAATTTATTGAAATAGATTTGTGAACATTCCAACAATATCCGTTCAGTAGTTTTTACGTGATGCTCAGTCAAACAAACAAACAAACAAACAAACAAACAAACAAAAATTTTAAAAATGGTTTTAATATGTTCTGTTACCGATTTTAAGTCACCCTGGTCGGTTTTTTTTTTTAAATCTTCAATGTACAGATTTTTTGGTCTCAACGATTTTATTATATGTATAGATGAATTGCGTGTGCTGATGTTATTACCTTATCCAGTGTAACGAATTTGTTGAAATTTAATGCTGCTCCGAAATATTTGAGGACCTCGCCCGCTTCGATATATCTGATTGCGATTGTAATTTTATAAAAAATTGAAATTGTAAAGATAAAATTAAATTACACACGCTGCTACAGCATCAAATCGAGGGCAATATCCAATATCCAAGTATACTAAAATTCGTGTCAAGCGAACGAGTGGAAGTGGCTGAGACCCTTTTGTCAACTAGGAAAAAAGATGATGATCGTCAAATGGCTAAACAGATGTTTATTAGTCATAGCGAAGAACAATACAGGGCACGTAAGTTTAAAAAAAATGCATAATGTAAACTGTAAATCAAATTTCGTAATTGTTGCGTGTTTAGTACCGAAAAAACGAAATGATAAAACTACAGCGTAACGATCGTTAGCATACAATTGAAAAGAAGAAAGACCGGGTCACACAAAAACAGATTACAAAAAGAAACGAACTAATCTTATTATTGAATGTGTTTTTGTGTCACGGTCGTTGTTTTTTATTTGTCGAAGCCCAGTTAGCGTATTGCAGTCCTAGTCAATATGGGTTTGATTGACCTCAACTAACGTAAAATTTCTATGAGATTCTAAGTTGGCTGGTTACTGTCTTGGTAGTGAATAACAGATCGATTCGTATGAAGTACCATCAGCCAAATATGTGGTCTACCACCCTAAGATATAATGTCGATAAGACGTGGCTGTCAACTTGATAGTTCGACTTAAGCGACATGTTCTTTTGATTGGAAGTTTGATGAATTGGCCGATTGTACTTAAAAAACTGCTCTTATACAAACCGATCCTAGTCCTAAATGAGAATGTTTATATTCGCCCGCTACGCGCAGCGTCAAAAACATGCCGGGCGTCGCGTACTCTTTGTATGCCTCATTTCCCCGCACGTTCTCGCACTCGCACTCGCACTGCTATTTTAGTAGAAAACTTATTAAATATGTCAAAGTCGTTGGTTACGGTTAAGGTTATCGTAAACGTTCGCACCAAGTTATTTTGACGATAACTATAACCGTAACCAGAGATTTAGACATAATATCTCATAGGTTTTCGGTCAAGCATAGGTACGTCAGAATGATCGGTAATAGTCATCATCAAACTTGGTGCAATTGACAGTGATCGTGTCGTGGTACAGGTTGTGAGCGTGTGCGAGAGCGCGCCGCGGCTGTGCGCGGGCAGCGGGGGCGCGGGCGCGGGCGCGGGCGCGACGGCGGGCGGCGCGCGCTCCCGGCGCTGGTCCCGCGGCGCGCGCGGGCTGTGCGCCGGCGCGCGCGTGTCGCGCGGCCCCGACTGGAAGTGGCGCGACCAGGACGGCGCGCAGCCCGCCACCGGCACCGTCACCTCCGACCTGCACAACGGATGGGTCGACGTCAGGTAACGCTGCCGACATCGTACACATCATTTACGAGCTCTCACAATTTTTCCGGTACATCTCGGCTGGTGATTGGGTTACTTCCATGCTAACCAGCGCAAGTGGTAAAAGCCCATCGAGGGAATGGGTGAAATTCTTAGGAATCATGTTACAGGCGATGCGGCTAGCAAGCAACCCATCACTATTTTGATTCCCCTTTCACCCTAAATGTCGCCTTTAGGTCTTGTTACATCAGGCTCTGTCAAACTTACCTCCTTAGCTTGCTTGACTTTTAGAACCTTTACAGGAGGATTGAATTATTCCACAACGATTCTCAGGCGTACCGTGTCCGAAATATTTTTTTGTAATGTATTGAACTATATCACAGGTGGGACCACGGCGGCCGCAATTCGTACCGCATGGGCGCCGAGGGCAAGTTCGACCTGAAAGTAGTGAGCGGGGGCGCGGCCGAGGGCGCGCGCGCGGGCCGCAAGAGCCACTCCACGCCCAGCCTGCCCATCGCCACCGCCGTCGACCAGGTAGAGTAGTGAGCGGGGGCGCGGCCGAGGGCGCGCGCGCGGGCCGCAAGAGCCACTCCACGCCCAGCCTGCCCATCGCCACCGCCGTCGACCAGGTAAAGGGGCCCAGGACGGACGACATCTCATATAAGCTTAAATATTCCACATTCATTTCGACTTGATACCTCTACGCGTTCCTAAGAAAAAACTAGGTTCTTGGCAGTCGGATACCGGACCGGCAAATGACGAGGTGATCCTATGAAAATCCCTTTTCTTTTTTTGATCGATGGAACTTCAAAAATACACTGCATGCTTAACTTCACTGAATAAAGCATTCTTCTGCACCAAGAGGTACGTGTGTAAAAATTAAAGGAAAATTTATTCTGCCGTTTTTTTGGCTCACTGTAGACCACTTTCAACATGGTAAAATGTCTTAATGAAACTAGAAAATACATCAGAGTAACATTCCGAATTTAGCAACTGAAAATGGAGAAAGTTATCATTACCTATGCCTCGCAGTGTACGAGATTTTCACATGACGCCAGTACTTTTAATTCCTGCCGAGTAAGTTACAAACAGACGTCATTCTTACTTTTTTTTTTTTTTTTGTCCGTTCAGGTGTCAGTGGCGTCGACGGAGCAGGCATCGTCCGCGGACAACATCTCCGGCGAGGAGATGGCCAGCAATATGTCGCGTCCGCGCATGCACGCTACCGACCTCTCTGCTATTAACAACTCCACGCACCATATTAATACGGGTGCGTATAGAAATAATATTGTTTTCCAATTATACTGGAATATTTCAGTAGGTTTTTAATCGCAATTTTGGACTCAAATTTAATTTGAAACCGTTTTCATGCAGATAATAAAGAAGAAAGGGAGATTTTTCGAGCAAGTAAGGTGAAATTACCTTTGCTTTTGGTTACAGATCTCGCAACAATAGTAGAATCTCTCACTCTGGGCGCAGAGGGCAACAACTGCATAACAGACTTAGGCGGCAACTCGTTCACGAACATGGAAATGGGTCCGACCAGCATCACCGACATCACTAAACCTTATCCGGCTAAAGAGCCGTTGCCAGAAACGAATTCTCAAGAGGTAAGTGTCACATTCCTTTTGAGAAGTTGCATAAGCGGGTGTGTTTAGACATTTATGTGTTCTTTACAATAAAAAGACAGGCCACCAGGTTCATTGAACTTTTCAGCGGCATTTGAATTGGTCATACTAGTCAATGGTTATCATTTCCCTTTCTTAACTCAAATCCATATAAAATTCGCCTCGGAGAATAGAAGCCAAGCGTACACCGTGCGAAAAATTTAGTTATTGCGGCTTCTAGCTTCGTCTAATGTTAGACGCGTTGTTTTTGATGTTTTTTATCTGTATAAAGAATAGCGCTGAATTCATCAATAATCAAATTATACAATGGGCTATCGGTAAAATATTATTGCGCGCCATGATCCATTGTACACAGGAAATTGTCCGCCACCATACGCACGTACACAGTGGCGATGGCCTATAGCGTGCCGTTGTGAACCATTGTGTACCGAGGCCTCATAGGTGCTAGTTAACAAGGCAGGGTTATTGGAGTGTCGGGTGTGTCAGGAGCGCGAGGCGGCGCGCAACAGCGCCAACGCGCTGCCGTCGGGGCCGCTGCTGCTGCTGCCGGCCGCGCTTCTGCAGGAGCTGCGCGTGCGCGCACACCGCATACACATACAGGTCTTATGCTCCTCAATTCGAAACTTGAATTTTGACGCGTACCGTTTATCTCACGCTAATAATATTAGAATGAGAGGGACGGTATGATATGAACTTTGAATTTTGGATTTGGGAGTAGACCCCTAGGTCACCTTTTCTGACCGGCTCAGTATTTGGCGTTAGATTAGTCCGTCTGGTCTACCTTAGACCGGGCCGCGTAGAGAGGGGTTAATATTCAGCGTTTTCACAGCGCTTTCTTCGTTCTTATTCCCTCAGCAATAATTGTTAAAAGTGATGATGCTCGGAGTCAAACGAAACTACCGACGCTGAATTTAGTCTGATCAGTTATTGCGACTTGTTCCCCCGTTGTGGGAGGATAATGACGTTTGATCCGAGCGGTCAAAACGCACGAATATTCACCCGGAGCCGGAATTGTTGGTAAACTGGAGAGGCCATAATGTTTTACGCGCGGGACCCGTAATTGCATTCACTATCTTTTTCTACCCTCATCGTTTGATTGAAAGAATTGGTGAATGCCATTACAGTTAGGAGTGGCGTAATGGCTTCAGGAGTAGTGTAATTAGTAAAATCATTAAACAATGGGGTGTAGTTAGTTCCAGTGGTATTTTACTGACATAGGTTTCTTCACCGTAGAGGTCCGTATTCATTGTTGTTAATGTAATCTGTATTATCGTCGTTTTTTTGGGATTCGTTAAGATTTCTATTACTCGTCAGTAAAATGTAATTTAATTTTGGCGTAGCCTCGTCGAAGGAACTTAGAGCGTATTTAGTTAGAGGAACGTTTTGTCTTACTCTATCGTCATAAATAGCTAGCGCCGTAAGTGTGATTCAGAATTTCGCTCACGACGTGCAGCTGCTATGCTTGTGTGCATCGTGATTCGTGGCTAAACGACCAGGGGCCTTACCATGACGTCTTAATGCTGTTCAATTCCGATTGTCAGCTGTCATTTTTGACACTTCTAGTATGGATCTGACAATGACTGCTCCAACTTTAGTTCGGAATTGAATTGCATTAAGACGTCATGGTAAGGCCCCAGGTGGCACGGGCAGGCCCCGCTCAGCAAGTTAGTTTGAATGGCGAATATTTTATAATAAAACGTGTTATTCCAGTGTGAGGACAATGAGAGCGGATCAGGGCAATACGAGGAGCTTAACAAGAAGGACGGACAAGCCGGCAGTGGCTCGGGCGCCATGAGCGCCAGCGAGCCCGATCTCACGCAACAGGTAACTTATACCTCGAGATGAATTGTCAATGTGCAATATAACCGTCAAGATTGTGCTTACAAGATGTCTTAGTGTGCATGAGTGAAGCCTGATTTATATATGTTCGACGTGTCGTGTCATGACGTGCCAGAAAAATTTGGTAATGATTGCACATATTTAATTTAGTGATATTTAGAGTTTTGTCTGACCTAGGTTATTTAACTTAAATATCTATGTATAATTGTAGGGTGCTGCGAGGCTGCTGGAGTCGCTGGGGGTGGGGCGCGGCGCCGGCGCCGGCCGCGGGAACAACCCGCAGCGAGCGTCGCGCACCAACCACTCCACCAGTCTGTTCCCGAGGTATATCACTTGTGCTGCATGTTGTACACCAATATAACTTTATCAATACGGTATTTTATGTAATGCATATGTTGTAGTTTGGTGCGGCTCGCGTTGTCGAGCAACTTCCCCGGCGGGCTGCTGTCTGCTGCGCAGAGCTACCCCTCGCTCGCGCCTAACGCGCAAAATGCTCTCACCTTGTCCCTCACTTCCACTTCGAGCGAGAGCGAACAGGTGAGATATCATACATTAATATAATTTTGCTTGGTTACCATTTGAACATTTGAGTCTGATTTAAATAATATCAATATCCTTCCTTTCCATTCTTGGAACATTGTTCGTATGGTCGCTGAGGACGAACATTTTTCAATTTAAAAACCAACATAGCTAGAGCAACTACTAGTCCCAGGCACAAGTCGGGTATGAGTGACCTTCCGATCTTTTCTTCTTTTCTGCGGTTGAAGTCATTTAAGGCCCCAAGAGCATAAACTCAGCTTCTTTCAGTGAAGACAAAGGTGATAGGAGATAATTAACCGTAGCTTCGATAATTTATTATTTTATCTTGGTCTTTAGGGTCAATAATATAATTGGGTAAAGGTTGATCCACTGTACACTAAGCACAGTGAAAACGAGTGAAATCACTCGCTGACCAAGTATTGAAGCGAGAACGACCACCAGCAGCAATGCAGACTCGGTCGTGCAATAACTGCCCGCAGCTTGCACGGTGTGTATGAATCACGCCTGGCACGGTGCACAGTGAGCCAACCTTGAACCCGCTGTGAGTCGGCCGTGTTTCTAATGTGCTGGTGACGAGGCAGGACGGTTGGCAGGTGTCGCTGGAGGACTTCCTGGAGTCGTGCCGCGCGCCCGCGCTGCTCGCCGAGCTGGAGGACGACGACGACGCCGACGACGCGCTCGACAGCGACAAAGAGAACGAGCCCACTTACCAGGAGGTAACCTATGCTTTCACTTGATAAATGATAGAAAGAAAGAAAGAAAAGACATTTATTCCTTTTTGCAAGACACACAAATATAAGATAATATCCTACTTAATATTATAAATGTGAAAGTTTGTGAGTATGTTTGGATGTTTGTTACTCTTTCACGCCAGAACGGCTGGACAGATCTGGATGAAATTTGGAACATATATGGACCATAGTCTGGAATAACACATAGGCTACTTTTTATTCCGGAAAATTGCGTATTTCCTGCGGGATAGCGATAAACGAATTCTACGCAGACGAATTTGCGGGCAACAGCTAGTACACAATAATAATAAATGCAGCCTATGTACAAACATAATAAGTTCTCCGTTATCTTCAGGGAAAGCCAGGTAAACTACTTGGGAGATCTGTTTAAGGCAAGTTGTCTCCATCACATGACAGCTCGTCGTACACCCCCTTGCAAAAAAATTGGGCACCTATGGTTAAAACCATAAAATAAAAACCATAGGTCCCCGTTTTTTTTACTGAAACCAACGAAAACAACGAGTGTTCTCAAATTTTAAATGTGTACAAAAAATATATTTATATTATAATTGGCTCACTAGAAACATTATTTTTTTTTGTAAAAAGTTTTACTTTACCGATGTGCCATTTTTAACTGCCTAAGCCTAAGTAGCTGCTCTGGTTGCTTGAGCTAAAATTGACCTGTACGCGCATTTCCTAAGTGAGTTTCCTGGAGTTCAATAAACCTCGTGTATGGCAGGTATCCCGCAACCTCCTTTCTCTGATGGAAGAGGAGGCCCTGGAGGCGGTGCGCGGCGGGCTGGGCGGCGGCGGGCGCGCGCGGCGGCCGTGGGACGACGAGTTCGTGCTCAAGCGGCAGTTCTCCGCGCTCATACCCGCCTTCGACCCGCGCCCCGGCAGGACCAACCTCAACCAGACCGTCGGTCAGTGGGCGAACGTTTAGCATTACCTACTAAATACACCAGTAGGCTGTAGGTTCTTCCATGCTGGTCTGGAAGTTAAGCAAAAACAGAATTTACCAGTTGCTTCTCTTCCCGCGCAGATGGTAAAGCCCATCGAGGGAATGGGCGAAAGTCTTAGGAATCACGTTATAGGCGATGCGGCTGGCAGCCCATCACTGTTTTGATTTCCCTTTCCAGCTATACACCGTTAATCATGCGAAACGTGGCCTTAAGGTTTTCTTACCTTAGGCTCTGTCTAACCCGTAAGGGATAAAGACGTGTATATGTATGTATGTATGTATGTAGTAGGCTGTCTAATTCGCTTGCAATCGCCATCGTGTTCATTTTGACAGTTCATGTATGGTCTGACAATTGGCATCGGAATCAGCTAGCTGTCACATTCATACAAGATCTGTCATTTTAATCAGATGCCGAGTGTACACATTACACAATTACACACCATCTAGAAGACAGAGGGTTAAGTTTGCCATGTTGTATACATGCGGCTAATTTTCAGCATTCTTTGCGTAAAATATAAATATGACAACATTACGTGGCAGCCTAATTTTTTCAAATATCGAAATTCATGTGCGATATACATTTGGAATTTACCATGAATTTTTCGATTGAGTAAGGTAAAAATCGTGTGGGGTGCAGTCAATATACACCCCACTTTATGATTCGCGTCCCCATTTAATTCGTGTACGGTCAGCTGCAGAGAAAGGTGACCCCCTTCCATTCTCCCGTAATAGCGGTAACCATACTGAGTTTTTCAAGAGATTATCAAGTCGTCATAAATTGCCTCCACCAATACCTGCATAATGTAGTACAGTGCTTGTAGCTTATTAATGTCAAACCCCTTTATTCATAAACGCAATCGTTCGTCCTTATTTGTGAAAGGTAAGTGTAAAAGTGACAGATAAAGACAAACGATTGCTAAGTTAGCAGAAGCCTATAAGAATAAGGGGGTAAGACATTAGAAAATAGAAGGACTATATGGTGTTTGAAGTTCTCAATCGCACTGGGCACCCGTGGAAACTACAACTCTCGTAGCAATGAGATATAGACGAAACGAGAACCTTTTTATCTGTGTTCAGATCTCGACATACCATTGAACGACTCGTCGGACTCCGAGGAAGCTGCCGAGCCGGCCGCCAGCACGGCCCCCAGCGCGGACAGCGCCGGCGCCGGCGCCGCGACCAAGCTGCCGGCGTTGCGGCTCGTGCTCAGCTCCGGCACCGCCTCGCTGCCGCTGGAGCGACCCTCCTGGACCGTCTACCGCGCTGTGGTGGCCCTGAACTCACGGCTGTCCTCGCAAGACTCGCATAGAGACACTACTTACACGTGAGTAACAACAAAAAGTTTTTTTTTTTAGTTTATGAAAAAGTTGAACATGATGTTTAGTGAGCTTCACACGTGAATACCCCGAAAGACTTAAGATAGGATATACACCCGCTGTCTTACTCACCACGTTGAAATCCAGCAATGCAAGCGTGTTTGATTGTTAATTTGATGTTTGTTTCAGATTAACGTATAAGGAGGTAGAAGGGATGGAAACCTTCGCTGCCTCGAGTGATAGCGAAGACGACGAACCCGGAGATCCAGGTGAGTACTTTTTTTTGTGTAATATTTGCATAATAGTTACTACTACGTATGGACACAATTTCGTTAAACAATATGCCGATAAACAACTTCGCGAAGTGGATTAGTGACAAATCAGAGCAAGAAATAATATTAAATAAATTTTCCGCCCGCCCTTTAGACAAAATGGATTATAGAATCATTCGTGTCACTCGGTCGTTGTGAGTAAAAATGTTCGTGTGAAGGCTCGAATACAACTGATTTTACATGTATTATTTTATAAACTGAATATCCATTACGAACATTCATTCAAACCTGTGCGTGTGTCAGCAGAGCGCGGCGTGAGCGGCGCGGAGGGCGGCGAGGGCTCCGCGGCGGGCGTGTGCGTGCGCGTGCTGCGGCGGCTGCGCGCGGTCGCGCCCGACCTGCCCGCCGACGCCTTCCTCTCCACCAAGCTCACCAACAAGCTGCACCAGCAGCTGCAGGAGCCGCTCGCGCTCGCCGCGCACGCCGCCCCCAGCTGGTACGTCCACACACATATACCACACATAGGGGAGACCGAGGAGAGTTGAGACAGAGGTGAGTCGATACAAAGGCGATTTCTCTGAACTTTGACAGTTTATCGGGCTGGTAACTTCGCTAATTCGTTGCTCTTTCTGCACTTCACAGTTTGTGTGAAGTTGTGACCTCGCTAACTGTCATAGGTGCACAGAAATCGACTTTGTGTCAACTCACATCTGTCTCAACTCTCCTCGGTCTCCCATACACGAGTGATGTACGGTCAAGTGCAAAAATAAGTATCGATACGAACTTCTCAAAAATATGTCCCACGACCTTATTACGACGGTGTAAGAGTGTATGGTACTTATTTCTTACTTAACTTTGGCTAGATACATATTATTACACTCGACTGTACCTACCATCAAGGCCTGAGACCGGCCACAGACAGAGCAGTCGGGACCAACGGCACGATAGTAGTCGTGTTGCGGCCTGAGTCGACTTCGACCCGACTACTCTGAATTTTGTATTGAAACTGCAGATCACCTTAACAGTGACCGGCTTAAGCTTTGATGCCGGCTGGTTTAAGCAGTCCGTCTATGGCCGGCCTGACATGACTTGGACGGCACGATGCCCATGGTGGATGGATTATTGCAACTGTCTATTTCTTATGACACATGTAACGTTTAGTGGAATGATTGCTTGTTAGTGTTTTTACTGAAGCTCAACAATGATTATAATCACATGGGAAAAGGTGTACTTTTCTTTTCACTGGCATTCAGTAAACAATCTGTGTGTCCCAGGTGCCAGCAGCTGAACGACTGGTGCCCGTTCCTGTTCCCGCTGGAGACGCGGCAGATGTTCTTCGCGTGCACGGCGTTCGGCACCTCGCGGACTATAGTCTGGTTGCAGGCGCAGCGCGACAGGGCGCTCGATCGCCAGAGGTAAGGAAACGGCAATAAACATTGTGCTACATTTCACCTAAAATCAGAATCTTAATCAAGCATGCGTATAATCCAAAGTTGGATTGTGAATAAGTTAATCAGGCGACGGGTGGAAACAGGTGAAACAAGTGTCATTTATATTTTTTTTCTCAAATAGACATAGAGATTTTGTTATTTGAGATGTCGAAGTTTGAATGTTATTAGAATATCGATATTGATACTCTAATGTCAACGTTATAATACAGCCACGCATTAGAGTATCGATATTGATACTTTAAAGTGAACATTAAAGTACAAGCACACATACAGGATTCTTAATGTAGGCCATTTGCTAATCGTTCCTGAACATATAACAGGAAAGTTATGATATGAATGTAGATAAAGTTAGTTTAGTTCAGTAAATGTGGAGCGATAGTAATATAATAAGGGTGCGTTGGCAGGGCGGGCAACACGGTGTCGCCGCGGCGCGCCGAGCTGGAGGCGGCGGAGTTCCGGCTGGGCCGCCTGCGCCACGAGCGCGTGCGCATCCCAAGGCACCCCAACCTGCTGCGCTCCGCTATGCAGGTCTGTTGAACAATTTGTATGTTTATTTATTTTCCATAACTATATGTGTAGGTATAATTTGTCGGATATTTGCGTCAACGTGGCTGTTTGAAAATAATTCGGAGGGTTATCGATTCGTATTTTAGTAAAGACGCTGAACGGATAGAAGGCGCGACGGGTTTTCGTCAGGCTAGAAAAAAAACTGGTAGAGGCTCGCTGACGAAGAGCTTCATCATTAAGTTTGTGTTTTCACGATTCACTTATGGAATTGAGCAGTCTCAAAACGTTTTGCACAAAACGAGTGACTTTCAAATGGTGGTTCCAACCGCGTCATTAGCGTTCGGGAGACAATTTTTTACTGTCGTTAATTTTTTGAGTTGACTCTGAACCGTTCGATCAGGCGATGCGCGTCCACGCGGGGCGCAAGTCCGTCCTGGAAGTGGAGTTCGCTGGTGAAGAAGGCACGGGCCTGGGCCCCACGCTGGAGTTCTACGCGCTGGTGGCGGCCGAGCTGCAGCGCGCCGACCTCGCCATGTGGCTGCACGACGCGCCCGCGCCCAGGCCGCACGCGCCGCACCACCTCGCGCTGCCGCACGGTAACACTCCAACACTGGCACGCGCTGGTGGCGGCCGAGCTGCAGCGCGCCGACCTCGCCATGTGGCTGCACGACGCGCCCGCGCCCAGGCCGCACGCGCCGCACCACCTCGCGCTGCCGCACGGTAACACTCCAACACTGGCACGCGCTGGTGGCGGCCGAGCTGCAGCGCGCCGACCTCGCCATGTGGCTGCACGACGCGCCCGCGCCCAGGCCGCACGCGCCGCACCACCTCGCGCTGCCGCACGGTAACACTCCAACACTGGCACGCGCTGGTGGCGGCCGAGCTGCAGCGCGCCGACCTCGCCATGTGGCTGCACGACGCGCCCGCGCCCAGGCCGCACGCGCCGCACCACCTCGCGCTGCCGCACGGTAACACTCCAACACTGGCACGCGCTGGTGGCGGCCGAGCTGCAGCGCGCCGACCTCGCCATGTGGCTGCACGACGCGCCCGCGCCCAGGCCGCACGCGCCGCACCACCTCGCGCTGCCGCACGGTAACACTCCAACACTGGCACGCGCTGGTGGCGGCCGAGCTGCAGCGCGCCGACCTCGCCATGTGGCTGCACGACGCGCCCGCGCCCAGGCCGCACGCGCCGCACCACCTCGCGCTGCCGCACGGTAACACTCCAACACTGGCACGCGCTGGTGGCGGCCGAGCTGCAGCGCGCCGACCTCGCCATGTGGCTGCACGACGCGCCCGCGCCCAGGCCGCACGCGCCGCACCACCTCGCGCTGCCGCACGGTAACACTCCAACACTGGCACGCGCTGGTGGCGGCCGAGCTGCAGCGCGCCGACCTCGCCATGTGGCTGCACGACGCGCCCGCGCCCAGGCCGCACGCGCCGCACCACCTCGCGCTGCCGCACGGTAACACTCCAACACTGGCACGCGCTGGTGGCGGCCGAGCTGCAGCGCGCCGACCTCGCCATGTGGCTGCACGACGCGCCCGCGCCCAGGCCGCACGCGCCGCACCACCTCGCGCTGCCGCACGGTAACACTCCAACACTGGCACGCGCTGGTGGCGGCCGAGCTGCAGCGCGCCGACCTCGCCATGTGGCTGCACGACGCGCCCGCGCCCAGGCCGCACGCGCCGCACCACCTCGCGCTGCCGCACGGTAACACTCCAACACTGGCACGCGCTGGTGGCGGCCGAGCTGCAGCGCGCCGACCTCGCCATGTGGCTGCACGACGCGCCCGCGCCCAGGCCGCACGCGCCGCACCACCTCGCGCTGCCGCACGGTAACACTCCAACACTGGCACGCGCTGGTGGCGGCCGAGCTGCAGCGCGCCGACCTCGCCATGTGGCTGCACGACGCGCCCGCGCCCAGGCCGCACGCGCCGCACCACCTCGCGCTGCCGCACGGTAACACTCCAACACTGGCACGCGCTGGTGGCGGCCGAGCTGCAGCGCGCCGACCTCGCCATGTGGCTGCACGACGCGCCCGCGCCCAGGCCGCACGCGCCGCACCACCTCGCGCTGCCGCACGGTAACACTCCAACACTGGCACGCGCTGGTGGCGGCCGAGCTGCAGCGCGCCGACCTCGCCATGTGGCTGCACGACGCGCCCGCGCCCAGGCCGCACGCGCCGCACCACCTCGCGCTGCCGCACGGTAACACTCCAACACTGGCACGCGCTGGTGGCGGCCGAGCTGCAGCGCGCCGACCTCGCCATGTGGCTGCACGACGCGCCCGCGCCCAGGCCGCACGCGCCGCACCACCTCGCGCTGCCGCACGGTAACACTCCAACACTGGCACGCGCTGGTGGCGGCCGAGCTGCAGCGCGCCGACCTCGCCATGTGGCTGCACGACGCGCCCGCGCCCAGGCCGCACGCGCCGCACCACCTCGCGCTGCCGCACGGTAACACTCCAACACTGGCACGCGCTGGTGGCGGCCGAGCTGCAGCGCGCCGACCTCGCCATGTGGCTGCACGACGCGCCCGCGCCCAGGCCGCACGCGCCGCACCACCTCGCGCTGCCGCACGGTAACACTCCAACACTGGCACGCGCTGGTGGCGGCCGAGCTGCAGCGCGCCGACCTCGCCATGTGGCTGCACGACGCGCCCGCGCCCAGGCCGCACGCGCCGCACCACCTCGCGCTGCCGCACGGTAACACTCCAACACTGGCACGCGCTGGTGGCGGCCGAGCTGCAGCGCGCCGACCTCGCCATGTGGCTGCACGACGCGCCCGCGCCCAGGCCGCACGCGCCGCACCACCTCGCGCTGCCGCACGGTAACACTCCAACACTGGCACGCGCTGGTGGCGGCCGAGCTGCAGCGCGCCGACCTCGCCATGTGGCTGCACGACGCGCCCGCGCCCAGGCCGCACGCGCCGCACCACCTCGCGCTGCCGCACGGTAACACTCCAACACTGGCACGCGCTGGTGGCGGCCGAGCTGCAGCGCGCCGACCTCGCCATGTGGCTGCACGACGCGCCCGCGCCCAGGCCGCACGCGCCGCACCACCTCGCGCTGCCGCACGGTAACACTCCAACACTGGCACGCGCTGGTGGCGGCCGAGCTGCAGCGCGCCGACCTCGCCATGTGGCTGCACGACGCGCCCGCGCCCAGGCCGCACGCGCCGCACCACCTCGCGCTGCCGCACGGTAACACTCCAACACTGGCACGCGCTGGTGGCGGCCGAGCTGCAGCGCGCCGACCTCGCCATGTGGCTGCACGACGCGCCCGCGCCCAGGCCGCACGCGCCGCACCACCTCGCGCTGCCGCACGGTAACACTCCAACACTGGCACGCGCTGGTGGCGGCCGAGCTGCAGCGCGCCGACCTCGCCATGTGGCTGCACGACGCGCCCGCGCCCAGGCCGCACGCGCCGCACCACCTCGCGCTGCCGCACGGTAACACTCCAACACTGGCACGCGCTGGTGGCGGCCGAGCTGCAGCGCGCCGACCTCGCCATGTGGCTGCACGACGCGCCCGCGCCCAGGCCGCACGCGCCGCACCACCTCGCGCTGCCGCACGGTAACACTCCAACACTGGCACGCGCTGGTGGCGGCCGAGCTGCAGCGCGCCGACCTCGCCATGTGGCTGCACGACGCGCCCGCGCCCAGGCCGCACGCGCCGCACCACCTCGCGCTGCCGCACGGTAACACTCCAACACTGGCACGCGCTGGTGGCGGCCGAGCTGCAGCGCGCCGACCTCGCCATGTGGCTGCACGACGCGCCCGCGCCCAGGCCGCACGCGCCGCACCACCTCGCGCTGCCGCACGGTAACACTCCAACACTGGCACGCGCTGGTGGCGGCCGAGCTGCAGCGCGCCGACCTCGCCATGTGGCTGCACGACGCGCCCGCGCCCAGGCCGCACGCGCCGCACCACCTCGCGCTGCCGCACGGTAACACTCCAACACTGGCACGCGCTGGTGGCGGCCGAGCTGCAGCGCGCCGACCTCGCCATGTGGCTGCACGACGCGCCCGCGCCCAGGCCGCACGCGCCGCACCACCTCGCGCTGCCGCACGGTAACACTCCAACACTGGCACGCGCTGGTGGCGGCCGAGCTGCAGCGCGCCGACCTCGCCATGTGGCTGCACGACGCGCCCGCGCCCAGGCCGCACGCGCCGCACCACCTCGCGCTGCCGCACGGTAACACTCCAACACTGGCACGCGCTGGTGGCGGCCGAGCTGCAGCGCGCCGACCTCGCCATGTGGCTGCACGACGCGCCCGCGCCCAGGCCGCACGCGCCGCACCACCTCGCGCTGCCGCACGGTAACACTCCAACACTGGCACGCGCTGGTGGCGGCCGAGCTGCAGCGCGCCGACCTCGCCATGTGGCTGCACGACGCGCCCGCGCCCAGGCCGCACGCGCCGCACCACCTCGCGCTGCCGCACGGTAACACTCCAACACTGGCACGCGCTGGTGGCGGCCGAGCTGCAGCGCGCCGACCTCGCCATGTGGCTGCACGACGCGCCCGCGCCCAGGCCGCACGCGCCGCACCACCTCGCGCTGCCGCACGGTAACACTCCAACACTGGCACGCGCTGGTGGCGGCCGAGCTGCAGCGCGCCGACCTCGCCATGTGGCTGCACGACGCGCCCGCGCCCAGGCCGCACGCGCCGCACCACCTCGCGCTGCCGCACGGTAACACTCCAACACTGGCACGCGCTGGTGGCGGCCGAGCTGCAGCGCGCCGACCTCGCCATGTGGCTGCACGACGCGCCCGCGCCCAGGCCGCACGCGCCGCACCACCTCGCGCTGCCGCACGGTAACACTCCAACACTGGCACGCGCTGGTGGCGGCCGAGCTGCAGCGCGCCGACCTCGCCATGTGGCTGCACGACGCGCCCGCGCCCAGGCCGCACGCGCCGCACCACCTCGCGCTGCCGCACGGTAACACTCCAACACTGGCACGCGCTGGTGGCGGCCGAGCTGCAGCGCGCCGACCTCGCCATGTGGCTGCACGACGCGCCCGCGCCCAGGCCGCACGCGCCGCACCACCTCGCGCTGCCGCACGGTAACACTCCAACACTGGCACGCGCTGGTGGCGGCCGAGCTGCAGCGCGCCGACCTCGCCATGTGGCTGCACGACGCGCCCGCGCCCAGGCCGCACGCGCCGCACCACCTCGCGCTGCCGCACGGTAACACTCCAACACTGGCACGCGCTGGTGGCGGCCGAGCTGCAGCGCGCCGACCTCGCCATGTGGCTGCACGACGCGCCCGCGCCCAGGCCGCACGCGCCGCACCACCTCGCGCTGCCGCACGGTAACACTCCAACACTGGCACGCGCTGGTGGCGGCCGAGCTGCAGCGCGCCGACCTCGCCATGTGGCTGCACGACGCGCCCGCGCCCAGGCCGCACGCGCCGCACCACCTCGCGCTGCCGCACGGTAACACTCCAACACTGGCACGCGCTGGTGGCGGCCGAGCTGCAGCGCGCCGACCTCGCCATGTGGCTGCACGACGCGCCCGCGCCCAGGCCGCACGCGCCGCACCACCTCGCGCTGCCGCACGGTAACACTCCAACACTGGCACGCGCTGGTGGCGGCCGAGCTGCAGCGCGCCGACCTCGCCATGTGGCTGCACGACGCGCCCGCGCCCAGGCCGCACGCGCCGCACCACCTCGCGCTGCCGCACGGTAACACTCCAACACTGGCACGCGCTGGTGGCGGCCGAGCTGCAGCGCGCCGACCTCGCCATGTGGCTGCACGACGCGCCCGCGCCCAGGCCGCACGCGCCGCACCACCTCGCGCTGCCGCACGGTAACACTCCAACACTGGCACGCGCTGGTGGCGGCCGAGCTGCAGCGCGCCGACCTCGCCATGTGGCTGCACGACGCGCCCGCGCCCAGGCCGCACGCGCCGCACCACCTCGCGCTGCCGCACGGTAACACTCCAACACTGGCACGCGCTGGTGGCGGCCGAGCTGCAGCGCGCCGACCTCGCCATGTGGCTGCACGACGCGCCCGCGCCCAGGCCGCACGCGCCGCACCACCTCGCGCTGCCGCACGGTAACACTCCAACACTGGCACGCGCTGGTGGCGGCCGAGCTGCAGCGCGCCGACCTCGCCATGTGGCTGCACGACGCGCCCGCGCCCAGGCCGCACGCGCCGCACCACCTCGCGCTGCCGCACGGTAACACTCCAACACTGGCACGCGCTGGTGGCGGCCGAGCTGCAGCGCGCCGACCTCGCCATGTGGCTGCACGACGCGCCCGCGCCCAGGCCGCACGCGCCGCACCACCTCGCGCTGCCGCACGGTAACACTCCAACACTGGCACGCGCTGGTGGCGGCCGAGCTGCAGCGCGCCGACCTCGCCATGTGGCTGCACGACGCGCCCGCGCCCAGGCCGCACGCGCCGCACCACCTCGCGCTGCCGCACGGTAACACTCCAACACTGGCACGCGCTGGTGGCGGCCGAGCTGCAGCGCGCCGACCTCGCCATGTGGCTGCACGACGCGCCCGCGCCCAGGCCGCACGCGCCGCACCACCTCGCGCTGCCGCACGGTAACACTCCAACACTGGCACGCGCTGGTGGCGGCCGAGCTGCAGCGCGCCGACCTCGCCATGTGGCTGCACGACGCGCCCGCGCCCAGGCCGCACGCGCCGCACCACCTCGCGCTGCCGCACGGTAACACTCCAACACTGGCACGCGCTGGTGGCGGCCGAGCTGCAGCGCGCCGACCTCGCCATGTGGCTGCACGACGCGCCCGCGCCCAGGCCGCACGCGCCGCACCACCTCGCGCTGCCGCACGGTAACACTCCAACACTGGCACGCGCTGGTGGCGGCCGAGCTGCAGCGCGCCGACCTCGCCATGTGGCTGCACGACGCGTACGGAACACTACACCACGTACACAAGCTGACGCACTCGCGTAGTGGGAACGCTGACTTCCAGCCAGCCCTGACATCCTAGTATAGCGCTTTGCTGTGAGTGGTGAGACAGACGAAAGCTTTGGTTACACGTACCGAGTTAAAGGGCGAGACAGAGTGGTCCCAGAGAAAGAGATCCGAGCTACACTGTCCCGCCGCTTTTGTCAGTCAGGCACTCCCCCGACCACTCGGTGCAATGTTTATACGCAGCAAATACTAAGCAGGGTTGTGTCACGGATTGACATAATATCATATCTGGCAGGTGCTTCTTGTTCGATGCTTGACGCTTCGCTTCTGTTTCAGAAAAACCTCCGGGCTATTACGTGACGCCCGCAAACGGCCTCTTCCCGGCGCCGCTCCCTCAAGACTCTCCAATCTGTGATAAAATTTGCAAATATTTCTGGTTCCTAGGAGTATTCTTAGCTAAGGTAATTAATAAAACTTCTAAAACTTGTTTTGTTTCCATTGCTATCTAATAATGCGTGTATAAATATTCTAATTTGTTTTTAAGGTTCTACAAGACGGTCGGCTGGTTGATCTTCCGCTTTCGGAGCCGTTCCTCCGAATCATGTGCGGCGAGGAATTGAAGAATGAACATCTACAGGAGATTGACCCTATCAGGCATAGGTAATGAAAACTACTGCTGGTATACCACAGCTGCAAATGCAAAATGCAAATGCAATGGGTTGAAGCCATTATGAGCAGTCTAGAATGGGTGTCGTTATAAAAGTACGCAAGTAATTCGAGTCCCTTGTTTAATTTTATACAGTACACGAATTATCAGATCGGTGTCATATATAAAGAGCATGAATATGTTCGTTCGGTCCGCAGGTTCCTGCAGAGCGTGCTGGCGGCCGCGGAGCAGTACGAGGCGCTGGTGAGCGAGCCGGCGCTGAGCGCGGCGGAGCGGGCCCGGCGCGCGGCCGCGCTCACCGTGGACGGCGCCAGCTTCGAGCAGCTCGCGCTCAGCATGGTGCACGTGGCCGCGCGGGACGACCCCGCCGCGCTGCAGCCGCTCTGCGACGCCGGAGAACACATCGAGGTACCGTACCTAACTATACCGTACAAATCCCCGTCGAAACAAAACTGCTACTATAAAGCGGCGTGTGAAGGAAGACCCGGTGGGAATTGAGTTGTTAGGGCGACAAGCCACTGGTGGCTAAAGAACCAGTGGTATTCTACCGCATTATCAATACAAAAGTGACAACGCTCGCCTAGACATCTTAATAATTACGTACAGCCGATGATTTCAACACATTTGAGAGATAGAAATGGTAATAGCCGATAGTGATGCCGAGTGTGTACGCAATAATTTTTTTTATCCGAAAAAACGGTTCTACAGCTGTTCGTGGTCATCTAAAATTAGCTTTCGTATTTTAATAACTTCAAACTTAATATATTAGCAGAAGTTTAACAACGCTCGTGTACAGGTCGGGCCGCACAACGCGCGCGCCTACGCCGAAGCGAGCGCGCGCTGGATGGTCCGCGACGGCATCCGGCGGCAGGCGGCGGCGTTCCGGCGCGGCTTCGCCGGCGTGTTCCCGCCGCGCCGGCTGCGCGCCTTCTCGCCCTCCGAGCTCCGGCTGCTGCTCTGCGGCGAGCGCGGCCCCGCCTGGACCAGGGAGCTGCTGCTGCAGTACACGGAGCCCAAGCTGGGGTACACGCGCGACTCGCCCGGGTTCTTGCGGCTGGTCGACGTGCTGGTCGAGATGTCGTGGCAGGAGCGGAAGGCGTTCCTTCAGTTCGCGACCGGCTGCAGCAGCCTGCCGCCCGGCGGGCTCGCTAACCTGCACCCGAGGCTCACTGTTGTCAGAAAGGTAGGATTGTTAAAAAATATACGTTAGAATATTTTGTTACTTTATTAGTGTTGTAGCTGTTGGCGAATCTGATTAAGTAAATAAAAAGCTTGCGTAAAATGACAGTACGTTAAACTGTGAGGAGAGGCCACAATAGAGAGATCTCTCTCCAAGCATACTATGAAGTGAAGTGCTTATCGATAATTTAAGTTTTTGTAATTAAAAGTCTATCTTGTTTATAGTTCTAGTTCATTAAAATGACGGGTAATTTTTCTTGATTATCGTTTGAAAAGCGAAGTTAACCTAATAATAACTACAGTAAGGCCTTGATGAAGTGATAGTCCAAGATCCCAGAGCGATCAGACATAACTTATTTTCTGACGAATGAAACCTTAAGTTTTCAGTAGCGTCTCGTGTGCCTTGAATACCTACGCGCTTGTGAAAACTTGCCGAGTGACACCTGGGCAGGTACACACAGCAAAGCTATTCGGTAAGCAGGATAGATACGGCGCGAGCGTGCGTAGGTGCTTACCTGATTATTTTGCCGTGTGTACATGTCTGATTTTTGAATATGTTATTGAAATATTTATTTAAAACTTATATTCAATCAGTCAGACAAATCAGAGTGACCAAACATCCCCTAAGACAAAAATTATTCAGCCAGAAGTATACATAGTGCTCTCGCCCTCATACTTTTTTTTTTTTTTTTTTTTTTTTTATTTATTTTAAAACGGGCTTCGTACATTTTGTCACATTAGCCCATAGGGGCAACAGCGAATTAAACAAATCGAACAATATATTACACTAGCTCATATTGTTGGTCACATCAGCCAACCTGAAGTATACATAGTGCTCTCGCCCTCATACTTCTGACTGAATATTTTTTGTCTTAGGGGATGTTTGGTCACTCTGATTTGTCTGACTGATTGAATATAAGTTTAAAATAAATATTTCAATAACATATTCAAAAATCAGACATGTACACACGGCAAAATAATCAGGTAAGCACCTACGCACGCTCGCGCCGTATCTATCCTGCTTACCGAATAGCTTTGCTGTGTGTACCTGCCCAGGTGTCACTCGGCAAGTTTTCACAAGCGCGTAGGTATTCAAGGCACACGAGACGCTACTGAAAACTTAAGGTTTCATTCGTCAGAAAATAAGTTATGTCTGATCGCTCTGGGATCTTACTCTATGACTAATATGGTAACATCAGTTATTTTCCAAAAGATGCGCAAGCATCATTCTATGCAACCAATTATTGGCACAAGAGGTATTCTATCCCTAGCCCTCTAGGTTCGCAACGCCGCTTGCAAATCCTACAGTGTTGCGGGTGTTCATGGGAGACCCAAAAAAAAAATCGTGTAAAAAAAATGCAATAACCATTACTTTATCTGCAGGTGGAAGCGGGCGACGGCTCGTACCCTTCAGTCAACACCTGCGTGCACTACCTCAAGCTGCCGGAGTACTCGTGCAAGGAAGTGCTGCGCGAGCGCCTGCTCGCCGCCACCAACGAGCGCGGCTTCTACCTCAACTGAACGCGACAGCTTGCCACGCTCAGACCGAACACGCTACCACGAAGCCTTATCTACATCTACACAGTCTGTTGTAAAGCCGCGGAGCTACGAATTTATAAGTAGTCGATCGACAGCGGCAACGTTAACTCCTCCTTGCTCGCGCCTTGTAAACAAGGCTTAAAAGTAAACATCACTAGAAGCGAAACTCACACGCAGACATTTAGGGCTATCGCTAGTTTTATTATAGACACATTAATTTTCAAACCCTATTTGTCAAGGAAAACTTTCGCGACTTAACACCTGATGGGGCGATATTAGATTTCGCCCACAAGTTTTCTTATGACCTTGTTCTAGAAAACTAATACTTATTTTGCCTGCAGCAGTATAGAAGAGGCAAAAACAAGTTGTTAACAAAGATTTAATCTATCTTCTATGATCTTTATATCTATAATGTGCTAGTTCTAGCAAATTTTATAGGACAGAAGTGGAGCAAATGCAGTACAGTAACTACTAACGATGTATTGTAAAAGACGCTCGGCTAGTTAATTAAAAACGTGCTATAACTTTGTGTCATTCTCAGCGGTGGCACAAAACGCAGCGGGGGTATAAAACGGAACAAAAAAATCGTACTGATGAGTGCAAAACCAAAGCAATACGAGACGAGTTGACGTCACACTTCAGCTTTCGATAATGATACAAAGTTAAGTTTATTTTTTTGAAGTATAAACGTATATCAATGCGATCACTTAAATTATATCAGTGATAAGGCATGATGAAGTATAAATAACGGTTCAACGTTAGAAGTCACTCGCGGGTTTTAAATCCTATTTATAAAGCCAAGTACCTTGCGGCGGGCCGACTTTAGTAAAAACAGCACATATCTAGTTTGATGAGATGCAAGATACCCTTATGGGTATCTATCATGGGCAACTAGGTACAACACTCAGATTCTCTCAGATTTCAGCTTTCTACGTCTAAGGGTTTGGGCTAGGCGTTAATGAGTCAGTCAGTTAGGACTTTTCTTTTATGTAATTAGATTTATTTAGTTTAGAATTTAATTAAAAGACCGCTGTCAAAATGTATTAGCTATTGCGTTACACTTTATTATATTATTCGCTCACAGCGTTGCTTTTACTCTTAGATGTACTGAAATGTACTGAAAGCCAGCGCGGTGATTTTGTCTATGTTTTTTTCCTATTACTATTTTTGATTACACTATATTAATTACAACAAGGTTTGGAAATGTATTTGTTTAGAAAATGATGAATTCTATTAAACGTACGGGTGTAAAGTTTAATAGTTGCACTATTTTGGGGTGTTATCATTGTACCCATTTAATCCCAGTGTAGGAACTTTTTTTTAAATTGAATAGGATGTCGCCATCCTATATAATTTAAACTATAATCCTATCTTTTACGCTTGTACCCAGTCGAAGAGATCAGAACTACGAATATCATTGTAAGAAAAGGACAATGAAAACTGTCAGGGCGAAATTCCTTTACTCTTAATTTATTTACTGTCTTAAATTTGCGTTATAAGTTTTGCTGCTATATTATTGTAAGAATTGATTAAAACTAATATAAGAGAGGCTTTTGTTTTGTTTGTGAATGAGTACTTCGACTAGATCTCTGTGATGTTTATATTCATTACGTAACTTCTTAGAATTAAATTAACGACCAGATTTATAACATTTAAATTGACCTGATCTTTCGCTATTAAAAAGATACTACTATGCATCTGTTTCGGTGCTTCCATCATAGTGTTTCGAGATCTTATATCGAATATGTAATAACCATGTATCGACCGTAGTAATGGTAAAAGAGTATACTGACTATAAATACATAAATATTCTATTACTTATTACGATTAACTTGCTACTACTTCTCGCGAATATGCACTTTTGAGATGTAAAACGATGTAATAAGAAACCAAGAAATAATTAAAATTCAGGGTGTAAAACACTTTATTATTGTACTAATAATATTTTAGCTATGTTCCTTTTATAAAATAATTAGTCAACTGAAAGTTGGTATTGTGATGTATTGTATGAATATTTACGAATTGAAAGATATTTTAGTTTAACATAATTAGGCAATTAGATTTAAAATATTAACATTACAGCAACATGTAGCGCTCCAATCATATTTGTTGTTGAGGATTGTGTCAATAAACTAAGCAAGAATTTAAAGTATTTTTTTTCTTAATATCCTTACCATTATAAATATAATAATAATATTATTTTTGAACATCGTGGCTGCATATTTAATGCAGGACAGGTAGTCAGAAAAACACCGTCATAGATTTATACTACATTAAATTTGATGCCGTCTTATAGGCCGCCTCCAGGGGCACGATTTTTGAAAGCACTTGTGAAAATACCACTCGAAAGTGGTGAAAAATCGTGCTGCATTTGAAATACAAGTAGCTTAGAAGAAAATTACAGTCTTCATTAATCTTGTGAGCTATACTATGTCCATGAAAACGAGTTAGTACTAGAAAACTGAAAGCACGCGATTGGTCAGCGATACGAGTCATGTGTTATACTTTCTGTTGACACTCCTAAATTTTAATGCTATATTTTTTAATGTTGACTTTTAACATGCCTAGTGTCACATGAATGTTTATTCATGACAACATACTTATCTACAATGCATTATCATGCTATCCTGTATGCCTGACCTAGCATTATTGAGATGAAATTGTTTCCGCCCCCCGACCTTCCTTTGTCCCTTTCATTTGCATACAAAAGTGCAACAGAGATATACTTTATTAACTCCCGATACCCTATATTAACTCTTTATATTGGGCATAGTATAATTAAAAATTTTATTCGAGCTGTAGTTTGGAAGATGTAAATCGACTTTTACCACTTTCGAGTGATGTGCTTTCAAAAATCGGGCCCCAGATACTTCGACGGCATCATAATAATATATCTCTGACACTTTACATACAAGGAACTGAACAGAGTTCGGTGGTACAGGCCCTAAATCTGTGGAGACTATTTTTCAATCATTTTTCAACACCACGTTCAAAGGGACAAAGTAATTCGAACTTACGGTACTTACGTACTGTTACAGCAGTGGTCGAAGACAAGACAAATATCCGCAACGCCGGACTATGGGCGCGTAGCGTTTACGTTATGGTCTCGAGCCACTATAGTAAGTCGACGGTCAACTTGCTCTAGCTGCGTAGATAATCCTGTGTAAATTGATGACAAGTTTATAGAATTTCGGGTAACGTTGCTTATCGTGTTGTGTTAGTTGTCGGTTATAAAAAAGAAAGAAGAAAAGGAAAGATGGATTCGATGTAGTTTTAACCTATTTTTACCACTTTGCGTGATGTGCTTTCAAAAATCAGTTGGCTTCACCCGTTTCGGTACCTATGCGCCTAGTAGGTGTAACTAACTCTACGTAATTATAATGAGTCTATGATATAACTAGTGCAAAGAAGAAAAACATGAAATGTTTATCAAAATTTACTATTCACCAGGCGTTACAGCAAGATTATGAAGAAAACAAAAAAAACTTTTAAAACCGTAAAAATTTTTCGTGTGTAGTGGGGATTTGAGCCCGGTTCTCTTGGCTTCCCGGACCTAGTATGCCTGTCTATTACACCATAGTGGAGTCAGCCGCTTCATGCACCTTTAAAAACTAAGAATTCACCGAACAAACGTGTTCCTCGTCTTCACAAAAATACACTAAGTATACATTTTAGTAGCTGATACAAACACGGTACCTACTTCTATTGAAACCAAAAGCTAGGGAGATACTTAGTTATTTAATATGCGCATAACTTGTCAGTAAAACGAGTAATTAACTTAATAAGTAGGACTCGCATGAACAACACATGATGGCCTCAGACCAAATCATAATAATAAGACGGAGTTCTGCGTACGGCCGAGGTTTAAACTACACACATAGGCAGCCACACTTTGCTAAGCAAATTGGTTGAGCTCCCACACGCACAAGGCGAGACGTAGTTTGAACCGGGCTCACGTTGCTGTTCGTAGAACACCGTCTTTATTTTATGTTAAGTCTGAGTATGACGTTAGTTTGTTTTGATACCGAAAATAGAAAGACGCCTTAGTCTTATGTTTACCAAGGGTATATTTACCTACTCCCAGGGCTTGTGTAGGTCGAAAAAAAGACGTATCTTCACGTCAAAGAGTATTATTAAAAACATATACATATAGTATACACCAGGGGTGGCCAACTTGATTAGACCCAAGATCTCCTGTTTACTAACGAAACCCTGTGCGATCTACCAATTACATACTTCATGAAACCTTAAATCAGCAGTTGGTGATTACGTTGCGCAGTCTGGTCCACATATTTATATTTTTTGCCTTGCCGCGATCGACTGGACTAACAGGCGCGATCGACCGGTCGATCGCGATCGACCCGTTGGCCACCCCTGGTATACACAGTAATACACACTACCTACAGTATGTATCCCACATTAGGTCGAATCAATTGAGTACTTAGGTGAGCGTTTTTCATGTTACTGTCTTATTTAGATCTCATAATAGGTAAGGTAAGTAAGAAAGTCACAAATTGAGGCTGAGGAAAATTACGCTTCACGTTAACTAAGCAAACTAATAATAATAGTTGAGCTAACGTAACGTACATGTGTGGGATGCGAGGCGGAGTTTTAACTAACCTCTGTCTGTCGACGATGAAGAGAAGACAACTGAGAGACAATAGAGGAACATAAGATTTGATGGGTACCGGTGTTGTTTACCTACCTATATCAAAATGAGAGTTGTGAAGATTGCGCCCTTATTTAATTTCTACACTTTATTGTTCCTCTCTATTTTTTGAATGAACGAATATCTCTATTTACAATCCATTTGATTTGTATTTCTTAACAATTTCTGAACGATCGGTTTCAGACCAAGTTAATTAAAATTTTACAGATTCTAGGCACGAAATATATTATTGCCGACCCTAAAAGCTGCGATAGCCTAGCTAGTGATTTGATCCATCGTGACCCATGTCATAGGTTCGGACCCGGGCTCGCACCTCTAAAGTGTTCGGAATTTATGTGCAAAATCTCTTTTGAAATTTATCATGAGCTTTTTGGTGAAGGAAAACATCGAGAGGAACATGCGTACACCTGCGAGGCAAATCAATGGTGTGTGTGAAGTTCCTAATCTGCACTGGGCCTGCTTGGTAACTATGAGAGGACTCTCGTTATGAGAGGAGGCCTGTTCTCAGCAGTGGGACATTAATACTAGGATGGAGACGAAATATCTACTTATTATAACCGTATGATATAAATCAGAAATAGGTAGGTACTGTTAACTTAGACACACAATTTTGTCTTTTTTGAGTCTAGTGTAAGTAGAGAGTTGCATTGAGACACCGAGTCCTACCGGCGCCAGCGCCGGCGCTGCGCAACGCTCCCGCTGCCACTGCGGCTGCAACAATCAATCGCAACCTTGGTATTTTACACAATTTTTAATACAATACCAAATAATTGAAACCATTAGTATAAAACCTTCCAGACTTGGAAGCAATGTATCAGTCAACAGCCTGTCATCGGTGCAGAATGAGGAGTTCACTCGTGTGTTTGGTCGCGTTGGCGGCGCTGGCGTACGTCAGCGGGCGCGAGGTGTCGCGGGAGAAGCGCGACGCCGACCTGGAGACGGCCGCCACGCACAAGGGCGGCAAGTGGGACAAGGGCGGCGGCCACGAGCACCACGCGCACCACCACCACGACCACGGCGAGAAGGGCCACAAGGGCTACAAGGGACACCACCACCACGAGCACGGCAAGAAGGGACACCACCACCACGAAGGACACAAGGGACACCACGACGAGCACGGCGGACACAAGAAACACCACCACCACGACGACGGCCATCACCACGAGCACCACCACGGAGAAAAGGGCCACAAGGGCCATGGTCACCACGAGGAAGGACACTACCACAAGGGACATTCCACTAAAGGCCATCACGGCGTCCACAAGGAAGACGAGTTCAAGAAGGAGAAGCATTTCCACGACCATCACCACGAGGGCGGCCACCACGAGGGACACGGAGGACATCACGAAGAGCACGGACACAAGAAGGGAGGCGAATTCCACAAGGGACACAAGCATGGCGGTCATCACGAACACCACCACGGTAAGAAGGGCCACCATGAGAAAGGCGGCCACCATCACGATCACAAGGGCCACCACGACGAGGGCGGCCATCACGAACACCACCACCACCACCATGACCATGGCAAGAAGGGCGGCCATGAGGACCACAAGCACTGGGGACACAAGAAGGGACACTAACAATTTTAAAGACTGCGTATATTTCTATGGATGCCAATTAGTTAAGCCTTACTTGTTTAGGTTAACCTTATTGAGTTTTTGTTTGTACAGTTTTAGGTGAATTTAATAAAAAAAAGTATTGTTATAAAAGGCATGTTACTTTTTGTCGTCCCTTACACCTTGCGGCCAGTAACACCTAATGACGGCTTACTAATAGGTAGAGAAAAAAGTATCAATTTCACGTTTCATTTCAACAACAAACGTTACATAAAAGTTGGCGGTGGCCGCTGGCAACGGCCACCGGCGGTAAACTCTGCGTTGAGAAACTAGAGCGCCGCCCGAGATTGGCCTACATTTTCGTGGCCAACGAATTAGTCGTGGTTGCAATGAACCGTTACCTATAGAAAACACTTGCAGCCCGAATGCAATTGATAACAGATTTTCCTCACAGCCACTGGACTGAGAAAAGTGTAGATAAATCTTGCTCGTGTCGCAGACACTGCCGCCTGCTCGCAGCAGCGATGATGTAGATAAAGTTTTATTCGAAAAGAAGAAATTGTTAAGAAGTCAGTTCCTCAGACATATCCAATTTCGTTCAAAATAAAAAGGTAAAATTTGAAGACAGAATAAAATTGAGAAGATATCAGATATACTTTCGAGAATGGTTAGTTTTGCTGGAAAGAGTAGATTTGTCTCTACGATATTGTTTGATATTGTCGGTTGTCGGTGGCGGTTTGATGAATGCACAAATACTCAAGGCGTATACACATGTACCTACAGGTCATAATACTATTGGTGCCCGGCCAGGTGTTTTGGCAACAAAGAGAGGGGGGGGGGGGGCGGAGCTTAGGTCATTTGTATACAAACAACATGTAGACAATATTCCCAATACCTACCACACTATATTCCATTAATGAATTGACGGATGGATTAACGCAGGCTGTTGGAAAATATATTCACAAATCCAATATCTTAAATTAAAAAATGCTCGGCTCGATAAATTCCGTAAAGATTCCAGGACGAAAAGAATTCCAGTAATTTGCACGAATACTCAGGTATTTTAAGCTGTGTAAGGAGATACTTAAGAATATTATTCTAAGCCCACAATTTTTATTATGTTGAATGCTGATTCTACGTTTTGTGTAAAACTCTACCATGTAGGTAGGTAGCTCACCAAAAATTGTGGTTGCTTACTGATACTTGCAAAGTTTTGAAACCTTAGATATGACATAATAATATGCAATGGATTTTATCTATTCATTAGCAACATACTTATCCAAAATTTTACTTATTTTTTACTTTCAGACCGTTGCATTTGTTCTAGTTTTCAGTATCGATCGCGTAGAAATACTTATTTACTTACTCATTATTACGTCGTTGTATAGGAGTTTATGTTTTATTTAAATCGAAAGGTGCGTTCCTAATTTCTAAATGTTAAGTTTTCGATTAGGTACGTAACTAGGTAAATAGGAAATGGCGCTATTTTTTTTATTCTCCTAACAATATCTAATTAAGTAGGTATACCTAATTGTAAGTTACTTACTACTTTTATTACTTAACTTGATTTTGAAGTCGATTATACGCCATGAAATTAAAATTTACTTATTATCGATTTAATGTTTGCCTTGCATTAGGTAAATACTTTACCAATTTAATTTTTAAATTAGATCAAAAAATTGCCCTATGGGTCTTATAATTTTATTTTCACTATAACTGTTAGAAAATTCTGCTTGATTTTTAGTTTTTTGGGTTTAATTTTAAGCTTGAAAGTAAATAAAGGCTTTAACTTTTAATGAACGGCGTTTGAATACTAAGAGTAAATTGCATTTTATCAGGTTTCGTTGATGGTATTGTCAGTCTGGAACTTTTAATTGAAATGACATGACGAGACCCTGGTAATAAAAAAACCTGACTTGAGCTAAAGAAAAACTCGGAATACGGGCGAATTTTCGTTAACTTCAAATTTAACACGTGTGCCGACTTGAAATTAGCGGTGCTCCACTACTTATCAGAACATTATAATTTTGCTATGTTTACCTATATCTATGTTTTAGATATTTGCGGTTATATATAACATTAATATAGTTATTTATTAGTTGCTGTCATTTTCTAACATTTGAGGACAAGTTACGTTCATAGTAGTGCCCTCATTAAATTTCTAATCTTTATAGTTGCGGTCTAGTTACATCAATTTTATAGATATTTTGCAATTTTTGTCAAATTTTGAAGAATATTGTACGCGGATTGTAAAGTGTATCCCTTGCACAATAGTAATTATATTCGATATGCGGACTCGTCTACTGTCTATTATGCAATACTTGGTATCAGTAATACCCTTGTTTCTGTGGATCTAGGTATAGCTACCGATACTAGTTATAGACTAGCCGGGAATACAAAATATCAAAATGCACACTACGGACCGGATTTCAGACATGTCCTGCCGCCACTGGATATTTCAGATTACAAAGTAGTAACTACTCACTGGTCAAAAAATAAATCGAATTACTTATAAAAAGGGGTTGATTGAGCATAAAATAGCTCTTGCAAAATTGCGAAACCAATTGTGATCAAAAGAAGTGCTGAAAGCAGGTATTGCCACATGAGTTTGGTGATAGTGTTACTATTTTGAAGCCTTGGATACCTACTCTACTTGGGAATGATAAAGTTAAGATCTACTAACACGCTATACGAGTACCTACATATGTATAATTGCACCTTTAGCTGTATAGTATTTGTAATCTAAATTTTGTTGTATCCAGGCTCGATCTGTGATGGGAGATATTGCTTGGCCCGACAAAAGTTTCTTATTTAGTGCGGTTAGCTGTTCAGTGAAGAACTACAACGAATGGAAGTTTGCGTGTAATATTTTGCATTAAATTAAAAGACGGCGGAAGTCTCTATCCATGCCAAGGATAACCAGGATCCTTTGGTAGTCAACAACTACAAAGTTAGCTCTAGTATATCCGTTTAAATCCCCTTAAATAACAGCTGTAAATGTTATATTATTCAGTACGTATATTACGGAAAATACGCAGTAGAGAAACGTCCTTTTTAAGGAAAAATTATATATTACCGAATGGCAGAGGGCTCTATGCAGTAAACAATGTTATTCTGAGGTGCGCTTGATGCAATATTAGAGCGCCGAGCCAGTGTCGCGACGCGTCGATTACCGCAGCTTACACAACTCTTAAATATAAAACTGCTGCCCCATCATCAAGGCGACAATTTAAGGAGGAGATTGATCTCGTTGACCGCACTCGTAACAAGCCGCAACATGAGGCCACTCCTATCGTGTATATTAGCTCTAGTAATAATTAGCACTTTTGAAGTAACGGACACACGCCGGCTGCCACCATCCAAGTTTGAAAAACGTATAGATAAGGCAGAAGAAGTTGACCAAGAACCCTCTGCAACAGGCCACAAAAAAGAACATCATCACAATCACGACTTCAAAAAAGGTGGTGGTAAAGATCATCATGCCGAACACCACAATGAACATGGAGAAAAAGGCTACAAGGGCTACAAGGGCCATCATCACCATGAGGAAGGTAAGAAGGGCCATCACGACAAAGAACATCACAAAGGAGAATACGACGACCACGGCGGCCACAAGAAAGATCATCACCACGAGAATGGACATTACGATGAACATCACAGGGGGGACAAGGGGGAAAAGGGCCACAAATACGAAGAAAAAGGACATTACAACAAGGGACATTCGACTAAGGGCCATCACGAGGTCCACAAACTTGATGAATTCAAGAAAGATAAGAAATTCTTCGATGAAGAGGGAGATTCCGGTCATGAAGAGAAGCACGGTGGATTCCACGAGGAGCACGGTCACAAGAAAGGAGGACATTATAAGAAAGGACACCATCACGGAGGGCATCATGAGCACGAGCATGGAGAAAAGGGTCATCACGAAAAAGGAGGCCATCATAAAGATCACAAGGGCCACAAAGAAGCCGCTGGTCACGATGAACATTATCATCATCATCACGACCACGCCAAGAAAGGAGGGCACGAGCATCACAAGAAGTACGGATACAAGAAAGGTCACTGATGACACCCCGAATAGTTTTCTTAAAATTAGCAAAAGACTTAATGCAATCGCATTTGTTTTATCTATGATATTTGTAAATAATTTACCAAAAACCTAATTTATTTAAATAATGATTATATTAAGTATTAAAATGTGTTAGCTGGTAAGAGGCCTAGGTCGGGACCCTATGAAAGAATAATTACCTACTAAAGCAATAATTTTGATGTTTAGCTCGTAAAAGCAGGTCGTTAAACGGCAACAGAATATTGATGTTGCTCAGCGATAGCTGTAGCAGTCGACGAGGGTCTAGGCGTTATGATTATATCTGCGCGGTTACGGCAGCGAAAACGGCGTGACCCGTCCATTGTTACGTTTTAACACCAGATAACTAAATTTCTAAGGTATTTTATTTCAAATAATAGTCATTAATAAAGATACTATCAAGCTCTATTGTATGTTATTTTAATTAGACTATATCCAAATCCGATGGCTATAATATAATCGGGTTAATCACAGTGAAAATCGCTTTGTGTCTTTTGTTGAAAACGGCTTGAATAATTCATAGAGTGCCTACGGTAATACTCGGAGGGTAAAGAGATATTTTAATCACGGGAATCGAGAGATCCTCCCTGCTCCCGGCCGGGATGGCTGGAACAAATTAATTGTGCATAATTATCTAGCCGCTATCTAGTATCTCTTTGGGCTCGGTCAGATAACGACGTGCTAGGCTGCGGGCCAGGACTCACTGCGCTACGTTACAACATTACGAGCACAATAGGTTAAACAAAAAGCATTATATTTTACTTACTTATCAGGCTAGGCTCACGTGTTTTGTGTATAATTTAAGTATAAGGTATACTGCACTTTCGTGGTGGGATTTACTCTATAATTGAAAAACAGTACTTTTGTTTTCCGAGTAGTTTCAGCAGAGATACTTCATTAATTTAATTATTAATCTGTTTCATTTGCTGAAAGTTTGAAATCTAACGTTAATCAGTGAAACAAAACAGGGTTATAATCAGAACGTACCTACCTAACGTTATTAATGAATGATACGCACTAGGCCGATAATCTTCTAATAAGTACCAAATGTATAACAAACAGTTTTCAAGCAATTTACCGTGTGCCAACGCCTGAATCAATGAAACCGCTATACACAAACATATACTCTTAGACGATACACCATTACGACTTAGTAGCATTCGGGCTTACACTCTCGTGGTTAGAGGTAGTTAAGGACGTCTAAGACGGCAAGCTTAACGTCTCGCAATTTTAGAAATGCGGTGGTATTTCGTAGTGTTTAGAGCACGTTGGTTTTACGTGACTCTTGAAAAGCATTATTCATTTACAGAGGGGACAGGAAGCGGTCAGAATTGGTTAGTGAATGGTGGGCGAGGTCATCAAAGCGAGCGAGCCCATCGAACTGAGAGGGTATTTGCAGGACGGTGCTAGCAAGGGTCCGCTTTGCACAGCGCCGGGCAGGTCGCGAACAATGACGCCCTGGTAACAAGGGCACATAAGCTCGATAGATAAGGAATCATTTTCCATTTGCCTCGAATTTTATTGCACGATAGTATTGATAGGTTTTTAATGAATCTTTAGGACCGTACACAGAATTTTATCCATCTATACGCACATAATCTTGCTAAACGTGGATTGTAGGTCTTGTCACTTTGGGCTCTGTTTACCCAGTAAGAGATAATGATGTGATTCGTGTATGTATGTATGTACAGAATTTTATTCACGTTTTTTGTTGATGTTGTTTTACTTTTGTTCTGTTTGCTGTCTATTTATTTTCAAAGAAAACATAAGTTTGGGGACTCGAAGTGACATCAAAAACCGAGGCAGCTTTTGTTTTTCATTCAGTGTATGATCCACGAGACTTAACGTAATGGATTAATGATTCTATCGTTTAAAAAGATTTAATAGAACCTTTGCGGTACCAAGTCCTCGTATTAATTATAGAATATCGGCGATGTGATTAATATTCACTTATTAAAGGGTGTGTCTACCTCCGTAGCCAGCCGAGTGCGCCGCACCGCAATTAGTCTCGTAATTACCACAGAATGGGTTCTGGAAATCGAAGTCGCAGGAAAGTGTAATCTTATTACAATTGCGATATATGGTATGGGGGTGTACTCTTGCTGAGCAGCCTGGCTGGCGCTTGTGCTCTGCTCGTTCACTGTAACGCCATGAGGCCCAGAATGACCCGTAAGATACAGCGTGGGCATCCAATACGAGCAAAGAAATAAACCAGACATAGGGTTTAGCGGCGTAATCATTAATTAACGGCATATTTTAAATTACACTTATATAATAGGTTTTGCAATATTCGGAGTATCTACCTAGTGACGCAAAAATGACGTAATTATCAAAACAGGATACTCAAACAGCTGACAAGTAACTGTCAACGAGCCTTACTTAACATTAATATTAACTTTACATTGTGGGCTAAACTATTTTGTATGGCAAACTATCTAAAAGTCATCTAAATATACTTCTTAGGTCCTGTACTAACCACCATTTAAACATTTGCTCGCTGTATTAATAAACGTAGATCAAATCGCACTTTCTACCAGTTTTAAATTAGGTAGGTATCTCTGAATAACTGGCAAGAATTATTTTAAATGTATTTTCTTTTTATTTTATACCCACTATAGTGCCTTAGTAGGTACTGAGTTGCAAGCTGATATAAAAAAATGTATTCTTATTTTAAGTATTATAAAAGGTTCAGTCACCGAAATGTTTACCTTCAATTGTTAATTAATTTCTACGTGCCTAAAATTAAAATTAAAATTCTAAATAACTATAAAGCTGCGTCGCAGGAAAAAGTTTGACGATTTTTCTAATAAGAACTCAGATCTTGGAATTCTATATAATCAATTTTGCTTCCATTTAAGTTCTATGTACTAGTAAAACGCCAATAAGAATTCCCGAGCCTTATTATGGGGGGAGCACTTAAATAAATGGTCTGTACTTTACTTACACAATAACGCTGCAGGGCTAATGTCTATTTAAGCCTACAACAAGCGGAGCGCGCTTGTATTGATTAGAACACGTTAATAGCGGCACTTAAAATTGCAAGAGATCAAGGCTTTTTCGGTACAGAACGAAACATTTTCAGTCCGCAATTGCGAAGTTTCGGGTCTGAACTTTGGCTACGCTATATACTAGATACATTTTCGTTGCCTGCCAACGAGAAAAATAATATAGGTATTTAGTCTCATAATTATATATTTAGTAAAAAGTATAATGTAGTAATTTATATATCTACATACCTTTTTTATTCGTGTCTGGAGTGCCTTCGGAAGGATGACACATACTCGTAAATACTTTCAGTCAATCATGTCAAAGCTACATTTAATACAGGTTGGTATAAACATACTTGTAATTGTTTACAATATATACGTATGTTAAGTTTACAACATAATTGTAATCTTGTATTTGACCCACATTTGACCATATGCACGCCTGATGGTGAGTGAGGTCTAAGACGGAACTCGCGTGTTTAGTGAATACGACACTGACGCGGATATACATGCCTACTAATCTAACAGTAGTGGTAGCGTTAAAGAATTTGAGTTTTAGGCTAGAAAAAGTGCTCTACCGTCGATATACATGAAATAAAATGTAGGTATAATGATCAGTGTTGCTCCGATAGACGGCTACAACGTTCATCATACATTTCCATTTATATTGTTGCTGCGCTTACGTTCAACTAATGCCAGCGCTGATTGTCGATAGAGCACTGCTTCCTGCCTAAGCCTGAAATATCAAAATTTAACACAATTAAAATTAAAGTTGCTCTTAAACATCCAGTTAGGCTTGCAGGCGGTTGCAACAAAGCTCTTTGAGTCTAAACAGGTACCCACCAGCCTTAGTAATTCATAGTGGTGGTATTCAGACTTTCTGGGCACACGGCACGGAACAATTAAATAAGACTAGTCCGGGCCAGTAATTAGGCAAAGAATACATAGTTGAATACTAAGTTACTACTAATTCCAAAGGCGGCTGCGGCTTGTGTTTATAACGGGGTTAGTCTGGAACTAGTAGAGCATCGTTTCATAGAACCGCCACATATTGGCACGTGGCATAAAACTGAGAAGATACCTGTAATATTTCAATCAACAGCCAACCGCTAAATTGGAAATTGTTGAAGTCGTTGGAATTTTGTATTTAACACGTACATTAAATATTTGGAGAAGAGCCGTGGTTGCCCAAAGGTTTGACCTGTGACTTCTTAAGCAGAGGATCGTGGGTATAAAGCCGGGCTTGTGCCTCCAATTTTTTTGGAATTTATGCGCGTCAATTTTTTTTTATTGCTACTACTACTAGTAAATTCAGTTCACGACTCCATAAAATCCTAAGTAGCCCCTGTTTTCTTATGACCTTAAAAGGCTTCTCTCAGTCATTAACTTTGAAATATGAATGATTGTAGCGAGAAAAATAGATTTTTCTATTAAATTGCCGTTGCATTATAGCTCGATTTCGTTAAAAAACGTTTCGTGTAGTACAGTCAGCAGCAAGCATGTATTGTATAACTATACCAACAAAGAGCTCTAAAGAATACACTCAAACTCTCATTCTCTTGACAATAGAGGGTCGTGTGTTAGCATCGCTTTGCTTTTGCAAGATCGTCATACTTATCTACTTACTATTTCGCTCGTCTCATCAATTCTTCTTGCGTTCCGTAGGCGCTCTCATTGTCAATCAAAATGAAACCAATCCTATCTTTGTAGAACCTTTTTTTTTGGTTGGCCGCCTACTTAGTATCTAAGATTTGGTCAACGCCCCCCAAAATGTAGGATATTATGATAGGTACTGTAGAGCTGCCTTGATGAGGCACTTAGATCTGTACGGGAAATCGGTTTAAAAGTGTTCCTATTCAAACTGATATAGCGTAAGGCCCAAACTATTTATTTTAGAGTTAAAACGCAATCATTGAAAAGATACTTTTGACTTTATTTCAGCTTCAATAATTATTTATTACGAAGTATATCAAAATTTAGCCCTACAAGGCTTCCGGGTCCAAGCTGATCTGCGAGCCGTCGCAAGTTCCAAACAAAAATATTTTAAAATATCGAACGAGTGTTCGATATTCGGAACTTGAACTAAGTCTCAATCAATATAGCCAGCAACCGAAACCTGCCAGTATAAAACTAGCAGAACCTATTCCTACAGTACCTACTAACTTATTTAGTAACTGAAATATGGTACATCAGCAGTACATTAAATTTAGGCACTGTACATAGGCCGCTGTGAAAGCACCAAAATTCATTGATTGCGAAATCAATTATTGTACTATTTCATTATAATTTCAATTTACTATAAAAGCGACCTGTTAAACGTTGGTCATCAGTGTATTTAAAGTTTTTTTTTTTCAATAAAGACATCGGCTCTCTAAACAGCTTCCTTGCCCCATATTTTTTTTGCGGGTCTCACCGCTGTTCGGCGGCTCCTGGGGGGCGATACAGACCACTCTGGGACCTATGGTCTAAATATTGATAATACAGTGAGAGCGGCTGATGTGAGCAATATCCGGCGTGCCCAGACCTATGCACATCGCCGGCGGACGGCGGCACCCAGTTATGAAATACGTGGCTCACATACAGAGGAGCTTGCCTAGCAATAACATGCTTTTCCAAATTGGTTTTTAGTTTAAAGTGCAATTTTAGTGTCTTTTCGGCATAAGCTAAACTTTACACTACGTCTACCTCTCACGTAAATCTTTGAAACATTTTCAATCGCGCGCGTTCATTTGTATAAAACAGCAACAATGAAAATGTTTTTTTTTCATCGGTCGCTGTCAAATCCATACGCATTAAGACGTCATTGTAAGGCCCTGGTCACTTTACATACAAAGTTGGGTTACTTTTGCTCTTCGGTATACTGAGCATGAGAAAACTTAGCTGACTAGGTACTGCCAAAGAAACAGTTTCATTGTGCAATAGGTAACTTTGTTTACCTATTTTATTTATTTCATGGTTTTGATTCATATTGATTAGGTATTCGTATAAAAACTTTTTTCGCAATTCTACGAGTATTATGATGTTATACGTTTTTACAGTCAGCAGTAAGACACGTTTTTTTTACAAAATGACTTAATATTTAATTTAACCACGGAAAGTATGATCTAAGTACCATCACCTACATAGAAGTTCACTGAATTGAATAAATTATTATATTCATTGGCCGTTTTTTCATGCACCACGTTTTGCTGAACAGATGTAAACAAATATTAAGAAAACGTGTGGTATTTACAGCAGGCAAAGGTAGTCACGTTATCTTTTACGGTTCGTGCGCTGCGTACTTGCGTATGGCTCGAGCGATTGGATCGGGCGGAAGCATAATAATCGCGCAAAATGGGAAAATGAGATGCTCCATTGGTCTGGAAATGTAGATCTAAAAGATGATGAAAGCGTCGACACATGAAAGCGGGGATCAAGTCGTCGGGAACCTAGTTGTACTCCATTCCGCAGTCTCGAATAAGCTCTCCTTTTTATAATAATTCCATTAAAGTAACTTACGCTTCAAGCTCTCTGTAAATTGGGTTAATCTTGTTTTGTTAATTTTCTCGCTTGCTTAGAGTTTAAAAAATAATTAAATAGGCTTAAGCTTCCAAGTTTATTTTATTAAGTCTTCTTAGATCTAATAGTTTGAAATTTATCTCAAGAAAATATTACCACGCTGCTGGATAGGGGATTAAATTAGTGCTTGTCGAGCATAAACTGCACGGTATGAATCTATAAGGACGTCATCCATCGATCGCTTTAAAACTAATTAGAGAGCGAGTGTGGGCTTAGCAACCTCACGCTCGAAGCAGATTTATGGGTGCTGCTGCTGCCGCCATCGCTTCTAATCCTGTCCCGGCGAGTGGCTGGCGTCCCGGTGGATACGTGTGATACCGACAAATTTACAGACGTGCCTACGACATATTTCATCAACAGAGACCTGCCGGTTGAGGGACAGGAAACGAAGTTGAGTGCAATAAATTACCGACCGTAGCCAGCCCGCCATAACAAGGACGCGGTAGTTACTACTTCCATCAAAGTGGGTAACTAAATTTACTGGAAAGTAAACACTGCCCATACAAGACTCGCGGTCTAGATTTTGGTTGGTAATTCGGTTGAGCGAACACAATCATGCCAATGTTCTAAGTGTGATCGGTGCTTTACTCAAATTTATAGCTGTAGTCTGTGTAGCTAAATGTTGTTAACATTTTATAAGTACAGACGACGCCAAAGATATCTTTGCACTTTAGTGCCTTGTCGCTCCAAGCACTTTGACAACCACTTGACAAATTCATATGAAAGTTCAAACTACAAGGCACTAAAGTGTAAAGATATCTTTGACGGCGACTGTACAACTATTGCAAGTAATACAAAAAGATATAATTTTTAACAAAAACTATTTAGTTTATCGTCGTTGATGCTCAACCTACTATCATAGCCAGTTGAGAGTAATGTGGATGTCTGGTTGCCTAGCGGATTATTTAGAGTGTTTTGTCTGTTTTGTAGGCAGAAATACATTGCCGGCGCAACGATTTAGGCGTGGTTAGAAAATCAGTTATAAATTTCATTGTGCAGAATTGTTGAAAAGTTTTCATAAATAAAATTTTCAACTTGCCTACCATTTTGTTACTCACATATAAGTGTCTATGAAACTTTTTGCCTTATACTAAAATCAATAGTGGTCGCCGTGATTCTGAGCAGAACTGCTATCGAAGTTGTATAATTTAAAAAAAAAGGGTAAATGGATTGATTTTCAGAAAAATACATATTTTCAAGATTTGTTAGTTGCTAAAAAAACTGATTTACCTACTATTTAGTTCAACTGTTTATTCTTCATTCACCATTTTTCTCGCTGTAGTGATAAATTGTGTGTTTCGCTCGGCAACAAAGTTGTTTAGTGTCTCGTGCCTTGAAACCCTCGCGACGCTCAGGATTCTTTTTTTGAACAGGATCCTTCGCTTGCTCGGGTTTAATACAGGCAGCCAAAAAAAACATTGGAGCTTTGCATAACTATTATCACCATAAGGTTGAATATCATTAAAATTTGTACAGCTTAGAATGTCAAAAACTATTTTCACTAACAATTCAACATGACAATTGGCTTTATTGTTTTTTTGTGGCGTATAACTGCCACAAAAAAGTAAAACACACTTGGTCGACTACACATAACTACAGCTCAAAATAAATTCTAGTAATGTGCTTTCAGAAATCGGGCCCCAGAATGGCGGCTATGTACGTTTGAAAAGTCATAACAACCTGTAGGTACCAAAAGTCAAGATGGCACCCGTTCTTAAAATGTGAGCTATGTGAGGTATATCCTACCGAAGCAAACCGGAGCATCATATACATCGAGTCGTATTTAGAATGTTCATCCACTATTGCTGATTATTCTTTTGGGATTTCACCTCTAAAATTGTGTAAAAAATATGCAATTGTATCTTACCTACATACACAGATTTCAGCCCGTAATAGAGAAATAGTGACGCAAGTAAATGCGAATACTTACTCGCTGAAAAGTTATCCTTTTTGTTTTTGTAGATAAAGCTAAGTATAACCTGCGCTGGAAGTTCCGTGCGACCTCTTTTTTATTCTCAGAAAATATACTGCAAAGTTACACCTCGTTATCAAGAAATGGTCCACGACGAAGCAATACTTTCTTACAGCTTTATTTTAAAAAAGGCTTCAGGAGTTTAATCCAACAAATTACCCATTTCGTGGTCTGCGCAGTAAAAAAGTTAACAAGTTGTTCAAAAGTTTGTTAGATAAAATTCTATGGTTCGTAGATTGGAGCTTTCCTTACTACCTGACGGTAAAAAATGTGAAGTTTTCTCGAGGCGGCTGCTTCTTGATATGAAATGGACTCTCCTCTTTCACAATATTTTTCATGACCCAGCTATTTTGGAGCATTGTGTGATTTGCGTGGGAGCCCCCGGCGGCACTTCATAATACTAATGGTACGTGGAAAAGATAATTATCGTTTGACTTTCCCATATATATACGAGTCTAGAACTTTTTAAAGAGGACAAATGAGGCGTAAAAAAATGTATCAGTATCTTTTATAATTTTCTTTACTTTGTTCGACCTTCGTGTAACTTTACGTGCGTTATTTTTTATTTTATTTATTCCATTCCTTTACTTGGCGATCCTATTGTGAATTTGTTTATGCTTCGACGTGAGAGATATAAATTACAAAATGTACTTTATTTCATGTTGTACCTAATTTATTTAGGTACTTTTTATTAGGAAAATATCTAGATGTTCAAATTTTATCAGCGTACTCGACTTGATCGAATGAAACTAAAAAAATATTTCGATTTATATGCATTACATTTTTATCTCGTCAGAAGGTGGGTAGGTACCCAATTAGGTAGGTATATACCTGTTTATTATGGAGCTAAACCGTACATAACTTTGTAAATATTTTTTTATTTTATTTACTCTTGTTACACTGTGTTTATTTATCACTAGCTTTTACCTGTGGCTTCGCTCGTGTTAAATCGGGATAACGTATTTGTTTTCTGTGAAATTTCCATTAATAAAGTCTATCTAATCTTGTTCTCCATACAAACTTTGGACCCCCGCGTCTCATCTCATTAGGGGATGAATTTTGGAAAATCCTTTCTTAATGATTGAACCTTTATGGAAAGTAGCTATGTATTAATGCCTCATAATAGGGGTGAAAATATTCTTACCACAAGTTTAGTAACTAGGTGTACACAATGAAAGTGCAATTTTAAAACATTGTCCCATCTAGGTTGTAGGTTTCGGAAGGTAGGTAGGTATTAAAAGGTGCACAGGGATTGTTTTCACATCAAGTTTTTGATATGTTTATTGAATACTGGAGTAAAAAACATAACAAATTGTTTACGCCTAAATTAAAATATGACTTTGGTTTAATGTCCTTTCTTGTGTCCCCAGGACTTATGGTCTTCGTGACCGCCCTTCTTCCCGTGGTCGTGGTGGTGGTGGTGGTGTTCGTGGTGGCCGCCCTCGTCGTGGTGGCCCTTGTGCTCGTGGTGATGTCCACCCTTCTCATGGTGGCCCTTCTTGCCGTGATGGTGCTCGTGGTGGCCGCCGTGTTTGTGTCCATGGTGGAAGTGGCCGCCCTTCTTGTGCCCGTGTTCATGGTGGTGCCCACCGTGACCTTCTTCGTGTCCGGAATGTCCGTGTTTGTCGTGGAAATGTTTGTCTTTCTTGAATTCGTCTACCTTATGAACTCCATGGTGGCCCTTAGTGGAGTGGCCTTTGTGGTAATGGCCTTTCTCTTCGAAGCCATGTCCTTTTTCACCTTTCTCTCCGTGGTGGTGCTCGTGGTGATGGCCGTCGTCGTGGTGGTGGTGTTTCTTGTGTCCGCCGTGCTCGTCGTGGTGTCCCTTGTGTCCTTCGTGGTGGTGGTGTCCCTTCTTGCCGTGCTCGTGGTGGTGGTGTCCCTTGTAGCCCTTGTGGCCCTTGCCGCCGTGGTCGTGGTGGTGGTGCGCGTGGTGCTCGTGGCCGCCGCCCTTCTCGTGGTGGTGCGAGGCGGCGGGCTCGAGGTCCGCGTCGCGGCGCTCGCGTAGCCCGCGCCCGGCCGTCAGCGCCGCCAGCGCCGCCACGCACACTAATGCTGGGATCGCCTTCATTGTTGCGCCGTGCCGCGCTCTGGTGTGATGCTAATGTTGCGGCGACAACGTTTTATAGACATTGCGGCTTGTTTTCTCAGTATCGATATTGAGCAACGAGTTGCAGCCAGGTTCCGGTGGTTGCGCTTACGTTATTGTCAAGGTCATACAAATACCCTGGTAGTAAAATGGTAAGTCGTATTGAATTTGTATCTGATTACTATTGTAATTACTAATTTAATACGCTGGCCACTAATAGTAATTCAATCTTTTATATGCCAAATCCATTTAATTGCTATAAGTACTTACCCAAATTATTGAGTACAAATATTATAAAAAACTTATATTTTAATGATTTAGAAGCAATGAAACGGAATAGGAAGTTGTGTCATCAAAAAACACTACCATAATTACCTACATTAATGAATGCCTTTTACATGACCGAGTCCCCGATGCCTTTGATGGGAAATGTGCCAACGTAATACTAATATAAGTACAGTTCATACAGTTACGTGACCTTACAGAAACTCATGGTTATAAGATTTTTAAGTTATTCACCGCGATGGCGTGCCTGTTTTCAATATAATTTAAACATGTAGCAACTTTAAACGCGCCAGTATAAGCTTTATGACTGAAAGTATGTTTAAGAAATGAGGATAGTTTGAATGTTGGGAAAGCTCGCCTCGGGGGAGGTAGGTAGATATAGTGTAATGTGAACATGTTATTTGCAACAAACCAATGTTCCTATCTTCTATTATATACCTGTAAGTTGTGTTTTTTTAGCTTCTATGCATTATTCCATGTTCTAGACACATGACAGTGTGTCAACCAAGTTCACAAAACAAACAAGGATATTATTTAATTTCCCTAGGTATTTCGTGTATGTACATAATAAATTGCAAAGCCCAGGGTATAAGAATAATAAGAAAATAAAAATATATTATTGCATTGGACGCATTGATAGGTACACTATAAACGAAGAACACAACAGACACACATTTCAAACTTTCATTCAATTTCTGTGAAATAATCGTAAAAAACACCAAATATGCGACGTTACCAGCTCAGTAGGAATAAACGTTTTTCAAATATTTCAAAATACATAATATGTGTTGTTTGTCACAATATATAATATGGAGATATCTATTATTGATGTAACTACAATCTTTGTAAAACTATGTTTTGACAAATAAATATTCTTATTCTTAAATGTATCTGTAAGTATTTTATCCGTATCTGAATGTAAAGCAAAGAAAATTGTTGAAATTACAATCGTTTATAAAAAGAGCTAAAGCTTGTAATATTAAAACCCTAAATGTATGGGAGTTGTCTTCAAGATTTATTGACCAAACTTAATTTTAAATTTAGGAAACCTTGTATACATATATATGTATAAATAGGTATACGGCATCGATGACAATACGAGTACAGTCAATGAAAGCTAGTTAGCAAACAATATTTGTATTGAAATTTAACTTTTCAAAATTTATTGGGCTCCCTTTAGGTATAAGTATACTACCTACATTTTAATATTCGTTCTTTCTTAATTTAAAAGGAAAAGGTAGTTAAACGATAACTAAATCTAAACAAGGTCCTATGGCATGGTGCCGAAGAGGCTGGCAGCGTTCTTTCGTTAAATGACGGCGCTTAATTTGTTGAGAGAGGGGCCATTTCGTACACATTTCATTGGAGAAGTAGAAATTTTGAGATGGAATTTGAACGTTTCTTTTTATACATTTTGATCATGTTTTAGACATATGGAAGTTCACTGTTTTTTTTAATTCTGCGCCTAAAAAGGAAAAAGGCAAAGGTTAGTCTGTCCGTCCATCCGTACATTCGTCCGTCCGTTGGTCTGTCTGTCAGTCAAGACGCCTGTTCTCAGGAACCGTAACCGCAAACATAAAACTTATGTTTCTAAGCTTATGTGATCAAAGGATAGGTACACACTTTTGAAAGTGTATTTTTATACAAAAATCGTGGGAATCAAAACCTGCAGAGCACTTCTGTTGACAAAGAATTATTAAATTTGGCATGAAATATCGCCTTACAATTGAAGCAAAACCGGAAACCTCTGATTTCCAAAAATAACTTTGCGTTTCAAAGAATATCCATATCATGTTTCTTGCGTAAAATAAAGTTATCTATATATCTATGATACAATAAAGCTGAAGAGGGTCGAAAGTGTGTATATGGCAGATATTAAATACAAATTGGCTGGGGCGATACTTAGAATCGATAACAGAATACGTTCCAACAGTTTTTAGAATTTTTGACTGTTTATCTGTTTGTCTGTATAATTGCGAGCGCATCACGTGAAACTGAGCGGATTTTGATGGAAACTTAGCTAATCTGTTGAGAAAATCACCGGCCAGGTTATAATACTTTTATCCCGGAAAATTGCATAGTTCCTGCGGGATAGCGATTAACATGTCAAAGGTCGCAACTGCCTAGAGTCGCAGCGTAAATAAATATTACTTCAGTTTTCAGTTTCATAGCATAGCATTAAGGAAGGATTTTTCAAAATTCCCACGGGATAGTAAAGGGGTCTGTAAGTTCAATGAAATGGGAGTTTATCTCCATAACTATAATTACTAGAGTCTTGAAATTTCGCACACAAGTAGGGAATCATAATTTCAACACTATTCGAATTTACTGCGGGATAGGAAGAAAAAAGAGATTTATATTATTACTTTGAAATCTTCGTATCTCCGTAACTATTATTAATAGAATCTTTAAATTTGGCATCATCATCATCATCATCTCCAGCTTATATGCGTCCCACTGCTGGGCACAGGCGTCCTCTCACAATGAGAGGGCTTGGGCTATAGTTCCCACGCGGGCCAGGTGCGGATTGGGAACTTCACACACACCATTGAATTGCTTCGTAGTTGTATGCAGGTTTCCTCGCAATGTTTCCCAAAAATTTAGCATACCAGTAGGTAATTATGATACCCAAAAACTGATTTTAGGATTTTAAGAAATTCCCGTGGGATAAGAAAAAAAGAGTTGACTTGTTAATATAGTTTCTTGGTATTTGACAGACATATTCCTTGATGATCAAAGAGGTGCACTACAAAGAGGTTTTCCAATTTTCCCACGGGATAAAAGGACGGTATAGAAAATATAGACTTTGTATTTAGTAGACATGTCATAAGAAGGGATTTTTCAAATTTCCCACAGTAAAACAAATAAATTGAGAAGTGACGTTACGGAACTTTAGAACACAAATCCTCGCACTTGACCGGCTCTTTGTTTCTCAGACTTGCCGATCTCCAACTATACACAGTGAGGGACCTATTCTAACATTAATATCTCACGGCTTGCAGTCCGCAGCATACGGGGTGCCCCGTAGGACTTAAATGCAACGTACGCGCGCTGACATTTTCACGTATTGACAGAGTTGAAACTGCATAATACACAATGAGATATCTACTGGGGATCTACTCCGAAAGTCGGAGTTCGTCTCAAACCACACTAATATTCCTCGCTGTAATATTAAGCAGCGTGTAGTATCTGCTGTGAGCGAGGCGGCAAGACTCTAACTTCGAACTCGGGAAATAAGGCCAACTGTCTTGAGAACATCGATAATTATTTAATTTTTTTAGGCGATCTCCGTATCATCCGACCTACTAAGGTTTTATTTAAGGCGAAGATCTCGAAGTCTCCACGGAAGTAGGTATGCGTTTATTTTCTTTAATAATTTTGTACATAATTAAATATCTGTGATGTGTCGATATATGTATGAAATTGCACAAATCATTTGGTTATAATACTAAGAACAATCTTAAATTCATATGGAAGTGGGTAGGGGGCGATGCTTGAAAGCACTTCACTCGGAAGTGGTAATAAATCTATGAATTGCTACAAAACTACAGCTCGAAAAAATCGTCAACTAGCTGGTAAGATTAAATTCGCAGTATAAACCCTAAACATAAACCGGATTATCAAATGAGATGAAGCATAATTCCAAAGAATAAGCATGCCCCATTACCCTCACAGTTCCATCGCTCTTACGAAACTACCACATTACATAGACGCTGAAAAAATCAGTACGTTACTATATATAAATATCTTCTATGTATTTTGGCGAAACGTGCGACGGTGGGTCGAGCGCGGAGTAATAAGATATATCCCGGGGCGTTTAGGTTTGTATGTACCACTACGATGTTATTTGCATTCGGACGTTCACTTCGGTACAAACACGATACCGTCCTCGGCATCACTCTAGCGATAGCAAAATGTAAAGTATCTAGACTAACCACAAATCCGCCCTGTTCAAGTGATATGCACATCTAAATAAAAGAATTTCAACTCACAATGAAAACCAAAGTTGGATTGAGCTTTGCTGAATTCTGTTCCAAGTTCGAAATTGGATTGGTCTATTGTTTTGAGTTCACACGCTTTTTATCTAGGCCTACGAGTGAGGCATGGCGTGCGTGCAAAAAAAATACTAAGCACTCTGATTTCCGAATCCTGAAAATTTTTAGTAAGTGTATTATATCACTTGGACGGTGCGGTGTTGAGAATGGTACTGGCTGAAAGGGAGCCTGCGAGATCTTTTCAGCCGGCGGTAAGCCACATAAGTCGTACGAGCGTTTATCTTTGAACGCCAACAACTTAATAGACAATTGATACTTCTACGTTTGAATTACACACTTTAGTATAAGGAGGAAGTAAAAAGATTACCAAAGTTGGTGAACTTTAAGGGGTGCCTTAAGATCTAATTAAGAAAGTTGATTTGTATGTTTAACGGTTTATTATAGGTGTAAAAACGATGTTCTAGGCTCCCTGCTGATAAGAGCAATTTAAAAAATACCGGAAACATTTTATATTGGGTGCTAAAAGAAATTAAAGTCAAAGTAAGAAGGGCTAAGCTGAATTTCCAATAGAAATCGTATCGGTATAATATTTCATAAATAAGCTCGCAAAGTAATAGTTTTCTTCGTTCGGAGCATGTTTTTAATTTAATTTACTGCTTCTCATCATGCGAGGTTCGAGGGCCACTTCCGCTCCCGGGCACTTACCACCACTACGGCCCGAACTTTTGGTGTAAATGGGTTTTCTAATAAGCACTTTGTTTATTTTAATTTACACATTGGAGCTACGATTAATTTGATTCCAGTTACCATCAGGATGTTTTAGTTCGTGATAGGTTTGTGTGAGGGCTTTAGTAGGTATGATTCATTGCTATTTTACTTGTGTTTGAATTTTTTTTTTCAAAGCTCAGAGGCTGTTAATTACAACAGTCACGGGCCTTTAGCTTTAGCAATATTTTACGTGATGAAATCCCTGGTTTGTAAGTATTAAATTAAATTAATTGGGAATGGATGATTATTTTAAAAGTGCTTGATGGTTTTTCTATTAATACGAATAACCATCCTTAGAAGCTACAGAAAAAAGTTACAGACTTTTCTGTTGACCCACATCATCATCACTATACTACATAGTATAAAATAAAGTCGCTTTCTCTGTCCCTATGTCCCTATGCATGCTTATATCTTCAAAACTGCACAAAGGATTTTGATGCGGTTTTTTTAATAGATAGAGTGATTCAAGAGGAAGGTTTTTATGTATAATTCTACGCAGATGAAGTCGCGGGCAGAAGCTAGTCCTTACTATCCTTACTAATATTATAAATGCGAAAGTAACTCTGTCTGTCTGTCTGTTACCTTTTCACGCTAAAACCGCTAGGCCGATTTAGTTGAAATTTGGTATACAGATAGTTTGAGTCCCGGGAAAGGACATAGGATAGTTTTCGATCTCTACTATTTATAGATTAATATAATTTAAGGCTCGGGGACCTTATACATCCCTTTTATAAATGCATTTAATTTAAGTAGAATTTAAGTATTCTTACTGTATTTTATTTTGAAAAAAAATGACTTTCTGCCAAGTTTCTTGCGGCGCATTCTTCTTCTTCTTTCCGAATGTGCTGGTAGTTTCAAAAAGACATGTAAAAGAGCCCTTGACGGCCAATTCGCAAAAAATAAATTTTCATTTTCATTTTCATTGAAAAGTACGATAATCATTCATGACTAATTTTTTTTCGGTTTATCAAGAGATCAAGAAGATGTTTTTTATCGAATATCAAAATCGGCACTGGATTTATTTAATTACAACAACACAATATGTTACTTAAAGCGAACATTACTACCGCGGGTATGAAAATAAAACATATTCATTATGTATAAGTCTTTCGTTACAGCTAATTTAAGTCCGACAGAGGCACACATTTTGAAAGTCCAAACTGAGCTAAGTTAAAACTAAATGTAGATTACGTATTTTGTTTATGCTGCCTGCCCAGTGGCCCTAAGTTAATTAAGTTATTTAGGAATTCAATTTTTAAAGCTAATTCGTAGCATATTATTACGCATACATGAGGCGGCAAACTGTTGGCTCTGTTGTAGATCCTTCGTTACTTTATGTAGGAACGTGGTTTGTGATTGATTACGACACAAAACATATTTTTGCTTTTATTAAAGTCAAAAAGTAAAGAAGACAGAAATTATGAAACGAACTCGTGCCATTTATCAAAAAGGACTGTCATTTGATTATTTTTGAACCGATTACCAAAAGATATTCATAAATTGCCGGTTGGTAGGTATATTATGTTAATCTTCTTTTGATTTTTTATACTTGATACTTGGAGAGTACCTAGTAACAGTAGGATCCCGTTGTTGGATCTGGTTTGTGATTGTGACAGTTTATACAGGAAAATTAAAAATAATTAAATAGAATAGCTTGATAAGTATGATAAGCTACGGATTATCAAGTAGGTTACTTTATTATATATATAGTTACCTTATAATATAAATTATGTAATGGGGTAGTTACAAAATTTTTTCAAGTTCGTGTTTTTAATTCGCTAATATTTTTGTATGACTTCTATGACAAGGCAACGAAATGATATCCAAATGTTATTATAAAATTTTATTATTCTTCATTGTAAAAATGTAACAAATATATACAACCGTTAGCAAATAGTCAACAAATAACAACAGTTGTGGAGTAAACCACAGTTTAGTGACCCTTCTTGTGTCCCCAGTGCTTGTGGTCCTCATGGCCGCCCTTGTGTCCGTGATCATGATGATGATGGTGGTGTTCGTGGTGACCGCCCTCTCCGTGGTGTCCCTTGTGGTGATGATGGTGACCGCCGTGCTCATGGTGGCCCTTCTTGCCGTGGTGATGTTCGTGATGACCGCCATGTTTGTGTCCCTTGTGGAAGTGACCGCCCTTCTTGTGGCCGCCCTCGTGGTGGTGTCCGCCGTGATGAGAGTGATGTCCCTTTTCGCCGTGATGATCGTGGAAGTGCTTATCCTTCTTGAACTCGTCGTGTTTCTCTACACCGTGGTGCCCCTTGGTGTCGTGTCCCTTGTGCCAATGACCATGCTCGTCGTGGCCGTGGCCGTGTTCGCCTTTTTCTCCGTGGTGGTGATGGTGGTGGTAGCCGTCATCGTGGTGGTGGTGTTTCTTGTGTCCACCGTGTTCGCCATGATGTCCCTTGTGTCCTTCGTGGTGGTGGTGGCCATGCTTGCCGTGGTGGTGCTCGTGGTGGCCCTTGTGCCCCTTGTGGTGGTCGCCGCCGTGGTCGTGGTGGTGGTGTCCGTGGTGCTCGTGGCCGCCGCCCTTGTCCCAGTGGTGCCCGGAGGCCGCAGTCTCCAGGTCAGCGGCGCGCTTCTCCCGGATGTCCCGGGCGGAGGCGACCGCCGCGAGGGCCGCCAGCCCAAACAACACTGCCACACTGATCCTCATGCTTGGTGAGACTGAAGCGCAATTGTTGAGTGATAACTTCATCAGTTGCAATGTCCTTTTATAGCTCGGGCCACGCGGTTAGGTAAGTTCGTGTCGCTCGGTAGATTCAAGGTTAATACTGAAGTTTTAGAAAATACAATTTCACGATCATATACCGAGTACATTTTACCTATATAATGCATAATATATATTAGCACGATGTCGAATTTTGTGATTTTCTCTATCTTCATTTACTTAACAGGGCACCTTAAAATAATTTGTTAACACTTTTGCCGTTTAATTTCTTCACTTTTATTTCGAAAGTACAAAAATGTTCAAGTACCTATATAATAGGTATCTGTATTTCAATAATAGGTTACGTTTAGTTTCCTGATTCCTAAAGATTCCTAAAAAATGTCACCCGAACCTAGTCAGAAAAGTTCTTGTCGCAAGAATATTTAGCTTTGGTTCTCGTTTCGGGGAACTCATCGTTCGTCCTTTGAGGTTTCTAAGTTGTTTGCAGGTCAACGCCGGCATAAAACAGTTTTAACAAGTAAAATAAATTCATTGTTACGAGCTCTTAATAAAACAAATACTAAATACTGTCTATTTTAAGGACTTTTTGGTGGAAACTTAAAGAAAAGCCAGTGATGTGAGATAAACTTACACATTAGGTAACATTGAATGCTTTTGAATAAAATTTGAGATGAACTTTGTTTAAATGTAAGTTACGTTACTATACATTACACTTACGCAGCATACGAATCGGTCTTCTTTAGTAAACGTGAGATAAAACATCAGCTGCTCGGAAGTATGCTGATAATATAATTCTCAATGTTGCTTTGAGGATGTTTTTAGCGTAGAAGCGCGTCGACTACCGATGCGAAACATAGTCTCATAATATTTAAAAATGATAAAGAAAAATTGTAGGCAATTGTGTCTAGAGTATAAATAAATGATGATTATAAAGAGCATGCATGCGGTAAAAAAACTACAAGTAATTAACAACCGGTAGGTACCTAGAACAGTTTCTGAACAGAATCAAAGAGAGGAGAAAGTATAAAATACCCTGTTGCTATAATTCAAAATGTTGTCTACACGATGTACATTATAGTACCCGTGTCACAAAAATAATTAATTGTATTGAACAAATTGTCCTCAGTTTTATCGGACTAAATACCCATGCAAGTTACGGAAATATTTTATTATAACTAAAAAAAACATCATCATGCTAAACGTGGTCTTTAGGTTTTGTCACCTTAGGCTCTGTCTACCTGTCTGTCTTTGTCTGTCTGTCTTAGGCTGTGTCTGTCTAAAACAGAAAACTTAACGAATGGAAGTTCTGAAAATGTGTCATGTTCTAGATGACATATTTTTGAGCATAATTCATAATTCATTTATTGCATGAAAACGGGTACAGAAGGATAGAAACAGTTTTGTAGGTACATGACCGTAATCTACCATATTAATGGTGTACAATATTGGATAAAAATAATTAAATAATTACATTTCAATTATCTATAAAAGAACTAATGTCATTGTTAAGAATTAGGTACATTAAAAATTAAAATAATATATATGTCAAACATTAAATTACAAATAACATCAATCACACCAGTACATACTCATTCATGAAAAATCATCCACCTTTATTTATATTTATAACTAGCTTTTGCCCGCGACTTCATCCGCGCAAAATCAATATTTGCACTAAAACTTCTTTCTCTGTCCCATCGAAACTATACAAAAAGCAGCCAAATGCGAGCCGTACTGTAGCACGAAGGATTTCGTGTTACTTACCTACCTCAACGAAATAAATCAGTTTCTTGCATGGACACCCACTTTCATTATTTTTTATCCACTTCCATTATTTATTCTGTGGGAAATTCGAAAAATCTATTCTTATGACACCTACGTGACCTCCAAAGAACATGTCTACTCGTACTTTAGTATACGAAGTTAGTTTAGTTAAATACGAAGTATATATTTTCTATATTGTCCTGTTATCCCGTAATAAAAAGTTAGTAAATTATATATTTTTTTCATTTTTGATTTATTTGCTTCAGAGACAGCATGCCAAAGACAGAGGGACATAGAAAGATGGACAGGACAAAACTACAAAGTTTTAGTTTTTGAAAAATTGATTACGTAAGCCTAGAAACCTGCCAAGTGCATGTGTGGAGTGCAGGGTTCCGTACTAATTACAAGGCAAATTTTCCTTAATAAGTTTTGGCGACTAACTTACTCGTAACTTAAGTAGGTAACTACTCCTTATCTTGATGAGTCTTCAGAAATAAATTGAAGATAGCTACCTGCAGTAGAATTTCAATTTAATTATTTTTTTCGGTGTTTGTACATACCTAGTTCTAGTTTCTCTTTGGCCTTTAGGTCTTGTTACCTTAGGCTCTGTCTACCCCGTAAGGGATAAAGACGTGATTTATGTATGTGTGTATGTATTGTATCTAGTTTGTCCTCGCCAGCTATATTTTATTTTATTTTATCTATACATATAAAATTCAAAGTCCTGACTGACTGACTGACTGACTGACTTAACTATATATCAACGCACAGCCCAAACCACTGGACTTAGAGACTTGAAATTTTGCACATAGATACCTTATACAATGTAGGCATCCACTAAGGAAGGATTTTTGGAAATTCCCGCGGAATAAAGAAAAAACGGGAATTATATATTCGACTCCGAGTGACGCTATCTCAGTAACTATAAGAACTAGACTCTTCAAATTTGATACAAAAGTAGGTGATTACAGAACTAAGAAACTGATTTCAGGATTTTTGGAAATTCCCACGGGATAAGGAAAAAAACGGGATTTATATATTCAGTTCTACGGGATTTTTTGTTTTACTGGTCGTATAAAACTGAAATTTGGTCTTCAAGTTCCCTTGGGGAGTGTAGGGGAGCACTACAAAAGGATTTCCCGTAATTCCCACGGGAACGGGAAAAACGGGACTTTTCGTTTTACTGGTCGCAGAAAGCTGAGATTCGGCATGTAGGTTGCTTCGGGAGTGTAAAGGAGCATTAAGAGAGTACTTTCCAAAATTCCCACGGAAACGGGAAAAAACAGGATTTTTCGTTTTACTGGTTGTAGAAAGCTGAAATTTTGCAAGTGGGTTCCTTGTCACGTAGGTTTATTCGGGAGTGTAGGGGAACACTAACAAAGGATTTTCCGAAACGCCCACAGGCACGGGAACGGGGGAATTAATACCTTTATATATTTTGAACCACGTTTTAAACTTTATAATATATTCTGATCCGCACCCGAGTGAGTATGTTTGTTCCTTCTTCACGCTAAAACGATTGACGGATTTGGATAAAATTTTGAACGAAGATAGCTGGTACCCTAGATAAATGATACCCTAGAACATAGGTTACTTTTTGTCCCGGAAAATTGCATAGTTAACGCGGGATAGCGATAAACATGGCAATTGCTGATTCTACGCGGACGAAGTCGCGGGCATAAGCTAGTTCAATCTATTTTAGTTAAAATTAAATTATGTTGGGACTTCAGGGCTTGATTTTATTATTTTAGTTCTACCACAGTTAATTAAAATTCCAGTTTTTTCGTACTAGGTTTCCATGACCTAAGCCGTGGACAAAGCAACAGATGAATTTGAAGAAACTATATTGTTGAACCAAAATAACGGATAATTTTTACGTAACGGGTACCCATTACTTTGGATAGTATAAGGTTTTAGTTTTTGCTATTATGACTACGGACGGAATCCTGAAAAGCCGTAGACGATGAGGTGAACTAATTTCGGATAGAATTGTACTGCTCTCTTTTGTCTATCTTTCCCGATAACTGTAGGTACTTATTATGTGAAAATATTTAAAATGTCGTATGTTAAGTTCCCAAGAAGGTGGACTACGGTGAACGGGGGGCTGTTTACGTTTTAATTGGAACCCCTTCTCCCTTTTGGTGAGGGATTTCAGATGGAAAAGGAATATATTCCTCGTGGCGGGAAGGCATCCTGCATGGAAACATAAATTGAACAAATGAATACCTAACTGAATTTCGTAGCTACATTATGTCATGTGATTGCGGAAGATTTTAATTCATATTTATTTATTTTTCACAGGAGAACCAACCGCTTATAATATAAATTAGATTATAAAAATAGTAAAAACTATAGCAAATTATAGGATCCATGGACAGTTACAAAATACAAGTTGAGCTTAAGCTGAAGCCAGGAAGCGTGCACTAGGTATGAGTGTGTCAGGATGCAACATATTATGCAAAAGAACAGAATTCTTTGATGTAAACCTACAGAAAAAACATCTGATTCTGAAAAGTTGTTATAGTATTTATTACTTAAATCCTTTGTACATTCTTAAATAATTTTAAATGAGCAATTCTTTACCTAACTATATCTTTAAGTATGTAATTGGATTGACAAAAACTGGCCTGATAAAAAAAATGCTACATGTTTTTTTCATGTCATCAATGCACTGACAAGCAAAAATAAGGGTTCTCTTTTCTAACAAATTTGCTTAGAAGATATGATCTAGACAACTTTTTTCTACAGGACCCTCATGGAAAACTCTGATGTCAACTGCAGGCCGACGCCCCGACGCTTCAACATTGTATTACTAATTTATTCAAAATCTTAATTATGATTTTTACCCTAACCAAGTCTAGGTACCAGGTAAACCTAGTTGCTAGCAAGCGTTAAAGCAATGCAGTCCGCCATTGGCAGCTCGGAGCCCTGCAAGCTGCCGTCCGGCTGAGATTGAATTCAGCAAGATTTGCATTCAGAATACAAGGCAGCCCCTCTAGTATTAGCTTGGCTGTTTATGTTTACTCGGTTGTTGCATGAGTAGACTAGTTGCCTGTGCAGGCCCTCATTAACACTTTTGTTTTCCTGTAAGTTTAGATGGAAGTTTTTTTTGACATAAGAGTAGTGAAGTATCCGTCCATCTTCTAACATCTATACTTACTCCTCCTGAGTCCTGATTGATCTATTAACGCATAGCCAAAACTACTGAGTCCAGAAATTTCAAAGACGGACTGAAGATTTTGTGGCGTAAACGCATGCTAAGAGCGGATTTTTAAAATGTGGATTTTGACACGAGGATAAAGCGGCCAGTAGAAATTCTATTCGCGTTTTATGTTTGTTATAATTTTGTAGGTATAAGCAAACGAAATCAATCAAAAAGTCAAACATATAACGTTGGTTGGCGATTTTTCCGTTTTGACTTGTTTTCCCAACGATTAGGTCACACTGGGCTGAGCGCAAAGTTAGCTTGGCGTGAGCGTGACACAATAGGCATAATACTTGCACGCCAGCACACTTCAGTGTAGGCGCGATGCCATCTATTTTTTTGTATAAAGAAATTGGCACCACGTCAAAATAAAACGGAATAAATAGTTATTTGTTATGCAAGGCTGCAAAGTGTTTGTTTGGCGCGAGTGCCTGAATTGAAACCCGAGCAAGCGAAGGATTCTATGATTGAACCACGAGCGAAGCGAGTGGTTCAAAAGAAGAATCCTGAGCGTCGCGAGGGTTTCAAGGCACGAGATACTAAACAACTTTGCTGCCGAGCGAAACACACAATTTTTCACCTCACTACAGCGAGAAAAATGGTGGATGAAATAATTACAGTCTAATAGTAAATCAGTTTTTTAATCCTTTACTTCTAAATAAGAAAGGTAAAAGGATCTAAGCCCATACAGCCTAGTCTAATAATCTAATAAGTAAAACTATTTTTTCTGATTGTTCTGTTATTATACTGTTTTATCATAAACCAAACAACAATTTTGGTCAACTTTTCGGTTTCCCGACGAGCAATCTCTAATAACTGTTTTTTTTCTAATCATAGATATATTTTTAAAAAGAAAGTTAAAAAATCGCACTAACTAGACTGAATTAAAAAAAAATTGGGCGCGTTCTGAATTTGCATCATAATATCTGTTTTTTCCTGCTTGGTTGCTATTTTTGTGGTTAACCACAAATTAAAATAATTAATAAAAACCAATATCGTTTTTTCTTTTAGCAACGAAAGTTAGCAAAACTTGAAAATAACCTAGGAAGAAATGGATTTTAAAATAAATTAATAATGGATCTGGTATCCATTTTTCGCGTTTCTGAACGTGACATTATATTTTTTTTATCGGATGAAAAAGATAGGGGTCTGATAACAAGTTTGACATTTGAAGTTCGTATTATTCCGTCCTTCTCATTCACCTAATTAAGTACTATTCGTATAAGCGAGACGACAACATGCGAAGTTCAAAGTTCTAATTTCTGAGTATATGAGTAGGTGGGCAATGGTGGTCATAGTCACGTTCGAATTTCAAAAACCTTTTCCACGCAAGCGGGGAAAAAGCACTTTTCCACGCAGATTTTGAAGGAGAAAGACAGCCTTTTCGAGCAAGTGAGGTGAAAAAATATTAACTTGACTGTAAAGAATTAGCGATAGTGGTGTGGATCGTGTAAATCAATTGAACTCTTATTTTTGTGCTTAATTTTGTTTGATGGATAATAAAGATAGTGTATTACGCAACCAATTAACGTAATAGTACCCAGCAAATGAAGAATTCCGTTTGTTAACATCAATTAGCCGCCGGCTGCTCTTCGCTGCAGCTCACAGTAAAGTACCTATAATACCGCTTAGCGAAAGGCATGAGGAGCTGACTAAGACGAGCTGATTATGACATAGTAAATCCCTTCGTTAGTGAATTAACACGGCAAGTATTAATAAAATCGTAATAAAAAATAATGAGAGAAAAAAAATGTTGTAGAGAATGAAGGAAATTAACTTTATTTCTACCACTCTGGTCGTGTCCCTGGATCACGAAACTGTTGAGACATTCACCAGTTAATCGAGTGCAAAGCAAATGAAACAGTTCACATAAATCATGTGTCCTTACATGCATTTTTTTTTCAGTTCGTAATTAATTATTTTATTGCACATTTGTTAAACAATTATTTGGCCACAAATAAACTAAGTGCTTGAGCTTAATGGAACGCGGGACGCAGCAAGAATTGTAGACTAGGGTAATCTAAAAACTTTGTGTTTTGCAGCTCCGAGGCAGTTTTATTGCGAGTTGTTTGCTTACCCGGTCACATATGTAAGTACAGGGCAGTTAGAGGATGTGCGCAATGCAGAAGAATTGTTTTTAAAAAACATTATTGTTGGTAAACTGCACGGCGGCGAAGCTGTGCTAAAGAGGGTTGACGTAAGGAAGCGGCGTTACGTGCCACCTATATCTTTTACATACACAGACATGCGGGGGATTCAACAAAAAATATGATTTGAACAAATTTATTCTCTAAGTATCACAAAACATTAACAAAAACAAATGCGTCATTAACAAGTTATTTGTGTCCCTTCTTCCAGTCCCATCCCTTGTGGTCCTCATGGCCTCCTTTGCTGCCGTGTCCTTCGTGATGGTGGTCGTGTTCGTGGTAGCCGCCCTCGTCGTGGTGTCCCTTGTGTTCGTGGTGGTGTCCGCCCTTCTCGTGATGGCCTTTGTTGCCGTGACCGTGCTCATGGAATCCACCTTCTTTGTGTCCCTTATGGAAATGTCCACCCTTCTTGTGTCCGCCTTCGTGATGGTGACCGCCGTAGCCCTCTTCGAATCCAGATTCGCCGTGCTTGTCGTGGAAGTGTTTGTCCTTTTTAAACTCATCTATTTTGTGTATTCCATGGTGACCTTTTGTGGAATGTCCCTTGTGGAAGTGTCCCTTCTCCTCGAATCCGTGTCCCTTTTCTCCTTTTTCGCCGTGATGATGCTCGTCGAAGTAGCCGTCATCGTGATGGTGGTGTTTCTTGTGGCCGCCGTGTTCGCCGTAGTGTCCTTTGTGGCCTTCGTGGTGGGCATGTCCTTTCTTGCCGTGCTCGTGTTCGTGGTGGCCCTTGTATCCCTTCTCGCCGTGTCCGCCGTGTTCATGCTGGTGGTGGCCGTGGTGTTCGCCGCCACCGCCCTTATCCCAGTGTGAGGCGGCTGCCTCCAGGTCGGCATCCCTCCTGGCCCGCGGGGCCCGCGCCGCCACGGCCACCACAACTGCGGCTACACAAACCAGAGTGATCGCTCGCATGGCTTCCTGTGCTCCTGGTTCTGTTGGGCAATGATTGCCAATTGATACCTGTTACCGTTTTCTCTAGCTTTATATACTGTTGCAATACTCTTAGTTGTTGTTTTAATGTCAAGGCGACAAACTATAATAGTTGACGCGAGTACGTAAGAAAATTAATTTTGGGTTCAATATGTTCGTTGGCAAGTCTACTTTCTAGAGTCGAGTTTATTCTTTTGTTGAATTAACTAGTGCCCAATTAATGTTGTAGCCCGGAATGCTTTATTACGGAGAGTACTCGTGATGGAACACATCGCAGCTTGAGAGGCGACATATATGCAATACCAACTTGGAATCTCCAGCAAATTGTATCTTTGACTAGGATAGTATATTAGACCCGATGTAGCTAAGTGTGTTACCAATTTTCGGCAGATGCAAATGGGCGCGTCGTGATTCTCATCTTGTATTCGGTGTGAGTTTGCTTTGTGAAAATCAGACCTTGGTTGCCATACCTGATGGTAATACATAATGAATATTCTAGATTTTTCTCATTAGCTTTAGGCCGCAGCCCCAGCCCCAGCCCCTGAAAGAGGATATCCTGTTAACTGTGTACAATGTTCACCTTCACAAAATTTTCGCGTGAGTAGGGTCATGCATAATTTAATAATCATTATCGTAAAAGTGTAAAGGGCCGTGTCACATGAACCCGAGACGTTTTCTCGGGAGTCAAGGGCAGCTCATGTCAAGGTCGTGTTGCGAAGGCGTCGCCCTCATTTTTTGGTCTTTTGTCGGAGTTAATTTCTTGTGATCAATGTCTTGCGTCACCGTTTCCGCGCCGGCGCACACGCAGTGTCACCGCGGCGCCGGAGCGCGCCGCAGCACCCGCTGTCAAAGAATCCCTAATTACAAATTCATTTAATAGGTAAATACATACACTGTGTCGCAAATTTAATCCGGAATACTCGAGCAGGTGGTTGAATTAGTTGAACACTCCTGTAAATGTTTTTCAGAATTTTTCATTGTGTTTGACAAATGTTTACATACGTTGGTCGATGTTCCAAGTGTACGGTGTCAAAGTGGTGACTAATTTTTAATATAAAGTAATGATGGAAAAACTTTTACAAGAACATAATAAAGGCTGGAGATGATGATGAGATGATGATTTAGATTTAGACCTTTTGAAAGATTACAAAATTCTGAGGCATTATGGTATAGAAGCGAAATAGTCTAGATATTTAACGAGGGCTCGAAGAGGCATTAATATCAGGCATATAAATAAGTACACAGGAATCCTTCATTTGTTTTGTATTACAACTTACGAACACTCGCTAATATGACTGTGAAATTTCCGGCAAACTTTTGCTGGGTTTTTTTTTTGAGGTCGAATAAATTGATTAACCAGACAGCAGATCAGCGAAAGAAATAAATTTTCTTAATACAAGTTTTTTTAATTTACTGAACCTATTTTTTTACTAGTGTAAACCAAATTTTAAGTTTATTCAACCACTAGGGTTTCCTGTAAGTATTTTTGTAAACGTGGCTTGACAGCATTCAATTACACACGATTCCATACAATTGCGTCACTTTTAATCTATTTACGATTACCTACATGCGGAATTTTTACGACTCCGAAATTGAGATTTGAAATTGAGATTTTGTATGTATTTACTAATTAATCATTAAAAACGATGGCGTGGCGCTCTCGAAGTCGTTATTGTTTTAAAAATAGCCTTACTGCTATTAATCGTCCTTAAGTGTAGTTGTAGTATAATAAAGAAAATGCAAACTCGTGTAATAAATCCTAAAACTCTATACCTGTAGAGTAGGTAAAGTCTATTCCAACCTCCAAAGATCACACAAAATGGTAGGTGCGTGAGATATTAGAAAGGGTTACAAAAACAAAGAAATGAATAGATACCACCTACGGTATGCTAATAATAATAATAAGAATAATAATATAATAATAAGAAATAATAATAAGATCAAAAATAAGAAATAATCTTGGCGTGGGTGGTTCTTATTGTTACAGAGGTTTTGTCCTTAATCTGTAAACCTGGTATCCGAGTTTCCTGGATAGCACATAACTTAATGTTTTCAGATAATTTCAGAGCAGCCAAGTGTTCAAAAATATTTGAACAAGCACTAATTAATTTGGCGATAAACTCTGGCTACTGAAGTGGTAGAACGACGAACTTCAAAGGTAAATTTCATGTTTACCAGGAAAATCACGGGAAAACTGTTCCCGCGATCGTTTTTCCTCTCTTTCCAACAGAAAAACATTGACATAGTGAATTTTGGTCAAGCGTGAAAATTCCATACAAAGAAATACGGGGCATTTTTTTGTTTCTACAATTGAATAAAAGATGCGTATAAAATCGTTACCCAACCAACCGTGTAAATGCCCATTTGTAGGATACTGCAAAACAGTGAGGATATTATATCTTTTTTAAAGTGCCTAAAGTAAGAGATGACATTGTTTGATAACGTTACAATTATTTGCAAGCTCGTTTCCTCTGCATTTCCGGCAGCATTTGGTGTATTTACATTATCAGATTATACGTCGCCTTGCCTTATTCAGTCCTGCAGGAACCTGCAAACTGGATCTAACTAACAATAACAGATGATTCAACTGAACAGTCTGTCACATAGATAGCGCTTAATTACTACTGTGTCTGCAGTAACAAGGAATAGTGCGCCGCAAATCTATTAAATAACGTGAACTAAATAACATAAATTATACATTATATAGGCTACGCACTCAAATATGACAATAATAGGATGTTATGTGAGAATGCAACAGGGTCTTCGAAAACTCTTTAATCTGCTGCAGTTGTTTGCTGGTGGTAGTAACTTGTGCAAGGTTCATCCGGGTCACTACCATTGCTTACTACCGGGTCCTACTCACTCGCCTGCTGCCAAGTAGCAGTGCTTGTGCTCAAGTGTTGATAGTAAGAAAGCCGGCGAAAATGGCACACAAGCAATTCGGTCATATCCCTCTAGGCCGCATTCACCTGGTATTGCCACCATCCTTTACTCCTTTCTCACCTCATTTCATTAACGAAAAAGCGGAAGGTAGTTTTGAGTATAAAACAGGTAAGAAAATACATCTAATCTTAAAAGATTACTATTACATAGGTACATATGTATTTCGAAAAAAAATTGTCGAACAATTGATACATAATATTAGCCAACAATGACAATAAGGTAAGTTTGTTAGGACAAACTACTATATCCTATATTATAGGATTACAGTTTACGCTCCTGTCTGTATCTTGTACCTATATAAGACACTACAGGGATAGCACCAAATTTTCTCTAGACTCATTAAGCGTAGATAAAAAAGTGAAGAACAGAGCTATTTTTATGTATAATCGCTTTTTGACATGAAGAAGTAAAGAAAAAGTGGAGAGATTTTTTATCCGAAGACGCACAGACATCCGCATAAAGGAAACCATTAAGCAAATGGGAATTGCCAGTGGGCCCGAGCTCGGTGCTCGTCGTTAGTCCCAATTGATTTTCATAGACAAGAATTGTCATTCCGCCAGAGACGAGATCTTAGGGTCGGCAATTGTCGTGATATGAAAAGCAGGTGGATCGACCTTCCGTGCTCCGAATACTAAATGCCTTGTTATCATCTCATTGTAGCCCCCGCCGAAGGTTAAAATATCTCCCAATTTTCTCTGGACATTATTTTTAATTCTATATTATTTCGTGTCCTAATTTGGTTTTCGTGTGAAAATTTTAGGAACTTTCGAGCCTAAATTATAATTTAAAAAACTTGTACAATTTAATTTACGTTCGACGTAGGTATATAATTTTTAAACTATTGTTATGTTCTTAACTTTAAACGCTTTCTTTTTCAATTATGAGAAAATTGTATAATAAATCCAATTAAAAATTGCTTACAAAAGATGAGTATTTGAACTTGATCCATTAAAAATAATTGAGGTAAAAAATTTTCAAAAAAACATGTACCCTTGACTTTTTCTTCCAAAATGATGACACTTTGGGTTTTTCTGAATCAGATTTATTAGCACTACCTACTTATTTTTGTAAAGAAAAAAGTGTCCATTGGTTTTTTGTCAGTTTTGTGACAGTTTCATATGATTTATATGGGGCGTCACAAAACTGACACGAAAAAGATGTATGGGAAATTAAGGTGGGAAAAAGGGTACACGTTTTTTTGAAAATGCCCAGGTACGACATTTATAAAAACAATCTTTATTTTGGTATTTTTGGTTAGTATGTGTGGGTGGATGTGGGATTCCTTTTCATTTTCATTCAATGGAATGTTGTACGGCTATAACTGTGTTTGAGTAAAACGCGTCATAAATTTCTGTGAAATTTATTTGAGTTGACGGCCCCCAGCCATGGACTACAGTAAGAGCACAAATAACAATAGTTTCTACGCAGGTTTATATCTTAAACACTCTTACAATGTCTGTAGTCCATGTGTAAATAAAGTGTGAACCCATCACCATGCCGAACGGGCCGGAGCCGATCGGGCGAGGACCGATGCCGGCTGGAGTGGCTAGTTCGCAGTTTGTAATGAGTTGGAAACAAGCTATGCGCGGGTCTAGGGTGCTTGATGGTTTCAAAGCTGCAAGTTTTCAATGACATTATGGTTACTTGGAGATTCTAGTAACGAGTTAGCGCAGAAACAGAGGACTGACGATTATAATTTATAATAGACGCATGTTTTAAATTTCTGTACTTCCTTTTTGGGCAAATGTATATATGTAGGTATCTTCCTTTTTAGGATTCCGCAGTCAACAAGGAACCCTTATAGTTTCGTTATGTCCATCCGTACGTCCGTCTGTCTGTTTGTCTGTCCGCAGCTTAGCTCAGTGATTCTTAGTAGGTACCAGAAAGCTGTAATTTGGCAATGGGTGTACAATTAAGCGGCATACTTACAAAATAGTAAGATACAATCTCGTTTTTTTAGGGTAATTACCTCCCGTGATGTGGAGATGTTTTTTTTTCTCGTTTTTTCCCATAGTGTGGGGTGTCGTTGGAAAGGTCGTGCGAATTATTATCAAAGATTTAATTATCTTAAATTTCTAGACGACACTGAAAATTAAAATACGTAGAAAAATCCTAAAAGTAAAGCTATGGCCGGGAATTGAACACGGATCCTCATCATTCCGTGATGCGTGCTATACTTCTACACCACCCATAGCAGAACCCATGGTAAAACCGTAAAAATAAGTATAAAAAACAAAAAGTAAAATTCTTGATTCATTTGATAGTTCTAAGTATCTTTAGAGTCAAGTGTCCCCTCTTGCTAGCTAAACGGTTCTATTTGGATAGGTAAATAAAATTGCCACCACAGTCACAGTCTTGCTAAACGTGGCCTGTAGGTCTTGTTACCTGAGGCTCTGTCTATACCCCGTAAGGGATAAAGACGTGATTTATGCACCTATGTATGTATTAAAATTGATTTGGACCGTTAAATCCACTTACTCCATTTACTTATGAATGAACTTTCTTTTCTATTTATTTCAAAAACGCAATGAAAAGGTATCTATGTTGTAAATTTGAGACCATTTCTTTGATCAAACGTGAAACAACAATAAAACTATTTATTTGTATTAGGTCTGGAACAAAAGATAAGGGTTTACAGTAAGCCGACATTCGTTAGCCGCATAACAAGGCCCTGAGGCGGGGAAGGTACACACGGTAAAAAACGAATCGAGCGATTTATGCAGAGCTGTCGCCGACGGCCGTTCCGCGACGCCCGTGATTAGAGACCCTTTCAGATGCTTCTCGATTGATCTACATTAATTCATTCTTTACTTGCTGGAACTATACATTTATTCTATTTGATAGTTATCCTATCATATTGTCGCTCAAGAATCCTGATTTTTGATAGGACATTACTTAAGTGTAGTATTCGAGAGTGATGAAAAAATGTAATGCTGGAAAAGTATAAAAAAAATAACTACAGCTTTCGTTTCCATGCTGGTCTGGGAGCAAAGAAAAAACATAGAATGTATTAGTTGCTTCTCTACCCGCGCAGATGGTTAAAGCCCATCGAGGGAATGGGCGATTATAATAGGAATCATGTTATAGGCGATGAGGCTAGCAACCCATCACTTTTTTGATTCCATTTTCCACCTATAGATACGCCCACAATCTTGCTAAATGTGGCCTGTAGGTACCTGTTACCTCTGTCTACCCCGTAAGGGATGAAAACGTGATTTGTGTGTGTTTGAGTGTGTGCGTGTGTGTGTGTGTGTGTGTGTGTGTGTGTGTGTGTGTGTGTGTGTGTGTGCGTGTGCGTGTGTGTGTGTGTGTGCGTGCGCGCACAGCTCTAATAATTAGGTATTTAATCTCATTAAAAATATTGAAGCTGTAGTTTTATAGCATTCCACAGATTTTTAACACTGCCACATATTTTTGAGTGATTTGCCCAAGTCCCGCAGGCCCTCAAAAGGAAGACTTAACAAACATATTGATGTTTTTTTTTAATTAGCTTATTTTTATAAGTTATTGGATACTCGAAGAAATAAATGTAGGTTTTTAGAGTTTAGTTACAGTTTAGTAGGAAAAAGTCACAGAAAACCTACGTTCAACGCGCGTGCGCAATCACCTATGCTTAAATATAACATAATGCATATACTTAAATATATCTCCTAAAAAGCCATCTTGCTGCAAAAAATCTGTTTTAAGTCGCTAAAGCTGGTTCAAGCTGCTTAAACCTGGTTTAAGTAGTTAATAAACCTGGTTTAAGTTTGCCATAGTTTCAAGCATTAATAGCCACTTGCTGGAAAAGATAAATCTCGATTTCAGCGTTAAACCTGGTTCTAGCTTTCCATACAATGTGGCACCACTAAACTGAACTTAACATTAATTAGAGATAAGTTTTTCCCAGCAAGGTGATCAGAAGAGTTAAAAGAGTAAAACGGAAATATGAAATCGTATACAGTACCAAGAAAGAAAGTGTAGAAATTACATCCAATTTCTAAGTAAAAGTACCTAGGTACCTGTAAATTAAATTAAAATTAACTAATTTATTCATTTATTTAGTTGTTACTTAATAAAAAAATCAAAATAAAGTATTTAATTAAAGCACTTAGTTCCTAGCGCGCATCTCCTACGGGATCTTTTATTTCACATGACTATTAATTCTTTTGGTTGCCATTAATCTTGTTCCTATTCTTGTATTCAAAAGTCTATACCGAATAAATTAGTGTTCTTCTCAAATGTAATAATACTTAGAAGTTAAATTACAATATAAAAATTAAGCAATGACTTACAGTCTACTTATAGTACTTAACTCTTGGCCTAAGCCACGGACAGATAAACAGGCGGACTTTGCGAAATTATATCATCACTATCACTACATAGTATAAAATAAAGTCGCTTTTTCTGTCCTCATGTCCCGATGTATGCTTATATCTTCAAAACTACACAACGGATTTTCATGCGGTTTTTTTTAATAGATAGAGTGATTCAAGAGGAAGGTTTATATGTATAATACATGCATAATATACCGTGCGAAGCCGGGGCGGGTCGCTAGTAATGTATAATACTTACTTACCTAATAACGATAGTTGCGATCCTATCGCTATCTATGTAAATAGTCATCAACTACATAAATGATACAATGCACGCATATCTAGCGCCGGATGCATAAATACAACTTCCGACAGTTTTCCTGAGATATTAGTGTCCAGGCATAACATCTGCCTGAGAAAAGCCTTTGTCCCTTCTCACAGGTCTCACGGAACTCTAAAATGTCGATATTATATATGTATCGTTATCGTTTTGTGTGCTGGGTGCGCTAGTTGGCGAGGTTTTCACGGAGCTGCTGCGAGCGCAGCGTGAGCATTGCCCGGCTCGGTGGCCTGAATACTCCCATTACTCGTTCTTATAATTAATTCCGCCATCACAGCAGCGATGAAAGCTGTGCCAGCATGTTGAATTTACTGTTTGCTTTTGATAAAAAGTCACTTACAATGAACAAAGTTGTACAGGATCGCGATGAAGCCAAGTCGCGAACGCTAATCGAACGACAATCTTGTAATACTTATATAAACACAGAATAAGTAGGTACTTAAGATATTACACAGGGCAAAGTTATTTGAAAAAAGGGATTCTTTAACATAAAGAGTATAAAAAAATGAAAAACTTCGAAAAGGTTAATAATAAAAACGAATTTAATTTTAGTGATGGCGGTAGGTTGCCATTAAAAGGCATTTAAAACGCCGCGTGTCGGTACCTACCTCTTGAACATGTTTATCGCGTCACTTGCGAACTAGGGTAGGTAGGTGTCCCGGTTCTGACCACTTAAAGACCATCGATTTGTAAAATTGTCTTTACCTTAGTAAACTCATTTAAAGTTGAAAATGGCCAAAACCTACTTAACTATCAATGCTATATATTTGTACTTTTGTCGGTTTGTTTCTTTGTTTGTGGTTTAATTACGCGTAAACGGGCACACTGATTTTGCCTGAGACGGACATAGGTTTACTTTTGGCCCGGAAACTAAAATTACATAGTTCCTTCGGTATAGCGATAACCAAATTCTAAACAATCCAAGTCGCAGGTGACAATTAGTAGGTAACAAAGTATACAATTCTTGAAGTAGGTACTGCAGGGAGCGCGGCTTACGCCCTCGAAATCAAAATGAAGCAAAGTATGGAGCCGAAAGAGCACTTTGTAAAAATTAATGCGTTAAAAGTAAAAGATCATTCACCAGTGCTACGGAAAAAAGGCATCGGGGGGTAACCAACCGAGTATTAATAGGGGTGAAACTTTACCAAGTCCCGTTACGGCGCCCATTTGTCAAACACAAAAAATATGAGTAAACTTTGAGCCCAGAAGCGTCGTTTGACATGACTTATATAAATACCGGTGCTTGCCAACTGTTAGTTTAACTTTCTGTTTGTACGATTCTTCGCTTTAAACGGATAATTCGAAAGTAGATGCTTTAACAGTAACGTCAAAACTTTGGTGATAACAATTTAAGATCCGGGGTTAAAAATACTCCTTAATAATTTTTCACTAGGCATTTCTTTTAGGTTTCTAAGTTTCTAGTAGCCTTTTAAAGGTTTCAGGCGTTTCTTACGGCAATCAAGCATGTCGATCACTTGCTAACTTCTGGGAACGAAACGAAACGGTCTGGAAGAATTGATAAAACGGCTTTCCTCTGATAAAAATCACGGTGAAAGGATTCGTCGCTTGTCCTTGGAGGATTCCCCTGCAATTTTAAAAAGACACTTTCCCCACTACTACCTGTGTAATAAATGTAGGACCTATGCCGATGGTGGTGTGGACAACGTCATGGCAAAGAGATTTAAGTGGAAATCCGATCGTGACTGAATGCTTATGGGATGTGTTTGGTAACGGGACTGGAAGTAAGTACTAGTAAGGAATTTTATTTGAAATTTGGTATTAAGCAAAAAAAAATCTTAGGCATCACGTTAGAAGCGATGCGGCTAGCAACCCATCACTATTTTCATTCTCCTTGCCACCTATACGCCCAGGATCATGGTTATGGTTGCCTGGAAGGCCGCCTATTGTTACCTTGTAATATTCTGTATACCTTTTTTTCTGTTTTGGTCGTTATATGTGGTGTTCAATAAAGAGTTATTGTATTGTATTGTATTGTAAACGTGGCCTTTAGATTTTGTTGCTGTAGGCACTGTTTACCCCGTAAGGGATAAAGATGTGATTTATGTATGTATATAAACTTAAGAATATCGTAAACGTAACTAAAATAAAATTAAAGCAAAAAAATCGGTTCCAAATCCTCACCAAAAGGAGTGCACAGACGGATGGCGGCATTGCCTTGATGAACGAAATATTGACCAGGATTTCTTTTATAAGGGGACTCGAGAGATTTTTGCCCCCTGTTTTCAGAGTTTCGTCTCCAAATCCGTCAAATACATTACTGGCTCCAAGGGAGTTATATTTGTGTCGATGGAAGTCATTCGCTGAGGCGGTAGAGCCAGCAACATTTGCGGTCCTTGAAAGATGGGTCAGTGCAAGGGTGTCCACACAAGTGGCATCCCAAACTAAGGGCCGACCCATCCGACAAGGAATCAGTGTCAGATCGCTTTGTGAACTGAAAAACAAACATCATTATTGCTCGTTTCATAGTTTAAGAGGGATGAGACAAATATCTACACCTACCCTTTGTTCAACTTCTGAACATCGTAAAACAACATCACCTATGTAATAAGGGAATATTAAATCAAAATATGAGTTGAAATTACGACACAAGAAAAAACAGGAAGTATAGGTACCTATCTATTTTGTTTAACAGCAATTTGTTTGCATTTAATAAGTTGAAATTGGTATTACTTCACTGAACGAGGTCAGAATTCAAACAACGAAGTCTAGGTTAGCTAACATGGCCAGTGCTATGTCTAACGCAACGTAAAGTGGTAAGAGCCCAGTATAAATATAAGGAACGTAGCTAAGTCGATAACCGAAAGCGATCGCTTCCCGGGAAAACCTTCAAACTACCTATCTATCTGGGTGTGTGGCAGCCGCTAAACGAATTACCCGAGGATTACTAACTTATTTCATTAAGAACTTTGGGTTCGCTAAATGTTATTTTGGATAAATCTCTTTAGCATTATCTGGATAATTGCAGTTAGGAATTGCTTTTAGTAAGCAAGTCGCTTTGATTGCACTGTTTGTTAAATTAGATACTTGATTTTGGAACTTTGTTATTAATTTTTTTTTACAAGGATCTTGTCACAAAAAGGTTGAAAAAGCCACTTATCGTAAATTTGTATGTATAACCAACACTGAAATAGTTAAGTAAGTCTTAAAATGGTTTCACTTAAACTCGTCGCAAAATAAAAGGCCCGTTTTGACAGTTCACGCCTATGAAGTTCTCTATTTTTTACCGAACGAAATGTTCTGAAGGTAATTATATTTTTCATTGATGGGTACCGCCCACTCGGCTAAGTGCTGTGCATAACGATTTTTTCATATTGTCCACAGACTAATAATAATCGGTTAAAGAAAAAAATAAATCGATCAAGATATTTTTTTAAGGCCGACTCGCACTTGGCCGGTTTTATTTAATTAAATACTAGTGTTCATCAATCAATTAATTACTGACTTTCACCAGCTGTGTAGTGATCTTTACTGAAAATTATGAGCTTGTAACATTGTATCATTTCAAAATCTACAACATCAGTGTAAGTTAAATTTTCTAAACAGAACTTTAATCCAATGCACTTTACAATATATATTCAAATCGATCAAGTACTCATGCAAACTTGAATCGATTTATCGAGAGTATCGAGTACCGAGTCGTATGGTTACATCACTAGTTACGTCGCGAAGACAAATGTCAAAACAGGCCTTTTATTTTGCGACGACTTTAATACTATTATTTTAAGAAGGTCAGGACCCACCAATTTAATAAAAGCTTTTTGTTCTTAGATCTCAACCTGCAGGAAAATCTAGCCCATTTCAGTAATAGGCCCCTGGGTAGAGGTCTCTGTGTAAGTAACTCTGAGATTTCAATCCCGAACTTGAATCCGTGTAGTCGCGGTTACGGTAGGTTTAATCGGATACTTTCTCTTTAGGCAATAGAGCGCAGATTGGGTTGAGCGGCGCGCCTCGTCGACCTGTCGCGTATTAAGATGCCGCATCAAATAAATACGTCCTTCTCAAACATTTGTCGATGTAATAATTCTTCCGTATATCTCTCGCTTCGCGATGGCCCCTTTGTCCCTTGTCTTTGATCGAAAGCCTCTTCGATTGATGGCTGCTATTTGCGCGGAGTTCGAGCACCCTCGAATGACTTTCAAGTCTGCCCTCTGTGTCACAATGACTTTAGTGAGGAACAGCATTGGCAAATACTTATTGCTCGTTAGTTTCCTCCGTATTATGTACATATTTGCGTTCATTATCTTGTCAAAGAATGGATGGTCAATTTGGTAATTGCGTAACAGTTGCAATGCTGAAAGACATTAATTAGTCGTCGTTCTGGCGGTATTTCCTGTTGTAGAAGTTATTTTAGTGGTTTGGTTAATGCTAATGAAATATAGAAGCTTTTATGATGAATTTCATTTGTAGAAAACAGCTTATTGCAGGTTCGTTCGTTCAATGTTTGGGTTGACGGCGCGACTTATCGAGAACGTAAACAGAATTTTCGTTCCTATCGCTGTCATTGGAGGCGACCTCTTAAAGAGAAACCGTAAAATAGCATTTGAATTTGAGTCGCATTAAAAGTTTGCGTGAGCAGATTTCGTAGCACAATGGGGCTGTAGGAAAAATTCTAATTACTTTACCAACTTGGTTTGGAATTTAAAAAAGTTACGCTCAGTGGCGGGAAATTGGTCTCAACACACAAACAAGACATTTCATTGCTTAAGAAATTTGGTAACAATGGTGACATCTTTTTCAGTTGCGACCGCAGCACTTTTTATAGAAGTATTGATTTAGCGACACCTTCCTCTCAATGGTTTTTGTTGGTGAAATTTCAGTAGCGCTGACTTTGAAGTTTAGTAAACAGACGGAATGTAAAACTCTACCGTTAGAAGAGTAGTTACATAAAATGTGATTTTTAAGCATTTTAAGCGGAAAAATAAATAAATAAATGGATAACTTTACTTTGCTACTCCGCGATATACTGAGGTTAAATCATGCAAAACAGTCACGCTCCCATCGAATCCTATTCATGTAGTCAATGTTCGAGAAAACAACGACAAGAGCTAACAAAAGTCGACTGAAAAACAACCATAATGACAATGAGAACCACCACCATCACATAGAATATACCGGACACGCGTTTCACCTACCTCCGAGGCATCCTCAGCGGATGTCGACGCTTTGACGAACGACCGTTCTAATTCTATGTGGTGGTGGTGGAAATGGTACTATAATGGTACAACCTCACTATATCGCGGATCCATTTATTTTTTCACACAGATTTCAGCAAAGTAACGCCTGTGGCCCGCCATTGCGTTACCAGTGCGGCCCCGGACTGAATCTATTCTAAGTATAGCATTATAAGTTGGTGCATCGATTTTTAAACACTGGTTTATGTAGGATTCCAGAAGGAATACTGAACACATTTACATACTTATTTACATAAATTTAGAACGTAGCTATAATTACATGAAGCTTTTACCTAGGTTGATGGTCCGTAGATAATTATAGTATTTTGTAAAGCAGTAATCATGTAATAGCTCAAACTCAAACTGAAACTCAAAGATTTATTTGCTTTTACACGAGATCAAACCCTGTAGGGCACTGCAAATATAGTAGCTAAAATCCGCCTTTGTGCATGTAGCTCAGTGTTTGTCAATTGTATTTGTTTTATTTTTATTTTGCACAATAAATAGTTTACATTCATATACAAAATATCCATATTTACTTTTTGTCCTATCTCATCCAGTATCAGTATTGAATAATTTCAGGATACACATCTACTGACGAGCAAAAATAAGAGGTGACTTATCTTAAAACTTTGAATGGAAAGTGACTTATTTTTTGCTCGTCAGTGTAGAAGGCCTCGAACGCAAAATTAAAAACAAACTCGCAACAAACTTTAGCTACACCAATTCCCCTATTGTCAGAACCCACAACTCTATAATTATTAAATTACGAAGAAACTTAAACAAGGAACACGAGAAGCATAATGAACAAAAGCAACAAGCAACAACCCTAAACACATCCACGGCGTATTTAATCCAGTTAATAATTGTGCAGACACTATAAAGTGCTCGCCATGACCTCAGACCGTGCAGTGCAAAAATAATGAAGTGAGTAAGCCGAGCGAGCGCCTTACGGGAAGTGCCGGCAATTTGGTGCAGCCGGCGTTTGTTGCCGTCGTTTTTCTTCCCGCTTTGTTCAATAAATGTACCTACGAACACTGCGAACCGAACAGCCATAACATCATTTTTATTTTGTCATTATAACAAACCTACTTTTTATATGCGAGTTAAGATGGTCGCAGCCGGAAGCTGGGGATGGCGATTTAACACACAGGCCGCAAATTTACCCAACGCCTATGAGATTTCCGATTGTTCGGCGGATAACTCAGTGTTTGCAGACTTTTATTTTCTTAGATAATGTCTAGTATCAACTACTAGTTGATTTAGTGGTCAATTACAGTGCAACCCAGGGTGAATTTCTTCTCATCATCAGCCTATATTAGTCCACTGCTGGACATAGGCCTCCCCTAATGAGCGCCATAGCGCCCTGTCTTCAGCTTGACGCATCCAGCATCTACCTGCAGCCTTTCGCAGATCGTCATCCCACCTGGCCGGAGGGCGTCCTACACTACGTTTGCCGAGTCGCGGATTTCTTCTGGGTTGTGCTAATTTAGCACCTCCTTTTTAGGTACAGTATAAGTAGGTAGGTACTTAAACTATTTTCACTTTCAATCTGCTATACCTAATCTTGATAGGTAAGTAGCAATTATTAGATTATTGCGTATTATGTACCTTCCGTTTCGATTTTGTATCTGCTTATATTATAATAGTTGATAACTAAATTATCGGATGAATTAGGTAGGTAGGTATCTACATCCTCTCTTTTGCTCTAGTGGCTCAATCGCACCCCACTGGGCGGATTGTAGGTATTGAAAGTATATAGTATGGCTCGTGAGGTAACGTCACAGAATACGATTTTTTTTTGATTTTAAACACAAATTTATTTAAGTAGGTACTTTCTTACCTAGGTATAACCTGTTCTTGAGATATCAAGCAAACGACATTGGTAGCATGTATTAACATTTGTACAACGTTTGAAAATAGGTACTAGTCTATTAGTATCGGTAGGCAGTAGGTAGGCTATACATATATACAAAATGTAAATACCATGGTCGGTTGGTCAGTGGGTATAATGAATTACCACCAAAAGAAGTAAAGAAAAGTTACCTGGATCTTAAAAACGTTTGATATCTCCACAGACTTGGTAAAGGCTCAGGTCGTGTGAACGGGTCGGTGTATAGTAGTATTTTCTTTTCTTTGGTGTAAGCATAACCCACCACACGCGGAGATTTTGATCCTCACCCTTAAATAATAAATCAAAGTAAATTATTTAGATAGCCAATGTTCCACGCGCGGGATTTGATAGCTTTTTCAGACGATATTTCTTATCGGAATTATGTTACGCACATTTCCTCGCAGCGTAGATTTGAGCGCAAAGCTTTTTCGAGTTTATTTAGAACACCTACAACTCTACTTAAGTTAATATTTCGTTGCGTATGGGGCGTAATAAATATCGAGTAAGTGGATAAACTCTTGTGAAGGTTATTTTCTTGGGAAGCCTGTTATAAAAGTCGGGAATATGCTGTAAACAGCCAAATAAATCTGTGCGTTTTCCAATGCGGTTTAATCCCTATAAGTTAAGTTGAATTCATTTCGTTTTAATATAACCATGTATTATGTTGTCCTACGTACACTTCTGATCATGAAGTAGTAAAATTGATCACAAGCTTGGTGATGTTTTGAATGTTTGTGGCCCGAAGACGGCAGGCGCGGCCGGAGTGTGGTTCATTCATTAGCTATAAAGTGCGCGGCATAATGGTCGCGAGCGTTATTGCGGTGTAAAATCCGTGCGATTCACAAAGCCGGCGCCGCAAGGCCAGCGCCGCGCCGCTGTTAATTGTGAAACGAATTAAAACTCGACAACAATGTGGGCAGGTGTTTTACGTATGTTGTGCTTTATATATTATCCGGCAACATCCGCGGTACATACCGGACCGTTTCATCTTGCGCCCGGCGCGGGTCAGCGTAATTTATTACCTATTGTGCGGATATTTCATTTATCACGGTGAATTCAATTTACAGAACAATTAATCATTCCACAATACTTACTCGCCGACAGCGGACTGGTGGCCGGCTCGAGACGCCGCCGAGCGATAAAAAAGTTTCATGCTCGAACTTAATCAAAAAATATGTTACAATTTTCTTACAAATATTTTGCTTGCCGCGAAGAATAACTATACAGCTCATTTTTTGTATCGTAAACTTCTGAGAGCGGCTACAGTTTTATGCCTGTCGCCGTGTCGCCGTGTTATCATACATACGCCTGGGTTTATAGATATTCTCTTGTTGCGACAGAATTATTTTGAATAGTTAATATATGCAGAGTCAAATTTAAATTAAATAAGATGACTCACATGAGGGTGATGAGTTGCACCAGACCTGCTTAGTTGCTTTCTGGAGTATCTCGTGTCATTTCCGGGTTCTGCTTCGCCATCTGTAGATTTAGGAGGGACAGATGACACCACAGTATGTGGTGCCTCTGTCCTGGAGCCACAGCCCCAGCTCATAGCTGGATTGGCTCACAACAGTGCTGAAAGATAATTCCAGATCTGAATATACAGGTTATAATAAGTTCTTAGTAAAGTCATTGTATATTCATTCAAGTCATACATGTTGTGACAGTCCACAGTCCGTCCACATGGTTAGTATAAATATGGAGATGAGTCCTGCCGAAGTCTATCATCGGTCAGTCTTATAGTCATTAGGTTAAGGTATGTATGTCTACATTACTGTCCGTTGCCTGGTCTTACTGGACACTTATGGCTTTAGTATAATGGGAACTGACTGCCCACGGCCTGGTCTTACTGGACCCTTACGGCTGTAGTGTAATGGGACTTGACTGCCCTCTGCCTGGTCTTACTGGACTCTTACGGCTGTAGTGTAATGGGACTTGACTGCCCTCTGCCTGGTCTTACTGGACTCTTACGGCTGTAGTGTAATGGGACTTGACTGCCCTCTGCCTGGTCTTACTGGACCCTTACGGCTGTAGTGTAATGGGACTTGACTGCCCTCTGCCTGGTCTTACTGGACCCTTACGGCTTTAGTATAATGGGAACTGACTGCCCACGGCCTGGTCTTACTGGACCCTTACGGCTGTAGTGTAATGGGACTTGACTGCCCTCTGCCTGGTCTTACTGGACTCTTACGGCTGTAATGTAATGGGACTTGACTGCCCTCTGCCTGGTCTTACTGGACCCTTACGGCTTTAGTGTACAGACGACACCACCATCGTGTGATGCCTCTGTCCATGAATCACACCTCAGCCCGCGGCCAGGGTGACTCTCATAGCTATAAGAATGTGTGTGTCATAGTACTTACAACCCATTAGTTCAAACAGTATATAAGTCATTCAATAGTCAGAACATATTAGATGAATCTAGGTTAGATCCAGAATTACACAATAGTTGAATATGTTAGGCATAAAGCACGTAAGATAATTCTCGGGACCATTTAAACACGTAGGAATATTGAATACGTAGGAACTTGGTTAATACTTATTTTGTATGGTTAGACATTTAGATAATACTTAGATAATGTTTAGAATACTTAGCTTTCTATGTAGAGCGCGATATGAAGTCACATGGATGGGTTAAAACTGGACACTATCAATAAACTTCTTTAATACTGTCAGAAAGTTGAGTAGTTTGAACATACTCACAACTATGGCCGCCGCGGGGTTCTCACAGTAGGGTCACGTCACAGTAGTGTTGCCACAGGAGAATTCGCGTGACGTCGCGACACTCCCGACGGCGAGAAGTTACAACAAAGTGAATAAATTCTGCGTCCACTCCCGGATTTTTTCCAGGGCTCGAGTGGCTGCAGCACGTTTGGGTTTTTCGATATATGAATCGTCCTGATTCTCAAGTGTCCGTCTATGCTGATTATTTTCAGCTGTATCCATTTCAGACTCTTCTGTTTGGGTTGGTTCCTCGTTATCAGTATTGAGCTCTATTTCCATTTCCCAGGTTTCATCATTTGATTCGTCATCGTCACGTATGACGTTTCGGCTTTCATCAGTAGAACTGTCATTTGCTAAGGGCTCGCTTTCTTCACAAAATAATTCACAGACTTCGTCTTCGACTTCGAGAGGATATAGTTGTGCTACTGAACGTGTGAATTCAGTGTTTCCTACTTTGACTTTGGCAATCCTACCCGAATTTGAAAGTTCTGTTAACTTTCCAACCTTCCAGCTGTGACGGTTCGAAGTATCACCTTTGATTTGAACGACTTGACCTATGATGGGTTTCTGTTTAGATTTAATTCTTGGTTGTTTAGGAGCGTGTCTGTATCGCTCCCGTAAGCTAGACAGGTAACGATTCACGAACATAGACTTGAATTCTTCTAGTATTCTAAGACCTCTTTTCCAACTGTTGATTAGGTCGGTTTTCGTGATCGTTCCTTGTACAGTCACGTCGTCAATGGTTACGTCCGGGCTTAGGCATTTAGACATTGTTAGGAAATCAGAAGGCTTCAGGATGTGATCTTGTTCAGAATCAACACATGTGAGCGGTCTCGTGTTCAGAACAGCTTCTATCTCTTTTATGATGGTACATAGCTGGTTATCATTTAACAGATTCTTTTGCAGGGTTCTTTTCATGCAATGCTTTACAAGCGCCACTAGCCGTTCGTAGTAACCTCCATACCAAGGAGCTAGCTGCGGAATAAATCTCCACTTTATGTTGTTTTGTATGCAGAACGGTTTAGTAAGGACCTCAGCCGTCAATTTAAATTGTTGAGCATTGTCTGAAGTAATAACAGCGGGAACACCTCTTGTCGAGATCATTCTCCTTAAAGCGAGGAGTGTTTCCTCAGCAGTCATGTTGTGGACGACTTCTAGGTGTAGGGCTCTCACTGCTAAACAGGTATAAAGACATATCCATCTCTTTTGAGTACCATTTTCTGTGTTGACTAATACAGGGCCAAGATAATCCAAACCTGTATAAGTGAACGGTGAACTGTAATTCACCCGTTCAGCTGGTAATGCCGGAGTCGCTGGTAGTGCAAATGGACCGCCTCCGTGTTTAACACACTGAGGGCACTTTTTCAGAATTCTCTCAACTACGGCTCGTCCCTTTGGTATCCAGTACTGTTTCCTTATTAAACTCAAAGTATGAGGTACTCCCACATGGTAATTACTCTCATGGACCTCTTTGATTACTTTATTGGTAAAGTCGCTGTGTCTCGGTAAAAGGATAGGATGTTTCATATCGTATGACCAATCTGTATTTTTCATTCGTCCTTCTGATCTTAATAATCCATCTACATCGGTGAATAGACCTAGGTTTCGAGTAAGGTGAGTAGTTTTGCCACTAAACTCGTCCGGAAAGTGTTGTTTTTGTAGAGCTTTTATTTCTTCGACTACTGCGCTTTCGTGCCGTGGATGATTCGATTTTTCTGGAGTGACTTGGTTTCCTATTTCTTCTTGGTTAACTAATGTTTCTGTCCTGGACAGACCCTCCCGGGACAACAAAGAAAGCTCTTTAAGCCTGCAAGCTGGCCATGTTTTTTCTTTATGTAGAATGAAGTCAGGTCCTTTTAGCCAATATGATTTTTCTGCCTTAGACTTGCCGAGTCGAGTACCTAAATCTGCCGGGTTAAGTTCGGTTGGAACATAACGTACAGCCAATTTTTTATTTTCCTTTATCTCGTTTACTCGTCTGGTCACGAAAGGTGTTAACAGTTTTTCAGATTTAATCCACTCGATGACTATTTGACTATCGGTCCATAGATATTGTTGAGCGATCTTCAAACGAAGCGTGCTTTCGGCATATTTAAGTAGTCGATTTCCTATAACAGCTCCTAATAGCTCCAACCGTGGAATTTTTAGATTTTCTTTTTCTTTGATGGGTACAAGTCTTGATTTTCCTATTATGAATCCTTTCCCTTTGTTGCTTACTAAATAAACAACGGCTGCATAAGCCTTTGTGGATGCATCTGTAAAACAATGCAACTGATTATTATCATGTGTTTGCGATTTTTCAACGTGTCTCGGCAAACAGATATCCGTTATGTCTTCTAAATTTGTGTTTATCTCCTTCCACTTAGAGGTCAGTTCTGATGGTAGTACTGTATCCCATTTAACGCTCTTTTCTTTCCACAGATCTTGCAGAAACAGTTTTCCTGGCAGCAACGAAGGTGCAGCAAATCCACAGGGGTCGAAAACTTGAGCTATGTTTCTCAGAACTTCTCTCTTCGTATTGGCTTCCTTTAGCTCTTTAAGTCGTAATTTAAGCTTGTCCTCTTCGACATGCCAATCTAAACCAAGAATTTTGATGATTGGCTTATCATCTTTGTCTGGAATCTGATGTATAAATTCTTTGTTATTGGAACTCCAACTTCTGAGATTCATTGAAATCTTATTGAATGCCTCTTTGGATGTTTTGTACAAGTCGATAGCTTCTTCAAGTGTATCCGTCCCGGTCACTAAGTTATCCACATAAATGTTATCTATCAATCCCTTCAGTTTGTTAGTTTTTGATAAGTGATGTTTGATAGTTGCATTTAGGATGAATGGACTAGCGATGATTCCAAAGGGAACTCGGCAAAACCGTAATTGCAGCAAATTATCCTGTGTGACTGGTTTAGTTATGTCTTTGACCCATAAAAATCGGGTAACATCTCTATCCTTCTTCTGGATTTCAATTTGTAAGAACGCCTTCTCTACGTCTGCAGTCAAACCGATTCTATGGGTCCTAAATCTAATAAGTATACTTGTGAGGTCTTCTACAAGGGAAGGTCCACAATACAAACAGTCGTTCAGACTTTTGCTATCCTTACCCTTTGCAGATGCGTCATATACTATCCTCGTTGGTTTATCTGGCTGGTGCACACCATGATGAGGGATATAATGAACAGGTATTCCTTTATCTTGTTTGCATTGACCTTCAGGTACTATTTCAATGATTCCGTTATCCAGCTGATGTTTAAGTGTCTGATCATATGATTGTAGCAACTTCGAATCCGACCGTCTGATGAGGTTTGTCAATCGACCGAAAGCCATGCCATAGTTCGAAGGTAAGTTAGGAGGGTATTCTTTCCAAGGCCATTGTATTGAATACCTTCCATCTACAAGTTGGGTGGTTTCATTGAAGTTTCTGATCGCCTCCTCTTCCCGGGTAAGTTTCGGTGAATCTGTGATACCTATCGACTCTAGTTCCCACAGAACTTTCATATCATATTTGTCTAGAGGTAAGTCTGGTTTACTTAATTTGTCCAAGGTATTTGATTGACAGTATGTGATGACGTCGAACTCCGGTTTATCAGTTTCTAGGTTCAGCTGACCTGTCAGAATCCAACCTAATTTGGAATCCACTAGGTATAAGTTCTTCTTGATTGTAATTTTCCTGGTATAAATCAGCGAGAAGTAGTAATCGTTCCCGACAAGTATATCAATTCCTCCGCCTAGTGAGCCGTCATCAGCTACTATTATGTTGTCTTTAACGCCGTCGATCTTATGACCATATGGTACGTATTGCGATATAACTGGTACTACATTAGCGTAGATCATAATCTCCTCATTTGTTTTAGATAAGATATGTATTTTCACACTACTGCTGTTGTATTCTAGCGGCTTCTCGGCCCCGAAAGTGTATACTGACAGGCTGCACTCTTCTTCTACATCGAGTTTCAGCGTTTTGGCCAGTTTTTCGGTGATGTAACTTCTCTGGCTGCCAGAGTCTAACAGGACTCGGCATGGTTTGCCGTGTGATGTCTCTTTATCTTTCGATGCAGTAACTATCGCCGTTTGCAGAACTACTTCGTTTGGTGCATCGATGTGCATAACAGTTGTGGCGTTTCCACCTGTTTGAGTGCGTTTAGGGCATAGCGCCCTATTATGATGCCCGTTACAATATGTGCATCGTCGTTGGTTAGTACAATCTTTAATAACATGTCCCTTTCGCATGCATGCATAACAATGGTCATTTACCTTTAACCTTTCTTTTCTATCTCGAATAGTTTTATATTTAGTACATTGATCATTATAATGAGTATCTCCGCAAAATATACAACCAAATTTTGTTCTCTTTGATGGATGATCATTCTTCGTGCCATTTTGACTGACGAATTTACGTTTGTTGCCATTCTCACGTGGCTTCTGGCTTAAATGGTGTGATCGATAAGACTGGCCTGCATTCTTGTTTGTTCCAACATGTCCTCTGTGTGGGTCGTTAAATCCTTTGGTGAAGTTACCTTGGCCTTTGGTGGAGTTACCTTGGCCTCTGGTGAAGTTACCTTGGCCTTTGTTGAATTTGTAGGATCTTCTTACGAAATTAGTATTTCCCTCGTTAAGTTGTCGACTCCCGCTCATGCCGTTACGTTTGTTACGTTCAAACACGTGGTTACGCAGCTGAACTTTATGTAAAGTCTCAACAGTGTAATTGTTAGGTTTTCGACAGGTACGATGTGCCTCCTCCCTTGCTGAAACCGTTTTTTCTAATTCCGTCCGGATTTCATCGATGGAGTCTGACTTAATTTTCGTTTTGATTTCATACACCAGGTCTTCTGGAAATTTCTCTAGAATAAGGTATCTGAGATGGTTCTGTTCCGTATCCTCTCCTAGGGAGCTCAGGACTCTAAGGTGGCGCTCGATTTCACCCAGCACTCTTCTGCATTCTTCGTTTGTATTGTCAGCTGGAGATATCTTCGCCAGTGCTGAGTGGTGCGCGTCAATCACCTCACTCTTCTTGCCGTACCTCTCTCGCAATGTTTCTATTGCTATCTGGTAGTTCTTATGTGTGCTTTCTAAGCCCTCAACAACTTTCTTAGCCGGACCTTGCAATGACATTTTAAGATATAATAATTTGTCCACATCAGGGAGGTTTCTTTCATGTATATTAGATTTATACTGGTCCCAGAATTCGTGGAATTTAAGTAAGTTTCCATCGAAGGTGGGCAAGCTCAGCTTAGGAAGCTTGCTAGATGACTTCTGGGTCTCATTTGCTGTGGTTGAGTTTCGTTCCTTTAATTTTAATGAAAGCTCTATCTGGACTTCTTCTGCTTGCAGTTGGATAGCGGTGAATCGAGAAACATCATCCGCAGACGGATCAGTACTAAGTCTGAAATAATTGTTCAACTCCGCACTAAATTTACCTACGAAGTTATCGAGTTTTTGACAGATAACTTCGGCCTTCTTATAGTCAATATCAGATAGGACGGACACTTGATTTAATTCATTGGCTGAATCACTAAGTCCCGTTATGTGGGTGATCAATAGCTGCAGCCTATTTAAAAGGATATCTTCCATCTTGATATTCTGAAATCAACGGTATCCACTAACAATATATGCTACAATATAATCAACAACAAATGAATATTGCATCAACAACAAACGTTTATATATGAAGATTACTATATATCAGGTTTTACATTCATCAACTACCTCTATCAACATCAAACTGAAAGTGAAACTTCAAATTCCAATAATATTTCAAATAAGTATAAATTATTATATTGACTGTATCTAAATCTGTAAAAGTCCCATTAAATGGGCATATCTCTCTGCCTACCCCTATGGGAAAGAGGCGTGACGGTATGTATGTAATTATATTTGCATAAGGTGAGTATGACAAAGTAAATTTCATCACTTTAATAATAATCCTTTGAACTCAATATACAGAATTCAATATAAAGAATTTGACATTATCTATTATTGTTAATTAATCAATTTATTTATTATTATTTTTAAAGGAAAACTAATTCACTGTAATTATTAAATGATTATTAATTGCATTCACTGCATGTATTTGCTCTTAATAGGTACAGGTAAATTGGATAGAATTCATTTTTCATCATGAGCTGTCATAGTGACAGCTTCACAGTATTTAAATTTTCGCGCGCACAAATATCACTAAACAAAGTGAGTGTGTATTAAATTCAGTAAACAAATTCAAATGTAAATTTAGATTTAGTTGTTCAATCACTACCTATCAAGTAGGTAAAATATACACTGTATACCCTTTTTCTGTTTTGGTTGTTATATGTTGTGTTCAATAAAGAGTTATTGTATTGTATTGTATTGTATGTGCACTATATAGATTTATAATATGTTCACTCAACATAACACCATGCTTAAGACAATAGATACAAATCAAGTGACATTGAACAGATTGCCCATTTATCTTAATAACTCTTTTATTAAATGCACTTTCCTTCTTATAAGATTTCAGCTTATAAAGACCGCAAACGTTATGAAAATTGTTAGACATTAGATTAAGTATTATGCTTCCTCATACCTGAGCTGGGCCAGACCAATCTAGTCTAGCAAGTCTCGATGAAAACTGCTACTGTAACTGCGATGACAGTAGACCGCTACAGGTATCTGCGCTGGAACCTGCGTCCACCGAAGGGCAGGGCTCCCTTTTTGCCGAAGCTTATATCCTAAGATATGAATAAGTTAAATTTTTTCCATAATAAACAAGTCGTAATATTTCGTCAGGCCGGTACTGCGTTAAGAGAGGTGTCTAGCGCAGGCCTGCGGATTTCGGCGAACGGGCCGCGTGGTGCGGTAGGTATGTAGGTATTAATCGCCGGTACTCGCTTACTCCTCCTTTCGAAATGTCCACTGACCTAGGCCGACATCGCAGTCCGCGTAAATAATAGCTTCAAATGATCGCTATTGTTACATAAATTCGAGTATAGTAGTTGCCATTTTAATATTATTATAATTCCAATAACTTGTGACGCAGCAATGGCGTCCTGACCACGAAGTACCAAGTTTCCTTACAACATTACGACGAATGTTGTATCTTAAATAAACGGGTCACTTTACACAAAGACTCGTGATGCTTGGCTACGTCTTATTCGTGATTTATCACAATAATAACAGTCGTAGAATTAAAGAACAAGATCAAACACTAATGAATGTTCTAGTCGCTCTCTCGCATTTTCCAATGCACTATTTAAAGGCTCATGACAGCAATAAAGTGAAATCAACAATTTGTGCACTCACCTGTGAGTTTTAAACACACAAATTTATAATTTTGACCACAAATCCTGTCTGAAATCACTCAACGAAGAGATTTTAGATTCACTTTGCGAGTTTTCACCGTGTTCGTTCAAATCCAAAGTTGTTCTAATGTTGCCAGGGGCGGAAACTTATTTCCCGTAATTTAAAACCTAGATGCACGAATCTTTCAACACAAACAAATATGAATTATTTCCGTCGCATATATTGTACTCGTAATAGGTAGTATACGTTCAATTTAAAAATAAATCATAGACGTAAATAATTATACGTGCGATAAGAGTAATGTTCCATCACTACTCTACAAGTTTCTTCGTACAGGTGATTCCTTAAGGCCTAAATGCATAATATTTACAACGTATCAAACACTTTATTTATAAATATAACAATCTTTAGGCTTATAATCATAAAACATAACCACACAGTTGTTCCTTCCGTGTGGGCCTGGAAGTAAATAATCCATATAATTTACTAACCGCTTCTCCTCATGCGCAGATGGCAAAAGCCTATCAAGGGAATGGGCGAAATCCAATTTCGATTCCCCCTTCCATCAATGCGCCCATCATCCTGCCAAACGTGGCCTTAAGGTCCTATTACCTTAGGCTCTGCTCACCCCATAAGGAATAAAGACGTCATATATGTATGTGTCAAAGTTACCAACTTTGCTCATGGACCCGTACCTTGTTGTGTTGAAAGTAAGTAAGTAATCTTTATTTGCAATTAAATATGGTATGTACAATAGATGTCAAAATAAGATACCGTTCACATATTTAGTCAATAATATGACATGCAAATTAAACAATGTAAACAATTAAAATAGTAAGCACAAGTCCTATTACTCTGGTTGGGTTTTAAAGTACCACACTTAATTAGATAAATTATCTAGTTAAAATTGTACGACTAAAATATATGATGTAAGACTCCCTTAATTCCCGTACAAACTCCAATGTTTCATGGCACTGGCAACACTGCTTTGCGCAACGGAAGTCAAAACACACTTATTAATAAAATATTTATTTTTGCCGATTGTTGAAACCCATTGTTTCAACTATAATAAATTCTAAAATTAATATAATTCACCTTTATTTCTTAAATACTACGCACAAATTAACAAATGCGATTTCAGCTGTCCTCAATTACAGCGCCATCTTTGTTGTACTCGTTGAACTAAATGCCTTGAATTCCAATAATGAATGACTTCTGTTCCAAATTGTAAAACAAACAAACAAATAATTTTAATGTCTTCACATTGTTTATTTTCACGTTTCGTTTCATATTCTCCTTACATGTTGCTATAAGTCAGCAAGTCCTTGCACATGACAGTTTTATTAGTTTCTTAGCCTTTCTGGTTTTTTGAAAACATACATAATTTCAGCTTGTGATGCACTTTGCTCATCCCAGCATGCTACACCATTTCTGTCGCCGTGTTATCATACATACGCCTGGGTTTATAGATATTCTCTTGTTGCGACAGAATTATTTTGAATAGTTAATATATGCAGAGTCAAATTTAAATTAAATAAGATGACTCACATGAGGGTGATGAGTTGCACCAGACCTGCTTAGTTGCTTTCTGGAGTATCTCGTGTCATTTCCGGGTTCTGCTTCGCCATCTGTAGATTTAGGAGGGACAGATGACACCACAGTATGTGGTGCCTCTGTCCTGGAGCCACAGCCCCAGCTCATAGCTGGATTGGCTCACAACAGTGCTGAAAGATAATTCCAGATCTGAATATACAGGTTATAATAAGTTCTTAGTAAAGTCATTGTATATTCATTCAAGTCATACATGTTGTGACAGTCCACAGTCCGTCCACATGGTTAGTATAAATATGGAGATGAGTCCTGCCGAAGTCTATCATCGGTCAGTCTTATAGTCATTAGGTTAAGGTATGTATGTCTACATTACTGTCCGTTGCCTGGTCTTACTGGACACTTATGGCTTTAGTATAATGGGAACTGACTGCCCACGGCCTGGTCTTACTGGACCCTTACGGCTGTAGTGTAATGGGACTTGACTGCCCTCTGCCTGGTCTTACTGGACTCTTACGGCTGTAGTGTAATGGGACTTGACTGCCCTCTGCCTGGTCTTACTGGACTCTTACGGCTGTAGTGTAATGGGACTTGACTGCCCTCTGCCTGGTCTTACTGGACCCTTACGGCTGTAGTGTAATGGGACTTGACTGCCCTCTGCCTGGTCTTACTGGACCCTTACGGCTTTAGTATAATGGGAACTGACTGCCCACGGCCTGGTCTTACTGGACCCTTACGGCTGTAGTGTAATGGGACTTGACTGCCCTCTGCCTGGTCTTACTGGACTCTTACGGCTGTAATGTAATGGGACTTGACTGCCCTCTGCCTGGTCTTACTGGACCCTTACGGCTTTAGTGTACAGACGACACCACCATCGTGTGATGCCTCTGTCCATGAATCACACCTCAGCCCGCGGCCAGGGTGACTCTCATAGCTATAAGAATGTGTGTGTCATAGTACTTACAACCCATTAGTTCAAACAGTATATAAGTCATTCAATAGTCAGAACATATTAGATGAATCTAGGTTAGATCCAGAATTACACAATAGTTGAATATGTTAGGCATAAAGCACGTAAGATAATTCTCGGGACCATTTAAACACGTAGGAATATTGAATACGTAGGAACTTGGTTAATACTTATTTTGTATGGTTAGACATTTAGATAATACTTAGATAATGTTTAGAATACTTAGCTTTCTATGTAGAGCGCGATATGAAGTCACATGGATGGGTTAAAACTGGACACTATCAATAAACTTCTTTAATACTGTCAGAAAGTTGAGTAGTTTGAACATACTCACAACTATGGCCGCCGCGGGGTTCTCACAGTAGGGTCACGTCACAGTAGTGTTGCCACAGGAGAATTCGCGTGACGTCGCGACACGCCGTACACAAAATGTTGGGTTTAGTTCTTATTGTAGTATAAAATGTTACTATAGTTGATTAAAGAGTCTTCATTGTACAAAAGATATTCCCGCCCGAGAGCAAACTTTTCACTGTAAACGTTTGTGTAAAGTCCAGTAGTTACACCAAAAAATGCATTAATTTTCCATTATGTACCTACCTTATTAGTAACTAGCTTCTGCACGCGACTCGTGAGCGTAATTTACATATAAACCTTCCTCTCGAATCACCCTATTTATTAAAAAAAATCGTATCAAAATCCGTTGCGTACTTTTAAAGATCTAAGCATAGGTACTTAGGGACAGACAGACACACAGACAGCGGAAAGCGACTTTGTTTTATACTATGTAGTGAAGTTTTAATACTGTTTTATACAATCATGTCAGAAAATGGGTTTCTAAAGTCTAGTATCGTGATTACGCCATAAAGTTTGTCAAGTGGCCTCCTAAATAAGGTACGGGAATTACAGACCAAAATTAGGTAGGTATTGGTTGCTACAATATTTTATCTACGAGTTATAAACTGAAATTAGGTATAATAAACCAACATTTCATACAATTTTTATAACATTCACTATAAGTTAGGTAAAGTTTGTTTAACTCTTGTTTGAATTTCTGTTAGCAAGATAATTTCTGTGAATTATTAGAGCATCATAGAAAAACTTGAAAAGTAAAATAAAAAAAAATAGGAATTAAAAGGAAATGGCGGGACGATTAGGAATCTTTTGAACCGGACTGGGGAAGCCTTGCAACAGACAGAGAGCGGTGGGAAGAGAAAGGAGAGGTTTTTCCCCAGCTGTGGGACAAATAGGCTACAAAAAAAGAATTTATAATAGTATTTTATGCAAAAGTTGTATTAGAGGGGTCAAAAAAGGCGAGTGGTGTTGGTTACGAGCTTTTTTTGACTTTGCATACAATACTTTTTCTGCGACTAAGTAAGTACTTAATAAATGAAAGTAATACGTTCCCCGAAAATGAAAAAGTCCGGTGTTCCAGTCTCCACGCCATGACATTCACGTAGGCTATATCATTGCCGAGATTTTCTAGGCAACACATTTTCCATCACTTCTTGGGCCGCCGCGGATATTTCTTCCGGTGTAGATTAAATTTCGTTTTAATCCATGCTTTTTTATGATACGTAACAGAACTTTGTTAAAACTATTGCAATTAAACAACAAACAAGTCAAACAAGACACGAGCGGGAAACAGGAAAACGATAACCCACAAAATGGGAGCTATCGCGTGTAAATTTGCCACTAGATGCGCTAGTGTCGCATGAGGTCCAATAACATTCACTTTTCACTGGTTTTGGCGGGCTTCGTGACATAAATTATAATTTCTTTCATTTACCCGTTGAAAAGTGATCTCCTTCGTGAAATTATCGCAAATATGGATGATTTGGTGATGAATGAGAACACTTTGAAAGCGGTTTTTTCCGAACAAAACGGAACGGAACACCATTGTGGCATAGCTACTCGATATGATGATAGTTATTTATAATTAATAAACTTAATAAGATTCAAGATTTAAAACTTTCTTTCAGCGCCGATCTTTTAAAGTCGCCGTTGACAGCTATATCTACCTACCTCTGGACCTTAGTCAACAGTGGCACCAACTGGTGAGCAAAGAAACGATAGTCCCCATTAGAAGTTTGTTTATAGTAAACTTTGTTTTTAATTAGAGTTTACTTTTTTTACAGCCTTGCGTTCTTGGCATAGGTATTTAGCCAAAACCTTTACCAACTTGCCAGTGACATTGTTGAGAAAATCTTATTTGTTAGTTGGTAGCTATGCATTTACTTCAAAAAGTTTTAGTTCTATAAAAAAAACCATATGAATGAAATTATTTGTTAAGTTGGTAGCTATGCATTTTCATCGTAAATTTAATGTTGATCTTGTAAAAGTTTTACATAGGTCTGGTAGTCTATGGCTGGCAGAGTAACGATGAAGCACTTTTAGAGCGACATAAGCCAACAAGTGCTTTTAGAGGGAATAGACCAATATAGACTTATCCAAAGTCTTATTATGAGTGTTCTTATAGTGGTGCTCGTGATTACATAAATCACAGATAATACAGGAGCAGAAGAAATAATAAAATTATCTCGTCTTAATAATTATAACTTCAATAACTCCTTTGCAAATAAATGCAAACAAAAAAACGAAATAAAATTAACATGCCCTAAATTAATTGTCTGTAATTGGCCAAGTGTTGAATAATTTAAACGAATCACAGGGCAAACGAACTGGTCGGGTATTTACTAAATTCAACCAATCAGGAATCAGCTATATTTGACAAATTCAGTAACGCTATTAAGTTCTGAAGTTCCCAATCCGCACTGGACCCGCGTGAGAACTTTAGCCCAAGCCCTCTTATTCTGAGAGGAGGCCTGTGCCCAGCAGTGAGACGTATGCTGACGTAGGCTGAAGATGATGATGCTGATGATGATGATGTTTCAGTTCTGGAACGCAAACTGTTTTGAGGGGTCGTAACAACCCGTGTGAAGACTCTTTTATTAACAAAACATTAGGTACATCCTTTTTTATATTTAGTAAATTTTATATCAAGATACTAAAGGGCGATTATAATATGCCGAAGTGGTTAACTACGTGCTCAAGACATTGCTACCGTAAAAATAATTTTCATTTTTAAAATTTACTCGATCAAAGGATACCTACTATACAGTCATACAACCTTTTCAAAGTATATTTTTTCATTCGAAAATAGTAATTAGACTTTTCCATTGACGTACAATTTCGCAATTTGGCATAAAGTAAGGTCCAAAAAATTTAAAAATCGCTTATCATTTCTAATGACAATGAAATATCACTGACTTATTTATTTATTTTTTCATGTATGAAAATTACTTTGTTTCTCAACGAAATTCCGTAGGAATTATATGAAAAAAAAATATTTTTTGCGAATGAACTAACAATTACACTTGCATAGTCAGTACACCTATCATAAAGGTGGTCTTTTTGGTGCTGAACCAAAAGTCTATTGTCAATGGTACTCGCTTCCAAATCAAAACTGTTCACTTTCGTACCTACCTACTGCACGCAAAACTACTAAAAAGCGAAAGAAAAATGCTGGCTCACATTTTCCCGCTGTCGAAGTGAAAGGCACCCTCGTATTTTCTTAGCCGCCTTTGCTATTAGTCCTCGTTACTAAACAAAACAACTATTAGATACAGAAATATAAACAAAAGAGTTCAATGTCAGTTAATATAAGTAGTTGTGTCAGGAAAAAGGTTTTGGCTGTGCTTGTAATTTGCTGTGACTTGGCATATCTACCTAATTTCATTACGAGTGACTCGCGACTTAGGTCTTGCGATAAAATTTACAACGAAACTCTATGTGTTGTTAAAAATGCTTACCGCTCAGAAGTAAATTATAAGGTAAGCATACCTACACAATATACTCGTAAAATCATAGTTATGTCTGTGGTTATGTGGTAGTATATTTTCGATATTCGAGTTTTGTATTGTAAGCGTTATCCGTTATTCCTTCTTTGCTCCGTTATTGGCTACACTCTGGCCAGTATTGTTCAATGATTTATTGTTCGGAAAATTGAAACGCTGCGCCGTGTATATAATGAAAAATCGGCACCACATGCAACGAAATCCCTATTCGTGTCTCTAACGCCAATCTGTCTTTTACAAATAAGAGTATGGTACATAGCATAATAGTAGATAAAAAAACTGATAATCTTAATGTATGTGCTTAGCAGTGGCGTGGCGTCAAGTATATCAGAAGGCAAGCCGAAAGGAATTTACCTAGCCTTTTCCTCTAATGCACAATAAAGTGCCCAACTGACTTAAAATAGGCAAGCCGGTGGGAATCGAGTTCTATTCTATGAACGCCACGCCATTGGTGCTTAGAGAAGCGACATAATGATTTTGAGTCCTTGGATTTCTAAAAATTCAAGTTGATTCAATTTACTGCTTTGCGATACGTCTGGCAAGATACATTTTTTCAGCCACTTCAAACATTAGATATTTCTTTTGAGTCTAATATTCAGTCAGTATTAAAGTTAAAAAGCACTCAGTCGTAGCTTTTGCCCAATCTTGTGTTTTAATAATTTTGTTGAATTTTGATCAAAGGCTTGTTTTCACATTTATTAACAGCGAAACAGTAATATTAACAAGTAATCGTACAAAATGAAAATAAAATCATTTTTATTGAGCCTGTGTCTTCGTACTTGTTGACAGTCAGTGATAAAGAGCCAAGTCATTTCATCAGTGTGCTCCAGTGGTCTCTTTACATTACTTATCCTTAGTTCTTGCATCGGGAAAAGTAATATTTAGTAAAAATATGCGTGAAGTCGGTGCCTTAGCTTAAATAACACCAGGCCGAACAGATATATAGGCAGATAGAACAGAACCACTTCTGCCACGCATACACCACACAAGGGTGGTGACGCGGGCCGAGGCACCGACTTCAAACAGATAAGGCAGTAGGTAGCGCTCACCAAAACATTCGAAATTTCTATAGTAACGTAATTAATACAATTTATTATGAAATCTATAGGCGGAAGTAGGCTACATCTGAAGGCGGTTCTATTTTTTTCTTTATAAAAACGCCAAGAAAGTAATTAGATAAGAAAAGGAACTCTTACAAAGAATCCACGTTAAATACTTTATCTTCAGTAAAGTAAAGGTTACTCTGGCAAGGTAAAAGCAACCGTGACAGATGAAGCCGGGGGTACAGGCTTGATTTGCAGGATATATGTTGAGTGTCAAGGATCGCGGCGGATACAGCACATGCGACCGAGCGCCGAGCGCCGAACAAACAGCTTTGCCGCGACCCGAGCGAGGAGCGCTCACATGTGTGCACAAAACTCTTGAACCGTGTACGCAAAATTTTACGGTTCCGCTGTTTTTCTTAGTATTTTAATGAGTTTATTTTCCAGTATTATTTCTCAACGCTATTCTTAGGAAGTTGGCAGCGAAACATCGCGTTCGCGGATTTACTGTCAACAGGAAAAGGAAATTCTATTAATTAATGCGTCTAAAAATCATAATTTAATCATTTTTAGTATGCCCAGAGGCATGATCAAAGGTAGTTCATAATTATTTAAAACAAACAAGAACGGCAAGGCGTGACTTAATAGGTTTTTTACCGGTTCAGCTTTTTCCTGCTGCAGTGGACGTCTTTTGAGCAGTCTCCGCTACATGAAAGGGCCGCGCTTGCAGCTCCGGACCGCTTTCCGCAAACTCCACCTCAAGCTGGATCATATTTCGGCGGGAAAATTTGCAGCAATGAATCTTTTCAAACTTTTGATTATACACATTTGTTACCTTCTGCCATTCGTCAAGTCAAAGGGGTTTTATTCCATCTAACTTTGTAATTCAAAGGAGTTTCTAAGTGCCTGTTACGTACTTGTGGATTGAAATGTATAAATTAGCTAAATGCTTTATTAGCGAGCGTTGGGAATGAAAAAAACTTTTTGACGTATTTCTGCAATTGAAAACAAAGTGCTTTAGGCTTTTACTGCTTACTTTAGGACAAAGTTTAAATATTAGGCAGCAGCGTTTTTTCTACTGTTACTTAGATTTGTAAAGTTATAGGTAAACGATTATTATAATTCACGAAAATATACAGAGATTTTGCCTCTTCCGTTCCCGTCTTCTAGGTTTTTGCCTCGGATAAAAAGAAGGTGCCTTTTTAACTGAATATTTAAAAACTCGTTGTCAGCCAGTCAGTTGAAACCTGACAACAAAATAAGCAAGGTTCTTTGTTGTTGACGAAATTCACGAATTGGTTCAAGGCCGATTTTAATATTTCTTCACTGGCTGAATTGATTTCAATGGCTGTCAATTTTTTTCTGCTGCTTTCCACTTATTTTCCCACTGCTGAGCACAGACCTCCCCTCAGAACAAGAGAGCTTGGGCTAGCGGTCCCCCCGTTAGGCAGAGAGCGGATGAGGAACTCCATACACATCATTATTGAACTGCTTTGCAAGGGTGTGCGATTATCACAAGATGTTTTCTTTCACCAGAAAGCTCATGGTAATATTAAATGTAATTTCGCACATAAATGCCGAAAAACACAAAGGTGGCGGTCAAGTTTGAACCCATGATCCTTTACTTGGGAAGCCATATTCATTTGTAGAATAATCCAAACGGTTTCAATAAAACACATTAAGAGACAATTATTATTCTCAGGCGGTAAAAAAAACAGAATTGGCAACTGCGCCGGTAGCTTATGCCAGAGAAGAAGTCTGAACAGTAATGAGTAGCTTGTTACGAAAGGTTTTTACATTTTAATTCAGCAAACAAATTACTCTGGGGGCCCTGTGAAACCTTTTATATGTCAAAGAAATTATATCTGAAAAACAATTTCCACCCGCCAAAGGCCCATAGATAATGAATACGATATTTCGTAATTTGGTGCAGATCGAACCATTAACGTTCCATCAGCGCTGAAATAATAAGAATTTATTTATTATTATGAACTTATGTGGTAAACACGTTCGGTGAAATTCATATTTCAACGCGACTGATGCTACGAATCAATTCAATTCTCTCGGATTACTGGATTGCAATCAGCTTCTGAACAGAGGCAGCGGTAATTACAAATATCTACGGGTTGTATGTAATCGCTTGCACGCTGATACGTTAAGTAGTTAATTATTAACATTTTAAATAAGTAGGTATAAATTAAGTTCTAGTGTGGCCGAGTTATCCTAATAATTTTATGCCATACAGTGAGTTCCTCAGTATACATAATACAGTCACGCCCCTTTCCCATAAGGCAGAGACTACTATGTTCCATTTGCTACAATTCTGACATACCTCTTTCGCTTCATCCACATTTCATCTCTCTCTTCATACATGCTAGCCGGTTTCGGGTACTCCTGCCCTGCCCTTTTTTCAAAACGTCTCCTATTTGGTCCCGGAACGTCCGTCGAGGCCTTCCCCTCCCGACGCAACCATTCACACTCTCCATATAGATCTGTTTAGTTAGTCTACTTTCATCCATCCTCTCTACGTGACCAATATTAGATAGTAATATAAAGATACTAGCTTCTGCCCGCGACTTCGTCTGCGTAGAATTATACATAAAAACCTTCCTCTTGAATCACTCTATCTATTAAAAAAAACCGCATCAAAATCCGTTGTGTAGTTCAAACTCAAACTCAAACTCAAACTATTTATTGCACAAAAATGTTGTGACAAAGATGTTATTATGTTTAAAGTTTCAAACATTTACCCAGTAAGGGCACAGCAATTTACTATAAAATAATCTTAAAACTAAAACTTATTATAATAACAGCAATAATAGTTTTGAAGATATAAGCATACATACGGATTTGGGGACAGAAAAAGCGACTTTGTTTTATAATATTATGTAGTGATAGTGAAGATGGTTGTGATTGAATCAATTTGCATTCCACTAGGAATTGCTTGACAAATTCAGATTTTAAAAATCGCCTTAGACAGAATCCTGCTCTAATTGGTCGTAGTCTGATCCAATACCTTTTAAGTTTATCGTCAATTTTATGAATAAGAAATACCTATTTTTCCTTGATGTTTTCCAAAAAACATTTACGATTAATATTAAACTACTGTGATAAGAAGTCATAAGTTGCCTATAGTGAATTATATGGTAGGTGCGGTTTATAGTTAAAGTTATTGACGTTTGTTTGTAACAATGTATTTCGTAGCATAACAAATAGGCAAGTCATTAGCGGAAGTCGAATGCACTAATCCCCCAAGACGGGAGCGTAGCATGTGGCGTTGACATTTTAATTTCACCTGTACCGGCTGCCAAACGTTTTCATCAAGAAATGTTTGTTCCTGAGTTATGGCCCTACGCGCGTGGAGCTCGGCTATTTACATTTTTATTACATCTTTAACATACCTTCCACGACCTACAATCCTGTAAGGGCTATGTCAGGATTATTATTATTCGACGCAAATCCTAAACAGCCTTAAGTGCTTGTACTCGAGCGGCATATATGAATCATATGTTTGCCGATGTCGTGTCATTTCGTTTTCCTTATTAACATTAAATTACCTTATTATTTTGAGTTTCCTCATGGCGTGCAGGTCCTCGAGAAGGATTAAAGATTTATTCATTATTTTAGAAGAAATAATAGTACTTGACGTTATTAGCTTTGAGTCTAAGATATATTATTTACACGCGGAGACGAGTCTATTCATGCGCGTGTGCGTACGTGTGTGTGTGTGTGTGTGTGTGTGTGTGTGTGTGTGTGTATTTGTGTGTGAGAGAGGGAGTGATCTCTAACCGACATCTATATGTATACAGCTCCTGTGAGCAAAACAGTTTGCGTTAGTTCGGCCTGTGGACAAATCCAGGCCTTTGCATTCAACGGACACACCATCGCGACCGTATTCGTGTTCCTACTTCTATATATATATTATGAAGCTTTGTGTCTATAGCGTATTTACCGTGACTCGCGTTATGTTTTATTCAGTAATACATTTCAAATTTAATTATTTCAGCTTTACTAGCAATTCTGCGGGATTACCTAAACGTAAACACGAAATAACTGAACAAAAGATCTATGTATTACGACAAATGAATACAAAGTGAATGCATCTTTTATTACATTAGTAATAAAATAAAAACTCCTTCAGCATATAAATTGGCAATGCGATATAAAAGGAGCAAATGGGTGATGCAGCGCGGTTTTTTATTGTATGTCATCGAGTTTTGTGATCGTAAGCGCCGTGTTTTATTGTATCCACTGCTTATTATGATACCACTTTACTGCTCGGGCAGTTCTAACTTACTTTCCGGTTCAATTCGGTTGGCTATTACATTATTCTTTTAATCGTCCTGGGACACATTGATTTATTTACATTTAACATCGAACCTTTATGTTTTGTGTGCCACTTAGTCTTGACTACCTAAGCGACTGCTATCATGTCGAAAGAACTAAGTTTTTCATTTTAAACAAACGCCACTAAACGTGAGCATTAAACGTTTCAAAAACACTTAATTTAATGTTAAATTTGACGTTTAAACCTGGTTAAAACTCAACATAACGAACTACCAATGTACTAATAGATAATCCGCCTACAAAAAGTTGCTCTAAACTAAATCCCTCGGTCAAGTCGTTTTCATGAAATTTAGTTATCAAGGTAACGATTAATATGCATCGTTACTTTAAACTTTAGTTAGTTGAAGTAAGTTTTAATAAGGGTCTCTGTGTTACGGAGATGCAACGGTAATCGTCGGCGGCGGGCCGGACTCTTAACGACACTTGAGGCCGGCGCGGCGCCCACCGGCCTGTATCACAAGTTCTGCTCTCGTTTATTAAATAAATCAAGAATTCTTCCTCCCTCTCCGTTTGACGTTTGCAGAATTCACAAAGTGGCGGTTACATCGAAATAAGGAGTTGTACAAGGTTTGTTTGTTTTTGACCCACTTTCATTAGATGGTTGACTTTTTAGTAGATTTTGATATGTAGGGTTTTTAGTAGGGTTTGACGTCGATGTCTGTGTATGTATTTGTGGCCTCTCAGACAGAAACACAAAAGTGAGTCCAGTTAAAACTACACCTGGCTATGTGTGTAAAGTTGCAGGCACACAAGTGCAACTTAACTTTGTCAAGCAGATTGGGTAACGTTACACACGATGCCTAGTTCTGACGCACGTTGATGTTACAGAATTCGGTCTTTACTTTTTATTTAGGCGGAGTTTGCCCGAGATTGCATCGAGTGTGCGCAGGCTAGGGGAACATTTTAATGCTCTAAATGTCACTTTTAACTATATTACTAAAGAAGTACTGCCACTATTAAAGGTCGAAAGTGGTCGTAATTAACGCCGTTTATAAGTTAGTAGGGCGGTAATGTGATGCTTGAAGTAGTTGGCAGCATAGCATAGTTTGCGGCTGTGAAGGGGTCCCGCACTTAAGGTATTCTACTCGTGTTGAGGTCCGGGTAGGTAAGTTTTACTAACTGCCACATTCAGCGACAACATTAAGTAAATGTTAGGACACCAATTTTTTCTTTATAGTAAATGGGTTTTTTTTTTCACAACAGTATAACTAACTTTAGTTCATCATCGGGAAAGCGTTATGTTTTTTACATTTTCGACAATGAAAATATCAAAGTGTTACAAATGTCACTCAGATCAAATTGGTTTTTCAGGATAAAACCGCTAATTAGCCGAAAATCTGTTCTTACGTACAAGAAAAAACTGGTTTACATTCCCCGAGGAAAGTCACCCTTAAGGTCATTCAGTTAATGAGTGCGCAGTCGTAAACGCAGTGTTGTGTCTGCTCCGTACGGCTAGCAAACAAGGGAACGGCGCTGTTACCGTCAACTGACAGCAAAATCCTTTTAGAGCTAAGTAACTTTACGTAGCTTTCTTCAAATTAAACGAATGATTACAGATGACTGTTGTTGGTCTTTTTGAGCCCTTAAATCAGATTTTGTACAAGAAAGTATCACTTGAAAGATGTTTAAAAAAATAGGTACAAGTCGGTACAAGTGCATATGTAGGAACTAGCCGGTACTAAGCAGAAAAGAGCGTATTGTTCAGGTGATTGGAACATTAGTGAGACGTGTAGGTCGTTAACAACGTTACTACCCGATTTCTGCGAAGCGCTACGGAACAGACACCTATTTGTGCCGCGGAAGTGTGTAGAGCACAATGAGAGGTGAGTTGTAACGAGCTAGCTTTATTTATTGTGGTACAAGTATGACATTGTGAAGTTACCAAGTGTGTCGTATTGTCACGGAAAAAGGGATATTATGAAACTTTGCCTGTATTTCGGAGCTTGTTGTATAAATATACATTACCCTCTAAGTATTATCAGAACCATTAGACTAATACAATTATATACATAAACACAAACTCGTATGCATAAGTTTCTTAAAAGCTGTTATTTCAGGGTCTTCTTACCTATTAATGCTAGCAAAACAGAAATCAGATCAAAAATGCATAGGGATCCTTTGACTCAAAAACAAATTATGGACATTACGGGGACACGGGAATGATAATTATTATAAGTCTTTGGCACTTAATTCTTTTCCTCCCTCGCTGTTAATAAAGCCAACAAATAGAATATCACCCAGCATTTAGAAGCAAATGAATACCTTTGTAATTAGCGAAATAAAGCGTCGTCATTAAATAAACCCTTAAGTAGATGATTCTAAATGTTGTACAACTTCGTGAAAGTTGGCTCGCTTTAGCGGCATGATTTATAATTCTTTAAAATGGTACCTATTAAAACTTTTTTCAGATTGCAACTCCTTTAACACTTTCAATTCTAACTGCAATAAATCAGAGCTAACCGCGGCATCTTTCACGTTATGACTTCCTCGTAAAATTTACATTTAAAAGTTAATTTTCTCATTCCCGGGGTTAGGGCAATTGTTAATCTTGGATTTGCTGGTGGCGCTGCGCGCTGAAAAATTACGAGGGATATTCCAAGCCTGAGCACTCTAAGCAGCTACGCTTACTTAGCCAAGAGCGTAGCACTACAGCAAGCGGAATAGAAATGACATCGTTAGTATTTCCTACTAGAATCGAAATCGCCACATTTTTCGTCCTCCGTAGCTGCACACTTTTTTATTTGTTTTCATAGGTGCTACTAAATTATGGTACTCACTAGTGAAACGTACTTAGTCATTTTGAACTACACTCTCTGCAGTTATCCATTATTTAGGACCTATTTCAGCACTCCCTGTAAAATTCCGGTTATATTAAGTGTCGGTTATCTATGATGTCGTCTCTGTCTGTTTCCTAGTAAGAAATAGAGAGGGAATCGTAGATAACTGACACTTAAGATAACCGGATCTTTACGGAGAGTGGTGAGACAGGCCCTTAAACTATTAACAGACTTAGCTAAAAAATTATCATTTAGATGACTTCACAAATATGTGGCTCAATTCTTTAGGTCGCGCGACATTTATATAGTCCACTACATTACTACTTTTTGATAAATAAATACATTGTTTTTTTTATATTCCTCTTATTAGTAGTTCTGTGATCACCCTTGCCAGTACTAAAGTAGTTATCTTCTGTGATCACACTGTGGGAGCATGTAAATCATGTTATAACTACACTACAACCCTACTACAAAATAGTGTGTATTGTCGCGCCATAACACGCGTCAATACTCTGTTTCATTGTGGAAATATGGTCAAGCAATCGAATAAGGCCGCGTCCTCTCCAACTCGATGGCTCTGTAACCGGTGTTTAATTTTCACGCCACTTTGCCCGCGGTCCGGCACCACGGCTTTGTAGCCAACTGCCGGCTAGAATCGCTAGCATAACATACAGATACAGGTATCTGGTTTTTTTGGTTTACTGACAGTGTTGTCAAACTGTCAAAGCAAGAACGCAACGAATGCATTTTTTCAGTTCGGCTGATTTTAATTTGCCTATCAAATTTCTTTGAAACTGTACGCAACATAAATCTAAGGCTACGCATTCGCGGAAAATGCGCGAGGAAGCTGAACATTATGCGAAAAAAAACACTATCAACATTAGGTACTTAATTTTTCCTGGGATCGCTCAGGGCTGCTCTCTCCTCTCGCTCCATTTATCCATTTAGTCGTACATCTTTGGCGTATGCGCGCCTTACTTTATTTTTCGGCAATGCCTTAAGATGTCATTATAAATTTCTTTTAATGTTGCGCTGTAGTATTATTGCTCATTAGATCATCATTCCAGCCAGCTCAGGTCCAATTTGTAGAGCTTAAATTTTGAACGCAAAACCATTTGGTGATACCCACAGATATTACCTACATAAACCTCACTCAAAAAAATAATTCTATTGAATGGACTCTATTCATTATGATATTTTGACATAATCCCTATATCAGAGTTTATTTACATGCAAAATGTACAATATGATTACGCTAGTTAACGCAGATAGGGCCAAAAACTTGACTACGATATATAAATACATTAATTCGTACAATGATTGTGTCTATCTCTGTCTCTATTTACCCATCGCCAGCTATTTAGTTAAGTAATCGTGCTCGTACAGCGTATGCTATAAATATGTATGTACACATATCCACTTTTCAAGTGGTAAATGTTGGCCTGAATACACGAAATTAACGCGTAGTCTGTGCCGCAAGCCCAATTTGATATTATGCCAACGAATGCACATTTAGTGGATACGGACAGAAAAATTGTGTGTGGACTGCATAAATATGCAGCGTCTAGGTCGTTAACCGAGAAATCCGGTTACAAAAGACTCGGGTGGAGTATTTCGGAGTCTGCAAACGAATTGTAAATGCGGCTAGAGCGCGTAGCGCGAGTTTGCTCAGTGGGCGGCCAAACTAACGCGGGCCGTGCGTCGCGCGCTCTGCATGCTGATGGCCGCAGCAGCACCCGGCACCCGGCGCCCGGCGTGGCGCCCGCGCGCCGCCCTGGCTGGCACCCTGGCGCCCGCTGTCCACGCAGTGTCACCCCGCTCTGCAGAGCATGGAATGTTTGCTCAAACATCCCTTCCCCTAAACTTTCTCTAGCCGCCAAAGCCCCCCGCACTAGGACACACCCCTAATAATATATTAATTCGATTGATTTCCAATTTTATTACAAGTTTGTTCGCATTTATCGAAAATCGACTGATTCTCCAATATTGTTCCGATGCGCCGATGTGTGAATTCATTTGGATATTCAATTAAAGGCACGAGCTATTCCTAAAAGCATTGCTTTTGAAACAGTTCCAGTTTTACTCCAGTGCAGCGTTTGGTTTAAATATTTATTTATGACAAAAAGTATTTGTCTGTTGTATATTGTTAACTAAGATATGGATGATAGCAGGCAAAGGACAGCAATCGAAAAACGACGGAAACACAGATACTCGTAAATGGGTTATTAACGCGCAAAAACAGTATTTAATTTTGTGGCCCCTTCACATATCAGGGCAGCATATTAAGCCGCGTGGTTTTGCAAAAAAATAAAATCATGTATTATTATACTTAATTTGAATCACCTAAACCTATGTATTGGAAGGAATTTATGAATTTTGGGCTTTCCCATAAATATGACTGTAGCTAGAGGATTCAATCCGGGCCATTTTTCCTAATCATGATCCCGGGACCCGGGACAGGACAGTCCCGGGATTGTATTGGTAATGAAAAGTGGCGACAAGAAGTCGGTAAACAATGACAAAATCAGTGTTTGTGTATCTGTAAGCCGGTGGAACAAAATTATACGTAACATTTCTTCAAAATTATACAAACTAGTGAGTTCTTTAAATAGTCTATAAAACTGAGGTTTTTTAAACCATTTATCAAGGTTAATTTAACCCGTACTTGACAAACTACAGAGCTCAATGTTTAAAGACATATTTTTTAATTAAATTTACCGGACATTTTATGAATTACTTAAGTAATTAAATTGCGAAAATAAAATCTAAGAAATAACAACGCTCAACGTTTCATCTCCACGCATGCTTCTAGATTTGTAACACATAATATTATAAACAGTCGCTGAAAAAGCACTTTCAGGCCCGGTGGAAGTGGATGGAATTATAACTAAATTGGTTAAGTGGTTTAAGTGTGAAGAGTGACAGGCAGATACACTTTCGTATTTATAATATTAGTATGTATTGTGTAAATCCCGAAAATTCCGGGATTTGTTAAATTGAATCCTGAAAATTTCGGGACTAAAATAGGACCGGGATTAAATCCTCTAAACTGCAGCCTTTGATCAAAAGATACATAGAAAAATAGGTAAGATTCAAAAACTCATCAGCATCACACGAATTTGCTAGGCAAGTGTGTTTGTAGAGCGCATTATCGCTTGATCGCCAGGCGTGGTTGCGACCAAACGCATGCCTATATGCTTAAGAAAAGTAAAGAGAAACCTAAAATCTGTGATTTCCATTTCTAATGTTCTAACTTTGTTAACAGCAAAAAAAATACTTTATTTATCATAGAAATACCGTGACATGCATCCTACTAATATTACGAATGTGAAAGTTTGTGAGTATGTGTGGATATATGAATGTTAAACGGATCTGGATGAAATTTGGAACAGATAGATAGATAGATAGATAGATAAAACGTTTATTTGGTACTGCCAACACACACAGAGAAGGAAAGGAAGGAAAGGAACAGAGATAGATAATGGTCTGAAATAACACATAGGCTACTTTTTGTCACGGAAAATTGCGTAGTTGCCGCGGGATAGCGATAAACGAATTCTATGCAGACGAAGTCGCGGGTAACAGCTGTGACATAATAGTTACAAACTTATTTTTTGTGAAGTCTTGGTTCTTAATTTTGGGTGTGTGCATACGCGTACGGGAACCCTACCAACACTACAACACTAAAAACGGTTGGACGGATTTTGATGCCATTTGGAAAGGAGTTAGCTTAATGTTAAACCCGAATGAACGCAATTCAAACGATTTTCTATACTTAAGCGAAGTCGCGGATAGCTAACGATTGAAATATATCAACGGCAGTGTAGTTAATAATAATCCAGGAAAACGCTTTTGTTATTACAAAACCATTATGAAAATGCCGCAGACGCAGTTGATAATTTTGTTATTGTAACATTTAATTGGCTATTAGCACAAACAGCAAACGTGTACACTTACCTAATTGAGAAATCAATTTCAATCCGCCGATGCCGTTAACATTGAATTTTGTTAATTAGCATAGTGAACTCAGTTATCGAATGAATGTCATAATTCTGACGGTGTTTTGTTTACCCCATTTTTTAGGGTTCCGTACCCGAAGGGTAAAAACGGAAACCCTATTCATGAGGCTCCACTGTCTGTACGTCTGTCACAAGGCTGTATCTCATAAACCGTGATAGGTAGACAGTTGAAATTTTCACAGATGATGTAATTCTGTTGCCGCTATAACATAAAATACTAAAAACCAGAATAATGTATGAATGTATATTTGTATATATCAGTTACCTATAGTATAAAGTGACCCCAGACTGCGTACACTTTGCTTTGGAGCAGGGCTCTGGTTACACAAGTTTATAGATATTTATAGACGGCCTTCGTGCGTGAGTTCGACTCGCACTTGGCCGGTTTTTTTGACGTGTCGAGCCCGATTTTAGAATACGACGGACCCGTTTTTTCCCGTTGGTATCGTATATTTAAGGCTATTAAGAGATTTGAGGCCATATTTTTGAAGACTCAGATACACAGTGGAATTCACCATTTCTGTCTGTCAAACGGTAAGGGATGAAGGTCGAAAGAAATAGAGACACTGAACGCGATTGTACGCACCCGCGCGTTAGATAAAGAAGGCAAATAGCGAGTGTTAGGCAAGAAAGGGAGGATTGCATGCAAGTTTTAATTACATTGTGGGTTGCCGAGGTACATACCTATACCGAATTCAAGCGATCTGTCAAAATTCGCAATGTATTCTTACAAGTCTAAATGGACCTTAAAACCTCTGGTGTGAGAGTGGTTGGCAGCACTCGCTATATTCCCAATCACGGACTATGAACTCCACCACTGCGGTGTAATATGCAACTATTTTCGCAACTTTATATCGTCAATCGACGACCACAACCACTCTGCAGGAGTAGCGACTTAGAAGAACCCCCTTTTTAGCTGTTCCCGGGCCCTCTGTACAGTGCGCTCAAACGAGGACGGCGGCGGCGGGTGGCTGTCGCCATAACCGAGTCGAGTTAACCGCCTCTCAGAGAGTAATTACTGTGAACTTCATTTAACTTGCGCTGCTCTGTCCAAATATCAGTAACACTAAGCACTGTACTTACTTTACTTAGCCCGGAACAAAACGATGCAATTTTAAGTAACGGGCCCGTTGGATGTGCTTAAAATATATACGGCTTAATTATGTGGGTATGGAGACTGTAAGTGCAGGAGGCTTCGAAATTGAGTTTATTTTATCCTTTAATTAGAAATGCGATGGCTTTCTCTGAATATTTGCGTAAAGCTGAAAGTTTGGGCTGCTTCTACCAAGTCAGCGAATATTCGGGTTATTAAGTTGTTTTCGACTTAAGTACCAGCACATCTTTCATAAAGAACGATTACGTAGAAGGGTTGAAATTTTAATTTCAAAGTCAAAATCAGTTAAAACGATTTTTATACAACGTAATTACAACAACTGCGATTAGACTAGCTTTCTATGAAAGACATCTGCGTCAGAACAGACCCATCTGTTCGTCTACTTAATAACTACATATTTTAATAATTACCTGCTCATCTTATAACCTTTAAATATTATAGGGATGTTAAATTCCAACAGGGGCAACCAACTGTTTTTGCGCAAGTCACATTACATTGGCCAGCACTTAGTAAATTCGAGTATAATGCGACCTCCTTACACCTCAAATGCAAACATAGTAGGGGTATGCGAGCTCTTAAGAGCCCTGATGAATTGCTCCATAAATTGTAGCCGGCCATCTTTCCATCCACCGGGATACGAGGTGAGCGGCGCAAGCCTGTTCACGACATTTAGTGCCAGACAAGACCAATTTTCGTGAGAAAAATGAAAACGCAATTTCGAAATGAAAACTCCGATTGTTGCTAGGGAGGGAGCACGGGAAAAGAATAATTTAATCAACTAGGTGGATTTCATTTCGTTTTGTTTAACTATGAATAAGATAGACGCGTCCAGACTTATTATTATTGAGCCAGATACTTAAAGGCACTATTTGTAGCGCAACTGGTTAAGGAATTGGGTTGGAATAACAAAGTTAATTGGTACTAGGTAGTCGATATCTAAGGTCATCGAAGGATAAAAAGTAAATCTATTTCAATTCAACACACTCATATTAATTAGTTTCAATTGTAATTAAGTAACAAAAAAATCAAATCCGATTCGGTATTATGATTATGACATGACAGTGCAATAATTAAATACCGTCAACAGAACATAGGTACTTAAAGTTCTTGTTGGTCTGGGAGTAAAGAAAAAACATAGAATTTACCAGTTGGTTCTCTTCCCGCGCTGATGGTAAAAGCCCATCGAGGGAATGGGCGAAAGTCTTAGGAATCATGTTATAGGCGATGCGGCTAGCAACCCATCAGTATTTTGATTTGCTAACCGTGGCTTAAGGTTGTTACCTTAGGCTCTGTCTACCACGTAAGGGATAACGACGTGATATATGTAATGTAATGCTACAAGGATTATAAACTAAACTTGATACTTCAGCCATAAATTACACCTTGAATGCGAATTATAAATTTTGCGCAGTCAATAAGCACCTTCATAAGCGCTTCCCACGTCAATGGTTTCCTGCTAAGGAAATTACTGTCGAGCTACCTTTAGCGTTACGCTTTACACTGACAGGATGATGAGCACAGCTTCACTAAGTATGTATTACCTTCGTAGTTGCTTGATAACGTCGTCTTATTAAATTAACATAAGCTCCATATTTAAAATAAGTAATGAAGGAAATTTAAGAATATGTTCCAGTAAAATAAGGACCGATATAAGGATTGATTAGTTTCGATTTGATTCCGTTCCGGGTGAATTATTTTAATTAGACAAATTTGTGAACCATGGGTGAACGTGTAAAATACCCCTTATTAATAAAAAGTAGATACTTACTTAACAAATCTGTTATTATTAGCCGAGTCGGCTAAACAATTTAATGTAGACCACTAGTACCAATTTAACTAAAAATTTAGGTAGGTACTTACATACTTTCGCCGCAGCCATGCGTTGACTACAGCTACGAAACGGTATTTCAAAAATTTAAGAATACTTCAAAGATTGTTGCCTAGAATGCACCGGTCCCAACGCTGCTGTCACCCCTCTTACAGACGAGGGGAATCGTGATATAGTAACTGATGCAATCTTTGCTGTAACGTTCGAGCACACGAGGAGGTTATCCAACTCACTCGCTATATGTTTTGTAAGTCCGGCAACAAGCATAGTTTAATATATCTTGGTGTCAATTACAGCAAAAAACTATTTGAGTCAGGTTAAAGTTTAAACACTAAAATTACACTTTTTACTGACCATTGGAAATTTCCGGCGGATGAATAATTCATTCCGTCGTTTTACAAGGATCGATTTCATGCACTGCGCAGTTAATGTTCTATTAGTAGAGAATAAATATAAAAATAGTTGATGTAATCCTATTCTATTAAATTGAAAAATAAGGAGTCAATGTGCAATTAATAAAGCATTAAGCTTGGATGATTAAATAGACAAATAGATAAGCCAGGAAGACTGATTACCGTCTAGGCTTTTTAATTATAATTACAAACAAAGTCAAGCCGTTTTTAATTACGGGCAAGAGTTGGGATCGCACCTGCAGTCGGCTTGGTTTCGGAGATCACGATTGATTACGGTTCGTAGGATTAAATGGATGAGCGGTGCTTAGGGCCCAGTCACCGCAAATTGGTCATTCAAACTCAAATGATCGTAACATTATCATTGTGTTCTCTCGCTGTGGCGCCGCTAAAAGCTGAATTCAAAATACGCGGATGTTACGCGGCCATTCTTGCAGGCAACCACTGCCACGATGTAAATTGGGGTATCCGGTGGAACGAATAATAGTCCGATGACAACGTTGGCAACGCATAGAGCGACATCTTTTCTGGCCCTTTTTTCGGGAGGCAAGGTATTTATAGCTTCCACAACACCAATCTATACTCATACTCATGTCAAAATTCGATACGTTCCTACGAACTCATACCAAAACAAAACCATCACGCAAAATGAGATTTCGTTTCATAAAATATTTACCTACGCTCTCGCAGCTTCAATTGCAACCTGCCGATCATATAATGTGACAGAGGGAGAAGCCCGCATCACAAAGCTCATAATTATGTCATAAGTGCTTTGTGGTACTGTTGGTAATAGAACTTAATTGCGGCTATCGGGTGCGTAATACTCTAACCACGCAAAGTGAACTTTTTCCTCAGTGATTATAAGGTCTATTAAGGTAAAAAAAGCAAAAAAAAGGTAAAAAAAGGTCAAGGTAAAGGTATAAAGGTAAGGTAAGGTGTGAAGGTTCAATGTCGTGTTTCTTTAAATTACGTGCAAAGGTTATAATTGTGCATCCTTTTCCTTATTGTTTACGAAGTGGATAGCTTGAATAGGAAAACAAAAATTTAGATAAACAACAAGGCAATCAATATTTGTCGATACATACTGTGATAAAAATAACGAGCACAAGCAATATAGGTACGTTGAAAAGTATATCTGCGTCAATACGGATTTGTCACATAATCTTTTTGTCTTTTTGTCTTTGTTACATCAAAGTAAAGAACCGATTTCCTATGAAATTGGTTTTCTAAGGTACTTTTTAGGAAGTATACCCGAAATGTTTCCCAGGCTATAAGGAAAACGATGTCGTTACGTTGTGCACAAAGTCAAGGGCAATATTAAATACGTTTGTACTAATATTGACTAAGACAATGACCTAAGACACTAAGTAATAGGCAAAGATGACGCTCGATAATATTAAAATCGCGTCGAGTTTAGAAAACAGTCTTTAGAAACGTACTTTACAAAATAATCTCATTTCTATCTACTGATTTTTTCACGATAATTTAAGTTTTTTTGTCACAAAAGTATTCTTGTGGCTACTCACCTGCCCTATACAAAAGGCAATCAATCACACAAGCGTTTCGTAAGAGATAAACCCAATTATAGGTGCTTTGCGGTAAGTGGAAACTCTTAAGCTACCTTCAATAGTTTTCTAACTTAAAGGTCGGCGTTTCCGAGAATTTGACATTAACATCCGTACCTACTGCCAAGCAGCGGGTAGTGACCGTGACGATCTGAATAGAATATTAAATAAGTATGGTAGTTTCAATACTTGCAACTATATTTATGTTATGAATAAATAATCGACAGTGAAAAATACTAACTTAATGTATTTAAATCTCAAGTAGGTATCGAGCGCTTTTCACTGTTACGTTTTAATTATGTACCAAAACTGAAGTTCAGTTGTGTGTACTACCAAATTGGCAAACTGCTTACCGTGTAGTCAGCGTCTGCCGTGGATGAGGGGCTGTAGAGTTCAAAATGACTTGAACACTAATTTTGAGCACCACAATCACTTATCCATTTCTGCTGTTGCCATATTATAGACCGCGATCAGAATGGGATTGAAATATCTGTTTATGCTTTCAACGCCATCTAGCCGTAACGCGAAGATTAAAGGTTTAACGACGCCGGCCGCGAGGGGGCGCAGCGAGCGGCTTTACATTCAACACGTCGCTTCAATCACTCATCTTCTCCATATAAAAACGACGTGATTAGCACAACCACTAACTCACATTTTGGTCACTGCATTGTATAACTCTAATTTAAAATCAAAAATATGTACAAAAGTATTAAAATAAAAATCATCGTATAAAATCAAAAATAAGAACAATCCATTGAAGAACTCCTGACCTGAAGTTTGCAAATACGCAACCCACAAATGTATCTGTCATTTCATATATATTTTGACATAAGCATAATAGAATAACTGTCAGCTCCAATCCTGTTCGCATTACGGTTTAATAATACTAACCTGTGTTACGTATTAGATGACGATAAACTGGATTCTGCGAAAACCAAGGCGCGGCCAATCTTGTCGTACCTAATCGTTGCGCAAGGACCAAGGACATATAAAGCGTTCTTTTCTTATTAAGGTAGCGCATGTCTATAAAAATGCTACTTACCTCCGCTGGGCCCACCTAGCCATGTCTATGTTTTGACAGGAAACTGACTAAGCAAAATGTAGCTCCATTGTCAAGGCCTACCGGATTAAAACTAGATCTTGCGTCATGAGCGCTGAGCGCTATTCACTGGGACATTTGTGAACGTATATTGACAGCATAACGTGATGGTACCAGTCGGAACTCGCATTGTTAGTTCTGTTAACATTCGACGCAGTTGAAGCTGTTTGCTACAAATACGTGTAATGTAAATAAACATTGCTCCCGTTTATGGAGTGTTTTATTGCTACACTATCCGTGTACAATAGTTAACGGAGACGCGTAATAAATTACGGCGTAGCTACACGTGAACCTGATCTGTTAAAGAGTATGTATTTAAATTGTGTAGTTACGTAGGTATCAAAAGATGGATACGGATAACCTTAATTTGCTAATCCGCGATAGAGAGAGGTCAAGTCATGCAAAACAGCTATTGCCCGTTGAATCTTTTTTTATTCATACAGTCAATGCTTTAGAAAATGAAATAACCACCAACGCCGTAAGAATACTCCGGACTCCTCACCACTATCCACAAAGAATGTTAACACTCCGATGAGAGGTAGCAAAGTAACGATTAATTTATACAGTATTTAGTAAGATAGTTACTATTTGTTTTGAAGTATTTGATATCCCCTACTTTAAAAAAAACATTACGCCAAACATTATATTCAGCCACCTATGTTAGTATATCAGGGAAAACGGATATTAGAAACAACTAGATATGAAGCCAAATCAGATTCTTAAATGTGTATTCTGTGAATTCCTTATGATTACTAAGTATAGATAGACGAACGAAAGAACAAATTTATTTCAAACAAGTTTTACTTTGTTTTAACGTAACGTCGTACCTATGCGAAATGCGAGCCGACACTTTGGCGTAAAAAAAACAAATATATTAAAAAAAACTAATATTTTTAACTAGAGACGGAGCCACTTTAGTTGGTTGTTCATTTAGATTCCTTTGCGCCACCGGGAATATGAATAAAAGATTCAGACCATAGAAGAATTTAAATGCAATAGAAGTTTGCGTTTATCTTTTATTGTAGTGAACAATTTGCTTTCTGGTCCGCAATCGCAGTTTCAGTCGTGTACGAGTACGATCTTATTGTATTCCTTAGATGCTGATAGGAAAGGTAGGTTTAATGTTTATCCGAACTCATCACTATTGTTCTCTTAGGTTATTTCAGTCAGAATCGACGCCCCTTGCTTGTTAAATGACATTCTTTATTGCAGGTTGAGTTTGTTAAATATTTCTTTCACAATTCTGGTTAGATGCAATAACGATGACAAGACAGAGTACTAAATGGTACTAAATCAGGTAAAAGGTAAAGGCACTAAATCAGGGACTTAACATCTTCTTTTATGCATAACTTCAAGTAAGTATAGGAATTAAGGTGTCTTGGTTTGTGCTGGGCTTAAATCGAATGGTGTTATACGTAGACTTCAATTTGGTAGTTCAGCCCGGATCCTCGCTCGCTTTTGAGCCTAATGTTGGCGTATGAGAAGCCGACTCCTCCGGCTGTGACGGTTGCGATGGCCTCAGTGTGGTCCAAGTCCCGAGCGATGATGCCCTGGAAAAAGGAAGCATATTTTGTTACCAATCCAACAATTTGGTCACCGAGTCTTCTACTTCTTTGAACTTTCTATTACTTCTTTACTTTCCACAAAAACGTAATGTCTGCATCAACTAAAGTGGTACAACCACGGTGTTAGTCCGAATTAGATTTTGTTAATGTATTTTACATTTTGAAATTATAAACTTTTTTTGCTGTTGTCACTTCATTACTGCATTGATTTCTTTATTTAACACTAAAGTAAATTTTCTAGTATAACCTCACTGGAAATATTTGACCGTTTTTTTATATACAATACAACAAGGAAGGTAAACGAGCAAGTGGGTCACCTGACGGTAAGCGAGCACCACCACCCATGGACACCCGCAACACTAGAGGATTGCAGATGTGTTGCGAGCCTAGAGGGCAAGAATACACATCGGATAGGTGTTTGTTAAAGTTAACTAATGATGAGAAGTATAATATCTTTTGGTTAGAGATTTTGAATCGATCTATTTTATGATACTCAAAGGTAGAAATAATGTTAAAAGAGAGGTCATAGATTAATAATTTGGTAACTTAACCTAAACTAAAATAAAACACTCGTCGTTAACATACCTGAAACAATATCAATTTGAATCCAAAAACAACTTGGAAGAGCCCCTGCGTTACCATTGTTAATTGTATCATAACAAAATTTAAATACCTGGGTACATACGTGTGTTTTTTTAATATTAAAGTACCCATCGAAGTCGGATACAATATTCTGTATTTTATTTCTACGAGTTAATTATTAGTTTCATGTTTTAATTATGTATCGATATCGACTTAATTATTTAGGCTTAAATTCCCGCGTGGGTGGGCTCATCAAAAGCTACAATAAGTACTTTCCTAATTAACGCATATACTTTTCTTTGCGTTGGATATTGATTCTATTTATTATTATACAGTTAACAAATAAACATGACACTAATCGACAAAAAGTAATCTTCTCTTGCCTACTTCATTTTTTTTAAGTATACCTACGTATAACCAAGTAATATACATAACTAATTAGATTACAGTGAAACTTCATCGTATAACATTGCCTGCGCAAACAGTAGGTAGTTAGATAGTGTATATAGCACTGATGTGTCGGATAAGAAACTAGGGCCTACCTTGATAATTTGTTGTGCGGGATCAGAGAAAAACACCTCCTTTACTCTTTTCTTTAGTGGGATGGCATTGTATTCGGCTTTTTCTTGGAATAAAAGTCTGTTGTTGAAACTTGTGCCTATAATAAGGTCCTTGCTTTCGCTGTCACAGATACACGACAACGCGATGACGAGGAGGACGGCGGCTGTCTTCATTTTATCAAATTTTATACTATTATGAAATATGTATTTGATTTAAAGTATAGTCTCGGCAATAGCTGGCGGTCGACTGGCCAGTATCGCGATCGCTCTGGTCGCTTCGCCTGTTTACCTTCTATGTATGTACAACGAGTGAGTAAGCGGAAAAACTTATTGACTGTGAATTGGATAAAAGGAGGCAGCCGAGAACAATGGACGATTGCTCATTAGATTTTCAAAGTACTTATGTGTTCATCGACGCCTTAAACATGCACTCAACCGCCACACGTAGATGACAATTAATATTGAACAGTATTTGAGCAAAAAAGTACTATTTTTTAAAGCATACGTTTTATTTTTACTAAGTTATATTTAAGGTAGCTTTAGTTTATATCTGTATCAATACTTTTGTAATCATCAAAATAAAGAACCATTATAAAATACATTACATGCCATTTTTTTAAAAGAAAGAGTTAAAGCTTCATTATCGTTAATCTATTGTTCCTCTAAGTGAGGTAATAAAGCCACTTGTTTATCTGTAATTATGTTCATCAAGTATTTAAGGTGTACATTTTATTTTTAAAGAGACGAGGCTGTTAATCAATTTGTTTAGCCAAATTTGATATTCGCATAGTTGGCTGCACAAATAAACCAATTACCTTAAACCATTTGGATACTAATTTGGAGCATGAAATTATTAAAACAGTAATATTTTTCGAGCACTTCTACGTTGCCTTCTTCTTGAAAGATAAAGATTTGATTAACAAGAGTTGGGGACGGCCCAGATATCTAAGGTCAAAGTAGCACTGCGATATGGCTGGGAATTTGCTTAAATAAATTGGTACCTATTCTGCTATAGCTATAACTATAAACGCTTTGTAACTTAACCTTTGTTAGTCTTTACTGTTATCACCTGCCGAGGTTTAAGATTCATTTGAGGTGTCTCTTCTTTTATAAAGCCCCTGACATACTTAGTTGGACAGCTTGTTCCGCCAGGACGGCCCCGAAGAACTCACAAACACGCGCATCCCGATTAATGATATGCCCTTGACGATATTTCTGTGGCTGACAACATTGATGAGTTCTTGGATTGTACCGGGATTTTAGGATTGTGCCCAGTGACTCTAATAAGCTAACATAGAAATATAAGCTTACATAGAAATTCCCGTGGAAAATTTTGTTTAATTACAAAATTGGTAACGGTTTTTTTTAAAGTATCCGGTGACTAATTTTACACAATGCAAAAATTCGCGTCTGTTGTATTTCGACATGATATTTAGGACAAGAAAACAAACAGTCAGACTTGTGATAGATAGTAATGTGTGCGCTTAGTTTGAGCTATGGCATATTTTCATTGGGTACTTAATATGTATATTTTGCACGACTTCTCTGGTGCTCTTGTGTGTATTCAATATTCATGGGACACGGTGCGACTTTGTACCCTTAATAATGTTATAAAGAGCTAGCAATACCGCGCGGCAGTATCATCAACCTAAATGTGTACTTGGAACAACATGGTTAAAATAACTTTAAAACATACGTCGAATTGCACAAGGCAAGGTTATCTGGCCGTCGCGTGGCCCCGCGCTTCAAAAGGTGCAGTGTGATCTCAGCGCCGTAATAATGTGACCTGAATGTCGCAATAACGCTTCTCCTGTGGGGTTGCCATGTATGATAAACAAAACAACACGGCAAATAAGCCTTATTCTTGTAAGGAGGTTGGGTAAATATTAGTAGCATAACGTTGAGCTTAGACCTTGGCTCTTGTTAGGTAGGAACTTTTTGAGAATGCTTAAAATATTTAAAGAAATGTTTGACATATTTATACTTTTCATATATAAAAGCGTAGTTTTTTCGTTTTAATTTTTCCTTTTCTGAAAAGAACGTAATTGCGAAGTCATGTCGAGATTTTCAAAAGAGTAAAAACAGTTGAAAAAGTTGTATAGGAAATTCAGTTAATCTAAAATTATTACAGGAATCTCGGAAAATGATGACCGTGGCGTGAAGCATAAAGTCAGGAGAAGTAGGTAGATATACAAAAAAACTCCAGCGGCATTGTAAATTGTCATGTCACATTTTCCTTCTCGCAAATACCTCCAAGTATTCACGAGACCTTGATTGGTTGCGGCAGTTATACAAAAGGGTTTTGTTGTGAATTTTTATTAGTCGATTTGAATATCTCTGATTAGCAGGTGATTAAATATCTGGCGTTTAACTAGAAGAACATTGTATATACAATTTACATATTTTTTTAATCGTCATCTCCAGCCCCACTGCCGGAAACAGGTCTCTTCTCAGAATGAGAGGGCTCGAGCATTAGTACCAACCTAAAGTGGGCCCACTGATAAGAAACTTAACACAGTGACCATTGAATTACTTGATTAACCGAAAAGATCACGATACATTTCAAATTTAATTTCGCACATAAATTCCGAATTTTTGAATAAGTTTTTCTAAATAGGTATTTAGGTACCTACTATGCATAGATAGATAACTTTCTAGAAATTCAAGAAAAGTGAAACACAATAATAATATCTAACTTTACCTTAAGTCGTTATCACAGACTGTTCCAAGCATTAATTGTTTAGAAAAAACATCAACAATTATGACTACTCATTATAGTAAATCGAATATCAAGTTATCAAGAAACGTCGCAAACGATAGATTTACGTAATGTCAGCCCATTACTAAAAGTAAACTAGGTACGATAAAGTAAAAGTAGAAGTCAAAATAAGGGGACCCTTTCTTCACAACTGTCACTTGAACAGGGTAGGTAACAATTTCATAAATAAAATTTGTCTAAATTCACATTTCATTCGTTATCTACTAGTTATTGTCGTGCTCTAGTTGACACAAAGGAAATTTCGTGTAATAAGAAATGCCAATGAAACATTACGAGTTCAGAAATTGAGTTTTAAATTTCAATAGAATTATCCACATTTTACATTAGGTAGGTACCTACGTATTATCTGTCATTCCAATTATCCGTGCTAATATTTTACGTAAATGCGACTGTAACTTTATCTCTCTGTCAACCTGTTTGCTTTGCTACTTCTTCATTGTAAAACCGCTGTACTGATGTTGAAGAAAAGTGGGTACTTGGGTTAATGATTTTGGTTTTCCTTGTTGATTCAGTTTTTGGAAAAATTACATAACGTAAAAAAGCAAAAGTCACTTGGTTATCCTTAAAAAGACGCAACTTTAACTTCGTGTGGGTGCGTTGGGAGGGGAAGTCCTAGACGGACGTTGCCTGACCAAATTGGGCACGTTTTCAAAAAAGGTCAGGTCAAGAGTACCTACCCGAAACCGACGAGCATGTATGAAGAGATTGATGAATGTGGACGAAGCGAAAGAGATATGTCAGGAGCAAAGTAGTCTCTGCTTAGTATGTATATTTAAGCACTAGAAAATACTGTCAAAATCTAAAAAAATATTTCTGCAACGGTACTCAAACTCAAACTCCTTTTCATTGTTTTCGTTAAGGTTAGGTACTCTAAAATAACGTACAAACCACTTGTTACATAAAAAAACACAAAATTACTAATAAGCAACTGCTAACTTCCATAAGCGAGATATAAAAGATAGGTACGTCGTCACAGAATTGTGTAACGGTCTGTTGGGGTAGGTAAATGTAAAAGCCCGCACGCTTCGCCTTTTTCCGTTGATAGATACGATGTTGTGCAGAAAGGCGCAACAGTCTGGAAAAGAAAGTAAAACTAAACGTGAAAATAACCGAGTGCTTATCTCGCGGCGAATTTTCTCTGCACCGCCATGCCGGCATCAGCACTGAGTATAATTTATTTCCTGTGAAGCAAAGTATGCCGCTGCCGCCCGAGCCAAGAGCGTTTGTACACATTAACGCGGCATAGCTCATGAAAAATCGCTTAGGATAGACGCTAGCAAACTCCATTTACATGAACACGATGCTTTTTATCCTTTTTCTGTGTTTTATTTATTGAACTTGCGAACAATATTTACGTTTGGTTACGTCGATTGAAGCATTTTTTGCTCGCCGTCGCACCTAAGCCTGGGCAATTTCGACCCTTTAATCTGAGTTTATTGCTGTGCCGTCAGTTACAGTCGATATTTATTCTTGAGCCTACATTAGAATATTTAAGGATTATCCTACTTTGAGTACAATTTATAACGGGATTAAGTATCAGCTTAAAGTTGTATTGATTTAGAATTTGATACAATTTTTATGAACCTTTCTTTAACTGTCAAGCGTATTTTCGGTTCATAATTTATGTTTATTTAGAAGCACAGACTCCGGACTACAAAAAAAATTAAAAATTAAGTTCTGCAAACAGGAATGTGAGACTGTTTTTATGTGATAACACACATCTGTAAATAAAAACTGCATTGGTATTCAAGTGCAGGCTTCCATTTATCCTTTGCCAATTGTACCATCAATCGTATCAACGAGAAAAACCACCTGTTCCAAACCGACACACATTTCAAACAACATAGCCAAGATTTTAATACCGGTTACATCGCCTAGTAATTCGGGTTTAATTTCACAGGAGTACAGAAAAGCGGCATTTTCGGGATGTTTCGGTCACTCGCGCTGCATACCGCGCCGCCGACCGTCGCTATTCCCAGACCTACCGTTTTAGTCAGCTCAATGTAAATTTAATTCTGAATAGCTGGTTTGATTGCTAGCTAGCCACCCGCTCACGATCGAGAGTCACTACAATCTGCTCACTGGGCAAAGGTTAGCTTGTCTGAAATACACAGGGCAGTAAGCCTATGTTTGTACCCAGTAGACCGAGCGTCATGCGAGGAGTGTTGAATTTTCGAGCATTGGAGCTCAACGACATAGCGTTGACACAAAACCGTAACTATCCAATCTATCTATGGTGCGTCTATTTTCTTAATGCTCCTCGTCAAACTTCGTGTTATGACTGTTGTCGGGTTGCGATCAGCTGCATAGGTCTAATGACTGCAAAATAGAAGTAGGTATAATTTTCCGATTGCCACGGTAAATTGAAAACATTTGGAAGAAGAAAATAGACGCACTGTAGGTACATCTGCTCAAAATAATCTTCTTAACATTATTGAAGTTAAATAAAAGGTCAAATAATAAGTTAAATTGATAAAGATGAATGTCTGGCTTTTGGAGTCCTAAGAATAAAATTCTATTTACCAAAACATGTAAGGGTGGCATTTATTGACTAACGAATAGTATCTATTTGTATTTGTTCTTGTAGATTCCATTTCTCGAATATGATTAAATTTTTCTGGCGTACCTATTGAGAAAATGTATAATAATTATGATGACCAAATGAAAGAGTTCATAGAGTAGTCACATAACTCGTGTGGGTAGAAAAAGCGACCAAATGCAAGTCGCACTCGCGTAACGAAGGGTTCCGAATCATCGCATACATTGCCATTATTAAGATCGACTAAAACAGAAACAGCACAATAACAGACCGACAAACGGACGGACACGGGGACGGGCAGATACGCACCGTAGTCTTAGTAGCTAGGTCCCGTTGGCACCCTTTACTTTAGATGTATGCAATCCTGAAAATGAAAGATAGTAAATTGCAATAATTTACTGGTTTTACTTTATATCTTGTCATAATCCGCCGACCGTTTGATCTTTCCCAAAGCGACCCAGATAGGATTATAGAAATTGCCTTACCACCTTTTCATAAAAATAACACAATCCCGCTATATCACTATTTATGTTTTGTCTGTGTAACAGAGGCAAAGGCAAGCAAATCTATCTAATCTATCACACCTTTAAACGAGCAATTCTTGTAAAGTAGTATATCATGTGTATAAGGTGCTAACAAATTTGGTACCGATATTTTTACAGCTCATATCTAGAACACATCTAAGTAGGTATAAAAAATTAGGTGTAGGGTTCATGATAGGTTTATGGAGAAAATAAGGGGAAACAACTTTTGCTACTACTACTATTAACGAGATAATTAATAGTCACTGATTAAGACCTCTTGAAATTTCTTCTAAAAACTCTTAGCAATGACTTAACTCGCCACTTCACGATGATAAATGAAATGATCGAATCTCAATGTTATGCTATTTATGACAAACGTAACTGTTTACATGACAGAAAGTGTGAAATGCAACATCTTGTCAGTCAATTGCATTATTTTTAGACAGTTTTGTTGATGTGAGGAACCATCTCTGAAAATATCGGTACCTAATTTGTTAGCACCTTATTTATACATATATAAAATGCTTTGTCCTGACTGACTGACTGACTGACTGACGGATCAATGTACAGGCTAAACCGCTGATCGTAGAGACCTGAAACTTGGAGGGCGTGTTCCTCGTATGACGTAAGCATCCGATAAGAAAGGATTTTCCAAAATTCTACCCGTTTGAGTTAAAAAGGGCCGCACCTAAACCTAAATTAATCATCCAACGTTGGTTTTACTACTGCTGGTAATGTAACTTGGTAATGTACGAAGAACATGCTAGAAAACTTGACTGACTGACTGAGAGACTGATTCCTGCAATCAATAACTATTTTATGTCCTTCCCGGGAACATAACTATATCCATACCAAAATTAGGTGGATCGGTTCAGCGGTTTAAGCGTGAAGAGGTAACAGACAGGCGTACTTTCACATAGCTAACCTAACTTAAGACAAAAAGAAATATACATAATAATATAATATCAGAATGGCTTCACACAAACCTCTCCAATATTCAGCTTCATATATTAATGCATAGTATCAAGTAATTTTACAAGATTTTATTCCTTAATTTGTTAGTTTGCTAAGTGACTTTTACGTCATTTCACCCCAATTTTTTTTTATAAAATTTCCTTCAGGCGATTAATTTTCATACAAACTTTCACCCACATTCATGAGTGTAAATTTCCCAAATTTGCTTTTTTCTATATCGGTAATCCAGGTACTGTCAACTTATAAGCTAAAGACGCGGGTATATATAAGGGTAGTTGCTGCCACTACCACTTGAGCAGGTGCGAACTACGTACAACAAACTAAATATTGCAAGATAAATAAATAGAGCGGATCCCACCTATAATTTTACGCTGTTTGCGATAGAAACTGAAAGACTGAAGCAGGTAGCTATTTCGGTCAGCGATCTAGCCTGGCCATTGGCCATCCTATGCCCACTGAAAACTAAACCCACTTGTGACTAGTTTTTCCTTTAATACTTTTGTGCCTCTCATAGGTACTCGGAAAGCAACGTTAATATTATGCTACAGACGGAGGGAAGGCGATGGATAGCCGGAGCCACCCTACGACGAGAACATAATTGAGATAAAAACTTAAAAACCAAGGTTTTGGACGGAAAATGAATTACAAGTAGGTATTGAGGCTATATGGCGGCGCATTTCTTGAATCTTTAAGTTGTGTATTAAAATGGCTTAGTTATTATTATATGTAGATTGTAAGCATTATACTGGAAAAATAACATGCGTGCTTGAAAAAATAAAGAATGAATTGTATTCATACAATCGTTACTTAACAATGGTATTGGTGCATACAGCTTAAGCTTTTTGATTAAATATGCCTAAATAACACTTTGTTTTTACTTTCTTTTAATTCGGAATCAAAAGGAGCTGTCGCTATGCAAGGGTTCTAAAACATCTCATGTGATGTTAGTGCTTTTCTTCCCTTGTTTATTGAATAATCTTTTATTCTTTTATGTTTAATTAGTTAGGTTTCTGTTTCTTTACATATTCATGATTTTTGTTTACTGAAATAAATGTAATCATTCCATTACCGAGGCCAGTGAATATTAAATTATGTATATTACATCTCTAACTCCAAAGAATACCTACGGTTCTCATGCTTAAAATCAGCCGTTAACAGGAATTACGGCTGTAAGGTAGATTAGGAAGGGTTGAATAGGAAGTCTGTAATTTTCCAGATAAAGGTTCAGATAATAAGTACAAGATAATAGATTATTAATGTAATTAAGCCAGTTGAGGCAGTAAGACGCCGTTTAATTTTCTGGTAACAAATGCAAATGAAACCCTTTTTGCAGGTTCCCGGGCCACGGCGATGATATGAGGCCACATCGGAGAGCCGAATTAATGGAGGTGATTAATTTGTATAATTTGGCAACTAGAACGATGCCCAAGGATCCTTTTAACCCACCGGCAAATTAAAAGCAGCCCTTTGATAGTTATGTTGATTATTAGGGTACAAGTGAGAGAGCACGATTAATATTCGAGAGGTGGCGTGACGTCACAGGATAATCAGATTTACTGCGGGTCGGGGAGCGCCCCCGAGATATTAACGTGCAGCCTTTGATTCACTGTTCGACACTCGCTGCTCGCCCTCGGCGGCTTATTTGAATAAACTAGCAATTTGCTGTATCAGCTTGCAGCTGACGTATGACGCGCAGCTGCAAATACCTTTTTGAACTTCTCAGTTTTATTTTTCTGATATTTTGTGTCTAAAATGTTTTAAGAGATACATTTCGGGGCTTGGATGTGTGTGTATGCATGATTGCGCTTTGTTATAGCGAATTGGGTTGCAGACTTTGCGTGGCTCAATCTTGAATTGTATGTACACACAGCAAAATAATGCGGTTAGCACAGCCACGCACACGTCTATGCGTGTTGAGTATCGACATGAACGTTAAGTAGAATCTATGACATGTGAATGTGTGAGTGAGTTCAATCATAAATTCTACCCCCTAAGTACAGATTTTTTAGCAACAAGATGAATGAGCAATGTCGCTGTAAATTACCTGTTTATTGAATAAACAAGAACTAACTATAAAATAACAATGAAGAAAGTTACAACTATTTAAGTTAGTTTATAATAAATTAAGTAAAAAATAATTACAAATTAAATGAAAATAATCCCCCCCGGTATCGTGTCACACTCAAAGGCTGAAAATGCAATATCTCCGGTTTCAGTTACTTCTACGAAAATAATGTAAAAGTATTTTTTTTATTTAGACTGTCCTAAAAATATTTTACCTAATCTTACATTGGATATTGTCATCCCCAGTGTAAGCGAGAGAACCGAATCGAAGCTTCCTTCGACCTTGAATCTTCAAATTTATGCAATCCCACGCATTGAACTATTATTACTAGCGAAGAGTAGTTACCATCTCACTGATGCGACGATGTTATATTATTATTTCTCAACAAGTCTGAGATTCCAATTCCAAAGCAATATTCCTCACAACCAGCATGGCCATTGAAATAACATCCAAAAATGTCATTTTATTATTACCATTTTATATTCCGTTTTCTTCGGATACGAACCCGGTTTCACTATAGCACAAGTCAAATCTTCGACCTGTCTTTGACCGCTAGGCCACCGAGGTATGCAAGTCACATGGTGAATTTATGAATTATGTTCAATCTGCGACTACTGTATTGCAATTTGTGTAAATAGCTGTTTTATGAGCTTTGAAATAAGGTTGAAATTATAACTTATTTTTTTCCGTAACTATTTAATTTTATGGTGGTTGCAGTCTGTTGTATGTTTAATTTTACTCTTATATAATATGTTAAAAACGCAAACGCATTGTGTTTTCTTTTAATATAATTATTAATAGGTATGACTCTTTTTACTGGAGTTTAAAAGTTGCTAGCTGATGGCTATTTTGGTCGTTATCGTCTTAAACAATATAAAGTGTTTTCTACCCTCAAATTTCTAATAATATGATTTTGTGAACAAACAACCTGTCACCGCTGGCAGCCATTATTAGCTGCGGGATGAACCGTGTGTTATACTTACGAACTGTTTAATTTTGCCTTTCGAATACCTTGTGATTGGCAAAACATGGATTTTCGTTTATCTTTGTTAAAAAGAGCAAAACAATATAACTATTTATATAAGGAATCGCTAGGCGTTTTTTGATATGGGTAAGTAGACAAACGGTGTTAAAAACAATGACTTATTATTTTATCGGTAATGTTTTAAACAACTTTCTTTGACGAAAAAGGTTTTTATTTAAACTTCATTTATTTTGCAGCGGAAGACTGTGCCATTATGGATTCACCCTTACGCAGACTTCGGACACGATAAAAATATTCGTTCTGGGCCTAAACCTGAAGCCTCATCTCCTGCCATTTGATTTGGACATTATGTAGTTGCCGCACCCGCTAGTGACCCATTTCACAGCAACAAGACACAATGCTACGTTGCAACCTGTGCGAAACCATCTGCATGCTGCAGGATTGCATTGCCGTAGACCAGCAAAAAACATGCTTTAACGGACCAGCATAGAAGAAACCTTTGCTCGTGAATATCTTGACTTTGATTATTACATCAATCAAAGTCAAATGTAGTGATTTTTAGTGATGAAGACGAAATATATTAACTTAATTAAATATATAAACACAGTAATGTTTTACAGTGCAGAACGAGTGGCAGTGTTACTTTAGGCTATGGGGTTGGATGTCATCGATGGGCCCTGGTGTCCAAATCCAAACCAAATCGAGATAGGTAGCTTAGTCGCTTCAAAGTGGAGATTATAACCCAGTGTGAAATGATGTTATTGTTAATGGCTGTCATTTAACATGTCTATTCATTTCACCACTGACTTACACGTCCGCAAATAAAACGTTTCGTTCATCTTTATCAGACTTAAACCTAATAAACCAGAATTTAAGATATTAATTATGTGTCATCTTAAAAATAGCCCTATTATGGTTGTGTATTCAATTTGCAAGATAATTATTATGTTAGTGACATAAGACTTTTTAGTAAACATAAAATCATACTGGCCTCTAAAGTGTGTGTTATTTTATGAATATTATTCTATAAGGAAAAGTGTGCAGTTTTATTTAGCTAATTTAATTACTTTTGGTAAGAATAACAATAACACAAATAGAGGCTAATACAATAAAAATTAAAAGTTGCAATAAACAATTTGAACCAATAATTGCATTTTATTGTTTTATTCTTTTACATCCTTTTTTTCTTGTTTTAGGTAAACATGAGTTTATTTTGAGATTAGTAATTTAAAATTGAAAACAAAAAAGATACACTTGTGCAGGATTCGAACCCGGTTCTTTAGGTTTCATAACTCTAAGTCAATACACCTGAGCCACCACGCTTATAAAACTGGTGGCAAAATTATGCTTCCATTGAACAAAATACCAGCAGGTTTGAATAACTATGCGTGAAGGTAGTCAGAAAACACAATTAGCACAGATAGGGCATTTTGTTGTGTGCGTAATAAGGCAGCGGATAAGTGCGGATGTGTGTATAGAATGACACACGTGGATAACTAGGGTGCCCACCGATTCGCTTTGCTGTGTGTACATGCGCATGAGTTGTAGTAGTAGTTATAGTAGTTATGGAACTGAATCAGGAGTTACTTTGCGTTTCAATGAAAAATAAACATTAACCTTGCTACTACTACTTCACTAGGTATTGCTTTTGAGTAGCGGAGTAGCTGGGTAATTTTTTTGTTCATAGTTATGCAACTGTTGTAAAAATCTGTGCCGTATTCGCCAATAAACGGATTAATGTTTTTGGCAAAAATATTCAAGTCATGGAAATTTCGGACTTTTCTGGGAATAAGCAAATAATGATAGCACGATACTTTAAGTCTAAAGTTAAATTGATGTAGTTACTTGTAGGGAGCGCACAGGGACTGAGGTCGAATCTCTGCGAAGCCCGACGGGATTAGCGTCAAACGAAGAAAAAGAGACGCGGGAAATAAGCCGTAATCCACGAGACGTGACCTAAATTCCTCCTTAAACATCGTCGATTTGATAGCCTCGTGAAAACAATTTGATTTAAATTTATTCTTTTTTTTGCCTTGCCCTTTGACAGTAAATTGGATCGCAGAGCATTTCTATTTAACGAATCGCTCTGACACGATTTGTCGCTAGTCGCTACACATGACAATGACGTAGTGCGTCCTACTCGAGATTTGAGATTGTTTGAACACATTTACTTGAGTTTGAGAATGCAGTTGCTAACTCATTCGCTGGCGGCTGTCACACTCAAAACTTCACATGCTGCAAACACAAATGTTCGTTCAAATGACTAGGTAAATGTCACGAAAATGCATAACGTTCTCGGCAGTGAATATGTGACTATAAATTGTCTACTATATTAAACAAAAACATAATTTATAGATAAAGTATTTCATTACAGTATCGATGATGCACATTTGAATTAAAATTGCTAATTTAGAGAGTGTTAACATGTCTGCATCGAATATGGCGATTACCTTTTGAAGTGCCGCTATCAAATCACACTTTAAGCGGCAACTTTGCCCTGCGCTGTGTCGCTACGGCAAACGGGCTTTTGTTTTTTCTCTCTCGCCGGCAGCCGGCGCCGCGAGTCGCCAGATAATCGAGCTAATGTTAAAGAGCACCGTTTACATTAACCGCTTTTGTGAAACAAATGAAAACTGCGCTCCAGGGTGGCGTTCCGGGCTAACAATATTTTTTTTTACCGACGGCTAAAATCCAGCATTCAAATTTACACTAAATTACCAAGATAAAGCTAATGACAATAAATAATTCAATACCTACGTTATTACGAGGCTTAAACGGTAAAATTATCGAAAAGTTGCACTAATTTAATTAAAGAGCTTTATTCTCGAGATCCGTGAAAGTCAATAGCTCCAATCTAAGTCGGCGACTGCGGAGAGCGTGGCTTCCAGACCCCCTCGGGGATAACGTCGTCTTACTATAAGCATTGCTATTTATTAGGTTACCCTGTTAGCGCGTGAAGAAAAATATATAAGAAAAGTGACGCAGTTAACTCTCCCATGGTTTTAACAGATAAACAGAAATACAACGCCCGACTTATTTTGCTGTAGCGTCTCTATAAATTAGCCTTAATGCGATATTACGTCAACACAGTCGCATCGACCTTTTCGCTCCGACTCCAACCGACCCAAATAATTGGAAAATGGATAGGAAAATGTATAAGCTGTGATCTAATTCACCCGAATTCTGTGCAATGTTAAAATAACCTTTAGCCCGGATTAAAGGGTTTTGCCTTGCGCATAATCCGGTCTTATTCCATCGTAAATGGATATTGAAGAAATTTGATGGGACCGTTCTATCGAAAAGTCTTTTTCAGCAGTGCTCTATTTTGCCTTTCGAAATGGCGTCGATTTAAGGTGAATGAACGAGCGAAACCCCCGTACACGGAATAGGCGGTGCTGAGCGGTGATGACTCCTCAGCAGGCAGCCACTCCGCGGCGTACCTTTGCACAGGCTTCTGCATCATTTACTTTCCAATAATTCTTTCCATTCGTTATGTCTCCTGTTTTTCGCCACTGAATTTGTTATACGAGTAAATTTGCTTTTAACGTCGATTTAGGACCGAACCCATCGAGTGCATGAAATAATGATCGTTGCTCCGAGTGGATAACGATAAAATCCGACTATGAACGATTCAGTGAATTTGTATTTGCAATCTCTTCACTTTTGCGACGTTCGAGTTGTAGCATTTTACGTTCGATAACATTTTAAGGGGGACGCTGGTAGTAGGTACGCTAGCTATTTAACTAAAATCACTGTAAAATATCTATAAACAAACATATTACAAAGAAGAGAAAATTTGGAATTTGATGCGTTATTGTAAGACCATGAGTTAGTTAAATTACTAAAAATAATGCTGCATTTAAAAATAAAATATGTTTTACTTATACATATATTTTAAATACGTAAGTGAGTTTCAATGTTTGTTTGTTCCGCTTTCACCCTTGAACTATTGAACCAATTGCGATGAAATATCACATTAAGAGTTTGCATTCAATTCATCATATTAAAAAACCAGAATAAATAAAAGGATAGTTTCATCTCAGAAAATTGTATAGATCCTGCGCTGCGGGCAAGCAATAAACGTATTTTCCGCAGACGAAGTCGCGGGCAACAGTTAATAGTTCAATAAATTGGCACAAGCAAGAGTAGGCTGATCAGCTAAACCAATACTATGTGAAGTACAATTTAGAAATAATATACACCCATAAACTTAATAGTATTCTAACGTATGAATTTTCTTTAGGTTTTATTACAGGAAAATCGTGTTCATAAAGATGACTACATAAACAAAATCCATTTATAAGTTACAAAGTCGAACAATATTATTACTAAAGCGTGGTATCAAAGAGGGTTGTCTACTCAGACGAAGTATTTTTTCAGAAGTTTCGCGAGAAATATTCGAGGGTAGGAAATAGAGCCAAATAGTAGGTATGGGAACTGCCAACAATACCGCAGGGCGAAGCGGTGGTAAATATTATCAAACAATATTTCATAAAATATAATATCGGCGCCCGAATAAAACGCTATATATTTCTCATATCATATCTCATAAAACGAACAGGAAAGTGAGCTTTATTTTGACATCATATTAATTAACTCCGATATTATGTAAGACAGGTTAAGTTCGCGTTGCTCGGAATTTTATAATATCTATTCACGTGTATATTTTTAATAATCTTATTGGAAAATCTTCTTCCTAATAAATACATAATCATAATAAATATAGGTATAGTTCGTCCAATTGTTTCACTACTTGCAAGGTAATTTTTCTAATACTTAGAAATATATGTTATCTTCACCGGTAAGGACCACTTACGCGGTCAAGCGTTAATTTACATAATGTACTAGTTCGTAGCACCATCAAGGCGGCGTTGGGCATGATTCAGAGGCGTTGGGAAAGACAAAACAACTTTTCTTATAATAGTTTTTTTAGAATTAGTTATTATGTCAGCTGCAACGAAGTCTTGATTCAGCTCTACAATTGTTCGTCCGGGGATTTCCACACTACCCACTCATAGATTTCTCAGTATCACTCATACCCATTAAAGTATGTTGTCACCGCTGCCACGCACTATAATGATGCACGTTTTACCACAATTAATTCCTGCATCAGAAAAAAAGGCAAGATAAGCTATTTGTTTTTAATATCAGTGGTATCTGATTGTTATCCGCTGAAAATGTTAACGTATAAGAAGAAAGTCTACAAGCTGCATCTTATCCAACCTCATCATTGGCAGAATCGTCAGAAACTTGATGGGGCCATCTTTCTTTAGGTTTCAATTGTAAATAGTAATAATCATCAACTTTTCAATCCGTACATTTCGTACATTCGAAAAGAATTTCTTGATCGACTACGAACATGCCGGTGTAAACAAGGAGGTAGTAACTATTTGTATATACTCGTAAGTAGTAATTTTTATCTACATCATTTCTTTCTCCTCAAAAACGTGCCTAGACGCATAACGTCCGAAGGAGCCACGTGTCGAACTAGGCATCCATAAACGGACGAGTAACGTGTCAGCGTTTGTTTGAGGGAAGGGCGGAAAAGTCCTTTTTAACGATCCCAGCTCAACAATAACCAGTCCGTAGAATTAAATGGTCCGTAAAGCGGTCTCGATTAAAACTGCCGTCTATATGGATAAGGCCAGTCGTTTTAGTATGTGAAGTCAACTTTTAATGAGTTTACGAGTGCCCCTGGCTCCTGGCGCGGGCGCGAGCTGCTCCCCGGCGTCACATATAACCTCATTAATTCCATTGTATCCTGCATGTTAAATGGTTTACTATTAGGGTACCGTAAATTATTTGCTGTGCTACACACGTGTATTTACTTCATGCTGAGTACAGTCGGTTCCCTAACTTAAATATCTAGTTTTGTATGCAGTAAGTATCAGAAAGTGGACTTATGTTAGGGAACCGATTATACAGTGTGCTACAGTTAGGCGATAAAGGTTTTTCGACTTCTGTACTTTAATCCGTGAATAATTGCAAGGACAATACCTGTCACAAAAGTTCACCTTTTGTTACTGAACTAAAAGTCTATTGTCAATGGTACTCGCCTCTGAATTAGAAAAAAAATATTACTTACAACAAGTTGACGCATTGAACTGACAAAAAAAGAACGTCATATTATTTCTAATTAAAAGAGTCCGTCACCTTACCACATGTGTTATTGCAAAATTTAAAAGTAACTGAATTGCAAAAGTCACGATTTTATCATGGTTTGTTAATTGAGGAATTATTTTGGGATATTTTTTGTTAATTTCAGTGTTATTAATGCAGCATAGCATTACATAATTAGGTCATATATTTCGTACCTTATTTAACCCACGCAGCGAGCCTTTTGACCTAATCACCAGATTTGACCTTAAGAACCCCTTTTATAAAATACTATTTGTAAAGCTTCTTTTCGGCTACACAATAACTAAAATTTAATGGAATGCTTCATTTTTGAGAGAAATTCGCTGGCGGTCCGGAACGATTCATCTTGCACTGCATTTCCAGGAAGTACCGTTTGAGCATTTTAATCGATGGAGCTCCAGGCGCTAACCTAAAATGGCAAGTTTATTTACTTAATACTGCAGAAGCAATTTTAATGATAACTGCATTAAAACGGAACTAAAATTAAGGTAGGTACGTATGGTTTTGGAATAAGCACCTATTTATACTTAAGTTTGGAGTCATCCGTTTTTTTTTTGGCGTGAATGGTTACGCGGTGGGAACTGGCCTACTGTCCATGTTAGAGTGTTAAGTGTGTTGTATGGAAACTCCGATAATTTTAAGACGTCAAGTACAAGTGTTGCACAAACAAGGTGCAGAAAGTTGGACGGGGTCGGGACATAAATCTAGGGCAGCAGTGCGGCAGCTGGCGGCCCGTGAATAGTTCTGTCGAGGAACGACCGCTTATGACATTCGATTAGGCTTGTGCCAAGAGAAATATACGAGTATGTTACAATTGCCGCTATGGGCTACAAATCAAAGCGTGGGAAAACAGATTCGCGTATCAGTTTGTCGGATACGGATCTAATGTTAAAATTGGAAAAGGTGCAGGCGAAAGTTTTCCGTTGTTACAATGGATTTCGGCTTCATGCATTGTAATGGTAAACGCCGTAAACGGATTATTGAAGTGCTTATTGCAATAAATATTTATAAACGTAACGTTCCAGTTCGCTAGATCACGAATTGAATCAAAGGTTTATTTTTGGGAAGCTCCATTAAAAAATACTTTGATGTTCTGTAAACATCAAAACACGAACACATGTAAGAAAATGAATAATATATTTTTGCATAAAAATAAACATCACTACGTCATAAACAGTTAACTGTCTTGCACGTGTGTGAGCGGAGTGGCAAGGTACATGCTTTTTGTTTAACAGTAACATTGCTTCGATTTGATTCTTACTTGTTCAACATAAATCGTGTTTTTATTTTATGTTAGTTACCTTTGATATATTGGTTGGTAAGTAGCTTTTCGCATAGTGTGGTATCTAGGGTCGACTTAATACGCCAAAACTTACGTTTAAATTTAAAATTATAAAACATCCATCGTAAAAAAAAAGCGTTTAAAAAGTCCTATCGTTGAGGCATTAAATTCCATTCAACAATACCTATTTATATTTTAAATGTAGATATATATATTATAGAAATTGATGGGTGATAGGATAAGGTTTGCTGGATCAAAAGGCGCTGCTATAATATCGTGGTAGTTGCTGCTTAGTTTAAATAAATTGCTAAAATAGGACCATTGCAAGCTTAAAGTTAATGTAAATATTAAATAAGATACGTGACTTTGTATTAATGAAAAATCTATGAATTTCAACCGAACTACCTAACAAACTACACTAAACACTTATCATCAACGCCTGACGCTATAGTATAGGAATGAAACTGTAGAAAGCCGTCAGAAAATATATTTAGGACAATTTTGGGGTATTAATATAAACTATTTTGCTGAAGCTAATGTAGATTTTTTTTTTTCGAGATAAATAAATTAAAAAAAAATGCAAGGACCAATTTTTTACAATTGAAACAATTTTTAACAGACGACAGAAAGATGACGTTTTCATTTCGATTACGTTTTTTTAGGTTAGCACATACATTACCACTATGGTTGTACAGCGTACCATTTTTAATATGAGAGAAACCCCAAAAAGGAGACTTATAATCGTTGTACACATGCACTAATACCTACCTTGATATTAGCTGCTTTATTATTCGTGCATTGTGCATTGTCGTACGCTTGCGTTCAACGCGCACATGTAACACGTATGCAAAGATTTATTGTTACGCGTAAAAGCAAACATTATCACAATACAAAACTATTACACTGTCACCGAAGCCTGTTGTGTTTATACATACACACGTACCGAAGTAAAATGATTCGCTGTGTGCATAAAAGTCATAAAACGTAATGGCGGATTGCGGCCGTCTAGCTTCACATACATCTATTCATGCCAACTCCCATGCAAATGTTTCTGATTCTTTTTATTCGCCAGTTTTTCATTCCCGGTAAATTTAGTTTTTTTTTTCAGGAAAGCAAATAACTGACAAAAGCCGCGTTGGAATTTTATAACCTAAGTGAAGAACATTTTATATTTTTAGGAGGTAAATATCGTACCTGTTTATGTACATAACTAAACTTAGATGCTGCAGTCATGGAATATCATAAGTAGGTCCAACTTTGAGAAAGTCGGGTGGGCAGAATTCGGTAAGCTGCGAAACATCTTCTCGTGTCAAATACCAACAGTGGACGGGACTTGCACGGCTTTGGACGGATATGACGATGATGATGACTTCACGAGTACACGTAGATATTAAAATTTATGTGTGATTTTTGTCCAGATATTTCTAAATTGTGTAGGATCCCCAGAAAATGGATAAAAATGTACATGCAATCATGAAATCGCTAACGGAGAGTCCGAAAACGAAACTTCAACGGCAAAGTTTCTTTCAGTACAAAGGAAACATAGGTATAATTAAGAAGTTTTCTTAGTCGAGGTACAGATCGTTGTTCTAGAGAATCTAGACGGTTTCTCAGCGGATAAGTTATAAAATATAAGACCGATCAAAGACTTAGCTGGGGCTCTACATTGATCAGGCAATATTAAAAAAATGCCATTGATTTTACTGTATTGATAATCGTTTTCGTCATCGATTAAAGGGTATACGATATGTTTAATTTTAATTTATTGAGTTAAAAATATCCATAGCTCGGACAGGTCGTCGCAAAAACAGATATGGAAATAGAACAAGGCTCTATAGAGTCGATACTTAGGATTATGATTACTTTAAAGGGGATATTATCGAAATTTAACATTTGAATTAGTTCCATACCTGTCATGTTTTTGTCAAAATTACATTCTTGAAAAAGTTTTGTGACAATTAAAATTAGACAATTTAAAAAAATATTTACTTATGGTTATTTATAAAAATTTTAAATGTGGTGAAAATAAAAAAAGAAAAATGGATGAAGAACTACGAGTACGATGCTCTTTTATGATGAAAATGTCCGGTAAATATTGTGTACAGCATGTGAAATTCGTATTAAACAATTAAAATATTTGTAATTTTATTTCAATTTTTATTTCCTCTGAGTTTATTAATTAAATAGATTAAGTATTGTTTTGTATTCGACATTGACGATCTCAACATAAACCATTGTATCAAACTCGTTTATACAGTAATTTTGTGCTGAGAGAATAAATAAACTAAACTAAACTAAAGAAGTTAATATTAACAAACATGTTACCTCAGCAAATCACAAAGGCAAGATGGTACCGTCAGCAACGCCTTACGATGCTTTTTGGATTGATTTGTTGATGTTTCTGATCTTTGTTAATGTTCCATGGCATCAGCACGATTATCCACGCTTCACGGCATTTTTCAAAAAGTGAGGGATTAAGACGTGATTTGTATGTATCTATTTTCCAATTGCAAACAACGAGAAAAAATAGTTAAAAAATAATTTTGTTACGACTCTATTTTCTTCTATTATTGCCGTCGTTTGTTTTGCGATAACCTGTCCGAGCTATGAATGTAAGGTTCAAGCTTCTTTTATTCTACACCGCCGATAGCCCTTGATATGAATCTTGGTGATGAAAGCAGTAGGTAATCGTTTACTATTAGGTGAGTTAGAAACTCTTGCTTGTTTTCTATCTACTTGTGATACTTATGAAAATTTGACCATCATAATTAATATGAAGTTACTCGTACATATTCTTTTATACTGTTAGTCACTTATTGTAAAAGTTAGTCCCACATTACGGCTGATAATTGCTTAGCTAGTCAAAAACGAGCCTCACCCAAATATTTTATCCTTTTGACTACATACTTCGAATACAATAAACAGTCGGCACCTCATTATACCTGCTACATTTGATTTAAGAGTGGCAAATTATGTTGATAATCGCGGTGAACTCGCCGCCATTATTATGGTCAAACAGTGCTCGATCACGTTCGACCGCGCATCATTATGGCGGTCGTTTGTCGGTGACACCTTCATGGAGCCGCATTACCTTTATGTCCAGGGCAAGTGCCGCTTTATCAACAGCTTTTGTTTTATCAAGGTATCAGTTGGCCAATGGATGTAACTCTATTAAAATATCGATTCGGATGTGATTATATTTTCACTCATTTTTCCTCAAGAAAGTTATTGTAGATACAGTTGTCATAGACAACATCAGGCTACTCGTATTATCTTCGTGGTGGATAAATTCCTTTATTATTACAATAGATTTTTCTCTGCTCATGTTATAGATAGACTTTGTACTTATAGGTATGAATTTAATGGCTTACACTTCATATTATGGACATTTAGGTAAATAGCTAAGGGATAATAAGGGATAATAGGGGGGGGGGGGGGGGGGAGGGAGGGAGGGTGTAGGGGTATAGCACGCGTCACGGAATGACGAGGATCTGGGTTCGATTCCCGGCCATAGCTTTACTTTTCGGATTTTTCAATGTGTTCTAATTTTCACAGACATTAAGAAGCTAAGGGATAGCTTTCTACTTTGCGGTATTTTTCAAATATTCGTGTTGAAAATGATATTCGAAGTAAAGAAGCATCCTTAAAATATTGATCAAAATCGTGGAAATGCTGGCGTTCACAGAGCGTATTCATAAGTATATTCAGGTAAGGAAATGTTGTATTCAGTAAAAAATAACTAGTTTTATATAGAAAACCAAACACTGGAAAAGTTCACGAACTTTAAAAAAAAATCTGTTCATACCTGAGGATATTGCAGGTCATGGAACATTATCAATTCTAGCTTTGTAAACACTCGTTAAACAAAGATATAGTAAAGCACATACAAGAATCAAATATGTTCCAATTTAAAATTTCCCGAGCGCGGTCCATCCACAAAAAGCTGAATAAATTTAAATGAAATCATCACAGTTTATTCAACTGAGATGGCGGAACGGGCGTTCAACCGACAAGAAAGCGCCTCAAGACTCATTTACAATTCCAATTAAGGACAATTCTCATTTACTTTTGTCGTGTAGAAATAACAAATCAGGTCGCCTCAGCCCAGCTCATGCCGACCCCGAACATCCAAGGCGAGACTTTCACTTTTCACGCTGGCCTTCATGAAAAATTAATGCCCATGATATTTACCCGTGACTTGTAGTTATGGGCTTGTAGTATCCACAAAGCTCGACCCCGCGCAAAGCTGTAACGTAACTAACACGGTAATTAATAGCAAACCGATCTGCTAACAACTTTGTTTTTGCAATCGTTTGTTTGATTTATAAGATTTGTCCCACTTCTAGTGGTCGGATTGTCTTGGGTACACAATTATGTAGGATAGATAACAATACAAGTTAGCAAAAAGTTTTTTTTAACGGAAATTTGGGTTGTACCAGGCTTACTAGACCAACCTGAAATGAATGAATGAGACGCCTATATTGCTCTCGTTGAACTTTACTGAGCTATATCGCGAATGTAATGTTGTGGTTTGAAATACCTAGCGATGCAGTGCAGCTTAATGCCAAAAAGGAATCTCATTAAGAGGTGTGATAAGCTTTCTGTTAATTAGTTGATTGGTTGCCTCGGGGTAGTGTCAGATAGGTTTGGACAAACAAATATTAGAATACTTAATAGAGGCATATCGAGCATAGTGCAGGTAAGATTTTAGTACATAAAAAAATCCCAAACTATTGAAACACAATCACATTGTTTTTGTAGGCTGTGTCCAATCATAAAACCGGAGCAACCGAAGCGCTGTCAGGTAAAAACCCTGGTACACCTTGCTATCTCAGGACTTATTCAGACATTGTAGTCATAATTAGGTCAGCTGATTTCCAAATTTATGATCACGAAAGTAAATTTACGTCGAAACGATAGGAGGGCGGGTTTGATAGTTATTGTGTCGCACAGACGTAGCTATCTTGCTTGTGGCATGTGCAGACTAAGAGTAGATTTTAGTTTCATATGTAAACCCTGTTTGTTAGATAGGGATTGAACATTCGTTTAAAAAGTCAAAATACTGTTCAGGTTTACTTATAAAATGCTCGGACGAAATGCCAGACGAGAGCGAGATCACGCTAGACGATTGAAGCTAGGATTTTCTTAAAGACGGCAGTCGCTTCCAATAGTTATTTGCTGGTATTTGCAGAATCCACTATTGCGGGCTTAGACGTCCAATATAACTTACTGTGCGCTAACTGAGATTTGTTGGTTCTGACCGAGAGATTTTATGGGGTTCTGCACAATTATCATTAAAGACCGATAAAGGGCAGATCTCGACCGACTATATTTGTCTCTGTCGCTCGCCCAATATGACATTGATGTCGTATGTGTTTCAGACTCACACCGTGGAAGTGCGTATTAAAAATTATAATTATTTTAAATGCCAATACCTAAAATTAGAATTACTTGACATGTGCGCCATTATGTACTGATTTCACCAACGTAGGGCAAATTACACATGATTGAAATAAATTTAACTAAACCAACACATTGGGCTACTTTGAAACAGACGTGGACGGAGTATACCTAATTACTAGCATTTCGGTGGCCGTCTTTATTGAAATAATAAAATAATGTATTGCAATGTATTTATTTATTATATTGTAATGTCATGGACATTCATACCTTGGTCTAACAAATAAACTTTACAATCCTCGAGTAAAAGTTTGCTCGGTAGGGGAATAGGTACAATTGTTCATAACGATATCAAAAAGAGTCATTTTTCGTGTCGTAATTATTTGTTCAGAAAACCATTTATTACAAGCCGATTTGCTCACTGTACATTCTGGTGACTTTATTTGCATTGTCATCCGCCCTATGTTATGTGGGTATACCAAATTTCAAATCAATTCGATCACTCTAAGAAGTGGGTCAAATTTAACTTGCAACTCACGCAAGTATGATTAGGTACATTACAAGGTATAAAAAATAAATCTAAACGACACTGAAAATTAGAACACATAATATGTAGAAAAATCCGAAAAGTAAAGTTATGGCTTTTCTTTCCGGATTTTTCTGTGTGTTCTAATTATCAGTGTGGTTTAGAAATTTAATTTGGAACGCGTACAAACGTAAAAATAAACATAAAAAAACACCTAGTAAAATTCTTGATTCATTTGATGGTATTAGGTATATGTATAAAGCTAAAAAAAAGGTGTTTTCACTTCTCATGCTCTAAAAGTAGGTCAATATAGCCTTACGAGGCGGGGCTAAAGTGAGTACTTAGTCCCTAGGGAGTAAAAGTAATATTTTTTTTAATTTACTTTGAGTGACTTAGATAAACTCAAACAGCCAGTACTTGCTTAGTTTTTGGCATAAAGTAAATTTTCAATAAGTGAAGGAATTTCATTACCACTCTTTAAACCACATTTAAAAATTATCACACGAAACGATGATAAAAATAATTTAACAATCACAATAAATAAACTTACAGATCGTTGTAATGCGGAAACAAAATAAAAAAGTATGCTTGTGTGTGGACCATTTTCATGACGGAAATGTTACGTTCTTAGTCTACGTGGACTTAGTTATATGCTTTTTCCGCATAGAAGGTGGCGCCATTCTATTTTTTTCAGTTTGTGTATGGACCATTTCGCCGATGCGATTTTGTTATATCTGTGTCTGGTTGGAAAAAAAAATACCGCGAAAACTTTGGAATTGTTGTAGAGCGTAAATCGTAAACGATTAAAATAAATTGATTATTCTCACAATGTCGTCAAGTGATAGTGAAAATTATGATGTCGAGCAAAGAGCAAAAGACATAATTGATAATTTCTTTTTTATTAAATCTTTTTGTACTAAACTGACTATTTTTTCTCGCAATTGAAGTGAAAAATAGAGTTTTCACCTCGAGACTAAAAGCCAATATAAACCCTCGGATAAATAGACACCCTCGCTGACGCTCGGGTGGCTAACCACCTCGGGTATATATTGGCTTAGTTTAGTCCCTCGATAAAAAATATACTATTGGAACCCTTAGGCGGAACCTGTGGGTCCAAAATATAACAGCTGAACTATTTTCTTTAAGAGGTAGCTCAAGCGGTCTTTTTTCCATATAAAAGCTCTCGCCGCTTTCAATCCTAGATTGCGCCTTTAAAGAAATGTTTTTTTTTATAAGCATTCCTACAAACCATGCTTCCAAATCTTTCGTTTTTAAAATAAGTTTGGTCTCATAAAACACTAGAACCTTTCTATGTAACGTGTTAATATTTACCTTTGTTTATCCCCGCTAAACAGACGCTTCGTGTGCAAATTTAACTAGGACTATTAAAAAGGACAACATAGAGTCCTAGTAAAGGACTACATCATGTTCTAAGTATTTCTGAAGTATCCTTTTCAAAAGTCCAATTCTCGATAAAACAATTTTTAAGAGCCAGACCACAAATTTTGCCTGATTTATCGACATTGTTAACGGGAGGCGCGGAAGTCCTTATCGCACAGTATCTAGGACTCTAATGGTTAGCCAATCGATTTTTCTAATTGTACTTCTGAATTGAATCTCCACTGACGTCCCCCCTTTATACTACACTTGAACTAGATAAATGGGTACCTAGTAGTGGATAGGAATCAAGGCAATTAATCATTCTAAACCCTGATTTACATTCTCAAGTGCTTTGATTAAGTTAGTACTACAGTTTAATTAATTAACTTAACGTCAATCTAGATGTAAATAAGACAATTTATCGTATTCATTATTTCTATTATGTAACACGTTGTTTTTGGTGGTAACACAACTTATCCATTAATTTTTATTATGAGAGAGATGTCTATTTTGACACTACCCAGAAATGAATAATTTAGTTGTAGTAGTTGCTATCTCTGCGATATATCTAGTGAAGTTCATGAAAAACAGATACAATACTGTGGGGAGTGCCACAATAGAGACATCTCTTCTCTACCTGCTCTGGGAATAGCGGTATAGCGTGCATCACGGAATGATGAGGACCCGGGTTCGATTCCCAGCCATAGCTTTACTTTTCGGATTTTTCTATGCGTTTTAATTTTTAGTGTCGTTTAGGAGTTTCATTAATTTGTACTATTTTATCTGAAAACTATAAGTATAACAACTACAGAAGTTTAAACATACTAGTTAGGTGATTCAGAAGCTATCTCAATATTTATGCGCAATGTAATCAGCGTTTTTAAAGTCATTGTTTCTTACAAAGAACCATGGAGCCGACTTATGAAAACGAGTCTGTGAACAACAACTCATAAGTGCCCAAAATCTGTGTACTGTTGCAAAACTGTCGCTCGACTTCAATTCTGAGCTGGTTGATTTTGAGCAGTATTTTTCTACTAATCTGCTTGTTTAATAAAACCTTCGATGTGGCTATGTAGAGCCAGTAGTCTTTTAGCCACTGCCGCCGTTAAATGTGTGACACCTGCAAATAACATGCGCAATGTTATATACACTATTAATTAATATTTACAACAGTTTAAACATAAATCCGTATGAAATATCGACCGTGCGCCGAAATTTTTTAATAACAATTGACAATCGTCTTATTTTTCTTTTTATTCAGTGCCGCGGCGCGTAGCAATGAACTACCATCATTTAGCCACCAACAGCCAAAAAGGTCGAAACTCTAAAAATTGATTATTATCCGAAATACTTACACACTGCTCGTTTTAAAATTACTCATATGTGACTAGAATTTCCACGTATGAGATTTCAAAATTTAGCCTCCAGAGAATATTAAATAATGCCTTAACAAAGTAGGTAGGTACCTTACCTATGCACAAAAGGCTCTTCGCGTTTCTATACCATTCAAACTTGCTTCGAACACAGCGTTCTTAAAGTTTACGAACAAGAGAAATAATTGGAGCTTTGCACGGCATTTTGGTAGTCGAATGGTATACGTGAGCATAAAATGCCAATACCCTCGCATGAAGCAGCCCTATCTACAAAGAACCCATTGTGCATACATGCAGCGGATCTATACAAAGGTTTTGTCAACTCTAGTCGCTCCAAAAAGCAAATATCTAAGTACATAGAACCACTCGTGCCAAGTGTAGGATGTAGGCTCTCCGTCCCATGTTCGCGACTGCACAGCAGTTAAAGCTAAAACATTTTTTTCGCATTTGTCGCCTCGGGATGTGAAGAACGATTCCATTTGTCTTCCCCTTTCTCCAAGAAGTATATTCCCAATGGAGTTTTCAAAGCTAGTTTACTGCGTCTGTGATAAGATAGAATAAAACCCTTTGCGCTCGTATGTCATGAACACGTATTTGTAGCCGCTAACTCACCTCGGATCTTACTTTTAGAAGGTTAAGGTGTCACAATTTTCCCTTCAAGTCCACTCAAATACTTTGTCATTAGGGTTCCTTACTTACCTTACTGCAAACCAGATAGTATTACTTAACTAGGTTTGATCTTAATAATGTCAATTAAAAAAGGTCGAAGTAGCCTAGTTTGGTTTGACCTATGGCCTTAAGTAGTTATTTGTGCCATAAGGGAGCAAAATTATGTATTTACGACGAGGGCGGTGCATTGAATCCAGAATATAGCGAAGGATTCTAAAATAGGATTCTGACTATAATGAGGGATTCAAGTGTCAATAGTAATAATAATAAATTTCTTTATTCGGGTAACTGGGACCACAATTTGTTAGTTACATAATTGCTTATTGCTAATGTTAGTAAGTATAAAAGACATACACAAATCACAAGATGAAAATAATTTTGCTCCCGAGTGGCTGATACAATTTTTCACACTGAGCATTATGAAACTTGAAAAAAAAGCAATTCTAAATATAAAAGCAACCAGCATGGAAAATGAGGTAGTTTTACGATTATCAACTTCAAAAAATTGCTTTTGCAAAAAACACTTAGAAAAGCCTTGAACACAAAAGTTGCACTTTGATCCCTCTCGTCAGAGAGCAAAAGATACTTTTCTGAATGAGAGGTGTGAAGGTTTATTTTGTAAATAGGCCGCCAAAAGTTTCTTTACAAATATTTTTTTAAAACGAACAGCGTTTTAAGAGACCGAAGCCAAGAAGAATGCGCTGCAAGAAACTTGGCATTGCATTCTTTACTAGCTCTTGTCCGTGACTTCATCCGCGCAGAATCAAAATCTGCGCATAATCTTCTTCCTCCCATCGTAAATGCGAGTCGTACTTTAGCACGACGAATTTCGTACTACCTATACTTACCTCAACGAAGTAAACCCGTTTCATGCATGGACACCCATCCATTTTTTTATCCCATGCGTTTGTTCTGTGGGAAATATGAAAAATCCCGTTTTATGACGCCTACGTTATCTTCAAAGAACATGTCTACTAAATACATAGTCTATATTTTCTATACCGTCCTTTTATCCCGTGGGAATTTTGAAAAAACCCTCCTTTGTGCACCTCTATGATTCTGATTAATATATTTATTTACGTTGCGACTCGAGGCAGCTGCGACCTTAGACATTTTTATCGCTATCCCACGGGAACTATGCATTTTTCCGGGATATAGAATAGCCTATAACCTGGCCGATAATTTTCTCAACAGATTAGTAAAGTTTGCATCACGATCTGTTCTGCCGTTTACACTCGCAAATGTACAGACAAACAGATGATAAACTCTAAAAATTCTAAAAAATATTGGAATGTGTTCTATTATCGATTATAAGTATCCCCAGCCATTTTTTTTCAAATATCTTCCATGTACAGACTTTTGACCCTCTTCAGCTTTATTATATGTATAGATAGATAGATTGCATACTTCAGTAAATAGCTCATTTATTGTTCTTACCATTAAGTAGTCAGTCCTGATATGTCATTTATCTGGTTATTCACTCGTTAATTTCGGCTTCAAACTTCGTACAAATAGTTCATGTGGCGGGGTGAATTTTGATTGGCATAGTTATTTGTCGAGTTTAGTAAACATTTGCTGTTTCAACAACTTTAATGATGCAACTAACGCCATCCAGTGGATCTTTTTACAGAAGGCAAAACTTTACTTCGGTAGGTAGCCTCCAATGAAACATTTGCTTGCTGGATTTCATTTAAAGCCTGAAGCCATTTTTAAACACGCATAAAATTGGCTCTTTATCACTGCAAAAAAAGAAACGTCAAACGAAAGAAACAAGCTAAGTAAAATACTTCATTCACGGACATCGAAAACTCCGACATTTTAATTGGCATATTAATCCCCGCTTCTGATAGGCTGATGAAAATTCGAAATAACTTTGTAAGCCAAACCTGAGGTTAGGGTTTATGCTATGTTTGTGAACAGAAAATGCACTTATTTTAAAACCTATAATATGCCTTTTTAGAGTTCCTTAATCAAAATGGCAAAAACCGGATCCCTTATCATTCGTCCGTCTGTCGTTTAGCTCAGAGACTCTTACTGTGAGTGGTTCTAATTTACTATAACACTTACAATAAAAAAAGCATATATGAAATACAATACATTGTCATGTCAAAATAGTCTGTTATGGTTAATTAAAGTACTCGTAACTTGGTGCAACTCACGCTAAAAAAACTGTGATTTTGGCATATAGGTAAATAATATTCACTCCATCACCTTCCGGTCAAATGGTTGGTTTTGGGGTTCCTACGTGAAAAAAAACCACGGCAATATGTATGACAAATTTTAAAGGAAAACTATCATAGTTATAATTCAAGTTAACGAGTAATAGTTGACCAAAACGCCCTTACCGTTGTCTACACGCATATTAAAATCAGCTGGCTGATAAGTAAGAAAAAATAATTAGAAATACCCCCCAAAAGCTTTTATACGGTTGGCAGGTCATGCTCGAAATTTAATTGAACGGACGCATCTCCACTCCGACATCATATGTGTCACAGCCGACGTAGTAATTAACGGCAGGGCAATCACCGCCAGAACAGAGTGACGTCTAGTAGGCTCCACGCGTCGAGGAGTATTTTCGCTTCACCACTTTACAGAGTATGAGCCCCTGGTACCGTGGCGGAGTGAAAGGTAGTTATGGAGATGGCTAGGCATTAACAACCATTTTAAATGGAAATGGATGTATAGACCCACTAATTAGTACTGGCATAGCGATCGATAACCATGGTGAGTTAGCAGACTTTTCACAAATCGTCACTCCATCTGGAGAGTGTCCTTCGGATCGCGGTTTCAATTCAAAAAGTCATTTACCTACTCCAGCGGTAATCGGTTCGTCGATAGACCAGCCCACTATCACTTCAGCTTGCTAATCCTATGTGGTTCTATATCAAATAATTTCGTTCCGAATATTATTCTTCAAAGAATCTCCAAGCATAGCACTCTCTATAGCTCGCTGAGTGACTTTGAATTAGTAGACCACCCGTACTGTGATTATTCACGTCGCAGCACCGTAGATCATAACTGGCAGGACAGACTCAACTGGTTGAAAACTTTAGTTTTCAAACTTTGTGATAAATCCAGAAATGATCTAATATGCATAATAAAGAATACGTAAACGAAATCAAGATTCCCGTTCGTAAAATGCTTCAGGAATTCATAAGACATCTTTTTTTACTGATACTTTGCGATTATTCTAGATGCGAGTTCAATGGTACTGCATGTATCACTGTGAGAATCTGCAACTTTCAGTTCCTGTCGTTCTTTTCTGGTATATTTTTTATTTAAATACCGTAAATCGGATTTTCCCTGAAATTTTGGATGGAATCGGAGCATACGAGTATTTCACCTTAATTTCAGGCTATACGGACAGAATCATTCAATTCAAAAACTGACAATACCTACGCAAAAAAAACTACCGATCAATTTTCGAATAGAGCTAAAAAAGTTTCGTGAAATCGTTCATCACACGGAGAAACCGAAATAAAACACTATTTTCTGTTGCAAAATAATTTCAGCGAAATATGAATTTAGCGGAAATTGCAAATCAAACATTCTTGTATTGGTTATAGTTTTTTTATTTTTGAATATTTTTTTTCTAACTGTACTTTTTGTTGACCATGCTTGCATTGTCATCAATGATGTATATAAAATTTCAAGTAAAATGTGTGTGTGTCAAATTAGACTTGATGTAAGATTCCACCCGCGCATAAATGAAACCACGGAAACTTCAATAAAAGCTCACGGAAAAGTAAAAATGCTCTCTTAACATCACCTTCTTTCTGAAGATGTATTCTAGACGGTCCATAAAAGAATTATGTAGCTAAGCCATTTTTAATAGTTATTTGTGCAACAAGAGATTAAAGTTGATTTTTGGTGCGAGTGTTGATTTTGAATCCCGAGCAAACGAAGGGTTCTAGATTAGAATCCTGTGTGCAGCAAGGGATTCAAAAACACGAGATTCAAAAAACTTTGGTCTCGTGTGCCACATAATTTTTTCCACCTCAGCAGCGAGAACATTTTGTCTTAACTGGAAAAAATACAACAGGACAAATTTAACCAAATTGTTTGTTTTACAAAAGTTATAATATACTGGAAGCACGTAGGTATGTTATTTATTTATTTTGAAAATAAACAATTAAAGAATTACGAATAATTAAATATACAGGGACTGAATTGTGGCGTATATATTTTATTTGCATTCCAAACTAAATTCTGGGACGCACAAAGGTCGCATTAGAAAAAAAACCCGCAACTTTTTAATGATACGTCCTAAAACTACTCAGAATTCTGTTACAACATTAAGGATTATTAAAATTGAAAATTATTATTTAGGTACTGTAAAGACTCCTTCTTTACTCTTTGTCAAATTCGAATCTTAAATATAAAAATTAAATATAAACTAGAATTCGAAACAAGAGGAAAGCCAGAGTCTGCTTAGGGCTTCCATTGGAAGCAGATGTATTGATTTAATAAACTAAAAACTTAAATAAAATGCTGAACTTACATTCAAGGAGATGCAGTTTAATTAAAAGAAAAAATAGTATAGGTAGTGTGCCATCTGAGCGACATCATCCCGTCGTAGAGTCAGTGCCTCCTCAGGGCTCTACAGTACCATTTAAAATCTGCATTTTCATAATGACGTTCTCTTTATTTCATAATAAAAACATTTAAAACTTTAACAGATGAATTGCAATTTTACGGCTATATGTATACGTATCCGGACGTTTTAATTTTTTTTTTCGGGCCTACTATCACTAGGCATAGACTTTAAAAATCAAACATCGAATCGACTTGTTTCAATGTCTCGCTCTTTTGTATGGAATAGAAAGTGACAGATTGAAAGGAAGTTCAAACCTTTCGAATTTTGTAAATAGACCTAGCACTGACCTCGGAATTTAAAAAAAATATATTAAAAAGCTACTTTGTCTCACGCTCGGAGCAAAATCGAGTTTTGCTCACTCTCTGAATTGATCAAAACCCACATGTTTAAGAGGTGCTGAGTAGAAAAATATATTTGCTTAATTAAATAAATGCGAATTTTTATTACGTTAAAATGCCTAGATTGTGGAATCGGCGGTTTTGTGCGGTACGGCACTGCAAAAACAAGTCTGGGCGAGCATCGATCTCCATTCGTGCATTTGGATATTACAAGCTTGAATTCACCCGAACGATGGCAATTGGAACTAAATTGGTTTTCACAGTCTATAAAGTTTCTGTTTGTGCCAGAAAAGTTTGATAAATTCAATTTTCAAGTGGGCAACTTTCGTGTCTCGGTGGGCGGCTCGCGCTTGATACTTTTTGAATAAATTGGCTTGGCACCGAATCGATACCTTACAATAGAAAACTTCCAGGTTATTACGAGACGTTCGTCCGAAGCCCCTCATTCGTTCATATTGTCGTTTAGAACTATTTTGGTCCCATTGAAGTCGAGTTGGGGCAGAGTAACTTATACACGACTAGAATTTACTTTATGCGCTAGGTGACATTACAATAGAAACAGGTTTTTTTTATGAAACACCGCACTAAGTACTCGTAAGTAAGATATCAGTAGGTATATATTGAGAGTTTCAGAACAGTTCCTGTTCTGAAATCTCTCAATAATGTTTTGAAACTCTCAATCGGTTTTTGGGTTTCCGTTTTCGACACTCACATTTTTCTAAAAGTAAATCTCTCAATAATGTTTTGAAACTCAATCGGTTTTTGGGTTTCCGTTTTCGACACTCACATTTTTCTAAAAGTAAATCTCTCAATAATGTTTTGAAACTCAATCGGTTTTTGGGTTTCCGTTTTCGACACTCACATTTTTCTAAAAGTAAACTATTTTTTTTTGCTACGTTCTGAATGAATTTAATGTGCGAGGGTGATTTCTTTCTTTGAATGGAAGAATGCCCTATATTTTGAGGAAATTCGATTGGACATTCTAGATAGGTTAGCCGCACTTGGTGAGCCAGAACCGCCACAACACACTAATAAACCCATAACACGGAAGGTCTTTGCAACGTTTAGACGTTTCTTATTTTATAAAATTATGGAGTTTGTTAAACAAGCACAAACACTTAATTTACAAAATATTTGTTCAGATACTAAGAAAATATATTTACGTCATGGAAAACTTTTACCAAGCACCATTCGATGTCTTGTTTGCGGTCCCTCTAACTGCGGAAAAACGAATTTAGTTATTGGTCTTCTTCTGCACAAAAATGGGTTAAATTTTCAAAACGTTTATGTTTATTCTAAAACATTGTTCCAACCTAAGTATATATTCCTAGAAAAAGTGCTTCAAAGAGTACCAAATGTCCAATTTTTAAAATACGGTGAAAATGAGCAAGTATTAAGTCCAGATCAAGCAAAACCAAATTCAATAATTGTGTTCGATGACATAGCATGTGAAAAACAAAACAATGTACGAGATTATTTTTCCATGGGTCGACATAGTAAAATAGATTGCTTTTATATAAACCAAACGTACAGCAAAATTCCGAAACAGTTAATACGAGACAATGCGAATCTGATTATCCTCTTCAAGCAAGACGATACTAATTTGCGTCACGTGTATAATGAACATGTAAACACCGATATGTCATGGTTACAGTTCAGAAAAATGTGTGCTCACATTTGGTGCACTCCTTACAATTATTTAGTAATAAATAAAGACTGTGAAAGAAATAATGGATGCTATAGAAAAAATTTTGACACATTCGTGATTCTAAATTAGTTTGAACACAATAATATAACGATCTTCCCAGTATGGTATCCTTCATTATAAATTCTGTCGCCTTCAAGGAAAGTACATAATTTAAGCAATGAATTTGGAAATGGCAACTAAGCAAGAAATCGTTAAGTCTGCAGAAGCAGTTAAGCGGAAAATTAAAATGATGCGTGACATGACATGCCAAAATGAAAAGATTCTTGAGACAGTTCTTAAGCCTATTACTGATCCTCTTAATCAGATGGCTAACCAAAGCAGAACTCCATTAAGCGCAAAACTTAAAAATGATGTTAGTCCTGACTATCATAGTACACCTAAAAAAATGAAGTTTGATCTGGTCGACTCAAAACCTTATTCATCTAATGATACTGTTTTCGAACTAAATCGTGATGATGTCTCAGACGAAAGCAATATTACAAATAAAGAATACGATTTAGCAACAAGCGAAAAAAATGAAACAGAACATGAAGAAGATTGTGAAGAAGGACCTAATGATTCATCTGATGACGAAACTATTGACTCTGTTTCTAGTTTAGATCGAAATTATTCATCTCCACTTTCATTTTCTGTAAAAGCATTTGAAGATGTTCCTTATGGAGTAAGACTTGATAGAGGTAAACTAATGATGGGATTGCAAAGAGTTTATGTTTCAGAAAATACGATAACTATTAATGCAAGTACTTACAAAAAAACACCAGGACTTGTTCAATTATTATTTAAGAAAGTACCGAAAGTGGAATTAGTTACTGGGGAAGATAAAGAAAATTATAAACTTATTTTGAATCAAACAAATGCTCATCGAAGAGATTTTGACTCCCAAAAACCTATTAAAAGTAATAGGGGTTCTAAATACTTGCAAATTATTAAACCTTTATTTAAACTGTACAGAAATTGTGAAAGTACAGATAACGTTGTTGTTGGTAATGGTTTGCCATTATTAAAAAAAGTAAAATCAAACATCGATTATGTGTATTGGGATGATCCCAATGAATTAGTGGAACGGTTAAAGTTATTAGTAGCATCAAGAGAAGCCGGTAACACTGGGTTAGATAATGAAATTATATCCATAATTGAGGAATTGTGTGAAAGTGGGTTTATAAAAGATGTTTATATTACTAAAAAAAAAGCATAAAGTAAATAAAAATTATTATAAATGAAATATAAGCTATTATTTACTCACAAATGCAACAGTTTGACAAAGATCGTACTCAAAGACGGATGGAATATGAATATTGACAAATTTGGACATCACGTACATAAACGTCTCCGTGTTGTTGAAAGCTTTATTAATTTTGATGACACTTTACGAAAATCAGCAAATGGTGATTTTGACTTACATTTTTCAAGGTTAAAAGGTGTGAAGTCTCCAGTTTCAAATGACGATGCCGTAAATAAGGAGTATGTTGATCAATTAAGTAAAGTAATTCAAACTAATTTGGCAAACATTATACTACATTTACAAAAAATAGATTTGGTCTTAAAACAAATTGAAGAACAAAAACTTACAAAAAAGGACGTAAATAACAAGAATCCTAAATGAGTAAGCAACAAATTGTGGACGAGATCCATAAAGATGCTCGTAAAAATTTTAATCGTTGTTCGGTAATACTAAAAGGGATCGATGATTTATGGCAAGCAGATTTAATCGATATTAAAAATTACGGTCACCTCAACAAAGGTTATAAGTACATTTTAATTATAATCGACTGTTTTTCGAAGTACATATGGACTGTTGCTGTAAAAACAAAGAAGAAATCGGAAATAACAAATGCTTTTAAAAAAATACTGGATTCTGGTCGCATTCCTAAAAATTTGCAGACAGATTTAGGTAAAGAATTTTATAATGATGAATTTCAACGATTAATGAAAACAAAAAACATAAATCACTACTCAACATATTCCATTAAAAAGGCATCGATTGTAGAAAGGGTAATAAAAACTATAAAAGGTAAATTGTATAAGAACTTCAGTTTAGTAGGTAATTACACATGGGTTGGAAAGCCTCTAGATCTTATTGTTAAATCGTATAATGAAACTGTACATAGTACAATTAAATATAAACCAGTGGACGTCAATTATAGTAATGTGAATATTGTAAGAGAAAATATTGCAAACGCCCGAAAATATCCAAGTTCTAAAAAACAAAAGTTTAAGAAAGGAGATTGGGTTAGAATCAGCAAGTACAAAGCGGCTTTCAAAAAAGGATATACTCCGAATTGGTCTACGGAGCTATTTACAATTTTAAAAATTAAAAACACTAATCCAGTAACATATGAAATTGAAGATTCACGTAAAAATAAGATACTAGGGTCATTTTACGAAGAAGAATTACAGAAAACGAAGCAACCTCACATGTATTTGATAGAAAGAGTTATTAAAGATAAAGGAAATCGGTTGTTCGTTAAATGGTTAGGATTAAGTGAAGCAGAAAATAGTTGGATAAATAAAAGTGCTATACTTTAATAATAAATACAAATTTATCTTTAGTTTTGCACCATTAGTTTAAAAGCAATGCAAGGAAGTGGACTCGTTAATAATTTAATTAACAACTTACCATTTGAGCTACACTTACCAGGGTACAATTATTGTGGACCTGGTACAAAACTAAGAAAACGGTTATTAAGGGGCGATCGAGGTATTAATAGATTGGACGACGCTTGCATGCAGCACGACATTGCATACACGAAGTATCCTGATCTGAAGCTGCGTCATAAAGCTGACTTAGAATTACTAGAAATGGCAAAACAAAGAATTCGATCTAAAGATGCAGGTAAAGGAGAAAAATTAGCATCTTGGGTCGTCAGCAAAGTAATGAATAGCAAGTTAAAGGCCGGAGCTGGAATTAAATCGTTAAAAACAGTGATTTCTAAAATTCGTTCTCACATTAAAAAAAATAAACCTAGAAGTCATGGTTCAGCCATCAAATGCGCGTATAATGTAGCAAAAAAGTTAATATCTAAAAATGCAAAAATACGTTTACCACGCGTAATACCGTTACCAAAGACTGGAGGAATATTGCCATTGATTCCCATTTTTGCGGGTTTGTCAGCTCTTGGTTCGTTAGCAGGTGGAGCTGCAGGCATTGCTAAAGCAGTAAATGATTATAAATCAGCTCAAAAGAACCTTAATGAATCTGAACGACATAACAAAATGATGGAATCTATTGCACTGGGAAAAGGATTGTATGTTAAACCGTATAAAAAAGGCAATGGTTTATTTCTAAACACGCAAAAAAACTAAATAGAAGGCTACCAAGAAGAGCCCTTACCAATTTAGATCTATTAATATACGCTCGAGACATTCCACATTTTCGAGGCGTCTTCATGCGTGATAAGTTACCGAAGAAACCTAAATCCGTTGAATGTGCGATCGTTAATTTAGATAGTTCTGAAAACGAAGGAACTCACTGGGTAGCCTATGTAAAAGTAGACATGTATTGCGAATATTTTAATAGTTACGGTGATTTAAAACCTCCTTTAGAGCTGTTAAACTATTTAAAAAATAGCGATGTATTTTATAATTATAACGCGTATCAAAAGAATAATACAGTGAATTGCGGTCATCTATGCTTGAAATTTCTAAAAAAGTTTTGGAAAAAAAAACAATAAATTATAACGCTTCCCTATGATACTGTCATTCTAAAAATGTCATTCACGCTATCAATAACTGGGTTAACTTCAACCTTAACGACAAATCACTCTCCACCTCTTCAACTAGATGGAGAGTACGAGTGCGGGTTGTTATATTTTTCTACGTTTAATTCTATACCAAATATAGATGACAGAAACAATCAATTCTGTTATGGTGAAAATGAAATTGTTGAAATACCTGAAGGTTCGTATGAACTTCAAGATATCAGCGATTATTTAAAAGAAAATGTAAAAAACTGCACTTTAAAGTTATCTTGCAATAACAATACGTTAAGAACTAGTATTATATGCTCTAAAGATATTCATTTTGAAAAAAATAATTCTATTGGTAAAATTTTGGGTTTCGAATCTAAAACATTCAAAGCCAATATAATGAACCACTCACACGCCCCTATCAACATTCTTTCGACAACCATCATCAGAATCGAATGTGATATTATCAGCGGATCTTTTGTAAACGGAGAACCTAGCCATATACTTCACGAATTCGTTCCAAATGTGCCACCGGGGTATCGTATTATTGAAGTACCTAGAAACGTTATATATTTCCCAGTTAATCAAAATAATATTAGTTCAATTAATGTGCGCATTTTTGATGCAAACAATCAACTTGTAAATTTAAGAGGTGAGGAAATCCAGTTGTACTTACATTTAAAAAGAAGCAACCATGATTGACTTCAATAAAAACTATCAGCATCCACCTAAACCAATTAGTTCAAATAGCATCTTCAAGAGAAGAGCATCGCCTAAAGTAAAATTAACTAAAGAAAACAGAAAGTTTTTAAAACTTATTGGATTATTAAAATGAGTGAAATACTCGATATTACCCATTCTTTTTCGGAAGACAATGCTATTGAGAGCTTTGAAATCCATTCCTACAGACCATATGTAACTACGTTTAATAAAAACGATGAAATTCGAATACCAATCAACCAACAAGACCTGTACATATTACCTTCCGCAAGTACGTTGTATTTGGAGGGTACTGTAAAGGTATATAATAGAGAAACAAAAACTCAGGTGCAAAGTATTCAATTCACGAACAATCCATTTCTTTTCCTATTTCAAGATATCCGTTACGAATTGAACGGGGTTGAGATTGACAAAGTGAAAAACGTAGGTATTACTACCACACTGAAGTCTTTATTATCTATGAATATTAATGAATCGTCAATGTCAAAGGCTTGGGGATGGGACATAAACGGAACAAAAAATACTGAAAGTGGACGTTTCGCAGTCTCATTACCTCTCAACAAAATTTTAGGGTTTGCCGAAGACTTCACTAAAATAATAATCAATTGTAAACATGAATTGATTCTTCTGCGAAGCAATACAAACTTAAATGCAGTAAAATTAAACACTAATGAAGTCTTGGAAGATATTGTTATTAATAAAATTGTATGGCGAGTACCGCATATCAAGGTATCGGACCGCCAGCGAATTAATATGTTAAAGTTAACGGAAAAAGACCGCCCGTTAAACATAGCTTTTAGAAACTGGGACTTATATGAATATCCACTTTTACCTAAAACGACTAAACATACATGGTCAATTAAAACGTCGTCTCAGTTAGAAAAACCGCGTTTTGTTGTATTAGCTTTGTCGACAGACAGAAAACACAAGTCCGATATGGATTTTTCACGTTTTGATCACTGTAATCTACGAGAGGTTCGAGTATTTTTAAACTCAACCTACTTTCCATATGAAAGTTTAAACGTGAAATTTGAGCACAACAATTATGCTTTATTATATGAACAATATGCTCGGTTTCAACAGTCGTATCACGGACGTCGCGCTGAACCGTTATTAAACATACACGATTTTAAAAGCTGTGCTCTATACGTTTTAGATACTTCTAGACAAAATGATCGCTTAAAGACTGGTCCGATAGATGTAAGAATAGAAATTGAGAGCGATACAGAAATCCCAGATAATACATCAGCTTTTTGTCTTATCTTTAACGATTGTATTGTGGAATATAAGCCTTTAAGTAGCATTGTGAAAAAATTGTCATGAATTCGAATTGTTACATTGTTGACGTGCAGGGCTTCAAAGATGATGAGAATAATTTTATTATTAAGGAGCTGGCTTTGGCTGCTGAAGAATTTACACTAGTGTTTTCAATAAAGCCGCCATTTCCATATTCACATTTAACAGATAAAGAACGTAGGCTGGTATCATGGATCGAAAAGAAACTAGGCTTTTATTGGAGTGAAGGTCATATCGATTATAGAGAATTCAAAAGAATCATTGCTAGGTATCTCGATCAAAAGAAAATATTAGTTAAAGGTTTAGAAAAAGTAAAATGGATTAAAGAGTTGTGTAACACTTGTTTTGTTACTGATATAGGTGACGAGGGTTGTCCAAAGCTAGCAGTTCTGTATAATACTTTTTTGATAGGTAAAAGTAATAATTACTGTTTAAGCCATAGTAAGCATTGTGCACTAAGTAATGTAATTTGTATTAAGAAGTGGTATTATGAAAATAATATACATATATTTTCTACTTGAATAAAATAATTGTTATTTAAAACGCATTTTACTTCATTTCTTTAACATTTCCTTCAAGCCTAAAATAATAAATCTTTATTAAAATCAAATAATTAATAAAACAATATTTTTAAATATTCATAACTTTTATTTTACATTAGATATTCACAACACAGTCTTTTAAAGTACAAAAACAGAAACTAAAAATAAAAATAAAAAGTTTTATTGATATATCTTAAAAACTAGCGATTACATATTTGTTTCGAAATCTTATTAATAACGTTCTCCGTTAAGTCTAATATTTCATCGATGGGATCTAAGACTACGTATTGCACACTTACACTACTGTTTTCACTATCTAACGATAGCTCATTATTTTTTTCACGACACTCACTTAAGTCGAAAATATTAATTTGTATGAGACGATGTCCATAACGAGCTTCTTTGCTTATGATATATGATTTCTTGACACGGTCAGTCACTTTCCTTTTACATGACTTAATCTGTATTCCTGCACCCTTTTTCTTAAGTCTATTTTCTTTACTCTGTTTGACACTCGTTGCACTAGCCTCAGCCTTTAATGCATCTTGTCGATTCACTTCTTCAAAGTGCTGTGTAAATCCCTCTAGTGGGTCTTGCGCGCATTGAAAGAACAAATCTTGAGAGTCCATCATTATCTGGAAAGAAAATAACATGTATTAAGTATGAATATAATGTATGTTAAGCTACTATCAAAATAAATAAATAAATAATGACAATCTCTTACCAATCGATTTTTTTTGTTAAACTTAAAATAGTCATCTATCCTTGTACTCAGTTCAAATGCTTGATTTGTAATGAATTATAAATTAATTAACTGACAAGTTTTGTAGCGAGTAACATGTAACTTGATATAGACTGGTATGAAGCAATGCAATTAGGTACTTGTTTGAATTGTCGGATTCGTATTATTGTTAAGTTTTATATCGAGTAACATGTAACTTGATATAGGGTGGCATGAATTAAGCATTGCAATTTCTTGTTTCGACTTGTCGGAATCGTATTTAAAAATTAAGCGTATGTTCATGTTATTCAACAAGATTGAACATGCGCACAAAACTTGCTGACTGCAAATTATCTGTTTAATAAAAAGGTATCATCTTTGGTATATAATTGAAATAAAACTAGAAAGTAAGGAAAAAATATTTTTATTTTACATGAAATAACAGTACCCGTGTTATTTAGATATAATATGAAAGCATACAAAATATTCTGTTTTTACTTTACAAATACAATTTAATGAATTCACTAAAATAATGAATGATGGCCCCATGACAATGTAGAAATATTGTCTTTTAATACAACACGTTTATCATCATTTGATGATAATGCAACCTTATCATGAGATTGTGTGAAAATTTCATGCTTAAGGGACTTGAATATGATATTCTTTTTTCTAACCATTTCTTTGCTTAAAAGCACTTTTTTATAGTCTTCGAAATTCAAACCATGTATTACATGTTTTTTTGTACCTTTTGCCTTTTTTATATCTGTCTCTTCAGTCTTAACGCAATATAGCTTAGATCTTAGTCCTACAAACTCAACAATCGGTTGACCTCCTAATTCATCCTTAAAAAAACCTGGTATCTTTTTATTTTGACAAATTATTCCATACTTGTTATTCTCTGTATAATTACTAGTATCCAAGTAAGATTGAAAATTAAATTTTAAATCTTTGTAAACATCTTTTGTCTTCACAAAATACAACAATGAGTCTGTATCAGTATAGCATAACCTTAAATTTGATCCGTAAAAAGGTTTCATAACAGAATAGTGAAAATTATACATATGTGATTTTGATAGTTCTAGTACAGTAAATCCTATATAAATAGGTTTATCAAGAGTAATGGTTTCAGGCTTCATCTGAATGGCCACAAAATTTTCAGAGAAAATGCTAGCACTATGAAAATTTAGTCTTCCTATTAACTGTTCAGCATTATTTCTCTTTTTAGTCTTATTTTCAGTATCATTCCATCGATTAACTAACATAACATTAACTCTTTTCTCAGTATCTTCTAAAGTTTTGCCAAAAATACTATTATTCAATAACTTAAAGAAATCTGACTCAAATGTGGATTTAGCATTCTGTCTTAACTGTGTATTCAAATCTATGTATCGTTTTAAATAACAACTTTGCTTAAATCTTATTACTCTATGTATCTTTTTCAATTTCAAACCATGTTTTAAACATGTTTTTAAGTGTTCATAGTGAATAACATACTCAAATTTATCATACAAATTCGGTATAAGTTTTGCGCTCTTTGAACCTGGCGGTGTAAATTTTTGTGGGCAAAAAGGTATATCATTATGCAAGTCGTGTAGGTTTTCAGGATACTGCAGATCTACTTCCAATATATAACCATAATCAGAATCTTTAGACACTTCAAGAATATTAAGTTGTGCAATTTCAAAATTACTTAATAATTTAAAGTCCGCATAAGGCAAGTAAGCACACATTGCAAAACCATACAAATTAGTGCAATCTAAGTATAATAAAAAGTTGTCTGGAGCAGATGGGTCATAGTTTGGCAAATACTTATTATTTGAGCGTGCATATCTAGTGGAGCATAAACATACACCTCCGCGTATACCTTTCTGTATCATTCGAATTATTTCAAGGTCATCGATAAGCTCTAATTTTATGTTGGTTATAAGTAACATCGCATCAAAGCTTAAGCTCGGAGCTGTCATATAAAAAGCTGGATCTAATCGATAATTCAACTTACAAGTTTGACGAAAGTTTTCAAATATATCAGCTAATAACAATACATCTGATTTAAGATACAGATCTGTGTATTCGCCCATGTTCTTTATTCTAAATGATTTCCAAACACGCTGCGCATGCTCATATTCACATAATGTAATAAAATCATTGGTCGCTAAGTTATGAAAACAACGTCGCTCGGGTAAACTGTTCTCTTCGTAAGAACTCCAGCAAGACATATACTCGTATGGATATACACCTTTTCGTCTCATTAGATCGAACTGCTCCTCCATTGGGAAAAATCTATATAAATTAATGAAATCTCTCTTGTTCAAACTGTTTACAAGTTTCTCTAAACTTGTACCTAAAAACATAAAAGAATCTACAAAACGTACTGGCATATACTCCTTATTATTAATTTGAAAAAATTTAGTGAAAGATATATATTTCTCTTTATTTTTTGCAATTACTTTAATATTACCATTCATTTCTCCCAATTGCCGTATGAACAAGTGACTATCATATCCCGACAAATTATGAAAAAATACAGGTATAAACTTAGGTAAACGATATCGAATGTTGCACTCAAAATGCGCTGCTCCCCTATAACGTCCCGTCAGATGACAATGGTCCCTTACAGAATCGCCTAATAATAATTTTTAACACAAATAGCAATTTTGAGAATTCGCAAATTGATTTTCATCTTCCTCAGTGAGGAGTATTGGCAAAGGATTTTTAAAAATAATATTTATTTCGGCTATGTCTTCTTGCAGATATTCGATAAACTTTTCAACACAGTCACGACCTCGATATGAAACATATTTGTTGAGAGAAGAGTTATAGGAACAAACAATATAGTATGCAAAAGCAGCTGGTATATGTTTTTGCAATGTATTAATACGATCTGTATTAAGCTTATTCTCACTCGGATTTGGCTGTAACAAAGACTCAAAATCTGCATATATAACGAAAGGCATATCTTGCATTCTTTCATAATGTTTGAACTGAATTTGAGTACCATGATCAGGTAAAATTGTTTTTACACCACCACACACATGTGCATTTAGTTTACCTTCAGTGTTAAAAAATAACATGCATTCATCACAAAAATATACTCTGCCATTACGTTTTGTTAATTGTATTTTAAGCAGACAGGCTAAATTTTTGATAAGACAGTAATGACTTCGAGTACCATTTTCCAACATCAGCAAATTAACATGATGTTTTCGTTTGCACATTGTTTTGTAAATAGGGCCTACTACATCCGTTTTATTTTTAAGTGCGTATACGTTAACGCTTATACGTGAATTTTTTTTTTCAAACGTTTTAATATCTGAGAAAGCAACAGGGAATGTCATATTTTTTATATTAAGAAAGTCTTTGAAATGCGGATATGATGAAACTCGATGTGCATTATTTTTTACCTTAAATAATGCTGCCATTATACACCACAAAAAGCAAAAATTGTCTTTGTTTTGAATATTAATGCAAGCGCGTTTAAGTTTTATATTTTTCGGTAAGTCGATAAATGCAGATGCTCTTAAAGGATTATATTTGTTAATATTCACTTCAAGGTATAAGTTTCGCAATAAACTCCAACCACTATCTCTTTCTTGAAATCCTTCCATCTTTTGACAAATATCGAGTGTACATTTTGAGAACATTTCACTAAAATCATAATTTTTGTGTACTATTATGTTTCGTGTAGCAAATGATTTTATTTCGCAAGTTTCATTTTTTGGTAATGTAAATTCAGCAAACAGTTCTAGGTTAACCTTTACCGTATCAAAAGCATCTAGTCTCGCGTTAAGAAGTTGCTTAACATGCTTACGTAGAGTAAGCAGAAACTGCGTGGGAGGTCGAATCTGATCCAACTCATTATTAGGCGCAAACACTCTGTATGATGCAATTCTGCTACGAAAAGCACTGCTTATTTTCTCAATGCCCTTAGCTATTTCAATAGAACTATTATTTTTATGCGTATTACATCGTAAGTGAGCTGAAAATGCTTTGTTAGGAATAGATAAATCACACACTGAACAAAATATAGACTTTTGAGGCATCGTGGTATCAGAAAGAGGTGTGGATAAATATACTATTAAATATTATATTACGTTACTGAAATTATGTAATTTAAAATAATTAAAAATAGAGTGAATTTACGCTTTATTGTTACCAACTATTAAGTGTTACATTACATTTTATTGAAAATACGTTTCTTATCAGAATAAAATGTACCCTCCGCGGTGAAACGCTCCTTACATAATTTTAAAAATTTATTGATCAAAGTGACTTCCGCTGCATTGCCATCTATTTGCAATTTAAGGTTGACTATCGCCTTTTCCCACCTATCCAGCGGTGCCACTTTTTTTATATCTTCTACGTTATACAATCTTAATTCAATAAAGTGATCACCGCGCAAATTCTGCGAGCGACGTACTACTCCGTCAGGCACGCGACGAGTCAGCACCGAAGTCAGAGGAGTTGAGTTCGCTGCTCTCCGAGTCGCACCCTCTTCCTCGCTGTCGCTGGTCAGCACACTCCAGGCGGATGCATTGGCGTTCGCAGCTGGAGTCTTGGCTTTCTTCTGCACTGTTTTTGTTACAGTCTTTTTGGTCCTAGTAGATTAAAAAACAAAACGTTAATATCCAAATCACAATTTATCTATACAATACTGACTTACCAAACAGTATGTATTTAAATTCTTGTGAAGAGTTGAACTCAAAACCTTTTAAATTATTTAACTTTTCTAACAAACTAGCAACTTTGAAACAACTTTGAAACTATGCATAGTTTTTAAAAATAGACTGCTGCTTACGGAAAACAATGTAATAGATTAATGTTAAGTGAAAATTAGCATAACCGAGTTTTACCTTACGCTTGCAGCTTCATCATCAGATTCCGATATCAGGCGCGCCTTCGTCGGCTTCCGTTTAAGGGACTTCGGTTTTTTAGAGCTGTAAAGAAAGAACAATACATAACACAACTTAATGTGATGAAATATAAAGTCAAGGTTGCATTTAAACGTACCTATAGTATTTTTTTATTTAAATCAAACTAATGTTTTGTTAATCTTCAAGTTAGAAAACAAATTCTCGTTCATTGAGAATTTCATGAATAGAAGTACTACTATAGGAACACCTACAATAAAAACTTAGTTAAATGTCAATAAATAGTTTGTTTTTACCTTGAGCTTGCCTCCTCGTTGTCGAGTTCGAAGAGTGAGCTCGCTCTCTCTTCCTTCTTAGAATGCTTCGAAAAATATTCAGAGTCCGACCTGTAAATAGATGATAGGTATCGTTATTTGTTTCATAACTTTTACTAAAATAAAGTGAAACAAGGACTAGATAGATTTGGGACTGTTTACAGTATAGGTACAGCGTAAATTAAGCAAAGCATTTACTAGAGGTACTTGACAACAGATATACACGACTCAGGTATAAACATACGTATTCATAGTACAAATGTCTAACCCTCACGTAATCGAACCCGTAACCTCTGGATTCATAGTCACTAATCACTATCATAACTTAAAACGTATAAAGACAAAGAAATTAAATATCAGTTTAATGGAATAATATGAACTTATTAAATTAGGAACTTACGAACATTATATTTACGCAGCGAATCTTCGTGATGAATAGATTTTCACTTGAGTGAACTGATAGGTAATCGTTGACCTTGGGCAGCCGAACAGCAGAGCGGTCTGGGGCAGAACAACGACGATGGCTTGAGCAGAATGAAGCACTAATCACTCACGACACTTCCGATCCGAAACGTATTGGAAACAATATAGCAAAGAAAATAAATGCAATGTTTTATTGCAATTAAATGATGAGTAAACGAATAAATTTATGAGGTATCGTTAACGTTTGGTAACAACTTATATTGCAACTTAGTATGGTAACAATATACGAAAAAAATATCTGGAAAATGTTTTGCATGACTGCTCTTTTTAAAACTCAGCTAAATGTGTGAACAATTGTCGCTTATTGATATATGATACAAGCACCGACCAAAGATACCGCCATTGCGCCATCAGTTATTTGCATTTTAGCATTAACAATTAGGTACTAAATATACTGCATGCGATGATTTTCAATGCATAGATTAGGTATATAATTAGCTTAACTATAGGTGATACAATGTGAAGTACTAGCTTGCTTACAATTCGTATGGTGAGTGATCTGGAGGTTCATGGGGAGGGACCTAAAAGCCAGCAATGGATAGGCGATTCTCTCGATGCTGGTTTTCATGGGTGGCATGGATCACTTCCCATCAGGTGGCGCGCATACTCATTTACCTCCTTTTCCATAAAAATATAAATAATTAGTATTAAGAAGTGGTATGTTGAAAGTAACATGCATATTTTGTAATGTGCTATTTAATTAAAACATTTTAATTTCACTGAAGTCTTTTACTTCATTCATCTGAGTTTTTTTTTCACACTTAAAATAATAAACTATGGATGGCTGGATAGTAAAATTACGTAAAACATATTTGCTAATCATACAGCATTAAAATCAGAGATATATTCCGTAGGACTGTACATTCGGTCTTTTAAATGTGCAAGTATTTAATTTCAACCAGGGTTCCTTAGAGCAGTTAATTGTACTACTGACTATTACTGAATGATTTTAATTCCTACACATAAAATCATCATACATGACAACGAGGACATAAGCTCAAGGATTTTAAAGGAGTAATTTAAACAATGAGTTACAGATTTATTTATTTTATTTATTATTGTATTTAAATACATACAATATTATAAAAGCTTAAGCTTTATTACACAGTAAAAAAAAAAAAAAAACTTAAACAAAAGGAATTACAGATTTATGTACATTCTATTAATTCATCATAGGTAATAAACTTCATACACGATAATTTAATGTATACGGAACACTACCCGAGAAAGGTGAATTAAAATAGCGTCGGGAATGTAGTGGTGTCATTTTGCACATTGCGAGTCATATCATTTATGTTACTACTACGTCATTCCACGTCATTTCGATTAACCAATCAGACACGCGGGTCTACATCGCACTAACAGAGTTTTTAACATTGTTCATATAAATAAAATTTGATGTGTTATGTCTTTCGGGAAGTTTGTGGCTAATACGACCGGTAGTCATGAGCGACCTAGTACGACGCAAATCTCGCAGCCTGATCACCTGCTTGAGGCGTGTTGTGCTTAGACAGTTAAACCAGGCGAACCGGAGATTTCGAACGCTAATACGGTCGGTGGCGTTTGGATGATCCAAATCACATCATGTCAAAGGGCTTGATCACCCCGGCGACGTGCTCTGTGCAATAAACACCGTATCAAACCAAGTCGAGAGATGCCATGACGAGGTGCGATATGCGGTCTCCTGAGCTCAGAGACCTTAGTGTTAAGCTTTTGCAATTTTAGAATAAATAATTAGTGTGTTGTGGCGGTTCTGGCTCACCAAGTGCGGCTAACCTATCTAGAATGTCCAATCGAATTTCCTCAAAATATGGGGCCATTCAAAGAAAGAAATCACCCTCGCACATTAAATTCATTCAGAACGTAGCAAAAAAAAAATAGTTTACCAGAGAGCACTTTTAGAAAAATGTGAGTGTCGAAAACGGAAACCCAAAAACCGATTGAGAGTTTCAAAACATTATTGAGAGATTACTTTTAGAAAAATGTGGGTGTCGAAAACGGAAACCCAAAAACCGATTGAGAGTTTCAAAACATTATTGAGAGATTTACTTTTAGAAAAATGTGAGTGTCGAAAACGGAAACCCAAAAACCGATTGAGAGTTTCAAAACATTATTGAGAGATTTCAGAACAGGAACTGTTCTGAAACTCTCAATATATACCTACTGATATCTCTACCAAGATATAGAAACAAGAACCTAACTTAATAAATCGCAGTCCCAACAAGAAGTCGACCTGGAAGGAAAGTGACGTCCCTAATTACGTCGGGAATGTTGCAACGTGGTTCAGAATTAAAACAGTCTTATCTTTATCATACTTAGAGATGAGACAGGCTATTATTTATTTAAAATCCTACCTAGTTCCTCTCGTCATTAAGCAAAGAAAGCTTTACTAAGACAGTCTAATATTTGTCTGAGTTTAGTTTAAATCGTTCAGAATGATTTATTAAAATAAACAAAGTGAAATAAATAAATACTATTGTGAAATCACAAATTAAAGAGCAATTGTATGAAATTAATGAAGAAGTTTGAGGATCATAACCTGATATATATCATATACATATTTTAACGGTTGTTCTGGTATTTCATCTATTAATTACAACATGAATTTATAGTTTAGGTTCAGGGTGTGCAAAATACAAATAAATTATGTGGACTGCATCTAAAACCGATACAAGTCGAAACCACAATTCTAATTTTTTTATCCTCATCCCGTTTTACCGCCGCCAAATGAACGGAAACATAAATAAAATCCTGAATGCAAAGCGTTACTTAAAATCTGACCACGAGGATAACAAGGGAGCTCGTGAAATTATATTTGCAACCCTTTTTACATTTTATAAAGAGGTCGCTTTAAATCAATGACACTGCGTTGATTCATTTAAAAATCATAAAAGCGGCCCTGTTAAGCCCGGCAATGATTTAAATTGGAGAGTCCTCAATAAAGGATTAGTTTATGCGGCGAGCCACACACCCTTTAAATCTGGTGCTGAGTGGATACCAGGACTAATCAGCGCGGATTGTTGCCCTTCCGCTACTCCACGCCCTGAATCAAGCAAATGAGAAAACTTTCTAATTGGAATTTCAAATAGGCCCCCCGTTTATCCAGACGAGAGCTGTTCGCGGTTCAACGCCAACATGCTGGCCTGCATTATATTATACCCGCGCCCCCGAACACGTAGCCATCAAAACTTATTAATTGATTGATTAATTAGTTAGTTACTTCCTTTAAATATTCAAACGGTGAAGACTCCTAATTTTTCCCTTAATTTTACTCAATTAAGTCGAGATTTTTCGCTTAAAATGGCTGCGTCCGGTTTAGACGGAGCAAACACTACAGAAATTTTAGGAGTTGAAAATAGTAACATACTTTTCAATTCACCAGTTGAAAATCTATGTTTTCTGATAACTCATCCCAACCATCAATAGCTTTTATTCTGCTGCTCGGCTATTCCGAGGCTTGCATAAAAACGGCCAAGTGCGAGTCAGACCACTCATAAAGAAGTGTTCAATAGCAAAATGGCAAAAACGGAACCCTAAGTTTTGTCCACTCCGTTTGCCTGTAAAATAGAATAAAAATAAAATAAAATAGAGGAATCGTCCATGAAAGTAAGTTCTGATATCGAAGCGCTTTCACTTTTCAGCCTATTTAACCTTTTCGCCGCCACGTCAAATACAAGAGACGTCACCCATACGCCAGACATCTTTATTGCGATGCCTTATGTTGAACCTAAACCCAATTAATAAAGGTTGATTTTGCATTGAAGTAACGGACGTATATATAGGTCGTTGGCGTTGAACCTGCGGTGCCGATATATGTGTCGTTGGCGTCGAAAAGGTTAAGCCGAGCTAGTTTTGGCAAAAACTCACAAAACCTACCACCGGGATTAAAGATGAAAAGTTTGTGTGAACCTAATTCTTCGGGTGTTTTCACGCCTTATCGCTCAAATGAAGTAAGCAACAAAGGTGTATAATTTTCTCGTCGGCTTGTTTCGCACGACTTGTGGAGAGAAAATATTATTAGAGTCGTAGATTTCCTTACAATTTATTTCGAGATAAATCCGTGCGCTGATTCAGCGGGAGTTGTTGGCATGTATTAAAGTAAGTTCCGTCAGCCGGTCGCGGTACATCAGAGACGTTGTAAAACTTGCCCGGCCGATGGTCGAGTAAGCTCGGAACGAAATTGGCAATCCTCTTTCACAATGGACCGTAAAATGGTTTTCCGTTTTTGCCCGACCGAGCGAAGCGGTGCTCGTTGATTCACCGGACACGTCGCGCGGCGGGCTATCGCTAGTCGGGGGAATTTGTGGAAATAACTCTTTTACGCCCTTATACCTGAACGATACCCGTCACCCGAATCACGCAACCTGTGGACACTTCATTCTTGCCGTTTACGAGTTATGAGCTTATCTTTGTAAGCGGAATAACCTACTCTAAAACACTTTTAAATGTTACATTAAGTAGGAAGGTATGCACTTACAACTACATACTCATTTAAATTGCAAGTGCCTCATGAGATGATATTTATGTTTGCGAAAGACTAAAAGCAAACTTTTAAGAGTGCCATTCGCAAGGACTCTAAGCTGAATTATGTAAATATTTATTTTGCACAGTTGATATTAAACTGTTACAAAGATAAACAAGTACTCAAATACCTAACTACAATAATGTTATAAAAACAAATAAATTTCCACTTTCCATAAATAGGATAAAACCAATAACACTTCCATATTAAGCATTCAAGTATCTGGAAAAGCAGAAATGTAACAATTCTATTCTCTAATGAAATAAGTACTTCCCACAAAAAGGGTCCTTCTCCGACTGAAATTCCATACCCTATTCTTACGATTAAATTAACTGTAAATAGATTTCGGTTCGCTAAATAGGCTGTTGGCGTCGCCTGGATACTTTAAGTGTCTCGTGGAGTGCTGGAGTCTGAAACATGGCGCCCACGGCGACAGCTACACGCAATATCTTAGCCGCCCAGACCAATAACTGTACTGTGGCGACGTAACTAATACTGCGAAAAGCGGCTGCAAATACCTTGCACTCTCATTGTTCTTCTATTGAATACAGATAAGTAGGTACCCTTGTGTAATTTAAGAAGAGCTTCGAGTAATGTATACGGTTTACTTTTGCCATTTAACATTACAAAACATTTGGATATGTAACTTTTATAAACATACTCACCTGGCAGGTATTTTTGACAAGACAATTTTTTTTTGAAAATTGGGTGGCAAGCGAGCTTGTGGGTGATGTCAAGTGAGTGAACAACTGCAACACCAAAGGATTGCGGTTGCGATGCTGGCCCAGAGAGCTTTTAAAAAAACACTTAAAATGGGTTCATTGACTTGAAATTTCATGAAGTAATTAGCGTTAAAGATAAGGTATATTAAAGTTTATTTAAGTACCTTGCCTACGAGTATAGTTACTTTAATTTTTTTATTGTATTCAACAGGTTCCATAATATGTATATAAAACACTTTATTATACAAAAATAAACCATCGCTAAATAGGCGAACTTTAAAAATAGCAGCTTCTGTTTTGTCGTATGGCATTCAGCCTTTACTGTCCTATTTCAACGGTGTAAAGCTACGATGCACAATATACCTACATACGCCTACGGGTAGTAACATTTTAAAACTTCGATTATGTCGGGGCTTTAAAACCCATCGAACGAGTTCACGGCTCGTATTCCCTCAGTAGATTTTTTGAAACATTGTACCTAAAAGTGCACGTGTGACCTAATTTTCATAGTAGTTTTGAATTTCTTTTTTACCTGAGTAGTCGAAGTGATATTGCCGTTGGATATCAAAAAATACATGAAGCCCGTTGGGATCTTGTAGTGTTTTATAATGTGAAGTAATACCGCGGCTCCCTTAGTCTGTTCTCACTATTATTGTGAGTTGTAGGAACGCGACGTGCGCGTCTCGAGTCAGACTCGCGAGCTCGAAGTGCCGGCCTCGGGAGAATTCGCTTCGAGTGTGGAGTTTTACCAATCTTTCCTTGTATGTTCGTGAAAGAAATATGATCCTAAGTTGTGAAAAGAACAAGCGCGATCCCCTAAGAGCTTCAGTGGAAACGATTTTTTTATTGTGATAATTTCTTCCAAGTGGAATCCGCAAAGTTATGAGGATATGAATGTATTACACATTTTTTTGTTTACCTATGTTTATCCTTGAATAATGTTTCGTAGAAATATCGTAATAAAATTATTATAAGCCTCTTGAACAATACGTGCGCACGATCTGAGTGGAGTCGCTGTACTACCTATACACGTACACGTGTACACCTGCAGGGTAGTGCTTACTTAGTGCTAACAGACAACTGCATATTTACGACGTGTCGGTGTCAGTATATTTCCCATGACTTCAATTTTTTGTAAAACAGGATATTACCTAGGTATTTGTAGACCAATAAGTACGTTGAGGATTTTATTTATCTCAATTAATGTTTATTAACAACCTACAGACAGATTCAATACGGCGTGGCCACTGTTTACTCGCAACCTTCGATAGCTTCGATCTGTTTCAATCCGTGAATTCCCATTTACTTGGCTTGACCCATTTACAGCTAACGAACGGAATGTTTGTAGTAGGCTCGCTATAACAACTAAAATACAATATTGTTTGCTTGCCTATATTTATAACTTGTTACCGTTTATGCTTACAGCTATATAAAGCCCGTAAAAGCTGGAAATACATTGGAAATCCGTGTTGAAGTGAGTTTTATGAACTGGTTACACGTGCTTACTACTTTCACGTTATTTTCTTTATATTGATTCTGATCATATCCGAGTGGGAATATTTGTAATGGCAGGGCGCGGGTGAGTTGCAAACAGCTGCTGGGACGCTGGTTCGTTTCCAGCCAGATAAATATTTGTACGCCAAGAATAAAGTGTCTGTCACGGCCTGCGCACAACGGATTTATGGATTCAGAATTTCCTAGCTCGCCATAAAAGCCGTGTGTCGTTCTGTGATATTTATGTTTCATATTTTAGGTAACTAGCTGCCAATTCAAGGCGCGAAGTAACGTAGTAGGTAAGTGTTTTGTTGCTTTAGCAACATAATGTGAATTTTGAGTCGAGGGTATTTAATTTGCTGACAAGTATTTAATAATAATTAGGGATTTATCTTATCTTTTGCTATCTTCTACTTCTTTTTGAAGTCGTCTCCAACTTACTAACTACTTACTACTTAGGTACCTACTGAAGCGTATGTTTCTCTTATTTCTTGTCAACATTTTTTCACAAACTGTTAAAACAGAAAGTTTAACGTGTTGGTTGAATATTCTCTCATCTGGTTTAATCTCATTTCGCTTAGCGATGTATTAGGGTCTGCAGTGGAGTCGGGCATAAAACAGGCACAACGCCGGTGCTCTCGTTACATTTGGTATGCAAGCCACTCCTGATAAGGAAAGCGGTACTCGTTACAAATTTTCCTAATGTTAATTTCATTAATACATACAGTTTTTTTAAACATACGGTTAAATTGTGACATTTGCTCTGTAATTAGAAAAAACCGTTGCAATAACATTATTCCTTGTAATGGTTATTTCATTACATCAGGAAAAAAAACATCAACTTAGCTGAATCAAATTGCGCTGAATTGAAGTTTTGTTCTTACCTAAAACTGAAATGAAATAACAATTATCAGCGGTGCAATAAGATAATGTTGATCAGACCAAAAGTATTTTTTTGAGTCTTTTAGGGCTATTTTTGTGACCAAATTAAGTTGATAAACTGCTTACGGAGATATCAATTAGGTACCATCGGCCAAATATGTGGTCTGCATATTATAAAAATATAGTGTCGATACGACGTGGCTGTCAACTACAAAGTTCGACTTTAACGACATTTGACATTTTCGTTTGATAGGAAGTTGGATGAAAAGCGATAAACCATTTATATTTAGCTGACCGTGCCTGGAACGTTAATGGACCCACAAAATAAAAATGAACTTTTAAGCCACAGACAAAAATTGTTGAACTCATTGCATGCTGTAGGCATATTGTCTAACTCGCTCGCAATCGCGATCGTGTTCATTTTGACAGTTCTTGTATGAATGTGACAGCTACCTGATTCCCATGCCAATTGTCAGCCCATATATGAACTGTCAAAATGAACACGATGGCGATTGCGAGCGAGTTAGATAACAAGCCTACTGGTCCTGCCATTGTAATTAAAGAGCATCTAAACCATCTCCAGCTGGCGCCATACGATACTGAGTACAGGCGATATTAAGAGGTAGGTACATTATTTTTTCTCTAATTTTTCTGTGGATGTAGTAAGTACGCGACAGTTCGGAACGGATATTTCCCAAATGTTCAATTTGACCTTCATTGATGGCTTGAACTGTGTGACGCCGTAAACTTGATAAGCCGATCAAGTGTGAGTTGGACTCGCGCACTGAGGGTTGCGTATGCCTTACTGGTTGAAATCAGGTACCAAAATGAATTCGTGCGAACTAAATACAGAGGTGTAATATCTATGTAAATGGATTTTGAATGTAGGGGTCACTAAAAATGACCCAAGATATACCAAACAAAAAGCTGGCTTATTTTGAACATCTCAAATTGTTACGAGTACTTTTTGTATAATTAAGTACCTAATTTTACACGAAAAAAACATGAAAATCTCCGTTTCTCTGAAATTATCGAGCCTTATTTATATTTTTTTTTAAAAGTACCTAGTTCCGTTATATACGTAGGTACCTAAATAAAAATCTATTAAAAGTCAAAAGTCGTAAATTGGTAAATAATGTATACCTATGAGGGATTACGTTTTCCCTTCTGAACTCCAGAACCTTAAAACTTGATTGTTACACATCGATGTCGATGCTCGTATTTTTTTTTAATAAGCAACTGCAGACACTATAATGATAATGATTACGACACCGTCACTACTTATAACCTACAAAAATGTAGCTCTGAATATTATATATTGTACAGACAGACAGGTTCATTTAACTACGCCTACTTTTGTATCTTCCATGCTGGTCTGGGAGCAAAGAAAAAACATAGAATGTACCAGTTGCTTCTCTTCCTGCGCAGATGGTAAAAGCCCATCGAGGGATTGGGTGAAAATCTTAGGGATCATGTTATTTAGGCGATGTGGCTAGCAACCCATCACTGTTTTGATTCCCCTTTCCATCCATACGCCCACGATCATGCTAAACGTGGTCTTTAGGTCTTGTCACCTTAGGCTCTGTCTACCCCGTCAGGGATAAAGACGTGATTTATGTATGTATGTATGTATGTACTTTTGTAGAGCTAAACCAGGATCGATTGAGGTCGTAGTGTCTAATATTATTTGTGTATAGACCGACCGCTTAAATAAGTCCTCGCCCGCGGCACAGGGGCGCGGGGTAGGCGGCAAAGGGGGCCGGTCTATAGTTGCACGCCCACGAGCTTAAGTCCAACTAAACTTAGCCAATCAACTAAATGATCTAAGTACACGCGCACGGAATTAGGCGTACTTTAAGACGGCCTCACTATACCGTTCGTAACTCCGTCTTAACTTTTCATTTGGTCCGAGAAACACGTACTTTTGAAAATAACTCCCAATTCACGTACCCTCTGATCCACTTTAGACTTCACTCGCAGCCCGCGGAGTTAGTGGAGCTTTCATAACAAATAAATATACGCCAGTGCAAAAGCATAAGCGATTACTTTTAGTGAATATAACATTTTGTCAGGTGAAGAAGGTCACGCAGTATATATCCCGCCTGAGTCACGGGGCCCGCGTCAGCTGCTGGCGATCGCTAGACCTTTCATATATTCTCATATGAGCGCCCCTGTATCAAGACACGTCAAGTTTGAGGGGCATTCAATACCGATAGCTACATAATAACGGTGCCTACAAAAAATACTACACCAAATATTTATTAAAGACCATAACGTTCCGCACGATGAATTTGCCTTTGAAATGTTCAAGAGCGCCGGCTTGTTATATAAAATTGGTAGAGTTGTGGTAGTGTTACAGTATGCTGGATAAGGCTCGTGAAGTGCCTCATTTTGTACTTGTCACGTTAAATACACGGATTAAGAAGTGTATTGTGTGACGGAAGTAACTATGTATCGCTGGTTTTATCACTAGATTGAGTAAAAAGCCTGCTATTTTGATTAATTTCAAATTATATTAATATACCAGTTGTTTTTTGTCAGGTTCCCTCTAGAGGTCGAATTGACTTGAAATTTGGTATACATTATGTAAACATACATACATACATAAATCATGTATTTATCCCTTACGGGGTAGACAAGACAACAAGACCTAAAGGCCACGTTTAGCATGATTGTGGGCGTATAGGTGGAAAGGGGAATCAAAATAGTGATGGATTGCTAACCGCATCGCCTATAACATAATTCCTATGCCCATTCCCTCGATGGGCTTTTGGCATCTGCGCGGGAGGAGAAGTAACTCGTACATTCTATGTTTTTTTCTTTACTCCCAGACCAGCATGGAAGCATTATATTATGATGGTTGTAAATGCAAATACAGTTGACAAAAAATAGGTACAGTCAGCGAAATAAGTTTATGCTTATCAAAGCTATAAAAATCTAACCATAAAATTGACGCTTTGTTACCGCAAACTTTCATTAACAGGCACTGAAAAGTTCGAATGACGATCTATTTGGATGTAGTTCACTTAACGTGATCGGGTTTCACTGAATGCCTTCACCGATTAAGTTCTGTCCCACTCCCACGCTAGACGCAGGTATGGGTTTCATCAAACGAACGAATAATTTCTACCCACCCGGGTAGTATGTCACAACTTCAATTTTTTTTTTTAATATAACGACATCGATATTGTAATCGATGATTTCGCCAATGCCGAAGTTTCATTTTGAGGTTGTTCTAACTCTAGCCTAACCTAAAATAACCCCCCCTCCTCTTTCCCACCAGTTAATTAATTTAACCGTTATTGTCCAGGGTGCACTGGCACGGTTTTCTGCGGTAACGCTGGAGCTCACGAGGACGTTAACAAATTTGCACTCCTAGACTAGAAATAACTTAATGTTTGCATGCCAATTTATTTGGTTAGAAGTGTCGCTGGACATACACTAAATACTAGATCACTATTTTAAGATGTCTAAAGCAAAATAAATTATTTCATTTTATTTCATTTAGACGCCTTTTGAGCTTCTATCGTCTTCATCAATACAAACACACACACACACACACACACAAATCACGTCTTCATCCCTTGCGGGGTAGACAGAGCCTAAGGTAACAGGTACCTACCGGCCAGATTTAGCAAGATTGTGGGCGTATAAGTGGAAAATGGAGTCAAAATAGTGATGGGTTGCTGGCCATGAGGCTAGCCTATAACATGATTCCTATTATAATCGCCCATTCCCTCGATGGGCTTTTACCATCTGCTCGGTTAGAGAAGCTACTGATACACTCTATGTTTTTTCTTTGCTCCCAGACCAGCATGGATTCATCAATAGCTTGTCTTAATATATCGCTTTCACATCTCCTTTGTCAGACACAGACAAATTATTTATCATCTTCAGCCTATCAAATGCGTCCCACTGTTCCATGGACACAGGGCTTCGCTCATGACATGGCTTAGGCTATGAGCTATTATACTGGATCCCTCGCGGGCTCAGTGTGTATTGGGAACACATACCATTGAATAGCTTTACAAGCAACTATTAAACCCAACGAGTCAGCCTTAATTCTTGTAGTTGGACCATCATCAATTTTCATAACCAAAAATTGTATTAAATTTCTAAACGACACTGAAAATTAGAACACATAGAAAAATCCGAAAAGTAAAGATATGGCCGATTAGAAACCCATAGCAGGTGGGTAAGCCTTCGAATTTATCTCTGTTACTAAATTGTATCGTCAAGCTGCGTTACAATTAAGTAAATGCTATAATAGCTACCTACGTTATTGTTGTATGATAAAGATAAAATAAATGATCATTATTTCAACTACAATACTATAATCCTAGACGACCCATATCAAAAATCACGATAACAATCCAGGGTAAACTCCACCGATCGCGTAAGCTCGCACACCGCCGGAATAAAATATATCGTTCAAACGGACGCAGACTCGTTGTGAGCCTTTCAAGTTTTCTTGGCTCTAAAATCTAAATCTGTAGGTACGCTTGTTCATCGAAGAGGCGAATTTAGATTTTTGCGATTCTAACCAAATTGCATAGAAAAGAAAACTTTGTTGTATAAAGCGTGGTTTTGTACAGAGTTTAAAAGGCCGTATAATAATCTCTACACGATACTTTATTACCACAATCTCATTTATAGAACATTTTTGATGAGTACAAAATGAAATTATAATGTCGTTGTTGGAACTTTAAAATTAACTAGCGTGTACCTACGACTATTACAGACTTATAGCCAAATTATTGATAAAAAACATTGATTTACAATAAAATTGGCGTTTGATCCTATCTCACTTTAAAAAAGTTCCTGAACTTCTTTTGCTTTATAAACGCATTCGTAATTATAGACCTAGTCCCAAACTAAGCAAAGCTTGTAATGTGGGTACTACACGGAAAAAAAAACTTAGCTGTGGTAACTAGGAATTAGTTGGCGCAGCTAAATTCCTTCGAAACTATAGGGACATCGAAGTATTTAGCTATCGTTGCAAAGAGTTTTTCGCTACCGAAACTTGGCTGTGATAGCAAATATTCTTAGTTGTGATCACTTTGAAGTTTGGGAAACTTAGCAGTGACTGCTAATCATATTAGCTAAAATTAGTTGTGGCTGCTAAGTAATTAGCTATATTTAGCAGTGACAGCTAATTTAATTAGCAATATTTAGCGGTAGCTGCAAACAAATTTGCCGTAGCTGCTAATTACTTTAGATGTGACAATCAAAATAATTCGTTGCATCGGCGAAAGTGTTGGCTGTAGCAACTAAGTTAGTTTGATACTCTATCGCATTTCTTTAGCGGTATTCGACAACGAGTTTAGCTGCAGCTGCTAAAAGGGTTTGTTACTATAAGAAAGACTTAGTTGTGAGATGTAATCAAGTTAGTTGTAGCTGCTAATTAAGTTTGTTACAGTTACTAAGAGTCTTAGTTGTGGGATGTAATCAGTTTGGCTGTAAGTACTAATTGGGTTTGTTACTGTAACCAAGAGTCATAGTTGTGGGATGTAATCAATTTAGCTGTAGCCTCTAATTGGGTTTGTTACTTTAACTAAGAGTCTTAGTTGTGGGATGTAATCTGTTTAGCTATAAGTGCTAATTGGGTTTGTTACTGTAACTAAGAGTCTTAGTTGTGAGATGTAATCAGGTTAGCTGGAGCTGCTAATTAAGTTTGTTACAGTTACCAAGAGTCTTAGTTGTGGGATGTAATCAATTTGTGGCCCGAGGAAGCGACCGCCACTGCGATACGGCAACCCGTGCACACACCTGCAAAGTCTGATAGACCGGGCCCGTTAACGTCCCAACGAATTAGAAGCAGTAACGTGCACACTAGGCTACTCAGACTCGCTTCCTGTGTCTGTTACAAGATAATCATTCAAAATCATCTCGGGTATATATGGACGCTCGGTCAACCAAACGATAGCGCGATGTAACTTGCGCGCAGCGCCATCTGTTGGCGTATTTCGTAAGCTCAGTTGCTGTTGGCCTTAATACTTATCGTTACTTATAGTCAAAGCTGCAAAAAGTTCTTGGCTGCCACACTTAAGTCTGATTTGCTACGACTGCTAATATAATATTGCTGTTCATTGCAAAGTAAATTTGTTGGTGCGACTAAGATTCTTAGCAACATTAGCAAAAAAATATTTAGCAGTTGCAGCAAATAATATTAGCTACAGTTTGTGAATAAGTTAGTCAAAGCTGCAAAAAGTTCTTGACTGCCACACTTAAGTCTGATTTGCTACGACTGCTAATATAATATTGCTGTTCATTGCAAAGTAAATTTGTTGGTGCGACTAAGATTCTTAGCAACATTAGCAAAAAAATATTTAGCAGTTGCAGCAAATAATATTAGCTACAGTTTGTGAATAAGTTAGTCAAAGCTGCAAAAAGTTCTTGGCTGCCACACTTAAGTCTGATTTGCTACGACTGCTAATATAATATTGCTGTTCATTGCAAAGTAAATTTGTTGGTGCGGCTAAGATTCTTAGCAACATTAGCAAAAAATTATTTAGCAGATGCAGCAAAGAATATTAGCTACAGTTTGTGAATAAGTTAGTCAAAGCTGCAAAAAGTTCTTGGCTGCCACACTTAAGTCTGATTTGCTTGACTGCTAATATAATATTGCTGCTCATTGCAAAGTAAATTTGTTGGTGCGACTAAGATTCTTAGCAACATTAGCAAAAAAATATTTAGCAGTTGCAGCAAATAATATTAGCTACAGTTTGTGAATAAGTTAGTCAAAGCTGCAAAAAGTTCTTGGCTGCCACACATAAGTCTGATTTGCTACGACTGCTAATATAATATTGCTGTTCATTGCAAAGTAAATTTGTTGGTGCGACTAAGATTCTTAGCAACATTAGCGAAGGATATATTAGTAGATGAATCAGAAAAAAATTAGCAGCCGTTGCAAAAATGTTATTAGTGATTGCAAAATGTATTTATCAAACGTATCAAAGATATTATCTGCTGTCTAACACATGTAAAATTAGTAATAGTAACGAAATTTTTATCCACTATAACTAAGAATTATTAACGGTTACAACTAACAGCAATTACTAAATTATTTTGTTGATAAATTAGCTATAGTTGCTAATCAATTAGTACTGTTAGCAAATTATTTGAAATTCGTTTAGCTAAATATCGTTATCAGTGGTAGCTAACTGGTTTTAGTTGCTATAGACATGGCCTTGTTACAGTTGCAAACAAATTGTATGCCACAGCAAAGAAAATTTCAGCAAAGGGAGCTTAGCTATCACGGCTAATTCATTTCTCTCCGTGTAGACAACGGATAAACATACTTATATAGATAATTACATACTTAAACATACATATACGAGTATAAACATACAAGACTCGAGAACAAATGCTCGTATTTTCATACAAATATCTGCTCCGACCGGAGATCGAACTCTGGACCTGAAGCTTCATAGTCAGGTTCTCAACCACTGGGCTATCCGGTCGTCAAGTAATTGATACATAGGTTGCGAAAAAACCGGTAAAATCTCCACGAACAACTCCAAATACTCCGACCGAAGTCCAGTCGCCCAGTACTTCTGGTATAAATTAAGTTTTCTGTCATTTGCATCACTAACATTCGAATAAAAATACTTGCACATATTCCACATAAAAACATTAAAAGTAAAGCAATTGAATTTCGGTGATTTCGTTTCATTGTTGGTTTTCAAATATTTTGTATTGAACACACTAAATTAAATTCCATGAACGTGAATTCGTATGTACGCAGTTAATTCCTTGCGCAATTGTGTTAAGTTCATATTTATAATAATATTACATCGCCACGAAAGTGCTTGACTAAAATTGTCTGATCACACAAAACACAATTTTAAACAAACAAAATTTTAAATTATTCATTCACAAGATTTATGTATTATTGACCACAGATAGTCTTACTGGGATAGACAAACCAAGAAACACTTGAAACTTAAGTATCCGAGAAATTAAGATTCACAGACCCGTGTGATGCTTGTTAGACGGAAAAAATACGCCGAGAAATGTAAATGATAAACTGATTATCGAATTTAATTTCGTCTAACCGAATACATACATACATACATACTGTCACGCCTCTTTGCCACGGGGGTAGGCAGATACTACTTTGTTCCACTTGCTACGACCCTGACAAACCTCTTTCGCTTCATCCACATAACTGAATACATATAAATAAGTCTATTTTGTATATGGCAAAGTACTTTGCCAATCGTCATCTGCAGCCTATACACGTCCCATCATCCCTGAATTTGCCCAAGTATTTCGCATTAAATGGATCGAGACCATTCTAAATAGACTAACCGAAATATTATGCCTGCCTATCAATAATTATATAATTATAATGGAAATAGTCTAGCTGCTGCCAGCGAAATATCCTGTCCTGCGGAACAATTATCAAACAGACATTTTGTGTCCGTATATCTGTACAATGCACGTACCTGCCGCTAAGTAGCAGTGCTTGCACTGCTGTGTTCCGGTGTGGAGAGTAAGACAGCCGGGGAAATTACGGGCACAAGAGGCATTTCATCTTAGTCCTCTAGGTTGGCAACGTATCTGCAATCCCTCCGGGGTTGCGGGTGTCTATGGGCAGTGGTGATCACTTACCATCAGGTGACCCAGTTGCTCGTTTGCCTTCCTATTCACATAAAAAAAAAAAAAAAAAACCTAGAGAAAACCGACTCTTGGTGCCTAAGTTTTTTTTTTTTTTTTTTTTATATGAATAGGAAGGCAAACGACCAAGTGGGTCACCTGATGGTAAGTGATCACCACTGCCCATAGACACCCGCAACCCCGGAGGGATTGCAGATGCGTTGCCAACCTAGAGGACTAAGATGAAATGCCTCTTGTGCCCGTAATTTCCCCGGCTGTCTTACTCTCCACACCGGAACACAGCAGTGCCAGAAATCCTAACATGTAACCGCCTAACTCAGCACGTGTACATACAAAGTACTTGAACGACCCTAATTTGTCACATGTTTTATTACACAGTATAAATACAGAGACTTTTAAACACCAAGAAAGTCAAAGAACACCACAATTTAAACAGAATTTTTTTGTAAGGCAAACTAGACCGGTATTACTTTCTATTAATAGTCCATCGGTACGACTTTACTAGCCTAATTATGTATGTCAAGAAACTAGTTCTTCGGGCTAAATGCCATTTAGTAAAGTCCAAAAAACTTGACCGGGCGAGTTTCAAGGTCCGTTGGAATTCGGGGTAGCACGCGGCTAGCATATTTTAGCCCCCTCGTTTAGAAAAAAAACACCTAAAGTACTTTAATTTAGGGTATTCAGTCATATTAATTCATTCTACTAGTTCGACCATTTAATCTCTCGGGGGCTTCGATTATTGATCGAAGCTTGTAGAGAATAAAAATCAGTCAGTAAGTAGATAGCCATATAAAATTAGGGGTACTTATCTCAGTTTATCTATGAAGAGACGTTAAATACAGACAACGTTGCAGCTAGTAAAAAAAGGATTTAATAGATGACATCGCATAGTGATGTTTTTAACAGCGAGCAACTGAACTGTGAAACAGTTTTAATGTTAATTGAAACTCATTTATACCGTCCAATAACTTGATTGTATGGCAAATAATAACCGCGAGCAGCAGCACTCGGCAATTCGCACACAATTCAAACAATATCAGTATCAGCTAATCTGCTATAATATTTTAGGTACAACATAAATTGGGGCGCACAACAATAAAACACTGAGTCACGTAAGCGACGGTTGTTAGTGCCTAACAAGAACATTAAGTTGGCCGAGTTATAGTTGGGCCGACAATACGAAATCTGACCACGGGGTCAGGTACAGTGAAAAAAGTGGCGGCGATATCACAACAAACCCGAGGTGCTCGCGTCGTTCCGTTGTTGCCCGAACGTGACCCGCATCCCGCCGCCCGCAATGTTCGGGGATACTTTAGAAATGTTTCCGTTACGAAACGCGATCTTTTCCTTTCCCAATGTGCACTAAGCGCATAAATATACCATAGCGGGTGAGAGCCCGCCTTTCAAACGCCGATGTGGCCGTTATAAGTAACTACGCTTAAGTGATCCGAAAATTTATTTTCTATTTGGTCGTGGCTTGAAGAGACCGCTATCTGGAACTATTGGATTCGTAGATTTTCAGATTTATGTCCTTTACTTAGGAACAGTTCAGCCAATCGGGGTTGAAAACTGATTTCTGACTAGGTAGTTTCTGAAGTCACTTTCTTTTTATATGAAGCAAAATGCCCAAGTTTATATTAACATAATAAATAAGTGTTTTATTGTTTGTCTAAGGAATTAATTAAAAAGTATCTATATCCGCAACCATCCAGAAAGTCATTTTGCATGAGTTCTGCCGACAAGGACACAATAATTTTCTAGTCTCCTATTTTTAGATTTCTCTGTAAAAGACAGAATTTAATCAACATTAGCCCTTAAGTGGACAGCACAGGCGTCGTTGCCACCGCCGGGCACTTAATACCGCTTACAGTCATCGCGACCAGCTTACTTTAGCCCTGCCAGTAAAATAAGCTCTGAAAAATAGCAGCAAACCAAAAAGTCTCGCCTGGAAAATGTTTTCTTATGAATAGCCAAATTCCCTCATCCAACAAAAAGAAGGAATCATAGAAAAATGATGTGTTAAAAATATAATTTAATGCAGATTCTTTGTAAATATGTAATGTACCTGTGTATGTTCTTTGGACCGCCCTTTGTAGGAGACAAGCCTACCAAATGACAAATCAATCCAATAATTGCATATTAGTAAGAGCCCAGTTGGAAAATTTGGTATCACAATGATATAATAACTAACCCCCATATTCACAAAAAAATTATAGACTTGTTATAACTAAATAATGTCTACCCCGTAAGGGATAAAGACGTGATTTGTGTATGTGTATGTATGTAAATAATGTTTCGTCCTTTTTTGGATAAGGCAAATGCTAAGTGACAGGTAGAGACAAACTACTATTTAACTAACAAGACCTTAACATAGCAGGACATTAACGTGAGTTAAACCCATAAAAAACTACTACTTATCTAAGTACTAATAACTTTCAACATGAAACTACCGTGAGACTTAATCATAATTACACATAAACGGATAACTCACGTATAAAAAGTCGAGTGATGACATGTTTCGACTGTGATGACTCGACTTTTTATGCGTGAGTTATCCGTTTATGTGCAATTATAAGTATTAATAAGTTATACAATTTTAATAAATAACGATTTGCAATTTTTTTTAAATGGTGCCTTACTGTAAGTATAAATAAATAAGGGAGTAACCTTTATTACAAAGTGATGTCTACATAATCCGATCGTTGAAATTGGACTGTAATGACTGAAATAACTATACAAAAATTCCACAAAGTTTCAGAAACTAAATCTGGCGCTTCTAATAAGGGTCTTTGTGCTTTATATTTAACTGTAAAAATTAACGTTAACTCATTAACTATGCGTTTCGTTTTTAATTAACAAAGTTTTCCTTGGTTAGCACGCTTAATAATAGGCTAGGAACACTATTCCATTAACCTAGTGGAAACACAGGTCTATAGAAAATTTTAATGGAATTGTTGACCTTCATAGTTCATGGAAGTTAATCATTATTTTTCTCCCCCGGAGCTCGATCACTTCCATAGTTTAACCGGTAATTATAAAGTTTTCACATTAAAACTTTGAGTTGGATACAGGTCTGGGTTATCCGTTTTGCTTATGCGTTGTTTATCATTATCACATGTTATTGTAGAACTTGTGAGGTTGCGGCGGAAGTGAATGTGAGGCGAAGGAGAGTGCGTTAATCTTTTTCAATTGTTTCCGTCGACTATCTTTACTTAGACGATATAATATAAGTTTGTACCCCATTAGAACTCCTTTCCTGTTTCCTGTCCTGTTTTAACTTCCACGGGTTTGTATTATGTTGTAATTGTTTTATTTATTATTATTGACATGAAATATTTAAACCGTAATTAATTAGGTACCTAATGATTGAAATAGTTTTTAGCATAGTTTATAGCTTTAGTAGAGGCATTATACCCTGACAGGGTGTCATGTATCTACCACCCTAACACGTAACACCTATGCAAAAATGAAAATGAACATGACGTAAAATGTATATGAATAAATGAAATGAGTGTAAGAAAATAATTTTTCAAACGTTTGTATCTTTTGAGTGCATGATTTTTTTACGGTTAGAAGAGACCACAGCCCTAAATGTATCGCAATACTTATAAGTTGACTTTTATTCTTTTCATGGCACGTAGACTTAAAAACAATAAGATTCTCATTTTATCTTGTATAGCTTCTGCCCGCGACTTCGTTTGCGTAGAATTATACATAAAAACCTTCCTCTTGAATCACTCTATCTATTAAAAAAAACCGCATCAAAATCCGTTGTGTGGTTTTGAAGATATAAGCATACATAGGGACATAGGGACAATGGGACAGAAAAAGCGACTTTATTTTATACTATGTAGTGATAGTGAAGTAGAAATAGTCTGTAATATTTTAAGCTAACAACATTGAACCTGGGAGTACTAAAGGTATATCTAAGCCTACTCACCCGTCACGTAATGTCCTGAAATAAAAAAATGAACTTGCCGTTTCGTCGATTAACGGTTTAAGGCTCAGCTCACATTGAAGCAAGGATTCGCCAGATTCGCGATTCGTACGTCGAACTCAACCTTTTGTGGACCACTTTGGCAAACTGCCGTAAAGCGCCTCAGTCGAGTTGCCGCTATTTACGTTAAAGAAGCTGATATAAGCAACGCACTTTCGCGATTTGTGGCACTCCACACGTGCAAAATATTCTCTTTTATATGATTACCGTCAACTTCTACATACTTAATTCTTGACTTTGATATTTTTTATTTCTAATAAACAATTTTTAAAATGCCTCGACGTTTCGTCCCCGCTTCGGCAACGATGCTGCGGCCGTGGTCACAAATAGAGCCTGAAGAGTCTACCGAGTTTTTCTAACTACCCACAATATTTTTTTATTTATATACTTTTGGTATTCTTTGATTAAGTTTTTCGCCCTCTCTTTCACTCTATCTCTGAGTCAAGACTATAAAGCACCTAATCATCTGACAAAAAAGTTTTAATTTAAACAAAAGTAGCAGATAATACACCAGGCTTGTGCACAATGTATGTAAAATTTTCTAAAAGTGTTATTTTCTGAGTTACAATCGTTTGCAATAAAAGAAGACAAGCAAGGCTTTGCACACCTTTGAACCTCCTGCCGCGAGGAGGCGCAAAGGTATACGCAAGTAACTTCGGTAAATACATTTTGTCCCCCTGGAGCTTAAGTGCCTTGTCAAAACTTGTTCTCTTATGGTATTCCAGTTTGATTTATGGCCTCGATATGTCAATTTAACGTCACTCTGCATGATTTATACGGTCATTTACAAGAAACCTTAGAGATGAAGCGAAGAAAGTGTCTATTAGAGCGCCGTGTGTGGTACGCTGGTTTATTGAAAAAGTAAAATCGTTTAACTTCGAACAAATCCTTTTCATATTAGTGGTAATTTTACCTGATTACAGATAATATTTCAGACTAAGACATGGACTTTGACTATATTTATGTTTTAACGTAAAGCAAATTCCTACATTTTATTTATAAAAAACCACTTACGATAAACTACCTCAAAAAGTTCCCAATCAGCCGAGGAGTCCATTTGCAATTTTATTTTACACAAAAATATCTTTATCCCCTAAAGAACACAAGACCTAAAGGCCACATTTAGCATGATTGTGGGCGTATAGGCGGAAAAGGAAATCAAAATAGTGATGAGTTGCCAGCAAAATTTTGGCCAATCCCTCGATGGGGTTTTACCATCTGCGCGGGAAGACAAGCAACTAGTATAGAAAAGTAACGCATTTAATTTGTTATTCTAAACTAAAACCTTTGTAAAGTATTTAAAATTCTCCGAAGACATCTTTTTTTATTTAATATCAAGTACCGGCGACTGGCCCATTCGCCGCCGACCACGGCCGACGCCATTTGTAATCGAGTTAGCCCTCATTGATTGTTTTGATTTGCGTTAAAAGTGATTTGAATATTAAATAGCGCCGAATGTCAGGGGCAATCGGATAAAAAAGCTGATTCATTATTCAAAACAGCCTTTCAATTTTAATTGTATTTTTTTGTTTCGTATTCAAAGCTGGATTTGCTTAAATGGGTATCTATTTCAAGGTAATGTCAATATGTGTTTACAGATTAGCGTATTTGATTACATTACGCACAAATGAAAGCTTAATGTCATTATATAGAGTTGTTAATTAATTAATTTAAGGAAAAAGACGTGATTTATGTATGTAACCAATTATTTTGATGAAGAACAAAAATGGGACCATGGGGCCCAAGTGCGTACCATGTCTACATGGATACAACGATATTTAATACACATAATTTAAGTGTGTAAAGGGTGTTTCAAGGGCATAGGTAAATGAAAATAATATCTGTAGGTATTGAAAATTGTGGAGTACAATTTATAGTACAAAAATGTGCATTTTCTACAACAAATATTCGATTGTACGTACCACTAAAATCATAATATTCATTTAATTTAGAAGAATTTAGATAGTGATATTATGACTATAGTAGCTAAAATAAGTGAATATGGAAATTACTACTCAAGTCTTTTACATTAATAAAAAAATATTGTATAAAAAATAAGGGGATATCTTTTACTTAGAGTCGCCTTTGCGGCGATGTATTGTAGTATCCAGAAAATAACTCATATTTAAATAGAATGTTTTGGTATTTTATTACACAAAGTATAATCCGAAACATCGGCAAACATGCCGCGCGGTTTCGGATCACTGCTGTCTGATAAATCAATTACAGGAGCCGACAGCCGCACGTGATCAAATCACACGCAGACATTTAGGACAAATATCAACGTGGCCGGGAAAATACTGGTTAGTATTTTAACGTACTTTTAATACAATCATATATCTAAAAATACATATATAGAATGTACCAGTTGCTTCTCTTCCTGCGCAGATGGTAAAAGCCCATCGAGGGATTGAGCGAAAATCTTAGGGATCGTGTTATATAGGCGATGTGGCTAGCAACCCATCACTGTTTTAATTCCCCTTTCCATCCATACGCCCACAATCATGCTAAATGTGGTCTTTAGGTCCTTTTACCTTAGGCTCTGTCTACCCCGTAAGGGATAAAGACGTGATTTATGTATGTATCTAAAATTACTTCAATGTTTAGACCTCACATTATATTGCAGCGGCATGATCGTAAGTGTTACTAGTGCAAAAGAGTATCGCCTTTATTTTGTTATTAGTTATTAGTTCCGAACTAGCGATATATATGCAATATTTAAAGACATGGTGTATAAGTGTTTATTAAAACCTTCGATAAATGTATAGTGGCTGTTACCAAGGCCGTGGTTTAGTTGTCCCACAAACCTAAACGAAGCCGGATTCGACCAACGCTGTGTAGAGTCCGTTGCCTTTTAGCCATCACCGCCGCTAAGTTAAATGTCTTAACAGCCGCAAAGAATATCTGTAATGTAATATAACTATTTGCACTATTACAACAAACACTATACACATTAATTAATATTTACAACTGCTTAAACATAAATCTACGTAAAATACCAACCGTGCGCCGTCAGTTAATAATGCAATTGACAGCTGTCTTATACTTCTTTTTAATTGGTGCCGCGGCGCGTGGCAATAGACCAAAAAGGTTGAATCTGAAACTAAAAAAATTGATTATATTCCAAAATACTTGCACAATATGTTACACATAATGTTCTGTTGCGGGTTGTTTGGCATTTAAAATTATCAATACCTAATAAGTATGTCACTAAGATTTCTTTAAATATTTTTACTTGTTCATATTTGAGTGTATAGGTATTTTATAATATTATTATATATATTATTTTTAAAAGGAGTAACACTTAAAAATTTAAAGGATATACTTTAACTTCAAAATGTTTGGAATTACGGGATCACACGTAGCTGCCCGCTGCTACGAGCGTTCTCGTAGCTCGTAGCGCAGCAAACTTGTGATTTCTACGATTTCGTAGCACGGACTTTATTTACCGGTAAGTCGCTACTCTCGTTGCATTTTCGACGTGAAGCGCGAAAACAAGAAAAACGTTGAGATTATTTTTATTTTCCTGAAAATTGCTATGCTTGAATTTAAATAATTATTAGCTGCAACCACACTCCCCAGCTAACACAAAATTTAATGGTTGCATTGAAAATAACATATTCCGTTTTTTCCACCTGTTTGTAACAAATCATAACTCAAGAAGAAGAACCGCGACGCAAGGCCGAGCAGAATGACTTACAGGCACCGAGAACGCGAAGCTAAACTGTATTTTCCATTAGCGTCATAAAAAGGTAGCGTTTCGAAATAACCGCGAAGCCCGAGCCGTATCCACGTGTGATAATGCGCAGTAACGTTTTATAAGGGCTCTAAATGTGAGCAGATGGCACAATGCGAATCGCTTGTACCGACTCCCCGCACGGCCGCAATCTGCCATTACATTTTATGCAAACAGTGCCAGGGCCCGGAATCATTTCACTTGTACTCCCAAATAGAATACCTTTTCAGTTTCGACGCCCGCGTAATAGTTCTATGCTTGTGTTTATAGCACTCCGGAGATTCAATCTGCGGTAATTGCATTATGGCGGCAAGTTGCATTAATGTAAGTAGGCTTCGTATCATTTGACTTTTAGTATGTAATATAAGGTATCCTTGTTTACATCGGCGCGCTTGTTACGCGATCAACTGTTAAGCGCTTTGTGCTGAGTTATAAAAATTGTGAAACGTCCCACGCTCGTTTACAAAAGTGACCGTTTACGAGGCAAGTTGCTTGTTTAACGGCGGTTTAAAGTAAAGAATAACCACTAGAAAGTGATCCCGCGGGAACACGTTTCGGCAAACATATTTCGTGTCCCGTCTGAGGTCGTTTGTCACGCGCGGGCGCTGCGCCCGGCGCCTCCAGCAATCTGTTGGTCCAGCTGCCACCTTCCTTCTTTTAACAAGAGCTTTGCTTAATATCCGGAAATTTATTTTTCTCGTAATTTGTCTCGACGTACCGCGAGCCGACGGCGTATAAAGATTTATGGTCACATAATAGCTTTTGATGTTTACGACGTCCTTTGTCGTTTCAAAGTCATCCGAGAAAATAAAATTTGACGGGAAGTGTCCTGCATCGGGCCCGTCTTAAAATATTATTTTCTCCAGGCCTCGCTTTCGTTCCTGCCATAAGTGAGTTATCGAGATTGCTTGAGAAAGGAGTAGCTAAGTTACTACTAAATTCACGGGCGTCGTTTTTGGAAGCTATAAGAATTTGTCACTAGTACTTGCTTTGCGAGGTATCACTTTTTAATTATTAAGGAAAGTAATACCTGGATGACCGTTTCTAGATTTGCTCGGTATTTTTTGATACGTTTTCCAAAAATGTAACTTTGTTAGATCGGTTTATCGCCCCCGAAACCCTCTGTATACTAAATTTCATGAAAATCGTTAGAGCCACTTCCGCGATTCAGATTGTGTACGTATTTATACAAGAATTAGTCGTTTAAAGGTATTAAATTGATAGATTTATAAATCAATCTATACCACCTTGTTGGTCACACGACACACCTCATTTTTGCAGAGAAATCAATTCTACATCTGAACAAGGACGTTCTAAAACTCGAACCCATATTTTTCTCCATAATAATAATTTATTTGGTAAAACATGATTCATACCTTCGTCCACATTTCGCGTTATATTTTCCCGCTCCATGGAAGGCTGCTCGTTTGATAAAGTGATCAATAAATGAAAGTTTCGGATAGGTATCTCGGGTTCCGCTGCAAGACGCACATTGTGCCCTCGTCAAACCCCGTACGTCTGAGGAACTTTGACGATTGTATAGTTACAAGTGCGGGCTTTACGAGCTCTAGGTATAATTAGCTCATTGTTCCGAGGAAACTCACCACACGTCGTTCACGGTGGCGCTTTGTTTGGGAAAATTATGATCGTCCCCTTGGTTATCCAGGACCATTAGTACCATTATGTCTTTGGGGATTAGATTAATATCACGCGAGTATATTGTTGCCAGTAGTTTTGTGCGGAATTAATATCGATGGTTATAATTCTTACGGATATTATTATGTTTGTGAGTATGCTGGTCGATGTTGTCGACGATGTGAATTGACTGCTAATATAACCCGAAGTTTACTTTCACCAAAAAGCCCATGGTAAATTCTAATGAATTTTCGGACGTAAATGCCGTAAAGCTAGATCACGAAACAGTTGAATTTCCAACCCTCTTGTAGTCCTTATTAATTCTTTTTCACACCTCTCATTCAGAAAAGTACACTTTGCTCCCTGACGAGAGGGTTGATTGCAACATTTCTGTTTAAGGCTTTTCTAAGTGTTTTTTTGCAAATACAACTTTTTGAAGTTGATAATTGTGAAACCATGCCATTTTATATGCTGGTTGCGCTTTAATTATATTTAGAATTGTTTTTTTTTTCAAATTTCTTAATGCTCGGTGTGAAAAGTTATAGTAGGTATGAACCACTTGGGAGCAGAATTATTTTCATCTTGGACGTTAACACTTGAATCACTCATTTCGCTCAGGATTCTACTTTAGAATCCCTCTCTACGCTGAGGATTCAATTGTAGAATTCTTCGCTACATTCTGGATTCAATGTACCTACCGCCCTCGTCGTAAATACATCATTTTGCTCCCTTATGACACAAATAACTATTGTAGGTGCTTTCAAATGCGTCTCTCCTGTTCCTGACAACCAGAAAAAGTTAGTAGCCCAGCATCAACGTTCCATAAAAAACCGAATTGAGAACCTCGTCGTTTTTTGAGTGAAAGTGACATGAGTGCGTTATGCCAGCTGGCGGCGACATCGCTAGAGCGGCATGCCAACAAAAAGCGGCAATCGCGAACTGAGGGTTCCACACACATTTATGAGAAGGGAAATAATAAAATTATTTTATTATTTTAAACGAACGGGACTTAATCCCTTAAGTGCAAATCGCGAAAGATTAAATGACTCAATAAATTTTATACTCCATAACACTTCTATGAACGATTTTTGTTTTCGTTAATGAGTAATTTTCAGACTTTCTTCTTTAGGTGCTTATGTGTGATGTGATTCACTGCTCGGGACGCGGCAGAGGACAGGCGGACGGCGTAACGCGTAACAAACCACGACAACAGACACGAAACAAACGAAGACGAACGTAGTTCTCCTGTAACAGTCATGTATAATGTCTCTCGGCAAACCTCAAGTTAATTCTTAAACGAAGTTTGCTGAGAGATATTAAGAAAACAGAAACCCTACGTGTACCCTAGTACGTGTTGACCGACCTAACAATAAGAATCATGTCTATAAAATCCTTTATTCTTAACCTAAACCAGTTACCTATCTGAGTATAACAGTAAGCCGCACTACACACAATGTCACCATTAAATGCGGTTTTGTGCTCGATAGCTTGGATAAACTGTCCGATTGTACCTATAGAAAGCTGATGTATGCGATGCAACCCCAAACGCTGTCCGTAATTGCAGCCAGCGTTTAAGCAGTCGCTACGGTCAACAGTGGATTACTTAAATGTTTACACTGCGTGCTATAACAGTGCACGGGAGTCACGGGTACCACAGTATAATCCAGCAGCGCATCCATCATGCCATAATCCAGGCCGGGCCGCTCCGAGGCTGTATACTGGCTTTAAAACGATTACGCGACTAAAAGCTGTTTCGATTGTTCATTAAAATAAGTGTCATGAACATGATCGATCGTACAGTTCGTCATTTATTGCAATTCAGTTTAATTGCAAGTTACATTGCAATTGGCATGCAATGGCGTTTTATAGATCTTGTGTTAATGGGTAGAGTAAAATTACATAGCTTTAATATATTTCGTGTGCTCGCTTATTTCATTACTGCTTACATTTAATTTACTTTATGTTATTATTATTTTCAACTTATTTTTACTTAAGCTTGAATGTAGTCATTGTATCCTGTGAATAACTATGCAAAGAAAACATCTAATATTATTCATGTAAACAATTACCTTCTTCACTACATGTATACCTACTTTTGCAAGTGCACCATGGAATATTTAAGTCCCTGCAAAATTGGGGGTTTTTAGGTCTCATCAAGATAAAAACTGTTGCTGACATAAAAACGCTTATAGACTAGTTAGCTTACAAGACGCGTGACGCGTGATGAATTGAAAAGCGTTCAGTGTCTGACAAACGAGCTGAAAACGAGAGATTTTCTAGCACCATGCGAGTTTTCCTCTTTACAAGTTGGCTCAAATAATAAAGATTTATCGACTATTTTTATCGACGGTTCTTTAAATTAAGAAAACTATTGTAAAGACTTTCCATTCTAATGCTGATGTAGTGATGTATTGTATATACAGCTGAGCGTCCTGAGCAAGCGTATTACCGGCTGACGGACATGTAATTAAACACTCCGCGATTGCTTCTAAACGAGTACTTATTCAATTAACGCGACGTCACTTTTGAGCTTTGTTTTAATTGAAAGTGTTGCTTTTTGTGACGTTCTCACGGCTTGGATTCTGCTAATTGCGATTCAGAATGTATCTCTGAGTTGGGACTTAAACTGGTTATAATGTTGGCGGTATTCGGATCACGTAACGCTTTGGAACCCCAGGGCTTAGCCTCGGCGGATCTTCTTGTTTTTGACGTTTCATGGTTACATAACTGAGCGTTGCCACTTGTAATAGCTTTTTCACCGAATCGTTTTGAGATGGAATTGTATCATGGACGCCATTTTTGCAGATGAAATGTATTTAGATTTCGTCAGTTCAGATCAAAAGAATCAAAACCGAACTTTTGCAAGACTGCTCATGTACCTTTCTAGCTGCCAGTCGTATTTATTACGTATCTGCTATGCCTATAAAAAATCTTAATCTGAAACCAAAAAAAGGAGTTGTAATAGTTTCATATCATCACTTTTGTCTAAGTAGATATCATTTTTTTACCCAAATTATGTAAATTGACCTAGCTATAATGTGATTGCTAGCTACCGGTTTAAACTGAATACCTAATTTAGTCCGTGACTGAAAAACCACATCTAGCTCTTACTTCTGCACGACTTGCCAAGAACGAGCACGGTCTGGCTTTCGGGAAATCTTTATGAGCACGTCTTAGCGTCACAAGTTTCTTTAGTGAGCCACGTAACAAATAACCACTAAAGTCCGCAGCGCACAACAACAAATATCTGTTAACTGTCGAAATTATGGAGCGTTTCAGCCGTTTGACAAACTGGGAGACACTTAAATAATAACGACGAATAAATCTCTCACGTATGGTAGGTGAGAGGCGCTGAGTTCCTCCCACCTTGAGGGACGTCACCTCCCAGCAATTACTCAAACAGTAATGCCACTTGATGTATTGGCACGTCGAAGTCGATCGGCGCATGTACCTACATAGCAGTCCGACAGCTACGGCGTCCGTAAAGCCCAGTCGACATATACGCGAAAAATAAAACAAGCATTGCATTGTGTCGCCGCAAAACCTTACTCAAAACACTGCTTGCAAGGTTCTACTGGGCGGTCCCACTGCCAATAGCAATGCGTGTATGCACTGTTGTATCCATGTATTGGTCGATATGCAGTAGAGTGAGCAATTATAATAATATCGGCTCACAATGTGATTGGCAATGTCATCGGAAGCAGGCCTCTGTATGCAGTGTTTCGAGAAGGCGCTTTAACAATCATGGTGTGATCGATAGAATGCCGCAACTTTTACTCGCTCGATTTTTCTTTCATGTGGAAACAGGGATTTACGCTGCGCTAGCACTCGAAAGCTTAAGTACTGCGGTTTCAACTACATGCAAGCTTTACTAATAACATCGCGTCAGAGAAACTACGTCTTAAAATCTGCATAGAAATTGTCTGAAAGGTTTGCCGTTGCTAATTCAAACAGCAATTTAAAACTAGTTCTAACCTTCAAGTTTGGATGTACCTAGTTATTAAACACATGCATTATTATTGTTACTGTAAATTTAAAACTTGAAAGTTGAAGGATGATGGCCCCGAGCTAAGCTAATTGTCATGCAGTGGAGGCATGGCGCGGGCCCGGCTGAAGGATAACGCAGTCGCCCAGTCAATGCAGCTTTAATCAACCATGCCGTTCAAAGTTATACTTATAATATATTTTAAAAGGTACTTTGACAAAGATAAAATTGACTAAAAGGAGGTAAAAATAGGGCCCAGGTATTTTAATATAAAAATTTGGATGCAAAAATAATCCCATGATTAAATTACAAGCGTAGATATTGCGTATCATGGATCCATCGGCTAGCAAAGGCCATTACTTATCTACCCCCGGTGGGCCGCCCTCAGTAACCTTTATTGCGACTATAAAATTACTTTTTCCAAGTTTATGATAAATTTATCAAGAACAAATTGAATTTTATGTAGACTCTTAAATGAATTGCGGCAGGTAATCTAAATACGTATTTTAGGTATATGTTTTCAATAGCCATTTACGTATCTTATCCACGTATTTTGTTGAAGGAATATGCGGGGACAAGGTCTTCTATTAGTTGAAGAAAATGATCTTATGAACAAACAGTGTTTGTTATAAACAGGATACTTGTTTGTTATCGTCCCGCAATGGCCGCGAAGCCCGCAAGTGTTCAGATTATTTTTAATCCATCCTGTGAGGAATTATAACTTAATATACTTGCTTCGCTCAAAGGAAGCAAGATAAATAGTACAACACTGAGACTGAAAATCATCTATGGGAATAAATAACTAAACTTTACTTATTAACTTATTCAAGCAGGTCGTGGGTTCGAATGCCGAGCATGCACCTCTGAGTTTTTCGTAATTTACAAGTACTTGTAGTATTTCATTTGAAATTCCATTTCGGTGAAGGCAAATACGATGCAATTCAATGGTAAAAGTGAAGTTTCCAATCCGCACTGGGCCCTCATGGGATCTATAGCCCTAGCCCTCTCATTCTGAGAGGAGCCCTGCGCCCAGTAGTGGAAGTGGAACGTATAAAGACGGGGAGATGATGGTGAGATTATACTTTTACTAATTTCAAGCGGCGAATGCAAACCTCAACATGACAGATAAAAACAATCATTTTTCAACAAAAGAAAACTTATTGGTATAGCGTTAATAAGTAAGGGTCGTACAAAAAAGCATTTTCTCGGTATAATGTTACGACATTACCCACCTAGATTACGAACTGACTTTGATTATCCGTAAGCGTGTTCCAAGAGAACTTAACGTTGGAAAATTCATGGACATAATCCTCCCCGCAAAGTAATTTGTACAGGATCTTGCAGTCGTAACCGTATATATCCAAGGTTAAGTGTAAAATGTCCAATGCTTCGAAAGCGGTGCCATCCATCACGCGTAAGCAAGCCCGGACAGCCCACTTAGCCACTGTCCGTCGAATACGCCACGCTCCCTTACACGAAATCCTAACACGAAACAATAATAGCCAACAATAGGACGAAGAAAATGTTTCGCGAGATACTCGGAAAACGCCAGGGTCTCATTCAGAATAATTAATTCTATCACCCTGTATGATATAAATTTAAACGTGCTATTTCTTTTTTATATCCTTTCATGCTGGTCTGGGAGCAAGGAAAAAACATAGAATGTACCAGTTGCTTCTCGTCCCGCGCGGATGTTAAAAGCCCACCGAGGGAACGGGCAACCCATCACTATTTCGATTTCCTATTCCACATATACGCTCACAATCTTGCTATTCGTGGCATTTAGGTCTTGTTACCTTAGCTTAGGCTCTGTCTAGGTAGGTACCCCGTAAGGGATATAGTCGTGAATTGTGTATGTATTTATTTGTTTTTTTTTATTATTATTGTTTATCTGTTAACCTTATATACTACTGTTATAAACTTTGCTCAAACATTGTCAAATTTTAATCCTTACATTATATTCTATTGCATTAAGTAGGTACATTATTTATTTTGATTCTTCTCAATAGCGATGAAATATAAAACTACATCTATTAATATAGATTTATTTCACTTTAATAAAATGATATAGCTGCCTTCTCTGAAAAACCTAGCCAAATCTAATAAGATAAGAAATGAAGGGATAACGTTCATGAAAAATGGATATGGTATTCGCTTAAACCGCCTTTTTCCTCGTAACTAGTTATCATTATTAATAGTATCGAGCGAATCCTTGTGGCCCAATACGTGTGTTTACCTACCAACAGAACCCGGGTACATAAGCACACGGGGTAGGATACTCGATACACAAAACAAATAACGTCAATCATCTAAAACAATGATGTAAGTTACGGGCCATGACATAGCTATTGATTTTCACCGGTCCTTTACTCCACGTATCCTTTCGGAGCTCATAATTGGATACCTATACTCATTCATTCCAATCGTATCAACCACTTAGGTTTAGCTTCGTTATGGCATTCTCATTACTAATAGTAGGTATTCCAAAGCTGGTGTTATAAAGTGTTGTATAACGTTATATTATAAAACACGGTAACATTCAGTAACACTTACTTAAAAACATTTTGTTACAGCTTGTTAGGTTAGTAGACAATTTGTGATAGAATGTTTTTTATAATGTTATATGTACAAGACTTTATTATGAGTGGGAGCACCATAATGAATGGAAGCATTGCTAACGGTGTTAATTAGTTCCATGCTCATAAAATATAAACATTTTTTATAAATATACCTACAAAAGACGGTTGGCAACTGAGCGTACGCACGAGATGCCTCGATCCATAATTTATTAATTTTTGAAGAAAACTGAAGCCAAAGAAAGTGGTTTTAGGAGTTAATTAGGTTACGTTATCATCGTCATGTACATACCTATTAATGACGTCTATTTTCGACCGTAGATCGTTTTTTTAATCATTCAGAATGAAAGAGCGTAGGCTTAAGTTCCCACTGGCCCAGTGTAGTTTGGAAACTTCCTGGTTTCCTCAGGATGCTTTCGTTTTCAACTGTAATTTCACACATACTCGTAAATACCGTAAAATTAAGTTGTGAGCCTGACATCCCTGTCTCGATGCTCTACTTGATTGAGAGGGTATAGGGCCCATAGGCCAAACGGGTATGAGGCGGCGTGGGGCCACACCTCATACCCCGACTGCATTCAGATCGCGCGCGAACTGTATGCATCACATTACTGCACAAGCCTGCATGAATGTCGGTACCTACCACTGTAAATTAAACTAAACGAAATTAAAATTAAATTAAATTAAAAAAGTATTCATATTAGGATAAAATCCTTTACCTACCTGAGTTTTAATGAAGTTTAAAAAGTGAACATGAACATAAATAAATATTATGTTGGCGGCTGGGTGGGTGGGAGCCTCCTTTTAGTATTGTAATTATTATTAATATATTAATTACTTCAGTTCCAATTTCAAAATACCTTTATTTTGTGCTGTCATCAACTTCCAAGACAGTTGCTCTGTCTGGTTGCTAGCACAGACAGATGTTCCGTATTAGCCTCCTAGTACAGTGGCGTAACTATAGGATGGCAGGGATGGCGAAATGCCAGGGGCCCCTAGCTCTACGGGGCCCCGAACTGGCTTGGTTTAGAGCACAGAAGGGATGCTGATGTACTTCTTTATATTGTAGAAGGAGCCCCGCCCCATCTGACGAATTTGCCACGGGTCCCAGACTTTATAGTTACGCCACTGTCCTAGTTAATTTGTTTTTGTGTTAGTTTGTGTTATTAAACCATTTAAACCATGCAGAAACGTTTTTAAATTCCGTCGTCAACATTGTATTTAAGTATGTCGATTCCCATGATTGTATTAACCTCTTCCTCGTACTCGGCAAAACATTATTGTCGCTTCAACTTCCACCGAGATACATATAGATAAATTGGAAAAGTTTCATGAGATGCGGGCATTGTCTCTCAGCAAGAATCCTGCTATTCTTCCGTGGCGTCGTCGGGTTACTTTTATTACGTAAATGTATCAGGTACCTAGATTTGACGTTTTTATTTGTTTAAACTATACGTGATTGATTACAGTTACACTATCTGACGCGTGCAAACTTGGCTTCACTGTATTAATATTTATGATGATCTAGAATTTGATATAAGTGTGGGCGTTATCAAGCCTTAGCGCAGTTTACTCTTGTGGGGAAGTGCTCCAATATTAGCAGATTAACTCGGTCGGGACTCCAGCTTCATAAAAATATATTCCAATATTCCCTTCGTTGCTCTCATAACTCTCGCAAGGAACGGCTCTCCCTGGAAAGTTTAAGGCGGACGATTGGAGAATAAAAATTGCACTTTTACTATGGTAAATTAAGTTTTTATTGGCAAATTTACGAGCTGTAGTAAAAAGAACGTTAGGCACGTAGCAATTAGCCCTTCGCCGTGAAATGTGACGTACTTAATAATTACGTTATTATTACTGAATGTTGCTGTACTAAATCGCAAATGGCTCATTCGCGGTGTTGAGTGCCAATGTCGGTAACTAAGTGCAAGAAAGATTGTGCACCAGTTTTACGCATATTTGTGTTACACCGTTGATGGCCCATTAAACGTGTTCAGAAGATGTAGGACAAGCGAGCCGAAAGACATTAATCGGCGCTGGTTCACAGGTTTTTTACAATCCTTTATTTAATACTAGCTTTTGCCCGCGACTTCGTCTGTGTCGAATTTGTATTTTGGATAGGTTATGTTTATTGGTAAACACTCAATTAAAGCACAAATTACATTACAAATAAGATTTTGCTTAGAAATTGACGCTCATTGGGGCAATATTGAATCGTGACTATCAAGTACTGGGTAATTTCCAAAAATTTCTAAATTATAAAATATAAAAAAAAAAAACAAATTTCGGCTAAGACATATACGGCTACTAATGTTCAAAAATACCTCGGCTATCACCCCCTTAAAGCTTTGCACCTAGCTATCAAACACTCTGTACTTTTGTGAAAATGTTGTTTTCTTAGAAAAAATCCACGTAGTAGAAATTAAATGGTTTTAGCAACCATTTAATTTCTACTACTTTATGTTATAAAGTATTCAAGTTAATGAAGATGGCTGATTTATTACTATTCTACGCAAAAACCACTGAATGCATTTTGATTAAATTTGGGACATATGGAAACAGAATCAAAATTCAACACTACCTTGCGTAAATACAGATGTCAAAAAGAACAAGAATGATTCGTCATTGAGGATGCAGCAAATATCATAGAAGTTTGTATGAAATTGACCTATTATTTTTGATCGACAGTGTAGTTTATAACCTTATATTTTTCTATCCAGCGAAGTAATTCCCGTTTTATATTTAGAATTAAACAAATTCTTCGCAGACGTATTTTCCAAAATTTATTACTTTCAGTAATCTAGTCTAGACAACGTTCCATTATTGTAAATTCTAAAATGCTCTCACAGTCTTATCTATTTTCGATTTGAATATTCAGTAGATAGTTAAATTTTCCAATCTTTAAATATTTGCTCCGCCAATCTATATTTCTGCTGCGTTTGCAGTAATTTCGCTTACTGTCTCACTTAATGAAAATGTGTAGAGGAAATTAAACGTATTCAATGGGCTTACAAAGTTAGGAGGCTGTTCCAAGCTGTATAAGACAAAATTAGTAAACTTAGTATCGCTTTGACGCCTCAAATTTTACAGTTTCGGTACAAATAAATACCTAACTAATTGATTATGTAATTCCTTACTAATTTAAGTGTATAAGGTACCTCTTTCCATTGTGTCGCAAAGTAGGCAGTTAAATAAAGTCTGTTAACTGCATTAAATAGTAATTTTACATTAGCCTGAAACACTAAATAATATTTCAGTTTGAAAACCCGTAAAGCAAGTTGTGCAAGTACTTATGCTAGACACTCTAGAGAGTCCTTAAAAGCATTTGACACAAGACGCTAAAAGCTTGGGTAGGTACATAGGTAACTAAAATAGAGGTATTACTAAATTACCTTTGAGTATGATGTACCTTTCTGGCGTCGAAGGTCTCTGTCTCCCACACTTACCTCAGACAGTCCCACATTGAGCGATTTTCAAACCCCTTCATCCTTGAAAATAATGCTTACTGAACAAGCTGAACAATTTAATACTTCTTTAAATATTAAAGTAAATAATCATTAAACGTAATCGGCAGACTCGTTCGCAATGATTTAATCTGTTAGATTTCCAATTTAATGGAATGACTGTAAGGCTTCTTCCTAACTGGTAATTGATTACAAGCGCCGCGATTAGGTTGTGCGATTAAAAAAAAACTTGGGAGTACACGAAGTAACGGAATATGGTCATATGACTATATAGTACAATCTTTAAGACCAAGACCTCTAAAAACAACCAGAAACACTAGACTCTGTAGAATAAAGTTTTTGTTTTATTTCAAGTGTTAACTTTTTTATAAACCTTTCTATTAGGCTTATTGAACTTTTAGAGACTCTGAGAGGCCGAAGAATCTGGTACGTCTTCGGGTCTTCCATAATTAACAGTAGCTAAATAAGAACACGCTTCTATCTACAAATTATAAGACGCACTTTTTATGTCTACCCATCCACACATTTATTACAGGGACTAAAGGCAATAAAGATGTTGAAGAGGCGTATCTGTTCAAAATGAACCTAGAAACAACCTGGTACAATATGAGGAAAATGACAATAAGCCGGTTAAATGGAAGTGGATGGAAATTGTAACAAACAATAATAATTGCTTGTTAGTAATATTGATACAGTTGTGAAGCAAATCTCGTGATACAATACGACAAATTCGCGACTATAAGGACGGGCCACAATAATAGATGCGATGTACCTCGTCGATCACTTACGTGTTGACAAGCTGCCATGTCGACATGAACTTAAACTATATCAATCACATCGTGGAAAATCGTTTTGCTGCTTTGTTTCTTCATTACTTGATCCCAATTAACGCTGTTAAAAGGTGGTTTCGTTTCAGTGATTTGTTTTAGCTGTACCAAGCGCTCTAACTTCTATATGGAAATAATGATTACTTAGTAAGTATTTTTGATTGATTCTGTGGACCCCGCAAAATTGTAGCAAATATTTCTAACAAGTTCTAAATGCGCATGCATGGTACCTAACCTATTGTGAGCTTATTCAAAAACAGTACTTGGGCGACTGAGCATGGCATGGTGCTTGTAAAACTAATTAGCTAGATCGATTATTCGCCCCCAAAAATCTCCTGTAGAAAACGAGTTCTCGAAGCCTGAGATCTCAAGCACATGAGGCGTATTTAAGCAAAGTTTAGACTAGCAAGAAAAATCCTGCAAGTTTCATTACATTGCCAGGCCGTGATGTGAATAGATTAGAAGTCGTTGACCCGGTGCCGCAAGGAAATACGAGTTGCGGGATTTTTTGTTTGATTGAATTGAACAACCTGAAAAGTTTTTCAAAGTAATTTTTACATACAAAATTAATCATGCCTTGACGCCACGCCATGCATTTTGAACACCGAGCAATGCATGATAAGGGTTCTCAACCGCAATTAAAAAGTCCTGAAAACAATTAACAATCCAGACAAACTAACCCGATCCCATGCTGAAATATTTCAGATTAGATTTGCGACAGTGTATATTAATTTGATAGTGTCGATATGCCATAAGGTAGATTTGATGACTCCACAGGAAATACAACTTTTGCTTTATATTTCGTTTACTTATGAATCCCACACGGTTCGTATATATGTTTTACCATATCAAGCGGGACGAATGAGGATAACGAAAGGAAAGCCTGCTCACCCAACTCACTTAGTAGGAAATGAAAGCTGGAACACCATATGTACTTACCTATACTCCATTTAGCAGTGGGTTTGTAATACTACTTTGGACGATAGAAAAACGATTTCCAGTTAGTTGATTTTTTGTATTAGTAAAAAGCTGACCCTGGAACTCATGTACTTATATAAAACAATATGGGTAATAACCTGAAACTGTATTACTGAAATAAAATCATCTTGGTGAGTATATCCAAATTGTTGACATAGGCTTACTGTCAAAACAAGAGGGCTTCAACTGGAGTCCCATTGGAAATGGATTGGAAAATACGCACACGTTGTTGGACTGCTTCGCAGAATATTTTGTCCTTCACCGAAAAGCTCATTATTAATGTTCAATGAAATTTTGCGTTTGAATTTCAAAGATGTTTTGTGTGAATCTATGTCCGAATTGAATCTACTCCGAGCCTGCACCCAGGAGTGGGACGTATTGTATATAGGCTGAAGATGATATGATATGAGTGATGTCATGCCAACTCGTGTCATATCCCGGTGTAATCTGTCTACACAATATTTCCCAATTACGTGCGTGTTTGAATGTCAAACATCTTTACGTAATAAATATTTTCGCATTTGGAATTTTAATAGGATTGATAAATTAATTTGTTTTGTTTCTCAGAACTCTATTTAGAGGCAGATCGCGCTTTCTCCAATTGTAACAATTTATTTAAAGGTGAAAAGTATTATAATGCTTATATTTTCTTGAATCAGAAAATTAAATATTTCCTTTCGCTAAATTGTATCCAATGTGAAATAACTGTAATGTTAACTTTAACGAAACCAAACTCGGTTCCTTCTATTTGGCACTACGAGTAGTACTTAAGGGTAATTCAGCACAATTTATGGCACTTGTTCGTGATTTACGCAACAAATAGTCTTAGTTATAAATTAAATTTGTAAAGAAGAAAACAGTGCTATGAAAATGTGTTTTAACGTGTGTAACTCGTTTAAAGTGCTGTCTACTGAAAACGTATTCATTTATTTACCCATAGGTTTTAGTAGTCTTTCCTGCTAACTGCGCTTGTTTATTAAGCCTCACATTTTTCTGAGGAAGACCTTTATTTGATTGTATATTTCTAGTATTTTTTGCAAATATCACGGCCATTAGGCGGTAGCAGCTGAAAGTTCACCGACGGCACGCCATTGCAGCGGTTATATTATATCCCTCTAGGGGCAACATTATTACATTTTTTGTCCTGACCCACTCTGCGAAGTAGATCGAACAAGAATATATTAAATTCAAGAGATAAATTAGATAGCTACTTGAACTATTTATTCATGGATTCATAATACTCTGCTAGTTAAGATGGGTTCATAAAATATCCTGGCAATTTAACAGGCTCGAGTGTAAAATAAGTTCTATGAATTCTAAGTATAGTCGATCAAATAAATTACTGAAAAAACATAAGGGTTGATTTTCACACTGTTAGTTGTTTAGTTTTTAATATTAAAGTCGTATCGGAGATTTATTGGTTGACACACTCAAAGGTAAAAATGAATTTATTAAGCACTAATTATTTATAGGCATATTCACAGGAAGTCGACATAAAACTTAATAAAACAACGTAATTTGTATCCAATTCAAACAGTTTAATTAGATTTTGATTACTTTTGCTTACAAATTAGAATTAATTTCTATTTAAATTGCGTTTGGCAATGACACCGCCGGTAGGTACTTTAACTTCCGTAAGTATTATGACTTTCTAACTGGCGGATTAGTGCGGACAGCTCAGAGAAGCTTTTACTAAGTAATTTGGGAGCCAGAGCAACGGCTGACGTCATTAATTAAAGGCCTAATCGATAGGTAATCTCCAACCGTAAACTCAACATTAGTTAGAAGCGCATGTATTGTTTGTAGATCTTGCGATCTAAAGTAATAACTCGTTCATTTTCAGGATACAAATACAAATTGTGGTTATTTTTCTCGTGTCGGCCACACATGGGCTTCTGCAGTCGTTGAGGAAAAGAAGCATTAGTCATGTGGAGTTTAAAGCGGTACGCCGATGCGACCTAAGTTTGGCAGTCCGACATTCCCCCGACTGCTACATAGAACTAATAACACTCGTACATAGTCGGCCACTAGGATGTGTGTGATAGATTTATTGTTCAGTTTCCGCGCTGCATACAACCACTAGTCACGTAGAGTTACGAGCAAAGTTTGCGAACCCTCTAAAGTTAAATTTACTTTCTTAAATCACTACGATATTTTAGGAGAATTTTCGCGTTTCATACATTTTTTCACTTAAAGGCTTGCCGGATTGGAGAGCGCGACAAAAGTACGGCAAGTTCGTAATCTGACGAAAACTGGTATGACATTTTCCTGTTCAAATGCTATTTTTAGCCCTTCCAACAAGGAAATTGGAATATTTCTCCCTAAATGGTTGGTCGCACAAAAGGAACAGCGCCTGTAAAGCCATCAATAAGAGCGCAGGGACCTATTAACTCTTTCTTTCGCAGCGCTCAATAGTTTTGAAGTGACTTACCGAAAGTATTCTGCAATCCACAATCACAAATGGTCTATTTCAATCTCAAGAACTATGTAGGCACATTATTTGAGTTTACCGCCACATTACCTTATAAGGAAAGTATTGATATAAGGAAATCAAGGGCGGCTTTGTACCTCTATATACCGCAATTACAAGCTTATTTACAACAATGTAGTAGCATCATTAAATAAGAAAATACCCTGACATTCTCTCTTTTTTCTGTGGGACTATAATTGCCCAGCGAAGTCATTGGGAAAATTAGTCGATTATGGTTAAAACAGCCTCCCGACAATTTGTTTGATATACATACATACATAAATCACGTTTTTATCCCTTACGGGGTAGACAGAGCATAAAGTAACGAGACCTAAAGACCACGCTTAGCATGATTGTGGGCGTATGCATGGAAAGGGGAATAAAAACAGTTATGGGTTGCTAGCCACATCGCCTATATAACATGATCCCTAAGATTTTCGTCCAATCCCTCGATGGGATTTTACCATCTGCGCGGGAAGAGAAGCAACTGATACATTCTATGTTTTTTCTTTGCTCCCAGACCATGAAAGGAAATAAAAAAGAGATAGCTCGTGTAAATTTATATCATACAGGGTGTTCGAATTAATTATTCTGAATGAGACCCTGGCGTTTTCCGAGTACACAAATTATTGTTTGTGTAGTAGCATTAGTTGTTTCTTCCCAAATTTCACTTTTTATGTCAACGGGAGTGCCTTCCCTAGGTTTAGCTTCCCACGGTTTTCGTACGAAAATACACCTACATAATGGTAAGGCACATCTTTTGATCGCGCGATCCTAAAAATATATTTGTTTACGATTGGAAGTCTTAATTGTTACATAGGTATGTAACTGCAACTTGCTACTTTCATGCGTTATTTAACCTCCTCCCCTCGCCCGCTCGTTGTCCTCGCCGTTATAGCTGACAGACTTGACAGCCGGCTCATCTTGCACTGGACCGGGGTGCACGCAATTATGGCCACCTATACTTGACTGCACTCTGGGTCAGTGACTAGCCCGCTTAGTTATTTATTAATGTTGACTAACACTAGTTTTGTAAGCACTGATACTAACATAATATGGATTTATAATCTGAAATAAAAACATTTTTTTTATTAAAAAAAAAAGTGTCTTAATAGATGTGCCAGACTGACAGATGGAAAACGAAGTCATAAGAGTTCCTTTTTCTTTCCTATGTACAGAACCCTAAAAATACAGCGTAAAGTCCAGTCAGTAGGTACATAAACTGGTATTTACATACATATATCACGTCTTTATTCCTTAGGGGGTATACAGAGCCTAAGGTAACAAGACCTAAAGGCCACGTTTTGCATGATTGTGGGCGTAAAGGAGGAAAGAGGAATCAAAATAGTGATGGGTTGCTGGCCGCATGGCCTACAACATGATACCTAAGTTTTCACCCATTCCCTCGATGGGCTTTTACCATCTGCGCGGGAAGAGAAACAACTAGTACATTCTATGTTTTTCTTTACTCCCAGATCAGTATGTAAGAACAGGTATGTAGAAGAAACAATTACCGTCCAATTAGAGACAGATAACACTAATGAGAGCTCTTGAACACGTTATATAAATTATTAAAAAATCCTACGCATTATGAACCTACTGCTAAACGGCGGGTAATTTTGCGGGTGGTAGGGCCTTGTGCAAGGTCCGTCCGGATCGCTACCACCATCTTACTCGCTAATCCTGCCGCTAAGTAGCAGTGCTTGCACTGCTGTGTTCCGGTGTGGAGAGTAAGACAGCCGGGGAAATTACGGGCACAAGAGGCATTGCATCTTAGTCCTCTAGGTTGGCAACGCATCTGCAATCCCTCCGGGGTTGCGGGTGTCTATGGGCAGTGGTGATCACTTACCATCAGGTGACCCACTTGCTCGTTTGCCTTCCTATTCATATAAAAAAAAAAAGTTTCAACAGACTTTATTTTAACATGCGAACAACATTTATTTTGGAAATAATTGGGCAAGACAAACGTAATCGACTTCGCGGGATCGTGTACGGGAACAGTAGGGAAAACGCTAATTAATTATTGTGAAAGTTAATTAAAAAATCCTAAACAAACACATAAATCATGAATAAAAATAACAAGTACCTACCGATATTGCGTTGAGTGACGCCAGAAATATAAATGAGGTTGCGGCATGAAACCGGCCAACAAAAGCCGAGCCGGCCATTCTTTGTCCGTCCGATTGCTTTTGGCACCTACACTTTTTAACGACAAGAAAAAAGGCGTAATATGCTTGTGAATTTTTTGTTTATAATTTTGGTTGTGAATGTTTTAGACAGCACCTAGACTGAATTTTATTATTTCCTTTGACTAAAAGTGGTTACAAATAAAGTCCGGACGTGGTGGGTGCACGCCTTAATGGTTCGCAACCACAATCATATAATACGAGGCTCTAATTGTCTATTCAATTTAACTCGATTCCTTTACTTAAAAATGTAGAAAGCCCTGTTTATACGAGGATTAGCTTCTGCCCGCGACTTCGTCTGCGTCGAATTATACCGACCGCATCAAAATCCGTTGCGTAGTTTTAAAGATCTCAATACATAGGGACAGACAGACAGAGAGACAAACAGTGGAAAGCTGATTTGTTTTATACTATGTAGTGAAGTGAGTAACAATCCTTATCCATACACGTAATAAAACAGAAGAGATTAATAATGTGAAAAGCTGACGTGGGAGGCATAAGATAGGTACGCTGATAGACTAGATTTAATTTTTTTTGTTTATTTATGTTTATTCATGCTAATCGTACCTAGAATCTGCACTCAGCGATTACACAGGTCGGTTAAACTTAATCTAGAGTTAAAAATTGGCCTTGCAAAATTAACAAAACGTCGGTAAATATATATTGTCATTAAAATAAATAACTTCAATTAATTGTTATTATAAAAGGCTCTGTTTACCCCGTAAGGGATAAAGACGTGATTTGTGTATGTATGTATAAAAATTTGGACCACGCGAACGAAATACCGGGCTCTACCTAGTTTTATAAACACTTGAAAGTAGCAGTACCTAAACGGAAATTATTGACCTCCGCAAAAACCCAAACCATTTGATTGTCTTTGAAAAGCAGGATTTTTCCAAAGGAATGCAAACGACCTATTTAACGGTACCCCCGGTCGCTGGGGTGTGCTACGGTTTAAATTGAGAATAATGAACCCCGATTCTGTAAACAACTTTATTTAATACAGTGTACGAGGACGAGTTGCGAAAATATGCAGTTTAGGGCGCTTTGTAAGAAACACATACATATTTTTGAAAAAGCACCTACCACAGTTTTTATGCAAAATAAGCTCACACTTGACCACAATACGCTTAGGCTCTGTCTACCCCGTAAGGGATGGAGACTTTATAGATGTATGTATGTATGTATATATTGACCACAATCACGTCTGATGCTAAGCGAAGATTTCCTAGTAAATGCTTTGGATTTGACCCAAGATTACCCAGATTGAAATCATCAAGTAAATGCACTTTATTTTTATGTGAACGCAAATTCGCGTAACGTACATAAATGAATTATGTAATGAATATTTATGGTTTGAGATCAAACATTCGTATTCATCGTACAGATATCTGCCTCTCGCGGGAATCCTACTACCCTCAACCTCTAGCTTCGTAGTCAAGGCTTTCTTAACTTCCGCGATTTGCAGTGATATACTTTACTTATATATGTAATAAAGTGTTCTGTTCGACAAATGTTATCACTGTAGCTCCCGTGAGTTAACTTAAAGATTCTTAAAATTATCCATACTTTGAAAATTTAAGCATTACAATTATTTTTAAACTGCTAAACAGTTACAAAACTAATAAGGAATACCAACAATACCACTTTAAAATCAAAACGAATACTTACGAGTATCAATTCTATAGACAAGATATCTAAATCTGCGAATATCTTCAAAAACTTTTTCTATAAATGAGGAAAACAAAATGACTTCAGGGACCCTAAACGAATGAACGCTAAAATTGTGTTTGTCTGCTAATATTTCCTCCCACGTATTTTTTGCTCTTAGACCTCCACGAAACGTACCTATAAATACACTTTTTCGCATAACAATAATTAGTTTATGTAAATTTATTTTTGACAATACCCCTGAACCCCACGGTAATAGGTCATTTTGGTATAAATGCCAAAATTCATAGAATGTTAGGTTAAGTGGTCTGAATTATTTAGGGGCAAAATATGCTGTGGCCAACATGCACTTTTAGACAAAAAAATCCAAGACAGCTTTTACTATGGCCTAGACGTCTTTGTGTCTGAGTGTTTGGGACAGAATACCTACTCTGAGGTCTAGAGGGGGCGGCTCAAACATTCAGAGGTTCTTTAAGCCGTAACTATAACCACATCGTAGCCTCCTCACTGTCCTACAACCCCATGTGACTATTAAACGATCCATAGAGACACATAGTGCAGCAGAGTTTTACTTTGCTTAGCGTCTACGACTCTATAAGGAAATAGGTCATGTTTAGAAAATCAGTATGCTGCGCTTCAGCATTGGCATCTGTCAGTGTGCGGAAGCCAAAATAATCCGTTAGGCTTCAACGGGATTGAGCTGGACATGTCTCATGCGTGAATGTGGACGAATGTGTCTCACAATGATCACCCGAGCAACACTAAACTTTGAAACAAACGCATAACGAAGGATTCCTCAAAATGAAGTTTATTTGGCTATCATGGCCATCGTTAGCTTACCCTGTCCATGTAAAGTCTGTGTTATATACGGACAAAAAGACTGACAGACGAACTGGTCAAAATTACAACGGCTTACCTGAAACTTAAAGCGACACTTGAATGTTTTTATTACGTTTTAAATATGAGTACCAATAGAAGTGAGCCTTTGTCCAAGGGTCCAAATTTTTAAATCATATTTCTTTAAAGTGCTGTTCGAAATTGATATAACAGAGTTACAGCTGTAGTTGATCTTGTCAACTAAACAAAAATGTTATTAGCGCTGCAGTTTTGTAACAAGACACAATTTAAGAATGATACTTTCGAGAGCAGTGCTTTTGAAAATCAGGCAATGTTGCAAGATATTCCAAAAAACAAGCATCGAGGGTAGCGCGGTGTTTGGAAGCCACTAATTACTTCTGTATTAGGATGTACGTTTGCCGAGCACATATGACGGAGTATGATTACACGGTCGGCGCTGCAGCGGGCCAAGCCCTGTAGCGGCCACGCGATGCCTATTGTTCCCCGGTAATGGTCGGCTGTTCAGAATCTGTAATGAAATTCGCGGCAGTTGAGAGCGATTTCACTTGATTAATGTCAGCCTCTTTCCAGCCCAGGCGGAAATTAAGCTTCCTTAACGAAGTTTATTGCACTTTTTGTTAACTTGTTTCCTAATAATTAATCTGCAGCAACAAGTGCGGAGAGCAATGTTAGACGGAATAAATTAGGAAAATTGTATGAACAAACTCTGAAATTCTAAGGTTTCGGCGAGGCGCTAATGTTTCTTTGGCTCTCCTAAACTCTTCTTGCTTCTTCTTCTTAACTTTTCGAGCCTATTATTGCAGGCTTTTTGTTACATCCATTATTAATGCCTTTCATTCTGAAACTTTAAAATCACCCTTTCAGCGCTACTTTTGTGTCCAATTATCTGTTCGAGACTGTTTGTAGGTCGTGATAAAAAACATTTTTAAACAAATTTATTGAATTCTTGATCTAAATAATTCAATGAAACATTCAAATCATTGAAACTTGTTTTGAGACTAGTAGCACAAGCCAAATAAGGTATAAATTGATTTCATATATTTCGACTTCGATGAATCCACATTAACCTGATATTAAATTCACCGAAATGATGTAGAGTCGTTATTTAGAGTAAACCGATAGTCACATATGCGCATGCGTGATGTCAGAAGGATAAATTACCTGTCCATACGTTGGCTAATTACACACGCCAAATCGGGCTCCTGCTAAATGGGGAGGTGTCAATTACGGACGCGATCTCTACTGCGCTTTAAAAACCCACATCAGTTTGGACGATGTGAATGACGTTTACGTTTGTGCTAAAATATCGAAAAACAATAGGTAAAACGATTGATATGATTGTGATATGACTAAACATAACTTTTATTGGAATCGCCAGATGCTAATCGCAATCTCTTTTTTGTAACCTTCGCATCATGGAGGGTAAATCAGACCACAAAAGAATAAGCTTAGCGTACAAGCATGCTATAGTTAAGGAGCTCGCGAAGGGATCAACCCTGTGTGGGCAGCCCCGGCGGATACACTACCACTAAATCCCGGGGCCATTAACTGCACGTCCAGGCGCGGTTTGCTGATACAGTCGATATCGAGCAGGAGTGATATCAAAAAGAATGGATTACGTTGTCGGCGCGGGATCAAATATTTGCCAAACAACAAAGAACTTGCTTTGTGCACCACATCAGCCATTAATCACCCTTTATATGCGGTAGCACAAAGCGCAATATTGCCCTTCGACGGTCGACAGCTCTTTACTTATAAACACGCTGCCATAACGACCTGTTTAAGGAGAGTTAAATGAAAATCGATATCCGCAAAGCTGTTATAAAAGTAATGGGCGCTAGTTAACAGAAGGCAGTCATAACAGGAATGGAGCTCTGTCCGACCTTAGGCGATGGAATACGGAATGACCACTTGAGTAGTTACAGTCAAAGGTTCGAATTAAATACCCAGGAGTGGCGGTACAGACACAGGTAGGAGAGTGCCGCTTTAGGCTTGACACAAACGTAGTTATTAATTCAATGTGGAGATATTCGGCCAAAGAGAATTCTAATGATTCTTCAGAATTCATATGAAAATAAATTACCTAGCTTGGTAAATAACATGTCGATGTTATTTACCAAGCTAGGTACCTCTTAGTATACCAGCCAAACCATCCAAAATCAGTGAGGAGTTATATCATATCATTAAATTATACCTATGTCCTTTCACAATGTGACATATTCCAAATAATTTGTAGTGTAGTGTTACAGAATTGTTACAGCTGAAACAAACGAGGCCTCGCAGCGAACAATGCCATTTTCCCTTATTCATACATTTTGGTAACCCCAAGTTAGTAAATACCGTATTCGAAACTGATTCGAAGAAAAGTGCCAAAGTGATAAAGGTCAAGTTCAATCCATACTTTCATCGAAAATGGAGAGCCACTGTCGCCGGTACTACACGTTCCGACATCCACGTTAAGTAATTAAGGGTCGTTACGCTTAGCACCTGCGCTACCGGTGATGGTCTCATAACGTTCGTATTTAATTACTGCTGTTCGAAAACTAGCTATCCAGAAGCCTATCCCTAAAGTATGCGATCTTCGATAATTTGAGAATTTCTACTCGAGAGCAACGCACAAATTATAGCTTCAACAACTCGACCGTACTTAAAAGTGTAACATTCGAAATTACTTTCAGAAGGCCATTTATTAGAAGCCGCTTGTGCCAAATCCTGCAATTTTTCTCATCTAATTTGTTCGAGTTGTCTGACAGCTTGGTTGAAGTTAAATTGACGTAAACTCGTAAACGAAACTAAAGCTAGCCTGTACAGGCTTGAAGAATGTCAGACTTTTTTTGAACTGAGCAGTAATCTTCACTACCAAAGATTTAAAATATATTATCGTAAAGTTTGGCGATGCGAAAGACAAAGCGATATAAAAGATAGAGTGATGCGGCTATTTTACAAGCGTTTTTTTTACTTGTAATGTATTATGTTTGACTGGTGGAATCTAGCGACTCAAGCAGATATCTTTAACCGGTTGAGCTGAAATTTTGCATACTTGAGTAAGTCAGATGACAATACAATAATCTGGTAGTGGAGCTCTGGCGACTCAGCCAGGATCGTCTCCGATGGAGGGAACTCTTTAACGGTTGGTTCGATTGACTTGAAATCTGACACACATATGTAGGGCGTCCGCAAAAAAAAAACTTGTATTAAGAATGAAATTTTAACAGAAACTTATTCCTGGCACGTTAAGAGCCTGCATGAACTAGTGACACCTTTGTTTTTCTTAATATATCTAATTTAACGGTAGTATATTCTATACCTACAGCCACAGATTTCCAAGCCTAGAAAAACCATTTAAGAAGGTAAATATCTAATGGTTTGTACCCAAAAGTGTTTTGGGAGGCTTAGATAAAACTTACATTTGATGCTAAGGGATGCGGTCTTCATAAGGACAAGGAAGGCCATTTTCCGTAAGCGATCCGATAGAAGCATCTGTTTTATGTACAGTTGAGTAAGCATCGTCTGAATTTTGTAGTCATTTTGAGAGCGCTAAGCGAAAGTAAGAACACGCTCGTTTCTACCGGCGACCCTTCAAAAGGTCTTTATCGGTCCATAAAACTTCCTTTATGTTACGCGAAGTTTCTCTAGCGAACGGTACTAAGGTCGCGAATCGTAACAGTTGTTTGATGGTCACCCTCGAAAATAATTTTCCAAGGCTCCTTCGCTTTTTCCGATTACTTCACAAGTTACTGCCGAAAGCTTACCTACGTAGGTTCTATAAATTCCGTTATAATCCCTTTTGCTTTTTACTGAAAGATTTCACAAGCGGAAATAATGGGATGATCTGAAAATGAATGCCGTCTATACGTTGGCGTTTTATGTCAAAGTTGGTATTAGAGGTGAAGTAAGAAGGAAGTTTTTTATTTTATTTAAGTAGATGGTTTAAGAAAGAATTTGACACATTAGATTGGACTAAATAGTTAAATGTTCAACGATTGTGTAAGTTTTTGTGGGAACAAGGTTACTTTTTAAACGGTTTTATGTAGCATCTCTCTGTCTTGTACGTAGCACGTCAAACTTAAGGGGGAGACAGGGTCATCTACTATAATATTGATAAATGAACTTGGTAAAAGTGGCACCATTTTTATTCCTCAAAAGAGGTCAAAGCTTGAACAAAGTCAAAGGAAACATCAAAATTAGGATTCTCTCGAAAACGGTGAGATCTTTCATAGGCACGTTACTGTTCTGTATTTGATAGATGACCTCTCCCCCTAAAATTTGTCGTACTACTCATAGGGGCAACCTGTATATAAAAAACAAAACAAATTCGACCAATAGTCGCTGTTATGACGTAGGTACGGTCGGCCAAATAAGTTGGTCTACCACTTTCATCCAACTTCCTATCCAATGAAAATGTCGCTAAAGTCGAAATTTCAAGCTGACAGCCACGTCTTATATATAGACGTTATATTTTATGACGCGAAAATATTTTTTAACCTTGTTGTTGTTGTTGTTGCTCTCCTATGGTACCCCAGTGGTACAAAGGGCCTTTTTTAACCTTAGGGTGGTAGTAATATTTGGCTTTTATATGTATGTATGTATGTAAACTCTTTATTATGCAAAATATATTATATTAGGTGTTATCTAAAATTTCATTACTTTTTATGTATAAATCATGATAATCTAGACTTCGGACGTTTTTTACAGTATGTTTTTGTTGATTTATTTGAACTGCTCATAAATCTTACTAGGAATGTCTTATAAATATGGAAGCCAGATTTTACCATTACCTACTTTTACTTCAATAGCTTCGGCAATATTGATAACGACAGTAATTTGATTATTATTATGTATCTGACGAAACGAATAGCTACTTACATCTTTACATGGGACTTTAGGGAGTAGGTACTTGATTATTTACTGTGTCTGTAACGACAGTTTAATAGGCAAGTTCTGGAAGTAAAAATATTAAAGGTATTTTTCTAGCGTGACGCATTATTTTTCTTCGGAACCAGAACTTATGCCTTGTCTAAGCATATGTTACGTTTGGCACAAAAATATTGATATAAAAAACAATGCAACGTTACACTGGGGAAGGATTGCTCAGAAAAATAAATAGGCGTATTTTGTTACAGGATAGAGCTTGCATTTGCATCACTTTGTCTCTTACACGCCAGTTTTTTTGTATTTACCAAATATATCTGATAAGTATCTAATAGGACAAACTATAAAATAAAAGTTTATTACTTAAGTATATCTGCATCCTATGAATTTAAGGGGTAAACTAGACTGAATTGATTCTAAAGACTATCATTTCATTTTTACCCAAATCAGAAGAAAACATCACATGTTCTATACCTAAGCATCCGTTATCTAAGATTCTTAAATAGGCGATGTATTGATTTTGGAAACTACGTACCAAAAATATGTTGCCTTATCATGTACGACCACATACATACCTTAAAGCACTCAAGAGACTTGGCCTACATTATCTCAAATTATCACTGTCTAATAAATAATTTGTTAGATGCGTGTATAGGAGAAAGATATTACCGATGCCTTCAATATAATTTCAGGGATCTTACATTTTCAGCGCGCAATTTACTAATATTAGTGCTTAAAAGGAGAATCCATTACCATAATTATTAATATAACTGGAACCCTGTAGTTCGTGTGGTTAAGTGAAACATACATAATGGTATTTAGACTAAAATTGTTAACGCGTGTATTCACTTATGTAGCCATGTTACAGCTAGAAATTAGCAAGTGTTGTTGATCTTCCTTTGATATCAAAATTATCAAACAAACCACAAACCACTTCTACACGACGTGTATGCGTTTATGAACTAAAGATAATACCAATTAAAATGTTTCCTTTCGGATTAATTTAAGAACTAGTTTAAACCGTGACCAAGGCACTATTGTTTTGATCTTTTTATACGTTTTTTTAATTATTATGCACAAACGGATACCTGAATAAAACCATTTGGTTTCCCCACATCCACAATATTTTTGAACGACATTCCCAACGACACCTCACACTATGGGATAAACAAAAAGAAAACATCCCCACTTTACGAGTATTTCCGAAGGTACCCTAAAAAAAATCAAGATTTTATTTCACCACTTTGTCGGCCTAGTTTATTTATGTACTACACCCATGCCAAATCTGCCAAGTAGGGCAAATTACAGCTTTCTAGTACTAAGAATCTCTAACCTAAGCCACGGACAGACAGATAGACATAGACGGACATAGCGAAACTATAAGGATACCTTGTGGACTACGGCAGTGTCTCTTAACCTTTTCCAGCCACGGACCCCTAGAAAAACTAGCACCATTTTCAAGAATTAAACAATAAATCGACGCTGCTATTGCGGGACTTTTAGTGGCATTTATCTTGTTTTGAAATAATCAAAAATGAGACTGCGGACCCCCACACGTATACTCACGGACCCCCAGGGATCCGCGGACCACGGATTAAGAAACACAGGACTACGGAACCCTAAAAATCGTTACTAATGGACGATTAAATATTGATTTTTCATATCCGAGTGCCGCCGTAGTATGTATTTACCCTCAGAGTGAGACATGAGGGTCGCCATATGGGTATTTGTCCCCGAATTCAGGGGAAAAATACATGAATGGGGGTCTTTTAGCGGGCAAAAATGTTGAGGGGAATACATGTTTCATTTGTCACTCTTGAATTTTTGCAATCGCATCATTTATTCAACCATAATGAATGCCCTCATTTTCCCCTGAAAACCAGGAAGAAATCGTTCCCTTTAATACATATTGCAGACGGTAGAAAACTAATAAAATAAAACCATTTAAATTATACTGAAAATTCGACACGCAGTGCTGACAAGAGCAATGGCACGAGTACTCTTTTGTTTTTCTTTCTTTCAGCGCTGCGTGCAATTAAGTTTATTTGCGGCCAGGGCCAAAATAGGAGTTTTTTGTGCATGGCATGCATTTGACCACAATCACGTCTAATTGTAAGGAAAGGTGACAAGATCTGGTGTTAACCAGATATGCTGGGAGTGATATCACGCAACTATTTACTGCATACCTACTTAAATACGTACAGTGAAAACGGACAATCAAAAAGCAGTAATAATAACCACACACTTCATAATTAAGATTATTGGATACATACTTGACATGAAATTCACATAATCTTTGTCAGTAGAAGACTTTGTGATCTTCGATTCATTTATTTGACGGCGGTGGCATTTCACACTTTCGCGAAACATAGATTATTTTTTGTATACATCTCGAAGACGTTCAGTATTAGGTACCTAATTAACCTTGTAATCCCATAAACAGCAGTTCGTACCGAATGATTAGTTTCCTTAACCGTATAATATGTATCGTTTAGTTATTTTTATGTTTAGTTTGCGTGATTAACCTGCATGTATTTACTTAATATAATTTTATTTAGAAAAAAAAACACTGATGGTTTTCCGAAAATACTAGTCTAGTGTAGTTTAAAAAAATACTATATAATAGTTTATAAAATGTTAATAAAACGAACTTTTATTTTTGATTATCCATATCAAGATCAAAATAGACGCTTAATCCATTAACACGTGAGCAAGAGAGATGCAATGACCAAAACCAGTATACCAATGTTACCAACAGTAAGGTGTAATCCCGCTTAAAGAGAGACGGAGGTTTGATAGGAAGGCTGGGAGCGATTTCGTGGTCCGCTGCCCGCCACACGCCGCTGCGCCGCGACAATGCCGGCGAGCACTGCCCCCGTCTCGACGCGAACAGCTCACATTGTTCTAGCTTAATCACGCATACAACGATCACAAACAAACTGAACCAAGTAACCAAATTTTCCGATACATTCACCTCGGGATACGACCTACTATAATAGGGATGATGACTGAATCGAAACGAATTCAGCACAAATTAAACAAAAGTATTTCAAAGACAAACTGATTTTATGAAGCCGACAAACGGGCATGATGTTAAGTGATCGCCGCCGCTCATAGACACTTACAGTACCAGTAAGACTGCTGGTGCGTTGCCGGCTTTGCAAATAGTGGTACACTCGCCTTCTGCAAATTACAATAAATTTCGATATGTATCTCGTGATATTATTATAATATCATGCCAAGATTTATATCGTCGCTACTAGCTGTTATCCGCGACTTCGTCTGCACAATATTCGTTTATAGCTGTCCCACGGGAACTGTACAGTTACCAGGATAAAAAGTAGCCTATTTTATTCCTTATTGTTCTTCCTTCTTCTAAAGTATCTTTTTGCCAAATGTCATCACGATCGTTGAAACGGTTTATACCGTTAAGACGCAGCGAACAGCAGACGGACAGAGAGACAGGGTTATTTTCATAAATATTTTGAACGTTTTGATGGGCACTCAGATTACGGTTAAGGGCTTTAAAAACTTCTGTACTTGTAAAATAAGCAGCGCGGCTTTTCGGATTAAAATACGTTTATTTAGTACCTCATTTACAAGTCATTTTACAAAACCCAATTTTCATTAGACACTGACATTACTATATTTTTCAGTTGGTTGCCAGTCCGCAACATCCTCCCACTCGAAAGAAAATTGCATAAAACTATGTTTAACAAACCAAAAAACAACAACACCCTCCCAACCGACAGAAAAAATTAGACGACAAGTAGGTACTTACTTTAACACGCACATCGAAACAAAAGACAAGCTACAAAAGTAATATATTATGTGTTCGAATAGGTCTCAATTACTAGAGTAGCCAAGCGTTCAGTTTCAACTTGTCCTAATTTGACTCACCTGTATATAACTCCGGTACCTATATTACTTGTCGCTATTTCCAGAAGGTATAAGTTCTGGCTGGGTGTTATCTTGTCCCTGATGCTGTTCCCAGCTTCATAAGTCCTGTACAACCAGCTGCTCCGGGGTACATTTCTCTCATGGTATCAACCGGCCAATCAATATTCTTTTCGCCAAAGTTGATAAGTGAAATGTCACCTACTTGCGGTTCGCAACTTTTCTTCTTAACTCTACTAATTAATAACAACGAAATATACTTATTTCTAAATCGTTGTCTGAAATCGCCCCGCAACTTCTGTATGTAACGGTATTGGTTGCCTGTGTTCTTCAACTTCTTAGTCACCGAATGCAACCTTGCCATCGCTTGCTCGTAGTTTGTGTCGATTTTAGAAGAATTTTCTGTCCACAAAGGACCACCTTCATATCTTCCTTCCTTGTTTATTTCTATGTCGTCGTTGAAGGATTTCAACCGCTCCGCTTCAATCACTTGTAGTTCCTTTTGCATGTAAGGATCTGTTATGCCCAGCGATTCCATATCCCATATTTCCTGCGGATAGCAAAACAATGTATTGGTCTTAGTTGTCTTAGTTCCTCCTGAAATTGATTCTAACGGCCCTTGGAGAGTCCAGCCTAATTTAGTTTTCAGCGCTAAAAGACTATCGCCAAGAAGTACCGTTTGTGAATCTGTCATAATGGAACCCAAGTAGTCACACCCAATGAGTAGGCCTATATCTGTCTCGTCATAATCTACATCGCTCAAATGTATGTTCATACCGCGTAATTTATGGTTAAAATCAGGATCATCTAATTTAGGTAGTTCGCCGCATAATTTATATTGTTCAAGACACGTAACTAAGATACTGCATGGGTTATCGAGGCTACTAACTTTTAACTGTACACGCCGATGTAGTTGGGATTGCTTTGCCACCCCACCAAATAATGCGTGCCCCAGCATTTCAGTTCCAACGACTTTAGGTCTCAACTCCTCGACAACACTGCTCGTCACGTAAGTGCGCTGTGAACCACTATCGAGTAGCGCGCGAACCATCTTTGACTTACCATTATTTTCTATGCGTACGAACAATGTCTGTAGCAGTGTGGTTTTATTTTTAAGGCACAAACATTGGTTTGAATTTGGCTTCGGAGTTTCGATTTTAGCCTTATTGTGTAATTCAGGGCACATGATTACAATGTGACGTTTTTGACATGACAGACACTTCAAAAATACTCGAGTTTTGCAATACTTTGACATGTGACCTTTTTTAAGACAGTTATAACAGGCGGAGTGTTTCTTCAACGCATCTTTTTTCTCATCTAAAGACATACTGTGCGCCTTGTTGCACTCCAAGGTGGTATGAGAATGTTTATCGCAAAAATAGCAAACTTGCTCCTTACCTTCGAACTTTTTAGTTTCTTTTGCTTCCGTCGACACGATGCAGGCTGCTGTAGGCGTAATCTTAGGCATGCTGTCGCGAGGTTTGTTGTACGCAGAGCTCGACGGCCCCGAGATGAATTCTGCCCTGGAAAGCCTTATTCGTTCTTCAGCTTCAACCTCGTTCCTTAAAAACTCTAAAAGATGACTTAGTTGATCTGAACGCTTGGGTTTCTGTACCTGAGACCTATTCCACGCTAGCAAAATATTTTCAGAAAGAGCTGACTCTACTAACGGATACAACATAGCCTCATATTTGTCTTTTGTTACGCCTAACGCATCTAAAGCCTGTAAATAAGTCATTAATTTATCATACAACGATCTAGTGTCCAATAAATATTCGCTCTTGGCTTGACACAACACTAGTCGCAGCAGCTCGCGCACGTAGGTCTCCACAAGTATCTCGTCCCTGGCAAAACGGCTCTTCAAATGTTCTAAAGCTCTACGGTAGCTCGTGCCGGACGGCGGGAAACTCTCCACCAACTCACGTGCGTTTGAGTTCTCTTTCATCGCTTGTACGAGGTACTGGTACTTATCATCATTACTCAGCTCAGTATCCTCGTCAATCTTCTTGAACTGTCCCCAGAAGCCTAACCAGTTCTTGGGATCGTCATCAAACTTCCTCAGTTCGAGTTTGGGTAGCTTAAGATTCCGACAACTGCGGACTGTTGCTGCTGACCCTATCTCTGACTGCTTATCTTCTTGATTGGCCTCTCGCGTAATATGTTCGTACCGTAGTCGTAATGCCATCCACCTTCGTTTATAATTCTCCGCCTCATCAAAGAGCTTTTCTAAGTCCTTTTCGTCAAAAGCCTCTTTCGAGTCTAGCGCGAGATTCTGTATCGCACTATCGTTTACGAACAATATTTCAGCCACATCGTTGAGGTACTCGAAATCCGTTTTAAGCTCGATAGTTAGCACTCCTGTTTGAGCCTCTGACAGCTTCGTCTCGAGTGAATTTGCAGCTTGTGTAAATTTTCGCCGCAACTGCTTTCTTTCTCGAAGATGTCGATCCATCTTGTCTTTATTGTCACGGTCGCCACAAATGTAAAATAAGCAGCGCGGCTTTTCGGATTAAAATACGTTTATTTAGTACCTCATTTACAAGTCATTTTACAAAACCAAATTTTCATTAGACACTGACATTACTATATTTTTCAGTTGGTTGCCAGTCCGCAACAGTACTGTTAAAATAGCTTAATAAGTCAGACAAGTAAAAAAAAGAGTTAAAACTTCTTTTCCGATATAACCCCAGCGTTACAAATATTTATCAATAAACAACGTTTAGAACATTGCTGGGGCAAAAAAATGAACACTGAATTCTTATATTCAATCGTTACTTCTTGCTCTTATACTGCAGGTATATTTTATGAGCAGGGAATTCTCTGGGCGACGTTTTCGTGTTCCTCCGCTGCCGCGAGATTCATTAATAAATCACTAAGCAACACCCGTGTCGCAGATTAGGGTAGACTGGGTACGGTTGTGCCAGGGTACGGTAGTGACAGTCGTCATAACAGCAAAACTATACGGAATATGGGAAAGGGTGCAAAGGGAGAAAGAAGCGGCATGGGTGCCTAAATGCGTGTCCCCAGATTGCGTTAGCCAGCGCGCGACGCTAACGTAATCAGGAGCCTACATTGCTTTTTAACAGTCAAAAGTATTTTTTTTTGTTTATTCTTTTTTAATATTTCCTATTATTTGTATACAGATAGATTATATCATATATTTTTTTGTTATAAGTTGAATATTAGTAGTTAATTACGAGTAATTCGTTTTTACGTAGATTACTTGGCCTAGTCATGGCGATTGTTTGTTTTCGAAAGTATGCGTTGGGTACGGTTGTGACAAATGTTGTGGGTACGGTTGTGACATATATTTTTTATGTCCGAACTATCCGATTTTTTCTAAGTATATCTATAAGCTCCCATTGAGGTGGTTTCTTCATTTCCTACCCCCTTCGCTCCTATCAACCTATATTTCTACGTAATCTTGGAATTCTTCACGTAATTTTCTCCGAGATATAGCTTACATATATTGTATTCATACTTTCCCGCTTTACAGTGTTTAAATTTAAAAGATTTTTTTAAATTTAAATGCTGTAAAGCGGGAAAGTATGAATACAATATATGTAAGCTATACCTCAGAGAAAATTACGTGAATCATTTAAATAAATGGGTCTGTCACTACTGACCCCGGCCACTGTCACAACTGTCCTTGGGATGTGGTCGGTTGTGACACTTTCTCTTTTTTTTTAAATTTGATGCTATAATTAATACAGCGTATTTAAGGACAAAAGTTTGGTATTTTTACGTAGACAAAAGTACAAATTAAGATTTAAATTACTTTTCTAGCAGCTAACTAGTAAATTAACAAAATTATTGGCGATCAAACCAAAATTGTCACAACCGTACCCAGTCTACCCTACCTGGGCCTAATGTATTCGGCCCGAAGGTGCCGCTGCTGTCTATTATCCTCAGCTTAGCCACGTAACTACAAACTTTGATTACTTGGCGAATTTATACAGTGAACGACATTAAATTGCCTTTAGAAAGGCACTCACTCAAGGCAGCCATTAACTGGGCTCCTAATGAGTGATTAACGTTTACTGGAGTATGTAGTAAATTTTTGCCGCGGGCCGGGCTGCCTGCTGCGTAATTTCTGTGCAGTCGCTTGGCGAATGGTACTGTTATTGTACTTAACTAATATAACAGCGCATTTTACATTAAAGATGACACAACCGTTCACCTGATACCAAAATCGTCAAGCGACTGCAGTCAGATGATCATCAACGTTTGACGCATACACAATATTATACCTACACCTCATTTTAAAACTGATCCTAGTTCCACTTGTGCGTATAAGTCGAAACATCAATCATAATTATGTGAAAATGCCTCGTAATAAAAAGAGGTGTTAAGACACAGACAGACCGGCGAGAAATTCGCGTACTTACAGCTCGACGAATTTACTCGCATGTATTTTACTCTAATAGTACGCGTACTTAGACTGACACACAAGCGAGTAAAGTCATCGAGCCGTGAGTACGCGAACTTACTCGCTCGTCTGTCACCCACTTTTCACAGTTACTTTGTGCATTAACTGATCGACTCGTTCATATTATCGCCTCCAATAGGAGAGCTTCAGTGGTTCAATATTTATAACAGTCTTCGAGCAGTCGGCAAAGGGACTCTTTAGGGACTTTATTTACAAAACGAAAACTAACAGTCTTAAGTAGAATCGAGTTCAGTTGGCGCGTCATGGATAAAGACACGGACAACTTTAGTCACATGAGAACTAACCATGTTTGTACTGTTCTTGCTTTGGACCATACTGTCATAAATGTACTATGATAATCCAACGGCACAAGATGGCAGTACGAGATTACTGGAGCGAATCAACCTGTAATACAAGGGATGTGTGCCGTGAAGTTCAGCTAATTACAACGTTGATGACACCTTACTTAGGTACATGCATCCGTTCAAATTGCATACCGTCCGATCACTGACTTGCAACTAATGAGCTATTATTATATACGCTTCTTACGCTGCCAAAGGTACACAGCAACAAATAAGAATAATATTATGTCTATACGCTAACTTGACATTGTACAATTTAAGATGTAATTTTATATTGAATGAATAAATAATCTAATCTAATCTAATCTAATCTTTGAAAATACTACTTGCAAAGCAAACATGAAGGATTATAGCAACAATAGACGGCAGGCGTAATGATGAATGGTGATTGTATGCAAATTTTACTTGATTTTAAAAATCAGCAATCAAAATAAAGGGGTCAAAGAAACCTCAACTACAGGTATTTCTTGGAAAAGTTAGCTGTATTATTTCCGTCATCGTTGAAATTATTAATACATAGCAGGCTATGACACTTTGATTGCTACTCCACGCATTGAACTGTGTTGTGAGTAATCTGACAACTCATTAATTATCTATCAGTAGGTAGAATATTAAAGAATGTTTCTTTCGCATAAAAGTACGTATATATGGACGCCATTATAAATGAAACACCGAATGCGCCTCGCTAGAAGCATTTCCCACTCGAGCAAGTGAAGAAGCCTCCGCTCGCGATGAGTGCTTAACACAGATTTCCATGTGCGCAGCCCCAAATTGATTACTCCGCTAATGCTACAGTTATGTTTCCACCAAACCCATTTGTTTTGGAACTTTGACCATTGAATCGACGTATTAATTAAGGGAGCATTATCAAGCGTCCGCTGTAAAAGCTCTTTGTTCAACTCCATTCTAATGACTTGCAGTTGTTTAGCTAAGGGAAATGCTTTTTCACCTCAGAACAAAAATAAAGTATTTGTCGAACGATCCCAATGAGGAGACGGTCGTGAAACTCGTGAATCACGAGTCGTCAAAGAGAATCGAGTTGTAATCGCGGCACGGTTGAGCGGTTTCGTCGCATCTCGGTAATGAGCGTCGATATGAGGAAATCACACGACACGCCTTCGCCGCCGATAACTTGCCGTGCGATCGGTAAAAAAGTCAACAAATTCGTTACGGTCTCGGAAATTTTACCGTAACGAAAGTGATGCTCTCACAGGAACGACGGCTCACTACTGATCTGCTGCGGTACATCGTCTTGTTTTTTATTACAACAATAATGGCCGAGCTTTATTTTACCCATTGGTTTTCTAGCAACCAGGTGATACGGCAGCGGCGAACATCGCAGATGATCGCGAATTGATAGTACTTCCGTTCGATTTTTATGGCTACAATCATGGCGTTGCTAAGCTAAGCTAAGATCAATGAGTTTAGCTGTTTCTTAAAATAATACTAATGGTAGAAAAACCTTTTCGTGTCAGCGTGGTCTGCACTGATAATCATAATAATGTCCAAATGAATCCTGAGCTTTACACCCACGTCCGTCGTATAGTATGACATTTATTTTAAACCCCAACTGTAATCCTTTCATAAAAAAATTGTGACTATAAAGTACTTAACTTAACGGACAAAGATATACAGACCTAAATTTCATCGTAGGACACCGAAAAGAGAGACAAGTTTTTCATTTCTTCTATAGTTTAGTTTAGTTTATTTGACCATTCAATATAAAATTACATCATCACTTAAAATTAAATGTCAAAGAATTTATATTGAAATGGTCAGTGTAAAATAAAAATGTCAACAATTAAAAATTATACGAGAGTTTTCATTAAGATACAAACCATTAAGAACTAAATAACAATAAAGAACACTAAAACTAGTAAAGTTGATATAAAGTGAAGTAAGTTAAAAATGATTAAGAATTAACCTAAAATATCCCCCCCTGTTTCGTGCCTGGTTCAAAGGTTCCCATTATGCTGGCCGCGTTGTCTCTTTGAACTAATAACATTAATAAATAACAATGGCGTACTTACTATTTATAGTATTTAGTAAACTATAGTATTTTCTGCAACAGTTGTATTAGAGGGTCAAAAAAGGCGAGTGGTGTGGGTTAAGATGTGAGCGTAGCGAACATCGTAAGAAATACGTCACGAGCTTTTTTTGACTTGCTTATACAACGATGCATACAATACTTTTTCTACGACTAAGTAGGTACTTAATAAATGAAAGTAATACGTTCTCCGAAAATGAAGAAGTCCGGTGTACCAGTCTCCAAAACCAAGTTAATGTTGATCGTGTAAAAGTTTTACCTAGGTCTGGCTATGGCTGTCTATGGCTGGCAGAGTAACGATAGAGCACTTTTAGAGCCAACAAAGTGCTTTTAGAGGGAATAGACAATATAGACTTATCCAAAGTCTTATTATGAGTGCTCTTATACTGGTGCTCGTGATTACATAAATCACAGATAATAAATACAGGAGTAGAAAAAAATATATTTTCTCAATTAAGGGTGGAATATGGAATTCAAAAGGATTAAAATGTCCAATTCAAAAACTGATTTACATCGTTAAAGGGTTTCCCAACAAAAGGATTTTATGGCAGATTTTATATCTAGACAAATCAAATCCGCATTATAACGTCTATATATATGCAAGCACGGCCTGTTCAAAGCAAGTTTACAACAAATAAGATCTAATTAAAGCCAACAATGACACTCATATCTTGTTCTACAGATTCTAAGAAGTATCACTTTTTAAGTCAATTTAATATCCCCTTTTCCTATGTGACGTCAGCTGTATTTATACAATACAAGAACGGGCGACGCAAGATGCCGGCCGAGTTCATTCATCCATCGGGGCATTGATTTTTTCCTTGGTGTCATTTCCTTGTCTATTGCGAGGCACTGCGGTGTCCTGTAAAAACAGTTTCCGTTATAAACACAGTTATTTAGACAATAATATTACCTATACATAATTTTTGATTGTAATATCCCTATGTAAAAATAGGTTCAATATATTTTAAAAAGCAGAATAGAATTTCAAAGTTCAAAAACTATAAAAGACATATATTTCATTGAAATGATTTCTCATTTATAATTGTAATATGAAAAAGTCTACGTTCGTAAAATTGTTCTTAATTTACAATTCATAATTAAACTAACTTATGCCCGCGACTTCGTCTGCGTAGAATTATAAAACTTTCTCTTGAATCACTCTATCTACTAAAAAGACCGCATCAAAATTCGTTGGGTAGTTTTAGAGATCTAAGCATACTTAGGGACAGACAATCAAACAGACAGCGGAAAGCGACTTTGTTTTATAGTGATGCTTATGTTTTCATCATTAAGTAAGGTGGTGTTGGCTACAGCCAGCCTTTTTATAGTTTTTATTGTTTTACTTGCCCAACAGGAGGTATTGAAAATAGTAAACACTTAGGTGAAATGAAGTGACTTTCATACTCCAACTATTATCTGATATATCTTTGACCTAGTGATACCAAAACACTGAAAAGGTCAGACATATTAAAAAACAAAACACGTCCAATCCGTTCAAATTACTTTACTTTTACGAAATATTAACGTTTATTTACAAATAAGTACATTAAACTCAATGCGAAGGATCGCTTCGTGATCGTAACGTTGCCTCTTACTGTAGGTAGGTATTCTGTTTGAAGGTGGCTTGGCTCGTACAAAAATGCCGTAACACTTAACTTTGTAAGCCCTTGGGTACTAAAATTCGTACAAATTACCTTACCTTACCTGCGCCTGACGTTTATATTGATAAATGTGGATATTTCTTGCATGCTAAACATTTTGCATATCAAATATAATATTCTAGTTCCACTCTACTATACTGACGAGCAAAAGTAACGGGTCACTTTTCACACGAAGTTCTATGAAAAGCGACCCGTATTTTTGCTCGTAAGTATATATATGTGAAAAACCGATTATCTCCAAAGTCGGTTTACGAACGATAGTTTTACGTGATAACGTCATAAAGAAACTGAAACTATTCGAACTGCTAGCTCTGACGTCACGCGAGATCGTGTTTCTCTATCGCTTGTTCCGCGCTCTCGCTTGCACACTCTGACGTCCGACGGAACGTAACCCAATGAGTCATGTTTTTTCGTGAGTGCAGCCGGCGTTCATCGATTTATTTGCAACAGATTATTTGCATGTTTTTGAAATGAATACTCTTAATATTAATTACTATTAATGTAATATTCTTAAGTACTTATTTTTGCGTCCACAGGCACCTATACGATACAACAAGTTCACGTTAATTTAACAAATCTTAAAATTACAGACGCGCAGACAATTTAACAAATATTCTGCTCCAACTTCTAAACTTTTTGTGACGATTTTCATATTTTATTTTATTAGTACTTCTAGAACAAGTGTGCATTTAGGGCTTCGTAAACCTTGAAAATAAATGTTCTGGAGAAACTCGCCCACATTGCGCCATAGAAAAAAATATTAGCTTTTAACAGTCATTTATGTTTGGATGCTTGTTTATTAATATTATTTTGGGCCCGTTTTGTTGATGTTCGCCGTATCTGTCCCATGGGAACCGAATTCGCTCCAGTACATACTCCCAATCATATAATACTGTCGGATAGCCTTACATACCTTATACACTATATTTTCATCAGTTTTAGGGCCGACACTCAAAATTACACCGCTACGTTGTGAAAATTTGCTTATGGTGTGATTAATATCGCATGAGATATCTAGTAAAGATCGCGGGAAGACATTGTCTCAAAAACCAATTATCGTGGGGATCCTGGTGAAGGCCTATGCCCAGCAATGTCCGACCAATACGCCTGAGATGATGGCAATGGTTATGCAAGTTGAAGTTTTTGTTTGTCGTCTTTAATTTTGTCTCCTTGGCACGCGTATGATTAGAGAGGGATGCGCATAGCGACGGGTCACTCAGGTTGCGCTCACTCGTGCTAGTCGTTCTTGTTGGTGTTTTTTGCTAATTATATTCGTAAAATATTCAAATTAAGATAATGAGACCTCTAGAGGAGAGACGGAGAGATATATTTTTACGAGCTTTAGTGTTTCACGAAGCATAACATTTTTTATTAAACAGAGCGCTGGAACTTTGTTTTCCTTTTGAACTTAATTCGAATTTCCATTAATTTTATACACATTTTACACTAGGACTTTCTTTTAATATTAAATTATTTTATCTTTTGTTTTTTCACATCTCTTTAGTTTTACTTCGCACAGCTGTTGATCTCAGCTAATTGCGAATATTTATACAGTTGTAGCGAAACGTATCTATTACTCAAGCCATAGAATCCATAGTAGACTCATGGTTTAATACATTCAGTTTTTTTTCTCGGTCTATTTCCTTATTTTAATATTTTATGGTGTTGTCAATGCCGATTGCCATTACTCTAGGTTGATGCTCAGAGCCTCTTCAGTCTTGATATGTAATAATTTTTAAAAACCGGTTTTCTTACTTTTGGTTTATGGTATATAACCAAAGTAAAGCCGACCCCCGAAAGTGGTACCTGTCTCATTAAAGGTACAATGGAGGGCATTCATATCGATACAGCCATGTCAAATGTATGTGCCACCGACCTTATTGTTTGTGGCATAAAGGTGTATAGATGTTTTTGACGTTTTGGTAATGTACATAATATTTATGCCCTTGATTATACTTAGGTACTTACCTATACACACATACCTACTTACTTAGAGCAAAGTTAAATAAAAGTGACTCAAACTCGTTCGGTACCACGTCTTAATTATGTATGGGCAAATTGGTAGCGCCTCTGTGGCGTGTATCGGCAACAATCTGTTCTCAAGTGGCAAAACGGTCCTACGTAAGAATTCCACAGAAGTATCTTTAAATTACCTGTAATTAAAAGAGCTGTAAATATAAACATCAATGGAAGTGCTAGAGCAACGTCACCGGTGCTGGCAACCCACGCAACACCGTAATCAATGTTAAGAATCTCCAGCGACACGCAGAGCAAAGGGCCACGCCACACCACGCCATGCCACGCCGCGCCACGCTAGCTGCCACTTCTTCGAACCTCGCGAACGCTATGATCGATAACGCTTTACTTATGCATACCTAGCAGTGCCCTATTTATTAGAGCCACATTATTATGATGACAAGCGCCGGAACTCGCGCGCGTAAGTGGGTTGTCCACATTGAAAAGTCGGTAAAATACTTGTGTTTTGATGTTTATGCGACACTGACCGCCGCTCATAGTTTTCATTCGTGGTGTAAAAGTAGATTAACGAGGGAAACTTAGATATAAAGTCGGTGACACGCGTATTAAGACTTCTATATAAATTTAAAAATAAAAACGACACTATATACTTGATTTGATTTCCCGCGCGCAAAAATATCTTTGTTTTCTATAGAAAACTTACGGTATTTTTAAGAAAAACAAACATGTTGTTGTAAGAGGAAAAGTCATTGATTTTTGGATCTTTTCCTTTACCTACTTGTCTGGTGAAGTCTTACTTCTTTCCAAATTTTTTAGGGTTCCCACGTTTTTGCATAAAAATATGAATGTGAAAAAATAAATTTTGATCAATAAATGAACTTACACAGAACTTTTGTTTTTAGGGTTCCTTACGTCAAAAGGAAAACAACGAAACCCTTATAGAATCACTTTGTTGTCCGAACGTCCGTCTGTAGTACCTATATACCTTTTTTCTCAGGAATGCGTGAAGGTAAGTATAAAGTTGAAATTAATACCAAATACTTAGGTCTACGACCCCTTAGAGCTGTGAAAAAATCAACCCTCTGGGTCAACTCATTCAAAAGATACAGCCATTAAAAAAGGAGTTTTTGTACAAATTGCCGCATGTACCCCAAAAATAGGGGGTACCCCTCTAGTTGTCTGAGTACAGAAATCTATGATTTTTTTTAAATACGGGCTCTGCTGTCACGGGATTGCCAAATTTGTAAGAAACCCTCGTTGCACAGGTTTCAGAAATGGAACCTATATATTTAATTTATAATTATCGGCTGGAAATAATATTACTGGCAAGTTCATAAAACATTTCTTAAGTCCTATAATTAAGTCCTAAGGGTTCGTTTTATCTTTTTATGGTACGAAACCCTGCGAATTAAATAAAACTAGATGAAACTCTATTCTTCTATACTAATATTATAAAGAGGAAAAATTTGATTGTTTGTTTGCATTGAATAGCCTCCGAAACTACAGGTATTTGATAAAGTCGTTAAAAATCCATCCGAATCATTCTTGAGACCATTGAATCAATACACCAAATAACATAAGCCGTAATGGTGAAAAGCAATCGTTTATTTGCAAGATAAAAGCGCTCGTGTAAACACAACGTAAACTAAATAACTGCTTGGCACATTTCGTTTAAAAAGCTAAAATAAAATTCCAAAAGTTAGCAGCCTAACGAGGAACAAGTGCGATACAATAAAACCTAGCTGGGCGGAATCACGGTACATAAATCTGTATAGTAAGTAGGCATCCTCGCACACTGTCGTCGCTATTCGTATGCAGAGAGTTTTACGAAGAGCAAAACGTCGCCGTCGATTTGGTACAAAAGTTGTGAGTGTACGGTTCTTTCGTAGGCCGATATCTAGAGCGTCGGCCCGCGAGTGGCGGGCAATCTGTTTACGTAACTACCCCCGTTATGTTCGGAGAGGGTTCCCGTAGTAGACGTTAAACATATTGCCTCATAAATCGCGAGAATCCCAGCAAGTAAACCGGCACCGGTGTCGATTTGACTACGTTTCCTTTACGATTCCATGATATTGAACGATCGAGTTCAACAGCCACCTATCTTAGTCGGGATCTGAAATATCAAAGTGACGTCTGCGTTTACGTGGCCATGCTAATAAAGAGTTTGCAACGCAGGTCGGACACATGCACAACGGCATCGTATTGCTTCATGGAGCTTGCGTCGCCGCATCTGCATAGTTCAATTTAGATTTAAACTTCCATAAAATTATTACCAAATTGCAAAAATAATGTTATAACTGTAACCAATGAAAACATTAAATATAAAATCACTATCACTACTCACTACATCATCACTATCACTATCATCACTATCACTATCATCATCATCACTATCATCACTATCACTTCACTATCACTATCATCATCACTATCACTATCACTTCACTATCACTATCATCACTACATATTATAAAACAAAGTCACTTTTTCTGTCCCCATGTCCCGATGTATGCTTATATCTTCAAAGTTACACAACGGATTTTATGCGGTTTTTTTTAATAGATAGAGTGATTCAAGAGGAAGGTTTATATGTATAGTACATATACAATATACCGTGCGAAGCCGGGGCGGGTCGCTAGTTTAATATAAAACGTATAATCAAAAACAAAATCTCTGCTTTGAGTTTCACAATAGTTAAATAAAAAATACTGACGACGTTTTGGACACTTATAAGTTCAATATTTCATGATATGACAAATGGGGATCAAATGGCACCAAAGTGAAGCAAACTGATAATAATGGCATTCCCTGTACATTTACATTGATAAGTTAAGTAGCACGTACGTGTGATGTTTGAATAGATATTCGTCGATCGACAGCCGCGACGCCCATGGGAACGAAGCAGAAATCGGGAATATTTTTTTCTATTTTACTAACATAAAGTCAACGTAACACTACACCGCGATGTTTTGATACAAACAATAAGATTGATGTCCTAGTTTGAGTATACTTGTAAGTATGTCTCAGTATTGTATCCCATAATGTGAGTAGTCTCGTTGCTCAGGGCGCTAATATTAAGACTAAGGGCCGATTTTTCAATCCTCAGATAAGCACTTAACTGACAGGTACCCATAGAGTTGTTCCTCGAATAGGGCGGCTTATCTGACGATTGAAAAATCGGCCCTAAGTGGCTTTAATTTTTAATTCCGAATTAGATATTATGAGAACGCAAAAACAACTGAAAAATAAAGCAGGAGCTGGATGTCGAATTCTAATCATCATCGTCCCGTGACTCCTGCTAATCACCACACACCCCCAACAAATGGTATATCTAGACACACGCGAAAATTTATCTGCGTTCTAAAATCAATTATATTTTCAAGTTTAGCGAATCATGCCTATAAAACAATTAAGATAATACTTTAGATACTTTACGCACAAATGACCATTCCTGACTGTTCTCAAATTAAACTTTAATTGGGTACTCACACTTTGCAGTCTTCACAGCGTCAGCTATATTGGGATTCCTCTAATAGGTTAGCTCAGATAAGTAATTTCCAAAAGGCCATTTCACCTGGAACTAGGTTAAACTTAGTTTTATGTGTAAGTTGTTTCCAGATTAGACATCTACACGAACGCGCTGCGGCGCCGAGTTGTAACAACTGCTACAAAATTGCTTTTGTTCTTCGGCAAAATTAGAAATGCTCCTTACTAGTACATTCAGTGCTAAAAGTGAAAGTTGTTTGTGTATTTTTAAGAAATTTTTCCACTCGGAAATAAAGTCGATCACCCGATCAAGTGTAAATTTACTTTATGTTCAGCTTATCCGATCAGCTTTCAGATTAAAACTGATACTTTTAGCCAGTTTAGTTGAAGTAGTTTTAATCGAAACCTCTGCGGCTTTCATTTAAAATTCCCCTGTAAACCTGGAGCTACAGAGACAACAGGTTGGATTTTTTAAAATATTTATGCCTTTCAAAGGCTATAGTCAAAGTGCTCCTAGTTTTATAGAACCCTTTATATGTTAGCCTAAAGTGGAGTAAACTAAAAAGGGCTTTTCATAGTGTTTAACGCGTGTAACTTAAATATTTAGCCTTTAAAATGTCAGGAGCCGAAATTACAATTTAGTACAGAGCTGCTATAAATTGAGCTAAGTCAACGATATCTAATCTAGTGCTCACCGTCTCCTGCTTATATTCTCTTTCTGCCTGGCACTGACTGGGTTGAGTTAGTTTTTATGCGATCCCAGTGAGGTTTAGAATTTGACATTCACCGTAAGATTCCTTCACTGATTTTTACAAGTTGATATAATTTCCCTCATAAATGCGGCAGTGTATGAGCCCGAGCGTGAATCCGCGACCATCTCATATTTTAAAGGTCAAATCATTGAAGTACCTGATTATGACGGTATCTACATTAGGTACTTAATACGCTATAAGGACACAAAAGTATCAAGGAACCTAGATTATAATCAAAATTCAACTAAACTTAATCTAGGTTCACGCTACCGAATCATCTGATAACGAATTTTTGTATTTTATTTAAAAACTAGCTGTTGCACGCGACTTCGTCCGCGTGTGTTTTTGTGATACTTTACGGATTATATAGCAACTTTAAAAGGTTACACTTCATTGGTTTTTATTATATAGGTGTATGAAGTTAATTAATTTTTAACACAAAACCCTCTTTTTTGCGTCTCTGGATGAGATTTAAAAAAAATTCTAAAACAGGTATTTCTTTATTTTTATTACTGAGTATTTATTCTGAGTTTCATGATTCTAGAATAATCTAATTTTCTTTTTTCATACAAACTTTAACCCCCCTTTTCACCCCCTTTTTCCAAAATTTTCCAAAATTTCTGTAGCCTGTATCCTATTCTGAATTTATTGAAATCGATTTGTGAACATTTCATCAATATCCGTTCAGTAGTTTTTACGTGATGCTCAGTCAAACAAACAAACAAACAAAAATTTTTAAAATGGTTTTAATATGTTCAGTTACCGATTTTAAGTCACCCTGGTCGGTTTTTTTTTTTAATCTTTAATGTACAGATTTTTTGGTCTCAACGATTTTATTATATGTATAGAATAGACGATTTGTGAACATTTCATCAATATCCGTTCAGTAGTTTTTACGTGATGCTCAGTCAAACAAACAAACAAACAAAAATTTTAAAAATGGTTTTAATATGTTCAGTTACCGATTTTAAGTCACCCTGGTCGGTTTTTTTTTTTAAATCTTTAATGTACAGATTTTTTGGTCTCAACGATTTTATTATATGTATAGACAAAACATGGAACGAGAATATTTAAATGTGGACATATTCCGCTGTGTTATTATAGAGGTACGGAAAGTCACAATCTAGGCTTTCATGTAGTCTTTGTGGTTGCGCTTTGTGGTTGGTCTTTGCGCTTTGTGGTTGTTGTAATAATATTAGGTCACTTTTACTAAACGACCACTTATTTACCCTAAGTGCTAAACGTGAACGGCCTATTCGATGTCTTGAAGGTTATTCGATATTGATTTACTAATTCAAATATTTAAAAATAAACTTGAACAAAGTTACATTAAGTTTACACTACACTGCAAATTGAATCGCTAACGGTTCTACCCGTGAGGTTTTACCTGTCTACGTAAGTATAGGTATTTAAAAAGTAACTTATGTACCTACTTAATACCAAAGACCACAAACAACTCACCAGCTGTACCTATACATACGTATAAGTGCAGTGCTTGTAGTCATTTAGGAGATCGCGCCACAACGTTCTAACCCTACATAATTATAGAGCCAACTTCAACTTATCGTCGGTTCTTTAAGCAAAAAGTGTCGGTTTGCTAAATCCGAATCGGCAATTCGACGTCAACTAGTCCCTTTCCCTAGCAATTAGGAAGGTCATACCTATGTAAATGATGCCCGACTGAGTTTGTGATCGCTAGAAACCCCGCACCAAACTAACCGGCGATGGATTTCAATTACGAGACGCTATTTATTTGCTTATATTATTCTACAATTTCAAACGCACATAGTGTACGCGTGCTGTCGTGTAGATCAAAGACGGTACATGTCATACCTCTGTCAGGAACTCTGAGAAAGTCAGGAAGCAAGTCTTGATTCACCTATTCCCTATGGATTTAGATAATCTAGTAGGTTCAGACGAAATTAAATTAAAAGACAGGTCTGCAAGTGCGAATAACAAATTGAGGGCGGTAAAACTACGCTTTGCCTTGTGCACAGTCGCACGCACACACGTGCAGCCAAACTCTGTAAAATGGTCGAGCTACGCACACGCGGACGAGGCGAGGTGTAGACCTCACTTTGTCGTTTGCACAATTTTATCTAGACTATTTATACATAGCTAATAGCCTCATAAAACCAAAGAAAGGAAAAGTGTCAGCACCTTTATTAATTCAAATTTCTATAGAACAAAATTGAAAATATTTTCCTACTTTATTTTACTCATCTAATGAAAGTACATATAGAAAATATCGCAAGCACAAAAATCATGACAAAAAAGGTTTTGGTACCACATGGTATTTGCTGCATGTTTCTTATTATCATCTCAAAGAACTAAAAACGTACTAAATTCCATGTTCCCTAAAGCGTCCCGTGCCCAGCCGAGTAACGTACGTGTTTTAAACAGTATCGCCATTAATTTAAACATAATTATTATTCATACGACAAACATAACTTTTACAAGCCATCTTTAAGGCTCAAATGAAGTATTTTGTCGTGGAAATTGGTAACAGGTAATATGGTACGCGTCCCGGGTCGATCCCTCAAGGATAATTTTACCTTGAGCCGCGTGTGATACCTTGCTTAACAAGCCCGGCCAAAATATATTTAAATTACCGTAGGCATTCACTTTTGCAGTCGACATTTCACTTGGAATTTTTTGTTAGTTCGCCTTTGTACACATATGTATTTACTTAATGGTTTTTTTTGTAATTTGTGTCTGTTTCTTAATATTTATACAATTAAGCGTTTACTTTACTTACTTATTAGGTATATTCGCTGAGGTCCAAGGAAGATTCTCCAACATCATAAACTTTTATTCTCCGCCTGAGCCGCGGGAATAAGCTAGATTTAAATACAAATAATATCCTTTACTAAAGTAGAACCCCGAACCTCTAGTTTCATAGTCAGGATCACTTACTCGCTATTCGCTGTTCGGTCATCAAATTGACTATCAGTTGCGTAAAGCAGGTCAACCAAAACCGAATGTTTCGTATGCTAATCCGATTATTGGTTAGCCGATTAGTGGACGGTAGTAAATAACTAAATACCATACACTGTATTTAATGGTCCTTACTTCGAAACGGCGCTCGGTTAGTTTTACATACTGTACTTACTACTTTTATTCTGTTTTTAAATCTCGCCCTTAGATAATTTATCTCTATAATTACTCTACTACTTATTTATTTATTTAACCTACTCTAGATAGAACGTTGCCTATTGACATTTAATTTTGAATGTGTGTATTATGAGTGATAATTATTCTTTTTACCAAAATAACAAAAATATATAATAATAATAAATGAGTACTAGAAAGTACTCATTTATTATTATTATATATTTTTGTTATTTATGTTCTGAAAATCTTTCACATTTTGTGGTTTTATATTTATTATTTGACATTTTATAAAGTTCTTTAAAAATTAGTTTTATTTAAATTACTATTATTTGCTCTTTTCATGTAGTCATGACGATCTCTTTGTGGATCTACATTGACATTTCATTTAGCTTTATTTTTGTTTGTTGTTATTTTGTTTTAATTAATTTCAGTCATTATTATAATTATATTACTATTTTATAACAATTGACGGTCCTTTTGTGAATTACTTATGTTTGACATTTAATTGTACTTTTAAAAAGGTGATAAATAAATCTATCTAACACTTTTAATGTTACAACTTGAAGTACCTACCTACCTATAAAATATGTTCGATGCCAATTCAAACTAGGCAACAGCGAATTACAAAGCAGTGACGGCTAAAAGCGAAAATGAAAACACAATACCAATAAATATTTTATTGGACACATTTAATCCAGAATAAACCGAATTGTTTTATTTTCGATGTGGTTTCAACGCTTTACTTTTTGTTTTTGCACATATTTCAAGCAGCGATCCATAATTGAATTAAATTTGTGCTTTCGTACGAGTATTGTTTGGAAATTAAATAGACCAGGTATGTTCTATAGACATGAATTGCACATACGCCTCAGTATTCGATACGTGACATTATAATTATACCTACAAAATATTCTAAAAATAACTTACTCTAAGTTCTCTTGACTAACTTCTTCTAACTAACTTATCGTTTCACAGAAATGCCTACTCCAATGTGACATTCATTGCGAAATCATCTATGTACTCTAACTTACATGGCGAAGTTTGTTCCTCTCGTCACGAGTTAATCAGACATAGCTCAAAATCGCAGTTTAAAACCACTTAAAGCAAGTCAACATCCTGTAGGTGTAGCAGATAGCCATATTGCAGCCAAACTGGCACCGCCGAGTGCCGGTTCCCAGGCGGGAGACTGATAAGAACGGAAGTGAGGGCAATGCGCTGCCGCGGCTGATAAAACAACACCTGCTGGCACGCAGCGGCCGCAAGGTGCGTCGCTCATCATTTACTAAGCTGTTGTCTACTGTTGAAAATTGTAGTTTAATTTAATACCTGGGTTTTAGAATAAGAATAGAATTGAATATTTATTTGCATTAACCCGTCGAGCGTCCTGTGTGCACGGGTGTGCGCACAACGTTATACACTCTGTGCACCCGGGACGCTCGACGGGTTAAGTGTTGGTTACAATGGTCTTAATTGTTAAGCATTAAAATGTACATATACACTTAGCTATCTATAATAGCATGCAAAATATAAAGTTTACAATCTAGAAATTTTATTAATGTCAGTCTTATGAATAGGTATTGTGTCCACGATGATAATGATGATTAAAATTAAAACATTTCAATGAGGAAAGCAATATTTAAATTATCAATTTTGTGTCATAGGTAAAATAATCTCTCACTGAATAAAAACACATGTTTGTTAACCACTGTTTCAACTCTTGTCTAAATTTAATAACTACATACTTAAATACATAATAATATTAAACATCCAAGAACTCGGGAACAAACATTCGTATTTTTCATACAAATATCTGTTCCGACCGGGGATCGAACCCGGGACCTCAAGCTTCGTAGTCAGGTTCTCTAACCACTAGGCCATCCAGTTGACACATATCAGGTCGGTATATTTAGTTTATAATTTATTCCTTCTTCATCTATATGAAAATATAAACACGTATCCCTATTTGCCTTGGTCACAGCATCATTCGAAAACGGCTGAAACGATTTTGCTTATTTATTTTGTTATTTGTTATGTTGTTATTTTGAAACAAAATTAGAAGAAAAAAAGAATTAAGCTCTGACAAGGTTAACAGCTAGTTCTTAATATAAATTATAGAAGTCAGTGATTTTCGTATTTTTCTCCTTAGTTACTTTTGTTGTGTATTATCCTTAATGCGTAATTTAAAAATTATTTTTCTTGGATATAACGCTTTTTATTATTACTATCGCTCCATAAACTTTTAAATCGCTTCATAGTCTTGTGTATATAAAAGGAAACTGCACATAAAACCATTCCGCTAGTTAATGAAATAAAAGCTTCAATGAAACTGTTATTTGTCCTGATAAAGACGAGCATGTTCAATTAAAAGTATTTCAGAAGCTGTCAGTTGGTAATATTTCGACACCTCCTAAGTATACTGAGGCAAGTGACCATTTTGACATTTTCGGTTTTTTACATAATTTTGACTAAAATACTAATATCTACTTGCCACAAAAATTTCGTGGTAAAATTCCTGTTTGTTTCGAAAATAAAGTGACGTATATAAATGTATACAACACAACTTTGTAAATCAGTACGTTGTATACTGAGGCAAGTCGCTTGCACCAGTGTACGCGGCACAGATATTGCGGAGGGGCGGCATAAGTGTGGTGTAACCTGACGTTGCCTCAGTATACGCGATAGACCAACGACGCGGCGTACGTCGAATTTACCTTTTACGATAGAAATTAAATTATTTTGTCCAAGATACAACCACTTATTTTCTAATGCACTGATATTTCCGTAAAATTAATGGTTATTATACTTGTAACCTTGCAAAATGAAGCTTTTCTTGACAAGTTATTCAACTGACCTTAACAAATTGATACAAATTAAAAAAAACTGTCTAAATCGTTTCTCTCTTAATTATAATGGCACTAGAATGTTTATAATTTAATATCTAAATCACAATTATGAGTAAAAACCTTTATTCCGAATTGACAAGGTAGGTACTATTATTTTTCTTTAGTCATCGTTTTTGGTGACCAACCTGTTGTAAAATTCAGTGTATTGAGATGGTATTATACCACTTCGACAAAGATCATTAATGATCTTAAGATCTTTTAATTTTTGTTTGTCAATTGGCAAACGTTCGTGGTACGCTACTTTAATGTTTCTTAAGCCAATTATGAGGTCATTTTCGCGACTCCTTAAATTTTTATTGGAAGAACATCCATTGTGTAGTTTTGAGGATATAAGCATACATAGGGACATAGGGACATAGGGACAGAGAAAGCGACTTTATTTTATACTATGTAGTGATGATAGTGATGGGTCTTCGCGTGATACATGTATTTCACATATTTGATTCCACATTACGGTTTCTCCATTAGTACCCTTTTTCCAGTTTTGAAACAGAGGCAAGCAAGCTTTAAAGTCAAATATCAATTCTTGGGATACTTCTGTGACTTCATAGGGTTTGTCAGTTTTTGCCATACGAATAGCCATATACCACTGTTCAGGCGTGTATATATTAAAATTTTCGTTCTTTTTTTCAATTAGAGCATGCATGCTATCACCTTCGTTTTGGGTGTGTCCAACTACTAAAAAACGATGTGTAATTGTTATATACTTCCAACAAGCGTACATGTACATGAGAAATACAATCCGGTTACGGTTTTGCCCTCCACAATTGTGGTATAATACCGTCGCAACACACTGAATTTTACAACAGGTTGGTCACAAACGATGGCTAAAGAAAATAGTACCTTGTCAATTCGGAATAAAGGCTTTTACTCGTAATTGTGATTTTGATATTAAATGATAAATATTCTAGTGCCATTATAATTAAGAGAGTAAATATGATTAAGACAGTTTTTTTTAATTTGTATCAATTTGTTAAGGTCAGTTGAATAACTTGTCAAGAAAAGTTTATAAATATTAAGTTTATTTTTTATGCAAAGAGGAACAAGTAGTGATCTCATAATAATATTGTAATTTTTAAATAAGTAATTTTTAATTTTAAAAGTTAAGAATAAAGGTGCAATGATAAATCCTACTAAGGCGTTAAAAATAAGGAATGAATCCTTGCTAATGATAAATCGAACCTTTAGAAGAAGCCAGTTAAGTTTTTAGATTTTTTATAAGTACTTAAATAGTACAGTCTCAATAATTAGGAAAAGAAGACTATTTTGGATAGATTTTTTAAACTAAAACGAATATTGCTCAAACTGTGGTTGTTGAATAAGTTACTTTTAAGAATGTGAAACTATGACTAAAAGATTTACAAACATAATAAAAGCAGTTTTTATTTGAAATTTACGTTTGTTTATTAAAAAAAAAAACTTTTTTCTATTATTATTAATAAAAATATATATAATTTCTCGTTTTAAACAGCAAAACATTAAATATTTTTAACAGAATACAGGTGTAAGCGAACTTAATTTAAGCGTATACTGGTGCAAGTGACTAATATGTCGACCAAATAATGATAACGGGCATTTGAGCATGAGCTGCGTATTTATTTTTAAACAGTATGGATTTATGTAACATATTTATCTAATTATTAAATGAAAAATAGAAAAAAATAACAATTAACTTAGTACGGTGTATACTGGATCAAGGGGTAGTTGCCTCAGTATACCACAAATCAGAACACGTAAAATACGCGTACACTGGTGTATTTACCATTTTCTCAAAAAGTAACATTAATTTCAGAATTCCATATATGTAGACTGAAAAGAGGTACTTTTGTTCCAGCGAATCCAAAGTTTTATGGAATGGGCTTTACAGATAAAAAAGTTACAAATGATTTTACCTTTGCACGGCTCCCCTGTAAAATCAAGATTTTGCAGTTGCCTCAGTATACTTAGGAGGTGTCGATTTGAAATAATATTTTAAAACAGCGCTTAAAAAAGCGTGTGCTATTTTATTAAACACTCTTTTATGCACAGCAATTAAATCAAGCTATGAGAAAGTTAGACAATTTTATTGGTCGTCTGGGGGCTCAGAGTTTATGTTTCGAATGCAGGAAATACGGATTACGGAATAAAAGTTTCGGATTGGAGCCGGATCCAACGGCGATCGATGGGTGTTCGCCGGCGAGCTCCGACAGATTATGGACGCATTTACATATGAAACGTTTCACTGAATGTCTGCACTCGACTTGTACCTTATCCCTGTATCGCCTCCCCGACTTATGCGGCTTATGTTAAACAAAATGTATTGAACGGATTTGTTTCACTTGCCTTACAACGCGAAGTTCAGGATACGCTTCCGAAAGCGCTTCATTTTTGCATAAAACAAACAAAGCAATCTGATTTATTGGGTTAGAAAAATTGTTTGGCAGCAAACAATCTACCCAGTTTGTTCAAATAGAGAAATGCTGAGATGAAATAGGGGATTTAATAAAGCAACCACATATTACAATTCACACATGTAATTGGTCGTTAGACATTCCGTATAGGTACTAGATAGAATGTCTTAGGTCGGTTTGGTCTAACTCTAACACAGATTAACACCAATATTCAGTGAAAAACATATCGTGAAATACACAAAACTCAATGCTTATCAGAAAAATACGCTGCTTCCAAACATATGGCTTTTAAATGCGATAAATAACCTGGCAAAGACGTAACAACAATTTGAGAGCCTACGATACATTTAACTTTGAAAATGATTTCTGGGGCTTGGGCACTTTTTGAACGCCTGCAGAGAAGAATGGGCTCATATTTTAGCTCTGTACTCCATTAGCGGGACCCCAACCGATATGGCGGGGGAATCTGCAGTGACAGGGGCATTAACCCCGCCTGCAACCCCTCGTTTTTGTTATAAAATCGATATATTTGGAGCAGGGCGCCGTAGTTGCAACAAGAGAGGAGCATTGAAGACGCTGTAACGATTGTAGAATGTTGCGATTTGTTTCAACCCGATTTCAACACAGAAACGAACCCGCGCATAATCTATATCTTTTTTTTATTATACTTATTTTGGCCTAATTGTAACAAAAACAGTCAAAGTAACTACGGCTAGAAACAATATTGACGGGTAGTTTAATTTTCCACTTAGCTAGCTTCTTAATTTCATAGTTTTGGCTTCTAGTTTCTTAGCTTCAATATATCGCAAAGTTCTATAGATTCGAAAAATATAATGATAAATACTAAGAGAAAACTAGTAAAGAGAGTAAAGAAGACACGACTAATTGATATGAAGGCGGTAAGGCTTTGACCGGATAACTAAGATTCTCACTATTAGCCGAGGTTTACTTCTAATCCGTTGCTTAACCGTACCTTTTCAATCTCACTGGATAGCGGGAAAACAAATAAACTACACTTATACATTGCAACATAAGTATTAAGTATATAATTATGTTTTGGCAATAGATTTTTTTATTTTAATTGAACTTAAAGGAACGACACAGTACCTATAAATTAAAGTAAAAGCAGGTTATAAAACCAAAATATTTAGTTTTAAAATTAATGAACCTGGTTTAGAGCATTTATTTAACCACATTATAACGACTTTAACTGGGTGCTAAACGGCACCGCTAGGGTTTATAAATTCAAACATATAATAGGTTTTTAATAGGTTAACTTAAGGGAAGTAAGTAGGTATAGTAACAACTCACCTACTATGATTTTGTTAGGCACCAGTCGCCCAATCCAGAATATACCAATTTCGTTTAATCGAATGTTCTAGTTACATGTGTTTCTACTACGTCGCTGAACTTTTTTCTTAGATCATCGTTTTTATTATCAGAGCGCTTAGTGTCAGTTTGATTGCTCGACAATTTTCTCGAACGCGTTTGCGTGGAAGTGTCAAATACTATTAGAACAACTACTCTGAAGTTACAAATTCGAACTGCGTATATTGCCATTCATCCCAATAGTAGAACTTCGAATTTCGAATTTCAGTCTTTCAGCTTCTTACTTACGTTAAGTTAGGTTTATATAGAATATTTCATACTCGTAGGAAGAACTAAAATGACCCACAATAAACTAGTACCTAGTTAATTAGGCGCCCTGCCCCGCTGAAGCACAGGCGGCTAAGAAAATCCTAGAGCTTATGGATTTTGCCTTAAGGTAAATACCCTACTTTACTCGGAATTCTACCACTGTGAGGAAATAAAAAGAATAATTAAATTACAAAAGCGTATTTACAAATTATCTACGTCACTACTACCTTAGTGATGTGCCGGGTCGTTAAAAATGTATATCCGCGGATACGGATCTGATTACGGATATTTAGTGTCAAGATCCGCGGATACGGATACGGATCTTTATTTTTTTATTCGATTGGTGTCGTTAAGTGACGTTATAAGTTGCTATAAATATTGATCTCACTATAATTATAAAAAAAAAGATTTAAGTGTTAGTTAGTGTGAAATATCATTGTCATAAAAGTGATGTTATAACTTGCTATAATATTGATCTCATTCTTTCAGTTATGTAGTTTTGGTATGGTAACTTACTGCGATAAATGGTTGTAATATGTATAAAGGTGCCAAATACAATACAATACAATACAATAACTCTTTATTGAACACCACATATAACAACCAAAACAGAAAAAAAGTATACAGAATATTTGATTTAAAGAAATAAAAATACTCTGAATGGCTTTTTATAGTTATTTTAATTCTACCTAATCACCTGTAACAGATCCGTAAAAGATCCGCGTGAAAAGTAACGGAGACGGATACGGATTTTTCTTTTCCCTCGGATATCCGCGGATACGGATACGGATATCCGGAACATCACTACTACAATTGAGGCGTGAATCAGGGATTTTAAATAATTATAGTGGTGTACTTACTTTCGGTAATTGTTTGTGTTGGTGTTCATTTTTAACTGATGCACTTTTGAACAAAAATGACAGACTCATTTGTTTATGCTAAACAACAAATAAACAGAAAAACTTCCTTTGACTTCTAGCTTAAATTAACGGATCAACTTCCGGTGCTGAACTGTTTTTTGGGTAAATGAGCAATAAAAAATAAATATTTACAGCATTTCATTCTCCACTTTCCTTTCTAAGAATATTTCCCTGCCAGCTTTACCTAAAGATGCTTCAATGCTTATATGGGACCCCAACGTAGGTATACGAGTATGTTTGTTGTTAAATATAACAGAAAACAATTCGAATCACATCCTCCAGAATAGGGCTTCTGGTCTCGAAGCAAGAATTCCTGGGAAATCTGAGATTATACTTGACATGAGATTTTTTTTTACGAGAAATCGAGAAAGCCCTTCTTGAGTAGACTAACGCGGGTAGGTAGCAAAGTTTGTCATCGCCAGGCAATTATTTTATAAACGGGACAGGCGACAAGTGGCTTTGATAATTCGAAATACACAGCTGACTTCAGAAGTTCCATTTTAAATGGGATTTCATATTGGCCTTGACATTTTAGACAGAATAGTCAGTGTCACCTGTCGAATGTCACATTTGTTAAATACGGGCCAGCGTCGACTGTATTTTGTCAGATTGCTTACAGCCGCATGAAGCGGCTCCTGTAGCAAGCTTCGTTTCTGTTTTTTTGGCAACAATCAAATCCAGTCAGGCGAAAAACACTTTTTAAAAATCGGTAACATGAAAATATAAAACCGTTAAAAAACAAATCCAAATATTCCAAGGATTCTAAATTGTAACTTGTTATTTATTTTTAAAACTGTTTTTTAATAAAAAGACATGTCAAGATTGTTTACCTTTTTTCATGCTAAAAAATCGATGTATAAGTAAAAATAAAGAAGTGAGTGCTTATTTTTTGTTATTCCATTTACTCGCCGTATGTTATTTGTAATTCCGTAGGCTTCACTCCCAGCGGTCATAATAAAATGCCCATCCTTTACGTAGTTTACGTCCCGCAATTACACCTAGGGTACTTCCATCCTCCGAAATTCCCGAGTGAACAACTAAAAACAGTTTTGAACCGAAAACTGTAGCTTTTCTTTTTAATAAATACACCGAGCCAAAAGACTTGCACATAAATAAAAACGTGTAAAGTGCTTTTATAAATTTCAGATGGTGATCCATTCTCACATATGCATGAAAGCAAAAAACGTTTTATGCCACGGGAATAAAGTGGAGAACTGATTGATTGATCCTTTCGCCGCAGTATGCGCCTTCGCCCCATCCATTAAGTTAAACAGCCTGAATATGTTTAATTCCCACTTCATTAGCGTTAATACACTTTCACTGGAGTCAGGCGACTCAACTCTCTATGAAAATATTAACTTACGGACACCGGACAATATTACGTAAACACGATTGTCTTTGTGGTATTTAAGAATGGTCTACGTGAATCGTTTGGCTCAAATGCTGCCTACCCCTAGAGATTTATTTGCCAAGAAAGTAAACTTTTAAAAAATGACATACAAATTCTTACTTAAATTTCCACTGAGTTCTACATAATATGTGTCCCTATCAGGATATCATAAAAACCTTAATTAATTATAAGTGCAATAACCATGAAGATGGAATTAAAATGGCGATTATTTCTATAACTTTAAAGCGGACGAATTGTTAGGACTAATTTAATAAGTATTTAAGTAATTTAATCCACTTAGCGGCTACCGTAAATTTTCCGAACATATCGAATTCCGACCGAATATCCTATTTAAAAAGTTTACTTCTAGTCTACCAATTTCAGGTTTATATTCGCTTGAATTAGAAACATTTTTCGTGGTTGTTACTAACTAAAACATCGCTTTGACCATGTAACTTTAATTTCAAATAACACAAACAATGTTTTCGAAACAAATCAAATATTTGCTTACTACGGTACAAAGTAGAGTTTACTTACAAAAAAAAACCATCGATATTGCGAAAATAGGTTAAAAGCAACACACCTAAAGGCAATTTTTTTTTAATATAAGTAATTTAATCTGTTGTATTGAATCGAAGAATTCGGCAGCTGATTTGATGAATGATGAAATATTAAAATTGACTTTTGGGTTCCAACTTCCAACTGAATATCTAATTTTAATAGGATATTGAGAATTATCTAGGTACTTATTTAATATGTAGGTAGAGAGCGGTTACCACCAGCAATAAAAGTGATTCCCGGTATTGTCCTTAGAGTGATTTTTCCTGTATCAAGGTTTTATTATGACAGGCATCGACATTTCATGATTACGTATTGTTTCGAGCACCCGGTAACCGTTAATGGCATTTTATATTTATTACATTCGTTCTGACCAATCTGACAACGTATCAGGGCAATTCCATTAATGGGCGATAGATCTAGTTAGGTACTTACCTATCTTGTCGGTGAATCAAATTTTTAACCCGCAATTTGATGGCCGGACAGTTTTTTGACAGATGGCTGTAGATGATAATTTTTCAAAGCATATCAAATTGCAGTGTCCTCTTTTCAAAGGTAGGAATAAAGAAAAAAAAACGAATGACCGTGTTTTTCTCATTTGAGTGGCCTCTGATAAATTAAGTTTTTTCTCATCTATATAGCAAAACGTTTTTTTAAAACGAAACTTGCAGGTGTTACCAATTTATAATTAGTTAGGCCGTAACTGTGGTTGACACGGCACAGGAGCGGGCAAAGTGGCGGGAATATGAAGAGGTATTTACTTAGCAGTGGGTGGATGTGGGCTGATTTAGATTTCCTCAAAGTGACACTTGATTGCCAATAACCGTGTCGAGCAAGATAAAAATATATTCTCCCAGTTAGATGCTGCCCACTTACAACAAAATTAAAGCCGTGTTTACAAGACTCTTAACATAATTTTATGAAAGATTTTCATAACAGGATAATTGAAGAGAAAGACGAAGTACTAAGTAAATACTTACTTATAATATAACAGAAATATACCCATTCAAAGAAATCAGAAAGATCACTTACCTCAAAAATTCGCAAATTCTCTCTCCTGCTTGGAGTCACACTTCGCCGCGTTACCCTATGGTCACACTATGCTCTTTTACTGCTCCTCGTGCTACTATGAAGTCGCCCTACCAAGTCTCTCGTCTTGGGACAAAAAGACTTACTTTCCTCGCCACTTCCCTTACCCGTATGTGGCCGTAGCACACGATCCGAATCCTTACATCACCTATCAGAATTGTATGACAACAACCTTTTGTTGGATTTTAATTATATTTTATTGGAAGAACACTTTTAGGAAATACCTACAACATTGATCCATGTGACAATATTTTTGTCCGGAAATATCTGATTTGGAAATTCTACCCATCGCTAATTAGGTGAATGTCGTTCATAGAGACTCGTCTCTTAAAGTTCGTGGTTTTCATTTTATCAAGTTGGCAACACAATGCAGAGTCAGTAGCAAGTAAATTATAACAAGAGAGAGCCTTATACGCGAAGTTATCTTCTGAATGGCTTTACGCTTTCTTGTCGCACCGCTCGCACTCGAAACAGACTTTCGCTCGCGACATTTACGTTTTCCCTTAACAATGGGCGCGCTCGACGAGCGATCTTGATAGTTAAAATAAATATTTGAATCGTATTTAGCAAGCACAGCTTCGCGATAAGTTTGTTTTTATGCGCGTCTTTATCTACAGTACGATTGTTTAATAACGAATTGTATTCGGAGATGTTTGTCGCTATGGCAGATGAGCCACGCCCGTTCTTGTCTGCCTTCGATGATTATTGTTCTAAGTAAATATATACAGGATGTAAAGGAGTGTACAAAGTAAACACAAGTATGTTTTTGATGATTCGATTTGAACTCTTTGTAAAAGTTTATTCTACTTCAACGTTTTAGTTTAGAATTTCTTTTTCGTCATGTCACATAATTTGTGTTATATTTCAATATGACTTTTAAAAAAAAAGCAATCCGCTTAATTCCAGTCCAATAACATTCACTTTTCACTGGTTTTGGCGGGATTCGTGACATAAATTATAATTTCTTTCATTTACCTGTTGAAAAGTGATCGTGAAATTATCGCCAATATGGGTTATTTGGCGATGAATGTGAACGATTTGAAAGTGGTTTTTTTTCCGAACAAAACGGAACTGCACGACATTGCGGAATAGATACTCGATATGATGATAGTTTTTTATAATTAATAAACTTAATGAGATTCAAGATTTAAAACTCTGATTCGGCGCCGACCTTATAAAGCCGCCTTTGACAGGTATACCTCAGGACCTTTGGCAACAGTGGCGCCAACTAGTGAGCAAAGAATCGATAGTCCTCATTAGAGCAACTTTCCCGGTCATCTATTAAAACGTTCGGCATTATGTTTGTGACAACTCACATGTTATTATACGTATACGTAAAACTAAAACTGAAATCACTGCATAGCTAATAATAAAACCATAATAGGTCGTTACGCACTGGCAGAGACCATCGCTCGGACATGAACATTAAACAAAATGTAACTGTATCCGGCCGCGTAGTTTCCAATTCGGGAAGCAGAGAAGTTTCGATAGAATGAGTTTCGGCTCATTCGTTTCCAACTATACGTTAAACAAAATCACTACCTACGTTCCCCGCTAAGCCCGTCTTTCATTTCATTAGAGACATTGCACAAGACAGATTTAGATACTGCGACGATTCACCAATCACCATCGTCAACATTACTGGTAAGAAAATTACTGAAAGGTGCATTTTAGTCGCTAATACCTACTACTTAAAAGAAAATGGGACCCTCTTTAGTATGACTGATAAAATTAAAATTTAAACAAAGTGTGCCTCCACCATTTCGTATTTAAAATAAGGTTTTATTAATTGTGTAAAATAGAAATTTCTTCCATGCTGGTCTGGGAGCAAAGAAAAAACATAGAATGTACCAGCGCAGATGGTAAAAGCCCATCGAGGGAATGGGCGAAAATAATAGGAATCATGCTATAGGCGATGAGGCTAGCAACCCATCATTATTTTGATTCCATTTTCCTCCTATACGCCCACAATCTTGCTAAATGTGGCTTGTAGGTACCTGTTACCTTAGGCTCTGTCTACCCCGTAAGGGATAAAGATGTGATTTGTGTATGTATGTATGTATGTATGTATGTAAAATACAACATAGGTACTCCCATAATAAATTTAACGAGTTTAGATAAAATATAGGTATATATAATTTTCATCTTACCGAAGGAACTCAACTGGTAACTATTTTCTTTTGGGTAGAATACATTACGAGTATTATTTCGGCTGCCTACCTATATTATGGACGGGTTTAAATTGAAATTCATTAAAAATGGACAAGAATTGCGATAAGAAACCTTTGAAAGGTCTCTCAAGGCTCCATATCCATACGGAAAATTTTATATATTTTAGCCCTTTTATGCCGCTAAATATAGTGGAAGGAAATGATTGACAAGGGTAAGGAAACGACCCTTTTGTATATTCATAATTTCGATTCGAAATTAAATCTAAGTACTTCCCTAACTAAAACAGTTTATACTACAGCAAACGATCGTGGATTGTTCATACAAATACATAAGAGCTGTTCATTAATTAAACAGAAATTATTAACAAGTTATGCAACTTTTCCGTCCAATTATTCGTACAAGTATACACAAGCGACTTCGCATCGACAGAGCTTAACACAGAATAAATATAATTTTAACTTAATGGAGATCACTGTCACGAGTTTTGTTTTGTTTTTGTCGAATTCGTATCGAACTACAGCTAAAACGTTCTAAAGTAATTTCAATAATCGCCATCTATCAAAATCCCTCATACCTACTACACGTCTTCGTACAAAAGAAAATTGCATCAGAATCGAAAATCTGGGCTTAATAAAATATCGGTGTTTCTTATTGCCTTTCTTTACTGCCTGCCTTTTGTATTGATCGGACGACGCGCTTAAGTACCTCCTTTGGCCCATTCAGTCCACCTCGGGTCTGGTTCTCATAAAAAAATGAATTGAACGGAAATGAAATAAAGCTAACCGGTTTTCTTGGAGCCCTGGTGTATTCGGAGCGTCTCGTCGCCGACGCTAACTTTGCTTGAATATTTTATTTTTTTATTCTGGTCTCGGCCGAGTGAGCCTTAGTTCATGTTTACTACAAAAATATTGATCGCATTAAAGATTAAGCGCCGGGCTTTGGTTACAAACTACAAGCAGAACGTGACGTCTTTCGGAATATTGTAGAACTTAATTTATAGAGTCATGAGACTCATAAAACGTCGCAATGGAAGCGTATAAAGGTGCTTTCGTGGAAGCAAAACGGGGACGAACACAATCCAACCTATATATAGCACAGTTGAAATCCACATCTCATCCCGTTTCCTTGTAATGTGACAATGTGTCGTGAATTATAACGAACGTAATTGGTCAATTCTGCACGTCTATCTCCCTATGTCATACTTACTTAATGTACCTAACTCGTATTATAAAATTTTAGTGACCTAGTAAGTAGTGAGTACAGTTGACTGTTGCAGGTAAGTTATTTACGTTTACGTCTCCAAGGACATTTGGCAAAATAAGTACAAGTTACAAAGCTATTTCAGTACAAAGCACACAAAATTTAATTGAGTTTGCTAGTCATTAAACATTACTTCGCCAGACTAAATTACGGTACACAATATCTAGTACTAACTAGCTGATAAATAATTGTAATCTGGCTAGGTTAACCAAAAATGTTAGAACAAATACCTAAAAACAAATATGTTATGGTAGACTTAACATCACGCTTGATATTTCAGCGTTTCACGTAGGTCAGCGGGCACCCTAAGCCGCTGTAATATCCCTCCCATTCTTAGGCTGACTTTACACCAGAGCTGCGATAAATCCTCCAATGAGATCGCTTCATTCTTCCACTCATTGGTAATTTGGTTCGCTCTGGTGGGAAGTCACCCCTATTGGGATTGGCCTCACGGTTATCAAAGTTCATTATCGTTGATCTTACGTGATGACATTCTTTGACATGTGTCGTGAGATGAATGTTGTTAGGCGCCAAACTTGACTGGTACTTAAGTAAAGCCTCTATATACGATTGATCTACGTCTATCTATTATTATATTTGTTATGGTTCAAATTATCTTGAACATTTTGCAAAAAGCGGTAATTTAATCTCACAAAAAAAGACAAGAATTTTGAGCGAAATTTGAACCTAAGAATGTGAGCTGTTAAAAGGGACATAATTATTTTTGAAATACATTGAATGAAACGATTGTGTAGTGCTCAAATAGGTTAACATAAAATAAAACAAAGAAATAGTTTGACAGTCGCCCTGTTTAATATTTCCAGTTAAGTATTCTTATTCTTCTTCAACATAAAATTTACACATATAATTATTATCATACATCGAACAACATTCATCGTGTAATAACATTATTTTTACATTTAGTTTGACAGGAATTCAACATCTTTGGATTATAATGTCCGTGTACTTCTTACACATCACTATGTATTAGGTATTTAGGCTTTAATGTATCATCATCTCGTCTGGGTTCAATTCCAACAATGAAGAAATTTTTAAACTTTATTTAATTATTTGGCGATCGTAGTCATTACCATTCCATATCATATCACGTTAATAATATATATTACACTTAGATTCATCCTTCAACTAATCAGTCGCGGATCCTCACATCGGGACCCAAAGTAACTTTCCAAATACTTATCTATCTATATAAATAAGTTATATCATACAAAAAATATTACACTAAGGCCTATTTAGGTATAGATAATACATACCATTCTTAATTTACGTATGAATTTACAATTCTGTCGCGTCCTTCCTTAAACCGTAGATATGTAACATTGCAATCTTTATAAAATCTAAACGTCCGTGGCACAGCCGTCCTGGAAGCTCTCCTCGGAGGAGGGCCTCGTGATCGTGAGCACGCGCTTGAGCGCGGCCACGGGCGGCAGCACGGGCGGCGCGCGCTGCCACACGCGCAGCGTACGCGCGCCCGGCCCGGCGCCCGCTCCGCTCACCGGCAGCCCGTAGTCCGCCGGGTACGGCGCCGAGCCGGGCGCAGCCGCCACCGCCGGCGCCGCCGCCGCATGTGACCGTGGAAACGTTCGACTCATGTACCCCAACTCCTCCTGCGACCCGTCTACACTGCAGTTCTCTATTATAGGTGTACGATCGTTATAGTACGCCGGAATAGCTGAACTCACAGCTCGAGCTAAATTACTAGCTTGATTCATTTTCATTTGATCCCAAAGACCAGACGGATATAGAGAATCGGAACCCTCGCGTGCGTATTCACCGCTCCCCGGTCTAGTTGCACTGTCCGGCCTCGTGCCGTTGATAAGATCGGGGTCGATGCCGGCAGAAACTGTCGGAGAAACCACTACCGGCCCGCCAGCAGTCACGAGGCTTCCCCTGCCTTCGTAGTGATTAGTTGTGTAGGGAATATCGCTCACTCTCGGGGGCTTCAGCACGGGATTGCATTTGGGATCATTGTAATTTATAGTCTCTTGCCTGTTTGCCAACACTGCCCCGTGCGGTCTGTCAACTACGGCTGGATGTACTTCGTTGCCGGAGACGACTCTGTCTAAAGTGTTCGGTGTTTTGCTTTCGCAGGCGGGCGGCGGGCGGAATCGTACAAATATGATTAGCAAAGCCAAGGAAATTATAACAATCACTAAGAAGAGTGCTGCCCCGAGACTCGCAATTTGAGCACTTCCTAAGACAACTAATGAGGGCCCCTGCGTGATACGTACGGTAAAGTTTGCCTCTGCATTACCGCCATTATTGGCAGCTACGCAATAAAACTCAACTGACTCAGACTCTTGTGTGTTAGTCAATATAAGTGTTGATTTCTTTTTTGCATCACCTTCCTCGAAAAAATATGTCTTTTGGTGAGAGTTGAAATTACTTCCGTTCTGTAGCAAACGGCCATTCCAATACCAGTTAATGTTTGCGCTCGGTACTGCTTCCGTTTTGCATGTGATTGTGGCGTTTTCTCCAGCGGATGCAGTAATATGTTGACTAACCGGCAGAATCTCTGGTTTACAGGCAAACTCTTCAATGGCCAGCTCAGAAAAAGGACGATTAGCGAGCCTTGTGGGAGCCGAGCAGCTAGGTGTCGACATCAGTTTGCGTTTTGCTAACCACAGTTTGAGCTCTCGAAGCCGGCAGTCGCAAGTCCAGTGATTGTCAGAGAGATCAATGGCCCTTAGTTTTTCCAGCCTTTCTAACGATGTGAGTGGCAAATCTCGAAGCTTGTTGTGATTTAGTCGTAAAGATTCCAGAGATTTCAAATTTCTGAATGAATCGGGAGCTATTTCTCTGATGTCACATTTGGACAAATCGAGTTTTACAACACTTCCTAAATTACTTAAAGCATCTGAGTGCACTTTTAGTATTGGATTTTGAGCTAATGTGAGATCTCTAAGGAACGGGGCATCCTTGAAGCTATTGGAAGGTATCTGAGTAAGTAAATTATGTGATAGATCTAACTCTACTAAATTAGTTAGGCCCTTAAAAGCACGATCGTCTATTTGACCAATGCTGCAGCTACGTAGATAAATTCTCTGCAGATTAACTAGGCCTGTGCGGGCGAAGGCCTCCTGCGGCAGGATCTGCAGGTTGTTGCCGGACAGGTCCAGCACCTGCGTGGCCGGGTCCACGGGCTGCGGCACGGTGATGAGCGCGCGGTCCACGCACTCCACCGTCTGTTTGCCGCCCTTCCATTTACATTCGCACACGGCGGGGCACGACCCGGGGGGAGCGAACCCAGCTAATATTGTCTCCCACATTACCACATTCACTGTCACTATAAACCACTTCATTTTCATTTTAATCCAATTCGCTGTATATTGTCACTTTCACTGCATTTCCTCCAATCAATGTTCCAATATAACGCTGTCACAATATCCTCTTAAGTTAGTGCGACGGAACGTAGTTCATCACTAGGTTTGTATATCGTATCACGTCACTACTCGAAAAAGTTGGTGAGCGACACATGTCGGCACGGCACGCATACGCGACGGCTGTAAATCAACTGAGGGAGAGAGGGATCGTCTGTGTAAAAAGAACGCAACGCATGCGCTCCGACGGCCCCCGCGCCCCGCTCTGCGGCTTCTCGGCCCAGCGCGCTGAGTAGCTCCACAAGAGCCAAGTGTTGAAAGAATTCCAAAAGTGTAATTTTCTACCTGGCTGTGGCCGCGGCCGGGTCCCCTGTGCCAGCCCGTCACGTTCATTCACAAATACCTGCGCCGGTGGTGGGGCGAAGCATTCAGCGTCGTAACGTGCCGCCGCCGCGGAAACCGCTTCAATTGTTATGGAATCCTAAACTATTTGTTGAGATCACGTTGGGACTGAGGTCCACTCCAGGTAGACGACTAATTATAAATAGCCACGCCGGCGACCGATGCAGGTAGGCCTAACAATATAACAGGATGTGGCGTTTAGACAAATTTTCATTCACAAACATGAATGAATAGTAACAGCCAGAAACACGTTCGGTTGAGCAAAAAAAAGTTTTGTAAAAGCACGTAGCGGAATAAGTTACTCATGAACGACAATGATTGGATATGACTATTAGTTACCAAATGCCAAGGAGCTATCGTGCACCAATTCAGTCGCTACAGAGTATTATATCTAGGTATTTGGGATAATAACTACATACTAGAGGCAGAGACACTCGGTCAACCACAAAACCGAGCATCACCTGTAGTTCATAATAGATATACAATACCTTATGCGTACCGAGTCAAGAGGCATGTGCTTCCATTTGCTGATTGATGAGATTACTATGACAAAGTTATCGATATGAATTAGATATCTTTGTCTGAATGTAATAGTAGTGGAGCCATACTTTTATAATAATCTCCATACGGAAATACGCTAGCATACGCTTCAACTCCTTATTTAAGTACTAAAAGCAACTAAAACAAATGTTAACGACCTTTAAGGAACATTTGCTTGGAATATTATATTTCAATATTTCATACAGATGCTTATTATTTTTATGAAAACAAACACTATACAATACAATACTAGCTTAGTTGACAAAACTGCAACAAGAAAAAATACAAAAATTTAAACTTTAGCTAATTTTACTCGCGTTTTATGTTGGGCGTCTACTTTGTCTCCCTAATTCGAGCTAAATAAAACTTTTGTGATGCAAAGCCTCCACGACAAGAACAAAGGGCCCCGTAATGATTAAATCATTAGCGAGCCGTTTGCCGGCAGACGGCTCGCGGCAGGCACGCTCCGGCGGCGTTTTTTGGCGCCGTCAGCTGCCCCGGCACCTGGGCGCCGGGGCAGGCGCAGCCGGCCGCCGCACATATGCTCACTGTATGCTCACTAATAAGGTTTCCATAGCTTTCTAAAAGACTATTTCACTTTCGACGGTAAATGATAGAAAGTCTCGCACGGAAGACAGAACATTAAATTTTCGGCGGATGCTATACGGTCATTAAACACAAACACAATTGTTTGATGTCCGCTCGTGCGTCTAACGGGACGTGACATGTGTGCAGAGCCAACCCAAGGATAGCTGGCACTCCTTGGAAGGTGGATATCGACCAGATTTCTTCCCGTTAAATCGACAGCACAAGTAACTTGCTAAAAGAATAAAATTAAGATTAGATTTAGCCTTATTTTTGAAATGTGCAATTAACTGTACAAGTATATATGCAACCTTCAAAGTCTTCAAACGAAAGTAGAATTAAGTCATAAATAAGATATACTTAGATAATAGAAACGGATGAATCATGTTTATATTTGGACACACTGCAATTTTCATGTACTGTATCTATTCGCGGTCCCTAGTTTTCTTTGTAAAGTTACTATAATAACTAAGTCTACCTGTAACAGAGGCAGAAATAAGACCTAGTTAAATTTAATTTTAATAGTGACTCAATCCAAGACGGCCAGATTTCTGTCTAAATTTGTAACAATAAACTTCAACAAACGGCTCCTTAATATAATATCAAAGTCCATGGAAACAAAGCTTTTTAACTTTCATAATATTTGGCTTTTAAGTCCAAATACAAAGAGAAGAATACAATTTGCTGCTGACAATATCATTTGAGATGGGAGCCCCTCTCGCTTCCGTTTACATTACCGTTCACTCATCAGATGTTATCATAACAATCAAGCCCAGTTTTGAGATTCTCCGAATGTTGAATGGGTACTCAAATTGTTTCAACTTCTTTTATAATGGCTGGTGTATTTTAGTATAAACAGGAATCTGTAGTCGACGAGTGAGGCGATCCGATTGAACGCTGGGCTGGAGCTGTGGGATAATTCACACGATTTCCAATTGTGTAAGTGTGCATGTCCTAACACGCTGCCGGAGGTGACTCCGCGCCGAGTTACACAAACGGCATTTCGTGAATTAATGCGTCATGCGAACAGCCTTGTTAAGGACATCTGTGAGTAACGCTACTTGTGCAAATTTGTATAAAGTTTGTCACTAAGTAGGTATTTGGAATATTGTGAAGAGTCACGTTATAAGTAAAGACGACGTTTGATTATTGGTTAAGAAAGAGGTTAGAACTTTTATCTCTAAAAATACGACCTGAATTTATGTGAACATTTATTTTTAACACCTAAAAATATATAAAAAATAGGGGCCTCTTTGTTAATGCTTGACCTTAAAAGCCTTTAAATGAACACTGTGTTGTGCGGCTTCAGACGTCCAATTTATTATGAAAATAGAACCGTAACAGAAAGGTTAGCAAAGTAGGTACCCCACTGCGGATACTGAATACATAAATGAATAATTAGGTACTCCATGCAGTTAGCATCCACCAGCAGTGGGTATTTAGCAGGAAGTAAAAAATATTTATCTATAAGTACCTACTCCTGCACTTTAATTCGCGAATTGAGATTGCACAGAAAATATACACACCCGCTCCGTTCTTTTTATTCTAAATCAAAAGTCTATGACAATGGTTCGTCACTAAGTGGAAAATATAAATTACATACAGTGTTGCACAAAACTGAAGAATTTCAAAAAAAGAAAGTCATATATTTTCTAATCACGTGACTGAATTTATCAAATAATTGACAGTAGGTACCCAAAAACTAATACGAGGCCAATCTGTTGCTTTGTGATTAATGAGTTTAGTTAAAATTATTCAAAACTTAGTCAGTTAGAAACAACTAATTTGGGATTTTTTCATTTTATTTTCGTACTTGTGTTTGCGTTTAGTCTAAATAGTAAAAAAACAAAATCACTTCTCGCGTGTGTCCCGCTCTGGACGTACAGATTTCCACTAAATTTATTATTTGTTGTAACTATTATCGATTTTTCCGGATTCGATTATTACGGAAAAGTCTAAAATCGAATAATAAGCGATCATTCTTGTTCATTGAATGTCACATTCCTAGTACAAAATATAATAATTTATAATATGACTATTGTATTTGACGGAAATTCCACGCTACTCTCTTCGGCCTTGTACCAACCCGTTGAGACAAGGATGGAAGTCTGGCGCTAGATTGTTTTCTTATACTCACACACTACTAATATCTAATGACATCATGATACTTCTTCAACGTCCTGTATATAATAATATCTTAGATGAAATCACTTTAAGATAGACACTAACTTATTATATTATACACATAGCATGTTTTGTGCTTAGGGGATATAAATCTTACTGCTTAAAAACGTGAATCACAAGTCAGTTTTGTCATGTGGATGACATTTATTGTAACTACTTGCTGATGCAATACGTTTTAAACTAAACGTATGTGAAATAAAATTTCTAAACGATATTTAGATAGAACGATATAGCACGCGTCACGGAATTCCCGGCCATAGCTTTACCTTTCGGATTTTTCTGTCTTCTAATTTTCAGTGTCGTTTAGTAATTTAATTTCTAACGGTAAAACCGTAACAGTTACTATTTTGATTCCCCCTTCCGCCTTTACGCTCACAATCATGCTAAACGTGGCCCGGCCTTCAGTAGGCTTATTATCTAACTCGCTCGTAATCGCCATCGTGTTCATTTTGACAGTTCTTGTATGAATGTGACAGCTAGCTAATTCCGATGCCAATTGTCAGCCCATACATGAACTGTCAAAATGAACACGATGGCGATCGCGAGCGATTTAGATAATAAGCCTACAGGTCTTGTTACTATAAGTTCTGTCCATCCTGTAAGGCTAACCCAATCTCTATAGCCTATTGTTTTTTAATAATCTTAAAAGAAATCTGGTTGCGGGATGGGAAAATTGTTACCATATGGTAGCTAGCTACAAGACGGGAAAACACATTTTCCATTTCGTAGTTAGCTACCAAATCTGGCTACAATATGGGAAAATCGTTGCTATTTGGTAGGTAGCTACAAGATGGGAAAACAAACTCTAGCTAGCTTCCAAATCTGACTACGAGATGGGAATAGAGGTTCTACTCAACCAATAACATACTCTATAGACCGTAAAAGCTTACTAACCTACATGAAACTTTAATTAAAATTGGCTTAGTAAACTCTGGACCATATGGTTAGGTATATCTAATACTACTCAGCTAATTAAGTCACGGATCTCAGTTTCGTGATGTGGCATAGAAATTATCTAGGTACCAACTACAGGACCTTATAGTTATAGAGAGCCAAAGTAGATAAAGAGAACAGTACCTAATCAACATTATGTTGAGCGGGGTCCATTTAACACCGTTCGGTACATTTGTTTTTTTTTTCAATATATTTTTTTGGTCTGTTTGTGTGTGCGGTTGTGCGACATATATCAGGAACCACTTTATCCATGTGGATGCGATTTTCTCTGTATTGTGGTTTGTTTGAGGCAACATTTAGAGTTTACTTCATTAAAATCAATCCACATTTCTGTTCAATTTTAAGTTTTGTTCGAAACCTCATAGAAAGCAGGCCTCCGTGTTGCTAGGTGGGGGTCGTGAGGGGAGGGGCCTTACCTATTTCTAGTTTCTAGGGTTCCATATCCAAATCCAAAATGATCTATGGTTTTGTCTTGTCTGTCTGTCTATCCATCATCATCATCAAAATATATAGGTACAGGTTTTTGTAAAATGTTACCAAACTTCTGAAGTCAAAACACGAAAAAAAATATTCTACACTAAAAATGGAAAGAATCAGTCCATTAAAGACATTTATGACGTTGATAGATTAGGCCTTTAGCAGGTATTGATACCTTAGGCTCTGTCTACCCTGTAAGGGATAAAGACGTTATTTATATATATGTATGTATGTATAGATAATAGTAAAAGTAAATCTTTTTTTTTCAATTACATTTTTTCCGTTTTTTCATGGGGATTTATTGCGCACCGCGCAAAATCTCCGGCATAAAATTAGAAGCTATTTTCTCAGTTGCATCCTGCAGATATAACTTAAATATAATAGATATCTATTTCATCTTTATACGCTACCTACAAGCCGATTCGTCTTTAGTATATTACTTAAAAAATAAACGAATTAACTGATTTAATAGTAGGTAACAACCTACCCGTTATTTTTGCTCGTCAGTGTATTTATGATGAACAGGAGTAATTCGGCTGAGGTTATCTCAGACTTGAACTAATTTAGTTTTATTTTTTCCCAGGCTCCTAAATGACCGTAGGCGACTTCGGCAATAATTGACAATTAAACGGACACCCTAATTATAATTGTTATTAGTTAGTTCCGGCGGTCAGCGGCCGCGAAACAAGTTGCGCTAAACTTTCAATTTGGACAGTTATACTCGTACCTACTCTTGAATAATGGATAAACTAGTTCAGCTCGCCTGTCGGGACCAATTATGCTAACTCTAATGAGAAATAAGAAATTGTACAAAATTATTTGTTTGTTTTAATAGTATTAAAACAAAACAATTGAAGTATGAAAATTTCACAATGCACTCAGTTTTCTGTTAATTGTCAAACTGGCTGTGCCAAGTGGCCATTAAAAATTTTCATTTTAAAAATTCTATCTTTAATTTTTGCTAGTGGTAGAGGCATCGCAGCGTTGCCACTCGCTATGCAGATGTTAATTTAATGCTGATATTAGAGATGGACACGGTCACCGGCAAGTGTAACAACGTAAGTATTTTGCTCAGCGAAAATGAGGTGAAAGAACGCCTTGTGAGATAATAAGTTGATTAGCTATGGAAGAACCGAGGCTAAACGCGAGGCTCCACTTCGGGGCTTACTTAATATAATTCCGCTCGAACCATTGAGCACTATGCCTTTGAAAGGGACATTATTGGATAATTCTGAGCCCGAGTCTCCGGACTCTAATAACACAAAGCCATGTAGAGCTTATATCCGTCTAATGTTTGAAATTCCATTTGATTGCGTTAATTGGTGAAAATTTGATTATTTTTAACAATATCCCTCGTGTATTGCCTGTTCGCCGGCCCCGATACCATTAAACGCGTATAATTGCCATTCGACTTGACCCATTGAGTTTCTATACGAAGCTATTTCTGTATAAGTATATAGAGGATAATCTAAGCGAGAAAGCAATTTCGGAATATCCTGTTTAAGATCTGAGGGCAACCGACGCGATAAGACGGGTAATGGCGCAGGTCGCTACTCGGTAAATTAAAAAGCACGGACCAACTTCGGCCTCGCCTCGCCACCCCGTGGAATTGCGCTGGCCATTTGCATTTTCCTACATGAGATGAGGTTTTTTTCTATTCTGAATGAAGCAAGTGAGCGCTTCACTCTCGCTCGCTTTTTGTAAATTCTAGACATTTTTATCGAGTTTTAAGTGGTTCTCTTTCCTTCGATGTTGAGTCTAAAAGGCCTTTGGGATTGAATGTTATCTTTTAATTTTGCATGCCGTAACTGTATTTTTAACCAATTAAAAGACAGTATTTGGATCATTCATATTATTTTCAACTACGTCGTAGTATTTTTTATATCTTTCGCCAGTATTTATTATACTAGCGGTAGGTATATTAAAAATCTCTATCCAAGCTAAAGCTTGCCACCCACAGCGCTCTATATATCCGGCTCTGTGAAAATGTCGCCTCAGCGGAGCTCGCATAAATTCTTCCATAGCCGGTCATTTTACTGAATAAATTTCTGTTTTTTTGCCACGTTTTCATGACTGTGCAGTTTTTAAACCCGTTCCAAAAAACTTAATTTTAAAATACATGGCCTTTTCAATGAAGAATATTAATAGATAGCCAATTGTCATGATTTTCCTCATATTTGAACTTTCCGTACACGGGAGTTGTGCTTGCTAAAGTAGGCAGACATTCAAACAGTGACGTCGTTACGCTGTACCTACTTTGCTCGCTCTCACTAGTTGCAAGCGATTTGCAGCAAGAAAAATGCAAATTATTGGAATGTGCGACTCCACATGGACATGCAAGAATACGAGTACTCTTATTTGAAAAATGACAATGAGAAACGCACCCGAGTGAGTGCCTGGCTACGCATTGACGTCACTTGTGGTGAGCGTGGCTGAGGCGCGGCCAATGTTATCACAAGTCGTGCAGTTATACTACATAATAAACTTCATGTTGTCAATTAAACGGATCACTCACGTATCAAAGTCGAGAACTGCTCGACATGCTTCCGGATTAATTCGAAGTCCTTTTCCCGGAGCGCCTGCCTTCAGCGGCAGCAAGTCAAACACTACGAGCCATCGCCCTGCTCGCGTAGCCCTACCTACGTAGCCCTAACTACCCTCGTTTTTATCGCCATTATAATTACTGTCAAAAATAGGACTACAAATTTCTCCGAAACATGTCGAGCTGATTTTGATATTATGTGAGTGATCTGTTTGTTTCACGATGTTTGAACCTCGCGGTAGTTTTGTATTAAAAGTAACTACATACTGAGCTAGATACTTATTGTACCTGTCGAACGGTTTCTTTCAATTCATGGTTTATTTTCAATACAGCATGATCAATCATAAATCAAAACTAATGAACAAGGCTGCAAATAATTTTGCCACTAGTGCCTGCGTTCATTTTATTTCATTTTTTTATTTTTTTATCGAAAGTGCTGAAAAGTGTCCGTGAATCGGGAATTTATGAACACCATTCGCCAAGCTCCTGTATCTGGCGCAGCGCTAACAGCGAGCATATTCCATTGAGATATGAGTGCAATGTACAATTGTACCGCAACTAGAACGCATACGCCTCATCATTCACTCCAGTTGTTAGGCGAGCTCGCTATCCCGATGCCGGACACCTGCTTTCGAATGAGAACAAAAATAAACTTCTATGCAGCTATCATTACACACCAAGCAACCAAGAGAAACAAACTATGTGACTGTTGAGTTCTTAATGCAATTGATCTGTATCGTTAGGTACAGTCATACGAGTACTATCGAAGCCTTTTAATGCAGAGAAGACATCATTCGAATACTCATTGATATCGGGAGAGTTGCCTAGTCTAGTCTCGTTAGTTTAACTATGGGTTCTGTCTATTGAGTGCCTCGAACACGCTGCGCTGTGTTTTCGAATACCGGCTGCACAATCACTGCACTCTGGTTGCGCAAACTGCCGAGGCAAAAGCTGCGACAAAGCAACCATCTTTATTCAGCTAACTAGTCACTAACACTGGTTTCTCTTTGTCTGACCACTCAAACAAAGAATATCAAATCAAGTAGACTTGACAAAGCTAATTTAAAAATATTGACACTGCTTTGTAGAGTTCACGGAATAATTTTAGCGGTCGCGGTGGTAAAAATGGAAGTCAGTAATGTTTCTTAATTTTACAGAATTGTAGCCTCAACGTGAACTCGTAGTTTTAATTAAAATGGCATAATAATTATGCTCTAGGGCGGTCGAAACAAACTCTGCTGTAAGGGGTGCCTGGCTTGTTTCACACTCAATGTTTCACTTACAATAAGTAAATCAGGGCACTCAGGGATTAAATATCAGAAAGCTTAGTTTATTCAGTGAGCACTGAGATATATCAAATTATAGTCTCATTGAGTCTCATGATAACCCCCTGCGACTTTATCTGCGGAGAATTCTTTTACCGGGCCCTCGCGGGAACAATAACAATTTTCCGGGACGAAATCTATCCCATGTCCTTCCCAGAGTCTCAAATTATCTCTATAGGTACCAAGTTTTATCACGATCAAATTGGAGTAGTTTACGCGTAACAGCGTAACAAACAAACAATTAAACAAACTCACATTCGTATTTATAATATTGGTTAGGATTTATCTAATGATCTCAGAATCCTACGCACGGTCACGTTCCTTATAACATTAAATAACCAAATCTATTACCCCCAGCACATGTATCCGGTTTATAAACACGTACAGCATACTTATGTTTTCTTTAATGAGTTTGGGCAAAAACAAACTAAACCGACTTCTAAGAAACTCGGTGTTTTCTCGAATCAATACTTGAAAATTGTGCTTTGTTTCTGTAACCCACAAGTTTGTCCGCGCCCAGAAACTAATCTAGAGCTGCCGACGCCTCCGACCTCCGTTCCTTTCAAATTATGATACATTTACAAACAGTATTATGCATAGGTTAAAGTAAATAAATTCTGTTTTGATAAGTTGAACGTCGAGCTAATGACGATGCCGTCACAGATACAAGCTGATTGATATGTTGGAAAGGCAACGTGGGTATTGAGAGCGCTTTCTGAACACGCTTCACGCCCAATTTTCTTCATTATCGCTGATGGCTTTGAGTAATTTAATTCGTACCAAATTACATCGATTAACATTGATTACTTCAGCCGCGTGTTGTAGTGTGGTTGTAAACATGAATACATTTAACCTAGGTGATATTACACTGTGATCTGGTTTAGGATATGCTTATATGGAAATCAAGAGACACAAATGTAGACACAAAAATAGTTAGTAGGAAAACTTTCAAATCTGTAAACTTAGGGCATTAGGGCTGATAGCGTTTAGTTCTAGTACGTTATTGATAAATCTTCTACTATATAAAAATAAGTCGGGTTTTCCTTCCTGACGCTATAACTCCAGAACGCAAGAACCGATTTCCATGGTTTTGCATTCGTTGGAAAGGTTTCGGGCTCCGTGAGGTTTATAGCAAAGAAAATTCAGGAAAAATTTCAACAGAAAACACACGCGGACGAAGTCGCGGGCAACAGCTATTGGTTATAATTATGAAGTATTCAATTTTTCTTGGCCTTACTGCGGCATTATTATAGCTGGGGGCTGGTTGCAGGTGCGCCGCACAGGTGTATCCGCGACATGAGGCGAGCATGCGTGCGAGCGCGAGCGCGCGACGCGACTTAAAGGTCATGCCGGTATTAACTTCATTCTTATGTACCCAGCGTGAAACAAGTCGTAAAAAATCATATCGTAACATGAGTCGTGTTCAGTAAACTAAGTAAAGTATAAGTTTCCTTATCGAGCGCCAGATTCAAAGATACCAAGTATATGCGCTAAGTCCGTGATGAAAGTGAAGCCACGCGTTGCCGTGATATGAAATTCGTCGGCTGCCTGCTGTATTGTGAAAGTTGCGCAGCGTCTCAGAAAATATAATTTCCACGGTTCGCGGTAGCTGATTAAACTGGCGCTAAAACACATATTGCGAGTATAAACATCTGCGTTAATTTACAACTATACAAAGAGAAATAGGGAGGCTGGCAAAAATGAATATGGGTTGAATTTGGGTCGGGTTTTTTTTATTTCGTCCTTACTGCGAACACAAGGCAAGTACGATTCAAACAGGAACAAAGGCGGCTGAGACGAACCTCTGAAGGGCCTTCGGACCGGGACAAAATCAACATCCTCCGCCAAACACGTCACGTATTTATAATCCCGCGCTCGCTTCCTGCTTTTTGTTGATCATTCGCTCGGTTGTTGGTAAAAGGGAATTTTGCATTCGCCAAGAAATCTTTTGTTAGGCGGCTCAGCTTTCGTGAAATAAAACTTTGCCTTCATCAGTAGTACTACATATTTGCTATAGTATATAATTAATTGCTTATGTATTCATATGAATACTCAAATATACTTAAATTACATTAATTTCGTAATCAATAAATTACAACCTACAGTAGTTATATTTGCTTTACATCACATACTAAGTAAATTTTATGTTGTAAATATTGGTGGGTGAATGATAGCAATCAAGATAACTGAGATTTAAATCATAAAATTGATTAAATCCGTACCCAGTGTTCCAATTCAACGAATGTAATTCAATTTTAAGTTTCGCCTCGGATCTCAACTCATCTTGTTTACTAAAAACAACTAACCGTTCGAGAAGGGTTAACTACCCCGGAAAAAGGGTTAACTCTGTAAACTCGACACTACATCAACAGAGATACTGGCTGTTCGATGTAAATTGCGATTGATAGGGACCGTAATTCAATGTGTTAGGTGCTATTTCTGAAGGAAACGTACAATATACCAATTTCGCATGAGTATTGAGTGATACTTTTCCCTAACGCAAAAGACGGGCTGTTTATTACATAGGGCAGATTATCATTATTGAAACCGTGATAGTAAAACGGTAGACGCAAGGCTTCCGTGTAAGAGTGAGATAAAATTTCGCTTGATGCGTCTTAGCTACGGGGTCTTTGACCGTGATGAAGATGCTTACTTTCCGCTTACTGCAGAGATAAAAACTGTAACGTAAACTCACCCACACAATAGATAACTAGCTTATCAAAAACATCACGTGTAAAAAGATGCCAATTTCGTGACGCAGTTCTTAAACTACAAAAAAGTTTTGAGAGTGGCGTTGCTTTTGTTTGCTTGACTTGTGGCGGCACTACCGAGCCACCAGATTTCGTCTCATCTCCAGCCTGATACGTCCCACTGCTGGGCACAGGGCTCTAAAAATCAGAGCTCGTGTTGTAGTACCCACGCAGGGCCAATCGACTGCAAATTGGGAACTTCACACACACGTTACTACACCATTGAATTGGTTCAAAGGTTTGGGCCACTTCAAAACCAAAGCTCGTGGTTTTCAAATATAATTACAGTTTCAGCGTGACTTAGCTTAAAGTAAACGCTGATCTACCAGAAAATACTTAATATTGATAGTGTTTATGAGGTCGTGAAATAGAATTTTCAAATAGCTTTAACACTTTGAGTGCAGATGCAGACTGTAGGCCGCAAGCCGAAAATTTTACAGACCGAGCCCCTATTCGACACGGTTTATAATCTTAAGTGATATCACAGCACTTCACAAGCGAGATTCATATTCTTCACTCTTACACGTACATAAATACAAGTAAATGTGCCAACAAGACTTACCCGATAATGTGTGTCTGCTGATTTTCTTTTGCTCGATTCTACTTCTCAGAGACTAAAGTTAATTTTTAATACAAAATTCGTCTCGAATCTGTTGGCGTTAAAGTCTCTATTGTATGGGCGATTTGGCAGTGCCGTCTAGTGGCACGTATCGTCAACAGCCTGTTCTCAAAGTTTTTGACACAAATGCTTTTGCATTTAAGACGTTACTTCTGACAGATAATTTGCACCTTAGTCTCTGGCAATACTTCGCACGTGTCGTATAGGTACACTAGTGTGTGCCCAACATAAAATTTAAGTACGTATCTTGCTTAAAAGTTTCTGCAAAATCATTTTGACACTTTCGAATAGAACACCCTGGTTCAGCAGCGGTGTAATTATATTACAACTTTGTCTTCCTATCCACGTTATTACGTTTTAAAAAAATATATTTTTTCACTTGATTAAAACTAAGTTCAAATTAGCAAAAATTACAAAGTAAACGGTTTAACTCAATGTAAGTCAACCACGATTCGACGAGTTGCGATCTTATCGGAAGATTTTTTGCAAAAATATCTAAACTTGTTGGAACTATTTATCCTTTTTAAATTTGCGTCTCGACAATGGCCACAAAAACTTCTACATTCTTCCAACAAAAACGAAATAATAAAATGCAAATCTAATTAATTAAGTTGCGAGAAATCCAATTGTCTCTGAATTTGAATAAATATGTTAATCTAGGATAAGTACTTTAATACATGTAGTTAGGTACACGGAAATTTCATCCAATTCCGTTGGCAGCGACGGCGCGGCGTGATTGAAGAACAAAAGCAGGAACTTTTGCGTTCATAATATTAGCGGAATCTAATTAAGCGCTGCAACTTTATAAGCCTGGTTATTGTTCCAACACTTATTGATAGCTACTGGAGTGGACTGTATAAAGAGTGGATGAGGATGATGGAAACACCTTAGAATGTATCAGTATTTAATAACTCTAGCAAAAACACAACATACACATAAGATGGCACAAGGCAGACTGACATACTTAAAAATTGGCATGTATCAAAAAAGGGTAAAAGTAGGCCGCAAACCAGCCAGTAGCCAACATTCCGGACCCCAGTGGAACACTAACAACTGGTGGCTGCTGGCTGAGATGCGGCTTCCATAAAAATAAGTTTGCAGGCCGGTCTGCGCAGCGTGCCGCCTCGGGTACGGACATCTGCCACGCGGACCGCCCCGTCGGGTCCTGAATAGACCTTAGCTATCCTTCCTAGTGGCCACAAGCCACGAGGGAGGGTAGGATCTGCAATCAACACCACGTCACCCTCACTGAGATTTACAGCGTCGTTAGTTGGTCCTCTCGGTCGAAGCGTAGGGAGGTATTCGCGTAGCCATCGTGCCCAAAACATGTCTGCAAGGCGCAGAGTTCTCCGCCAGTCACATCGCCGGGATAGATCTGCATCTGTTAGCGATGACGTCCACGGTACAATCGATGAGGAGCCCAGAATGAAGTGAAATGGTGTTAACGCTTCTGGTGCGTCTGAGGAAGATGGAATGTAGGTGAGTGGTCTGGAGTTCACTATTGCCTCTGCCTCGAGTAACAGCGTTATTAGGACCTCTTCTTTCAGTGGTTGGTTTGTGAGGCAGGATCTGAGGGCTGTCTTGACAGTACGCACGAGCCGCTCCCACGCGCCGCCCATGAATGGTGATGCAGGAGGGATGAAGCGCCAGTTGATCTTGTGGTTTGTTGCATATTCAACCACAGAGTCATCATGTAGGGAACGTAGCTCACGGGAGGCTCCAACAACGTTCGTCCCATTGTCAGAAAATATGGTGGTGGGCGACCCTCGGCGGGCGATGAAGCGCCTGAGACTCATTATAGCAGCACTTGAGGTCAAAGAGTTGACAATTTCTAGATGTAGTGCTCTAGTTGACAGGCATGTGTATAACGCCACGTATCGTTTTTCGCTACGTCGATATAGGGTCACGAGGATAGGGCCGAAGTAGTCTAGGCCTACGTGTGTGAACGGTCTCTTGTGGTGGTCAAGACGCTCCATTGGTAAGTCACCGATCTGAGGTTGGATAGGTTGCTTTTTCCACCTTCTGCACTTTACGCAGGTGTTCGCTATGCTTCGAATAGTTCCCCTGGCTTTAAGGATCCAATACCTCTGGCGTAGTTCATTCAACACGAACTCGCTAAATTGGTGTAGGAAAAGAGGCTTGGCGGCACAAAATTCACATAGTTTTTTTTTTTAGTAACAAGGTAACGCCACGTGACAGCTGGTACAGCACACATTCGAAGGCTTACTGGTATGGGTTATATAGCGGTACAGCACGCGTCACGGAATGATGAGGATTACTTTTCGGATTTTTCTATGTGTTCTAATTTTCAGTGTCGTTTTGAAATTTAATTTGAGTAAGTAAATGAAAACTTTGTCCAGATAACCGAGATGTTGCTACTTAAATTGCGGTAACACGATACAGCAAAATTTCCTTACGGAATAATCGCTACAACATCACGCATAAAAAATAGTATAAAAACTCGACATGTGTCGTTCGGCCACATGAGTAGACTATTGGGTGACGCCTTAATGCGATTTATTTTCTATTCAGTTTAGGTTCGCTCGCTGTCAGATCCATACTAAAAATGACAGCTAAAACCTGAACTGTGTCGGAATTGAATCGCATAAAGACATCATGGTAAGGCTTTTGAATGGAATAAGAGCAAGACCAGTCTGATTCCACAAAGTTGTTTATTAAAATGTACTTGCCTAATTTTGCTAATGACACATAATATAGAGCAGCAAGTTTTAATCCTTATGTTGGTCCGTGGGTTTTTGAACTCTTCCAGGTATATTTTTCTTTCTTTTTGTGCAATTTAACTTGTTTCTCAATTATTATTTAAAATTTTAATTAGCTTTTGCATTATTATAAGTGTTGGCTACTGGCTGGTTTGCGGCCTACTTTTACCCTTTTTTGATACATGCCAATTTTTAAGTATGTCAGTCTGCCTTGTGCCATCTTATGTGTATGTTGTGTTTTTGCTAGAGTTATTAAATACTGATACATTCTAAGGTGTTTCCATCATCCTCATCCACTCTTTATACAGTCCACTCCAGTAGCTATCATTTTGGTCCGGCGGTTGCTTTTTCCACCTTCTGCACTTTACGCAGGTGTTCGCTATGCTTCGAATAGTTCCCCTGGCTTTAAGGATCCAATACCTCTGGCGTAGTTCATTCAACACGAACTCATTAAATTGGTGTAAGGCATTGATGTGTTCATGAAGGATTAAAAGTCTGGTGACGTAATGACGGCCATCGAGGATCATCAGCGTCTTCATGTTCTCGCTTACTCCTGGTGCGGACCTTATGCGCGAGTCTAGTCTTAGTAGGCCTTCGTTATCTAGTGTTGGCGCAAGTTTCTTCAGTTTACTGTTCTTCGGCACTGGCTTTGAAGACCGCAAGGCTGTGAATTCCTCGGGGAAACTCTCCAATTGTGCTTGACGGACCATCATCTTCTCTGCTTCTAGTATGTCAGCCGCGTGAAGTTGGTAGGGAGACGTGGTGCTGTCTAAGTATAATTTGGAATTTGGGTCTATAGGCCGAGACAGTTTTAGTCGAAACAGTCGCGCGCCCTGAAGAACGCGGGCGGTGGCGCGTAATAAACGCAGCCAGGAACTAAAACGCGTCGGGTCAGGTATTGGACTCGCGGGCGGTGTGTCGAGGAGCAGAACCACCAGATCCGATTTTAACTCGGGATCTGGTGAGATCTCTTCCTCGTCGTTAGTGCGCTCGGTCGGCCAAGTGCATTGCGGTTCATTGAGAAATTGCGGGCCGGAAAACCACCGATGGTGAGCCGTAAGATTTGATAATGTCTACAGCTAGTTGATCGTTATCGTTTAGGCGAGGAGTCCGCTTCGTGATTCCTAAATGAACCGCAATCGCATTAAGGCGTCACCCAATAGTCTACTCATGTGGCCGAACGACACATGTCGAGTTTTTATACTATTTTTTATGCGTGATGTTGTAGCGATTATTCCGTAAGGAAATTTTGCTGTATCGTGTTACCGCAATTTAAGTAGCAACATCTCGGTTATCTGGACAAAGTTTTCATTTACTTACTCAAATTAAATTTCAAAACGACACTGAAAATTAGAACACATAGAAAAATCCGAAAAGTAATCCTCATCATTCCGTGACGCGTGCTGTACCGCTATATAACCCATACCAGTAAGCCTTCGAATGTGTGCTGTACCAGCTGTCACGTGGCGTTACCTTGTTACTAAAAAAAAAAACTATGTGAATTTTGTGCCGCCAAGCCTCTTTTACTTGAATGACATGTCACAATTACATTATGAATGACACAGTTACAGACTCCCTTGGAACATCTACTGCTCAACAGCAAAGAGAGAAGGCATGATTTTTTAAAAAAAATGTTCAAACTTTTTTTTTTTTATAAATGCAAATAATCAAGAAGAATTTTTTTTTATTCATTTTACAGTATATATTTACTCAAATGTTGATAAATATTGAAAACGTCCTCATTTTACTGAAGTCGATTAAAAAAAGCAAAAGTTTCTTATCGTATAAAATAACACGCATTGTTTCTTACAACTTTAATGTAAAGCTATCCGTAACAAACTTAATTGAAGAAGGTTTCGTCGCTCGTATCAATTACATTTGTACCTTCGTCGGTAGTTACTGGTCTGACACGGTGTAATAACTCGGTGAAGTGGAGAGGCCCGTCGCGGTGAACCACAGTTGGGTCCTACCTCCTGCCCCCGGTCTGCCCCAGTCTACCCCGGTCGAGTCTAGCGGTCCCTCACCACCCGAACCTGCCCTGCCCTGCACCAATATTAAACATAACCGTCCCATTATTTATTGCTATCAAATAAGACCGTACACACCGCTATTTACTTAGGGTGTATGAACTCGTAAGTTGCTCAATACAGAGCTTAAATGGCTTGCAATCTCGCATCGTGTTTTTAATTTAGAAGTTACAATACAATACAATACAATAACTCTTTATTGAACACCACATATAACAACCAAAACGGAAAAAAGGTATACAGAATATTACAAGGTAACAATAGGTAACAATAAGTTAAATTGAAAACACTGTACACATATCACATAACCGCTCCGTTAACCTTGCTACGTGCTTCAATTCACTCTAAAAGTAAATAACTACAGAGATTTCAAACGGAGCTAAATTCATAGACTAACTTTTAAGTAGCTTCTAAATTTCTAGACTGTGTAGAGCAATATTGATGGATAGATCTACCTATCCATCAATATTGCCAACGCATCAGTCAAAGTGCTTGCCTAATTTTCAGCAGGTCAATGAAGACAAATTCATAATCCGAGGAATCAGCAAGTTTGCATCAGAAGCTTGCCACTCTCATAAATTGGCCTACAGCGCAAGTTTCTGAGCGTAAATGATATCGTGACTCCATAAGATTCGAGTTCACAGAGACGGAATACTTCGTCTTAAACAAAACTCTACGCAGCGTAACGTACGGCTTACTTTTAAGTGTCAATGTGAAGGTTCTTGATTGTTACCCCCAGGTGATGTTTGTTCAACGTCGAAGTAGACTTATCGCTGGCGTAAATAGAGATTAAGTCGGAAGGTATCCACCCACTTTTGTTTGCTCTAGGCGAAGCTCAACGTGTTCCCGGCGAAAACTGCTACAGTTTTAGTAGACGCGCTTCCTGCGGTTTGAAACTCTTATCATGTACCGTTTTGCGTTCATGTGACAAGTTTTATCATGTTCTTTCCTGTTTCGATTTTTTATCCCCGCGTATTTTACCTTGCTGCCTTTTATTGCGTAATATTACCTAGTAAATACTTACCTACCTAATAATAACTGTGGGAGATTTCTAAAGTAAGGAGTTTTAATTGTCTATCATTTAAGAGAATATAGGTTATAATCTATCGATAAATGAGCTGCCATAAGAACTAATTAAAAATTACGTATCATCTCTAATAATAAATCGTATCGTATTTCTATCGCAAAAAAGGTTCTTTCAAGAGGATACATAGTTAAAACTTCGAATTGTACTTTTGTAATTAAAAGCTTCTTTGCATTTTTCGTAACTATACGTAAAGTAAAAAACCAAACCTGCAAAAGTTAGACGGAATTGAATTATTTGAGCAAAACTTGATATTAATGTACTAATGTAGAGTTCCAGGAATGACTCCAATTGGAATCAGTATCGTATTTGCACTTGTTCGTTGATATGTAGGTATACAAATACATGTATACATTTGCGGGTATACTGTAATGAAACTGAGTCATTCATGGCAATATTACCGCAATAGCTAGTTTACTTTCTATAGGTAGGATCGTTAGACCGTCAATAAACCACACGACAAAGGACCACGGTTGAATCGACAGGTTATTACAAGTCTTGCTGCGAGCATGTGTGCGTGTTTGTTTATACACTCACACCGTACGTACCTAAAGTGAATAGTTTTGTCAGATGTGACAAACTAAATATCGGAGTATAATATGGTTACCTATGAGTACTCGTATGTAAGATAATACCTGATTGCCTCGACTTTGCCTTCACGTGACTTGGAATTCTGCGCAGGTAAACAGTCAAGCCCTAGAAAACTTGCCTTCATGAACTAATCGGTTTACTTAGTATGTGCTATGCCAGGAATTCTGTGGTATAGCCCGGTTTCACATTGGATATATATTTGAGCCATAATCAACCCGTAAGCCACTACTTATGTATGATTTGATTACAATCGTGGGTATAAAATACGTAGGTAGGTACACTGAAAAATCTATCATCCATGAAATGCGCAAAGGGTCGATGTTTTTATCATCAACCCATTTAACAAGTCCGGATTTATTTTTAATGTCGGCATTGCATGTGCTCTCCCGTAGTACATGGAATGGAATGTTGCCATGGTGCGGCCGGCCTCAGTTAATCCCGTCACCTGTCTCTAACAATCTAGTTCTTTGAGGGCAGTAACATTGTGATACGAGGTAGATTCTTTCAAACTAGTTGCGCGTCTGTGTTGTTTAATCTAGCGTGGCGGCTGATCCGAGCACCGGCAGGATGTCGCACACAGCCGCACCGGAATCCAACACAATATAAAGCTCGTAACCGTCTTTGATTCTGGTCTGGTGGGTAAGGCCTCGCCGGTGAATAAAGTTAATGGAAAAACGATGCTCGATAATAACCCACCAATCGTTTAAAGGAATAAATGGAGTAGCAGAACTCAAGTCCTTAAGCAAAGCGGTCTTGGAATACGATGCGATTGGTTGTAAAAATCAGTGCTGAATTGATTTATTACTTTAGGTACTATAAGCTTTTGTAGCGTTTCTTTGAAGCTCTCAGAGCAGCGGTGGAAGTTTTGACACAAACGTCTCGAACCCGATCGCGTAAAGCCAGCGATACACTTGGGGACATATCTGGCGACTTAGCGCGACTTATTTAAATAGCGACAGATGCGTCGCGCGATGTTGCCAGACATGTCGAGCGAAGTCCAGCGCCACTTCACCCGACGTCGCTGGCGACACGTGTCGCAAAACATTTGTTCCCTAGTGTATCCCTGGCTTACACGTCTCAATTACTCGTATGACGGCCAAATTGACAGCGCCTCCATGGTCCATAACGGCAACAAACGATTTTCTAGTGTTTAACATTTTATCGTGAGCCACACTGTACGCTTAGCGTGAGTTCCACCAAGTTACTTTAACAATAATTTTAACCGTAACCGACGATTTCGACATAATTTTTCATAGGTTTTCTGTCAAAAATCATCTGCTACCTATGATTTAAGTTATTGTAAAAGTAACTTGGTCAAACTCACGCTGAGTGTGAGGTTTCGGTCATTATAATACATACCGAACGCGTTTGCGTTAAAAAGTCAAATACTATGAGAACTATTTGCTGCCGTTTCGTTCCGCAAGCGACGGTGTCAATTTCCCGATAGCAATTAAAACGTTAGCGCGAACGCGTTCGAGAAGTTTTTGTGTCAAAAACTGAGCTGAACTGAAGCTGAGGATGTGTCATTTTATTTCCTTGTTGAGTCGCGTACCTAAATATAAACGCCTATGTAAGAACTTCGCGATCGGAAAGTAGCAAGTGTAGCAACACAATTGGGTTTAGTTCATAAAATTGACTTGACCAATTTCATGCGTTTCCTTTAATTCTCATTTGCGTACTTGTGGGTTTCACATGGCTAGGTTTCGCCATGCCTTGTTATCGCATATCCGGAGAAACTATAACACAATTGCGATAAAATTAATGTTTCGTAATTATAATATTTAACGCCTTTTGTTACCAAATAAAACAAGAACTTCCTGTCTAATGAAACATTGACCACCGAAAAATACTCGGACAAAATTCAATTTCATTATAATTGAATGAAAAAAACTAAACCCAACCCAACATAAACCAATCGTACAAAGAAAACCCGCATGTTTCTTCATAGTTTTATTTGAAACTAGCGTCTGCCCGCGACTTCGTCTGCATAGAATTATACATAAAAACCTTCCTCTTGAATCACTCTATCTGTTAAAAGAAACCGCATCAAAATCCGTTGTGTAGTTTTGAAGATATAAGCATTCATATGGACATAGGGACAGAGAAAGCGACTTTATTTTATACTATGTAGTGATAGTGAAGTGACTATGTAGTGATGATAGTTATTAATGTTATCATTTTAGTTAATTTTTAGTTACCTGCACAGTTCAGTGAAACGTCAAAATGTTATTTAAAACAAGTATTTGTCGATCACATCAATAGGAACGGTGATATATTTTGTTTTAGTTTGTTCTTTTAGGTAAGACCTTGCAATAAATCAGCCATTATAAGTTAGAAATTCCTTACTCATTCAATTCATTCATTATTTTCAAGGCCACAGTTGGACAAAGGCTCTGAGAAGGCTTCGTTCACAGCAACCGGTCCTCTGTCCGTATCCGGTGACTATCACTTTAACTTTTTTATTTTGTTAAGCTTAGAGATAATAGATTAGGGTGAGGTTTGTGCATTAAATATGACTTGACGAAAAATGGCTTTCAAAGGATGATTAAAACCGATCTCCTGTTTTAAGAAATAAGATGGCAAACGGGCAATGTGTCCCCACCTGATAGTGAAGGAGAGCCACCACCTATGGACACCCGCAGCACCAGAGGATTTCAAAGGATTTTCCACCGTAAAACCTCTAGTTTATAGATTGTTCTATGAATTTCATACCTCGTGTGCTAGTAATTTCTCCGGCTGTGTTACTCTCCACGCCAGGATACTGCCCAGCAGCATTTCTCAACAAATGCTATAATGACACTGTACCCATACCTTCAAGAATAAATCGTTCAGTATTTATTATAAAGGCTTTTGTTAATCATTATTTCCCATTAGCTCCTTTGTAGTTAGATCTGACGACGAACAGCTCATTGAAAATTATGTCATAATCAGAAAGGTAAAATAAAATTGCTTTCGTGCTTAAATATGAATAAAATGACATCGTCATTTTTTTTTGACATACTTAATTAGAAACAGTAAAACCTAAATACATAAATCTACATACTACGTTTTTTGTGTGTACTGTGTGTACTGGTTTTTGTGTGAAATAAAGTATCAAGACTGAGCAGTTGAGAGTAACATTTACTCGTTCATTTTATTTCAGTACCAATAGTCCTCAGTTTAGGAGGCTACATATGTTTTTGATCGACAAAATGTGTTCACATTTACACCAGCACCTAACATGCAATAACAGGAATTTACTTGGAGCAGCATGGTAGTCGTCGGGAGATATTTTGGAATATGCAAAAAGCGGTTACAGAATTCAGGAAGCACACTTCCATTGAACTGTAAGTAATTTTAAACTATGCAAAAGTTGCACAAAAAAGCTATATAATACATATAGCTTGGCGTCCTTTAGTTTATTCCCGAAATGCGAAACCGCAAGCCGCAACAGAAGCTAGCGTGCCTGGAAAAGGCACATGATCGTAATGTTAATTCCAACCTGAAAATGTAGAGACGATTAAGTTTAATCCACTTTAGTTAAATTATATACATTCATATTAGAATAATACCTAGCGGAGATGTAGAATTACGCTGCAAGTTTAAGCTCTAGCTGGGAGCTGTGATTAGAAACTTACCGAGTTTTCTGGAATGCAATTGAAGAATATTACATTACTAGCTTTTGCCCGCGGCTTCGCACGCGTGAACCATGAGTATTTCAAAGAAGCTAGCAATCAAGCAAGCGAACAACCAAACCTGCAAGCTTTCAAGCATGTAAGTATGCAAGCAGGCATGCAAGCAGGCATGCAAGCAAGCGTGCAAGCAAGCATGCATGCAAGTAAGCACGCAAGCATGCATGCATTCAAGCAAGCATGCAAGCATGCATGAAAGCAAGTATGCAATCAAGCATGCAAAGCAAGCACTCAAGCAAGCATGCAAGCAAGCCCCCGCATTGCCCCGCTACCTTGATTTTTCTGAAACTGTAAATATTGCAGGATTTTTATAAAACAAACCTAACCTAACCTATAGGGCTGTCCTAAAATATACCCTAAATAGCTTTTTCCCGCGACTTCGTACGCGCTATGATGTAAAACGAAAAAATACGTTTTTTCCCGTTCCCGTGGAAATTTTGGGGAGTGCTTTCGGAGTACACTTAAAGCCTTTAAAGAAACACACGTTATAAATGCTAAGTCTCTTTCTTCCGCTGTTTCGTCTGGAAACGTAAAATCCCGTTTTTTCCCGTCCCTGTGGGCGTTTCGGAAAATCCTTTCTTAGTGTTCCCCTACACTCCCGAATATACCTACGTGACAAATTTCAACTTTTCCCCCGCGTCCCGTTTTTCCCGTTCCCGTAAGAATTTCGCCAAATAGACCAATTCCCGAAATTCTTACGGGAACTCCTACACTCCCCAAGGAACCCACTTGCAAAATTTCAGCTTTCTACGACCAGTAAAACGAAAAATCCTGTTTTTTTCCCGTTTCCGTAGGAATTTTGGAAAGTACTCTCTTAATGCTCCTCTACACTCCCGAAGCAACCTACATGCCGAATTTCAGCTTTCTGCAACCAGTAAAACGAAAAATCCCGGTGTCCGTTCCCGTGGGAATTTCGGGAAATCCTTTTGTAGTGCTCCCCTACACTCCCCAAGAGAACTTGAAGGCCAAATTTCAGTTTTATACGACCAGTAAAACGAAAAATCGATCCCGTAGAACTGAATATATAAATCCCGTTTTATTCCTTATCCCGTGGAAATTTCCAAAAATCCTGAAATTAGTTTCTTAGTTTTGTAATCACCTACTTATGTATCAAAATTGAAGAGTCTAGTTATTATAGTTACTGAGATAGCGTCACTCGGAATCGAATATATCATCATCATCATCATCATCTCAGCCATTACAAAGAATCGAATATATAATTCCCGTTTTTTCCTTATCCCGTGGGAGTTTCCAAAAATCCTTCCTTAGTGGATGCCTACATTGTATAAGGTATCTATGTGCAAAATTTCAAGTCTCTAAGTCCAGTGGTTTGGGCTGTGCGTTGATATATAGTTAAGTCAGTCAGTCAGTCAGTCAGTCAGTCAGTCAGTCAGGACTTTGAATTTTATATGTATAGATTGCGTTGGAACTATTTCTAAGCTGACTTATGAATAGATTAATTTCGTTGCATTTCACTAAACTTAAGGGTGTTTTTAGTGGCAGGTTAACCATAATGCTTTTATTCAGACTTCTGGGTGCCTCGAGTTGTCGGAAGGTGTTTAGTTTAGTTTAGTAGATTGTGTACAGATGATGATGAAAATTCACCACTGAGTCGCCTTCTATGAGTTTCGATGGTCGCCTTTCCACCGAATCCATCAATTGATTTGTTTTTTTATACTAACTTAAGTACCGATATTTTTCAAGTTGTTTTGATAATAATGTAAGTGTGTTGGATGCTTGGATGTCATGTTCATTTACATATAGAATTTGATACAAAATTGTGGGTGAGAAGGAAGTCGGATCCACTCGGGCCTCACATCAGCAGCAATGACATTAATTAAATCCGAGGTAGGTACCCCGTACATGTGCGTTTTTGTATCCCGGAATAATAAAACAATCCTTTTAACAGAATTCTGAACTGTACATGTGACTTTGAGATTGAATTAGCTTATGTGGGTACATAGGTGTTAGATCATATTTGAAAATCGAAAAATGATTCTTATGGGTCTACTTAGAAATATGGAGACCTAGGTACATACTATACCAACTTTATACTAGTTTCTTTTGAAAATATTATTTTATACATTATTTTCATGTGACATTAACTATTAACGCAGCGCATGCTATGGAAACTCAGAAGGGATATTTTTCAGATTTCATTTCAGAATATCGCAAAATGATTATAAACCATAAATCTTCCTAGTTTTAGGATTTTTCAAATTTCCTACAGAACAAAAGGATGGGATAAAAAAAAATGAAAGTGCGTGCCCATGCAAGAAACGAGTTTATTTCTTTGAGGTAATACGAAATCCTTCGTTCTTAAGTACAACTCGCATTTGGCTGATTTTTGTACATTTTCGATGGGAGAGAGGAAGAAGTTTTAGCGCAAATTTTGATTCTGCGCGGACGAAGTCGCGGGCAAAAGCTAGTGTTAAATAACGTTATTCCAATAAAAGACGATTTTGTAGATTTTTTGGAGGATCCAACACTAACAATCAGTTTTTCTAGTGCCAAATTTCAGAGAAGAAAATGAATATTAGGTACGTTTATATAGAAAATTTGTCGCTTATTCGAGGCCTTATGGCTCTTGAATAACAAGCTCAAGGATACCGCCAGGACAAGTCGAGACTTGTCTAGTGAATCAGAGTCACACGAGTTGATGTTTATTTAAGATATAAAAAGCCGGTCAAGTGCGTGTCGGGCCACGGATGAATGTGACTCTGATTAACTAGACAAGTCCCGACTTGTCCTGTCGATATCCTCCATATTTTTGACGGCACAATATAAATTGGCCAAAAAAGATAATTGGAAGTGTCTTAATATTTTTTAAAGCCCTAACTAATCATAATAATACTTACCTTGCTGTACAAAAAAGTATTGCATATTTTATCCATCGGCTGCATGTATTGAAATGCTGCCCAAAAAAAATTTACATATAATATATCATAGATACTATAACCACAAAATAAGTAGCGAGTAACAAAAGACATTTCGTTCACAGTCGACATTCGATACAGGCGATACGGGATTCCAGTACCTAACTACTAAAACTATGTTTTGTCTATGTCTGATCAAAGCAAGTAAATATACCTAACTAGCTTCTGCTCGCGACTTCGTCTGCGTAGAATTATACATAAAAACCTTCCTCTTGAATCACTCTATCTATTAAAAAAACCGCATCAAAATCCGTTGTGTAGTTTTGAAGATATAAGCATACATAGGGACATAGGGACAGAGAATGCGACTTTATTTTATACTAGCCTTCCGTCCGCAGCTTCGCCCGCGATAAATTAATTTTCCCGTAGGAAAAGGTATTTTCCAGTAGCATATGTCACTCAATGATAATGTAGCTTTATAACGGCAAAATAATTTTTGAAATCGGTCCAGTAGTTTCGGAGCCTATTCAATGCAAACAAACAAATAATCAAATTTTTCCTCTTTATAATATTAGTATAGACTATGTAGTGAAGTGACAGACAACAATAAATGAACGACTGCTGTAGATAAATAATTTAATGTAATAAAATTAAAATACTTCTTACATAAGTCTAAATCAAATTTTTTTTGGGTGCCAATTAAATTTGTATACAATGAATTATTGGTATTCTCATTGAAACAAACAAAAACTCTATAAGGTGTTAACGAATCATTAATATTATCCGCTCCCGATCTGCGACGTCTCCGCCATCAGATCTGTTAAGTAAACACGGCGATAAGAGCCGAGATCGCTCGCCCAACCGTGAGATAGTTGTCAATCGATAAATTCTGGCCACAAAGAGTCCGAGAGTCCGAGCTAAAAGGGAAATTGTGTTGGAATGTCTGTCGCGGCGAGCGCTCCCACTCGGCTTGGGGACGAATAATAATACCCACCCACCATTGTGTCATATAAGCACACCTATACACACCGAAGCAAACCTTTTCCAAATTCAAAGGCTAAATCCGATATAAAAGAATTTTAAGTAGCTACCTGCCGCTAAAGTTACGAAGTAGGAACAATTGCGATAGTTCAGTTTCATTCACTTAACAAAGCGAGTTGTCATACTTTCTAGCTAGTTGTTATTATTTTATGGGTAAGAAAGTAAGGAGCGACTTCTCCGGGCCTGCAGGTAAGTTGCCGCTTTGTGCCTAACGGGCGCAGACTTGCTTATTAAATCACGTTACCTTAGTAAAAACTAATCAAAATAATTATTACTTTTTTATAATGAACAGGTTTGTTTCTTAATCGGTTTTCATATGCCTAATCGTACAGTTAAGTAAATGAAATACCTATTTCCTTCTCACACCATGTCCCGATCAAAAATAATAAAGGTTCATCCCAAAGCAAAAGTATTCAATTACTTGCACATCTAACCACCTATTTTTAACGTATACACAGGCTTTCCTAAGCCTTGTATAGAATTTCATCCATTATAATGCATTCAAAGCAGGATTAAATGCCTTAATACATGCGTCATACTTGGTTTACCGTCTCGGAATAGCGGAAATAACTTATCAGATACGGCGCTCGTGTCGCGGCCATGCGTGGCGCGCACCGTCTGCCGCTAAACCGTACCTGTATAAATACCGCCTTACGTCTGTCTTGGTAGTAAAAAAACACTTACAGCTGACTCGGCCGGCCATAGCGACAAGACTTTATATTATACGAGGCATGAGCCTTTCCGGCGGCCGCGCCGTAGTGACGACGGACCCGGATTATTCTACAAGCTACGAATAGAGCAGGTATATACCTAATATTTTCTAGTGTTGTTCTGAATAACAACCTTCTTTTACTATCGATATTTAATCGTAGAAAGGTCAAGCAATTACAAACTGTCTATGATAATAAAGTTGTTAGAATGTTCAGATACATTTAATGTACAATCAAAGCTAAATAGCGTACGCCTACTCGTGGATTAGGTGGCTACCAGTTCATCGGACGCATTACCAACATTCACATTATAACTTAAACATTGTGTAATATAACTTTGGCGCCTAAGGGACCTCTTCCAATTACCTCGTGCGCAATTAACGCAATAAACTGAGTGCTTCCAGTTGGAACTTGGAACTTCTAAAGCAATTCCTGAAGACAGCTTTAGACTATAAGCTTAGTTAAAAATCATGGAAGTGAGCACGCACTTCCATTCTCATTGGAAGAAATCCCGGAGGCGCAAAAGTTGTTTTGTAAAGTCGAACAACAACGTGTATATTAGTTTTAACAAGAATTCAGTAAATTGACATTTTTGAGCTTTATTTGTTTCAATTCATACGTCTACTTTTAATACAAATTTCTTTTCAGTAAATCTAACAATCACCTTGAAGTCTCAGTACTATTTAACCGTTGGGCTTTTTAAGTTAAACCAATTAGCAATAGTCCCCTCTCTTTCTCAGGTGATTATAAACACCAAATGAAGCATAAGAAAAGTGATTCACTGATTCAGTAGCAGCCCATTCACTCTATTAATAAACTTTACGGAAGCCATTGTGTCTAAGTTTAACTTCTAATCTTAATTGTACATCTTCCAATATTTGATAATGATAGAGCTACGATAGAGCAGTGGCGGAGAATTCGGTGACACATGAAATTGTCGACAGATACTGTTCGAAGCCCTATCTTAGTGAGGCGAAAATATCGAACTACATTTTAAATACCTACAGCCATGAATAATTTGCATACCCCTAGTTAACGTAAAAAGACTTCAATCCTGGCACATGGTATTTCATTACAATTTAAGCGTCAAAAACAATAAAATTAAACACATCTAAATTGTACAGCGGCGACATGCGTCAAGGTTGACTCCTTAATTACCGCAACTAGATATACATCTTCCACAATTTGATGACGGAATATTCAGTGGCCTTAAAAATTGTCGATAACAGGCGTTGGAATGTCTAGTGGAACGACTATAGTGCAGTACATTTACCGACTGAAAATAATTTAAGACTGACTTCCAAGGCAAAAATACTCTGATGGGCTCCACGGTAAGTTTCTTGTTTATTGCTTTAGTGCCAAGGCAAGGCATCTAGTGCCATTTGTACTTATGCCAATTTAGATATAGTGACGATAAAAATAAATTTTAAAAATCTTTTTTTTTCCTCCTCAGTGTATCTTTGACGATTTGATAGAGCTGTACCCGATAATTCGGAGACCTAGGAAATCGTCGACAGTCGGCATTGGAATCTCTAGTGAGACGGCAATATCGCGCTGGTATGTGATTGGCGCGCGGCGTGGGCGGCTGCATAATGAACCGGAGACGGCCGTGGGTGGGGCAGGTGGTGGGTCGCGCCATGAATTAGGCGGAGCGATTTCGGAACAATACATATTTATGACATCGATGCATACAGAATAAAAAGAAATGCCGAAACAAAATAAGATGTCGCGCTGAATAGTATTGATCATTAATTAATTAATTAATTAACTTAACAATATATCCATGGAATTGATGAAAATCTTAAGGATCACGTTACGTATTACATAGACAGTACGGCTAGCTACCCATCAGCCATCACTATTTGAATTCCCCTTTCCACCTATACGCCCGCTCTGTCTACCCCGTAAAGGATAAAAACTTGATTAATATGTGTTAAGAATATGTACTTCATTGAATCGTAACTAAAGAAAAAAGTTGGCGCCAGTAGAGAACCCTCTTTTAAAAAAGGCTGGTAGCGTTATCAGGTTATGACCAACCCTTTGGTCAGATAGAGATGGCGCGCTTAGGTAAACGACTCTATTACAATCCTGTTATCTATTGCCTATAACTATAAACATCCCATAGCTGGGCAAAAGCCTTACAAAATCTGGCTTGGGTAGTACTTTGGGTGTCACGAACTATTTGACGCTGACTGTACATCCCCGCGAGTTCAAAGCTAATGATATTTCATACCACTACTACTATATTGCTACTGTATGGATATGGATATGTTTTTATCAAGGTTGTTTGTCATAACGTGTTGAAATGTGGCAATTACCAGTATTTAAGAGGCAGTTATTGGAGTGGCGAGCAATTAATACACACCTTCTATTCATAAATAACAAAACGGTACCATTAAGTAAAAGACTGGTGTTGACGATTTCGAGTGTCGTTAACATCCTATTGTACCCGCTGCCGGCAAGGCGTGTCTCTACTTCCCGCCAGCGTCTCCCGCTACGTTGGAATCCACACCAGCTAGTGCCTTCTGCCGCCAAATCCGTCATCACGACGTCTCGTCCTCGGATTTGATAACATAATACTGCATTAAGATTTACACTTAATGAAGGATCTTGTTCAATTATTAATCACATCCTATGAATACGCTCACAGGTAAGGCCAAAGCTGATTAGAATTATAATTGAATATCGATTCAAATGTTTTGGTTAGGATTAGTTATACAATTACCTTTATTTCGGGGGGCGATTTTGATAACCACATCGCTCGAAAGTGGTACAAATATGTGTATTGTTTGCTACTTTAATGTTATTACATATTTATAGCTGTAATTTTATTTTAATTTAGGTACTCGCATTTCAAGTTCAGCACAACTGTTCACTACTTTAGAGCGGCATTTTCACATTATGTGACTGACTTTGAATTTAATATTTTCAGTGTTAAACTTGTGTGTGATTTACTCGATACACCAATTGATACATTCATAATTACACAAACGGATATCTCACGTATGAAAGTCGAGGGATGCTCGACATGTTTCGGACTAGTTCGTATTCCTTCCTCTTGGAGCGCTCGCCCGGCGGCAGCGAAACGAACACTGCGCGCCAGCGCTCTGCTCGCGCGGCTACTCAGCGCAAATGACAGCGGCGCACAACTACCCACGTTTTAATCGACATCGTTATTTCGTTTGGGTAATTATGATTGAGTTTCACGGTAGTTTCGTGTTGAAATTGATACAATACATTCATTATTGAACGTTCAAAGGTTCCAATTATTTAGTGATATAACAACATAAGATTACTGAATAATAATTAATAGATAAATAGTAATTACATTTAACATAATAGCCAATTGTTCTAACAACTATCGAGCTAAACTAACGTACTTACAGATGCCACAAAGATGTATGGCTATAACAAGAGCTTAAGGCTGATTCCACGAAACGAGAATGAAAATTATCTCCCAAAATAAACAAAAATGCTAAGTCTAAGTCTGCTATATCTAATTGTTTCTCGTTAATCCAAATGTACGTTAAGTCATAGCTTCGTATTTCAAACCAAAGTTTGTTTCACTTTTGGATCCCTCTTAATACGTTTTATTTTTGATTAATTTACTGGTTTTATGAAAGGAACTTAAGCTTCTGTAGTTATAAGTATTCTGAGTAACTAGAGCTAGAGACGGCTGCAACTAGAGAAATTCCTGGAAAAAATGTTGCAGAATTACATCTCGGCGTTCCCGTGTTGCGAGCAATCTGTCGTCCTTTTGAAGTCATGGGTGTCCCAGAGCAGCAGATACGTCATTTACGATCGCGATCAACTGAATGCCAGTAAAGAAACTACGTTTAACAATTGTTCAGCAACGCAATCTTCCATGCTGGTCTGGGAGCAAAGAAAAAACATAGAATGTACCAGTTGCTTTTCTTCCAGCGCAGATGGTAAAAGCCCATCGAGAGAATGGACGAAAATCTTAGAAATCATTTTAAATATAGGCGATGCGGCTAGCAGCCCATTACTATTTCGATTCTTTCGATTCCCCTTTTCACTTATACGTCCACAACAAAGAGTATTATTACCATATAGAAAAAGAGTGGCAACTCCGTGGCACAACTTGCATGTATGGGAAGTGCTGCCAGCTGTAGTTTGACACAGGTACTAAATCTGTACTGTTTATATATGCGTACTTAGCTATATCTTGTATGCATTTATACAGATACGAATAGACGTTACGAATAATGATTCTCCATAGAAAGTTATCACAACTAAGAAACGCTTAGGTCACTTTGTTGTGATATTATTCTATGGAGAATCACAAAAAGCAGCAATACATCATATATTTCTGGAATTAAGTTAGTAAGTAAGTAAGAACAATTAAAACGAAAAGCTTTGCTTGAATTAAATCATTCGGATAAGCTGTTTAGCAAGAATTATTTATCTCTAGTGATCGATAGCTATTAGTTATGTATGAAATCAAAAAAACAATATAATCAAGTCATTTTTACATTTGTTTATTGCAAAGATAGACATAAAAACGTATGATCTTAATACACTAGTAAATTTACAACATAAAAGAATATCATGTCACAAGTGGCAGCAAGTAAACATGCGAAAGGTTGGAGCAGAAAAAAGCATCTTGAATTTTAGTTTTTCTTTGTCAGCCTGAGAAATACAGCTTGTTATATTGCTTGTTTGCTGCAGGCGTACGATATTCGAGTATCTCCTTGCAACATGATAGAAAGGCATGAGCAACTCAAGCTCAAAAAAATCACATACAAATTAAAATAGGAATAGCATCTGCCAACTGAATCGTTGTTTGGAATGATAAGTATTCAGAAATAAGGTAACCGGACAAAGCAACTACTAAGTCGTTCATGAGAATTTCAATTACTTTGAAAACCTTAATAAAGGTGATTTACAACCAAAACCACCATTAAAATCAGACACGCTGGATATCCTAATTATGAATATGAACACCATTAAAAAAAAAACAATGTGTTATTTACTTATTAACACAAATAATCAAATATTATGATAAATTAAATGAGTCATCTTCAAAAAAAATTACATAGTGTGTTTACTGTTTCTTCATCGTCTTATGTTTATTATGATACAATTGAGCTGCCGTTTTTGTGACATCTTCACCCTCGTACGTGATTTTGCCTTCTAAAATTCTGTTTACAGATCTGCACCAACTATAAATAATTATATTAATCGAGATATCTACAAAAACCTCCTTTGCTTTTTCTTTATGACTCTCACAGTCCATGAAGGAAAAATCTGTAAATAAATCCAAAAACGCCTTAATTCGTTCTTTGATTCTTTTTTTATGACATTCACTATTTAGAAAGGCAATTGTTGTCTCCTGTATTTCTTGAAAACAAGCTTTTAAGGAATCTGAGGGGTAGCAAAGCCACGTTTTATTTCGAGTGTACTCTTTGGCTCTTATATATTTGTTTGAGCCACTTTCCGGATTGCCTAAAAGTTTGTTTTTGCAAGGCTTACACCCTTTTACTATTTTTTGCAGGCATTTAGTCAATGCCCACCCGCAAACGTAAGCCCGTTGATCTGCCCCTGAATCTAAAATATTTCTTGCATTTTGGGTTACTTCTAGGGGCACATCAATAGCAATGCTTTGGGATTCCAAGGGAGCGTCAATTGTGCCCCTATTTTTTATTAAAAAAGATAAAGACTGCAAACACTCATTTTCATCGACTTCACAATTAGAATTTACTGCATGGTTGCTACTAAAATTATTCAAAAGCAAAGTTTTAAACGCTCCTTCGAATCCCACGCAGTTAGGTGCTATGTTTCGCGCACCTAAGCTTCTTACACTTCCAAAAAAATTTTCAAGAGGGTCTTGATTGAAATTCCTAGTAAGCATTGCATCAAAACGATATTTTTTTAACACCAATTGCCATAATGTTTTGAACCCTTCAATGGTTTTGATGAAATTAATTATAGTTGGGACCGTTTTTTCTGTTCTCTGGCCATTGTTTTTTAATACCATAAATTTTACAGTTTTCAACACTGCCAACGCTTCCTGCCACAATTGGTGATGCGGAGAATTTTGCTTTACAGCAGATCGATATATTTTGCCGTTTGGGGCTGAAAAACAAGAAGCGTTTAAGGTGTCAAATAACTTGTCCATGAGCAATACAAATGGGATTAGATCCCTGCATTCTAAAGGGATGTCACCTCTTGCGGCTAGACTATCCGCAGCTACTGCCATACTGTGGCTCAACACCTGCGCGGCATTTTTTACACGCATTTTTCTAATTTTGGATGGATCAATGTGCTCCTCGGTTAGTTTGGGCAGAATACGCAACTCCCCATGCGACTTGTCAGCCTGATAAACCCACTGAATGTGTTCCCACTTTATGGTTTTCACATTGTTGTCCGTGGTATAATGCATTTCCTTATTTATCATGTTATTTCTCACTCCTTTGAGTAAGTGGGGAACATCAAACAGTGGGGTTATTACGTTATCATTGATGATAATTATATCATTACGCCACTCCTTTCCATTTCGAATAAACTCAGCTTTAGTCTCGCTTATTAAGCTGTTTATTGCGCTGGTATTAACTGAGCTTTGGTCGCAAACAGTTGCTAGCAGCTTTAAACCAGTGGCTTGTACTTGTGAAGTAACATCTTTTATTATTTGTTTTAGCTTTGGAGCTTTTAAAGCTTGTGTAAAATAATAAGCCACTGGCTGTTTAAAGTTTTTTTTTATGCCCTTTACCATAAAAACTAACACGTGGTTAGTAAAATTTTCAGTTTTCTCATTGTCACCATAATTTTCAAATCCTACAATATCGTCTGTATGAACATTATAATGTAAATGTGGTGAAATCGACATTTCGTCAAAAATCAAAGTACACAGACGATCTTGTGGTAACATTTTTGACACTGTGTTCTTTAATTCCTTGAAAATGATTTCATTGATGCCCGGAGACAATTTAATTTGAGCCAACAAGGACTTTAATATTTTTCTAGAAGGTAGGGTAAAATGTTTACACATGAGTTTATATGCCTTTGGGCTTTTTTTAAAAAAGGAAAGTGACAATATTTTTTCTTCTAAAGTGAACCTATGACCCTTTTTTTTCTTTTGCCCTTCCTTAAATTGCATCCGGGTAAATAGTTTCGCAGATTCAGACATATTCTGCGTCAATTTTTCAAAATTTCTCTCTTCTTTTATCTTGTCTTGTCGAAGACGGAGTTTGTACTTTTTTAATTTCAAGCGCAGTCTTCTAATTTCATTCTGGCTCTGCTTCACTTTCTTTGTACAACTTGCTAGCCTTTTTTCCCGCAGGTACTCGAAAGTTTTATCTGAAAGATGTTGAATGATATACACTTTCTATTTTCCAAACATATGTAATACGAATATTACTCAAGCTCTAGTAAGACACGATTTATAAAACTAAAAATGAAACGGTCCAACTCACGATTATAAGTCACCGTCGAAATGCGAGTTCACCTTCGTGAACGCACTCAACCTTGATGCACGTGTTTGTTCTAAATAAACCGAAACTACTCGGACCGTTCCTGACTTATAATCGTGAGTTGCATCGTTTAATTTTTAGTTTTATACTTAATATTGCATATTCGCAGGTCTGAATTTGTCGAGATTTAACCTTTTCAACGCCAACGACCTATATATACGTCCATTACTTCAATGCAAAAGCAGCCTTCGTTCGATTGGGTTTAGGTTCAATTTAAGGCATCGCAATAAAGACGTCTGGCGTATGGGTGACGTCTCTTGTATTTGTCGTGGCGCCGAAAAGGTTAAGTGCCACATTTCATTTGAAATTTACCAAGAGCTTATTCGGTGAGGGAAAACATCGTGAGGAAACCTGCACACAAATGCCATACAATTCAAGGCGTGTTTGAAGTTCAGGTTAAGCAAGATGTACTCATGAACAGAAAACATTTACTTTGCTACTTCACTACCACAAATGCGGTAGCAAATGTGGTAACGGAGTAAATGTTTTCTGTTAATTAATATGGACCTACGTAAAATGATTCAGTCATTCAGGACAAAGCATTTTATACTTATAGAGATACTAGCTGTTGCCCGCAACTCCGTCTGCATAGAATTCGTTTATCGCTATCCCGCAGGAATTACGCAATTTTCCGGGATAAAAAGTAGCCTATGTGTTATTCCAGACTATAATCTATCTATGTTCCAAATTTCATCCAGATCTGTCCAGCCGTTCTGGCGTGAAAGAGTAACAAACATCCAAACATACTCACAAACTTTCACATTTATAATATTACTAGGATTAGTAGGATAAGCATTTTAAATATTTTACCTGCATCATACATGCGCGATTTTAGAGTATGATCCTTTTGACTTAATGTCAAACAGGTAGTTGATGTAGATCCTGATGGAATTGGATACACAGTTGAGTCGGCTGCAGATGATGGCCCAGATGTGGATGGGCCAGGCATGTTTGTGATGTCAGTCATAGCTCTACTGGAACGACAGTAGTTGTGGTCTGTTTCCACAATGGTAGCAGTTGATTGCTGTACACCTGTAAAATACATTTCAATTCCATTATAAATTTCACCATTCATATCCAACATTCGTCAATTTCGACATGTACTGTTGACATGATTACTACCTATAGTCTTGCTTTGCTTAGCAAAACATAATTAATATGATTCAATTTTAATATTTATTTTTCAGTCATTCCTTGAAAATCATAATGGTGCACTAATAAGGGATATTTATAAAATCCCACAGGATAGGGAGTAGGTAGAGTTAAACATAACCAATGTTTGAGGACATTTCCTTGCTGCAAGTGGCCGAAACAGAAATTTATTAAGATAAAATTGTGTGCAACCTAGTGTCTAGACACGCGGTGGCATGTCAAGCCAATGTTCAGGCTAACATAGCTTGTGAGCATCACCATGTGTAATATTACACGAAACATTTGGAGCCACTTTTGACCTCCTCATAACTCAAAAACTATTTCACATAAACATGTCAAATTTGGCTCATCTAATAAGACTTGCGGGATACATTACGTGCTCCATATTCGATTTGTAAAAACAAAATTAATGTGGCTTACTTTTCAAATTTATACTTGGTATTGCTGATAAAATTAGGCGTCTGCCACTCGCTTTTTGAGCAGGTTCAAAATGATGATCACATATCCTTTTGTTCTTGTAAATCTTCATATGATCCCTTTCTTGTAGCTTGTCGCCAACAGCTGATACCCAAGAAGCAAATGCCTCCGGGCGCCTCTCTGGATGTGGAAACCGGTGAAGCGGCACACATTGTTGCACTACAAACATAATTAAGTTCATACTTCAATGTTAACCAAATACACATTTCTTATTTATTTATATAATTAACCGTTTTTATGGATTTTTTTAATTTTTAATGCAAGTTTTTTTGCTTACTGTACTTTGGTTTTATTGTACAGTCAGCATCGGAAGTTGATGAACAATTAAATATCTCAAATTTATCTACACACAGCTTAATGCCAAGGTAATAAAACAAAAGGGTGTGTAGATCATTTTGAGCTCTTCAACTGTTTATCAACTTCTGATGCTGACTGTACTTGCATTATCATACATATTTACATGTAAGAAATTTCTCCATTCTATAATTACAAGATTAAATCCATGTCATCAAACCAAATTTCAATTTAATCAGACCAACCATTGACAAGTTCTCTCTTGCAGAGCATTGTTTTGTCACCAGACTTACTCATACATAAGAATGCCTAATTTTAGCTTTATCTAATACCAACCAAAAAATTGGTTTGCAAATTTTGTAGCGCAAACTTACATACAAAAATGCATTAACTAATTTCCGACAACAAATGAATTTAACCAAGTTAGTTTGGTTCCTCAAGTTAAGATGCTGCCAGTATAATTTTTTTAAATGGTTATGTCTATTTTATAATAATTCGTCACCAAGAGTTACAACACCATTTGGAACAAGTTCATATTTAAAAAAAAAACTGGCCAAGTGCGAGTCGGACTCGCGCATGAAGGGTTCCGTAGCATTATCTATAAATATCAAAAAACCAGTGTAAGCAGAGCCCTGCTTCAAAGCGAAATGTACGCAGTGTGGGGTCACTGATATATACAGACATACATTCCATGCTGGTCTGCGAGCAAAGAAAAAACATGGAATGTACCAGTTGCTTCTCTTCCCGTGCAAATGGTAAAAACCCATCGAGGGAGCAGGCGAAAATCATAGGAATCATGTTATAATATAATCATTATTTTGATTCCACTTTCCACGTAGCTTCAGTGTCTTGCTAAACGTGGCCTGGTCTTCTTACCTTAGGCTCTGTCTACCCCGTAAGGGATAAAGACGTGATTTGCGTATGTGTATGTATGTACATATGTATTTTTCCTTTATCTGTGCTATGAGACGTTGCTTCGTACCAAATTTCAAGATTCTGAGTTCACGGGAAGTACCCTGTAGGTTGTAGGTTTTGATTCCCTTGCGAGTTTCGGAAATTTGCGGCATAAACTGCTGTATATTTTGACTGCTTTGGCTTAGAAGTTTGATTTTTTCACAGCTCCAAGGGACATTAGACTTGAGTATTTGATATAAATTTCAGCTTGATACCTCCTGCGTTCCTGAGAAAAAGAGTATTGACAGACAGACTTTCCATTACACTATCAAATGAATCAAGAAATTTTTATTTCTTGATTTTTATGTTTACTTTTACGGTTTTGCCGTTAGAAATTAGACTTTCCATTTCCATTTTTTCCTTTTGAGGTACGGAACAATAAAAAACAAGCGTTTCTATTTTTAGATAGCTTCACGATCTTTATTACAGGCTCCGTGGGGACTAGACGGCGCAAGTGTGTTTATGCAAGTTTTATCCCACATCAGTATTATTCAAACCAATCTTCTATGTACCGAAGTCATGTAAAAAGTAAAGTAAAAAAGTCTTTATTTATAATATGCAAAAGGTTACAACATGTTTGTTCGGCAGCCTCCGCACTAGACTCAGGGCCTGTGTCGCGGAGACTAGAGACAGTTATAACAATAAGGGCTTAACATGTCACGAGCCACTTGCTTGTACTTTTTTGTTTGCTTGATGCAATGGCAGCAGGCTCAAGTAATGTAAGCTAAGCACGATGACGGTAGCCAGAGACCGGCCGGCGTATGATAACTTGATAACATTTAGTTTAGTGTGTGCGCTCCAGACTCCCAACCAGCCCGCGTTTTTTTATCAAAAAAGTCGTAGCTAGCCGGTTCACGTCGTTGCGTCGTTGTTTAATTAATAAATATTTAGTCACAGTTCACACTTACCTAAAGCTTCACAGCCAAAAACACAATATCTTTTCGTGGGCGCACTCATGTTTTATTTAAACGAAATAACAAAAACTAACAAATTACAAACTGTCCTACTTATCAAAACGATAAGAACTAACAATAAGCAACAAAATAACATTAACAAATAACTGTAACAAATAACAAAAACTATATAAATAACAAAAACTGAGAGAAACTCGAGAAACGCATCAACTTCCGCGAAAGCCAGACAGTTGAGACAGATAAGATAAGATTTTGAATTTCCTTGACACATTTTTGACAGTTGCATTTCCTACGCCAATCTTCAGAGGTCGCTGTCGTCTATGAAAATGGTTACGTTCTAAGTGTACCCCCTCTGGTCCACAATTATGCTAAACGTGGAATTTGGTCGTGTTACCTTAGGCCCTGTCTACCCCGTAAGGGATAAAGAAGTGATTTATGTGTCTATGTATGTATGTCAGCAGATAATTTTAGAGCATGCAATGGACACGGCGTAATTTTGACTCATGCGCCATGAGCAGCACGACTAGCACCAGAGCGCGCGAGAGCTGTGTCGCGCCCGAGATCGACTACCCGTCTCTTTCCAGAACGAACAGTTAGAAAAAGACCAACGCGCATCACTTGTGCCAGCCGTGCGCACACACTTTAACGCGCTTCACACGAGATTTACTTACTTTTCTTGCCTTTTGGGCATTTATTCACATACATAATCGCACTTTCGGAAATTGTGCGTCATCGGTGCGTCAAGATTCGCCATTTACGTAGGCGGTAGGCTCTAACAGACGCTATTATACTACCCGTTGATAGGGTAACACTTTAACCGCTTTCCATTTCCGTGCAAGTAATTTTTCATGCTTCGCTTCAAAGGGCAAGATATGATCGTGTGTACCCGCGGCGCTGCACGGTGCGGGCCCCACTCGACGTCACTTCAAAAGCTTTTAGTGATTAAGTAAAGCTGGAATTTCATGAAACAGCTAAAACGCTTTCAGTCATTTCTTTTAAATTGTTGCATGAGATGGATTGCAGAGATAATGCCGCCATCTTTTTCTGCATTTGACGTAGATATTATGTGAATTAAGATTCCGCGCAGTGGCGTAAAACAAATCACTTTTCGGTTTGTAAACACAATTTAGCAGATTCAAAGTCTATGTGGAAACTTCCAAATTAAGCAACAGTTATTTGATGTAGGTTTTAAGCTTACAAATATGCCTAAGAAATGGATCCGTGCCAAATTTAAGGCTATCTTTTTTGTATTATTTGAATCAGCAAATTTTGTGCTTAGTATTAAAACAGATGAGACTGGAATACATTTTTTAGCTCCCGCATACAAGGGGTTAAACAAATACGTGAAATACGATTATCCTAAAACAGTGCATGTAAGATTATTGCCATTTTGAGACATCAAACAATCACGGTCAGTGCTGTCAGTTAACACTTTAATTTCTTTGAGTTTTAGTAACCACATTCGTGGATCATTTACATCCCTATTTCGTAGAAAAAAATGTTTTTAAACCTTGATCAGTTAACTGCTATAATAGTATTACCGTTTTGGAGTTCTAACGCGCTCCATATACGAAACAACAGGCTTTTAAAGTACGTAAACTCTTCATAAGCGAGTGTAAGTGGCACTCACATAATTGGCACGGGTAGAGCCGCTGTTACATGCACCGTGAGAGCGGCCCGCTGCCGACACGCAATTTGCTTTCAGTTCCAAGTCCAGCTGGCATGGTGCACTCCAATCTCCCAGTAAGTTTGCTTAGGTCAAGGGAACCCTAATGGCCACTTATTGGAAAAAATAATCTCGATTTAGCCGTTAAATCTGGTTTTATGAGAGGCTGAACTCAAACTAATCTTAATATTAAATGAAGATTTTTCGGCAAGTTTTTTTCAAAGATCACTCTGTTATCCCTCCGTCTGTCAAGACCCTTTTTCTCAGGAACACGTAAAGGTTCAAAGATGAATTTTATAACAAATACTCTGGCTGTATGTGACAAGCCTGTGGCTTCTTAGAGCTTTGAAAAAAACAAACCTGTAAGTCAATTCTATAAAACGATACAGTCATTAGAAAAGGTGTTCCCATACAAATTGCTGCGCTCCCAAAAAATACGGGATACTTCAAGTTGTCTTAGAAGTTTGAAATTCGGTATGAAGGTAACTCTCTTAGCACAACTAATGAAATGAGTCTAATATCATTTTTTTTATATGTGAATGTCTATATAAATAACCAATATAAAATGACCTCACACTGCCTACATTTTTCTTAGGAGCAGGGCTCTGCTAACACTGGGTTTTATATTCACTTGCCTTGCCTCGGTGCGCGAGTCCTTTTCGCACTTGACCTATTTTTCAACTTTTTTAGACAGGCTACAACTAAATACTTAATTCACCAATACCAAAAAAACTTCACTCAAAATCAAATAAAGAAACCGACCAAGGTATAGTTTAGCAAGTGTCGGATTTAAGCTAACGGCCATACGGCTCCTATCCTAACCAAAAGGTATGCAGGATGGGCTTATTTTATATTGGATAATGACATGGACAAAAACAATAATTTAAGATTTTCTTATCTAGTTTAATATTAATGCGAGTGAAGCGGCGGGCAAAGATAGTAAGTGCATCGTTTCTGTGGTGGCGTGCAGAGCAGAGCATACCTTGAACAAACTACTTCCGATAGACACGTAAAAATATACATTTATATCTAGAAGCCGTTGATCTAATAATTTACATTTAATTTATTACTCATCATTTCACATCAAAGTACTTGAAATACGAAATTATGAATGTTTGATGTATAGAATTTTACTTACAGACAGTTGTAAACGAGTTTGTTGTATTGACAGACAAGATTTTGAAATAAAATTAAATTATGATACAAATAGGCACTTTCATACCTAACTTTACGTTGCAAAGGAAGATTATGTATGTATCCAAAAATAAGCATGTATATTCTATCAGCTCTCATTTCAATTTCAATTCTCATTTCATTAAAATAACGTCTTAGATACAACAAAGTTCACTGTGAAAGCTGAAACATCGGATCAAGATGGACCGCATAAGTATCTGATATAATAATGTAGTAATCAAAAATACATATATCATCACCCTCCAGATATGATCTTTATCTGCATTAAATGAATTGCTGTTCGTTAGTCTCGCTAAAACTCGAGAACGGCTAAACCGATTTGTCTAATTTTAGTCTTGAAATATTCGTGGAAGCCCAGGGAAGGTTTAAACGGTGAAAAAATACCGAAATTTAGAAGAAGAAAAAAAAACGGGGGCGAAGCCGCGGGCAACAGCTAGTTATGAATAATATTTGAACGCAGCGATCCGACGCTTCTCCAAAAGAGCAAACTAACAAGGTAAACAAACTTGACTAGCTCAGCGACAAAGATTTTCATGCGTGAGAGATCCTAGGCGTTAAAATGTATAAACAAGAGAATATGCCTAAGCTATATTATGAAAGCCGTATGTACCAGCGTTTTATGTTAATTCCTTAAAAACCTTGATACTGCATTATCCTTCGCCACAAAATAGCATGACGTAGCAAAAAATAACTACCTACTCTACTCACACTCGAATACGTGTGTAACCCGTATTTAATTTAATTGCCTTCCGTCTAATGGCCATTGCCATAATTTGTTCCATTAAGATATATTAAGTTTTCGTACTGCTTTATATAAATTTTTAATTCACAACGCTTCAACATCTACCCATTTATATTTTACAGCACTACAAGTACTAATTTGAATACATCGGTTTCTTTCTTTGCACATAGTTAGTAACTATTTTCAGTGACGCAAACGTAACTCAGCCTCAAGTTTACCTACTGCTTCTGTATCAGTGATAAAATCATCATGTCGAAAAGCCTTTGGACATTATGGATGCCTGCAGTCTTCATGATAATTCATTAAATACGCTCTTGTAACTTTTTCTGCGGCTCAATTACAGACGTGAAGTCTACCGCGCCTGTCCAACATGCCAACTGGATGTCATTGTTCCTCTTGTATAAATATGTACACAAGACCGCCATACGTTTTAGTACGAAATTCAACAACAGACCTACGAGCAAAACAAATCGTCCAACAAGATAGTAGGAAGATGTGAGACGAATAAATATGCATACGAGTAAGTAACCGCGGAGATTCTGAAAGCTACTGCGGTTCGACTGGGCGGTCAAAGTTCCCGGATCCCGACTACTTTCCCCTCGATTGCGGCTGCCGCTTCCGGGGCCCTTCCGGCAGAGTTCAACACTCACTTCGAATTTTCTTCGAGATGGTTTCTTTTTAATTCGCGACCTGATTGGAACGGGTGAAGGTTTACCGTTTCTCAGTCGTACAATGTTCATGGAAAATTGCAGTTTGCATATTCTTAGTAGAAATATTTTTTTATTTCTTTATTTAAAAGTAGTATTGTATGTATAAGCTGCACTTTTGGATGATGATAAGTAAGAAGAATGAGTTAAAAGAACACGGGAGTCGCTCATCTTCAAGGTTCAGTATACAGAAAAGCAGAAGGAAAATAATTTCACTCGATTAGTAATTTCACAGTTTACCCGCCACTCAAAATTGTAATTGTGATTTTATGATTTGGTAAATTTAATGGGATGGTGACACAAGCATATCGAGAACAGGACTTCTAAAAGAAAATGATGCACGCATTTAATAAAGCAAAAAAGCAACTTCTACTTACTGTGAATTCCAATAATGAAATCGATGTTTAATATTTGCTAATTTATTACCGTTAACGACGACTTTAGACTTCGTTATTGGCGAAGCCAGAAGCCACAAGAAAACTTAACTATCTTTTAAAGAGTGTTTAAATAAAAATGTAATCATCTTAATTCCCCCAGACATTGGATGTAAAATGCGCACTTTCAGGGTTCTTATATGAAAAAATCTTTCTTTTTCAGCTGCAGCGTCTTAAGAGACGGTTATGAGCACAAGCTTTTTAAGTGTAACATCTAAAGGCTTTGTCTCATTTTCTTAGAAGAATATTAAACGCGCTCGTAATACTGCGGCTACTCGTGATCAAAGAGAAAATGAAAATCCTTAAATGCTTTGCTACGTTTAAAAAGTTGAATACTTAGAATTATTAATCGGCCATGAAAAGCATATTGCGTGCATTTAATTATACAGTACAAAGGTGGTACATGTTACGCCATCACCCTGCCAACGCCATCGCCTCGCCATCGCCTGTTATGTGTTGTTGCGTTATGTGGTGTTCATCTTTTTCTTGTGTTTTATGTACAATAAAGAGTTATACATACATACATACATACATACATACGCCACCCTTTTAGGCTTACGTATATGAAAATAATAGTAATCCAGCTTATATATGCATACATACACATGAACAGGGCACAGATTCAGTCGCTCAGCTCCGGGCTGTGATTTGGCTACGGATTTCAAACAAAACTATAAATAGGTATGTTTCACGTCATGTGTCACAATCATGCCAAAAGTTGCCTTTAGGTCTTGTTACCCTAGGCTCTGTCTACCCCGTAGGGAAAAAGATTTGATTTACTTATGTATGTAGTACGTGTCTATCCAAATGAAGGAAGTATGTTCATAATAGGGTTTTCCATTGACTATGATTTCTTTTGATTATAAATACGCACTTTAAAAACCTTGGAGTTGCGAATATTTCCGCTATGAACCGACTGACATAGATAAAACAGTCGGTCACTTAAGTAAACTTGTTTAAAGTTAAAATTTATAATGTAATGTACTACTATTTGTACATTAAAAATGTAATATTTGCAGTGCCCCTACAGGATTTGATCTTGTATATTGTATCTTGTATCAAAGCAAATAAAAGTTTGAGTTTGCGTTTGAGTTTGAAGTATACAGTTTCCTTTGAGTAAGTATGAAAAAGATGATACAAAAATGTTACGACCGTACATAAAACCACTCGACCAAACTTTAATAGAAATATTTTGCGTCAGTCCACTGGCAACGCATCCGCAATCCTCTAGTGTTGCGGTTGTCCGTGGGTGGAGGTGCTCGCTTACCAATAGGTGGCCACTTGCTCGTTTGCCTTCCTTGTCGTATAAAAAAGCTCTAAAATGTCTAAAAACGTAACCGGGGATGCAATAATCTGCCCAACGCCCGCGTTTCCTCAACTAGTGAACGTTCTTTGTGAAATGAACGTTGTTATTCTCACAACACAATAACCGTCACTGGATAGTTTCTTCGTCGTGTTCACAGGAACTGAAAGCATGTACGAGTTATACAGCTATTAAATGTCGATCCGTATTGTCGGCACTTCTGTACGAAACCTTTGACGTGTTAAATATCCAGGTAGGGCTGCAGGCTTGAACAAAAGGTAATATGCGATATTGACACGGCGTAAGGGTGCCAAAGGGAATAGCAATATCAGCTCGTTGCCCCGCCCGCGCCTAACGACAAACAAAATAAAAGTTTGATGAAATTTTTCCACGTTTTCATATTCTCGCACAGGTTGTTGGTTGTTTTAACGGCGTGCGAAGTTACCCTACATAGTGACGATATTGGCATGCCTTCTGCAGTCAGCATAATCCAAGGAAACAATGCCAGCCACTCTACGGTTCGGTTTGCCACACGCCTACATCGCAGTCAAGTAAAGTTGCTAGTTTTAACAATAAGTTTACAATAAGGGAGTACATTTTGATCATATATTTTTGTACGGCATTTTAGCCATCGATAGATCCATGAAAAATAATAAGAAAGCGCGCAGTGCCGTAAAAAAAATGGTGCGCCACAAAGTCGGTAATTTTTTTTGATTTTCTGGCAATTTCCAGGGTAAATTTGGTCATTTCATGTCTGTACGGCATCAGTTTCATACTGTTTCAATACAGCTTCTAATCCATTATTTCGCAACGCCGTACAAAAATCATGCGATAAGGGGAAAAAATCGAGGTTTGCAACCCCCTCTCTTTCGGCGGTCCGGGAGGTGGTAAAAATACATACATACATACATACATACCGTCACGCCTCTTTCCCACAGGGGTAGGCAGAGACTACTTTGTGCCACTTGCTACGATCCTGACATACTTCTTTCGCTTCATCCACATTCATTAATCTCTTCATACATGTAAAAAAAAAATGCCGTACAAAAATATATTATGACCAAAATGTAGGTACTCCCTCTACCTGCACTTTTGAATTCTCACCAGCACTCAGTTGGACAGCTTACAAGTGACGGCATAGTGCTGAATCTTATTATTTTATGCTCTTATATCGTCCTATTTACGTCATCTGGTGGCTCATATGACCCACATTTTTGGACATGGGCCTGTAGTCTATAAATACTGTAAGCTAATTCTACACTACACATTCCAACACTTTCCAAATTAAATTAAATCAAAACTAAACCGTACTTTTACACGGCGTGTGGCACACGCAGTTAATTTTTTCACGGGACTACGCTTCAGGAAGGTTCAAAAGTAATTACGTTTAACCTGTTGACCTCGTCTGCAATTTGGAATTGGATACAGACGCCGCTTAGGTCGTCAGGGCCCGGCAAACACGGCTGGTGTTTATTTTACCCACACTCCATGTACTTGTGGCCTTTGGTATTCTAATATGAAATCGACGATTTATTTTCCTCGTAGGTAGCTGGTGTGGTGAACGATTAAGTATAAACTACGGTATAAACGGTACGGGTACGGTACGGTAAGTATAAATTACGGGCACAAGAGGCATTTCTTCTTAGTCCTCTAGGTTGGCAACGCATCTGCAATCCCTCCGGGGTTGCGGGTGTCTATGGGCAGTGGTGATCACTTACCATCAGGTGACATTTGCTCGTTTGCCTTCCTATTCATATAAAAAAAAAAAAAAAAAAAAAAAAAAAAAACTTACACGGTTATACGCTGTAGCCGTAACTGATTGCAAAAAAGATAGAACATAACGAATGTGTTTTTAGCATATGGCTAAATTTAAAAAAAAACATTTTTAATCGTCATGAGATATGAATATGGGTAGGTACTTAATCAAATTAGTATGTTACGTCCGTCATGTTCTCTTGGTTAAATCTCAACCTCACTTCTTATAGTCCTTATGCTTTTTTGTTTACTGGTTTTATTTGAAAATATATCACTACATAGTATAAAACAAAGTCGCTTTCTGCTGTCTGTCTGCCTGTCTACGCCCTATGTCTAGGGTTCGTTCCCGGGAATTCTCGAGAGGAAATCGTTGGGCTTTGTTCCCGGGAAATCAAGCTCGAGAAAAGTCGAGAACTCGAGAAATCATAGTACCTGTATAGAAATAGTATGCAACAACAGAAACTAAACTTCAAAACTCCACCAATACAATCACTGGGTGAAATATCGGCGAGGCTGGCCGCAAAAGACGGCTTTACCATAAATGGAATCACAAAAAGTGAATTCATTCGTGATTAAGAATAAGAATAAGAAAACTTTATTAGCTGATACAGAAACGACAAATGGATGGATGGATGGATGGATGGATGGATTAATGTTTTCTTTCATGTTGATTATTTGTTTAGTTTAATAGAAGCTACTTTTGTTTATAAGTTCTAAATAACCAGACAAAAATGCTGCTGTCATTATTATTGGGCACCCGAAGGTGCCTGCTACTATTCTTTAGTAAATAAAATCAGTTTTTAGCATTTTTAGCTATTTAATCGAAACTGAAACGGTGACGTACAAATCATACACTCTGACATAAACAAAAAACAAAATAGAAAAGGTATAAAAAATAATAAAATACAATAAAGACTATAAAAAGGCTGGCTGTCGCCAACATGGCGCCCCGCGGTGCAAAGCACCAGTATGCTAGGCGACAGTAGGTAGAGGCACCAGCTTTCTAACTGGAGGGCGCAAAATTCCGCCTTTTCTTGCCAAGTCAGCAAATCGCATTATTCCCTTTGAACCGGGGTAGATGGCGGTTACTCTGCCTCGTGGCCATGTCCTTCTGGGAAGGGATCCATCGGCCATAAAAAACCAAGATCCACGGCCTTGAACTGAGTCACTGGATAGGGAGGTGTGTATCGACATAATCTCTTTAATGTCAATAAAGCCGAATTCGTGAAGCTTGCTATGATCTCCAAATGTATCACTCGAACAGTTAAACAGGGTGAACAGAAGCATAGCGTTTATCACGACTTGTGATACTTGTGGTTTTAGATGATGAGAAAGTCGCGCTTCAGGAAGGTCTCCGGTTAAATGTGTCAGCGAAGAGCCTTCTTCATTCGACAAAAGAAATAACATTTTGCAAGTTTCTTCACAGATAGCCTCAGTTGGACCTCATAGAATATGCACCTCAGTTGGTTTACTACCGTCTTGTTGTTTGCATGAGCGGCTCTTGTGCGAAGGTAGGCCATCATCAGCTGAACAATGGGATGTTTGCCGTCTAAAGTGATGGGGCTTGGTTCAATATCCACGCCTTGAGCACGTGGAATCCTCCCGACGAGCAGAAGAAGATTGTCCAAAGACCGATGAAAATCATGATCTCTTAGTTGAGACCTTAAAAACAGTCTCTTCTCAGCAGCTTCAAGGAGATCCGCATTCAAAGGATTGCAATTCTTCGATCTTGAAACTTCTTTCTTGAAATTTAATTTAGAATTTTGACGTTTCAAACTCAAACGCAGCCGAACTAAATTAATAAATTGATGGACGCGATCCGTGGCACGGACTAAACGTAACCACTCTGAAAACTTTGAATGGTCCGCAACAACCGGTAAAGGTAGTTCCTGCGGTTGGACGTTGATTTGTCCCACTACTTCGGGTAGAACGGATCGTTTCACCTCTTCATCCCGAGATAATGGGACCTCGCTCGACGGTTCACTTGGCCAAGTATGTGATGGCTCTAGTGGAAATGAGGGTCCGGTGAACCAGCGAGCGGACGTATCAAATTTTGATGAGCTAGGGCGCGTAGCGTCATCCGCAACATTATCGGAGGTTGGGACGTAACACCAGTTGGCGATGTCGGTAATTTCTGTGATTTCACCAACCATATGCGCCACAAAAGGCTTAAACGTGCGAGTGTCGCTGCGCAACCATTTAATCACAGTCGTTAAATCAGGCCAAAAGATTTGTCCTACTAATGGTGGACTCCAACCTACTTGTGATGATGTGGAGCTGCACAGCTCAGGTGGCGGTAGAGACAAAGCTTCAGGTTTATTGGACACCCACGATCTCGTCTTGATGCCTGCGAAGCTGTGCACCTTGACTCTATCGGCTGCTAGACGAGCAGCTTTGTCGCCATCGTCTAAGCTTCCGAGATAATCGTCCATATTGAAATGATTATCTACAATGGCATGTGAGGCATCTAAGTACTGGTGATTTTCCTTAATGGGAGTCTCTATGGATCTGCTTTCATCGAAAACACAGTGGTTTACGATGTCAACTGACTTGGTTTCATTAGAAGAAAATCCATACAAAACCCAACCCAAAGGAGTGCGAGTGGCAACTGGCTGTGATTTAGTACCATGACGAACCGCAAGTGGAACACTCAGGTGCCAGTTGTCAACCCCGATGATTAATGAAGGTTTCGCTTGATCGTAACACAGCTCTTCAACCAAGTCCGATAGATAACTAAACTGTGAAATATCAGCCGGGGAAATCGACTGACAGTTAGTAATGTCTAAGTTAGACAAAGCGCGAACATTACAAATGTCGAAAGACTTTTCGCTGTGTTTACCTTTAATGTTTAAATTTACAAATGTCACGTCCGTATTTTTGAAAAGTCCGCCTATGCAATTTACTCTAATATGACCTTTGGGTCCTACAGCTCCGATCTGTTGCGCTACTTTTGCATCTACTATAGTAGCCGTTGAGCCGTCATCCAGCAGGGCATATACATCCGCAGACCCGAGTGGTCCACTGACTGTTACCGGAATCACTTTCAGCAACGGGAGACAACGACCACTAGATAGTTGGGAAGACGTATGTGCAACGACCTCGTCAGAACTTAGGTTAGCGGCGCCATCGTTTATGTCGGAGGGCGCTAGAACAGAGTCTGCACCTGTGGTCAGCGAAACATGGTTGGTCTGTAGTCTGGACAAATGAAGCAGAGTATGGTGACTAAATTTACGGTTGCAGATAGGTTCCTTGCAATCAGCTTTACACGTTTTGTATAAATGTCCACCTTTGTTCAAACATTTCCTACAAAATTTATTTTCAATAACCCATTGCCATCTATCGTCAACATGAAGCAACTGAAACTCTCTACACTCAGCTAAGTCATGGTAGTCTTTTTGACAGAATCTACAAGAGAACTTCGGCTGTTTTACGGTAGATGGCGCTGAAGGCTTTTTTGCCAAAGAGTTCTTAGCTTGCTGAAAAGAATTAATGTTAGTGCCTAAAGTCAGGTAATTTTCAAAGAATTCTCCTTCGTCGTCATAAGTACAGGCCGCGTGAATTTCTTCTTTAAATTTAGGTCGATCTGACAGTGACATTTTCATGTCAGGAATAAAACCAAACTTTGAATGAATTTCAGTTTCGTGCGAAAGAAAATCTGATATAAGTTCGAGCCTGTTTTTGGTATGACTACGAAGAAATGCGTAATCTGCCCATCGAGCCCGCAAGAGCGAGCTTAGCTTTCCTATAATGGTGTTAGCGAGTTCCGGAGAGGCCAAATATTCCAACTGGTTGAGCGCGCGAATGGTTTCTACGCACCTGCGAACTCGACAAGCGAACTGGCACAGATCCATGCCCCCGTCAACACTAAATAGTTTAGGCAAAGCTTTAATCTGGGCTATTTCGTGCAGGATTATGTGCTCGGGACGACCGAACCTAGCCTCCAAGGCGCTCATGACCACACCCGGGCCCTGCGCAGAGGCTAAAAGTGCGCCGACTTCGTCCTTAGCTACGCCTCGCAAAGCAAAATTTAGCCTAGCTAGGTTCTCTAAAGGAGAAAAACTAGCTTCTGTGAATTCAAAAGTTCTTTTAAATAGTAGCCAGTCGTGAATACGCCCATCAAACAAAGGAAGCTTTAGGTCACTCACCCGCGGCGACTGCTGCTTCGATGCGGCCAGGCTCGTGATAGCTTCAGCTAATTGTTGAATATCAGTAGGTGTACCCTGACTATGGCTAGGTTTATTAGGGTTGTTACATAGTTCACGTTTAATGTGTGTACCTAAATGCTGTGCATGTTCGTGTGATTGTTCCCACGTAGGTAGAGGCTCGGCAGACCTAAGTCCAGCAGGTGGTGGCGGCTCCTGCCACACGGTAGCCGCGGCGGTAACACATTTCGTTACCTCAATAGGCTGCGGCGACGCAAAGTGCGGCAGTTTATTTATAGGATGCGATGGAGGTGTAACCGTAGTAGCAGTGCCGGGCATTAGTACCCACTGGGGTACCGGCACTGACGGCAAATGTACACACTCATCAACATCATTATTAGGCCTTGGCACCTGAAAATTAGGAACAGTCTTAGTACACGAGTCTACCCAATCAGCTGTCCTACTATACCGACTACTAGTGCGGCTGTGCGCTTCGATGGTAGCCAGCTCCGCTTTTAGTAGCAAGTCAGCAGCGGCTCTCTCCATCTCCATAGCGGCTATCTCCCTCTCCATAGCTGCTCTCTCCTTCTCCACTACGGCGCGCTCCAGCTCGGCAATGCGGCGCGCGTGCTCTGCCTGCGCAGCAAGCTTCTGCGCAACCACGGTTGCACTAGAGCGGCTCGAGCGAACAGAGCAACCCGTGGTGGATGACTGTTGTGTCGAACGTGGCCGGTCGGGCGGCTGTGCCGACGTCATGGGAGCACTCGGCTCTACGGCGTTAGCGGTTGGCTGTACTATTTTATTAGCGGCGCTTTTGCTTCTAGTAAGCATTTTGGTGTAGGAAAAAGAAATTTAGTAGGAATGCAACAGCAGAAAAAAAAATAATAGTAGGTACGGCACAAATCGGAAAATATATTATATAACCAGTTTAATACTCACGTCGAAGGACCATTTATTGGGCACCCGAAGGTGCCTGCTACTATTCTTTAGTAAATAAAATCAGTTTTTAGCATTTTTAGCTATTTAATCGAAACTGAAACGGTGACGTACAAATCATACACTCTGACATAAACAAAAAACAAAATAGAAAAGGTATAAAAAATAATAAAATACAATAAAGACTATAAAAAGGCTGGCTGTCGCCAACAATTATAATTATGAGTCTGAATAATATTATTTCTGTATTTAAAAAAAAAAGTTAATTAGCTTATTCATAAGAGTAATGTTTTTGAATATAATCAATAAAAGACTTATAATTAATTTGAGACGAAAACCACTGAATCTGTTGACGTTATTCGAACCAAATAATATGAGAAAACGTACATAAATGTAAATTTCTCGACAACCCGAGAAGCCCCGAGAAATTAGCCTCGAGAATTCTCGAGACCCGAGGAATTGAAAAGCTCGAGAAATCATGAACCCTACCTATGTCCCTATGTATGCTTATATTTTTAACCCTTCGCAACGAATTTGGATGCGGTTTTTTTAATACATAGAGTGATTCAAGAGGAAGGTTTGTTAAGTCGCGGGCAGAAGCTAGTACCTAATAAGTTAAAGAATTTTAAAACATGAGTGTTCATAAATTAGAATCGAATTCCAAGGTATTATTTGAAAATATGAGAAAGTCCATATTCAAACAAAATGTTTCCAACTTAGTAATTAGACCCAGTCCCGGGACAAGAATTTCTGGAACTAATTAGATTAGTTAAATGGCAATTAAATAGTTGTCGGCATTTATAAGTCAGGTTTAAAATTTGAAAGTCGATCAAAGGGACAAGGTCACTTCGGATAATACCAGTTATGTGAAGCAATATTTAGTAAGGCAACTACAATTAGGATTGTAACTACAGAGTTCTACCTTTCCAAAAACTGAAGTCATATGCGTTTTTGATTCAATACCTAGGTACCTACTGTAAAAAATTCTTCCAAGCAAGTCTGGAAGCAAATAATAAACATAGAATGCTCCAGTTACTTCTCTGCCCGCGCAGATGGTAAAAGCCCATCGAGGGAATGGGCGAAACTCTTAGGAATCACGTTATAGGCGATGCGGCTAGCAACGGACCACTATTTTGATTCCCCGTTCCACCTACACGACCACGATCATGCTAGCCGTGGCCTAGGTCTGGTTACCCTAGACTCTGTCTAACCCGTAAGGGGTAGAAACGTGATTTATGTATGTATATAATGTATGCATAAATTTGCAATAGAATTTAAATAAGTGCGAAAACACTCTGATAAAAAGTTCCTCCGTTGTTGTTCGCCGCGTAATAAAAGACTATCGCACTATAATAACTTCCAAGCGCCTGTTATCTGGAGCAAACTCACTTTAATATTCTATCGACTTCCAAGACTTCATATCCAACAAAATGCCAGCATCTGAAATATTGAAAACATGATATAAATAATTCAGCGAGTATTCAAAATTTTCGGGAAGACGTTCCGAGTATTCAGAATTTAATTGTACCCACCTATACAATACCGATGATTGTGTACATATACCAATATGGTGGGACAAGGGCGCGAATCTACATAAACATGCAATTAAAGCGGAGATGGCAAACTCCTCGGGATCTGATAATATTAAAGTGGACCCCCATCTTTCACGTACGGTAGTGTTTACTTAAGACAAGTACCTACAACTTAAGACAGTACCTACTCTACTAACTTTGCTCTAAACTTGGAGTTGGCGTGCTTATTTTAACTAAAACGAAAATCGGATTTCTTCAATAAAATGCCACCTAAAATTATTGAGATTATACGATGAGCATTCGTACATTTATGTACAAAAATATGAAGAATAAGCAGAATACGTAATGTGCTTATCCTTCATCTCCGTGCTTTCAGTTATATTCAACTAAGATATTTGGAAAAAATATTCAGAAATGCAAACTCTGGGGAGCTGAGCGTCAGGAGCAATAAAATTAACAGCAATGTCGTTTCCATTTTATGATATGGATGGAGGTATTCAAGCGGTGGATACGGCAGCATGGAAGAATTCACTTCATAATTCCCAGGAGTTAACGGGCTCTCGAGAATCACTTTCATTTTCACTTGCCGCCGCGGACTGCTCCATAACCATTAAATCCTCTTGTTTACTGCTCTTTGCCGGTTCACTGGAGGCAGAGCCCTCTCCCGGTTAACTAACTTATTCACAGCGCAAACTAAACATAAACCAGAGATGAGCCCAGCTTTGTGGAATCACCTTAGACGAGCCGGAATTTTATATCGCACGAAATTTTGAGTCCGGCGTAGGTAGGTTGTAAATTATGTATTCAAATTGAAGGACACAAAACTGATGCAATTGCTTTCCTTTTTCGGCAGCTGCCTCCGCCGCCCTGTCGAATGAAATGGAAAATGAAAAAGTTTAAATTGCTCGGACCCGTTGTTTGTGAGTTTATGCTTGTTTGTTAATGAAAATAGCTTCAAAGGCTTAAAATATCTCAATCAAAACTTGGTCATATTGAGATTGTTGGGAATGAGTTAAGTGAAAATTTAAATAAATTTCGCATGATTTTTGTACAGAAAGGGGCAAACATTGAAGTATAATTGAACAAAAAAAGTTTTTTGTGCACAGGTAATCCTAATGTAGTGGGTTGTGCGTGGCTGGTTCGCAATTTAAATATTGGAATCCCGGCGCTGCCGCCGCGTCGTATGTTGCGCGCGTGTGACGAGAATAAGTACAAATGAAACGGTCCGCGCGCGCCATTCTTATCTCATCCCAAATATCGGGCACGTACTAAAGTCATAATTTCACGATGAAGTACCGCATGGGCAGGGAGCGTGCCCTTTGCAATGTGATTCACTGTTACGATTACCCGCATCTCCGGAAACTGAACGCGTTTTTCTTAAGGAAACAATGAAAGACTCCACCTGAGAACTCGCAGGAGAGAAAACAAAAAACGCCATTACCGCCATACGTAAGTACTAAGAATATACGACTAGCATTATTTAAAAGAAACATTGTTTCGGATATATTATACGGCGCACAATCTCGACTGAGCCAACGGCGTTGGCGTCAGATTACCGGCTGCCACGCCAACTACGTTTACTAAATATTAGTTTAACAAAATACCAATAACACGGCAAGGGTTCGACTGCTCAAAGTTTCCTTAGAAATTAAATTGTTATTCACGGTCACTCGGTAAAGTAAAAGGTAAACAAACAAGTGACATTAAGGGATTACTTTACCAATATTTGTTGAAAAATAACAGAATTTAGAGTGTCTACCCACCGCTCGCAAACAATTTCCAATTAATCACGTTATCGTGAACCTTAAGTTGCGGAAGTTTGTAAAATATGATTTTATTTGGGGACTTCATTAAATCTCATTGACCACGTCCTTTGTGGGGTGATGACTGATGTCGTCTAATAGGTATGGATTTCAATTCAAAAAATGACTGACCTACTCGTATCAGTCAGTTGACTTCAGGATTAAATTTTCATTTGTCTGCTTGTGACGCCCGCAATAATTTCAGCTAAACGGTACTAATTGCTATGCATCGCGGAGCTATTTTCGTGTTCGTTCGTATGAAATCCAATTTAACAAGTAGGTTAAGAATAATCTCCGCGCTGAAAGTCTCCATAAATTAAGTCGCACTCGAGAGGCAAGTCTCGGGGAGTATCCCGTTACGATATAAATAATTGGCGAGCCGTGAAATTTATTAAGGACATAATCTTGACGATACCTTATGACAAATAGCTTTTGATCTCTTCTTGTGGCTAAAAACGTGCGCTAACAAGGATTTTCAAGTAATGTTGCCAGGGGAACTTTTAGAATTTTGTTTTAGCATTTTTGAACGTTCTCATACAAGATGATTTTTTGCTCCCGATGGGTACTTACGTACTAAATTCGTTCAAGCCTGATCGATAAATTTTCTTCTGCGCTACTTAGAATCAATCCAGAGAATTTGCAAAGAAAATATTTAAACCCGTTCGAAGTTCTTTTATTCATGGAAGCAATGAAAATACGTGGATAGAAATGTAGATACATTTGTGTACATTATAATGTTGAAGTAGTATTACTTTCTTAAACGGCACAATTCATTTAACTTAGCCGCGATCATAGACTAACTAACCCAACAGAGTCAATCCATTGCGAAGTACAAAATCACTCGTTTATTATGCATAATTATATAAATCATAATTCTTACAACTAATATTGATTTTATTCCATGTAAGGAATAAAGAAAAACGTTATGGACACATCACTAGAGTAGTGAATATTCCAACAACTCTATTAGTTAATTTCTATATTCGCAATGATGTTGAACGCGCTGTTCTAAATTCAAGGCTCTGTGCGAATTTTCTAATGCACCGAATTCCCCCTACTTATCCTTCACCCTCAATTTAACGCTATCGTTTCCCCAACAAATGGCCACTTGCTGTTTCCTGACACAGAGGAGTATTCTCGGCCATTCCTTGACACACGCTATGCGATACTAATGACCCTCCGGTGGAAACATGAGATAGTTCTCATTTGCTAAAATAACGAGGCCTGTAACTGAGACGTTGCTTGGATTTTATTGTGTCTGTTTTATACACGATTAAGTAATTCTGAGAGTTTGTTTATGAAAAGAAATGAATGTTTATGGCGGTACGAAAAGATAAGACTTAACATGAGTCGGTGTGCTAGTAAATTAATATAGTAATCCACAAGTAAGCGGTAGGCGGTAGCTAAATGATTGTAAGTACGTAAATAAGAGTTGCCCTACAGCCACATGGAAAACGCGATGCAATACTAAAACACAAAAATCGACCGTGATGGAATTTAGGACGCAACAAGCTCCTGCGCAAATCACAATAGCAATGTCTACAGCGCTACGAACTGCCTGGCATATAGCAAGGCGATCTTCCCTATCTACTAAGTCAGACTAGCTGAATCATTGTGCATTTGTTTTTATAGTTTTAATTAAATATTTCCTTTAGTATCTCAAATCCTCGTATTATTTCATCAGGTTATGGGCCGCCCCATGCCTAAATAACAATATTAAAAAAAATATAGTGTTTTTTCAAGTAAAAGTGAAAGTAATTGTTATAATAACCTATAAACTTCATCGCGCGGCAACAAGTAGGATTCTTTTCCAGCATAATCTCAAACTAATTACAACAATATGGCAACAAACAGTGGAATAATGAGTATAGAAAAATTATGTGGAAGAGAAAACTATGCCACTTGGAGTTTTGCGGTAAAAGCCTACTTGCAATTGGAAGAATTATGGGAGTGTATCCTACCCGAAAACAACACGGTTGTTGATAAGAAAAAGGACATTAAAGCTAAGTCGAAACTAATTTTGCTTATCGATCCCATAATCTACGTGCATGTACGAGAGGCTACTACAGCGAAAGAGGTTTGGGAAAATTTAATGCGAGCTTTTGAAGACTCGGGCTTAACACGAAAAGTGGGCCTGCTGAAGGATTTAATAAATACTACATTAGAAACTAGTTCGAGTATAGAAGACTACGTAAACAAAATAATGTCATCCGCACATCGCTTAAGAAATATTGGTTTTAAAGTAGATGATGAATGGCTGGGAACTTTAATGCTAGCTGGCTTACCAGATGTATACAAGCCCATGATCATGGCTATTGAGAGTTCCGGAGTAAAAATTTGTGCCGATTCCATTAAAACAAAGTTATTACAAGAAGTAAAAACAATGGACACAACCGCATTTTACTCAAACTCCAAAAAACAGCATAATAAAAATATTGAAAAAGGGCAAAATAAATCAAAAGGACCGAGATGTTTTCATTGTAACAAATACGGGCATTTAAGCAAACATTGTTGGTATAAAAATAAAAAAACAGACACTAAAAATAATGGTTTTATTGCAGCTTTTTCAGCAACCACATCGAATGACTCGCTGAACTGGTACGTTGACTCCGGAGCGTCGATGCACATGACAACGCACAAGGAGTGGCTTGAAAATGAAACCGCTCCGCCTGTAACAAGTATCAGAATTGCTAATGATAAAATACTGAGAGTTGAAAGTTGTGGTAATGTAACTATTGAAGTACCCGACTCAGAAGGTAATATAAACAAAATACAGGTGAGAAATGTTATTTACGTACCAGAATTATCCACAAATTTAATATCAGTGAGTAAAATGATTAAAAGCTGCTGCAGTGTCCAATTTAATAACAATGGCTGTATAATATCAAACAAGAATGGTCAAAAAGTAGCTGATGCAACTCTAATAAACGATATGTACCGACTAAATTTAGCAAATAAAAATGCTCAAGCTATGCCCGCCGTAATTGAAAACAATACCTTTTTATGGCACCAGCGTATGGGCCACTTAAACTTTGCTGATATGGATAAATTTCCAAATTGCACTACTGGTGTAAAATTGTCTCCGTCAAAAGAAAATATAACATGCATAAGTTGCATCGAAGGAAAGCAAAGTAGACAGTCATTTCCAAGTGAGGGCTCCCGAGCAACCGAGTTGCTAGAAGTCATCCACAGCGATGTGTGTGGACCGATGCAAACTGCATCACTTGGAGGTGCCAGGTACTTTGTCACTTTTATTGACGATTTTTCACGTAAAGTGTTTGTATTCACTATAAAAAGCAAAGCTGAAGTATTCGATAAATTCATAGAATATAAAAACAGAGTGGAGAATGAACTGAATAAAAAGATTAAGAAATTAAGGACAGATAATGGCAAAGAATACGTAAACAAAATTTTTGACAGCTATCTTAAAAAATTTGGCATACAGCACCAAACTTCTAATCCTTATACACCGGAACAAAATGGTTTAAGTGAACAGAAAAACAGGACACTTATAGAAAGATCTAAATGTATGTTACAAAATGCTCAATTACAGAACAACTTCTGGGGTGAAGCAGTGGTCACGGCAGCTTACATCATAAATCGCTCACCGACAAAAGCTCTTTCCTACATCACCCCGGAGGAAGTATGGACTGGCATGAAACCGGACTTAAGCCATATGAGAATCTTTGGGTGCAAAGCCATGGTACACATACCTAAAGAACGTCGCCAAAAGTTGGATCCGAAATCTCGTGAGTTGATCTTTGTTGGTTACAGTGACACTGTAAAGGGCTACCGTTTCATAGACCCGAAGAATAAACACACTGTAACAAGTAGAGATGTCGTATTTCTCGAAGCCACTGTGAAAAGAAATATAATTATTAATGAGTCCGCACCTGAAAAGGAAAAAACAATTAATAATGAAACACCAAAAAATAACATGCAAAAGAAAGATAAAAATGAATTTCAGAACCAAAATGTAATAAACTTACCTATAATCGAAACAGTCAACTTACCTTCATCCGAAGAAAACAGGTATGAAAACGTTGATACTGAAGATTATCAGGACGCTGATGAGAATGACGAACTGAATACAGCTTCTATAAATCTAGTGACGTCACCAGATTCTCACTATTCGGAGATTGAAGATGAGTCTTACGTTCCAGAGGAAAGTTTTGACATTCCACAATTTACTATGAATCTTCGACCACGAGATCGAAATCAAATTCATGAAGATGATCCTTTCCAAAATAATACATCTTTTATGTGCATGAATGGCGAGTCTGCCATGAGCATGTTAGATAAAGACCCACAAAGTCTTGCAGAAGCACTAGAAAGCAATAAAGCAAACCAATGGAAACTTGCAATGGAGGAGGAACATAAATCATTACTACAAAACAACACTTGGACTTTAGTCGACTTGCCAAAGAATAAAAAAGTAATACCGTGCAAGTGGGTCTATAAAACAAAAAGAGACGAAAAAGGTAATGTGTCAAGAATGAAGGCCCGACTTGTTTTAAAAGGCTATCAACAAAAAAAGGGTATAGATTACCATGAAATTTATGCTCCTGTAGTACGTTACACTTCCATAAGGTACGTGATTGGATTGGCTGTAAAATATGGTCTAAAAATTCACCAGATGGATGCAGTGACGGCATTCTTACAAGGTGATATTGAAGAATGCATCTATATGACACAGCCACCATATTTTGAAGAAGGAGATAAAGTGTGCCTACTTAACAAATCCATCTATGGCCTCAAGCAGGCAAGTAGACAATGGAACAAGAAACTTAATGCTGCTCTATTAGAAATAGGAATGTCACGATCGAAAGTAGATCCATGCATATATCATCGTATAACAAATGAGCAAGATATACTGATACTTACGGTCTATGTCGATGACCTACTTTGTTTTTTCAATAATGAAGAAACAGCTGCAATTATAAAAAAGAATTTGAGCACAAAATTTCACATGAAAGATTTGGGTGAAGCAAAATGTTGTATTGGTTTCAGAATAACGCACAACATTACCAAAAATGAAATTTCTCTAGACCAATCCTTATATATTGAAAAGGTCCTCAAACGCTTCAACATGAGTGACTGCAAACCAGTAAATACACCGTGTGAAGCAAATCTACATTTAAAAAAGGCTGAAAGCGACGACGACATCTTGAAAAATATCCCGTATCAAGAGCTAATAGGATGTCTTTTATATTTATCACAAGGCACCAGACCTGACATAGCTTATATTGTAAACCAGTTAAGCCGATTTAACAGTAGACCTACGACAGAACATTGGATGGCAGCAAAAAGAGTTCTAAGATATCTGAGAGCCACACAACATTTGAAACTTACTTTCAAGAAAAATATCGAAAACATACTGGGTTACTGTGACGCAGATTGGGCAACCGATACTGAAGATAGAAGATCCTGCTCTGGATATATCTTTACATTTCAGGGCGCTGCCATTAGTTGGTGTTCGAAAAGGCAACCTACAATCGCCTTATCTACCACAGAGGCAGAGTACATGTCACTATCGACGGCAGTACAGGAAGCCATATGGCTTAAGCAATTAGAAGAAGATTTTTGGCCTGCTTTGGCAGATATACCAATTACTATGTACTGCGATAACCAAAGTGCCATTAGTATTTCAGGTGATGACATCTACCATGCAAGAAGCAAGCATATAGACATACGCTATCATTTTGTGAGGGAACGTGTCTCTAATAATCAAGTATCCGTTCGCTACAAAAGCACTCAAGACATGTTGGCTGATGTACTCACAAAGGGATTGCACCGACCGAAGCATCAGATGTTTACATCGGCAATGGGTTTGCGTCCAGAGGAGGGTGATGGAATTTAGGACGCAACAAGCTCCTGCGCAAATCACAATAGCAATGTCTACAGCGCTACGAACTGCCTGGCATATAGCAAGGCGATCTTCCCTATCTACTAAGTCAGACTAGCTGAATCATTGTGCATTTGTTTTTATAGTTTTAATTAAATATTTCCTTTAGTATCTCAAATCCTCGTATTATTTCATCAGACCGTCGCCGTTTTTTTTAGAAAATACCTAATGGAAAGTATTAGTGGTTTATTTGGCAACGAACATTAGCAAATCTTGAAAATAACTTAGGAATTAACAGATTTTCAAATAAATTAATACCTAATGGATAACGGATCGTGTTTCTGAACAAGTGATATTTTTTATAATCGAATGAAAAAGCGGTTCTCATAACAAGTTCAATTAAGTACTAATTCATGTAAGCGGAGCGGCAGCATACGAAGTACAAATTTCTAATTCTGAGTTATATGAGTAGGTGCAGGACAATGGTGATCATCGTCACATTCGTCATGTTCGAATTTCAAAATAAATTGTAATACTACTCTAAAAACCAAAGCACCCAATCACGAACTTGGAAACGAAATCATTAAAAGCCCTTGCTTTTGACGGAAATAAAGCCATTAATTGTAATTTCAGATATTTAAACTGATTACTGTAGTTACGTCCTAACCGAAAACGTGCACGTATTTTGTTTATCTTGTCATTTCATTAATTAGGGGCCGTGTTTACTGTTTCAATACGGCGAGACTTATACGCCCCGCACGAATGAACTTTTGTCACTTTAATTGGGTTATCTCTGATTAGAGATAGTAATTTTCGTCCGAGCAGAATGTCACGTTCGCGAAATTAACTAATAAAACGTGAAACAAACAAATTAGACAAATCAAGGCATGTGAAAACTAAAATAAGTATAACTCACTTATACGCCTAGAGGCCGAGCTAAAGCATTTTAAAAATAACTTCCTATTTTCTTCCCGTCTTTTGTATTATTAATACTTAGATGAATCCCCGAAATATCAATAACCAATAAACAAATACTTTTTATGTGACAGCAAAGTAAGTGGCTTTTTGTTTTGTACAGTATATAAGTCTGGTTCAATCAGTTATTTAATTCACAATTGACAAGTTTTCCTTATACCTACCCGTTGAGGGCATGCTACGAAACTCATATAAATAGCTATTGCTACGCCGTAGCTAGAACTACAATTACACTAACAGTAAATAAGTCGCTGTACATGCCAAAGAAGTCACAACGACTTAACTATACGTTATGAAACGCAACTTTGGCCTAATAATCATACTGATGATGATGACAATTACTTAATGTGCGTAAGAATATTTTACAAAATTCCAATGACATTGAAGACATTGCTTCAATCCCAAAATAAAAATAAACTATGCAATATGTTTTCTAATTCCTGCTTTTATAGTATATTTAAGTATCCTACTAATATTATAAATGTGAAAGTTTGTGAGTTTGGATGTTTGTTACTCTTTCACGCCAGAACGGGTGGACAGATCTGGACGGAATTTGGAACATAGATAGATTATAGTCTGGAATAACACATAGGCTACTTTTTATCCCGGAAAATTGCGTAGTTCCTGCGGGATAGCGATAAATGAATTCTATGCAGACGAAGTTGCGGGCAACAGCTAGTATACAATAAATACATTACAGTAAGAAATAGGTATACCTACATAGCACTTCCCGATTGAACCTTGAAAAAAAAAAGATCAATAAGATTTTCAAATCCTTCTTCCTACTAATAGCCTACTAGTCCTACTATCCTACTATAATATTATAAACGCGAAAGTTTGTGAGAATATATGAATGTTTGTTACTCTTTCACGCCAGAACGGCTTAACGGATCTGGATGGAATATGGAACAGAGATAGATTATGGTCTGGAATAACACATAGATTACTTTTTATCCCGGAAAATTAGGTAGTTCCCGATAGGATAGCGCTAAACAAATTCTTTGCAGACGAAGTCGCGGGCCACAGCTAGCAAAATATAAAGTGAACCGTTTCAACCGTTCTGTAGACTGTGTGTGTTCTGTTCACTCTTGACTCGCTTTTTACGGTAAATCGCACGTCTGGTATTCGGTTCAAACCCTTTTAGTGACCCATGATCGGACCAGCAAAGAAGTTTATTTTCCCCGTGTACCACACGTAAGTATACATAGTTGGGTTCAAAATAATGTGCGTAGGTATCCCAGATTTAATTGAGCCGACGGGTGGGTCTCGAGGGAACGTCTTCCCTTTCCGCACAATAGACAATACGAGAGCCCGCGGCGAATGATTGATATAGAGCACTGCGTTTTTATGTTGGCACAAATAAATCATCCCCGTCTCAATTAATGTCTCCGCCGATACTTCTACTTTCCGAATAGGACAGGCGTTTCTCACTGATTGATAATACTGGGGAAATGGGCTTCCAATATTTATGTCCTGGCGCGCTAATGGTTTTAATGCTGTCGGTGAAAAAGTGCATTTTTTAATCAACTCTTGGGAATAAATAAACTTATTTGATCCACAATTTTTGCTGACAGTATTATGACAACACTGAAGTATTATGCCAACAAGAACCTATTCAAAAATGAAGTTCACACAGACATCGACGATTGCGTCGGGTTTTAAAAAAGAAACAAAACAAGCAAAAGAAATTAAAAGCGTTTTCAAGAATACAGGGAATATTCATGTTTTAATTCATTCAATGCACATCGATTTATATTTAGTAGTTACGAATATCTATTCCACAAATAATGTAAGTACGTAGGTAGTAATTTTAAGAAAATACGACAAGCAATCGCAATATTCTGACAGGTGACCTTGACGTAGACTGTGTTCATCTTACTTATTTGTTATTTATAAATGATCTGTTTAATATTACAATGATTTTGCTGAGGGAGCGCTGCGACCGTAGACTAATGAAATGTCACGGCAAGATCCCCGCCGAGTCCCCGCCCGTCTCCGCCGCTGTCACCGTACATCGACATAAATTATCTCAAATTTGATACTACCTAACAACACTCGCCTAGTAACGCCTTAATTACTGCTTGAACCTTTATTTTTCCGATAACTGAGCCTCTAGTGTAGGTATCCGCATATAAAAACGTCTCAAACGCGTTCACTCAAACGTCTCAATAATTCGCAGCCCCACTTACGGACCGCAACGGCAACAAACTGTTCTCATTGTATTTGACATTTTAACGCAAACGCATTCGAGAAGTATTTTGTGACCGAAAACTTACACTAAACATACTCGTATATGTTACACCAAAGTCGCTCCGAAATGTAGTATAATGTTACTTATGGTTCCGTATCAAATATAATTGTATCAAAGGAAAAAATATTTTCTAGGGACACTTCTTCCATTAATGGAATGTTAATAAATTGAATTTGTAAGTTTGTTGTAAGCATAATAATATTTAAAATACCTAGTGGTGTGCTAGCAGTGTTCTGGTTGTGTATGAATCGCACTCAAACTTGGCGGTTTTTATACCTACTGTTTGTATTTCACTGCCGAGTGCTACCGACGCGACAGGGAATATAATATATATCCATAGCCGTTACAGAAACGCTCCAGAGACATTCGGAGACTCGTTCTGTCTCACCAAATGTATACAAGTGTGAAAAACAAATGGCTACGTCAAAAGTAGCTAAAGCGATTCAAGCAAGTGCTCACTTTTTCAGCCACTACGGTGGCGTACTTTTTGGCTCGGAGGATTTTTTATTACATCTCTTCTTTGAATTACTGGTACCTGTAGAAAATAGCGAGAAATTCCTGCTAACACGTATTTCGCGTCAGATTGATGCATGAGCCCGTGTATTTCTTTGTGCTCACGTCATCAATCTTACAGATCTATTAGCGTCGTTTTTGGCGCGCCTCCTAATTATTTGAGCAGCTCCCTCACCCCCGAATGAGATCAGGGATAAACAAAAGTCTTATTAAATTGTATTCGTTGTCATCAGCTACTCGAATTCGACGCACAAATTTAAACCCGATCCCAAAGATCCGAGATTATCTATCAAAAAGGCAAAGTTTTAATTAGTGGCGGCGACAGTAATCTATTAATTTTAAATTTCCCTTCCGACCGTTTTCTATTCGGAGCAACTATTTGCTGTACTAGGAGGCTTTGAAACAAATACCATTTATTTGGAAGCGTAATTTGTCAATAGAGTTTACCAGAAACTGAGGGAAACCAAATAAGTAAACAAATTAGGCGCAAACGCTACATATTTTCGGTGAAATCATAGTAAGTGTGGAAAGATTAAAATAATAAAGCGGAGGCAGATCTGGCGCGGCGCCCAGCCCGCCGCGTCGCAACACTTTCGCGCCGTGATATTAACAACAAAGACTACTGCAGTTAAGATATTTTGGCACATCCCGTTTCTGCACTTAGTTCGTAATCTCAATTATTCTCGCCACCAGATAACATGAATTAAAATTAACAGTGCCGCGCTCTCACTTACTCAGCACCTTAATTTTAACACGAAATGTGTTCGTGTTAGGTCTAGCCCCGGCTAATACTGTCTCATCTGCTTTAATGTCTGAAGAACATGGGTGTGCTTTTAGAACGTAAAAGACGAGTGATAAATTCGTTTCGACGTAGTACAGCAATTTTTGTTTATTATACTTAAAGCCAGCATTATCCAAACGGGATTAAGTCTTTCGCGTCCGACTGTATTCTCCATCTAGAATTCTTCCTGCGACGTAATGACTTGCTGGAACGTCTTCCCGAGAATAAGTGCTAGTCATTAACTTGTTGTAGCCATACGAAATGTCCATTCTGCGTTTTATTACCCACAAAATGCTGCTCAGCACTGGTTCCTCTTTAATAACTCGACTCTTTTGAGAAACATTAAACTTTAGTAAGAGGCTAATTTTGGTTATTGTCGGGATGTACTCTTTTAGCATATGGAGTGCCGTGACCTGAAGGTTTCACGTTAATTATCTTTGTAATTATGAACAGATTGTGATAATGACAAGACAAGTAGGTACGCGAATTAGGTACTATGAAACGTAAGAAATTGTCGTGTTTGCGAGTGCTATTCTCAGGTTGTGGGATTTCAGACTCAGTTTATTCCTTCTGAAATAATATTCTGCTAAAAACTTTGTAGGAATAGGTACGTCTAAGAACAGTACGAATATGTAAGGACATACAAATTCCAATGTAGTGGCGAACTGTGGTAGCGGCGACCGCCGAGTAACTGCGACAGCTGTCCCGTATGAACTGCGCCTCGATACCGCTACTGACCCGCACCGCAGACCTCAGTTCGGGCAAGATTCCATATTTTACAAAATATCGACATTTGAAAACCATTGGTTCCCACAGTATGAGTATGAGGGTGTACCTGTCTTTTTATGCAATGCTAGGGTAGGTACGAATTCGCAATTCTTGTCACGTCAATTTTACACCAAACCCCAATCAATTTTCGGTACATGCTCTCACCGATTGAATATCGAGAACTTGGACGTAGAGGGTTTTAAAGTTAATGGTGATCTCAGTGAACTTTTGTGAAGTTGCCTAGTAATTCAATCGGGCTATCTAAAGACAGGTGACCCTCCAGATTGCCGTGGATTAAATCTTGAAATAAAAAGATTTAACTCAATGGAAAATAAATGAAGAGACCGCTACTCGAGAAGCTCGTGACCTACATTACTATAACAACGTTAGGGTACACATTTTTGACCAATCTTGTGCCAAACAACTCAGCAAATTTTTAACTAAGTGTGTGAGGGGTGGAAATGGGAGTTCGTTTTATATTTCTACCTACAAAGGGGTAATGTGATTGACTCGTAACTTATTGACAGACCTCGCACAGTCTAAAACACTAGAGTTAGAGGTTTCAAATTCGGCAAACATATATTCAGGATCATAGATTTACACTAAGAAGGGATGGTTACAGGCTCATGGTTTAGCAAAATTTCCGCGAGATAATGAACTAACTTATTTTTCATTATTCCACGGAGGCAAAGCCGTGAGCTTAAACTAGTACCACTACAAAGTATTTACACAAAATAAGTAATTACTTATAGTAAATGTAATACAACTCATATTTTAGTAGGCATAAGTACACCTATACAATGATCAAGGCAATATATTCACGTTCGCCAACAACCCCTATCACGTCCCGTGCAATCTGTGTAGGCACATCAGAATTTAATAAAGGGCAACATACATATGTAATATTCTGGGCTATCAGCGAGTTCTGGGAAGTTGTCAACAATTGGCCGTTTGCCAGTGCGAGGAAATGCATTTGTTGCAATTTAGAACATGGCTCGCCGGGGCCGTAGCAGCAGTGGATGGAACAAAACACGCTCGCGAGGCGGTAATGGACGATTGCACACCACACAAGCACCAATAAAACTTACATTTCACTTCGGAAAAAACTCCAAGTTTGCAATTGAAAAGAAAAATTATTGTGTTACGAAATTCGCCAGCGCTGTAAAAGGAATTTTCCGCCGCCTGATTCAAAGCAACTTTACACGGCTGCGGTCCAGCGGCACATAATTCATGCCACTCAGTGAAATATAATGCGGATGTTCTCATAATGTACGACGCGCGACTTAATCCGGGCACGACTTTTTCCGCTTCCAGATATTTATATGAATGGCTGGCAGCGAGCGATCTCAATGGCCCGCCGCGGTCCGTTTTTACCACTTCGCGGCAACCGTATGTACTCCACGCTCATGTAGCTTTTAAAGAGAAAATCCCGCTAACTTGGTTCACTTTGAAAGTTACTCAAACTGTTGTTTTAGGCAGAAAACTATGACGAACTCTAAAGTCAATATAGGTTAATTAGACAGGCGGTTATTTAACTAGAAAATAATATTATGGAAGTGTTTTACATTTTATTATGTTGTATAATTATTATAAGCAATATGAAACTTGCAATTTTACAAGAAGCTAAAGCTCCTCCAATTTTTATTATAAGTAGGTAATCATAAAAATACCAACTCTATCACTACGAACATCATCTTCACTACAATCATGCTAATCGTGGCCTTTAGATCTTGTTACCTCAGGCTCTGTCTACCCCGTCAGGGATATAGACGTGGTTTTGTGTATGTGTGTGTGTGTGCACTACAAACAGTTTTACTTTTAGAAACCTATCAAAAGGAACTAAAACAGTGGAAATCTCCCTTAAAAAGTCGTTCCATTTTATTCGATTAATACATAAAGGAATAAAATGGAATGAGATGTCTTCATCCGTTGTCTTCAGCCTCTTTGTTCGCAATTGTTTGTTCTGCTAATTGTACCCAGCCGTATTTACTGGGCCAATAAAGATCCTCATAAATCTGCAACGCATGGAAGATTTCGTAACTTAGTTATAGACGTATAGGTATCTATGGTTACTTTGGCTTGGAATGAATTTGAACAATACGTTAACTTCTTCCGCCGACCGCTTCACTCTAGTAAATTAGGCTATTTGGTTGATCTATCTGTGTATGTTTATTAATAAAGCCGTAAATAATCTCCGGATTTCCGGGTTTGGTCTCTCAAAGTGGATAATTTTCGCTAAGCCGTGGATTTCTTTGAAGGTGTTCCTACTAAATCCCATTCTCAACAATTAATATACGTTTACGAGTAAGTTGAGGTACTTTCCCAATTGAGCTTTGCTTTCCGTCTGGGAAAGGACCTCCGCCTTGCAAATGACCCACTGTCGGGGAACGCTAACTTTATAATGTACCTATTAATTATTGCCGGTTAAAAGAAAACTTGGACGTTATTCAAGAGTTTCCTAGTGACCCATCAGATTAATCCCATCCCAATTATGGATTGCATAACTAAGAGCTCGACCCGCAGGGTAGAGTACTAGAGTAATGGCCCGTCATACGCCGAGTCCCATTCCTGTTTTCAATTGCTGGACAACTGAATAGAATAGAATAGAATATTTTTATTTGTTAAACATAGGTAAATTACAAGATCTTATGACATTAAGGACTCTATGTTTTGCCGCTCTGCATACATAATATCCGTTGCTTGTCGGAACACCATAGGTAGATACGTTAGACATTAAAATATGGACATTAACATTAAAATTAGTAATTAATTATACTGAGGTTGCAATTCTGGGTGCTTGCTTGCACAAATTAGGAATATCCTAAGTATTATTCCACACCAGCTGTTGCCTGTAACTGCGTAGGTTAGTAGGATATCCGAGCGCCATCATACTAAGTTTAAGATTTTCAAAGGGTTGGCAACAAACATGCTAGTTCCCTGGACTTGCAAGCGTCCATAGGCTACTAGCCAACTTACCATCATTGGGCCCGTTTTAGCGTGAAATGGCAGACTCAGACACAAAGGCACACTGCAAAACTCATAAACTTTCTCATTTGTTATGTAGTATTAATAGAATACTTAACCATAATATACACAAACATAAAGTCACACAACCAAGTATATACACCAATTATGTGTTCTTGCAAGTTAAATACATACTTCGTTATACCGCCAGTATATTGCTGTCCGACAATTTTGTTTACAAATTTAAGCCACGAAGGGTGCTTGCTTAAGGAAAACCGAATATCGGTCGTGAAATGAACCCAATTTAGGCATTAAATCCGCCTGAGTGGTTTTTAACGGAAGAGTCGCGAGTCTAAGGCACCTGTAGGCAGACAGAGGTTTCAGGATGTAAAACCTTTTTCCCGGTCTCTTTAAAGGCTGCTAAAAATATGATATTTCACCCGGTTTGCAGGTCGTGGTGAAGGTTGCTCTTAGGCGGAATCTTAGGCCATTTAGTAGAGGATCCATAGAAGAGCGATCTTCACCGATTTAAAAACCTTTAGATATAAAAGATTATGTTTTTACAAGCTACAAGCGAGAGCAGCGGTGGCGCAGGAATCGACCGAAACATGACCACGACCACTCTGTCAAGAGTGTACGACTAAGAAGAAGAGGAGATATTAACTTGCAAGGTATGACTAGTAGAGACTTTATAAATCTCTACTATAGACTAATATGATTTAAGGCCCCCATTTTATACATCCCTTTTATAAATTTATTTAATTTAAGTAGCGGAGCATTCTTCTTGGCAATGATGGTCTTTCCGAATGCGCTGGTAGTTTCAAAAGTCATGTAAAAGAGCCCTTCGCGGCCAATTTTTATAAAAACATATACTAGCTGCTACCCGCGGCTTCGCCCCCGTACCAGTTTTTTTTTCAAATATTGTTACATAAGCACCTTCTCCTAACAAACACAACAAAAAAAGAATCGGCGAAATCGGTCCAGCCATTCACGCGTGATGCCGTGACCAAGGGAAATAGGGATTCATTTTTATATATAACTAGCTTCTGCCCGCGACTTCGTCTGCGTAGAATTATACATAAAAACCTTCCTCTTGAATCACTCTATCTATTAAAAAAACCGCATCAAAATCCGTTGTGTAGTTTTGAAGACATAATCATACATAGGGACATAGGGACATAGGGACATAGGGACATAGGGACAGAGAAAGCGACTTTATTTTATACTATGTAGTGAAGATTTTGAATTATGAATTATTTATGTTTGTCGAGGTGGAATCTTGCGACTCAATTTTGAAGCAAATGAGCTGAAATTCGTTTTGTGTATAATAATAAATAAATTAATTAATTAATTAATCAATAAAAAAATGTTTTTTTTACAGAAACTTATTCTAAATTAATTTTAAATGTGTTGCCTTAGAGAATATGTACAAATATGTATGAGTATGTGCATGTGGCCATTTTATATTAAATATTCCGCCGTTTTTCTTACCAGACGAATTAGATTCCAGTTTTATGTAAAAAGCATGCCTACAGATTATAGAATATTTAAACTACCAACCCTCAAAATGTTAACTGGTATGTATGTATAAACTTTCCCATTAAAACTTCTATCTATGGTAACGTCTTATTTGAATGTCTATACAGAAATTGATTGACTATTTTCGCTATTTCCGTTGGACAGTTTCATGATAACGTCTGCAACGTATGGTCGCGTTTAGACATGCAAGGAAAATCGCAAAAGCAGTCAAACGCAGCATTGCAGTTTAATGCTACTAGTGCATACGATTTTTCCTTCACAGGTAAACGAGGCTTTAAGACAAGGCTAAATACAAATTACCTGTCGACCACATGGAAGTATTTGTGCTGCATAATAATTATGACCTATGATGTAGTTTCGCGCCCACTTTTATTAATCCTAACGATATTACGGCACAAGGATTTACGTAATTCGTACAAAATAAAGGACAGTTTTACTCCGCCAGAAAAACCCACTATCGAGAAACTTTTGCAACTGCAGCAGTTTAGTCATAATTTACCTGCAATTTAATTCGCATTACTGCGAAACTACGTTCAGTCTGTTATGAAAGTTTTCCGTGACAGGTCTCGCATAGGGATGGATATCATGTTTTCGAGTTGGTCTGTGGCGGCTGCCGACCGGACGCCGGGCGGCCCCCGTAACTCATACACGGTTCCGGCGTAAAAACGGTGGCACCGGACAGCGCGAGCGTCGCGATAGCGCTAGATATATGTACCCAGCTTTATTTACAACTTGTGTTCAAATAACGCGGTACTGTCCTAGGTTCAAAGCTACATATCACTTCGAACTGCATGAAAGGAAGTGTCAAAGGCTAGTGTGTTTCACAGGTCTATTTCCTCCGCCTACCTCGCTCGCGAACTCGCGGTTCACTGGACGCAAAAATACTGTTCCATGTTCTGCCGGTCGGACGTTTGTTTGTAAAATAAAATGCATTGGAGGAATTCAATACTAGTATTGTAATGCTAAATAATACAGTGTAGTTTTAGACAAGAAAATATATTTAGTGAGGGAAACACTTCAGGATTGGTCTTCTAATCACTGAAGGAAAATGTATAAGAATCCCATTTTTAAAAGAAACTTAACCTCTTATAATGTCTTTATATCGTTAAAATGCGTACCGTAGTTTGGCCTATAGCCTCTCAAGCCGAGGTTTGCGCCCAGGCTCGCGCCTCTGAGTTTTGCCGAATTAAAACGCGAAATTACATTTGATGTTTAGTGAAGGAAATAACACAAGGAAACATGCACACACCTGCGAATCAAATCAACGCTATGTGTGTGAAGTTCCCAATCCGCACTGCATGCAACCTAAGCCCTTTTATTCTGTCAGGAGGCCAGTGCCTAGCAACGGGAAGTATATAGGCTGGAGCTGATGAGATGATGATGTAAAATGCACCTCAAATCAGATGACCACGTGACAGGCTCAGTACCATTGGGAAGCGTTTTGTTAATGTTTTACTTAATAAACCATTTAGGTATTTAGGTATTTATTTTACAACAAAAATGCGAAGAGACATTATATTTGTTCTCTGGCGGGGTTGGACCCCGCGCCCTTCGTGTCACACTCTCTGAGCTACTATTTACTGATGGTTATTATTAGACATTCTTTACCATTTTATTTTAGCATGAGTAAGGGCATATAGTTAGAAAGGGGAATCAAAATAGTGATGGCTTGCTAGGCGCATCGCCTATAACATGATTCCTATGCCCATTCCCTCGATGGGCTTTTACCATCTGCGCGGGAAGACAAGCAACTGGTACATTCTATGTTTTTTCTTTACTCCCAGACCAGCATGGAAGAAGAAGAAGAATTTACCGCAATAGTTGTTATATTTACTACAATTGTTGTTTTTATTTGTTTGCTTTGGTTTGTGATAGTGAAGGCGTAGGAAATTGCTTTTCTCGGAATTGTATTGCTTGTCGTCAGACGACATCACCGTTGCAATATCGTCTCACGATTTACAAAGTGATATGAAAGTGAGTGATCACTCAAATATGAATCATAATGGATACAGCACGTATCACTAGATCGCAAAGGGTGGACTACAGTCACCTCTTACTCTTAACTATCTATTCATTACGTTTGTGAGTGTGTTCACAATCTACCGTGTACAGATAAATGTGTCAAAGTAAATAGTTAACAGATAAAATGTTCTTCTTCAGGCCAGATTTAATACTAACATTTAGATCTTTGAGTGTAACAGTAGTTAATTCAGATAAGCGTTAGCAAAATAAAGAAACTTGCAGAAATCTACATATTTCTGGCTACAAAGACGTCCAATGTACGCTGGCTCGCTGCTGAAACTGAACCTGCAAAATGCATCTTTCCTAATTTAATTGTGCCTCTACGCAATCATGTATATTCTTTTACATGAGCCGCGTACCATTAAAGATTCACCAAAAAGTGAGTTGTCTTTCATTATAAGACAAAGAAACAAACGAGCGAGTGGGTCACCTGATGATAAGTGAGCACCCCCACCCATGGCGTCCGTAATACAAGAGGACTTTTTTTTTTTTTTTTTTTTTTTTATTTGAATAGGAAGGCAAACGAGCAAGTGGGTCACCTGATGGTAAGTGATCACCACTGCCCATAGACACCCGCAAAGGCAAAGACAGAATACCTCGTGTGCCATTTTCGGTGCACTCGTTCATAGCGCACTCCAAGGCGAAAGTTCCCTGTGGAAACGTTGCGCCGCTGCCCTCACGCCCGGCTCGTGCCCTCGCATCAACATACCTCAAGTAAAAATTCCAAGTGAAGAAGTCACGTCCCCCATTCACGAGAGCACCGAAGTTTACACGTACACGTAATGCTAACACTGCCATTTGCAATTTCTGTGAAAATGAAAAAAAAATCTTCAAAAGGGGACCCCACCGCGAGCGTTCAGGTGTGACTGATGAGCGTTCGAAAATCAACATCGCAGCGGCTACGAAGCTGTACGTATGTATAATACGGTTTTTAAATCTCCGATTTATTGCGGAAGCTTGTGGCGAAGGATTAGAGATTGTTCGTAATTATGTTTATGAAGGTGGATGTAACAAGCATAACTAGTATCGCTCGTATTTTTTTTTAAAACTATGTTAGGAGTTGATATACTTTAAATGACATCCTACAATATTAGCTTTGCAATCATCAAAGTAGGTGACTATATACTAAGACTACTTTATTTGAAAGACGCAAAAGCACGCGGTTCTGGCTGAAAATCAATGCTGCAGGTGTCTAACACGACCGTTTCACTATCTATTTTTTTTTTTCTATAAAATTATGTATATTCTTGTATTTGTGTGTCTCGCAAAAAGGAATAAATGTCTTCTTTCTTTCTTTCTTTCAAAAGCTTATGTATGCTTAGAGCTTTAAAACTACGCAACGGAATTTGATGCGTTTTTTTTTAAATAGATAGAGTGATTCAAGAGAAAGATTTATATGTATAATTCTACGCAGACGAAGTTGCGGGCAGTAGCTAGTATAATATAAAATGGGATTATGGGCAAACTAGGCTGAGCCTGTATTCTGTTTCTGTCCTGGAGCGTATAAACATGCACAACAATTACAAAAAAGTAAAAGATAAAAAAAGAGCTTTATAGAAAGACACAACAGAGGCAAGCTCACGCAGCATTTATTGTGAGTGTGGGTGTGTGGTACGCACATAAACACATAAACGTGTTATAAATAGTGTCATTCACAAAGGAAAAATAACTTGCACATTAAAAAGGAACTCTGCGATTTAGGTTTGTCTACATGTATATACAAAATAAAGTCGAGATATTGGCAGAATAACTACCTAATAAAAAAAAACCGGTCAAGTGCGAGTCGGACTCGCGCACCGAGGGTTCCGTATCATTATCTATAAATATCTAAAACCAGTGTAAGCAGAGCCCTGTTCCAAAGCAAAATGTACGCAGTGTGGGGTTACTTTATATTGGTCACTGCTATATACAGACATACATACACATTTACGGTTTTCGCAATTATTCTTTAATCTGTGCTATAAGACCTACCTTCATACCAAATTTCAAGATTCTGCGTTCACGGGAACTACCTTGTAGGTTTTGATTCCCTTGAGAGTTGAAAATTTGCGGAAATTTGCGGCATAAACGGCTCTATCTTTTGATTGCGTTGGCTTAGCAGTTTGATTTTTTCACAGCTTCAAGGGACAGTAGACTTGAGTAATTGATATAAATTTCAGCTTCATACCTCCACGCGTTCCTGAGAAAAAGGGTCTTGACAGACGGACGGACAGACGGACAACAAAGTGATCCTATAAGGGTTCCGTTTTTTCCTTTTGAGGTACGGAACCCTAAAAATAGAAGAATTCACAAAAAAACAGTATTTCGTATAGAGATGCAACGGCCAGAAACTGATTCTAAGGCGAAACGAAGTTTGCGCAGTGAGGGGTCAGCTAGTTTTATCCTAAATATCAACTGTTCTTGGTAATAATTTAAAGAGCTTCACAGCTGCAGCAACTTAAGAACCTAACACAGTTTCAACCAGACAAGATAGATCAAAGAATCATCTCGTACTTACATTACTACAAAGTTAGCGCAACGTTGGCTCGCGTAAGGAAACTTCAGTGGTCACTGCCGCATCTGTTGAAAGGAGTTTCAAGTGATTTTCACTCGCAGATAATATAATTGAATAACGAAACCAGGCGAAGGTAAGATTCCGAAATTAGAAAACGTTGTACAGGTAAATTACTGGAACCTGGCAGTGTTACAATTTTAATACCTACGTCCATCTCTATTATTTTGTATCTCGTCACTACTTAAATAATTAAACAAATGCGTTAGGAATAAGAAATATTTATGTCACAAATGAGAGAATCAGTAGATGTTATTAAGTATTTAAATGCATGCCCTATTCTAACGTATGAGAAAATTGATGTATAATATTCCCCGTAAAAATAAAACGTTATTCGAAAAATTATGTCCAAATAGATGAAAACACAATGTTTTCATTAACAAGTTACATTATAACTGTCTTTAATGCTATTACTTTTAATTTGATCTCGTTACAGTAATTGTTAAAGTTAAGACTATCTGCTAAAGGCGACTAACTTAGTTATTGTTTGACTAAATTATAAAGTCCTAGGAAACCCTAAGAGAATGGGGCGCATTCCGAGATCGGTTAATTTTAATGTTTCTAGAGCAACAGGAGTATACTAACAAGCTGTGGGTCTCCAGTTTTGGTGAATTCGTGACATTTTCAGAGAATTATTTTAATTAATTTGAGGATAGGGTGGTCGCGCGTCTGAGCGCCGCCCGCCCCGCCGCCCGCCCCGCCGCCCGCCCTCCGTGGCACGTCGCTCGCTGCATCATAAAAACCAACTTTTACTCGTGACTTCGTTTGCTGCGCTTGGAATCGTGAAATGTATAAAGTCAGCATTGTTTGTACATTCCAATCTTGGGAGGTTTACTTACAGAACAGAGGTGGGAAAACATGTAGGAAATTAAGTGATAATGGCTCAACGAAACCGCTACATAAACGTAGCGAAAGACATCTATCTACTTTTAAAAGTATGTATGTATGTATGTATGTAAACTCTTTATTGTGCAAAATAAACAAGACAAAATACATCCAGACAGCCTTATAGCAGTGATTGTAATATTTTTCTGACTAAGAGACACGCACGGTAACAATCACCAAAAACGTGTGAAACTTATTATGAATAAGTAGGTACATAACTAAAATAAAACACATGCCCAAAGTGTATATGAAGGTACGCTCAGATATTTTGAACTACATACATGCATGCACGTTGAGCACGTCTTTTTCCCTTACGCCGCGAGGCTTTCGGGGTAGACAGAGCCCAGGATAACTAGACCTAAAGGCCACGTTTAGCATAATTTTGGGTGGAAAGAGGAATCAGAAAAGGGAGTAAATACGATTTCTATTAATAGATAAAATGATTTAAGAGAAAGGTTCATACGTAATTTAATAACCTGTGCGAAGACGGGCCGAGTTGTTAGATGACAAATAAAAAACGAATAATACCTACCGTAGGTAGTTAGTATAAAATACTGGCATAATAATGACACGAAACTTTTATATTGGCGCCATTCTGTGTCTTTGCATTTTTAGCCTCTTGTTAGGCATAGACAGTATGACAAACTCAGTTACCCGCAACTCTCGTGCCAATGAAACAGCAGAGGCGTTGCCAAAATATAGGTATCACCACTCCTCCAGGTATGGAACAGTAATTTTTCAAAGTAAATTGAAATAGCTTCAGCTTCGATATTTTTCACAGACAGACACCTTGCCAAGAAACTAAAATCAATCATGATTGTGTATCACAAAAAAATACCGGATACATACTTACAACAACAGACTTTCTAGGTATTTAGGCTATTAGAGGCTGTATAGCGCCTGATTATATACTGGCTGTAATCTATTTACAAGTACATTAGAGTTTAAACGGTTGTCTAAGCAACATCGAATGTTTTGCTTAGACATGACAACAATAACATTGTATCGTGATTGAGAGACTGACGTGCGTACACACGTCAGGGCCTGTTTTTATAGTTTTCCTTTAATATACATATTTACTGTTAAATCTGGCTGCTCATTTCCACATAATCTCATTTGGTTATGGGCCCAGGACCTCAGCAGTCCAGAAATAACGTGAAAGTTATTAAAGTGGAAATAAAAGTGGTTTGAAGCTCGTGAAAATTTTCTCCGTGACATAATGTCAGATGAAAACAGCTGTTCGATTGGCATGAGCGGAATAAGAAAATTGAAGGGTTCGTCTGATTACCCGAACTGGAAATTCTTGGTGAGGAATTACTTGGAAAATAAAAACTGGTGGGAAGTAATTTCAAAGGATGTGGTAGACGAAGATGTTGACAGGAAAGCACGAACAACGATTTGTTTGTTGTTGGAACCGGAGTGCTTTACTCACGTCTACAATGCCAAATCTGCCAAAGATGTCTGGAGTAATCTGCAGAGAGCTTACGAAGACAAAGGTTGGGGAAGACGAATCTGCATTCAACGAGAGCTGTTCAGTAGCAGGTTAGAAAACTTTGACTGCATTGAAAGCTACATTGCAAGAGTTACGTTTCTTGCACAGCAACTGTCGGATATTGATTCACCGATTGAAGAGGACTGGATCATATCGATTTTGCTCGGTGGCCTGACCCCTGAGTACAGCCCCCTCATCATGGCTGTAGACAACAGCGGTACAGACATCACGTTGGAGCAAATAAAAACGAAATTGCTGCAAGAAGGAAGTAGACAGAGCAAGATGAACACAAACCACGAACAAGCCCTAATCACAAGAAGAGCACAGAACGATGCCAGATCTCGCACTAAACCCGATGATCGTAAGCAGAAGTTTGTTTACAAGTGCTATAAATGCCATAAGCAGGGACACAAGGCGTCCGAATGCGAAGAGCGGAAGAGAACCGCGAATGTCTGCCTGAATGCAAAGGAGGCGATTAACAAAGACAAATGGTATCTCGACAGTGGATGTTCAAATCACATGACTCATGATAAGAGCAGGTTGTTGTCGTACAAACCCGAAAACGGCAACATGAAAATTTCGGTAGCGAATGGTGAAAAGCTACGCGTACAAGGACGAGGGAACGCTGAACCTAAAGTCAGCGACGAACAGAAATTATCCTTGAATAATGTTTTACATGTTCCCGATTTATCCATGAACTTAATCTCAGTTAGCGATTTGACCAAGAAGAATTATTGCATTAATTTTGACAAAGGAGGTTGCACGATTCAAAGACAGAATCGACCTATTGCAAGATGTCATGAAGTTGACGGAATTTACGAGTTGGAGGAAAACAAAAACAACGTCGTCAATTTGACATTGTCAAAACAAAATGAAAATATTTCGAACATTTGGCATAAACGACTGGCGCATTTAAACGAAAAATACATGAATAAATTGAAAAACCTTGTTACGGGAATGGAATTTAGAAGTTGTGATTTGACTGAACCATGTATTGCGTGTATTGAAGGAAAGACATGCAAGATTCCCTTCAAAAACAAAGGTACGAGAGCGGACGAGATTTTACAGCTCGTGCACTCTGATCTTTGTGGACCGATGGAAGAACCATCGTTCGGAGGTTCGAGGTATGTCCTACTATTTATTGACGATTATACTCGGAAGACGCATGTTTATTTTTTGAAAAATAAAAGTCAAACTTTCGATAAGTTCCGTGAATACAAGGCGGAAGTTGAGAAAGAGACGAGTAAGTCAATAAAATGCCTTAGATCTGACTGTGGAACAGAGTATTGTAATGGTCCATTTAATACATTTTTGAAGTCTGCAGGAATTAAACACCAGACGACCGTGCCCTATACACCAGAGCAAAATTCTGTTGCGGAGAGGGCGAACCGTACCATTATTGAGAAGGCGAGGACATTGTTATCGGAAGCAAAATTGAGTAAAAAGTATTGGGCAGAGGCTGTAAATACAGTTGTATACTTGAAGAACAGAAGTCCAACGAAAGCTTTGAGCGATGCTGTACCTGAGAAGCTTTGGACTGGAAAAGATGTAGATGTGAGTCATCTGAAAATCTTTGGTTGTTTGGCTTTTAGTTTGAAACCAAAACAGAAGCGACGCAAACTAGACATGAAAACGGAACCGACGATATTTATTGGATATCCAGATAATCAGAAAGGATATCGTTTAATGAATCCGAAGACAAGGCAAATCACTACAGCGAGAAATGTACAATTTTTAGAAAATATTTTTCTTCAAGACGTGAAAAGTGACGATTCTGTCGTACGCTTAAGCCTGGATTCAGAGTCGATTGTTCAGTCTAGTGTACGCAATGACAGCAACAGTGGAGCTGGAACTTCGGAGGCGCATGACAACAGTTCGTCAAGTGACTTTGTCAACCAGGAGAGTGTACCGAATGCACCAGAGCAGAGAGTACCTGAAGAGGAAGTTGCTGAAGAGGAAGTGACGTTACCTCAACCGATTGAAAGGAGGTATCCTCAAAGGGAGCGTAAGCCAGTCGATCGTTATGGCTGTAACGTCATGTACGCGATGGAAAGCGTGATCGATGACGATCCATTAACTGTAGAAGAAGCGTTGGCGAGGCCTGATAGTGATTTGTGGCAGAAGGCGATGGACGACGAGCTACAATCACTGAAGGAGAATCAAACCTGGAAGTTAGTCGACCGTCCAGTTGATAAGAAGCCAATACAATGCAAATGGGTATTCAAAGTCAAGAGAGACAGCGATGGCAAGGTAACCAAGTACAAAGCTAGATTGGTAGCCAAAGGTTTCACGCAGGTACGTGGCGTTGACTATGGTGAAACTTATTCTCCTGTAGTTAGAAGCTCTACATTGCGAATGTTATTTTCACTAGCGGTTGAATACGATTGGTTTATTGATCAATGGGATGTTACTACTGCTTTCTTATACGGAAAAATTAAAGAAGACATTTATATGCTCCAGCCTAAAGGAGCAGTAGCCAAAGGTCAAGAAACCAAAGTATGCAAGCTTCAGCGATCATTGTATGGGTTGAAACAAGCATCGAATGCTTGGTTCAACGAATTGGACAAAGAGATGCTAGCGTTAGGTTTTATTCAGTCAATACAAGAACCGTGTTTGTACCAGAAGCATCTTAAAAATAACAAGAGGCTAGTGGTAGTAATTTATGTTGATGACATTTTCGTATTTGGGAATTGTGAACGCGAAAAGCAAAAATTAAAAACTGGTTTGCTGGAAAAGTTCAAAGTGAAAGATCTAGGCGCGGCTAGACATGTTTTAGGAATGCGACTGAGGCGGGATAAAGATATTATTCATCTTGATCAGGAGCAGTTCATCTTAAATATATTGAACGACTTTAACATGACTGATGCGAAACCGGTTAGTACTCCAATGGAGGTGGGAATCAAGCTCGAAAAGTCAGCTGATTCGCACTGTAATCTGCCATATCAAAGTTTGATAGGATGTCTTAATTATTTAGCCTGTAATACGCGGCCGGACATAGCGCATGCAGTAAGTGCACTTTCGCAGTTTAATTCGTGTTACGATGAAACACACTTTAAATGTGCAAAGCGAGTCCTTAGGTATTTGAAGGGTACGTCTAACCTCTGTCTTACCTTTAAGAAGTCGGGGGATTTAGACTTACGAGGCTATGTAGACGCAGATTGGGGTGGAGCGCTAGATAGAAAATCTTTCACTGGTCTAATTTTTAAATTAGGTAAGAATGTCGTGACATGGGAGAGTAGGAAGCAGGCTACCGTATCCTTGTCCTCCACAGAAGCAGAATACGTAGGACTTAGTCAGGCTTCAAAGGAAGCGCTTTACCTACGTAGTTTACTGGACAGTCTTCTTTTGACTGTAGATAGTAAAAAGGCGGTTGTAATCTACAACGACAACCAGTCTGCGCACAAAATTGCAACTAACAAAATGATGCATAACAGAACAAAGCATATTGACATAAAGTATCATTTTATACGGGAATGTGTTCTGAAAAATCATGTAGAGATCAGGTACATGGCAACCGATAAAATGATAGCTGACATTCTAACTAAGTCCGTGCACAGCCCGAAACTGAAAGAGTTTTTAGGACAGTTTTCTTTGATAAATTATTCTAATAAGGGGGCGGACGTATAGTTGTTGTTATAATTGTTTTATGTTTGAATTGTTTTGTGTAGGTATTAGATTAATTTATTTTTCTTGATGGTTATGCGGTTATTCATTTGTTAGGTTTAGGTTTTGTATGTTTTGTTTTATTTGTAAAATAATGTCAAGAGTACAGGCAAGCACTGCGTGTTTCATAACTTGTCTGTATGTGTGTATGTCTCTAACATGTAATAGATTAAGGGGGCGTATTAGAGGCTGTATAGCGCCTGATTATATACTGGCTGTAATCTATTTACAAGTACATTAGAGTTTAAACGGTTGTCTAAGCAACATCGAATGTTTTGCTTAGACATGACAACAATAACATTGTATCGTGATTGAGAGACTGACGTGCGTACACACGTCAGGGCCTGTTTTTATAGTTTTCCTTTAATATACATATTTACTGTTAAATCTGGCTGCTCATTTCCACATAATCTCATTTTAGGCATTCCAGTGTTTCATTATGGAAGTTAAATCAAATCTAACCTTGTTTAGCGCCCAAGAACCACCTCTTGTCTTTTTGCTGGAGTCCATGATATTTTCTAGCAAGATAGAAGATTCATTCTCATTTTCACACCATCTTTAGCCATCCGTGGCACTCTCAAATCGAGTCTCAAGCTTCACTCATAACCAGAATGATTTCAAAGTAACTTTCAATAAACCTGGACGCGAAAATACAAGACCCTCTAGATTTGTAACAGTAATTTAGCAAAAGTCAGGGAACCGAAACGAATTGTGGAAGAGTACGGCATAAGTTAATTACACTAATGAACAAGGGAAGAAGGTGCGCTCAAAAAAATCCACCCCAAGATCACTCCAAATTCTTTAGTACGACGTTCAGCGCGGTTCATTAGCGCCTAGAGTTTCAGGGAGGCTCACATACGCGGGGAATTTGCTGTAAACATTTAACGTGACGTGTTGTATACACCAGTAGATACGTCTAGCACGAAAGCGTACAAAAGTCGCGTCGCGCGCGAGTCAGATTGCCCGTCTTTTTCTTACTATTCGTTTTAGAAAGAGATGGGTAATCTATCTCGCGCGCGACGCGACTTTCGTATGCTTTCGTGCTAGACATACAGCGTGGCTAGATAAGTGACATATACTTCGAAGCGTTTCGATGTCAACATACGCTTGCTCCACTAGATCATGACATGTGGTTTTTTGTATATAGGCTTATGTCAACCCCATACAATTTCGTTCCATTCTCTTAGCATTTTCGATGTCAAAAGTGACTTTCTCTAGCTACTAGGGGTCTAAAGCATTGGCAAAAATATACACATAAATATTTAAATACTGTGTTGGCCACAAGTGGATAATGTTGTATTAAAAAAATATTTGCGAATAAATGTGGTGAAGTAAACCCTTGCCAAAATACGGGGGTCAGCAGTGGAGACGCTGAACGTACCTATATATATATGTTCGGCATGATCTACAAGAGATGTACTGCAAAATAACAGATTTTTCGAAACTTGTTGGTTGGTTAGTTTGGAGATTCATTTATTTTTATTATCTTTAATTAACCGTCTCTATAAAAATAAGTAGGTTCTCAATTCGTCAGTTTATAATAAAGTAACGTCAACGAGGATGACAAACATAAAACGGAATTCCAAATATGTGAATTACTCGACATCCAGTATAAGTTAGATTATTATTATTTTATGTTACTTTCTACCGCCATGTAGGACGATGGAGGGGTATAGAGTAGCTCCTTCATTAGTGACCCGGCCGGGGGGTGTAAACTATATGGACCACACTTTGTGTCGCCTTGAAAGGGCTCTAATCAATTATCAATGTAGGTCTCTCTTGGATAAAACGGTTTTTAAATTATCAACCTAATCATCATTAAATTTCTGGGCGCAATTTAATGAATGAGTGTTCGGAATCGTGTGTATAATGAGGTAGAAACACAAAAGATTATCCAAATATAATATCTGATTAATATACATTTTAGGTTTTTACTCGCAGGCGAGGTGATCCTAACGGCGGACCCCGTAGCGTGCCGCATGCGTTTAAAGCTTAAGTATCGTTTTATATATTTCCAATTGTCTTTATGTCGGGCGGGGATCGGGGTGGCCTATGCTTTTAGATTTGTAATAGTGCACTCAGCGCACAGCATAAGAACGAATTTATTCAACTGTGGCAAGTCTCTTATATTTATAGTCCAACGCTTCGACGGCTGCAGATGCCTCTGTCGTTGCCCGTTGGCAACATACCCCCGAATATAAAGATCTGTTGGAAAATAGAGACATTACAATAGTTCTTGTTCGGAAATTACATTTACGGGAATAAGTGGTAAATGGGGATATTAAGGCTCCGTCAATATCTTTCTAGTTCTTCGCATTGTTCCTTATAAACGAGGGAAAGGAAATGTGTGGAGTCCATTTAAATTGTTGTTTTATTGTAATGTATTACAATATTTTTTCCAATAAGTAAAAAATACGTATTTATGCCGACATAATATGTTATTGCTGACGATCGTGTCATCGTGCATTAGGTAGGCTTCAAATTCAGATGAACAAAAATAACGATCACTATGGAAATCCCAGTCAGATGCGGGGTCAGTAAGAGAGGCCTTTGCCCAGCAGTGGAATACAAAATATAGGCTAACGTAAGTAAGAATATTAATATAATTTAAGCAGTTGTTTGCACATCACTTTTAAAAGCGTAGCGTAAATAAACAGACAGACAAAATATATTCTATAAACAATATCACAACATTTTCCACGTAACTCATAGCATATTCTGGTTTGATATCATTTTAATTACTCACTGTAGGCTGAGAAGTTGAGTCTGTTACAAATAATAATTAATTACAAACAAAAGCTCTTGACACCTGCTCCAATTTACTTCTGTAAAGTTATGTTATTATATATTATTACGTTATTGACTTCTAAGTCACATTATTCATTGTGCAGTGTAATTTCGTAATTATTTCTTAAAGGTTTTCCAATGTGCGATACACATCGATGTTTCAAAGTGTTATAACTAAAAATAACTTCAAAGTTTTCGAAATATTTTCACCATAATTTTGTAGACATTCGTGATAGTCTCTATTCCATCTTATGTAGGTACCTATGCAAAGCAACCAGCATGTAAACAAATATTAAGGTATCTCAAGCATAACTAGTATATTTTTTATCGAGGGACTAAACTAAGCCAATATATACCCGAGGTGGTTAGCCACCCGAGCGTCAGCGAGGGTGTCTATTTATCCGAGGGTTTATATTGGCTTTTAGTCTCGAGGTGAAAACTCTATTTTTCACTTCAATTGCGAGAAAAAATAGTCAGTTTAGTACAAAAAGATTTAATAAAAAATAAATTATCAATTATGTATTTTGCTCTTTGCTCGACATCATAATTTTCACTATCACTTGACGACAGTGTGAGAATAATCAATTTATTTTAATCGTTTACGATTTACGCTCTACAACAATTCCAAAGTTTTCGCGGTATTTTTTTTTCCAACCAGACACAGATATAACAAAATCGCATCGGCGAAATGGTCCACACACAAACTGAAAAAAATAGAATGGCGCCACCTTCTATGCAGAAAAAGCATAGAACTAAGTCCACGTAGACTAAGAACGTAACATTTCCGTCATGAAAATGGTCCACACACAAGCATACTTTTTTTATTTTGTTTCCGCATTACAACGATCTGTAAGTTTATTTATTGTGATTGTTAAATTATTTTTATCATCGTTTCGTGTGATAATTTTTAAATGTGGTTTAAAGAGTGGTAATGAAATTCCTTCACTTATTGAAAATTTACTTTATGCCAAAAACTAAGCAAGTACTGGCTGTTTGAGTTTATCTAAGTCACTCAAAGTAAATTAAAAAAATATTACTTTTACTCCCTAGGGACTAAGTACTCACTTTAGCCCCGCCTCGTAAGGCTATATTGACCTACTTTTAGAGCATGAGAAGTGAAAAAGTATTTTATGAAAGGTGGTTAGAATATGTACACTATCGTTAGATGAAATTAGATCTAACAACAGTCGGCGCGTGTGCTGAAAAAAAAAGTAAAAACTAAAACCCAACTACGACAAAAATCGACGCTTAAAAAATAAGAAACTAATAACTGTAACGTACAGTCTATTTCATGAATATAATTTAATGAATCAGGCGTTACTTTGCGGAAACCATATTAATAAACAAAAAGCCTTGCTACTCCGCTACCACACGTGCAAGACTGCCAACTTGACAGAAAGTTTGGCTGCCTTACACGTGTGGTAAACACAGTAAGCTAGGTAAACCTTTTTGTTTATGCATGTATTTTCCTTTACTTAATTTGTAAATTACTCAAATTTTTTACCCCACTACGGCAAAGCCAAAGAAGAGTTATGATTTTGTATCAACCCGTTTTTCCCGCGAGTGTAGGTAATTAAGGCAATTGAGTGTCGAAATCGAAAGTGAAAGAGTTCATAGAAAAACATCCGGCTTTTTGTCCGTATTTTTAAATTTATAAGTGGTAATCTTCTTCCTACATAGACTTATTATTAATATAGGCAAAAGTGAAGCGAGATCGTCAGAGCTGTCTTCCCGGCTGTCTCGTCTCTCACATTATTAACGGGAGCACGTATAACCTCTTCTAATGATACCTTCTTAGACAGAGGGTACCGTTTAACCTTTCAACTTGTAACATAATGGGAAGGTAGTAACTGGTAGCTACTAATAGCGTGTTGCTTGGCCTGTTAAGGTTATTGTAGAGTGTGATAACGCCACTCTGTGAGTCGAAGGGAGTCGGGAAGACTCGGGTAGAGTCGGGAACAGTCGGTAAAGGGCCGTACGGCGAGTAATGCGCCCATCATTCCATGTAAATTGAATCACGTCTCTCATCTGCTCACGTGAGTGTCTCCCCGGTCGCATTCGCGACGCCGTGTTTTATAAAATACCTACACGCTAACTGAATTTCACAGTGCTCAGCTGCATTTAATTGAAACAGGAGGTAAGTGCGGTTTAGGTTTCTGAACTTAAAGAGTCGGCACCATGACCATTTTAATTATGAATTAAATAGAACACATTTTTATAACAAATTGCATTGCATACTAAATTTTTCGGCTTAAACTGCGCGTATGATAAAGCTGGAGGTCGGCTCTACACTTAAGCCAAAATAAGGGACGCAGTTATACGTTAAAGTGAGATGAAAATACATGACGTTCACTCTATCGTATAATCGCCCTTAGAGCCTATTGGTTCCGTTGAAATCAACGTGTGGAACCGGGGCATATCCATTCTCTGTCACGTGACTTTTTGAGAATCAATAAATTGTGCCTAGATGCTATGGCGATCATGTGACCAATTTATATTTTAATACTTTTGAATTACCGAAGTGTTCCTATTAAGGTTCATTTTACCTTGCACTTGCATTGAAGCGTTGGGGAGAAGGCTTTACTCAGCAGTGGGACATAATGGGCTCATAATAACAAGCAAACAAGCCTTGCAAGAAATCCTAATAACAGAAGTAGAAAATACCTTCGTATCTTCTAAATCTGCACCTTTTGCAAATCACATTCCTTATTAAGGAGGTGCAGTATGAATCATAGCAGCGGCAGCGACACTGGTTTATTTTTTATTTCACAGCTGCTAAAAAAATACCATCTGCTCGAAAAATGATTTATCACCCCGCACGCAGCCTACTCGTATACACCCAAAATAAACGCGACCAAACTATGCTATTGTTTCCATTTTAGAAGGGGCCAGATTTTTGAAAGCAAATATGTTAAAATGCCACTCGAAAATGATGAAAAATTGTGCAAAATTTGAAATATGAACATTAAAAGAAAATTACAGCATTAATTAATCTAGTTTTAGTTTAGATTTATCTTGTATATTTATATTTATTTTATCCATACCTAGTTGGTTTTTTTTAAGAATTAAAGTATGTAATCACTTTGAACGTTAATAAATAAGTCACTCGTTATCATTAATCTGGTCAACTAGTCGAAAGTTTATTAATTTGAGCTGTAGTTTTGCAGTAATACACAGAATTATACCACTCTCTACTAGTACTTTCGAGTGACTTGCTTTAAAAAATCGGGCCCCAGTACGGTGAAATTACTATACTTTTTGATATGCACCGGTCGTTAAAACGCCTATTCAAATCAAATTTTTACCACTAACTGAGTTACCAGGAAAACAAAAGCTATGTGGCGTCGATTGTTTAATCGGTCTGACAGTATTGACCGCTTTTCTACATTGAATCAAATCGCTGGAAATTTCCAATAAAAATATTATTACAACCAAATTTAAATTCACCTCCTTGGAAAGTATTTCATTTTTTTTTCAAATGTCAGTGGCGGCCTGTGTCTTGGTTAGAACAATTCTATATTTGAACAAATGTTTGTTTGGACTTAAAGTAGGCATAAGTGGTCACTTCTATTACCTATTTCACTTCGTCGCCTTTTTCGTCGCAGGCTGGGATTTTGAACAGATTTTTTACTTTTAAGTAAGTATTAGCTAGGTTTAAGATATTTTCAAGTTTTGTTCTATTTTATTGCTCTGTAGTAGTTTTACAAATAAATCTAAAATCATTATCACTAGCATGAAAACAACCAACGACGTATGTGTACCAAATTATTTGATAAAATAAAGTTTTCAGGTGCCTGGTTTTTTTATACGACAAGGAAGGCAAACGAGAAATAACGTCCAGAGGTTGGAGCTGTCGGAAAACAAATGAACTGTCCTATGTGTATGGCATAGTGAAAGATATTGATTTAGACATTGAAGATGAGGTAATAAAAGATGAATTACAGTGTGATGTGGAAATTATAGACGCAAAGAGGCTTAACAAAAGAGATAAGGATGGAAAATGGATAAAAAGTGAAAAAGCGCGCTTACGGTTTAAAGGCTCAGATTTGCCGCCATATGTTTATGCATATGGTTTAAGGATGGAAGTCGAGCCTTACGTATTCCCCGTGACACAGTGCAGCAAGTGCTGGAAGTTTGGCCATATTAAAAATTTTTGCCCATCCAGAGAGCCAATATGTCCTAAATGCGGTGCGAACCATGAAAACTGTGAAACCAGCGTTTTTAAATGCGTAAATTGTAAAGGGAACCATATGTCTGTGGTGAAAAGCCTCTGCCCTGCATTTCACAGGGAAAAAAAAGTTAGAGAGATTATGGCCGAGTACAAATGTACCTACAAAATGGCTCTGCTTAAAATTCAGGAAAGGGTACCAGAACAAGAGCCAGTAGTGCATTTAGATAATAGCGAAGACTCTGAAGACAATCCGAAGGATGAAACGGTAATTCTCAAAAATTCCATGCCACACTCATCACGCCAAACATATACAGATGCCTTAAAAGGCAAGTCAAATACCAATAAAAGCAAGAAAAGTGGCAATCAAAAGGCGAAACTAAACAAGGGGAAAAAAGTAAGACAAATATGCAAGATAACAACACCAAAGACTTTGACACTGAGAATAGTGAGAATCCAGAGGGGGAGAGGGGGCCACATAGCCAACAAAACAACAGCAGCCATACTGACGCACGAAAGGATAAAAAGGATAATGGGCTGTTCCGCAGATTCTTAGGAAAAATGAAGGAAATTTTATTGTCTAAGGATAATTGGGAAGAAAAAATACGTAAGGCTGTCATATACATTTTTGAAGAAGTAAAGTTAATTTTTAATGAATATTTGAATATGGATGCCCTGCTTAGCCTTTTAAACTTCACTCGCAATGGCCAATAATCATGAATCTGATATTTTGAATATTGTTCAATGGAATGCTCACAGCGTCAAAGCAAAGTTGAAGGAGTTGGAGAATATCTTAATTCAAGACAAAATTCATATAGGTTTCATAAGCGAGACCTGGCTATCTGAACAGGACCACATTAATCTAAGTAACTACAATGTATTGAGAGTGGACAGGGATGATGCTTACGGTGGGGTGTGTGTGCTTTCCCACAAATCTATTAAGGTGTTTCCTTATCCCTATGACTCACCTAACTCTAGCCTTGAAGTACAGATTGTAACTATCGAAAATGTTAGTGGGCTAAAACATATAATATCTATATACTGTCCAAATCCTCAAAGCGTTACACAAAGTGATTGGGATAGTATTTTTGAAATATTCAATAAGGAGACCATTATACTCGGAGACATGAACGCACACCACTTGTTATGGTCATATAAAACGGATTCCAAAGGCGAAAAGTTGTATAAGGCAATGTTTGAGCACAATTACATTTGTCTGAATAGCGGGGCGTACACGAGAATCAGAATGGCTAATGGCCAGTTGCAGCAATCTTCTCCTGATGTGACATTTGCATCAACGGACGTTTCAATTAAATGCACATGGATGGTCTCTAATGAGTCTCTCAGCAGTGATCACTTAATAATCAAAATGAAATTTGGCTACAAAAAAACAAACATACCTATTTTAAGAAGAAATTTTAAAAAAGCTAATTGGAAGGAATATAGAGATAAATCAAGCTCCTTTTTTGACCAGCAACAATTGTCACTAAGTGTTCAGCAAAATTATGACCTCTTTGTGACTGGCGTCGAAACCTCAGCGGATAAGACTATACCGTGGATAAAGCTATCTCAAGACCCTACAAACAAATTCTCTCCCAAGTCATATTGGTGTTCAGAGATCTCCGAAGCAGTAGCACAAAGACGACTTGCATTAAGAAATTTTAGAAGGAATCCAACTCCTAGCAATTTAAGTATTTTGCAAATAAAAATTTCAAAAGCTCAACAGTTAATTAGGAAAAAAAGGTCAAAAGCATGGAGAGAATTTTGTACAAACATTGAAACCGAGACTTCACCTTCAGAGATGTGGAGAAAAATGAGATGGGTGAAGGGGAAACCAATGGGTGTTAATGCTATTGATCCAGCGAAGGCATCAGAACTGCTCCAATCATTGACACCAGATTTCGTCGAGGAACCTCAACCGCTACTCGCTGATAGTCTCGGTAGCATCTTAGAGAGAAGGGTCACTATGCCAGAACTTATTAACTCGCTCAAGCGCAAAGATACTGCTCCAGGTGCTGATAATCGTATTCTATGATTAAAAATTTATCAAGTTCAGGCAAAGCTACACTTTTGTATATCTACAACCTAATTCTGATGACTGGTGACGTGCCTGCACAGTGGCGAAGTATTAGGGTGGTTCCAATACCTAAACCTGGTCAACCATCTTCACTGAGACCCATCTCTCTGATATCTTGTCCGTGTAAGGTGTTTCATTATATTATCATGAAAAGACTTGAGTGGTATGTTGAAAGTCAATGTCTTCTGTCGCCATCAACAATTGGTTTTAGGAGAGCAAAGTCTTGTATGGATAATTTGGTACGTTTAGTCTCTACCATACAGATAGGTTTTTCTAAGAAAACAGCGGTTGTTGCTTGTTTTCTCGATATAGAGAACGCCTATAATAAAGTAAACGTAAACTTTCTTGTGGGCGTGTTGGAGAGTATAGGAGTTGGAAAGAAGATATGCCAATATCTGTGGTCGTTTTTGTCCACCAGAAAACTTCATGTCCTTGGCTTAGATGGTAAAATTGCGGAAAGACATACGAATTTAGGGCTAGCCCAAGGTGATCCATTGTCGCCTTTACTCTTCAACATCGTCACAATGGATATTTGCAAAAAGATAACTAATGTATCAATATCTCAATATGCAGACGATTTTGTCCTGTATAAGATTGTGGATGAAGGCTTTAGTTCTGCTGTTGCCAACGTTAATACTAGTTTAGAACTTGTTATAAAGCTGCTAAATGATATGGGTTTGTCACTGTCGGATAAAAAATCAAAAGTTTGTATCTTTAGCAGAAGTAGAAAACAATATGAAAATTTGGAAATAAGAATAAATGATAATTTAGTTAATGTAGTTAAGAAAATCAAATATCTTGGCCTGTGGTTAGATTCTTCACTTCGTTGGGGTTTGCACATTAAAGAAATTTGTTTAAAAGCCTACAAATACATTAATATTTTAAAAATCCTCGCAGGCACTTCTTGGGGCGTTCACCCAACGCACCTTAGACGTTTATATATCTCTTTGATCAGAAGTAGAATAGACTATGGTGGCTTCTTATTTGGTTCATGTGCAAACTCTCACTTAGATAAGCTAAATATTCTACAAAATCGTGCACTGCGAATTTGTGGAGGTTTTATTCGGAGCACTCCAATTCATGTGATGCAGAACGAACTGTGCTTGCCGCCTCTATGTGTCCGCCGACAGTGGCTGGCGTCTAGGTACCTTTTCAGAGTTGGTTCTGCATCACAGGATGAGACTATGGAACTCTTGCAACAATTGTCTGCACAGTGCGAACTTAGCTATTGGGTTAACAAAGTCAAGCCAATGCTTGTTACAGTGAACAATTCTTTCAAAGATATAGATATGCACAGAAGTCCAATATTAAGTATGTATTCAATAGGGATATGGGTATCATATATTGACATTCAAGCTTGCGTTAAATATTTTATGGATTTTATAAGCGAACCAAAAAGAAATGTACCAACTGATAGCCTTAAAAATGCTGTAATCCAAATGCTTTCTCAAACATATGCTGGCTTCCATAAATTGTTTACGGATGGATCCAAGAAAAGTGGTGTTGGTGCTGCATTTTTTGATCCACAATTAAGCACGTCTAAGCAGCTTAAATTAGATTCAAGAATCTGTATCATGAGGGCTGAGCTAGTAGCCATCTACGAAGCTTTGTTGTATGCTCAGACTATTGAAAAAGACAGGGTGGTTATACTGTCAGACTCAAGGAGTGCACTCCAGCATCTGGCTCGGTGTGTCTCGGGCTCCCGAGGAATGCCGATAGCCTATGATATTTTAAAACTAATATTCTCCTTGCAATGTAGCCACATTCAAATTGTATTGCAATGGATTCCATCTCATGTAGGAGTATCTGGGAACGAGCACGTGGATAGGTTAGCTGGTTTAGCAGTCACGAGGGGTAATGAATGTTTGTGTAAGCCCTATGGTACTGAACTAATGCAATTAGCTAAGGAGAAATGCTATTTAAAATGGCAAGAACTGTTCACCACTGCTTCCATGGCAAAAGGCATTTGGTACAGTACCATAGAGAACAAGGTCTTCAAGGTTCCCTGGTTTGATCATGCCGGCCTATCCAGGGATCTGCTCGTGCCAGCATTTCGTGTGCGATCTGGTCACATTCCAGTAAATAGTTTTTTGTATTTAATGAGAGTTATACAATCACCCTCGTGTGCTCACTGTAATAAAACTGAGGACCTTATTCATTTTCTGTTGGAATGTGACCATAATAAAGACATCCGTAAAAGGTATCTGGATGGTATGAAATTGTATAGTGGAGGTGTTAATGTGATCCTGAGTTGCCCTTTGTCAGATGACGCAATACTATTGTATAAATTTGTAAGACACGTCTTTGGCTCCAGAGCCTCGGACTCTGGGCAAGGCAGAGTATGAATTAGGTACCTGTGGTTTCCCATGAGGCTGACATAGTCACCATTGGTGCACTGAAGCCTCGTTAAAATGTTAGATTAAAAAAAAAAAAAAAAAAAGGCAAACGAGCAAGTGGTTCACCCAGTAGAAGGTGAACACCATCAGACCATCACCCATGGAACCCATGCCACACTAGAGGATTACAGGTGCGTTGCCAGCCTAGAAGCCTAAGATAGAGTACCTCATCTGCCAGAAATTTCACCAGATACTGAAACACATGACTTTTTTTATCCTAAAAACAAAAACTCAACGTTATAAAAAGCCACGTGAAAAAGCTAGTCCTTAATATATGTAACGACACTGTTTGTATTCAGAAAGTGCCATCGTGAAAAACTTAGACATCGCAATATCTCACGTAACAACAGTGTTCATCGCAGAAGAAGCGTAGCCGTGGGAAATATATAATATCAGTGCTGACACAGAAAGTTCCGTCGAGCACCAATAGTTAGTAAAACAAAGACGGATAAGTTGAAGGCGAATGGATCCCGATCCGCGCTGCATCGGAAACGGAGAGCTCGCTTTGTTCGTAAACAATGTACGGTGCAGCGGACTACGATATTCTCGATAAAACTTATTTTAAATAAAACATTATTTGGTCTACTGATTCGCGGAATCTAGATTGAGGGATTGCGCGCTCCTGGATATTGGTAAGTTACCAGTAGATTTATACGTTTTTCTTCAATTTCTTGCTCTTTTATTTATTGGACTCCAGATAGTTAATTAAAGAAGTTAGTTAGTTAATCACGCTTTTATTCTAACAGCTGTCGAGACAGTTGGCCGTAGCTGCATCGATTAAAGAGTTTTATCAAGGACCTAGTGCGGAGTCCGAGGGCCCTGGGGCTGCGACCCTCAATCAAATCAAATCGAGTACTAAGCTAATTTATAAATACGTGCATAGAGATCTTATGTATGTATTTATTAGCACTATGTAGCGCCAGGTGACATACATATAACCAATATTTTAATTCATCATCATCATCATCTCAGCCATTACAAGTCCACTGCTGGACATAGGCCTCTCCTTTAGATCTCCAATAAGACCGGTTGGAAGCGGCTTGCATCCAGCGCGATCCTATCAACGCGATATTTTAATTCTATGGCCTGTATTTTTCGTTTTTATTTCAATCTGCATTAGGTACATTATTCATCTCATCTCCATCCTACATAAGTCCCACTGCTGGGCACAGACCTCCTCTCAGAATGAGAGGGCTTGGGCTATAGTAGCCTGGGCTCGAACCCAAGACCCTCTGCTCGAGGGTCACAGGTCAAACCACTAGGCTACAACGGGTCTTTAGGAGCATTATTACTTTTACAAATGTACAGTCTTTCTGATAAATCATTTTGAATTAAGTTATGTGCTTTTTCAATTAAAAAGTTAAATAACGGCGTAATCCGGCTTATACTTGGCCTGGCACATACCCTTGACGCTACAGCGGGACAATGCGGCACGCATTTTTTCCAATACCTTTAGTCACACATGCACACACCTAAGGTAACATATAGGTATTATGTAACATAACTACTTACAAACAATTAAGTACGTACTAATTTTCAATATTTTAAACTATGAATAGCAATACGTATATGTAAACCATTCAAACGCTAAGTGGGTCCGCAGGATAAGAGAAAAAAAAGTACTTCATAAAAGTTCAAAGCTGAAATAATAGGAATTCGAATAATGCTCATAAAACCCTATTCGATATTATTGTCTCACACTGAAGCGAAGAGAGACTGCTCGGAATCGGTTAATCGATTTACCTCACCCGCTTTTTGCCAATTATTCTGTCCTACTTCGAAAAGTTTTCTTTTCATCAGTTGATGAATAATGAAAATATTTAATTCTTAGCCTTGTAGGTACTAAGAATTACACAAGATATCACTTAAAGCTCTCAAAGAATTTTATTACATTATCCACGTCTCCTATCTGTACATTACTCTCAATTCTGTGATAATGGCAAAGACTGCAGAAATGGTACCTACATTAGGGGCAAATTAAATTACCTGCCTCTCGCGCCTTGGATGGATGGCTGAGTAGCCAATTTCGAGCACCAATATCATATGAAAAAGGTTATCTTCCGAAAAGTAGCGATTCTGTTTTAAGCTCTTTGATACTTAAAATATTAGACACAATTCTTTATATTAAGTACTACTACGAAAAAGAAGACATTAATAGATATTAACCATAATATTTTAATGAGTACTTGAATAATAATAATGTTCTATCTATTTTGAAAGAACATTATGACTCATTTTAGTAGAGATTAAAACATCTCTTAATTAAAATACAGCGAATATCTAGATTCATCTGTAATAATTTGAAACGAAATTATTACGAACTCTTTCACTTTCCTTTAATTAATCTTCTTTTTGGTCGCATTCAAACGTTCGTTTTTCCGATTAATAATATAAGTCAAGCAGTTCTTTGAGCCCGCACTCTAACTCTCGATTAAAGCTTTTATCGGAGGACTGATTAAGTGTCGAGGCCAGGATGGATTTATTGTAAAAGTTGGCCGTTCAGTGAGGTTAGTGATTCAAGCCCGCACACTTCACTCGAATAATTGTCTACGTGATCGGAATGGAACCTTCCCGCCGCCTTTAATAAGACCAGAATCAGATAGAGCCGCCCAGCCCCAGGTGCGCTCGCTCAGCCGCACTTGTGAGCGAAAATGCTTTAAAATTGGCACCCTCACGCACCACGAGGAAACATTCCCCTCGAAAAACATTAAGTAGGTACTTACGCGCGTTACGTCACCTCCTCGTACATAGAAGCGAGTGAAACAAAAATAGTCTTCCACAAAACATCTCCGCCATAATGCCCCGCAACATATTCGTTTTAATCTTACAGAATGCCGCATAAACGTTTCAATACATATTAACAAATACGTAGGTATACCGCCCAACCCTCCCAAAGAAAATATGAGACGTTTACTTACAGGATACATTTTCTCTACGAATATTTTCGCATGATACAAGGCCGAAATTATTGTAAATACGTTTTTTTATTGCCAAAATTTGTCTCTATCTCGCCGTAATATCACAAACATGTACTTACAATTTATTCCGCAATATGTAGGTGGGGGATAAATCTTTAACCTTAATAATGTACTAAAGCGGTCTCTGCTCCTTCCACATGATGCAATGAATCACTCGAACTCTTATTTACTGCAGCTATTGTGTGCCTTCGGCCGGTCATAATTTACCTTATTAATATATTACTCAAAAATACGTAAGTGTTATACAAATATTTTGGTCGATTTTAGCAAGTATCTATACCTACTGAGGGAAGTCAATATAAAATGTATTTCAATAAAATAATGTTATATGTACGTTTTCATGTGTTTTTCGCAAATTTATTACTTTCGTTAGAATCGACAGTTAAGTATGTACATAAGGCTGTCATTAATCCATCAAACACTCGCATGGAAATCATGTGAGTGGATACAAGCGTAGGTACCTCTTCTAGGGTTCCTTAGTTGAAATAGAGAAAACTTATCCCCTATATGTTTTGTCTGCAACTTAGCTCAGATACTAACTGTTAGCATGCTTTAATTTGGTGTTTGAATAAATTTCAAAAAACTTGAGGTAACCTCCGGTGCACTGTACCTACTGCACTTAAGCCGTACTCAGCCGGTTTCGTTACTTTAGGGGTATTAGATACAATACTGATACTTTTCTATTTGTGTCACAACGTAATTTCGAGTGTTGGTGTTGGCGATAAAATTTAGAACCCACGCACTACACAAGTACAGTCACCAAATTATGTAGGTTAAATTGGCTAAGTAAAGTTTTTTGAAGAGGTGCAAATTCTATCGCTGTAATATTCTGAGGTTAGGTCGTCGTAATATTCTTAAAAAACATACTGCTAACACTGATTATACGGAAACGCAAATAACCAGAACCGCAGTATTATTTTTTGAGAAGTAGGTAGTTTTTTTTAATTCTAAACTAGTTCTAGGCACGACGCTTATCAGCCATTAAATCTCACAAATATCATATCGACTACTTAAAAAAATATTTGTAATTAATAATAGGAAACAAAAATAAAAGAGCTGCAGTTCCTCGATTATTACGTCATGGACTGTTGAAAAAAAAACAGAATTTGCACCTCTTCAAAAAGCAAATTCGCTTGCTCACATCAAAAGGTCAGATCTATGTGTGTAGGTGTGTATGTGTACACACAAATGTAGGCGTGACAAAATAGCTAAAGTGCTATAAAAGATATATGAAAACCAATCGTATCGCAAAGAAGAAGCTCTACCTCAATCATAATTTTCCTTTACTGACCTTCACTATTGCGCGGTATTATGAGTGAGTACCTACAAGGCTATTAGTTATACACATCCCATTGTTAGTTGGAGCCCTTTTCCGCTCGAGTTGACGACTAAAATGAGCATTTTATCTCTAGTGGTACTTTGATCATTGTATTTAACTAATTTACTTACTTTTGACAAATATGAGACAATGTAGGTAGGTAGGTACAAGGTATCTTCTAAACGAGTAAAAAATGGAACTTCTTTTAATTCTAATAGACATTGATTATTGAGTACACATTTTCCTTTATACCCACAATTAGGTTACGACAATGTCCAGTAGGTAATTGGACAAGTGCCTAAGGTATATATACTAATCCATACCTACTAATGTTGTAAATGCGAAAGTGTGTCTGTCTGTCAGTCTGTCGGTCAGATCCTCTTCACGTTTAAACCGATGGACAGATTTAGTTGGAATTTGCAATAGAGATAGTTTGAGACCCGGGAAAGGGCATAGGATAACTTTTATCCCGGAAAATGACGTAGTTCCCATGGTATGGCGATAAGCGAATTCTGCGCAGACGGAGTCACAGGTAATATAGCTAGTTCTGTAAATTTAGAAACCAAATGTATACTCCACTGTATCCCCTCAAGCCATTTAGAAACAAGTGCTAGTGTAGCAAGTACGTGCACCATATCATTCCATTTCTTTCATCGCAAGGGGGCATTTAAGGCTACGAGGCAACGCGCAAAAGGTGTTCGACCTCGGTCCTTCCGTCGTAACTTACCCTACCGTGAATATAGGTATCAATAGGTCTTAAATAAATAATCAGAAACAAGGGCGGAAGGGCCTAAGTGCGGGACATTAACAAGGGTCCAGTCCAATTTTCGTCCTGTCCACGTTGATATATTGGGGCCGATGCGGCCGGCCCGCGCCGCGCCGACCGCTCGACGACACGACACAACACAACTCATTTACTTTTTCACTAGATTTCGTCTCCGAGAAATAATTGCGATGGTTAAATAGGCACATGGGTTTAGGTATGTCTACATGTTGTAACATGTGCCAGGCGAGCTTATTAGACACAAGTATGTAACACAGATCTGGCGATGTGATTGGTCCACTCTCAACCAATTAGGCGAGCGGACTTGTAATAATTTAATGTCACATTGCCGCTTTGTTGCGCTGATGGACGACAGGTTTAAGGGCGAGATGTTGTATATTAATCAATATGCGTCAACTTATTCCTCCATAATATAATAATAATATCTATGTGGATGTTAGTATAAAAAATCACCAATTTTTGTGATTTATTTACCTTCTTATATCTACATACATACATACATACATATATCACGTCTTTATCCCTTACGAGGTAGACAGAGCCTAAAGTAACAAAACCTTAAGGCCACGTTTTGCATGATTAAGGGCGTATCTATAGGTGGAAAGGGAAATCAAATAATCTAATCTAGTCATATCTAGTCTAATAAATCTAGTCATTAAATAGTAAATAGTAGGTAGGTACTTACCTGTAACATTATAGGGAGATAAAGTGCTCAACATACGGCTTTACCTACTGAGCATTTTCGTCATGGCATCTCCGCTTAACAAAAATGCATGTCATACCAAGGACCTTTACCTATATATCTTACCTATCTGATTATCTAGGTACCTACCTATGTTATTGTTTAGTGGTTAACCTGACAGAGGAAGAGAATATAGACTAAATGAATTACTTTATTATCCCAAAAAACGCCTCTAAACGCGCATACGCTGGTATTTCATAAAAATAAAACAGCCTAAACAAATAAATAATCTACCCTTATGCATCCCACTGCCGAGCACAGGCCTCATGCGAGGAGTGGACTACAACGCTCGAGCCCACTGCGGATTGGGGACATTGCCTTTATTCAGTTAAAATACATCTGAATTTCATACAAAATAATAAACGAATATTTATGAAGTAGACCCAAAGGGGTGATAGAATGGAAATCCGGCCATAAACTTGGAGTTAATGAGTCGGCTTAGCGTCCAAATAGATAAAAGGAATTATCATTCTTATTAAAAGACTATCTGGCTGCTGCGAGAAAGTCCGCCCGCCTCCCCACCCCCTCGCTCTCCGGGGAAACTTAAACTAGTTTAAGCTGGCGTTTTATTTTTATAATTTTATTTTCACTAACCAACCTTACTTATTTCAATACGGAGTCGCTGGCATGCAATTGCGAGCGGTTTTTCGTTTTTTCTCAGGTTCGTCGTTGATTAAAAAAGCGAGTCGGGAGCGGCGACGCGTTATGACTGTATGCGACATGAATCTGCCTATTAGATTCGTCGACTGTCATTTTTTTACGGTTCTCGTCGGTTATCCTGTCCTTGTTCCACCCAGTGCTTTGATTTCCTTCTGCATATGATATACAATTACAACCCTGAAGAATAGTGATTAAAGGCTTATCTCCTACCTACTAGCTTCTGCCCGCGACTTTATATGTATACTTATACTCTTAGTTTACGATCTTCTTTTATTTTAAACTAGCTTCTGCCCGCGACTTCGTCTGCGTAGAATTTTACATATAAACCTTCCTCCTGAATCACTCTATCTAATAAAAAAAACCGCATCAAAATCCGTTGCGTAGTTTTAAAGATTTAAGCATACATAGGGACAGACTGACAGACAGACAGACGGCGGAAAGTGACTTTGTTTTATACTATGTAGTGATACCTATACCATTAAATTCGTCATTTCATTAATTATTGATATTTAATTAATGCATTGTATTACGTGCGGCGTTGGCATGTTTTATACAAAACAAAGAATCTTACCCATCTCCCTTTCCAAATCTCTGGTTAGATACGGGTAATATAAATGTTTGAGCTAAGTAGGTACCTACACTATTATGGAAAGCTGTCGAGCTATCAATACCATCATAGACATCATAGTGAACAGTTCTAGGACGTCTAGGATTAGAACTACTATGAAAATGTCTCACTACGACAAGGTGCTATGTTAATTAAGCATTAGCGAGCTTACTACGATAACTATGATAATTGATAAGGTACCACCGGCCGGACACGTCAAATCGCCTGAAGTCGATTACTAGAAACTGAACATTTTATTGCAGGTCCCCCGGCACGCGGCGGCGGTGAACTCTGCACTTTAAATATTCAAAGAGTACCCAAACCGCCAAGCTTGCATTTTTCGAGTGTACTAAAGTCTGCTTCGTTTATATTAAAGACCTCTATCTATTCGTTTTATCCCTCAAGAAAATATGTTCCCACTCGTCGGCTCTTCATGCTTGCGCGCGGCCGCCCGCCACCTTCAGAGTTTGTAAAGAAAAATCTCATTAAGAACGTTTTTCAGAACATGTATCTCGTCATTAAGGTACACTTCAAATAAAAGTTACGCACAGAGTAGAGAAATGGCTTTAATTTTCATTTATTATTAGTAATCTGTCTGGGAGTAAAGAAAAAACTTAGAACGTAACAGTTGCTTCTCTTCCTGCGCCGATGGTAAAAGCCCATCGAGGGAATGGGCGAAAATCTTAGGAACCATGTTATATATTTTATTATAGGCGATGCGGATAGCAACCCATCTCTATTTTGATTCCCCGTACCATCTACGCCCACAATCATGCTAAACGTGGCCTTTAGGTGTTGTTGCCGCCCACTGAACATGAAACTTACAGGACCTTTCTAGCAAGTTGACAGACTTACCATTTGAACGTTTCTAAAGAAAGGTCATGTAAACATTGCTGTAATTTTAATTAAACATGTTCATTGAAACTTTCAAAAATGTTGCGATTGATGTTATATCAACATTACATATGAAAGTTTACTACTTAACTTTCAAGCAACATTGCTGTATTAACTTATTATAATATTCAGTTATTAAATTGCTACAATGTTATATTATAACATTGCAGATGAAACGTTGCAGCAATCTATATTTAACAACATGCATCACGGAACATTGCTATTACGTTGCAAACTAAACTTATTGAAATGTTTCACAATATTATTGCAGCAATATACTTTTTGCAACCTATAAAATTAAAAGTACCAAAAACGTCACAGTTTCAATGTTGCTACGAAATAACATTATAGACATTGCAGTTACCTCGTAAACAGAACTTATTGTAACTTTCAATATGATTATTGCAGCAATTTACATTTTGAAATATAAGTATTTTAATGTTGCTTCAACGACACATTTTATACGTTGTTGAAACTTTCATAAAAAACATTACAGGCAATTTGCAGTCAAAGTTATCTGAAACTTATGGTGTTATTATTGCAGCAATATTCTTTTTGCAACATATAAAATTTGAGGTATCATAAACGTCACAGTTTCAATGTTGCTGTGAAATAACACTATAGACATTGCAGGTACCTTGCAAACTGAACTTATTGAAACATTCAATATCATCATTGAATTAAATTACATCTTAGAATGTATATTTTCTAAACTGAAAAATGGAACTGAGAACATCATCTTCATGAAGTCTCTTAAAATACCAAAACCTTCTCCTAAATGAAACAAAGCCAGGAGTACTAAAAAACGTTTTATTGCCACAACACAATGGACTAAAATGCTTTCAAATTTGAAAGATATTTTGGAAAAAGTGTCAAAATCCAGGCGAAGATACGCAGCTGGACGGTACTTATAGATAACAATATTAATATTAGGACGGCAATTACCAACACACTAGGTACTCCGAATGAAAGCGACCCCAAGGTCACAAACTCGTCTGTTGTCAAGCGACCATTTTTCGTCAAGGTCGCGCGGGGCCTCTCAACGGGTGATAATAGTAGGTACCTAAGGTATAGATTTGGCGCCATATCCTGCCTGATAGAGGCGTACAATATTCCTGCACACTAATTCTAACATAAAACTACTTACCTACCTACTTTCTTAAATCTAAGTTATATCTAAAAAAAAGGCCCCCGTGGCATACCTAGTGCCAAATACCGTGGCAGCATTCCCTCGTTCAATCGCTATACCTACTTGTTCGTTGGGAGAGACGTCACGCACTTTTGTAAATCTTTGATGAGCATAGTACCTATACTATATATCTCTAATCTGTGCATAGTATATGCGCCGGGACCCCACGGACCCAGGGTCTCAAATCTGACAGCTGTGAAATTGTACGCCGGACCGAGACCCTGATATTTCACTAACTTCTTCTTTTCGGCCACTTCCGCCACAGAATAAGAAGATTTTGATGAATTTTTTTAAAACGCTCAAAAGACAAGTCGATATTGTTTCTATATAGAGTAGAATCCAAAACGCAATTAAATATATTTAACAGTGTCATATTCTTATGCGTAATGATTACAAGATCATTACAAACTATTGTAATTGTTACGACATTCCTAAACATAAAAAATAGGTAGGTATTAACCGGCAAAACATTCAAGTAAAATTCCATCAATCAAAAATAAAAACGTCAAGAAACGGCCAAGTGCGAGTTGAATTCATGTACGAAAGGGTTATTACGTACTAAAAACTAAAATATTTAGTAAAAAGTATCGACGCTTGAAAGGCAAAAGGTGATAAGCGACATTTTTTGTGATATTGAGTTATAAGTATTTATATTATTGAAATCAGCAGATTTTTCTGCCTCGAGTGGGCTAGGTTTCGTGTGCCTACGACGACTTTCGTGTCGCTTATCCCATCGGTGATTTTTAGAAACACCGATATATTTTTTTACTAAACGTTTTTTTAAATTTCTGTATATTGGACATTAGATAAAATGTTTATTTAGATAATGTCACTTAGACTGTTTGACTTTTTACGACTTTCCTTCCCTTTGTCGGTTATATTTTTTTACCTCATCATACAGGGTGTTTGGTGGCTAGATACAAAGCTTTAATGGGATGATAGCCGAGGTATTTTTGAACATTTTTAGCCACATGTCTTAGCCGAAATTTGTTTTTTTTTTTAATTGAAGACAGAAATTTTAGGAAAATACCCAGAAGTTGATAGTCACGAGTCAATATTGCCCAAATGAACTTTAATTTGGAAACAAAATCTTTTATTTCGGATAGTTTAATGTGTATTGGACCAAATTAAATAAATTTTAAGTGTCTTTCTTGCCACAAAAACAAAACGAAGGCATTCGAAATTACTAAAAATGTCTTAGGTTGGAACAGTCATTTTTCTGTGCCATATATTTTTTTTTAAATCCTTGAAATGTTCAAACATTTTTTGAAACATGCCTGTTTATTGTTCTTTCTTTTAAGGTATCACTCTTTCACATTGCTTGCTAAATCTGAGATAAAAAGTAAAAACCAAATTCAGGGAGCACTCGCTAAGAGAATGTACTAGTCTTGGAATTTCACGTTAAAGGTACTTAGCTAGTAAATTACATGAAAAAAAGATTTAAATGAAATCATTAATCTTCGGTTTGTTGTGATTTGAATACTAAATTAATTAATTTTACAATTTTTTTTACATTAATAAATCAAATTTATAAAAATTAAAAAAAAAAACAATTTCGCATAAGACATATATGGCTAAAAATGTTCAAAAATACCTCGGCTATCATCCCCTTAAAGCTTTGTATCTAGCTACCAAACACCCTGTACAACGTAATTTTATTTACATTATATCATTTTACCTATATCCACATAAAAACAAAACATGGCTTAGATCAAATAACCTAAAAGTAATTATCTGCACGATTATAGGTTATCGCCTTTTACCTGTTATTAGTTTCGAGAGACATGTCGCTTATCCTTTTTTACTTGCAGTATTTTTTTAATACTTCTGTCGCTTATTTAGTTTTTCCTGAATATAAATCTAAACTAGGCGGTTGAGTAGATCGTCTTAAAAAACACATCATTTATATTAGAGCTGGTTGTTCGATATTTTTTCCTATACATAAATGTTTCTAAAACAGAACGTATTTATATCAATAGAGCGAATTTAAAAAGTGTGTTATTACCCATCTAAAAATGTAAGTGTAGCTTACGCAACCTCCGCCGAAACATCTGTACCACACAAACGCCATCTAAATATATTCAGTAGGTACGCTTCGCGATGCATCTAAGGCACGCGTATGACATTTTTTCCATGTAGGTAGGCATACAAACTGATCGAGCTATACTATAACATGGTAAGTAATTTTTTACGTAAATGCTAAAGATTTACGGTACAAATATTTGTTCCAATATTTTCGTAGTGTATTAATGTAAACACTTACTTTTTGGCGAATAGTGCATAGAAAAGGGGTTATTTTGGGGTATATGGCCTTGAAAAACACTGGAATACTGCATACACGATCACGATGGAAATTAAGATTAGATTTTGTGGTATTTAGTCATTATTTCATATTTCCTATCTCGTGATAAATTAGGAAAATCCCTTCTGAATGCTTGTTCTTTCTTATCAAGGAACATGTCGACCAAGGATCTAAATCATTTATCATAATGGTTCTTTTTATTTCTTATCCCAGAGGATTTTTGCAAAATATAGTATAGACATCAGTTTTCAGATACCGCAATTACCTATTGGTATGCTAAGTTTAAAGATTCTAGTAATAATAGTTACGAAGATGGAACCATTTCAAAGTAAGAATATAAATCCCTTTTTACTCCCTATCCCGCCGGAATTGCGGAAAGTCCTGAAATTAGTTTTTAGCAGTTTTGATTTCTTAATTGTGCGCGAAATATCAAGACTAGTAATTATAGTTACGGAGATAGGGTGCCTTTGTGCATATCGCGAGGGAATTTCTAAAAATCGCATGACCTTTCTAAGGTTTTCAAACTTTCAAAATGCGGTGGATACTAATATAATACAGTGACTTTCGTTCGAGACATTCCAACTTTAAAGAGTTTTGCCTTGTACCAAACTTTTAAGTATGTTCAACCTGTTTGAATAAAATCGGATTGAATTTTCAGACTAAAATGTAATTTAAATCAAAGGCACTATATAAGCAGTATTGATATCAACTTTGAAGAATATCACCCCCAAAACAACTTTCTACCCCTTTATAACCCCGTTAGTTGAATTTCAAGAAAATTTGAAACAAGCCAAGATCAATCAAGAATCAATTCAAGAATATTTATGCAAAATTTGAAGTAGATCGCTGTGCCATACAAAGTTAGTCCCCCTTTTTCTCCCCCTTAGAGGTAGAATTTCGGAACATCCTTTCTTATCAGATGCCTACGTCATACAAAGAACACACCCTCCAAGTTTCAGGTCTGTACAATCAGCGATTTAGGATGTGCGTTGATCCGTCAGTCAGTTAGTCAGTCATTCAGGACAAAGCATTTTATATGTAGATTTATTTTCGTAACAGGTGGTTAATTTGCATTTTTCATTAATGACTTGCATTGTGTTGGTGATTTATGTAGAAAATAAATAAAATGAGGGGTAAATTTAAGATAAGGTAAATTTAAAATTGATGCTCATTGCAGTTAGATTATTTGTGTTGATTTTATTTGTGGCCCATAATGACTTGTATAATATGACCTTGCTATTAAATTTAAAATGTTTGCGGTAGGATAGTTTTCCTTAATAATCTTTTAAATCATTTTTCAGGCTAGATTCTTTTACTCGATAAATTTTTTGTCACATAATTTGGTTAGCTAATTTTACCTCCTGCACTTTTTGGGATCGATTTGCTTAAGAGACACTAAATCCTGAAATAATACTTTTTTAGGTAGGTAATGTATTAAACACATCATATAGAGAACACCACTATGGTCATTTACAAAGATGATTTTTGTAAATCAGATAACAAATTAAATTGTAATGATTCTTTTTCAAAAATTTGCGTGGTATTTTGGCTCTTCTGTAAAATTACCATTTTGTCGCTTATGACATTTCGTCTTTCAAGCGTCGGTATGAAGTCGTTGCGTTGCGGTCGGAATATTTTACCTACTAGCTTTTGCCCGCGACTTCGTCCGCGCAGAATTAAATTTTGCGTGTCAATACTTAACCAGGAATAACTTTTCTACGAAAACTTTACCACGAAAAGGCTATATCACGAACAGACTTTAACACGAAGTCTCAAATAGATCGGCCGGGTCCGGGTACCTCCCATTTGTTCTATGGAACTGTGACGTCATAAGACTGTTAACATTTTTTTTTCCCAACAGTTCCATGGTAGAACTATTGAAACAAAAAATGTGCTATTTGTTCTATAGAACTAAAAGCACCTCAAATTTGTGATGGGAAACTTGAGGTGCTTTTAGTTCTATAGAACAAATAGCACATTTTTGTGTCAATTTGTTCTACCATGGAACTGCTGGGAAAGAAAAATGTTAACAGTTCTATGACGTCACAGTCCCATAGAACAAAATGGGAGGTACCCGATCGGCCAACAAATGGCTCAAAAGGGGATTGCGCGTCATATTTAGTATTGTTAAGAATTTATTGGGAAATTTATAGATATTATTAAAATTAAAAAGAATAAAACATTACAAATGCGAAGTTTATTTTTATTTTATTCCTCTTTGAGTACAACACCCCCTTGATGATTATTGTTAAGTAGGGCGACTATACGACCATAATTTTAAGTGTTTTATAAAAATAATAATAGTATTTCATTCTGCCGCGCTCGCCTGCGCTGCGCCTGGGCGAACGCGGGGAAAGGGCGCGGGGCGGGAACTCGTACGAGGTGCGCGCGCATGCGCCCCTCGACTCAACCACACTCAACTGTCTCGACTCGAGCGAGCCGCCGCAGCGGCCGGCGGGCGAGAGATTTTGTTTTCATTGTTTTAAAGTTTTCCCTTTTTTTGTACCTACGTGTTTTACTGAACAAACTGCAAGTTGGACGAAATGAGAATTTGAATTGGCATTGTTCATTTTTTTTAAGCTGTGCTTTTAACACCTTTATTTGATAAAATGGACTATTTCAAGCAACCAATTTGAATATTATGCTTTTACGTTGCTTTGTTAATTAATAATTAATATTTTTTCGCTGTTTGATAATTTGTGAATTTAGACAGAATCCCAATCGCCTTCGTTCGGCTGGCTATAAAAAAAACGGCTTTGTCTATGGTTTTGTCGATTTGACAGTGACACGTGACAGTTGCCATAGCTAAAAATTTTTTTTTTAATTTTTGTGGCAAACATTCGATGCTAGATTCTGTCTAAAAGCCGGGTCGTTCGGTCAAAAATCGGTAATTGTTTATTTAAATATTTATTCTATTTTTCATAATGATTATTTTTTACAATGACATAAATATTGCTATGTCGTATGTGTATTAAACTAGGTATTAGGTAGGTATATTGTTAAGCTTATGGATTTCCGGTTTCATTTCTTTTTTCTTTTACTGTTTAGTTGCAGGCTAGCGACGTCGAAGTTCCTAAAACGTTCCCATAGTGTGCCTGTGGGGACGGAAGCGAGACACATGCCTTCGGTACCGCTCTGCTTTCAGAGCAGGACATGAGTGCGTGAAAGCCAACATTGGGGGCGGCAGACGTAAGCTTGCCTTCGGAATCCAAAAGCTTATTGGTTACTTACTTGACATGAAATGTATATTTCATAATTTTGTTTTATATATATATTTTTTTCCTGCGACATTGGAGACATCTCCAATTAGTTTATTTGACGGTGGAGGCGTTTTACACCTCCACTGAACTTACTATTATTTTTTTTATTTTTTTATTTTTTTGACCAGTAGAGACTTCTACTATTTATAGATTAATATAATTTAAGGCTCGGGGACCTTATACATCCCTTATATAAATGTATTTAATGTAAGTAGAATTTAAGTATTCTTACTGTATTTTTATTTGAAAAAATGACTTTCTGCCAAGTTTCTTGCGGCGCATTCTTCTTGGCAATGATGGTCTTTCCGAATGTGCTGGTAGTTTCAAAAAGACATGTAAAAGAGCCCTTGGCGGCCAATTTGCAAAAATAAATTTTCATTTTCATTTTCATTTTCATTTCAAACAAAGGTTCAAAGTACTTTTACAAAAATATCTGCAATCATAAAGTATTTTTGAAATCGGACAAGATAAATCGGATAAATTATGGTTTTCCTCGAAATGGTTTTCGAATTGGAGCATACTAAAAAAAATTAACAATGCCAATTCTATTTGGACAAACTGCGTATTGGACGGCCAGCTAAGAGAAAAACGCCGGTACGATATTCTTCGAGTGAATACACGGCGCCGCCCGGTCGACCTTGAGCCGGGGGATGCCGACGCGCGCGCCGCGGCCCGCCCGCCCGAGCGCCCGACCAGTGTGAAACAGACTTTGACGGCGAGAGCATGCGCATTTCTGCTCCCGGAATTATTACGTGATTGTGCCGGGTGAACTTTATAATTAATCTTATAGTGAACAATAAACCTTTGGAGTGCCGGGTGTGTGAAAGTCCGTGTAGGCTTTTGTTTTTGTTATAAGTACATACTTTCCTGATTGACTCATTTGTAAAAATTTAATAGAAACGAATCTCAAAAATTGTGTGTTTAATTAACTGGATAACAACCACAAAATCATAATTTCATTTATTAGTCAATCCCGCCCTTCCGTTACAAAACTGGTCCTTACGAGTTCGGAACGGAAAGTGAATAGACAACAATGAGTGTTAAGAGTGGTAAACAAGAACAAGAAGCACGTAGTGCACCAAGAGCGAAACTAGCGAAGTCGGTCGCTACAGACTCAGGATTGGAGACTCCGTCGGGCGCCGACATGTTGCAACACGTGTCACGGTAGGTGGTCGCATCGCACCGGCGACCACGGATTTGAATTACTACCGTTAGAGGTGGGGACGCCGGCGTCGGATCGGAGCGCACCGCGCGCGCGCGGAACAACGCCACCCACACGAGGTGGTTAGACTCAGAAAGCCTAATTAAGAAGAAGCTCGCTCTTAACATGTGCGTTATTATAGCAACATTAATTGCACAAGTTACCTTTATGTTACAAATGTAACTGCCATAACTAATTGAATGAAAGTTTCCTGCAAGTTACATGTGCGTTGTTATAGCAACATTAATTGCACAAGTTACCTTTATGTTACAAATGTAACTGCCATAACTAATTGAATGAAAGTTTCGTACAAATTACATGTGCGTTATTATAGCAACATTAACTGCACAAGTTACGTTAATGTTACAAATGTAACTTTGCCACAACTTATTGAATGAAAGTTTCCTGCAAGTTACATGTGCGTTATTATAGCAACATTAATTGCCCAAGTTACCTCTATGTTACAAATGTAACTTTGCCACAACTTATTAAATGAAAGTTTTCTGCAAGTTGCATATGTGACGTTGTAGACATATAGAAATTATAATTTATTAAAAGTTTTCGTGAAAACTTTCTTGAAAGTTACAATTGAAACATTTGAGCAAAGTTGCATTTGAAAGTTGTGTAAAGTTCTAGTGATCAGGTCTATGAAACTTGCAGGGTATATATACAGCGCGGCCGTTAGAGCTTTGCATCAATGTTTCTCAAACGTTGCTAGAACGTTGCAACCTTGCAAATGAAACTTACAAGCCCCCATATGTGAGTTTCAGCAATGTTAACGCAAGTTTTGCATGTTTAACGGGCGTATGCTCTGTCTACCACGTAAGGGATAAAGACGTGATTTATGTATGTATGTATGCTTCTAGAGAAGGTCCAAAAAGCTTTTCTTAGGTTCCTTTACAAGAAAACTTTTGGCTGCTATCCGTTTTTATACCCAACAAAATACCTTCTCGGGATTCTTGGTTTCAACTCTCTGGAAGTAAGGCGGAATTGTGGTTTGATTATTTGCTTGTTAGGTTTTACGCGGTGAGTCGGACTTTCCTGAGCTCGTTCGCCAACTGGTGAGACTGTCTGTGCCGGATGTCCCCAAAATAGGTCTCAGGGCGCGACGGCGTGACTTGCTGGCAGAGCCTGCAGCGCGGACTGTGCCCCGCAGGAACTCCCCGCAGCTCCGTGCCCTCACAACCTTAATGCGTTACTGACATCAGCACCGGAGTCCGACCTGCTTGTGGGGCTATGGATGGCTGTGCGAAGTGAATGCTTGCGGTTTTGTGAGTCGATGGATGACAGGACATCAAGTGTTCCAATTGGAAAGTCTTATTGTTTTAATTCTTGAAAATGTTATTATTTAATTTAATGTAGGTAGTCTTGTAGTTGGTTATTTCATTTTCATGATGCATTAGTCGTAAGTCTGTAATGCTATGTAATTTTATTGACAATCCTTACTCCTTACTAATATTATAAATGCGAAAGTAACTCTGTCTGTCTGTCTGTTACCTTTTCACGCTTAAACCGCTGGGCCGATTTAGTTGAAATTTGGTATACAGATAGTTTGAGTCCCGGGAAAGGACATAGGATAGTCTTTAGCCCGGAAAATTGCATAGTTCCCGCGGGATAGCACAGCCCAAACCACTGGAATTTTTCAAATTTAAGACGGAACAAAGTTCGCCGAGTCAGCTAGTTATACATAAAAACCTTCCTCATGAATCACTCTATCTATTTAAAAAAACCGCATCAAAATCCGTTGTGTAATTTTGAAGATATAAGCATACATAGGGACATAGGGACAGAGAAAGCGACTTTGTTTTATACTATGTAGTGATGATAGTGATGATGAGATTTTTAAAGCCACAGCCACACTGCACGAGGCGTGGCATCTCACAATCAGACAAAGTAGTCGTGAGGAAAAGGCTGTAGTACAGAGATTATGCAGCACTTAGGCCAAATGAAAAGTTAAAACGTGGATAAGTGGACGGGACGCCTTGCTATGTACTAATGTTATAACTATAACTACAAACTTACTACTTGCTGATCTAAGCAAAGTGTTAGGTCATTTCATATTAGTTTTTTCTATAGACAGTTAGATTTATTCTATTAGGGGTGTTTTAAGAGCTACGTTCATACCGAATTTCAAATTTCTAAGACTACTGGAAGTACTCATAGGTTTTCATTTGACAGCAATTTGTATGGAAGCACCTTTTCTAATGGTGTGTATCTTTTGATTGCGTAGATTTAGAGGGTTGATTATGTTTTACATCTCTAAGGGACCGCAAACCTCAATATTTGGTATTACAAAATACAATACAAAATACAAAATTCTTTATTTCATAACTACATGCGTACATTTATGATACAAGGGATGGAGCCACCCTGTAAGCAAACAATGCCTGTATTGGGGAGCCCCAGGTATTAATTTCAACTTTATTCCTATACGCGTTCCTGAGAAAAAGGGTCTCGACGGATTGTCAGACAGACTAACAGACAATAAAGTGATCTTTTAAGGGTTATTTTTTTATTTATAGGTACGTAATTCTTATAAACAGCTGTAGTAGGTAAGGTCGCTTTCCTAACATATTTAAGTAGGTACTTATTCCTTTCGTTTAGATCAAAACACAAAAACATACAGACCTATGATAAGTACTGCTGAAACTGAGTCAATAGGCTTTGAGTAAATAGAGTCAACCCACAATATTAACTCTGCAATGAATTGACAACTGTAGAAATCGAAAGTTTGTTCATGGCAATACTCATTTATAGTCAACACGTTCTGATGTAGGATATTATTCTATCATTATTCATCATCATCATCACTAGCCTATATACGTACCACTGCTGGGCACATGCGTCCTCTCAGAACGAGAGGGCTTAAGCTGGCTATAATACACAATATCATTAATATGGATTTATAACTAGATACCTACGCATAATAGCGTAGGGTACTCGGAATACAATACATCGTATCGCTAGGGTTGCCATTATTGTTGAGAACTGATACGGGACATAGTGACCGAGCGGGCGAGCCAAGCGGGCAAATATACAAAGTTAAACATAACAGGTCCTATAACTTCGTTTCACCCTAATCCTACTTTAATCTATTATTTCATAAAAATAAAAACAAAAGAAACAAATAATAGTAATCAAATATCAAGAATTTATTATGGACTTACTCGTAGAGTTTAGAATTTCATGTAAACATTGCTCTTTTTGCTTACGGGCGGTCTCCATTTCCCTTTTACATTTGGGAAATGAGTTATCATCTTGAATATAAGTTCTCAAACTCCACTCTTAATAGTTTTAACCATTTTTAAAGCAGAATTCCCTATAAAACTCGACAAAAATATTCACGAAACTCCAATAAATAGTTTTTGCTTTAAGTGACATGAAGAAAGTGCTGCCAAAGCGTGATTTTTCAGAGGTAATTAATATCTTATGCAGAGTTATCGTAGGACGATTCTACCTACAAAATAGATTGAAATTGGCGCCAAAGAAAAAGCTCTTTTTTTTTACTGGTATGCTTAAAGCGTCTGCTACATTGTATTTTTAACCCTCAAAGTATGCATGCATACCTTACTACGCAAAAAGACTTCAGCCAAGCGTGTCAAGGATGGAAAAATAAAATATGTGTGGAAATTACTTTAGACTCCTTACTTTGAAATATCTAAAATACAGTTGTAAAATTACAGAATTCGTAAACGAAAAGGAAAATGTGCAGCATTCTGTTTTAGACCTACAGTGTGGCAGGCGCTAAATTATAAAAAGGTGGCATGGCATGGCAACCCGCGAATCCGAATGCCAAACTGACACAATTCCTCTTTCAAATGAATGTTTTTTAATGTCTATTTGGTAGTTTGTTATTTTAAAATAGGCTTTTTAACTACACATGTACTGTGTGAATATACATTTAATATGGAAGAGCACGTGCCAGTTCTGATTTCGTCGAAATGTTTAAAACAAGACTTCGATCAATTTCAAAAAATCATTATTAATTCTGAAAATGTAAGTGGTTATCAGATATCAATTTATCTGACGAATTAACGGTTACTTCATATGCCTTGCCAACACTGTGTTGTTGTTCTATAATATTCTTATAGTATAGAACTAGTATATTATTCTAGGTAGGTAAATGCTTTTTATACATAATCGTTTGATTAGAATACAATATTCACCTAAGTCAGCAAAATTATTAAATGAGTTAACAATATTAACTGTAATACATTTCATTATTTTGTGAATTTCAGTTCTCTCTTGGCCGGGGACTCCACAACTCTGCTGTTATACCATTTCTTTTCCTATCCCGAGACCATTGTGTATTTAAGAAAATAAAGGGTCACTGGTTATTAGAAGATTGCAGTTCTTTTGGCATAGAAGTGAATGGAAAAAAACTGGGTAAAGGCCAACAGCACAAGCTATGTCACCAGGACATCATCAAGCTGGAATCCACAAATGAATTTGTTTATAAGTTTGTTCTTGAAAGCTCTGAATCCTATGTACCTTGTAAGCGTCGAAAATTGACAGATGAAAATGAGGATATAATTAACAACATGAAAAAGAAGTTTGAAGAATCGCAGAGCTATGAAATTCAACACATTGAAGATAAAATTCAAAGTGCTAAACACATGCAAACTACTACAAAAATATTAAAGGAACAGCTAGAATTAGATCTAAGTAGGAAAGAGCAGCAGCTGCACTGCGAGTATGCAGCACAGATAGAGAAGTTAAAAGGGAGGAAAAATGAAGTGGAACAGCAGAAGGCCAGCTTAATTGAAGAGAGGGATGCACAGCTGGCTGCCGTCAAGAAAGAGATGGACGGGCAGATAGCATCACTAATGGTGAGTCTATAAAATTGTGTTGAAAGAATTAGGGATACTCTTTTCTCATAAATCAAGTGCAATGAAAAAATATTTCACTTCTTAATTTATTTTATGTGATTGCTTGATTTAAATTAGCTGGGCACACTGAAAAGAGCTTGTAAGGCTCTAAAAAAATACAATCCCTCAGAAATAATAATGGTAATTATATTCTATCATAGACTCATAATAATTATAAAATGAACTTTACTATTTTCTAGCAACAAATAGCTAAACACAATGAAAATGAAACAGAACTTATACAAGAAAACAACTCTTTAAAAGACAAGCTCTTAAAAGAAAGAGAAGAGTTCCTCTCTGAACTAAACCGGGAGAGTTCCTCCAAGCAGGAGATTTTAGACCGTTTGGAAGCAAGGATTCGGGAGCAAGAGGAAGTGCGGCTTAAAGAGAAGAAGGAATTGGAAGACACCCTGCGAAAAGAAACTGAGCAGCTCAGACTTGCTAAAGAAAAGGTATTTTAACACATTCAGCACCAAGAACCTGACAGTCCGGTTTTCTGTTTGTAGGGAGTTTTGCTAAATATTGGAAAAATGTTGCTACTGACTAAAATCATAGTGCATAGCACTGTGTGGCATGTTTTAACTGACTTATGGTATATGTATTATTGCTGCCAAGTTTGAACATGCTCAACATTTGGTTCAGCTAATTTTGTTTTTTATTTTTTATGGTATAGGCCAGCAGTCAGCAATTTTTTAGAAGGCAAGGTCCAGAGCTACATAACATAAAAAATTCAACCCTCGCTCCTATGGTTTAGCATCTATTAATTTCATGATTTATGTTCTAACTCCTACTAAATAAAACCATTAGAAATATTGTTTTAACAGGAGTTAAAAGAATTAGAGGCAGAAAAGAAAAAGAGAGAAATGGAACTCGAAGAAGAATTGAAGAATATCAAAAATAACCTAGCAAAGCAGATAGAGATGCATGAAAATGAAAAGCGGGAGGCTGAGCAGCTACTGAATGAGCAAAAAGAGCAGCTGAAGAAGGTCAATGAGGTTACGATAAATCAACTTGTAAGTTATTTTTTATACTTGTTTACATCAGTGTTTTTCAACATGTGGGTTGCAATCCCTGGGGGGGTCATGAAGCCTCTACACGAAGATCGCGAAAGGTCGCGAAAACTACCACAGTATAAAAAACAAAGTTGCAAAGGCATAAATGTGTTGTATTGATAAAATATTTGTATTTTTTTTTTGCACATTTTCTAAAAAATAAACCTAAAAGATTGATTTATTACCCCAAAACCCCCTGCATACCAAATTTCATGAAAATTGTTGGAGCCGTTTCTAAGATTCAGGTTATATATATAAGAATTGCTCATATAAAGGTATTATTATAGATAGATAGATAGATAGATACATGAAGAAACGTAGAGTATTATTCCTATTTAATTTTAATTTTTTCCTACTAGAGGGGGTTGTATGGGAAATTCTGAAAGACATTAGTGTTTTTTTTACTACTTGATGTTTTGTTTTACTACAGATTGAAGAAAGGGGAGAAATTGAAAAGAAGCTGGCTCTAGCTCACACTAATGCTGAAACTTCGATTCAAAACTTGAAAGTAAGTTAACTTCCATATCTAAATGTATGTCTGTTAGAGACCTCTTTAAAGCGATAAGAACGCCTATTGTCTACCTTATGTTAATATAATGATGACCCCTTTTCCAGGCGCATGTGGAGAAACGGGAGACTGAACTGGCGGCGCTGGCGGCCGATCGCATCCAGCAGCAAGCCGATCAGTCCAGCGAGGTCATCACCTCGTTGCAGTTGCAGTTGGAAAAGGTAAGCCTTTGTAAGGTTAAGGCCTGAGTGTACGCTTGAAACGGAGCGTTCGGCAGGGCGGGCTGCGGCAAAGGGCTCTGTGCGGCTTCGACTCCTGGACACATTTTAATTTGTTTCGACTCTGTATGGATTTCATTTGTTTAACATGCACGCCGCACACTAACTCGAGCGTCCACTCAGGCCTTACCCTAATTAGTTATATTTCTAAACGTCACTGAAAATTATAACACATAGAAAATCCTAAAAGTAAAGCGCTATGTATGGCCTATGGCCGGGAATCAAAACCGGATCCTCGTCATTCCGGGAAACGTGCTATACCCCTACACCACCCTTAGCAAGTGGGTAAGCCTTCGAATTTTTCTATCTGTTATTAGCTGTCACGTGACCTTGTTAATGCGATTTTTTGTCGCTAAGCGTCATCTGTTTGAATGATATGTCTGTACGACACAATTACAAGCTCCCGTGGAACATTTACTGCTCGCAGGGACGAGAGAAGGCGCTGTTTTTCAAATGATAGGTACTGTCAAATGAATCAAGAATTTTTACTTCTTGATTTTTTGTTTACTTTTACGGTTTTACCAATTGAAATTAAACTAACTAGTTATTCCACGGTTTGGCAGTGCCAGCTGGCTAATCTGGCTATGTTCCATAGGCCTACACATTATTTTATGTAAACTAAAGCACTTTGAAACTAAAATACAAGAATACACAAAGAAATCATTATAGAAACACGAAATACTTAGCTATTAGCTAGCACTTAACAGAGGAATTAATTCCGTGCTGTTCTGGGAGCAAAGAAATAACGTAGAATGTACCAGTTGCTTCTCGTCCCGCCCAGATGGTAAAAGCTCATCGAGGGAATGGGCGAAATACTTAGGAATCGCCTATAACAATAGGCGATGCGGCTAGCAACCCATCACTATTTTGATTCCCCTTTCCACCTATACGCCTACAATCATGCTAAACGTGGCCTTTGGGTCTTGTTACCTCAGGCTCTGTCTACCCCGTAAGGGATATAGATCGTGATTCTAGGCCTTTCTTCTAATAATTACAGGCTGGCATGAAACCTAAACTCTTACCATTTACTTGCAAACACATCACAGTTTGGTGTCGATCCGAGGAGAACCTTACCCCTTTATTCATGAATGCTTGTTAAGCTTCTGTTAACTTTACTGTAATTTGACTTTATCACACAAATTATAGATTTTCCTTTAACAGATTTGTATTTTTTTAATTGGCTTAATTGTTAAGTTGTTGCGGCGACCAACTTGTTTTTTTTTTATAGGTGCGAGGGCAATTGCAATCAGTTGAAACTGAGAAAAATACACTTCTTGAGAGCTTGTGCCACTCCGAGTCCGCTGGGGAGGGTTGTTCGAAACAAACAACTGTTGCGGACGTCGAGGAACTGATGGAAAGCGAGCTCACCTGCAGCATCTGCTCTGAACTCTTCATCAAAGCCATTACCCTGAATTGTTCGCACACCTTCTGCAAGTACTGTATAGACAAGTGGAAGAAAAATAAGCGCGAATGCCCTATTTGCAGGTGATTTAACTGATTATGATTATTATTATTTTAATTCCTAGTTCCACCTATACACCCACAAGGAGGCTAAACGTGGCCCCTTATCTTTTTTACCCTAGGCTCTGTATATCCCGTAAAGAATAAAGATGTGATTTAAAAGTATGTAAGTAGTCGAGTCTTGATCTCAATCACCGTGTCCCATCTTACTCCGTTTGGCAGAAAAAAGTTGGGGTTGTATTTGCGACGGGCGATGGTCCGAGGTTTAGACAGTAAGACTGGAATGGTTCCTTTTCTTGTTTGCTGCTACAAGGGTTAGAAAGAGACAGGTGTATATTTTTGACGAATTTATCTAAATTAGCTGACTTTTAACTGTATGCTATTTGTTGGCAGAGCTTCAATAACCTCGGAATGTAAAAGCATAGTATTGGACTCCTTGATCGAGAGAATATCGCAAACGTCGGAGGAAACGAAACAAAAGCGAGAAGATATCCTAAAAGCTAGAGAAGGTATGTTTATGTTGTGAATTAAGAATTTGGGAGGCTAGTTCACGTCATTTTACTGCACTTTATTAACCTCCTGTGTTTTTGGAGGAGTTTTTTTTTTTCTAGAAAAATCTGTAAACTGTCATTTTCAATCTTGATGACCTCAAGTTATGTTTGTCGCAGTTCTTGTCACTTTGCCCTGGAACCCTGGTCTGGAGTAACTTATACCATTATCATTTATACATTTACCTGTAAACAATGCAGCTTCAAAAACTTAACCGTAGGCACGTTTAGTTTGTAACTATTGTATGTTAACCTTTTTCTTTAATCTTTAAAACTAATCATTATTGTATGTATAAATCTATAGGGCGCAAATGGATCATAAGGTCTTAATCAATAACATATACCTACTTCCTTAACATAATCTATACCTTATGTTTTTAAATGATATCTGTATACCCATACGTAGACATTATTTAATAGTGTAAATGCAATGTAGTTCGCGTTTAACAACGTTTTGTACAAACTTTTAACCCACTCCAGTTTCGAATCAATCATTTCACAAAGCTCACCGTCGGAAACGGAAATAAACTTAATTTAAGTGCCAGTATGGATAGACCTCTCACCCATTGCGCGTCCTTTAGAGCCAATAGAATCCGTTATAGAGCCTTTATGAAGCTGTATTGTTTGCAGAGCTCGAGGCGGAGCAGTTACAGGCCACTGCAGGGACCAGTCGGTATGCTTGCATTCATTACTCCCCTACAACCGCTAGCTTTAGTGTAGGGCTCTGTAAACCAATATGTTGCTTGTCTAGTACAGCAACTTGTGTGGCCGTTGAATCTATTCCCACACTACGCCTCTTTTTCATAATAAGTTATGTACGGTTAAGTGCAAAAATAAGTATCGATAGGAACTTCTCAAAAATATATCCCACGACCTTATTACGCTGACGTAAGAGCGTTTGGTACTTATTTTTGAAACTTTGTCTAGATACATATTATTACACTTGACTGTACAGTCCTTGTCAAGGTGACGGATAAAGACATGTACTATTCATTTTCATCTGCCCCGAGCCTTTTATAAGAAACTCTTTTACTGGTTTTCATCCGTGCCGTATTTTAGCGAAGCGTATTTTTCTAAAATACCGATGTAGTGACAGATATGAGGCGATATACTTAAGTTATTTTTGGTCTTGACAAAGGCAAAGTCTCGGCACAAAGTCACCGGAAGCCTGGCAAGCGTTTATGAAATGTTTAATCTATGCTTGTAACTGCGTTTACTAAGGCGGCTGATGATTGTTCGCAGCGGAAGTAGTACTGATGATGACACCGACGACCCCAGCGAGACAGACCAGTCGGAGGGGTCGGGGCCGGAGGCGGACTACGACTACGGCTTCGATGACTACGGCGGCTACGACGACTTTGACTATCCAGACCCCGACGGCGACGATGGCGAACATGGCTTCGACGAATATGACTAGTGAGTCGCATCAGTCGAGTGTAGTACAATTTTCAATTTAAAATTATGATGATAATGACAACTTCGTTTTGTAGGTTTCAGCTACTAGGTTTTATAGATATAACTTTCCATGTATTATTTTATCCACATTTGTAATTGTTATTCAATATCATTTTATTTCAATCTTCCTTTGTTATTTATTTATAATAGCCTAAAACTTTCTATATCTTACTTCCATTGTGGTCTGGGAGCAAAGAAAAAACATAGAAGTTGCTTCTCTTCCCGCGCAGAAGGAAATAAATTTCAATTAATAAAAAAAACGTTTACCTTGCTACACCGCTACTCACGTATGGAAATAATGTGCTTACGTCGTGTGTAAAACTATAAAATGTCATGTCAACAACGTATGCTCATAGAATATGTAATTTATGCACAGCGAGTACAGCAGCGTCGACGATTCGAACGTTTTCGCTGGCAGCCACTCCGTCAGCTCATCAGATTCCGGTAGTGGATCTGACGACAGCCGTGATGCCGCGGGAGCCGCCCCTCGTGCTGCCGGTGCCGCTGCCGGCGCTGATGCGGTTCGCAGGCCCGCGCCCCCAGCCGGTCTACCACGTGGTGAGGGTGAGTGCGCCGCGAGCTGACGACAGCCGTCTGCCCTTACAACACGTGGCCAGGCTCAACACGTCACACACCAATAAAAGGACGTCAGGATAAAAAGATTCACTGTCATTTTTCATCGTCGTCATCAGCCGGTAGATGCCCACTGTTGAACGGGGGCCTCCCTTTAAGGAAGCCACAATGAACGATAACCTGCCACCTACATCCAGTGGAGTGCAGTGGCAGGGTAGACAGGGTTCCTAACACTGCACGTTTTAGCTTCCATCGTTTCTTTAGCTAATTGGCATTGTTCATTTTTTTTAGTATGCTCCAATTCGAAAACCATTTTGAGGAAAACCATCAATTATCCGATTTATCTTGTCCGATTTCAAAAATACTTTATGATTGCAGATATTTTTGTAAAAGTACTTTGAACCTTTGTTTGACCGAACGACCCGGTTTTTAGACAGAATCCAGCAACTTGCCACAAAAATGAAAAAAAAAAAGTTTGGCTATGGCAACTGTCACGTGTCACTGTCAAATCGACAACACCATAGACAAAGCCTTTTTTTTTATAGCCAGCCGAACGAAGGCGATTGGGATTCTGTCTAAATTCACGAATTATCAAACAGCGAAAAAATATTTATTATTAATTAACAAAGCTACGTAAAAGCATAATATTCAAATTAGTTGCTTGAAATAGTCAATTTTATCAAATAAAGGTGTTAAAAGCACAGCTTAAAAAAATGAACAATGCCAATTTAATTTGGGATTCCGAAATAAAGTAGTCCAATCCCGCTGAAATCTAAATCTTAAGATTTTCTTTTAAACTTCAACTAGCCTCGACTGTATTACTATCATAGTTATTCATAAGGCAAAGTGGTAGATTGGGATGCTTTGTTTGCAGACGCAGCAGGGTCAGCTGGTGCGCCTGGCCGGCGCCGCCGCGGGCGCGTCCCTGGGATCCCTGGCTCGTACTACGGCGGCTACGGGCGCTGCTTCCGCTGCGGCGCGCGCGGCCACTGGGCGCCCGGCTGCCCCGCCACCGCGCGGTAACCCCCACCATTAAACTGTCAGGCACCAGTAGCGGCAGCGTGTCAGGGAGCCCCGAACGCCCAGAGTAGAGCGACGACTGCGTCAAGGCGCTTTTGCGAGTTTATTACGACTATAGGCCACCCACTGCCCGCTGAACCTTCAGTCCTAAACTGTTTGCAGCTAATTACTAGGAGTGCGAGCCCGCCCTGAGCATCGGGATTTTAAAGGGGTGAGGCGCTGCACTGTTATAATGACGGTTTATACTGTAACAAAGGTAGTACTCGCTCTTTTATGGTCAAACGCAAGACTAGACGCGCCATTTTTTTGTGAACCATATTCGTGTCTCCTGTAAATTAGTAAGTACTAATAGTTTTCACGGCACTGTTGTGAATGATAAGATCTAAATTTTCTACGACTGTGATATTATATGATAGCGGTTTTCGATAGCAGATAACAAACACCTCAGTTGAAAATAGCTTGGCATTCTTTCTATTGTATGTAGCTTAAAACCCACGAGCATACTGCGCTTTATCAACGTCAAATATATGAAATATGATTGTAAATGTGATGGCAACAATTTTATAATAAAAATCCACTTGACACCATGTTAATCCTATTTGCGAAACTGTAAACCTGGAAATCCATGGTCTCACTACAAAAAAGTTAAATAGTTTATATAAATTCATGATTTGAATTCATAGTATTGTTAATAATTCAGGAAACATGGAAAAGCAAACAATTGAATGTTCCGAACTTACAGGCGACAAATAATTCTATGCAATGTATAACTTAATTATTCCATGGTATCTGAATAAAAAACATGTTTTTTTTATTTATTAAGTTTTAGTCCCAAGAGTTTGAGTAGAGGGATGGTAGTAACATCAGTTTGGTCGGCTCTAACTTATTTAAGTAACAATTATTTAAGAGTACCTATTTCGCCATTTTGTAAAACATCGCTTCCATTTTAATTGGTTGACAGATATAGAAACTTGTCATGCCTCATTGCATTGCAGTAGCAAAGGAATAAAGTATGATTTTCTTTAATACTAGTTATTGTCACAGTATCCATCTTACATGAAAAATTCTGTAGTAAACACCGGTTACCTTAGTGACAAGGGCGATAATCGTATCGCACGATTTCAACGTGGTGACAGCCTTCGGAACTCGGTTACTTTTTCATCATCCCTCCATTCTATTCTAAACTCTTAATCTTTGTGGTCATGCTCTTTGAACCCAACTGCGTCAGGCGAGTTGTATCTTTAGCTATAATTGCCTGGTAGTACAACGCATCGCCGCGTGTCATGCTAGCGGAAACGACCGTCACATTTAAAGTTTAATTAATTTATCGTTAATAAATCTTAGTATTAGAGAATAGAAGTGATAACAAATCTTTGTAAATTTAGTGATGCAGTATTAGTAGTCACAAATGATCGAGATTCAATTAAATATTCATTATAGTCCATAAGTGTTATCACTACCTCGTTTATGATTATGACCTTTTGAAACTATAATCTAATAAAACTTAAATTCCAAAGTCGATTTTAATTACAACAAACAGAAACTGACCAATTCGGGATCTGAGTTTAATAGAAACATAATTATACTTTATGAGAATACACGATCTACTTTATTGTACGCCCTGGCTGGTTGCCGTCATTGGCGTCGAAGTAATGATGTCTACTATAATTTGCTGCCGAGAATTAAATATCCTAATTTGAAGTCTTAGAGTCGCTGCTGAGTTGTGACGACAATATTGCGATTTGTTATTGTTATTCGAAAGCGCTGTGTTGTCTAGTGTTTAGAGTTTAATTTTATAATTATAATTTTTAAGATTTGTATCGTCAATCTCTACGATGCAACTGATATTACATTGAAAACTGAGTTGATTAAAAACATTAATAAAATAATTATTTTTAAATATATCTTTTCTTACATAATGTGCACCTGTTTTAACTGAATAATTTCAATTTGTTTCGACAATTCGAAATAAATCAGGTAAAATAAAAATAAACAGTACATTTGCTATATATTTCTAGTATTAGTGCCGCAAAGTACTAAAGTAAGTCGCAGGGTCAGGCAGGAAATATGTATTATTGTAAACAAATTCGTCACTAATCTACTAATCTAACCTCTCCCTCCCGCAACTGACTCTAGTTCTTTGTCGTGACTATATACCCATTTATTTCCACAGTAAACAGCATTGAATACATTCAAATGTAACAACAAAATTTATAAGATAAAAATACAAAGATCAATGAATACTGAAAAAAAGTTAAATTCAGTAATTATACAATTAAAATAGTTTTATTGATCTACAACAAAATAAATTAGCCTAGTTTAATAAAAATCCGATTCAGATGAAATTAACTCCTCAACCGCCAGGAGTAGGTACAGTCTAGGGCTTCAAAAACATCTATACACCTTTATGCCACAAACAATAAGGTCGGTGACTCATATTTGACATGGCTGTGTAGATATTTATGCCCTCGACTGTACCTGTCATAACTGCACCGCTACTATACTTGCGCGTACGCGTTGTTGCGTCTTGTCTTATTTGTAAGACAGTGGTTAAACAGCTAAGAAAATGACGGATTACATAATGTACCTATTTAAATAGCAAATTTCAAAGAAATCGTTTGACCAAGTAACTCAGAGGAGTTATGTGTCAGAGTAATGTTTCGCAGCGTAGCATCTCTTAGTAGTTTGTGTTTCACAGCTCAATGTTACACATCTGATTAACATAAATCAAAAAACTTTTAACAGTAATTTGTTCGGCATTCGACTTTCGCCTTATAATCAGTTCATTAAATTATGTAAATATCCGAAATTCGAAGTTCGAATCTATCCTTCCCGCTCTAATAAAACACTATTAGTATGAGCCAAACGGCACAATTCAAACACTAGCGCATTGTTTGTCTCAGTCCTGCCCAACTCTAGCTAAAGACGTGATGACAATTGTCTATTTGTATTATAGTTTTATCAAACCGCAAACACTGGTTGTATTAACTGCGAACGTAGTCATACATCTTTTATCTAATCGGGACACGCAATTAACATCCATTAAATTGTAAGCGTTAGTCTAAATAGTAACTACCGGTTTGACTAGTCGAATCAATTAGGCTGCTGGGTTGGGTCGACAGAAGCGCATTTCAAAATGGTTGAAGACTTTAGATTTTCCAAAGGATCCGCTTTTACTTTGAGTTATTTATATAATATATATATATTATATAGTCTCCATTTGAAATAGAATCAAATTTAAATATTATTACAACTGTAAACTACAAATTAAGTTAAACTGAAGTAGGTAGGAAACTAAGTAACGTAACATAACGTTGCTTCCTATTTACTTGATAGATTTAAATTTCCAATCGAATTCATTAAACACACAACCAAGTCTACACTAACCCAGAACAACCTCATGTTTGCACTTCAATAACACATTGTGATTGATTATCTAAGAATACTCAGGCTATGTTCATTGATTCACTACGCTACCCGCACTATCCACCCTAAGGTTTTGGTAGAACCGTCAAGCAAAGATAGCGCGATTTCATGGATAGTGATCTTATTCTGCAGCATTAATCAACCCAATAGGGCTTTTATTCGGGTGCGTAACGATGTATATAAAAATTTTTGGTATAATATTAGTAGCAATAACGCTCATTTGATATAATTATTAAATCATATAACAACACTTAATATATTTACATATGACATAATTATCATTTCTTATAATGATCATTTGATATAATATCATTTAATATAACATTCTTTTAGTATAATGCTTATTTCCTATAATGAACTTATGGTATAACGTTATTTTTATATAAAATACAACAATTGGCATAACCATTATTGATATAATGTATTAGAGACATAATCACAAAACGAACTGCTATCAAAAAGTAGGTTAGGTTAGGTTTAAACTGCGTCCCTCAACAAAAACGAACTGCTATAAAAAATATTTTTGTATATAAAATGAGCGTTATACCATATAATCGTTATAAGAGATAAGCGTTATATCGAACGATAAATATACGAAATAAATTTATATATTTTAAAATTATACCAAACGTTTATTATACACAATGAGTGATTATACCCTTTGAAATTATATCAAATGTTGATATATCGATAGAAAATATATTAAATATTTTTATATCAATCATTACACACCCCTTTTATTCAACACATTCCTAGTGATAACGAAGCAAAGCGAAAACCAGACAGAAATACAGTATCCGAATTGCTCTATTTTAGTCGGGCGACGAGTGAGGGGGTTCACGGATAAGACTTCCATTGAGGCAAAGAAATTACCATTTCCAAAAATCTGCCGCCTTATTTTTAATAATTTGTCTAATAATAAAAAAAACGAATACCTTTCTAATACACGTTTATATATACCCTGCCTGTTAAGTAGTGAATATGTCATTCAAAAAAAATAAGTTAATTATTTGCTGTTTTAGTTACATAAATTCGAAACATTTTAAGCAGCGGGCTGCATTTTTTCCGCAAAGCAGATATTCAGAAAATTTAAGGGTACATTTTCGATATACAAAGAAAAGCGAAAAGTTGTCGCAACAATACAAGCAAATCATGGAGTTATGTACCTACTACTTGAACTCCAAACAGTGCAACAAATAAGTAATGAATAAATTTGAATAATAATGAAGTCAAGTGCAAAAATCTTTGGTAGACTTAATAAACCTTTGTACGTAGGTATGCAATCACAAGACATAGATAAATACTTTACTTCAATATTAATTTAATTACAACATCGGATATAATTTCACTCATCCACTAGTCACCTCATACGAACAATGAAAATCAAAATTAATAGCAATACCATGGTCATACCCATGTAGAACAACAAGCACAAATTACTTGTACAACAACCCTTGTGAATCTACAAGGAAACCAAAATCTTTAAAATCTTACTTTAATTTACACCACAGCATTTATGAATGTGTGGTAAATTCTAATTATTCTGTTATAAATATTATGTTTTCCCGATTTACGTTTATAATAAAGGACAGAAATGTATTCTAACAACAATATTTTTCTAAGAAATACATTGCATTAATCATTCTTCTTATCTGCTGGCTGTTCGCCCTCAGTTATGGCGGGCGCGCCATTCTGATCCTGACCCTGTTGCAACTCCATTTCACCAGAGAAGCCAAACTCATTCACACGCTTGTGATCAACCTTGTATATCCAGCGCTGGTACAGGAATATGAAGAATACAATATCTGAAATCAAAAAACAATGTCAACACCAAATCAAAATTGACACTACAGGATTAACTATCATATCAAATACCCACCATCTCTGAAGCAACCAATGCGGTACATTGTGGGCATTTTTATCACAAATGCAAATATGTCATCAATGAATGTGTTGAGGAATTTGTATGTCATCATTCGCCAGGGTAGATGGGCCACAGATTTAAGTTTATAGTTGATGAATAACTGCGGTGTCATCATAATGAATCCAAATGTCAGGAGGTATCCATACATCATGTTAAGAACAAAGGAATACCATCCTTTGTGCTCTTGATATAGCAGAGAGTATACTCCATAGCCGATCAGCAGCGGGAAGCAGGCCCAGCTAAGGTAGCGGAATGCTAGCATATCATATTGTCTTGTACTCGACTCCACATAAGACCCCTTGTCTTTAAAGCTTAATGTTGGGATCCCTAATATTCTGTTGTCTCTATTGATTTTTACATCCATTACTTTGTTAATTTTCCATATCTCAATCAATAAACCTATGAAACATGAAATTCTGACCATAACATTAGTCTCATTATCTAAAACATATAACAGCACAACAGTTGATTGGAAAACATTAAAGAACACAGATCTAACAGACAGCCCTTCAAGAGATTGCCTGTTGTTCCAAAATTGAATATCATTTTTGAATGCAAGCAGTTCAAATATGGAGTGCAAAATTGATACTGATATTGTAAGACCAAGCAAGTATGGTGAGGTGTCTAGCAGCAGCTCTTTCACTGTGTCCTGTTCCTCATCCTGCTCCTCTGCTCCCAAAGCAGAGAACATGCTCAACTTATCTCTCATAGCTTGTGCTGTATATAACTGCCACTTGAATAAACTCAATGGCTGAAAGGTCAATTGTAAATCGAGTGTATCAGTTGATGCATTTATGGGCACATAATCCCGCATCATATTCCAATAATCATTCAGGAATACTGCAGGCTTGTAGTGTTTCCCGTCAGGCAAGAAATAAATGAACTCATCAAGCGGTGGAGGCACACTGCCCTGCATCCAATTAGTCTGATCTGTCACTAAATTGATAGTCAAATTAGGATGCCAGTGGGAAACTATTTCTTCTTTCATGGTCTCGGCTTTCTTTTGTTCCTCTTCAGACTTTTCTGTTTGGCCGGTAAGTAAGTTGTGAGTCTTCATATAGCGTAATTTTTTGTATTTATTAGCCATTTTCTTGCCATAAGATATATAATCTCCTGCATAAATTTCTTTATCCCTAGGGTCGGGTGATTTTCCTGATTGAACTACAAAGACGTGTAGATATGTTGACCCATTATTTTTTAGAGAATTTGTAGGTTCAATAGTAGTAGAAAATGTATAAGATCCGTCATTTTCAGGGCCAGCATTCCAGTCACCATATGTAATCCCCTCATGCTTCCAAATTAACTTGGCATCTTCAAATTTTCCTAAAAACTCCTTCTCTGATAAGTAGCAAAACATATCTAACATTGTCCCGTTGGAAAACATATTGATGGCAGGGACACGAGCTGCTCCTGTAGGGGAGTTGACTTCAGGTTTTGGAGCTTGTGGTTGGCGGAACATTGATGTAATAAAATACACAACCAATGCCCGAATTATCAGAGACTTGGTGATAGCAAAGAAAGATTCCAGCTTTGTCGGTTGCATCCTTGCGCGTTGTTCGTCAATTTGAGCATTTATCTGAAAAATTAGTGTATAAGATAACACTGTTCTTTTGTTAACGTAATGGGTTTGGTGAAATAAATGACTAAATAAAATCACCACCCCAACAGTAATGAATGATAAAAAAATTACTAAAACCCTTGACATAGATAATGAGAGTGCTATTTTATCTTAGAGGTTTTTCGTCGTATTATAGGACATTTTACAAACTTTCCAACGGTTCAAAAGAAAGGCATGGTGATATTTATTAAAAAATAATACTTACATCCACAGTACCAGGCCCAGCATCGTTGCCCTCGCTGGGTACCAATCTGTCTTCTACGGCTGCTTCATTGCCTGGGATCTCTTCCGACGTATCAGCCATTTGTACGTTACTTAAAGAGTATTGCTCTTTTATTGCTCGTTCGTAGTCTTAATTTTAAGTCATCAAAAAGACTAGGTTAGTTTATTGCAATTTGCAAAAGAAAGACGCAAGATCATTGATTGAATTGAATAGACTGATTTTTACGCCATTGCCATTGCCATGACATAAAAATAGAAATGAATGAATGAAATTGACGTACCGTACACGGTACGATCCGATCCATAGAGAGCGTACTACTCAATTATCTGTCATCCAGTTTGACATTACGCCCTGCACAATTTGGGAATGGATGATTATTTTAAAAGTGCTTGATGATTTTTCTATTGATAGGAATAACCATCCTTAGCTACAGAAAAAAGTTACAGATTTTTCCATCGAGCCATATATTTTATAAAAATAAAAACGAAATGTTTAATGAAATTCCCCATGTATGATTTAGTAACACCAACAATTCACAGACGGCGCCACTTAGCCGTTGCTTTTTTAGCTACTTATGTCATTGTGTACCACAGATTCAAGCAGCCTTTTTTTTTATTTGTTATGTTATGGGCGTACTGCTTATCAGCCGTATGGGGGCCTCCGAGCGACTGAGTAAAACGTTTTTATTTTTATAAAATACTAGCTTCTGCCCGTGACTTCGTCTGCGTAGAATTAATTGTACATAAACACCTTCCTCTTGAATCACTCTATCTATTAAACAAAAACCGCATCAAAATCCGTTGTGTAGTTTTGAAGATATAAGAATATATCAATAGAAAAATCATCAAACACTTAAAATAATCATCCATTCCCAATTACTTGCAGACACGAGAGACCCAGCAATCCATTTTGCTTCTATATAAATTTTTGAAATAAAATCTTCTCTAGAGGCGTTGTGCGCTTTTTGGGATGGGTAAAAAATGTTATCGCGTCAAGTCGTGTGACCTGATCGAAAATTCAGACGGAGGGAGAGTTGCTGCTGGGTTGTTACATTTCGAGAAATGGCTCAACTGGCACATACTATGTAACTTTTTTTCTCCTTAGGCCCGCACGAATACATTGCCACATTTTAAGTTTTTTTTTTAAATATGTAATTCATGTTTTGCACCAAAACATGAATTACATATTCCAGCCTTTAAAGACCAGACGAGGTGAAACTCGATTAGTTTGAACAGTTATGCAGTTTTACCATCAGTCCAAATTTTCCACCCTGTTACAGCTACAAGTAGTTAGCAGTTAGCAGAAATTTCAAAGTTTTGATTATAGCTCCTTGTTTTATGTTCCTGAGTGAGGGGTCTTTCTAATTAGGGTGAAATAAATAAAATGCCATGTTATTTAATATTTATTGGTTTATTTCAAACACAAAATGAAAGACTGACAGTTAATCGGGCCCAATATGCGTTTGGATACTACCCTGAGTGTTCAGATTCCAAAACCAGCATGTAATTAGTTTAGACAACATTAAACACAACATAAAACATGTTACTAACAGCAATTCACTTCATAAAGTTTTACCTAGAATCTACTAATTAATACTCAGATTTTGTAGCGCACATGTTGAACATCCGACACTGGTTTCCATCACAGAGATTTCATTACATTTGAAGATTACTTAAAACATAGAAATATTCTATCTCATCTAGCAATGTAAATTGATGCATGATTTAATCTAAGACTTGTGCCGGCAAAATATAACCTTATCGAATGGTTTGTGATATAAAACCTTTCAACTTGCATTCATCACCTTACATGTTCCATGCGGCCTCTGTACAATCTGACATAATAAGGAATATTTTATAGGCACAAGGTACATCCACGTAAAACTATGATAACAGTCCACTTAAATGTGATGTAGGTATCCCCAAGTTGTCGCGGAGTCCGAACGTAAAAATTACAATTTTATCCTTATAAATAAATATGAAGTCAAATTTCATACAATATTAATAATTTTTTGGACTTTCAACATAAATTAAGCAGCTCAAATTTAAGATGAGTGAAGCATTTACAGCCCAGCACATGCATGTTTTAAGGCCAAAGATGTTTGAAATTACGGCAATTTAAAAATCTGCTCATTGAATCCTAGCAGTCAGGCAGGTCTCATTTCCTGAATATTGCCATTGCGGGTTACACTTGCACCTTACATATTGGAACATTGTCAAATATCACATATATCCGGCAGATGGTTAATGCTAGTTGATCTGATCTCAAACACATGGGAATCATAATGTTTTTTGGACTTGTGTTATGAGCGTCAATTTTAAGATACCTTTAACTGCCGGCCAGATAAAATAGATGAGAACGTGATGCCGAGAAGTACCCTAAAATAGTTTTACTTTAGCGATAAAACATATAATATTACCTAACTTCAGTATGAGACCCCACCAAAGCATGACATGTGCGCAGAGCCTTAACCTTTTGGGGCTTATATCGATAGTTGATCCTTATTAATCTAAAAAGCATGTGAACTTGTTATTTTCAAAACGTAATCTAAGCACGCAGTCTACAATGCGAGTGCAAATCTAGTTCGCTGACGAGTTTACAAACGCTAAGTACAAGCTGACCTTCATTTCATAGCAATAAAAACTGGTTAACATATTGTGTCCAAAAATATAAAAATACTATTAAGTAAGCCATATAAAACCGTACCTGAACAATATCATTATATTAAAAATTACCGACGTGTCTTAAACTATTTCGAAACTATCCAAGCCCACTATACTTGGCTCGTTTACAACATACAGGGACATAACTTAACTAAACATACTTGAGAGCGAGATAATTTTTTTCGTACTATTACGCATTCTGACCCGAGGTCTCAACAATCGGATCTCACCCTCGCGAGACCTGCGGAGGCTGACGCTGCGTGTCTTACGGATAGATAGGCCAGTCAGACCGGTCTCGCCGCGTCTTGATGAGACATTGAAAGAATTTAGTCCCTAATAAAAAATACTGTCTATTTTAGTGAACTGTTACCATGGGTGCAAGCATTGTGTCACCGAGTGGAGCACCCGGGCGGGCGAGGACGCGCCGAGCGGGCGTCCCGCCGCCCGAGCCCCCCGCCGGGACGGGGCGCCGGGCGCCTAGTCTTGCATCTCCTCGGGCAGCTCGTGCGGGTTGAGCAGGCCGGGCACGGACAGCTGCACGCGGCGCTTCTCTTCTTGCGCCTGCCGCAGCGAGAAGAGCCGTTCCTCCAGGTACAGGTCGCTGTCGTCCTCGCCAGTGTACTCCTGTCGAACATAATATATTACATTACTTGATACACTATTTGACATGACTGACTTGGAACTAGTAATGAAGAGGGCTGTGTAAAGAGTGCCGGCAGAAGTGAAAACTGCACACACGCACACACTCGCGCAAAACAAAAAAGTATACCGACCAAAAAGTGCACACACACTTCAAAAAGAAAAAAAAAATCTACTAGAAATTTGAACCGCGGTCACTGGACAACATTTTTTTACCCATCCCAAAAAGTGCTCAACGCCGCTAAAGACGTTTTCACTTCAAAATAAAAAAAATATCATCTAAATCCGGCCCTTTTTTGGTTAAGGACATACAATAGGGTGCACTGAAAATTTCGCGAATTGTCTATTTAATTTTGTCAGTACAAAATTGGTTCAAATTTAATTTAATCTTTTTATAAAGATAGATGTTTTGACAACTCAATACAACTGGCAGTTTAAAAAAAAACTAAGTTTTTTTTTAAAGGTCGTCGCCATAATGGAGTTTACGCGGGAAAATTTGAGGGCGATATTTTTTGATTTAAAAAGCGGTTTATCGCAAAAACAGTGCCGTGATCGGATGACTTCTGCATTTGAGGAGAAAGATACATCAAAGACGATCACATATCGCTGGTTTTCTGAATTCCAACGTGGTCCTGTGATACTCAGTGATGATGTACGTGAAGGTCGGATCGGCCTAACTCCGCGGTCAATGGAGAAACGGTTAATGCAGACTGGTATACAACGATTTGTCTGCCTGAAATAGATTCCATACTCCGAATGGAAAACTGCAACTAACGACGCATCATCCTCCATCATGTCAACGCTAGTCCTCACACGACTCGACAAACAAAGGAGTGTTTGGAGCATCATAACATTAAATTAACGGAAAAATCCACCGTATAGTCTCGACCTGGGCCCCAACGCTACACTTTTCCCAAAATCAAAGAAAAGTTACGCGGTTAATGATTACTGTCACCTGAAGAAGCAGTGGACGTCTTTAAAAATGCCATTTTGGATACTATACCTTTGGACTGGAATAATTATTTGTTTCAAAACATGTTTTGACCGTATGGAAAAATGCATTATGACCGGAGAATACTTTGAAAATCAGTAAATGTGTATTTATTCTTTTAAACTTGCTTATTTTTTCAATTCCCGAAACTTTCAGTGCAGCCCACATATGGTAGGTGTAATTTCTTTTTGGTAGTCCATGAATCACTTACTCTTATCTGAACTAAGAAATCTCTCAAATGATCTTTGAACGCTGCAATATCTTGGTCCAAGTTGAACAACCCCTGAACAGTAATCTTGATTTGGTTGTCTGTCAAATGCGAAAATGCTGTTTTCAGAAGGTTAGCCACGTACTCCTGAAAAAAACAATAAACCGTAATTAACTTCATTTTATTATCATTATTAGATTTAATATTAACTTCCATTGCGGTATCTATTTTTGATTTGTAATATGAATCCCTGGACAGATTTTCATTCTAATTTAGATTTGGATGTGCCATAACATAAGAAGGAAGAGTTTGGCGTTAATTACTAGTCTAGAGGTACATTTTCAGAAATTCTTATTAAATACTACAGTTGTTACTAGAAAGTAAGCGAAATGCAAGCGAGATAGAAATATTATAACTGCATATTTAACTCACTTTTGCATAAAAGACACATCTCTGTAATAACTAAATCATGCATGTGTTTACAACAATAAATAATAAAATCACGCAGATAAGTCCTCCTCTTGGGCGGCTAAGCCTCGAACATCAGATGTAGATCCGGCACAGTATCCTAAGACATGCTATAAGGTAGTCGTAGTAGTAGATACAGTAGAAAACTTCATACCTGTATGTAGAGCACATTGTCGGGCGTAGGTCCGAGCGGGACGGTGACGCGGCCGGCCTCCACCAGAGCGAATATATAGGCCAGAATGGTGGCGTGCATGGTGAGCCCAGCGCCGTGCGACGTGTCCGTCACCACGCTGAACACGTGCTCCAGTATGTCGCACAGGTAGGTCTGGTAGAAGCTCTGTGCCGCCTGCGGGTGCTGCTCGACGTTCTGCAGCAAGCGGTGCAGAATCTGCAGCCCCGTGTCCGCCACGTTGCGCATCGTGTGCTTAAATGCCCAGATAATGGAATCCAGTACCAGCTTAAACTGCGCCGGTGGAATACTCAGGAAAGCCTTGAAGCAGTTAGTGTTCACCGCCTGCAACAACAGGAAGAACTCTGTCCGGTGTTCCGGGTATTCTTCGAAATCCTTATTGATCATCTCCAGAGTGCACTCAAAGACCGCGTCGAATATCTTCGGCACCTCCGAAGTGATGTGTCCTCCGAGCTTGTACACGATCGCCGCCATGCAGACTAATACTTCGGGCTCACGCGCGTCTGGAACTGCGGTTCTTTGGTAGTCTAAAAGGACCGCATCCAGCAGCGGCGGAATGAAATTTTCTAAAACCATGCCATTGTCAGTGGAGCGCGAAACCCAGCCAGAGATGAGTTTTAGGGTTTCCTTCTTGATTATTCTCATGTTTTTAATCAGAGGCTGCTTCGTGACGGCCACTCCGTTCAATGCGATGGCTTGGCTTATGTTCTCGGACATGACTTTGTACACATTGAGCATATCTAAATATATTCGCCCCAGCTGCACGACATATGGATGGCCGAGCGCGCGACAAGCGCGCACGTTCGTTTTCAGAATACTGACTAACTGTTTGACAGCCTCAGGGTCTTTTAGAATGTCTACATTATGGGATGCCTGTGAAATAATATCATCCCATACTTGATTGGGGAGCGACATGTATTTTTCGATAAGCTGCTCTTGGGCCACTTGGTCTACTTGCGCACTGATCATGGACCCAACAGCTTCATAGAAAGTATGAACTTGGAGCGTTTGCAAGTCACAAATAATGGAACTGATTGTGCTTAAGATTTCTTCTATGAACGGACATGCTTCTCCGACTTGCGTGGTCACGAAGTGGCGTCGACATTTTATTGCTATTTTGATGAATGTGTCACAAGCCATGTCTTGAACTCCATCGTGGGTCTCATGCATGAATTCGAAAAGTTTATTTACAACTGTTTTCAAAAATTTCCAATGAGCCCTGAGAAAGCGAGGGTACTGGCCCACCACATACATGATGTTACTAGCAATAATAGCCTTATTGTCTTTGCCCTTTTTCTGCTCACATAATCCCAAAAGTTCTTTTATAACAACTACCAAAAATCTCTTTTCATCTTCCTCCATCATTGCTCCTGAAGTGGAACCTATAGCCCAGCACAAGGTGTTTAGGTTTTTCCAGGACCACTCTGTACCATTCACTTGATTTTGCAGTTTCTCTGTCATAATACGTTCAGTGTCTTGATAATCCAAATGGGTCAGGTACACTAATGTTTCTCTCATGTTCTTATACAAATTAATGGAATCAGTGTCCTTCATAAATTCTCTCACAACTTCACCATTTTCATTCTCAACCACAAGCACTTCTTCTGGCTTGGCCATTCTAGAGATCATGATGTACCGCATGCTGCTCAGTACATCGGCATAGAGAGTTTTTCTGCCCATATTCTTTCCCAGCCCTAAATTAGAAGATTGGGAACAAGGAGCAATTTTGTACAGATCACCAGCTAGGGAATTCCAAAACTCCAAGCAAATTTTGAAAATTTCCACTTCTTCTACTTCTGAAATCAGTACCAAATAGCGAAGAGCATTCATCAGGGTATTGGTTAAACCTCGTCTTTCAATCAATTGACAGTGCTCCTTCAGGTAGGTGCACAGGAACAGAGCAAGATTTTGGATGAAAATCTGCTCTTGGTCTCGGCCAGCCGCGTAGGCGTCGCGGATGTTGGTGGTGAGCGGCAACATCACCTCCAGCTGCTCCATCGTCTGTACCAGCAGCGCCACCAGCTGCTCCTCATAGTTGCTCACTGTCACACCTGCTATCTCAGTCAAGCAGCTCAAAGTTACATTCCGAAACAGTGGCACGCTCAAAAACTTGAAAATAAGTGTACTTATTAGTTTCATTTCGAAAATATAGCCAAGTGGGATCCAATTCAGAAATCTCAATAACGTGTGAAGCGTTGCTTCCACTAGTGGGGCATTTTGTGAATTCTCAAGGACAAACTGACAAAGCTGGAATATTTGACTAAATTCAGAACACATGGTATCTTTCAGATGTTTCGTCTTAGTCTGAGTGAGTTGGCCGGTGCTGAAAACAAATACTTCCTCGCTCAGAAGTTTCAGGATCACCATATTATTTTGGCAAAGGCTTTCGTTGGTCTTCGAGGCACCCACAATATCACTTATGAAAGTTTCCCAGTTGTGAGGCCATTCCCTTTTTAAAACTTGAATCAGAATCAGATTAAGCTTCTTCAAAAATACTTTATTGCTTTCCATAGTGGTGGGATCAGATGAATTTTTAATAATGAGACCCACTATGTACTTCTTTATACCTTCACATTGATTTCTAGGCAGAACTTTCCATCTTGTTTGTATCACTTGTTCCAGTATTTGTAAAGCATAGTATTTTGTTTCCTGGTTCTGTGAAAACTCCAATATTGTATCGACTCTAGTCCAAGCATCGGGGTGTTCCTTGAGGGTGGTCAGAATGTCCTGCGCGAGGCGCTGCTGGTCACCCACAGTGGAGTAAAGGCACCCCACGATGTTGTCAAGTAAAGTTATGTCTAGCTTTTGATTAAAATCCAAAAGTTTAGATGCTTGCTGCTCTAAAGTTGTCATTTTGATTTTGAAAATATACTTATTTTGACTTTGTTCCCCTTAGTAATAACCAAATTCAGGTTGATTTATTCACATTCATTCCTCACCTCGTGCCAAACTGAAAAACATAAAAGCAAAATTTAAGAGAACAACATCTATAACCTCTACGACTATCAATAAACTAGCAAGATGTCATTTTGTGTTTATTATACACATCAAACAGCAACATCGTTAAATATAAAACACTATGTTATCAGCTTTGACTAAAATCGTGTAAAAACTATTATTTAGCGGAATAGAAAATAAGGAGCACACACCCCGTATGACTTCAAACGAATAGGTCTAAGGAATTGGATTTTTGTATTCGGATGCGAATTAAAACCACATTCAATTTGCAAGTAGTAATTTTGATAGGAATATAATCATTATAAACCTTACCCTAGAAAGTAATTTGCGGCGCAATCAGTCTAACGCACTTCCATACACACTTCATAGTCCGTTGTTTTCATGAAGCTTGAAAAAGCGTACGTACATGTCGCCATGACTTGGCTATGGTCTTGTTTTTTTTTTATGAAATGTACACACAAAGCGTTTTACCCGGAAAACTGAATAAACAGATTTAAAAAATTCATAGCGCATTATGACAAAGTGATCTTTATTGCACATATATGTTTAATAAAAAAAAACAATTACACACACCAAATGTGCCATGTCATGTAGCTTTACTTTTAGTTCAATGAGCGCACATTAGCCGCTGACACGGCGCAAAAACACAGCTTTGAAACCAAAAAAGCGCTTAAACTGTCTACTTTAGCTAACATCAACGACTTCTAGCGCTATAATGGCTGAAATAAGCACACGATGAACAAAGACATAAATGATGTAAAGTGCCTGTAGTTTAAAACCTAGATGACCTTGAACTTGAATTACTTACATACACGTACTCTTTTTTTTACATATTTAGGTAGTTATGTCAGTCTCTTATTTAAACAATTACGTCAGTCTTCGCTTTCTGAACAATTTTTTAATGGAGTTCTTAGCATATACCTGTAGTAGGTATGTATTTCTTTCCCGCACGGTCACAAATTATTGAGGTTCTATGTGTAACTTTCTCAAAGCCAAATAGCGACGTGTTTGTAAACACTAAGAAACATTTGTCTCACTATGACAACGTTCCATGTAAGCTCATCAATTAAATTCCTCGATGGAATGATGGCATACCCGCGCTCATCAGTAGATACATCGAAGCTGTCTGCCGTCTAGGTGTTTAAAAACAAACACGACCACATTGTCAGCCTCCTAAGACAGCTCCGCTGTGTAGGTATTATCGGATGGTGAAAAGACACTGAAGCCCTTCCATGCTTAGGGTCGTAAAAATAACTTCCATGCTGGTCTGGTAGTAATCAAAAAGCATAGAATGTACTAGTTGCTTCTCTTCCCGCGCTGATAGTAAAGGCCCATCGAGGGAATGGGCGAAATCTTAGGAATCATGTTATAGGCGATGCGGCTAGCAACCCATCACTATTTTGATATCCCTTTCCACCTATACTCCCACAATCATGGTTAACGTGCCCTTTAGGTCTTGTTACCTTAGGGTCTGTCTACCCGCGGTAAGGGATAACGACATGATTTGTATGTATGTATATTGTACATATTAATCTTGAAAGTCGATTTTAACCTTATTTTTACCCACTTCCAATGGTCTAGTTAACTTGAAATTTTGGTAGCTTCCTACGTATCACAGCAAATTCGATGACAAAATAATACACTGACTCCAACCTGACTTGAACCAAAATAAAGTTCACAGAAAAATATCAATGTGCAGATGATATTTTTGTTTATATTAGTTACCTACTATCAAAGATATCCCTATCTATCTATGTATAATATTCGGCAGTGATGTGATGTCATCTTTTGCTGAGAAGATGTGTACATTAGTTATAGCTACTTGATAACAGATGTCACTGCTCCACACCATTAATTATAAAACTTCTGTTTAATCAATAGCAATAGTTTCAAGCTTTTACTTGTATTAAACTAGAACCACATGTATAGATGGCGTTGGCGCGTGAGAGCCTTGTCATTATTATTGTGACAGACACTATACTCGTTCAGGTAGGAGTTACACGGTCTAGGTAGGGTCGGGGGTCGGTCCCCTAACATAAAGCTGGTACTTATCTATCCACTTTCCCATAGTGACAGCTTAGAAAATTGAATACTTAAGTTAGGGAACCCATTAATCCACTTACTATGGACGAATTTATACGGACGAAGTTTTATGTGAAAACACATTGTGTATTTGGATTCCCATAAAAGTGTAAAAAATAAACGAGGTAGTTTCTAAGTAACTGTCACATTTTTGACACAAAATGCTTCGAATGGCAACAATTTTATTTGGGAGTATAGCTATTTATGTAAGAACTTCCTTTCTCAGGTGCTTCCGTCCGATTCTCCTATGTGTAGACGGTATCTAATGAATTTAGTCAGTAACTACCTAATTCCTCCACTGCCAAATTACCGTTTCTTTAATTACGTACTTACTTAATTGATTATTTATCTATGCAAAGCACATGGCGAAAATAAAAGGTGCAGTACCGTTATCCAGTAGTTCGGCCATTTTCCCCAAGTTAAACAATTTAAATACATATCGTATATAAGCACTTACATAAACTTATCAACGTAGAACTTCTGGACTTTATAAACTAGGTACCTACTTAACTATATAGGTTTTATTTTATAAAATTATTCAAATAATACAAAATTTACTTTTAAAGCAACGTATTCTGTTACAGTAATGATACCTAATTACAATTAATCAAAGTACGTTTCAATTATTGAAAGAAAAATCGGGGTAATGATAAAAATATAACCATTTATTAATATTGAATACTAATTATGAATAATGTCCGGTACATCTCTAAAATCAATCATGCTAAACATGGCCTTTAGGTCTTGTTACCTTAGGATCTGTCTGCCCCGTATGAGATAAAGACGTGATTTATGTATGTATGTAGGTACATCTCTAAAATAAATGCAATAATTATGCAATTCGCACGCCCTCGTTCATGTTTTGTTAAAAAAAATACTCTAGACTTCCCGCCAAATCTTGGGCTGCAGATACCTTCACCGAAAAGCACACATGATACATAAAATCGTGCATAAAATTAGTGAATCTAATCAAAAGCTCTGAACTAGTAATGTATTCGCGGTGAGTACTATCACAGTGGATTAGTTTGGCCCTGGAAAGATCCGATTAAATTTTAGAACCCAGAACCTAAGGTAGACACTACCTACCAAATTCTACTACGTGGTACTTAAATATAAAGAATACCTAGTCTAATTAGCATATATGTACCCTTAATTAACTGTAAGTATATGTAACTCGAACACATAATATAAGAGATAGGTAAAAGCGGCAAGCCTGGCGAACAAACTCCGCTGCTTCCTTCAAATATTTAACGCTCTTGTAGTGTCGGTAAGGTGTAATCGTGCAGACGTTTGGAAATTTCGTGAACGAAATTTAAATAATGAAGTATTCTGTCCAATTATTTATCTGGTTTACGCTTCATGGATGTAGTTTCCTGAAAGGTAAGCATGAATGTAAAAATTAAGTACCTAATTAAAGTTGTATTGCGTCCAGCGATACCTATTATAATCTTAAGCTACCAAAATGGCTAAAGGTACACTTTAGTTATGTAATGTAGTTAAATTTAGATGGCCATCATCACATCAAACACTCCTCTATGTCATCAACGTGACATAATTTATTGCAGGTGAAGCATGGATAGACAATGCGGATGAAATAGATTATTTAAATGAAATCAAGGTGGGCACTGGATACGGCAAAGAGTGGATCTTCTTCCCAGACGGCGACGACATACCTCATTTTGTTAATTTATCTTTGCCGGAAGTACTTCCGATATCGCGAGGTGTAAAAGTAAAAGAAATTGAATATAGATTATACGCCAGGTTAGTTTGTTAATTAAATTTTACACCGTAAACAACTAATTTACAAGGTTCTTTAGTTTACAAGGCTCTTTGCCAGTCTGCCCTCACGTATGTTAGCATGGGGGGTGTCGCTAAGACCACTCTGCGTGAGCTGGAGACTGCGCAGCGAGCAGTGCTGAAGGTCATGTTATCAAAACTTCGTAGATTCCCTACGAATGATCCCTACAAAGCAGCCAAAGTCAATTATTCATTTCAAAAGTAAGCACCACAATTCATAGAATGACTGTCTCTTCCAAGGATTTCGTTAACCTTATTAAACAAAGCAGATACAAAATACCAATTCCCACTATAAGATCAACTTTTGCTAGGCGTTTGCCACCTTATGCCCACTCGCACATCTATAATAAATCTTGTAAACACATAAAAAACATTAAAAATCTGACAAGCAAAGAACTGAAAAAAGAAACTGAACGCTGGCTAACGAGTTTGAATCACGACGAAACTGAAAATATTCTTACAGCCTGTAATTAAATGCACTTACACTCACATACTACACACACACGCACACACACGCACACAAATAATTTCGGATTTTTATGTTAAGCGCTTATTGTTATAACTGTCTCTAGTCTCCGCGATAGCCCTGAATTTAGTGCGGAGCGGTGAACGAATATTCGTTCACTGGTGCGGAGGCTGCCGAACAAACATGTTGTAACCTTTTGCATATTATAAATAAATACTTTTTTAATTACAAATTGATATTTAAAATGATCTGAAGGATTTAGATACGGTCAAGTGCATAAATAAGTATCGATACGAACTTCTCAAAAATATGTCCCACAACCTTATTACGCCGGTGTAAGAGTGTATGCTGGTACCTACTTATTTTTGAAGCTTTGACTAGATACAATTATTATAGTTGACTGTACTTAGCGTCATGTCATAGCTATATCCAAATTCATTTGTCTCTTAGTAGGTACTTATCATAAAATTTGGGCGCCAAAGCCAAGTCGCCAACAGGATCTCTCCCTGAGTATTCTCTGACCACTAAGTATTTAATAGGTCAATTAACTTGGTAAGAAACATGTGCTTTGTAGGTACTGCCCTTACAGGAACTGTTTGATTCTGTATCAACTATCAACGCAGTTTGAGCGATATGCACCATTTTTTCCAAATTGTTCGCAGAAACATATACGACTACGTCCTTTTAGATCAAGGAGCAAATCCTATCGGCGACGTAAATATCAGAGAGATGTTATCAACCAAGCCAATAAAGCTGGTTACCCACGGCTGGATGTCTTCAGCTGATAAGAGCGTCATAGTGGGCATCAAGAACGCTTACTTGGCGGTTAAAGATGTTATTGTCATAGGCATCGACTGGAGTGATACAGCCATGGACGTCTTGTATCCAGCAGTTGCAATTGAGACAGGGGGTATTGGATCTCAAGTGGGACAGTTTTTGAATGCATTCTGTAAACGATACGATGTGTCTGGGGACCGGATACACTTGATTGGACATAGTCTTGGAGCGCACGTTATGGGCAACGCTGCTTCTGCGTCCAACGTCACCGTTGGCAGGATAACCGGTACGGTAATTAATAATTTATCCAAATTGAATACGTTTTAACTACTTAAGTAGTCCAAAGGTACCAAAGAACTCAAGAAAGTACAACGTACCTTAGTTCTGAAACTTATTTATGTATTTTAAGTCCAGTCTGTATTCTGACTAACTTTCCGCTTCTGTTCTTCCTTTGTTTTGAAGACTTACTACTATCACTGGCTAAAACTATTTAAAGTACTCTTTCTTCTATTACAGGGCTTGATCCTGCACGGCCGCTATTCGAATTTCCAAAAAGGTCAGACTCCTTGTCACTGGACAGGTCCGATGCAGGTTTCGTGGACGTGATCCACTCTTGCAGCGGGGTCTTGGGAGTTCAGGATCCTATTGGTCACGTAGATTTTTATCCTAACAGCGGAGGAGCACCTCAACCAGGATGCGACAGTATTTTCTACCTTTTAGGTTAGTTATATATCCTAGCTATCCTGCTTTGGGGAGAGGCCACAATAGGGGATATCTCTCTACTCTAGGTAGATATTATGTTAGATGGTAAAGTTTATTTGTTTGTGATTCACCACTCGGAAACAGCAGCGCGAATTTAGACAAAATTTTGGACATAAATAGCACACTGGAAATTAATATAATTCTTTACACAAAATTAGTCGAGCACTAAGTTTCTTTTTTGTTCTTGCTGTATAACTAAAAACTATGTTAATATTACAGAGGCCTGCAGCCACAGCAGATCCCACATATATTTTGCCGAATCAATTACCAACCCCACCGCTTTTCCTGCTTGCCGTAATGAAAATTGGAACTATTTTCTTACGGTCAAAGAGTGCAGTCACCAGACTTGGATGGGAGAGGGCGTCAATCATCAGGCAACAGGAAAATATTATTTGAAAACCAATTCGAAACAGCCATATGGAAGGGCCGAAATTTAATTAAGGTTTCGATAAAAATATAGATCTTATCTTATTATAAATTTTAAAAAGAAACAGTTTAATTTATAAAATAAATCCAAAAACGTAACCTGCCAATCAATAATAATAATAATGAAAGACATTTTAAAACCTGCTCTTATAAGGATAACCCAGGAACTAAAATAATCCAGTTGGCCTTATCTAAACGACACGGGCCAGGGCAGCGCAGACTTGCCTGAGTTATTAAATTTGTCTAACTAAACCTTGCTTTAATTATTGCATTGTTAACGGGTTCACCTACACAACGGATTATTGGTAGCGCGATAAAATATAATACGGTAAAATTGTGTTGTTTTTTCATACAAGTGTCGTTGTTTTGACGAACTATCCAACCGTTATTATGACATTTACTGTGCAATGGTTCCAACAATATTTAAATTTTTTAGTGCTACATTTTATTGTCTGGTTCCAAAGAGCGCATAATTTTAAGGCACCCATATTTTTTATATTTGTGAAAATCTTGTATTTTCGTGGAAAAACCCATTTAAATCGTTGCTCGAGCTGAAAGGGCCTATGTTACAAACATCAAGAGTATCGGCGAAACGACGTCACTGCTGTGTTACGTACACTTAAAAAAACGTTGAAATAATTACATTAATAGACCTACAAATCCTGTGCTTAGATAGTTTGACAGTGAAAGCAGTTGTCACTGTCGATGAACCTTAAGGCTGGCCGCAGACGCACGGAATCCTGATTCGGTTTCCTGACCAGGAATTCAGATTCGTGAAACCCGAATGCAAACCTTTCATACAAAATGTTTAGCCTGGCCGCAGACGCACGGAATCCTCATTCGGTTTCCTGATCAGGAATTCAGATTCGGGAAACCCGAATGCAAACCTTTCATACAAAATGTTTAACAAAGCTGTGCGCTTTGTTAAACATTTTGTATGAAAGGTTTGCATTCGGGTTTCCCGAATCTGAATTCCTGATTAGGAAACCGAATCAGCATTCCGTGCGTCTGCGGCCAGGCTTAACAAAGCCACACGTTTCGTAAATTTTCCGAACGGTCAACAATATATTCTTTTATTTCTTCGCTTGGTCAGCCTGTTTTTTACCACAAGTTTTTTTATCTTCACTTCCGTTCACTTCCAAATAATTTATATAACCTGTGGTTTGTTTGTCTTTGTCTTCTGACGTTTCGTTTCATGTAGTTGTAGTGTATTTCGTTTCATTGGTTTGGTCTACCTCATCTTATCAAACGTAGTGAATGTTATTTATTATATTGATATTCTGATATTCCTCAGCCTAGGATCAACAGTCTCTTTGCTCAGGCCTGATAGTTCCTAAAGGGTTTCCCGTATTTAATTTCGTGTCTGTGACTTCGATAAAAGCAAAAACTTATGTGAAGTGGAAATTCAGCACAAAAAACAGCTAATTAAAATTACATTTAAAACAGTACAACAACTTTTAAGATATAATTATGAATAGGAAAAGAAACGTCAATTTTATCAAACCGGAGGATCCAGAATTCCTCAAAGTAATAAAAAGGCAAGCAGGCTATGACGATAGAAATCGAAAATTCGACCAGCTCGAAAATGCCGAAGAAGATTTCGTCGATGATACGGAAAGCGAAGAACCTCAAGTCGTTGTCCTCAAAGCAGGAGACCTCACGGCTGAAGAGGCCGAAATCGAGAAGAAAAGACTCGAAAAAGAAGCAGAGGATACAAAGGCAGATTTAAGTCAAAGGGTTATTTTCAAACCAAAGTCTAAAAAAGCCCAAGATGATGATAAAAAGAAAGATTCACCAAAGAATAACACTTCAAGTGCTAAAAAACAAAGTCAATTACTATCATTTAATGATGATGACGGTGACAGTGAAGATAGTGATGACAGTTAATAAAGAGTTGAAATTGGCTGATGGTGTTATAGTGTCACTCTTAGTGTAACTACATAGATCATTGATCTAATTATGCTATAACACTAAAACTATGACCTGAGTAAAATTATGAACAATAAATAATAAATTTCATCTTAGATTTTTTGTAAGGTTTACTGGTTTATAACCAAATAATTGTTTCAGGTGTTATTATATCATTTAAACTGTACTAAACATATTTTTTTACAAAACCTGATAACCATATTTTAAGCACTTATCCAAGTCCAAGTAAAACTATTCTTTACTATAATAACTGAATAGCAATAGCAACTGCTCAAAATAAAATAGTAGAAGATTCATGGGAGGGTGAATCTGGTTATAAGATGAAAACTATTTTATATCAATCGACGGGGAAGAACTCCTATCTTACAAATTTTAATTATTGTAGTTTGAATTCTATTGAGAGAACCAATATCTAAGATAGGAATCTTGTGATTTCAGATTAATGTAAGACAGGAGATATTGGTCTTGGTTCTTTGCTGTCGAAATATAATGTTATTAAAAATAGATTGCATAAAAATATGGTCAAGACCATAATATACAATAATGAACTATATTATTGTATGTTATGGTCTTGGACTATATAAAATACTATATTGTTCATTATTTTCGAAATGAAAACTTCTTTAGCGGCATTGAGCATGTTTGGGATGGGTAGAAAATGTTAAACTTGCATCAGATTCTGACTGTCAGGTAAGACAGAGGGAATGTTGCTGCAGGTTTGTAATAATACATTATGTTCCATAATAAAATAGTTTTCATCTAGTTATCAGGACATCACTATCACATTAGTGAAAGATGCTCTTAGACAGAGACCATAATGTTAGCCAAAAATGTTTGATAATAATTAAAAATCACTTCTTGAGACACATTGTGGCTTAAACCAATTCAACTTTAAAATTAAATTAAAATAAAACATTTACTGGTTTCCTTTTATGATATAGAAATGCTTCTTCCATTTTCTTCCAGGCTTTTCCTTTTCTTAGGCTTTGTACTGGATCCATTGGGCACTGCTTCATGTCTGTAGTTCTTCTGAGGGTGGTCAGCTTCATGGGCATACTCCAATAGTTTGCGAAGTAAAAACTTCCGCTCATCCTTTACAATAAGAATACTTTCCTGGATCTTTGCAACTTCATCACATAGCGCAGCATTTTCCTACAATTATACTTGATCATTACAATTTCAGATTTTTTTAATGAATATTATGTCTTTTTTTTTTATTTATTTTAAGAGGGTAAAAATAAGCCCCAGACATTTGAATATAAAAATTGGATGCAAAAATCATTGTGTTAAGGCACTGCCACTATAATAATAATAGAGAATTAAATCATAATATCTACAAATAAATAAATATCATGCGACAATTGACACCAATTGACTAAACTTAATCCCAAAACAAGCAAATCTTGCATTAGGCAACAGACAAACATACTTATGTAGATAAACACAACTGAAACACATATTAAATTAAACACCCAAGACTCAAGAACAAACATTCCATTCATATTTTTCATACATAACATCTGTCCGAGTGGAGATTGAATGTGGGACCACAAGCTCCATAGTCATAGTCAGGTTCTCTAACTACTGGGATATGATATGCTGTCGTCAACAAATACTAATGTTAGTAAATGTTTGGTATTAGTTTCAAGTTTCTGAATAAAAAGAACAGATGCAAAGAAATATGTGTGAGTATTTGGAAATGGATTCTTCATACTTACTAATATTAAGCTTTTTATTCGCCTTTTCATAAATTTATATTTTTTACGGTAGCGATTATTTTGTTTTTCGCGGAGAATATTATTCATAGTTATGATGAAGTGACCCCACTTGTAATTAAAGTTGTTTATAGGTTTTTGACTACGTTGGTCGTAAAGATTACATATATACGTGAGTATCACTGTATGCTTGATTGTATTTTTCGAATCGATAGAAAATTATCATTAAAAGTATTGTTTTATTAGCATTGCATCAAATCAAATAAAACAATACTGCAACTATCAGTAAGTCAATGTCAGATTTCTGACCGACCATAGAATAAATATAGGGAATTTATACTATACTCTATGCCTACGTTAAGCTGCCCCTTCACAACTCTGCAGAAAACATTTTTTGTTTTGCGATGAACTTATTTTCAAGTTTAAATATGTATAAATAGTAGGTAATATCAGTGCTACCAATATAACATCATATTTTTGGAAAATACAGATGCAGAAAACTACGAGCAAAATGCAGGTGCAGCTTAACTAAAATAATACTTTACCTGTGGATGGAATGCGGGCCGGCGTTTCATTTGGTTGTTTATTTATTTTATTAAAATATAATCGTTACTAAGAGTGCAATATAATGCGAAGCAATAATGTCCGAATTATCTGATTATAAAAAAGTATTTCCCATCGATAGTATACAAAAAGTATACGATTTGTTCGAAGGGCAACTACGCAGCGAGAATGAACCAGATTTGGCATTATTTTCAATAATTGTTGGAGCGGTGGAGAATAACTTGACAAATGTTAAGAACTGTGATAAAGATGTAAACTTGCCGACAAATAAGTTTGTTAAAATGAAGTTTCCTTGTGTGGAATGGGACGAAGTGAAGGGTCTGCATGAGCGGTTCGTGGGGCTAATGCGGAGCGGAGTTGACGGGGCGCTGCTGCGCGGCGAGCACGCCTCGCGGGAGCTGGTCAAGCGCGTGGCGGACGTCGTGTGGAACTCCCTGACCCGCAGCTACTACAAGGATCGCGCGCACCTGCAGTCTATCTACACTTTCTTAACGGGCAACAAACTGGATTGTTTTGGCGTCGCGTTTGCAGTCACGGCAGGGTGCCAAGTCCTGGGTAAGCGGGACGTCCACCTCGCCTTGTCCGAGGATCATGCTTGGGTTGTATTTGGAAAAGATGGTACCGAAACTGCCGAGGTAAACCATATTTATTTTGTTGTTTTGATAGCTAAGGTCCATTGTGTGATTCTGTTCTAGTATAACTAATTAGTTATTTATTATACTGCAAGCAAGGTAAAATGTGCAAGTGGTTCACCTGATGGTAAGCGGTTCAGCGTTTCAGAAATTTAGGCAGGGAGCTACATCGCTTTATTTGTTTCCAAAATAGCCTAATGTCTTTCCTAGCTCTATACCAATCGAACTTAACATTATTTAAGTCCCAGCCTTATAAAGCCACCCTTACATCCCAACCATACTTAACTACTTTCATATCTGTTCTGGGAATTTTTTACAACTTGGTTAAAAGTTCTAAACAATTAAATTATCCTTTTTAGACAGCTGAATAAGACTATTATTTTCATATTGTTTAATGAGTATCTTGTTTTGTTAGGTGACATGGCATGGCAAAGGCAATGAGGATAAGCGCGGGCGCTCGGTGGGGGACGGGGTGCTGGCTCACTCCTGGCTGTATGTGGCTGGCAAGCCTGTTGTGTGTACACGGGTAATGGAGCTTGCAGCCCTGGTGTCTTCCATCAACCCTACACTGACACCAACCATTGATGTCCATGAAGTGGCACAGATGCAGCACAAGCTACTCTGGCTTCTTTATGAGAATGGTTAGTAAGCCTATATATCTATTGCAACAAATTCAGCTATTGAAATACATTTTTATAAGTAAAACTAAACTACTAAAACTATACAAAATAGCAACTGGCACATTCTATGTTTTTTCTTTGCTCCCAGACCAGCTGAAGTAAAACAGTAAAGTGAACACTGATTTTTAAATATTATTTCTAGGGTACTTTACAGGGCTAAAAAGGAATAAACTGTGCAAATAGAATGGGGTATCTATAATCTAAATTTCGGAAATGGCTCCAACAATTTTTTATTTAGTATGCAGGGGGTTTCGGGGGCGAGAAATTGATCTAGCTAGGTTTAATTTTAGAAAACATAATAAAAAAAATACCGAGCATAAGCTCAGTCATCTGCGTATTTTTGAGTAAAATACAGATTATCGCTTTTTATCATTTACCTTTTAAAATATATACTGAGCCTAATAATTTATTTTTCTTTTTTGCAGGTTTTCTGGATGCATATCCAATGGCACTTGGTAATCTGGGTGATCTGGATGAATATATAAAAATAGCAAACTGTTCTGATCAGTCAGAAAATACATCAATGTCAGAAGACACAGCTCCTAAAAGTGCCACTAGACCCGACTCGGCTGCCTTATACGCCCAAGCTATTCGGTCTTCTAGGACACATTATGAAGACAGACATGTGTATCCATACACTTTCCAAGGAGGGTATTACCATCGGCATAAAATGTATAAGGAAGCTTTTCACGCGTGGGCTTGTGCTGGTGACGTGATTCGACAGTAGGTTGCTGCCTAACTTTTATTTAGTTTCTTAATCACACAAATGTTGACACTGCTGTCAAGCTTAGACATAACATAAAACAGAAACAGCACTTGTTTCTGTGGATTACAAAAATGTATGTATTTTTTCTTTCTTTTTCCAGTTATAATTATTCTCGTGATGATGAAGAGATTTACAAAGAATTTTCGGAAATCGCCAATGAATTGATACCTCAATTAATGAAAGTAGAAAGTTCGGGACACTCGGCGCGGTCTATTCTTAAAGACCCTGAATGTTTTGCATCTTTGCTAAGGTGACTTAATTTAAAATTGCTAACATTTGTTCTCCTAAATTATTTCTTGTTGCACAAATTATTTAAATTTAAATTCTAGGTTTTACGACGGCATTTGCAAGTGGGAAGAAGGCAGCCAAACCCCTATCCTCCACATTGGCTGGGCTAAGCCATTAGTCAGCACTATATCAAAGTTCGACGCTGAAGTTCGTGCGCAGGTCCATATCATTTGCAGTCCTGATTCCGACCAGACAGAGAAGCACGAGCAGTCGGAATCGAGTGAGAGTAAAGAGGAGGAAAAAGATAAGTGGAATAATAATTCAGAGAACACGGAGATGACGGTGCGGGAGCAGCTGACGGCAGCGGTGAACAGCCGTCCGCGGGTAACGCTTTACAGTCACAAGATGGCGGCTTTGAAGCCGCTGCTGTTAGCAGAGAGGTTGAACACGCACGCGCTGCAACTGCAACTGACAGCGCAGAGCCAGCTGCAGCGCCCGCAGGCCCCGGCCAAGCGCCGCGACGACGAAGACGCCGCCGCCCCCACCCCGCGCGCCAAACGAGCTCGACGCGAACGCTGAAGCGACAACAAACAAAAAGCTTTATTTGCAAACATCACAAAAACATTCAACCATTATAAGAAAAGTTTATATAAAAGTGCTGGCAACTTTTTGCTTATTTTGAAAACTCGCCCATCCTCTACCAAGTGTGTGCCCAGTAAATGCCCGTTTTAATTATTGTAATTGTGGAATTTGGGCATTTAATGATTATATTTTATGGATAACTCGCTTCCATAGATATTTTATATGCATTTGGAGATTGCCTGTGGTTTTATAATTATAATAAAATAATATAAACATTTTTACACTGTCAACGCGTGGGCTGTGCCATCCATAGTCATGTAGAGACTATCGACCGAGGTACGCGTAGCTGCAACCTGAATTTCGTTGTATTTTTAAATCATTAATGTTGTTCATTGCGAAATGTAGATTGTTAATACTTGATGGTTCTTGTGTTAATATGTCAGAGTCTATACATATTAAAACACCCAGTTTTATTGACTAGATGAAACAATAATGGACAATGGACTCTTTCGGAAATCATTGATATCAAGCTCATAACTTAATTCCATCGTAATATTTAAGAAGTTGAGGTGGCCTTTGTTTAGACTGTTGCAAAAATGTACAAATCAATGGAGCAAACAAACATACGGTCATTCATACATATAATGATTGAGAGATTTACAAACTCATATGGAATCGTGTTTAACCAACTTAATTTACTCTTGTAATCTGGTTTTTTTTTTTACATATTTAAGTGTGAAAAATTCAAGTGTGACTAAATCTTTATTATGGCATTACATCACAATTCTTAATATTATTATTTATTATTATTACTTTACTTTACTTTTGTAACTTATAATTATAAATCTGGCATTACATTCGTACAGTACACAGGTGACACCGTCGAGCGGTATTTGAGAAGAGTTAAAATGTACAAATTGAGATACAAATAATACTTCATAGTATTAATTTGTTGAAATTAAAAATTATAATAATGAAAACAAATAATAAGTATTTTTTGTGTAGTATTTGATAGATTTTTAGATGTAATTATGTACCTAATATCTGTTTAACTTGCATTTGGTGATGTGGATAAGACATTAAAGATAAAAGTTTAAAGTATTATATTTGAAGTATACAGAGTGTTTTACATAATTTGACTAACTTATATTTTGCGTCATATGGCGAATAACAGGCTTCAATGATCTTGAGCAAGCCAATGTTATGAACAAAAAATGTTTCTGTAATTAATTATTTGGTGTGACTATTTTACTGAAGTAAATAAACGCATTCACCGGTTCTTAAAGCCATAAGACGTCCTATAGATATTAATTGATATAGGATTTATGTTAAAGGTTTAGTCTGTATCTTACTGAGTCTGTGATTTTTATATTAACTGCATTACATTGTAATAGAAATTTTATTGATTCTACCCACATATTCATATTCAATGTTTTGGCTGTGATAAAACACTCTGTATTTTATACAGAAACGCTTTTGAGGTTTATAAAGCCTATGCAATACATTTGTAATGAAGACTTGATGAACTTTGTAACAAAACTTTACGCCTTCCCTTGAAGTAGTTTAAAGTAAATTTCAATAATGGTTAATATATGTATTTAAATTATTGTAGAATTAACGTCAAAAGTGTTTCAATGTTTAGAGGGAAATATATGTTTAAAAGCCATTTTTAAATATTTTGATGCATTGCATTGATAACTCTGAGAATAGATTAGATCCCTTAAGGCAATCAAGTAGTTCGAACGTTAAGACTGCGTAATGTGTTTGCTTATTACAAGTAAAAGTAATCGACTTTTCTTGAATTGTTCTGTATATTTAGGATAAATAATTTGGTTGCGTATGCTTACGCGTTTTAATACAGTTGTAAATTGTTATTGCTACTTGTTAGCTTACTATTTGTATTTTGGAACCATACTAGCAAAGAGGTATGAGGTAAAGCGCCATAAAACAAAGCTCGTTCTTGAAGTGATCATTGAGCTCGGTAGACAATCGTAACTTGACCCTTTCACTCGTAGGCATTACACGGAGTCAGGTGTCTGTTGACGTTGACATACGACCTACGCCAAGACGCCTGACTCCGTATAATGCCTACGACAGAAAGGGTCAAGTTATGATTGTCTCCCGAACGCAGCGATCACATTATTCGAGCGAGATTCTTTCGATAATTACACCATTAACCTCAGCATAATTCTTGCTACTATGGTTTGAGATGTATACTTATGTTGTGAATTAATTTATGTGATGCGCTGTTACCTGAGCAGGCATTACAGTACAAAGTGTGTTTTTATTTTTACATGCTTAATCTAAGCATTTGATCTCTGATCATAGAGAATGTATCAATATCTGCTGCAAAACAGCTTATTGCTATTAAGATTTTGGTTCCTACAAGTAAAGTAGTGTATGTATTTTGTTTTAGTGACTTGGATGTTTTTTATAATGTTGACTATCGTTGCAGTTATGATTATGAATTATGAAAAGGAATATTTTGTAATTTGCATTTTGCAAGGTGTCAGAATTGAAAAAAATAAAAACCCACAGATGACAAAAAAAAAACTGGCAAGTTGATTTGGATTACTTTGGAAATGTATACATAGTTTTACCTACTAATGATGGTATAACTTTTAAGTTTCGCAGTGTGACTGCATTTTACGAAGTAATTGTGATTATATTTGCATTTATAGATTTAAAGGTGTTAATAATTCTTCAATAATTATAGTTTTGTTGCGGCTGTAGAATGTAGTGCAAAATTAGATATGAGCCAGGTCGACATAATAAACCGTATTTTGCAAGTACATTATTTTAAATCTATCCATCCTACTTCTATACAGGTTAGGTTCGTGAAGATGCCGTACAGGTCGGTTCACAAGAGCTGGCACTAATGGATTGAATGAGAGAATGATAATACCTGTGTATAACAATATGATTAAATACATGTTGAGGGTTTTTTTTTATTAGGAGGCCCCTGTACAAGAACGTCGCTCACACAGCGGCAAGTGACATTCTGACATTACTTCGTTCCCTCTATCGTGGGACATTCCGTAATTGGAGCCAGGGATGTTGCGAATATTGATGCGGAGCTGAAGCGGATGCGGATGTGTAGCAGGTCGCGACATGAAAGAAAGGGGAGGGCCCGGCGAGTGGCACCCATAGGACCAATAGGAAAGCGGTAATTTTGTTTCGGACTTCGGGAATCGGTGACTGTGACGTGGCTCGCTACTGTTTTGTTGTGACAACTGACAAGATCTGATTCGCCCTACTGTGTTTTTTTTAACTCTACCAACCCAACACTTAAGTTTTTTATACAGATCCGCGGATGTGAGCCTCTTAAAATCCGCATCCGCGGATGTGGAAAAAAGTGGATCCGCAACATCCCTCATTGGAGCAACCAGGGGGGGCAGTAAGAAAATGTTCTCGCTGTCAGTGTTGCCAACTTTAAACTTTCGACACCCGATGTAACGCTTTTTAGCTGTATTTAGCGACCTTTATCAAATTTGTAGCCTAACGCCTAATCTAGCTCTTTTTCAAGGATCTGGCTTTTGCTCACAATCATAACCCCCAGGGGTAGTGCCAGGGGCTATAGTGGGTCTAAAGGGGACAGATATGGCAGCACTGGATGTTGTGGTTGTGTAACGATTTAATTTAATTTAACTGACTTCAACGCACGCTACACCAAAGGTGACAAGAACCAAATTTTGTTCAATAAATTCATCAATGTTCTTGTGAGTACTGGCCGGCACCGCCCTGTCGTCTGTGGTTAGCTGGTCTTAGCAACCAAGTTTGTTTACATTGTCATAACAAAATACTGAGTAAATTCGATAAAGATTCCATTAATATTTTATTGTACTATTTAATGCAATAAGCTCGATGCCCCACGTAGGAAAACCCTCACAATATGGTAGCAGAGCGTGGTTGACTTAAAAGTTAGTAAAATGGCATCAACGTCGAGTTATCGCTCCATAGAACCGTTGACCAAGTCAAACTATGATACTTGGTGCCTGCAAGCGCAAGCGGTCCTGATTAAAAACGATTATTGGGATATCGTGAGCGGCGAGAAAATATTGTTACCTAATGCGGATGCGGCAGCGAAGACAGCGTTTAACAAGGAGGACCTAAAGGCAAGAGCTGAAATCTTACTTTTGTTATCGCCGTCTGAATTAAAACAAATAAAAGCCTGCACGACGTCTAAAGCTGTATGGGACAAATTAAAAGCTACTTACCAAAGCACCGGGCCGGCAAGGCAAGCCTCCTTGCTGAAACAACTAGTTCTGAAGCGAATGACCACAGAAGAAGACATTCGTGATCATATAAATAATTTCATGGATGTGGTGGACAAACTCGCTTGTATGGATATAAAAATACCTTCAGAATTGCTCAGCATAATGCTTCTATATAGTCTACCAACAACTTTTGAAAACTTTAGAATAGCTATAGAGTCCCGAGACACACTGCCTTCTCCAGAAGACCTGAAAGTAAAAATTCTTGAAGAATATCAGGCTAGGAGTGGCAGTGAACAACCTGAGAACTCAGAAGCATATCATTTCAAGAAAAATAGACAAAAGTTGTACTGCAAAAATTGTAAACGAAAGGGTCACACTACAGAGACGTGTTGGGGAAAGAAGAAAAACGCCACTGAGAAAGACAACTTAAATACAAACAGAAATTTTAATGTTTGTCTTAGCACTGCAACTTCAGATATCAATAAAGAATCCTGGTGTCTAGATAGCGGCTGCTCTTCACATATGTGTGGCGAAAAATTTAAGTTTTCTACCATGACCCCAGAGAATGGCACTTTGAAGTTGGCATCAAATAAGCATACAAGCCTAATTCAAGGAAAAGGGAGAGTTACTGTCGGTACAGAAAAAGAAAATTTCAACCTTCTCGATACCTTGTATGTTCCCGATGTGTCAGTGAACCTATTGTCCGTCGGCAAAATAACAGACAGAGGAAACAAGGTCGTTTTTGAGAAAAATAAAGCCTACGTCATAGAAAAAGGCGGCGAGGTGGCACTGACAGCACAAAGAAAAGATGGGCTCTATTATATTGAATTTAAAGGAAATGAGACTGCACACTACACACCAAAAATGGGTAATAACATCATGGAATGGCATCGCAAACTCGGCCACATAAACGAAAAGGACTTAAAGATGATGGCTAAAGATGAGCTTATGTACGGCTTGAACTTTACTGACGAAAAGTTGGAAACATGCGAGACCTGCATTAAAGGCAAACTATCACGACTGCCGTTCACAAGATATGATGACCTGTACACAACGGACAAGCTAGAAATAATTCATAGCGACGTATGTGGACCTTTTGAGTGTGAGACACTGGCAGGCTCAAGATACTACGTCACAGTTATAGACGATTTCACTCGTTACTGTCACGTCTATTTTATGAAAAAGAAGAGTGACGTATTCAACATTTTCAAAGATTATAAAAATGAAGTGGAGACGTTCCATAACAAAAAGATAAAATACCTGCAATCAGACAATGGTACGGAATACCGAAATAAGGAATTTGACGATTATCTCAAGTCGCATGGCATTCAAAGAAGATTGACCACCGTTTATACTCCTCAACAAAATGGGATAAGCGAGAGAAAAAATCGTTCGTTACTAGATAAAACCAGATGTCTATTGATAGAAGCCAATGCACCCAAAAAGCTCTGGGCGGAGGCGGTAGCAACTGCAAACTACTTAATAAATCGTAGCCCTACCAAAGTCCTAGATGGCAATACACCGTTCCAGAAGTGGGTTGGCCGAACACCATGTGCACATCATCTTTACGTATATGGCAGAAAGACTTTTGTACTGAAAAAGAATAAACGAGGAAAGCTCACCCAGAACACCAAAGAAGGTGTATTCATGGGATACTCGATGACCTCAAAGGCTTACAGAGTCTACATACCCGAAGATGATGATGTAATAACCAGCAGGGACATAAAAGTCATAGATAAAATGTACTTCGAAGAAGGAGACCAGAACTATGACCAACTTATAACTGAAAAGGGACTGAACTCGAAAATACCTGAAAAAGAAAACAAAAAGAAAGGTAAAGATAAAGAAAATAAAAATATACCACAAATAGAAATTGAAATCATAGAAAATAAAAATGAAAGTACATTGCAAAATCCAAACTTTCAAGAAGATGACGCTTCTTCGGCAGACGAAATAGAGTCTTACGATGACGCATCGGATATTGTCGAAGCGCCTGGACATGGGAGGCCACAAAGAGAAAGGCACCAACCAGCGTGGACCAAAGATTTTGTACTGGATGAAACTGAGGAAAGTCATTTATTGTCGAAAATATCTAACCTATCTGAAGAAAATGAGGATGATGATTACTGGCATGATGCAATTAAAGCTGAAATAAGAGCACATGTCAAAAATGGAACCTGGAAAATAGTAAAGAAAAATAAAGATATGAAAGTAGTGGATTTTAAGATGGTTCTAAGAAACAAAGTAGGACCGGATAACAACATTACAAGGAAGGCTAGACTCGTAGCACGGGGTTTCACTCAACGACCAGGCGTCGATTACAATGAAACGTATGCTCCTGTGGCTAGACTAAGCTCGTTCAGATCCGTCGTTGGAATAGCAATGGAAGAAGGATTAAAATTGAACCAAATGGATGTTACGACAGCATATCTGAATGGTGAGCTGGAAGAAGAAATTGTAATGAAATACCCGGACTATTTAGAAGAATACCTGAAAGAAATCATGGTCGACGAAAGTAAAAACGAAGATCTGACATTATATCACAAAACTGTTAAAATGTTAAAAGATATAAAGAATAATCCTAAAGAGAAAGTCTGCCATCTCATAAAAGCTCTTTATGGACTTAAGCAGGCAGGGAGGCAGTGGTACAAGAAACTCGACACAGAATTAAAGCATATTGGTTTAAAAGCTTCAGAAGCTGACCCATGTGTATACCTACTGGAGAAAAGAGGAGTTAAAATAATAATAGTAATTTATGTCGATGACCTTTTAATTGCCTACTCATGTCCAAGAAAGCTCCAAGAAATTAAAGAACTGTTAAACACGAAATTTGAGCTGAAAGACTTAGCAACACCTAAGCGGTTGATTGGAATTGATGTAACCTACAAAAGAGGTGAAATTAAATTAAACCAAGAGAAGTTCATAGAAGAAACTCTCAAAAAGTTTAAAATGGAAGACTGCAAATCTGTGTCTACGCCTATAGAGCCAGGCCTTACACTAGAGAAAGGTCATAAAAATGATAGCCTGAATCTTCCATACAAAAACTTAATCGGCACTCTCATGTATATAGCAGTGGGCACTCGTCCTGATATAATGTTTGCTATAAGTCATCTCTCTCAATTTAATGATTGCTATGGAGAAGAGCATTTTAAGTGCGCAAAGAGAGTACTGCGTTACCTAAAAGGAACGAAGAGTGTCGGCCTAATTTTTAAAAGAACAGGTCAAGAACTGTATGGGTTGGCAGATGCAGATTGGGGCGCATGTAAGCTTGATCGAAAATCGTTCTCGGGCTATTGCTTCAAATATGCTGGGACAGCCATAAGTTGGATGTCTAAAAAACAAAAAAGTGTCGCTCTATCGACAGCAGAGGCCGAATATGTTGCCTTAACTGAAGCTGCTAAGGAAGCAATTCACCTAAGAAACCTGTATAAAGATTTAGGAGCCAGCTACGAACGAATTGCTGTATTGAATGACAACCAAGCTGCCCTCAAACTAAGTCAAAACGCAATGGTGACTTCAAAGTCAAAACATATTGACCTAAAGATGCACTTCATTCGGAACTGCATTCAAGAAGGTGTATTAGAAGTCAACTATCTTCGAACTGAAGACATGGAAGCTGATCTACTGACAAAAGCTTTTCATCACTTAAGCTCTGAAAGTAGGTTGCATTTAACTTGAAATCCGAGTTGTAAATTCGATTTACATCCTTAGGGATGTAAGTAAATTTAAAAATCGAATGCTGCTCTTTAATGCGTAATACTTACCTCCAAACCGCCATGCTGGCATAATGCTGCTGCCCAGTGCTGGCTGAATGTGCCAAAGCCAAAGAGCGCGAGGCCATTAAAAAAAAAACGAAAGACGGTTTAGCGCGATTAATTTTCTTCCGCTCTATTACAAATTGCGTATTTTTTTAACAATAATGACGAGTTCAAGTGACGATTTGGATTTTCCTCGCATTTGTGATGAAAAGTAGTGTTCAACTCGAGTGTAAATGATCAATTACACCCGCGAACTATAAGCACCCTCGCTCGCTTTGCTCGCTCGTGTGCCTAAATATCTTGGGTGTAATTGATCACTTACAACCCTTGTTTATCAATCTACTATTGGCTGGTCCACGACTGTTGAAATTGCGGAACAGCTTAGGACTGTCCTGATGATCGCGACAGTGCCGTGAAGAGGAGTGTGAGTACTGGCCGGCACCGCCCTGTCGTCTGTGGTTAGCTGGTCTTAGCAACCAAGTTTGTTTACATTGTCATAACAAAATACTGAGTAAATTCGATAAAGATTCCATTAATATTTTATTGTACTATTTAATGCAATAAGCTCGATGCCCCACGTAGGAAAACCCTCACAGTTCTTGTGATCACCTTGCGACATGACCGAGATTGAGAATTACATTTAATAATGCAAAAATGATGGTGATTCATTGCTGCACTGCCGCTACGAAGATAGATCTTTGTCGATACTGCTTATATCGAGTTGACACTAGCTTAATTTGGACACTAAAGACAGTAAATAAGAAAAAAAACAGTTCATTGAACTGTCAAATGTCAGATTGTCACGTCATCTCTTCGCTCTGTGTCGATGGTGTTGAAAATATTTTGTTTATTTTGAATAAAAGCTTGTAATCTTTTTTCTGTGCAAAGCAGGTATTTTATTTTCATGATACTAGCATGCAATCAGATTAATACATAATATGTTGAATAATTTTTGTAAAGATCTCGCTGCTCAGTATGTAAAAACAATTGTTGATCACAGTCGCTGTCGTCTTTGGTAAGGACCGAAAATATCAAAGAATTGAAATTTGTGCATTTTTGTGGATAAAACTGTACCTAAAAGCATTTCCTTTTCTACAGTGATAAAGCTGATGGGTCCCGCCTGAGGTTTGCTTGCGGACACTCCGCCTGTAGTGATTGCGTGGCAACGGCGGGAGATTGTCCTACTTGTTCACCATTAATGGACTCAAGATCGAATCAGCCTGTAGCTGACGAGCCCCAGCAAGAACGAGTGCACCACGCTTCTGAACTCCTTACTTCCTTTCAAGATGCATTCCAAATTGATGGTAATGTTTATAAATTTTAAAAATATCCCTTAATATTGACCAAAATGTTTGTAAAATGTTACAGCTAATTTTCTATTTTTAGTATACCAAAGGCAGAGGATTTCTGATCAATTGAAAGTGGAAAAAGAGTTGTTCCCAGAGTGCATTCAAGCTCCCTCTAAATACTTCAATAAGAGGAAGAGTTTGAACATATCAAAAAAGGGCAAAGAAAATAGAGACCGTACTTCCTTTCCTGGTGAGGGGATTTCATCTTCAAGGACAGTAGTTATGAATAAATCCCGAGAGTTTGTGCAAGCTTGGCTGAACAATTCCAGTCCTCCGGCCAGGTCACCTCTAAGTAATCTCAAGGTGAACACTTACAATGAGAAGCACAACGCCCGTTCCAACACTTTAAAAAGTAAACAAAGCCACAATGAAGTCTATAAACCAACAAGGCAGTCAAATAGAAAGAGATCACAAGTGAAACCTCTGTCAACATCTACTCAAACAAGTCTTGCACACTACCTGAAACCTATAGACAAAGGTTCAGGCAAAAATGCTTGGATGAATGATAAAAGTCTAAAGCGTAAAGTTGATGATAAATCTGAGGGAGTGATGCACAAAAAGAAATGTGACGAGAGTGGTATTGTAATTGATGATGATTGTTTCACAATTGAGGATACTCAAGATCAGTTTATTGATAAGGATAGACTAGCTCTGCTAGACATTGAAAATGCAGACAATCAAAACACACAATCTGTAGTACTTATTGAAGATACTCAAGTACCGCAAACTGTGATTCCTGAGAAAGCATCAAAATCTGATAGTAATGTGAATGATATTTTTAATAAGGTGCCTTTTTATCTTAAGAGTTACCTGCATAAGACATGTAAACAATGTGATAATAATAATAGCTTGGTTAATGTAATGAAACCTGAAGCAAATGATACTGATCATGAAAAAAATTGTGATGTCTCGATTACACTGGAAAATAAGAGTTTTGTAACTATAATTAAGGTAGTTGATTGTAAGCAGAGTTATTATGATAGAAAACAATCCACTGCAGTCCAGACAGAAGTGCAAGAACCCTTCTTGGGGTTTGAAAGTTCGGTGCAGCCAGATCAAGCAGTCACATTGATTTCAAAGATGCAAGACTACATTCAAAGCGAGGCTATGTTCACTGAAGACAATGTCCATGAAGCGGATTCTCAAAAAACTTCTTGTAGTAATATTACTACTATGAAAACAGAAGATTTGATAGACAACCATCACAATGAACAGTTGAGTTTACATTTTACTATTTAATAAAAAATACGGTAATAATATCTGTATTTATTATTCACTTTAGATAGTTTTAGTTCATGCCACTCTGATATCAAGAATTACTTGTCACTAAAACCTGAACTAAATAGTTAATCTTACTCTGCTATGCTGCGATAAACTGAGGTTAATTCATACAAAATAAACTAATCAATGGAAACACAACTAAACATCTATCTTTTTTGTAGCTAGAGAAATGTTGGCAATTGAGAGAATCCATTGAAAAGTATGGTTAACTATTCTAAATGTCATTTTTTTGCAGCGTATATGGGATCCTGACTGACATTGGAGCTGGTTTCCTAAAAAAAAGAAGGAAAGTGAAACGCGGTGTGACCCCAGACAGTAATAATTCATCGGACAAAGAGAATTTTGATCCTAACAGGATGAAAAAAAATGGCGGGAAGAAGAAAAAAAAAACAAATAAATAAGCGTCAAATATCTAAGGGAAACTAAAATGCCATGTAGATTTCTAAGTTTTAATGATAGCAATTAAAATATTTTTTACATTTATATCTTTTGTTTACTTCACTTTAAGTATTTTAAGTATTTGTTTAGAAAATTATCACGACAAGACTAGTTTTACACCAAAGCCTTAAAGCTGGCTCTGCTGGCATGACAGAAATAAGGACGTGTTTATTAAAAAAGTAATTGACTTAGGTGCATGTTTTTTGCTGACCACTTTTTGTTTTTCATAGATTGTCCTACTTGCATTATGGATCATCCATCATATGTAAATCGAGTTAAAAAAAGTCAATCCGGCCACCAGAGGTGGGTCAAAGTTGCTAGATTTGACCCACAAAGAAACAAACATACCAAGCACAATAAAAGCTTTGAAAATATAGACCGAAAAGACCGCATACGTTTAGTACATATTTGTAAACCTCAATCCCTTAATCATGCTACACGTAGCTTTAAGGTTTTGTTACCTTAAGCAGAGAAACAGAGAAGCAGAAACAGAGGTCTACCCTGTAAGGGGTAAAGACGTGATATATGTGTGTATATATGTAAACCTCCGCAATATTTACTTAAATAAAAGTGGAGTATAACTCGAATACACCCCTTCTAGCTATACAAGTAATCGTGACCGTATCTAGGAGGTGAGCGACTTAATAAAACAATCGAGTATGGAGGTATTATTGTATTGTTCGAAATTGTACTAAGAAGTGGGGTCAGATCACCACCAGCCAGAAGATCCGCCGCCAGATTTCCAGCCGCCGCCGCCTCCGCCGCTGGACCAGCCGCCGCCGCCGCCGCCGCCAGACTTCCAGCCGCCGCCGCCGCCACCGCTCGACCAGCCGGAAGAGCCGCCGCCAGATTTCCAGCCGCCTCCACCACCGCTTGGCCAGCCGCTGCTGCCACCGCTCGACCAGCCGCCACCGCCTGTTGAATACAAAAAACAGGTAGGTAGGTTAATTTTAATTCAATTGTATTCAAGTTTATCTATTTCCAAACTGGGACCATGTCGCAATAAAGGTATGAATAAAGGCATGTTTATGTTAAATTGAGAGGTGCCGCTTTTGTGCCGCGGTGGTTGCAATAAGTGCGAACAGAACGTCGAACATTCATGTTTTTATGCAGTAAAATCCTTTTGCAATTGTTAATTGAGTGCTCTAATTTAAAATGATTGACTTGCAAAATACGATTGAACTTGCGCGAATACAATGTTCTTGTCAGTTGCATCTTTAGTGTTCTAACGACTATTAAGTAAGTATAGGTAGGGTATCTAAGTCTTAACGTTCAGGTAAATGAAACCTTCAAATTGGTCAGTTTTACTTTTTAAACACTATTTAATGCTTGCAATATTTCCTCTTCGTTAGTTACTTAATCGCAACCTTTTGTCAACGATAGGATTTTTTTATATTTCGTGGTGTGTTGTCATTGTTTAAATACACCTAAATCAAATCAAGTCAATCTGCAAATTTTTAATCAATTAACACCCTTAAGAAATTTATTTCATTTGTAATAAATAATGATCTAAGGAACAAAAAAAATTCGTAATGATTTTTTATCTTGCTCTTTTATTTTAATTTAACCCACGAGCCCACGACGCAAAAATGGGTGTTATAAGTTTGACGTCGACGTCTGTGTCCGTGGCCTCGTAGCTCTCAAACGGCTGGACCGATTTCGATGCGATTTTTTTCATTCAAAAGCCAGTTTTCCTGCGGTGGTTCTTAGCCATATTTGATAAAAATCGGTCCAGTACTTTTAGCGAAGAAGATTTTTATAAAATAATTAATTTATTACGTGCAATGGTCCAATAGCTCAAATTTATGAGCTTCTACTTCGCAAGCTTAGTTTAGTGGTAACATAAAGTATTAACTAAAAGATTTGTAAGTGTCTTCTTATAATGGACGAGACCTTGAACCGCGGCCGTAGTAAAACAGATCAAATTGTGGGTAAATTTAGTGTACCTATTCGGAGTTTAATTTGCGGTGTTGCAACCTTTGTGCGGGTCGCTAAGCGAATGGATGACCCGCGGCCGTGTGACGGACAAACAACGTTCTCCGACCACATTAACTATCTATTTATTATTAAGGCATGTAAGTTCTTATTTATTTTGTGTTGCTTCGTTGAATATTTAACTATCAAATATCACAAATGCGTCAGCGATGTGTTGCTTTAAACATCATTAATGAGTCGTCACGGGAAATGACGCTGAATGTATGTGCACTATTTATTTAGAAATGACGGAAAAAAAGCCTGAACTTACCGTAACCGCCGCCGCCGCCGCCGCCGCCGCTGGTGATGATTTTAATTATTTTCACTTCTGAAAAATTAACATTAAGTTAATAATCATGGTTTTTAAAATGATTAAACTTTTATCTTTACGGCATATGGTCCTGTTAGGGCAAGTATCTAACATACATACATATATCACGTCTTTATCCCTTACGGGGTAGATATGATATATATAGTTATAGTTAGGCTCTCTAAGATAACAATAAAACCTTGGTGGCTTGGATAGGTGAAGTTTGCATTAAATTTGGCATCGGTCTTTTGTTGATTTTAAGTTAAATTTCTGCCTCTAAACGTGTCAATGTTGTTCTCGGCATGTGTATATTAATTATGTAATACTCTATTGTTATTATTATGGTGTTATGTTGTCGCTGTGGCAGCGCGACTACCGTAGTTTAGTTAAGTTAGTTTAGTTTGGTTGGAGACTGAAAAACAGCGACCTCGCTGAGTCTCCCTTCCATTTTACCTCCGCATCTAATTCTACTTTGTAATTTTTGAATTTTTGTATTTTTTTTTGTGTTGGTGAATAAAAATTTCTTCTATTCTATTCTATTCTTAAGGCCACGTTTAGCATGATGTTTAGCAAGTATCTAAGAGTTACTTGATTTTAAACTATATAACTAGAAAAATACCAGTCGATTGATTAAAATTTCATGTAGGTAGGTATATGAGATATGATAGGTATAAAGTCTTGTAAAACAAACGAGAGTTCTAATTCAGGATTATTTGAAATTATGAAATTAACTTTTTAACTTCCTTGTAAAAGAAAATAGGTAGGTAGAGAAATGTTTTAACTTTGACATTTCGATGATTGCTCCTCTGTAGAATAAAATAAAATGTGAAGTAGTTAGGTGTCTTATGTTTAAACTGGTAATTCCTGTAGGTATTTATTTATTTTGAGGATCTCGGAAATAGCTCTAAATGATTCCGACGAAATTCTATGCAGTTTTTCAGAGCATCGATCTAGACAGGTGTCACCTCAAAGAAAACGGGTTAGGTTCTGTGTTTTGTAAACACCGTGCCTTGCTCTACTACTCTAACCAAGTAGGTACATAGCAAAGGGAATTAATACTCCCTTAGGTATGTGTTTATTATATGGTGATGGTGACTTACGGCCACCGCCTCCGCTGCCGCCGCCGGACCAGCCACCGCCGCCTCCACCGCTGGACCAGCCGCCGCCGCCGCCGCCAGACTTCCAGCCGCCGCCGCCACCGCCAGACTTCCAGCCGCTGCCGCCACCGCTCGACCAGCCGCTGCTGCCACCGCTGGGCCAGCCGCCGCCACCGCCACCGCTAGACCAGCCGCCACCGCCACCACCGCTCGACCAGCCGCCGCCACCGCCGCCAATGAAACCGGCGTGAGCCGCGACGGCCAGAGCTAGCAGACACACGAATACCTGAAACAAAGGTAAGGTTAGTTTAATGCCGAAAATTGAGGCAATTTTCTTGTAAAAGTTCGGGCAGGTAGGGATTGTTCTACCACATTTGGTTGATTTGATTTAGAAAACTTCTTTTGTTTCATGGAGTTGGTTGGGTTTTTCCTATGCCTGCGTTTGTGTACAGGTTACGAACCAGTCACTGGTGTACTTATTTATTTTATGAGGAAGAAGCGGCTCGATCAAACACCTTCCTCGATGGTAATTATCTAACAATTCTAAAGCCTTTTTCTTTCCGCCACACAATACGTAAATAGGCTTATGTTTCACAAAAAGCACCGTCTCACGTTTTAGATAATTTTTCGAAGCGATGCGGATCATCGTCATTGTGTCATTGTTACCGCGTGATATATTATCTCAGAAAAAAATGAAAGTAAAAGAAGAAGTGCTCGCACAGAGACGGAATGATCTTAGGTAAGGCGATGCGGTACTTGATGACTGAATGCTAATTGTTGATTCGGTTTATACAAATATTTGGTGAATCAGTAATGAGAGTACATGTTAGTGATGTTACCTTCATGTTGAAGCTGTGCGATGAGTGCTTGCTTGGGGGTCGGTGCTCTCGCGTTATATACTGGATGGCACAATCTCCCACTCGCGGGTGCTCCGAGGTCCGCCGCCACGAGCGGAAGCGGTTCCGCGCACGCTGGCGCAACCCATTGTCCCTGCGCGGAGCCGCCGCACTCGCGTGATGAATGAGACAGTTGTCACCACATAAAGGTATTGCACTTTGACTTTATGGAGGAGAATAAGGAAAACCAAATCGTGAAAGTGACAACATGCTGTACACCGTGTTACGTATTCGGAATATTCGGATAAGCATAGTTTATCTAATACCTACCTACCGGTGGATTGACGCCGGTTGTCAGTTCGGTATATGTAGAGGTAAAATGTTAGAGGACTGGGATGAATTTATTAACTTGGAGTATTTTTCAACGAATGTTTTTTATGAGATAGGGCGCAAAAGAGCATGCAGGTCGCCTGATGGAAAGCGATCATCGCTGCCCATGGACACCCATGGCCACGGGTGTGTTGCTGGCCCTTTAAGTACAGAGTACCTACTCGTTTTTCGTTGTAAAGTGTACTTGAATGATTCTTATAAAATGTCAACCAAACAGTGAACGCCTGTCAATCTACAACTGACCATCGCAAAATTTTCAAAATAAATGAAGTCCTGTAGAATTAGTGGGCACTGGGTCCAAAAGGACTGATAGTTTTTTAGTTTTAACATGAAAGAAAAAATGGGATTACCTTTCGTTAACAAAATCTTTGAACCGGGAATAGGGAACATACCTATGCCTATTATGATTCTTACCTGATCTGTTTTAGGCACCATGTCTGCTTTCGCTAGAAATGAAAAACTAGCTTAGATAAATAACGTCAACCTCACTGTTATGATCGTAATTGCTTTATTGACCGTTTTTGTATTCTTAAAAAAAGAAGTAGCCTTCCCACATAAATTAATGAATAAGTTCTCCTTTGCATAGTATATCTTGATGTTTTCAGTTGTGTTTGTTTATTTTTATTTTGTGCAGTAGTGTTCACCTACAATACATACATTAAGTATCTAGCATAACATAAATCACGCCATGATTGAGTAAAATTCACATGATGATGATGGCATATAGATATGTTCGGCGCGTAGAAAAAGGTTCGGCGTGATTCAAACTGCCTCTAAAACTGTCGTCATCTCTGCATTAAAAAAAAATTGATTGACGTACGTCAGTTACTTTATATCGAAAAAAAAGTTTAGTAACTGGCCAGCACTGTTCGCCTCTGGGGGGGCTACTCCGAAATTCGAACTTCATATCGTCCCTCTCACTCTCCTATAAATGGCTGTTAGTGCACGGAAAAAAAAACTTAGCTGTGGTAACTAGGAATTAGTTGGCGCAGCTAAATTCCTTCGAAACTATAGGGACATCGAAGTATTTAGCTATCGTTGCAAAGAGTTTTTCGCTACCGAAACTTGGCTGTGATAGCAAATATTCTTAGTTGTGATCACTTTGAAGTTTGGGAAACTTAGCAGTGACTGCTAATCATATTAGCTAAAATTAGTTGTGGCTGCTAAGTATATTAGCTATATTTAGCAGTGACAGCTAATTTAATTAGCAATATTTAGCGGTAGCTGCAAACAAATTTGCCGTAGCTGCTAATTACTTTAGATGTGACAATCAAAATAATTCGTTGCATCGGCGAAAGTGTTGGCTGTAGCAACTAAGTTAGTTTGATACTCTATCGCATTTCTTTAGCGGTATTCGACAACGAGTTTAGCTGCAGCTGCTAAAAGGGTTTGTTACTATAAGAAAGACTTAGTTGTGAGATGTAATCAAGTTAGTTGTAGCTGCTAATTAAGTTTGTTACAGTTACTAAGAGTCTTAGTTGTGGGATGTAATCAGTTTGGCTGTAAGTACTAATTGGGTTTGTTACTGTAACCAAGAGTCATAGTTGTGGGATGTAATCAATTTAGCTGTAGCCTCTAATTGGGGTTGTTACTTTAACTAAGAGTCTTAGTTGTGGGATGTAATCTGTTTAGCTATAAGTGCTAATTGGGTTTGTTACTGTAACTAAGAGTCTTAGTTGTGAGATGTAATCAGGTTAGCTGGAGCTGCTAATTAAGTTTGTTACAGTTACCAAGAGTCTTAGTTGTGGGATGTAATCAATTTGTGGGCCGAGGAAGCGACCGCCACTGCGATACGGCAACCCGTGCACACACCTGCAAAGTCTGATAGACCGGGCCCGTTAACATCCTAACGAATTAGAAGCAGTAACGTGCACACTAGGCTACTCAGACTCGCTTCCTGTGTCTGTTACAAGATAATCATTCAAAATCATCTCGGGTATATATGGACGCTCGGTCAACCAAACGATAGCGCGATGTAACTTGCGCGCAGCGCCATCTGTTGGCGTATTTCGTAAGCTCAGTTGCTGTTGGCCTTAATACTTATCGTTACTTATAGTCAAAGCTGCAAAAAGTTCTTGGCTGCCACACTTAAGTCTGATTTGCTACGACTGCTAATATAATATTGCTGTTCATTGCAAAGTAAATTTGTTGGTGCGACTAAGATTCTTAGCAACATTAGCAAAAAAATATTTAGCAGTTGCAGCAAATAATATTAGCTACAGTTTGTGAATAAGTTAGTCAAAGCTGCAAAAAGTTCTTGACTGCCACACTTAAGTCTGATTTGCTACGACTGCTAATATAATATTGCTGTTCATTGCAAAGTAAATTTGTTGGTGCGACTAAGATTCTTAGCAACATTAGCAAAAAAATATTTAGCAGTTGCAGCAAATAATATTAGCTACAGTTTGTGAATAAGTTAGTCAAAGCTGCAAAAAGTTCTTGGCTGCAACACTTAAGTCTGATTTGCTACGACTGCTAATATAATATTGCTGTTCATTGCAAAGTAAATTTGTTGGTGCGGCTAAGATTCTTAGCAACATTAGCAAAAAATTATTTAGCAGATGCAGCAAAGAATATTAGCTACAGTTTGTGAATAAGTTAGTCAAAGCTGCAAAAAGTTCTTGGCTGCCACACTTAAGTCTGATTTGCTACGACTGCAAATATAATATTGCTGCTCATTGCAAAGTAAATTTGTTGGTGCGACTAAGATTCTTAGCAACATTAGCAAAAAAATATTTAGCAGTTGCAGCAAATAATATTAGCTACAGTTTGTGAATAAGTTAGTCAAAGCTGCAAAAAGTTCTTGACTGCCACACTTAAGTCTGATTTGCTACGACTGCTAATATAATATTGCTGTTCATTGCAAAGTAAATTTGTTGGTGCGACTAAGATTCTTAGCAACATTAGCGAAGGATATATTAGTAGATGAATCAGAAAAAAATTTGCAGCCGTTGCAAAAATGTTATTAGTGATTGCAAAATGTATTTATCAAACGTATCAAAGATATTATCTGCTGTCTAACACATGTAAAATTAGTAATAGTAACGAAATTTTTATCCACTATAACTAAGAATTATTAACGGTTACAACTAACAGCAATTACTAAATTATTTTGTTGATAAATTAGCTATAGTTGCTAATCAATTAGTACTGTTAGCAAATTATTTGAAATTCGTTTAGCTAAATATCGTTACCAGTGGTAGCTAACTGGTTTTAGTTGCTATAGACATGGCCTTGTTACAGTTGCAAACAAATTGTATGCCACAGCAAAGAAAATTTCAGCAAAGGGAGCTTAGCTATCACGGCTAATTCATTTCTCTCCGTGTGTAAGCGGAACGGCACGAAACGGACTTCGAATTTATAGCCTCGCGGAGTAGTCAGTCTGTGGCTTTTATTTCTAGCTTATTTGCTTACCGGAGAGTGCGAGCTGCCAGACGGTACGCTCAGCAAGTCTACTCTGACTTCGCATGACAAAGGGACACATGAAAACATACGCAGTAAACGCTACAAAATTGTTCTAATGTGTCTATTGTACTTAACCGAGTGCGTAATCCGTCATACTCATCATGCGGTAGAAGTAATCTCGTAACGGTAGAGCCCGACACATTAGTTACACGTCGGTAGGATGTTTTGAAACTAGTACCCATGGTACAAGAGTAGGTAAAGAAAAAAAATCTCTGTTCCGTGAAAGGAGGTGTTGCTAAATGCGCAAGCGCTGCAGATTAGAGCCTGTTTCACGAAGCTACAACTTACTATTTTATTTTTTCTAACACGTCAGTGGAAATGGAAAACAAGCGTTCGGCTCGCCTGATGGTGAGCGGCTACCACAGCCTATGGACGCTTGCAAGTCTAGGGAACTAGCATGCGTGTTGATGACCCAAAAAATTATAATACTCGACCTTTCGTTTCCTTGATGATTGACGAATCGGAATACCCGTAGTTTCGCTGCGTGAATGAAATAATTAGCTTAAGCTCACGGCTCTACCCTAGTGAAAGAATAAACTATACAGCTACAAAAGTTTCCTAACCCCTGGCCCTGGAATTTTCGAAAAATCAGTTTTTTTTTCGCGTCTAAGCCACGAAACCTTCGGTCCAAATTCTCGCTTTCTATACTAGTGTTGTCTGCAGTCGCAGTTGATGATTATATACTCGTAGAAGTTATAGCTTTGGTGAAATAGGCCGCGAAGCTCGAACAACGTCCAAAACATCAGTCAAATGAAAGAAACTTGCGACATATAGATTCAGCATCTCGATTAACACTTATTGACCTAATCTCGAAACTATACCTCATTCCAGATAACGATAGATCAATTTGACATAAGCGTGCTATTAATGTGTATACTTAGGTACGAATTTAACTTAATAAGGCACTGTCTAAATGTGACTTGCTTATGAGTCTCTATTAACTTATCATAAATGCGAAAGTAACTGTCTGTTCATTTTTCACTCTTAAACCGCTGAGCCAATTTATATTGAACTAGCTGAGCTGACCCGGCGAACTTTATTGTTCCGCCTTCAATTTGAAAAGTTCCTTTGTAAGTGCATCTTTATACTAATCAAGGAATAATGTGTAGGCATGCTAAATTTTATGTCTGTAGCTTTATTAGTACAACATTTAGGAATTTTCCAATCCCGTGGGAAAATCGGGATAAAAAGTATCTATCCCAGCGGTTCCCGAAAGGTGGTCCGCGGAACCCTGGGGTTCCGTGGAAGGGCAATAAGGGTTCCGTAAAAAATATTTTCAAACGTGTTTTTATGAATTTAATGTGACAAATGAAATTGTTTGTACGTTTTATTACTTCATGAATAAAAACAATTTCATAAAAATTTAATTGTTTTTCATTTATACCTATTTTAAGGTGTTATCAAAGAAGGGTTCCGCTAGGAAAAATGTAATCAATTAGGGTTCCTTGACACAAAAAAATTGGGAACCCCTGATCTATCCTATGTCCGTCTACTGGTTCTAAGCTACCTCCCTACCAATTTTCAGCCAAATCGGTTCAGCCGTTCTCGAGTTATAAATAGTGTAACTAACACGACTTTAGATTTGTAATGTAGGTAGTTTGAATCCTGAGGAAGGCCATAGTAGTTCTTATCCTGGAAAATTACACTGTTCCTGAGGGAGTAACGATAAATGAATTTTATGCTGATGAAGTTGCTAGCAACAGCTATTCCATTATACCTAGTAATGCTGGATAGCGAGAAAAGTCCAACACTTCAATAAAGCACGAGGTACAGCACTAGCATGGTTGTGTCAGTCTATTGGTATTTGGAACGGAGTATACATACTACGTAGGTTCAGCGCCTCGCCGCGCGTACGCTCGTTGACCTAATCTCGACAAAAACTAGAAATAATCGCTCTCGTACTTCCTTTTACGAGAAAGGACGTCGTCCAACAGTCAGACCGTCGCGAAGCGATATGCAATGTCTTCTTCTTTTTTAATATGGCTCCATCGATCGATGCGATGAATTCGCCAATGTCAAAGTAATAAATAGAGTATTCAAAAATCTTGTGACAAAAATGTCGGCGACGTTGTACGGTAGAACCCCCCCCCCCCCCTAACCATACTAACACAAAATTTTCGCGATTGTTTTCCTTTATCTTTCACACGAAACAAAGCCATTAAAGTTACCACTTAACAAAATTTCGATTACTTTAATTTACTTTTTGGTTATTAAAATAATACATATGTAGGTAGTTTCGTTCAGCATGCCGCACAACATTAACTGTCCATATCGATTATAAAAGCTGCTTGCTCAGCTCTAGTGACCCGCTTGACCTTCGGCTGACTAATCAGAGTGCAGTAATCGCCTCACTGGGTTGGCGTAATTTTATTTCAAATTTATTATATGTCATATCCACTCTATTGTTGTCTATGTGTACATAAAATCCATTCCAATTACAACCCATTTGCAACTTTGTCGCACTGCGCCAACGGTAGGGTAGATTAGGAACTCACTGTGGGATATGATGTGAAAAGGTTCTAGGCGGGTCGTATTACTCGCGTCGAATTAGTTTGGATGTACTTGGGTAGGTAAAGCACTTGTTAATCTTCAGTTCAATGCGACATTATGTTATTTATATTTAATGGGTTTTACAAACATTTATTTAATTTTTCACACCACCTGCTCGACAATGGCTAATTACATATCATGTAAACCTTACTCAAAGTAAGTCATTATAGCCCTTGGCTTTCGCCGGGTAGTAATATTGTACTGAAATTCATTATAACCCGTAGGTTAATAATATGATTCTCACTTTTCATAGTTCTTATTGCTATATTCTTAAAGTCCAATTTCGTAAAAATCGCACGGCTCCGAAAATCGAGATGGCCACGCCACGGCAAGCGGCGTTCGAATTTCGAACGAATGAAACAAATTTGAAATAAAACAAAAGCGGCCAGTGTTTGCTGACGCTGTAAATATTACACGCATTCAACTGCTAGGATTCCAAATAAAAATATTGGACAACTGGACTAATTTCTCAAACTTAAATTTTTACTTTTAATTTTGTTTTAGGTACTGTTGTTTTAATTTTTAGATTATTTTCCTACCTTGGTTTTTATTGTCTCGCAAAAGGTGAGAAAAGTAGAGTATACTCCTCGGAGATAAAACTGTATATGTCTTGGGTGCGATTAAATGCTTCGCTCCACTCAGGACTCAATCTTAATTCCCTCGCTACGCTCAGGAATTAACTCATAACACCCTCGCTACGCTCGGGAGTTAAACCTAGAGTCCTTTGCTGCGCTCAGGATTCAATATCGCGCCCGTGACATAATACAGTGCTTTATCCCCTCGGTGTACAATCTACTATTAAGTAACTAATTACATAAAAAAACTAGCAATGTTTGTTTGTTTGTTTGTATGTTGGCTTAGGTCAAATCTTGGCAGTCGACCTTCACCCACTTGCAGTGACCGGATTGAATGGAAATTTGGTACCATCAGCCAAATATGTGGTCCTCTACCTGCGGTTGAATATCCTACTTCCTTGGTACTAATATTATAAACGCGAAAGTTTGTAAGTATGGATGGATGTTTGTTACTCTTTCACGTAAAAACTACTGAATTGATTTGGATAAAATTTGGAACGGAGATAGCTGATACCCTAAATTAAGACATAGGCTATTTTATCCCGGAAAATGGCATAGTTCCCGCGAGATAGCGATAAACTAATTTTTCGCGTAATATGTCGACTTTAGCGACATTCGTTTGATAGGAAGTTGGACGATAACTCTGATAAGTGATAGACTGCTTAAGCCGGGTACTCATCTGCGAGCTGTACAGTTAAGGGCATGAATATCGATTCAGCTATCATGTCCAATGTGTGTCACCGACCTTATTGTTTGTGGCATAAAGGTGTATAGATGTTTTTGACGCCTTGGTAACGTACATATATTTATGCCCTTGACTGTAATTACCTAACGCGCAACAGTTTGGATACAGCTTGCAAATGAGTACCCGGCTTTATTTTGCAGACCGTACACATTAGGCATATCTCTATGTAGGAAATTGAATGTCAATTTTTTTTTATTCAAGTAGAGAGCAAAAAAGACTGTATTTTCTTAATACGCTTTGTCTCAGCCGGAAATGGAAATGACAAGGCTAAGTGATTTTCAGTCTTCATTACATGATTACGTCAATTATTAAATTAAACAGCTCATCTTAAGTAGGTATTTTTTTTTAACACGTACTTAACATTGAGGTTAAAGGTAGCGCGGCGATTTCGTTCACATAACAACCTTGTGTGTCCGAACCTACTTATTATGCTCTGTAGTCTGAGTACTGCGGCAAAAACATCATGGATATGAGAGGTAGTATACAGGGCGTAACAAATATCCCGAGTGATTATTCACTGGGGCTTATAACCAGCTATAGAAACTAACAAAATATTTAAAAAACTAAGTGATTCTTAAATACCAAACAGTGGCGTAGCTACATAGGCGCTAGGCGGTGCAGTGCCTCGGGGCCCTCGAATCCATGCCAGAAGTAATATTTGATATTTTTGCTTGATATAACCTAACCATGTTTTGATAGCAGTGGGGCCCCATTTTTTTTATTTGCACCAGGGCCCTTGGTTGCCTAGCCTACGCCACTGATACCAAAACATCGTTAGGTACTCTGAATTTTATTATAAGTAAAAATGAACTAGGGTAGGGTTAGGTTTAGGCCTTAAATACTAAACAGGGCTGGTGGCACCTTTGCACCCGGATTGATGCGGGGCGGGTTGTTTAGTTAGGTAGATAATGTAAGGTAGTTGATAGTTAATTCAAAATTTTGGTTTTATTTTTTATTTAATTTAATTTTGTTGGTTTATTTAAATAAATTCGATTACAAGTACCTAAATTAAAAGACGCACATTTCGAAAAACTTTGAAATAAATCGGCCTTATGAGAGTATTTTCTTTATGCCGAATAATAAAAAAGTTTTTTTAGCTTTTCTAGCTTCGTCTATAGGTACGGCGATTTTTAATCGGTGATCGAAATTGAAAAATGTTAACCGGTCAAAATTTAATGAAACAATTACTTAACTGCGAAGTGTAGTTTGATACACACTGTATTTGAGTGACCGGATGGCTCAGTAGTGGTAACCCTGGCCGATGCCCGACCACGTCTAGCGCCATCGGCGGCGCAGCCAACATCTTCAGACCTACGTTTATTACGTTACGTTATTTACGTTGGAAGTCTTCGTTCGGCGACGACCATTTTGGTAGGTAATGGCAACTCGACGCCGATAGCCGTCATGTGCCGGGTCCTAAAGCTTCGATACAACGTCGGTTAAATTTTGTACTTGTAGCTACTTAGCAAAATGTATATGTTACCCTTTGAACCTACTGCAATAGAATCGTAATTGTTTACTTTGTAAATCGTACTAAACTTAAATAAGTACTAAAGTAATTAATTATTTTCATGTGTTTTACCTACATGCATACCTAACCTACAAACTTATGATAGAGTCGGGGACAAACACCTATTCTGTAGTTGGAAAAAGTACACATACGATACCTAGTACCTATAAGTATATTATCTGTTAAACGCGCTCATAGGGAGTGGCATGGTGTCATAGGATCATGCTTACTCATAAACACTTGATAAGTAAACATGACTGTGTGTAAATCTTAGTGATGTTACGATAAATCTTCCCATTAACTATTAAGAGACGTCGCATCGGCTTAGTACCTAAAGTATGTGTTTTTTTAAGACAAATACAGCCTTCAGTTCTTTAGAATTGTATTATTAATGCATTAGTATAATGAAGTAAGATGTTAAGATAATGCCGTTCCGGCGACCGCACAGATATCTTTACGCCGTTGCCAAATCCACCGGGATCGTTTTTCGCATCGCATTTGTCGTAATAGCAATAAAAGCCAGCTACAATTTTACCACTGAAATTGAAGCGCGAAGTTTGAAAGGAGAACTCCTTGTTGTTGACTTGCGATTTGGATGCATTTTGTCACTATAAAATTGAGAAAAAATTGCCGAATTAACCAACCCCTGAGGCCCGAATCCTGTCTAAACGAGGTGCCCTATGACATACTCACTTTTTACGAGTTCTCCTTTTATGCACCATACCTACTATGGCTAGGTCCTAGGTCGTAGGTAAGGATACCTAAACATTTTCAACATTGTAAGGCAGGTTCAATAGGGTTCTACGACTCCTGAATCATGCCGCATCTGTTTAGTATGAGTTAGTAGACTATCTGACGTGCTAAGCTAAAATTCCTGAGCTCTCTCTCCTCTATAAAAGCCATCGGCTAACAACAATAGTCTGTTCGTAAACAAAATGACTAAAAATAAAGTTAATCATAACCTGCATGCATATGTTTCAGTACAATAGCTCTTTATTTGCAAATTTACTTTTTTGATTCAGCATAAAATTAAGCGGTGACCTGTAGATTATAATTATTCCTATTTGCCGAGTTGGTGTGTAGGTACATTCAAGTTTTTTGCACATTCACCTCAGCGTGAGAGGACTCGCGAGGCGGTCTTCACAGCCGCCACCCATTGCAACGCCGAGTTGCATTTATCAAAGTAACTGTACAGTTGCTGCTAATGTGGCCGTAGGTGGTCAAATCATCAACACAATTCTAAAGCGATGACCTTACAGTCATGGCGATGCATTGCCACATTTTATTTGGAAGCCGCACGTAAATAATTAGTCTTTACCCGCCTTCGTGGCCTTCGCTCTAAATTACTTATCTTGAACTTTTGCGTGCATTCAAATCTCTTTCCGATCAGTCGTGTATTTTATAATGATGAGTCATAAAAGCCTAATTACTGCGCCTCTCCACTCCGATCAGCTGAAGCTGAGAGCACTAACACGCTCATAAATCATGGATTTATGTTCGTTATATAGGTAACTTATTTAAGAAGACTACTTAATTGGTCTAACAGCTTAAAACCTTTGCGTAACTTCAGCGTTTTTTGATATTTTTACGATTTTCCGTTCTAAGTTATTTTCTAATTTCGACTTTGACCAAAACACAACAAGAGCAAAATTAAGCTAAGAGATATCGAACCTAGATCATCGTCATATACCTACTGTGACGCATGTTAAACAAATATAACTGATTCTAGAACGCAAAAAAACGTTTAGGGTAGAAAGGGGTAATGGGGATCACTTAAGCAAGAATTGAAATAAAAAAATAAAATGAAACGAAATCTTTATTGTAACCGCCTCATAACAAAATCTACTTAATTAACTATTATTTGAGATCAATTATCATCTTTGGCAAATATGAAAGTTACAAAAATTAACTGTTTTGACTCCCATTGCACAGAGGTATGGGTTATTGTGGTCACCTTGCGGGTAATGAGGATCAAACAAAAATCTAACACAAATCGCAAACATAACCCTTGGCAGAAGACCAGGAAGCTTTTGTGGTAGTTCTGACTCGTACTTTCGGCATCTGAAAGCAAAATAATAAATTATATTATACCTTTTACATTGCGGGAAATCGTGGTCACCTGATCCTCATTACCCACAAGTATTTTATGAAGAAAAAAAAATAAACACATGATACGTGTTAACAGCACGCGTGATTTAAGTATGAAATCGTTACACTTAATGCACAAGTATAGACATAAAAAAGTCACATATAAGTAAATCAATAATTATAGTACTTACCGTCTATTTTGCGTCCGTGAAAATTTACATCGGCGAGCCGCAAAAACAAAACACACCTCTTAATCCCGATGCCGTCGCCATACTGGCGCGGCGCAGTCGCAGCACTAGCGCGGGGCCAGAGCGGTGCGGGAACGCCTGTAAACTTATTTCTAGTGTTTGTAGTTTTGGAGATGTGTGGGTGACCACCATTACCCACTGACTCCCATTACCCGGTCTTCCCCTATTCCAGACAGCGTTTGGTCCATATTTTGTTAGTTGTAATCGAATATTAAATGAAAAAAGCTCGAGATCGGGTCTACTGCCAATTGAATGAAATTGGAAGTTTATGTGATACCGTCCCTCTCTCACTCTCCTATTAACTACTATAGTGTGAGCAAATCTGCACGTTACGAACTTTAAACTAACTTCGGAGTTAAGGCCTGAGTTTGATCGCTATACCTAGCTCTATTGTTCTGCGTGTTCTCGTCTCACAATAAATTAAATATTTGATCTCATTATGCCCAAACCACCTAAACCCCTTCTGGTTAATTGGGACCATACACATAGCTATGTATCAGTAGCATGGCGTCAAGTATATCAGAAGGCAAGACGAAGGGAATTTAACTTGCCTTTTCCTCTAAAACTGCTCAACTGCCTTAAAATAGATAAGCCGGTAGGAATCGAGTTCTATGGACGCCACGCCACTGCTATGTTTATTGGACTATACGCTTGGCATTATCCACGCTGTACTCTTAATATCGGCACCACGAAACTATTTGTTTGTTACTCGCTGTTTAAGCCCTAAAGCACTAATTACTCGCGTTGAGCGTTACGTTAGCTTTACAAACGAATTACGTGAGCAATATAAATGAAGTAAACATTCACTTCACCGGCCTTAATGGATTACGGATGAAGATTTCATTCGTAAAATGAACAATAAAGTTGCCCCTTTTATTTGTCTTCCAAAGCAGCTCTACCTATTCATTACTAGCTTTTAATTAGCTCCGATTCATACATTACATATTACATACAGAGCTGCCTCTCTGACTTGAGAAATTGTCCTGTACTATAACTAGCAGTTTACGTGTTAATTCGAAATGTAAGCTAGATCTTCATCCTAATAATCTTCAAATTAGTTCAGCCGTTCAGAAGTGACAAACATAATCACAAACTTTTGTATTATAGTATGCTAGGTTATGCCCAAATTATACGATAGGAATCGATGCTAAATTACTAACTGCGACACAGCAATTAATGTAATTATCAAACTTGCATGTAATTATAGAAATTGTATTCTTTTATTGTGTTAGCGATTTCGTATGCCTGTCACAGCGCGGTGTTGAAGTCGTCGCCTAGTATTGTAACAACTCGAATGTTGATGGCGGCGCCAGTGTCATAAGGCTGTGGCTGGGGATAGTTACTCTAAGTGATGACGATTTAGGTGAGCATTTTTTTGTCTCAATAGGTAAAATGTCAGTGTTTTCCTTTATTAAAATAAACATACATACATACATACACAAACCACGCCTTTATCCCTTACGGGGTAGACATAGCCTAAGGTAACAGGTACCAACAGGCCACATTTAGCAAGAATTTGGGCGTTTAGGTGGAAAATGAAATCAAAATAGTGATGGGTTGGTAGCCTCATCGCCTATAACATGATTCCTATGATTTTCGCCCCTTTCCTCGATGGGCTTGTACCGTCTGCGCGGGTAGAGAAGCAACTGGTACATTCTATGTTTTTTCTTTGCTTCCTGACCAGCATGGAAGAAATAAAATTAAAATAAAATGTTTTTTTAATGCAATGTGAGACGGATGAACGAGGAACTTAACATTGTTATTAAAGATGACGAAGGTACGCCAGTAATGACCAAAAATGTGACAGTTTGAGTAAAGTAGCGCTATCTATCTTTATTGACGTAATGTAAGCACGAGACATGAATTGTTATGGCTCTATTCGATTCCCAGCTCCAACTTAAAATATATTTTCTGTTATTTGCTGTGTTGAACATGTTGACATTTGAATATAAGTTAAAGTTAATCGTCTTAGTCCTCTAGGTTGGCAACGCATCTGCAATCCCTCCGGGGTTGCGGGTGTCTATGGGCAGTGGTGATCACTTACCATCAGGTGACCCACTTGCTCGTTTGCCTTCTTATTCATATATAAAAAAAAAAACGTACAAAATCGCGTATCCGCTGCCCGTTTGGCCATAGCATTCAAAAGGCAATATCTTTCGGCCGGATTACGAATTGCGCATAATATCCTATGTCACATCGTATTTGTTTCATCTAGCTAGCTTCGATATTGCAGTTTTCTCATAGGTATCATTATCAGAATTTGCATTTTGTAATATTTGGTTTTTGGTTACAAACTTAGTACTTGATTTACAGGCGGGCTTGCGAGGACGAAGGCTCACTATATGACCCCGAATTGACTTCTAACCAGGGGTTAAGCAATACCGGCTTCACCATAAGGGCACACGGGGCCCGTGCCGAGGGCCCCCATTCTTAGGGGGTCCCGACCCTAGTAGCATTTAAGGACCGACAATTTCTCTCACACATTTATTCTTATTATAATTCGTTTGTTTTATTTTCCAAAAGGGCCTCAAGTTCTTGAGTGCCCAAGGGCCCCAGCCTAGTTTAAGACGGCCTTGGTTTAAGAAGTATCATAATGTATGGAACTGTTATTCCTGCCCCAGGTTTATCGATTTGTTTTTTTTACCAGACTCTACCTCAGAGGTTTTATTCGTGCACGGTAATAAATTCCTAGATACTTAGATCTGGCGATTTTTTTCCTATACTTACTTACTTACATACATACATAAATCACGTCTTTATCCCTTACGGGGTAGACAGAGCCTAAGGTAACAAGACCTAAAGACCACAATGAATACTTTAATTTGATTAGTTCAAATGAGAAACGTTAGGATATAGGTCAGAGCGGTGGTTTCCGATAGTGGGACAAACCGTCTCGCGTTGCGGGCGATTTTAGGCGGCGGTAATCACTTATCTTGAAGAGAGGTGATCCGCGCTCGTTTTTTCTCCGTTTATTAATCGAATAAGTGCCTACTTTCTTTGTTCACATAATTCACCATTTTTTGAGTAGGTATTAGAGTCCCCAATATAGGTTAGCCTTGGTGGTTAAAGAACCTGACTATGAAGCTTGAGGTCCCTGCATGAAAATATTGAAAATTATAAATGTTCTCGAATTCATGGGCAAGTAGACGTAGTATAAGCTTCGCTTGGTTTGGGACTAATAGGCTTATTGTCTAACTCGCTCGCAATCGCCATCGTGTTCGTTTTGACAGTTCTTGTATTAATTAATCTAGCATTCCAATGTCAATTGTGAGCCCATATTTGAACTGTGAAAATGAACAGAATAGCGATTTGTAGGCTGGCGTTATTTATTTATTTACCTATAATTATTTTATACATGCTCTACTCATCACTCGTGAAGGTGATACTGGTGCACGAATAACCAGTTATTTAACCTTGGGGGATGTACCGAGGGTTTACCTTAACATCTTATATTTCCAAAAAATAATTAAGTGCACAACCGCATCTGTACCTGTAAAGTTATTCGCGAAACAGTTGCAAAATCCTTTAAGCCTGGTAACGTTAAAGAAGAGTAATTTAACATCAGTGAATGTTATTACACACGGCGAGGCGCCATTAAATTTGCAAAGTTTGTATAGACGGAAGTCGGCGGTTACTGTTATAGGTGAGAGGTATCGGCCGAATTATACAATACCGGCAGAATCATCTACCACACTCACTTCCGGAGATGACCAAACTCTTAAGATGTTTTACCTAAAATCTCAAGTACGGGACTTAACGAACGGAGTGGAGTATACGTATAAGTACTGAACAGAATTGAACTAAGCAGGTACCTACCATGTACTTATAGATAGACCGACCGCTTAAATGAGATCTCGCCCGCGCGGTGTAGGGGCGCGTGTAGGACGACAACGGAGACCGAGAGAGGTGCGGGGGGGGGGGGGGGTAGTACGCCTGCCGCCCGCACCTCTCTCAGCCCCCGCGGTCGTCACACCCCGCGCGGGCGAGAACTCATTAAGATAATTAAATTATTAAGTAGTTTCATGTTGAAAGTACCTACATTCATCATTTTCAGCACTTTTGTAATCGGTAATCAGTGGTAATTCACAGTAACACCTAGTTCATGTGGGGTTATAGTCGCCCAGTTGACCCATTTGAACCACGGAAAAATCGCGCGCGTCGCTGCGCGTACGTCACGTTAAGTCGTGGGCGGATCGCAAAACCCTGTGGTATAGCTAGAGCATTTTCTTCGCCATACGTCATTATGTTATTATAAAAAGTCACATGCTTCTAGTGTTTTGACTAGTGCACAGTAGGTCGCCAACACATGTAGAGCTGTCTAGGTGCTCAAAAATATCTGGCCCCTATTTCGTGACAATTGTCCCTGACAAGTGACAATTTTGTTTAGTTTACAAACTCGTCGAGAATTACGCCGGTTGGGTTCATATTGAATACGACAATTGTCGATTTGGTGAAATAGGGGTCTAATCTAACAGACAACACAGTCCCGTTTAGATATTTTTGAGCATCCAGCTAGCTCCAATGTATTTAATAGCGACTGTACCTAAAGATTTAAGAATTGGACATCACATCACAAAACAAATACTATACTTCTACTACTATTAGCCTACCCGAGTGTCCCACTGCTGGGCAAGGGCCTCCCCTTTTTTCCCGCCAAATAAAACCTGTAAACATTGAAAATAACAAATAGACCAAAATGTAGAGTAAGTACGTAAATTAGCTAGCACCTAACTACCTCCATGTAATAAGTAGGTAAGTATGCAGCGTAGGCGCGGCTATTGGTTTCCTAATAATATAATACATTATATTAGTATAATGCCTCAAGTGTCTGAAATAAACTATGAGTTATCAGAGCCATTCACTTGTACAGTACGTACTAATTGCGTATTCATGACCATTTTACATTAACTACATTCCTCTAAATATTTCATAGCCAAAATGCATGCACAAGCCTATTTCTATCACAACTCAAAAAATGACTAAAATGTTCAATGACGTTAATTGAGTTAGATAATTTAGATAAGCGTTGCTCAACTAATTTCAAAACTTTGTATACAATACAGAGATTATACATAATTAATATGCGGGTACACGGATTGCGCCATCCAAATAATAATTATCTGGAGATAGCTAATTTTAGAATGTTTGAATTTTTTTGGTGCAAGATTCAGTTACGAAGTCATTGACCGGTGCAGAGTTAAACCGACCTTCTTTAAAACTTGACCCAATAAAATAATCAGGTACCTCTAGGTTTCAAGAGGTCCTTCGCAATACTCCTTTTATGGGTTTTGTCCCGTCCCATGCATACATAACGGACAATTACAAGATGTCTGACGTTAACTCGAACCTCGAAGGACGCGAGGCGCGCCGGCCGACGACTTAACTGGTATAGTGTGTCCTGAATATATGCTGACCTGCTGCACCTACTTTGATTTATCTTCATATAAACATTAATATTACCAATTTGTTTACTGACATATTTACAATAACGACAGTTCATTGCTGATCTTATGAACCATGAACAAATATAACAGGTGGCAGCGAGAATCGGTCTCGTAAGACAATTGGCTAATTTCGCGACGTGTTATCTTTACGACTGCTCTTGTGAATTTAAACATAGCTACTGAATATATGCCAGAACTATGAAACTGTTATTAAATGACTGGATAAGATCAATATAAATTTCAAAAGCTGATGAGAATATTGAGAATAAATCTTTTTCGTATTCCGTTACGGCTTATTTGCCCGATACTTAATATGCAAACTAGGTTCCTAAGCACATTAACGACTAGCATTTACTTAAAAGTCTTTATTTATAACTTTAGTACGAAGTTTATATTATTAAATACCTAAATCGTGTCCCAGTTAAATGTCTTGTCGCAGACTAGCTACCCACCCGATGGCCGTCGTAGTTTCGACACGATAATTCCGCTCGTCATTTGCAGTGCATATAATGGATCGATCCGACTTATTGAACTACCGAATGATTGTAGAGCCCAAGAGACAGACGCTTAGACGTTTACAGTGCGTTGCGTAAACCCTAAAGTAAGAGACTGCTCCTAGTAGCAAGATTACTTTGTCTGATAATCTACTTAGTTAGCAATCTAAGAGGTACATGCTCCGCCTAGATATTAAGAAACTGACGGACTAATAAAGCTGTATCAATGCGACAGTATGAACTTATAATATTGAGGGAGTGCATCTTTGCATACTATGTCGGCCGCTCTCATAAACATTGTAATATGTATCTGTGACTGAGGATCAAAGCAGGAAGGTACAGTCGCCTTCAGATATATCGTAGCGGGTGAGGTCCTCAAATATTTCGAAGCAACATTAAATTTCAATAAATTCGTAACATTAAATAAGGTTAATAACATCTGAACAAGTATTACGTCATAAATATAAGAGAAACCCCCCGAATTTATTGAAAAGTTGCTGCCCTTATATTTATGACGAACCGAGTGTTCTGATGTTATTAACCTTATCGTGTAACGAATTTATTGCAATTTAATGTTGCTCCAAAATATAGGACGACCTCGCCCGCTTCGATATATCTGATAGCGACTGTACAAGTGCTTAAACGCATCTTTGTGCTGTCCTTCATAAATCGGAATCTGTGTTAAATACTGTCTATATCGCATCTGGGGACGACGCGAATTCCTTAACAATTATCATTGTTTGCCTACCAGAAAGTGGGTAGGCAAATTGCACAACTTACACCCGTTGTTAGGATTTGCACGAATTGTAATTGCATGCGTTACGCAACACGGTGCAACCTTCCATTATGATCTGCAGAGCTCCGATGCGCCTGCGCTGACAATGAGCTCGCGTCCGCGGCGGGCGATACACTTATGTGCTATTTACACACCGGACACGATAAAATCGCCGCTGATTCGAAACAACGAGAGCAATAAGATAAAACATAAAAATGGTAAGCGAAGGCCGCGCGCGTCCCACGAAATTATACCTCGGACGCGGTGCCATTATAACTTAGAATGGTTCTTGCAGATAAGTGATCCGCTAAACTGATTGCTTGCAACAGCTGTTTTTATTGTTTACAGTAAATCGACCTGTCTGCATTCTCACTCCTTGAACCACTCCGTACTGTACAGAACTAGGTAGGTAGGTACCTACTGTACAGAGGCACGTTTACGGTGGCCAATTGATTTATTATAACGACGACGGAAAAATAAATAATAGACTAGCTAGTTCCCTGTCCTGTGGGAATTTCGAAATGTCCAGTTCTTGTTAGAATGAATCGGAACGCATGCTAACTTTTTTAATTATGTGACAGCCTTCACTTGACTGTCAACTTTTCCCTCGCTATAAAATGCAATGTGTGTACGGTGTGATGCCGATAATAAAATAGATTAACACAATTATAGTTTCACTGCAACTGGCCTCTGATCCGACCTATCTTAACAGCAGAGCGTGGTTGATCGGATGCAGTGAAATCATGTCGGGAAGTGCGTGCAGTTTCCCGAAGCTGAACGACAATGTCGCGTTCTCCAACTGGAAATTTCGTGTGAAAATTCTACTGGAAGAAAAGGGATTATCTGGTGTCATAGACCAAAGCGAAGATGACAAAACTAAGAAGAATATAAGTGTGGAAAACGAAGCCAAAGCGAAGTCGATTATCGTGCAATGTCTATCTGACAGATACTTGGACTTGGTTAAAAAGTGTACGACGGCGGCGGCAATGATAGCAGCTCTCGAAGCAGTGTTTGAAAGAAAAAGTGTTTTTAACAAGCTGTACTTACGCAAGAAGTTACTCTCTATGAAATGTGAAAGCGGACAAAATCTTCAGGACCATTTTTTGAAGTTTGACAGCTTGATCACGGAGCTCGAAGCAGCTGGATCTACAGTGTTAGATGATAGTGACAAACTCACACACTTGTTTCTTACCTTACCTGAGGAGTACAATACTGTAATAACGACACTGGAAACAATGAGTACTGATAAAGATCTTACCGTGGAATTAGTAAAGTCAAGATTGTTGGATGCAGAACTAAAAATAAAACAAAAAACCAGTGATGAAGTGGAAAGCAGTTTTCTTACCTGTTTTAAATGTGGCAAAGAAGGCCACATGGCATATCGCTGTGACAAGAAATCTGAAAGAGGCAGAGGACATCACAATCCTCATAATAGAGGTAGGGGCCGAAGCAGAAGGTCCAGATTTAGAGGAAGAAGTCAAGTGCATGCAGCTGATGCGGAAAGCTTCAACACAGGAGAAATGTTTGTGGCCCTGAGCACAGAGAAGATGCCACAAGCTAATGCGTCAGAAATTCTATTTGTGGTGGACTCAGGAGCGACACATAATTTTATTCAAGAGAAGTATGAAAAACATATGATAGATGTAATCAACCTAGAACAGAAAATACAAATTAAGATTGCAAATGGAGAAATGTTGATTGCTAAGAAGAAAGGACTATTGAAGACATATTATGAAGACAAACCAGTGACTATTGAGGGTCTTATTGTAAGCGGAATTGCTCATAATTTATTATCTGTGAATGAGCTCATGCATAAAGGTAAAAGTGTCATGTTTAAAGACGGACAACTCATAATAAAATCTGATAAAGCAGTATACTATGGAGAAAAGAATGGAAAACTCTATACATTAAGATTAAGCCTAAAAAAGGAGGAATATGCATGTCACTACACATCAAATGATGAAAAAGGAGACCTATGGCATCGTAGACTGGGACACCTTAACAGAAAAGGATTGCAAATAATGGACCTTCCCACTACTGACAAAGTGTGCAACATGTGTATGAGAAATAAGAGTACCAGGTTACCTTTCAAACCTGTTACAAAGTCACAATCGAATGAGGCCGGAGAACTCATCCACTCCGATGTTGCAGGTCCAATGAAACAGCCAACTAAAGAAGGTCACAGATATTACCAGACTATACTGGACGACTACTCACATTTTACACAAACATACTTACTTGTGAACAAATCAGAAGCTGCAGACAACTTAATAAAATATATAAGAGAGACAGAAAGAGAAAAAAGTGTGAAAATTAAGAAAATCCGTTGCGATAATGGTGGCGAGTACTCATCCAGCATGTTTAAAAGATTTTGCAGTGAGAAAGGAATAAAAATAGAGTATACTATACCATATAGCCCGCAAATGAATGGAAAGAGTGAACGGCTAAACCGTAGTATATATGAAAAAGCAAGAACAATTCTAGATGAATCAAACCTACCAAGATATCTATGGGGCCATGCTATACTAACAGCTACATTTATGATGAACCGTTGTCCATCAAGTGCAGTTGATTATCAGATACCTGCATTACTATTCGACAGAGAAATGATGCTTAATAAATTGAAGCCATTTGGATGCAAAGGATGGATGGTGGTACTGCCAAGGAAAGATAAGCTGGACCCACGAGCTAGAGAAGTAAGGATGATTGGATATGCAAGGACTGGATATAAGGTATGGGATCCTGAAACAGAAAATATTATTAATACAAGAGATATTAGATTTGATGAAAGAGACTACAAATACTTACCGAAACCGAACACAGCACAAGAGGAATACTACTACTATGAAAATACAGAAGAAAATAAAGAACAGAAAAAAGAAGAACCAGTAGTAGAGAAGGAAAAAGAAGTGAAGAATAATGAAGAAGAGATAAATCAGCCACAGAATAGCACCACTAGTAGTTCAACAAGAAGCGGAAGACAAGTAAATGTACCTAGACACTTGAGCGAATATGAGCTACATGAAACCTACTGCCTTGTGAGTACTAATGAAGAAGATCCTAAAGACTATAAGGAAGCCATGAATAGTGGATGGGGAGAAGCAATTAAAATAGAAGTAGATGCACTAAATAAAATGAATACTTGGACAGAAACAGACAAGCCGGAGAATGTAAAAATTATAGACACAAAATGGGTATTCAAAACTAAAGAAAATGGACTAAAAAAGGCAAGATTAGTAGTAAAAGGATTTCAGCTTAAAGAAGATTTTGATTTTGGTAAAAATTATGCACCCGTGGCAAGAACATCTACAGAATGGAATATTAAACAGCTTGACGTACCAACAGCGTTTCTGAATGGAATGCTTGAGTCTAATGTTTATATCAAGCCTCCAGAAGGTGTAAAAATTGAAGAGAATAAAGTACTAAAATTAAACAGGGGCCTATATGGACTGAGAGAAAGCCCAAAAGTATGGAATGAAAGATTTAACAGTTTTGCTGAAGAAAAAGGGTTTATTAGATCTCAGCATGATTTCTGCCTATACATAGGAGAAAAGATAGATGTATGGATGCTCATCTATGTCGATGACATCATTTTAACCGGAAAAGAGGAAAATATAGAAAAGATTGTGCATAACCTAAAGACAGAATTTAGAGTTAAAGACTGGGTTTCCTAAATTATTTCTTGGAATGGAAATAGAAAAACAAGATGATGGACTAAGGATTACACAGAAGAGACAAATAAATAACATGCTTATAAAATTTAAAATGACAGATTGTAACCCCACAGCATCGCCTCTAACAAAAGGCTATCAACCTGAAGAAACTGAGGAACTTGACTATGACGTTCCTTATCGCCAACTCATTGGCAGCCTCATGTATGTCGCTACAGTTTCGCGCCCAGATATAGCGTTTGCGACTTCTTACTTAAGTCAGCACCTAGACAGACCGACCAAGAGCCTTTGGACGCAAGGAAAGAGGGTACTGCGTTACTTGAAAGGCACCCAAGATGCTGGTTTACTGTATGAGAAATCTGAGGTATTGGCTATAGAAACTTATTCAGATGCAGACTGGGCAGGATGCCACAATGACCGGAAGAGTGTGTCAGGTTCCGTGACACTATACAATGGATGCCCAGTCGCCTGGTTTTCAAGAAAGCAAGCCTGCGTAGCCCTATCAACTGTAGAAGCAGAATATGTGGCCGGAGCAACCAGTGCTTGTGATCTTTTATACATTAAAGGACTGTACTTTGATTTTAATGGACATGACAGTGAAATATTGTGCATTCTGTATATGGACAATAAAGGTGCCATACAAATGGCCAAATCATTTGAGAACAGTAAGCGTGCCAAACATATAGATATAAAATATCATTTCTTAAAGGATTTTGTAAATAAGAAACTATGTCATATTGAATATGTTCCCACTGATCATAATATTGCAGATATATGTACTAAAGCTTTATCCAGTGAGAAACTCTTAAATTTAAAGGGTAAATTAAACATCTAAATATTGTTAAATTCATTTATTATTAAATTGTATAACTGTTGAACATTTTAGAGTACTTGATTAGATTCTAACTTTGTTCCTATGTATCTTTCTTTGTGTAACGAATTCAAATGTGAGATTTTCATTCGAGGGGGGGTGTTAGAATGAATCGGAACTCATGCTAACTTTTTTAATTATGTGACAGCCTTCACTTGACTGTCAACTTTTCCCTCGCTATAAAATGCAATGTGTGTACGGTGTGATGCCGATAATAAAATAGATTAACACAATTATAGTTTCACTGCAACTGGCCTCTGATCCGACCTATCTTAACAGTTCTTTAGTGCACTTTAATTATAAGTATCGAACCTAAAGACGTTGGATTACCGATTCGGGATTACTTATTCGACACTGTTGTTGTTAATTTACCCACAGCTAATATAAGTCCATTTTACCACAAAAGGAAATCTAATCAAGTGAAAGCAAAAAAGAACTTCAAACTAAACAATTTATTAAATAATATACTTCAATGTACCCTAATCTAACTTAACGACTCGATAACAGTGACAAATTTGCCAGCGTTCTTTTATAAGTTAACGCTGAGAAGACAAAGGCAAACCCGTCACTATCACAGTCTTTTAACATGATTGCTTAGTTCATAAGTCCTACACAGATACAAAACCAAGATTGCTTAATTATTTTTCATTTTAAATTAGACACATGGAAGTCTTAGAGCCTCTTAGGTCTCAGATATGTATGATGCTGTCCCTACCTATTTCTACGTAACAGACAGGCACGGCATTTTAAATATCTGATACTTAAGATATCACGAACTTAACAGATAGTGGTGGTACTGTACCACTGGTACGCTCCCTTAGTCTCGATGAAACGGGGCAAGAGTAAACGCTAATAAATGTCTGATCTCAAATCTGTGTAGAACTCCAATCGCATTCAGAAAGGGCTCTACAGACCAAAGCTAACCCGCCGATAAATCCTGTCGGCCTGCTCATTGTGTCTGCAGGCAGGTTGGTTCTGGTCTGTAGAACCTTCAAGCCAACTAACACGTTACTTCCGCCTCTTCTTCTCGGCGCGGCTGCCGCCCATGACTTCGAGCTGTTGCTTCAAGTCTAGCAGCTGATTGTCGGGCACGTAGCGCACCTCTTCGTGCTCTACAGTGTGCTCGTGCACGCTGAGAGAACAGCCTTCAGGTAAGACTGCCCGGCAGACCCGGAGGAGAGTGCCCAGCGCCCACGCCGGTACGTCCACTACCTGATCAATATTATAACGTTGATCCAACTTGTTTATATCATTTGTAGTGGGGATTAACCGGTAAAAGAATCGTCGCGAATATATTTTCGGACTGACAAAATGTCATCCAACTGTGACAACTAATATTTGAGTAACCTCAGTGGCGGATTTACCATAAGGCTGAGTAGGCTCGAGCCTAGGGCGGCAGATTTTGGGGTTGGCAAATTTGGGATTTTGGGGGCGGCAAATTTGGGATTTTGGGGGCGGCAAATTTGGGATTTTGGGGGCGGCAAATTTGGGGCACGAGCTTTTTTTTTTACCTCAGAAATAAAAAAAATATTTCTTAGAAGTCTGCACCAAATTTTGCAAGGGCGGCAAAAACACTATTCAGCCTATACCTTGAAAATTTGTAAATCCGCCACTGAGTAACCTGAGTGTTTTTTTTAATCTCTCATATTTTCACGAGGCTTAAGTGCACCTGCACTTTAGCACAAGAGCAGGTAGTTTTTGTTCTCAAACACTCCCGTTGCCCACCATGAGATTCTCTAATAATTATAATTTTGCCTGGATCTCAGGTAGTTTTATCTCTGGTAGGCAGCACATACAAATTGTGTTGCGTCACCTTCCCGCTTCCTATCCTGGTCAATCCCCATTGTATGTCACTCCTGGTTGCCATGTTTAAAACGGGCTTGGCAATGATGGAATCATGGATTATAACAACATTTGTAACATCCAAGGGGCTTCAGCGGGACAATGTTACAAGCTAATTATATTAACTTTATGACACTAAAATATTACCTGCACATTACGTTCATAGACATTGAGATTGTACTCTCCATCAACCACGGTGCTGTTTGGCTTGAACCGTTGCACCTTCAGCTGTTTTGCAGGCGTCGCCCAACTGTGTACAACATCATTAAATAATTAAAAAAACATTATTACTTGGAATCAGCTACAGGTTTTTTGATTGAACTGATATGTTTGTCCCTGGGAACTACTTAAGGGATTTATTTTGTAATGAGATCACTAACTTACATCAATTTACTACTTGATTAATGGGGTTGAAGTGCAGCTTTCTAATGATAAAGCTTTTACAATCAGGGAAAGAGGAATCAAATTATTATTATTACATGTAAATGTAGTAGGGGAAGTGAGAATCTACTTTAGGTAGATAATTTGTTAACTTGAGTTGAGCATGGAATACAGTGGTGCCTTTACCAACACTTTTTAAATTAGTAACTAATGAAATATTCCACAAAAACCAATTGCTTTGATTTATTGCATTTATACCTATCATCTACTTGCAGACCCATTACTTCAGCATATCTGTGGATTTGCCTCTGACTGGCCTCAAGTACAGCAAAGTCGTAGCCTTTGATCTGAAGGTTCAGGCAGTCATATACAGGCTCGTCGGGCTCCATACTCTGTAATTTTATACATTCTTAATACCCATAAAATTCAATTGTTTACTAAAGCTCAAGTCATAACATTTGGATGTAAAGACTTACTATGAGGTAATCAGGTTCATACAGGTCTGTTTTCGTTCGCTTTTGGGTACCTTGTGCGGTGCCCAAACAGGAGAGTATATTGGGTTGAATATACTGGTTGAACCTCGCCTGTATCAAAATAATTTTTCATTCATTACTAAGGGTTAATACATGTTTGAAATTAAATTATAACCTTAAAGGGATACAATAAGATTATTACTTTTATGATACTTACTAGCCTAGAGAGTCTTGAACTAAGCATTTCTGTTTCTATTTTTATTTTATGGTCAGAGTAATTGAGTTATATATAGTTACATAAATTCAAACTCAAAGCACGAAATTTTACCAAAATACCATCAAAATAGACACTTTGATTTGACGCTGACATTGACACGTGACAGTGACATTTTTTAAGCGTTTTTATTCCATTTTGTGAAAGGAAGCGTTAAACTAAATGCCATTTAATTTCAAAAGCAAACTGCGTCGACAAAAGTAAAAATAAAAAACAACTGAATATATTGTAAAAAAAACCGTAAATCCATTAATGAATGCTGTATGATATGATTCCATTTTAACAAACATCCTTTTAATCAGTTCTACCAACATTGAGAATAAATTTAAGGGTCCGATTAATAAGAAGACCAATTTTTAAAGTGTTTACTCTACTTTATGATGCAATCATCAATACAAAAATATTTACATACAGCAGTTTAATATTTTATGAAGTTATTTATATTTATTTTTTTCTTAAATTTATTTCTTTACTTAATATGTAATTTAATTTTATGCCAACTTACTGCAGCTACTGGCTGGTCTTATCTACACATGATTAATCAATCATAAAAAACCTACACTGTCAAAATTTTGTCTATGAACGCTCCTCGCTTGGAACTTGCCTTGGTATGGAAATGGAAAGAGCGGTGTAATAGTAATAGTTTTATAGGTTTTTTCTTGTAATTGTGTAAAGACAAAATAAATGGTGTAAACTTGAAACTATTTGAAGATTACCCAAAGGATATTATGGCGTCAACAGGCAGTACACCTTTTCCTAAATGGCAACTGGCCATTCTACTCGGCGCTCCATTAGCCATCGGCTTAGGTTACCTTTATCTAAGGAATAGATTAGATGATCCCGAAAAGAAAAAGGTTGCCGAACTGAAAGCCAAGACAACAATTTCGTTGGACAACGAGGAGAACAATGTGAAAGCCGCCGAAAGTGCTATCGACCGTGCCATGAAGCTGAAGGGTGCTGGGAACCGCGCGTTCCACGCAGGCGAGTACGACAAGGCGATTTCCCTGTACAACGAAGCCATCGAGTCGTGCCCGGCCGACCGGACGGTTGACTTGGCCACCTTCTATCAGAACCGCTCCGCCTGCTACGAGAAGCGAGAGATGTGGGAACAGGTCAAAGAAGACTGCACGTTAGCGCTCAAGCTCAACGAGAAATACGTTAAGGCGTTCCTTCGGAGGTCTCGCGCCGCGGAGAAAAGTGGCGACCTTGTGCTTGCATTGGAGGATGTTACTTCTGCATGCATTCTTGAAAGGTTCCAAGTGCAAAGTTCTCTAGTCAATGCTGATCGTATTCTGAAGGCTCTGGGACGGCAACACGCGAGAGAGGCCCTTGCCAAGCGCAACCCTGTCATGCCATCTAAGCACTTCATTAAAACTTATTTCTCAGCCTTCTCTGAAGATCCTATCACAAAGATACAATTAGATGAGAAGGTGTCAACTGGTTTTGCTAAGGCGAAGCAAGCTCTTGACGCACAGGATTATGATGCCATTGTGGAAGCTTGCACAGCAGAGTTGGAGGCCGATGGAAAGTACAAAAATGAAGCTTTACTACTGCGTGCTACCTTCTATCTGTTACTTGGTAGACACGAGGAGGCGCAAGCTGATCTTGGGAGTGTGATTGACAGTGATGCTTTTACTAAGGTGAAGGTGAATGCACTGATCAAGAGAGCATCTCTATACACCCAGTTGGAAAATACGGAACGCTGCTTGGAAGACTTTGCCAAAGCTGCCCAGCTGGACCCCAACAATTCTGACATCTACCACCACCGCGGCCAGGTGTACTTGCTGCTGGAACGCATGGATGAAGCCACTGCTGAATTCGCTAAAGCCGTCCAACTCAATCCTGATTTCTCTATCGCCTATATCCAAAAATGCTATGCCGACTACAGACATGCGCAGTTGAACAAGAATGTGGGTGCTCTCACTCAGGTCCGTTCAGATTTTGAGAGGGCCTTGGAGAGATTCCCGCGTTGTGCTGAAGCTTACATTCTATTTGCTCAAGTGTTATCAGACCAGCAGGAATGGGGTCGGGCAGAGGCCTTGTTTGACTCAGCGCTGTCGGTTGACCCCCACAATGCTACACTCTATGTGCATAAGGGCTTGGTCCAACTGCAGAAGAGCACAGACTTCGACAAGGCTGTGAAACTTATTAACAAAGCTATTGATATGGACGACAAATGCGACTTTGCCTACGAGACACTGGGCACCATTGAGGTGCAGAGGTAAGCAGTTTTTACATTCATCATTGTTTTAGTACCTATGAATAAATCACTACACTATTTAAGTGTTACACATTCAAATTCTAAGTATTCATTATGACTCATGCTTTCAGACTTGATTTTACAGACAATATTAGGCAGACCTACTTTAAGAATGCTTAATTTTTTTTATTGTAATTTAATGTTTATTCCAATAATGATCAAGCCTGACTATTCTATCTGTTAGTCTTACAATTACCACAATGCAATACAATTCTATAACCACTTCATGAATATCAAATAAATTGCTTTTGTTTAAGTAAATGATAGCAGTAATAAGTATTTACTGTTATAGGCGCAAATGATAAATACATTAGTAATGTTAACAATTGTCTGTATGTCATTGTCTGGTGCTGCATATTGTTCTCAGGGTCACAGGTCAGTTCAACAAGGTTTAAACAGTGTAATCAGACTTGCAAGAGTTGTTATCAACAGAGTACACTTGTGGCATTGCGCCAACATTAATTTAGGGCACCTCAGCCTCACATGTCTTATTTGACTTTCTTTTTTTGGCTACATAGGCATGGATTGAACTGCAGAATGATTTAACTTCAGCATTATTACACATTGTTTGTTCAGATTACTTGCTATCAGTAAAGGCTAGTGTCCTTGGAATGTAAGATAGTAACAGATTATCATTTCTTTGCATCAAACTGTTTCACTGGGGACTGTATGGTTTTTATCTCAAGTATTTGGTTAGTTATGTAATTGAGCAGTCCTAGTAACAATGTTTAATGTATGAATTCACTAAGGCTTATATATAAACATGTTTACATCATTGATGTTTAGCCAATAACGACTTCAAGGCCTACCATCATGTTGTGGAAACTTTTGTTAAATGTTAATGATTAAAAGTTACAATTTAGCTTATAGACCTTCCAGATAAATGTAATCCATCTCCAGCCTAAATCTCATGGTCAATTTTAAATGTAATTTCGCACATAAATTCCGGAAAACTCAGAGTAGTATAGTCGAATTACCGAAAAGTATGGAAGTAATTCGTGTAGTCGTGTTTTTTTGTGGAATCGTTAGAGGGCACGACTAGATGGTTTCCTTCGGTTTGCACCTTTCTATCATGTACGGAACACTTTAAAATATTAGGTATAAACTTCAAATGCCGTTATTTTGGAGTATGATAAAAGGTATTAGGCGCAAGTTTAGCCACGTGAAGGGTCCCCTTTGGTACATAATGTATGTTAATTAAAAAGGTGTACGATGTATAGAATCTTGGTAAAATATTTTTTTCTGATTGCGGCTCGAGGATAATTCAGACGGTTGGTGCAAACTTAGATTAAGCTTTTCAAAGTATTATAAACACCCAGGTAACTTTGCACCCCCGTGCAAAGTATGGAACATGTTTTTTTTCACTCTTTTGTAGATTGTACTTCGGGGGAAATTAAGATAGTCGTGAAAATTTATAAATAACACATATTTAAAAGATACTACATTCGCACTCAATAAAAAAAAGAAAATTTTAACCGGAAGTTTGGTAAACATAGTTCTATCTAAACGCAAGGAATAGCAGCGAACGCTAGGTAGCGGGTAGTATTACAGAACCGCATGTTCCGTGTAGAAATGTCAATTTTTTATGGGGTGCGAATGTAAATCAAACCAAGTTAAGACGATTGTGACGATTTTTATTAATTCCAAAATTTCCCCCGAGGTACAAAGACAGTAAAACATAGAAAACTACTTTCCGGGTGTCGCACCCTGGTGCAAATTTGGTATTGTGTTTTGATATATATTCTCATCATTTCCTCAATTTGCACCGCGTTCTGTATTTTTCCCGGGGCCGCAATGCCAAAAAGTATATTTTTAGTTATATGATTTTTTTTTTGTATGTTCCGTAGCTTGAATTGAGCTAAATAACGGGTGCAAATATAGATTAAGATGTAATAAAACGTATGGCAAATTGCACAGACTACACCTATTTTTTCTTCTTAGTTATTACTATTACACCATTTTCAACCAATTCCACCCCTTTCCGGGGGGGTGAATATATCAAGTGATGTATTAAATTCCATTTCTAACCCATACAAATCAAAAACAATTGTTTTTATCAGTTCTTAGAATTATTTCCTGACTTAAGGGAAATTTCACGTATTTTGCCTCCACTAGAGGTGCGAGATACATACTAGACATACCTGTCATACATATCCATATTTGTCATTCAGTAAATAACCATTATTAATAGGTCATTTGTTATGTAGGTAGTTTATTTAAAGTTCACGGTATTTTTAGCTTTAATCCTTTCCACATATGTGCCTATAATCATGCTAAACGTGGCCTTTAGGTTTTGTTACCTTAGGCTCTGTCTACCCCGTAATACAGACGGGATTTATAATGTATGTATTTTTAGCTTTTATCATACATTTCATGCATAACACGCACATGAATTTTTTGTCTGACTAGGAAAGGTCTCGCAGGGCTCTTTCATGTTTTTTTTTATTATGGCGTCAATGATTTCATTTTGTAATCGTAAGTTGCTGACAATTTTAAACATTTTGTTAACTCACATTTTTTTTTTCCAGAGGAAACCTGAAACGTTCACTGGAGCTGTTCGAGAAGGCCATCGCCCTGGCGAAGACGGAGCTGGAGATGACGCACCTGTTCTCGCTGAAGGACGCGGCGGCGGCGCAGCTGAAGGTGTCGGAGCGCTGGGGCCTGGACTGGACCGTGAGCTAGGCGCCGCGGCCCGCACCGCACGCTACATACAAGGCATTTGCCAAGTGAGATTGGCCTTACAACACTGTTTTCTTTAAAATTTACCTTTGAAAAGTTTTTTTGTGACTTGAGTACTTATTGCCGCTTGTTTTTGAAAATTTACTCGAACGATACAATAAAATTTAGCCGATAGGTGGTGTCTCGGATACATTTAGAGCCGCGCCGTTCACGCGAAGGCCCGCCGCTAGCCAGGCTTTTCTCGGTCTTAGTGAGCCGCTGCTGTTGATCGAGCCACTTTTTCCATTATATTTTGTTTGCCATTAGATGTTTAGGTGCACTTTGGTCTGATTCCAGACTTTGTAAAGCACAGGCGAGTCATAATTGGACTGGAATATCTTGATGTGATGTATGGAGTGGTAAGATATTTTTGAAAATGTTACTAAATGTGAACTATGGATAATTATTTCTAGGAGGTGTCACTTTAGGCTCATTTCAGGAGCAAAATTCCATTGGTGTACAAAATTTGTTAACATAAGGTACAAAAAGCTACACTTTGTTATATGATGTTCATCGCATGATACCTATATCTCCTTATTTCTTGCTATTATGCAAATATGATAGGTAATTATAATTATTTCATCATGGGTGGTATCCCTCGTACCTAACAGATCAACAGTTTTATTACACTTCATATTGAAGTCGTGGCTGAATCAATTTGAAAATGTTATGTACCTATTGTTAAATTATTGTAGTGATATAGTTCTTGCATTTAAAATATAATAAAATCTATATTTTGCGTCTATAGATAACAGATAACTATTAAAATGCTGTGAATGTATATAAAGCGAATTTGGAATGAATGATAGTAGAAAAGTATTTCTCCAACACCATTGAACTATCAGTAATATTATTATGACAAATTGTATGTCAAAGCTTTCGTACATATCTGTGTACCTTATTTATTATATCCAGTAATTTTGGTGTTCTGAACCAATACAGACACCTACATATGGTCGTATATTTGTGATATTATTGTTACTGTCGTAATCTATTCCGTCTTAATTAGTAGTGGCAGCCGATCAATTTGAAGGGGTGGTTTAGAAGCAAATTGTGTATAGTTTTACAATTTTGGTCACAGAGCTAATAAATAATTATATTTTAAACCAGCTCTCATTCACGACATCATATAATTGCTTTCAATTATATGGAATTATCAGTAGACAATGAAGACGGATGTAAATTTTTACAGTACGTATTTAATAAGTTGGTATGCTCGATTTGGCGGGAGCACGGCCTATTTCCTGCCTCCTACATCTTATAACTATACTATGGCACTTCCTTATAATCTTTAATTAATCAAATTTCTATTTTTCTCTGAGCTACGATTACTGATGCATGCACAGGCGGCCAGGCTAGACAGGGCGATGCAATAAAATGAAAATAAAACAAAAGTTCATGTACAGAAACAAATTTTTAGAGGTACCTTTCGTTATGTAAAAGTTATGTGTGTAATGCTTGTTTGGCTGTGGCAGTGGCAAAGTTTGCCGCTGGATTAAAGCCGATTTGGAAAATGTTTTGAATTGAAAGTGAGCCTTTTCGCTGTTGTAGGTACTGTTAGGAACATCACAGATTTTGTATAAGTGTTAAAAGCAATTCTGTAGTGTATTTGCGTTTGGATGAACGCTTGAGCCGAGGCGGCGGCGCACTGCACGCGGGTGCATTCAACACATCACCTAGTTGCGGTAGGCGGAACTAACAACAATGGTATTCTAGCTTTTAGCAGTTTTAAAATTGTATGTATTAGATAGATTTACAAATGTCGAACGACGGTAGGTGTTTTGGATGCATCCCCATCTTGTTTTATCAGTTAGATTGTGAATTTAGAACTGCTCGCGGAGATTGTTGTACGAGAGTTGTTACCTCACCGATAGTGAATAGATTCAATTTATGAAAGTACGAAATACATTATTCGAAACGACTTTATTGTTTTTAATTTCATAACATCTTTATTTTATTGTCTCTAATTTTTATTGAGCTTTTACCTTTTATGAGCAGTCTTCATCCGAGATTAACTATGTGCTATATAGTATGGCGCTAGTAGGTATATTTATATACACCTTGGGTCCCCGCGAAAACATGAATACCTACTCATTTTTTCCGATCTCTCTGTACATAATAATATTTGTCATTCAGTTAAACAAGTTGGTCATGCGTGTGGTTATTTGTCATGCGTATACCAAAGTATTTTTAATTTTATTTCTGTTTGTGGCCGATTCAAGCGGTCTTCTCTGCTACAACGGCACCTTCACATCTCTCCAGTTCGGAGAGGATCCCCTGGCGACCAGGGGACTATTCAGCCCAAGAGAGCGTTCTCTAGAGAGACTACGATGCGCCGCGACTGTACCTTGCGGAGGTTATATCTCATAATCACGTATTTTCTCAATTTCGGAGCAGCATATAATTTTTCGCAGTGGAGAAGCGTTGCGCAAATGTATATGTGTACACGAACCTGTCCTTACGATAGAGTGGTGTACGACATTTTTGAGTACCTTACCAAGTTCGACTAGTGTTTAGCACGGTTGGAGTACTGACGTTCACGGACGGGCACACCGCGAGACCCCACGAAAAAGTGACGCTTTAGGTAGGTACAATTTGTTTTTTTTTCTAACATTGCTTGTTCAGACCATAATGGATGGCTTAGATCGGCACCTACCTACTGATCACGGCTGTTTCCTGTCGTGCGCCTTTTGGAAGCTCATAAACAAAATGTTTCTCGATGAAGTATGTATACATACATATAGATAAATGTCTGCCTACGGTTGCAATTTCAATCACCATTTCAACTGCATCGATGTAAGTTGGCGCTAGACAAACGTGGCGTATGCGATTGCGATTGTGAACCCGTTACATTAATATGAGTGGTGCCACCTGAGTTGCAGAGATGAGAATATATATATAACGTAGAATTATACATAAAAACCTTCCTCTTGAATCACTCTATCTATTAAAAAAACCGCATCAAAATCCGTTGTGTAGTTTTGAAGATATAAGCATACATAGGGACAGAGAAAGCGACTTTGTTTTATACTATGTAGTACCTAGTGATAGTGATGATGCGGTGGTTTTTAGCCATATTTTGTAAAAATCAGTGAAGTAGTTTGCTCTTTTCCCAAAATGATGTTAAATATTTTTGGCATAAAATAGTTTTTTTTTATTTGCGAATTATTATTATAGCCTTTTTTATTCCGAATTCGCTACAATTTCAGTAAGTATGTTGTTGTTGTTTTTATTTTATTTTATTATTATTATTATTTAATTGTCGCGTAATTCGGCGTGCCTCACGGCATAGGCCTCCTCCGTGTATTGGAGGGTTTGGGCTATAGTTCCCCCGCGCGCCCAGTGCGGATTGGGAACTTAACACACACCATTGAATTTCTTCGCTGATGTGTGCAGGTTTCCTCACGATGTTTTTCCTTCACCGAAAAGCTCATGGCAAATTGCAAATGTAATTTGCGCACATAAATTCCGAAAAACTCAGAGGTGCGCGCCCGGGATTTGAACCCACGACGCTCTGCTTGAGAGGCCACAGGTCAAACCACTAGGCTACCACGGCGAATTATTATTATTTTATTACTCCATTGATGCGTGGGTTTTTTTTAAATTTATTGTTATTATTGTAGATCTCTCTCTCTCTGAATGGACGAAGGTTGTATAGTATAGTATCGCTGTTTTTTAAACAAACGTGCCATCATAAGAAATAAGTAGCAAAATGTCATTCTGGTCTGACTATGTTCTGTCAATAATCTAACACGTCACTTTTTCGATTCCGATTTTAGAGTGTTACACTCACTGTTATTTAACAAAGTATGTTATCAAATGTTTATAGCACGGTGTTGTTTTTTACTGCTTAATTTTGGTTTGTCGGCGGCGTTGCTTTGCTACAACTGTTCTTCGACGAACCGCGACTGGAACCATTGCAGCGGGGACTTCGGCACGGCCTCGCACTTTGCTTTCAACTCGTCTCGCCTGTTCCTCATTAATTGCACTGGAGGTCTATATCCAACTTACATCTAACACATCACATAGATTAAAAAGGGTCTTAAGTAATTTAGTACCATCTATAAACAAAAAAAAACAGTTTATTTCAGTACCTAATTAATACCTACCGGTACCAGAAAGACTAACTTTCATTTAAGTTTTGTTGTACCCATCTTCACAATTCTGAAAGTACGAAAGTACCTACTAAGGCCTTTAGATTTTTATTAAGCTCCTATCATAAATTGCGAGGCAATGATTTATATACGATGAGTATCAGAGTTAAGAATTAGGCACGCGTACTTTTTTTTTTGCACAACAAAGAAAGACAAACGATCGAGGGGTTTACCTAAGCAATCACCATTGCCCATATACATCCGTAACATACGTCAGCATTGCAGATGCGTTGCACATTTGGTCATAACAAAACGAAACCGAAAGGGCAGGTTTAGTCATTTTAAAACTATGCGTCATTGTGTTTGCCTGAAGAACAAATAAGTCGCATAGACAGCTAGGTATTTTGAACTTGCAAAATGCTAGGATTATGTTCTTTTATGTTATGAACATTGCAGAGAACGCAATGTGTTTCGTGCGATCGTGGTCGGCGCGCGCAAAGCACGCGTGGCTGGTTCAGCGCGGCTGCTACCAGGCCAGCAAGGAGGACCCGCTGCCGCAAGGCCTGCTCACACCCACGAGGGCTATGGCTTGCAAGCGAGAGAGGTGATAACTCAGTACGAACCAGGGGAGCTACTCCGAAACTCGGGAGTTCGAATCATTCCGTTCCTAGTATAGTGAAATCTAATCTAATTAACGCCCATCCATCCTGTGCCAGTCTCATCCACAGCTTTCCAGGCTGACTCCCAGATGTCATCTGTCCAACGGGCTGGTGGTCTGCCCACTGACCTTCGACCTAGTCTTGGCCACCTCTCAGTCACTATAGGACTGTTAGTTTGAGCGGAATGGCTCGATACCAACTTCAAATTTCGAATTTCAGAGTGGCCCCCCAATACTCTAGAGCAGCGCTGGACTAGACATACCTGTACTTCAGTTTGGACCATTCACTTCTTCTCTAATATGTAGCTATAGAAGATAGATATTTCGTGACATTTATATAATGAGTATAATTTTGTGATGTTTGTAAACATGTCCTTTGGCATTAGGTATTCAAATTCAACCTTCACACTCAGAGAGGTTAATAATCTATGTTACTGGCAGAAACACGAGTTGTTACCTAATGCTTGCTGAACGTTGTTTGTGTCCAGGCTCAGCGACGCAGAGTACAGAGTTTGCCTCTGCCAAGCGGACTGGTGCAACTTGGCGAAATCATATTTCCCACACAGAACGCTACAGCACATGAAAAACTTAATTAGTATAACAGTTAGTATTTTTACACCTTATTTGTACGCGATTTACCAATGATTGACGACTTTTGCTGATTGCTCGGAGTAGTAATAAATGCGGGATTATTTGCCGCTTTCACTTTATCTGAGTTGTCTATTTCCACGAAAAGGATGGTAAGAAACTAAGAAGTGTGTGTTAGTGGGGCGCGTCCGCTGCGCGCGCGCCTCGGGAGCGCCGCAGCGCCCAACATGGCCGCGCCTCACTACAACCTGCAGCGCTTTTTGTACGCGGTGGCTGAACCTACATAATTAAGAAGAAAATAATTTTCACATCGCCATCAATAGATATTGGGCTACTTACTTCGAATAAGTAATGTGTTTACCTTCGATTTACTGCGCAGCTGGCAGTGTGTTCGCTCGGTGGTAGCTCTTATTGCTACAATTAGGAAAGTGCGTGTCCGTACGGAATTGGTTTTCGATCAACTGCAACGGTAACTTATGAAGTCTAATGTTTATATGATACACAAGTAATACTTACGATTTATTTACACCTAGTCACATAAGTCGTGCTCTTAAATTTGTTTCTTTAAACAAAATTGTGCGTCTGTGCACACAGGTTATGGGCCCGACAAGAAAAAATGTTTTTTTAAGTTACGTAACTATATTTTATTAATAAATCAAATAACTTAATATGGTCAGTCTATAATAGTATTAATTACATTTAAATAATTTACCTAGTGATGTGACAGAGTTCACCTTTCGTCATCGTCATCGTCGTCGTCGTCCTCATCGTCATCCTCGTCATCGTCTTCGAGGTCATCAACGACGCTGGCGGCCGCGTCGCTCGTCACCGCCTGCGCAATGAGCCCCGTAATCCCCGTGTCATTCCTCTGACTTCTAAGAAAATCAAACACGTACTCCTCTATTTTGTCCTCATCAAACGGCAGTAAATCATCCAAGCCGACCTGCCTTTTCGTCCGCGTCTCTTTGGTCTTCTTATTTTTGTAATTATCTATATCTACATCGCTATCCACGATGCCTTTCCTGTATATTTCTACAGGCACATCGCCTCCATCGCTTACGTCGTACTTGATGCCTACATTCGTTTCTTGAATTTCAATGGAACCGAAGCCGTTTTCCACTAAGGACTTTAAATTCTGCGTTCTGCTGGTCCTGTATGCAGCAGGTTTTTCATGTTTTACCTTGTCTTTAATCGGATGTAAATGTTTTACTTCGTTGGTTTCATTTTGCTTCGGTATTTCGTTGTCTATATCGTTATTATGACTAATTGGTTTTGGTTTTGAACCATACGTTTTGACTTTTGAATGTCCTTGTATGATAAGATACATAGGTATGGCAGGTACCTCAGTTGTTGGCTTACGTTGTTCAGAGGTGTCAATAGTGGATGTGGTTGTTGGCGTAGTGTAGCGCATGTGAAGGTAAGGATCGTGACTAGGCGTCGGTTTTCTGTCATTGAAACCACTAGAAACAAACGGATTGACGTGACCAGATTGCTTGTCCGATGTGGTATCTGTAGTTTTACTAACTGGTGGTGGTGGGTGCATAGTTTGCATCGTCTCTAGTCTAGCGGGATCTTCTGTTTGTTGTTCTTTGAATACTTGTATATTGTTCGATGCATGCGCGTAAAGATTGTCCTCAGGTCTATCTGGGCCGTTTACTAGCGGCATGCTCATCATGGAGCCGAGCATGTCGAAAATTGATTGGCTTTCAGTGCTCGGTCGAGAAGTAGGAGCTGGAGTTGGTAGGAAATGTGTTGATTGCCTGTCAGTTGTTGTATCTTCGTAATATTCTGGGGTTTCGGTGAATGTTTCGGGAACTGTCCATGTGTTGGCAGCTTCAGTGTAGGTTGTGAGTTGGGGGGCGAGTTTTTCAGTGGGTGGCGGTGCTGTTGGAATAAATGTTGGCAACAGTTGTGGTTTTCGAGTTACGTAGGGTGGAGGAGGAGCCTCGGACAACATTGGTTTGTAGAATGCATAAGGCTTATTTGACAAATCGAAATGATCATTCAGAATGAAGTTCAAAGTATCATTGACGTCACTCTCGTCAAGTGGGGTCGTGGGTCCCCATCCCGCGTAATCGCTGCTTACCGAGCTGTAATTGGATTTAGTGTGATTCGAATCGACCAACCAATTTTGATTCGTAGTCGATGACTGGTAGATCAGATTTGATTCCTGAAGAGCATACAGCGATGTGAGATGTTCTGGTGCAGTTGTTGTAGTATCTCTCGTTTCGTATATAAGATCAGTCGGTTTGGGGTGAGGAGTTTGTTGCGGTAACTTTTCATCTCCAAGTATGAAGAGTGGAGTTTTGTGACCCGGCGGTGGGGGTGGCGGTGGAACTAAGATAGTCATGTGGTAGTGGTCGCTGAGCTTGTATTGGAAGTCCTCGTACTTGGGGGGCGCCGGGCGATGGGGCCGCCGGGACGGGGCAGGGGGCTGGCGGGCGCCAATGCTTGGTTTTCTAGATGACACGCCAAGCATGAGGACTTCAGATTTTCTCTCGGGATAGTGTTCCCTTTCAAGCCTGGTATCTTCAGCCCAGTAGTGCACGCGTTCAAGCACTGGCGGCTCATAGTCGTACGTCGGGTCGTTTCGCAGCGGGTCGCCGCGGCCAGTCAACGGTCGCCATTGCTCGAAGTCCATCCGAGGAGAAAACATGGAAGCTGACCCAGTAGCTATGGTATCTTCGGCGGCGACTGTAAAATAAAATAGACACAAACTTTACTATCAGCTGTTCCGTAGTAAACATGCGTAGATTATTGATAAAATAAGACGGTGAGACGGTTTACTTACAGGAAACGTTTGCGATGTGTTTGAGGGAGGAGCTATCTGCTGCGCTGAATTCCGCGGCCGCTGCCGCCAGCAGTCCGATCAGCGTTCCCATCAGTCTATGCCCGTGTTTCTGAAAATATAGTGACAACATACTTAACTAACTCATAGATCATTAGTATTAATATCATCATCGCCTGATATCGTGATTTCCAAAAGCAAGACGGATGTTATCGGAAGCAATCTGTGCAGTTACACATTAACGCAAACGTTATCTACCTAAGTCTTGTCTAACTCGCTTACCTACTCGCGTTTTTTTAATGTTATTCATTTTATCAGCTATACTTCCTCAACCACTACATAAAATAAGCGAACCTAGCGTGTGGTAGCGGAATTGCAATACGAAATACTTTTTTTTAAAGATAATTCTACATACTCTAGATTCTAGTCTTAAAGCAAAATAAAAATGTTTCTTGATTTTTGATCTTAGCAATTTTTCATTCAAAACAAATCATTACGAATTTCATTGAACACATCAAGAACGTTTTAACTTAACTTGTCGCGTGAAATTAGCGCAGTCACTACCGTAAACGCCAATTTTGAACTGAACAATGCGCGATTAAGTTCCAATGAGCTTTGGCGTCGGCCCTGCAGAGTTAATACTGAGAACCTTACTTAAATAAAGCGAGGTTCTTAATACAATACCGACATTATAACACTAAGTATGGCTGTGGTGTGCTTTTCGGCAATTAGAGCTGTGCCGAACTGCCGCAGGTTTTTTTGGCCGGGCTCGTTAAAATGCCAGGCGGCAGGAAGAAAGACTCGCGAGACATTACCGCCATCCCCTTGCGCACTGCCCATAGTAACCATACGAATGCCTGACCCCGATACCTCATTATGGGTTATGCTTCTTTCTCTGACTTAAATAAGGTGGATATGCCGCCGGTTTCCGGTTGGTTTGTGTTCCTTAATTATTTGTTGATGATTGTAAAAAGCATGGCTTAATTTAATAGGATTTATTCTATTTGTAATTTTTGAGTATTACATTTGTAAGAGCGTCTATTTCATTTGCATGTTGTGATTTTGAACATGTTCTATTTAAAACTGATTTTTTTTCAATAGGTTTTTTAAGATTGAACATATTTTTATTTTTGGTGCATTCCTCATCTTGATGGTCTTAAGGAGCGACCACACCGCTGCGTATACGCAGTGACGTGTCCCATGCGTCACGTTCTCTCACCGTTTCTTCATACATTTTGTTGCGTAAACCCACCGTCAGCGTCTTTTATGCGCTGGTGTGGCTGGACCTTTATTCCTTCTTGAAGTCACCTTTGTATTTTGTTTGTAAGCAACGATTAAACCTTCCTGTTTATAGTCAAAGGTTTTCCTTTTCTTTTTATGTTCCTGCCATACGAGTATTTTTAAAGACCGGATTCAACGAAATTCCACATTATGAGAAATATGACTGCCTAGAAAAACATCCCTTCGTTACGTAGGTTACAGGGTAAGTACCTACCCTAATTTTATATATTAATTCGTTCTACTTCTTAAGTAGTCGACGTGAGTAATGTACTCCTGCCATATTACTTACACAGCTATTACCTACTAAGGGGTGGAGAGTAAGACAGCCGGGGAAATTACGGGCACAAGAGGCATTTCATCTTAGTCCTCTAGGTTGGCAACGCATCTGCAATCCCTCCGGGGTTACGGGTGTCTATGGGCAGTGGTGATCACTTACCATCAGGCGACCCACTTGCTCGTTTGCCTTCCTATTCATATAAAAAAAATAAGGGCTGATTTGAGCTAAGCCGCCGGCGGAGTGACGGACATGATGAAAATATCTAAGGGTTTCGTTTCAGCAAATTTGTCTATTATGGAACGTGTATCTGTGAGGATCAGGATTTGATGGACACCAGGATGCGGCAGTGAAAGCGGGTGCGCGTGAGTCGCATGCCGAGTATTGCCGAGCGAGACATGACAGGAATCCGACTAAGGTGTTTAACATCTAATTTTACCTCTTTCTATTCCAGCTGGCCCTTTCACTCTCTTTGTCATGATCCTTGTCACATTTCTCGTGACACTTGTTTATGTAGTTTCGCAGGAAGATTGATATTTTATGTTAATCTTGTGTCTATTGAATGGCTAACGTATAACCAACAATAAAATTGATTCGCTCAAACTATTCTCGTTGTGCACGTAGGTACCAATTGTTTTTACAATTTGAACCAGAATTAACAATTGTTTAGAGTCAGATTTAAAAAAAATCCTAAACGAATAGAATATAATAGAATATATTTGCCAAGAATAGGCTCGCTGTAGCTTTTCTGAGACAACGATTTTGTTTTCTTTGATAGTGTACAATACCATACCTTCGATATGGCATTAGCAACATTTTGATAGAGCCGCCGCTAACGCTGCGCAGGCGGCTATCGTCACGTTCGGCAAACATTTGTCCGGACGCGGAGACGACTTTCCATTTCTAATTTATAAACTATTGTGGTTAACCCAATCCTCTAGTTTTACTAGCTAAATGAAATGTATACGACCACGTGCTGGTGAAATCAAACTCATATGATCAGGCGCAACTGTGCTATTAAATTACTGATGGTTGTGTTCTCCCTGTTTCATGTGAGTTTTACAGTTTTCACTTGTTTTATAAAGTTAGAGGTTTGTAGTGCTATGTATGTACAGACGAGTATAAAGATATTGAATTGTAAAAAAAGATTTAAAAATGTATACGAGGTACTTATTCGACTGCTATCACAGGTAGGTACAGGGTGAAAAAATTCCACCAAAAGTTACCTTTTGATCGATAAATCGTTTAATTACAGGATGAATGCTCAATTAACAAACCGGCTAAAAATGGATCAAAACGTGTTTATGAGTGTATTGCTAGGTAAGATATAATTTTTATGGGACATAATTTGGCGCACGGAGCTGTATTACCCGCCATTACCGTGTTTAGAACATGCCGAGGTAGCCTGGCCCACCAGCACTGCACGATTTATGGTCCAACGCCACATCTATGCGTCTTGCTGCTACCTCTACTAGGATATCACTCTCTGATAATGATAAGCCCTTGATATCATAACTGACAGATATCTATGATACTGTCTCTGTTTATTTGTAGTTATTAGCGTCAAATACAGGTGATGTTAATATTAGTGAAAAATATTTTAGCACAGAGGTGAGCCAGCACTGCTGTAAAGTGATACTAATGTATGAGCAATCTAACGATTAATATAAGCTTTGATTATTGTAAACATAATGTCGGTAGGTAACTCTACATCACAACAGGTTGCCAAAAACATAAATTTTCAACTAATTCGATTTTATGACGCAGTTAAAACTGTTTTTAAATGGCGAAACGTCGACTCAGAACATAATATTGTTATGTTTATTTGCTTATTGACAAGATTATCGGTTGACGTGAGCTCAGCATTACATATTGATATTCAAATTTTAATTGAATCAACATGATCTAAATGCAGGTCAACGGACAAATTTACATAATGATGAATTCTCTAGGTGTAATTTTAGCTAGGTAGTTAAGCTGCACTTTGGACATGGAGGTCGGCCTCTGAACCTGTCCTCGACAAAGATTCCGTTAGGCCTCAAGAAACTTGGAAGTAGTAACACTTAGTTATATTTGTGTGCAGTACACCACGCGACCCACTGCAGGTACCTTTGTTGTTATTGCAAGAACAGAACGTTTACTTAGTAAGTTACTCCGGCGGGAAGCTGCCTATAATTGTTTTGGTGCTGGTTCATTTCGTTGGTTTCTTGCCCCAGTTATAGAAGCAGCATACGGATGTTATGCTGACTATTTGATGGGGGTTGAGTAGCTTTTTCACAGCAATCATTTAGACGAGCTATTTTTTTTTCACTGTGTGGTATGATTAGTTTTTGTACGATTTTACTAACGTTATACATATAAGTAGTTGCGATTAATTTTAGTTGAGACTTGAGACACCCCTAGATGACCTTTGAAATATGACGGTGACTCTTGAGAGCGGCAACAGAAGACAATGCAGATATTTGTCGCTCTATGCGTCTGAATCCGACGGGTTTTTACACGGTTAAATAATTATTCACGCACTTCAGCAAAACCCGTATTTATTTGGAAGTGAAAGTTTTTGAACATTTATTTATAAAACGTCATATGAATGGTTGATACACGAGAAGATCGAGATACGGCCGGGTGCGCGGGGCGGGCGGGGAGCGGGGGCGTGGGAACGCGCGCGCAGACCGAGTGGCGCCACGGGCGGTTTGACGCCCACGCTGCGCCCGCGCCGCCGCTCGCCGCCCGCCGCCGCGGGCTCACTATTCACGCGTCGCAACCGCCAACTTTAAGGATATAAGTAAAAGTGGAATCCCGGAATCGCGGAATCCCTAGAGGCTCATTACTAGAGCTATGAAGGCAATTTGGTAGCCCGCCGGTGGTATTATAATTTGTAAGGCATTACCTGCTCTACATTTTTTTACATCGTTTGTTTTACTTCGACTAGTAGAGACTTTATATATCTCTACCATAGACTGATATAATTCAAGACCTCGGGGACCTTGCCTTTTATAAATGTATTTAATTTAAGTAGAGTTTAAGTATTGTAGTAGCTTAATATATTTCATTTAGAAAAAATGACTTTCTGCCAAGTTTCTTGCGGCGCATTCTTCTTGGCAATGATGGTCTTTCCGAATGCGCTGGTAGTTTAAAAAAAACATGTAAAAGAGCCCTTAGCAGCCAATTTGCAAAATTAAATTTTGATTTTTGTCTGGTGGTTAGACAAGGATCAAACTCGAAACAGTGACTAGACAAAACGCAATTTCGTAATGCCTGGTGGTCATCACTTCACTATCACTACATAGTATAAAACAAAGTCGCTTTTTCTGTCCCCAAATCCGTATGTATGCTTATATCTTCAAAACTACACAACGGATTTTGATGCGGTTTTTTTTAATAGATAGAGTGATTCAAGAGGAAGGTTTATAATACATGCATGATATACCGTGCGAAGCCGGGGCGGGTCGCTAGTGCCTAAATATATATAGCAGCGTCAGAAACAAAGATGTTTCGCGCAGAAAGCTGACAGTGTGTAAATAAAGTTTGGTGGTCATCCTAAAACTGAGGTTCCTAGCGAGTGTGGGTGCCTGGTAGAAGGAATAAATAACACTTTCTTTAGTTTTATGTGTCGATGACCGCGCTGGGCGGTCGGCCCACGCGTCTATTAGTCACATGTCACAGTTTAGAAGGATTTATAAATTTACCTAACATTAGTAAATGTGAAGCTTGAAGCTTTCTAACTAGGTACTACTAAAATGGATAGGCTGTGATTTGTATTGTAGTGAACACGTGTTAATCGACAGACTAGACGAACTTGAAAAACCGGCCAAGTGCGTGTCGGGCCACGCGCAGTGCAGGGTTCGGCGTCGTTAATTTGGCATGGGTGTCATGCCAAATTACAGCTTTCTAGTGTTAAGAATCTCGGAGCTCAGCCGCGGACAGACAGAAAAACAGACGGACGGACGGACATGGCGAAACTATAAGGAATTCTTGTTGACACAAAACCCTAAAGTAGGTAAGTATAACAAAGATACTACACTTTGCAAATGAAACAATATTTAACACCTGTCATGTATACAGTGTAGGGGTGTACCTACTCTGTATATAATAACAATTTCTTTGCCATGTGAACTAAAAAATCTTTAGTATTTATGTTATTAACTAGAGTGATGTATGCGAAGCAGAGAATCACCAAATCTCTTGCCTCAAGTAAGCGGTTTGTCTGGAAGAGATCGCTATTAAGCGATAAGACCGCCTATTGTCTACTTTGTTCTTTGTTTCTGTATTGTTTTGTACTGATTTGTGGTGTTCAATAAAGAGTATTTGTATTGTATTGTATTGTAAGTGTTTACACTTGGGAGTCGAAATTTGTAGATACGTTTTACCAGTATTGGTTACGCAGATCGAGTGACACTTGAAGTTAATGAGTTAATGAGTTACAATAAAATAAATAATAGGTGAAAAACTTGTGTAAATGAACTGTTGTATCTAGTAGTGTAGGTACAGAACTGACACATACATACATACACAAATCACGTCTTTATCCCTTACGGGGTAGACAGAGCCTGAGGTAACAGATACCTATAGGCCACATTTAGCAAGATTGCGGGCGTATAGGTGAAAAATGAAACCAAAATAGTGATGGGTTGCTAGCCTCATCGCCTATAACATGATTCCTATGATTTCCGCCCATTCCCTCGATGGGCTTTTACCATCTGCGCGGGTAGAGAAGCAACTGGTATATTCTACGTTTTTTCTTTGCTCCCAGACCAGCATGGAAGAGTACTGATATGGGGGGCTTAAGTCATTTTTCTAATTTGGAACGTCAATTTGTCACACATGTCATTTACTCTAGTTTTTTACCTATACTAAGTTGTGGTACGAAGAGTCGGTATTTGCTTTTCCAGATATAGTTTCACTATAGGAAATATAAATGGTTTTTGGCGTATGTATCTAACTACCCTTTGAGCTCTTTTAGCGACACTGAGTCTTTTTTTATACGACGAGGAAGGCAAACGAGCAAGTGATTCACCAGATAGTAAGCGAGCACCACCATCCATGGACACCCGCAACACTAGAGGATTGCAAATGCGTTTCCTAGAGGGCTAGGATAGAATAGCACTTGTTTGTTGTGTTGTTTAATGCTCCTCTCATCTACTCAAATAAAATAAAATAAATGCATGTGCATATATTAATGTTATTTTTATTTTTTTGTGAATTGTATCTGTTTCTTTATATTTGTACAATAAAGCATTTACTTACTTACTTGTGCCAGTAATTTCAACCGACAGTCTTACTCTCCACGCCGGAACCCAGCAGTGCAAACAGTGCTGCTTGGCGGCGGATTAGCGAGTAAGACAGTGGTGGCTATCCGGGCGGACCTTGCACGTCCTACCACCCGCTAACAGTGTGGTTAGCGGCACTTCCCCAGACGGTGCTACGGTGCAGCAGGACATTGGCAGATAGCTTTGAAGACCCAGTGTTAATAGTATCTTGATTGGCTGACATTGTAATATGTTTTAGGGTTGTTGAGAGTTAAGGTTGCGGGTTGTTTTTGTAAGTCTTTGGGTTAAATTGAAAATGTGTTGTTTTCAGATTTCGATTTTCATCCGTCAGCCCCATCATGAATCTCAAAGTATAGGTATCTATTTGAATGCAGTGGATTGTCAAACTCAATCTTGGTAAAAGGAGTCCATTGGATATGGAGACATACATTCATACATACATATATACATATATATCACGTCTTTATCCCTTACGGGGTAGACAGAGCCTAAGGTAACAAATCCTCAAGGCCACGTTAGCATGATTAAGGGCCTATAGGTGGAAAGGGAAATCAAAATGGAGACATGATTTATAGTACTTTGAAATGTTACTAGTTACCTAAGTATTTTTTATTTTACTGCTTATAAAAGCTAACCAGTTAGGTACGAGACCCGTTTTATTTCGCATCATTTCAGGGTTTGGCTTGCCTATAGCGGCGCCGCTGGTGGGCAGTAGGTATGTATATGTAGGTACCTACCTATGCTCAACGAGTTTGTGGTTATCTAAAAATAGCTACATAACAAGACTATCATAATATTTAATCGTATTCTGCCTACATAATCAGGCATTCTGAACGTGAAATGAACATTTTTAATTTCAAATGTGCGAAGCGCGCATACCTAATACATAAATACCTCTAGCATATTACGGACCAGAATTTTGTTGTGTATGTATGTGTTGTGATGTAGTCATAACTTACTTCTGTGACAACTTGGTCCGTAGTATTTTCTGGTCAAATTCAGTCATTCATGAATCACGACTTTATTCCTTTCGGGGTTGACGAGCATAAGGTATCAAGACCTAAAGACCACGTTAAGCGTGTTTATGGGCGTACCTATAGGTGGAAAGGGGAATCAAAATAGTGGTGGGTTGCTAGCCGCATCGCCTATATCATGATTCCTAAGATTTTTGCCTATTCCCTCGATGGGCTTTTTTACCACCTGCGTATATTGGAGCAATGGTACGGTACGTGCGAAGAATATGAACTGCTGGTCAAATAATGAACTTAATTTTAAGTTAACATCATCAGTTAATATCACCGCTGCCTCCGGTATTTGGCTGAGTTTAGTGAATTAGATGTCTGTTATTAACTACTTCATTTTTGTAAAATGTACACTAGCCGGTGGTCCATTTATAGTTAGTCATAAAATTGCAGTTAAATGCAGTGCAACGTAATTAAGTGCGTACTTATGTATATTAAATTATGTAAGTGTTATTTCTAAAACGTAAGAAATAAACACGCGGAAGTTTAAATCGTTGCGCTTGCGTTTATGTCTTTTATACCTAACATGCTGGAGTAAACATTGAATTAATAGTTAGCTGACATTATTCCGTAAGCTGAACAAGAAATTGCTTCAATTTCGCTTAAAAAACCACCTAAAGCCCTGTTTAAATTTGCAAGAAAATCCTGCAAGTCTGGGTAAAATCAAGGTTTATCCATCAAGTTAGTAGAGTTTTATTAATGAACAGGAAAGCGATCTAATCTAAGCGACAGCATTCATCATTTTTGTATTCTTGTACCTCAAAAGGAAAAAAAACGAATGTCTGTCTGTCAAATCTCTTTTTCTCAGCAACGCCGAACGCGTGGAGTCATATTTTTATGATTCTGCGGTGTTTTATGTTAAAACTAGTTTTTACCTCAAACGTTTCGGAGTCGCAGAAGAGAGCGTCATTTTAATCCTTATAATTATTATCAAGACACTTAAATTTCAAATTTTCATTAAACACCGAAATCACATAGTTATGCGAACACCGAAATCAGGAAACTATGAATTTCTGTGGTCTCTTGCTGGGATAAAATATTGTCGATCTTGAGTTCTTGCGGCCGTACCGTAGGAACGACAACTTTTTGAAGGTATTTTTTCAGAACAGAACTATGTATGGAAATCAATAACTTATATACCTACTTCTCGTTGACATATAATTATTAAATTTGGGAGAAAATTAGCAAGAAGTAAGGCCTCCTCACAACATCATTCATCCGCAAAAAATAACTTGGTTTTTCAAAGAAATAAGCAGCTTGCTAGACTCTAGGTAAGGGTACCTACAATCAATCTCCTGACTTAGGTAGGTATACACTTATCAAAGCAGTCAGGAAAAGTGTGAACTATATGTATTAATGTTAGGGCACCGACTGTGTACCTACCTACTAGAGTTGAGAGTAGGACCAGCAAGACCTTCCTGTACTACCCTAAATGTTTAACGTTGTGCGGTTTAAAAACCAAAGACTTCACTTACAACTTACAAGTCCGTCAGCCTACTATTGTTTTTTTCGGAAGTAGTAATCATCGAAATTCGTAAATCACTTTCTTGGTCGACTCTACCGCTATTCCCCGCACTAGTAACACCAACAAAAAACAATTGCAACTCACCAATAACGTCATGGTTCATTTATTGTCACTGTCACAGTTATCACGATATCAGGATCGCGGGTATGCGCGCGTGGGCTGGTCGCGCGTTTTCCTGGCGACGTCTGCAGCGCGTCTGCGCGTGCGCCGGCGCCGGTCGCTGTCATAGCGCACTGAGCACGCGCGGAACCAGTTGCGCGACAACACTGTTTACGATGCCAGTGAACCTGTCAAAGCAAGGGCTGGATAGCGAGTAGACTACAATGAACGTTGGGGTCGTAGCTTTGGAGGGTAGATATATTAGGAGACATTTAGTTTGATGGGTAGCTGCTTATTTCGATGCTTCAGGGACGCTAGGACAGCCTGATGGCATTATTTATCCCATCTCCGAGTTCAGAAACAAAATAAGGTTTTGCTGTCAATTTTGCTATCTTAGTGCCTGGTGAAAAAGTGAACAATTGAACAACACTGTGAAAAAAATGTAGTTGATAAATAAGAAGTAAGCTTGTTCTCGTTTTTTTTTCTCATATTCTAGGTTAGCAACAGACCCGCAAAAGTCTCGAGAGACCTATAAAACGTCGCCAAATAACAGTTTGCTATGTCAGATTTTTATAATTCCAATTAAACTTGCGAATCCGCCATTCATCAACTTCACCTGCAACATGCGATATTAATTTCAAAGAAGACAGGAAGCGGCTAATGAGATCGCAAGAATCGTTAATTTAATTTACATAACAGTGGCCTACATATTCCGAGGCTTCGGAATTGAATATTCGACAAAATTTTGCTTAACCCACTATGGGTTTTGGTTATAATTTGGCGGACCGCTAGGCCGCCGTGGGTATTGTATGGTAATTCCGCGGCCGCGACAGGAGGGGAATCCATATTAGTCATTATATTGTGTGACAGCGGCGTCCGCGCAGCCTGCGCTGACCTGCGCCGAGAAAGCGCTGCCGAGCCGACGCCGCGAGCGCAGCGGACAAGCGGTGACCATGCGTCTGGTGTACACCAGGACTATTCAGCGGCCATTTAATGTTTTTAGTAAAGCTGCACTTTTGAAGATTTGTCCAGCAATTGACCCGCGATTGACTCCTATCTCACCTGGTGGAAAGTGTAGATGAGGCCAAAGGTGAACTCCAAAGGTTCGGCACCCTACCTGTCTATCACTACCTTAGCTTTAGTTTCCCATAATATGTATAATAGTCCTATTAAATAGTTATAGTAGTTTATATATTTGTCGTTCATGGAGTAAATATAAAAAAAAAACTTTATTTCTTGTTTGCAGTTTTTAATGTTGCAGTCAGACACTCGACGAGTGGCGTAGAAAATAGCGAGGAAAGGAGGCAAAGTCGTTGTATGGCTACGTAATTCATTATGCTCATGTGCACTCTATTTCTCTGTCTCTCTTGCCATAACAGACAGGGAAGGGCAACATGTGCTGCAGCAGCTTGAGGAGTATGCAGGGGGCATAGGGCGGCTGCTCTAGAGGGGTTCTACTCCAACTCCGAAATTCGAAGTTCGTTTGATACCTACCGTACTTCTCTCTATAATAAGTATTAAATACTATAGTGCCAGTGCGATAGCACGAAAAGAAATTCGAATTTAGAATTTGGGAATATAGGGCCAGCCCATTGTCTAACTGCTACCCGCCACTGTCTCACCTATATCCGATATTTCTCAACAAACCTGGTCACCCTGGACACATCCACCTCGTAACTACGCATTATTATACAGCTGGATTAATTAATTTCCATGTATTTCTGCTTAACTTCTCATCGTTAAGCTGATTAATAGGGTAGCTGCACAATAAGCGTTTTGGGCACTTAAATCTGAGTAATGTGTTCCGTAAACCTTAACAATACTAGGCAGAGTAGGCAATAATTAAATCATTCATGCCTACTTACATAACGCCCTGACAATCGTAATTAACGTCACTTTCTTGTTACCTACATCCAAAGTTACTTTTATTTCCTCGGCATTTTCTAATGTTTACGCAAATTGTGTACCGCCTCCAGGAGGTATCAGATATCAATACCATAAAAGCACCAAAGTAGAATGAGAATTAAAAACAGATGCGAACGAAAAGCTTTTACCGTGCTTCCTATATAGGGTCGTGTCCGTGTAGAGTCTACAGAGCCTGTAGAGCCGCACAATTAACATAGCACTATGTCAGTCTACAGTGTAGACTGACATAGTGCTATGTTAATTGTGCGGCTGAATCCACCATTATTAAGTATGTATTTCTTACTACCACAGTCACATTTCGATTATAATATATGTTAGAGATAAGTATTCATTTATTTATTTATTTATAATGTGGTCACAGTTAAATATAAGGACTGGAGTTGCGGGTGTGGCTTGCCCTTGCGCTGGGATTAATGTAGGTATACTCGATTCGGAAAGTGACAATTCCTAGAACAAAATTAATAGGCACAGTAAGGGTAATGTATTCACGTACCACCGTAGAACCCTGTCGCAATTGACAGGCCACCGTCACTCAAACTCGAGCGATGTGTCACCTTATTGCGATAGGGTTCTACAGCGGTAGGTACGCGAATACTATATTTCCCTTAGTTGTATTCTTAATCGACGCTTAAGTACACTTTAGGTAAGGCTGAGTGTCATATTGACGTTTATAAGTGGAAATTTTACTTTAAAATCTTAGGGAGGTAAAGGATTTTCATGGGCAATTAATTAGGTAGGTATACCTATTATATAAGTACACACAGGCGACAGGCACAGGGTATTGTATAAGTAACAGACAGGCGAGCACAGTTCTTTATAGTATTTTAACAGTCTTTGCGAAATGCGTCCTAAAATAAAAATAAAACGTGACCTACATTTTTTTACAAGGGATAAATAAATATGGTTCTTCTATACATACCTACATACATACATACATAAATCACGTCTTTATCTCTTACGGGGTAGACAGAGCCTAAGGTAACAATACCTAAAGACCACGTTTAGCATGATCGTGGGCGTATGGATGGAAAGGGGAATCAAAACAGTGATGGGTTGCTAGCCACATCGCCTATTATAACATGATCCCTAAGATTTTCACCCAATCCCTCGATGGGATTTTACCATCTGCGCGGGAAGAGAAGCAACTGGTACATTCTATGTTTTTTCTTTGCTCCCAGACCAGCATGGAAGAATTCGTTCTATGATTCTATGAAATATCATTATTAATAAATAGTTACTTAGCTTTAAGTTTGAATACTTATCTGATTGTCCGATAACGTAACTCAGTAGCCTTGATTTAATTTATTTACTATAAATAGAACCTTTAAAATTAACTGGATATTTGAATAGTTAATAAACTTCGTCGCGTCTCGACTTTATTTGACTATCAGATTAATCTTAACCTTACGTAACAAGAGAAACTTAATGTGAAAATTACTTGTAACCATAGACTAGCTCCGTTCGTCATTTTCGATTTTTGATGGTATCGACATTAATTTAATAATGTTTCCTCTACCTACTATGTAGATTAACGTGTTTATTATGAATTACCTAGTTACACTGAATGCATACCTACCTACTTACATTCCTTGGTCGTAAAGGCAAGGACGAGGGCCAAACTTCTAGCAATTTAAACTAAACAAATGAATATGAGATTAAACAGCTTTGTCGCTGTGTGTCGTTATTGACGGAGTGGACTAGCCTAGACAGAAGTATCTCCAAAGTAGCTAAAGGTTTTTGAGACGTGATTTCATTTCATTTCATTTCATTTCATTTCACACTGAGGGTTCGGTACAATATTTTTCATAGATTTCATAAGTTTCTTTGAAATACATACGAAAATAATTTTGTACTTGATAAACCTACAAATATTTCTTTCAATGTAGTTTTTTTACCCACTTTTTACAGTCAAGTGGTCGATTTCTAAGCCCTCAAAATGTGCACCGTAAGTGTTACATATAACCCAACGGAATAGAGTAAATTCAGACGTCAGAAATGTGAAATTTGCGCTCAATTATTTCGTATGCATACCGCACCTGGCTGGCCATTTAAAGAAACTGCCGCAGCGCGATAGTGAAACGCAGGCAGAGTTCAAACGATCAATTAGAGGCGTCATATCAACACAATATAGTTGCAATTGTGCAACATCTCTATCTTTAGGGAGCTTGTGTGGAAGGAGGAAGTGTTACCGCTGTTATATCAGTTGTGTTAGTTGCACGCAGTGACGTCGTATTTCATAATGCGGTGCTTAAATGGCGAAGGTCGTGACTATAATAAAATTATTAATCAGTATTACATACCTTCTTGTTATATGAAGTACTTAAATAGAATACTGAGTACCCAACGGTTGTTGATTTGGCATTTACTTACCCAAAGTCCAGTTATATTCGGAGGTTTAGTTTATAGGTTCTTCCATGCTGGTCTGGGAGCAATGAAAAAAACATAGAATGTACCAGTTGCTTCTCTACCCGTGCAGATGGTAAAAGCCCATCGAGGGAATGGGCGATTATAATAGGAATCATGTTATAGGCGATGAGGCTAGCAACCCATCACTATTTTGATTCCACTTTCCACCTATACGCCCACAATCTTGCTAGATGTGGCCTGTAGGTACCTGTTACCTTAGGCTCTGTCTACCCCGTAAGGGATAAAGACGTGATTTGTGTGTGTGTGTGTGTGTGTGTGTGTGTTAGTTTATAGGTACAATCAGCATCAGAAGTTAATTGAATCAGGCGTTATTTTGCGGTGGTCCATTTCATAGTCGAACAGCTCAATCAAAATGATCTAGGTACACATGACTCTATCGCCAGGCTAATGATAATGATAATGATAGTGATAATGATAATGATAATTTATTAATTTACAAAGAATATGGTATACAATAAACAGTTCTTAAGATATAACACGCTTCTCATATTCTGTCGCTATCGACGTGTAAAATAGTAATAAGAGGGTGTGTAGATCATTTTGAGCTCATCGACTATATATAATATTAACCTCTGTCGCTGACTGTACGTAAGAGAAATAAAAATAACTTTGAATGCGTATCAAATCAAAGTCATGTTTGCTAATGATAATTAGATGGGAACATCATTATCTCCAGCCTATAATTATGCGTCCCACTGCTGTACACAGGCCTTCTCTCAGAATGAGAGGGCTTGGGCTACAACTCCCACGCAGATAGGAACAGAAACTCCAAAAATAATAGAGGCTGGGTTTCTATCCAGGATCTCTCTCTAATCAAATAACAGACTCGTTATTATCCAGCTGCGCTATTGCTATAACCTAGTTAGTCATGTTATTCTTAAGATTTCATCAAAATGTGTAATAACAGTGTTAAAGACGCCTGTTGTATTTGTATCCGCAATTAATTAACGTTTCGTAGAATGCTCAAAACTTAACCTTTTCAGCCGTGAATTTGAAATTATTATGAAATATTACACAAATAGATTGTGTCTTATGCAATAACACAAAACATAGACTACCCAGACTATGAGTAAGAGAAGCCTTTACCAATTTAACTTTGAGAATACCTACCTATATTATATTAGTGAATGTATGTATATCTCTTTCGCTGCTGGATGTCCCACCAGAAACTTCTTCAGTTAGCCGCTAAGCTAACGCACATGTGCGTTCACATGTGGCTAAATTACGAGTTGTATATGGCTAGGGCGAAGGGCATATAATGGCTTATATTATGCGTTTCTAGTTATTTATAAGTGAAAGAAGTGCATTGGCAGGTTAGGAAATAAATTATAATTAGACGATAAAATAAATTAAGCATCAAATTTAGTTTTCAACTTGTCGTTTATTAAGATGTTTCATGAATAAGTCTAAAGGGTCTTCGGAATTGCTATCAGCAGAGTTTTTCCTTCCATATTCAGTAACAAGTTTCATGTGTTCCTCCAGGTTCTCAGAATCATTTGGCTCAGAGTCAAAATACCGGTCCTCAGCATCTTGGGATACTTGCTGCAGATCATCATACTGTTCGTCATTGTCTATAGTAGTGTAGTCTATATCATCTCGACCCTCTACAAAACTACAGTACATTTCCTGGAAGAACTCTTCTTTAAGAAGTCTCCTTTCTGGAGCACTAATTGTTCTTGTTGATTGCACTTTTGGTGGAAAAGGAACCTGTACATCAGGAGTATCAAATTCTCCCCATTGCTTTTTTTTGAACTGCTTATCCTCATCACTCTCGTCAATTTCTTTAGGCTTATTCAAATCCATGGATTCGAGATCCTCTTCTAGCATTTGCTCGTTTTTAGTTTCTCTCATTTGATTTCTGTCAACCGTTTCTAAGATAAGACCTAAAAACGTGAGGTTATCGGTGTCTACTCCATCCCGCTCCTTTCTTTCAGCCTCAGTCAGGTACTGTCCCACCAATTGATCATAAAGCAGAGGGCTCCGGTACATCATTTGCTTTTCACTAAAATAGTCACTCCCATCTTGTAACTTTTTCAGTGCATTGTACCTTCTGTTTCGTACTCTTTTATGCTTTGCATCTTCAGTATGATATTGTTTCAGTTCTTTAATACAATCACGATACCCGTTATCTCCGCATTCTGGTTCATATTTGTCAAAATAGTCTATGTGATGAGGAGCTAAATATTTGCCAAATTGTAGAAGGAAGTCTGTAGGAGATTGTTTAAAGAGATCACAAGCCATTTGTATCTTATCCCTTGTTCGTATCTCTCTTTGATCAACATGGGCGTTTTTAAACGATACCTTTGCACATCTAACTAAATAATCGACAATATCAGCGATAGGGTCCAAATCTTTGACTTCGTCTTGATTTATGTCTTCCATTTCATTGAGTGACATGGTATGATTGAGCTCAAACTTAATTTCCAGTGTGAGTTGGTAATTTTGATATTTCTGTGAGATTTATTATTGTCTCTCTAAATATTTACATTAATTTAGAAATACATAAATAAACAAAATTCTAGTCAATTCAATCCTCCCCCTTAATTTCTATTGTAGTAATCATGTCCTACGTCTGACTGATCATTCCTTCCTGTCATCTGTCAAATTTTTACGTTTCATTTCTTGCAAATTTTTGGACATACACATATTACAAGTGGTCTGCTGACTTCTGTAGTCATAATGTAAAGCCATCTGTATAATTATGTCTCAAATCATGCTTTGAAAAGCTTGGACCCCCGTAGTATTCTAGTACTTCCGTCCTTATTATATTTTTAATTGATTCTGTGTACCTAATAAATAAAATCCGTCCTATGATTGTTTTCAGAAAGCAAAAAAGCTACCTCCCAAATACGATACGAAGTAGTAGAAGTAGAGCGAAAATGAATTTGAAAAGCAAAAAGTTATCTGCTACTGTATAGTGACGTGCAGTCGTGCACAAATATTTTTCGTAGATGAGTGTGAGATGAGTAGAACGTGTCGCAACAACAGAGTGTGGCTTCTCCGAAATTCTCAAGACATTGTTCTGTCATAATTAAAAAAAAAAGAGCTCGACCGACTGTCAGTCCGGTTGATTTGATTGTCAATAAGAGTGTTTTTGTTCAATTTACTGATTCTGATTCAGGGTATTCACCCGAGAAACAAGGTTTCGCTGCAATTATTTTACTACAAATTGTATCATCGCAAGAGGCAGAACTAGTTCAAACATTCTAATGTGCATTGGAAAATATTTGAGACTTAAGTAAATGACTTCTCGTGTTTATACTGACAGTCTTTATCTTGGCTGGAATGTTTTGGCACTTAGAATGGAACTGGGAAGAAATGTGCGGACCATCGGGGCTGCAACCCTGGGATCACGAGTCGAAGGACATCGGGATGTGCTTCCAGGAACTGTTCCTGCAAATTCCTCTATATTTTATCATCGCGGTCGTGTCGGGGTACTTCGTGGGCTACAGGAGAGACTGGGTGGTGCGGGAAAAGTTGGAAGAGCGCGCGATACTGCTACGTAGCTTTGTCGTGTTAGCTTTAGTGACCATTCCTATAATACAACTGTATATTTTTATAACAAAGTCAGAGTTTAAGTTGTATCCTGTTGATTATTTTGTGGCTGGGGCATCATGTCTGTCCTGGCTAGTGCACTTTGGCTATGTGTTGGCACTGAAGCACCGATTGGGCCCTAGTGCGCGTGGGCCATCCCTGCAGATCTTTCTGTGGAGTTTGACTATAGTGCTAAATGTTATTGAACTTCGCAGCAGTACACTCCTCGGCAGTACCATTAGTTTTAATATTGCCACACTTTGTTGCCACATAGTGTATTTTTTAACTCTTATACCGTCAAGTGAATCCAGACCTACATATTATTCTGCATGTCTTGTTGGCTCACAGCATGCACATGTAAGTAAATAATCAGTCAACTGTTAATTTTTATATATGTAATAATAATAAATATTTATTATTTATTATATTTTTTTGTATTATAGAATGAATATACTCCACTACTGCCTCACATGGATGAGGGTATCCTAGGCACTGCTATGCAGGGCAATGGATGGATATCACAAATAATGTTTTTATGGGTGAATCCACTTCTTAAAAAAGGTAAGAATAATACAGATGAATCTTTATATCACAACTGACATACAACACAAGTAAATATTTTAATACTCAACTAAATAAGGCACATGTTATTGTCAAATAGGAGTCAGGTCATGGAAGTATAGAAATTCAATTTATTTTTGTGAATATATATTTAATAATTTCCTTATTAACTTCCCAGGCTACGATAAGAAGTTAAACGATCCAGAGGAATTGTTTGACATACCAGCGAAGTACCGATGTGCTTATGTTGGGGCCAAGATGGACCGGGCCTTGATTGGCAACGTGGACAACTACCAGCAGTATATGGAAATACCTCATGAGCCTTTTATTAGTTCCGGTGAGGCAGTTTAAATGTACTTACTTGAAAATGATGCTTATGCGTTATGCAGATACTTGAGATCATATTCTGCCTTTAAATTCCCAATGCAGAGAGCTTTGAGAATTAGATTGCCTAAACATGGTTTATCTCTTTGTTTGATACTCATTAGGAACATAAAAATATAGTAATAACAATAACATAATACATTTTTTGTGCTATGCCATGATTCATGACTGTAAAATAACAGTAGGTATTAGTTTGTCATGTGTCATGAGGAAAATCCAAAAGAATAATATTGCAATATTAATTAGTATTATAGATATAGTTTGACGACCGGATAGCCTAGTGACTAGTGGTTAGTGACCCTGACTATGAAGCTAGAGGTCCTGGGTTCGAATCCCGGTAGGGGCAGACAGTTGTATGATGAATACAAATGTTTGTGCCTGAGTCATGGATGTTGTATGTATTTATCTACATTATATAAGTATGTTTATCCGTTGCCTGGTACCCATAGTACAAGCTTTGCTTAGTTTGGGGCTGGGTCAATTGGTCCGAAGATATTTATTTATTAGCATCAATATCTATCTACAGTTCACCAGTTCTGAAACTTGGCAATGGAACCCGTTTAAAAACTTAAAATTTATGGATACCTTAAAGTAATTTTACTGTTTACACAAACATCAATGAGCACGACCACATCCATTAAAACCAACAGAAAAACTGCAGAAAAGTAATATTACTTAAATGCAATTTGAAGTTTATAAAAAAAGGTTTACTATCACTTACTTATCCTAAGGTCTGTATTTCTTACTCAGGTTATGGTGCCGTGGGTGAGTCAGCCCCGCAGTCCTCGACTCCCGTGACGCCTACTTCGCGCGTGCCGCTTCGCACTCGCCGTCAGAACGTCACTCTGTTTCGCGCGCTTCACTCCTGCTTTGCGCTACAGTTTTACAGCATTGGGGTTCTGAAACTATGTTCCGATATGGCGGGCTTTGCTGGCCCCATGCTACTGAACAAGCTGGTCACGTTTGTGGAGGATGAAAGTATTGATCAACATTATGGGTAATTACACTGATTGCAATTTTTTTTAAATGTAGGAAATGTTATTTTCACCTTCTTATTATTTTGCCGGCATCAGCAATATTTTAGAGCACATGAAACTGATAGATCTCAAATTTGTGAAATTAGTTCAAAGGTAAAACAGAAATTTAGTTCATAGAGTTCTCTACTTTGCCTATGTCATAGTTTTTAAGATCCTTTTATTCACATGGATCAAACAATATAATCAAATTGTGAAAGTCCATATTTACGCACTTCCAAGACTTTGGTTTGGTCGCATGTTGGTCGGGTACTTATATGAATCTGACAAAACATATTAACCTACTTGTGATATTTCCAAACGCCAATAGGCATTGAATTCGTTAAAACAAACTTCGGATAATATAGTACAGTATATTTTCAGGTATCTCTATGCTGGGGGTCTCATGGCGGCTTCTCTGGTTGCCACATTTTTCAACACCCATTTCAACTGGCTGATGTCGCTCGTGGGTCTCAAAATGCGCGGCGCCATAGTCGCGACCATCCTCAGGAAAACGCTGAGCGTGACATCCACTGACCTCACCAAGTCGTTCTCTGTGGGAGAAATCACGAATTTCATGTCGACTGACACGGATAGGATTGTTAATTCTTGCCCCAGTTTCCACGCTCTTTGGAGTATTCCTTTACAGGTTTGTGTTTTTTTTGTACTAGCTGTTGCCCGTGACTTCGTCCGCGAACAGTTCGCTGTTGTTTGTTTGTTTGAATGTGTTCAACCTAGCGAAAAAATTAGTATTACTGTTTTCAACTCCTGTAAATATTATTAATCACATAACAAATAATGTTCCTTCTTTTAGCTGGTTATTACCCTGGTTCTTCTCTACCAACAAGTGGGGGTGTCGTTCCTCGCCGGCGTGGCCTTCTCTGTGCTACTGATTCCCATCAATAAAGTGATAGCCAACAAGATCGGCCAGCTCAGTACAGAGCTGATGAAGCACAAGGACTCCCGCGTTACGTTGATCAGCGATTTGCTGAGAGGGATCAGAACTGTGAAAGTGCATGTTTGGGAAGAATACTTTATTAATAAAGTTACAGGTAGATTTCTGTATTTTTTCCATATGTTATTTGCAAACAAGTCACAAGATTTCTTGATTATTATGATGCCCTCATCAGAGGCTGAAGTGTTTGGTCTAAATAAGAACACATAAAAGGGTCAAGCGCAGTTCCTTGTAATGTCCGACCTAGGCTAACTACTTGTTCAAGCCCCTGTGACTACGAACTTGTCTCTTAAAACAGTTTTGTGAGTTCTGTCTATCAAAGTTGGATGTTAAGTAGTTAAATTTAAGCGCACAATCTGATTGAAGTGCATGCAGGGATCAATAGCCACAAGCGTCCAGCGCTGTAAGCTTTGCTTTACGTAACAATTTAATCGTTTGGTCGTAAATGGAAACCTAGGCCACTGTATAACCTTATCGAAATAAGTGATCGGCTTGTTATTTATATCTGTTTTTGTCAAAGTGTTCTGACGTTGATTGTGACAAGGCTTTACAATGACCTAGGGTTCTGTTACGCTATTTAAAACATTTACCTCCTTGCTTTGGCGTCTAGTGAGGGGTCGGCGGGGACAAACAACGCGTATAAATTGTGTCAACCTTACCACTGCCTACTACTGCCTACTCCGACGGCCCCTAACTACACGCCAATGCCTCCAAGGGTACGAATACGAACCTCTGTAAAGTAAGGTTCGATTGAATAAATCGTTTGTTTTTGTTTATCAGAGTCGCGTACGCAGGAGCTGAAGTACCTCCGCTGGCGCAAGTACCTGGACGCGGTGTGCGTGGTGCTGTGGGCGACGACGCCGGTGCTGGTGGCGGCGCTGACGCTCGGCGTGCACGCGCTGCGCCGCCAGCCGCTCACCGCCCCCACTGTACGTGTACAGTCGAGGACATAAATATCGATATAGCTATCATGTCAAATATATGTCATCGGCTTTATTGTTTATGTCATAAAGGTGTCACCTTTTCAAGATGGCACCAACTATTTTTTACAAAGCACCATAAACTTACACAATACACAAGGTGTCTTAGAATTATTGTACAATATTTATACAGGGCGGGTTACGTTCATTGAACACTCGTGTAAAGTTTTTTCCCCTTTGACGCCGCACATTTTGAACATCGAACAATGTGGAAATTTTTGTCAAACACGTGCAAGGTAAATATTTTTTGTTCATCCTGTAAAACGTTTGCAGAGGTGATCAGGTAAACTAATCCACCTGCTGCTGCTGTATTGTTCTGGATTTATTTTAAGACAGTGTTAAACATAAATTGATAAAGTAACCTGCTAAACAGAGTCAAAGAAAGCTTCATAAATCCAGTCAGACTCGCTTGAAACTGAAAAACATCAGTATACGTGTAGCTGTAGGGTAACGGGCAATAATCTTAAAAATCATGTTATAGTTAGGCGATGCGGCTAACATCCCATCACTATTTAGATTCCCCTTTTGCGCCTATACGCCCACAATCATGTTAAACGGGGCCTTTAGGTCTTGTTACTTTAGGCTCTGTCTACCTCGTAAGGGATAAACACGTGATTTATGTATGTATGTATTTATATATAACTGAAACAGAAACTATTAAGAGCTATTGCGTCACATCAGGGAATGCTATTAAATTAACAACTTTGAAAAAAACCCTTTTACCATACTCATAGTGCCATACTCTGTATCAGAACTTCAAGAAAGACAATAATCAACATCCCTACCGCTGGTTGTACGAAACTAGTTACAGTTGTTCCTTTTGCAGCCTCCTCAGCACATGACCGTGTAAAGTGGCCAGGGAAGAAGAAGCCCAGCAGTGGACGGAAGTGGGCTGATTTGATTATTCGTTACAGGTGTTCACGACAGTGGCGCTGATTAACATGCTGATATCGCCTCTGAATGCGTTCCCGTGGGTGCTCAACGGACTCACAGAAGCGTGGGTGTCCATCAAACGCATACAGAAACTGCTAGACGTAAGCCTATCATAATAACCTATAATAATAAATAACAAAGGTTTCAGGCTGCACATCCGGCAAAGATGTGCGAGCAAGCGGAGTGAAATACATAATGTTCTTAGTTTTGCGCACAGGCTCTGGGGCCTGATTTTTGGAAAGCACATGTGTGAAAACACCACTCGAAAGTGGTGAAAAATTGTGCTGAATTTGAGATACGAGTAGCTTAAAAAATACTTAGGGCTCTCATTAATCTTGTGACCTAGTCAAAAATTTGATTAGAGCTGTAGTTTTGAAGATATAAACAGATTTATACCACTTTCGAGTGGTATTTTCATACATGTGCTTTCCAAAAATCAGGCCCCAGGTTGCTTTCCTATTGGTGGGTTTTCCTGGCTCAACTCTGGGGGATGTCGTACTTTTGATATTTGCTACACAAAATTGTATTTTCGATCAAATGTACCGGTTTCATTTACACAAAGTGCTGTGTCTATAATATAAAAATGAATCGAAGAATTTGTTGCTAAGCGCAAATCTCGAGAGCAGCTGAACCGATTTCGCTAATTGTTTTTTTAGAATATTCCTTGAAGTATGGGGGTGGTTCTTACAGAAAAGTAAAAAAAAAAGACTGGGTCAGCTAGTCATAAATAAAATAACCAATTCGAAAGAGTACGACGATTTTTAGGTATCATTGATATTTGTAACATCATAACATTCAGCTTCCAGATATGGATCCGGAGCGCTTCTACGGCAAACTGAACACAAATCGCAACGAAGACAACATGATAATATTCAACAACGCCTCCTTCGCGTGGGCGAAACCCTCCGAACGCAAACTGCCACAGGCACCGAAGAAACACAAGGGGAAATCTAAAAATAGATCTAGAACGAATATACAGAGCAGTGATTCGTCGTCCGAAGTAGTGGAGCAGAATGCGCCGTTCATGTTGCAGGATATGTCGCTGGAGATAGAGAAAGGGGAGTTGTTGGGTATCGCTGGGAGCGTCGGCAGCGGGAAGACGTCGCTCCTGCATGCTATTATGGGTGACATGATCAAGAAGGGCGGGGATATACAAATTCCTGAAAGCTTGAACAGTAAGTTGCGTCAATCTTTTATGAAGTAAGACTTCATACATAAAATTACTTTTCACACCTCTCATTCAGAAAAGTAAGCTTTGCTCCCTGTCGAGAGGGATCAAAGTGTAACTTTTCTGTTCAAGGCTTTCCAAAGTGTTTTTTTGCAAATACAATATTTTGAAATTGATAATTGTAAAACCGCACCATTTTCTATGCTGTTTCATTATCTATTTTTTTTTGCCATCCATTAAGCTCTGGATTCAATGTAGCGCCCTCGCCGTAAATACATCATTTTGCTCCCTTGTGACACAAATAACTATTAATAGAACAAAATATTATTTATAAAGTTCAGTGTTAGCTAAATGGTCTTCTTTGTATGATTTGTAGGTTTCGGCTACGTTTCGCAAAAGCCTTGGCTGATTCGAGGCACAATCCGAGACAACATTTTGTTCGGGAAGCCGTACGACGAAGCTAAATTTAAAGCTGTCGTGGATGCGTGTGCTCTTACTGGTAAGTTGAACAAGATGACGCAGACGTAATAACCCTCCTTTGGCTTTGCCGTAGTTGGCTAAAAAGGAGGGCAAGGCTGTAGCCGTTCGTTGTAATATGCTGTCTTGCCAGGTTAGAACCTTGTAATGATAAGGTCAAAATAACTTTGTTGCAGGCATTTTATAAGGCCTTTTACACATGCAGCCTGTGGGCAAATTACACAAAAAAGCGTTTGAATGTGTGTGTGTGCGCTTTTGCTTTTGCGAATGGTAAGTAAGCCAGGATTTGGCGAATTATTTTGTGAATTGTGGTACTTAGCCGTGCGTGCCGTGATTGGGTGAAGTGTTTTGAAAATGATTAGATGATATTTTCATGGACTGATTTTTCATATACATAAATAAATCACGTCTTTTGCCCTTACGGGGTAGAAAGAGCTTATGGTAACAATACCTAAAGGCCACGTTTAGCATGATTGAGGGCATATAGTTGGAAAGGGGAATCAAAATATATCGATGCGACCCCTTGCAGTGTACTTGCGGAATACGAAGTGTTGATTTTATTTTTTGTTGCAGAGGATTTGAACGTGTTGGGCTGGGGCGCGTGGGTGGGTGAGGGCGGCTGCGCGCTCAGCGGCGGCCAGCGCGCGCGCATCGCACTCGCGCGCGCCGTCTACCAGGACAAACAAGGTGACGTACCGCTTGTTGCTCCACTTTCACCGCCATCGATTTTTCGATGGTACTTAATTAATAATAATTTTGTTACTTTTTAGTTTGTATTATGGTTTATCGAGGGTTATGTGATGCATTACAATATCAAAACTATTGAAATTGATAATTAACTCACTGCAATAGCCAAATCAACGTTTGGCTTGACTGGTTTCGGTTCAATTGGTTTAAGGCGGTTGCTCTTCCATACAAACCTTCCGTGCAGCTGCATTTAGTCCACAGGCTTAATTTCAATGCGGTTTTTTGAGGATAGTTAGCTATGGATATATTGTCTGCGCAAATTACAAAACACAGTGCATTTATCATACCTAAATTGCAGTATGATGCAGTAAATTTCGATGCATTTTACAATAGTGTGAGTAGCTAGTGTCAAATAAAACATGTTGTAAAAAGCAATCGTATATTTCGAGCTGTCACATGACCTCCAATCTGGCTCAGTGGTCGTGACTTAAAGGACTGAATAGTGAGTGACCAAGTTCAAACCCCGACGTATGAACGATTCTTTTTTAATTTTCTAAACATTGTTTTTAATAACTTACTTACTTAGTAATACTATCCCGATGAGATGTAGAAAACTTTAAGGTAAATTCAATATTTTTCTTGTCAAATCAAACCAAAAAAAGTAAGTACTAAGTGGTTTTTGAACAACCACAAGCTTACCCTAATTAGATTTTACTGTTTACGATAAATGGTCTATACCATCAATTACTTGAAAATAAAATATATACTTGTGGTGGTAAATTTATTCTAGCCAGGATCTTTTTAAAGCAAACACATAGTTTCATCCGTACCTACCTACGTTTAATCCATCGTCAGGTCCTTCATATTTTTTTTATATAGCCTTGTAGCAGTGGCATCGCCAATTTGAATGGTTTAGCGGGTGGCATTGCCAGTCCGAAACTTGGCAAAGCTTTCATGACTAGTAAGTTCTCTGGTAGGTATTAGGACCACACGTGCTTATTAATTTGGCATAGATGGTGGCGCCCCGCAGTCATATTGCCACCTTAAAAACACGTTTTGCCTTATATATTAAAAAAAAGTACTCGACCACAGAAAGTTAAAAATAAAAAAGGCTTCCAGTTAATTTTGCACTAATGCTTCTCACGAGAATCGAACCCTAACCCTCTACATCAAATCACGGACATTATACCACGGCAATGATTCGTGAAATCCGACAAGCGCTAAATACAAAATAGGCCGAGTAAATAGGTTTTCTCAATTGCAGAACAATTAAAAAAAACATGCGAGTCAAAAACCTGGCTGGCTAGACAGGTAATTAAAAAAACAATGATATGAATTGTCATAAACTAACGGCTGACAGAACGTGGTGTCTTATAATAAAAATAATATGTATATTCATTTTATTCGGAATTAATTGAAGTCAAAGCAAGAAAGTAAAAGACGTTACAAGCTACGATATGTACATGTACAGGTATGTACTTATCAATTTATCATAATAATTTTTTGTAAGATACCTACAACATTTCAACGTTTGTGTGATTGGTACAAATTATTTTTGTAAACGCAATTGAAGTGCTCAGTCCCGCTCCCGGTGTCTGCATGTAATCAAATCTTGCAAGTGAATTTTGACCCATTTCTAATTGATCAGTTTGACGTGAAATCTGGCACAAGTCTGATGACAATACAGTAATCTTGAAGTGAAATTGTGGTGATCCAGCGAGGGTCGCATCCGATGTTGGAAACTCATCAACAGAAAGAGTAACAACTATCCATACATTACGCTTACATCTAATTATAACTCTTAGAACTTAGAGGAATCTTTAGTGCTCGAATCGAACTTGCTATTGACCAGCTTTTTTAGGGTTCCGTACCCAAATGGTGAAAACGGGACTCTATTACTAAGATTCCACTGTCTGTCTGTATGTGTATATGTTTGTCTGTCCGTCTGTCTGTCACCACGCTGTATCTCGTGAACCGTGATAAAGGAAATTTTCACAGATGATGTATTTCTGTGGCCGCCATAACAACAGATACCTACTAAAAAAGAATATTTTTGTCAATCTGTCTATGTAAGTAACCAATGGAGGAGCTTATGTATTACTAAGTTCACGCTGTATCGTGGTTTATTTTATGGCCACATTGTTCAAATCCGTCCGTCTATGTCTGTCTATCTGTCCGTCTGTCCTAACTTTATAGCTTTTTTACCCATATTACGTAGCTATATTTTTTCATTTAGGAGCCACTGTCCGTCTGTCTGTCCGTCTGTCTGTCTGTCACTAAGCTGTATCTTATGTGATATGGCTATCAGCTATCATGATTGTCTGGCGACAGTTCACAAATGAAGTTTCTCTGTTGCCGCTCTAACATCAAATACTAAAAACAGAATATTTTGGTCTGACTAAGTATGTAAGTAACCGATATAAAATGACCTCACACAGCCTACAATTTGCTTAGTTGGCAGGGCTCTGCTAACACTGGATTTTATATTTACTTGCCGAATTTGGACGAAACCCTCGGTACGAGAGTCCGACTCGCACTTAGCCAGGTTTTGGTGTTCGGAACACAAAGGAGTTCACGCTGTATCGTGGTTTATTTTATGGCCACATTGTTCAAATCCGTCCGTCTATGTCTGTCTATCTGTCCGTCTGTCTAACTAGGTATAGCTTTTTTACCCATATTAGGTAGCTATGCCTAAATTCTACTCCCTTTCATGCTGGTCTGGAAGTAAAGAAAAAACATAGAATGTACCAGTTGCTTCTCTTCCCGCGTTGATGGTACCTAAATGCAAAAAAATTGAGAATCGTGTTATAGGTGATACGGCAATCCATCACTATTTTGATTCCGCTTTCCACTTATACGCCCAGAATCATGCTTGTTCTTGGTGGCCACAAGGTCTTGTTACCTTAGGCTCTGTCTACCCCGTATTTTACAGAGTATCCGAGCGGCGTCCGAATACCGAATTTGCCGTCATAATGATATTTAAAAACTATACCTACGTATGTATATAGAAAAGTATAAGAGAGGCTAGTTTTTTACAGAATGTTTTTGGTGGGATTTTTATTTAGCGAGTGAGATAACGTTCAATAGGTCAATGTTAATCATAATAACGAATATAAATGCGCAAAACAAGTATTTTTGTATCCAGAAAACGTTCGACTTGAGTTTAATTCTTAGTGAAACATCATGTCATAGTATGCAAGCCTAAAAAAATATCTATTTATCCTTTTGTTGTACTGACTGTACGTTAATTTTTCAGATTCACATAGGATTCGGAAGGTAATTTTTGTGCATTAACAGGAAATAAGTGAATCATACATACATCTACTGGACGCGAGATTTTACTTGCTATTATTGTGCAAGAAGAGCAAGAACTTTATCTACTGCTGGTGTGATGACAAAAAAAATTGGTTGGGTCTAAAAACACAGATTTTTATTGATGTAATTTTTAAAAACGTTACGAGGTAAAAACCTCGTTATGCATGCTTTAGGTACTGAGTATGTATGTATACATATATGTATATGTCACAGGAGACCCAAAAACTGTCATAGAAAAACCTAAGAAAGTCTTAATTACAGTATTGGGAAGTAAAATTCTCGATTTAATCGATATGGTCTGTTTTTGTTTCATCCAAACTATCAATATTATGTTCTTACATGCTGGTCTGGGAGTAAAGAAAGCTTAGAATGTACCGGGTGCTTCTCTTCCCGCGCAGATGGTAAAAGCCCATCGAGGGAATGGGCGAGAATCTTAGGAATCATGTTATAGGCGATGTGGCTAGCAACCCATCACTATTTTGAGAGGAATCTCTCTTCCATCTATACGCCCAAAATCAGGCTAGATGTGGTCTTTAGGTCTTGTTACCTTAGGCTCTGTCTACCCCGTAAAGGATAAAGACGTGATTTATGTTTGTATGTATGTATGTATCCATAGTGCGGTGTTGCAAAATTTTGTAACCCTTATTACCACTCTAGTTGGTTAATTACTTTCTGTTACTAGGGAAATTATCAAGACCGTGAATTTCCAGATGTCCAACAGCGGAGATTTGTCAACCCTGTTCTGAAGACTTGAAGACTTTGTCCGTCTTTTATGTTCCCATTACCTATGATCGGTAGAAAGAAGGAAAAGGAAACTGTATGATACAGGGTGATCACCGTCCAAGTTTTAGGTTGACCTAGGTATCATTGCAACCGTATAGGTACCGTAAGTCGCGAGTTCATGGTGGATGCAAGCCACTTCCAACCAAGGCAACTGGAGTTCTATGGGCGGTATCTGAAGGCCTATATTCAACAGTGGACGTCCCACACCTGAAATGATGAGGATGATAATGATGACAGGTATCATTTAATCCCACAACAAACTTTAAAATAATGCTTGTATTCGTCGTGTTGTTGCTTTCGACGGTGATAAAAAAGTCAGCCTATATAATTAAGATGGAAGAAGTAGGAAAATAAGTTATGATTGTTCTTGTATGCATGTAAAAAAAAAATTTTTGTGAACAATAAATAAATAATAAGTGGCAAATTTCCATTACATGCAATTCAGTTATGTAATATTTTATGAATTGAATATGTTGCGTGATCTACAAACTACAATTTCGTGACATCCTTTGATAAGTTAATAAATATTTTGAGTTTCGTATCGAGATACTCGTGTATTTGGAAAGGCTTGTATCTTTCGTATTATTTCCTTAGGTGATAACTACACTGTATACTACACAAGGAATAAAGACGTGTTTTATGTGTGTATGTACAGTCAGCGTTATATAGTACCTAAGTAGAAGTCAAGACCTTCATTTACTTGGAAACACCCAAAATGGTCATTAGCAGTGACTCAACCAAAGCGGTCAAATTGTTCGGGCCATCCATCGTGCACAAATATACCGGAGCACGCACATCGCCAAATACTTAGTAACATTCAAGCCGACATTAGTACCGTAACTTCCAAACCGCCACTGGTAGCGTAGTAGCCAAAGTATCCAAAAGTATGGAACACACTAGGAAACTGAGCTTTATTTTAAATGGTATAAGATTTAATCTCATGTCGAGTGAAAAATAAATAAAAATCCGTCATAAGATTCAATATGGCCTGACGTGTTTTTGATTCTAGCATCTCTTGTTGACGTTGACAATCACCGAGAAGAGTACCAACTTGTCAGTGATCGTCTCATCTCTTTCATTTGGAGCCTGACGCCTGGTATAGAAAACATCTAATCATTACAATATATGTTCTTGACTTTGAAGTGAATAGTTATGTCAATGTTTCCTTTTAAATTTCCTGATAATAATGGCCTGAATTTTGCCAATATGATTGATTACATACATCATAAAAGAGTTTTCATTAAAAAAAGTATTAAGTTTTATTTAAAAAATATCGAGGTATTTTTTTAAACTATCAGTGCTTTGATAAATCAAGCCTTATGTGCGCATACCACGTGTTGCATGGCGTAATTGGCCTAGCTATTGTGGGATCTTATGTAACGCCTATAATAAACTAGACGGTCAGCATTTGAACTGCAAGCTAGCTGCAAATCGACTGTGCAGTTTGTTTGCAGTCTACCCGTAGCCCACCTAATTTGTCCACCCAGAAAACCACTGAGGTTCCAATACCCAGAAAAAGGAGCTCCGCCCAGGAGCGGAGCTCTGTCAAAAACCAGGGGGACAAACTGCAGGTGGATCATGGTTACAGACTGAAAAAAAATATCTAGAGAGTCGTAGTTTAGCACGTCTCTGTTCCCTGTTTCACTGGTCGACACGCGTATAGTACAGGCGCTATTGCTGCACGGCGCTAGCTAAATTCTATCTCATTTTTATGCACACGATTTGTGCCTAAATGTATGACGCTTTTCTCCTGGGCCTACTCTATACTATGGACAACTAATTGTGCCATAAGGAATTTCACTCCACCGTAAGATTGAGGGCGGGGTTCCTATTTCTATTCGGTTTGCCCTTCGGGCATTTGAAGATGCCTAATGAACCTAACCTAATTTTACTATCTCTAATGAGAATTTTTATTTTTATAAGCCCGAAATTCCCATTGGCACAACCAGTTGTGCATATAGAGTTGGTCCATGCGCTGATATAATTCGCGTCGAGCTGCAATTTTTATTTTTCGTGTGTGGACTAGACACCGTGAGAATCTGCCTTATCCCACTGTTGGTAACGCTACTCAAAACCAACGATGGATGAAGTTCGACTTTTGTGGAAGTAAGTATCAGTAAGTAAAAGTGAGTTCAGATGGATTCAATTTGTTTTGGAGTTGTCATTATTTATTTGTCGTACCTACCTATTGCAAAGTCATCATAATTATCTAATATTATTTTTCCTTTTATGCGATGTACCATGAATGAGTAATATGAATTATGATGACATAACATAAAAAGGCAGGTCGCAACTCCAGAACAAATATCTAACCGAAAACCACCTGTCTAGCTCACCTGGGAAATTTTTCTTGCCAGTGGTCCACTTCCGTACACCTACGTGAACCATGGGCACTTTTTGGACCATGGCCCATAGTCATTTGCCCGTGGTTCACCTAGGTGTTCTGAGGTGGAACATCGGCAAGAAAATGTGCTCGTGGTCCACCCAGGTGAACTAGGCAAGTGGCCCACGTCCGATGACTACCAAAATCCCTAGTCAAGAAGCATTCAGACGTAGTCCCTACGCGCTATGTGTTATTATTTAATTTCCTTTATGTGATCCTATACCTATACTCCAATGCATTTTGGTGAAAGGAAAGGATCCGAATGGCTAGCACGAGTGACTTCGTCTCATTGCTGTAAGCAGGCTGATTCTCAAGTTACCTGTTTACGAAAGCCTATGACGCGAAACGACAATACCTTTAGTACGGCGCTAGTAGTTTAGATGCCTCAGACGAAACGTTTGTAATGCAATGCATAGGAGTATTAATAAACTGTCAGACGATGGTGATGATGATGTCTCTACGTGTGAGCGAATATCAGATATGAATCGCGGGTTCCTACATACTAAATACTCAAAGACATTTCAAGATACTAGCAATGACGGCATATGAATTCGCCGCTAGAGGCGCTAAAGCAACGTAAAATTAGTACTACCTACAAGTTGCATATTCCGGCTTTACATTACATTGTTTCCGAATATTTTCGCAGACATACGACAGGTTTATTAAAATGTTAAAAGAGAAGCTATGAAAAGTAGGAGCCACACTAAGAAGGCAAATAAAATGGCAGCTAATTTAGAGGATAAACGGGACTGTGCAACACTGGGTAATAAATGATGATGATGATAAATTAAAAGAAATACTACAGTGGCGCCAACTAGTGAGTACAAATACGATAGCCCTCTTAAAATTACTCCCTAATATTCGAAAAGGGTTGAAGGTGGCATTGATTCACATATTTGCATCTGCTAGACTCATATACAATATTATTATGTGTTTGTAACTAGCCGAGCTGGCAAAAAAATATTCCGCGTTAAAGTCAGTTTTTGTCACAGATGGCGCTGCATACGAAAAATTAAAGATTTTTTTTGTGCATTTTTCATATTTATGATTAGGTATTTGGCTATTCGAGGAAGAGAGAAAGCTAACAAATCAAAAATCATAAAAATCCGTGCAGCCATTCCAAAGTTATAAATGGTTTAAATAACACGACTTAGTTTTGTACGTATAGATTTGTAAAATTTCTGGTAAAAGTAAAGTTGATATAAAAACGTAAATATAACGTGAAAAATTACGCTTACAGCTTAGCAAGGTGTTGCAATATCTTTCCACTAGTTGGCGCCTCCTATTTTCATGTGTGTGTAAGACCTAGTATCTGTACAGGGCCGTTAGTGACACCAGCGTTTGTGCAGCTATTCTCCGAATTGGTGCATTATTACCTCAGATCAATTACTAAAGCCTAGATACCGCGTTAAAATTTAACTAGTGACATCAATATGTACATCTCTTAATTCACATGAAGAAATCAACAAGCTGGAAAGAGATAAATGTAGCATTATCTAGTCTGCCTGTTCAGGCCGTACACACCTGAAATGTCAAGTGGTCTCTTTGGTCTAGTTTTACGCTACTAAATTAAAAAGTGTTTTAAATCATATTTCCCGTTGAGAACAGCAGGTCATCTGTATTAAGTTGTATTTGAAATGGTTATGACAGGTAAATATTTGCAAGTCGACCAGTGATTGATTTTCATAAACCTCTACCTAACAGTAAAGTTTTAAAATAAGGTGAAAGTGGTATTGTGTGCCTAAGGGTCGTATAAATGGCTTGTATTGTTTTGGGATGTAAATCTCATTCGTCTCGCAAAGAAAATGAACGGGAATATATAAGCTTCCATCGGTGAGTACATTTTTACGTGTTTTCAATATTATATGCTAACCAATTTGAGCTGAATTAAAATTTATAAACCTAAAACTTTGATTATTGTAACAAATAAACATTTTGGACTCAATAAGGGCGATGAATCTTCGAGATAATTAGGTAATTTGTAATAGCTTAGAGGTTATGAGGTATGGGTGATAGTGATGTTCCTGTTCATTGCCAGTTTCATCGATATCGAATTACTTTCCTAAACTTTGTATTGTGGACTAAATTATTTATATAAATAATGACGTAATAATGACAATTACAGATTTCCTATGGACGAACAATAAAATTAAAAATTAAGTGGTGCCAAATTATTCCGCAAGGGAAACAAACCACCACAAACACGAGACATATTTTAACTAATTCCAGGATCGGACAGGTGCAGGAACAGACTATTATCAAGATGTGTTATTATTATATTCAAATGAATGCTTAAAGCTATTTTGATTGAACGCGTTTATTCATTTTGCTGTTTTTAGATTCCAACCGTCGCTATGGAAGTCGATGAATGCCAAGCTACCACAAGCACGACACATATTTTAACATCTGATTCAAGGCTTGGAGAGGTATTGTATTCCCATTTTACTTTAATTTAAAAAAGGTGCTCGCTAGTTTAAATAATGTTTTTTTTTTAATTCAGGAGTCTACCTAGTAGGCTTACTTATCGGTGTACGTAATGATATAATATAACGATGCTCTCCAAGCTAGGACAAATCCCGTGAAACCCGGACGGCGGCCCTAATTATGTGTAAATACATGATAGTCATCAGTAGTTTTTTTTTTTCAGTATAATTCCTGCGCCGATGGAGGTTGAGATTGAATACCCCACGACAAGTTCTACATGTTGTCCAGAATTAAGGAAGCGGGTCAGTCAGCTGGAACAAGATTTGGACAGAGTGAAGAAGGTTTCAAAAAGACGTATTCTTAAAACTGTACAGTATTACTAACTGCAAATCTGGAATATTACTTATCTAGGTGTACCCAAACAACATATCAAAAATGCAAGTTTACCGCAATTATTGTAATTTAAGCGTCTTTTTTTGTACGATATGACTGATCTAAAAGTAAATAGGATAATAATGTAAATAATGCCATTTAAAAAACATTTCGATGTGTAGGTAATGCTAAGATGTTATTGATTTTAACTGAAAATGTAAATTTAATATATTATGTGAACATGTCCAGATTTTTGTTTTTTTATTCCATGCCGAATTTAAAAATTGAAGGGCAAACCTCAGATTAAGGCCATACTAATTGCAATTTTGAGCGTAAGTCTGAGCCTCTGAATATCCTCTAAATACCAAAGCAATTTATTTTATGCTAAATAAAGTCTATCCATTATCTTAGTGGACAGCGACGCTTTGTCGGTGGCGGTCACAGCTTTATCGGCACTGGCGACACCACATCAAGAATCTACGTTTTAAACTCGTATAGGGTGTACAAATACCAAGGTAAGAAAATGGGTAGACGGTGGTACAATTTACAATAACAACCTTCTCTCTTACAGTCTATTCAATTACAGATACTTTTTACTGACTTGAAAAAAAATCTCTGAACGATTAAATTATTTATTTGAAACCGCTGTTTGATATCCAGGGATTTCTCGAAATTTCATTTAAAGCCGGGGTACGGGGTATTCTGCTACCACTCTAGCCATACATTATTCTGACTAGAACCCAGCGATCATTTAAATAGTCATAAGGAGGCATCGCCTTTTTACCGCGTTATGCTCCATACCGAAAATCCATCCACACCAGAAGACCATACACTATCTCAAAATATCGATAATAATCTTTCGATAAAACTTTTTGCTACATCTCTATGGATTTTGAACAGTGGAGGAACAGTGTACAACCTTGTAGTTTTGAGTACCTAAGAAATATATAGACTACCTTTTCTCCCATTATCAAACGTCGTATGAGTAAACGGTCAAGCTATATGTAACATTGTTTTGATATTAGGGCGGTATCTAGGCTTTAGTAATTGATCTGAGATTATTACCCTCTGAGTGTAGTCTCAAAAAATCGGCCGTATTAAACTGTGTGCGCAAATCAATTGATAATCTATCAGTGTTATAATAGAATCTTCTAAAAACTACAAAAAACACACATCATTGATTACAGCGCCATCTAGCGGGACTTCTTCAATGAGCTAACGCGAGCATCCGCCTTAATGCGATTGAACTGATCGAGTGTTGCCATACATACTTCCGTGTATTTGTCAGCTTGTTTGTGAAGTGCTTTCCACTGGCGTTCGTGTCGCCACAGTGTATGTGTTTTTTTGTGTTTAGTTTTTAGTTTTAGTTTTTATAATTTTATCTGAGTCCCACAGAAAAACAGCGTTACGGCTTGCCGCAACATTATGCTGAGTGGGGTCCATTTTACACCATATCGGTACTATTCCTTAGTATATTGTATTTCTCCTTATTATTTTATATCTACGTGTATCGAATATGTGTAAATAAATGTTTCTCTTTCTCTTTCTTTCTTTCTTTCTTTCAATAAATACACTAGTTTTATTGTTGTTTATTGTTGTCAGTGTACCTGCTGGACGACATATTCTCGGGCGTGGACGCGCGCGTGGCGGCGCACATAATGCAGCGCTGCGTGCTTGGCCTGCTGCGGCGCACTACGCGCGTGCTGTCCGCGCACGCGCCGCGCCTGCTCGCGCGATGCACGCGCCTCGTGCTCCTGCAGGACGGACACATACACAAGCTAGGTGCACATCGACATCTCTTCTCTGCTCAATCTTCGTCTTGGTGTAAAAAGAGTGTACGCTCGAGCGGAGCGTGGAGCGGGGCGGGGCGTGCGGCGGTTACGTCAAACAAGACCCTTTGCTGCTGCCCGCCCCGCTTGACGCTCGCCACTCCACAGAACAAAGAGACAATAGAAGTGCGATAAGCCACATACGCTACGGAAACCGGTGTCGCCAAACGCTCACATCGACGGTTGCTCCTACCTTGAAATCTTGGCAATTATTGGTCGTAGCGTTTCTCTTATAAAAATGTAATAAGTTCCGAATCGGTATTATAATTGGAACTTTCTACCCATAGAATATTGCTTATAGTCCATTGTACAGGAATATAAACACCACCTAGCATGAAGTAACCAAAAGATAACAGCCTGAAATTGCCAGTGTCTAAATTATAGATTTGCCATTGCCCAACAGATATCGTCAAAATAACTGTGTTGCAAAATAAACTCTGCTAAATGGGATTTAGGTTTACGTGATTTAAATCTAACTGCTGAGATGACAGCGGAACACTCGAGAATATCTGATACTCGAACCGTCAAATTAAATTTGACGTTTACACATGCAATTTTCCGCATAAAGGTGGCACGCGTCTCTCGTTCACATGCCACTTCTAGATTTCTCTTTTTTCTATGCGCCACTCAGGCCTTACACTCTTGTTGACACTATCATTAGGTACGTTGTTCAGTTATCAGATTTTGCTCGACTATGTCTCGCCGTCTATTCCGGTTCACCGACTTCTGGTGCTCTCAAGCGAGGCCCACAGTATAATTGAAAGAAAGAAAGAAAAATATTTTATTTTATTTCCAAAAGTCCCACTACCTTAGAATAAAATTAGCTATAATAAACTTAATATTACAATTGTATCTATAATTGATCTGATCGATCCTTCGCATGGGTGACCTACCACATGTTCTGGACCCTTCTACTCTTCTCTGGACGACAAGTCGCTCGAGTCTCTATAATTTACTTTCTACGCTATATTTAAATCAATACCTATCCTGTGTATGTATGGTGTATAAATACGTCCAATTTCCAGGCAGATACCTCAGAATGTAAAGGATGGATGGGGATTAAGCGTTTTTACGGCGTTTTTTTTCGTTATTATCGTCTCAGCATATAACGTTAAAAGAGATGATGCTCAGACTTAACGTTTTATGACCACAAAATGTATGAATGTATCTAGTTTGTTCAAAGTCGTGGATCCATTGTTGTTCCACATGAGCCGAGCGGTCGAAACTCTTGAGCATTCACCCGTCTGAGGCTGTTCCCTCGCGATTGCTTGTCTAAGTTTCCGTTAGTAACACTGTTAACGTGTCTGTTCATCAGGCCCTCCTGAAGCGGTGCTGAGTGAGATCGAGGAATACCTCCCGAGTGACTCTGAGGGTTTCGAAGAGGAGCCACCTAAGGCCATAGAAGCCAACGACAACCAGGATACCGTTAGTCGAAATAGCTTGGACGAAGACGTATGTTTTTCAACTTAACATTCTTCTACTGTACTTTGTTCTTTTTTATTTATTGCGTGGTGTTTGTTAAGGTGTGTATTGTTCTTTTGTTATTTTAGGAGGCAATGTCAGAAGGAACAGTCGGCTGGTGGGTGCTAGGTCTTTACCTCCGCTCCGTCGGCTACTTCCTATCTGTCGCCGTCATCCTCTCACTGGTGCTGATGCAGGTCTCCCAAAACTTCACCTTCGTGTGGCTCACCTTCTGGGTCAGGAGCAGAGCCAACACCACAAGCGCAGAGGCAATAAACCTAGAAGACTACCACGAAAATGCAACCGCTTTAGACCATGGTTTTAACGCCATTGAAACTGTCATACACAAGATAATAAACGCTTCTGATTTACTGGTTGACAAGCTCAAAAGTTATAATATGAGTGTCCCGACGAGGGGTACTTCATTGAAATTAGCGTCGAATGATACGCCTGTGTACAATGATGATTTTTATTTGGAAGTGTATTTTGGACTTGCTGGCTTGAATCTGGTGTTTACGATAATGCGAGCGTTTTTGTTCGCGTACGGCGGAGTGCAGGCGGCTACTAGAATACATAAGATACTTCTTAAAGTTGTTACTAAGGTAAGGCATTTTATAATACTCCTATGACTCATAAGCCTACGCGATTGGAAATTGTGAACGATGTGGCAAACCGGCCTGTTAAACGTCATGTTAAACTTTGTTAGTTCAGTAATTAATTTAAACGAGACAAAAACAATCCACGGAACATCGAAATAAGTTTGATCTGCAATAAATTTTGAGAATTTTTGATAAAATTATTAAGTAATAGAAAAATGACGATTTAATAGCTTTGTCTAAACTTGGAGATCTTTGAGTTTTTATAAAACTGTTTTGTTCCAGGCGAAAGTGAAGTTTTTCGACGTCACCCCGACGGGTCGAATTCTCAATAGATTTTCATCTGACACTTATACAGTTGACGATTCATTACCTTTCATAATGAACATATTTTTAGCTCAAATATTCGGTCTCGTAGGTAAGTATTACCTGTAGTGTAAGCTGATTGATGATATAGCAATTTGATCATTTTTCGATCCTTTTTCTATTTGAGCTGCTGGAAAGTGATTTAAAAAAGAAGGATTTTAGTAAGTTTTCACGAGACTGGAACCGTTTTAGCTTCCTTATAATAAATTTAAAGGACTCTTTTTTATTACTATGTTACGCGAATTGACCCTATCTTTAGTGCAATGTTTGTTTTAGGCGCCGTTACCGTAGTGGTGTACGGTCTACCCTGGTTACTAGTAGGAGTAGTGCCGGTAGCGTTTCTCTACTACCGCCTTCAGCGACTGTATCGCGTGACGTCGCGCCAGCTGAAGCGACTGCAGAGTGTCACGCTGTCGCCGATCTACGCGCACTTCAATGACACGCTGGAAGGTGAGTTTACGGCCTGCTTCGCCGCTCTTTGACATCCCGGAAATCTCTGTTAAAAAATGAAAAGACTGATGTATTTTGAACTTGTCATGAACTGGTGAAGCACCCGCTAAATTATGATATTAATAATTGATTTCGTATTCGTCTGTTTTAAGTACACCGCCTAGTTATTTTGCGTAGTTGTGCCTACGCAGCCGAACGTCAAACGTAGCGATAAGAGTTTAAGAACACTCGCGGGTTGGTGAGGTTTCCGCGGAGTAAGGTTTCGGTAAACGTCGTACCGATTCCTTACTGGGTAGCCTCGCGCGGCCTTTGAATGTTAATGGCAGGTCGTAGGCCATTCCGCGGTAAAAGGCCGAAGAGGACTAAGAGCATTAAAATACAGTCTGCTAAGTCGGCACGTTGCATGCATACGAAGCGACTCTCAAGCGAGAGCACTGTGAATTTCACTTTTGTATGTTAGGTTTGACAACGATCCGAGCGTTGGACGCGGGCGGGCGCTGGTCGGAGCGAGGCTGCGAGCTGGTGGAGGCCTGGCAGCGCGCGGCGCTGTGCGGGGCGGCGGCCGCGCAGTGGCTGGCGCTGCGGCTGCAGGCCTGCGCCGCCGCCGTCGTGGCCGCCGCCGCGCTGCTGGCCGTGCTGCAGCGCACCACGCACGCCTTGCAGCCAGGTAACACCCAACAGTGAGCTGGTGGAGGCCTGGCAGCGCGCGGCGCTGTGCGGGGCGGCGGCCGCGCAGTGGCTGGCGCTGCGGCTGCAGGCCTGCGCCGCCGCCGTCGTGGCCGCCGCCGCGCTGCTGGCCGTGCTGCAGCGCACCACGCACGCCTTGCAGCCAGGTAACACCCAACAGTGAGCTGGTGGAGGCCTGGCAGCGCGCGGCGCTGTGCGGGGCGGCGGCCGCGCAGTGGCTGGCGCTGCGGCTGCAGGCCTGCGCCGCCGCCGTCGTGGCCGCCGCCGCGCTGCTGGCCGTGCTGCAGCGCACCACGCACGCCTTGCAGCCAGGTAACACCCAACAGTGAGCTGGTGGAGGCCTGGCAGCGCGCGGCGCTGTGCGGGGCGGCGGCCGCGCAGTGGCTGGCGCTGCGGCTGCAGGCCTGCGCCGCCGCCGTCGTGGCCGCCGCCGCGCTGCTGGCCGTGCTGCAGCGCACCACGCACGCCTTGCAGCCAGGTAACACCCAACAGTGAGCTGGTGGAGGCCTGGCAGCGCGCGGCGCTGTGCGGGGCGGCGGCCGCGCAGTGGCTGGCGCTGCGGCTGCAGGCCTGCGCCGCCGCCGTCGTGGCCGCCGCCGCGCTGCTGGCCGTGCTGCAGCGCACCACGCACGCCTTGCAGCCAGGTAACACCCAACAGTGAGCTGGTGGAGGCCTGGCAGCGCGCGGCGCTGTGCGGGGCGGCGGCCGCGCAGTGGCTGGCGCTGCGGCTGCAGGCCTGCGCCGCCGCCGTCGTGGCCGCCGCCGCGCTGCTGGCCGTGCTGCAGCGCACCACGCACGCCTTGCAGCCAGGTAACACCCAACAGTGAGCTGGTGGAGGCCTGGCAGCGCGCGGCGCTGTGCGGGGCGGCGGCCGCGCAGTGGCTGGCGCTGCGGCTGCAGGCCTGCGCCGCCGCCGTCGTGGCCGCCGCCGCGCTGCTGGCCGTGCTGCAGCGCACCACGCACGCCTTGCAGCCAGGTAACACCCAACAGTGAGCTGGTGGAGGCCTGGCAGCGCGCGGCGCTGTGCGGGGCGGCGGCCGCGCAGTGGCTGGCGCTGCGGCTGCAGGCCTGCGCCGCCGCCGTCGTGGCCGCCGCCGCGCTGCTGGCCGTGCTGCAGCGCACCACGCACGCCTTGCAGCCAGGTAACACCCAACAGTGAGCTGGTGGAGGCCTGGCAGCGCGCGGCGCTGTGCGGGGCGGCGGCCGCGCAGTGGCTGGCGCTGCGGCTGCAGGCCTGCGCCGCCGCCGTCGTGGCCGCCGCCGCGCTGCTGGCCGTGCTGCAGCGCACCACGCACGCCTTGCAGCCAGGTAACACCCAACAGTGAGCTGGTGGAGGCCTGGCAGCGCGCGGCGCTGTGCGGGGCGGCGGCCGCGCAGTGGCTGGCGCTGCGGCTGCAGGCCTGCGCCGCCGCCGTCGTGGCCGCCGCCGCGCTGCTGGCCGTGCTGCAGCGCACCACGCACGCCTTGCAGCCAGGTAACACCCAACAGTGACCCTTACATCTGAAGTGACAATTACGTCGCCTGTGACTCGTGCAACAAGGGCCGACTTTAGGACAGTATTTACTAGAAACAGTTTTCTCTACAAGATCCGTCCCGTCCTCTTAGCATGAAGCGCTCTGCAACATATCTCCTTACTTATTAAAGTGAAACCTTTTTTCCATCGCCTCAATTTTTTTCATCCATCTATCGTGTGTTGCATTACGCCGCCCGCAGAGTGGGAATAAAGTGGCAGGCGCTCGGCAGAGCAGCCAATATGGCGGTGCCCATAGCTCGGATCAGCTCACCGTGTAGCATTTACATTCGCACTTATTCGTGCAAGTGCTCCGCGGTGTTTGTGTGTTTGTTTTCAATTATTTACCAGTCCTATTTTCCAAGTACTAAGTTAATATAAAGAACGCGATTTCAATACCCTAAAACTAAATCGAATAATTTTCTGAAAATTTTCTGTTACATGCCTAAAAAAGTTTCACTTGCTTTGTGATTTCATAAAACCACACGGTTTTTTCTTTTTGTCATTATTTTATCGCTCCAGGTGTAAAATGTAGTATGTGACACTTCATGTCACGCTGAGAACACAATAACGACGTAAAATTGTAAGAGTTGTGTCGTATTCAGGGCTGGTGGGGCTGGCGATCTCGTACGCGCTGTCCATGACGTCCATGCTGAGCAACGTGCTCGGCGCCTTCACCGAGACGGAGCGCGAGATGATCGCAGTCGAGCGCGTCGGCGAGTACATCACTCAGGTACACGACGCTCACACCGCATTACCAGGCGGCGTCTTTTTTTTACCCTGTCTCTTAGGGAATCTTCGTGAGTAGCGAGATGTTTGTTCTCTTCTAGTTCATAAAATACAGGATACAGACTCAATATTCCAGAAAAGTTTTTGAATGCCGTTGCCAACTGTCGAATATCTCAATGCTTATAATAATTAATTTTTACAGGTGGAAAGCGAAAAAATAGACGGTGATCCTCCGCCGTACGGTTGGCCGTCCCAGGGAGTCATAAGTTTTGAAGATGTTCATCTCAATTACAGGTATTTTAGAGTAAATAAAGCGAAATCTTTTGGAACGTGTACGTTTTACGGCGGTTGATCGCGCTGTTCCTTTCGTAAAGTTCGCAGAATGTGTTCATTAAGTGGGTGACAGACGGGCGAGTAAGTTCGCGTACTTACGGCTCGACGACTTTACTCGCCTGTGTGTCAGTCTAATTACGCGTACCTTTAGAGTAAAATACAGGCGAGTAAAGTCGTCGAACTGTAAGTACGCGAACTTACTCGCCCGTCTGTCTGTGTCTTTAGAGTATAGGTATGTACAGTCGGGTTATCTTCTATCTATTTAGTCATTCGTTAAAAAATATCTAAACACATACACATAGACCTTATTTTTAGTCTCATAAACTGCTTGTTTAGATTTGTAATTTTTAATCAACCAATCCCGTGATCGCAGCCGAGGCGACCGCGGGGCGGCCTTACGCGGCGTTAGCTTCACGAGCTACCCGGGCGAGAAGCTGGGCATCGTCGGGCGCACGGGCGCCGGCAAGAGCTCGCTGCTGGCGGCCGTGCTGCGCCTCGCGCCCGCCGCCTCCGGCAGGGTCCTCGTGGACGGCGTGCCGGTCGACTCCGTGCACTTACACGCGCTCAGGTCAGTAAAAGCAAGATATTATGCTCGCTCATAGCATGTTGCGTGAAATAGAAATCTTAAAAATGTATCGTCCGTGTCCCTCAGATCTCGCATCGGCATGATCCCGCAAGAGCCGTTCATCTTCTCGGGCAGCATCCGGGATAACGTGGACCCCTTGCAGCAGCACACGGACGACGAGGTTTGGCGCGTGCTGGAGCGCTGCGGGGCGGGGGCGGCGCTGCGGGCGGGAGGGGGGCTGCGCGCCGCCGCCGCGGGGCTGTCGCGCGGCCGCGCGCAGCTGCTGTGCCTGGCGCGGGCGCTGCTGCAGCGAGCCAAGGTACTGCGCTGCTGGGGCGCTGCGGGGCGGGGGCGGCGCTGCGGGCGGGAGGGGGGCTGCGCGCCGCCGCCGCGGGGCTGTCGCGCGGCCGCGCGCAGCTGCTGTGCCTGGCGCGGGCGCTGCTGCAGCGAGCCAAGGTACTGCGCTGCTGGGGCGCTGCGGGGCGGGGGCGGCGCTGCGGGCGGGAGGGGGGGCTGCGCGCCGCCGCCGCGGGGCTGTCGCGCGGCCGCGCGCAGCTGCTGTGCCTGGCGCGGGCGCTGCTGCAGCGAGCCAAGGTACTGCGCTGCTGGGGCGCTGCGGGGCGGGGGCGGCGCTGCGGGCGGGAGGGGGGCTGCGCGCCGCCGCCGCGGGGCTGTCGCGCGGCCGCGCGCAGCTGCTGTGCCTGGCGCGGGCGCTGCTGCAGCGAGCCAAGGTACTGCGCTGCGGGGCGCGTGCTCTCCCACAAGAATAAACCTGTCGCCTGTTCGTTGTTCAATTCATATTGCCATACGTGCGTGCGGTGGTCTTTTGTACCATAAGATTATGAATGGTTCCCGCTTTAACATTGTCTTTCGCCTTTCAGATCGTCCTCATAGACGAGGCCACAGCGAACCTGGACCAGGAGACCGAGCGCCTGATCCTGGACACGATCCGGCGCGCGTTCGGCGGCTCCACCGTGCTGCTGGTGGCGCACAGGGTCGTGGGCGTGCTGGAGTGCTCGCGCGTGCTGGTCGTGGGCGCCGGGAAAGTTCTAGAACTAGACACGCCGAGCGAGCTGCTCGCCGACCCCACCTCGCAGCTCTACGCGTTGGTGCACGCGCATGACCAGTGAACTGACGAGACATTAATCGCAGCCGTTTGAGGTCTGATGTATCGTAGTGGCAAACGTGTCAAAGTATATCGGAACAAAACTGCCACAGGCGAACGTGTCACAATATTTTGGCCACTGAAGGCTAGGTGCTAGTCGCCACCACTCCAATACAATGCTTCTATTTTCTTGGGTCTGTCGACAAGGTTCGTTTTTCATATGACTGTACTGAAGAAACACGAAATTTGCCTAGAGACTTTTAAGAAACTAGAAGCACTGTGCGTTGAGATATTGTACGAAGGGTTGCCATCTATCGTAGTTTCGCCGGACTTGTCTTAGTTTGGAAAGCGTTGGGCGGGGTTTGTAAGATAGCGTTCTTTTATAAGAAATTTTCTGTGTCCAAGAAAAACCCAGTCTTCGTCCGGCAGCAACTTTAGTTAAGTAATGGCAATCCTATAAGTAAATTATACACATCAAGTAGGTCTGTTTGCTAACGCAATGCTTCCACTTGGTGTGTTTATTGTCCAGCGTTCGCACGCTGGTAATCTAAGTAAAATATGAAAATTAAATGCGAAGTTTTTACTTGTGTGTTACGAGGGTGGCTCGTGATATCCGGTCTCAATTTATTTTTAATTTTAACAATTGTACAGGCATATACAACGTTGTTACCGCGCGACATAGAAAAGCATATCAAGACCAATAGTAATAACTACGATTGACATTTTCCATGCCTTATGTTGCTTTAAATTAATTATAACATTCAGTACAGTGCGAGTTAACGAGGCAGGCCTTTTTAGTATTAATTGAAACTATATTCAGTGTAATACATTCGTTTAATATTGTTTATAGATTCATTTGACGCATATGACAACAGTAAAGTCATTTTTTTTAAAGAACAATGTTGTTACCCGACGTCAAAAAAGATTGATGCTCGGCATAATGCTGTTTCAGCCACGGCGTTGGTTTTCAGCTGCAACGCTTTTTGAGTGCTACCATTTGAAGAACTGTTTGCTCAACGTATTACGAATAATAATTTGTTTTTCGTTAAAATTAAATCTTAAGGTCGCTTCGGGTGGAGATAATTGAATAAACAAAATAAGGCTAAATATTACTAGTCTTAACTTATTGTTGCTATGAGTCAAAATATTTTAAAAATATGACAGAATTAAAGTTGTAGTTGTATGCTAGTTACTAAGTAAATTACGTTCGATATTTTATCAATCTAACGACATCTTCCAAACGTATTGTAATTTTAGTTACATGACAAATTGGCTGATAGTAATATTGACTTTCTCTTTGTAGTTAATTCTATAATCATGAGTTCCGCTCGTACTATCGAACAGATTGATTCATGACCCACCTTGTAGAACCTTCTCGCAGTAAACCTGGCAATGATTTCCCTTCCCAATTAAATGTAACGTCACTATGATAATTACTTCGAAAAGGTTCCACAATGCATAAGGGATCAAATTATTCGATAGTACGTAAAAACATTTATGTATATTGAGATTCTTAGAAAGACTAGTATATTGATTGACAAATTTGTTTTCATAAGTACCTACCTCATTATTTTGTTAAAAAATGGCACTGTAAGGTCGCATTTGGGCCTCATTTTGCAGAGCGACTTCAACTAACACACCTGTGCTGTGGTGACATTTCGGAGGTGTGACGCGAATCCATCAGGCAACACATTTCTGTGTGAGGCTTGTATGTTCCTAGTCATATAAATGAAAGACTGGGTTTTAAATTTTAAGCACGGTCACGATCTAGTGTGTACATCTAGGCTAAACGGACTTACGTGCCAGAGTAACACATACATACACGTTATTTGTATATTACATATTATTTGTATTAGGTATTTAATACTTACATATATGTTTAGTTGATCAAGAAATTCCTTTACCTCCAAAAATTTCGATTTCAGTTATAAAATTAACGAGTATTATCCCTAGGGCGTGCATGATCACATTCAGCGGCGTACAGAGGATCGCTAGGTTAGGCAGCGCGTACAAATAGTTTTGCGTCACCTTCCCGCTGCCTACCTTTTATTCTGATGTAGGAACTGTCATGAAAATGGTAAAGCGCTTTATTCTTGGCGATCTATCCGGTTCGTAAGGCTGCCGGCTGTGCATACCGGATCTTGGCTGTTACGTTTAAATTCTAACATTCATCAAGGGACGCGTGGGGGATCATTCAGTTTTACCCTAGCATTGAGACCTTCAATCGCGTGGCAGGTAGAAACTTATGAAGACAAAGTCTGTCAAGTCACCTAGAGTCAATTAATTTACTCGTGAGATTTCGAATCCAGAATGATTATTAAGAAAATATATTATGTTATCTTGTCCTAATTATGAAAGACTTGTGATATTATATTTTTGTAAAGCAATAAATGTAATAAGAATATGCGATGCGTGTTTTTGAATTTTTTAGTTCACATGTTGCGCTCCTCTGGTTTCTTATACGGGTAATCTATGTAGTCGAATATTTCTTCTTCAGACGACGCTGGAACTGGCTCGCCAGGAATACCTGGCAAAGATAATGTATTTATGAATGTTCAGTTACTAAAGCCCTGTTTCATAACTCTCTGTTAAGTTTCTGATATCTTAAGTGTGATCTTCGAAACCGGCTGTTTAAAATCATAGTTGACACTTCAGATTTCTGGAACTGATGTAGGGTGATGATACCAGGGCTTGTTAACGATGCTAAATAACATCATAAAGTAATATTAGTGGTAATTTAATAGCATACCAACTTTGGTAACGATGTCAGTTTTAACATTACATATATTATTTGGTATAAGTATACATACAATACCTATTAACAACGAGCACACAGAAAAAATAAGGTTGGTTTCCAGCTTTTACCGGTATCTGTTGGATATATGTTAAAAAAATGAGTATACGAAAAAAAGCCTCCCCCTCCCCTCTATTTACCTGTGACTCCAACTGGCCTTAAAGAGTACTCGTTGAGCGTAAAGCCTTTTTCCAAAGCGTGCGCGCGCATGGTTTTGTTGAACACGTCGCTGCCGGTGAAGTATAGCACGGCGCAGTGGTACTGGTTGCTCGGTATCAACCGAATGTCAAGTCGCCGAGCCGGAAGCTCTCCAGAGAGGCGGCAAACACCCTTAAAATAAGCGATGAATTGAATAAAATAGTTTTTTATGCTTAAAAGACAGCTGAGGAGTGAAATTCCCTGTCAGCATGTGTTCCCTGAACGCTAAAATGTGGCCGTTTTCGTATCAAGGGCGAATTGACAGTTATTAGACAAGCGTGCTTCATCCCAGATTACATCTTCGCTTACCATACTATCAGGTGTGATTGTGATCAAACGCATACCTATTATGCATAAAAATGCATGAAGTCTGATGGTAAGCGAAGATGTGATCTAGGGTGGAGTACATTTGCCTAGTAGTAACACTGCTGTGCGATTTAGGCCCTCATACCGAGAAAAAGTCCCGTTTAGTGAGGCCGGTTTAAACTATGCCTTAGCGGCCCTACACTTAGTTTTGCCAAACAAACTAATTAGATGTTCACAGGAGCTCACGTCAAGCCGTAGTTGAGACCTCACTGGCCACAGTTTGCCGTCTTGACGTTGTTTGGTCTTACTTTGGACATAGTAATTTTATACGCGGAGGAACTAAATAGTCATGTTTCGAACGACTTTGAGGTCCTTACTCAAGAGCATGCGAGTGTAGCTCAAAGAGCTCTTCATGCCAAAATAAGCCGAAACAGCCCTGGGTGATCTTTGAGAAAATGCCATGCGTGCTACCTAGCATTGATCTTTAGTTACTTTTATAAAGAACAAAAATTAACTTACCATGAATTTAGTATCTCCCAGAGATATGGTGTCAGTCACCAAACCACTTAGTGTGTCAACAATTTTCTTCAGTAATTGCTCATTATGTTTCTTCTTGCCGCCAGATTCTTGGACTAATGGATGAGTTACTAAAGCGTCTATGTCACCACTTTCTTCTTTGCCACGTCTAAAAATAATAATAAGCTTGAGTACTACAAAAAAAACGCAGAATAGTCACAAGCAAAATTTTCAATGTTTATTACCTGTAACTTCCACAGATTGTGACCGTAAACTGAGAATCTGAACCGACTATAGCCCCTCTCAGTTTCTTTTCGATTTCCTGAATCTCAGATCTTGGTATTTTCTTTTCAAAATCTTCAAAGTACCTGTAGGCAAAAAAGCATTAGGAGAAAAGTGTGTGAATTAATATGGCGCCTGAGATTATGTCTGGCAAACTACCTATTTAACGCATGCTTTTATACAAACGAGCACGTGGCGGCGTGCATTATTTGACGGTCAGCAATCATGAGTCCCCATGGACATTCGCAACACCGGAGCGTTGCAGGTGCGTTGCCAGCCTAGAGGGTTAAGATTTAGTGGAGTAACTTCATCGGCTGTTTTAGTTACCAATCCGAAATACAGCAACGCAAGCACTGCTGCTTGGCGAGGATTAGCGAATGTTTAATGAATACAAATTGTAAAAATGTACAGTTTAACTTCATTTTATTAGTTACATTAAAATGGTTAATGTGCAGAATGTGCTTAGGTATACGATGTTTTGCTCGCTTAACGTTGGCGCAATTAACATAGTATAGGCTCGAGGTGAAAAAATATTTTAATTTTCATATGAGTGACTTACTTTAATCCAATTAGCTGGTGATGTGTCAATTTGTTCTGATTGTTTCTTAAGTCCTCAATGCTCTTTATACCGCCCCTCACTAAGTCAGCGGCTTTGACGGGACCAATACCCGAAACTCGGGTTAGTAAAGTAATAGCCTGAGCTTCTTCATCTTGAAGAATATTCTCAAGCTTTGTCAGTTTCCCAGTTTGAAGGAACTCATCGATTTTCTTAGCAATTTTCTCCCCAATTCCTTTTAACTTTTTAGCTTCATCTCCAGATGCAATTCTTTTTTCGAGTGAAGCTAAAACACTGGCCGCTTTTCTATAGGCATTGTACTTGTGAATGTTGCGGCTAACGTTTTTCTCATATTCTGCTAATTCCATAAGAAAGTCACAAAAATCACCGTTTAAGTTGTCATTCCCCGAAGGATTCTTGCGTTTACTCATGATATGTGTAAAATGATAACTTCAAACTTTGACTTTTCGCGGTCTTTTTATGCAGTTGGATATTCTGATTTATATATTATGGCGGGCGGATGTCGGATTCCGTCGTTCGTTAGCAAATGACAGTGAAAGATTTTGAGGTTGTTTTGGCCAATTGTTATTATTGTTGAAAATATATACGAGAAATAAATTTTAATAAAATATGTGTTGCGATGTCAACACAACTAATTGTGTAGTTTGTATAAAAGCTAGTGAAATACCTGTGACTACTGTGCGTCAAAAAGAAAGTCTTCGATATGGATAATGTATCAGAAAAACTGTCGCAGTATTTTGGACACCGTAAGTTTAAAAGTGAACTTCAGGAGAGAGCTGTGAGAGCAATAGCAAGAGGTAAGCCATAAAAACTGTAAATTATCTATAACGTGTATTATTGTACAAATAAACATTAAACATAACACGCAATAATTTTATGCTGCTATATTTGGTAAGAATACAATGATCTTGTATTGAACGAGAGCAATCACACTGTAAAATAGTCGCGTTATAACAGTGCTGCCAAATTTGAAATTAGAATCTATGACGACAACGTCGCACTTTCTTAAAGAGATTGTATTTTTGTTTGGTTTAGTATTAAGCATGTTTTTACAATGTTTAAAAGGATGAATAAAAAAATTATTGCTAAGCTCGTAAACATTTTTTTTTCGCTAATAATATTATCACCTGTTTTTCTTCACTCTGAATTCACTAAGAATTACCAAATTACCATCTGATGGTATAGTATGAAATTTCTTTTTTTATGTATTTCACAGTTATACTAAAGTTTTTTGTTGATTTGTGATATACTCATGCTATAATAATATTGTGGCTACAATACTTAATTCACATATTTATATTTTGAGGCCAGACTAAATGTTTATGACTTATGAGATACAATTTAATTTTTACTTCTAAAGGGAACACAGTTTTACCCTATGGACCATCTGCAGTGTTCTGTACTTTTACAGGTGTCCATGATGTATATGTATCGATGCCCACGGGATCGGGGAAGTCCCTGTGCTTCCAACTGCCTGCAATGTTGCAGGACAACAAGGTGGCGATTGTGTTCTCCCCACTACTGGCCCTTATCAAGGATCAAATTGATCACCTGACTAAGTACAAAATCACAGCAGAATCCATCAACTCCAAAATGTCCACAAAAGACAGAGAAAGAGTCTTGAATGACTTAAGAAGTATGAAACCCAACACAAGGTTCCTGTATGTGACACCTGAACAGGCTGCTACAGGAACTTTTAAGTCTTTGATAGAGCACCTTATTAAGTACAGGAAGGTGTCATATATTGTTGTTGATGAAGCGCACTGTGTCAGTGAGTGGGGACATGACTTTCGCCCAGATTATCTGAAATTAGGTGACTTAAGAGAGCAATACAAAACAGTGCCATGGGTTGCACTGACTGCAACGGCTAGTGCTGAAGTCACCAAAGACATACTGTCGAATCTCAAGCTGCTTACTCCTGTGGCCCAATTCAAAACTCCAAGTTTTAGGAAGAATTTGTTTTACGATGTTGTCTATCAAAATTGCATAGATGATGAAATTGATCATTTGACTGAGTTTTTGAAGAAGAGTTTGAAGGAAGAGGAGAATGTTAAATTAGTAAGCATAAAATTAAATTAAATTATGCAATAAAAATATCAAGCAACATCCATTAAACAGTTGTTTTAAAAATACATGTACATGGTTAAGGGCCTTAATTAAAACAAAAGGTAATTGACTACTTTGTGTTATGACTTTTTTACCCTTATTGCAATGGCATATAGGTGGAACGGTCGTAACACAAAGGAATCAAATAATTTTTGTTGTGATTAAGGCCTTAACTATGCACATTTTTTAGAAAACGACTAAAACTTTTGTTTATAGCTGATAACATTTATTTTGTTTTATTTTAGAAAGACAAGAATGCTGTTATAGTTTATTGTAGAACACGAGATCAAACTGAAGAATTGGCGCACATGTTGAATAAAAAGGGTTTACCATCATTGCCTTATCATGGAGGTGTGTATTTCAGGTATCTTAGATACGAAAAAAAAACATTGCTAAAATTGGCCAAATACCTTTTTATTTACTGAAATTGACATAAAAATTATGTAAAACTTTCATCTGTAATCCTATGTCTCTGAACAAGCAAATGTTGCATTCAGAGAATCAATAAATTTACTAAGCTATAGTACATTCCGCAAGCTCTTACAATCCCAATCGGGTTCGTCTTGCTGTCTCTCTGACGCCTATGGCACCGGAAACTCGAGTGACATTGTAAGAGCTCACAGACTAAGACTGTTTGTCTGTAGGCATGAAGGCGAATGATCGCGTGTCGACGCAGGAGCGCTGGTCGCGCGGCGAGGTGGCGTGCGTATGCGCCACGGTGTCGTTCGGCATGGGCGTGGACAAGGCCGGCGTGCGCGCCGTGGCGCACTGGGGGCTCGCGCAGAATGTGGCCGCCTACTACCAGGTTACTTTGCGTTACCTAATTTATTCTCCATAGCTATAGCCAGTTTTTTTCTAGAATAACTGAGACTAATCCAGCTCAGTCATCTGTCTTGATAGATAGATTTTCATGTTGATTGTACATTTTCAAAAATTTGTGAATAAAGTGAATGTGCTTACTTTGCTTTACCTAATTACTTATTTTTAGAAATGACAATACAAGAATCAGTCATTTCATTATTTTATTACACTAATATACTGACTATTTAATCTTGACAGTTACAAAGAAATAGTATCAGTACATTTGGCCTCTGGCACCAAACAGAAATAGGTACTCATTTATTTTGTTTTTTTCCAATAGATACAATCGATACACGTAGATACAAAACAAGGGGAAATACAATAATAAATGACTATTGACATGTGCGCCAAAAAAAAAAAAAGTATCAGTACTGCCCATGCCTCGTCAAAAGATAATTTAATTCACAAACTGTTAACGTCATGTGTCGTCATAAACAGAAATTTCAATGACATTTGTATCTAAGTACTTATAAATTACAAATTTGTTATTTAAATATCTGACTACAAATTAGATAGAACTTAGTTTTGACCTTCTGCAAGAGAAATCAAAGCAACTTTGAATGAAGTTTTATACATAATTTTCAAAATTTTAGAAATGGAATAATTTAAAAGCCTATAATTTGAAATGGAAAACTACTGAGACTCGGACATCATTACTGCACTAAGTCGGATTACTCACTTATTAAAACACACGTTCTAGCCGATAGTAATCTGGTTTAGAGTAGTAATTAAGTGTTATATGCTTATAAATACTGTCCAGTCAAGGTTTTTCGACTGGCATGAATTTCCATTCTAATGAGTTCATATTGTATTGTAATTTGTAACTCTACATAAAAAAAGTGTTGCACTACAGGGAAATTAATCGACATTCTAGAAAATTTGAACTGCTAATACTGGGATGGGATTCTCCAATTACAGACTTATTGCATTTTTTCTCCAGGAATCTGGTCGTGCGGGGCGCGACGGCAAGTCAGCTTACTGCCGCATATACTACTGCCTCAGCGAACGGAACGCGGTCAGCTTTCTGCTCAAGACTGAGCTGGCTCGCGCTAAGACCCCCGAACAGAAACAGCGCTGCAAGAATGCGTGCAAAAGCTTTGATGTCATGGTCAAATACTGCGAGGAAGTCAAGTGAGTCTTCTTATCATAAAACTTCTTATTGTAAAAGAGTTCAAGTTAGGTGAGTTTGCTTTCAAAATGAATCATTTGACCTAGACAGCTGAATTTTAAGTAATAGGCTGTATGAACAATACGCAGGATTTTTTGAAATTCGACTCCTAAGGGGGTAGATTTGGGCAACAGCTCTTATTCAATGAACAAAATAATTTGTACCTTGCTTTGAAAATGATCCCATAGAGGGATCAAAACGTGGAAGTGTTTATGTGGTGTAAGGGATAATTCAGTTTGTGGCATTTATATGTGTTTTATGTGGCAGTAGTGGAGGGAAGGATTACATGAAAAACATATATATTTCGCATAGGCTTGGTTGTCTTAGTAGCGGAGTAGCGAGGTAACTATTTTTTGTTCATTAAATGGACCTCCGCAAAGTTACGCCTGATTCAATAAATCAGCTCTTATTAAACTTCAAAGATGTTCTAAAGCGATAGCTCGTCCCTCAGGTGTCGGCACAAAACGTTCGCGGAGTTCTTCGGCGAGGAGAGCCCGGCGTGCTCGGCGCGCTGCGACGTGTGCGCGGACGCGCGCGGCGTGCGGCGCGCGCTCGACCAGCACCAGCGCCGCGCCATGTGCGCGCGCCTGCAGGGCGGCCTCGTGTCCTGCGCCGTCGAGCCCGGCCAGCTCTACGGGGACGGCCGGCCCGGCCAGCAGAGGTACTGCGACGTGACACGCCGCGCTCGACCAGCACCAGCAGGCGGTTTTATGTTCTACTCGAGGAAATAAAATGAGAGCAAATCGCATATCAGTTTTACGCCCTTAATCCAGCCCGAGTGTACTTTAACTATAGTGTAATTAACAGTCTTGTTCCTTAGAGAGATGGAGGCCTACGCTGGTGAGGACAGCGGTTCCGACGGCGAAGGCAGCCGCCGGCGCGTGGCGCAAGAAACCCGCGACCTCATACTGAAAGAGTTCGCCAGCCGCAAGAAAAATGTATCCAAAGACCGGAGGGGCAGCGACGACTCGCAGTCCGCTAAGTTTTCCAAATGCTTGGCTGCTGAAAGTACTGGCACAAAGGTTGGTTAAATTGGAATTTTGCTTTTTATTTTGTATAAAGTCTGTCCAGATAGCTTCCTCTTTTTTGCCACTAATCGGCCGCTCTTTTACTGTTTGGGCTGAAGTGTAGTACAGAAGGAATAATTAGTGGCGCAAGGCCAATCTTATTTCTCGAGGTTCTGCAATCATTTTGGTATTGCCATTATTTACTGCCGTTAAAAAGCATTATTGCAAGACGATCAATAAAATAACAAACTTAAGGCGGTCTTGGGTAAAGCCGCGGAGCATTGTAACTGTCGTATTTTTGCTTTGCTTCACAACATGCGCGAGTGGTCGTCTTCGTAACAAAGTAATTTGTCATTTATTTACGCAATTAATGAGATCAATTACGCAAAGACGCGCGGCTCAGAGCTCTCGCAGTCTTACGCTGACATTAAGCGTAAATTCTATCCATAATTAACATTGCTGAGTTAGCTTATGTCGTGCAAACTGTGTAAATTATTCCAGGTCACAGGTTTGACAATAGCCACCCGCGAAAGTCACCTCTCTTTAATCAAAGACGCGCTGACTACGAATCTGTCGCGCATGAAAGGCGTGGAGGAGCCTGACAAGCCACTGTCGCGGCTGGACGTGGAACAGTGCGCAGCTGACATGGAGTACGAGGCCTTCTCCGCGTCTACCGTCATCAGCCTGTACAGGCGGGCTATTGTCAAGATGGTAAAGACGCATTGTTAATTTTCACCTCACTCGAGGACGAATAAACCGCATAAAGCTATAGAACAATTTTATTTGATTAACTGATTTTGTAATTGAAACAATGATAATGACTTTCCATCGTAAGCACAAAAGTAACTAATGACGTATTTTCTTAATGTAGTAATTTACTTAATTGCATAACATTGCATTGTAGATATCAGCGATTAAAGCGCACGACAGTCTCTATCCGGTGCTCAAACATTATGAACCAAAAAAACGCAATACTCTGAAAGAATTCGTGAAGGAGTTTGAAGAATCCAAGAAATCTTCACAACTGGGTGGTTTTATAACAGCAGCGGAATTAGAGAGAGGTATGTATAAAAATGACAGCTAAACTTTCTAGAGTAGACCAATAACGATCTATGACTTTTTTTTTTCTTAATAGCTAAACCCAATCATTTTAAAATAATTCATTTGTGCCGATTTGATCGCTTTGAATTGTGCCGCGATGTTCTAGTGTGCGAATCAGATGCACGCGTGAGATAAAGCATTAATCCGTTTTGCGCCTGCCTCAGACACAGTCATTGATCTATTTAGTTACTCAATAATTTATAATGGCTTAATTTGTATTTTTTTTCATAGAAACGAAGAACCAAGAAAGGCCCCTTTCAAAAGCAGACAAAGAGACAAAGAGAAAAGCAAACTCATTTAAAAGAGACCCACTTTCGCAAACAAAGTTGCAAAGTTTCTTTACAAAAGCATCTCGAGAATCTCGTAGTAGCATGTCGAATGAAAGCGACGAAGATGCCTTAGTCATAGATGATAATGAAGATACTGGTGATGATACTCTAAAATTAGAGGATGTAGATAAATTAGACCTTAAGGAAAATGTCATAAGCAATAACGACACCACGTTGAAACTAGAAGCAGTGTCCGAGACAGAAGATAACAATGACGTGGATAATGATTCCAAACATGACGTGAAAAAAGAAAAAACAAATATGAAAACATTTGTGATTAATATAACATTACAAGGTGTACCTAGCAAGGAAAAGCATGACGGTAACAAAAGCAATAAAGAATCGCCTTCAAAGCACTCTATAAGCAAAAACAGTAAGGACGTGTCGAAAAGTAGCCAGTCAGATACAAAAACTAAAGGCAAAAAAGACATAAAAGTCACGGATTTGAAATCTCCAAGTAAATCACCGAAACCAGCCAAAAGAAAAATTAAAGACTTATTTGGAGAATCTTCAGATAGTAATACAGAAGAGCCAGACGCTAAAAAGATTACAACTGACGACAGCAGAGTGAGGCACAGTAAGAAATCATCAGAAAGTGATGGAGCAAAGCAAGAACCTAAAAAACACAATTCTGAAGATCGAAGAAAAAGGCATTCTAAGAAACATGGTGATATTAGAAAATCGACAGAAAGTGATAGAGACAAGCAGGACGCTAAAAAAGTAAAAACAGAAGATCGAAAAAAACAGCACAATAAGAAACTCGATGATGTTGGGAAATCTACGGAAAATGATATAGAAAAGCAAGAAATTAAAAAGACCAAAATTAACGATCGGAGTAAAAGACACAGTAAGCATCACGATGATGATGGAGATTCATCAGGAAGTGAAAAAGAAAGACCGGACGCTAAAAAGATCAACTCCGAAGATCGAATAAATAGGCACAGTAAGAAACATGATGACAAAAAACACCATAAAAAGACTGAACATTCGCAAGTAAAAGTAGAGGAACTTGCGCAAAATCATGCAAGTCCTATGCAGAGAGACAACTTAGACAGTGAATCAGAAAACGAGCTGGTCATTGATGAAAATATTAATTCCAACTCTGACAACAAAGGAGTAAACAGTTTTGCCGATACCTCCTCTCAAGACCAATCTTCAGCAATAATAAACAGTTCTGACTCTGTTATACTAGAAGAAGAAGACGTGAAACTAGACAAAGCACATCAGTTGAGCAAAGAAGCTGATAAAGTATTACAAGCACTGAAGATGTTCGCGGAAAACCCACCGGAACCAGTGGTGGTCGCAGAAAAACCAGCTAAAGCAGAAAAACCTGTAAAAGTAGAAAAACCGTCTAAAGTAGAGAAACCTGCTAAAGAATCAAGCGACTCTGCAAAATCATCACACTCTCATCACAAACATAAGCACGATCACTCTAAAGATAAGGTTAAGTTAAGTTTAAATCGGTCCAAGGAACATAGACATAATAAAGAGCGACACAGAGAAAAAGTTAGTAATCCAGAGATACAAAAGAGTGACAAAAGAGTTGTTAAAGAAGAAAAGAAAGAGAAGGTCGATGTGGCGGGATTGGTAGTCAAACTACTGATGCCGTATTACAAAAAGAAGAAGATAGATAATCGAGATCTCTTTAAGATAACAGCTCGACACATCGTGCATCAGCTGATTGCCATTCAAGTCACAGGTAAATACAATTATTGATAGATATAAATGTTTTTACTTATCTTTACATGTCTGGTAGCAGTGGTAGCTGATTGAATCAAACCAAGATAAAAGTTAATCCAGCATTATCAGTCTGGTAAGGCATGTCCTAAATGAATAAGGGTGATTCTTTAGAATTTTTTTAACTTAATACTTAGATTGACAATTACATAATACTTAGTACCTAATATTGACTCGTATACCTTATAACTAATCGTATACTTTTAACTTATTAAATTACTAGGTAAATTGAATTTATAATTGAATGTGTAGTTTAGACATTTTAATTTTATTGTTTTCTAATAGTATTAATTAAATTATATACAATTTGACTGCTTGATGTTAGGGCAAAACACTTCACGCGCCTCAAATGGCTGAATATATTAAGGGACTGATACTTGCTTACAATACCATCTATATAACCATATTGTTCTTGTGAATAAATGATTGATGGATTGATTTGCAAATGGGCTAAAGGAAAAATTAAAGACTCCGAAAGTAGAAATTCGAATTTCCCATCTTGCCGTTCCCGTCACACAAATAGTATTTAAGAAGAGTCAGAGGGACGGTATGATAGGAACTGCGAACTTATCTGTAGACCCCTTGTTGAATCGGGACCCTCTATGAATCATTTTTACAATTCTACTGACAATCAAGAATGTTTAAAAAAAATTGCTCTATAATTATATGTAATACACAAACGGATAACTCCTGCATAAAAGTCGAGTGATTCCTTTCAAACATGTTTCGACATGTGACATGTTGTGTTCGTTTCGCTGCCACTGGGGCGAGCGCTCTAAGAGGAAGGACAACGAACTTGTCCGATACATGTCCAGCATCACTACTTTCATACGTGTGTTGCCCGTTTGCGTAATTATGATGGTGTCCCACGGTAGTTTTTTGTTGAAAATTGTTCCAGTATAATGTATATTTCTTCATTACGTAGAAAGTAAACTTTTCTTTGATTACCGTTTGTTTATTTTTTCCAGAGGAAGCAGCAATCGACATGTTACTGAAGAAAGCGTTCAGTAAGGAAATAAAAATCGAAAAGGAAAGTGACTTGGCAGTTAAGTTAAATTTGAGCGAATGAGTTAGATATGGTTTGTTGTGCCTTTTTAAAGTGTTTTATTTATTAACTGTTGGGATCGTGTGATTATTCCCAGTAACATATAATTATTCTTATATGCGGTTTGATTTTTTTTTATAGTAGGTATGTTATGTGTAAATATAAAGCTTTATTTGTTATCCTTAACGGTTTATTATATTAAATCAATCTTGTTTCTCTAAACTGGAGTAGTTATTTAAATTGTGGTTTAAGTAATCAATATCAATGATTTTCAATTTGTAATAAGTAAACGTTGAATATATTGCATACACTACGATAAATTAAAAAAAGTGCTACTTGTACCTAAGCTCAAAGTATAATTTAATCCAAAACTTACAAATTTTTTACATGTTACATACAATTATTTCATTAGACAATAGTCAAAATGAGACTGCCGTTCAACATTGCGTATTCTTCGCAACACATGCAAACCTGGGACTATTTGGCAATAAATGTCATACTGATTTACTTCTTTAACAGGCATTCGACATGTCACTGTGGTAGTTATTTTGAGAAAACCACAGTCGCTCATGAAGTCATGACTTAAATGGTGCATTTAATTTTGATCGCGGTCCCAAAATGTTCCTTTCAACCTATAAATTTTCACTCTACAAACTTTTTTTCCTTTCGACCAGTTTGAGAGGTAGTCCATTCAAGATAGACTGGGTGACTGTGGCCGTAGGGCTTGAGATGGGGTGGCGCAACGAGTTCTTGCTGGGTTCCACGGAAAAGCTGCTCAGCAGCGCTGCCAACCCCGCCAGCGACTGCATGTGGCCTAGCCTTTCACCTGCGTAAAAAAAGGAATATTCATAATATGGGCCCATAACCTGTTGGAAATGAAAGTGGTATAGACAGAAGGGCCTATTTGCTGTAAGAGCCTAAGTAGGCTTCCCAAGAAAGTGAATGTATTTAGGGTTCGACTTATTGGAAGGAGAAGTGATGTTCCTTGTCATAAAAAAAATAAAAGGACCATAGATAAGTGTATGACTGCGGCTGCGTTCAATTTGTGTAGCCCATTAAGCATGAATATATTGAAGCACTTACCTATACAAGCTCTGGGCCCCAAACCAAAAGGCAAGTATGCAAATTTATGGAACGTGGCATTGTCCGGATGGAATCGCTCAGGGATGAATTTTTCAGGCTCCTCAAAATGCTTTTCGTCATTCTGCAGCCCTTGCACCGGGATAATTATGTTCACATCTTTCTCAATTACTAAGTCGGAGTCCGGAACTTTGTAGGCTTTCTCGCATCTTCTTTTCAGGAAACCCAGGGAAGGGAAAATTCGCATACCTTCTCTGCAATCAAACCAACATAAAACTTCGAAGTAAGTACGCACATTTACAGTTTAGATATCACTATAAGCATGGTAAATAGAAAATATTGATTATCTAATAAAACTAAAGTCTGAGGATTTTACTTACTTGAAACACATTTCCAAATATTTCATCTCAGTGATAGCGTCATAGCACAGTTTGTTGTCATACCGGCTGAGCACTCTGTCGATTTCCTCGTGGCAGAGGCGCTGCGCCTCCGGGTGGAAGGCCAGTTGGTGCAGCGTGAAGCTCGTCGCCGACGACGACGTCTCAAAACCCGCCGCGAAAAACAAAAACAGCTGCCCCACCATCATGAAGTCGTCCAACTCCAACTCCGCACTCGACGGCGTACCGTCCTCATTTATCTTCTCTATAGACTCTACCGAAACCTTTCCCTTCTGCTTTAACTCCATCAACTGATCTATAAAGTCATTCCTCCCTGACGGCTTAAAGTTCCTGTCTTTCATCACGCCTTTCATGATAGTCATGATGTTGTCTTCGATCATGGGCACGAAGAACTTTAAATCTTTAAAGAGATTGGGGAACATCATCTTTGCCATATTTCTTAGCGCATCCGTTTTTGTGATGGTGAATATCCTTTTTCCCATTTGACGGAATATGGAGTTTTCATCGTTGATGGCCTCGCCCTCGACGCCGAAGCCGACGGCGCCGATGAAGTCGGTAGTGAATCGCGCCATTAGGTCGCGCACGTCCACTTCGGCTCCGCTCTGCGCCGCGTTTCTCGCGAGATCCTGCAGCTTCTCAGCTGTTCCCACAATCAAAGGAAACATCGCCTTTAGCTTACTGGTCGTAAACGCCGGAGTCATTCTCTGCCTGAGCAGCCTCCAGAGATCTCCTTCGGCGAAAAATAAGTTTCTCAGTACTGGTTCTATGACAGTCTTGTGGGGAAGGATAGCCCTCGAATAGAAGTGATAAAAGTCGGTCGCCATTATATTTTTAATGAGTTCGGGGTCCCGAATAACTAGGGTCGGCTTGGTCGCAAGGAATATGCCGATATATTTCTCATTTGGGTATTTCTTATAAAGTTTCTCGAAAAAAACCGCTGCACTGGTCCGTTGCAAGTATACCGGCATAAAATTGCCGAAGTAAGGTATAGGCTTTTCATACGGGACACCTCTTTTCTCCCAGTGATCAAAATTCATTGTACCGTAAATGTACAGAAGAACTAGAACCACCACTGCAATACCCAAGACGAAGAACATGGTCACTTATTTTATTAATTAGTATTGACCGAATAACACGCACTTATATATTGACTCTGATTAGACTCGTTCTTGTATTTATAGCAACGTCAATATTATTATCTTTTGCGTTTGTTATCTTTCAAAGTAGGTACGACAACAGCTCGCGCTTTATATGTTTTATCAATTATTATTACCTCGTTTCTTGGAACGAAACGAGCAATGGAATGTAATGTTTATTTATTTATGCAACACCCTTGAATTCTTTTCGTGTTGCCAGTTTGTTTCATTCCAACATTTTCATGAAGTTATATCCAACAATGTAATCGAGTGCATTTTTTTTTGTCAGCCGTATTTAGAAAGTGTAACACCCCATCGTTAATGTGATGCAGCAAGTTTAAAAAGCTACCTCACACGAAGTTGATCTTACATGAGCAAAAGTCACCGCAAACTTCCTGTTTTTTTGCAACCGGTTACACTTCGACCAGCCAAGATAACGCTTATGACAGCATCAGGATGTTAAAAATTGATAGTCGACAGGGAATTAGTTACCATTGGGTTATTATGCCTTGTTGTTATTAAGCCACGCACAATTTAGGGTTTCGTATTTGTTTTCGTACATATAAAACTATTTTGATAAAACACCGGAATTTCGCGAACTAAATAAATGAATTTATTTTTTAGATTAGCGTGAGTCGCGAGCGTATGCCTTAGACGTTCTTAGTATTCTTACACCTCTCATGATCATCGCTTGGGTCATTGAACGTGCAGCTGCCGCGACCTTCAGCCGGTGTGAGCTGGGAGTTTACTCCGAAATTATTCGTACCATCCCTCTCATTCTAAACGCCGTAAGTGGAAGTAAGACAGCAGGATTCGAATGACGAATTAGGGAGTATAAGATCTCGGAGCGATCTTTAATGATTGTGCGAATCGACGCGCCATTAAAGATATGCATATTTTATTGTTTTTATTAACGTCCCGATCACGAATAACAGCGATTGGTGGTGTGGCTAGCGTTTTTATTATTTTACGTCGCTAGGGGCCGTAAGTAGCAATCACCGCCCGCTACGTGAACGGAAATTTCTACTTCCTGGCCAAGTACGTAAAACTGTGTAACATATCCCGGGCGGTGATTAAGAAAACCTCAGGCCGCATGTTTATCGCACTCTCCTTTGGCTCGTGCGACAAATTCTTGCAATCTGAGACATTTTATATTTCACCACTCTTGGAATGTATAATGTACTAAACACGCTGTTTATTAGTTCCACCTGTTTGTAAGAAAATAACTATTTCATGGAATCTAAGGAAGCTAATTTAACCCACTTATTTTTTTTATACATATTTTTTTTTTATATGAATATTAGGAAGGCAAACGAGCAAGTGGGTCACCTGATGGTAACTGATCACCACTGCCCATAGACACCCGCAACCCCGGAGGGATTGCAGATGCGTTGCCAACCTAGAGGACTGAGATGAAATGCCTCTTGTGCCCGTAATTTCCCCGGCTGTCTTACTCTCCACACCGGAACACAGCAGCCTCCAAGCAAGCAAGTTATTCTTGCTGAATATTTGTATGATTTTGATTATATTAACAAGTACTTTACGGGCAGCGGTGATCTTACTACCAGGTGAAGGGTGAAGAGACCCGCTCGTTTTCTTTGCTTATTGATAAAAAATGACTACAGAACCCGTTAACGTAGTTCTAAATAATTTCTTGACCTTTCGTACTTTCCTGAATTTTTCGCGGCCGGGTGAACTCGCTGATATAACGCTATCTAATCAAAAACAGGATTCGCTGTTGCGTGAATTGCATTTATGCTACTCATGAAGTGTCGTCACGTATTCATATGAATGATAAGCATTGTACAAGAAAAGTTGAGGGTACTCTCAAGCCAGTCAACCGAATAGCAGATGCTTATTAGATCAGAATGCTAAGTGTAGGTTTTCGGTCACAAAATCCGTGTCGAACGCGTTTGGCTTAAAATGTCAAATACTATGATAACAGTTAGTTCCCGTTTCGCTCCGCTTGTAGCGCTGCGAATTTTTCCATAGTAACTGAGACGTTGGCGTGAACGCGTTCGAGACGTTTTTATATGCGAAAACTTACACTAGAGGCTCAGAACTTTTGTTTTAAAAGTATATCACTCACTCATTGAGCGTTTACGTACGGTGCGGTATTTAAAAAGATCTTCGGGTCTTGCTGTCTTATTCACTCTTATAGGTTTCATACTTGAATCAGCCGATCGTACCCGAAACCGTAATGTCGTTCTAGGAGTTCTTATATTGAAAGCTCAATCGTGATAAAAATGCAGTAAGTAATTTGTAATAGAAACAACAAATAATTATTAAAAATTTATATATATTTTTTGTAAATACATAACATTTATTCTTAGAATACCTCTTATCCTCTCTATAATCTTTCCTACTTGCATTTATTTCCGTTAAAAGACGGACATGATTTAACCTTTTATTGATTTAACAGTATAGAGCTTACTTTAATACGCCTACTTAATCGGATTCGAGACTAATAATAAAAAAAAACGTAATACAAACTGACAACATAATAAGTTGGTTTTATTATGTACTTGTTTAAAAAATATTAGGAGGCCCCTGTACAAGAACGTCACTCACACAGTGACAAGTGACATTACTTCGATCAAACCATTCGTGCCAGCTCTTGTGAATCGACCTGTACCTTGCCAGGAATAAAGACGTGACTTATGTAATTGATTAAATTAAATTGTGTACCAGAGGTGTCTCTAGTCCATGTAGCGCCCGTGAGCATTACCCTAGCGTCCCCTAGGACCGCTGCGGTCAACGCACACCCTGCACCATACGCAAAGACGCATCTGTAGTGTACTGTGTAGGGAACAGTTGCGTGCGCGGGGTCTATATCCTGAGCGCGCGCTTCCTGGGCGGGCCGTGTGCGCGCGGCGCGCGGCGGCGCGGCGCCCGCGGCGTGTCGGGCTCGGGCGGCGCGGACGCCGTGACCAGGTTGCGCGCGTTGCCGAACGGGGACTCCATCCCGATCGTCTCCTGGAACATCCGGATACGCTCCACCATGTCCTCGTCGTTCTCTATCAGCTCTTCGATCTGAAAGTGAGATGATTGCGTGTGTGTCGTCGCTTAAAGTACGTAGCGATTGCAATATAAAAATATTATAAAGTTTTCATACAGCTCGGTTCCCTAACTTATTTATTACGCGTCCCCTTTCTAAAATAAACATATACTAGCCCAGATAGTAAATTTTACGTTGCTATCAAAACATAAAGACAGAATTTTATAAACTTTGAATTCAACATTTGGGTTTAAAATTCGAATTTATTGTAAACTAGCTTCTGCCCGCGACTTCGTTGTCTATTAAAAAAAACCGCAATAAAATCCGTTGCGTAGTTTAAAGATCTAAGCATACATAGGGACAGACAGACAGGCAGCGGAAAGCGACTTTGTTTTATATTATGTAGTGATTAACAAGTTTTTATGTATAGTCGAGTACTCAAATATCTAATCAGCCAACTGTTCAAAAATATCTAAACAATTTTCTTATGTAACTGAAAATAAGGTCTGTGTAGACATTTTTGAACGGTCTGCTGTATATATATTGGAGAACTCGACTGTAATACCGTAGGCCCGACCGTAGCGTATAAAAGCGAGTAATGTGTAAATATTATTAAACAATAAATTACCGTGGTTGTCAGCAAATGAAGAATTTAAGTGAAAACGCGTATTCCTTGACATGGACTAGAGTAGACGGTCAAATAATTTCGTGATATATGGCTTTAGTTTTAGTTTAAGGACATTGACCTCCTGCCTGTAGTCGGTCAGCAGGTCGGTGGCGATGCGCACCAGGTACGCGGCGACCTGGCCGCCGCCGCCGCGCACGCGCGCGTACAGCCTCAGCACCGCAGGCACCAGCACCTCTGCCACTGTCCGCTTCATTTTCTACAATACACACACAAAATGAATAAATAGCTACGGTTATAGATACTATATATTTCGCAGTATACAGGCTGAAAAAATGGGTCTAGAGGAAAAGTATCCTAAACAGTGAAGACAACAAAATTTCGCTGAAAGTAGAATTAATTATATTAAAATAATACACAAAGCGTTTTAAAAATTGTTCTGGAATACTAAAGCAGGTGGTTAGGATAGTTTGATGGAACACTCCTTTAAAGTTTATTCGTCGTAATTCATCATTCAAACTAGAGATCTTTTCACGCCTTACAATTTAAGCATCGACCAAACATTTGTCAACCACAATAAGAATCGTAAACAACTGTTACAGCAGCGTCCAACCAAAGTAACTCATTAACCTGTGCAATATTCCGAAATAATGTGAAGACACTATATTTATGAAATTTTTGCTGTAAATTTTTACGGTCTTCTTTTATTTTAAACTAGCTTCTGCCCGCGACTTCGTCTGCGTAGAATTTTACATATAAACCTTGCTTCTGAATCACTCTATCTATTAAAAAAAACCGCATCAAAATCCGTTGCGTAGTTTTAAATATCTAAGCATACATAGGGACAGATAGACAGACAGCGGAAAGCGACTTTGATTTATTACTATGTAGTGACTATTAATTATGTTAGTAAATGGGATGTACGAGACAGGCAGTGCGAAAATATATTTTTTTTTACATAAAAAATTCTAATCGTAGTCTCTGTTCACTAAAAGTCCGAATTATTCAAATTCACAATATCATTCGTCACCGATTTTATAACATAAAGAAGTCCTTAGTTAGGCTATACGAATACGACCATTATATTAAACATAGATCATAAACATGCAGTATACATATATCTTTTGGTACAATTCCTTATTATTTAGACGTATACATACAGATAAACATTCATCGGCTACATCGCCAAATCTTTTACTGAGCATGATTTCATTTAAAATTTTTGTTTAAGACAATTTCAGATTCAGTACTCTAGAAAGGTTTTGGTAATTAACAAAATATAAACAATCTTCACATGTATTTTTACTGAAATTTAAAAGTCTCAATCTTTACACTTTACAAATCAATTAAGAAATTACATTGTTATTTTATAATTAATTTGTAAAGTGAAAAGATTTAGATTATTAAAGTGTATATTTCAATAAAAAGACATAAATCTTGAAATTTCAAGATTGTTTACATCTAGTGTAGATGCTTTTATTTAGCTGACGCATTGCTTGCTATTACGAAGAAGTAGAAAGTATATCTTGAAAACATATGAGAGATTTTAGTAAGATAAACAACGTCAATAACTGATTACCAGAACCAAACAACTAGAGGTAACAACTCAAAGATTAAAATTTCCCAAATTTATTTAAATGGTAACAGTTGGGAATTTTTATTCTTAACTGTTGTCACCACTCAGAATGCTGGTAGGTGAAATAGTCCCACTGAGCCAAGTAGCCACCAGCTGCCGCACTCAGACCCCCTGTGGCAACGATTTGAGGTTTGAGCCAGGTCTGACCATTCCCCCAACTATACTGGCAAGTAAAAATAACGGGTCACATTTTATAGAGCTTTGTATTGAAAGTGAACTATTATTTTTTCTCGTCAGTGTAGCCAGCGCTACTAGTGTGCTAGTGTGCGTCAGCTCTGAACGAATAGGTACTCATGCAAACATTTATAACATCCTGATGTATAAATAAATATATGGTTGCACATTTACTTATATTGCAATCGTTGAAAAAAATACATTGTTATAACTATCAGTGGCGTTCCGTGAAAATGCTCGTTATGTAACTCGGTGAAAAAAAAAGCTTATTAAAGCGGCGAGTGAACAAAAAGCAAAAGAGAGGAGTTTGGTTGAGGAGCCCGGTGGGAATCGAGTTCTTAGGAGGACACGCCACTGTGTTATAAACTACACAATTACACTTTGTGTTGTTCTGTACTAGTATAGTAGTATACCATGCCGAGCATAGGTTTATTACGAGCATTTTTATTACAGGTTATACATTTAAGCGACAAACACAAAACACTGAAAATACAGGATAAGTTTTCTTCGCCGCGCTGCAGCAACCGTGATACAAACTACACAATTATACTTTTTTCAGTATGTAATAATAGTTTTGAATTTTGATTTTTTTTTTCGCCGAATCCGAAGCCAATGTAAACTCCAATAAGTACTTTGTTGTTGCTCAAATAATAACAGACACAAAAACAGACCCTGTATAAGGTGCAACAGATGCTAGGCTTTCCAAAGGCTCTTTATACGCCTACAGGATGTTACGGAGCTCTTCGAAAGAATCTTCATTCTATTGATTTATAAACAATTTTCCTACATATCTTAAAAAATAACCATGTATTCCTATATGAATATGACGACTCCACGGCTTTGTTTTTTCTTTTCTTTTTAAGATTCCTCCGTAACATCCCCTTTCTTGCGAGTTGCATAGTAGAGTATAGGCTACGTCAAAGCAAAGATATTTAGGGCCTGTTTCACCACTCTCTGTTAAGTTCCAGTTATCTTAAGTATCAGTTATCTATGATGATGTCCGTCTAATTCGTAGGAATAAATAGAGACGAAATCATAGAAAACTGACACTTAAGATAACTGTAACCTAACATATAGTGGTGAAACGGGCCCCTAGTCTTCCAAATCTCTGCTTTGAGCGAACCATTTATTACCTGAGAGATTGGTCTGTCCTTCTGATTGCGTCCGTATATGAAATTAGTTATTTATAATTCCAGTAAATACCATAAACGGGGGTTTCCCTATGTTATGTAGCACTAGGAATAAAATAATGTTACCAAAAATGTTTCTGTCAATAATTGGCATTGTTCATTTTTTTAGGCTGTGCTTTTAACACCTTTATTTGATAAAATGGACTATTTCAAGCAACTAATTTGAATATTATGCTTTTACGTAGCTTTGTTAATTAATAATAAATATTTTTTCGCTGTTTGATAATTCGTGAATTTAGACAGAATCCCAATCGCCTTCGTTCGGCTGGCTGTTAAAAAAAACCGGCTTTGTCTATGGTTTTGTCGATTTGACAGTGACACGTGACAGTTGCCATAGCTAAACTTTTTTTTTTCATCTTTGTGGCAAACATTCGATGCTGGATTCTGTCTAAAAACCGGGTCGTTCGGTCAAACAAAGGTTCAAAGTACTTTTACAAAAATATCTGCAATCATAAAGTATTTTTGAAATCGGACAAGATAAATCGGATAAATGATGGTTTTCCTCGAAATGGTTTTCGAATTGGAGCATACTAAAAAAATGAACAATGCCAATTAGCACTTTTCGTTAGCTGCAAATCTCTCTTGATTTCAGTATACATACGTAACCAAATACCTTTTAGCCTTGGAGATTAATACGTCACGCCCGCCTATGAGTATGGGTAGCCATTGGTAGCAATAAATTAAACAACTACGTATTTTAGGCTATTAAAGTAAAATACTGAAACTAACAACTGATGTTATAGTCTACAGCGCTTAAAAATCAAGATATTCATTTAGAGATAAGTTAAAAACAAACGGATAAAAGAGTGGTGCCTACAGTAATGATTTAACCTTATTCGTTAGAGAGCATTGAAAAATACACGCTAAGCGGAAATATATTGCGAAAGAACTTACATGGGACACAATGTTGGTCGTAACTCTTTCTTGTAAATCGTCGATGTCTGCCACATCGCCCTGGTTTTGAGGTTTCTCTGTTGAATAAAACATCATTTTTATTTGCTTATGTTCGTTTTCTTGGCTTGACCTTTTGATCTGAATAATTATTTGGTGACCTGCTAATCAAATTCGACTTCTGTGGAATGTCATTTTTTTATGTTATAAATTCACCTCCTAGTTTAATCCTTTGTTCGAAACACAACAAACTTGAGTCAATGGTGATGAACCTTCCGACCGATTTCGGCCATGGCGACCACTTCGACTCCTAGTTAGCATGACGCTCATGCGCCCGAAGATGGCTTATGTATGTATGTATGTAAACTCTTTATTGTGTAAAATAAACAAGACAAATACAATTGACAACCACTGAGATACATGCACAAAGGCAGACTTATATAGCTTATATAGCCGATCTTAGCGGTGAAACCTCGCGCACAATGAATGCACGTGAGCACACTGTTGACATAATGGTAGCGAATGGCAATATACAGCGTTATTTAAGCGTTAATTTTCATTATCATTTCACACGTCATCAGAGATGCTCAAAGTTACGTTGTACAAACAAAAGACGCACCGACTCTGAGTCTACTTAGTTCTAAGTTCTACCGACCAGAATTCAAGAACCCGTGCGCTCCACGCGTCGTGATCCGCTCAAGGCTCATACGTACTGGGCAGCTTCATCCTGGGCCCGCAGAGCAGCGTGATGGTGTCGAGCAGCGCGGCGCTGAGGTCCGGCGCGAGCTCGCCGTCGTTCTCGTCGCTCATGTCGGCCGCGTGCGCCAGCACCTCGCGCGCCAGCCGGCACTGGATGTTCAGCTTCTGCACCAGCGACATCCGCTGCAGCATCACGTCGTAGATCAGCTGCCGCGCGTCGAACGATATGCCCTCTGCGAACATTAACATGGCTACGATCTAATCTAACGTACGGAATTCGTTTGTAATGACATCGAAAGGAATTGACAAACTCGTGATACTTAGCGGACGTCATACTTATTTTAATAAACATAACATATTAAATAAAATAAAAAAATGTATGTAATAAGTACGATCATGCAGGTATGTATTTTTTCATTTAAAAACAAAAAAAATCGACGTGCCGAACGTCGTCGCGCGTCAAGTGTCATGTTAGGGTCCTACAATACCGAACATTGCGGAAGGTGTAAAACATTATGTCGGTCATTAAACCCGGACATAATTTCAAGTCATTGTATCCGACTGTTATAAAGAATTTTGAATGAAAACCAAACTTCGTTCTTTAATTACGCCACATTAAGCGCTTGGTCAATATAATATAGGCGGAGTCATAGTAAACGGATTCTACTGTAGTTAGTATAGTAGGAGTTACATCAAAATATGTAAGCAGACGCAGAGTAACTTGTACACGCGTTGGTGAGTGAACAAGTCTGTAGCTGTTGAGTGTTTAGTTGTGTTACCGGAGCGCGAGCTGTTGTAGTGCACCACGCAGTCCACGAAGTGGTGGTAGATGGCGTCGGGCGTGAGGCAGCACGTCACGTAGTACTCCGCCGGCTCGCGCACGTCCGCGTCGCTGTCCGCCAGCAGCGCGCAGTACCTGCCGACGTCACACAAGGTAAGCGCAACGCGGTCGCCCAGCTGGGGCAACTAACTATGTACAGTCAAGTGTAATAATATGCATTTAGACAAAGATCCAAAAATAAGTACCATAAGGCGTAATAAGATCGTGGGACATATTTTTGAGAAGTTCCTATCAATACTTATTTTTGCACTTGCACTTTTAAAAATCTTTGTCGGTCTGTCTGTTCGTTCACGATGATCTCGTGGAGCAGCCACGTTGCCCGTGTCTAGTGTAGGGGCGGTACACACGTGTAGTAGAGCGGCGCGCGCAGGCGCAGGAAGCCGGCCAGCAGCAGCCGGGTGAGCGCGCGCGCGGCGGCGCGGCGCAGCGCGGCCGGCCCGCCTACCGCTAGGCAGCCCGCCACGCTGCCCATGAGCGGCTCCACGATACACGTATATCTGACGACATTTTTTACTACGTTACTACATAGTCTAAAGGACGTAATTGTGCTACGATAAAAGTTCCAAGTTACAAAGAAAAAAAAAACAATCGACTCCATTTTTTAAAGCGATCAAAATATTTAGGATCACTCATCAGTATCAAAAATTATTAGCACTCTGCTCACTTTCAACTTGTTGTAGCCTAGGACGTACAGGAGGGAATCGTCAGGGCAGTCAGCGTATACAACACTGCACGCCACTGGTGTATTAAATTACGACAAAGCCTTTCTACATGTTTCTCATACGGGTGCGTACCTGACGCAGATGTCTGCGAGCGCGAGCAGCGCGTTGACGCGCGCGGGCAGCGCCCCGCGGGCGTCGTCCAGCAGGCTGGCCAGCACGGGCGCCGCCGCGGCCGCCGCGCCGCGCGCGCGCACGCACAGCCGCCCCAGCCCCGCCGCCGCGCAGCCCGCGTCCGCGTCCGACCACTCTGCGCAGGCGGACCACAAACACACCGTAACTATACGAGTTAGTCGGTAACTCGGTCGATATAGCTCTACCATAGTGCAATAATAAAGATTAGTGAGCTAACTTGGTCGCTATTTATGTACATCTCTACCATATCCGGAGCGTACAGTGAGTTCTGACAGAGGGTAGGTATATTGACAACAAAACCCATATTGGTACGAAGCGTATGGCGGGCACATTTCCGTATGCTTACAAGCACTGCTAATATGCCTGTAAGGGATGAACGCGTCTGACCACATCGTAATAATAACAACTAGGGAGCTGGCTCGGGATGCTACACAGGGGGGTACCGGGCGGCGGCTGCAGCAGCGCGGGGTCGGGCGGCGCGGGCGCCACCAGGCTGAGGTCGGCGGCGCGCAGCCACTCCCGCACGCCGCCGCCGCGCGCGCTGATGCTACACAGGGGGGGTACCGGGCGGCGGCTGCAGCAGCGCGGGGTCGGGCGGCGCGGGCGCCACCAGGCTGAGGTCGGCGGCGCGCAGCCACTCCCGCACGCCGCCGCTGCGCGCGCTGATGCTACACAGGGGGGGTACCGGGCGGCGGCTGCTGCAGCGCGGCCAGGAACAGCTGCAGCAGCGCGGGGTCGGGCGGCGCGGGCGCCACCAGGCTGAGGTCGGCGGCGCGCAGCCACTCCCGCACGCCGCCGCTGCGCGCGCTGATGCTACACAGGGGGGGTACCGGGCGGCGGCTGCTGCAGCGCGGCCAGGAACAGCTGCAGCAGCGCGGGGTCGGGCGGCGCGGGCGCCACCAGGCTGAGGTCGGCGGCGCGCAGCCACTCCCGCACGCCGCCGCCGCGCGCGCTGATGCTACACAGGGGGGTACCGGGCGGCGGCTGCTGCAGCGCGGCCAGGAACAGCTGCAGCAGCGCGGGGTCGGGCGGCGCGGGCGCCACCAGGCTGAGGTCGGCGGCGCGCAGCCACTCCCGCACGCCGCCGCCGCGCGCGCTGATGCTACACAGGGGGGGTACCGGGCGGCGGCTGCTGCAGCGCGGCCAGGAACAGCTGCAGCAGCGCGGGGTCGGGCGGCGCGGGCGCCACCAGGCTGAGGTCGGCGGCGCGCAGCCACTCCCGCACGCCGCCGCTGCGCGCGCTGATGCTACACAGGGGGGTACCGGGCGGCGGCTGCTGCAGCGCGGCCAGGAACAGCTGCAGCAGCGCGGGGTCGGGCGGCGCGGGCGCCACCAGGCTGAGGTCGGCGGCGCGCAGCCACTCCCGCACGCCGCCGCTGCGCGCGCTGATGCTACACAGGGGGGTACCGGGCGGCGGCTGCTGCAGCGCGGCCAGGAACAGCTGCAGCAGCGCGGGGTCGGGCGGCGCGGGCGCCACCAGGCTGAGGTCGGCGGCGCGCAGCCACTCCCGCACGCCGCCGCTGCGCGCGCTGATGCTACACAGGGGGGTACCGGGCGGCGGCTGCTGCAGCGCGGCCAGGAACAGCTGCAGCAGCGCGGGGTCGGGCGGCGCGGGCGCCACCAGGCTGAGGTCGGCGGCGCGCAGCCACTCCCGCACGCCGCCGCTGCGCGCGCTGATGCTACACAGGGGGGGTACCGGGCGGCGGCTGCTGCAGCGCGGCCAGGAACAGCTGCAGCAGCGCGGGGTCGGGCGGCGCGGGCGCCACCAGGCTGAGGTCGGCGGCGCGCAGCCACTCCCGCACGCCGCCGCTGCGCGCGCTGATGCTACACAGGGGGGGTACCGGGCGGCGGCTGCTGCAGCGCGGCCAGGAACAGCTGCAGCAGCGCGGGGTCGGGCGGCGCGGGCGCCACCAGGCTGAGGTCGGCGGCGCGCAGCCACTCCCGCACGCCGCCGCTGCGCGCGCTGATGCTACACAGGGGGGGTACCGGGCGGCGGCTGCTGCAGCGCGGCCAGGAACAGCTGCAGCAGCGCGGGGTCGGGCGGCGCGGGCGCCACCAGGCTGAGGTCGGCGGCGCGCAGCCACTCCCGCACGCCGCCGCTGCGCGCGCTGATGCTACACAGGGGGGTACCGGGCGGCGGCTGCTGCAGCGCGGCCAGGAACAGCTGCAGCAGCGCGGGGTCGGGCGGCGCGGGCGCCACCAGGCTGAGGTCGGCGGCGCGCAGCCACTCCCGCACGCCGCCGCTGCGCGCGCTGATGCTACACAGGGGGGGTACCGGGCGGCGGCTGCTGCAGCGCGGCCAGGAACAGCTGCAGCAGCGCGGGGTCGGGCGGCGCGGGCGCCACCAGGCTGAGGTCGGCGGCGCGCAGCCACTCCCGCACGCCGCCGCTGCGCGCGCTGATGCTACACAGGGGGGGTACCGGGCGGCGGCTGCTGCAGCGCGGCCAGGAACAGCTGCAGCAGCGCGGGGTCGGGCGGCGCGGGCGCCACCAGGCTGAGGTCGGCGGCGCGCAGCCACTCCCGCACGCCGCCGCTGCGCGCGCTGATGCTACACAGGGGGGTACCGGGCGGCGGCTGCTGCAGCGCGGCCAGGAACAGCTGCAGCAGCGCGGGGTCGGGCGGCGCGGGCGCCACCAGGCTGAGGTCGGCGGCGCGCAGCCACTCCCGCACGCCGCCGCTGCGCGCGCTGATGCTACACAGGGGGGTACCGGGCGGCGGCTGCTGCAGCGCGGCCAGGAACAGCTGCAGCAGCGCGGGGTCGGGCGGCGCGGGCGCCACCAGGCTGAGGTCGGCGGCGCGCAGCCACTCCCGCACGCCGCCGCCGCGCGCGCTGATGCTACACAGGGGGGGTACCGGGCGGCGGCTGCTGCAGCGCGGCCAGGAACAGCTGCAGCAGCGCGGGGTCGGGCGGCGCGGGCGCCACCAGGCTGAGGTCGGCGGCGCGCAGCCACTCCCGCACGCCGCCGCTGCGCGCGCTGATGCTACACAGGGGGGTACCGGGCGGCGGCTGCTGCAGCGCGGCCAGGAACAGCTGCAGCAGCGCGGGGTCGGGCGGCGCGGGCGCCACCAGGCTGAGGTCGGCGGCGCGCAGCCACTCCCGCACGCCGCCGCTGCGCGCGCTGATGCTACACAGGGGGGGTACCGGGCGGCGGCTGCTGCAGCGCGGCCAGGAACAGCTGCAGCAGCGCGGGGTCGGGCGGCGCGGGCGCCACCAGGCTGAGGTCGGCGGCGCGCAGCCACTCCCGCACGCCGCCGCTGCGCGCGCTGATGCTACACAGGGGGGTACCGGGCGGCGGCTGCTGCAGCGCGGCCAGGAACAGCTGCAGCAGCGCGGGGTCGGGCGGCGCGGGCGCCACCAGGCTGAGGTCGGCGGCGCGCAGCCACTCCCGCACGCCGCCGCTGCGCGCGCTGATGCTACACAGGGGGGGTACCGGGCGGCGGCTGCTGCAGCGCGGCCAGGAACAGCTGCAGCAGCGCGGGGTCGGGCGGCGCGGGCGCCACCAGGCTGAGGTCGGCGGCGCGCAGCCACTCCCGCACGCCGCCGCTGCGCGCGCTGATGCTACACAGGGGGGTACCGGGCGGCGGCTGCTGCAGCGCGGCCAGGAACAGCTGCAGCAGCGCGGGGTCGGGCGGCGCGGGCGCCACCAGGCTGAGGTCGGCGGCGCGCAGCCACTCCCGCACGCCGCCGCTGCGCGCGCTGATGCTACACAGGGGGGTACCGGGCGGCGGCTGCTGCAGCGCGGCCAGGAACAGCTGCAGCAGCGCGGGGTCGGGCGGCGCGGGCGCCACCAGGCTGAGGTCGGCGGCGCGCAGCCACTCCCGCACGCCGCCGCTGCGCGCGCTGATGCTACACAGGGGGGTACCGGGCGGCGGCTGCTGCAGCGCGGCCAGGAACAGCTGCAGCAGCGCGGGGTCGGGCGGCGCGGGCGCCACCAGGCTGAGGTCGGCGGCGCGCAGCCACTCCCGCACGCCGCCGCTGCGCGCGCTGATGCTACACAGGGGGGTACCGGGCGGCGGCTGCTGCAGCGCGGCCAGGAACAGCTGCAGCAGCGCGGGGTCGGGCGGCGCGGGCGCCACCAGGCTGAGGTCGGCGGCGCGCAGCCACTCCCGCACGCCGCCGCTGCGCGCGCTGATGCTACACAGGGGGGGTACCGGGCGGCGGCTGCTGCAGCGCGGCCAGGAACAGCTGCAGCAGCGCGGGGTCGGGCGGCGCGGGCGCCACCAGGCTGAGGTCGGCGGCGCGCAGCCACTCCCGCACGCCGCCGCTGCGCGCGCTGATGCTACACAGGGGGGTACCGGGCGGCGGCTGCTGCAGCGCGGCCAGGAACAGCTGCAGCAGCGCGGGGTCGGGCGGCGCGGGCGCCACCAGGCTGAGGTCGGCGGCGCGCAGCCACTCCCGCACGCCGCCGCTGCGCGCGCGCTGCTCCGCCAGCTGCAGCAGCTCGCTGGCCCACTGCACGTTGCTGGGGTCCAGCTGCGCCGCCAGCGACGCACTCGCTATGCGACAACCTGAAAAATACTACTTTATGCAACTGTTGTATAAGTGAGACAATAAAACGCGCGAGCGAGTAGGTTTATGCACCACGAAAGTCGCCACGAACGTTTTTAACCAATTGGAACTTAAAGTGAATTCCATTCCAATTAAATTATAACAAGACACATGATATTTTTTTGCGTCCAAAGAGTCAAAAGACAAACTAGTACTTACGTCAAATCCGAGCTAAGCGCTGTAAAATTACACGCAATTGACACCCATCATCAATAGCGTAAAAATTACACCCGCGAACTTAAATCCAAAAACTTATGTCATATTCGACTTCGGCGCGGTCAAATTAAAATGTGAATGACACCATTTAAATACACAAAATAGTGCACTTAACCCACTGCGCCAATTTAAGGTGTACTGACCGTCTTCTCCGTCCGAGGTAGCGAGCCGCGCGACGAGACGGTCGCGCAAGGCCGTACGCTCGACCGTGGACACGTAGCGGGACCACAGCGTCAGCAGTTCCAAGGTCAAAGGCATCAGGCGCTGGTCGCGATCCTACACAAAACATACCTTTCACGCCACTGGTTTTATTTCCGCCTATCAACTACGTCTCGGCTCTGGAACTCGAACGTCCATCTATTGCTCACTTTCCTTCCTCTACAATAATATACTATTTATGACAAAGTTATTATTTCCTTCCCTAAACTATTGCTACTCATTATTAGCATGGGTTAGACGGTCAATATTATTGTGATACTGGTATATCAATACAGGATCGTAGGTTTCATAACAACCGGACTCGCTGCGATACGTATGTATGTATGCTCTCGTATTTAACACTTATTTTAAATTAAGCCAATTTTGACAATAATCGCCATCTATTTGGAAAATGTCTACTCGACACTAATACAGAATACAAACTCACCGAAGACGAGAGATGGCGCTATTTTCAGGATAATGTTATTTTTACCGAAAATGTTACTATCACATCTTTGGTTTCTTTTTTACGGTTATTATTTTGAACTATACTGAAACTAGAACACAAAAGAAAAATATGAACCTATGGCCGACAATCGGAGTATAGTTTAGAAAAAACATTTCTAAAATGGATGGATGGATGAAAGTAGACTAACTAAACTGATCTATATGAGGAGTATGAATGGTTATGTTGGGAGGGGAAGGCCTAGACGGACGTTCCGAGACCTGGAAAAAGGTCAGGCCAGGAGAATCCGAAACCGACGAGCATGTATAAAGAGATTGATGAACGTGGATGAAGCGAAAGAATGATGTCAGCATCGTAGCAAGTGGAACAACGTAGTCTCTGCCTACCCCTATGGGAAAGAGTGACGGTATGTATGTATAAATAACAATCGGAAAGTAAAATTGAACAAAGTTTTTGTATCTATCTCTGCTCTCTCTATCCATCTCTCCGTATACAAATAATGGAGTGTCTGCAAGTTGCGTATACAGTACCTGCGTGTCAGCCGTGGTGTCAGCCAGCTTGTAGTAGTAGTCCAGCAGGAAGCCCACGTCGGAGTAATCGAGCAGGCGCGCGACGCTAGTCAGCAGCACCAGGCAATGCAGGTCGCGGGCGTCGTCTCGGGTGTCGAGGTGCGTGCTCACTACGTCAACAACACGGTGGCTGCCGGACGATATTCATTTTACAAAGGTAAAGCGTCTGCCCATTATAAGTCCATCTATTTGGTCAGTTCACACAGAACATTATAGTTCTTTTTTTTAAAGTATGAAAAATGCGCCTTACTCATAATCACCCCAGTTATGGGGTATCAGTGGCGTGGCTCATGTATTTGCCTTAAGGCATTTAATAACAATAATATCAGGGCATTTAACTAGCCTTTTCCTCTAATTCTGCAAAATAAAAGTGCCCAACTGCCTTAAAATAGGCAAGCCGGTCGGAATCGAGTTCTATGGACGCCACGCCACTAAAAAGCACACGCGTTTCCTCTTGGCTACAGTGGAACGACGCGGATGTATAAAGTGAAGAGAGCGATGCGTAGCATATTGACCGAAGATTACGTGTTACCACCACACTAGGCAGAGCCTGTCCTATGCGGTCTATGGTCCAAAGCTATCAGATAATTTAAATCCGTGCAGAAAAACTCCAAATTACAGAGTAACCCCATAGTTGGCTGCCAATCTTACTTTTACTAGCAATCATCATCAAACAGAAAACTTTGCAGGAAATCGAGAACAGTCACTTACTTTATGCACTTAGACGTCTTGGCAAGCAGGGTGCATGCTTTCTGCAGATGCCGCCGCATGTTGTGCCTGGTGATGGCCGCAAGGAACATCCACGGCAGCGGGTGCTCGTACGCCTGCGCCGAATACTTCTGCAGCTTGTCGATCGCCACTTGCTGTATAAGAGCTACCACTTGCTCTTGGACCTGGGAGAAATACTTGGATTTGGCCGATATTTCTACACTCGTTATAAAGTGAATAAGACTATTGTTGCTTCAATATCTTGGGACATTTGACACCAATTGACCTATACCCAAGTCCTGTACCTGTGGTTGTATTACGAGCCCTTTGTCCCTAACGAGAGACCACACAATATCATCATCATCAATGCAGACCTAAAGATGTTTTCAGGTACTCGTGTAAGGAATCCTTAGGCAATAACACGGACACGGAAGACGGTTCTATACAGAGAGAACAACTAGTAGGATGTAGTGAAGATGAGATGAGAGTACACTTCTTGACGTTGTGTCCCAGGTGTCACTAAAGAGAGCTGCTTATGAACAGAGGTGACCTACAGTCCAATCCTGCCGGCTTCGCCTCTGCGTAGAAATTTCTGTTGCGGAGCCAATCTTACCAACACGCTGGACTCAATAGCAGTACTGCTTGCCGGCAGGATTAGCAAGAAGGTGGAGCGATACGAACGGACCTTGCACAAGGCGCTACAAATCGCTAATGATATTTTAGTCTCAGGCTCAGGCTGGCGCAGCGAGTTGACCAGTAAAGCTGCACAAGCTGTCCAAGATCTAGGGTAGCTTTTTATACCTTGGTTTCAGGGTCGCTCATCTGATGCAGCGGGCCGGCGAGGAAGGCGTCCAGCACGGCGTCGCTCGCGCGCGTCAGCACCAGCTCGCCCAGCGCCGCGATCGCCGACGAGCGCACCAGGATGCTCGCGTCGCGGCACAAGCTCACTAAGATCTGAGGACGTTCAGACATCACGTCCACTAATCTAATCGATTTTATCTACATATATCATAACTTCCCTATAATATGTTCAGGAACGATTAGCAAATGGCCTCAATTAAGAAACCTGTATCTGTGGTTGTATTATAATGTATACTTTAGAGTATCAATATCGATACTCTAATGTGTGGCAGTACTATAATGTTTATATTAGAGTATCAATATCGATACTCTAATGTGTGGCAGTACTATAATGTTTACAATAGAGTATCAATATCGATACACTAATAACATTCAAACTTCGAACATCTTAAATAACAAACGATTGTAGATAATGTAATGTATGCAACTGTACATTATTAGGCATTAAAACACTCGTTTGATCTTATTATGAAACGAAGCGAAGCCGAGTGCCTCACCCCGAGGTCAGCGGGCTGGGGCGGCGGGCCGGCGGCCAGCGAGCGCTGCGTGAGCGTGACGGCCGCGCGCCGCACCGCCGCGCGCTCGTCGCTCACGCAGCGCGCCGCCACCGCCATCAGCCGCGACACGCTGCCCGACCCGTTCAACTCCTGCACACAAACACAAACCTATCACACGCCAAAGCCGAAACCTCCTCTTCAAAAACGTTACACGGCATCATAACGGGCCCAATTGGCATTGTTCATTTTTTTTTGTATGCTCCAATTCGAAAACCATTTCGAGGAAAACCATCATTAATCCGATTTATCTTGTCCGATTTCAAAAATACTTTATGATTGCAGATATTTTTGTAAAAGTACTTTGAACCTTTGTTTGACCGAACGACCGGGTTTTTAGACAGAATCCAGCATCGAATGTTTGCCACAATAATGAAAAAAAAAGTTTAGCTATGGCAACTGTCACGTGTCACTGTCAAATCAACAAAACCATAGACAAAGCCGTTTTTTTATAGCCAGCCGAACGAAGGCGATTGGGATTCTGTCTAAATTCACGAATTATCAAACAGCGGAAAAATATTTATTATTAATTAACAAAGCTACGTAAAAGCATAATATTCAAATTAGTTGCTTGAAATAGTCCATTTTATCAAATAAAGGTGTTAAAAGCACAGCTTAAAAAAAATGAACAATGCCAATTAGGTGTGCAACGGCTGGCGCAGAAGACTAGCTTAAGCGATGGTGTGACGAACCATGACTGCCTTCAGCAGCGGCGCACGCGTGCTGGCCTGGCACTCGGCGAGCAGCGTGAGAGCGCGCGCCCGCAGCGTGCTGGACGCGTCCTGCACGCGCTCGTACACGGCGCGCAGCAGCTCGGCGTGCGGCACGCGGTGCGGCCGCTGGCGCAGCAGACCCGCTATGTCATCCTCCGACACTTGATCCGGCTGAAACAGGAGACTCTTTGAGCTATATATACATACACAACTAATTGAAACATGTTACATTCCTTTAGATTACGAAAGATAGCGATCATTTGCAGTAAATCCTAACCAGGTCATGCCTATTCCGTACTCGTGGTGAATCAGTTGGGACTGTCTATGTCAAAAAATAGCGTCACAGTGGTCTCAAATAGGTACATGACATAAATTACTAAAAAACTTTCTTGATTAATTCTATATCAGGAGTAAAAATTTTTGATAAAATATGTAATAGTGAGCAAGAAAGGCACAAGTAATCAACACAGGCAGTGAACTTACAAACATGGCATTGTATTAATTTAGTGACTCCTTAAAAACCAAAACAAACAGTTTACTTACGTTGTCAAGTGGTTCTTGACTACTTTCATCTTCAGTAGCTATATTATTTACTACAACTGCATTAACGTCTTTCTCAGCACTTGTGGAACTTTGTGATTCATTGATTACTACTGATTCATTTATCTTCATACTATTGTTTTCGTCTTCCACAGTTGGATGACTTACAGTTGCATCTTGAGCGATGACGGCTTCAGCAACTTGCATCGCTTCTGCTTCATTGTTAAGACTGGGTTGGCTGATAATCTCACCAAATAATCCCAATTCTTCAATATCTCCAAGTTCAGGTATTGGTTCAGGCAAATCTCCAATAGCTAGGCCATCTGGGCTATTTGTCAGTAAAGACATTATAAAATCTTCGCATTCTGAGTCAAAACCTATTGTAGGGTCCTGAATACCTGAATCTGTTATGGGATTTTGACTTTCTGAGAGACTAGCCACTGGACTACATTCAGGTCTAGCTTCTACATAACTATTTGATGGACCAGCAACAGCAAGATCAACATTTTCCATAAGAGCGGCATCAATAATTCGTAGATTGTCTACAGTGGAATCTTGATTTTCTGATAATCTAGCAGTATTTTGACTGCCAGATGACTGAACTTCAGCAGATAGAATCTGACTTCCTGATGCAATATTTTCAGGAGCATCTTGATTTTCAAATTGGGTTTTACTTGAATCATCCTGATTTACAGTTTGAGTGTTATTTGGAACATCTAATTGGCTATTTGCAGGAGCACCTTGATTTTCAAATTGGGTTTTACTTGAATCATCCTGATTTACAGTTTGAGTGTTATTTGGAACATCTAATTGGCTATTTGCAGGAGCACCTTGATTTTCAGCAGTAACTACTTCTGAGGTAGTTTGAGCTCCTGTTCCAGCTACAGCATCTGCAGCATATATTAAGGTTTATGTAAACCAAAAATACTCGTTGAAAAATCAGTCTTTAAAAGCATATGTGAGAAAGAGAATATTACCTGGGATTGGAGGGAGCTCTGGTAATAGTGCTGGTTCAGTGCTTTCTTCAGGATCATTATTCAGTAGTTGACAGACCAATTCCTGAAAATTACCAGTTTTTAACACCACAATACTCACAATTTTGAGATGGTACAGCAAGCACTATTAATTTCATACCAGTGCAATATGGCGATGTGCAACTTTGGCCGTTGTGGATAGTTTGAGGATCCAGCGGACAATGTACCGGTAGGACTTGTGTGGCAGCAGACTCATCAGACCAATGATCAAGGACACGCGAGCCGATCGTACTTCGGCACGCTCCTATAAAGTAAATATTAAGAAACATACATGTTTTTAGTTTCTGTGTTAATCTATTAACTTTATATGGGTTTTATGATATTAAATTACTCACCAAACCATCCAGAGTGTAGCAGAGGTGTTGTAAGAGTGTTATAAACCCTGATAAAGCTGATTTTCCATATTTCGTAAGAACCAAACCTGTGTAAGTCACATATGAAGCACGGACTAAATTCTGAAAATCAAATATTTAGATTGCATCAAAGAATACCGTCAAATGATGGTACAGTAACTTCAGAATTTTAGGATTCACAGACATTGATCAATATTTTACTGTATGCATGTAATAGTAGGTTTGATTTTGAAAAGACAAACATACATCACTTCTCATACAAATCAAGTGCGTAAAACCAGTGTGCACAGCTTAAGCTATATTCCTTGTGTAACTTACATTGGCACTTCGGTTGTCAACTGAAGCAGCCACTAACTTCGGCAATAGACATTTAAAAAGCAACTGAATTGCATCTTCGTCAGGGTCTTTATTCTGATCACATAGCAAGATGTCTATCATTTCATAAATGATTCTAGAAACATGCATAAGCTCTATTTTATCTGTAACACAAAAAAATTAAATAAAAAGTGAAAAAATATGAAAAAATACTTGTTTTTGATCTAGTTTAATTATTTATTAAATTTATGTAACCTATTACAATTTTATTAGTATACTTTAAGATTGAAGCATCTTTAGTTCCAATCTCATAAGCATTATTATTAAATACCAACATTCACAAGTATATGCCATAATAACTGTAGTTCTTACCAATATCAAGTTTGTTGACAATTGCTCCTCCGGTAAATTCTACCAGATTGCTAAGAATATCCTCAAAATTCATGTCTGCCGGATTCAGCTGCAGGGTTTCAATGATAGCTCTTAGATTATGAGCAAATAATGCCACCTCTTTTATCACCGAGTTAACTTCAAGAGTCAACTGCCTCAGGTTGAAGTAGTTGTCTTCATTCTCACATAAGGTTTTGGGATAGCTGAGACATCCCAGTGACTGAGCAAATAGTTGGGAGTGATAAATGTGATATGCTTTGTATCCCGGAATGGATAGCAACGTGAAGTACACTCTTGAAGCAAGAAATGCTGTGTTCCGGTGCTCTTGAACCATAATATTCTTACCCCCATAGTCAATGTAATACGCCAACAAGGCCAGCAGCTTCTTGTGATTCACTTCATGGGACAACACAGCCCATGTCTTCTCCTCTGATGTGCCAGAGCCATAATTCAGCCACTTGTCAACAGAGTTCATAATTTTACGGAACACTGAACGAATGTCAATATTTTCCAGGATAGATTCATATTCAGAAGGAAATTCTCCAAATTCGAGGAACTCACTGTAATAAATACCTTCCACCCATTCGTCAGTGAGGTCGCCCAGTCGCAAATAGTTTAAGTTATGTAAAACTCGGTCCATTTTTTAGGTTTATCAATATTGTATTCTTCTCGACCTATTAATCTACAGCTACTTATCATATGTTTGGTCTCAAAGAACGAAAGTTACGAAAGAAATTGGCTCCATGATACTACTTTAACTTTGAAACATGCTACGACGCCGCGTTCATTCCCTTTACATGCAAAGCAAACGCAACAATGTTTGTTTGTTGATCTGACCTGTCAAAATTGACAACCAACACTTTTTTTTATGCCCGCCGTGAAAACAAGCGTCTTTATAGCGATTTTCTGAAAAGGCAAAATATGGGCCGAATACTATGTTTATTCATTAATTGCTTTGGAAAATGGCTCTCTCGTTGTATTTTCATTGTTCTAAAAAAGTCCAACATTCATAATTAATATTTCATACACCAAAGCAAAGTTTTTGAACGAATGGTTAAGTTTTTTTTTTCATCTATTCTGGAGTAGGCTGTAGAAACCGGTTCCATCCAGCCAAACTAAAAGAATGTTCTAAATGTGACTTTGCTTAACGTAGTGTTATTTTAATTACACAACTTAGAAGCAGACATATTTTTATCAGGAACATTTTACAAGAAATAAAATTTAATTCTAATTATTGGTGCTTGAAGTTTTGCTTCTTTTATTTAGGAAAAATATAAATTTATTGTGACTAATATTTTGGAAGATACTTTGGATGAATTTGGACATGACTGGAATGTGAAGACAACTGTTGTCAGTACTGTCAATGTCATTGCTACTAGTGCCATCTGTCTGATCTGATGATCACTCGCTACGATAACCTACAAAAAAAGCTTCAGGTTTCGACTCGAGCGAGAATATATTCAATAATAAAAATTGAATAAAAATTTATAGGTAAAATATTGCTGACCTTTTCAGTAATATAATTAAGCCGGGATACGAGTTTATAAATCTAGTGCGATGTCTAGTAAAAGACCAATAAGCTGGTTCTTAACCGATAAGGGGCGACGGTTCTCCTTTGCTGTCGTTACCGGTACAAGTCTGGCCCTGACTTTTGCAAAGTTCTTGCCACACACTTTTTTCCTGAACAAATATAAAGAATTTGTACATAATTATACGTAAGTATTTTCGGAAGTTCTTTGGGAAATTGCTTCATTACTTCATTGGTATTTAACAAAACAACAACTTTCTCGTTATTAACACTAGCTCATTGTGTTATTTTTAGGGATGGCCGACCTGATGAATTCCCCAAAGAGCTCAATGATAGATACAACAAATGCCTTGATATTCTCAAAATCCCAGATGTGCAACGGAAACTAGTATCACCATTTACTGTATTTGGATTTGACTTATTCCACGCTGGTAAGTAAATATAATTGGAATATTTAGTTGTTTACTTCTTAATTTTTTGTTTAAATAGTAAAACCCCTGTTTAACTGTTTCATTTCTTTTAACAGGCAGCAGCAGTTCAAAATATGGTGTTGCAGTTGGGATACCTGTTAATTTTACTTACAAGTCAATATCAGATTTAGAAAATATGGATATAAAAGTGAGTAATCAACGAAGTTATTTCTAAAACTATGTTTGCAATAGGTTTTAAATTCTAAGCCTACACTAAGGCCTTGTGACTGTACTCTCAATGTAAGAGGAATCTTAGTTTGAGTAGCCAAAATCTAAATTAAATATTATTATCATAAATCATTGTAAGTATGTAATTTATAAATAATAATAATAATAATAAATATACAGATAATAATGAGAATGTTCTGTTTTTCAACAGGTCAATCAAAATAATATTGACTGGACATCAGAAACTGGTCAGAAATTAGCAAATGCTCTTGTCTTGCCTGAGCAGGTGCAACAGTTTGCTATTTGCCGTGAGATACTGATGACTCAAAACAATAAGGTGCAATATGAAGCCACCTACCCCTTTATCTGCATATTCTTTGTGTATAATTTTACCCAGTATTTCAATAGTAAGTTAAATCTGTATGCTGCACCTACAGCTGTTAGAGGAGCATTCTACTCAATTGCTGGTCTCTTTGGCCTCGGCTCTTACTTTCTCTTAAAAGACATGACAGAAGTTTACTATGAGACTGGAGTTGATAAGACGCTTTGTACTCTTGGATCAGAATACATCAGAGCAGGAGTTATTTTCTATGACAAATTGCTTCAGAGAAATCAAGCATTACGAGAGCTGATGGGTGCGGAAGGGGAGAAGAAATACAGTAAACTTGGTAATGAAAACTTCTTCCTGAGACAACCTCGTTTGGCTCTAGTGCATAGAAAGCAATATTTTGAAAATCAATTGAAACAACTTCAGTCAGAACAAAATGATCTTGTAAATGAGTCTTTTGAATAAAATCTATTAGTGGATTTGGTTGTGTACAGTGAAGAAATAGTTTTAATAGTAAGTAGGTAGTTTGTTAAAATGTAGTAGTAAACCTTTAAATTATTTAATTATTACTTGGAATAAAAGATTGCTTTGTAAGTTTCTCCATCATTTCCATACATACCTAGGCAGTAACTGCGTCAATTGAATTGTTCGATAGTATAGCCGAACTCTATATGGGAATTACAGGCTAAATCCAAAACTCTGTACCGAGTAGTGGGACTTCTGAAGGCCGGAGAAGAGTTGAAATTAATTTGTAAAATAGCTATTATGAAGTTTAGTAAGTTTATAGCTGTATGAATGTTACTTCTTTTGCCTATTGAATTGTTAAAAAATGTTGTGTGTTCATGTCAGTGTCAAAGTACTATCAATGCGTTCGTCTGTCTCTGTCACGACATGGTCACGACTGTCTGTCACGTCAATCGGTCAGTCACGTCAGATTTGTCAGTGCGGATACATCGATAGACGCAGCAGTAAAATTATAACGCGTTATTTTCAGTTTATTTCAGTCAAAGTTAGCTTTTAATCTGAGTCATTTCCGTGCAATAATTTCAAAGAAATCCAATCAGTTTAACCTTCAACAGTAGCATAAATTTCATACGGCTTCCAATGGTGATGAATGTGATTATGCTTTTTCGTGTGTAGATAAACGTAGTTCGCTAATCTGCAAAAATAATCGATCAACAGTTTAAAATAATAACAACAATAACCAAGATGTGCGGAGGATTCACCTGCTCCAAGAACGCTTTAATTGCGTTGAACATTCTCTATGTGGTAAGATGCGAAAGCACACATTTTGACCTTACACACGAACAAAAGATTTCACAAACTCACACTTCACACTGCGTATTTATTTCTCTAGCCTCCGAAATTATATTAAGCAAACTGTAATCTGATTTGGGTAATTGAAGAATTGCAATCTTTCTCAATTCTGTACAAATATTCTTTGAGACTATCAGATGAAGTGATATTGTTGGCCATAATTAAGTTTTAATATCTAAACTTTAGTTGAGTTAAGCTTATTTATGGAGATTATTTTTTGATTTATCATACTTTTTTACATTTGTCTGACACTGAAATTTTTTTTTCTTAAATATCTGAATGATATGATGCTTACATAATCTTATATTAACCACTAAAATCAAATTGATGGTTTGCGGACAGTAAACAAATATCCCTAACTTCACAGGTGGTGGCTTCGATCCTGATAACAGTGGCCGTGTATGGGCAGGCCTCGTCGCTGGTGAACAATAACCTACCCATTGTGGGAGGCATCCTAGCATGTGGGGTGCTACTCATCCTGATCTCCATCTTGGGAATGGCAGGGGCTGTGAAACATCATCAAGTCATGCTGTTTTTTGTATCCTTTTATAAATTTAATTAATTTAGTTAATGTTTTTGCAGTATTCTCAATACATTTAAATGGTCCAAGCTGAATTAGGTATTAATTTAACTAACAAGTTAAAATCAACTAAACAAGTCAAACTAGTATCTATCAAAACATTGCAGGTGTAATAGAATTCACTAATTGGATATTTATGATTGGTCCTGACCTGTTTCGGTTTCTTATTTTAATGTTTGCATTTTTTGTGCACTTTATTGATAATACTTAAAAAGTCATACTTACTGGAAAAGTACAAAGTAAAAATGCACTCAACACAAGTCATTGGTAGGGTTACATACTGGTTTATCTTTTCTATTTTTGATATAAATTAATTTTATGAATAATTTTCGATTAAGTGATAAGAAGTACAAACATACAGAAAGGGAATTGCAAAACTCATAAAATTCAAATATAAAATATTCTAATTATTTTTATGGTATTGTGATTGTGACATTGTCTTTCCTTAACTTTAGAACAGTACATGGTGATTCTTTTCCTGTTATTCTTGGTGCAATTCTCGGTGGCATGTGCTTGCCTTGCTGTGAACTCGGATCAACAGGAAATGCTGGCAAAGCAGGTGAGTTTAGGCTTCTTAACACCCTTTTATTGAAACTAACTCACAGTCCAACGACTTTATACTATCCTGTCGAGTATGTGAAGTAACTCTTATTGTGACAACCTGTTTAATGAGATTAGTACTTACGCTGTTATATCGATTTATCCATAGTACACAGCTACTATAATGAGAACTTCAAAATGTTGACACAGTATAGGAGTATAGAACGAAAAATATTTATATTGAAATGGACCTCCGTAAAGTAACGCCTGATTCAATAAAATAGGAGTTTAGAATTACAAAACTTCATAGGTAATTACCATATAGGTCAGGGGCCTTCCACATGCACTTGTAATTGTAAGCAGCTGTTGTAACATAACATTTGTTTTCGACCGACGTCATACTGTTTAGTGGATACAACCTCGCTGAGCTTCGGAGCGTAACAGCCATGTGTTTTGTTAATTACTTGACAAAAAAAAAACTTCTGTTCTGTTCACAAAAATAACTATATTTGTATTTTGGGAGCAACGTTTACACTAGACGCTACTAAAAAAGGGCGAGTAATTCACGTAAATACCATCTTCATTGATGCTGTAAGTCTGGTCAGCAACAAATAATAAGGCCAAAAACTGACAAAGTAAAGGCTTTTGGCAAAATATAAAAAATATGTATTTAATGACCTGCAGTTAAAAAGTGCTGATATGAGTTGCATTTAACTTGTCTTTAAAACACTGCCTTTTCTCTATGGGGGCGATGTTTTTATGTCAAAATTTAGTAGGTATATTCGCGAATTTCTTCAAAAATTGGTGCAGTCGCTTACCTAACTTGAATATTTATCCAGTTTTGAATGCAATAAGAACGAAAAAGTAGATACTTATATTAGGAACCGGCTATACAGTAAGTTTGTTTTAAGACTCTTAAACTCTATCACTTCGCTATTAGAGTGTTATTTGTTATTTCTGTTTCTGCAGGGCTGGAACAAAGTGAACAAGGACGTGAAAGCTGAAGTGCAGAACCAGTACCAGTGCTGCGGCTTCCTGAACAACCAAGTCCCTGCAAACCACACAGCTGAGGAATACCCCTCGTGCGTCGATGTCAATGTAAGTTACACATGTAAAATACCTAGATAATAGAGACACTCATAGAGTAAGACAGCCGGTTAAATGCCTGGCACAAGATTTATTCTATCCTAGCCCTCTAGGTTGGCAACGCAATCCTCTAGTGTTGCGGGTGTCCATGGGTAATGGTGCTCGCTTACAGGCAGGTGACTAACTTGCTCGTTTGCCTTCGTTGTCGTATAAAAAAAACTTTGTTCATACTGCGTTCGCGATAAACAGTCATTGGATAAGTTTAATTTTTGTCTGTTTTACTTTGACTGCGAAATTGCGAATCGTATTTCTCGAAAACATAACCCGTCTTCTGGCGCCTTCGGATAAAAAGGTACGATACGGCCCGCTGCGGTTCTGAATCTGCTCCAAATAAATATTTACGACAGTGTTACATGAGGTGATCATTAGAACTGCTGTAGAACTTTGTGGACATTTGAATAGGACCTAAAACATTTACGATATCATCGAATTCTTTTCACTGATTCCCGTATTTTGGTCGACTATTATGTAACTGGCTAGAAACTTGTTTAGTATTAGTAAAATAAGAATTTATACTTACTACTCACTACACACACACACAGGTTAGGGAAACTAGGAAGGGGTAAGTTCGCGCATGTACTTTTGTACCAAAGAGACGTTACTTTCGCTTCTCGAATCCAAGGTCAGGCTCAAAATGTTTGCCAGGAACTGAAATATAATAAAGAAATATGATTTGTTTGTTTGTTTGTATGCACTTAGGGAGTAATTCTCTAGAACTACCAATTCTAAAAAGTCATCAACAGAAACTTCACTATCATCATCACTACATAGTATAAAATAAAGTCGCTTTCTCTGTCCCTATGTCCCTATGTATGCTTATATCTTCAAAGCTACACAACGGATTTTGATGCGGTTTTTTTTAATATGTGATTCAAGCAAGAGGAAGGTTTTTATGTATAATTCTACGCAGACGAAGTCGCGGGCAGAAGCTAGTAAATAATAATAATCTTTTGTTCTTGCCGGGCGCAGACGATGTTGCGTTGCGGGCGTTATCTAGTTTGTTATAATTGTGTAAATTGATCTACTGGCTATGTGAAATGTGCATTATGATATACATATAGGTACTGTTATATCAATACTCTTTTATCAATGTTGCAGGCAAACTGTTGTAAAGCGTCAACGGACATAAACTGCTCATGTGACCCGTGCATGGCAAAGCTTAAAGAGCGCATCGACTACGCGTTCAAACTCTGCGGTGGCATCGGATTGTTTTTCAGCTTCACTGAGGTAAAATCGACTTTAATCTTGATAATAGATACTTATTTGTTTCCATATAATACCGTGTCACATTTATTTATGTTATGATGCTTGTTTTGTTAGATGATAACACTGAAGGTTGTGGAACTAAAACCGATGTACCTAAAGATGATAAGATAGGGAACATCATATTTTACAAGTTTTTATTTAACTTGCAATGTAAGCCTACCTATGACAAGTATGTATTTGGTCCGGGTGGAATCTTGCGACTGATTTTTAAAGCAGATATTTTTAACCGATTGAGCTAAAATTTTGCATGCTTGAGTAAGTCAGATGACGATACAAAAATCTAGTAGTGGAGTTCTTGTAACCCAGCCAAGATCGTCCCCGCTGGAGGGAACTTTTCAATGATGGTCCGATTGACTTGAAATTTGGTACATCTAATGTAAGACGGATTACAATGCAAGTACAGTCAGTAAAAAAAGCTTGTTTTAAATATGAAAATTTTGATTTTGATTTTTATGATGATAGGTTGTCTACATGTTTGATACAAAAAGGAGGACTGAATCATTTAAAAGTAATATTGGATTCTCGACCACTACTGCCCTAATAAATTCGTAACATCTAAGTAAACAATACACAATTTTTTTTTTCTACACGACCAAGTCCATGTTTTTTTTATCAACATGTCGATGTACATAACACAGTTAAGTCAACACATCTGTGTGCATGTGTGGGTGGGAGCGGAAGATAAGACAAGTTATCTATTGTTGTTTTGGTGCTTTATTTAACTTATCTAACTAAACTGAACCAATGTATCCGAAGTAGGTAACATCACTAACTGCGCCTCTTGTGACCAAGGAGTTTAAATGTCTTATTTGCATACATGTAGCATAATATATTAAAATTATCATACATTACAAAAGAACTTACGATTTATTATGTTTTGTTTGAATAGTTTGAATGCACATGTTTTGAATATTTTTTTTACTATTTAAGCATGTCACTTGATGGCCTCAAAGATTTTTATATAAGTTAGGAGCTTATTTTTTAAATTAACTTTTTGCATCATTTCTTAAATTTTTGGCAATTTTGCTAGAATGGACGTTTGAATGTAAAAATAGTTAATTTTCAATATTATTCATATTATTTTAAAGCAAATAGAACGCGTCCATTTCTTTGAAAGCTCACAAAATCGAAAAGCATTAAAGAGTAACAATGCCGCGATTCCTTTTAACAAAAACAAACAATACTATTTACACAATTACTTAAGAACGACTCAAACTCAAACGACTATTTTGTAAATATGATACCTTTTTAAGCAAGTTAGCTTGGCCTACACACTTTATAGTTGACTTCTTTTCTAAACTGACACAAAATAGTATACATGAGCCGAATCTTCCAAATACCTATACCTACTAAATTGATTGAACATAATTCAATGTACGAAATTAAATTCAAATGTGACAGTATTCTCACTGTACCTAACTTCCTTAGCTTATTGGTAAAATCTAGCATTAGTGGTGTTTGACTCATTTCTCTCTAACTATACTATAAGTAGGTACATACTTCATTTTGCTACAACTTACAACGGGCATGCATTTGTGACTAACAAATGGACGATTACTTTCCAGTTTCTGGGTGTGTGGTTGACCGTAAGATATCGTAATCAGAAGGACCCGCGAGCTAACCCGAGTGCATTTCTCTGAATGATCCGACGATACGGACTCGAGGCATTCTCTAACATGAGGTGGATTGGTGTGCTACCGCTCGTTTGTGTGTTGCTTATGCATGCTTTATGTGTACTTGTCACTAGTCGACGGCTTCGTGGAATGCCCATTCAAAATTAACATGCCAGTTTTTTTTTATAGTATACATAGTCGACCCAGTAATACCTTTGCAGTGTTTCTAGTTTCTTAATGTCTTTTGACATATTAATCTCTTAATGTTCGTCATATGACTGCCGTCGAGTAATATGAAAAACTAAGAAAATAGAGGCGCTGTCCCATCCTAAGGTTTAATGCCATTTGTGCGGCTGAAAACATAAACTTTATTTCACTTACAAGTTAATGTGACATTGGCCTAATTGGCGTTGTGTTTTTTTATGTAGGAACTAAGAACTTATAAAAAATGTTAAAGGCTTACTCTGTCCGCTTTATCTATTTTACGTCTCGTGTATTTTTTTACGTTAGAGAAATCAATCACTATAGCTGTTGGTTGATGGACGCAGGTCTAAATGAATCAGAATTTAAACGTAGGACTTCGAATTTCACGCTTTAAAACTATAAACAATATCTCTTAAATACCTATTGAATTTCTGAAACTACCAATAGGCGGTAGTGAAGTATTTGTTTTACAATTGAATTCTTTACTTCTCCCAGTCACAGTCTTCTAAGTTTTCTGGTGTTCAGGTGATATTTTTCGGCGCTAATTATCTTACATTTAAAAGACCTATAAGATAATTATAAAATTGTGCCGATAAAAATAAAATTTACACGAATTGAGAACCTCCTCCGTTTTTTTCGCCAGTTAAAAAGAGATAATAAAAGCAAATTAAAGTGTTATAAGTATCCGTTATGTTTTTCATTTGCATGGCGCTTATTTACTCGTAACACGAGTGTTATGATTACTGTGACTCCCGGAACTTAATTGTGTATAAATGCCTTAGATGTCACCTGGACGTTTCGGCCTCGTTGACTCGAGAGTCATTGTAATTATGATGAATGTTTGGCCCATACGTGTCATCTTGAGACTGGCTACTTTTGCATACACATTATTCAACTTTTTTATCAAGCATTAAATGAAGTTTGAAAGCAATGGAAATGTTATAAAATTAAAATAAATAGATAAGTATCAACTTTTGCTTGTTCTCTGATTGTTAGATCGCATGCCATCCGAATTATACATATACACGATATGCACTGCACGACATTTTGCATGCACTAATAGCATGATGTTTGCATAGAAGTGTCACTCTTCGGATAATTGCGCTTGGCTAATTTTTAAAATTAACCGCTCAAGTCTGAAGATTGACTTAAAAGATGTAAATTGTTTTAAAATATAGTGTTTTTCAGCTCTTCGCCGTATGGCTCGCGCGCCGCTACCGGAACCAACCTGACCCGAACTACAAGGAACCTCACGCTATTTTCCCACGGAAAAACTACTTATACTGAAAAAAATAGATAAATTTATCCATGGCACATTATCTATTAGATGGGTGGATCAACTATTTCTTGTTATTCTGTCCCGTCAGCGAGGGGACAAAGGTGTTACATTTTGTCAGAAGAAATGTGTCACATTATACTAACATGCTTAGTAGATGACCGATTATGAAAGGAGCTTAAAGTTACCACAAAAATGCATGTTTGGCAAATTTTAATCTATAATCTATAAACCAATGGTTTGAGTAGTGACACAGGAGAACGTAACCATAGCAACGACTGACAAAAAAATTGATCCACCCAGGTACATGCACTTGCCTCCATCAATTATTTGTGTTTTAAAAATTCAGTATAGCAGAGAGAGGCAAGCCACTGATGAAAACAAGTGGATATACCTCGTTTATCGTGGTTATAAATCATTTTGTCTCTTTCTAACTAGCTATATTCGAAAGAGGTGGATGATTTATGACTACGAACGCAGCGCTAAAGGTGTGTGCCCTTTAGAAATAAACAACACCAGGATATAGTTTTAGATAGTCAATGAAATGGTTGGGTGGCTGGTTTGCCATAACTTAATAATTTAAACACTTCATATTTCACCTCTAAGAAGTTTTGTCAATAACACCCCCGTGTAGAAACAGTTAACCTAAAATTACCATAGAATCGCCCCTGATGCCAGCCATGTCCATCTGACACTTGCTCAGTTATTAATTCGTGCCGATTTTGCACACATATTTTTAAAAGGGAATGCCGGTGTCCGTCTGAGTATGACATATTTTTAAAAATTATAACTGAAACTGAGCGTCTCTGGTAATAGCTTCAATCGTAAGCTTATATGTTTAACTTGTTTTTACTTCATTTTAAAGTACGGTGTAAAATCACGTCTTGCCAACAAGTAGGTACTTTTTAAACTGGTGTCCGCTAATTTTATTATAAATTGGAATTCTCTTGTACCTATGTGAATTTTTCAGCGTGATTTATTTCATATTCGGAAGATGTTTATCCCTCTCGTTCTATGTTCGGGTTAGTTTTAGTACAATACATATTGTCATCACCACTCATACAACCATTGTGGTTGAAGTGTAGTAACTTAACTGTTCCCACTTCTGTATCTAAAGGTAGAAGTTACTACACGGTGACTAGATGGTTGTACTGGCAGTTTTAAGGCTGCTGTACACAGAGCGACTAGTGACGGAGATAAATGTTTGCGAGAATATTATTTCTCAGTTTCAGAGCACACCAAAAGCTCATTCGAACCACAAGTTGGGGAATCTGTTAACACTCCGTAAACGCCTTTAGCTCAATGTACAGCAGCTTTTACCACCTGATCACGACTATGAGCTGGCGTATATAGGGGCCGGGGGCATTCCCACCACAGGATGACCTAGTGCCCACCCCAAATTGCCGATTAAAAAAATTAAGACGAACTCTTAAATTACTGCATATAAAAATGACTAAGGCATCTAAGGGGGCCTCTTCTCCCCCCTGGAAAATAATTCAATATACGCCAATTCTATTGTTTGCAACAGTGAGTATTAGAAGTAATTCTCGCTCGGCTGTTCGCCTATAGTCGTGCCCGGGCTGTTATTCCTGATGACGGAATAATTGCCACTTCTAGTAAGCTATATTGTGCTATAAAGTGTAGCTACAGCCCTCACTGTCTTGATCCGTTCGTACTTCTCACTGGCTAAAAAATTTATCCCTTTCATACCACGCTGGTTAGAGAGGGATATATGTTTATGTGCACGGTAAGACATACCGTGTTAGGCTCATATGATCAATACAAGCGTAATTTATTAAGCCATACGATCTCAGAAGTTTTCCGCGTATGACGGGGCATCTATTAATTAAGTGAGGCGTTTAGGCGGGAGGGGTGTCGTGCTGATCTGACCAAATCCCACGTCGAGAGACAAATATTTATGTTTTTTTTCTGGAACTGTGAGAAGTTACGTAAGTGTTAATACGTTAAGCATAAATTAAAAAAATATACGCATTTTTGGAAATCTCACGTGAGATTGGTTGGGTCAAATGTCACGATATGTCACCAGCGCGGAGGGGGGATGGAAAAATTGCCAAAATCGCCTCACTTAATAGATAGCTCCTATTAGAGGTACGATGGTTGATTCCTAGCAAATAATAAATGTAAGCTGTACATTTGTGTACTAGTCAGTAGCCTAGTTATTATTTAACATTAATTGTGTGTCCTTTTGCTTCCAGCGTTTTATTATACGTCAAACTTAAGTCACACATAACTATGAGTCTAAATATGATAGAGATAACCATTTAATTAAAACAGCGGCTAGTTTTAATAGTGTTCGATTAGAGATCTATGTAGTTAACTGATTTTGATTGTTTTTTTATTTCCGTGTACGAGCTTTAATTAATTAATGGTTTTTATACAGGTCCTTATTTTAAGTACCTATTTTTTATTTTATTTCTTTAACCTGAATGTATTTATTTATTATCATGTAATCATGGTTTGTTTAGCCTCTGACTGATATAATATATACCATAGTAATGCATCATTAACGTTCGTAGCAAATTTATTCTTCCAACGACCTTAATTAAGATGCATTGTCATGAAATCCAGGATTTGCTGTTTCTGTTTGTGTTGCTGTCTGGAATGGATGAATGAAATCTTGATCGAATGGAAAACTTGTATAAAAATGACATTGTACTAGCTTCTGCCCGCGACTTCGTCTGCGTAGAATTATATGTATAAACCTTCCTATTGAATCACTCTGTCTATTAAAAAAAACCGCATTAAATCTGTTGCGTATTTTAAAAGATCTAAGCATACGTAGAGACAGACAGAGGAAATCGACTTTGTTTTACTATTTTGTGTACTATATGTAGTGATGATATGCGACCAATATTACGCGCCATTATGTTGTAAACTGTAGCGTTTCCTTGTAAATTCGTTATATATATTGAAATTTGAATTACGACTAATTGCGCGAATGTAAGTTATCTTGGTATTTAGTCTACTGGTTCTGTAAAGATCTAGAATATATTAAGTATGTAAACTTTATTCAATATTCAGCCATATTTAGTTGATGCTATTTGGAATTACTTATAACTGCAGTTCTATTTAAAAACTCACGCTATAAAATAATGCATGTTCTAGGACTCGCAATCTGTTGTTCTTTGAAGCCTACCGACGTCATATGGCCGTCGAAATATGACAGTTAATATTTATAATAACAGTTTGGTACATTTGGGCTTGTTTCAACACTCTGTTAAATTCCAACTATCCTAAGTGTCAGTTATCTATGATGACGTCTCTGTCTGTTTCGTAGTAATAAATAGAGACGGAATCATAGAAAACTGTCACTTGAGGTAACTGGAACTAAAGTAATATAGTCAATAGACAGCAGGTTCTGAAGGGTTAAATGTTTAGTCAAGGCATCGAGCGTATAACCAATATAATGGAAACATAATATTTAATGGACCACCAAACCACTGCGCCGATGATCGACCTAGGGTCAAGTTGCACTAGAGTTGGTCAAGTAGATATCACTATCGATATCGGTGAATTGTGAATAGTGTTTTTTTTTCTATCATAATAACTAAAATGGTTTCGTTCTAAGGAGGGTATAAATAAAAACTATCAAAGGACTGGTGTTACACATAGTAACAAATCATTGATGAGTTTCGAAAGTTGATAACTCGTGTTGCTATTCTATTTGGTTATGTGCTCGTTGGGTCAAATCCATATAGTATGGCTTAACATAACTGGGGCTCGATTTTTGAAACCACATCACTCGAATGTGACATTCGATAGTGGTACAAATCTGTGTACTGATACAAAACTAAGGCTCAAATTGAATTTTCGAGTAGTTGACTAGATTAAGAGCTGTTATTTTCTTTTAAGCTACTCGTATTCCATAATTTCCAGTAGTAATTTCAATTGTGTGCGTGTATGTAAATCAGGCCCCTAAGAGATATTGTAGTGCTCTCTTTATGAAACTTTTAATTTTGACTGTAAAGTCCTAGAACTTGCATAATTATTTCTGTGCCGGCGTCGAGTGTGAAGCTAAGATAGTAATATCGCAACTTGTTTGCAGTGTGCATGTGTGTTCGAGTTGTATCCTTCCAGCTCTATGTATCTTCTCGAATTAAAGTGTGTTGAGCATTACCTTAAGACTGTTATTTCATACCTAATTTATTTTTAATTTTGAAATAGTGCTGACACTGGCGTAAGGAGGACTAATTTGTGTTCACCAGCACCAGTTGGCGCCACTGCCGAGTTAGGTATATTAATCTCCCAAGTTCCCGAGTACTTAATCTTTTAAGTACAGTCGAGGGCATAAATATTGATACAGCCATCATGTCAAATACACGTGTCACTGACCTTCTTGTTTGTGGCATAAAGGAGTATGTTTTTGACATCTTGATATTTTCCCTTAACTGTACAGACTAATAGTAAAAATAACTGCTGGATGTACTATGCGGAGTACTAATTGTTAAATGAAAAAACGAATTTGAAATATGCTGAAATCTATAATCACAAAAATTAGGCTCGGTGGCTCGGTAATATGCGGTTTATAAAAAGTCGGGACTTACGGCGAGGCTATAGCTGTTTTAAAAGTATTGCTATCGCGGATTCACATTGTAACTGGTATTTGTTTTAGTTAATCTTTAGTAGCAAATTATTTATTATCCTCAGCGCAGTTCCGTTTATCTTCTGAATTAGCTGTTCTTTTATGCCCGCTTAATTTGGCAGCTATTTTTCTGAGCTCTTTTTTTTAGGTAACATTTCGATAAATCTAGACGCTCATAACAATATTCGGGAACAACCTTCAACGTAAAATATCCATGATATAAAGCCGGAAAGACCAACTTCTATTACTACATTGACGTTTCTATGTAGGTAGATACCTCACGCTTCACTAGCGTTTCTAGCGGCGAATATTACGCGGTAGCCTTCGTTGAGATTAACGCTCCAAAAAAAAAAGTTTTTTAAAGTCAGTTAATTTCCAAATTGTTTTCGATTAACAATTCATAGTAAAATTTTTAACAATGTCCAGTTTCAAAACTGGTAATGAATGATATTAGCGTACCTAGTCACGATAATGTTTTGCAAAGTTTATGCTTATAAAAATGCTGATAATTTTTTTTACTTGTGTTTGCTTAAAGCGTTTAGAGTTTAGATAAGATTAACGGTACTTTTCCTAGCTAAATATATCGCAAAAAAACCTTGACTCAACGCGTTTACTGTCCTCAAACGCGTATGCTCGCTTTCCGTAGGAACATCTAGCGTTCACCTAATTACCACACTTGTAGTTATTTCAACGCACATGCTTTTGTAGCATAGACAAGATCAAAGATAAAAAGCGGCAAAAGCCCTGCGCTAGAAGGGCGCTGAAAAGTTTTGTAAGCGCAAACGGTATTGTGTCGGTCGGCGCACGTCCGCGCAGCCTCCCCGCCCTGGGCGGAACCCTCACTCCGCCGCAGCCAGCCACAGTGGGCACAGTGCCGGTACCCGCGCCGCCCGACATCGATCCATGCTGAATCACACAAATACCGTTCAATTAAACTCAGCACAGTGTTTAGTGTAGTGTCCGTCACCAACAGCCGCGATGTCTTTCGACCACGATGAGCTGCGGGACGAGTAAGTATCTTCGAAATGTAACTAGGTCTAGGCTCTCCAGGTAACTAAGTAAGGTAACGTCAATTAGTGTGCTGTGTGCATCACCAAGTCCTTAAGGGCCTTCGGCGATTGATTGGATGTTAAAACTTCTCCGTGACGTGCTTACACGAAGGTTTCGCGAGTCGGAAGTGAAGTTTAATTGAACTCGTCCCAGTTGGCAGCAGGTAATTAGCGCGCGAGAGTGGAGCGTCCTTTACGACATTGTTGCTTCGGTAAACAACTGTGTGACATGACCTATTTCTTACGAAGGGAAAGTTCTTGTTTCTCCAAGTCTTCTGAAATGATCGACATAAACACAATTTGAAGCATCCCGTGCGCTAATGTTGCGGGAATGCTGGGTGCGTGGCACCGCGTCCAATTATACGAGTACGTTAATGGGTTCGTCAACATTTCAGTTACATAAATGCGAAATTGGTGGCTATCGGGTAAACAAGGTGTTGTCCTAACGCTTACGACAAACATCCAGGTTCTGGGAGGTGCTTTTGTTAACGTACAGCGTGCTTGGTATCTGATTGACTTCTTTATTTGAAGACGAACAACTGGCTTTCTATAAAGTTGTGGGTTGATCTAGGGGTCATAGGATACATAGTCATATTCATATGTCAATATGACTATGTATCGATTTAGTTTGTTATGAAATAGCTTGACCTCAACTTTGTCATCGCATTACACCAGAGGAATAATTGAATAGCTTAATCACTGATAATGTTCTAGCTACTTCTCCGGCTTTGCTTGTGTAAATAAGTATTTATCGCTGTATATCCATTTTTCTAGGATAAGTTATAGCTGGTATATATGTTACTTTCAGTCGATATATTGACAAGACAAACCTTAAGTGACGAATACGAACAAACAAACGAACAGCGGCTTCTCTACGGCTCTCTCTACCTTCGTTTATTGGCATTTCGTTTTTGGATATTTTTTTACTTTTGATGAATGAAAGGTTGAAACACAACACACGTTTACAAAAATTATAATTTTGGAAGAAGTAACGTTTTCGTATAATAACGTCTTATCTCCCTTTAATAAACATTGGAATTCGTACATCTAAATTTGAAACGTCGCTGGAATAGAAGTAGTATGTTTAAGTAGTGGTCAAGAATGTCTCTTCAAGTATCCGATTTTTTAAAATACCACTCGAATATTCCATTCAAGTCGTTAAAATCTGTATATTGCTACAAAAATACAGCTCAAATTAAATTGTGGACTAGTTGACAAGATTGCCTATAGGTGAAAAACTTAGTAAATGACCTCTTGTATGTGTGAGTAATGTGTACGAATAGAAAAATTGATGTTCCAAATTATAAAAATGACTTAAGTCCCGTATCTGTTCTGTACACTACGGGTGACCGCAGAGCTGGCAGCTTCCTTGGACAGCGTATTAGTATCGCTGTCCAAAGGGGGAATGCTGCCAGTGTCTGTGGAACTATGCCACGGGGGCCCCTTCTTTTATAATTATTTTATTTTAAGATTAGTTTTAGTTTAGTTTTTAATTTAATAGTTTAATTTGTATTAATTTCATTTATGTAATTTTTATTGTATTGTTCATGAATAAATCATGCAACTTGGTACTAGATACATACAATAGGTTATTTACTTAAGTTTTTCACCTATACTTAATGACCTACTAACATCTGTTTTTTTCTTAAACTCTATTGATAAATTTTCTTCCAATGGTACTTTTGTACTTTGAAGTGATGTGCATTAAAAAAATCGGGGACCAGGTACTGGCCATATGCAATATTTATCAAGCTGTCGGATAATAGAGATCAATTAAATAAAGCCAAGAATACATCATTTGGCCAAATGAAACTTCTAGTGGAGTCATTGAAGCATTATTGCTCCGATTTTTTTTACTGTGGACCGAATTGCATACAATTTTGGAATTAGGTTCATCTTACCCTTAACTTCAAAAGTGAAAATGATTTGAACTCCGCAACCACCCTGGGGGTGGTTGCCACCCCTTCTCGGGGGTGAATTATTTTTTTTTCAAAATAACCTCGGATATCGATATAAAGCCTAATTTTAAGCAAAAATCATCTATAAAGTTTTTCAAAAAATCCAATACTTTTCAAGTTATTGGCAATTGAAAATTCGCAATTTTTTCACGTTTTTCATCGGTTTTTTGCAAATATCTCCAAAAATATACGTTTTATCGAAAATTTTATAAAGAACAAAATTGTAGCAGGTAAAATAATGAACAATTTGGTTTTTTATAAAGTATTCTAAGTGCAATATTAAGCTAGATATTAAAGATCAAAGCCGTATTTTATTGTGTCTGAAATTTAATCGATGTGGTCAATGCCATCTAGCGGCGAGCAGATGCATTTTATGCATTCTAATACAAAAGGGTTTGGTAGTGCTTGAAATAAGCTTTAAAATGAGCACTATTAAAAGTCTTTTGCACGTAAAATAAGTGAGCTGTATTGCAAATAAGGGGAGCATCTAATGTTTTTTCTTTTAAACCAATGGGTTTCATAAGTGCCATTTCCACCAAAATTAAAATTAATCGTATTCCGCCTAGAATTAACTTTATCATGAAGAGTTTGATAGATAGTATCAGTTTGGCTGCTTCAGGACACATATTTTTCAAAAAAAGTCACAATTAAAAAAAAAACAAAATTTCAAATTTTTAAAAAACCCACTTTCTTTTCATAATATCTCAAAAATGACGACAGATACGTATAAAAGTGTTCGGATTAAAAATTTTGGCATTTTTCTGACAAACAATTTGGTTTTTTTGTTTTTTCTGTCAAACAAAAATTGACGGAGATATGATTGTTTAAAGAGCGCGCGGCAGCGCAATCACAGCCTCTCTTAAGCCTCTGTTTTTTTTTAATCTTGACTTTTTTGAAAAATATGTGTCCTGAAGCAGCCAAACTGATACTATCTATCAAACTCTTCATAATAAAGTTAATTCTAGGCGGAATACGATTAATTTTAATTTTGGTGGAAATGGCACTTATGAAACCCATTGATTTAAAAGAAAAAACATTAGATGCTCCCCTTATTTGCAATACAGCTCACTTATTTTACGTGCAAAAGACTTTTAATAGTGCTCATTTTAAAGCTTATTTTAAGCACTACAAAACCCTTTTGTATTAGAATGCATAAAATGCATCTGCTCGCCGCTAGATGGCATTGACCACATCGATTAAATTTCAGACACAATAAAAAACGGCTTTGATCTTTAATATCTAGCTTAATATTGCACTTAGAATACTTTATAAAAAACCAAATTGTTCATTGTTTTACCTGCTACAATTTTATTTTTTATAAAATTTTCGATAAAACGTATATTGTTGGAGATATTGGCAAAAAACCGACGAAAAACGTGAAAAAATTGCGAGTTTTCAATTGCCAATAACTTGAAAAGTATTGGATTTTTTGAAAAACTTTATAAATAATTTTTTGCTTAAAATTAGGCCTTCTATCGATATCCGAGGTTATTTTGAAAAAAAAAAATTCACCTCCGAGAAGGGGTGGCAACCACCCCCAGGGTGGTTGCGGAGTTCAAATCATTTTCACTTTTGAAGTTAAGGGTAAGATGAGCCTAATTCCAAAATTTCATGCAAATCGGTTCACAGTAAAAAAATTCGGAGGTAAGACCATATTTTTCGCTTCAATGACTGCCCTATTCGGCACAATACGGGCAGTGATTGATGATATTTTATTATTCACATGTTTAATGGTGGGAAAGTAATGCAAAGCAATAGTCATACACACTGCGTGCACACCAACAGACGTAATATATACTCACACATGCACACTTTGAAATCAAAAGTGGTTATTGAGTATAGGTATTTAATAGGTGTATGTACAAGTGTTTTTTTATTGACTGAAATGTCTGTCAGTAAAATTGCATGTATTTCCTTTTTTCGTCCTTTCAGCACATAGGTACTATAATTTAATAATTGAGTGCTTGAAAACGGCAGACCTTAATTTTCACAGATTGCGATTAGGCGATAGAATTTTGAGCAAATCAGCATACCTACATCATAATCAAGGAGAAATACTACGGGCACGTCAGTTAGTAAGCTACAAAAACTATCAATTAAAAAATACTAGGTATAAAATATCACTGGTAAACGGTCAATCCGAGGATGTTTGTTACTTTTCACGCAAAAACTACTGAACGAATTTTAATAGAACTGCAGTAATATCGTGTTTACATCAGCATACATCTACTCGCTCAGTTACGAAGGTTAATGAATAAATCAATTCATTTTCAAGTTAACGGAACAAGGTATTATGAGTACTTAGTATTTTATACCCAGTATTTTTGAATTGATATTTTTGTAGCTGTTACCAACTGACGCCCGCAATATGCAGCCTTGAGTGCGATGTACGCTAATCAGCAATCATAACTACTCAATAAAACGATTTCAGAATTTTTTTAAATTAACAATTCTTAATTATTTTTAATATCATAGTGCTCAAAGAATTATTTTTTCTGGTCAAATTATAATTTTAAGAAAATAAAGTATGTACATAGACACTTTACGTGAAGGGAAGGTAGGTACCCTAAAAAAATATTCAAGATTGTATTTTACCTTTATCTGCGTAGTTAATAACACCCATGCCAAATGACAGCTGTCTAATATTAAGAATCTCTGAGCTAAGCCTTCGACAGACGGACGGACATAGCGAAACTCTAATGGTTCCTTGTTGACTAAGGCGAGCTATCCCCATAAGGATCTCTACCAGTTATTTGTGTAAAAGAGAATGGCATTAAATAGGAGACCGAGTTTTAAATGACAAAATAGTGAATTTCATTAATTTGTCACAAATACATACATACACACAAATCACGTCTTTATCCCTTACGGGGTAGACAGAGCCTAAGGCAACAGTACCTACAGGCCACATATAGCGTGATTGTGGGCGTATAGGTGGAAAATGAAATCAAAATAGTGATGGGTTGCTAGCCTCATCGCCTAAACATGATTCCTATTATTTTCGCCCATTCCCTCGATGGGCTTTTACCATCCGCGCGGGTAGAGAAGCAACAAATAACCTTTTAAAAAAATAGGTATAAATATATTTTATTTGAATGACGCTGAAAAATTGTGCGCTAAGTAAAAGTTCTCCTTATATACATACACGACGGCCAATTAAGTACCTATCTATTGCTTCGATTGAACATACATAATGAAATGAATGACGTGGTTAAGTACTTTTAACAAAAACCTACTTATACTCTGTTTTTCTTAATAAAATTGATAGTGTAGTATGATTCTCATTCGCGGTTTTCCGACGTGCAGGGGTTTCCCGTGACGTTATAAAAGACAAAATTGGAAACTTGTTTGTATTCAAATGATACAAAATAATGTATGTAAACCAACTTTAACAAGCAACAACCTTACATCCTGTGAAAATGATACAGCTCGCAATTTCCCACATTCAAACTTCTATCTTTTGTGTAAATTATACAACAATGTCAAATAAGATACGTCGATTCGCATTTCAATGTTTGATCGTTATGTTATGTATGTTGTATAGATGTAACGAGAGTTGTGGTCGCGTATTGTATTGTCTTGTAATGGAGTGTATTTACTCGCACTATACAGTGAGATTTTAAATTTACCTATAGCGTGCTTAATTGTTTTCTGCTTATAGCAATAGCAACGAGCTAAGTCGACGGATGCCGATTAAAAAGTTTCTATCTCTATATTTGTTAAGTTTTTTTGTAATATAATTGAGTCATTGGAATAAAACTTTAATTGTGCTGATATATCATAATTGTTACTGACACATATCAATTAATATAATTGGTCGTTACTTTTCAAGCAATCTGTCTCATTGCATACTCCGGCAATATCCCGGTAATGAGATAATTTAAAACGTATAGGGTACATCACTATTCAGATCTCATTAACTCATCGATATTAACAACACGCAAACATAATCACTAACGACCAACTGCAAGTAAAAATCCTTCCACGGAGACATGACGTATTCTGATGGAATATCAGTGAAGTAGAACAAATCCGGCAAAGTTTACCTACAGGCGTACCTAACATGCAAACGACGCACGCGGCACCAAGATTCTAGACAGTAAACCACGGTTTTCGGCATATTTTGTGGTCTTTTTAAGGCGTTTGACGCAATGATCTCGTCCGAGAAGCTTTTTGTTTATTGTGGCGGTGATGGCAAACGGTGAAAAGGTCCGGTCTGTGCTGGTGACGTAACTGCTGGGATACCCCAGGGCTGTTTGCTAGGAATTATTATCTTTTTGACATTTATAAGCGAGATGCCATCCGTTATCAGCTTAAACTATTCGCTAATGACATTGTCTTAGTACCTATGTGCAGTCAATTATAAGCAGCTGAATGATAAGATCAAGATTTAGATGTTCTTGTAAAGTCAAATTATGTACGTATGTATGTATAATCTTTAGGTGTAATTTTGATTTGAACAAAAAGAAGTCGACATCATAAAATCGGTATGTTATTTGCATTTCCCTTGCCATCAGTAGACTACGTACGTATAGCTGTGTGTAGTCGTTCACATGAACTCCCATCCCGACACTCACACGTTATGATAGTCATTGTGCACTGATAATAGGGTGTGCAACACAAGCCATGGGGTATCGTGTGGATTGTATGCTTGGTTGATTCGTGCGGCAACTTGGATAGTATCGCTATTCGCATTCGCCTCTGCGACTCGAGCGGGTTTAACGTACCAATTGTTACTCTATATTGCGTGCTTGTGATCGGAAATAAAAAAATCTGTTAGATTTTGTTACTTTGTAAATTATTGTTCTGTGATATATTTTGAACTGTTCTCTATCAGGTAAGAACATTTCTTTTTATTTACAAATGCTGAATATTCGTATTTATGCTGTTAAGTAAGATAGCTCGTTGAAATATAACAAATTTTATTAAAATACGTTTTAAATGTATTGTTATTAATACACCAAGTAGCACAAAACTCCATTGAACTTGCGTTCTCTATATGCATGTACAATGTTTTATTCCATGTGTAGTCTATTCTATTTCCTGTTTTTCCTTTCATTTTTGTATTGCATTAAAATTATTTCCAGCCGGTTAAAGGTTACACTTTAGCGAACCAGTTTTTTAAGCGACCTTGACGAAATGTTTGCCAACACAGCTGGACGCTTATCAGTATTATAAATCAAAACTGTTTCGGTCCACTGGTGAATTCCTTATGAATAACAAAGATAACCCACGACCCTTTACTACCGTCGCAATAGAACAACATGATGCAAAATCAATCTTTCATTGACATTTACACGTCCTTGTACAGACCTACCTATCGACTTACAAAACAAGGACCCCACACGTCTATTGATGTAGCGCTCTCCGCCCGTCTCGATCGTAGACAACATTCTTTTGCTTTGCTCTGTGTAACTTCCAATAAATATTTTTCGCGTTGAGGAAGTGTGAAATTCCTTTTCAAGGAAACTCGCTGGGGAAGTGAGCGAGTCGGCTGATTAACTGGGCAGTCGTACCTAATACTTTATTTAGACATTAATTTTGTTTCATTTTCTTAGTTCAGTTCAATTATTTTCGAGAAAGCTTCTAAAGCCACGAAATATCCTTTTTACATATTTTTGTGTTTATTTTGGCCAGTATTTCTGGTGTTTGATACCACCATGCCGTGTAACTGCGAGGTAGAAGTCCCGGGCTCCGAGCACCGCAATGGCTGCCACCTGAATCTGCAGCCTCAGAACGGGAGTAACGGCCATGCCAGCCATCGCCCGCATAGAAAGGTGCACGATGAGGAGCTGCCGTCAGAAGACGAGGAAGACACGAACGGCATAAGGTTGTGACCATACACGCAGAATACAATTAAGTAGGGACTTAATTACCGCAAGTGTAGTTCAAGCACCGTGTGCCTCGCTGAAAATTAGAGTAAAGCGGCGTTCGGTATGATCTGTTGATGGTCTTAAAATTTCATCACATTGTTTTATTACATTTAATCTTCTGACGAAATATGTTTAAATGTTATACGTAGATATTATTCAGGCGATTCTGAAAAACACACAGCTCCAGAAAAGTGTGTTACAGTGACGTATGTAGTGAAGTGACATATCGATGGTCCAGACGAATAAACGTGCAAATGTCATGCACTTGTAATGACATTTGCACGTTTATTCGTCTGGGCCATCGATATATGTATAAATAGATGAAATTATTAATATCATTTTTTAAGAAGTAGATCATGTATTATGCTTTTAACTTAAAGTACCTACCAACTTCTATTTTAAAAGAAAGTTAAAACCCACCCGACTTACATTGAGCTTAGTACCTACTCGTAAATCCTAGTTGAGACTTACAAGAAATCCTGTAAGTTTATTTGCATTGTCAGGTTGTGGTGCGAACGGGGTAGAAGTCGTCGACCCAGTGCCGCAATGTATTGCGATTTGCAGATTTTTTCTTTCAAGTGGGCTTAAGTATTGTGAAAAAAAATAATTAGGACGACAACCTTGTAAGGTGCGTGAAATTTAAGAAATACTATGAAATTTTTATTGTTTGTTCAGCTTTTTAATACTCTCTTATTAAGCCAATTTAATTGAGGGAATAATGTTATGCGTAACGCTTTTCAATCGTGGTCTTCTGACTTTAAAATGTAAAAAATATCAATGCTTAATAATTTTAGCATTTATATGCAAAACTTTAAAGAATTTCATCCGAGTGAAAAATATGGGGAAAATCGCGCGGCAAACGATCGATCGTTACCGTCGTCTATTAATAGGCATCTGTTATGGTCGTCGTTTTCCAATTTTATTAAGCTTTATTTATTTAATGTTCTCGCAGCCTTCGACGTCGGTGTCGGTCTCTGCGTCCTTCATTTCCGGCGGTCGTCCCCCGAAGGACATTTATGTTTTATGGTTGGGCTCTATAGACATTTTCCGGTCGAATTCGCGCGAAAAAAACTAATTATTTTCTGTTGATTAAATACTAAAACGGTGATTATAGCTGACTTACGAACATTAAAGGATTATATTTTACATCTATAGTATAGGCAGATGATTTTTTTGCCCACCGGAAGCAGCAACATGAATTGCGCACACGTCTTCTGTGTTTTCAAAGATTCAAAGATTCAAAGATTTATTTGTCCAACATAGGTAAATTACAGGGTGTTAGTACTTATATTACTATTTTGTATCACTATGTGGCGCCTTGGGGCATTTTCATAGGCTTTATCATTTGAACCACATACCTACGTATTTTTATTACAATTTACTTCGATGCAGATTCCCACCAGAGGTACGAGTATAAGCACCACGCGTAAGAGCCAATCTACAATACATCTTCGTGAGACCTTGTGACCTTTGTATTTTATATAAAGTTGTTTTTTTTCGTATTGTTAGGGTTCCGTGCCTCTAAAGGATAAAATAACCCTTATAAGATCACTTTTGCTGTCCGTCTGTCTGTGTGTCCGGCAAGACCCTTTTTCTCAGGAACGCGTAGATATATAAAATTGAAATTGATGCCAAGTACCGGGGTTACAGTCCCTGGGAGCTGTGAAGAAATGAACCCTCTGAGTCAACGTAATCAAAAGATACAGTTATTAGAAAAGATGTTTCCATACAAATTGCCGAGCTTGAATAACCTATGAAATACTTCCAGTTGTGCTAGAAATTTGTAATTTAGTATGAAGGTAGCCCTTATGGCAAAACTAATGAAACAAATCTAAACATCAGATTTTTTAAATATTTGTCTGTCTATGCAAGTAATCAATATAAAATGATGATGCCAACACTGAATTTTATATTAACTTGGCGAATTTGTACGGAACAATAGCAATAGCAATAGCAATAGGTAATTATAATAATATGAATGATTTATTGACATGGTGTAGAATTTTAATTTTAATTTATTTTTGTTTTTAATTTTGATAAGCTTGTCTATTGTTTATGCCATGAATTGTTATATAAATTTGTTATTCTGAATCTTATTCTCAAATTAAATTGACTAAATGCATGTATTTTCAAACGCAATGTATATTCACTATCAAATGAATCAAGAAATTTATATTTCTTGATTTTTATGTTTACTTTTACGGTTTTGCCGTTAGAAAATTAATTTCTAAATGTCTATGAAAATTAGAACACATAGAAAAATCCACACAACAACACAACATAGTAACAAAGGTCACGTGACAGTTAGTAACAGGTAGAAAAATTCGGAGACTACCCACCTGCTATGGGTGGTGTAGGGGTATAGCACGCGTCACGGAATGACGAGGATCCGGGTTCGATTCCCGGCCATAGCTTTACTTTTCGGATTTTTCTATGTGTTCTAATTTTCATAGACATTTAGAAATGCAATGTATATTGTTTTTTGAATAAATAACTATGAACTAACTATGAACTAACCCTCGGTGCGTGGCTCCGACTCGCACTTGGCTGGTTTTTTCCATAGATACGTAGAACCCATCGAGATTCTTTTTAGACATAGGTACAGACGGCGGCTCGCGTGACATTCTTTTTGTTTTAGTCTGGTTTCATATTGCAAGGCATATGTATAATAATATGTAAGTTTGCTAAAGAATACCTACCACGAGGTCGCTAAGTATCAAGCGGTGTGTGTTGGCAACGGGTTTTATAGCCTGACAGAGTTTAACAAAAGTGTCATTTTACGGGGTGGCAAGTTCCAGACACTTCGCGCTCTCCCTCGAGAGGCCGATGTTTGCAGTCCTTTATAATGTTTGCGTTGTGACAAGATCTCCGCAAATTTTGCTTTTAACGAGGCTTTGAAACTGTGTCAACGCGGGAAAACTTAAAAGGTCCCGGGGCTGGGGCACTATTAAGTTAGGCAGCCGCTTTACCAAATTTAGAACCTGTTTACTTAATGTTCTCTTCCATGCTGGTCTGGGAGCAAAGAAAAATCATAGAATGTACTTTGCTTCTCTTCCCGCGCAGATGGTAAAAGCCCATCGAGGGAATAGGCGAAAATCTTAGGAATCGTGTTATAGGCGATGTGGCTAGCAACCCATCACTATTTTGTTTCCCTTTTTCCATCCATACGCCCACCAGCATGCTAAACGTGGCTTTTCGGTCTTGTTACCTTAGTCTCTGTCTACCCCGTACGGGATAAAGACGTGATTTGGGTAGGTACGTGATGTGTGTATGTTACTTAATTTGCTAGTTCTTAGTTTAACTACGATTAAGCTTTTAATAGCTTACTGGTGTTTCTGATTAACCTACTTTATTTGGTTGTAATTTGAACAACAGGATTAAGTATAGGTGTCAGTTTTGAAAATGGATAATGGAAACGTTTTAGGTATTTTGAGACACGGCCTTGTTTAAATTTTAAGTATGTACATAACTCTTTATTGTATATAAAACACATTAATATTATTTAGTCTGTGATATATATTACTTTTGATGCTAATTTTGTGTCAATTTGCAAGACTGCCACACAGTAAAAGTAGGTATAAGCTCCTATAATAATTAACTCCGAAGCAACTATTCCCAAATTCACCTTTTTTTAGGTTAAAAAAATAACTTATTCGACAAAAAATAAACATCATCAAACTTATCCATGCGATTTCTCTACAATAATACTCACTTCAGATTACTTTTTCGGTATTACGATTCTAATGATTCCTTTATTGAAAGCTTTTCAATCCCTAATCAAACTGATCATAATATGTAGCTTTCTCCCAAGGCGTGGGGTGGGTATAACAGCTAATTGTAGAAAAACCGTAATCGCTAGCAAATCACAACAAGGATTGTTGTACCGATTATCGATTGGCGCCATAAACAGCCCTAATGGCCTGATGCAATCCCGTAATCTCGTAATCAAGTTAACGGCGTATTGGGTACATAAGTACCTACTGCGTACGCGTGTTTTTTATAGAGGGTGCCTAGTATAAAACAGTAGAGCAGTGTTTCTTAAACTCATTGCCATCACGGACCACTTTAAGAATTTTAAAAGGTCCATGCTCTAAAGGTCTAAGCTTATTATAGCACAAGAAAAAAAGCTAAGTAAACATATTAAAGGTTAACTGTGTTGCTGCGAACCCCTGGCACATATCTTACGGACCTCTAAGGGGTCCATGGACCCTACTTTAAGAAACCGCAGTAGAGGTACTTACTAGTAATGTAACCACGGCATATAATTAAATTTATAAATCACTAGCGGTTCGTTCCGAATTCTCACAATAAGTGAAAACATGAATCATTCTGTCTGTTGAGGTTTAAAAGATGTAAGCACACATATATGCGCGTACGTACAGACTGCCAGAAGCTTTTCTTCATGGAGACCAAATGATGGGAGAGCAATATTTCTTACAAAGTACTATGTAGGTATAGTATATGTAGGTCCTTTTTCAACGTCATCCATAAGTTATGACGTTAAGAAACAAAAAAACTCCGTTGTATATATGCTGTTTGCACGTATTCTAATATCATACCTATTCAAAGAGCATATTTTTGTTATGCGCGTTTTTCAATTTTCAATTTTATTTGTAAATGTAATAACAATTCAATGAAAGTTAAACTGAATAATGCTGGTACAATAAAGTTGTGTATTCAACGCGGTAACAATTAGGTATGGACAAAATAAAATCGAATATACTACACCGTTATTTATTTCCACTAAGCGAAATGATGTGTTTTACATTCATAGTAACTACGTCAATCGTATTTGCACGAATGAAAAAACAACAATTTTTCCATTTTCATTCATAGTAAATCAATATTTAACTAATGGTCAATGTTATAGACCTTTTAAAGTTAAACAAAAGTCAGCGTTAATTACGAAGACTGCCTTACAGCATCAAATCATAGAGAGGCGTCATTCGCACTATTTAAAAAAAAAGTCACATTAGACGAGGGGCAAGTGGCGAGCGCCTTACGCATACGAAATGTCAAAACCTACACGTGAATCAGTTCCAGACCAAATTTTAAAATAAATTGTAGATTAATCAACTGCAGAGGAAAAATATTTTTATTCGGTACGAATAAACAAGAAGCTTTTATGTGTAAAAATAAACTAATAAGCGATAAGCTGAGCGCAACGGAGCAGCGTAAAATTGACCAATCACATTCCGCAGATTTAAATCCGCTCGTGTTCCTTTCAATGGCAACGCAGTCTAATTGGTCAATTCCGATTAGGTAGTGGGCGGGGGGTAGTTGACTAATTTTAAAGAATAATTGAAAATCTCATTTCTCTTATTAATGTCTGTTCAGGTATCCAGATGGCACGGTGCGGCTGCGCAACCCAAACATCGAGCTCATGGACCAGGATATCCTCTACCACCTGGCACTTGGCAGCGGCTCGCACGACCTCGTCGAGATGTTCGGAGACGTCAAGGTAAGTCAGGCCGCAGCCACCACCATCTCGTTATACTTTGCTAGCTTCAAGGATGTGATTCTCCAAAAGAAACACGCCTGGAAAGTCATTGCTGCGCTTGGCTTGCCATCGTAATTAGATCCGTTTTCTGACAGGCATTACACGGAGATAGAAGTCTTAAGGTGTTGGTCGTGCGTTGACCAGTTGACCAGACACAATACTCCGTATGATATTTACATACGAGAGAATGGTTCAAGTTATGATTGCATGCCAAGCGTGTGATCACTTCACTGGCGAGTGTTTTATAGAATGATATTCCTGATTTTTTTTAAATGAAATAGGTCCAGAAACGAGCATTTGGACCAGTATTTTATTAATTTGACTCTGACTCTGACTTTATTTGTTTGACAATAAATTGCTTTTCGCACTCAAGGTCATTAACTAAGTAGGTACTCAAGCGGTTTCTTGGCAAAAATAAAACACTGTACCATAAATAAAAACAAAACACGGCGTTGGTTGCAAGTGTTGATATTCATCTGTCTTTGTTCAGTTCGTGTGCATGGGCGGCACTCCAAAGAGGATGGAGCAGTTCGCGTACCACATCATGGCGGAGATCGGGCATAAGCTGCCGTGCGGGACCACGCTGCAGGACATTAGCCAGTTCTCTTATCGCTACTCCATGTTCAAAGTCGGACCCGTGCTCTCCATTAGCGTAAGTACCATTTCCCGTCTAAAGATGAGGCCAATAGCTTAAGTGCACTTTTTATGTGTAAAATGAACAGCGCTCATGCATCCACCCGGTATAGGGTTACGGTATGGGTCTCTTCCTCGACGGCAGGCATGGCATACCCACTAAAAACCACACGGAATCCCTATTTGGTCATACGTGAGACGTTACGGCGCACTTGGTGACCACCTCGACGCCCCACGACCGGGTGACGGGTGAGCTTAGGTGCACCTAACCCAGGAATTCCCATGTTTTTAGCTCTCTGAACCCTTTCCAAGTCCCTGTTATGTGGTGGTGCTCAGAATTTGATAGCACACGTCACGAGATCACATCTCACGCATCTGCTTTCAGAGTTTTATTTCGCGATGGATTTGGGAACTAGAGTTCCGCAGATGCTACTTCAGGAGATGCTAATCTAAAGATAACGCAAGGCCGCGCTACGAGTGAAATTCGGTCAAGCCATCCAATAAGAGATTCATCTGAATCAGAATAATTTGTTTAAAAAAATTAACTATGGTAATGCCACCAGATGACCAACGCAAAACATCCTATTGATGATGGTTGTAAAAGCTTGTAAGAGAACTTGTATCTACTCAAAAAAGGACGGTCATTAGATATTTTAGGGCTTGAGAGATTCAGAGTCTTTCAGATGTGAAATAAATATTATAATTTTTGACAGTCTCATTATGTCATCGAACTAAAATATTTTTTCGACATTTCATGGAGCTTTGTAATATATTGCATAATTGTTCTATATTCTGTCTCTATCTCACAATGGAGAGTTTTATACCGAGTATTGGGACCCAGCTCGACGTTGTTTCCCGGCTATTATAAACCAGATTGGCGAGTCAAACTAGTTTCGCCAAATACTTCCAGCTTCCATTCCAGCCTAATTATTAATGACGGTTTGACCTCGATGTCCGTTTGTGCGGGATATATGAGTTTGGTGGTCGTGGACATCAGTTAGATTATTAGCGTTTTCCATATACTTTTTAAGTGGATTTAGCCCTGAATACAGCATTTAAGTATACGAAGTATATAAATATACGAAGTCGCGGGCAGAAACTAGTAAATAATTAGGAATAATTTCATTTATATCGCGTAGCGACATCCATTCATGAAAAGCGGAAGTAATTCACCCATATTAAACTTAATTATTCTTTTGTTGCTTTGTATTATCTTAACATATCACATGTACTACATTTTTGAATTCAGGACTTGTTCCTCTTTCATTTAGTATCCCATTAAATAATGCATCAAAAATTTTTTTGGTGGACCCCTCTTTTTTTATATCTCGACTCCTAAGTGGAATTTCGAAAAAAACTAAACATGGCAGCTGAAGTTCCTCCAGCAAAACAGTCAAGAAAACCGCAATTCAGGTTGGTGCAGTAGTTTTTAAATTTCTAAACGACACTGAAAATTGGAACACAGAAAAATCCGAAAAGTAAAGCTATGGCCGGGAATCGAACCCGGATCCTCGTCATTCCGTGACGCGTGCTATACCGCTACACCGTTCATAGCAGGTAAAATTAGGTGGCTTTAAAATTAATAAATAGTCAATTGATTTGGTAGACAAATAAGTGACTTTACAGCTTGCTAATGCTATGCTAAAATCAGTTTAATGGGGGAATCGCGTTTTAGCGTCTAAAACTGATGGTTTTAAAAACACTATTCGTGCCGAAGATTTAATTTGAAGTTTATTATCATTATTCACTTTACTCACAATTTTTGCTAACTTTTATTTATGACTCCGTTTTATCAAGCCCATATCTTTCCAGCATCTATTGTCGTTTTAAATAACACAATTGAGCCGTAAACATTAAATGAGCATGGCATTTCAAATACCTTTATGTCACAAGGATTGGCACGTGACAATACACCACTTCATGCCTCTAAGCTTGATGCTGATATCTCGCTGGTACACAAATTGGTCAAATTGACGCTTGTGTCCACAGCGTGACAGCCTTGAGGCTAGGGATGGCGATTTTAAGATTGATTTATCGAGAAATAGATTCTTAAACGAAAATATTTAGAGACCATTTTAGGGCTTTAAATGGCAAAAATAGAACCTTCAGGTTTGATCCATTTCTCCGACTGTATGTGGCCCGTCCACTTGTTTGTTTGTGCGTATGTCACGAGCAGCTATAATGACTTTATGATAGAAATTTTGAATCGTGATAGGACTTCCCTTCTTATTTATCGAGCTTCTTATTTATCGAGTTAAAAATGACTGTATCATACCATTCATAATATTAAGCCGTACCTAATAAAAAAAAAAAACGAGGCGTCTAAACACCATTCTACTCGTAGCTGGGGAGCCTGGACGTGTTGCCAAGCTCATAGAAGGAAAATGGTTTAATCGACATTTAATCTTCAAGTGCGCGATCGAGAATCAATGTCGCATTCGATTCGCTTTTTTTAAGAACCGCCACCCCTGGTTGTGGCCAGCGGTTTGTTTGGCCGGTCTCTGTGCAAGCAGAGATACGCAGCTCCAATTGAGACCAATTAATGAATATTGCCGTTCGTAAAGTGCTGAATACGATTAATGTTGGTTTAGGGCCGCGTAAACTGGTTTGTACAAAGGAAGGGTAATATAAGGCCAACCTCAGACCAAATAAGTAACGACAGAGTTCTACAAACGTCAACTAAAGACGATATGAACTAAGCCTTGTCATGTGCGTAACGTTGCACGCATACAGGCGCGTCTAAACTTCGCCAAGCAAACTATAGTTAAGGCTATGCACGCATACACGAATTCGCACTAGTTTAAACCGGTGTAGCGACCCTAGCGCCACCTAGTCATCGACTACGTAACTACCACTACTCACAAGTAGCTAGAGCCGGTCACGTCATCCAGTTTCTGCTTTGCGCTATCCAGGTTTCTTAACACGGATGCATCGATACAAGTTCCAACTCTCTTCGGACTCCGGTCCCCAGGCTTAGTGAGAGCTTAGACTTCTCTGTTGTGGCCTATCACACAGATCTCACTTTGGCGCTGGCAGAACTCCGTTTTTACTTTTTTTTGGTTTGAGAGGTCCGTGTTATGGAGGTGGTGGAAATGTCTAGCCCCACCTAACTTATGTAAATCATAAACACCGCGAAGAGCTTACGTGTAATTGAAAGTTATTAGGTGTTGAAGTAGTTAAAGGAATTTTATCGCGCCGCCGGTAGTTGCGTTTAATTATTTGATCCTAGGCTAAAAGGTGGCGCTAGTTATTATTAGGTAAGTGTATGTATTTGTATAGGTACAGCAAGCATGTTGTTTATGAGTGGTTATAAACTTTAAGTGAGACAATACAGCTAATCAATCAAAGATTCACGTCCAATACCTACTTTACATTGGTAATGTTAAGCTGCCAAAACAACTAAGAAAACTTGTACCTATATGCACACCGTGGGAACGAGTTGTGCGAAAAAAATTAACTATGGATTCCTGGTGGTGTTACGGGTAAATAATGTGTTATATCAATATGGGTCCAAAACTGTCACATTAATTATGTCTTAATTACTTTCTTGTGTACTAAACCTTACAAACGAGTAGCGCTATTCAACTTGACTTAGGTGATAATCGTTTGTGATTTTCTAGTAAATTCTAGTGATATTTTAAATCTGATTTACGGCCAGTAGGTACGTTTTCAACAAGAAAAAATGGTTAAAATAAAAAGTTATTCGAGTATTCAAAATTATGGCAGATGGCAGGTAAGTTTGTTATTAGACCCGTACTGCGTGTGTGTGAATACGTCACATTATAAAGACGTGTTAACCTTGAGATTTATCAACTTGTGAATTACTGAAACAATTTAATATCTCGAAAATTAGGCTTTATCCAGAAATGTTTATATTACTTTTTTTTAGTTCAATTAGACACTAGAATCTTTGGTTAAAATTTGACGCATAATTCGTTCCCACGATGTATATTCCAAATATCGTAAAAAACGAGTGTCATTGTCGTTATAGCATTGTTATCGCCTAGGTAGTAAGTCACATTAAACTGATATATTCTAGATCGTAGTCTAGTATAGATAACCTTCCGGTTAATGCTTGAGTAGTGATCTCGGGTTCCGGGTTGATATTTACCTACCACATCATATTAAGTTCAGATTAAATATATCACCACAATATACATATTGCTTAGAAGTATGGTAATCCCTGCTTCCCTAGCAATATTATAAATGCGAAAGTAACTCGTGTCTGTCTGTCTGCCTGTTACCTTTTCACGCTTAAACCGCTGGACCGATTTAATTGAAATTTGTTATACCTACAGATAGTTTGAGTCCCGGGGAAGGACAGGATAGTTTTTATCCCGGAAAATAGCATAGTTCCCGCGGGATAGCGATAATTGACTTCTGCGCAGACGTAATCGCGGGTAACAGCTAGTATCAATATATGTAAGAAAGTATGAATGTATGAGGGGATAGGGAAAATAGCAATACTCGTAGCTAATCTATAAATGGTCAAGAGCGGCAGTTACTTTGTAACTAGAGTGTATATTTTTTTTAATTTTTATGAGTCCGACTCGCATTTGTCCAGTTTTTTTCTAATGTCGAAGTATCGACTAGTCACATGAGTGTATAAACGATAACCATATTAACTTTCCATCGAACGTGTTGCCTTCAGCCTTGTCATTCACAATTCATACGCTATCGATTTGCCGGTAAACATACTCAAGCAAGAAATAAATATCAATTTTCTTTAATTGATTGGTTGCAGATAGTTCCTACTGCTTTTCCGAATATTGATTGAAGGCTAACACATCACTCCCGCAATAAATTGCTTTTGATATGTTAAATTCAATGACATCGATCTTCGCCATAATGTCCGAATATTCATGAGGAGGAAAAGAGTTACTCATACAAAATGTGTAAAGGATTTTTTTTCTACCCTTGAATAGGTTTTAATCCTTGTTGTGTTTCATGCCTGATGGCCATGTTGGTTACTTACCTCTTAAGCCGCTTTCATGGGTTAATAAAGTCGTCCTACTTTTTTTTATTGTGTGGAAAATGCGCCTTATGCATCCGCCCGGTACGGGGTTACCAGGAGTATGTGGGGCTTTCCCGCGACGCAGTGGCGGATTAAGAATATCCGAGGCCCTAAGCACAGAGCCTGTGTAGGCCCTCTATTGCTTAAATGGAAATGGAAGGAATGGAATGGAAGGTAGAAAGTATAAAATGAAAGTTCATCAAAATAGACTCGATGAAAGTTCAACAAAATAGTTCAACAAAATAGTCACTCCCGGACTGCTCGCGCCTTGTGATTTCGGACATATTGTGGATGAATCTTGATAAAATGTAGGTATAAAATGAAACGCCAGCAGAGGATGGAGGCCCCTGGAGAACAGGGGCCCCAAGCACGTGCTTGTAGTGCTTATACGTTAATCCGCCACTGCCGCGACGGCAGGCATACCCACAAACAACCACACGGATTCTCTATTTGGTCGTATATGAGGCGTTACGAGAGCACTCGGTGTCACCGCGACGCCCCACGACCACCCCCATGGGGTTCCCTCTTCGCGGCACCTGTGTAATGCGGGTTTGGGAATAAAGTCATCCCACCTGAGTTAGGGATATATAAGCGTCCCATACATTTTGACACTGCTTCACTCTAGGCTAAATTAGCTCCGAGTTAGACACTTAACCCTGTTCCGAAAAAGGCCAACTTATTCAGCCACGCTTGTTAAGCTTCTTACAATTTGAAATTCGTTTGTTTTAATCTGTTTGGTACTTTGACATTTGCGTTTGTTAGACGAGACGCAAACAAAACAACTTATAACCGGTTAGCAGGCTGCTATTTATAAAACGACCGCTTAAATTAATCCTCGCCCGCGCTGCACAGGGGCGCGGGGTAGGACGACAAGATCCCCCCTCCCCCTGCCGCCCTCACCTCGGCCCCCGCGGTCGTCCCACCCCGCGCCCCTGCACCGAGCGGGCGAGGACTCATTTAAGCGGTCAGCCTATAATTTCAACTTAGCTGTGTGAGATTCATCATCGGAAATTTAATACGACTACAAACGACTTACCACTACATTTGCATAAATTTCCCTGAAAATTTTCGCTTATATACGCATAAAATATCATGATAAAACCAGTTATTGTTCTATCTCACTGTTACGTGAGGCTTCATTGTTTTCAAGTGCTTTTATCGTCAAATGTCAGGAGGTCTTTGAAGATAACATCTTTCAAGTCGATCCCGACCACCTATAGTAAATAAAATGTTTCTGAATTCATGGTTGGTTTAGTTTGCTTATTTTGAGCACAGATTCGAAGAGAAGATTTATGTTATCTAAATTTCTCAGGATAATCTTCAAATCTCATAAAACAACTGTCTTTCATTAAGTTTCACACTAAATATATGGTACTTAAATGCAAAAAAAGTATCAATGATATTAGGTTGCGTATAAATACAATACTCTTTTTAGTCTAATTACCTATCACAACATAGTAATAAGAACCACGGTGGGTATAATTTCATTACATATATTTATCTCTGCCATTTTGTACATTGACGGTCGCATCGTATCATTATACAGCGAAATACCTATTACAGTGCCATAGATTTAAATCCATAATGATAGTCTAGAATAGGTAAAATTGGTAGTCTACATCGAGCGAAGTTTCGTTCAGTTTGGAACTTGGTCAATTTGTAGATGCGCCTCCTGAGGCTCCGTAGAATGACAACACGTACAGGATAGGGCACACCAACGTTTAATAAAGGAATAACAAAAGGAATAGAATATTTACAATAAAGGAATTTAAGAAACTGTAAAGCAAGGGATGATATTAAGGATCGACTGCAGCAGCAAGGGCTGACGTGAGGCGTCTGTTACGCTGGTTCGAAGGCGAATGAGGTCCTCGGCATTTTGAACGGCCGCGCAGTTCCACGCGCCGGCTGGCAGATGTTCCCACACTAGCCTGCCAGCACGCTTAACCGACTGCGTCCAGGGGGGTAATGAATGTGTCTGGCCGCTTCAAATTCATGACTGGGTAAATTTTTAAATTGATTTAATAATTGTTTTTGCAGCACGGTATGGGCATCCCGTCCGTCGGCATCCTGCTGCACGAGGTGATCAAGCTGATGTACCACGCGAAGGTCCGCGACCCGGTGTTCTTCCGCATCGGTACTTGCGGCGGCGTCGGCTACGAGGGCGGCACCGTCGTCATCTCCGACGAAGCTGTTGACGGCGCACTGCGCAACGCGCTCGAGCTGGTAAGCGGAAGTATGGGCTGGTACAGCTTCACCAGCCTTATGTCGTCTACTTCGGTATCTGTGACAGCGTCGGCTACGAGGGTGGCTTCGTCGTCATCTTTGACGAAGCTGTTGACGGCGCACTGCGCAACGCGCTCGAGCTGGTAAGCGGAAGTATGGGCTGGTACAGCTTCACCAGCCTTATGTCGTCTACTTCGGTATCTGTGACAGCGTCGGCTACGAGGGTGGCTTCGTCGTCATCTCTGACGAAGCTGTTGACGGCGCACTGCGCAACGCGCTCGAGCTGGTAAGCGGAAGTATGGGCTGGTACAGCTTCACCAGCCTTATGTCGTCTACTTCGGTATCTGTGACAGCGTCGGCTACGAGGTTGGCTTCGTCGTCATCTCTGACGAAGCTGTTGTTGGCGCACTGTGCAACGCGCTCGAATTGGTAAGCGGAATTATGGGCTGGTACAGCGGATCCGCCAGCCTCGTATCATCTGCATCGGCGACTCCGTGGCGTTGTCTACGATGGCATACCGTCGCTACCTCTGTCTAGACTAGCTAGCTAAAACTTTTTTACTATCGATCTATCGTGTACGAGTAGAGTCCCTCTCACTCTCAAATTGACGACTATTACAGGGAGCGAAACGGCACGAAACGAACTTCGAAAGGCAAGGACTGTCAGCAAAAACGCCTTTGTGGTCAAATGAGCCCACAGACCACTTAGCCCACGGGCTGAGTTGCCCACTTTGTTTTTTCGCTGATGACTCGAACCACACTAATACCACAGACAGGATTTCGATACGCCGAATGAAATACGTTAATTATCTAATATGCTTTGAGACTATTTTGGTTAGAGTGCGGCGGGGTTAACCCTTGGGCCACCCTTAAGCCACGAACATATTTGTTTTACCTTACAAATCTCAGCAAACAGATTAAGTGGGTCAAGTCACCCACGGAAAAATGGTTACGTTACGGTCAACTAAGCCCGCGGGCTAAGTGCTCTGTGGGCTCATCTGACCACAAAGAGGCAAAAACGTGTGCCAAATAAAGTAACTTACTTCGTGAGTATAGTTCAGTCGCATGCTGCGCGCTTTCCGCGTGACTTACCCGTATTTTAAATGGACCAGAGACAAGACTATATTCCCTTTATTTACATGTTAGTGACGTGACATTATGTACGTCTGCAGACGGTGTTGGGCAACACGATCCAGCGGCCCGCGAAGTTGGACCGAAGGTTGGCGCGCGAGATTAGAGCGCTGGCCGACGCCGAAGACCCCTACGACACCGTCACCGGCAAGACCATGTGCACGTATGACTTCTACGAAGGTAAGTCATATGAAGTCCAGTTACTTAAAGTCGTTCCCTCACTGCTGAGGACCGTGACGCCGCCGCCCTATCATTTTAATATCACTCCACTATCTCCACTTTTCCCTGTGGAGAGCATTGCTTCTTCCCCTTGGTCTAGTACCGTCCATCCAACCCATCACCATAAGCCTCTCCAATCCAGTTTAAGACTTGCATGACCTTTGCATTGCGGCACTGGGTCAACGACTTCTAACCCGTTCACATCAAAGCTTGTCAGTCTAAACTTGGGCTTATAGACACAAATAAACTTATACTGGGCATATCATTGACTTAAAAACTAAAGCGACATCTGTCGAACTGTTGAAGCTGTGTACCCTTTCAACACGTAGGTAAATGGAAAATCAAGCGTCAAAAATATCTCGATATCGTCGTATCGTTCTGGTTATTAAATTATGATGGCGTTCACGACTTACTGCGGGTAAACTTCACTTTTAGGAGTGTTAATTTTTGTAAAATTTTTAAGCTCAAGCTAAGTTTAATCTACCTGTTAAAACGCCATGAAAATACGTTCAGTAGTTCCAAGATTAACGTAAGGAAACGTAGACAGACACTTCTAAAACCGGTTAAAATGTTTTGTCAACTTTTATAATACCCTCGGGGTAGTTTTTCTTAGAGTGCTTGTGGGCCTATTCGCATTTTTACGGCGTAATATCACACCGCCAACAACATGCAAGCCGTTATAGGCTGCCCAATAACAAATCGGTACGATGTTTTCCAAAACCTCACCGACCCGCAAGGCGGTATAAAACGTGGCGTGTTACAGGTCAAGGACGGCTGGACGGCGCCTTCTGCGACTTCACCGAAGCTGACAAGATGGAGTATTTGGAACGGATACACAAGGCGGGCGTGGTCAACATCGAGATGGAGTCGCTGGCGTTCGCGGCGCTGACGCACCACGCCGGGATCAAGGCCGCCGTCGTCTGCGTCACGCTGCTAGACCGGCTGAAGGGTGACCAGGTCAGCGGCACGTCATAACTTGAACTTAACATCATCACGCGAGACCACCTCGTTTGGGCCATAACCAACGCTTCAGTGACTTCATTCAACGCATTATGGCACCGTCACAGCTTCGTGCTAACTTCCTAGGTTTGGACGAGTCTAAATTTGGTCCCATAAAATTGGAGTTCCAAATGTACCTACAATTTGCTACATTTTATTAGGTACCAATGTTTCCTTTTTTGCAGAAGATATGGAATTTTCTCAGGAATGATTAAAATAGGTTTAATCTTGCAAATATTGTTAAAATTTACAATTTTGTTACAATGTGTTCTAAACGACGGTAAGATGCAGTGTTAGTTGAAACGTATTAGGCTGCTAGAGCGCCGAAACGCCTAAACGAAAGGTAATGCAACTCTGTAGTACGAAGGCAGAGTAGAGCAGGCGAATTTTGTAGGCGTGAGCCAATTTAATTGAATTCACAATAAAATGAAAAATTTGGTGTCTTTCAGGTGCTTGCTCCCAAAGAAGTGCTGGAAGAGTTTCAGCAGCGGCCGACGAAGTTGGTCTGTCGCTATATCAAGAGGTAAATGCACTAACTCACTCTGTAATTGTATAGCTGTTGGATCTCCGAAAATAAATAAATAAATAAATAAATAAATAAATAAATAAATAAATAAATAAATAAATAAATTAGTATTGAGCTTAATTTTGTTGTGTTATTGATTAGCTAACATCTTTTACGGATTAATGAAATGGCGGTTGATTTACACCCTAGAAATTTACCAAGATCTCTTAGAATAAGTGTTCATAGAAAGTCCTAGAACTGATTTGAGGTTTTTTATTCGTAGGTATTTGCAAATGAAAGGGCGTCTGTCGCTGGACGGCCACGGATCGGTCGCGGTCAAGAGTCCGCGGCGGTTCAAACTCGTGCAGCAAGAGTCCGAAACCTACGACTAAAGTGTTCGCCGTGTATAGTGCAATTTAGGGTGACACCCGCCACTGCTAGCACCGGATACCGTTTATCATTTGTTATTTAGCGGATTATTAATTTTGAATTCACGTCTCTGAGCAGAGGTTCGATGTTTAAAAATGCCTCCAATTGTTTTATGAGACAACTACTATGACTCCTTTTAGAGAAATTGAGGGCCCCTTATCAAGTAATACCTAACTATCACGTAAAAAATACATGTTATTTCACGAAGATACTGTAACAAAAGACAAGCGGCATGTCTTGCTAGTTGTTTACTGGCATAGATATTGCCGTGATTCGAAAAACCATTGTTAAGTTTCCAAACATTTTGGAAACGAAATGAATTTGGTTTAACTTTTACCTACTTAATTGCGCATTTCCATTATGTATACTTAGGCCACAATCTACGCCAGTGTAAGTTCTATAATGAGTATAGTTATTGCGTTTTGGCGCTGGAGCTCGATAGTAGCTTTAAACGTTACTGCATGGCTTATTGTTTAAAAGAAACGTGATATTCGAGTTCTATTTGGACCGGACCTGTGTGCCAGAAGATAAAAAGGTCCATAGGAGTCATAGACAACTACGCATTTATTTCTTGCTTTGATGCTTCGGTCCGGTCCAAATCAAATTGGAAGGTTTAGGAAACCTTTACGCGTTGGTGAATATACAAACATGTATGTTCATTTTATAAAATCAGGATGATGTATTATTTGCTGTGTTTAAGTTTAAGGTACTAATTCATTCGCGCTTGACACTATATTCGGACAATAATGTCTATTAAAATTTAACAGTAAAATTATTTGACCGGTAGGCTTCTGTAGAACTTCTTTACAGTAAGTGTCAGATGCCGACTTGAGTTATTGCGAGGAGGTTATACACTTATAGACCGACAATTTGAAGGTTGTCCTGCGTTTATCCAGGAAGCAACTCCTGTAGTTTCATTATGTGAAAGATGTGTTTCATGTAATTATGCTTAAGTTATGATATTATGTTATCCAGTGAATTATGTAATTTATGACGTGCACCTGTGAAGTGTGACATTACCTAGGTAGCTTTAAGTTTTTTTGCTTGATATTTTAGACCACAGACGTCATAACTGTCGAGATTGTTCTCGTTGTGAATTTATAATTTATATTTTCTGCAACGTATTTTTCAGATAAAATTTTCGGTTTTACTTTCAATTTTTGCGTACAACTACTATAGGCAAATCAAAAGAACAACAAAAACGAAATCGTGAACTTACTGCCATACTTCTTCCAATACATGACTTATACTAAATCTTAACTTGTACTAATTTATTGTACTATAACTACTTGCATATTTGAAAACACATATCGTCAAGGCTCCTTTTATATTTGATATCAAATAGAAAATGGGTTCTAGGCTACATAATATCGTAGAATGTATCAGCATTTCGGGAATAAATCTGACCCATAAATATAGTTACTGGTATTTGAAATACTGTTTAAAACATCTTTTTGAATTTTTATTCGTCTTCAACTTTATAGTTACTTGTACACTAACGAGTATTTAAATCATTAACATTTTTCTTAAACGCTAAATATATCATAATATATCAGTATTTTCTCTTCTGGCAACTTTACACACACAAGATACCTCTAATTTTTACTAATGTTTGAATGTAAATGGAATGTAAATGACCAGTATTTAACGAGGAAGGCGCACTGTAACACAAAAAGCGGTTAAACATTTTCGCCGTTTTGAAATCCAAACATCAATGAAGATTATTTGAAATTTCTAAACCACACTAAAAATTAGAACACAGAAAAATTTAATTTGTAACGGGTAAAACCGTAAAAGTAAACATAAAAAAATCAAGAAGTAAAATTCTTCATTCATTTGATGAAAATTATTTTTTTCTAAAGTCAATCAGGTCAAGTCTAACTTATTTTTACAGCAAGCGAGTAAGCAAAGGCTGTGTAGTAAGTAGATAAAGATATTTAAAAGTTCAATAGGCGCTTCCAAAATGAAAAAATAAAAATAGATGCAATCATGCACAAAGTGTTGCCAGATGATTGCTTCAAACTACTTCAAGTTAAACGATAAGTAGAAAGAAATATTATTTACCGAATATCCGAACATTTTGTGAGTTTTTAATGAAAAATGATATTCATCGAATTGAAAGTGTTATTGGTTAATTGTTATAAGATAATCGAAATGTAACTAGTTTATAAGAATTATATTATGCTTCGATGAAGGTATGTAACTCGAGACATTGCACCAATATTTATTAGAGTTACTAGGATGTTAGATAGTCACATTGTAACTTAGGGAGAGTTGGTAGCATTGTTCACACAATAAGCCAAGGATGCGTTAAGTGTAACTTGGCTGGCTTACCTCCTGCGAGTCCTGCACAGCACATGTTAGATAGTGCACTTACTTATTGCTGCGCGACGATGATCGTTACTCCCCAGGGCAGTGATACCTGTCGAGCAACTCACCCTAAGGGTACCTATACCTAATCATATTATAGATCATGCTTACTGTTAACATTTTGAGGAATTATAACGGCAAAAAAATGTTGATAGCTATCTGAACGAAGCTAATTTCGCAAACACTTTAAAAGCGGATATAGATAAGTGCCAACTGGCCTTTGCATAACTAAACTACACTAAAAGTTAAAATAAATTAAGTACGTTCGCCAATGCGTATACTTAACAACTTGCTCCGTCGTATCGGATACGATTGTAGATAACAATAAAACGCAATTATAATAACTCAAAATGTCATGTACTTAAGCTCAGTTGTTTGTAAACTTTTAGAATAATTGCATACATGCTATATTCGGTGTTAATGTTAATCGGTTTATGAAGTTGAATGAGTAGATGATATGTTGTTGGTTGTTTCGGTTGTTTAGGGTTAAGGCTTACGACCTAAGCGGCCAGCGGACCAGCGGTCCCTACGGCTACACAAACACAATTTAGCGATAAGGCTAAAAATTATAAATATTATTTAACAATATCGACTTCTCTGCACCTTTTTCTTTACGAGTGGGAAAAACGCCTGCATTCCCGTGTTCCAGGCAACTTGGGGTATATAGGGTTCTCAACAAGCGTCCTTGGCCTCAGTGCGGCCTCACGGGTGCATGTCAGCTACCGTGAGCCCACTGGCCGCTCCGGGAAGGGGATCTTCACTACCTTACCGTGCCATGCGGGGTTGGGAATCTCTTAACTACACCACCACGCCCTTTAACTTAGTGGTACTCGTTGAATTGGCATGCGATTTGCGATCTGTTTTACGTATTTCAGTGTAAACATATAGATCTACAAAAAAGGCAATGGTATACTGTCGGTGTGGCGCGGTGTTAACTTCTTGCGGTAACTGTGTTTCAGTACAAATGCACCTGAAGTTTAAGCGCACTATTTGGATCATCATAATTATCATGCGAAGCGTACGTCACGCCGCTCCCACAGTTTAGCAAAGCCTTAATAATATATCTGTAGGTTCTATTCTCTATTGTAGTCGCTGAAATTTATTGCGAGACTCAGGAGCAGATTTGTTGTGTCTACACAGATGAAGAGCTCAAAGAATCTAGATAAGATTCAATTGTTAAGAAAGTAAGAGCTAGTGTAGATATTTATGTTTTTGCTACTGATTGGGCAATCGCTGTTTTACTTTATGCCAATTTTCTAACGACATCTAAAAGCCAAGTGTTTGGTCATTGTAGGAAATTTTTGATGTCTTGTCTGGACTGTTGATATTTTTGATTTGTTGCTCTGTTATCAGTGATCTAAAGTTATTAACAAAAGTATATTTATAGAGGACGACACCATGGCTACATACCAACAACATCATATTGTAAAACTGAGGAACACTTTATTTTGTCAAAAATACATCAAATTATCGAAGCACATGCATTCGGAACATACCTACCCTTGATGTTACATTTTATAGTATTTAATAAATATAATGATTTTTAGTCCGAATCTCGTGGATTTATTATGTCTGCTATGTTGAAGAACATTGTAATTTTATATCCTTTCTAATAATAGATAACATGGCAAATATTTGCCTCGTAAATGTGGCGTTGCTATCAAAATGTTACACCCAAATAATTGAACCTTTCTCTACTACCGTACCTATATATCGTCTATCATAATTGCCTAATTATAAATTTATTTCATAAATAGAATAACTAACCTACTTAAGTGTGATTATTTATCGTATTAATAAATTTAATTTGAACTCCCTAAAGTCTTGTTGTTATTTCTATACGGATATAGGTAGCCTAAGGTTGCGGTAACATTTTAATTTTATAACCATATTTAGGCACATTCATAAAAAATAAAAGACAGTTATAATTTTTTTTAATTTATTCATTGAGCTAAACTTATTAATAAGTATCCTATTTTATTATTCTAGTTTAATTTACTAAATGAGCGTTTTTCGGTCACATTGCTTGTCTATCTACCTTTACTAGGTACTAAATCGCAATCGGGATAGGATGAAAGATCTGTCATTTAATATTTTAATTTCATCGTACTATACAGAATAACTGTCAGCCAGCAGCAGTTGTCAGCTTCAGTTCTATTCTCATTGCGGTTTAGTAATACTACTTACTTTGAAACTAAATCATCCATTTGACATTATTCTAGTTGTCTTTATGAAATCGAGAAAGTGATGGCATGCATATACTACCTTAAATTAAAACTACCTTCTTATTTCAATAACATAGGGTTGCACAGATGAATGTGATTTTGTAATAACTAAACTTAATGGGCTATTACGGGATTAGATTGAACAGTCAATAAGCTTTTTATTATATACCCAGGCCGTCCATCCAAATCCCTAAAATCTAATGAATTGTAAACTTCGCATTTTTGTGGAATGAACGGTTTTAAAAATGTTATTCTATGGAAAACGTCACATTTTAATGTTTGTGTAATACAGACGTAGCTGTCTTCAATGTGTGGTTAGCAGGGCAGCTGTTTTTATTCACATATAAAAATATTTTTGAATATAATTTCTTCGTTTTCGGAAACCGCTAGGCGTTAAGAAAAATCATGAGATTGCGCTTGATAGTCAACATCATGACACCATCGCGACAACATGCAAAACCTTGTATTAAATTCTTACTTCCTGCAATTTTCGGAAAGCTTGCAATGGCCCGTTTCTCGAAACTCGAAGTTGCTTTTTTACGAGTCTAGCAATATTGGTCGAATCGCAACTGATTGGTTGGGCCGATGTTGCCAGTTTAGACTTTTAAAACTGTAACTTGTAGCTTCGAGAAATGGGCCATGTGATGTTGGAAAAGCTGTCGGAAATTTCTGGAAATTTTCACAAAAAATAAAGGATATTTTCATAATGGAAATGAAAAAGATGTAAATTTTTGAAAATTTCTAATGGCACATCAGTATCCTGCCAACGCTGCGCTGCACCCGTGGTGAGACAAAGCCTTTAGTAAATTCTGTCATTTCTTGCTGGCATTGGCAGCGGACCGAGCAATCTTACAGTTTAGAACTACCTGATTTGCCACTAAATACTATGCCTAAATTATCTATCTAAACATAACAAAATGGCACATAAAAGTTACCTACTCTCTTAATCGTATGGGATGGGTACAGTCAACCAATTCAGTTCCTAAGCAACCGTAAAACCTTGTCATAGTGAAAAAATATTGTCTGTAACAAATAAATGATGCAAATGTCATTGATTATTATAACAAAGTTTAGTAGAAGCTTTGGAATCAAATCGATTAAAAAATCTATCTAATTACCCTCTTATTTATAATCTACCTACTGTTCAGTTTTTATCATATTAACAATAGTTTGTCTGTCGCTGAAATTTGCCTTTGTTAGACGAAGACAAAATATACTATTTCCCATACAAAGTCTGTAACCTTTATTAACAAGGCGGTTATTGCCAGAGTATACTTAAATAATTGTGGCGCATATTCATTTTCGTAGATGGCCAATATTTAACGATTTAAGGCGTTTTTTCGAAGGTCAGTAAAGATTTTTACAAGAGATACCTAATGCTCAAAGTTAACTTTTTATAAAAACGGAAGACAATAACATGCTGTGTAGTTTGATCCAAGATATTGCAAGATGTCTTTCCCTTGTAGGTAACTTGTAAATTGTAGGAGGATAAGGGCGTTTGAACCGAGCGGTCAAAACGCTCATATATTGACTATATTGTTGACCCAGGCTGTGCCGCGATGCATTAACGCGCGCGCACGATAACTCGCCATTTATCATGAAAGGACATTAAAAATCGGAAGCAGTAATTTAAATTTAAAGGTACCTCTTCGCTTCGACACGGGTCGACGACAAAGCGTTGTAGAAAATCGATATATCGGGATCAGTCTTAATAATTTAATTAAATGTTAGTAGAAAGCATGAACTGTCAAAAGTTTTGTTAAAATAAAATAGAAAATTGAACGTGACGAGCGACAGATTTAAACAAACTTTTATTAATTGGAGCTGTTTGTTGTTCTTTGTGTCGAATCAAATTTGACTTGCTTGATTGAAAAACTTCCAGTAGTCGAGTTGTCTTGGAATTTGGTACTCATATTATGTAGGATAGATGACAATACCAAGTACAGTCAGCAAAAAAAAAGCTTGCATTACATTTTTTACACAACTTATATGTGTCTAAAACTTACAGTTGAGGCTCAGTTTATTAAACTTTCCAATGTTAACTTGGCCATCTGAAGTAAAGCAATCGAATTCCAATTTTACGAGCATCGGTTATTATTGTGTTCGTTGACATTCAAAAGGTTAATCGGCCCTTAGCTCCGTGTCAATAAATCTTACTCATGATTGCATACCCAAGCCAAGCGTAAACCTGAATAGGTTCGGCATTTTGAATATTTTTATTGTTTTGCGAACACTGCGATCTTGAGTAAAAGTTGAGGGTTAGAGTATGATTTCTTGCCGCTAAACTGAGAGACATTTTATAGACACTTATAATTACTCATAAGCGACATTTTTTTATCACCCGCATATATGCGGGAGCCGCGTGTTTCCGGAATCGCGCTTTTCCTATACATAAATACATAAAAAAAGTTTCAAATCGTGTTGCTGACGTAACCACGCATATCTATCTGGCTAAACAGTAGGTACTTAGATAGGCATGTTAAAGTTAGGTTAGCTGTAGGAACTTCATGAGGGCCTCGTGGATGAGCCTGGGGCTGGCGGCGCCGCTGTCTGCAGTGTACCGCACGCCGCGCAGCGCCCCATCCTCGTTCCTCACCACCCCGTACTCCCCCACGATGAACCCATCGGAAGTCTTTTCCTCCACTCTATATTTCCGGTACTGCCGCCCCTCCACCACGTACCCTACTTTGCAGTTATCGTCCTTACAGTTCTCAGGCGATTCCTGGACACCATGCATCCTGCCGTCACTCAATAAGCTGTGTTTCTCATCCACTTCGTAGTTTTTCTCCGGTTGATGCTCGGTTATTTCGTGTCCTGCGGGCTGCACGGAGGTTGTTGACGGCGTCGTGCCAACTGTGGTGTCGTAGGTTGTTGGCAGTGTTTGCTCCCACACGGTGGGTATCGGATTGTTCTGAGACGGCAAGTTTAGCGAGGCAGCTGGGCTGTAGAACTTGGCGGGTTCGCTGTATATTTTGGACGGTTCACTGTATACTTTGGCTGGTTCACTGTACACTTTTGCAGGCTCACTGTATATTTTCGCGGGTTCGCTGTATATCTTGGAGGGCTCGCTGTATACTTTCGCAGGCTGGCTGTATATTTTGGGTGCCTGATTAAATATATGTTCAAGGCCCGGAAGTGTTTGAGGTGGCAGTTGATTGTGTTCATTATAATTAGGCATCGGTTTGGGCGTGTCATGTGCTATATTAAAACTAATTGTTGTCAATCTCGGTCCCTGCCCCCTTTCACTGGACTGGGACAGACCTTGAATATAATTTCGCGAGGACGGCGACAGTGCTACAGATCTGCCTAATGGTATGTTTGCGATATCTTCGTAAAGCTCCTCATTGTTATCCTTAACTCTTGTATTTTCATTAACATTGTTGTGATCTACATATACGTTCGTATCGTTTGGCACGACATTCTTGATTTGCAGCTGAAATGGATGGATCGCCTCTAGGTGGTTGGTTCCTCGCGCTTCTTTTTTTGAATGGAGTTGTTTTATAAATTCTATGTTGGCACCTGTAAATTCTGACGATGATTCTTTTTCGACTTGTGTTGCGTTGCTCGCTGTGGCAGCCGGCTCAAGTTTTGCCATGACAGGGGTTAGAGAAACTGACTCGGCGACCAGGTCATCGAGATGTTTAAGTTTTTTTTGTGATTTCCTCGTGCCTCGGTCGACGGCTACCGATGAGGTTATGCTTACAGATATCACCCCGTCACCGTTACTTTGAGCGAAGTCTTCGGGTTCGGTGGCAGTTGCTTGATCAAAGTCGTCTTTGCCGTCATATCCGTCGTCTTCATGCATCGGTAGCGATGTCACTATTACTAACGGCAGTATCTGAAATTGAGAAAATTAAGAATTTAATAAATGTTAAGCGAGCTGGCAGTGCTTTACACTACTAACCACTGGCTACTGCAACGCGCTAATAATTGAATGTATGAAATAGTTCAATACTAAGTTATTATGAAGTAAAAAGATTATCGATAAATCATTAATTCATAGAAAAGTATACCAGCCCGGTGATCCGCAAAAATGTTGACATCCTGATGATGTAGGTATATACAAGTCGTTATTGTACCGGTACATAAAACACAGGAAATATGATGATCTTTGAAATATGCCGAATGATTCCTCTGACACCAGCTGCTTAACTGGCGGGAATAGAGCCTTCAGAGAAATTAGTATCACTAAATGAATATTTTTTTCAAAGACATAATGTGAGACTTAACACGCGTAACCCGATTAAGCGATTGAATTAGCTATGATTTGTATTGTTCAAATTTTCGTAGTTCAAAATTTAATTGTAATTATAATAAGTAAATTAAAATTTCATGCCTAATTCGTTCACGCTTGAGTATGTTACTAAGTTGGCTGCCTACACATGATCACGATCCGGATACGTGCGTAGACAGGTAGGCATAAAGGTACATCCACACCGCAGTTTACTTTTTTAGAACAACACTGTGCGACACGGTAAGCAAGTACGGTAACTATCTGTTGCTTTGTGGTTATATTCGTTACTACCTGTGTCTTACGGTCGACGTATGATTTCCCTTATGGTGCTTGACTCCGTGTACCAAACGGCTCGCTCGAGTTATGATGGTCTCTAGCGCAGCGATCACTTTACGGACTAGGTGTCAGATTTTTGAAAGGACATTCGAAAACACTATTCGAAAGTGGATAAACAGTGAGTATTATCATAAAACTCCGATATTTATGGGCAAACAATAACGTACTTACAACTACGAGTATTATAATGCATTCAAACAATCGGGACATCACTGCAAAAGAGCTATCTTTGAATGAACCGACTTTCATTTGCGTGGAATGCATCGCAGTTGTAAATTACCGCCACATTTTCCTGTCTCTAATTACCAAGTAACTTTTTGTGGCTTAATTAAGCGTAAAAAACGAAGCAATGAGTGTTCTATAGTCCGGGAGTAGTGGCCGGCGCTACCAGTAGGGTTGCCAACTATTTTCCGGTTTTCGGTCAAACAGTATTTTCCAACTTAAGGCAAAATAAAATATATTTTATGAAGTACATTTAAAAAAAATAGTATGGTAAACCGGGGTAACTTTCATCGTTGTGCCTACTTTGATTATGGTTTAAACAAATATATCGTGAGCAAAACAAACGCGAATAAACACGAGTGCATGATTTGGTCATCAAACCTACTTTCTAAAGTCAGCACCCCCTTTTACGGTAGGTACAAGTTGCATTTGAAGCTTAAACGCTCTATATCCCGCACATAACAACAACAGGACAGTGTAAAAAATCACACGTTAGATCTCATTTAAAAAGACTGGCCGAATATACTTAGTGCGGTTGTCAACCCTAGCTGGCAGTGACCGCGCGACGGCCTTGCGCCCGCGCCGCTCCCGCCGCGGGCAGAACTTTTCTCAACCAACAGACCAAACGAAATGAGATGCAATCAGTGGTGCTAATCGACATTGCATTTATCTTCATAGACATGCCAAGCTTAAGGGAATTGACGCATCGTTCATAAATAAAGCAAGTCAGAGACACACACATTTACCCTTTTTTAATATAGCTAAATATAATTCATTGATGTTATCTGTTGGCATGTACATTACGTGGAGTCGGTTAAGAATATCTGAATATAGTCGAGTTTCGATATTTTATGTTCATCTCATCCGCTCCGACATTACATACGTACCTAAATTTTTTATGTTATTTTCAGTCTAGCTCTACTCTGCAGCTCTACTTTGGCGGTTTTATTTTTGCAGGCCGAAGGACGTTCGTAAAATAAATCCTATCAACAAGGATAACGTCGCAGTCTAGGTATTTTTTGCCTCAAATTACGGGTCCCTGCCTACTCTCATTGGAATTTAGATGCAAAAAATAACAGTATTTCGACTGACAAGCCGCATTACTCGGTCCAGCACGCCCACCGACAGCGGAAGCAGACTAGCTCGCGCGGCCTTAGCCGAATATGTTATAATTATAGCACGTTATGATGTGTATCGAACTACCTGAGGTTCTATTCTACACCTTCCAAGTAATATCGCAGCGGTGTGTCAGTGGGTTTGTATCTGGCTCTTCCGCATTTTGTATTGCGTGCAGTAAGAGTGAGATATGTCTCACTCGCAGCGATATCACTCAAGCAGCCTTGAATAAAGGCTCTGATGACTCAAATCAAATGCACGCATTCATTATTATTCGCTGATATAATTTAATAATAAAAATATAATACATTTGATGCCAGTTACAAATAGTTCATCATCATTATTTTCAGCTAACTATGAAATTACCTTGACTTATCCTTTTCCTCCACGAATATTATCATTGTATTGAAAATTATACTTACCGATTTAGTTTTTAATGTTACTGTTACAAATTGTATTTTTAAACAATACTGAAAACTAGAACGCAAATATGGAAATTTCCGGTGTTCTAATTTTCAGTGTTCTTAAGAAATATTGAAGTAGGTAGGTCTTAGGTACCTATTTATCAACGCCTGCTAAGTTTATGGCTGCTGCTAAGACACTCTGGCTTTGTCTTTGCCAAACACTTACACAAATCATACATTTTTACCTTTCTAGTTTTCATGAACAAAGGGTACATTTGAGGGGTTCATTTGGTAGATATCCAAATCCATCACCCACAGAAAGTTACGGAAGGCCGTGCGAGGAAGTGATAGTTGCCTTCAGTGTTCAAACGCGTGCTGCCGCCGCAGGCGCAGTCTGCCGGGGTTGACAACTAGTACCATATTTGCACACATAATCGAAGTAATGTTTGATCATAAAATGATGTCCTTTAAAACGTTTGTAATTCAGGCCCTTGGCGGATATGAGTTTGACCAAAAAAAAAGGATAACATGACATTTATGCTCTACTAGCTGTTGCCCGCGACTTCGTCCGCGTGTGTTTTTGTGATACTTACGGCTTTTCTCGATATCAAAATTATTATTATTATGACTATTAACGTATTAACTTCGTCACGTGAACCACTGAAAGTGTGTACGAAACTATACTTTTAGAATTACGTCATGAAAATAATAATTTGTGACACGGAATCTTGAAAAAAAAACAGGTGTGAACTGGTTAATGACTCATCACATTTATTTATACCTTATTTTACAAAATAGTTTAATTTATAGTTTCTTTATTCAAAAAAAGCTAAGTACAGTTTTAGTTACCTACATCACTATTAATTTCGCCGAACTATGAGGCTTATTGGCGAATACTGCGCTCACTTTAACGATATTTGTACCCTGATTAATTTAAAAAAATAAATATATTCTAATCAAATAATAGGTACATAAATGTTTACCTGTTTTTACCTTACGACTAACAATTTATTTACTAATCCGTTTTAATTAATATATTGCGACTCAATTTTTTCTAGCAGAAGTTTTTTTATTTATTTTCTTGGTTTAAGTAGGTAGCTACAGATTATTAACACTTATTATCTTTATCTACAAATTAATTACCTACAGAGGCCTTATACCATGACGTCGTAATGCGATTCAGTTAAGGTTCGCTCGCTGTCAGATTCATACTAAAAGCACAAACTTTTTTCACAATAAAATTCTGACATGTTCGTAGCGCAGACGTAAACGCGCCTTTTGATTTTGATTTTTTTAGGCAAAGATATTAAGAGCATACAGCCAAGCGTTTCACGCCGCCCTCATAATATATCAGGTTTTCAAATAAGAGTGCGTTCAAAAACCGAACGCGTTGTGAATAATAGCACATAAAATAAAAACAAAGTAACGGTATTGCATATTGAACTTTAGGTGTTAGGTAAAGAACACAATTTAGGACGCCAATTTAGGTTGATTTAGGTTTGACGAAAATGTCTTCGTTGAAAAATACCTGTACAGCATGTAATTATTTTATTTATTATTTAATTTTATTTTTCTCTGTACGACTTGTAGCATTTAACATTGTATCTGAATGGAAGGGTCCTGTAACACAGGGTATCCTAGCACAGGGCCCTCAGTTGTAACTAACCTAAAATTTGTTTGGAATAAACACTTTTCATTTCATTTCATTTCATTTCATTTCATTTTCATTTCATTTCATTTCATTTCATTTCAATGTTTTTTCACAATTGACACAGTTTTCCAGCTTTATGTCTTATGTGCATTCGTATCTATTTATTTTCTCTGTAGTATTATTTTGTTTGTAATTATTACCAACTACTTATACCGAGGAAAGCTGATTTTCTTGAGTTCCGCTATTTTGTGCGTAATCACCTCAAAAATTAAATTTCAAGAAAACTGAGAATTTATATTTACCTGTATTAACTTGGAAGTATTATTTAGCAATTTTAAAAGGTTACACTTCATTGGTTTTTATTATATAGGTGTATGAAGTTAATTTATTTTAAACACAAAACCCTCTTTTTTGCGCCTCTGGGTGAGATTTAAAAAAAAATGCTAAAACAGGTATTTCTTTATTTTTATTACTTAGTATTTATTCTGAGTTTCATGATTCTAGAACAATCTAATTTTATTTTTTCATACAAACTTTAACCCCCTTTTTCACCCCCTTTTTCCAAAAAAATCCAAAATTTCTGTAGCCTATATCCTATTCTGAATTTATTGAAATAGATTTGTGAACATTTCAACTATATCCGTTCAGTAGTTTTTACGTGATGCTCAGTCAAACAAACAAACAAACAAACAAAAATTTTAAAAATGGTTTTAATATGTTCAGTTACCGATTTTAAGTCACCCTGGTCGGTTTTTTTTTTAAATCTTCAATGTACAGATTTTTTGGTCTCAACGATTTTATTATATGTATAGATTGATATACCTTCCTATCTGTATGGCCGAGACACTAGATACACCTACAGATAATAATTTTCACACGCTTTTGACAAATGGAAAGAGAAATTGTGGATTCGGGACTTGAAATGTAAACTGTTAATATTACATGAAAATAATGTAGATTGGTCTCAAAAAGTTAAAAAGATCACATTGCCTATTACATTCCTATTAATTATCTATGCTTCTTCACATACCTACCTTGTAGAGATTAAAATAATGTTAGTCAACCTAAGTATCTCATTATACTTAGGTCATTTACGTCGGTAAAATATCACAGAATTTGTAGCAAAATACTGCAGGTTATTTATATTCGCAACATTATTCCTAATTATGGATAAAACTTTAAGTTGGCAACCCTAGCATGCGCTGACCCGCGCACGCGCACCGTGACAGTGAAAACCTGAAGGTCACATAACTCTATTCCGAAAAGCAATCTTTAACTGTACCCTAACCCGGCTTGGCCAATTAATCATTTGGTACTATACCTACTCGACGCATTTTTTGTAGATAAACAAATAATTGCGGTCACGGGTACGGTGTTACTTATTATAAAAGAAGTACTAGCTATGTACATATCGAATTGTTGTACAGTAAGTCAGTTGGTTCTCTGACACAAGTAAGTAAGTATCTTTCTAAGCAGTCACTATCCATGGAAAAGTGGATATTATAGGAGTAGGTAAATAACTAGTACCGACCTATAATTGGCGTCGGCCCTAGATTTTTATCAGGACAGAGCAAGACTGTGTGTGTGACGCCTTTCAAAATCCGTCAACAAAATTGTTTTTCTGCTCCCTCTACCACCAGGCGTCTAGAGCGGTGGCTCTATTCGCAATACCCTAGTGTCGGTCCTGCTTTCGACCTCGACTCCAGACTCTACTCAGCAAGGTCAGTCTCTCGTCCCTCTCACTCTGATTAAAGACATTATTGGTGTTAGCGGAACAGCACGAAACGTTCCTAAATCGAATATCAGAGTATACTTAAGGTGTGGGGTTTCGACGTTGGTTGTGCGTTACTGTTTCTGCAATAAAATCAACCATGTTTGTCCGGAATTTATTTAATAGTGAACTTAACGGAAAGCCCTTGACATAGTCTAGACATGGCAGTTATATATAATTTTAGCGTAGGAAGAAATATGTTATCAACTGTTATCTGTTAAGATCCGGGTCAGACAACAATTACATAATTGTAGATACCTACTTAGTTCATTCTGCAGAATATTAGTCACTAAGTATCTATTTACACGTAAGTGTCTTAGTTGAACACCTAGCAGTTAACTATGCAAAGACACTAAAGACAGCAACATTAAGTTTCAATCATTCATTCAATCACATTAAGTTTAATCACTATAGGCTCAAGATGGTCTATGAGTAGACTCAGAATTAATTGAAGTGGAGCCACTAGAAATCCATTGCACTTCAGGTTTTGCAGTTAACATTGCTTATATAAAAACGTGTAATTATTTCAGATACAATTACCGTTTCTTAAGTTAAAGCTGCGAAGCTTTAACTACGAAGGCCGACCACCGCGTCTGGGCACTGGACAATGAGCGATTAATCCGAATTATTTCAACGATTTTGGCGACTTTTCAACTTTAATGCAACGGGTGACATTGACTTTCGTAGCATAACTTGTTACGTAATAAATTAAGGGAACTGGTTCGAAGTGCAGTGTGTGGAATGAAGGCTAGGTCGTACCGGTTGCACCATTTACATTTTTTAGATCTAGATAAAGAACGTCACGTTTTGATTCCCCTTAGCACTTTCATCTATGCGGCCACAATCGTGCTAAGCGTGGTCTTGTCACCCTAAGCTCTGTCTAAGGGATAAAGACGTGATTTATGTATGTATAAATATCATCTTAGTAGATAAGTTTCAGCTTACACGTACCTAACTTACCTTTACTTTACTTTTTACTAAATTAAATAAAGTAAGTAAGTACTTAAATAAATGCTTTATTGTACAAATAGGTATAAAGAATGTTGGAGTGTGAACGCAACCTCTTTAGACCTAAGCGAACTATTTTATAATATGTTTATGACTTTACTGTCACTGTTAGCACTTCTTACGGTAAGCTTTCGTACCGAACACCACTTTTTCTATTTTCTCTATACACACGTTTTTAGTTCCACTTAAATTCATCAGGTTATGGGCCCAGACACCATGATACGTGCCGAAATAGAACAACAGATAGGTATAATTCCCAAAAAAATAAAAATAACATTAATAAATGCACAAAGGCGAACTTATCCCTATAAGGGATCTCTACCAGTAAACCTTCCAAAAAAAAAGTACAATTGTTTTTTGACAAGGTTTCTATGACAATCATTTTTTAAGAAATGTAAAGGTACGTATACGTCGTTTATTGTTGATTGGTTCAAGTGTGTAATGAGATACTTTAAGTGTACACAATTAAGCCTTCATCGGTTTCTTGATTACCAACAGACATTCGCGAAACTTGTAATTAACAATTTAAATTCACTTCCACTAATAAGATACTCAACGCGAAAAAACAAAACAGTAGGTAGCCTCCGTGTTCTAGAACCGGCGCAAGAGTTAGACGGCCGCCGATAATTGGTAGTAGGTAATTGTCTAAGTAAACGGTTTAAGCTATTTGGTTAAAATTGAACTAAGTCATTACTGCCTAGAACAAGGTAATCAGATCCTAGTATCTGTTAGTGATCCTTCCTGAAAGTACTAGGCTAACGTTTTATTTTATTCCCTGGACGACTAGATGCGCCAATATTCACACATTTCGCTCTGTGGTGTTTAACCTTAAACTAGACAACATTGGGATTAATAATTTGAAAAAACATGTCATTACACCGGCTCAGTAATGTGCATGTTAAGTATCAAGTCAACAAGTCATTGACCAGTAAATATCACAAGAGTAATGTGTTTTATTAATTTTGTAGTTACCTTTTTAGAACCCAGTCGCACGGTCCAGTTTCAGACGCTTACAATAAAAACGTTTTCAACATTAAATTAAGATACATGTTTTAGTATTATTGCGAGGAAAAATGCTCCTTTGTCTTAAAAATTTATTATGCTTATAAAAGTCCGCATAGGCGGGCTACAGGGCTTTGTACAGGGTGAGGCGAAGAAACCAGTTCTGATTTACCAGATCGTGCGGTATTTTAAAATCCAATGCAAATAAATCGAACAATGATAATGAACTTGAGTGTAGCGCAAAGAAATAAAAGCGATATGGGAGACCGCGGTCTTATAGAAATGGCAATTGTGATGCGGAGCAGATTAACAGAGGTACTTAGATAGGCCAAACCTACTGATTTATTTGACACCGATTTGGCCTGAATTGTTTTTGTGAAACAATGCAACTTAAATTTAAAAATTAGGTACTTCCCACTTGTTTGATTTACAGCTGATTTTTTTTTTATTTAAAAGATAAATATGACTTCAGGGTCACAAAGCAAAATTTTAGGTTCGAATATAATTTCCTTTTTAGAAAACATTATATTACCTTTGCTTGTTGGTAGGCTGATAACATGCTGTTTACGATAGATGTATCAATACTTTATGATTTAGGCATGTTCTGTTACAAACAAGTGCATTTGAATTTAAGTCTTTGTGCGATTTTCAATTCGTACACTAATAAGCTGATTACTGGCAATTATAGCTGTCCTTTCTGCAGCCAGTTACAATCTTGAATCTCTAATCTTACTCATCATCAGTTGTGCAGATAACTATATCTAGATTTAGTCTTTCAACTCAGTTTAAGATTGCCAGTTTTATATAGTTTGACATTTCGTTTTTTCCGGCAAGTGGCTATCAGCTGAATCAGCTCAATACGGATGAATCGGACGACCAGTTACATACATAGGTACTAAGAGACTGAAATTGAAGTCGTTAAAAATGTTAAATATACGAACTATTTACTATATAGGCTCGCTAGTTGACATCTAACAAGGCTGTCTACTTAACCCGTCGCAAGCAAACTCGCCACATAACTAAACAAAATATAAACCGCCTTTATTTATACCTGTCGGGTGTCCAAGAATTTTACATTGTAACACAGCATTAATCGTATCATCGCTCAAAGGCAGCGCAGGTAAGACAACACGGCTCGATATGTGTGTCTTTTTCTGACCAGACAATTACAAAAGAGACGCACTGGTCGACGAAGTATGAAAATGGCGACAGGCTGTTGTCATGTGGGTGCATACAACAGGAAGTAGACCAGTTTCGCCCTCATCTGGCGATTCGCTTTGCGCTCGCGATCCAGTTTGATAAAGATCACACTGACATTTTAGGGTTTAAGCATCAGCTTTTATTGTAAAACATTTAACGAAGTCACTGCCCACTTGCCGGCGTCGTGTTATTGCAATATTTTATAGTGCTTGTAAATAACGACGAGAGGAATAATTAAGCTTTCATGCAGCATCGAGGATTGCGAGGTAATTAGTTTAAGTAGGTACAAAACTACGGAAATAAAGTATGAAATAAATGTGCTATAAGTTAAGGACAAAGAGAGTGTAATGAGATTTTATTTTTCTCATGATAATGGTGTTTCCAGAACAGATAACCCATATGTACGAGTATAATTAAGTACATAACTAACTTACTTAATTTTTTTTACACATTAGTAGGCATTCGTTGAACTACAACCACGACAGATGGTAAAAGAAGTTGTGGTTTAAGACGAAGCACGGTCGCTGTAGCGTTTAGGAAATACAGACGCAACGACATAACACCCCTCTGTCACCAAATGAGAATTTTGTTAGTTAGGTACCTACATAATACATCCCTTAAGTCTATGTTAGTAATAAACCTAAATACATAACAAATTGTGATAAAACTATAAATAAAAATGTTGCCCTAAATCGCTGCCCGGTGGCATGGTGCCCAGAAGGCTGGCAGCATTACCACGTTGTATGGCCCTTTGTGCTAAAAAAACCAGCCCTCGGTCACCAAATACCTCTACACATACAAGTATCAAGTAATTTTGTGCTTAGTAGAAAAAACGCACTCGCCTTTTTACGCCCTAGACTTTATACAAAAGCTGTCGAGTAGGATTGACCATATCGAAAAGCACTATCAAAATAATCGATCAGTGGGTTGAAATTAGATTGCGAGACTTGACCAAACTGAATAACAATCGACGCTAAATAAATGTTTGCGAAATGTATTTCCGATTGACAGATGTTTTGTCAAAATGCTAGACGACCTTGATTTGACGAATTTGAATATGCCTAGTTAATCGAATAAAAGGAATTTCGATTTTGCAATTTCATTCGACAAAACTTAATACTTATTTTTCATCAGAGTAATTTTTATATAATAGATATGTATTAATATTCCAAAAGTTGTCTGAAAGAGATTATGGATAAGACCGATTATTATTCCAAACTACCTTTTCTTATCTTTAATCTGTTGTTCAACTAAGTATACATATTTGCATTGTAGGTATTGTATTCTTCTTGAATATAAAGTCATTAATGTTTCTTTCAACAAATAATCAATGTACGCAGAGTTAAAACAAACACCGTAATGAGAACTTATTCTTTAAAGGTTTCTAGTAATATTGTATTGAAAGTTGATGCTGTTGCTGTTGGCTTACTTTCAATTCAGTTTATCTCAGACTTATGAAAATTAACTGGCGTGCTCCGAAACAACAATTAAGAGAAGTTGTTCCACAGACCGATTGTTAAATTATCCGTGGCTAGCTATAATGAAGTGTCGCCTTTTATATGCAGCTTGATAATTACCAACCAAATTGAGGAGTGCTGATATTGTAAATGCGAAATGCGTGATATTTGTAGTAGATAATCGGCACTGGGTTGTGTGAGCACGAATTGCTATTAAAATTGGTTTGATTTTCCTCACACGCTATTCTGCTTCCTCGAGTTATTATTACGACTGTCATTTTTAACCGACTTTACAAAAAGGAACCTTTAGAACTGTTTGGATTATTTGTTAATATTATATTTTTTTGTCTAGGTGTACTCGTGTTTAATCGAAATCGTTTTAATACCTAAATCATTTTTTAAGATCTCTGATTTAAGTAAAAAAGCTATCAGGGGGCACCGCAGTGCCCTCGCGAAGGCATGCACCTGCACCATCATTTTCCTGAAGTTTAATATTTTTCAAGGGCCTCTCCATTCCACACCGTCCAAGTGAGCTTGCGACATGGCTGTCATATTTCCAGATCATTCGTTGGTGCAAAGGGATCCAAGTAATACACGTAGTCAAGCTCAAAAGTAGTTGAAAGTTAACTGTCATAATTGAAATAGCTCTCCTTCGCCAAACAACGTGCCTAATAAATGTTTGCCAATAGTTTAAATTCCTCTGCCTCACCTACACCCGCGTATATCCAGTCACAAGCACTGACGACGGGAGATGCTTATAGCTTGTCTTTGCGTTTCATTTTTACAAGGTTTTATTCGATTTACATGTATTGTATGTTCGGGTCAAATCTTGAATGAAATTTGACCCACAAAGTGATAGGATTCATTTCGAATTTGGTGCACAATGTTTGCTTTTCTAACTGTCACTAAAACTGACTGTATTAAAAATGAAACTCATGACAAAGATTGTTATACCTATATATATTAATCGCGTCTTTATCCCTTTGCGGGGTTGGAGCCCAGGCTAACAAAGCCCAGTCGCATCGCCTATAACGTGATTTCTAAGATTTTCACCCAAATTGTTACACCGTCTCATAAATACCAAGCACGCATACCTACGTCTAAATATTTCCCGTGAACTATGTGGACCACTGATTCTAATTTTAGTGTGGAGGGAAACCGCACGTAGTCTGTGTATACATGTACCTCTTAATTGTGCAAAATAAACAAGTAGGCACAATTGACAAACACTGAGGTACATGCACAAAAGCGGACTTATACATTTAAGGGATCTTTTCCAGTCAACCTTTGAGTGGATGAGGGGACTATTATATTAGGGACGGGCGAGTGAGTTTAAAAATCACAAATACCTACTGAGAGCCACAATACATAAATTTACCGAAAATAATACATAAACTATCAAAACCTAAAATACAGTAAAACTACCTGTAATTGTACTGTATACTACGTGCCGTGTCTGTCTGTGAGTTCCTAGAACGAGATTCGGGTTAGTATTGCTGTCTCACTCGCTCTGATAGGTTTGATAATTGAATCGGCCGATGGTATCCGAAACCCAACGTCGTACTAGCTCGCGGACTATAAACATCTTCGCTCCAGTCGTAACTGCTCTGTGAATCCAATGAATGCCTAAACAAAGTTGTATTTTGCTCAATAAATGTATTGTTTTCGTCAGAGGAAGGAGCTGCTTATCAGTGAGGTAGCAGCTCGCGTTATGAAACAGTTAGCGGCGGCCTTGCGGCGTGTGATCTAATATTAAGTAGGTACTGGCTCTAGCGCGACTTCGTGCAGAATTAAAATTTATATCCCAAGCAGCAGTGGCGTAACTATAGGGTGGCAGGGGTGGCAAAACGCCAGGGGCCCCTAGCTCTAGGGGGCCCCGAACTGGCTTGGCTTAGAGCACAGAAGGGACGCTGACGCACTTTCTTTATATTGAGGAAGGAGCCCCATCTGACGAATTTGCCACGGGCCCCAGACGTTATAGTTACGCCACTGCCAAGCAGTTTGACTTTTTCCGAAATTTCCAACAACTATTGTTATATTTCTTCCATGCTGGTCTGGGAGCAAAGAAAAAACTTAGAATGTACCGTTGTTTCTCTTCCCGCGCAGATGGTAAAAGCCCGTCGAGGGATTGGGCGAAAATCTTAGAGATCATGTTATGTAGGCGATGCGGGTTGCTACCCATCACTGTTTTGTTTCCCCTTTCCATCCATACGCCCACAATCATGCTAAACGTGGTCTTTAGGACTTGTTACCTTAGGTTCTGTCTACCCCGTAAGATATATAGACGTGATCTATGAATACATACATACACAAATCACGTCTTTATCCCTTACGGGGTAGGCAGAGCCTAAGGTAACATATACATACAGGCCAGTATGTATGTATTGTTATATTTTAACAAATTTACACAAAATCTTAATAAATTATATGCCTAAAGGGCGCCTAAACCTTCCTCATGAGTAACACTATCTACAAATAAAAACCGCATGAAAATCCTTAAAGTAGTTTTTGCACAAAAAGACAAAAAGGCTGTAACAGGAATCAAGAAGGTATGTGTACCTATGAGTCGCCAAGATGATTTTTAAATTGTGATCAGGATTCAATTTTTTTATTTACTTCTACCTAATTGATGGCGATCACGTTGAAGTCGCAATTACATGAGAATAAAGATTTTTTTTTCAATATAAAAATGAATGTTGCTAAGCGCAAAACTCGAGAACGCCTGGCTAATTTTTTTCCCCGTCTTAAATTCCACGGAATGTTTTTATGGAGAAAATGGAGAAAAATACGTAGGTAGCAATTAAAAAAAAACGGAACGGGGACGAATCCGCGGGGAACGGCTAGTTACAAAATAAATATTCATCATCATCATCATCATCATCATCTCCAGCATATACACGTCCCACTGCTGGGCACAGGCCTCCTCTCACGAGAGGAAATCAAAGAAAAACTAAGTTCCATGTAAATACGAACGTCATCGTGATCGCCATCAAGTAGTTACCTGCAGGTTCATCAGTGATCATAGAAAAAAAGGTAGTTGGATTACTTGTACCGAACACTCTAAGTTATCTATTCAGTTTTTTTTATTATCGTGGTCAACAAAGGTTTCCAACACTGATCGATGTTCAATATTGCTCAAGTTTTTAAAATGTTCAAGATTTCAGTATAAAAGTAAAGCAAAACAGTAAGACATTCCCTTCCTAATTAGGACGGCAAATAAAAAACAGACGCGACGAAATAAAAACTAAGTAGCCTCATTCTCTTGTTGGAGCGAGACTCGCATGTATCGCATGCCTACGGCGCCTGAAAAGGCTAAATCGAACGATAATATTTATTTATTTATTTACTTGCTCGTTTGCCTTCCTATTCATATAAAAAAAAAAAAAAAAAAAAAAAAGCCTCCGAGACAGGTCCGATCTGTCATGGCTGAAGACTGCAGCCACACAGAAAAGTGCGAGCATAATTAATTACAAGTAATCATAACACTTTGAGTAAAATTAAGCCATGTTTCGGATCGTACTATATGGAAATTAAGCTAGAATTTCGTAAATAAATATTGGCAAGTGACGAGAGAAAAGAGGAAAATCTAGACGTAAAATGCCTCTATCAAAATTTTAATCAACCTGACTGATGTACTACAGTCAACCAATTTGATTCCCAGGCCACCACAGAACTTTGTCACACTGACATTAACCTAGTTCGGAAATCATTGTCATGAACAATTAAAACTATTTACTATGATAAGGTTCTATGGTGGGCCCGGAATAAAAATGCTAGAATGCATTCAAAAATAGAGGAAGTCAAATAAAGTGTTTCATCAGCTGCTTATTCCGAAATAAAATAGAAAGCGAAATAAGATAGGTACCAGAAAAACAACATACCAGAAATAGCATCCACGTGAATTCGTTCCTCATCTCGCACCAGAACTGGATCACACCTCCCTGATACTACTGGATTGATAACGACATGTCCACTCTATCAGGGATTTGTAACAAAGACATCTTGAATGCAAAGTTTTTAACATACACAGCTTCCTGACAACATGTTAAAAAGGTTCAAGTTTTCTGTGAAAAGGCTCCTGGCCACTTGTAAAACTAAGCGACGTCTTCAAGCCCTATATTCGAATTTCGAATTGGCAGAAGCGGTTCACTTCTAGTACACGTGTGCCTGGCGCGCGCGCGGCGGTCAACTACGCCGCTCAACAATCCTACAGTGACCTTCCCAATTAAGAATTAATTCATTACTACACTTTCTTATGACACGTCAGCTCTAGCAACGAGAGATTAAAATACATTAATTTTTAACACAATAAAACTTTATTATTTTATTATACAAATTTGAAAACATTAAAAAATAATTCATTAACAATTTAACAATACAAAGTCTACTCTTTCTTCTTAATGTAAAGAAAATGAGAGATGAATGCAACTATAAATCATTCGTTCGGATTCTCCTAGATTGGGTTCGCTTACAAGGGTCCGAAGGTTTAATGTCCGTAGTAGGGGTCGTGGTGGTAGACCGGCGCCGGCGCCGGTGCGTACTGCGGCTGCTGCTCGTACTGGACAGGGTACGCGGGCGCCTGGAACAATCAACCAAAGCATTTACAATGCAGCACATTATCAGCATGCTGACATTCCTTACATAAATCACGTCTTTATCCGTTACGGGGTAAATATACTTTAGGGTAACAAGGCCCAAAAGCCACGCTAAGCATGATTGTGGCGTATAGGTGGAAAGGGAATCAAAATAGTGATCCCATAGGGGTAGGCAGAGACTACTTTGTTCTACTTGCTATGATCCCGATATACCTCTTTGTTTCATCCACATTCAACAGTGCCCTAAATTAACTTTAGCTTAATATGATTAATATTATTCTTTTCTTCCATGCTGGTCTGGGAGTAAAGAAAAAACAGAATTTATCAGTTGCTTCTCTTCCCGCGCAGATAGTAAAAGCCCATCGAGGGAATGGGCGGAAGTCTTAGGAATCATGTTATAGGCGATGCGGCTAGTAACCCATCACTATTTTGATTTCCCATTCCAGCTATACGTGGCCTTAAGGTTTTGTTACCTTAGGGCTCTGTCTACCTCGTACGGGATAAAAACGTGATACATGTATGTATGTATGTATCTTAAACAAATATTAACTGCAATTAAAGAATCGATAGAGGAATTAAGAAAATAATCTTCCAAATCGGTTTACAATGACGGAATGATGCAACAAACGTTAAAAAAGCGAAACCAATCCGAAAATATCTTGTCTGTTTAAAAAAACCAAAATATACATTTTAATTCACTTGCTAACTTGGGAAATATTGTACAGAGAAGAAATTAAACTACAAGCATGAAATGCCAGATGGAGATGGTGGAAAAGACCAAGAGACGACAGTTAGATTGTATTTGGACATTGTATTTCTTGTAATGTTTGAAATAGGTAGATTTTTTGAAAAATTAAGCATGGTTCATTGGCTAGGTTAAGGAACTACGGTCTTGCTGACCTATATCAAGGCATGTCGGCTTGCCCGCAACGTATACCAAGAGGTAAATAGCCTCTTAACAAGAATTGTCTGTTTTTTAATATGGAAATAACGCATCAAAACAAGTGACTAAATATATAGTGCGTTCAAAAGATGCTTCGGCCCTTTACGTATACTATAATTATGCGGTAGGTCTTTGCCATGATAAAAAAATATACTGAAAAAGATGTAATTACAATAATCGAACGATATAGTTACTCACGTATCATACAATTTTGGATTTATTAAAAATTGTATAGTCAGTGTGTATAATGACGTAATCATGCCATTTTTGAAGTAAGATGCGGGTAGCGTACCGTTAACATAATGATACCAAAGACAGGGTCGATCCATCTTTATGTATAAATAAAAATTGCTTGTCTTTCGGCTTTAAACATAGCTACTATGGCCCTTTCCACGCTCCAACCCATTAAGATTCTGCTCATCATGATCATCCTTTAAACACTCTTAAACAGTACTTACCAATCTTAAGGTAGGCACTGTTTACCCATACCAATACTATGGAGCCACGATAATATTGGAGTTAAAACACACACAGAGACTTTTACATCCAAGATAAAACTGCCCAAATCTTTTGAAATCCTACCCACCAACTTTGATATCACTTACGGTTCGGCCTCAGCGGGACGTCATAGCGACGTCCCCAAAGCGTCGCCAAGTGAGTGAGAGCCGATACAATTCTATATGAAGCGTTTGGCTACGGTTCCTGGCGAGGTCCCGGTGAGGGGCTCTTTTAGCTCGCACCTACCTGAGGATGGCTGTAAGTTGGCTTCTTCTTTTCCACCAGCAGCTCCAAATGCGGTTTCTTCTTAAGTCCTTCCAAGTGGTACTCTAAAAGTTCTTTTAACTTTAGCTTTGTTTGCAACATGTTGGCTGCTAACGCTCTGTCGAAGGCTTTGAGTTCCTGTATCTTGGACTTGATGGCCCAGAGTCCGTCTTTGAAGAGGTCCAGTTTGCCTGGTTCAAGGTCTGCTTCGTGCTGGTACTCGTCGTGGTCGTACGAAGGTGTGTCGTAAGCTGCACGGAACAGCTGTTGCTCGTCTGCATCTAGCTCGTTGAAACGAGGCATGTGACGACATAGGACTGCAACAAAATATTTAGTTTTATTGTCAGATCAAAGCCTCCCGTTGACCCGCATCCTTTAATTTGCCCGAATCTCATATGACATAACGTAATGCCATAATGATCATTTGCTATAACTATTTTTTTTCTCTGAACCCGAAATTTTTTCAGCTTTGAAATGGTCACCTGTAGAATACTATACCTACGTTAGGTTAGGTTTGTATGTATGTATGTAAACTCTTTATTGTGCAAAATAAACACGACAAAATACAATTGACAAACACTGAGATACATGCACAAAGGCGGACTTATCCCTTTAAGGGATCTCTTCCAGTCAACCTTTGAGTGGATGAAAGGAATATTATATTAGGGATGGACGAGTGAGTTTAAAAATTGCAGACACTGAGAGCCACAATACATAACTTTAACGAATATAATACATAAACTCCTAAAACCTACCAGTCAATAAACTAATTTTGTTTGTTTTATTAATCCTGAACATTCAACAGTTTAAGAGAAAAAAGAGTTATGACAAATGATCACAATGGCAAACAATATAATATGGTAGGTATATGAAATTAGGCCAAACGATAGGGAACCCGTAGAAAATCTTTGGAATCCATCGGCAACGTATGTATTTACGTTTAGTGCGACGATCAAACCAAACAGTCAACACTGACTTCTAAGGAATTCTTCAAGCGAACAAGGCAAGGCGTAGTTTAAACCGGCCTCACTGTCATTTACAGAATTCCAATCCTTACTTTTTATTTCGTCTGAGGTGACACGTTGACGTTATTCGTGCAAGGTTGTGTTCCACATACATGATTTGTTATAATCTCGATCTTAAAACGGTTTTATGGCCAGTGATTAAGGAAATCCTTTCGCCTGTCTTACAATATAAAATACTCGGAGGAATGTTAGCACAGTCGCAGCATTACACATAGTAGAAAAGTTATTTTTAAGCAATTATTTATTTACCTGGACTTATCACCAACAGCGCGCAGAGGGTGTAATAAAGCATTTTTGAAATATTAAAACACGTCGCCTCTTTTCAGGAGCGAATGAAAAATGCGGCCTCTGCTAATAGACGCTTCAACAGACTAGTTTTAGTCTACCCTCTTATTCTTACTTGGTTGCATGAGGGTTGGTGCACACTCGTCGCAAGTAAAAAAAAAATTCTTTTGCCACCCTATAGTGCAGTGTCATTTGTACAAAATAAAACATTAAAGAAGGTTTTACTTGCAAATCAGTGTCAATCAGCGTTATTGTTTTTTTTCTGATGTAGGAACTGTGATAAAAATGGTAAAGCACTTACTTGGTCGACTATACATGTCTAGTGTTATGTACATATATGTACATACTTTTTAATAACATACACATTATTAATCCTATAGGTATTCGACTCAATACTATTTCAGTTCCTTGAAATGGAATTATCAAAAGATTTTTATTACATTACTACATTCATTTTAGTTCCGTATCGGGCTTCGTAGGCAATATATTGTACAGAAAGGTCGTTGAATAAAATGAAATAATGTAAACATGAGACATTATTTATATTTCTTATCAATATTCTTCATCTTTCCACTGATCTTCGTAAAGCTATTAACAGATAGCGTTTTCAGAGATCATATCAACTTATATACTACCTACTTAAAATAACTTATTGAGATCAAAGATACATTTTGCTCCACTGGCCGGCACCCAGCGTGCGAATGCAATGCTATGCATAATTGTCGACAATAAATCACGTGACTTAGTATGAAGTATGAAGACCCAGCAAGTAAGTAAATGAAAATGAAGACTAAGAAATACGTATATTTATTGCTCGTCTATATTTATGTAATTATAAAGCACGTAAGTGTGACCTGTCTTACAATACATAGGAATATTAATTTATTAGTGCGTTCGTCTATTTTTATTTATATAGGTACCTACGTAACTTTCTAAATACTATAACAAGTGGCTAACTTCGCAAACCCAAGGGTATTGCTACGTCAAGAACACATTTTGCTTTAGTTGCTAATTATTTTTTTATATTCTGCATCTTATTCAAATAATGTTCATAGAGACCTTACAATAATAATTTATTCATTTTCATCCTTTTATTAGCTTCATTTTTAACTAAAGTAACTAACATAAACAATTTAGTTATAAACTTCCAATAATGGTCCAATTTATTTTGGAGATATTATATGTTTTTTTCTATTATAGAAAATTATATGTAACTTAAAAACTATTGCACATTTTTTTTGCTATTAATTTGTTTTTTTTTTCGATCTTAATATTATAAAACAATAAATATAACAAGAATAATATAATCAAGTAGGCAAATCTATTTCATGATCTTATTCAACAACCTGTGTACGGAAGACAAAAAATCTGAACAGACAGTGCTGATTTACAACTAAGTAGAAACAAAGATACTAATACCAAGTTAACGTTTGAAGATTGCCTCCAACCTGTCAAGATAAATATTACCATCCATTTGCCGAGCGCATCGATGCCTTTATGGACGAAGTTCGTTTAGAGAATCAAACAACTGTATCTTTAGAATTAGTATCACAAATACGACAGACTGAACGTGAGCATGTTGCGAGACCACGCCTCGGTCGCATGTAAGATGCATCCCTCAACACTCAATCGAGACAAACCTGTGACATTGCTATTTAATGACCGTGACAATTAAAAATCGAGCGGCTCTTAAAAAATAAATCGATTTTTTAATGACACTTGACTCCCCGCACTGATCTGCGACCTCTAGTAATGCGCTTGGTCATTAGAAATGTCGGTTTAGAAATTAAGAATGACTTTTATTACTTGAGATTAATTACACACGTTAGAATACTATTGTAATTTGAATCTTGTAAAAGTAATTCGGTAAGTTACCAGAAAGTAAAAAAAAGCAATTTTAGGTGTATAATAAAATAAAGGTTTCTTTCCGTGTGCCTCTACCTTAAATTTATTGCATGTGTTGTAACGAAATTATGTTTAGAGACAATGTTATGCGTGTTAGCTCATTAATGGCGCCACCGTCTTAGTAAAAATATAGGAAACTGTTACCCGCGACTTCGTCCGTGCCGAATTAAAGCCTATGACCCCCACAGGTAATGTATGTAGTTTTCTATTGGTGGCTCAATTTTCAAAATTGGTGGAATAGATCCAGAAATTACCCCCTAAAGCCTCACGAACTTTATCTCTTTGTAATATTAGTATAGATTGGTAGTTACATTTCGAGCCACGATCGACATAAATGGTTTTTGTTGCGGCTTCCACGGGACCCACGCTTCGCAACGGACTGCTTTCAAATATCTTTTTCCTTCAATAATACTCAATACTCATTGCAGTGAAGCAGAACATTTTTAGTATGTCTCGACTCTTCTTTTGCCCAGGACCCTAGAGATCCACAGAAAACCATTGTTGCTGCAACGATCAGCTAACCCTCTAATGTCCCATTGAGTTTGTGTCATCAATATTTTTTGCCATAAACTTCAATTGGTGGTAGCACTTTTAAGGACAGGATAAAACGTTATTCTGTTCTCTTTCTTTCGTTCAAATTTGGAAGTGTCGAATGCCGTTAGAAGCGAGCTCGTCGTCTGGCGCGAGAGGGTCACAAGACGGGACGCGTTTTGTACAAGTCGTCCTCGAGGTCGAACGCCGGGTCCGCGTAGCCGGAGTCGTCGTAACGAAGAGACCTGCCAAAAGGACAAAATAAATTGGACATTGGCTTCTCTTCCCGAAACTGACCGTCTCCGGTCAGAACGCACCTAAAAAAATTAAAAAAAAGGGAAAGGGGCGTCATAGTAATCTTGCTGACAGCGCCGATAATGTAAGGGGAGACATCACCTTAAATAGTATTGATTCAAGTTTCACTACTCTTTGGTCACATGGCTAGTTCTTTTAACCATAATTAGTACACACATAAATCACGTCTTTATTTAATACTAGCAGTTGCCCGCAACTTCGTCTGCGTAGAATTCGTTTATCGCTATCCCGCGGGAATCACGCAATTTTCCGGGATAAAAAGTAGCCTATGTTTTATTCCAGACTATAATCTATCTATGTTCCAAATTTCATCCAGATCGGCCCAGTACTTTTTGAGCCTATTCATTACAAACATACAAACATACAAAAATAGGTACAAATCTTTTCCTCTTTATAATATTAGTATAGAAGTATAGATTTGACGGGGTAATGTAAACATTTGAAATTCTACATCTACAGACTCAAAAAAAAAGTTTGTAAGCACGAAAGGATAGGTACCTAATTCGTTTTTTAACGTTTAGCTTCCAGATGACGGAACCCATTTGCCGACACACTGGATGGCGGAAAAATGATCTAATCTGCTTTTGTTCACATTTACAATTGCGTCAGTTTTGTATTACACCAAATCGTTAGTGGTAAACACGATTGGAAATGATACAATAGCTGTTTATCCTCGCCTGTCTGTATTAAAACATAATCATTTTTTGTATTAAATCAGCAGACGATAGGTTTTACGCAAAAAAAACTTTATAAAGTAAGATTCGTACGTACCTACTAATCAATTTGATGGCCTTTAGGTCTTGTTACCTTAGGCTGGGTCTACTCCGTAAGTGACAAAGACGTGATTTAGGAATGTATTACAATTTTAAGGTTTCTCTGCGTTCAATAATACGCCACTTTGATTGCAAAGTCGTGAGCCCACTATTGGCATTGTTCATTTTTTTTAGTATGCTCCAATTCGAAAACCATTTCGAGGAAAACCATCAATTATCCGATTTATCTTGTCCGATTTCAAAAATACTTTATGATTGCAGATATTTTTGTAAAAGTACTTTGAACCTTTGTTTGACCGAACGACCCGGTTTTTAGACAGAATCCAGCATCGAATGTTTGCCACAAAAATGAAAAATAAAAGTTTACCTATGGCAACTGTCACGTGTCACTGTCAAATCGACAAAACCATAGACAAAGCCGTTTTTTTATAGCCAGCCGAACGAAGGCGATTGGGATTCTGTCTAAATTCACGAATTATCAAACAGCGAAAAAATATTTATTATTAATTAACAAAGCTACGTAAAAGCATAATATTCAAATTAGTTGCTTGAAATAGTCCATTTTATCAAATAAAGGTGTTAAAAGCACAGCTTAAAAAAAATGAACAATGCCAATTGTCTGGCCGCTAGTGCTAGCTACCTGTCCGGCGTGCGCGTCCGGCAGCGCGAGGGCGGCGGCGAGCGCGACGCCGCGCGCAGCAGGGCGGGGTCGTCGTACCGCCGCGACACGATCGTGAAGTCGTGGTGCGCGTCAATCAGCTTCTGCAGTCGCGACACCATTTCGAAGTCCGACACCGACGACGGCACCAGAATGCCCAGGAGTTTGGCTATCGAGTTTCTAAAACAAGAAAATATCGCTGTGATGATGTGAACCGTCTATGTAGATGTGGGTATACATATCTCTGCATGCGTATGATGTCGAGCAGTTGGTGGTACCTGGTCGTTGTGCACATACTGATGAATTGACAGCTGAATAAGTTAAACACCGCACATATTGGCATTTTTTTTGATATTTTTTTTTTTGACGCATATTCGGTAGGTACCTACTAAGGCATGTTCTACATCTATCGATAATTCAGTTCATTGCAAGAATAGACTATTATTTCAATTCAGCAAATATGCTCCAAAAAAGTCGGAAGCTCTATCACGCAGCTAATTGTGAGTCATCGGAACATCGAACAAATAATGAACTACTAGTTTTTGCCCGGGATTTCGTCTGCGCAGATAACGTCAGAGTGACGACATAAAACATATTTTTTTTAAATAAAAAGTATCCTATGTTACTTCTGATACCTCCAAGAACATGTGTACAAAATTTCATGATGATCAGTTGAGTAGTTTTCGCGTGAAACCGTAACAAAGAAACTTACATTCGCATTTATAATATTAGTAGGGAAGTAGGGATGGGTGGTATAGCGGCATAGCAAGCATCACGGAATGATGAGGATCTGGGTTCGATTCCAGCCCAAAACTTTTCGGATTTTTTTATGTGTTCTAATTTTCAATGTCGTTTAGAAATTCAAATAATGTGTCACCTGAAGCTGGTCAGCTGTGCCTCCCTCCTGTGGCACTCGGCGAGCGCCTCCTTGCTGCGGGCGAGGTCGTCCCTCAGCATCGCTATCTGGTGATCGCTGGATGTCCGCTCTTGCTCGAAGGTCTCCCCAGTATTACGGACCTAAGTTAATAGTTAGATAGATGTTTAATTTCTAAAAGACGATAGAACTTCCTAGATCGTACGTTTCCAAACTTTTTGGGTCCTTCCTTAGACTAAAAAACGCCTCCGCATTGTAGAACGATTAACTTTGTAGGTACAACATTTTGAATACATTTTGGCACCATAATACAAAAATGCATAGACTATAGATGTAGTGTAGGTCAATGAATTTTCAATAAATTTTTGTAGTGTTTTTTACCGTAGGTAATTTAAGTAGGTATATTCAAATTTTTTTTTCAATAGCGGCTGGGCTCACGATAACCTTAGCGCTCCGTGAAGGGCGCTAGGGACCAATTTGGAAGCCTATGTTCTACATACATTAAGCTCCTGCTGCCCAAAGGTCTTTTAAAAGGTCATCAACCTTGTTAATAAGGAACCCTGTAAAAAGGATTTTAGTTTTCTATTAAAACTTATGTCAAAGAACCTTGGACAGCTGGAGGTATCAAGTTGTTACCTGGTCTTTCAGGACGATGACCTTGCGGTTGTACCGGGCGCGCAGCAGTTCCGCTTCTTCCAGCTTCTTTTGGAGTTCTTCGATTTTGCGCGCCCTTTCCAACGATGTTATCTACAAGACGATATTAATACGTCACTTTTTATTTGATTTCACTTGGCCTGTTTATTTTTGTTTGGGTCAAATATTGCAAGTCGTAATTTAAGTGATCGGATTGCGTTGAATGGATGGCAATTAACAAAAAAGCGGTTTTATTAACAGAAAATCGCTTTTATATTCAGAAAGATGTTTTGTGCATTCCGTGGTTAGAGATTTCAATCCTGTACTTCAATAAGTATATAAGATAGCGTGAGTCTTTATTCGTTGTTGAAAATGTGGGGGCGTATGGGTAAAGGAATCAATAAGTCCTCGAGGCACAGGGCTTGTATTATTGTTGTACTAAACCAATAGGTTAGTAAATAATGTACCTACCTATTGAATTATTTGTTTTTTTTTATTTAACAGAGTCAACAACAACCTCCTTTCCTTTGTTAGATAGAAATCGTTACAGACGTAGTGAATAATTCTTTCTTATCGTGGAAACTTAGAACACACGACTACTCCCGACTGATGTCGACGTGTCTGAGTCTGACTGAAGTAGCTTGCCAAATACCATACAAATAATGATACAAATACGAACATTTCTGAAAACACAATGGGAAAGGATTTTGCACTTCATCTTCCCCCATCGCTTTCACAAAAGACACCAAATAATTGTCTCAAGTTGTGTAATGTAAGTGGCGCCAAGTGCAGAACTGGAATCGTCGCGACGGTAATTACAGAAAAATAAACACTACATCAATTAGTAAATTACCTCGGTGTCCTCGGTGTATTCTGATGATACACATAACTCCTAGTCGTTTAATCGAATCAACAAATCAAGATGTAATAAATGAGATCATGGCAAGTAATGCAAAAGGAAAATCCTTTAACCTCGCCTTACATTATTCATGCATGTTAATCCGCTTCATAAATTACCGAGAGTATTAAAGTGATTATACATTTTGGTATTTCATAATTTTCAAGCTTTAGGGCCTGTTGCATCACGCTCTGTAAAGTTCCGGCTATCTTAAGAGTCAGTTATCTATGATGTCGTCTCTGTATGTTTCCTAGTAAGAAATAGATAGGCCTTTAATATCCGTTACAGTCACTCTACGGTAAAGACACAACATTTTCATTCGCTGCAGTCTATCTAAGCTTATTATCGACAGCCTTTTTTTGGCACTGCAACACCAACTTTCTTGCTGCAGTTTGTACTTGCCAGCGTCGGCATCCTGCGCGTGCAGTTCGCGTATCTGCTGGCGTGTGTCGACCAGCTGCGCGACCAGCTTGTCACTTTGTATCTACTCGGCAGCGTCGGCGTCTTGCGCTTGCAGGGGCCCGGTTTTTGAATGAACGTCACTCGAAAGTATCATTCGAAAGTAGAATAAAATTGTGTATGGCTACAAAACTCCAGCTCAAATTATGTATATTATCGACTAGGTACTTCACAAGGTTAACTAGAGTTGTCACGCATTTACTTTTAATCTACTCAAATTTCCAATTTAAGAAAATTTCAGAATATTCTCGAATCCTTGAATATGTTATATATGTTAATTTAATTCCTCTTTTTCTTGGGGATTTTTCCAGATTTTTCCGAGAAGTTTCCAACTTTTTGGAACCTTTCCTCAATTTACACATCTGTAGTCTCGAGTGGTATTTTCGCATGTAAGCTTTAAAAAACCGAGCCTCATTGCTGCGGCTGTACTCACCTTGTACTCGGCGGCGTCGGCGACTTGCGCGTGCAGCTCCCGAAGCTGCGCGCGCGCGTCGGCCAGCTGCGCGGCCAGCTTGTCGCACTGCCGCGCCAACTTCTTGCTACGAGCCGCTGCCTCATCGCGCTCCGCCTGCAGCACGGCGCGCACCCGTGAAGATTCTTCCTGCGTGGATAACACGAGATAGATTATATATACTCACTGGCAAAAATCTGGCTCTCGTTGTATGCAATATAGGTAACTAGCTTCTGCCCGCGACTTCGTCTGCGTAGAATTATACATAAAAACCTTCCTCTTGAATCACTCTATCTATTAAAAAAAACCGCATCAAAATCCGTTGTGTAGTTTTGAAGATATAAGCATACATAGGGACATAGGGACAGAGAAAGCGACTTTATTTTATACTATGTAGTGATATAGTTAATTTTGTATAGATTCTTCCATGCTGGTCTGGGAGCAAAGGAAAAACATAGAATGTGCCAGTTGCTTCTCGTCCCGCGCAGATAGTAAAAGTCCATCGAGGGAATAGGCGAAATTCTTAGGAATCGCGTTATAGGCGATGCGGCTAGCAACCCATCACTATTTTGATTCCCCTTTCCATCTATCCCTCCAATCATGCTAAACGTGGCCTTTAAGGTCTTGTAACCTCAGGCTCTGTCTACCCCGTAAGGGATATAGACGTGATATGTGTATGTATTGTTTGGAGACTGGGCCAAATTTTGTGCCGCTGAGTAGGTATATTAATTACTAATTTTTTTTATATGATTGCGCGTTCCCGATTGAACATTTTCACGAGGAAAATCGCCGACAGACAAAGGTTTTCATGATAAAATCACCTTCGAAATATGACATTTTCCACGCTAATTATATCAAATTATATCCACCGTTAATATGTTAGTAGGTAGATATAAATACAGTCTTGCTAACAACTTTGGCAAATACCGATCGATAATTGTAATCATAAAGATATTAATCAAATTTTTATGGCATCTAAATAAATATTACTCGGGAAGTGTCCAACAGTTATGGCCGGCGGCGAGGCCCATGCAAATGATCAATTTTATTAATTGAAACAAATAAAATAATACGTCAACGTGAGTTTGCTTTTCGATCGCTAACCATTAGCTGAGCTCTGATCGCGATCGTGACGCGTCGAAGCGGAAATAAGAATCACACAGAACAGTTCTGAAGTTTCCTGTGCCAGCGAATTTAACCATTCAAGCAAAAAAACGGTACAGCCTCTACACTCGTGCACATTAGTGCGTCAGTCCGCTCGTGCGCAATAGATATGTTCGTAAGAAACTTATTCACGTTATGAAGGCAATCTTGGACGGCCTATTGAATTATGCGTCCGTAGTCTACTCATAATGCATACATACTCTATTCACACACACACACACACACACGCACACAAGTCACGTCTTTATCCCTTACGGGGTAGACGGAGCCTAAGGTAACAGGTACCTACAGTCCACATTTAGCAAGATTGTGGGCGTATAGGTGGAAAATGGAATCAAAATAGTGATGGGTTGCTAGCCTCATCGCCTATAACATGATTCCTATTATAATCGCCCATTCCCTCGATGGGCTTTTACCATCTGCGCGGGTAGAGAAGCAACTGGTACATTCTATGTTTTTTCTTTGCTCCCAGACCAGCATGGATAGGTACTTTATTGACGAGTAACATATACATATTAAGCCACCTGGGAGAAGGTGAGCGGCGATTGTTTACCTGATATTATACGTACATATATCTCAAACTACTAATATGCAACTTAAATTTAACCTCAGTCAGTTCATTGACACCGACAATCGTGAATGATAATCTAGCCAGTACCTGTACGCTCAGTTTGCGTCTAAGCAGGTCCAGATGCAAGTCTTTCCTCTGTATCTGCTCTCTGAGGATCCTGATACGTCGTTGCAGTTGGTAGACAACCGCAGTCTGCAACACGACACAGACCAGTTACGAGAGATTCATGCTGAATGTACCAGGCCAGAGGGGGCTACTCCGAAATTCCAACTTTGAAGCTCGCCATCTCTCTTGCTCTCTTAAGAATGCTTAATAGGTAGTGCAAGCGGAACGGTACAATACGAGCTTCGAATTTTTAACTTCAGAGTATAAGGTCAGACTATGCTACTCGTGCTGCTCGCTCTGACGCCAGGGTTGCCAGAGTGAATATCGTACGAACTTACTAGCCACGAGGCTATTGTTACCATATAGAAAAAATGTGCTGTCAAAGCACTAAATTGATTACTGCATTGATAAAAAAAAATGTAGGTAGACAATTTCGATATCTATTTGTACTCTAATAACAGAATATTTCTTTGGACCCTGCTGTAACCACCCCATTTTTTTATGAGACCCTTATCGCCCCCCCCCCCCTCCGCATACGCCTTTGCACCCCCCGCACAGCTACCACAAGAGCGAGAGCTATGTCATGCGCGAGATAGAGTAGGTACCCATCTCTTCTAGAACAAACAGTAAGAAAAATACGGGTAGTCTATATCGCGCGCCACACGGCTGTCTTGGCTCCCTTGTGCTAGCTTTGGAACCTAGGCTCTAAAATAATTTGAAAGTGAAATAATGGATGGGGCATGAGTGAGATCCAAACGTACAATGAGATGGCATTGTGGTGTCAGAGATAAAAGGTTGCAACGTGCACGTTCTCAATGCACTTAGATACTCATTTAATTAACTAGATATTTTGCTTAATGGTTCATTGTGGCTTCATTGGAAGTATACATGATACTACGGAAACATTTGACCATACCTACTTCGATAGCGTGAATTAAATTGCGGTGCTATTGCCTACTGGGGCCTTACCTGGCGATTCAATTCCAATTCAATTTTATATTGTAGCTCTCATTTTTGTCACTTCTAGTATGGATAGGACAGAGAGCGATTCAACTTTGGTTCGGAATTGAATCCCATTAAGACGTCATGGTAAGGCCCTTGTGCACGGATCTCAGACCAAATACAATTAAAGATAGATGATTAAGAGTAGGTAAGCGAAGTTTTGCAGTGTTGCAAAGTGAGACATCGACGATTATATCGATCTTATAACTAAACGACACAATTATACAGATTATCATCCGTCTATTCTTGTGTTTGGTCTGAGGCATGTACGAATAAACAATACGTTATTATAATATCGTTACGTGTCGATTAGGGGTTAATTTGCGGGAGGTATTTAATTGCACCTTAATTACGATGCCTACGTATTTAGGTAGTACCATGCCTATTTGGAGTGTATCGGGTCTTACTTCTTTAAGGTAAGGCAAATCATGGAAAGACCTTTCTCTGCGTAGACGCGGCAGCGTGCCATAGTATCCGTAATATAGCATCTACACAAAACACATATTTGTTACATAACAACACCAATTAATTATTAAGTTGATACCGACCAGTGGCGTAACTATAACGTCTGTTTCCCGTGGCATTCGTCAGATGGGGCTCCTTCCTCAACATAAAGAAGTGCATCAGCGTCCCTTCTGTGCTCTAAACCAAGCCAGTTTGGGCCCCCCTAGAGCTAGGGGCCCTTGGCATTTTGCTATAATTACGCCACTGACACCGACACTGATTGTGTATTGAGCATAATGTAACATTTCAGTGACCGACCTTGTCAACGATTTTGTCGCTCTCCAGTCGCGCGAGTTGCTCCGCGCGATGCATAATAGAGTCAGTATGCAACTCAATACCGATGTCCTGGGTAAGTTCATCCATATTCAGCGTTCTGCCCAGACGCTCAAGGAATGCCACAAACTGTAACAATAAAGCAATATCTTTAAACAAAAAACATATCGCCTTGGCAATTTCCGCATTAACATAACGTTATCATTATCGGGGACTCTTAATTCAAAAACTGGTTTATGGGTGAAACGTTTACACGACTGAGATAGTGATGTCGGATGCCCCTATTTGGACTGCAGGATTTTTTGAACATCCCTGAGAAGAAGTAATCCGAACGACATTCATTTGTCAATTTTAATGCATTGATAAGATACAAGAGGTGCTGACATTAAACACAATGTATAAAATATGATAATATATAAAGACATGATTTATGTATATAATATATGTATGTATGCACTCACATTAGCCTTGTCCTTCCGCAGACTGTCTCTGCTCAGCTCCACGGCAGCCAGCTCGGCCTCCAGCTTGTGCAGCTTGCCCTCCAGCATGCTCCGCTCGTCCTCCAGGATGCGCACGCGGCTGGCGGCCGAGTCGTGCGCGTGCGCGGTGCGGCTCAGCTGCTGAGACTCTAGTCCGAGCTTTTCACGGAGTGCTTCTATTTGCTAATGAGGGATAATGCAAAAATGGATAAAGATAACTAAATACAATAATTACCTACTCGTATATTGACATATATGACGAATGCGTTGCGGTGAGAAGGTGCCCATCCTAGTTTTGAGTGTCCTCTAGGCTGTTGGGTTTCTGAGGTGAAATTCTAGAATCCGGAGCACTTAAATTAGTCAAACATAAATTGCCATAGCATCTAAAGAGCCGGGCCACCCTAAAAAGTAGTACCAGATACGCCAAAGCACGTATTTAAATAACTAATTCGAATAAATTGTTGTTTTATAAAATAACTGTTTTAAACATCCTAAAAGCCGTCTCTAATACGTACAACAGTTCTGTCTTTGTTGTCGCTCAGTATTTCCCGAATCCTGTCCTTGATCGTACTTTCATGTGCTTCGACGAATCGCGTTGGCAGACTTAAAAGAATAGCTATGGACTCCATGGTGTTACGGAACTCTGTTTGCAACCTTTGGTATTTCTCGTCCCGATGCCTGAGGTCCTCTGGAAATTGCAAGGCGCATTTAATTTTATTTATAATAAGAGAAGTTTTTTTATAATAAGAGAAGTAGGTAATCATCGTTAAGGGATAATTTAACACTTTTTGTTCCTGATTATGTTCCTGATGTCGTAATTATGTCAGGTTTATTCTAACAAAATAGAGACGGTCTCATAATATTTCTGTTAGATATGATATCATGAGCATATCAGAGAATGTTGAAACAGGTCTACAGTTTCTAAAAGAAATAGCAACGCACCCTTTAATTGCACGATCATTGATTCATTCTGGTTGACGTTGTCTGTTACAACGTTCAGGTTCTTCGAGCAGTGCGACAGCTTCTCCCTGGACTCATGCAGCTCTCGTTCCAGGACCCTGTTCGATACCGCCAGAGACTCTTTTTCCTGCCTGAGCCTCTCGAGGTCGAGGAGCTGAGATGAAACCTGCCTCTGCAACATATCTTTATCAGCATTCGCTCTCTCCAATGCATCTCTACAACTTCTGAAGTCTTGCTCTACGCTCGACAAGTTTTCTGTCGTGTTCATACATTTGTTCTTGAGTCTCGTTATTTCTTGCACCAATTCGGCTGCTTTTATGATAAGGCTTTCTGGGGAATGTGTGTGGGTGGTGTCACAAAACTCAGCGTCTAAGGCGGCAGATAGACGTCGCACTAGATCATGGAATTGGCAACGCGCATTTTCTTTTTGTTGTTCCTCATTGTGGCATTCCAATTCGAGAGAACGAAGTTTCTTCTCTAGGTCTTTTATTTTGTCTTCGTTGTAGCGGTTGTCCCTCTGCAAAGTCTGTACTGTCATGTCGCTTCTCCCGTGAGCTGCTTGGAGGTTGCGCTGGATCTCTTCGAGGTCCTGGATCTTCTTTCTAAGCGATGATATAATCGCATTTTGCCTGGCATTTTGTTCGCGCAAGTGGTCAATTTCAACTTGCTGCTCTAATATTCTTTGATCTCGCGAAAGCATTTGGTTTTTTAATTCACTTGTCTGCAATATTAAACATTAAAGGGCTATTACTGAGGAATTCACCTTGACGCTAGTAGATAGGCTTCGATAGGTACTCACTTCAGACAGTAATTTATCTCGTTTGTATTGGAGTCCAGCGAGATCACTTCTCAAGGTAGTGATCACGTCATTCCCAACGTCTGCATCCATCTGTAGAAGTTTACACCAATGATAAATAATTCATAACGAGAGGTGCGGCGCGAATTAACTAACAGTAAGCACTGTAATTATGGTAAAGACTTACTAAATGCCATAGTGAGCAATTGTTTTTATAGTAGGGCAGGAAGACGGTCTAGCGTGGCAGGCAAGAGGCAACTACTGGATAACTGCACCTGCTTACCTTTGGTTGAAAAAGTAGCGTGACCCGGATTGCTATTTCAAGCTTGGCGAAAGTCACGATACTCTCTGATTACCATGAAGCGAGTCGCTCACTAACAAATTATGAGTTCGTTGGCGTGATTTGTCAGATAAAGAGGTCGTGACGTTTTGGGGATCGACGAAGGCATAAAGGGGAGGGATGTTATTGAATGCCGTACAAAAGGTAAAAACGTATTCCGTTTAGTACACTTTTATAGCAAATTATGTAGCTACCTATAGGTATGTTTCAGAGAAATCCCTGCATGGTACGGTCTCGAGCACGCTACTCCGCTTCGTTGTAAGAGTAAGAACATAATTGATTAAAACGAAAAGCGCAGGCTTTAGTTTACCTACCGATAAAATGAAGCATTTCACTTCGATATAAGCAAGAACAGTCAAATATATGTGTCAAATATATGTGTCATCAGACTTATAATTTATGACATAAATAAGTAAAGTTGTATAGATATTTTTGACGTCTTGGTAACGTTCATATATTTATGCCCTTGACTGTACAAGTTATTTCAAACACTAGTAGGTATAGACAGAGTAGGACTTAAATACTAAATTTAGCTAGTATTGAACTATATAACCTAACCTACATTGGGTACATTGCACTGCTTGTAAGCAATTCAAGTTCAAGAAAGACAAAATCAATCACAATATCTGAGTTTCTAAGAAAGCCGTAGAACTCATCGGGAAAAAAACAATAAAGGATTATCAACTTCAGCTTATATAGGTACGTCCCACTGCTGGGTAATGCTCGAGGTGCAGTTCCAACGCTGGCCCAGCGTGGATTGGGGACCTCACACAAGTCATAGAATTTCTTCGCAGGTGTGTGCAGGTTTCCTCACTAAGCTTTCTTTCACCGAAAAGCTCATAGTAAATTTCAAATTTACACACGTAAATGAAAAATAAATGAGTAGAAACGTAATTTGATAGGTATTTTTTACTTTGTTGATACTCCATTCCTTCCTTCGTTGTTGTTACTCCATTATGAAGCACACAGGCCAAATTTCATGTCAATCGTCGGATAGTTAGTTAAAGTGAGTTGTACTAGTTCTATTCTGATGATCATGAGTGAGTGAGTGAGTGAGTGAGTGTCATAAATGCGAAATTTTGCTTTCGCTTAACTTTGGAACTAAATGACCTACAGACTTGAAATTTTGGATTTTAAGTATATGATTATAGCTTACTGGTTGACAAAAATTTCTGCGTTCTGGTCTTATCCAGAGGTTTTGAAATAGGGGCCTGAAAATGCGGCGAAATGGTTCCAGTAAAGGATGGTACGGCAGTGTTTGCTTCTCGCTCGACTTCCGTGCACTGCTGTGCCCCAGATTTGAGACCGTCACCGATTTCTGGCTGAAGCAGACCCTTGCAACGCGACGCGATACAGCGGTTCAAAGCGACAAGGTACCAAATAGTGTGAATATTTATGATGTTGGCAGTAGTCATCGTACATCATATTGCTATTGAAACAAACCAGGCGCTCAACTGCATCTTAACACGCTATGGCGCCCTTGACAAAATTGATTATTGGCAGCACGGCTAGGGAACATGGCATCTTATCTTAGAGAATTTAGCATGTTATACGTGGTTTGCCTTTTTGGAACCTCTTATTTTACATTTTGGTCGATTCTAATGTCAAGGGCTTTAAACAGCTTGTTCCCAAATATTTGCCCATTTTGCTTCGCTACGATATCTTAGGTACGCTTACGATACACACAATTTTATAACCCCTCTTAGGCTTGGGGAGGAGAGGGTCTAGGGATATTTATTGTTTGCTTTATGTAGTCATTAAAAATAAAATAAAAACCGGCTAAGCGCGAATCAGATCCCGCACTGAAGATTTTGGCAGAAAGAAGATTTTTGCAACATAATCGATTTCTTCCATGCTGGTCTGGGAGCAAAGAAAAAACATAGAATGTACCGGTTGCTTCTCTACCCGCGCAGATGGTAAAAGCCCATCGAGGGAATGGGCGAAAATCTTAGGAATCATGTTATAGGTGATGCGGCTAGCAACCCATCACTATTTTGATTCCCCTTTTCACTTCCACATCATCGACAAAAAAAACTTAAGTAGGTAGGTACACTTGGCACTCAGATACTTTAAGTGTTAGTTAAGTATAGTAAAGTTAGGTAGGTAACTGTTTTTAAAACCACAATCAAAAATTTCAACGTGTGCGTCATAAAAAAGCAATTCAAATATCTTAAAAATTTTGGAACTTTATCATAATCTAAATTCACTATTTTATAATTTATAATGCATCAATCTGCGGTCCAATATTATCCCCTATTTATCTAAACCGCCCTGCCTGTATGGCATGTCACGTATCATGATTCGATAATAATAAACCTAACCTTTTGTGGTAGGTTTGTTTATCAGCCACTTACTTCGGACGGAGTCTTGCTGCACAAAGCTTCGTATATTTTCCAGTCTTCCGCGTCGTCTTTCCCCTTATCGTCTTCCATTATTGTTACACTGTAATTCGTCTGCAGTTCTGTTCAGCACAGGTGACCCTCGTTGGTTGCCATGAAAGTGTAGTCATGTAAACACGAAAATCGATTTTTCAGCTGCTTTGTTATCGGAGTCATTGTTATGATTTGTAAAGTTTTCATCAACTTTGAATGCCCTTTTGTGTTTGTTTGGGAGGTTAAAATTGCTTAGATAGGTACAGTTTAACGCAAAATATAAAAAAAAAGTAGTTTGGTTACCTTGTTACCACGCAGAGCCTCACAGGCTCGCAATAATTTCCGCACCTGCAAAACAATGTCCTGCTTTAAGTCCTTTCACGTAATAAATAATAGAGGATTTATTCAACAAAGTGGATATATTATGTACACACGGCAATATAAACAGGTAAGCACCTACGCACGCTCGCGCCGTATCTATCCTGCTTACCGAATAGCTTTGCTGTGTGTACCTACCATGATGTCTGTTTAAACAAAAAAAAATTGACAAACCATGCGAAGATCGGCCGGCCTAAAATTAAACAGCTAGAAAAGGGCAAGCAGGTTGGATTGATTGATTGATTGAGTGCCCTTCCTTGTGGCTGCATCCAACCCCATTCAAGCCTGGCGGTCGTTTTCCAAATATCGGCCATACGAGTTGTGTAACGCTACGTGGTGTTCTAGATTAGATCGATCCTGTTTTACACGCTTCCGACCCATGGTCCAACCAGTGTCCAATTTTATTGGTTTTCGACGGAGTTCCGCGCCCAAGGCCGCAGTTCCTTTTCCAGGTATTTTTCCCTGCGGGCAACGAGGGTACCTAGCTAACCTGACCTATTTCGGTATTAAAATATTATTGAGTGGATCAAAATAATGGCAGCCGTTATTCCGGGTTGAGACAAGTCGGACAACGGGTCGGCAGCTGTTTTTACACGACAGCGGTGAAACCCAAGAGTTGTTTTATCAATACTTTAATGTTTTAGCTATGGGCTGGGTACCGACTGGCGAACTGCCTCGCTAAGCCAGGACTTTAGCATTGTATATTTTATTGGTACGTGTAAGTAGGTAATATTTACTTTTTTTAATTTCTTTTACTTAACTTCTGAGATTAGTTACTTGAAAAGAGTACTGTTATAGCATAACTGAGAGGGTTTTATTATAAAAACATTTTAGACGAAAATATCTTTATTTGTAAGAAAATCACAAAATCTTATCTTACAAATTAGAGCCAAGTCGTGGAAATTATGAGCTAGCTCAATTTTGGACGAAGTCACCAAAACAAATCAAATGCAGGGTGACAGTAAAAAGTTTAATTTCTTTATCAGAAATACAATACAAAAAGAATACAGACATAAATCCCGTCTTTTTATCAGACTTAAATCTAAATTTTAGGTACCTTATGAATTTTTAAGTCAACATCAATAATACCGAGAAATGTGTATTACTCGCTCGGCTCGAGAGTACACGAGGCAAATCTTAACATAAACACATCTAACATCAACACTTATATTAGTTGTACAACAACAAGGAAACTTTGGAAGCATAAGTTCTACTTTGACTTCAATCAACTTAGTTGTGCATCAAAGTTTCAATCACTAAACACATTAAACTCGTCAGCTGGCCGAGTTGGGCCTGCACGAGTGAAGTAATAATGTGGTAAATTTAAGCTCGTTCAGTTTTATTAACAGCCTCACCTAACGCCCAAGACAAAGGGCGTTTATCACAGCTATAATGGCTTGATTTACAAATAAGACAAGAGTAATAATTCGTGTTGTCCAACTTAGTCGTCAACAAAACCCAACGGCATGAACTTCCCATTCATTAATTACTTATCATATTATGGTACTTAGAATCAAAATAAAACTAAAAAAAAATCAGATCACGCGCGTGATCCACGCAAAGCAACCAACATTCTAGCGGTGGTAAGATACAGACTAGTAATTATATTTATACCGACACGTACACAGTACACGGTTCGTGGTAACAACAAACAGTCGCTATTTTAATGGATACCATCATTGTATCCAGGTGCACTGCGAACGTGAAGATTGTAACAATATGATATGTTTCTAATAAAATAAACTGAAAAGTCAACAAAATGTTATGTTAAAGGGATGTATGTAATAACTAATTACGCAATGTAAGTAATAACTAATTATCACATATGACGAGGGAACCACCACAACGATTATAATTATGATTGAGCTTTTACAATCGAAAGTTTCTCGACTTAATTCAATAGAGTTACGATTTCACATAAAAAAATATAGTACGTTGTTGGAAATACGAATTTAAAGCAACTTTTTCGAATGGTTTTGAAAAGGTAGGAAGTATCTGTTAGCAGTAGTTACTTTCCTTCTTTTCGTTCAATAATTTCTGTGGCTGTCTACAAAAAGTAGAGCGTTTCGTTCAGCGAGTAATGCGGCTGACTGTGCAGACTGTTGGCTGCGAGGAAGGCCAGCTTGTGCGCGTACTGGCACACCGAGGGCACGCGCACCGCCGACGAGTTGTTGAAGTACATGTGCGTCAGCTTGTACGTCAACAGTTGCAGCTGCAAATAAAATTAACACGATGAATTACTTTCAGAAGATGACCAGTAGGCTTATTACCTAACTCGCTCGCAATCGCTATCATGTTCTTTTTGACAGTTCTTGTATGAATGTGACAGCTAGCTGATTCCGATGCCAATTGTCAGCCCATACATGAACTGTCAAAATGAACACGATGGCGATTGCGACCGAGTTAGGTAATAAGCCTACAGATCAGACGGTCTTATACTAACCCTTTTTTGATTCAGATTACTAAATTTTTATATTATTTACAATGGGAGAGACGCATTTAGATTCCTTTTTCCACCTTTCCGCCCACAATCATACTAAACGTGTAAGGGATAAAAAGACGTGATCTATGTCTCTCTGTCTGTCTGTGTCTGCGTGTGTGTGCGTGCGTGCGTGTTGTGACTCACTTTGTCGGGCGGGAGGCCGCATGAGTCCGAGATGACGTTGTATGAAGTGGGCGCGATCGTGCCCTCGCGCACGTTCTGCGACACCAGGTAGAAGTCGTACCTGCGAACAAGCATTCCATTAGATTCTATCTAAGCAGGTCAAGCCAATTTTTTGCCCCAAAAATCTAGCCAATGAAAGATTAACCCATTTTCAGTGGTCGGATTATTTATTGTAAGGCTGATAACAAAACATAAGATACTGCGGAGCGGCCTTTTTAAAAATCAGCAGCCATTGCTAAACTTGTGTACCATTTGGAGTTCAGAACTGGTTGGCAATAAAAAATATATAGGTATTTTTGTAGTTAGTGACCTCTCTGGCAGCGTGACGACGTCGTCGATGACTGTGCCAGGGCGCGGGTTCTCTCCGCCGCGGCCGCGGTTCACGAAGATGCGCGTGTTAATGCGCTTTGACACGATCACGAAGGCCATCTTGTATGTTGCGCCACCGTACAACTCGTGCAACTTCTTCTTTATCTCTTCTACCTGATAGGAAAGAGAAACATTTAAATTAAATTTCATCAGGGCATATTTGCGGATAAATTTTAAACCTGGAACTTCTGGATGAGGTAACGTTTGATAGGTGCAAATAAAATCCAAACATAATTAGATTTAGCGATTAGTTACATTGCACTGACTAGGCTGAGAAGTATATTTACCTCGTGGCTATGCACGTAGGGGATCTGGCCGTCACCGACGCCGTCGCGGTAGATGAAGATGTGGCCCGGCAGGCAGGCTGTTGATAAGCAAATAGATAGGTTAGCTTAGCGCAATACGTCACATATTGAAAGCTCTTACATATTCGACTTGTTACCAGAACTATGAACTCCTTGGCACTAATCATTAAATATGCGCTATTTAATGTGAGCGCGATTACGTCAGTGCGTCGGAGCGGTGAAAGCCATTGGGTGGGTAGTGGTCATTCTACTGGTAGTGAGCGCACTGTCTCGACACCTGCCTACAATCGCAGGTCGAAGACAAACTGGGATCCGCTTGGCTTGAGAAGACGCTGTAGCATCGAGTAGTAGTTCGGTCTAGACACGGTCAAAGTTACTTCACTAGTTATTATTACCATAAGGTAAGTAGCTTTGGTTTTATGTTCGTAACTCACAGTTTCGCTCGCGGAACTTCTTAATCGCAGTGGCGATGTTGAAGCTCATGTGCGCGGAGAGCTCCTCGCCAGAGGTGTGCGCGTTGACGATGGAATAGTACTGCGTCATGGCTTTATCCATGGTGGCAACGAACGCGCCGAAGCTCTTCTCCTTGCTGCGCGTGTCGTGGCACACGTCGTAGCCGATCACCATCGCAGAATTCAACGGGATTCCTACCGTCCACGGCGCGCCGCCCAACTGCGGATGGACACAACGTTAAGTGGAGGCTTGATACAAGAAACGCGGATACGAGGAAATGTATTCGTCGCACTGGACCTTCAATAATTTATTTTAGGTTGGGACCAAAATCCGTAAGAACTCCTTCCTGTACATCACCAAACAAAAAACATCTATAACAAATTATGATTTCACACAACTTACTACTGGATTTACTTGGTCAGATTCGTAAATACGATACTTTAAATATTTTATTGAATCAGGCGTTACTTTGCGGAGGTCCATTTCAATGAACAAAAAATTTTACCTTGCTACTCCGCTACTCACGTGCAAAATAACCAAGCCTGTGTGAAATATATATGTTTTTCATGCAATCCCTCCCTCCACTGCTGCCAATAAAACACATATAAATCCCACAAACTTAATTATCCCTTACACCACACAAACACTGACGCGTTTCAATCCCTCTACGGGATCATTATCAAAGTTTACACACAACCGTTACACATGCATTGCAGTGTTTTATTGGCAGCAGTGGAGGGAGGGATTGCATGAAAAACATATACATTTCACACAGGCTTGGTTATTTTGCACGTGAGTAGCGGAGTAGCAAGGTAAAAATTTTTTGTTCATTGAATACGATACTTGTAAAATTGTTCCTCCAGACAGATTAATCAATGCGCAACCAAATGTACTATCTTTATAAAGTTAAATTTAGACGGAAGCACTAGACCGCGCAATAAAAGCGGGTTTAACAAAATTTTCATGAGATAGGACCTACTGCCTATTTTTTCGTTCATGTGGAGGTCTTTCAAACAGTGAGCACAAGCTAGTTACGTGTACACGCCAGGTTGCCAGTCATCGACGTGTCCAGAACCGAGTACTTACTTTGCAGTTGATCTGGATGGCGACTTTGGTGGCAATTGACATGGCGGATTTGCAGGACATGTTCCGCGCGCACACCACTTGTGTGGGTACAGCGCGGTCCACCGTACACTTCTTCTTGATAGCCTCGTATCTAGACAGAAACATACATTACTCACCAGCTTCAAAACCATCTCAGAGAGCGCAGTGCGGATTCCATACGATACTTTATCCACCGAAAAGGTCATGGTAAATATCAAATGTAATTTCACACAAAACATTATAATATTTCAGCGGCTATGACTCAAACTCGTATTATAATGTACTAGCTGTTGCTCGCGACTTCGTCCGCTCAGAATTAAATATAGCCTATGACATTCATAAACAATGTGGCTTTCTATTAGTAAAAGAATTTTCAAAATCGGTTCCGAAGATTACCCCCTAAAACCTCACAACTTTACCTCTTTATAATTTTAGTACAGATATACAATAGTCAGAGCAGTCCATTTGTGATTTTTCACGCAAAGCGCATAGTGAGTAATGCTTTACCTGTCCGCATAATTCCTGGCGAGAGTGCACATGATCAAAGCCGGGTTTTTCTTTGCGATGACATTTTCACACATATTGGCATACTCCATCGCGCCGTCTCTCTGAATCGACACTAAAACAGAAGATTTCAATGTATCACACAACTACCTTTGAACTTATCATGGAAATACATAATCTACAATAAAGCAGGTACGTTATTATTGTAAGATCTGGCACACAAAACCACAAATTGCGTCAAATTATACCCACTAATGCTAACAATTTCAAGGGATCAAACGCTGTAACAATGCGGTAAATTGTTTATACCGATTTCAGGTCGGGGCATTCGAAAGCCTGCGCCGCCTCCGGTCTTGATGATGAGCTCCACGAAGCTCTCCGTATCGCGACGCTGCCGCTCCGGCGTGATCACCACCCACGAAGGGCACTGCGCGATCGAGAGCAGCGGCTTTGATCTGCAACCACGCACCATTTACTCAATAAGTTCGCATTATCCCTTGGCGACTAACTATACGTTTTCTAGCTTTTCGCTCAAGACTTTTCTAACTGTTAGTGAGACTTTCACAATAATCAAGAGAAGAAACATCTGTTAAATGTAGAAGTATCCACGTAAATACGCGACGAAAATCACGAAATTTTCATACAAAAATGTAAAGTCAAATTGCATTCGACTTGGGCCTACAGCTTTTATTGTTCATCACACAGGCGTTTGCCCCAGCGGTATTCGAACACAGGGTCACTAACCACAAGACCACCAACCGTTCGTCAAATGTTACACCTTTGCTTCAGTTATGAATATTGTGAAAATATTTTAGAATACATCATTTAACTTCTAATTTACTTACATAACTTGTCCTTTTAACTCGAGTTTTATCAATATCATTTACATATTAAATTTATACCTCATGAATAATAATGAGTTGTTGATCAACATTCACTAACCTCATGTCTCTAGTCCACCCTTCAGTGGTGTCCCCGGCCGGATACTTTTTGTTTTGGCCTTGTATGATAATCTCAGGGGGCAGTTGACGCCCTTTGAATTTAATCAGTTCATTGGCCAGTTTCAGTGACCATTGGTTAAGTTCCTAAAACAATATGGATTACATGAGATTTTGTTGCTACTACTCCAATTGAAAATACAATTATATTTTTCAGTGCAAATTTTCATTGTCTGGTTCAAATGAACTCACAATTTGAAGACACGCGTATTTTTTCATATCAGTGAAAATGTCGTATTTTAATGGAAACACCATTTACATAAACAGCAGCGGAATGACACTACGTTCTGTTTCATATTTTATTGAATCAGGCGTTACTTGTGGAGGTCCATTTCAATGAACAAAAAATCTTTACCTTGCTACTCCGCTAAAGCTCCGCTAAGGTAAAGATTTTAGTTCTATTTCATACTCTTAAAAAAGCGTTTAAATAATTACAACAAATTGGTGCTAATATAAAAATACGTGACCTATGCTTAAATAGTTTGTCAATGTTGTCATTGAGTCATCACGATAAAAAAACACACCCATACCAATAGGAAGTTTTACTTTACATTAAAGATATCGAAGAATTAGGCGCCAATAGCTAATACTGGAACTGCTGATGAGGTGTTGTACTTACGGCTACGACCTCCTTGTTCTGTGTGAGGCGGCGGTTGAAGGCGAGCAGCTTCTGTATACGCTGGTCGGGTCCGATCTTGGTGTGGACACCCATGGCTTTCATGAGCTGAAAGTTAGCGCGCATCTCGTCGGAGAGGCCGGTCTGGCGGCACAGCTCCGGTATCAGGTATACGAGCTCGGGCATACCGGCTCGGATCTCGCGAGGCTTAGAGCGCGATATGAGCAGCGGTTGACGTGTGTCATTAATGCGGATGTTGTATTTCTGGAATGTTATATTTGTTTATGCTATTGTATAGTGTTTCATTTTGTTTGTTTATTTATTCAATTGACTGCTGGGCATTGCTGTCGTGCTATGACTAAACACTGTATGTCGAGTCCCTCCATCTATATGACTACACTAAACTTGACCATTTTGTATCCGAAATATTGAAAACCATCATAGCAATTTGGACTGTAACTACCAAAACTTACTTAACTTTTAATAGATACAGTGTAATGCTAAAACAAACGCGCAGCACAAGCAAAGTTACAGTGTTTTGTCGTAATAATCTCATACGAAACGCGAAGCTATTAAGAAGACTTAAAATTATATCGATGTAGGGAGAAACTTTGAAAAACTAGCCCAAACTTCCTTATTATATTATAATGACACACTGAAGTAATATTACGTATAGCCTAATTTTAACGCTAGTAAACTTACCTTGTGATAATAGTCCATATAGCTGACCGTCTCGTCCTTCATTTTGAAGGTGGACAGTGGGCTCTCAGTCCAGGACACGTCATCGACACGGTATGTACGCTTGTTGTAATCGGTCATTACGATTTTGCCTAAAAACCATACAAGTCCAAGTTTTAAATATATAGAAAAACAAAGGAACCTGTCTTTAATCTATTAAAAAAAGCGAGCACATTGTCATGTTTACGGGATTAAAGCAGAGCTAGGGCTCGGACAATTCATGCGGTTGACGTCAAACTACTCACAGGTGATTTTAAATAATCAACTCAGAAGTAAACAGACAGTACAAACAAATGTAGTGCAAAATGATTGTCCATGGCATTTCGTTGAATCATAAGGTTCTTATTTATAAAACATAAGTTACATAATTTTTAAGTCATCCGCATGACTTGCACAAGCCCTGGACATAGATATAACATTAACATACCGACAACATCTTCAAGAAAGGTCTTCTTGAAGTTGGCGCCCTTGGTTGCTGCGTACTCCTGCAGCATCTGCAGCACCGTGTCCATGCGCAGCACCTTGTGCGTGATCTCTGTCACCATTAAAAGCCTATCTTCATATTGATTGATTGTGGTCTTGTACCCTGGCCATATTTGGAGCTTGTACTCTGGAATATCAACCTAAAAAGAAAAAAAAAACAAACATTTAATACATATTTAATTTTGTGAACACCTTCATATTTGCATGAAATGGTAAGTGCACGACAAGCACCTATGTGGTACCAGATTTGACTGATCTCATCAGTGTTATTTTTTTCGCTTTTTGAATCAAATGTAGTTTAATATAGGTAACACAAACACAAATACAGAAAAAAATGCTTTTCAATAGATTTAACTCATTTAGTTAAGAATTTTCATGTCATAGTGGCACTGGGGCTAAATTAAACTACTCTAAAATGTGAAATTGTAACATTAACTGTAATACTGACCGAGGCAGGGAACGTACACTGTATGTTTCGACGCGGCCGAAAGGTTCGGATGTTTTTGGCCGAAACCGAAACTTCGGTCAGACACTAACTTTTAAGCGTCCTTGGCTTTGAAAAGGTTAAAAAGAACCTGACTAGCCTGACTAAATGACTCATTAAAGCCCAGCCAAAACTTGAGCTTATACCAGAGGTTCCCTGTATGATGTAGTAAGGACTAACGACAGGTGCCGCGGGCGTCGTGGAAGTTAAAAATACCAGCCAGGAGCACATGCATATATGTATTATGATTCTCGTTGTGCCAATATCGTAAACTAGAAACATTTTAAATTGCGTTTAGGGTACCCAAATAAGCCTGAAGTCTCGGGTTTGGACATAGAATGCTTTAACCAAGTGTATCGGATTTGCTCTGTACACGTACCTTCGCGTCAGGGTCAAAGAAATCCCTGCCGACAAGCTGAAGTTGTAGCAGTCTGAAGCACTTGCGGATTATCAAGTTGAAAATCTGTATGTAGTGATAATCGCCTGGGCTGACATCACAAGTGAGCTGCAAAGATAGACCAATATTAATATAACTTAAGCATGATTATAGAATTAGTTCAATTTACTAGTTTGACACGGCACTTACCTTAATGAGCAGCCTCATCCGTTGCTCGTCTGTTCTACGGTCAGAGTACAACTCAAGCGGGTCAGGGTGCAGTCTCTTGACCGTATACAAGACACAACCATCAAAAATATACCTGAAAAAGAACACAAAAGATAAAGCAACACCACGTAAAAAGAGCCATGGATTTTATTACCATGTCAACATTAAACAAAAAAACTTTCACCAGTAACACAATTTTATTATTAACTTTAACTTGACCTTATGGCAAAATAAGGCCCGATAAAACAATTTTTCACACTAAACACAGGAACACAACCACTGTTGAGTAACGGCAGAATTCGTATCTTTTTTTTTTTTTTTTTTTTTTTTTTTTATGTTAGAGAGGCCAGACAAACGAACTAGTGGGTCACCTGATGGTAAATGATCACCACTGTCCATAGACACCCGCAGCACTTTACGCGATGCCATACGAATGGGTTATAAAATGGTTATAAACCATGATCATAATATACCCCTGTGAAATATAATTAAAATGCAAGCAAGTCTTTGTAAACAGGCTTACCCGCCAAGTGTGTTGGCATGGACTCTCAGCAGAGCCTTGCGTACGCTCGTGTTGTCCTCCTCGGGGTCAACATCGACATGATACTGGTATAAGCGCCACTGTGGAGTCGAGTGGACCGTGAAGTAGTTGGCCAGCAAATCCAAAGGCTCGCCAGTGGTACCTATAAGTGAGCCAGCATAAAGTACAAATTAGACTTGCAAGAAAAATGTGGAAAGTTACATTTTGTAATCCAATATCAGCGAACCAATACACGGAGGAGGCCTATGCCATGAGGCACGCCGAATTACGCGACAATTTAATAATAATAATATTAATAATTATATAGTTAATTACAAATTAAAAATTAAATTATTAACTGTCTTTAGTGAGCGTAATTTTTGTAAATTATTTAGTAATGCGAAATAGCTATAGGTAGATGTAGGTATTTATTTTAGAGTGTTGCTGTGCCCTATCAGGGGTTATGTATCTGGGCTTTTATACATTAAGTAAGATCTTGTAAAACAACATAATTTGCAATAAACCATTTGAATTTGAATAAAAACAACAACATACTTACTGAAATTGTAGCGAATTCGGAAACTAATTAAACTTTATTTAAAATTGGGTTGTAAGAACTACTTTGTTTGTACAATGACAATGTAAGGAAAACGTGATTTAGGTACTTCAAGAATGTACAATGCCATCATTGTGCAACTAAGGCAAGGGATTCGACTAATAATGTGGCCTAGTTTGGTACCGGCGTTACTATTGCATATTTGACGTAACTGTAATAGTTAGACCGACCTTTCGGTTTCGTCCTAAAAATCATGTTCCTGCCAAAAAAACCGCCGAACCTTACAAAAAATAATTTTCATCGGTCCACAACTGACAGAGTTCTGAAGTAACAAACACAAATAACAAATATGTACAACCGAATTGAGAACCTTCTCCTTTTTATGCAGTCTGTTAAAAAGTTTTATTACCTTTTTTGGATTGCATGACAGCAGGGCGGGTGCGTAGTACGGATAGTTGCTCTGGAAGAACCCGGCCCCCACCACGGCGAGAACCGCGGCCGCTGGCTCCGCTGGCATCGCCTCCGCCTCCGACTCCGCCTGCCGCTGCCGGCTTGGCTTGAGCACCTATAATCAAAATATTGTTGATGATACAGTAGTCTGCTTATAATTGCGGACGTCACAAAAGCATAACCCGAGATAACAATTTTTCTTAAGTATTTACAGAAGTAGCCCGCGGCTTTGTCGACGAAGAATTTGTTTATCGGTTTATTTTATCGAAATAAAAAGCCCCTTATGTGCTATTCCAGATTATTGTGTACATTTATTTTTATGAAAGATATTCATATTTGTTAGTGTGACATAACATTATTTGTTTACACACTATGTTAGTAAATGAAATAAAACACACAAACACAGTGCTAGATGCTTAAAGAGCTACTCCTATCACTTTTCGTAGTTCACATAATCGAAGCGAAGCATACGCTACCCACACGCACCACGCCTCTATTAGAGGAAGTGCGAGGAACTCAATAAGTTTAGTTTGCGATAATTAGTAAAAATAATTAATTTAGTTGTCTTATTTACAAATTGTTATGTATAGCTATACATCTATACTTACTGACTTAGCTCTGTGTTATAGAACATAAAGTTGTCAATGCTGTCATGGCAGTGTTTAATATTTAATACAAATGTCACTGAGCAGTGTTATTTATATGAAAACCATTTCATTTCGCATAGCAATTGTGTATGTCAAAAGGTTCATGTTAGACTTTTCTGCGATTCTTGTGCTGCAGCTACAAGACACTATTAAAACTAGGTAATAAATGAGATTTACTTGTTGCCAGATTGTCTTAATGTTGTTACTACAAGCTATTTCAGGCATGCATCAATCAGAGATGAGCAAGGTAGCTAGCTAATCGCTGTCAGGAAAAGATCAACAAACAAGAAAAATGTACCAAGAGGTTAGGAAAATGGGATAACCCCATCTGTGAATTTCCTCTCGAAGCTTTTTATTTTTTTTTTTTTTTTTATATGAATAGGAAGGAAAACGAGCAAGTGGGTCACCTGATGGTAAGTGATCACCACTGCCCATAGACACCCGCAACCCCGGAGGAATTGCAGATGCGTTGCCAACCTAGAGGACTAAGATGAAATGCCTCTTGTGCCCGTAATTTCCCCGGCTGTCTTACTCTCCACACCGGAACACAGCAGTGCAAGCACTGCTACTTAGCGGCAGGATTAGCGAGTAAGATGGTGGTAGCGATCCGGACGGACCTTGCACAAGGCCCTACCACCCGCTCTGGTGGTTTGTAGAATAACACAAGAACGAAGCTAACATTAATCACATGTTTTAAGCAATTTTTTAGACCCCCGTCCCCCCTGGTGATATGTGAGGTTTTGTACTACCCATCCCCCCACCTAAGTTCAGGTGTATTATTTGTACTTACCAAGTATATGTTTTAAAAAAACCTAAACTTGAAAAACAGTTTAATCTAATTAAATTCTAGAAAAGTAATGTATTTCGGTTTAAAAAACAAATACACCCCCTCCATCCATGAGATATTTGGTGATTAATGGACAGCCCCTAGGAAACAATCACTGATATTTAAGTGTTTCAAAAAAATATTTCACTAACAGAAAGGCCCACTCAGGATTAACTAACAATAGGCTACTTCATCTCGGGCCAGTGCAATTTCAGCAAGATTCAGATATCAAATCACAAGTGCATAATAGTTTAAATTAAAACATTAGAAACATTTATTAATACTAGAAGAATGTGGAGCGTTAGGTACTTACCAAGATCAACTTTCTGCATGCGCTGCTGGATGTCCACATCTCCAGGATGCTCATGAGTGGACGGAGTGTTCCTATAGGAAGCCCTGCCGGCCTGCGCCGTGGGTGCAGGGACACCAGCCCTGACGGGCGGCGCGACGGAGGGCGGCCCCCAGGCGGATGGCGGCTGCGGCCGCGGGCCCGAAGGCCCGGGCTGCTGGGGCTGTTCTCCAGGCCGTCGCGGGGGCTGTCCAGCGCCCTCTTGGCTCCCACGCCCCGCACGGCCCCTAGCTTTTCCTCTACCGCGAGGTTGTTCAGACATTTCGACTTACTCGCACCTGAAACAGAGAAAATTAAGAATTCTTTGTAAATGGCGGTCTATCAGCGCAGCGTGGTCATTTTTTGTGGTCTGCGTAGGTATTTCGGTCAATACAAACCGACCACGAACGACCGGTAGGTCAAAATGGAGGAATCAAGGTCATTTTATTGTGAAAAAATTACTTAACTGACTAGTGACCACCTAACTTGTCTTAACTTGATTTCCATTGCACGGTAAATAAACATTTTTTTTTAACTTACGATTTATTTTAATGCTACTCCAAACGAGCACACTAACCTGGATCTAAGCAGATATTTTCGATAATAATAAATTACTACTAAATTGAGCTGTATCTACTGATTACATGGCAGCTTTTTCTCAGAAAAGACCATGCCATTTCCAAATTTCGCTGAGCAAACGGTTTGTTTGAAAACAATGATGGCGGATGACGCGTCCCCTATTCCCATTTCAGCATGGTCAGCGTGGTACTTTAGTTAAATAAGATATGTATTGTAATTAAACTGTAACAGTATTTTTATGGTTTAATTGTTTATTGATGAAGTCTGAAAAAATTTAGTACCGCCTTACTAAAAGTTGTAACACTGCATGTATATTATAGTTTCGAAAACAGAGCTCAGAGAAAATAAATCGCAGTAATTTGAAATTATTAGGGCTTATCTTACTTGTTGATTTTCAGCCACACCTGCAACGGGAACAATAATACAAGCAAACGTGGAGAGATGAAGAAACGCGATCCCGACGCGACAGCAACGGCAACCAAAATCAGATAAAGATGAATGAATGAGTGAGTGGAGTGAACAACTTGACTGAACGAATTGAACGAAATACCACAGAGTAGTAAGAAATAAAATTGAACAGGTTTACAGGAGTCTCCTATCAAGTTGTTAGTAACGCCATCTGTGAGTCACGCAGAGAACAACTGTGCCCGCCGTCAGCGCCGAAATGCGCGACGCCTAGCGAAGTTGAAAAATGGAATGGCATAAATAGCATGAATAGATTACCAACATAGTAAAATACGAATTAATACGCAGCATTCATATAAAAGACTACCGATTGCCGACATCTGAATCTGGTACGACTTTCAGTTTTTGTTTTAAAATTTTGTTACTCTATTTTATCGGCAGGAGACGCTGCTGTCCATTTAAATTTATAACGTTTGAAGTATATACCCCTGACATCAATCATACTGTCACTGCCTGTGCCTGTTCAAGTGAAGTTTAGCGGTTTCCTGGCACAACAAGATTCCTTGTTTTTCTAACAGTAACAGTTTTCAGTCCATGATGAGAGATGTTCCGGTTACTATAACTAAATTTAAATCTAAGTTTCATTTTTATGAATTTCTAGATGATAAGTGTGATTACATTAAAATTTATACTGATGGATCTAAAACCAATACTCGTACTAGCTTTGCTTTCTATGATTCTGCAATGAAAATAGGAAAAGTATTTTCGTGTAGTAATTATTTTTCAATTTATTCAGCCGAAATACTAGCTATGATTTATGCTCTTATGTATATTAAAAATAATGATTTCTCATGCAATAAATTTCTAATTTTATCAGACTCTATGAGTGCTCTTCAAGCAATATCTAATAAACAGATTAAAGCTAATGTCAACTACTTAATTTATGTGTTACGTAGTCACATTGATGAACTTTTTAATTGTAATGTAATTGTAGAATTTTGTTGGGTTCCTGGCCATTCTGGCGTCTTAGGTAATGAAATTGTTGATTCTATTGCTAAATTCACAGCAAATGCTGAGCAATGTTACTTTAAAGTCCCTTTTACTGATCTGCATATATGTGTAAAAGACATGATGTTAAAGCGCTGGTCAATTTCTCTGAATAGCTCCAGAAATTTTAAGGGGAAATGGTTGGCTGAAATCCAACCAAACCCTTCTACTACTGCCTGGTTTGAAAAAAGCAATGTCTACTTGGGTAGGCAGTACATTAAAAGTCTCTGTCGACTACGTATTGGTCATTGTCTCTTTCCAGCTCTGCTCCATAGATTAAAATTGTCTAATAGCTCTGTCTGTAAATTTTGTTCCTTTGAAAACTGTAATTTAGATCACTTGTTCTATAATTGTCCTAATTTTAACCTACAACGATTACTATTTATTGCCCTCTGTAAAGAAAACTTAAAATATATAGATTTCCCTTTAAATGTACAGGAACTTTTAACGCATAAGGATTTATATAGTTACATCTTTGATTTTGTTAAAAATACTTTTGGTCCATTGTAAATATTCGTTGTTACATTATTCTCTGTTGTACTTTTAATTTTAAGTTAATAATTGTATAGTTTGTTTTTATTTTAGTTCTCCATTTCATGTTTTAAAAGAATTTATATTCTTCATTAAATTTTTATGTTGTTATAATGTTTAAGCTGATGGCCCTCGTAGCCAATGCTCAATAAAAAAAAAAAAAAAAAAAAAAGTGAAGTTTAGGCTGGCCGCAGACGCACGGAATCCTAATTCGGTTTCCTGATCAGGAATTCAGATTCGGAAACCCGAATGCAACACCTTTCATACAAAATGTTTAACAAAGCGCACACGTTTCTTAAATTTTCCGTTCGGAAACTTTACGAAACGTGTGCGCTTTGTTAAACATTTTATATGAAAGGTGTTGCGTTCGGGTTTCCGAATCTGAATTCCTGATCAGGAAACCGAATCAGGATTCCGTGCGTATGCGGCCAGCCTTAGTGAAGTGAATGTCAAGTGAATGATTAAGTGCTGCCAGGCTAGCCTTAAAATAATAATTGAAATAGAAAAAAATGTTTTTAAACCGGAAATCCCTTTAAAGCACCAATCGAAAGTTTTATTCAGCTGAATTTGGCTTGCGATTAAAGTAGGAAAAAAAAATCTAATTAATTTGTGAAGGTCTCAAATTTTAGCTATAACCTTTAAACTACAATTTTGCAACCATACCACTTTCGAATGGTATTTTCAAACGATTGTGTTGACAAGAATCGGTCTTCTCGACTGGCCTCTGTCTGTCTCTGTATTAGTTTGTCACAGCTCACAGCACAGCAAATAAAATTACCTCCGATTCTATTGAACCGGTTAGGATAGAATTGGCATTGTTCACTTTTTTTAAGCTGTGCTTTTAACACCTTTATTTGATAAAATGGACTATTTCAAGCAACTAATTTGAATATTATGCTTTTACGTAGCTTTGTTAATTAATAATAAATATTTTTTCGCTGTTTGATAATTCGTGAATTTAGACAGAATCCCAATCGCCTTCGTTCGGCTGGCTATAAAAAAAAGCGGCTTTGTCTATGGTTTTGTCGATTTGACAGTGACACGTGACAGTTGCCATAGCTAAACTTTTTTTTTTCAGTTTTGTGGCAAACATTCGATGCTGGATTCTGTCTAAAAACCCTGTCGTTCGGTCAAACAAAGGTTCAAAGTACTTTTACAAAAATATCTGCAATCATAAAGTATTTTTTAAATCGGACAAGATAAATCGGATAAATGATGGTTTTCCTCGAAATGGTTTTCTAATTGGAGCATACTAAAAAAAATGAACAATGCCAATTTGGTCCATGCATGCATTTTACGACTCGAACATGGACGCGTAACATAAATAGGTAAAGAAGAACTTTTTAACATCAGGGTTATGTACCTATTTTTGGGGCGGGCACGATTAGAAAAAAAAACCGACCAAGTGCGAGTCGGCGTCGCACACCGAGGGTACCGTACAAACTTAGCAAGTGAGTTAATATAAAATCCAGGGTTAGCTTTTCTTCACAGACGATTTAGTTACATTTTTAGATTGATTTCATTAGCTTGCTAGGTATAAGAGCTGCCTTCATAATAAATTTCAAATTTCTGAGACAACTGGAAGTAGTTACCCCTTTGTCGTCCAACCCTGCGCCGCGATGTTCATGAAGCTTGGTACAGAGATAGGTAGTTTCAATCCCGGATAAGGACATAGATAGTTTTTATCCCGGAAATTCGCAAAGCTCTCGCGGGATAAACGAATTCTGCGCAGACGGAGTCGCATGCAACCAGTAGTTAATAATAATTATGTTTTATCTTGCGACATCCTTCACAATCCATTTTGCTTTTATGTTTGATTTTTTATTGTAGACTATATCCCTTGGTAAACTGCTTAATAATGTTATACTTAAGTTTTTAAAATAGAATGAATAAATCTATACATACATAATAGAGACCTCAGGAGACCCCAGAGCTGGCGCTTACCTCTCCCAGCGAATTTCTCTGGCTGTACAGAGAGGTAATGCCGCCAGTGTCTTGGGGTCTATGCCGCGGGAGGGCCTTTTAGATGGTGTTTTCTTTTTATAGTTAGGTATATTTATTTAGTTTTAAGTTTTGTATATTTAGTTAACATTTATATTCCAATTATGAGATTTATTATTATGTTGAATAAATACATAGAGTTATGTCTGTAATTTTTGCACTAAACCATTCAATTTATTTAGTACATCAACGTGCACAGACCAAAGAATAAGTTCCTAATGTGGTTTTGATGTTATCGAAAGTGCCGTAAAAGCCACCGTTGTAGGTTTCTATAGAAATTAATGGTGTGACCGCGTGACGAATCGGCCCGGTCCGGTGGCCCGCTTTGCGATCTAGCGGCCGGGCTCAGAAGATTTTTCTTCTTTTTGTTACAAGGAAAACAAACGAGCAAGTGGGTCACCTGGTAATAAGTGAGCACCACCATCTGTAGACACCTAGGATTGCGATGTATTGCCAGCCTAGAGGACTATAAGATAGAATGTGCCAGTAATTTTACCGGTTGTTACTCCCCACATGCGGGTGGTAGGGCCTTGTGCAAGGTCCGTCCGGATCGCTACCACCATCTTACTCGCTAATCCTGCCGCTAAGTAGCAGTGCTTGCACTGCTGTGTTCCGGTGTGGAGAGTAAGACAGCCGGGGAAATTACGGGCACAAGAGGCATTGCATCTTAGTCCTCTAGGTTGGCAACGCATCTGCAATCCCTCTGGGGTTGCGGGTGTCTATGGGCAGTGGTGATCACTTACCATCAGGTGACCCACTTGCTCGTTTGCCTTCCTATTAATATAAAAAAAAAAAAAAAAAAAAACATCGGGACACAGCAGACCGAAGTACGAAGCACTGATTGCCGGCAGGATTAGCGAGTTAGACGGCGCTAGTGGTCCATCCGGACGGAGTGCATAAGGATGAGGTCTACGGTAGGTATGACGGGTAGGAACCCGCAAGTGTTCGTGGGTGTGAGTGAGAAGCCACGATTTGAACTTAATTTTTCGAACTTGGGAGCATAAAGGTCACAAAATACGTCTCGAACGCGTTTGCGTTAAAATGTCAAATACTATGAGAACAGTTTGTTGCCGTTTCGACCCGCAAGTGGCGCTGCCAATTATTTCATAGTATTTATGAGACGTTTACGTGAACGTTTTTATATGCGAAAACTTACATTAGAGGCTCAGAGGGCCAAATAATTCGAGTGGGGTTTAGTTACGCAACACAGCCCCAAGTGAGCAGGGCTTACTTGGAATCTAGTCTTTTGTTAGCCATATGTATTGAAGAAGACTAAAAATACATACATAAATCACGTTATCCCTTACGGGGTAGACAGAAACCTTTTTTAATTGGTTGTAATAATGCTTCTGGCTTCTGAACCCACCTTAGAGTAGGTACTTATGATATGCACGTAGATAAAGTAATGTATGCAACTGTACATAATTAGGCCTTAAAAAACGAGTGCGGTTTTAGAAAAGAGCCTTAGCGAGTTTCAAAATAAGATCACACGAGTGTAAGGACCCTCGTTAATGTAACGATTGCATAAAATACTATTAAGTTTTGTTCACCATCAACGAAATATTTAAGCTGTACGAGCTAGTTCATTAGCCACTCGAGGGCCGAGTTAACCCTCCATATCGCCATATTTGTTACCCGGAACTGAATTTAAAACAGGGTTTTTATATCCATTTGACACTGCTTTAAAATTGCGCGTTTTGCTCCGGCATTTTTATTAGGTCTCGTTTTCCTTTTTGAAACGGGAGAGCTCTCTCGCCCCGTCTTTAGTGGAAATTTATTTAAATTTTTAAAAGAATACTCCCTTTCTATTTGCTTTCCTTCATTGTCTCAGTTTCGGAAGTATAAAGTGAGTTAGTTAACGTAAGCAAGTTGGTTTGTTTTGTGAAATAAGTATTCCTCTACATATTTTTGTGGAAAAACATTTTACTTACTCTGAGCAAGTAGGAGCAAAAAAGATTAGAACTCGCTTGTTGCAACGCATAAGTTTTTGTTAAAAATTACCATCTTGAAATTGTATTCAGTTCTTTTTCATGACATAATAATTCTGGTGGCCTGGCTACTGCGTACCAGTCGTTGGAGAGTTCCGTCCTGCGGAGACGGTCCTAGCCAGGCCACCAGAATTCCACTAACAGATTATTGTCATCCGATTTACACAATTATGCAAAATTTCAGCTTAATCGGTTGAAGATATTATCTGCTTCAAAATTGAGTTGCAAGATTCCACCCGTACAAACATAAAATACATAATCGCAAGTTAAATAAATTTAACAGTCATTATCACATTGCACTTTTCCTGGCAACACTGAACTTTTTTTACAGTTTCACTTTCAATTTCCAATAAACAAAAGAGGACCGTGGGCGTAGCGTTATGTTAATTGAAATCTATTCCCTTCGCTTCCCCTTAATTAAGTGCTAGTAGAGTTTTGTAGTGTCCTCCCCCGGGACACCGGGCGCATAAAACATTTACGCCCCAAAACCGGGTGAAACCGGTTAATAGCCGTTTAGACGGAGCGATGTATTCAGTGTATTCTCTTTAGCATAACCGTTCTGGGGGGCTACTCCGAAATTCGATTTTCAAAGTTTATTGTGTCCCTCTCACTCTCAATTAAATGAGTATTCGTATGAGCGGAATGGCACGCAAGGAACTTCGCAGTATGAGGCTTGGGTAGGTACTAATGGAAGTTAAACGGTGAAGCGTGACGTTGGAGCAAGGCTTCCATAAGTTCCGTTAACTTATAAATAACTCAAATCTTGGATTTTAGTATGAAACTTGTGCTACGAGGAAATTTGCGAATTTATATTTTTAGCGCCTTGTTAGCTGCAGTGGCAGTTTAGAACTTTTTTTTATCTAAGAGGGGGTAAACGAACAGACGGGTCACCTGATGGAAAGCAATCATCGTCGCCCAGGGACACATGCAAGACCTGGGGAAACACAAGTGCGTTGCCGGCCCTTTGAGGAACAGGAAGGCTCAGCATTAACTTTAAAATAAGTATATTTTTAGAACGAAATTGCTTTTATACTTCAATAAAATTGAACAGCGTTCAACAGAAGATCAGGACGACATAAAAACATCCACACTTTTAGGTGTATTTTGGCAGGTATCACAATTATTTTTTCGGCGTAATTAATATTTTACATCAATGACAAATTACAGCATCCTATTAGTATCTACTTATTACGAATCTCTGAGAATAGTTCCGTCTATACAATTTTGTCTTTAGCCCCAAAATGTCTCTTACGAGTATTCTAAAGATTTATGGTTTTCATCGGAGTGTCTAAAAAATTGTTACACTCTCAATCCACAACCGACATCATGGTAAACAATAAATCTCTGCAAATTAATCAAAGTTTGAAATTATTTAAATATTGATCTAACTCCAGTAAGTAGCGGGCGGGGGTGGGCAAACATTTGCCCGAGGTAAACAGCAATAACGTTGCGCCTGCCGGCAACGCGCGCTCGATATGATAATGCCCAATAGCTAAGACTTATTCAACAGCATCCAATACTTTATCACATAGATAAAAAACTAGATATCTTTCCCCCTCTAATGCATTATACATTACGTGTTAGAGTGAGTAGAAATCTCGCTCGTGATCCGCAGCCGTGTCGTCAGACTGTCGCGGAATAGACGCTCGGATGTGTGCTCAAACCGGCCTAGCGCTCTTATTGGACTCTGCGTGTAATTACGATTCTGTTTCGCATTTTGTATAGAAAAATCGATGGGTACTCAGCGTTAATATCAGAGCTTAGGGGCTTGCAAAAAATTAGTACGTTTTCTGGAAAAAATAGGTGGAAGTGGAAATAGGAAGCTTTGTTGGAGGACATTAAGTAGGGAGATACTTGAAAAAAGCATGAATTTTAATTATTCTATATTTTTTAAATAGTGAATGAACTTGATTTTAATATTTTCAAGCATATTTTACAATAGAATTTTAGGTGCTGCTGCCTACAGAGCTTCTAGCATATTTTTTTGTCAAAAAACGCGTTCGCGTACGGCGTAAACGTTTCAATTAGCGAAAGTCCATCAAACTATTCTCATTGACTACAGTTCATTACGAACGCATTCGAGACGTTTGTTATGGCGCTCCCACACTGTGTTCGTTTTATGTCAAAAATGTACCTACTTTAAGCGTTCAGTAAGGCAGCTTAGTTTAAGTTTTCAGTAACAAAATACGTTTCGGGAGAAAATTGAATGTTTCGTTTCGCTAGTGGCGCTGCGAAATCATTTATAGTAATTGAGACGTTAACTCGAACACGTTCGAGACGTTTTTTGTGTCTAAACACTTACACTAAAGACTCTTATCTTATCTTATCTTAATCTAGGGGTCCTTACGGATACACTTCGACCCATTCGACACTAAACACTCAGAATAGAATGATTATCCCTCGGAGCATCCAGCGTATACGTTATAGGATAGATATCTTGTCTGGGGCCTCTGATATGTCTCAGCTGAGTTCTCACTAATTAATGTCGTAACGTAATCCCATTGTCGCGCCGACGTCACTTTTAATGACGCTTTCTAATTTATTTTTAGATCAAATTTTAACTTTGCTTTTATCTTTAATGTTTAGGGAACATCGACGATGGTTTCACGTAAGCAAATAAATTATGCTCGTTTGTAATGTTCTCAATCTTTAAAATATTGGAAGCATCAAAATTAACTGCTCTGATTCATTACGAAAATGTACCATTTTTACTTTTTTTGCTTGTCACAGGCTTTTTAGGATAATGAAACCAGAGTATGACAGTTCCGCTTCACAATCGAAAAAAAAATATATATAGGAAGCCTGCATTGACAATTGAACTGAGCAAACCTTAGGTAGGTAGGTACTTAAAATGTAACTACATGTTAAACATGCAAGAGTCCAGAACAGACTTCGTACATCATCATCATTCGTATTCATACGTCTGCCCCGACCAAGAACTGACCCGGGACCTCAAGTAATTAAATTTGTTTAGCACAAGGATCAAAAAAGTAGTTAGCGCCGTGCCTTCGAGGGAGTAAGGAGGGGTGGACATCGTTACTAAGAGATCATCCCTGAGCAAGCAAGTTTCTGCAGTTCGGTAATGAAGACTTATGAGTCTTGTCTGTCCGCGACTGTCATCTCACTTATCAGACAGCTACGAGAGGGGACGTTTCTTATGACGTTGTTGTAATTTTAATTGAGCTCAGCGGTGTCTGCAGAGTTAGTTATGCCGCTCTCATCGAAATGTAAAGTAAAACGCGTCCCGTTTTCTTGGCCTCTAGTAAGTTTTCACACTAAAAAGTCTCCAAGTCGTTGACGTAAATGTCTGAATTAGGAAAAAAATCCTATCTATTGTGGGAAAATTGGCAGCGCCACTTGCGGATCAAAACGGCAACAATCTATTCACATAGTATTTGACATTTGAACGTAAACGCGTTTGAGACATATTTTGTGAACGAAAACCTACACTAAAGTTTACTTGTCTATAATGGGTACATACTTCGATATATATACTCTGCTGTTTGCAATGTTAACGAACATCGTATACTCAAATTGTCATTTGTGATGTACGCATTATTTCAAGATTTACCTGACGATGCCCCGCGTCCGAAGCAGCAACGAATCACTTCAGCAAACCTTCTAAACTACGCTCGAATTTCTCTATCCTTCTCATACAGTTTTATAATGCCAGCATTAAAAACCTCCAGTCATCACCCATCATTGCGTTCGAGCACGGGTTTTAAGGTAAACTCCTTAGCGGCTTAAGTCCGCTTTTGAGCGGTAACGCACCGAAACAGCCTGGCCACGAGTATGCGCGATCGCACAAGCAAATTTTCTGTTCATTGCGCAGTCAAGGCGTTCACCGAACGGCGGTTGGCTACTAATACAGGCGATGTATTGCGATGCTTGAAAATTTATCGACGCGCCGTTGATCGCGCAGTGCCGTTGCTGTATCTAACATGTGGGTTCCGCGCGAGCGGCGCGGGCGCGATTCATCAGACCCCATTCACAGCGATCTTTGGATTCAGATGCGGTTTAAGTAGGGATGGGATGCACTGGTTGTCGATGGTATTTTTACTTAGGGATGTTTACAGCGCCGGCCCTAGCCTTAGAACCGGCTCTAGATGTAAAGTGTAGGTGTAGGGGCAAAGGGATGATGCAGCAATTAGTATAGGTAAGGTTACCAATGTTACGTTTGGGAACTTTCTAGAGAAATAAGTAGGTTAAAATGGGGTAATTGAGATTGGCGGGTAGTTAGAAACGGCAAGGAAAATAACTTCTTTCCGCACTACACCGTTTCGAACCTATTGAATGGCTGCATGCTGCACTACTCTTTGCGCATATTATGACAGTGAGAGTGAAGCAGAGGGAAATATTTTTTACAGTAATTTTAAGTTACCCACTGTTCTCAATAACTTCACTATCCCCACATCACCATCATCATCGGCCTGTAGCAGTCCACTGCTGGACAATTGGGCATTACCAGCCTCCTTTCGCAAACCGTCACTCTAGCTGGAGTGTGTCCCACACTGCGCTTGCCGAGTCGGGGTCTCCACTCCAGAACTCGTTTACCCCAACGTTTATGGGTTCCTTGACATATATGGCCATCCCACTGCGACTTCATCTTACTAAAATGGTCTGGTATGGTATGGTTACTCTCTCCTCCTAAAATAAATTTTGAGACTAGTAATACTGTTCCGAAATACTTCAGCGTTATTAAGTGCAAAACAGCGAATAAAAGGGGTAAGTACAAAACAAAAATCTATCGACATTATCGACATTAGCACCCCACTAGGTTCGACAGAGATTTAGCCGACGCGTTGTCGACGTCGCGGATTACCGTGATTTCCCGGGGGGCTCGGACCGAAAAGACACCTCGGTGCATTCGCGTTATTACTTTCCCATATATATCTATAAAGAATCACCATCCCTTTAAAACCAACCTTAAAACAAACGTCGTAAACGCTCTACCACTCGCAAATGAAACATTTGTCGCACTAGTGAGGAACTACATATTTTCGAGCGGTAATTTATCGAAATCATACCGTGTTTTTAGGAGTATAGAAGTGTTGGTAGGTGCAAAGCTTTGGTGTGTCGTAGTGATAATTATTCCGGGATATCGTAATTATTTGTTGGTGACTGATTATTTTAACGGGTGATGTTGTACTCCCGTGATAATTATGAGTGGTAATATCAGGATAATTGATGGTTATGGTAAGAGTTACGTATATAGCAGTTACAATAAGCATGAAGAAACTGGCTTCAAATAAAAATCAAAGTACCGAAACTTTGACGCAATTTCTACGGGGCCAGTTTAAAAGTAATATGAAGCGTACGATATGAGGACTGTATGATAATTTAAAGAAAATGAACGATAATCGATGGCAAGTAAGAACACCAGGAAACTGAACTAGACTAACGACAAGACTTCAAAAACAAAACGATTAGAAAAAATAGAAAAAAGTATCAAAACTAAGGAGTTCGCCGCAAATATATACTCCGAAAAAAACTAGCTGGCTTATAATTATTACAAATGACTGAGTTCCAAAGCAGCAAACCAACGTAAAAGAAAACAATCGAATAGACACCTCTTAAATTTTTTGAAGTTCGTTAAAAAATGGGCTGACCCCATAATAATCAAATCACACCCTAGATTCTATAGGACTCGCCTTGTCCATTTCAGTATCCACTTATTCAAAAAGACATAGTCTAATCATCATCCACATCAGCCTATATATACGTCCCATTGCTAGACACAGGCCTCTTCCCATAACAAGAAGGCTTGTGCTTTAGTTCCCACGCGGCTCAGTACGGATTGGGAACTTCACACACTACCATTGAATTGCTTCGTAAATGCATGCAGGTTTCTAAAAAAATCTGAAAAACTAGAACCCACGACAGTTGAGAGGCCATAGGCCAAACCACTAGGCAACCACGGCTTTTAGCCATTGTTAACCGTGTCCAAAATAGCTCAGTCTGTTGACGTCCCGTCAACATCGGCCGATGTTATCATTAATGTTTGCGATGGAAATAAAAACGTCTCTGTCCACCCTCGCAGCGACGACAATGCATCACGAGCCGACTTCCGCCGGATGGCGCGTAACGAGTCCGTTGTCCCGCCCCCTTATATTTTTCTGCCGAACCCCATGAAGATTATTCTCGCATTCAATTCACCATGGCGATGAATACGGCCTCATATTAATAATTTGTCCGCGGGCTGTAAACAAGCTTGAAAAGGCAACTCTTAATAAGGCATCGGGTATCAAAGGGATATTTTGCTTCATTGACTCATTGGAGGAATCGGCGGCTTATTTTTTATTAAAAAAATAATTTTAATAAGTACTTGAAAGCCGTCGTCTGGTTTCTAGTCTGGCAAAGCAAGGTTTGATTAAAAAAGCACCCAAAATGTTAATTATACATTTCTCTAAGATTTTGATTAAATCATTTAATGTCGTTATACGTATAATTTTACGCAGGTAAACAGATTCTTGGTGTTTGATTTTTTTTAAAACATCCCTGTCTTCAACTTATTTAGTTTTCTTATTGGTCGTCTGGTAGAGATTCGCTAATAAGCGATAAGACCGCATATTGTCTACCTACCTTGTTCTTTGACTTCCATGTTGGTATGGGAGCAAAGAAAAAACATAGAATGTACTAGTTGCTTCTCTTCCCGCGCGTACGGTAAAAACCCATCGAGGGAATGGGCAAAATCATAGGAATCATGTTATAGGCGATGCGGCTAGCAACCCATCACTATTTTGATTCCATTTTTGCCATCTATACGCCCACAATCTTGCTAAACGTGGCCTGTAGGTCTCACCTGGTCTGTCTACCCCATAAGGGATATAGACGAGATTTGTGTGTGTGTGTGTGTGTGTGTGTGTGTGTGTGTGTGTGTGTTTATGTGTGTGTATGTAAATCTGTGTAATGTACTCAGGGGCGTGCAGTGGATTTTGACAGAGGGTAGGCCGTATTGCCAACAAAATCCGTATTGGTACGAAGCGTGTCGGGCACATTTACGTATGCTTACAAGCACTGCTTATATGCCTGTAAGGGATGAACTCGTCTGAATGTACTAAACGAACGGTACCTAGTTGTGAAAAAGAACTGGAGCAGTAAATTTCTTCTATCTACTTCTCTCCTGTGTCCAACAATGGCCGTCCTATGGCTGATATGATGACCATGAATAATATTTTCAAAAATACATACTAAATATTTTTTTATACATTTCTCAAATCGACTCGCTGCTGCGTTTCATCGGTTTCCCTTTGAGTGAGGTATTCTGCGCCTTCAAACTAAAGCCTCTTACATAAAGCCAGTCTAATTGCTACCTTTGATGAGTGGCTGAAAACGCTTGTGATGCCTCGTTACCAAGGCTTTATTGCTAACCATTATAATGTCGGCTTAAAATAATGTGCGAATCGAAGTGGTACAATTTGTATGTTATGGAACAAAGGATATAATTTTATTGTGTGCCTACCGTTAATTACTTATACCCAGGGGCGGATTGAGGGAAGGGGGGTGTCACATGGTATTTTTGTACACTGTGGACAATACCTACTTTAAGTTTATTTCCAACAGTCAGTGGTCATTGTTGCTTTTTTGCCCGTTCGCCTCTTGCCGCCTCTGCCAGAAAAAATCCTGGATTCGCCCTTGCTTATACCTACGCTACGTATGTATGCCACTGTTCTAATATCACTTTGTTCTTCCACATGTCAGTTGCTAAACTAACTCGGGAAAAGAAACCGGGTCACTGTATACGAATATAGTTGAAAGAACTGAATTAAAACTTCAGAACACCCGTCGTAAGAGATTCCAAAATGATATTTTTTTTTGTCATAATAACATATTTTAAATATGAAATTAAATTATCAGCAGAACTTTTTCCTTCAAGGGAAATACGGACTTCCGGCTGAATTTACAACTGTAAATTAAATAAAAAATCCGTTTCACGTAATAAAATTAGAGTGAAATAAGTTTCGGCAAATACTAGTTAACTCAGCATGAGACAAAAGGGTTGTGGTTTTAATTAAATCCAGCAGAGACCCTGCGGTGCTTGTTACGATTTCATTTATTTTTTACAGAAAATTATAGTGAAAAGTGTGATGTTTTATTTCTGGTTTCGTAGTTGAAAATTGACCCCTTATAGTTTCGCCATTTTCGTGTGACTGTATATTTATCTGTGCGTGGCTTTGTTCGTAAACTTTTATTATTATTAAACTGCAATTTCACAAATTAAATAAACCGACGTTATGACGCGTGATAATTGATAACGTTCTTGATAAAATTACCATTCGATATACCTTAATATACAGTCAGCGTCAAATAGTTCGTGACACCCAAAGTATCCAAATAGTTCGCAACACGTCTTTATTACAGTTGAAAATAAGGTCGTGTTGCAAACTTTTTGGCCACTTTGGGTGTCACAAACTATTTAACGCTGACTGTACCTACTTTCAAATAAGTAGCATTTGCAGATAAACTATTTATTATATGTATGAATGCACAGATTGTATATTTTTAGAGTAGCCATTTTCTCTAGTAGTTTTATCGAAGATTTAAAACAATCCAATGTTTAGGGAGGGCTTAATCTTTGTGCAACAAGTACCTTAAGAGAAAACGGGACTGGATGAAGCCCGAGGGATCTACGAAAGCTCCTTTATGGACACACTGAATTGAAACGCGGATCGTGAATTCATTCAAAATAAAAAAAGTACGCAAAATCCAGTTTTTCAAGGTATGGGCAAATTAAAGTATTGATAACCTTGTTGTGTTTAAAAGAATTATAACATTCTACCAAACCTACTTCCTATTATAAAAATGCGAAAGTTTGTGAGTATGGATGTATAGATGTTTGTTACTCTTTCACGCAAGAACGACTGAACAAGTCTGGATGAAATTTGAAACAAACATTGAATAATATGGTCTGGAATAACACATAGGCTACTTTTGTCTGATGAAGTCGCGGGAAACAGATAGTCAAACATAATTACTTAAATACAGGGTATCACAAATAGCATTAGGTAACGTTATTTAACAAACACAGCAAAGTTTTTGTCCTGAAATGGACCTTTAAAGTAACGCGTGATAAAATCGATTACTCAAAACTGTTAACAAAAATAACAACCAGTTCTAACAGAAACGAATGGCGAACATGATTCCGGTTGGGTTAGACAACAAGGCCTATGTTATAGGTTGGAATTCTTTGTCACAGTCACCCTAATCAGACAGAACAGTCCCATAAAATTGTCATTTAATTTTATCTAACCTGATTTTGATCGGACAGCACAGCAACGTAGCCTTTAGGTCTTATTACCTTAGACTCTTGTCTACCCCGTAAGTGATAAAGAAGAAAGAAAGAAAGAAAGAAGACGTATATTCCTTTTTGCAAGACACATAATTTTATAGCAAAAAAAAACAAGAAAAAAACACAGACATTAAAAATCAGCACACAGCTCAGCGTTGTGTGTGTCTTCGCAAAAGTGAAAAAGGTTCAGCATTACGCTGAGGTGTTAGACACCTGCAGGACTGATTTTCAGCCAGAACCGTCGTGATTTATGTATGTATATATGTAGCGCGGCAACTACAATTAAAAGATATGCCGATATAGTTCACATGCCTATAAAATGGTGTTATGAAAGGTAAATGCTTTAGCTGTATAGATGGATGAGATAGTGCACCCGGGTTACACGTTTGACTAATGCATTTCCACCATTAACAGGCCATGTAACTATTAGTCACACGCCACGTTCTGTCGCTTCAATAAATCCAGGCAATTATTCTTTTTTTAACAAAACTAGGTACATTTATGCATTTATGCAGGTATATGGTTTTAGGACAAGTTCTTATAGAGATAAGTTGGCCTTTGTATGTTATGTTTTCGACAATTGTATTTTTGTACAACAGGGCCGATTTTTTAATCGTCAGATAGGCCCTATTCGACGAACAACACGGGTATCTGTGAGTTAAGTGCTTATCTGAGGATTGAAAAATCGGCCCAAGCTGTTATTTACTTACTTAATAACTTATTTCTATACTCACGAGGAAAAATAACGGGTACCTATCTTTTCATAGAACTTTGTATTAAAAGTGACCCGTTATTTTTGCTCGTCAGTACACTTAAAGTTTGGCATGTTGAAAGTGTATTTTTAGGGTTCTGGCATGCGAAAAGAACACAAAATGATGGTAAAATTTTTGCGATTTACATCAGAAATCAAAAATCTGACCGGCAAGAAGAAAATGAAATCCCCGTGTAATTTTTTACTCATCTACATACATACATAAATCACGTCTTTATCTCTTACGGGGTAGACAGACCCTAAGGTAACAAGACCTAAAGGCCTCGTTTAGCATGATTGTAGGCGTATAGGTGGAAAGTGGAATCAAAATAGTGATGTGTTGCTAGCAGCATCGCCTATAACATGATTCCTAAGATTTTCGCCCATTCCCTCGATGGGTTTTGACCAGCGTGGAACAGCGTGGAAGACGTGGTATTTCACGTCTTTATCCCTTACGGGGTAGATAGAGCCCAAGGTAACAAGACCTAAAGGCCACGCTTAGCATGATTTCCGGCGTATAATTGATTTAGTCATAATGATTATAAACTATTGATTCAAGTACATTGATATTTATGTTCTATTTGTGATAGTTGCGGTCACAAAAGGTTATCGCATTATGTGATATTGGTCTATAGCAATTTATTAAAGACTAGCTTCTGCCCGCGACTTCGTCCGCGTTGAAATTAGACTTAGGGCCGATTTTTCAATCCTCAGATAAGCACTTAACTGACAGATACCCATAGAGTTGTTCCTCGAATAGGACTTATCTGACGGTTGAATAATCGGCCCTTAAAAACTGATGTTGATAGTATCTGCAATAATTATTAACGTCGCGACTCTAGGCAGCTGCGACCTCTGACATGTTTATCGCTATCCCGCGGGAACTATGCGATTTTCCGGGATAAAAAGTAGCCTATGTGTTAATCTAGGATACCAGCTATCTCCGTTCCAAATGTTATACAAATCCGTCCAGTCGTTTCAGCGTGAAGGAGGAACAAACATACACACATCCTTACATCCTCACATCCCCATAAACTTACGCATTTATAATACTACCTATACGCTTCTAATCGTGCTAGACGTGGCCTTTGGGTCTTGTTACTTCGGGCTTTGTCTACCCCGTGAGGGATATAGACGTGATTTGTGTATGTATGTACATCTAACTAAATCTATTCATAATGTAGCTGAATTATGGCGAGACACACACCGACGGGATTCTGATATATTTAGAGTTTTACGCGAACAAAGTTGCGGGTTAAATTAAATTATTATTTATCATTTATAAATAGAACCAACTATGCACATGAACTATGTAAACCATTTTCTGCAATATCTTTTAGTTATGTATTTGCCGTGTTGGGTACTGGCCACCTTTTTATAAAATTTATGTTACCGTCCACTTAGCTAAATGTGATAAGTTAGTTATAAAGTTCTGTGTCGCTTAGCATTGTTTTTCAATAATAATAGAAGTGTGGCGTAGTTCCCTGTGATTTTTGAAGTAGGTAAGTCCTATTTTTAAGGATAATGTAAACATTCGAGAAAATAATGTACCTACTTAAAATTGAGTTAGCAACATGTTCTATAATTAAAAAAAGTCTAATTGAATACGATTGACAGCTACGATATCAACGAACTTTTTTTTTAATTAATTTAAATCATTTTTGTAAAAGCCGGTTCATTTTATTTGCTTAAAACTAAAGGGAAGCACAAACGATAACTCGTTAGTTTGAAACCCAATTAAAAACTACGTCGAAAAGTTTTAGAGGAACATTCCCTACTCAAACTACATTTCCCCCTTTTGTGCTTCATTTATTTAAACTCTTCTGAGGCTCTTTATGTAAGTTTTCGCATATAAAAACGCCTCAAACGCGTTCACGTAAACGTCTCAATTACTATGAAAAAAATGGCAGCGCCACTTGCGGATCGAAACGGCAACAAACTGTTCTCATAGTATTTGAAATTTTAACGCACACGCGTTCAAAACGTATTTTGTGACGGAAAACCTACACTGCATACTGATCACTTTATAAACGAAGCTATTATTTGTTAGCACTAGTTTGTACTTGTGTTAAGCCACTTTCCCCCTGTACGAAAAATCTACTTTATAGTCCAAAGCTCCTTATCGCCGTTTGCAGACCAACTGGTGAGTTGCCGGGCAACGAGAAGTACCTACCTACTGCTTACTTCGCAAAGTACCCTCAGAAGGTAACTTCGACTTATACTCATAGTTATAAAACAGAGTACTTACTCTACAACACAAGAAAATAAAAAAGATATTATATCTAAATATAGAGTACAGTGAAGCGGGGTGACTGATAATTTTGAGAGATTGATGAACGTGGATGAAGCGAAAGAAGTATGACAGGATCGTAGCAAGTGGAACAAAGTAGTCTCTGCCGTCCCCTTGTGGGAAAGAGACGTAACGGTATGTTTGTATGTATATACAATAGTCCATATGCGGTGAAAGTGTAGCATGTAGACGCAAAAGCGATCGACGAAGACATCGATTGGAAGCAGTAAACGCAAATAGAAATTAGATAATGATTACCTTAGGCTCTGCCTACCTCGTAGGGGATAAAGACGTGATTTATGTATGTATGCAATATGCATGTATGTAAGTAAGTATTATATAATCTGTGATTTCAATGAAATCCTTTTTTTTAACTCTGTTTCTTTGTGTGAGAAAACAAAGAAGTGGGTTACGATTACTCTATTATAATCTTTTCAAATCGATAGTTATTGGTGAAATTATTGAATAGTTGAGGGTCTTCCAATACGAAATCATAATAATTTGTGTAGGTTAGTGTAGGCGATCAAGTAATTCACTTTTACTGCCTACGAAATAAGTTTATAAGGTTGTTTTCCTACGTCGGAAATGTACTTATGATTTTATAACATCCAGGCTACAGTATTTGTTTGCTTCTTTGTCTCCGCTGTACGAAAACCTTTCCAAAATCGGAGCAAACCTTTTGTAAAATAGTATGGCTTCATTTTCCGGCTGGGGAGGGGCGCGGGGCGCGGGGGCAGACGGTTAGGGGGATGTAAACACAAAACTTGTGCACGGCAGTCACGTGGTGCGTTCGCCGGGGGCGCATCACTCTTAAGGAATTTTCCCGCGCAAAACGGATCATAGACAACAAAAAACGTAAAAGTCTATGATGAAAACTCTTAAGAGTGATGACCCCCCGGTCTTGTGCTGTGTAAAAAATATCGTTGGAAACTTTCGTATTGAATTAGAGTAATTGTATGTAAAACAACAACCACTCTAACGAATATCAATACAAAACATATCAAATAAATTCACATATCTAATTGTAAGACATTTTGTTGGTAATATTTAAAAGTAAAATTAACATAGTAAATTATACTTTACCTTGTATTATATCGGTGTCTATGCTATCTACCTACATGTAAGATGTACATTTCGTATGCGATATCGACAGGTGAGTTTAGAGAAACAATTTTTTTTTTAAATTAAAATTAGCTTTTGTAACTTTATTTTGCAGTTATTGTTATTTAAACCTGATCATTCTAATTTTCCAAGGATTGCACATGTGTAAAAAAATATTAAAATTGTTATATTTTTTTTAGGAAAACTTTAGACTATTTTCAAGCTTCATTTTAATTCATAAATCATCGTTGAAACTTCCATTCTACATATTTTCTTCATCGTAATTTATATTCTATCATTTTTTTTGGTGAAGTTTAATCTTGCGAAATAGTTTAAATAATAGGTATAAATAGCTTTTTCAATGAGTACTTAAAAATCCTTTTGTCTATGCTTTTAATTCAGCTGTCGTAGCTTAATAAGCTTGTGCTTGTAAAAAATAATCGTTATTTGATAATAAATCTTTCTGCTGTAATAAAAGTACAATTTTCATTTTTGTTTTTATTAAAAAGCACAGGTCACGTGTTTGTGTTGGTCAAGTGTTGTTTCAATAAGTGAAATCGTTAAACGCGCAAGTAAATACTAAACAAATATCATCCAATACAACTTTTAAAAATATTAATTTGATTTAACCTTAAACACATGTTTCATCTTATCTAATTATCGCGAAATTGTTATAATATACATATCAGTACTAATCATTTTCTAAAAAGTATAGCAACAATAAAATTACTCAGAAACAGGTTGATGACGTTTAACACAAAGTGTGATAGACTAAATAACACTGTATAGAAATATGGCAATGCATTCGTTCAGGCACAAGAAAAAAAAACACTGTATAGGTATTCTTTTATTGCTTCATGTTCATTATATTATTCGTTCAGAAAAACATGTCGGTCATTGTACAACAAAATGTTTGTGACACTAAGTGGTTATTCGTAAATATAAACTAAATTTATGTTATGGATACATAAAAAAAAAACGACTATCGATTTACCTTAAAATTCAATATTTCGCAAAGTAATTCTCGAACCGAATAGTTATTGTTGCAAACCTATGTTTTTTCAAACACCCGTCTTTCAAACAGGGAGTAGACACGAGTAAAATTAGGCCAGTTCCATTTTACGTATAGTGATTTTTTGCACAATAGTTACGTTTGACCAAACATTTTTATTCATTTATTTATTTATGACTATCAACACTATCATTACAGGAAACCCAATGTAATAGTGTGTCAACTTAATTAAATTATATCTGTTTAACTTGCTTGTCTTTTCTTGCTTGTCATAGACGGTTCTGGCTGCAAATCAGTGCTGCAGGTGTCTAACACCTCAGCGTAATGCTGAGCTAGCGACCGTTTCACTTTTGCGAAGACACACAACGCTGATGATCTATTTTTCATGTCTATGTTTTTTTGTTATAGTTACCTTGTTTATTTTCTATAAAATTGTGTATATTATCTTATATTTGTTTGTCTTGCAAAAAGGAATAAATGTCTTCTTTCTTTCTTTCTTTTTTGATTCTGTATTGTTTTGTACTTATTTGTGGTGTTCAATAAAGAGTATTTGTATTGTATTGTATTGTAACTTCTTTAAAAAATAACCAAATATAATTTATAAATTACTACAACATAAAACATGCCTGATGGTAGAGAAATGTGGTCCAAGATAGCGATTGCTCCCGCAAATAATTTTATTTATTCTATAGGTTTATCATTTGTGCAGCTTGGGAATGACGAATCTAGTGTTGGCTTTGTTTAAAGCGATACGCTTAACCATAATATTTTCAGGGAGGCGAATCTTAAAATCATATCCGTGAAAATACATTTCGAAAGTGGCAAAAAAAAACGAGTTATTTGCAGTAGAAAATGTCAGCTGTAAATAATTTTATCGTTACTCTTTCTCGCAGACGTCATTTCAAAAATCAACCCCAGCATGTTAAACTTACTTTTCAAAATTTTACTGTAATAAAAAGACTGTAATATTCAAAACTATTAATCGGAGCTCAAACAGGTGCACTTCATAAGAACCCAGCACCCCTCTAACAACTTTGTTTAGGAATCATCGAAAATGCTTTTACCTTTCATCCCGTTCTAAATTCAATCAGCCAACAATTTGGGACCGTGCGCGACGACAGCGCCACGTACAGGCGGCCATTATGGACAATATTGTCACCGCTGTCAAACAAGAAGTAAGTAAATATTGTGAAAAAAATTAATGAAATCTTGTGTTATTTTACTATATTACACAATTTTGGACAATGGTAGTCAGTAACATTATTGCCAATAATATTAAAATTGTTGTTTTCAGTGAAATTTTAGGGGTTAGGTAACTTACTTTTTTTTTTCTTACGGCTAATATCCACTTATTTCTTTGGTCTCTTTTCCACCATGGTCTTGGAAATTGGTAAAATTTACAGTCGCTATTCTTCTTGGTGTTATTACAATTCACAACAACACATCTTACCAGGACCATATTTTATCTCAAAAACGATTAGAAAATGTTTACTGCAATATGGATTTGACAGCTCAAGTCAGCGACAAAATAGTAAATTTTAGCCGTAGCGAGCGCTGTGATCGTTTAGGCTACCCCCTCCACCCGCTTTGCACTCTCCCAATTGCACTTGATGTAGGTGCAGTCATAGCTTGTTTGTGCGGATGGGGTCTTAATAGAGTTATTTAATAAATTTCAAGTTAATTTATTCAATTTTGGGTCGAGGACAAAACAATGGGCGAGGGGCGGAGCCGCGGCGGCCCCGCCCGCCCCCGCTCACCTGAAAACCTGAAATCACGATCGTTACTGTTCAAACCCTGTAAAATCGGTTAGAATGAGACGGGAGACTTTTGGAACGTCATTAGGCATAATGCGATTGGTCGTAATAGGATCTGAGAACGGAAACGGGCTTTAGCACTTATTACTTTACTTGACGAACTTTTGTTTTGTATTTGCTCAAAAAACTCCACGGGATAGTACAATACAATACAATACAATACAAATACTCTTTATTGAACACCACAAATCAGTACAAAACAATAGAGAAACAAAGAACAAAGTAGACAATAGGCGTTCTTATCGCTTAATAGCGATCTCTACCAGACAACCAGTAAGAAAAGTAAGTTGGAGACAGTTTAAGTAGGTGGCGGAAACAAATAGACAGTAGATAGTATTTATGAACTTGCAGACAGATACCAATCATAGTTTTACGCTAAATTACGAACACGTAATTTTGTTATATCTTAACGCTGTTAAAAGAACTGAGTAATATTTCTTCATCAATCAAAAGGATCCACAATCAGCAATTTTATCCCAGAACGAAAAGTGTACTGCTCAGACTCTCTCAGGACCTGTTTCACCACTCTCTATTAAGTTCCTGATATCTTAAGTGTCTGATATCTATGATTCTCTCTCTACTTATTACTACGAAACAGGCAGAAGCTACATAGTCTTAACTGAGAGAGGTGAAACGGCCCTTGTTCTGGAGTATTTCGGCAGGTGGATAAGTCAGTTTCACTGAGCAGTCCTGCAAATGTTTTTCACCCTAATTTTTAATTCAAAATGGAGTCAACCATTTCACACCGTACGGTATCTAATATTTTCAACATTGACCAATGTGTGGGGAAATTAAAAAATCCTGTACGGTCTGAAGGTTCTGAAGGGCCTGAAAGATCAGTATCTGAAGCAATACGAAGTTTTCCGAGAGACATCACTACATAGTATAAAACAAAGTCGCTTTCCGTTGTCTATCTGTCTGTCCCTATGTATGCTTAGATGTTTAAAACTACGCAACGGATTTCGATGTGTTTTTTTTAATAGATAGAGTGATTCAAGAGGAAGGTTTATATGTGTAATTCTACGCAGACGAAGTCGCTGGCAGAAGCTAGTGAATATAGAAACTAGAAGCAATGTGACAGGCCCCTATTTCACCAACTCGACAATTGTCAGTGACAAGTGACAATTTGAAATACGAAGCGTGTTTAATATGAAGCCAACCGGCGTAGATTCTCCTCGACTTTATAATGTAAAGACCAAATTTTCAGGTTACAAAAAAAATGCCTGCGTGCTGTTTTTGGGCTCAATAGAACCGAATCATGTCGCCCACTTTTTGTTGAAAATAAGATACTCACTTTTCCTGCACTATACATAAATGAGCTCAGCTTATTTGTGAAATATAATTTGAATTTTTTCACTCTAAGAAATCCAAGGCCAAGACTGCAATCTAAATATGATTATGATGTTGTTCATGCGACATCAAAAACAGCGTTTTTCTCAAAGAGTGTCATTGGTATGGGTGCAAAAATATATAATAAACTATCTGTCGACCTATACAAACTACCACCGGCCCAATTTAAGAAAAAACTTTTTAAATGGATTGTCAACGAGGCTGTATATAGTATAAACGATTTCTTATCCAAATAAATGTATTACCTATATGCGAACAAATCTAGTTCTAATTTTGTTTCACACTCTAATCAATTAAATTAATTAATAATCTGTAGTAATGTATACATCGTGTATATTTTAATTGACATAGTAATATTATATTTTCTCCTCCTTTGATATAATATAATTTATTCAGTTTGACATTGCAATGATTACTAGATGCCATTTTATATAGAATTAAGCTTAAGGCGGTTGCTCTTCCATACAAACCTTCCGTGCAGCTGCATTTCGTCCACAGGCTTAATTTCAATGCGGTTTTTTGAGGATAGTTAGCTATGGATATATTGTCTGCGCAAATTACAAAACAGAGTGCATTTATCATACCTAAATTGCAGTATGATGCAGTAAATTTCGATGCATTTTACAATAGTGTGAGTAGCTAGTGTCAAATAAAACATGTTGTAAAAAGCAATCGTATATTTCGAGCTGTCACATGACCTCCAATCTGGCTCAGTGGTCGTGACTTAAAGGACTGAATAGTGAGTTACCAAGTTCAAACCCCGACGTACGAACGATTCTTTTTTAATTTTCTAAACATTGTTTTTAATAACTTACTTACTTAGTAATACTATCCCGATGAGATGTAGAAAACTTTAAGGTAAATTCAATATTTTTCTTGTCAAATCAAACCAAAAAAAAGTAAGTACTAAGTGGTTTTTGAACAACCACAAGCTTACCCTAATTAGATTTTACAGTTTACGATAAATGGTCTATACCATCAATTACTTGAAAATAAAATATATACTTCTGGTGGTAAATTTATTCTAGCCAGGATCTTTTTAAAGCAAACACATAGTTTCATCCGTACCTACGTTTAATCCATCGTCAGGTCCTTCATATTTTTTTTATATAGCCTTGTAGCAGTGAGGCATCGCCAATTTGAATGGTTTAGCGGGTGGCATTGCCAGTCCGAAACTTGGCAAAGCTTTCATGACTAGTAAGTTCTCTAGTAGGTATTAGGACCACACGTGCTTATTAATTTGGCATAGATGGTGGCGCCCCGCAGTCATATTGCCACCTTAAAAACACGTTTTGCCTTATATATTAAAAAAAAGTACTCGACCACAGAAAGTTAAAAATAAAAAAGGCTTCCAGTTAATTTTGCACTAATGCTTCTCACGAGAATCGAACCCTAACCCTCTACATCAAATCACGGACATTATACCACGGCAATGATTCGTGAAATCCGACAAGCTCTAAATACAAAAAAGGCCGAGTAAATAGGTTTTCTCAATTGCAGAACAATTAAAAAAAATATGCGAGTCAAAAACCTGGCTGGCTAGAAAGGTAATTAAAAAAACAATGATATGAATTGTCATAAACTAATGGTTGACAGAACGTGGTGTCTTATAATAAAAATAATATATTCATTTTATTCGGAATTAATTGAAGTCAAAGGAAGAAAGTAAAAGACGTTACAAGCTACGATATTGGACGCAGCGTAGACATTTATTTGTACGTATGTACATGTACAGGTATGTACTTATCAATTTATCATAATAATTTTTTGTAAGATACCTACAACATTTCAACGTTTGTGTGATTGGTACAAATTATTTTTGTAAACGCAATTGAAGTGCTCAGTCCCGCTCCCGGTGTCTGCATGTAATCAAATCTTGCAAGTGAATTTTGACCCATTTCTAATTGATCAGTTTGACGTGAAATCTGGCACAAGTCTGATGACAATACAGTAATCTTGAAGTGAAATTCTGGTGACCCAGCCAGGGTCGCATCCGATGTTGGACACTCATCAACAGAAAGAGTAACAACTATCCATACATTACGCTTACATCTAATTATAACTCTTAGAACTTAGAGGAATCTTTAGTGCTCGAATCGAACTTGCTATTGACCAGCTTTTTTAGGGTTCCGTACCCAAATGGTGAAAACGGGACTCTATTACTAAGATTCCACTGTCCGTCTGTATGTGTATATGTTTGTCTGTCCGTCTGTCTGTCACCAAGCTGTATCTCGTGAACCGTGATAAAGGAAATTTTCACAGATGATGTATTTCTGTGGCCGCCATAACAACAGATACCTACTAAAAAAGAATATTTTTGTCAATCTGTCTATGTAAGTAACCAATGGAGGAGCTTATGTATTACTAAGTTCACGCTGTATCGTGGTTTACTTATTTTATGGCCACATTGTTCAAATCCGTCCGTCTATGTCTGTCTATCTGTCCGTCTGTCCTAACTTTATAGCTTTTTTACCCATATTACGTAGCTATATTTTTTCATTTAGGAGCCACTGTCCGTCTGTCTGTCCGTCACTAAGCTGTATCTTATGAACCGTGATATGGCTATCAGCTATCATGATTGTCTGGCGACAGTTCACAAATGACGTTTCTCTGTTGCCGTTCTAACATCAAATACTAAAAACAGAATATTTTGGTCTGTCTAAGTATGTAAGTAACCGATATAAAATGACCTCACACAGCCTACAATTTGCTTAGTTGGCAGGGCTCTGCTAACACTGGATATTTGGACGAAACCATCGGTACGAGAGTCCGACTCGCACTTGGCCAGGTTTTGGTGTTCGGAACACAAAGGAGCTTATCTATTACCAAGTTCATGCTGTATCGTGGTTTATTTTATGGCCACATTGTTCAAATCCGTCCGTCTATGTCTGTCTATCTGTCCATCTGTCTAACTATAGCTTTTTTACCCAATTTAGGTAGCTATATTCTACTCCCTTTCATGCTGGTCTGGAAGTAAAGAAAAAATATAGAATCTACCAGTTGCTTCTCTTCCGGCGTTGATGGTAAATGCAAACAATTTGAGAATCGTGTTATAGGTGATACGGCAATCCATCACTATTTTGATTCCGCTTTCCACTTATACGCCCAGGATCACGCTTGTTCTTGGTGGCCACAAGGTCTTGTTACCTTAGGCTCTGTCTACCCCGTAAGGGATATAGACCTGATTTGTGTATATGTATGTATATTTTACAGAGTATCCGAGCGGTGTCCGAATACCGAATTTGCCGTCATAATGATAATTAAAAACTATACCTACGTATGTATATAGAAAAGTATAAGAGAGGTAAAATAAACACACATGACTGTATTGTCTGATTTTTTTAGGGTTTCTTACGTCAAATAGAAAAAAGGAACCATTGTAGAAGCACATATTTTGTCGGTCCGTCCGTTTGCCGGTCTTTTTTTCCGTCTATCCATTCTTCTGGACCATTTTGTGACAATTTATTAATCTGTAATTTTTATATTTTTAGCTTTTTCATGTTTATATACTTTTGTTTTTTAACTACTTTTGTGATTGTTATAAATAAACTTTTTCTTTATTTCTTTCTGTCTGCCTGTCTGTCTGTCTGTTTGTCTGTGCGGCCGACCATCCATTCGGTGTCCATCCGTCCGTCGAGTCTGACTACCTGCCTGTATGTATGTATGTCTGTCTGTCTATATTTACGTCGGTCTGTCTGCTTGTCTGTTCGTTCAACCATCCATCCGGCGGTCTATTTGACCATCCGTTCGTCCGTCCATCTGTCTGTCTGTGCGTCCGACCATCCGTCCGTCCGTTCGTCTTACTATCCATTTGTCCATCTGTTTGTGTGTGTAATATCTATTTATTCTTTTGTTGTACTGACTGTACGTTAATTTTTCAGATTCACATTGGATTCGGCAGGTAATTTTTGTGCATTAACAGGAAATAAGTGAATCATACATCCACTGGACGCGAGATTTTACTTGCAATTATTGTGCAAGAAGAGCGAGAACTTTACTGCTGGTGTGATGACAAAAAAATTGGTTGGGTCTGAAAACACTGATTTTTATTGATGTAATTTTTAATAACGTTACGAGGTAAAACCCTCGTTATGCTTTAGGTACTGAGTATGTATGTATACATATGTATATGTCACAGGAACCCAAAAACTGTCATAGAAAAACCTAAAAAAGTCTTAATTACAGTATTGGGAAGTAAAATTCTCGATTTAATCGATATGGTCTGTTTTTGTTTCATCCAAACTATCAATATATGTTCTTACATGCTGGTCTGGGAGTAAAGAAAGCTTAGAATGTACCGGTTGCTTCTCTTCCCGTACAGATGGTAAAAGCCCATCGAGGGAATGGGCGAAAATCTTAGGAATCATGTTAGAGGCGATGTGGCTAGCAATCCATCACTATTTTGATTCCTCTCTTCCATCTATACGCCCAAAATCACGCTAAATGTGGCCTTCAGGTCTTGTTACCTTAGGCTCTGTCTACCCCGTAAAGGATAAAGACGTGATTTATGTTTGTATGTGTGTATGTATCAATAGTGCGGCGTTGCAAAATTTTGTAACCCCTATTACCACTCTAATTGGTTAATTACTCTATGTTACTAGGGAAATTATCAAGACCGTGAATTGCCAGATGTCCAACAGCGGAGATTTGTCAACCCTATTCTGAAGACCTGAAGACTTTCAGTCCGTCTTTCATGTTCCCATTACCTATGATCGGTAGAAAGAAGGAAAAGGAAAATGTATGATACAGGGTGATATTAATATCACCGTCCAAGTTTTTGGTTGACCTTGGCCTACCAAGGTCAACCAAAAACTTTGCCTGATACCTATATCATAATTATGCAACCGTATAGGTACCGTAAGTCGCGGGTTCATGGTGGATACAAGCCACTTCCAACCGAGGCAACTGGAGTTCTATGGGCGGTATCTGAAGGCCTATATCCAACAGTGGACGTCCTACACCTGTATGACGAGGATGATAATGATGACAGGTATCATTCAATGATACCATTTGCAATATTTTAACACCAAACTTAAAAATAATGCTTGTATTCGTCGTGTTGGTGCTTTCGACGGTGATAAAAAATTCAGCCTATATAATTCTAAGCAGGAAAATAAGTTATGATTGTTCTTGTATGCATGTAAAAAAATATTTTTTGTGAACAATAAATAATAAGTGGCGAATTTCCATTACATGCAATTCAGTTAGGTATGTAATATTTTATGTATTGAATATGTTGCGTGATCTACAAACTACAATTTCGTGACATCCTTTGATAAGTTAATAAATATTTTGAGTTTCGTATCGAGATACTCGTGTTTTTGGAAAGGCTTGTATTTTTCGTCTTATTTTCTTAGGTGATAATTACACTGTAGGTTTACTACACAAGGAATAAAGACGTGTTTTATGTGTGTATGTACAGTCAGCGTTATATAGTAAGTAGCAGTCAAGACCATCATTTAGCTACTTGGAAACACCCAAAATGGTCATTAACAGTGACTCAACCAAAGCGGTCAAATTGTTCGGGACATCCATCGTGCACAAATATACCGGAGCACGCACATCGCCAAATACTTAGTAACATTCAAGCCGACATTTGTACCGTAACTTCCAAACCGCCACTGGTAGCGTAGCAGCCAAAGTATCCAAAAGTATGGAACACACTAGAAAACTGAGCTTTATTTTAAAATGTATAAGATTTAATCTCGTGAAAAATAAATAAACACGTCATAAGATTCAATATCGCCTGACGTGTTTTTGATTCTAGCTAAGCTCATCTCTTGTTGACGTTGACAATCACCGAGAAGAGTACCAACTTGTCAGTGATCGTCTCATCTCTTTCATTTAGAGCATGACGCCTGGTATAGAAAACATCTAATCATTAGGTATAATATTATGTTCTTGACTTTGAAGATACGTCAAGTTTAGATACGTCAATGTTTGTTTCCTTTTGAATACCCTGATAATAATGGCCTGAATTTTGGAAATATGATGTATCTAATCATAAAAGAGTTTTAATTTAAAAAGTATTAAGTTTTATTTAAAAATATCGAGGTCTTTTTTTAAACTACCAGCGCTTTGATAAATCAAGCCTTATGTGCGCATACCACGTGTAGCGTGGCGTATTGGCCTAGCTATTGTGGGATCTTATCTAACGCCTATAATAAACTAGACGGTCGACTGTTGTGCTTTATTGTACAAATATAAAGAAACAGATACAATTCACAAAAAAATAAAAATAACATTAACCCACAGTCTACCCGTAGCCCACCTAATTTTTCCACCCAGAAAACCACTGAGGTTCCAATACCCAGAAAAAGGAGCTCCGCCCAGGAGCGGAGCTCTGTCAAAAACCAGGTGGACAAACTGCAGGTGGATCACGGTTACTGACCGAAAAAAATATCTAGAGAGTTTCGTAGTTTAGCACGCCTCTGTTCCCTGTTTCACTGGTCGACACGCGTATAGTACAGGCGTCATTGCTGCACGACGCTAGCTAAATTCTATCTCATTTTTATGCACACGATTTGTGCCTAAATGTATGACGCTTTTCTTGTGGGCCTACTCTATATTATGGACAACCAGTTGTGCCATTAGGAATTTCACTCCACCGTAAGGTTGACGGCGGGGTTCCTATTTCTATTCAGTTTGCCCTTCGGGCATTTGAAGATGCCTAATGAACCTAACCTAATTTTACTATCTCTAACGTGAATGTTTATTTTTATAAGCCCGAAATTCCTATTGGCACAACCAGTTATGCATATAGTTGGTCCATGAGGAATGAGCTGATATAATTCGCGTCGAGCTGTAGTTTTGATTTCTCGCGTGTGGACTAGACACCGTGAGAATCTGCTTTATCCCACTGTTGGTAAGGCTACTCAAAACTATCGATGGATGAAATTCGACTTTTGCGGAAGTAAGTATCAGTAAGTAAAAGTGAGTTCAGATGGATTCGATTTGTTTTGGAGTTGTCATTATTTATTTGTCGTACCTAAATATTATTTTTCCTTTCATGCGCTATACCATGAATTAGTAATATGAATTATGATGACATAACATAAAAAGGCAGGTCGCAACTCTGGAACAAATATCTAACCGAAAACCACCTGTCTAGTTCACCTGGGTGGACCATGGGCAATTTTTCTTGCCAGTGGTCCACCTCCGTACACCTACGTGAACCATGGCCACTTTTTGGACCATGGCCCATAGTCATTTGCTCGTGGTTCACCTAGGTGTTCTGAGGTGGAACATCGGCAAGAAAATGTGCTCGTGGTCCAACCAGGTGAACTAGGCAAGTGGCCCACGTCCGATGACTACCAAAATCCCTAGCCAAGAAGCATTCAGACGTAGTCCCTACGCGCTATGCGTTATTATTTAATTTCCTTTGTGATCATACCTATACTCCAATGCATTTTGGTGAAAGGAAATGATCCGAATGGCTAGCACGAGTGACTTCGTCTCATTGCTGTAAGCAGGCTGATTCTCAAGTTACCTGTTTACGAAAGCCTATGACGCGAAACGACAATACCTATAGTACGGCGCTAGTTGTTTAGATGCCTCAGACGAAACGTTTGTAATGCAATGCATAGGAGTATTAATAAACTGTCAGACGATGGTGATGATGATGTCTCTACGTGTGAGCGAATATCAGATATGAATCGCGGGTTCCTAAATACTAAAATACTCAAAGACATTTCAAGATACTAGCAATGACGGCTTATGAATTCGCCGCTAGAGGCGCTAAAGCAACGTAAAATTAGTACTACCTACAAGTTGCATATTCCGGCTTTACATTACATTGTTTCCGAATATTTTCGCTGACATACGACAGGTTTATTAAAATGTTAAAAGAAAAGCTATGAAAAGTAGGAGCCAGACTAAGAAGGCAAATAAAATGGCACAGCTAATTTAGAGGATAAACGGGACTGTGCAACACTGTGGGTAATAAATGATGATGATGATAAATTAAAAGAAATCCTACAGTGGCGCCAACTAGTGAGTACAAATACGATAGCCCTCTTAAAATTACTCCCTAATATTCAAAAAGGGTTGAAGGTGGCATTGATTCACATATTTGCATCTGCTAGACTCATATATAATATTATTATGTGTTTGTAACTAGCCGAGCTCGCAAAAAAATATTCCGCGTTAAAGTCAGTTTTTGTCACAGATGGCGCTGCATACGAAAAATTTAAGATTTTTTTGTGCATTTTTCATATTTATAATTAGATATTTGGAAGAGGAGAATTCTATTCGAGGAAGAGAGAAAGCTAACAAATCAAAAATCATTAAAATCCGTGCAGCCATTCCAAAGTTATAAATGGTTTAAATAACACGACTTAGTTTTGTACGTATAGATTTGTAAAATTTCTGGTAAAAGTAAAGTTGATATAAAAACGTAAATATAACGTGAAAAATTACGCTTACAGCTTAGCAAGGTGTTGCAATATTTTTCCACTAGTTGGCGCCTCCTATTTTCATGTGTGTGTAAGACCTAGTATCTGTATAGGGCCGTTAGTGACACCAGCGTTTGTGCAGCTATTCTCCGAATTGGTGCATTATTACCCTCTCAGTGTAGTCTCAAAAAATCGGCCGTATTAAACTGTGTGCGCAAATCAATTAATAATTTATAAGTGTCATAATAGAATCTTCTAAAAACTACAAAAAACACACATCATTGATTACAGCGCCATCTAACGGGACTTCTTCAATGAGCTAACGCGAGCATCCGCCTTAAATAATATTGTACGCCTCACAGAGGGAGGACATGAAGAATTGTAATCAAACTTATTAGGACCTGTATTACTCAAGACCATGCAATAAATATATTTGTATTTGTAAACAGAATGGTCACATGTCACCTACTATTGTCGCGTCGGTAAAATAAGGGCCTGGCCTCAGCTGAATTATTCCCGGCCATACCTTCACTTTTCGGATTTTTCCGTGTTCTAATTTTCAGTGTCGTTTAGTATTTTGGAACACAGTGTATTGGATGTCAAAAGTGCACGTTTAAAAACGTTTAGCAAACAACGCTAAGCTCTCCAGGCATTTCAGTAAATCGTCGTATTCTCGGCGTCCGGGTTTCGGTCTTTATTGGTCCCCGATCCCCCAGGAGCGATCGGTCGGCAAACACGGCTCAGATGTTTCGTTCATCCCTGATATCGATATTTTAAAACAAATAAGCAGGATACATTTTTAAAGATTTAAAGAAGAGAGAAAGAAGCGTTTGTAATGGTTTCTGTGACATGATATTGTTATTTTACACGGTTTATTTTAGAAACATGCTGTATTGTGATGGATTGACCGGGTTTTCTTTTTCTGATGCGCCCAAGGAAATTCTAACGTCGGGCGTTGATTGGTAGTAAACTCGTTTCATATTTACATTTTCTCGTGGACATCGTTACTAACTATTGATTAAACAATAGTAACTAATGATTAAAATGCTAGTTCATGTCTTTAATCACAGTAATTCAAGCTCCTTAGTTATAATAATTTTATAGTGGTTGGAAATACTCTAGATCGCAGTCTAAAAATTGATGGCAATTATATGTGTGTAGTCCGCTTCCATGTTGGTTTGGGAGCAAAGGATAAACAGAATGTACCAGTTACTTCTCGTCCCGCGCAGATGGTAAAAGCCCATCGAGGGATTGTTCGAAATTCTTTGGAATCATGTTATAGGCGATACGGCTAGCAACCCATCACTATTTTGATTCCTTTTTCCACTTACACGCCTACAATCACGCTAAACGTGGCCTTTAGGTTTTGTTACCTTAGGCTCTCTCTACCTCGTAAGGGGTTTATACGTATTGTATATATAACAAATTAAATGAACAGCTATTACATGTATGACACTCCTGTGACTACGTATAACACACCTGTTAACTAATTCAATGAAATCAAAGTCACTTAAAATTGAATCGGCACGAGGCCAAACAATTTAATAAACTGTATAGATCTTATTTCCGGCTGAGTTCACAATTTTCTATATTAAATCGCCGGAGCGGCGCGGGAGGTTGCCATGATACCTCAGAGAAGTTAATAAGTCATGAATAGCTGCAGAGGGGGACGGGGCGAGGGGCTTGCTCTTTGATAGAGAGAGAGGGTGTCACCCCCAGGTGCCGGTGGTGACACGCAATCGTCCGGAAAAAGGTTCGTTTGGAGCTGATGAGGTGTTGCTAGACTGATGCTTCGACATAGATGACTCTATTATCGAATCTATAAGTAACTAGCTTCTGCTCAAGACTTCGTCTGCACCGTAGACTGTAAACTAATTTCATCTTATTTATATATGAGTAGCTTTTACCTGCGACTTCGTCTGCGTTGAATTGTACGTATAAATCTTCCTCTTGAATTACTCTATCTATTAAAAAAACCGCATCCAAATCCGTTGCGTAGTTTTAAAGATAAAAGCATACATAGGGACGGACAGACAGCAGAAAGCGCCTTTGTTTTATACTATGTGGTGATATCATATTGTATGTCGATTAGTTGTTGAAACCTTGTGTATCCTCATTACAGATAGTAACTGGTAGATATTCCACCGAAAACTGGCAGATTATTGAACAAGACGTCCACCTTGCCGTGTCTTATCCAACCTCGACATTGGCAGAATCATCAAAAAGTTGATGGAGACACTTTTTCCTAAATTTGAATTGAATTGATTGACTTCGTCTGCGTATTATACATATACATCTTCCTCTTAAATCACTCTTATCTATTAAAAAAAACCGTGGCGTAGTTTTAAAAATCTAAGCATACATAGGGACAGACAGCGGAAAGCGACTTTGTTTTATACTATGTAGTGATTTGCTAAGACAAAACGTTTTAAGCAAGACTTTTTTGCTGCCAGTTCTAGATTATAGCATAGTCACTAGTCAGTAGTCTAGTTTTGTACATGTATCAAAGTTTTGAATCAAAACGGCCAACGTAAAATGATCAAAATTCACTTCCAACTTTTTAAACAAACTTACAAACGAACTAACTAAAATAATTGTGACTATAAATGTTTCCAGATTGGTTATTGGGAGTGAGAAAGCGATCTAATTCTTACATAGGTACATACACATACACAAATCACGTCTTTATCCCTTACGGGGTAGACCGAGCTTAAGGTGGCAAAACTTAGGCCACGTTCAACAAGATTGTGGGCGTATAGATGGCAAAAAATGGAATCAAAACAGTGATAGGTTGCTATCCGCATCGCCTATAACATGATTCCTATGATTTTCGCCCATTCCCTCTATGGGCGTGGGACGAGAAGTAACTGGTAATTACATTCTATGTTTTTTCTTTGCTCTCAGCTCAGCATGGAAGTATCTAATTCTTATTTTTGAAAGAACATCCTGCCTTGGAGCCTATTTCACTACTCTCTATAAATCCTTGATTTCATAATGATAAGATATAAACACAGACAGACATCAGGAAGATACGTTGTAACACAGACGCTTTAATAATTTTCTAGATAGCGTGGGGAGCACCATTTTTATCCGACTTAAAGGGAGGAGGTTCTCAATTAGGTTTAATTTTTGACACCTCAAAAGTAAAACTTCAACTTCAGTTATCTACGACCAGAGGCGAAACCTTCGCAACCTCATCTTATACCACTTGGCAGAAAGAAACTGAGAACGCGATTGAGATTCATAGTGCTTTACAATAACCGCTTTCATCTCTATAACGGTGACTTACAAGTATAAATTGTCGTTCGATCGTCGGTAGATGCATTACAAAGATGGCGGGGGTGTATTGTGTGTTACACTTACCTCTGAAGAGCGACAAGGGCCGATAAGCGCTGAGTGCGCGTTGGCGAGTGGTCGATCACGCTAAGTGGCCGTCGGGATTGTAAGCCGACACGCGGAACGATATTTTATATATACATACATACATACCTCTATAAATCACGTTTTTATCCCCTACGGGGTAGACAGAGCCTTGGGTAATAAGACCCAAAGACTAAGCTTAGAAGGCAGTTTAAGGTCATCTTATATTGGTTAGCCACATAGACAGACAAACATCTCATTCCAGTAGTAAAAATGTTTGAATTAAAAATTGTATTTTGAATTAGAATATTTTGAAAATTAATGACAGTATTAAAAGAACACTAATGAAATAAAACTATTCGAGAATATCAACCTGATTTACTCATGAGCAGAATAGGTACATATTTTATTGAATTAGGCGTTACTTTGCGGAGGTCCAATTCAATGAACAAAAAATTTTACCTTGCTACTCCGCTACTAACGTGCAGGATAACCAAGCCTGTGTGAAATATGTATGTTTTTCATGCAAGCAAGCAAGCATGCAAGGTAAATTTTTTTGTTCATAGAAATAATACAGTTTTCCTTTGAATATCAAAACGCGTGCGCTGTTGCGGCTCCGTGCTGCCTCACGCGCTCTCACGGAAGTTAGCTGTGCGCGCGTGCAGCGCCGCCCGTGGTAGTGGCGGCTCCGTACAACTCGCCGAGTTCTAAGTTCGGCTAACAATAGATATACCGTAATACTGATAAAGCTTAACTTATCCTTGAGACCCACGGCCTCCACATTCATAGTCATAGCATAAGTTTACAAAATCCACTTAGCTAAAACCATAGTGCAGAGAATGGCGAGGGAATGGGCGTAAGTCTTAGGGATTATGTTAAAGGCGATGCGGCTAGCTAGCCCATCACTATTTTGATTCCTTTTTCCACCTATACGCCCACAATCTTGCTAAACGTGGCCTGTAGGTCTTAGGCTCTGTCTACCCCGTAAGGGATAAAGACGTGATTTGTGTATGTGTATGTATGTATAGTGCAGAGCCGACGCAGAAACCGAAACCGCCAACGCGGCGAAATGCTAAACGCTCTATTCATTATGATTTGCATGACGGAGTTTCACCGTCAGCGGTTTCGGATCTGTTTAACTGGATCGAGAGCCACCCCTGTCTGACGTTACAGATTATAAAAGAATGCATTAATCAAAAGGAGGGTTAGCTGCAGTTTGTCAAGCAAGTTAGCGTGAACATAATGTTAAATATTTTTGAGATTTGTTAATGAGAATCGTCGATTGACGCTATTCTAATTTAAATTGCTTGGGCTTTGGGCTTAGTTGTTTGGTTCAAAGCTATATAATGTTAGAAACGTTTTCGATCTTTCCGTTAACCAACGTTCATTTGTCTTTCACTTTTATCTTTCACTTTGACATCCGTTTATCCCAGGCTCAGACAAATTTTGTTGTAATAATTGTGCCTTTCTATGATTGTGGGGTTACTTTTAATTTAACCTACTGCCGTTAGCGTTAATTTTAAGAACTGAAAAAAAAACGTTATATTGCACTTTTGAATCTCGTTTCCTTGGAATATGTTTCAAACATCATCTAGAATAAACCTCCTATTAGGCCTCGCGCAGTCAGTACCTACGTTTTTTCGTTAATAACTTCGCTTCCAACTTCCCAGCATTTTTGTCTGTTATATTTCCTCTTCCTACCAATCTCTGTGAAATATTCAAGCGTTATCTGCTTATAACCGTAACGGACGATGGATGTTCATAACGCTGACTAGCAAGGGCTGGGTGTGATCAGTGGAGCGCGGCAACTTCATTTGTGGGCGCCGCTGCCCGTGAAATGAAGATACGCTGCCGATACCGATACCAGAAGTGAGCAGTGAACCGCAACCCTAATCTGAATTTATTCTGATTTGTATACATTTGGACTACAATTGGTTAAGACTGCATAAAGTGTAGTAAATATAAAAAGGTGTAGTAAACGCTGTATACATACATACATACATACATAATTCACGTCTTTATCCCTTACGGGGTAGACATAGCCCAAGGTGACAAGACCTAAAGACCACGTTTAGCATGATTGTAGGCGTATGGATGGAAAGGGGAATCAAAACAGTGATGGGTTGCTAGCCACATCGCCTATATAACATGATCCCTAAGATTTTCGCCCAATCCCTCGATGGGTTTTTACCATCTGCGCGGGAAGAGAAGCAACTGGTACATTCAATGTTTTTTCTTTGCTCCCAGACCAGCATGGAAGACGCTGTATAAGTTTGAGTTATTAGGAAGACTGATTTGAAAGACTTGTTTTAATGTTGAAATAAATAAAATTTCGCGTAATAATCAACATAGTAAACAGGGGTATAAGTTTCGATGCTTTTAATTTTATTGATAACATTGTCACTTCAATAAAATTTTATTTATGTATGAGGCAGAATACTATTATAATACACACACACACACACACACACAAATCACGTCTTTATCCCTTGCGGGGTAGACAGAGCAAGGTAACAGGTACGTAAAAGGCCACATTTAGCATGATTGAGGGCGTATAGATGAAAAATTAAATCAAAATAATGATGGGTTGCTAGCCTCATCGCCTATAACAAGATTCCTATGAGTTTCGCCCATTCCCTCGATTCTACTATTATAAAAGGAGATAAAATGCGATTTTATTTTACAAAGGTAGTTAATACTACCGTGATAAGTGTAGGGTGTGCGTGTATTTCTCGCATGCTGTTCTGGGAGTAAAGAAAAAACATAGAATGTACCAGTTGCTACTCTTCCCGCGCAGATGGTAAAAGCCTATCGAGGGAATGGGCGACAATCTTAGGAATAATGTTATAGGCGATGCGGCTAGCAACCCATTACTACTTTGATCCACTTTTTCACCTATACGCCCACAATCATGCTAAACGTGGCCTTGTTTTGTTACCTTAGGCTCTGTCTACCCCGTAAGGGATAAAGACGTGATATATGTATGTATGTAAGTGTAAAAAAAAACATTAGTAAGTAACTAGGTACATTCATTTAATATATTCTTGTAGCTACTTATTTTATAACCTAACTAGCTGTTGCCCGCGACTTCGTTTGCGCAGAATTCGCTTATCGCTATCCCGCGGGAACTATGCAATTTTCCGGGACAAAAACTATACTATGCCGTTCCTCGGGACTCAAACTATCTATATCCCAAATTTCAACTAAATCGGTCGAACGGTTGAAATTTGAGACAGAGTTGAAATTTCGAAACTTTACCCTTAATTTCCGTAGAATTTTATAAAGTTTCGCGGGAATTATCAAAAACTAAATATACCGTGGTTTTTATTATCCGTGTAAATAAAGTCTTGACTTCGCTGACATTTTAGGACTATTGTGCACTAGCTTCTGCCCGCAACTTTGTCTGCGTAGAATTATACATATAAACCTTCTTGAGTCACTCTATATATTAAAAAAACAGCATCAAAATCCGTTGCGTAGTTTTAAAAATCTGAGAATACTTAGGGACAGACAGATAAACAGTCAGTGGAAAACGACTTTGTTTTATACTATGTAGCAATAAATCTCAATTTCGGGCACCAAATTTCATTTAAATCCATCCAGATGTTTTTGATTGAAAGAGTGTGTCGATGACGCAAAATAAATCAAAAATACACTTTGTCGTCAGTTATAAAAATAAGAAATAAAGATGAAACCTTTCGAGTTTGTACCAAAATTGGTCCGGCTTATTTTTGCTTGATTTCTGTTGTGTTTCAGCATTTTATAGGTAATATTTATATCAAATTCAGGCTACATATAGCTTCAACATCAATTGCATACAAAGCCTTCCCCTCCCTTCGCTGCAGTCGAGTGGAAACATTGTTGGGGGTGACTTTTGGGGGTTGCATGGACCTCCTGAAAATTTCTGAAAATTTCAAAACCACGCCTCCTTTGCAGCTCCATCTGTGATTGGTTGAAATCTGTCTACGTACGTAGACGCAGGGGCCAATGGCGGCCGGGGCTACGCGCAGCCGTGCTGCTACGGCGTAGAGGCGCGCGGGGCGCTACGCCATCGACAGACGCTGCCGGGTAGCTGCTACTACTGCGAACTGGAAGCAATGTAAGTTTTTTATTTTATTTCACTTTTTAACTGTCTCATATTTTAAAACTCGTGTGGAAAATCCAAATCCAAGAAGAAAATGTAGGTGCTATCGATTTTTGGGTGCAGTCTGGGGTGGGGGTGTGAAATTATGTACAGCTATAGGTACATTATGTAATGATGGATGATATAATACCAGTACCCATCATGACATACACAATGTATATAGCAGTGAGTGCATTAACTTCGAAAGATTCTAAAATTCTATTTTGACCTGGAAATCAGCATTTTTATAGATATAAATCTTTTAAAGTTGTAGTTTTAACACGTTTCGTCCATTAAACGTTCAAAAAACTGTCAGTGGAGGACAGTTAATAGTTAGAATAAAAATGTTTATTCAAATTAAAATAAAAAAAGGCAGATAACGTATTCGTTCGTTTTGGAAGGAGTTGGTCGCCAATATACAGAATCGAAAGAAATAAAGTTTTTGCGTTAATAAAAAAAATACTAAATATTTAGGTCAAGATAATTGCTCTCATCTACCAGATTTCGTCATTACTACATTATTAAAAAAACTGACATAAAGCCAATCATTATTTAGTTGAGCGTCGGCGAAATTTATACTTTTACGGCTTTTAAAACTATTAAACACCATAGGTGCCTAATTTTCATGAAACAAGGGCACAAAAACGCAATAATATTTTGACGCCGTACACTGTGAATATACAGCGATGTATTTTTTTTTGTATGAATAGGAAGGCAAACGAGCGAGTGGGTCACCTGATGGTAAGTGATCACCACTGCCCATAGACACAACCCCGGAGGGATTGCAGATGCGTTGCCAACCAAGAGGATTGAGATGAAATGCCTCTTGTGCCCGTAATTTCCCCGGCTGTCTTACTCTCCACACCGGCATATTATAAAAATATATAGTTCAATGTGTACCTATTGTCCGCGGCAGGTGTTGGTGTTAGTACGGTTTGATGAGGGACAGCGGGCGTCCACCATGCAGGGGCTGCAAGCCGCGAAAGAGAAGGCCTCGGGGCTCTTCGCCAACAAACCCCTTCTATTCAAGTAAGTCTATCACTTGTATTGGATTCACAGGAAAATGAGCCGGATTTTAAATACATAGGTACATACATAAATCATCTTAGGATAACCCTTACGGGGGGGTGCGGGTCGGGTTACCTCCACGTGTGCACACGTGTTGACCATGGTCAAGAGCTGCGGTTTCTTTTTGGATCCGTCCGAGGGGAAGAGCAGTGCTTGATCCGGTGCACCCTGGGCATCGGCTAATGATTTCCTGGCAGTTTCTGAGGGATATCATTGACCGTTGGCTAAGAGCCCGACAGGGGGGGAGGGGGTCTTTGACCATTACCGTACAACGTTGCCGACATTTTGTCACAAGATTTTATAATCATATTTTTGTTACTTTCACATTGGCGAAGTTGTCGTCGCTATAACGACTTGAAACGCCACAAATAAGAAGAACAAGAAGAAGAAGAACCCTTACGGGGTAGACAGAACGTAAGGTAACATGACCTAAAGGCCGCGTTTAGCATGATTGTGGGAAGGGAAATCATAATAGTGAGGGGTTGCTAGCCGCATAATTTTAAAGATAGCGGATCACGGATCATCCACAAAATACGTTCTATTTTATGAAACCTTATATGAAATGAATAGCTACGACAATTTAACGAACGGGTCCCGTGTTTTGAAAGCACACCACTCGAAAGTGGTAGAAATCTGTTAATCTTCAAAACTACAGCTCTAATCTAATTTTTAGTGAACTAGCCACTAGATTAATGAGAGCTGGGGCCTTGCCATGACGTCTTAATGCGATTCAATTCCGACTCAGTTCAGGCGCCTATTTCATTTCTTGCATTTCGAATTGTCATTTGTTTCCGACAATTGTCATGTCTGTGAAATGGGGCCAGGTTTTAGCTGACATTTGTAGTATGAATCTGACAGCGAGCGAACCTAAACTGAATCTGAATTGAATCGCATTAAGACGATATGGTAACCCGCCTGTAATTATCATGTAAGCTACTCGTATTTCAAATTCAGCATGATTTTTCACTACGTTCGAGTACATACATACATCATCATCATCATCAGCCTATATTAGTCCACTGCTGGACATAGGCCTCCCCTAATGAGCGCCATAGCATACATACATACACAAATCACGTCTTTATCCCTTACGGGGTAGACAGAGCCTAAGGTAACAAGACCTACAGGCCACGTTCAGCAAGATTGTGAGGTGGAAAATGGAATCGAAATAGTGATGGGTTGCTAGCCGCATCGCCTATAACATGATTCCTAAGAATTTTGCCCATTCTCTCGACGGGCTTTTAGCATCTGCGCAGGAAGAGAAGCAACTGGTGCATTCTATGTTTTTTCTTTGCTCCCAGACCAGCATGGAAGTTCGCGAGTGGTATTTTTATTTTAACTGATGTCAAAATATGGTACATAATATCAGTTCTGTCAAACAAAAGGGTAAACCAGCGTGATTGGGTTTAATTATGAGAAGAGAAGTTTACACCACTGCACCTTATTGCGATGAGTTACGGCTGATTTTTTAATGGAAAAAGTCGTTATGATTGAACATCACAGATCATGTTTGTCTGCGGTATGGGCAGGACTCTATAAAGCTACGATGCTGACAATCATGCTCATTCCAGCTGCGGTGTTCCATTACAAATCCACCCGTGGTAAGCGTTCATTTCATCAACATCATGTTGATGAATGGCAGTCTTCGACGGTGCGGTTTAGTCGGTCTTTTTTGCCACGAACTTGCAAAATCTTGAACGAGCTTCCCGCTGGGGTCTTCCCATCGAGTTACGACCTGGGTGCCTTTAAGAGGCGAGTGTACAATTTTCTGCAGAACCGACAACGCACTGGCATCGCGTAAAGCGCTGCGGGTGTCTATGGACAGTGGTGATCATTTAACATCAGGTGACCCACTAGTTCGTTTGTCTGGCCTTTCTAACATAAAAAAAAACAATCTGTCATAAGACTGTGATCTTTTGAACTGTGGTACGCTCAAAATTTTTAGATAGTGTGAAATAAAACAAGGTTAAAAATTAAAGATACCTCCATACAAGTGACGTAATATTGGAAATGGTGGCATGGGATCGTGTGTAACCCGATTAACATTTCACCAGATTGTGTTCTTTCAGCTTTCGCATACGATATCGCCTAGAACAGGGGTGGCGAACCTTTTTTGGTGGACGTGCCATTTTTACACAAATAAAGTAACATTTGGCTCTGACCTGTCATCAAAGACCTTGTTGTCACATTGCCTGTTTTCCGCCCTATTTTATAATAAAAAAATCTTAAGTTGGTGATTTAATGGACAAAAATAAACCTTTTTTTATTATTGGCGTGCCAAAATTATTTTGAAGCGTGCCAACAGTGGCACGCGTGCCATTGGTTCGCCATCCCTGGTCTAGAAGAAATACATAGAACACGCCATAAAGATACTCTCAAAACAAGTTTTGTTTGCTTTGACACGACGCAAAACGCAATCAGCCTCAAATCCTTGCCTAGAAACGCTCGAACCCAACACAATTTTTTCTCCACTCAACCAAAAACCAATAACAGTCCAAAAACTTTTGTTTGTGTGCGAGCCGGAGCAATTTGGCGGGAAGTTGCGATAGCCGATAACATTGACAGGCGGATAATACGTGTTGCAGTCGGAATAAGCACAGGGGCGGCTCTCCTCGAGACTGTAAGGGCTGCTTCGACCAACTATCGTTTTTATTGCCATAGCTTTACGTGACTTAAATGAGCAATAATGCTTGCAGGTAATTGGCAATTTGCGAATACAAAGATTGATTAGTTTATTTGGAGTTATTTTTAACTTCCAACGCAAAAAGAGGTGTGTAAGATTGACGTAGATATCTCTGTGTGTGTGTGAGTGTGTCGTAGCTCTCAAATGGATGGACCATTTCGGTGTGGTTTTTTCATTCGCAAGCCAGTTTCCTTGCGGTGATTCTTAGCTGTTTGGTAAAAATCGGTCTATCAGCTTGAAGAGTATCAACCCTTTTCCAAAGTGATGTGAGGTATTTTTGGTATAAAATTGAATTATTGGGGTGTATAAAATTTAATTTAATGTTTACTTTATGTCAGGGATGTCGTGTAGACAATTAGCTTAGCTATTTTTAGGTGTCCGGACCAATCAAGTTTATCCAATATTTTCATTCATACATACCTAGTGTATTTCCGCGGCTTTACCTCCGTAAAAGAATGGAAAATAAGATACTTCATCATCCCGAGTACATCTAAATGTAAATGCAACTTTTACGATACTCAATAAGGTCTTGTTTGCCAAGTTTCAAGTAAACTGTGTGTTGAAGCCAACCAGTCACGCTTTTCGTAAATTGCCATGACAATAAATCTACGATTCAAGCGATATATTTTCAAAACAATGTAATAGATTACCCTACAGCACAGCAATGTGTCATGAATGGTCACATCGCTACATAATATAAAATAAAGTCGCTTTCTCTGTCCCTTTGTCCCTATGTATGCTTATATCTTCAAAACTACGCAACGGATTTTGATGCGGTTTTCTTTAATAGATAGAGTGATTCAAGAGGAAGGTTTGTATGTATAGTAAATGCACAATATACCGTGCGAAGCCGGGGCGGGTCGCTATAAATTATAATTGCCTTTCATTTTAAATGTCAGTAGAGACCAAATTGTAAATCCCTTCAGCTCTCACAAAAGATGATGACATTCGAAATGTCTAAGCCCAAAATGACGCTGACGTCGTAATCCAAAACGATCAGAATGAAGATGAAATTAACGAGCAAAGTATAGCAGGCGTAGTCGGCCGGAATCGATAAATAAGACGATTATACCGTAACGAATGGCAACCCTGCTGGGTACAGTCGACTGCGCCGCACTGATAACAAACAGACATCATCCGGATTTGTGTCGTCATGCGAACCGACTGCCGATTCAGACTCGACTCCAGATTTGTCGATAAATCTCCTTGTACGACTTGCATTTGTTTTTCATGCGTGGGTTAGGTCCTGAGTTGATGAAATCGTTCCAATTCCATTTTGATTTGAGATATTACAAAAATTTTGTAACTAGCATTTGCACAATTTTTACATTCATTGTCTTACATAATATTTGCGATGAATAGTCAACGCATCCATTGCAAAAATGGCCAAGTCAGTCACTTGATGCTCTCAGAGTTAGGAACCAGTTGCTGAGCTAGAAGATAATTAGCGATTAGTAAAAAAATATATACATGTCAATGTTAAATAGCATAATATGGTTCAGATCGCTGTTGTTAGGCATAGCTCTGGTAATAAAACGCGTGATTAAACTTTTAATTTGTTTCACAATGCCTACTTCAACTTAGGTAAAGCAATGGGGACTTGAAAAACTAATAAGAAAGCTTAGTTTCTAACCAGTATTTTTTTAACCAGTTTCATACCACCATTTTTATATAGGTTTTGTATATGATGCAGTATATTAAATAGTTTCGACTAGCGCGCTTATTTGGCAAACATAATAACAACAGATCTTGATACGATAATTCGGAAACATTCCCAACAAATTCAGTGAGTTGGATAAGATAACATTAAAGTAGCTTGGTTGCGGGAAAAATGTTATCTCCTGTTCATTATATTCCGGTGCTGTCCATCAAGTTTGTTTGGTTGTGGGAATATTCGAAATGGATAATTATCCCGTAATGCCAAATATTACATTCATTTTAGTTACTTACCTAATTTTAATTTATACATCTCCTAGAATGAATTCTATGGGTACTACCTACATGAGTAGGCTAAGCAGAGTCAAGATATTATACATTAAACCACCGCACTGGTAACTTAAATACATAATAAATATCTTGGGAAAAATTACACCAATTGACTCAGTCCCAAACTAAGCAAAGCTTGTAAAATGGGAACCAGGCAACGGATAAACATAATTATATAATGTAGATAAACACATACTTAAATACATACAACATCCATGACTCGGGCGCAAACATTCGTATTCATCATACAAATGTCTGCTCCTACCGGGATAGCTAACCACTAGGCTAACCGGTCGTCGTAAAAATTACTATAACAGTTCAACAATGTCAAAAATTATAATCAATCGTGTATATATTATATGCATGCTACATGTATATATGCGGTGGTTATATTACCTACTCTGCAACCTGTGAATGCTGTCCCCGAGATTTAAGCCCATCGCCAGACGAGCAGAAGGGTAGCGGTTCATTATTTAGTCCGTTTAAATCACTAAGTCCTTAAAAGACATTAGCAGGCTTTGTGCAGTTATCAGAGTACACAAAAGAGATTTGCTACGTGCCGGCAGGGGAGGGCCCCGCCAATTATAACCCATAATATTTAGGATGGTATCTGTTGTTGGTCGTTTGTACATTGATGTGTCATAAATGATTCTGGTGTTTAGAGAATGAACAAAATGCATTGACCGGTGCTTACAAAACGAATAGAGCGGGAGCAGAGAAAGTGTTGGTGTAGGCCCATGTTGATTATTAAGACAGTTTTAATCAAGAAAAATATTAGTCTAACCTACTTAACATTTTAACGTAGCAGTTAATTGAGCTGATATTTTGAATAAATTAATATTTAATAGCCCCGTTTTCTTTATGACGATTTTATTATGGTCGTTTGGCTTTCAACGAGGCCAATGCTCTGAGAAGGACTACGGATTCGTCTGATACTTGTCGAGGAGTAGGTACTAGACTTTAGTTTTTATTACACTTGAGATGTTACGATTATTTTTATTAATTAGACGTTTTTGTTTGCTTTTCTGACCTAACCTAGCTATTCTATAATATGTCATTATTCAATTTTATGCCTCTCCCGGGTGCACATTTAAAACGACCTGCTTCTTTATTACAATGGCATGGTGTCTTATACATCACCACGCAGAATATAGTCAGGTAAAAGTTTATTGCAGTGAAATCTTCCATACTTATAACCTGTCACTAACTTTGACCATAAACATTATCAGCTTTTAACCTGTAGGTAGGTTTAGGGTCCTGTGGTTTACGCACTTGTGGAAAATAGGAACACAAAACTCATTTCAAGAAGGAAGGTTGCGAAGATCGCGCGTTGCGTTATCACCATCTTGGTGGGCTCGGATAGACTGGCTAATATGGCGCGCGGTATGAGTGAGTGAATGTATTTTGAATGAGGTGAAAGGTGAATGTGTCAAAGATTAAAGAGAGTAATGAAATTAAGGAGGTGGTACAGACGTGCGTGTAAAGGTGCGGTTACACGTCTGTGAGTGGGTGAGATGATAATGCTACAAGCTTAAATATCATCGATCACAGTAACCCTTCCACTGCACATGGGGCAAATATGATTCGCAGCCTGCAGCTATATTTCCCCACACTGTCATCGCCTCATATTTTTACACTGGTATATTCATACACCGATAACAAACAGCCCTGGTACAAAGCAAAATGAAGCTTATGACGTGTGCAATTGTGTTTAGAAGATGTTCCTTTAGCCGGTAGATAGAAGTTGCATGGCTAAATGCATAGCACTCACTCTAATTGTTTCCGCCATTTGAATATTGCCGGCGACAATTATCGGGATTGGTCCAGCCGGAGGAACCCTAAATTAATTGCTCGCTACCATTTTGTTTTATTCCACTTGAACAAAGCGGATATTGAAATAAAACATTTGCATTAATAGCTCTCGAGTACGGGATTAAAATTTTGTTGTGAGGATTTATTCGAAAGCTCTTTAAGCGAAATATCTTTATTGCTACCGATTGTTATAACTAGATACAATGTAATGTTTTGGGTGAATGGTTCTTTAATAATAATCCTTATTTCATCTTGAAAAATCAGCCATTAATTATTCTATTAATAATTTATTGTTTTTTCGTGTTCGTTATTGGCAAAACAACGTTCATGAAAAATAAACTGGAAACAGCTTGTGTTAAGAACCCTACTAAAAATAACAACAAATCCTTTTTCAAGGTGTTTCAATTTTTAATAATTTCAAACTTGATTTGTTAGCTTTTTCCATAAACAAATACATAATTACAAACATCCGTAGACATTCGAACTGACGCCACCCCTTTGCTTTCTACATTGAACATCGGATATAACAGTGTCGATGTCCAAGCTCATTGATTCACCACATGACAGCATTAGATAGACTTAAGAGTCCATATCAGGGCTAATTGGGCGTCCCCTTCCCACAATGAGTCCGCAGCTTGAGTTCATTAAAATTTCACAAGCGCTCGCGGCGGAAAACGGCCAATTTGGCAGTAACTCGACACCCGTAAACGTCTAATACGTCTAAGATTTGATTTGATGAATGAGCTTGTTGTAAACGCCTTTGATAATATTGCATCCATTAATGCTAATTAGTTGTAATAATTATCTCACATTTTTGGTTATAAATTTGTAACTAGTACAGTTTAAACAGCATAGGGTTCGAATTTTTTTTTTCGAAGGTTTTTTTTTAGTTTAATTTATTTAAATTATACATCACAGAACAAATAAATGGTCAACACTGAGTTCGGCGTACGGTAAAGTGAGGTCAATTTGAACTACGCCACGCCTCGTACATGTATGCGTGTCTCTATTAGCTTGTTTGGCAAAGTTTGGTAGCGCTTGCTTTGTTTTATTTGATACATACAGAGTTGAGTGCTAGTCGGTTGAAAAACCTTTAGATTTCAGTCAACTCTTGATCACGACGGCTTCGACATTAACATGTGCTGGTCGAACCGTCGAAGTTACATTATTACATGATTGAGTCCCGGGAGTAGGTAACAGTAATTTAAAGGAAGATTATGTAGCTACTTTTTTATTGCTAGCCGCATCTTTTCATGACACGAAGAATTGCAACTGTTATTTCAGCCAGAGGAGGCCACACTATTTTATTGTTCGTAACTTTCACTAAATAAAGGAAAAAATCAATTAAAGTTACTTTGTTTATTTTTAAAATAAGTATTTCCCAAAAATCAAAACAAAACAAAATGTCCGTGCTATGCTACTAAGTTTATGTTAAACCGGCGTTATACGGAATACCCGCACTGAGTCTTGTTTCGAATTGATTGTAGCAACTGTTTTATCCACCTGACTGTTGCGATCCGGCCGCCGGCCCCCTGGCGCCGGAGCCGGCGGCGCGCCGTCCCGCCGTCCGGCCGGCCAGACTCGGCGGCGGCTATCGATCCCGCGAGACGACAATCTGGGCCAATATCGGGGAAGTATAGTCGGTCGAGATGAGAATACATCCGCGGATTATGGCTTTTCACACCAGTGTATATTGCGATGCGGTTTTTAGAGTTAAGTACCTCAAAACGGAACCCATGATATTGCAAAAAAATCGGGCACCTATGGTTTTTCAGATTTTTAGGCATTAAAGCTAGCTTCTATGCAAATAAAATACAAATTTTATGCAAATAAAATGTAAATATTTTATTTTGCATTCCAGTTCGTCACTCTTTTCCATATAGGTATGGAACGTGACGAACAGGAAAAATAGATCCATAGTAAAATCTGGGACACATTTTTTCTTGTATAAGAATCGATAGGGTAAACGATTCTGGGTAAGAAAGACCCAAAATAGTTAAATTCTAGAAAAAAATATCATATGGACTTTTTTTGGAAAACGCTCGAATACTGTTATTATTATAATTTGAATTTTATATAAATTTGGGGTGACTTGTATGTTTACAAAAGCTTCAAAATGGATTGGAATGGACTATTCACAATGCAGTTTCCAATGTCATTGACAATAGTCGAGTTGAAAATAGGGGCTTGGAGTCTTCTAGTCATCGATAATATTGGAAAAACATAATCTTGGTTCTTGTGGTGCTCCCTATTTGCTCCCTTTGAGTGAATCATGGTTAGATCAAGCAATAAACATAACATAATCATTCATTCAGTCAGACATCGTCTGTCATTTAGAGGTGGCGCCAGGGGGGCGACTATCTTGTCTCTAGCAAACGTCGAGTTTCGCAAAATTGGGCATCGGGCACAAAATACAGGTGCGTTCGCATTTGCGGCATATAAATAGCTTCAAAATCGTTCGTCCGACATTGTCCCTCATATTTCGCAAGAAAAAAACAAAATCCTTAAAGGATCTCTGTGTTGTCCGTCTCTCTGTCCATTCGTCGGTCAGTCTGTCAACACTCTTTTCCTCAGGAACGAGTAGAGGTGAAAACATTTTTGTACGCAATCTTCGGTGCACGAGTCCGACTTGCATTTGGACTTTAGGTATTAAATATTTTTTTACCGTACAATGGCCGAAATGTTTTAAAAGCGTCTTTTACTCGACACTGATAAAATTGTCCCTTAATACACTGACGAGCAAAAATATCGGGTCACTTTTCATACAAAGTTCTATAAAAGGCGACCCCTTATTAATTATAAAAAATCAAAAGGTGGGTTTAGACCAAACGAGGGAATGCTCATTCTATTTTATTTATTGTGTACAGCAAAATTTCTCTATTCTTCCATGCTGGTCTGGGAGCAAAGAAAAACATAGAATGTACCAGTTGCTTCTCTACCCGCGCAGATGGTAAAAGACCATCTACCTACTTTTTTGCGCATAATTACTGATTGCCTTTTTGTTGTCAACTATTCCTTTCTGTAGCAGGTTAGCTGGAAGAAATTCCTTCTTAGGGATAACTTCGTCTTTGTACTTTTTTCTCTGTATTTTCTGCATTTTTTAAATTTTTATGTGCAATAAAGAGTTTACATACATACATACATACCATCGAGGGAATGGGCGAAACTTATAGGAATCATGTTAGGCGATGAGGCTAGCAACCCATCACTATTTTGATTCCATTTTCCGCCTATACGCCCTCAAACTTGCTAATTCTGGCCTGTAGGTATCTGTTACCTTAGGCTCTGTCTACTCCGTAAGGAATAAAGACGTGATTCGTGTATGTATGTATGCGTATGTATGTACAGCAAAAATAACAGGTCGCTTTTCGTACGAATTTGTATGGAGCAATAAGTTCGGCAGAGTGGGGATAGAATGAACATCCGCTCGTTTGGTCTAAACCCAGCTTAAAAAAATAGCTTCACAAATATAAAACGTATTGCAATAGCATTGAACGAATAATAAGTCCCGGCGCTTTTAGCATTTGAAACGCATCATAGTCAAATAAAAGTAGAGACAAAAACCATCTATCATCTACTTGGCGCCGAGGGGGCGGCTTGGTTCCTAAGTAATTCATATAAAATAAACAACTCTACTCATAATATTGCTCTGACTCATCTTTACCCTAGCGTAGTTCGTGACCCTGACCATGAGCTTTTCGGTGAAGCAAACATCGTGAGGATACCTGCACACATCTGCGAAGCAATTCAATGGTGTGTGTGAAGTTCCCAATCCGCACTGGGCCCGCGCGGGAACTATAGCCCAAGCCCTCTCATTCTGAGTGGAGGCCTGTGCTCAGAAGTGAGACGTATGTATAACTCTTTATTGTACGGTCAAGTGCAAAAATAAGTATCGATATGAACTTCTCAAAAATATGTCCCACGACCTTATTACGCCGGTGTAAGAGTGTCTGGTACTTATTTTTGAAACTTTGACTACATAAATATTATTACACTTGACTGTACATAAAACACAAGAAAAAGATAAATACAGGACAATACACATGCACAAAGGCGAACTAACATAACATAACGTCAGACCATGTTTTATGTTTCATGTCGCATAAATATCATAAACAATGGATAGGGAGACTAAGATTTTGTTTGTAAGATCTCTACGTTGCATGATGAATACATACATACATACATATATCACGTCATTATCCCTTAGGTGGTAGAAGAGCCTAAGGTAATAAAACCTTAAGGCCACGTTTAGCATGATTAAGGGCGTATAGGTGGAAAGGCAAATCAAAATAGCGATGGGTTGCTAGCTGCATCGCCTATAACATGATTCCTAAGACTTTCGTCCATTCCTTCGATGGGCTTTTACCATCTGCGCGGGGAGAGAAGCAACTGGTAAATTCTGTTTTTTCTGCATGATGAAGCAATTACTTAATGTGATGAATCGAAATAAACATCCTATGGGTCACTGCTCACTATTCGTATTGAACTTTCTGACCAGTGACTTTACCATTTGAATGATTAAAATCTACTATCTGATACTGGCTTCCTCATTAAGCTTACTAAATTGTTATAATGAGGGCTCGGAGAGGGATTTATTTGCGGACGCGACGCGAGGCCGGTGCTAATCCCACTTCAAAGGACATGCACCTACTGTAGAGGTACAACATATAGCAACATTGTATTCAAATGAACATGCCAATGTCGAAATTAATTATTTCTGACGTCAGTGAAGCCCTGTTTAATTAAGATTATAGGCAGGGTTTCGCTTTTAATGACTTTTTGTCGATGAAAATTGTATCTATCTATAGTAACCTATACTGATGTGCCTACGTAATAGGTAGGTTTGAAATGAAGTGACTAACTAACGAAAATACAATCTGTAGAAAAAACCATAAATGTTTCGATAAATCTCGCGGCATACCACACGTAATAAAAATCGTTTTCAAATTACTGTTTTTAGACGCTAACCTAAAAATTAAGTTTTTTTAAACATGGTCTCTTCCATACTGGTCTGGGAGTAAAGAAAAAACATAGAATGTACCAGTTGCTTCTCTTTCCACGCAGATGGTAAATAGCCCATCCAGGGAATGGGCGAAAATCTTAGGATTCATGTTATAGGCGATGCGGCTAGCAACCCATCACTATTTTGATTCCCCTTTCCACCGGTATAGGCGTATGCCCACAACCATACTAAAAGTGGCCTTTAGGTCTTGTCTCCTTAGGCTCTGTCTACCCCGTAAGGGATAAAGACGTGATATATGTATGTATGTAAATTTTTCCTTTCTTTCATTGATGTTCAAAGTGAATTAGGAAACAAGAATTGAAACGAAAAATCTTAGTAGGTGCGTTTATTAAACTAACAGAAAGTCTCTGTCTGTTTCGTAGTAATAAATAGGGCGGACAGAATCATAAGTAACTTTTCTTACTCCTGTACTATTATCTGTGATTTATGTTATCACGAGCTGATGCTCGTAGCCCTATAGTGATCTATAGGAACACTCATAATGAGACTTTGAATAAGTCTATATTGTCTATTCTCTCTTAAAGCACTTGTTGGCTTAGGTATGGTTCTTAAAGTGCTCCATCGTTAGTCTGCCAGCCATAGACTGCCAGACCTAGGTACAACTTTTACACCATCAACATTAAATTTACGATGAAAATGCATGACTACCAACTTAACAATTTTTTTGATTCATATATAGTTTTTATAGAACTAAAACTTTCTGAACGAAATGCATAACTGCCAACATAACAAACAAGAGTTTTCAATAATGTCACTGGCAAGTTGTTAAACGTTTTGGCTAAATACGCTAAGAACGCAAGGCTATAAAAAAATTAAACGTTAATTAAAAACAAAGTTTACCATAAGCAAACTTTCAATTTTGTCGTTTCGTTTGTTGTTTTCATGTTTCCCGATCGTTGGTGACTTGTTTGATCGCACTTATTTTTACAAAGTTTTGTAATTTATAAAAAAGCATGGAAGCAATTGAAATATCATCAACACCGAAAGAAATATCCGCGGCGGCCCAGGGAGTAATAGAAAATTTACTTTATGACAAAGCCTACGAAAATTTTATGGCGTGGAGGCTTGAACACCGGACAACTTCGTTTTCAGAGAACGTGTTACTATCCTCAACCTCGGCCAACTTTCCGAATATCTCCATAGCACATATTAGTTAGGTCTGTATTGAAAATTTACATCTGCACTTTCGTAAATAAATTTTTCTGTCTTAAATTATTTGTCATTTAATTGGTACCTAGTCGTAGAAAAAATATTGTATGCAACGTCGAATAAGCAGTCAAAAAAAGCTCGTGGCGTATATCTTACGATGTTCGCTGCGCTCACATCGTAACCCACGCCACTCGACTTTTTTGACCCCTCTTATTCGACTGTTGCATAAAATACTATACACTTAAGATAACTGGAACTTAACGGAGAGTGGTGAGACAGGCCCTAAGTGTATTATTATCATAAATCTTTGAAGCAAACCCTGCCTCAACCCGTAGGCTTATTACCTAACTCGCTCGCAATCGCCATCGTGTTCATGTTGACAGTTCTTGTATGAATGTGACAGCTAGCTGATTTCGATGCCAATTGTCAGCCCATACATGAACTTTACTGTCAAAATGAACACGATGGCGATTGCGAGCGAGTTAGGTAATAAACCTACTGGTCTTCCCCAACTGACTAGATGTTTTTGTGAAGCTGACAATGAGACATCATGGCGCCCACTTAGGCTAAAGCCGTACCGGAGGTGACGCGATTTGACGCTAAATTACGCCTTACGTTGTGGCACAGCGAAAATAACCACTAGAGTGTGACTAAATCAATGCAGCTATTGCTTCTCTCTGATTGGCCCACCCAATCAATCAGGGTTACCATGAAGTGTTAATCCGATTCAATTCCGACTCACTTTAGGTTCGCTCGCTGTCAGATCCATACTAACAATGACAGTTAAAACCTGAACTGAGTCGGATTTGAATCGCATTAAGACGTCATGGTAAGGCCTCTGAAGGTCAAGTGGGTCACTAGAATTAGGCAAGCAGTTATAATGATCGATATGTTTAGTTAATATTTAGTCGTTGCATAATAAATGGTAATCAATTCATTAAAAAAAAATTACAATCAAAGTTATAATAGTTTCGGAGATAAAGAAAAAAGAAAAGCGAAAAACTTGCGTTAAAAACTTGGGGAGCTCAAAGACGGTTTTTTTTTTAATAAGTGTCGCTTTTTGTTCTTTTTTTATGCAGACATTTTTTTTATTGTTCTATCATTACTTTAAATACCTACTGAATGTAGAGTTTAATTAATGAAAAAAAATACACAATGGGAATTAAAAACGAATTAAAAACCAAACTAAAACTATCTTTACATATTTATTTTCAAGATGCCAGTCTTATTTAAATTTCGTCAAAACATGACGATGCATCAGTAAAGAAAATATTAAAAAGTTATATTTTATATTCCATTAATATTGTTTAAAACTCCCTGTTTCTGTGAGCATTGTCGAGGCGTTACTGTGGAGCGTCGGAGAGACGCCGCGGCGCCCACTCCGGCCCCGGCGGCGGGCTTTCACGAACCACTATGTTACATCGCTGCACAGAGTACCACATTTGATCACTCTGAGATAAAAGAAATAACGAATGGCATAATTAAACTAGCTTAACTTCCACGCTGGTCTGGGAGTAAAGAAAAAACGTAGAATGTACCAGTTGCTTCGCTTCCCGCGCGTATGGTAAAAGCCCATCGAGAGGCGAAAATCTTAGGAATCATGTTATAGGGATGCGGCTGACAACCCATCTCTATTTCGATTTCCCTTTCCACCTATACGCCCACAATCGTGCTAAACGTGGCCTTAAGGTTTTGTTACCTTAGGCTCTGTCTACCCCGTTTGTATGTACCTATAACCCTTAGGCTAGTTTTTAATAATCATTTTGGACCAATTGTTGTGTTGTCTGATATCTAAATACTTAATAAATAATCATTATTATAATTTGGACACAAGCCTTTATTCAAAAATTGCAGTGCAAGAGTTCAATAAAATTCGAGTATGATTGCCACGGACTGTTTTAACACAATTGTGAGTTAATTCTAATGCGTCTCATGATTATATTATTATCTTAATTTTCTCTTTTTTTATCTAGCCCACGGCTCCATAGTTGGGAAACACAATGTTAAAGAACCGTTTACATAACGTGTATGTACTATTTTTTTTCTCGGCGTGTATCAAGTTTAGTGTGTATTTCTACAGTGCGTATTTTTAGCCTCAACCATCACTGTTTTTTTTTAAACTACGCGCGTTTGCCTGGGCTTTGTTAAGGCGTTATTGTGGACTTAGCGTCGTGGAGACGCTCTGGCATCCACTTATGAAAGGGTTTCAGAACGCGTCATGTTACATCGGCGCACTGAGCGAGTACATTACTTTAACGTTCTGAAAAAAATGCAGCGTGACGTAATGTATAATAATAATTAAGAAACTGTTTATAAATATTTGGAGTAGGTAGGTATTAACAAGAGTTAAGATCCCCATTTCTGCCTTTTTGGCTACAGATAAGATACATACACACACACATACTGGATGCACACAAATATAATTATAATGGACTGGTACATACAATGTACCAGTTGCTTCTCTTCTCACGCAAATGGTAAAAGCCCATTGAGGGCATGGGCGAAAATCTTAAGAATCATGTTATAGGCGGTGGGGCAAGCAACCCATTACTATTTCGATTCCATTTTTTTGCCATCTATACGCCAACAATCTTGCTAAACGTGGCCTGTAGGTCTTGTCACCGTAGGCACTGTCTATCCCGTAAGGGATAAAGACGTGATTTGTGTGTGTGCGTGTGTGTGACTCAATTACCTAACAATTACGCGTACTAACGTACACATTCTAACGAATAATGTGTAATAATAAATGATCTAAATTTTATAATTAATTATCAATTCACTCTACACCCAACCTTACTCTGTGCCGTTTAATAAACCCGTCACATCCGCGCTTTTGCGCGCGCTACCATCTCCTAATGTGCGTCGTGTGCAAATATTTGAGTTGGCAAGACTTATTGATCAGCCGGGATCATGCTCCACGGGCTTCCGTCACGTCTGGAGTGCCCGGGAGTGCCCGGGAGTGCCTGGGAGTGCCCGGGAGAGCCTGTAAACCCGTGCGCGTGCGATCTCGCGCTTAAATACCAGGCAAATGTGTTTGCTGACTGTCTTAAGTGATCATGATCACCCTTCGAGCCCGTGTTTAGCACTGCGACAGGATATTGCGCTCGCTACTTGTTTGTGGGAATGCAACTTGTATTAAAAGCGATTGAGGCCTTCAAATGGAACTGTAGATTTGAATTTTTTTATTGATAGCAGAATACCAGTGTTCTGATATGATCAATGTACAATGGCTTGACTTTTCCACTTTTGTAGCGCACACAAACAATTGCAAGCGTTTTAGCATTAAATTTGGCTTGATCTGTGGTATTCCGCATCCTTGATTGTGTTTGAAGTACCGAGTGAACGTGTTATCTATCAGTCATTTAACTACCAGTCTCACAACTTTATACAAGAGAAGTGTGCTTTGTTCGCGACTCTATAAAAAGTTGAGTCAGGTACACAACAGTATCTTTTTAAAGAGGTCAAAAACTCTTTGAGGTTAAAATTACAAAACGAGCGCGCGGGTTAACTAATGGTAAACAAGCACTTCCACCCATGGACACCGATAACATATACGGTCGCGGGTGCGTTGCCGCCCTTTGAGAAAAGACAGCTCCTCAGTCATAATCATTATAATGTAATTACATTAATTACGATATTCTTTCGCAACGACACGTGTGCGAGTGAAACAACAAGCGGGGTAGGCGCGAGAGGTTCCAAAACTCGATTGAATTTCCGGTCCGTAACGACGTTGCGGACGAAACGCCCGGAAGTACCGTTAATGCATGTCAATTGTTGTGCCCCTAACGATGTTAGACCGCCCCCCTGAGACAACAATATTTAGAGCAAAAATGTCAAAGGCAAATAGGCGCGAGTCAACTCCGTTACAATTTATGAAGTGAGCGGACGGGTCTTTTAAAAGGGTTTTTATTATTTAGAAATTACTAGCGACTAGCTCCAGCTTCGCGTAAGTTGGTAAACCATACGCTTTCCTCTCGAATCATTCGATCTATTGATGAAAACACCATTAAAATCCGTCGTGTAGTTTAAAAGATCTGTATGTATTTAGGTACGGTCAAGTGCAAAAATAAATATCGATAGGAACTTCTCAAAAATATGTCCCACGACCTTATTACACTGGCGTAAGAGCGTATGGTACTTATTTTTGAAACTTTGTCTAGATACATATTATTCCACTTGACTGTACATAGAGCAGTCTTGAAAATACTAAGAACGTAAATCATAATAATAATTTATTTCAAGCATCAGTTATCATTGTGTTAGTAAAATTATCTTACTAGCTATGTTAGTAAAATGAGATAAAAACAGAAAACACCGATAACATACATACAAAATAATGAAATAGCCTGCCCATTATTATTATAAAGGGTCGCTCTTTCTCCTGTGTGACACGCATTCCAGTGCCTTGCAACGGGGAAACCTACCCTCTCCAGGATGTTTGCTAGGAGACTGCTGGTGCAATTCCGTTGCATCACCGAGGAAACCCGGTTGCGCAAGGCAGTCTGCGTCACTTAATTAAGCGAAATAAAGCTTTCCAACGTCATTAAAAAAACTTCTAGTATAGATACATAATTTTTCCATTTCATATTTGTTTTGGTCAAAATTTTTTTTTAATGCAAGCTGTGTTACTGATTATACTTTTCGTTCACTGTACTTATATAATACACTATACAGACTGTAGGCGTCGCACCTATTTAGGCAGCTACCTTCTTGTCAAACTATTATATTTTGGCACTGGCCACAAATAAAGTTCATTGCACGCAGCGCTAAAAGAAAACAAAAACAAAAGACAGTCGTGTCATTGCTCTTGTCAGCGCTGCGTGTTGAATTTTTACTACAATTTAAATTGTTTAATTTTACTAGTTTCTACAGTCTACACAGACATTATTAAATCAATAAAAAATAAGTAAAAATAAACGCAACACCAACTTAGGGCAACTTTTTATTTATAGTTTTATGACAATTTGTTGTGTATTTAGATAGTAGTTAAGTTAATAATGTTGTTGCCTTGATCCGTTTTGAAATAAACATATTACAGACTTAACCGTCGATTAAAACGTCGATTCACTTCACCGAGCTTCGTCACGTAATCTGACGAAGTAACCCCCGCCACTGGGTCACACTCGCACGTCTCGTCTATAAACACGGCGACAAAGGGTTGCACTTCTACATTGCTTAATGGACAGTGAAGGCTGAGATAGCGCGTGATAAATCACCGCCGTGATTACCGGCCCATTATCTTAAATACAATCTCAGGGGCGACGAAAGTTGTTGACGTAATTGACGAAGACGGACGGCTCATTTTGTAATGGGCGGGTTTGAAAAGTTGCATCCTCTTTGTCTGTTAATAAATGCTTAAGTATTTTGGAGGTTCGGAGGGGTTTAAAAAAAACTTGTTGGTAAAGGACTTTAGTTATTATAGCCTAACCTAAAAAAACATTTTAGATGCAAGCTTTATGACTGACTGTGCTTTTTGTTGACTGTACTTGCATTGCCATCCGTTCTACATATGGGAACCAAATTTCAAGTCAATCGGACCAACCGTTGAAGAGTTCCCTCCTACGGAGACGGTCCTGGCTGGACCACCAGAATTCTACTACCAGATTATTAAAATGTCACCTGATTTACACAAGTATGCAAAATTTCAGCTCAATCGGATGAAGATATCTGCTTCAAAATTGAGTCTTAAGATTCCCCCCGGACAAACATGCATGTCAATTATAAAGCTTGTCTCTGCTGATGCTTTCTGAAATATTAGTCTAATGTTTTGATAGGTAAATTGAATAAACGAAATACTTACTTAACTTTTACGGCAAGTGGCCGACATTAAGAAAATGGACGCGCGTAAACATAGTAATGAAACTTATTTAATTTTATTTGCAAGAATTCAGGAATCCGTCTGATTTCTAGCGTCTACGAGCGATGCATATTAATGAGGACTTTGAATTCCTCCGCTGACCCAGCTACATAATAGAGGAGCTAGAAAATAGTTTTGTCTGTCATCTCGCCACAATAGGGCCGCCATAGTTAAGGCTTAGCGCTTTGCCGTACTTGCTACGGAATTCGCATGGAAATAAAGTTTTACGACCAAGTTTCAGGTGCATCATGTATTAAGTATTCGTTCTATGTCGAAAACTATGACTGACTAATCGTCAGTTGAGGATCTGAACCTTCATAAAAACTTTCTTGGGAATATAGTGCGGTGGTCCTCGCCTTTCAGAATGCAGTATTGAAGTATAGAATTCCCAGTTGATAGTAAAGAGCGCTGATGCCTACTCATGCTGCACCGTCTGTGACTCCTCTTAGTCCTACAAAACTCAAGGTTCTTAACTAAAGGAAACTCTGGGTCCGTCTCATTCTAAAACCATTCACAACACGAAAACTACTTTAGCAGCGCCAAACTACTAAGAATTGCTACTTATATGTCGAATTATTGATTACTACGGTACAAAATAAACAACATCAGCACTTATTTTAATTATTACTACTAGTTATAAAAAAATACATAAAAATGTGACCAATTCACATTTATCACAACAGTATTTTTATTGCCTGCGTCCCCCAATGCTTTCCCGTTTGGCGCCAGCTACCCCCAGCTGCAGTCGATTGGCAAACTAATAAGTTTGCTACTTACAATCGAGTTCTATTCTAAGCCCCTCAACTGCCGCTCAAAGAGAAGCCAGCGCGATGCGGCGGCAAAGGCCTTTGCAGTCTCCAAGTAAAGGCGGTTGCAAGTAAATTTTATTCGCTACACGTCTTGCCAATGTACAGCGGAGTGTAATCAAGCTTCCTCGCTTTAAAAGTTGGGTTTACAACATCTGTGACAGTCTTGTAGCTACCACTGTAATGTAATGTGCAGCGATAGTCTTTTGTCGGGATTTTACATTGTGTAGGTACTGCTACTGCTTCTATTTTCCTAGTTTCTCTCGGCAATCTTTGTTTTTCATATCCTCGTAAGGCCTCTCGTACTTCTTGGAATGTAAGTGAATAATTGCCGAATGTACTATTTGAATTACAAATTGTTAAATGAAAAAAGAACGTTAAATATGCTAAAATTAAACCTAAAATCCCAAAACTGGGCTTTGTTTTATTAACCGATTTATAAAAAATCAGGACTTACGAGTTCCCGTAAGTCCGACAAACTTGCCGAGAGACATTAAATACACTAGTTAAAAGAGAAGCACTCCTGCTTTTTTTTAAACTCTATGTCACGTACTTAAACTGTTTCCGACTTATGTCTTTCTTTTATTGGTTGTCTGGTAGAGTTCGCTGTTAAACGATAAGACCGCCTATTGTCTACCTTGTTCTCCGTTTCTTTATTGTTTTGTACTGATTTGTGGTTTTTAATAAAGAGTATTTGAATTGTATTGTATTGTCATGACATATCGATGACTGGACCTCTAAAATGTACTGGATCTAAGCAGATCCTTTTCACTATAAATTACCTACTACCTATAAATTTAATTTTTTGATTACTGCTTTTAAATCCAGCAGATCAAATACGAAAATATAAAACGGATCTATTTCACGTATCGGTACCAGTATGTTATGATTTTGTGTGGTGAACATAAAATTAACAATAGACAGATTGAATTCTCAATTTAGCAAGTTGAATTTATTCCTTTCGGGGACCGCAATCCCAGCAAAACACTTTACATGGCGTCGTATTGAAACGTTGGCTTAGTATTTAAATGGATTCCCATTTGTACTCACAGAACATGAAAATAGCGTGGCTCTCAAACCAAGAGGGGACCCGGGTAGAGTTAATAAAACGGCAGAAGCGAGTACTAAGTAATATGTAGTAGTCTACATTTACAATACTTTGTATGATGGGAAGTGGATGTTGAATAATATAAAGATTAGATATCGAACTAAGTTAGCAAGTTAAAAAATAATAATCAGGTTATTGTTTGAAAACATTCGCAATTTTGAGTGCACATTGCTTATATCATTTAAAGAATATTAAGCGTTTCAGAAAACCTTATGAAATATTTCATAACTCTCTACCTTCGATAAGGCCATGAACCCAAAGCAGCAACACGTGAACACGTTTAATATGCTGTGTGTCGTCACGAGTAGCAAGCCAATTGGCTCCAATGTATGCACACAATCGTAGAGTTTAGTAAAACATAGGATACGGCTTTTGACACCCTTCGCTGCTATAGCCTACCCATCTTACAATTACATCGAATGAAACTTTGATATACTAAATTCTAAAATCACTGTTGACAATTTTTTCGCATGCCGTACTAAATTTTTTTTTTTTTTTCTACAAACTGACCAGTGATTGACCTCTATCTCACTTGGTGGAAGGTGCAGATGAGGCCAAAGGTGTAACTCACTGGTTCAGTAATAGCCCATTCACATTCACTCTAGCCTTGAAGAGCCCTAGGTTGTATCTGTCCGGAAATACAGACGATGGGAGCGAATTCCATTCCCTAGCAGTTCGCATTTCATGTCAATGCAGACATTTCTACGCCTTCATAGGTGTACGATGGGCGTACTTTTTAAAGTATATTGCGAATTCTCTTCCACACGTATGTATAGGGTTATTGTTGTTTTTCAAAGCCTTTGGTACAGGATCCTCGGAGGGGTCCCGCGGATTCCCCCGCATCTACATGCCGTGGTTTGATCGCACTCGGCTGTAACAGCGGTCGGTTTACTGAGTGTTTAGGAACCATAAAAATGCAAATTTGAAGACATCGTAAAAACTGGTTAACTTTGATGAAGTTTTATGGACGAAGCGCAGCTCGAATAATTCTCAAATTCGAACACGTTGCGTAGTTTTTACATTATAGTAAGTAGATTAAGAGTCTAGACGCTTGTCTAAAATCTTTGGGTGTTTCGACAACTCCTTTGTCGCGGAAGACTTTATTTTAATGCTTATACATAGATAAAATCAAATAGAAGCTACTTAAATAAGCATTAAGAAACATTTTGGCGACCTCTCCCGAGATAAGTTTCTCTTGATCCCCGCTATTGTGATAGCCATCTGTAGAAAAGTCCGTGAAAAGCCCCGGTTCATTCCCATTCATGGGGCGATTTGATTTACTTAAGATCTTCGGGTTGATACTGTCTATTAAGCGAGTGGTCCGCAAAGGACGGTCGTTTATATAGAGAATAATGCCGTGCGTCGCTGGGATATTTCGCAACCGAGTGACGTAGGTAGTTTAAAGCTAGGGATAAAACGAGTACAAAGCTTTTATCTAATAAGGAAGCTAAAACTTACGTATGTTAAGTTTCATGTTAGATTAATCTACAAAGTAAAAAAACGGGTCAGAGGGTTCTGTACCAATTCAGAAATTATAATGTACTCTAGAACCTCGTTTTACCACAAGCTAAATATTTATGTTTTTTTATAAAAATCATATGGCATTCCTTTTAATAACAAAGTAATTTCGTCATATTAATTTCAACTTGATATTGCTGTTATATGGTATAGCTGTTCATGAGAAAAAGATTCTGGATAGACAGACGGGTCGACGACAATCATGTGCCAATAAAGGTTTCTTTATTCTTTTGAGATATGAAACCCTAGAAACACTTAAGCAATAAAAGGAAAGCTGGTTGTGACTCATATAAACATAGATTGGCCTTTTTTTTCAGTCAACGATTGATGCAAAATAAATGTGACAGCAGATATCTCAAAGGGGAAATGAGGGCCGAGTAAAACAGTGCTTTTATGGCACCTCAATAAATCTCGGTGACGTATCACTGTCTAATCAACGGATCTATCTCATAAATGTGCTGACTCTTTCTAATGAATAAAACGAAAGTATTATCGGTTACATTTCAAAATTTTGTTTGGGATCTGTTGCACCTGCTTGCACCACTCTCTGATAAGGTCTTGGTCCCTAATGTCTATATTACAGGGAATCCTGGAGGTCGAGAGAACTCAAATACAAATACAAATAACTTTATTTCGCTTGAAACATGGTACAGAAGATGGAGCACAAATAAAATTGGACAGTTCACACATTTCACCAGTAACTGGCATGCAAAATTTTACAAATCTTTTACAAGGAGTGGGACGCTACTACAGACTAAAGAAAAACTATGATTCCGCGTCTTGAAAATGAAAAATTTGGATGTGATAGATATTTGTCAAAGGCCTCTAAGCAGTGACTAGATTGAACTACCTATTTAAGCGTCGTGGGAGGCGGCTTTAAAGTGAAATAACGATTATGTTTATATTATATACCTTAAATCGTAATGTGCACTTTAAGAACGATTTTTCACTCCCGACGCTATGTTTTTTAGCGACTCGTGATGTAAGGGCAGTGCATTAGTGTAAAGGGTGGGTAACGCGCGGTTCCGGGCGAGCGGACGCACGATTTATAAAATGAGTTTGCGGTGCAACCGGGCCGTGATACCCCATTGGTTACGTCTCACTTCTTCGCTAGGGACACCATAGCACACTTAACTAGTTGTCGATATAGACAGATGAAAATGTTTTACGTCCCCGGGCCGTAAGTAGCGAAATTACCATTTCCTAGCCTAGAAGGCGTATAATTGTGAATACACCTCGGGCAGTGATAAAAAAGCCTCAGATCGCATGTTTATCGCCCTCGCGTTTGGCTCGTGCGACAAGTTCCTGCGATCTGAGACATTCTTTATTTCACCACCCGCGGAATATAATGTACATACTGTTAAGAGCGGATTCTATTATTTGCGAAAATAATATTAAAGCAGCCTTTTTGTCGACAATTACAAGGTATGCTTTCATGAGAGTTTTATACGTACACCCAGTTTCAAGTCAATCGGACTTTTGGAACAAGGCACGTACAAATTGAGTTGAAACATTCGATTACAATATTTGATGCCTAAAACAGAAATACTTTGTGATGATAAAATAAAAAGAGTCCATTCGAATTCATCAAACGTGTCGCAATATTGTCGTTATGGTCAACAATACACAACTAAAATGGAACCAATTTTTTGAAGTCTTTTAAAATCATCTTTTCATGGAGCAAATTGCTTAAACTATTTTTTTAAAGCCAAACTCTTTTATCGACAAGCCCATCCCTACGTCACGGGCATTTGTCTCGGCGCGTCACCATTTCCCTCGCCGCCATCAGCGGAAAGTTAAAAGCATTGAAAGACATATCGCGGCTTCTCGCAGGCTCCATTGTTCTCCGCCCTTTGTCCCGCCGAATGTTTTAATGTAATTGGCTTTGTGCCTTGTACGTTTTATCGTGTCGATGCATGCTTTTTGTTACGTTTAATAACATTAGTGGATTTTTGGTAATGGTTACGCCGGATTTGTAATTTGTTAATGTGTTTATTGATCACGTGATTCACTAGTGTTGTGAAAGAAAAATGCGACTGAATGTTTTTCTTTTTTTTAGATTAACACTGTCTGTTCTTAACATGAGCACATAAAGTAACCGAGTTCTTTAGGCTGGCAATGCATCTACAATCCTTTAGTGTTGAGGCTGTATATGGGTGGTGTTCACTTACCATCTGGTGCCCCACTTGCTTGTTTTTCTTGTATAAAACTATACTAACAGACTGAATAAATAATATATATTAAACCGCCCGTTTATCTCGTGTTATCATTTAGTTAAAATTACTATATCTGATAATCATCATCATCGTTATCTCCAGCCTATATACGTTTACATAGACTTTCAGTTGCTTCTCTTCCCGCGCAGATGGTAAAAGCCCATCGAGGGAATGGGCGAAAATCTTAGGAATCATGTTATAGGCGATGCAGCTATACGCCCTTAATCATGGTAAACGTGGCCTTAAAGTTTTGTTACCTTAGGCTTTGTCTACCCCGTGAGGGATTAATACGTGATATATGTATGTATGTATATACGTTTATCTGCTGAGCACGTTAAAAAGAAACCGATCGGTAAATTTTGAATAAACGGTGTCATTACAAATAGATGTAATAGTTGTTAATCATGAATACCAAAACCTAAAAAGGAATATTACTAAAAATCATCTTAATAAAAGCAATTCTAAAAGACCGGATAGTTAAGTAAGTCTAACACTCCACGGACGTAGCAGCTAGTCGTGTGTAATGAGATAGACGCGCCCCATCGCTCCGACTACCCGCGGCCCTGACTCCAGTAAGTGAGTTGGATATAAATTAGGGCATTGTCTGCGAATCTGGAGCGCTCGCAAGACTTTCTACGTCATTCTGCAACTGAAAATTAAACAAAAGCATAAAGGATTTCGTACGACACCGAAGGTGATCTCGTGTTCAAAATTGGGAGTTACATATTTGAATAAATTTCTTTATACATACACACACACACATACACAAATCACGTCTTTATCCCTTACGGGGTAGACAGAGCCTAAGGTAACGGGCCACATTTAGCAAGATTGTGGGCGTATAGGTGGAAAATGGAATCAAAATAGTGATGGGTTGCTAGCCTCATCGCCTATAACATGATTCCTATGATTTTCGCCCATTCCCTCGATGGGCTTTTACCAATTTCTTTATTAGTTGATATAAGAGGGGAATGACAAAAAAATTAAACTATGATAAAATCTAAAAGTTAACTCAATATTTATACAAAACTTATAGCTAAATAAATATACCTAACTATAAAAAGAAAACACCATCTAAAAGGCCCTCCTGCGGCATAGACTCCAAAACCCTGGCGGCATTACCTCTCTGTACAGCCAGAGAAATTCGCTGGGAGAGGTAAGCGCCAGCTCTGGGGTCTCCTGAGGTCTCTATCAGCCATTCTGTTTTGTGTAAAGTTCTAGAACTAAGTGTCCCAAAATTAATCCATAATATTTCAGCTAGTGGTTGGGATGGCTTTATTGACGCCTGTAAATGTGTTTCAGTTTTTGTTATTGTATTTGACAAATTCCTTACATTCCTCAAACTGGGCGAAAATCTTAGGAATCATGGTTATACGCGATGCGGTAACAACCCATCACCATTTTTATTCCCCTTTCAACCTATACGCCCACAATCATGCTAAACGTGGCCTTTAGGTCTCGTTACCTCAGCCTCTGTCTACCAAAGACAAAGACGTGATTTATGTATGTATGTATATATGTATTCCTTAAATTGTACTGCGTCAAAGGGGTGACATAATATTGAAAAACCCGTAATAATATTGTAAAGGTATAACACGCATCACGGAATGTCGAGGATCATGGTTCAATTCCCAGCCTTAGCTTTAATTCCGGATTTTTCTGTATTCTAATTTTCAGTGTCGTTTAGAAATAAAAATGAAAAACCTTAACAGAAATGTTCAGTCACACTAATCCAGCGACCTGTTGACATATTCCAAAATAATTCGAAGACACTGCGAATTCTACACATACCTAACTCCCCATTTTTTACACCACTTGAGATCGCCTTCGAAATCGTTGCGAAATTCTTTCAGAGTAAGATTGCTGATCTTGAATGAATCCCTTTTGTTTTCCTCTCTTTCTGTTCGAGTTTTCGTTTCTTTCCAACGCGTAGGGCGTCCCACTACACCTTCTTGTCACCCGAATACGGGATCAATCGGCAGAGCGATTCGGCACGCTTCGATAAAGAATAATGCAATACACTTATTGTAGGAGGAAAAAGCAGTTTTACAAATAAATTTCATGAGGAAACTGTAATACCTAGGAAATATAGAAACGGTTTACTAATAATCGAATGTTAAATTACCATAATCTGAACACAAATAACAATTTATAATTCGGTTTGTGGAGAACTGTAACTCATCATAATTACTTACCCAAGAAGGTCAGACAAGAGGCTTCTTGCTTATTAATCCATTTGAAGCTATATGAAATATTATCTGGTTAGATCACAACATAAAAATGTATACGTCGAAGAGAAATCGCAAGGCATGAATTTAAAGTTCACAACGTCACACCATTTCCGAAACATTAAACAGTAAATAAATCGTCTAGTATTATTTAACTTGCAACTTTTTGAAATCACTGCTACAGAAATCTGCCATAGTCACAATTTAACATTACCTGACTACAGCAAACTCCAAAAGTCGGATTATGTGCTTCTCTCTAAGTTTATATTTGGTAATAGTTACCTACCAGTAAATTATCTTTCCATCCCATAACAAAATGAATAACAACAGAACTGTTATCAGATAGCAGAATATGGGAGGAAAAAAGCAATTATTATTTAGCAAATGATTGCAGAATCGCGCTTTGAGTAAGGACAGAGGGAGCGTGGCAGCGGCACGCATCTGGCTAGTTTGATATCAGCTCCCGTGACGTCACCACCGCCGCTCTGCTCCGCGTAACTCACGAAACACCAAAGAAAGTGATAACACTTGAACACTTCCAACTAAAGTGCTGCACATTGTGATAACTTAAAACGCTGCTCACGCGAAGTGTTCTTCTATACAATTCGTATACAATTCGTTTAAAAGTACCGTCTTGTTCTGTATTTTCGGGTAAAGTGGTCCAGCCATAGATCCACAGGTTGTTACTAAGAAATATTTGCCCTCTTCGCTGCGGCGCTGTAGTTTGGACTTTCCGTGTTGGGGGAACGGTGCAAGTTGGTGTAAATTTAGCTGGTAACGTTAGCGTGTGGTATCACCTGTTGATTCCCCGAGAAATCCACCGGGACCATGTTCTGGCGATGGTTACTGTAAGTATTATTGTAGTAAGGAAATATATTTTCATTTGAATTTTTATATTACGGTTCTTCAGTTTCGGTAGGCCAAAGCAGGAGTTTGTAACTGTAACGTTTTTTCTATTATAATTAATGTATTTTAAGATCACAACCGTAATATGAAATCCGACGCAAACCACTTGATATTTAGACTTATATTATAGTGGGTAGTTACATGAAAGTGATGTTTAATAATAGACAAACTTAATACCTGTTAGGGTGAAGACATAGTAGTTGACCACCTTCACTAAAAAGTTATCTGTTGTGACTTGAAAATGAACCATTATTTTTTCACGGGCAATTTTCGTATCACAACGGAACTTTTTCAAGTCAGAGGTTTTGTATTGTTAACTACTCTAATATTAAGCCAACGTAGCAAGTGCTACGACAATGCTACAGCGGCGTAGCAACACACCATAATTCTGTACTAAGAAAGGAAAAGCGTTTATCTTAACAAACCGTTAGTAAATACTTAACTCATTAAAACAAAAGACTCGCTAAATGTAATTAACGTGATTATATGAATCGTCTGCGGGAGCCGTCACAAAAAGGGACGGGTCTACATTCATTTTTCTTTGTTAGAAAAAAGATTTTTCTCAATGCCGTCGCTGCTTGTTAAGCTACAGTTAGTCATAGTTAAGTTTTATGTCTTCACATGTCATCTCGGCCCTCGCCCCGTTCCCTAGGGCCCCAAGGGACAGCATTACGATGTCACAGGTATGCCAATATCTTTTTATGATTGAACTACTGTCTAGGGAGGGAACTAGATGATATTCCCTCTTGTTAGCTCTCGCTGGTTGGAATGGTGCTTCGACAGTTGTTTATGGCTTCCAAAACGACGTTTGTGTTATCATTTTGCATATGTGCTTCACAAACGAAGAAAAACGTTTTAGTTAAAATCAATCTATTGTTTTGCTCTCGTGACAAAGTTATCTTTGTCCTATCCTAAGTATATTTTTTTACCTAATATAAGATTTTTTTGTGTTTGAACCTCGGATATTTGAGCTGCTATATTTCATATAAATGAGGTACATTCGTCGAAAACCCATGTAAATAAGCGCTGGGAGGTCAACAGCTGACATTTTACAAAAAATGGAGTACAGCAAATAAGTCACTTAATTTCCATAGAAATAACAATAGCCATTCAAATTCAAATAAATGAAGCAATAACAATACCAGTTTACTTTTCAATCAAAAGATTCCACGAAAAATAATTGTGATAGCAGCTTCGGACTCCAATCAACGTACTGTTTAGAATTCCTTAATTAATTAAAGACCGTGACCTAATATCGGTAATAGATTGGCGTGAGGTCGGCAAGGCTCCTGGGGACCGCGACACGAATATTGAAATTGTACGTCTGTATTCCTTTGCCTCTATTGGATTTAAAAAAATACCCCCGGGAGTCCAGCAATTGACTGTGTCGGTCTATGCCTTGCTCTATTGAACTTTTGATTCTTTTGATTACTTTTGAGGTATATTTTTAAAATTATATTATACTAGCTGTTGCCCGCGACTTCGTCCGCGTGTGTTTTTGTGATACTTACGGCTTTTCTCGATATCAAAATTATTATTATTATGACTATTAACTTCGTCACGTGAACCACTGAAAGTGTGTACGAAACTATACTTTTAGAATTACGTTATGAAAATAATAATTTGTGACACGGAATCTTAAAAAAAAAACAGGTGTGAACTGGTTAATGACTCATCACATTTATTTATACCTTATTTTACAAAATAGTTTAATTTATAGTTTTGATTATAGTTTCTTTATTCAAAAAAGCTAAGTACAGTTTTAGTTACCTACATCACTATTCATTTCGCCGAACTATGACGCTTATTGGCGAATACTTGGCTCACTTTAACGATATTTGTACCCTGATTAATTAAAAAATATATATATATTCTAATCAAATAATCTATACATATAATAAAATCGTTGAGACCAAAAAATCTGTACATTGAAGATTGAAAAAAAAAAACCGACCAGGGTGACTTAAAATCGGTAACTGAACATATTAAAACCATTTTTAAAATTTTTGTTTGTTTGTTTGTTTGTTTGACTGAGCATCACGTAAAAACTACTGAACGGATATTGTTGAAATGTTCACAAATCTATTTCAATAAATTGAGAATAGGATATAGGCTACAGAAATTTTGGAATTTTTTGGAAAAAGGGGGTGAAAAGGGGGGTTAAAGTTTGTATGAAAAAATAAAATTAGATTGTTCTAGAATCATGAAACTCAGAATAAATACTAAGTAATAAAAATAAAGAAATACCTGTTTTAGCATTTTTTTTTAATCTCACCCAGAGGCGCAAAAAAGAGGGTTTTGTGTTTAAAATTAATTAACTTCATACACCTATACAATAAATACCAATGAAGTGTAACCTTTTAAAATTGCTAAATAATACTTCCAATTTAATACAGGTAAATATAATTTCTCAGTTTTCTTGAAATTTAATTTTTGAGGTGATTACGCACAAAATAGCGGAACTCAAAAAAATCAGCTTTCCTCGGTATAAGTAGTTGGTAATAGTTACAAACAAAATAATACTACGGAGAAAATAGATAGATACGAATGTACATAAGACATAAAGCTGGAAAACTGTGTCAATAGTGAAAAAACATTAATAAAATAATTACATGCTGTACAGGTATTTTTCAACGCAGACATTTTCGTCAAACCTAAATCAACCTAAATTGGCGTCCTAAATTGTGTTCTTTACCTAACACCTAAAGTTCAATATGCAATACCGTTACTTTGTTTTTATTTATGTGCTATTATTCACAACGCATTCGGTTTTTGAACGCACTCTTATTTGAAAACCTGATATATTATGAGGGCGGCGTGAAACGCTTGGCTGTATGCTCTTAATATCTTTGCCTAAAAAAATCAAAATCAAAAGGCGCGTTTACGTCTGCGCTACGAACATGTCAGAATTTTACTGTGAAAAAAGGTTGTGCTTTTAGTATGAATCTGACAGCGAGCGAACCTTAACTGAATCGCATTACGACGTCATGGTATAAGGCCTCTGTAGGTAATTAATTTGTAGATAAAGATAATAAGTGTTAATAATCTGTAGCTACCTACTTAAACCAAGAAAATAAATAAAAAAACTTCTGCTAGAAAAAATTGAGTCGCAAAATATTAATTAAAACGGATTAGTAAATGAATTGTTAGTCGTAAGGTAAAAACAGGTAAACATTTATGTACCTATTATTTGATTAGAAAATATTTATTTTTTTAAATTAATCAGGGTACAAATATCGTTAAAGTGAGCGCAGTATTCGCCAATAAGCCTCATAGTTCGGCGAAATTAATAGTGATTGTAGGTAACTAAAACTGTACTTAGCTTTTTTTGAATAAAGAAACTATAAACAAAACTATAAATTAAACTATTTTGTAAAATAAGGTATAAATAAATGTGATGAGTCATTAACCAGTTCACACCTGTTTTTTTTTCAAGATTCCGTGTCACAAATTATTATTTTCATGACGTAATTCTAAAAGTATAGTTTCGTACACACTTTCAGTGGTTCACGTGACGAAGTTAATAGTCATAATAATAATAATTTTGATATCGAGAAAAGCCGTAAGTATCACAAAAACACACGCGGACGAAGTCGCGGGCAACAGCTAGTAGGTACATAAATGTTTACCTGTTTTTACCTTACGACTAACAATTCATTTACTAATCCGTTTTAATTAATCTTTTGCGACTCAATTTTTTCTAGCAGAAGTTTTTTTATTTATTTTCTCGGTTTAAGTAGGTAGCTACAGATTATTAACACTTATTATCTTGATCTACAAATTAATTACCTACAGAGGCCTTACCATGACGTCGTAATGCGATTCAGTTAAGGTTCGCTCGCTGTCAGATTCATACTAAAAGCACAAACTTTTTTCACAATAAAATTCTGACATGTTCGTAGCGCAGACGTAAACGCGCCTTTTGATTTTGTTTTATTTAGGCAAAGATATTAAGAGCATACAGCCAAGCGTTTCACACCGCCCTCATAATATATCAGGTTTTCAAATAAGAGTGCGTTCAAAAACCGAACGCGTCGTGAATAATAGCACATAAATAAAAACAAAGTAACGGTATGGCATATTGAACTTTAGGTGTTAGGTAAAGAACACAATTTAGGACGCCAATTTACGTTGATTTAGGTTTGACGAAAATGTCTTCGTTGAAAAATACCTGTACAGCATGTAATTATTTTATTAATGTTTTTTCACCATTGACACAGTTTTCCGGCTTTATGTCTTATGTACATTCGTATCTATGTATTTTCTCCGTAGTATTATTTTGTTTGTAATTATTACCAACTACCTATATCGAGGAAAGCTGATTTTCTTGAGTTCCGCTATTTTGTGCGTAATCACCTCAAAAATTAAATTTCAAGAAAACTGAGAAATTATATTTACCTGTATTAAATTGGAAGTATTATTTAGCAATTTTAAAAGGTTACACTTCATTGGTTTTTATTGTATAGGTGTATGAAGTTAATTAATTTTAAACACAAAACCCTCTTTTTTGCGCCTCTGGGTGAGATTTAAAAAAAATGCTAAAACAGGTATTTCCTTATTTTTATTACTTAGTATTTATTCTGAGTTTCATGATTGTAAAACAATCTAATTTTATTTTTTCATACAAACTTTAACCCCCCTTTTCACCCCCTTTTTCCAAAAAATTCCAAAATTTCTGTAGCCTATATCCTATTCTGAATTTATTGAAATAGATTTGTGAACATTTCAACAATATCCGTTCAGTAGTTTTTACGTGATGCTCAGTCAAACAAACAAACAAACAAACAAACAAAAAATTTAAAAATTGTTTTATTATGTTCAGTTACCGATTTAAAGTCACCCTGGTCGGTTTTTTTTTTTTAATCTTCAATGTACAGATTTTTTGGTCTCAACGATTTTATTATATGTATAGATTGTTGTGTGGATTTCAAATATTAGTTTTTGGCAGCTTTTGCCGATGGCTTCGCTCGCGTGAATGATGAGTGTTTCATTTCATCAAATGGGGATAAACAATTACTTACGTGTTATTCTAGACAATCAGTTTTATACCAAATTTCATACAAATACGTTCGGCCGTTTTAACGTAAACGAGTACCTAACAAACACACACTTTCAAATTGTTTGATAGTAAGGTAGTTTTGAAGTCAATGATATTAAAATTTAAAACTACTATCAGTTGCGAATGTTCTCATAAATTATTCGTAATTTGACCTTCCGAACTGCTAATTAATAACTTAACACGAATCACTTTATCTCGATCAAGTCTTAACCCAGCTCATACGTCTAAAATTCATCCTGTTCAGTACTAAGCCAGCGAGCGCACCAGGCGCTATTACTTCGCTACCCGAGTTGCGATTCTCACCCCTTCGGTTTAATTCACTTTATCCACGTAAAGCATCCGTCTACACTTAAGCCGGGATATTTGCGTAATTGATATTTACAACTAACCTGTATTCGCGGGGCTCTTCCCGGGATTAAGCGGGGATTTGTTTGGATTTTCCTTTTTAGCGAATTCACTCCAATTTATTTACAGCCAGCTATAACGCTTAAAGTTCGTATTGGAGATGTTCTGGGCTCAGACTGCATCTTAGATGAGTAATAAAACACGAAAGCCTGAAACGATTCAGTCTACCCGAGAACAAACAAAATCCTAATAACAGAAGTGTAACTACCAGATACCGTTGCATCTGAATGGGAAAGTAAATTGCGATCGAAGCCGCTAATAGCATAGCTAATAAACAGGAAAGAAACGTAATTGATTTAGAAATAAAAATGAAGAAACAAAACAATGAGTGAACGTGAGTTTTGCTGCTCCCGACAGATTACGCGGGAGAGTAAGAATCTACGAAACAAATATCATCGCAAATACAACGCCCGCACTGTTTGCCTACCATTTTTATTATATTTGTCAAACTCGCCTCGCTACGCTAGAAAATAAAATATTTGGAATAGAAATATCAGTCGAAAGCACGTTCGCTGAAACCTTCACTCATTTGAAAACGACAGGGGTTTAAGTGAAAAATCGATGAGATTGCCTGTTTTTAGAGCAAGACTTCCCCATTGATTCGGGAGATATCCACCAACGGCCATAAAATAAATCTGGCCATAAATAAAGGCGCGGGAGACGCTAACAAGCGTCTCGGGTTCACCAAGTGATATTTCTTGGCCCGCTTCGCCATTTTTGTCATAACTCTATTATGTTCGCGAGTGTCGAAACGCGAGATCGTTCCGCTGATTTATTTATGGGCTTTTCTTTATTCATTTACACCCGCGTTCTTCGCTGCTTTGATGCAGTTTAGTACTGTGAAAATAAAGCATGTAAAGGTAGTCTAATTAACTCATTTGGTAATGTAATTTCGGATTTTTTTTTATCAAAAAGTTGTGATGTTAATGACATCATGATTTGTTGACTATTCATAATCATAAGTAATATCAAAATAAAAACTGACATGCATGTTAGCGAACATGACCGATGGGATGAGTCAGTAGTGAATCCAAGTAATTTATTCTCATGTTTGTCTGTGAGTTGTACCTACTCAAACTGTCAATCATTGACGGGTATTATCTACAAACAAACTAGCTGTCCTGCAGCTGTACTGTTTCCATTTTTACCAGTGATGTTACTAAAGACGTATGCTCTTAAAATATTAAAATTGTGAATAGCAAAGGATAATCTTGATTTAAGAACTGTGCCCGTAAAGCATCTGTTTTATTACATGTTTTATTCACCAACCCGGCGGTTTCGCGGCGATCGACGCGAATCCACCGTCCTTACGAGTATCTATCCAAGTAAACTGCAATTAGGTCAATCTATTTCAAGCTAAGGGTCACGCAAATAATAAACACTGATTGTTTTACCAACCAGCTAACATTGGCCTTGAAAAATATCGTTTAGTATCAACTTATAATTTATTCTCGATTCTGAAATATACAACAGGCAATTCAAATTCATTTTTTTTTATCTACACGCATATTATTAATACTCTATAACGCGTTTAGCAATCGTACGTTACGAGCGTGTCATTAGAGACGTCATAATGATACACAAATAAATATAGTTTCTTCCGTCTCCGAACCCATCTTACAGTAGTACTTATGCGTCTAGAACTACCCATGTCACTCTCCAAAGACCCCCATTATTTGCATAGGCTACTGTTAAATACCGGTCATTTTATTTTCCTGGCAAATTTTGCAGCTTGATGACATTTTTATTTTATGCTCTGTCGTCATTGTTCATTCCTACGATGTGTATAAAACAAGCTAACTCAAAAATTGTATAAGAAATCCTAGTCAATATCATGAAATCTTGTTATATGGATATGTGGGACACCCGAGTCGTGAACAACAAAGCTAACTCTATATCCGGCTCATTACGGCTGCGTAAGTTATGGGAGCTAGTTAACAAGACCCTCTACACAGCTATATAGCGCTAATAAACTTGGGTGAACCACGTGCTCGAGCGTTTTTCAAAAGTCTACATGAACGTTTTTTTCCAGAATTTAACTCGTCACGGAATGACGAGGATCCGGGTTTGATTCCCGGCCATAGCTTTACTTTTTGGATTTGTCTGTGTTCTAATTTTCAGTGACATTTAGAAATTTAATTTCTAACCGTAAAACCGTAAAAGTAAACATAAAAATCAAGAAATAAAAATTCTTGATTATTTTATAGTACCTATCGTTTGGAAAACAGCGCCTTCTCTCGTCCCTGGTGAGCAGTAGATGTTCCACGGGAGTTTGTAATTGTGCCGTACAGACACATCATTCAAACAAATGACGCATCATTCAAATAAATCGCATAGTAACAAGATCACGTGACAGCTAGTAACAGGTAGAGAAAAAATACCGGGTAGACAGAGCCAGAAGTAACAAGACCTAAAATAATGATTTTTAGGTTGAATAGCTTTAAATAATACAACACAAATTAGTTGGAAATTAGTTCATCAAACTTAACGAAATGATGAACCGATTCACGTTAACGCTGTCTCAGCCTAAATATAAAGCAGACATAGTTCTGCGAGTGGCCAAGTGAGGCCGTTAAGCTATGCCTCGGCGCTTACATAATGTGTGTAGTTCAACTTGAGTTTGGTTACACTTGTAGGATACGTTAAAATTTAAAAGTGTGAGGCATAAACTTAACCTACTAACCGAATTTCTTTATAATTTTAACATCTATAACGTAACATGCACTGTAGCTTTTGATTCAGATAATAGCTCTAAAAGGAAAAACGGCTTTACATTTATTTTTATTTGGGTATCGCGCCTCATCTAAATATCGGGTGCATTTGCGATCGCCGATCGCGGAGGGAGGTCGGGAAACAAATTTAACCGACAATTGTAAATCAATTAGAGAGGGTGGTCTTAGGGGTGTAATATAGCTAACCCCCGCCGCGCATCGAACGGGGCCGGACTCGAACAAAAATATATTCATATTTTTTCTTCACTTTTTAAACATTTATTTTGCTTTGTCACATTGTAACTTATACAAATAGGTATTCAAATTTTTACCTATTTTGTTTCGACACAATTTTTTTAATGAGTTTCAATTAGATGTATTGACGTATGCGGGGCATATTTCTTAAGTTATTCATAACAATAACAATAGCTACTTGACCTTTTGATTAATTAATTAATGAAGACGCCGCGTTCCTCCCTGGGCTTTATAGGTATTCATAGTGGGGTCTGTTCAAGTGCATATTGTACGCAATACCTCCCCCGGCTCTTCACGTCTCTCCCAGGAGCTCTGTCTTGGGTTAGCCGACGCAACCTCGGCGTTTTATTTGGTCTTATACGGGGATGAGCCTGGAAGTGTGCTTGATGATATGCAGATATTACAGTTTTAAAATGCAATTGAAAATAAACGCGTATTTTTGTAAGTTGGCGGGTTAATTGGTATGGTATAGTACTCTTTGTTGCACGTAACAAAAAATACACATATACAATAATGACAGAGAATAGAATAACGAACTTATCACTAGAAAGTGATCTATTCCAGCTAACCTGATTTAAGAGAGGAAACTTAATCAAGATAGGTAAACAGTCGTAAAAATTATGTTCGGAGAAATAGTAAGAAAGTATTTAGTAAAACTTACACTAGAGGCTCTGATCATGGATTGTCATGACACATCAGATAAGGTGTTTGAGACAACTTGGCTTTACCAATCTTTATTTAATACTAGCTGTTGCCCGCAACTTCGTCTGCATACAATTCGTTTATCGCTATCCCGCAGGAATCACGCAATTTTCCGGGATAAAAAGTAGCCTATGTGTTATTCCAGACTAAATATAATATATTAATCTATCTATGTTCCAAATTTCATTCAGATCTGTCCAGCTGTTCTGGCGTGAAAGAGTAACAAATATCCAAACATCCATACTCACAAACTTTCACATTTATAATATTAGTAGGATTTTGATTTAATTAAAGAAATAAATCTGTTTGACGTAATTATCTAGCTTTTCTTTCGAACCGATTTAGACACGTCCTGGTTTAAATAACGTAGAGTCGACCACATGAGTCAATTTATTTTTGGCATCTGAAATTAAATTATCAGCCCAATAAAATATTTTATATGGCATAGAGTTAATGTAATGTGACAACGACAAAGGGAAATTGTGAGAAAGATCCTCACTTGGTATTGGTACCTTGGTAATATACTATTATTCTCTGCAACTTACTTCTGAGTACAAGAACTTTCTCGGAGTGCGAGCTTCGAGTACCCAGAATTGTGTGGAAGCATACCCAGAGTGGCTCTATTAACGAAGTTAGACGCGGCTAACTAGAAGTTGGGCTGCGTGGGCTTGCCCAATAATAGTTCCCCTGTTATCCATACATACATCCATACATACTCTTCCATATAAAAGGACGTAACTGCCTTCAGTTTCCTAAGGAGATACAGTCTTGTGTAAATTGACGAGTAAAACTAATAGGTTTTTCATACAACTTCACATTTTTTAAATCAGAAATGGCAAACGAGCAAGTGGGCTACCTGATAGTAAGTGAGCACCACCCATGGACACCCGCAACAACATGGAAAGTGCTTTATTTGTTTACTCGTAAACTCGACGTTATTGAATCCAAACCTGCCAACAAGGGTAACGTGAGAAAAAGATAAGCTTTAAGTATTAATATATTTATTGTACTAGCTGTTGCCCGGTTGTCCTCTGCATAGAATTCGTTTATCGCTATCCCACAGGAATTACGCAACTTTCCGGCATAAAAAGTAACCTATGTGTTATTCCAGACTATAATCTATCTATGTTCTAAATTTCATCCAGATCTGTCCAGCCGTTCTGGCGTGAAAGAGTAACAAACATACATCCATCCATCCATACTTACAAACTTTCGCGTTTATAATCTTAGTAGGATAGGATTCTGTTTAAATTCCTAGCTTTTGCTTGGTAAGTACTAAAAACGTTTTAAAATGAACTCTGCAGAATGCTTACATTTAGCATAATTGAGGGCGTGTAGGTGAAAAGGAAAATCAAAATAGTTTATGTCATTGTATAAAGCTTCCGGAGCCCCATTTATGAATTCCAAAACGCAACCTATAAATACAGGTTGCAGACAAAGTGAAATAACTAAATGACTGTATCCATCAACGGGGTGTTCACAAAACAGTAATTACGCGATTTGAGTTCGTCGCATAATCACAGGGCGGCGCGCGGGGCATTAGGGGAGATGTAGAGCAGTTTTAAACTTTCCTAACATTCAGTTGACATGTTTTAGCGACATAATAAAGTGTAGTTTTTGTTTTTTAACCCCCAACGTAAAAAGAGGGGCGTTGTACACACAGCAAAGCTATTCGGTAAGCAGGATAGATACGGCGCGAGCGTGCGTAGGTGCTTACCTGATTATATTGCCGTGTGTACATGAGACGCGAGTATACCTTCACTGAGTCGACGAGGCGGGTCACCCTGAAAGCACAAAATAGGTACAGAAGTCAAACTACATACAAAGTGCGCTCGAGCGACGCACACATAGACACTGCTCACCGACACGATATCTGGGACCGGTTCGGACCAGTTCGAACCAAAGAGAGCGCGAGTGCCATCCGCTTGAGACGCGTCTGTGAACTTTTTACGTTTAACGTCGATGTCTCTCGCTCTATAGTAGCTCTCAAACGGATGGATTTCGATGCGGTTTTATTTCTTGCGGTTCTTAGTCATTTTTGGTTAAAAACGTTCCAGAAGTTTGAAGAGTATCAACTCTTTTCATAAAATTGAATTATTTTTTCATTTAGGTACGTGTGATTTCTCGATTAATAGGGTTTTTTTTAAAATTTAATTGGCCGAATTGTGACAACTTTGTGGTATTTTAGGTCATGTCCAACTGGATTTAAAACTCACTAAGATGTATAATTATTATATATGCAATGACAGTAGCGAGTAGTACTTCCATGCTGGTCTGGGAGCAAAGGAAAAACATAGAATGTACCAGTTGCTTCTCGTCCCGCGCAGATGGTAAAAGCCCATCGAGGGAACAGGTGAAATTCTCAGGAATCATGTTATAGGATATGCGGCTAGCAACCCATCACTATTCTGATTCCTGCCACCTATAAGACTACAAACATGCTAAACGTCGCCTTTAGGTTCTGTTACCTCAGGCTCTGTCTACCCCGTAAGGGATAGAGACGTGATTTGTGTATGTATGTATGTATAGTAGCGACAAATGTTAATGTAAGTAATGCTCGGTTCTTGTAGAATTTGATCAGAACTTCCTAGCTTTATGTGATAACTTTTAACAAATACTGAGTAATAAATCATTTCCATCCAGTAATCATACGGAGTAATAATTAGCGTCAAATCCCCTGACGCGACTGTTGACGGGTACCATCTCAGATAAACGCATTAGTGGGCTCGGGGCTGGCACAAAGAGCGGTGACAGCTAGGGCCGGGGGGCGCTAGCAAACGCTAGTAACACTGGTTGGACAGCCCTAGCTAGTGCTAAGGTGCAAATGTGAAACGTCATACGTGGTGTATATGTGTCACTCCTGTGGTGATATCGTAGGGAAGCTCCTCATTATTTTACTGTTTCGATTGAATTTTACGTTTTAGCTGTCAGTTTAATGACACTTCTAGTATGGATGTGACAGCGCCCGATCCAACTTTGGTTCCGAATTAAATCGCATTAAGACGTCATGGTAAAGCCCATGTATTTGTATTCAAAGAACCTTCCGTAGTAAATTAACTTATAAATTTTATAATAGAATTTGTCATTTATAATTTCTTGTGGTTTGGTTCATACGTATGCTCATTATTGTTGTATACGACATAAAATTTTTCTTTCTTTTAAATATTTTATTTTATTTAAATTTATTTATTTGATTGTTTCATCTCATTTTCATTTCATTTTTCATTTTCTAATCAACCGTTCAAAAGTATACCGATAAAAAAATCTTAAAGTTTCTTAAAGTTTTTTCTGTTTTGGTTGTTATATGTGGTGTTCAATAAAGAGTTATTGTATTGTAAAGTTGCTTTAAAAGCTGTTTTCAGTCGTAGTGAAGTGGAGTAAGAGCAATAAATCTCTAAAAAGTACAAAACAAAGTCGCCCCACGCTGGCTGTATGTATGCACGCTGTTAGATCTAGTAAGGGCATTATCTTTGTGTGATCAGCACGAACATTATTTTCCGACTCATAGATGGTTCTATCTATTTAGGAATGTATTTATCTATGTAAGTGTATATCGTTTACTAGTACCATAACATAAGCTTTCCTAGAGCTACTCACTTTGGCACCAGGTCAGTTTGTGTGAATTGTACTCTGATATTCTTGTTCATTCGAGAAAAAGTTTTATATAATTTGTGCAGTTGGGGCGTGTCTCTAGTTGATTATCATATGTATTTTAAAAATATATAAATTTAGGTACGATGTCTAATATTAACAAGAAAATGTGTTAGGGATCAAAAAACATTGTCCTGCTACCGTTTTGGCGTAGGGTTGGCACCCGCCGCGTCCTTTCCACTTGGTTATGCCTTTTATGTCGACGATTCATTACCGCGCGATGGGGGACGCGAACAGATAGTCACATTTATTACTTTTGTCAGCGGAAAAATGAATTTACACATCGATGATCCATTTAGAAAGATATAGTATAATTGGAAAGAAGTTAAGAAGCTTTGTTGGTATACCGTTTATACTTAGCGATGGTGTATTTTTTTTTAATTTCAATCACAGTGGACTTAGTAAAAAGGTCTAGGTACTGCACCAGTTTTCTAAAATTTGAATTGGGGACCTGACGGCTTAATTCACATTTAAATCGATATTTTGTTCAGTGTAAAATTATTTATAATACCTTTAATAAACTCTAGCAAATATCAGGCCACCTTAAAAACGAATATGACTGACCCCTAACTGTTTAAAGTGCCCCACGAAGCCGTAGATAGGGATTTATCTTTAACAAAATTACGGAGCCTCTATTCTACGAAGTCTAAGTGATATAGCTAAATGACAATCAGACTTTGTGACTCACTCATACAAAATGCAAAACACTGGAACCAATACCACACGATAACGTATTAAGTACTTATTCGATTCAGGATTTACTTTGTGGAGGTCTATATTAAAGTGTGAGGTGTGGGTGAAGTTCCCAATCTGCATTGGGCCTGCATGGGGACTATAGCCCAAGCCCTCTCATAATGAGAGGAGGTCTGTGTCCAGCACAATGTATAAAGACTGGAGATGATGATTTAGTTTACTAAGACGGGCTTACTAGCCGTCTGTTTCTTACTGTTCATTCTAGAAAGAGACGGGAATCGCGCTCTCGTGCTAGCCATGCAGAAGCAATTATACATATACACAAATAACGTGTTTATCATTTACGGGGTAGACAGAGCCTAACAAGACCTAAAGGTCACATTTAGCATGTTTGTGGGGGTTATAGGTGGAAAGGTGAATCAAAATGGTAATGGGATAGCCGCATCGCTTATAACATGATTCCTAAGATTTTCACCCGTTCCCTCGAATTCATGCAGAAGCAATGTCCTTGCAATCGCTTTAGCACGCTTTGAATAAGGCCCAGGTCTGTCGTAGTCAGTGTCGCAGCTATTAGTTTGCAAACAATGAGTCGACGCGATGGCTCTGCTAATCCAATCACGGGGCTTGATGGCCCTCCACAACTCGTACGAGCCCATTTGTTACATTATTCGTATGTGACTGAAAGGCTATACCTGCCGCTTTTGAATACCTTCATTAAATGTCATGTATGACTAGCAGAGACTTTATACATCTCTACTATAGATTTATATAATTTAAGGCTAGGGGACCTTACAGATCCATTTTATAAGTGTATTTAATTTAAGTAGATTTTTTTTATATGAATAGGAAGGCAAACGAGCAAGTGGGTCACCTGATGGTAAGTGATCACCACTGCCCATAGACACCCGCAACCCCGGAGGGATTGCACATGCGTTGCCAACCTAGAGGACTAAGATTAAATGCCTCTTGTGCCCGTAATTTCCCCGGCTGTCTTACTCTCCACACCGGAACACAGCAGTGCAAGCACTGCTACTTAGCGGCAGGATTAGCGAGTAAGATGGTGGTAGCGATCCGGACGGACCTTGCACAAGGCCCTACCACCCGCAAGTATTCAACTTTACGTATTCAACTGTATTTTATTTTGAAAAAATGACTTTCTGCCAAGTTTCTTGCGGCGTATTCTTCTTGGCAATGATGGTCTTTCCGAATGCGCTGGTAGTTTCAAAAAGACATGTAAAAGAGCCCTTGGCAGCCAATTTGAAAAAATAAACTTTTCATTTTTATTTTCATGGCGAAACTTTCGTTTAAATTTTAGAATACTTCGACATTTAGCTTTATAGACCGTCCGCTTAAATGAGTGCCGCGGCGATTCAGTTTAGGTTCGCTCGCTGTCAGATCCATACTAAAAAAGACAGCTCAAACCTGAACTGCCCCAAAGTAAGGCCTCAGAGTAGGTAGGTAGGTAGTAGGTACTTAATGCGTTTAAAGCTTCCGTCACCGTCCGTTTCGCTTGCTATACCAAATACACTGACCATTGAAGAAAATAACTGAAAAATGCAATTTCCTATATGATTGTAAACTTTCTTGTTGTTTTAGGCAACGTAGGCGCTGCACTCGATTTTCGCATAAACTCGTTAGAGGAAGCACACGCTCGACGCTCGCATTTTAATTTAATTTCCACCTGCGATCGTCACAGCCGTTTAACTACGGATAACTACTTTTTAATCGTGTTTTACATCTACTCAAAAAATATAAAATGTACCAGTTGCTCCTCTTCCCATTCCCTTCACTATTATGATTCCCTTTTCCACCTATACGCCCATGGAAAGCGGAAGCCCATGGATAGTGGATTGCTAACTGCATCGCCTATAACATGATTCCTACGATTTTCACCCATTCCCTCGATGAGCTGTTACAATCTGCGCGCGAAGACAAGCAACTGGCACATTCTATGCTTTTTCTTTACTCCCAAACCAGCATGGAAGGTAAAAACCAACAGAAAAAGACTGCTTATTGCTATTTACCTGCGGACTAAGTAATTGTGAGTGGTTTTTTTGTTTCAGGAACAGTCAATATGAAAACTTTCATGTGGACCAGAAGGGCTACGATCAGATGTACGATGGCGAAGACCTGGAAACACCACCATCACCTGATAGGCCCCCGCCCCGGCACATAGGTACCTATCAAAAATTACACGTTTTATTTGTTCTGATTTGAGGTACTGCTTGCAATGTACCTGGTGGGTGACTGTTTCCTATGAGCCTATGACTATGGCCACTCAAGCAGAAAAATTATGGTATACCTACCTAATGGGTTTGGGCCGACTTATCCACATTTTTTTTACATTGACCTATGAAGATTTCTAACGGTAAAACCGTAATAGTAAAACATAAAAAATCAAGAAGTAAAAATTCTTGATTCATTTGATAGTTAAATATCATTTGAAAAAACAGCGCCTTCTCTCGTCTCTGGTGAGCACTAGATGTTTCACGGGAGTTTGTAATTGTGTCGTACCGAGACGTAGTAACAAGGTCACGTGACAGCTAGTAACAGATTGAAAAATTCGAAGGCTTACCCTTATGAAGTTATAATAATATCATATAATTCGACACAAAGTGGACGAATACAAAAGAAAATAGATCACAGTGACAGTAATGTAACCTTTATTACAGCCAGTTACTTATATCTGCCTCTTGAAGTGTTGTAACTGACAATTTATTCAGTTATTGTAAATTACAACCAAGTTTTTGTGTTGTATTCAAATTATGATATGTAAGTCGCTAGAATGATTGGTTCATCTATACTAATATTATAAAGAGGAAAGATTTATTTTGTACCTATTTTTGTATGTTTGTAATGAATAGGCTCAAAAAGTACTGGGCCGATCTGGATGAAATTTGGAACATAGATAGATTATAGTCTGGAATAACACATAGGCTACTTTTTATCCCGGAAAATTGCGTGATTCCCGCGGGATAGCGATAAACGAATTCTATGCAAACGAAGTTGCGGGCAACGGCTAGTAAATGATAAATTGGGATTTTTTTATCTTGCACTGGGTTGGGAGACTCAGAAATGTAGCTTATTAAATTTCGTTTCAAAATTGTACCAGGAGAACCACTTTGCCTTCTGTCCTGAATAAAAAAAAAAAAAAAAAAAGAGCGTAGAGTTGAGTAGCGGAGTAGCAAGGTAAAAATTTTTTGTTCATTGAAATGGACCTCCGCAAAGTAACGCCTGATTCAATTCCATAGAATGCTCATTCTGTGTTGTTTTGCACAGACAAGTACATCCGCGCAGAGCTGCCATGCCTGACCGCGCGCTACACCGTGGCGCTGCTGGCGTGCTTCGGCTTCAGCATCATGTTCGGCATGCGGTGCAACATGAGCATGGCGAAACTCAAGATGACAGAGAAGCATAAAGTGCGTTATGCGTGACGTGACCATACGTCTCGCTTTGGGCAGGACAGTCCCGCTTTCAGGCAGTCTGTCCCGGTGTCCCCTGCGAGACCGACATAGCACAGTATATATATAAGCTAAAGCAGTAAGGAACCTACGAACAAGTCGGTTGAAACGAAACACGCACCTCGTCCACTCCGCTCAGGCTCAGGTCCGCTTAGGGGCCGTGATGTAAAGCGCGCGCCTGTGTGCGTGTTTCGTTTCAACCGATTTGTTCGTAGGTTCCTTACTGCTTTAGCTTATATATATACTGTGGACATAGTCCCGCTTTTGCAAACAGACCATCATTTTTAAATGTACTTTGGCCGCTCGAAATGCATGGTTCAGCGCAGATATTTTGAAAAAATTGAGTACAAAAATACGACTTAGAAGTCACGCCACTACTGGAGCTTAGTAAGCCGTGCCTACTTAACTATTTTGTGTTATTCTATTTTTTATAAGAAAAAGCTTGTAAAACACAAAAAAAAAATATCATATAATTCCGCACACGTCCTGCTCTGGCAAGAAAAATAAATGGTCACGTTAGTTATGCGGAAACTCTTACAAACTGGTTTTAAGTCTTAGCCACATGATTCTCACAGATGGCGAGACAAAACTACATAGCTAACTGACATACAGATTTATATACGGACACTACGGACAGTCAATGAATCTATGTTTTGGACTTTTAACAATGGGAAAATTACCTGTGTTTTTTTAGTTGGATTTTTTTTTTTTTTTATTTATATAGATTCTGTTTATTTTCGTATTGGGTGGGTTGGGTAGCAATTTAAGTCGTGTTCCCACTCCCTGTGTGAGTCATTTTTTAAATTTTAGTGAATTCGGTTCTGATAAAAAAGACATTGTGCGCTTTTGCCATCCGATCTTTGCAAAAAATATCGTTATAGAAAAAAAAACAAAATTGAGTACTTGAATGACTGGCCTGTGCTAAAGCAGGACTCTGAACCAATTAAGTTTAATTAGTTTCTTACCGTCACTAAGTACCTACTTACCGTTTTTTTTTAAACATAAACATTGTCAACAGACCCCTTCAGGATTCAAAGAAGACACGCCATTCAACTGGACCGTGGAAGTGGAGTCCTCAATAGATTCCTCGTACTTCTTCGGGTACCTAATAACGCAGGTGCCAGGCGGTTTCCTGGCATCCATGTACCCTGCCAACAGGATATTTGGAGCCGCCATTGTTGCTTCTGCGATCTTTAATGTTGCTATCCCTGGAGCCATGACTATGGGGCCGACAGCGGTCGTGTTTTTGAAGGTCGCCCAAGGATTTGTTGAGGTAAGTTACATGTATTTAATACACAATGGAACCTTGATTAAAATCTAGACTGACTGTAGCGACCCTAGCGCCACCTAGTTGGCCTCTACATAACTACTACGACGCACGAGTAGCTAGCGCCAGTTCTAATGACAGCTGTCACATCGTTCTACATGCCGCTTACGAAGTTTCTCAATGCGGCTGCATAAATACAACTTTCAACTCTCCTCCTTCGGACTTCGGTCCCCAGGCATAACATCTGCCTGGAGAGAGATCTCTCTATTGTGGCACTCTCCACACTGACTTTAACATATTTAATCAAAGAAATACAAGATGATGCAACTTAATGTATCTGAAGTGAATGTGTGGTCTACAAAAATAATCAAAATATAGTAAAGCTCCTAGAGTAGACGCAAGAGCAATGTTGCACCAATTCACTGCACTTGCTAGAGTTTCTCACTAGGCTTGCGCCGTAACATGATACACACACATTCATACATTACGGGGTAGACAGAGCCTAGGGTGGCAAAACCTACAGGCCACGCTTAGCAAGATTGTGGGTGTACAGGTCGAAAAAGGAATCAAAATAGTGTTGGGTTGCTAGCCGCATCACCTATAACATGATTCCTATGATATTCGCCCATTCCCTCGATGTGCTTTTAACATGATTATATATAGTTGTAATAAAAATGCGTTTTTCTATTATAAAACGGGATCACAGTAATCCTTCGGTTGACAATTAATAGTATTGTCTACTTCGTTTCATCCACAATTTCGAATTAATTTCATTCTTTCAAACGATATAAGGGTGAGGATAGAAAATAATGGTGAAAACGATCGTAAACGGTTTTTACGTCGTTCGCTTAAAAAAATGAGATTATTAGGTTTGCATTTCAAAATGTTACGTTTATTATTACTACGATTATTACGAGTGCAATATTTTATAGTCTTTGTGACCTGTGGACCAAGAAACAAAATAATAATGAAGCAGCAAACTTTCCAATTATAAACCTTCTTACAATCTTCGCTAATGAAAAAATGAAAAATGAAAATGAAATTATTTATTTCAGACAAGACAATCAATTGAGTGATCCTTATCCATATAATGTAATGTTTAATGTTAGTAACAATATATTCAAGTTATTAAAATTTAAGTTATTAGTAAAAAATGAAATGCTCGTTGGATTTGACATGCACGGACATCCAATGAGCGATAATAGGACTATCGGTCCTAGCTGCCACCATCAGGAACATAACAATTACGTAGATAAAAATAGACCGGGTATTAGAAGAAAAATATGTCCCGCTACAACGTGTTACAATTCACATTCCAAATGTGTCACAGACCCTTTGGATCGGAACGCAAGGGTGTAAAATTGTAAATGAACGTGTAACAAGTATATCCGTCATACGTTAAAATTTTGAACATTTGGCAATCGGGCAGAGCGTGACGACTCATGATGAGGCCTATTACGAGAGCTTCGGATTTCAACGCCGGTCATGTCGATTGTACGACTCGTCACGTTTGGATTTAGCTCCCCTTCCTTTTGTAATGCAGACAAACAACATTTTGCATATTATGTCTTTTCTATAACTACATGTTTCACATTATACATACAAAATTGTTATTAATGTGGGGGCGAATCGGATCTGTGTACTTCCACGTCGAGATGTGGAAGTTTGTGCAGTGCACGGATGATTATGTACAAACTTATGGAACCTTTAAACATTTTTGATAGAAACAGGACTTTCGTGCGGCCATACCTATGAAAAGTTACTAGATTTGGAGAGTAAATACTGGACAGAACAACGTGTTTTTTTTGCTATAAGAGTCATTAAAACTTAGACCAAAAATTTATGGTAGTGAATTTACCCTTAAAATTGTTTAAGACAATTTAGATTTCTGGAAATAAACGCCTGTCATAAAAATTTGATGCTTAAACAGCGTTTTAAACCGGTTTTCAATTTGGCCATCGATCTTTTCCATGTTCAATCGTTCTCAAGTACAGTCGACATCGATTCCCAGTATGTACAAAGCCTCTTTAGGATTACGGAGCCCCCGGTCGCCATGGCTACGTATTTGCTCCACCCGTGTATCCCGGTTTAGGATCCTCAATGCCGATGCTATCTCCTTAAATCTAATCATTGATAACTGTAGAAATACTGACAAAAGACTTCCCTTCTATGATAGGCTTTGTTAAGATTTCTTTTTGTACATTATATTTTTTGCTAAAAGTGAAAGGATATCGAGTAATCTTTAAGGTATTACGAGTATCAGTAATTTTTGTATTTTAGTCTTTATGAAACGAAAGTATTGTAAAAGTAGTTGTGCAATTGAAGCTGTCTGCTGTTCCCGCTTCTGTGACTAATTAAATATCAACAATTTTGGATTCTTTTCTTTTCATCACTCATGGCGTACCATCCTAGCTGTCGGTGGGACAAACTATCCGCAGTCCCGCTGATCTTGCCAGTGTTTTTATACGCTTTACACTCGTTTGTCATATTTTTTTCTCAAAAAAAAGGATTAAAATTGGTAATTGTTTGCTTTAAATAAATTGCGTTTGTTACCACTTACGTAAGTTTATCTTTTTTACTAGAATTGTAGAGTTTAAGCTATGAAAATTACTATTTACTATTTTGAAGTGCTATTTTCACATGCGTGTCTTCAAAATCAGGCCTAATGTAGGATTACAACTATGTATTATGATTCCCCTTTCCACCTATACGCCCACAATCATGCTAAACGTGGCCTTAAGGTTTTGTTACCTTAGGCTCTGTCTACCCCATAAGGGATTAAGACGTGATATATGTATGTATGTATTATTAATAACAGGGTGTGACGTATCCTTCATGCCACGGCATTTGGAGGATGTGGGCGCCCCCCATGGAGCGGTCGCGGCTGGCCACCATAGCGTTCTGCGGCACATACGCTGGCATCGTCATCGGCATGCCCCTCTCCGGCCTGCTGACAGACTATATAGGATGGCAAGCTCCGTTCTACTTTTACGGAGTTTTCGGAGTTATATGGTGAGTTAAAACCTAGATCCAAGCTTTTAAGGACACCGTGAATATCTTACGAATGAAAGAGAAGTTCAAGCCAGCTGTTGTTTTTTTTTTCAATGTGTATCAATTCAAAAATTCACATCAAGTCGAGGTAGAAATTTATGCTTTGTTATTTATATATTGAATATCTTATACAAACCACATTACTTTATCATAAGCTAGCTGTTTCCCGGGCTTCGCCCCCGCTACAATGCTTTTTTTTCTCAAAATGTTATCCTTACTAATATTATAAATGCGAAAGTAACTCTGTCTGTCTGTCTGTTACCTTTTCACGCTTAAACCGCAGGGCCGATTTAGCTGAAATTTGGTATACAGATAGTTTGAGTCCCGGGAAAGGACATTAGGATAGTTTTTATCCCGGAAAATTGCATAGTTCCCGCGGGATAGCACAGCCCAAACCACTGGAATTTTTCAAATTTAAGGCGGAACAAAGTTCGCCGGGTCAGCTAGTTTTATATAAACCTTGTCCAAACAGTAACAAACACAACTAAAAATGATTATCCAATTTGGCACAGTCGTTTGAAAGTTATGCGCTTACATACTTACATTTCGACGATACATTTTTATTTATAAATAAAAATTTATTATAGTTTTTTTCAAGGAGTTAACTGTTTCGAAACTGCACTTGTGGTTTTGTCTTTGAGCACTAACATAAAGAGACCAGTTCAGTTCATCAGTGGCTCAAAGCAATTGCTAGAAAGTTATCACGTAGCTTTTAAAGCCATGGACGCGGTTCATGTGAGCATAGGCCTGTCTTTTTCAGTTTGTACTCATTTTATTATCTTGGTGTTAAGGTACGTAATGTGGCTGTGGCTGGTGTTTGAGCGGCCGTGCAAGCACCCCCATATATCGGGCAAGGAGCTGACGTACATAGAGCAGTCGCTCGGGACCGCCTCTCAAGCCGCCATGCCTAGTTTCTGGTCTACGCCGTGGAAGGAATTTGCCACTTCACCACCAGTAAGTAAAACGCAGACTAGGCTACGCCGCGATTAAGTTCTATCCCGCTCATAATCTTAAAACTGTTTCTGTTCTAAGAAAAAATCCTCAGGCTAATTTCAAAAACTATTTTACTGACAAAATGTGACTTGCAATACTGGCATAAAGAATGCCTTCATAGTGGCAGCTGCTGCGGTTGAAAAGAAAAACTTGATAGGCGGCTATGATTAAATTTTCAGCACTAAAATTAATACGTTGTTTCAGGTATATGCTATAATCGTAGCTAACTTCTGCAGAACGTGGAACTTCTGTTTGCTAGTCATTTTCCAGTCTGCGTATTTCAATTCTAGATTCAACATGCAGATTACAGAGGTAAACAAAGACCGCCATATTCTGTTAATTGTTACCTAAAACTTTTTTATTAAAGTCTTCATTTGTTTCCTTTAGTCTGGATTCGTCGGCGCCATTCCCCATTTGATAATGACATCGCTAGTGCCCATCGGAGGTATGCTGGCAGATTACTTGCGGAAGAATGGAATCATGACCACTACCAATGTGCGGAAGCTGTTCAACTGCGGCGGGTTCGGGCTTGAGGCGTTCTTCTTTGTACTCATTGCTTATGCTGATAATAAGGTGACTAATCCTGTCGACTTTAAATATGTCATCCCCATTCGTGTATTGGTGGCCATCGAAACAAATATCAGACCAAAATGGAGGTGTGGAGATGAATTAAATGCATACAGTTGTGATTTAGATGGAAGAGTTTCGGATAACAATAAGGATATTTTTACAGCAGCAGGAAATATAGATAAAGAAAAATACGACCGAATTGAAAATCTCTTCCTTCTTTAAGTCTGTTAAAAAAGGGTTACCGCCACGCTGTCCACTGCTATGCCACCATCTCCCCTTTGGTCTGCCTTTGGATGATCTTACGGAATTCCTCGAATCTTTATCTTACCTTTTAGTACGTGGCGACCATAGAGCTGACGCTCGGCGTGGCGTGCAGCGGCTTCGCCATATCTGGTTACAACGTGAACCACCTGGACATCGCGCCGCGCTACGCCTCCATCCTCATGGGGCTGTCGAACGGCATCGGCACCATCGCTGGCTTCGTGGTACCTATTGTCATCAACTACATGACGCAGGAGAAGGTCAGTGCAAAAACTATGAACTATTTTACTAACGACATGACTCCAGGCAACCATCCAAGACTCGAGAGCATAATATTTGAATTTTTATATTACACAAAGCTTCCAACATATTTGGGCGCACCGGTGATCGAACCCGCAGTCAGATTTTCAAACAGCCTGATTGTCAAGATGGACGTCAGGTTACAGTAAAAATACCTAATTAAAAAATAGAATCCTTTGAAACAAACAGATGGCAGGCGTAAAAATTGACCAAGCGGAAATTTTTGATGCACTTCCCGCTTTGAATCCTAAGATTGTATTGAACGTTTCAAGTGACACTCCCCACTGTACTATCGCTCCTCGGCGATAGCGGGCGCAACAAAAAGGACGTTCGGCTGTGGCTAATTTTAAAAAGGAAATCGAGCTCGGAGCGAGTTGCGCCCGGAATATGAAATGAATCGCTTTGTGGGTGCGCGCCGGTGCGTTACACTGGAGTGCGAAACAGTATTTATGAGTTAGCACTTTATTACGGTCCTACCCTACATCGGCATTGCGCACCGATGCCTTTGTTTTGTGCATTAACTTTCGATAAAGATAACACTTTACATTTTGAATCGCACTGCACGTTGACTTGTCAGCCGGCAGTTAGGTTTAACTACATTGATTTATAAACGAGAATTTATTCTGTATAGTTTACAAAATAAAAAATATACATCATTTAGTTTTCCAGTTTAACCCGGTATAACAAAGTATTTTCACTAGATCGAGATTTAAGAGGTGCTATTTGTATAAATAATTTTTAAAAATATTTAAAAAAACATGTTATGTCTTTAATTAGACGAAAAGCTTTATTTACCAATGGGCTAAATACCCCAACAGTACGGATTACTCGCCCATTGAATTATTCATACACTTCCCTGTTCAAACAGGATCATATCGAAAAAGCAATAACGGAATGGCGCGAGGTGTTCCTAATGGGTGCCACGGTCCATTTCATCGGCATCACCATATACGGCATCTTCGCGTCTGGGGAGCTCCAACCCTGGGCCGAGCCCACGGAGCCCTATGAGTCGCCCATCAAGTCCAAAGACCATGAGACCACTTTCGTAAGTAACTGTTACAGTTTTGAAGATGTTTTTCAGCAGGGTGCAGGGATATGAAATAATTTCTCGGCACTTTTCTAGTAACTTTTTAATTTTAATTTTTGTACATATTAAGTAAATACTATCTTGAGACCTTGGGGGGTAAATTTTTTTTTTTTCGTGTCAAAGTATTCAGTAATGTTTTCGTTCCAACTAAAATGTGATGATAAGTGGTAGATAAAGCCAGGCTTCGATGGATGTTTGCAAGAGATAGTTCCGGATTGCTGCCACCATTTTACTGGCTAATTCCGCCGCCAAGCAGCTCTAAATTGGTAATGCGTCAGTAATCACCTAGTGCCGAGGTTGACCATGCGTCGTGGTCTGGTGGTGCCACTTTACATCAGGTGCACTTGAGCATTCACCACCTTCAAAAGCTATACACTGTCATTCTTTTAACCTTTGTTGTCTCAAATCCAGGACTCCGATTTTTAAAAGCGATATAAATTTGGGTACTGCTACAAAACTACGGCTAATATAACAAAATCTCTATTGAAAGGAGCTGCAATTATTAATTCTACTTGTATTTCAAATTGATCATAATTTTTCACCATTCTCGAGTGGTATTACCACATGTGTTCTCCAAAATCGGGCCCCTGTCCAGCCTCCTGAGAAAAACATTACACTGATCAGTAACCGATGTATGTAGATGGAGGACCCATCAGCCCCCCTGAAGAGCGTGGAGCCCCCAGCGTACGGGGCGGTGGCGCCCCCACGGCCCGCGCCCCCCGCCGCGGCGCCCACGGCCCACGTGCCCAACAACCCCTTCGTCTCCGGCGCGTTCTACCAGGCCGAGCCGGTACAACCCCCAGCGCACCAGTACCCTGAACTCACTGATGACGGCACTTACTAAATTAATAAACATAGAAGATCGTCTACGTAACTAAGTAACTATCGCTATTCTACCAGTATCGAATTTAGAGTATGTGTCTGTTTCATTCAGCCTGAGTACTTTTTGACTGTCGAATCGGAGTTCAATTACACTCAAAGTGTATTCGAAGTGCGGTTTAACAGTCGCACTGTAGACATCTTGAGTACATTATTATTCTTAACACAGGTAACTAAATAAAATATTAACACGTTTGAATGTTATTTACAATAAGGTAACGCAGACGATCTCTGCACTATGGTTACTTTAATTAATTCCTATTCAATGCGTACTACTGGATGAAGAACATAATATTTTATTATCCTTCAAAAATATGCATAATAGTGAGTTCACAAAAATAACAGTTGGACACGTTTGTTAGCGATTTGGGTCTTAATGTGACTCACACCAACATTTAGCAATAACTTTAACCAAAACCGACGATTTTGACATATATTTCATAAGTTTCCTGTCTAATACTTTTACGTCGCTCCGGACCGTAATTAGCAATTTCCACTTCCTGGCCCCAGAGAAGACGGAAAATTGTGTACATGCCTCGGACGGTGATAAATAAAGCCTTAGGTCGCATGTTCATCGTCCTCGCCTTTAGCTCATGCGACAAGTTCATGCGATCTCAGACATTCTTTATTTCACACCCACTATGGTTAGAGTTATTGTTAAAACAACTTGGTGCAACTGAGACTTACACACTTTAAAAGTAAGTTAAGTAAAGTAAAGTTTAAGTTATAAGTTGTCTTGCAAAATAGTATTATTTAATTCTACTTCTATGTCTAGTAGTACGCATGTTAAGCCCTCGTATAACACGTCATTCGAAAATAACCTGCGACACATTTGCGAAGTATTGTTAAAGTAAGAAAACATTACATGTTAGACTGAGATAGAGAATAGTCTTTACTTTAACATAAACTGGCAACCCTCACGTGCTCGGCACTGACCGAAGGGGTAGTTCTAGTTACGGTTTTGAGCTCACTAGTATTTTTATAGCCTGCTCTTCACTCATATCTGATTGATAACCGACTTTCGAGTGTAGAACTGGCATTATAGATAGGCGAAATTACATGTGCTATTATTCTTGCCATGGTTAGCTTATACTACCATATCGTTATAAGAATTAACCCTGAACGAAATACCTGTTGTCAAAATTTTGTTATTTTCTGACACACTTTGTGTTGCTTATTAGTAGATACCTTGTTGATATATATTCAGAAAAATAATTTAGAGTTTATTATACTTATTATTAACATATCATCAATACAAGTAATAAATTTACCCTAGGATTGACTTTCAGTTTGTCCGCATATTTGTTTTAAATAAATGTTACCAGCACGAGTCCCATATCCCGTAGATACGTATAAATTGCTCTTCTTGTTGCCTAATTGTTGTAAAATGTTTATATCTCTACAAATTAAGTATGTAATTAAATTGTTCAAATTTAGAATTACCTGTACCTATTTAAAATATATGATATTGAAATCGTAGAAATATATGTACTTTAAAGTGTTGATTACCAAGGGAAGTAATGCAATCATTGTTTAAATTTAAAATATACTTTGCAATGCCTTGGAATAGCTTTTATTACGAATTATTGTTTACATAATTTGTTATTATTGCTTGTAATATATATAAAACAAATCATTACAAACTATAGGATTAATCATAAATATTTTAGGATGCGTGTTGTTATGGATCTTGTTGACTACGAAATCTAGTAACAAAGTAACATACAAATCTATAATTTGTAAATACGTAGCAGAGTGTCTAAAATATTTTATTGTAATTAAATGTCCCCATCAAATACACACATTTCCTCGTCTCTAGTACGTAGGATTACTTACTGTAAACTTCTTAGAAAAGTACTAATAATAATAATTCTAAATAAGTAAAAATTAGAAATACCTAACATAACTACTGACATTGATGACAGTGATGATTGACAACTAAAAGTTTTTAAAAAACGATTTTGAATGGTTTTTCTTATTTTTAGTGATTGTTATTTTCTTAACATTTAGACAATCGGTCACTGAATCTAATAATAAATATTGTCGTTTTAGTTTTAAAGCAATTAATTTATGATTTATGAGTAAAAGTTTGTGATCATTGGGTACTTTCCTTATTTTAGATATTCACACCGTTACGCATCAACCACATAGTAAATAATGTGATAGTAGATTAATATAAGAAAGTAATTCATAGATGCATAGTTGTTAAAATACATAAAAATGTAAATAATACTTATTTGACCTCATGTTTCGAGAAGCCATTCATTTTATTTTTTTGCTTTTTATTTGACGCACACATTGTAGGATTCGTCATTTTTGACGTACATATTTCGAATAAACAATAAAACTGCAAAATAAGATACAGTTTTAAACATGAAACTATTTTGTTAAAATACTAAGATTAAGTAGTGGTTAAATGATGTAAATTAGCCGTAGCTGTGCACTTTTGTATATATAGCACTTTAGTGTAACTCCAAAAGAGTCACTTCACATTTGAATAATTAGATACTTATTATTTCTAGAGCGTAAACGTTACTTCACATCCATAAGGCAACTTCAAGCTCCCTAATGTACTTAGTACAGTTATTAATAATTTTGCTTCTTACTGCAGGAATACTTGTAGTCGTAGATCTATTAGTTTATTCCTACTTTATTGTTTCTGGGTTTAAAAGCACGGCATCGTATGAACCACCAAGTTCAAGAATTATCAATATTCTATCCAGATGGAAGCAGCATGCTTGAAAAACCTATAGAATGTATGATACAGTGACCTATCACCTAGACTTGGATAGAGTGTGGATTTAACTTGACACAGCACAAATAGTAGATATGCACCACACCACAACACATTTGTATTTACTAATCACAATGCACGAACTTGCACCTTAATTAGATCGCGGCTTTTACAGTTAAAGGAGTCACCGAGACGTTTCAATATAATTTAATTATTATTACACATAAACGGATAACTCACGTATAAAAAGTCGAGTGATGCTCGACATGTTTCGGACTATTTCGTAGTCCTTCTTCCTGGAGCGCTCGCCCCGGCGGCAGCGAAACGAACGCTGCGCGCCACCGCTCTGCTCGCGCGGCTGTTCGACGCAACTGACAGCGGCGCACAACTACCCTCGTTTTCATTGTCATTTTTATTATTGTCAAAATTAAATGTAGGGCAGCACACAACACTGATCACGTCACTCCGTAAAGGTTCGCTCACACTCACCGTTTGGTCAATATTTAAAACAGCCGCTACCGCTGCCGCCGGGGCGAGCGCTCCAGGAAGAAGGACTACGAAATAGTCCGAAACATGCCGAGCATCACTCGACTTTTTATACGTGAGTTATCCGTTTATGTGTAATGATGATTAAGTCTCACGGTAGTTTCATGTTGAAATTTAATTATAGTTATCGATCTAAATGAATATAACGTGGAAATGATGTAAACGTCAGGTGGCTCTCCTTTGCAGTGAACTGCCGCTTATAGCAACTTAAATACATGACAATATTGAAGCTTTAGCAATTACCTGAGATCAACAGGGTACAAGTTCAACGACAACTACGGAACGACAGGTTTGTGACAATAATGACGACTGAAGTTTGACGTAAGATAATAGACTAAGGTCACTTGTTAAATGTGCACTTTTACAGATTCATATACAAGATGGAATGTTCAATAGAAATACATGCCGTTGTTTAAACCCAGGAGGTGGGTATATTAGAAATGCGGCTTTTATTTATATCATCGAATATCCAAATAACAGATATACAGCTTTTGCTGTTATTAAAGTATTATGTAAAGTAATAATTTGCAGTAAACTTATACTGGACATCAAAAGGGAAATATTACAACTTGTATCGTACTTTATCTTTAGAAAAATTGTTTTTGTAATGATATTCAGAAACATTATTGTAAAAAATATGTAAACTACTACAATTTATACGATATATTAATATTTTCCGAGCGTTATCGAAAATACGCGAAATTAGGATAACAGAGGATATCTGATAGTTTTAGGTAAGGAAGTGTAACATTATAGGAATAACTGGTTGGTGCATTGGACATGGGTGAGAATTATCATAGGTATATAAATAGAGTATTTTCGAGCTTTCAATTTTTTTTTTCAGTAAGCAGGACTAACGGGGATCCTTTTAAATCGGCAAACTTAAAATCGGATGAATTAATTTTGAACGGATCCGTTGGTTATAGTGATGGAGCTTCAACATTGCACCACACACTACAATAATTAAAATAATAGAATCACATTTTTTTTTCAGCAAATCATGAAATAAACAAGCATAATCGAGATGCTAAATAAAATGCGTTATATGTTTGTTTAACTTCGATGTCATTAGATTCATGTCTTAAATTATAATATAGAGCGAGTCGTTGTTTTAATAAATCTCTACACCGTCAATTTCTGTGTTGTAAAATATTTTGACTAACTTTTAAAGTATCACTTGAATGTGTAGTATTTCGTATCATGACTTAGAAATTTAATAATTTTAGCAATAAAACTTGACATTTGTCAGTAAAATAAATCAGACACCTGTCTAATTTATTCAAGACATGATAATATTAAATAACTTGATCAAAGATCAAAGAGTTACGTTAGGCATCATGAATTTTAAAAGGGAAGTATTAAAATGTAAAGTAGAAAAGTACTAAATTATCATCTTATACATATTATTATTATAACTCACTAATATCGGACAAGGCAATTCATCCTCAAATTTGTAAATATTTACCGTAGGAAAAAGTTACTTTCTGGACAACAATACAATCAAAAACTATCATTATATGTATGTATCTTTTTTTAAATGGTTTCGTTAATTTTAAAATAGCAGATGTAAGTTAAATCTTAGCCGGGAAATGTGCAATTTTGTATGTAATTACATTTTATTAATCAGATTGTAATAACAAACGGCTCTATATAATTATAATCCATCTCTCTATGGCGCCTTTATAGGCCCAATGTTCTTTGATACTTGTTTTAATGTTTTTGTAAACATTAAGAAAAGTATAAACAAATAAACAGCTACAAATGTTACGTTGGCTTACACCTTTAGTCATAAAAGCGGCAACCTCTTTACACTGACCGTATGTTATGCTGATATTAAGTTTACATGATCATAACAAGCATTAAGGAATAAGGGTTTAGTCTTCAGTAATTTTAGGCGATCAACTCGCACTTTCCTTTGTGATCTATACCTAAAGTTCAAATGATAATTTTCACGATGTCCAAAATTTATGGCGGAAAGGGTATCGATCACCCAGGCACTCGTTGATGTGCACTGATAAGCTAAGTTTAGCTAAGTTAGATATAACATTAGATAGGTTTGCGATCGAAAGGTAAAATGTATTGATACAAATTCAAATGTGTAAGGACTTTTAAATTGAGAAAAATATAATTATAAAACATGTCATAAGTACTAACCTCTGCAGTCTTATTACAAAGTGCGTTGTGTAAAATGGCTTAGATTCTTGGATGGTCAGTAACACGTCCAGGAACAGTAGGGTCTAAATTGCAAGTCTCAACCATTTTAATCCACTTCTTCTTCTTATTTGTGGCGTATCAAGTCGTTATAGCGATCACAACTTCGCCAATGTCAAAGTAACAAAAATATAATTAAAAAATCTTGTGACAATCTAATATGCTAAAAATAACAATCTAGAAATATTTGATATCTAATAAGAAGGGTTATATTGCGGTGCGCCACACTAAGCAAACACTCGTATCCGCGGGTAGACTACAATATACCTACTACTTCACTATATATTTATCGTTATTATAAATAAAATACGCAGGTGACGAAAAAAAACTCCTTAAATTATTTTTTCTTGCTACTTTCACAAAATATAGCTTTATAGCTAAATGATAGACAGACTTTTTTAAAAGTTATCGAATGTTTCTATGGAGTTCTATGGAGTTTGTACCTACTTAGGTACATTTTAGTACCTATCACTTTCAAGAAATTGAGATGACTCGTATCAATTTATTTTGCCTCTAGGATCGTAACAAAATACTTGTAAGAATAAGCAGTAAAACCATTTTGCTTCAGAATCATTTGTATGTATGCATCGCTTTAAATATATTTTATTCTATATTTTTGTCTATTTTTGTCTACTTCCATTTCTTAACTATTATAATATATTCAGAAAGTATTTCAAAACATGAACAACTTGAATAAATTATGTAATACGTATTTGTATTCACTACTGATCTTGACAACAGATCGGGGGTCTCCATCTTTTTTACTCCTCTTATATTTTCTCTTCAGTAAGATTTATTTATGTACCTTTAAATCTATGGGCGACCGAATTCTTCACCACAAATTACATACAATAAAGTTTCAATTATATCCTTCATATTCAAATTCGTAAAGTAATACTGTATAAAATATTCGATATTGATGACGGTAGTGTTGAAAAAGTGAAGTCTCTTGGGTATTAATTTTGTTTTAGTCTTTCATTCTACTTTAATAATTAGTTAACATTAGGTAATTAGCGTCTGTGTTAAATACATTATTCTGTTTCTCATCATGGTCATTCATATTCATTAAAATCGCGCTATAATAAGTTAAATATACGACAATAATTATATTTTAAAAAGGGGTGATCTCACTCTATAAGGCTGTGTCGACAATAAAGCTCCCTTGGGGAGCGACAACTAGCTTGTATAATTAGGATAAAGCATAATTTACGAATAAGAATAAACGGTATTTAATATACAACTATTATTTTAAATACTTAATCATTTTCGTGTGATTTGACTCGAGTTAGAGACAATAATATTTTGAAGTATGTATTAAAACTGCGATATTTTGATGTATATACGAAATTATAGTAGCTAGAATTGAAAGTTGCTTGCTCTTGTTATTTTTGATGATTTTTGAAATGTCTCAAATTTTGCACTTGTTAAGAGTAATCCACATTATACATTCGTAATTATTTTGTTTTTGTTGCTTTATATTATAAAGTTTATAAGTATGGTCGGTTTTTTTTACATTTATCTAGAGTAAATACTATTAGGTGCAATAGTAATTAAACGCCAATGTAAATATAATACGATGTATAACCTATAACTTTGACTGCTTCCATGTAGAGTCACATGTTTTTTTCTCAAAGATGCTGGAATACGTCCTAAAAAATTACCTTAAATATATCCGTTTAAGGTAATCTTTTTAGAACTCACTCGTCAAGTTAAATTTTAATAATATTTGTAGCAAATATAAAAAAAATATGTCTTTACTGTATCTCTCGGTTGTTTTTATTCATATCAGAAGATGGAAATGAATAATTGAAAAATAGTACGGAATATTTTCTAAATCAGAAAATTGTTTTGTTTCTACATGATTGCAGTCAAAATCAAATACTTAACATAAGCTTGACGTAAGTATTAATTGCACGAAGGCACTGATTTGTCAATTACTGATTAGAATCATGTTTAAGGATTTGCTTTCTAAGTCCTGATATTGACAACCGCTGTAAATAATTTGTGTCGCTTTTGTCTCGTTCGTTTTGGTATTTTTTTAAAGCGCGGTCTTTATAATGTCAAATATTTCTTACCGATATTCTATGAGCTTAAAAAAATGGTGTTTTAGACATTATTATATACGATTCAGTTAGGTGAAATATTTATTTAAACAACTCAAAAATTTGTACCATTGCTCTCTTACTGTTGGCAGGGCAATATAGAGCCCTTGGGGCGTGAGTAACATAGTTCTTGTGTCGTTAAATAAAAGTATATAAATATTTTAGTTTCAGGCATTGGTCAAGAAATATTTGATTTTGTTTCATATGACCTGTTTTGTCATCAGATCGTTGGTCATTTTAATTGTACCTACTATACCCACGTCTTCGGTTATAAGTTATAAATCTCAATGATGTAGATCTAGTTATATATTGTTAAATAGATAATTGGTCAGCATTTAGTTTCAATCTGGCCTACAAATAAATAGGTAGCTATTTTAAAATAGTGCATATTGGTAGTTTTTTATTTTTTGACAAGTTATTGTGTGGTAAGTTATCGTTTCTTTTGTATATTTTGATCATTTCTTTTCAATGGCTGTGGGCAGCGAGAATTAATTTTAAAATACATTTTGAATTCCTCGTAAACAACATTATTAAATTTTTAAAATAGTCAAGTGACGTGTGTAAAATAATTATTTTATACTTACCTTCTGTACAGTGGTTGCCAAGTATAGAAAATATTTATGTCATATTTATGTTATAATTATTAAGATTAGTTTTTCAAAATGAGATGTACATCTTTTTTTGATGCAGTCATGATAAAGTGATTACAAAATAACGTAGTTAAGTATTTTTTCTCCTAGTTGAAAAATAAAAATAAGGTTTATGTATAATCTATTAGTTAAGACGAGGAAATGTGATTTTTATTTTGCTTTATGGACTCGTTGGAAAGAAACGGGTACATTAGTTTGCTGTAAATATTTGAGATCGCAATCTTCTTTGAATACTTTTTGAATTATTGACGTGTATTTGTAAATAAATCAGCTTTATAAAGCATATTTTTTTCACATTCTTAATAATTGTCAAGTTTATTTTACTGTAATCAAAATTAGTGAATTTGTTGTGATTTTCAGTTAGTCATTTCACCGTGTGATAGATATATATATATATAAATATATTTAGTAAAGAACAGTAATTTGCAGTTCTATTCAGAAAATAGACGTTTAACAATGATTTGTAATATTATTATATATTAATTAATTATGTATGTACACTCAAAAATGCATTATGCATTTTGACACATAATTACTCGCTAGTCATTTGTATATTATACAATCGATAAACGTTTTAAGAAACTTTACTTTAAAACTTGAATGTTGCTACCAATCTAGTAATATTAGAATCATTAGCATTTCGTAACATCTTTAGGGTAAAACAATGTAATTTATACTCTATGAAATAATAAACTTGTTAACTTATTTCTCGATGTTATCTTCGCTCTGTTATCTATTCTATAAAACATCGACCGACATATTGTAGCATTTGATAGACGCCAATGTTATTTTGCAGGCGCGTGTGGTTTTTTTGTTTCAGGTAGAGCTATTAGGTAAATGTTGTTTTCAAAATGGTGTCATTATCTTCCCTAATAATAAATGTATAAAAATAACGTGGCTGTTTATTTAATCCACAAACTTCCATTGTGCAATTGTTTTTTTACATTTTTTTTCATCTTAAAATAACAATCTATTTTTTTTACATTTCAATGAAGCTGCTTTCACAAACGACTTTTTTATACCTTCGACTGGCGCAGCAGCATATATTTTTTTCCCGATAGCTTAAATACCTCCTAATTTTTGATTAAAAATTGTTGGTGCTGCATGATCATAAATCATAACACACATTCAAAGACAAATCACTCTTAGACTCGCATCGTTCGTTCAGGTGATTTCAGCATCTATACAAGGTGTCTTAAATTATTGTGAAAGTACGTTTGATTGATCACTCTTGTAGTAGTTTTCATCGTAGCTTTTGATCCAATATCAAGTCATCCCTTTGACGCCGTATAATTTGAACAGAGATCAATAAATGAAAACATTTTGTCAACCACAATTTAAAAATTCTGAAAAATATTTACAGAGGTATTCATTCGAAATATACACCCCCCCCCCCCTCTGAGTATGTAGTTTTGATCAAAAACACACACATCTGACATTGGAGTTCTAAAAACTTTGAAGAAGGATAGGCAAAAACAAGAGAAGAAAAAACAACATTGTAAATTTACTTAAAGCTTTATTACTAACGAGGATATGACCATCACGTGATACTTTTTGGCAAATACGGTATCTATATAAATTATTATTAAACCGTCTCCAAAATAAAATAATAACAATTCAAGCTAAAGTCAGCATCACCGATTATCTGTATATTTACATTTACTCGTAGTTAGCGCATGACCTGAAATGAAAAGACAGCTACTTCCGTTCGTCACATATAAATATAATAATTTAAAAACCCCACCCACCTGTATAGCCATTATGCCCCACAGACATTCTGACATTGTCAGTCTCAGTGGCGTGCACAGAGATTTGCAGAAATAATGCTGCTTGTTTATTTTGTTGTCTAGTTGGTAAATATGACGTAAGTAAGTAATTAACCACCTCTATGTCTTTTTGTCTTTATGAAGTGCACGCGACTGGTATTGGGTCTACAAGTGTTACAGCGTGATATGAGATTATTGATTTTAGTTTATGGACCTTGAAAAAGTTACGATTGGTTCAAAGTAATGATGTGTCTGAAAGTAAATAATAATATTGAGGAAGATGAAAGAAAAACTTGTATTCCGTGCTGACTCTAACAGAATTTCAAATTAAAGACTGTCCCCTCGCAAATATATAATATTGGTAACTAGTTTCTAAAATGTCCTTATAATGTTAACTTTTATCTTAGATAAAAATAAATTACAAAACTCCAAACTATATGTATAATCGAGGACAGTACCACAGGTACTGATAGGCTACTTAACATAAGTAATCATAAATCAATACCATAAAACCTATTGAGAAACGGCAAATATCACAAACCTCTACAAACTACATCAATAAATTATCTCAGTGAACTATAATTGACAAGAATACATAAAATCCCTAATTATTCACTCTCGTATTCAGCTAAGAGTATTCATTTAATCAAGCTTTACGTACACTATTCGCAGTATTAATAAGATAATAAGAGGGTCGATTATGATAAACTTATACACGTTCGTGGTTGTCATAGTGAGACGATTAGATACTTGAGATTGCTTTATACTAGCTCAACCATTAAGTTGGTGACTACGCACACAGGCTGTCTTGCTTGTCGAAATAGACGTGTATCAGTACGCTAGAATAATCGAGAGATGATACGTTTGTCTCTTTCACCCTCAGCTACTGTGATTGAGACGGTGCCTGGTCCAGGCCAATGCTGCATCAGCTGTAGGGCCCGATAGACCTCAGGCGTCGTGTCTTCCCGGGGAAGCCGCGCGCATAAGGCGGCTTGGCGTTAGTTGTTACGTAGTAAACTCCTCGCGCTCTGTAAAATAACAGAAGAACTATTATAGGCTAGCTACCTTTTTGAGAGAAGTCTTGACTAATTATACAATCCCTTATACCAGGGGTCGGCAACCTTTTGAGTCGGAAGAGCCAAAAATTACTATTTACAAAATTTCAAATTTTTAAAGAGCCACAAAAAATTTTCTCGCGGGTCGCGAGGGAGGGGTGCTACGGTGAAAAGCGAGTATAAGTAGCTGAGAGATAGAAATAATGCCTAAACCTCGTTAATCGTTTCAGAACATTTTTTTTATAAAATAAATAATATTTGCGAATGGAACTAAAGAGCCGCAGCCTCACATCCAAAGAGCCGCATGTGGCTCGCGAACCGCAGGTTGCCGACCCCTGCCTTATACAGCTTATGCATTAGGCATGACTAGGTACTGCCATGCGTTACTATTAAGTAAAACTGCGTACCTCTAGCTAGATTGTTGTTGATTAGGGATAAGCAATTGAGAGAGTCATTTATAGAGTATTCCGGAAGAAAAGGAGGAATAGAAATATCATAAATACCGACCAAAGAGAGAGAATTGCACCGAAAAGACACTCTTCAATATTGACGATGTTAAAGATTCGAACATTACTTACTTGGGTGTAAGATGTTCTCCCATGAGGACGTACTCCGTGTCTTTTGGCTCGCACCAGCCAATGAGGTAGGAGAACAGGCTTGGGCACGGCCCTGCCCAGAAACCAACGCGGGTGGTGATCGACTCGATGAAGTACGGAGTCACCTTCGTGTGGTCACAGGACAACGTTTCTGGAATAACAATGACAATTATAAGTACATACCTATTTTAAGAAACACTATAAGAAAGCCCATCGAGGGAATGGGCATAGGAATCATATAGGCGATGCGGCTAGCTACCCATCACTATTTTGATTCCCCTTTCCACCCATACGCCCACAATCATGCTAAGCGTGGCCTTTGGATCTTGTCACCTTAGGCTCTGTATACCCCGTAAGGGAGAAAAACGTGATTTATGTTTATGTATGTATAAGAAAGCAAGTCAATTATTTATACGACTAAACAGTGGTTATAATAATCCTACTAATATTATAAATGCGAAAGTTTGTGAGTGAGGGTGGATGGATGGATGGATGGATGTGACGATGTGTGTATGTTTGTTCCTTCCTCACGCTGAAACGACTGGACGGATTTGAATAAAATTCGGAAGGGAGATAGCTAGTAAGTACATTAGATTAACACATAGGCTATTTTTTTATCCCGGAATATTGCATAGTTCCCGCGGGATAGCGATAAATATGTCAAAGGTCGTAGCTGCCTAGAGTCGCCACATAAATAATTACGAGTGTTGCAGAATATGAATATCAACATCAGTTCTTCAATCTAACTCTACGAGGACGAAATCGCGGGCAGAAGCTAGTGTTCAATAAGACTAAGTCTTAGAGATTAGTAAGATAGTAATAAAACTGAATGATATAAGTCTTATATCATTCAGTTTTATTACTAATCTTTCTATCTTTAATTATGACATAAGTCTTTGCATGCAATTATAAAAACCTAGCAGCTCTATAACATGAGTTTACAATGTAACGTCAATTGCTGCCCTCTAACGGGTAGGCTTAGTAAGTGCACGTACTTTAGACAGATGACGCTGCCAAAAGCTGAGCGCCATCTAGTTCAAAGCCATTGTACTTTTTCGAATGAAGTGAAAACAATAATTTCTCTTAGTTTGTCCCTATCTTTAAAGAGGGTGCTGTGTTAAAACTGTAACTTAATCAACTTACGGAAAATGGTGTCATGTGCACACCCCGGCTGGCTGGAGCCCCCGTTCAAATAGAAATCGGCGTGGCCGTTGGGCCCCCACTGACCCAGTATCCCAGCTCCGGTGTGCATAATATCAACGAATAGAGCGTCTGTGTGGTCCAAGTCTCTGGAGCGGTTGTTGCCCATGTAAAAAAGGATCGTTGGGTCCAGACCTGATGAAGAAATTATAGAATTATAAGTATCTATGAGGGCAGTATCAGTCCTTATTACATCGCTTGTCGGATTGCATTTTTTCTTTCATGCAAGTAACGTGGGCAACAGTGGATCAGAATTTTGCTTGCAGCGAATAACGTTTACGCTGGTACACGCGTGTTCTCCAGGGCTACTTTTTTAGATTATTTACTTACTAATTTGCCTGCATTATAATTTTGCCTCATTTAAGTTTCCTATGCGCCAAAAATGGCTTTTACCCACGATCGGACTTTACTCCATTGTCATGGAGTGGAGACGTGTAGGTACAATCGATCAATTACATTACAAGTGGTAAGGGGCGAGTTGAGAATTTCAAGTAACGTTATTAATCGATTCTGCTCGTCAACTCGCATAATTAAACGAACCTGTTATCCGTCCTAGTTTGCTGCTAGGCAAGAAATTAGCAACCAGCCCCAGGATGTGTGCACCGACGCTGTAACCGATGGTGTGTACTCGCTCAGGAGGGAACGGCTTTACCGGGTGCTTCCGAAGATATTCCAGCAACTGTGCTATGCACTTTCCTGCGAAGCGAGGTGCCCATTCAATCTGAAACATGAGTGTTGTTGACGAAAATTAAACCAACATAAGCTGTTTCTTATGGGCCCTGTACACAATGCGCCATGCTTGGTGCTGAGAACATTATCATTGTGTACCACGATCTATTGAACACGATGGTAATTGTATACGGCCGTGTCATAGCCTTGGCCAAGAAATCACTATTGCTTGCATACAACATTTCTCTAATCACAATGCCTGTTGGGTAAGTAGTTACCTTAGTAGTTGCAAAAAAACTATTGTCACCATGTGAGTAAATTACATTGTCTTGTCAGTGCGAACGTGCGAAATCACACACAATATACGTACACAGCTAAATACATAAATCAAGATATCTCCATAGGTATCTCTAAATTTAATGTTCAGTGAAGTAAGTCTTTGTTTTATGTTTTCATCGCTAAAGTTTAAGAAGAAAGAGATAATGTAAAGCTATTAAGATAAAAAATTACAAGTATCCTGGATTAAAATATGCCATCACATTAAAGGTAAGGGATACAGTCGTGATTTGTGTATGTATCACCTTATGAAAGCTGTTTATAATATATGCTATGGTTATTAGACATGAGCGGTGACATGCTTTGATGGTAAAAGGGGTCACTTTCATCAAGTCTGACTTGGTCCTCAACTTCTTACTGTCATGTTTATTATTATGCCTAAATTAAAATACTGACCTGACTCAAACATGGCTCCTTCACCAAACTTCCATAGTCTACGATGATGACATTGTAATCCCCTTTGGTGAAGTAAGCTTTTCTCATATCGGTGCTGGGCGAGAGATTCCTGCCGCCCCCGAAACCATGCACCACCACCTTTGTGGGGTGGTTCACGTTGAACTTTGACATGGTCAGAGACCGGTCGTCCAGGGTGTTCAACAGCTCCCCATTCTCTTGCGTTGTTCTGGAATCATACAATTAATAATAATAATTTTTTGAAGGAACATATAAAGTGTATTACCACACTATATTACCCTTATTTTTACCCCTGATTGAATCTTAGATTCCCTTACTGTTAATTAATTGGCAACACTGAAGTTGTTAAGGGAGGGGTTGCCAAGTGAAGTTTTTATAAGTCGGGCAACCCTTACAGAGCAGTGAGTTATTAACTTTGTTAACTAGAACACTAAGGGGCGATTTTTCAATCCTCAGATATAAGCACTTGACTGACAGATACCCATAGAGTTGTTCGTCGAATAGGGCCTATCTGGCGATTGAAAAATCGACCCTAAATGGTTCAAGCAGATATTCTGCCCAATTGCAAATTTAATAAGCTGCTAAATATAACAATGTCCTATTTGCTACAATGATTTTGCTGCTATTCTCCCACTGAAGGGTACAAAAATTAGCTCTATCGATACCTAATAAAAACGGATGCGTTGAAAGACCCACTTGAGATAGATGGCTTGATTTCGAAATAGTTTTTTTTTGGTTCAGCACCCAAAAGGAGTCACAAAAACCCTATTACTACCTACTAAGGTTCCACCATTTATCCGTCCATCTGTAGCAAGGAAAACCGAAAGAGAAATTTTGAATTTCCTTTTCAGATCCTCAATAACGACCACGACCACACTGTCAAGAGTGCAGCGTCTTTAGTGTTTCGACTTGCACTTCATCGATTTTTAACCGGTTTTCATGACTTTCGTCATATGACCAGTGCCACTGTCATTTTAACGCACATGTGCGTTTCCGGCACTTGAACAAGTCCCGCGTATGTCAGGTTCTAGTGAATGCGATAGTATAACTATAATTTTCATCTGTTACGGGTTACTGTTTTCGTTTGGCTAAAAAACTCTGATTCTAATTCTGACTCCATAAACGTCTTCGTAATTATTGCCTGTTGCAAATGGAATTTAGAGGCAAATGACTGACAGCTAATGATTATCGTCATAAATATTGATTATTAAGTCATAATTATGTAGTTTCGGCCAAATCATGGCTTCTATAGTAATACTAATAATTAACATATTCGACTTGTCCTTCGTCGTCGTAATGAAAATTTACAAATTTAAATTATCATTCGACCTTGTCGTGTATAAGGTTGTGTCAAAGGTGCCTACAAGGTTCTAAGATTACCATTTGGCATTAGAATTACTTTGTGTTTAAGACTAGACTTCGAGAAGAATTGTGCAAACAAATGAATGCCTTATAATGACCCATGTGATGGGCCAAATATTGTTGTTTTTTTTTGTCTTACTCCTTACTTGAGATGAATACGCGTGAAAATATTTACCTAAATATTTGCGGCTTTATTAGCTGCAAGTAAAGAATTTCTTCAAATACAAAGTAGCAAAGCAGCTAACAGAATTTGCATGATTACGTTTTTGCGTAAGCGTTGGTATCATTCTACTAAAAGATTTAGTTAAGAAATGTTTACTTTGATAAAGATTTCGGTACAAAGAAATAAAGGTTTTACCTAGTGTAAAGGTAGAAGTTCATGTTGGGGTGTGGACACCGGTAAGGCGGCGGGATGCAAGAAGTGGTGTTGAAGACGTCTTCCAAGGGATGCTTCTGGTTCCCGTTTTGTCTCCCTGGTCTTGCATTTCGCTGGCTCTCCGAGACTGAAAATATTAAGATTTATGTATTAGTATAAAAGTTAGGGTTTGATTATTAAATGTCTTGACATCAGCAGCGGCGTTAGGGCCACTGACACCCCGGGCAGTAATATTTAGGCACCCACTTAAGGACAGTATTGAGGGTACACAGCCGATATCCAGAAGCCAGCAATTGGTGAGCATAGTGTAAGTAGAAATTAAAATAGGGGCGCCAGTTTTTACGCAACTTTTTGAAGTAAAATGCCTAAATGATAAAATCCTGACACAATTTAGTCCTTCCATCGTTCGAAAAAAATATTGACTTCAAAAAAAACACAAACCGACTGCAGTTTTTTTTTTCTTTTCCGTCGATATCTTCGCCGTCTGTGATAATAATATATGATCATATTTCAAAGTTTTTTTTGCGTCTTAAAGGTGGCCTTTTATAAATTTGATAGCAATCGGTTTAGAAATTATTAAATGACATAAAACAATGGTGTTCTATTCTTCAATTCTCCACCAACTCAACTCAACTTAATTAATTCCAGCTAGTTATTATAGTGATGGTGTTTAGTTTTGAGTAAATGTATTCTAACTGCGTTGCTATCTAGTAATCAGAGCATAAATAAACAGGCAGTAACACCCTGGGTAGAGGTTACGTGCGTACGTCAGTCAAATACTTCCAGCAATGACGGTATTCATTTGTTTTGCATAAAAATGTTACATATTATTACCGGTTTTTTAATTAGGTATTAGATGAGCAGTTAATAGGCGTAAGAACGACTGAGCGTGCATGCAAGTGTTTAGTTTGATTTAAGGTGCTGGCAAAATTAAACATTTTTTTTACAGGTTATGCACGCAATCGGTAAATGGCAATACTTTTGATAGTATTCTTAATTTTTTAGCCATTTTTGTTGTGTACAACAAGTCATAAATAAAAGGGTAGTTTGGGAAAATATATGAATGTGGGTACATTATGTTTATTTATATGTTCTCAAATCACTACGACGTTGGTTTGCATATGTAACAGTTATGCTCATTAACACAACACAACAATGTAGTAGTTGCTCAAAATAAATAAGTATATTATTATTATTATTACTTATTATTAAACTTTGATAATGATCCCATATAGGGATCGAAACGGGTGCGTAACGATGTATATAAAAATTTTTGGTATAATATTAGTAGCAATAACGCTCATTTGATATAATTATTAAATCATGTAACAACACTTAATATATTTACATATGACATAATTATCATTTCTTATAATGATCATTTGATATAATATCATTTAATATAACATTCTTTAAGTATAATGCTTATTTCCTATAATGAACTTATGGTATAACGTTATTTTTATAAAAAGTAGGTTAGGTTAGGTTTGAACTGCGTCCCCCAACAAAAACGAACTGCTATTATATATTATGATTTGTATATAAAATGAGCGTTATACCATATAATCGTTATAAGAAATAAGCGTTATACCGAACGATAAATATACGAAATAAATTTATATATTTTAAAATTATACCAAACGTTTATTATACACAATGAGTGATTATACCCTTTGAAATTATATCAAATGTTGATATATCGATAGAAAATATATCAAATATTTTTATATCAATCATTACACACCCGATCGAAACGCGTCAGTGTTTGTGTGGTGTAAGGGATAATTAATTTTGTGGAGGGAGGGATTGCATGAAAAACATATATTCACACAGGCTTGGTTATCTTGCACGTGAGTAGCGGAGTAGAAAGTTTTGTTTTTTAATTTATATTCTTTATTGCCTTCCTCGCTCGCACAATTGATTTGATGGGCGAAGTGTGCAACTGTGTATACGCAGCGAAGCGTTATAAGCCGGCCATATTTAGCCGTTCTGGAACTCCGTCTTAAATTTATATTGGTTTAGGATCTTATAAGGTGCTACATATATATAATAACATTGTTATGGGGCCAGTGTTTGACATCCTACAGTGGACTGGTGTACACTTAGGAATGTGCAATACTGTCATGTTGTAACAAGAAAACCTTTAGAATTTCTATGACTTGAGAATCACGGTACGTTTAAAACGCTTGCGCAACCGACTTGTTCGTAAGCTGCTATAAAACGAGTAGGTACCTACCTACATGCGTTTAGGCACTTTGCGTTTAGGAAAATTGTGCGCAGCTTCGTGGCACAAATACCTTGCAATTTGATGCAATTTTCTTAAATTATGGTTAAGGAAATAAACTGTTCGTTTAAATATTCCCAAGTTCTAATAATTACGATTTTGCAATACAGAAGTAATCACAGTTTTAAGTAGGTTTACTACAAATCAAATCAGCGCCAGTTTTGTCAGGTGACACACACACATACACACAAATCACGTCTTCATCCCTTACGGGGTAGACAGAGCCTAAGCTAACAGGTGCCTACAGGCCACATTTATCAAGATTGTGGTCGTATAGGTGGAAAATGGAATCAAAATAGTGATGGGTTGCTAACCTCATCGCCTATAACATGATTCCTATTATAATCGCCCATTCCTTTGATGGGCTTTTACCATCTGCGCGGGTAGAGAAGCAACTGGTACATTCTATGTTTTTTCTTTGCTCCCAGACCAGCATACATTATATATATATATACATTATATTAATAAAGAGGTATTTGTCAGGTGAACTTTAAAGATATCCGCGATTCGCAATTTATTAATTTCGTTACATAACCTTAGTTCAGAAGAACTAAATTAAGAATTTTAATTAAATAATTAGTTAAAACTTATTATATAATTGTCATTCAGAAATCACAGGGCAGCGGACAAATAAGCTCTACACCGCAACTTTTAACTTCAACGCACACTAAAAAACTTGTTCTCAGAATGAAACTTGGCTTTACATAACGCCGTTCCCACAAAACGGCAGATCGGCAAACATACGTTAATCCATTGTTTACTAGTCCGTAGTACAATGTGAAGGTCAACGTAAACTGGTTAATGCATGAGTCACATTGCGACACTTTCACTCTTCATTGGTTCACGCATATAGATGCATAGTGCATATTGTAAGGTTGGCGCTCATTAAATAAATTAATCCAGTTTTAAAATTTACTTCGATATCGTAAATTATGTGCTACAGTCATATCCCTTGTTGAAATTGCCGAAAAACCTTGAGGTTTTAAATGAATGATCTTTTTTTATATTATGTACTTAATTAATTCTTGAGACCTTGTAGTTTGTTAGCTCTGGTGTTGCTAGAACGACTTGGTAGTCAAATTGTAACTTTAAAAAGAAATTATTTCAATACATACATATATCACGTCTTTATCCCCTACGGGGTAGACAGTGCCTTAAGACCACGTTTAGCATGATTAAGGGCGTATAGGTGGAAAGAGAAATCAAAATAGTGATGGGTTGCCAGCCGCGTCGCCTATAACATGATTCCTAAGACGTTCGCCTATTTCCTCGACGGGCTTTTACTATCTGCGCGGGAAGAGAAGCAACTGATAAATTCTTTGGTTTTCGTTACTCCCAGACCAGCATGGAAATTATTTCAAGTTTTTCAAAAAAAAATATTTTTTAATCATGCTAGACGTGGCCTTAAGGTTTTGCTACCTTAGGCTCTGTCTACCCCGTAAGGGATAAATACGCGATATATGTAAGAATATACCTATGTATATTTTTTAAATTGGCAGCCCTATTGAAGTACCGACGTGTATGAAGCAAGTGTCCTTCGTCTAAGGTGGATGTTTCAACGCAGTCGTGTCAACAGTCCCGATAGAATTGCAACAGAGATAATAATGACTCTATCGTCTATCGTAAAAGGCTTTATTAGGAACATTCATTCATTCATTCATTCATGAATCACGGGGTAGACAGAGCCTAAGCTGAAGGTAAGGTAGGTTAAGAACATATAAGGTACTTATTAGTAGGAAGCAGACGTAGTGGTGTATCGATTATTAGGGGTATAAAAGTTATATAGGTATAGTTATAATCGCTTAAAATTGATCACATCTTATTCTGCTCTAAACCGAAAGTGTGTATTGCTTCTGGTGTTCGCTAGATTTATTAAATTGTCGGAGCAGAATCAATACAATAGTTTCGTCTTAGAAACTAGGTTAGTAATGATTTACTTACTAACTTAATATTAATAATATTAATTAATCTGTATTTTTTTATTACTTTCAGCTTTGGCCGTCAACATTCTATTGTTTTTCACAGTTCCATTCAAACTTGAAATAAAAACCCTACTAATTTCTTACCAAGTAAATGTAGTAATTTGTGTACTACCTATATTATTTTGTATGCTAAGCTCTTACTAATTAAATCAAATTTATCATTCATAAACTTCCGCCCTTCTTAAAATAGTTGGTAAATTAATTCATTTCATTATTGCTTCATAATTGTCGACCAAATTATATAATTTGTTTGTCATCAGAAACATTGAATCATATCAGATTAACTAATTATACTTACATACCAGGTTCAAAAAACAGATACCTTTGTAACTATACACAAAGGACGACTTGAGGAAGCACCTACCGTTTACAAAAATAATCATTTGATTTCGATTTCTGAATGCAACCATAGTTCAGGATCCACTAAAATAAAAAAAGTATAACGAGGACAACAACCATGTCGCGATTACGAAACCAATATGCGATGTCTGATCTTACTGACACGGATCTAGCCTTACATAAGCGAGACCCGTCGAACTGTACCATACTAAGTTCAATGTAATTTGCAGTGATTAGTAATGCTTTTAAAAATATTTAAAAACCCAATAAGTCATGTGTGTACCTCCAAAGACATATAGTGCAGTAGAATACATACGCACATACATAAATCACGTCTTCATCCCTTATGGGGTAGACAGAGCCTAAGGCAACAAGGCCTAGAGACCACGTCTAGCATGATAGTGGGCGTATGGACGGAAAAGGGAATCAAAACAGTGATGGGTTGCTAGCCACATCGCCTGTACAACATGATCCCTAAGATTTTCGCCCAAGCAGTTTGTAATAGAATACACTAATAATATAAATTTGAAAGTTTGTGGGTATGGATGTATATGTATATATTACGGTTTGAAATAACACATAGGCTGCTTTTTATCCCGGAAATTTACGTAGTTCCCGCGGGATAGCGGTAAACGAGTTCTTTGCAGATGAAGTCGGGAGTAACAGCTAATAATTTACAAAGTATTAAAACGGACCGTGTCGACTTTTGAACACGACACGTCATCGACCTATTTCGTCCGCATTTATTTGAATTAGTTATTGAACCGGTTTAGTAAGACAAACTTACTGACTAGGAAACAAAAACCGACGTCCTAATAATACAGTGTGTATATATAAGAACTTGTATTTGAAGGGCAGAAAGCATAAGCCCATTAAGGCTAAAAATTTAGGTCATTAATTATAATGACCTTAAATTGGTATCTTTTGTAAAAAGATTTTTTTTTTACACAAATTAATTCGGTAGGGTACGCAATGTGTCGGCAACAAACTTAACAATTGACATTTGATTGCGTTGAAATTTAAATCTGACACTAAACGTCGAATGAATTTCTAAACGGCACTGACAATTTTTTACGGGTGGTAGGGCCTTGTGCAAGGTCCGACCGGATCGCTACCACCATCTTACTCGCTAATCCTGCAGCTAAGTAGCCGTGCCTGCACTGCTGTGTTCCGGTGTGGAGAGTAAGACAACCGGGGAAATTACGGGCACAAGAGGCATTTCATCTTAGTCCTCTAGGTTGGCAACGCATCTGCAATCCCTCCGGGGTTGCGGGTGTCTATGGGCAGTGGTGATCACTTACCCTCAGGTCACCCACTTGTTCGTTTGCCTTCCTATTCATATAAAAAAAAAAAAAAATTAGAACAGAAAAATCGGGAATCGAACCCGGATCCTCGTCATTCCGTGACGCGTGCTATACCCCTACACCACCCAAGGCACCTATTTGTTTTTGCGTTTGAAAAATCCAATTCCTCATACATTCATAGACATCTGGTAGATTTAAAAAAAATACAAATTTGCTATCGCAAAATCAAAAATGCTTTCGTAACTTCAAATTAACGATTATCTTATTTGTTTCTGATATTTAAAAATAATTAAAACATCGAGTTAAGAGTCGCTACCTATATTCCGGGTTTCGATTAAGTCGCGTCATTGAAAAACCTGTTGTATGACTTTTCCAGTTAATGGCAATCGCAAGTACCTACGTGATTCGGATAAATTACCCGAAGCATTGCCAAATCAGATATTTATTTAGCCATAGCACATTTGTTTCAAGTTCTTAGTTTATTTATCCAACGAGTGCTTTAATTTGCCAATTGAATTAAAGCAAATAGAACATAAATCTAGGGTCAGTTTTAATTAGAACATAGATATATAACTACATACATACAAAAAAAAATCACGTCTTTATCCCTTACGGGGTAGACAGAGCCCAGTAACAAGACCTAAAGGCCACATTTAGCATGATTGTGAGCGTATAGGTGGAAAAGGGAATCAAAATAGTGATCGGTTGCTAGCCGTATCGCCTATAACATAATTCCTAAAAATTTCGCCCATTCCCTCGATGGGCTTTTACCATCTGTACGGGACGAGAAGCAACGGATACATTCTATGTTTTTTCTATAGTCCCAGACCAGTAGGCTTATTGCCTAATTCGCTCGCAATCGCCATCGTGTTCATTTTGATAGTTCATGTATGGGCTGACAATTGGCATCGGAATCTAGCTGTCACATTCATACAAGAACTGTCAAAATGAACACGATGGCGATTGCGAGCGAGTTAGGTAATAAGCAGCATGGAAGAAAATTGTTAAGAACAATTCTAATTATTAAGAACAATCAAACATAAACAAGGTTTAGTAAGTTTTTTCCTGCGAGACGATCTTATACCGATATTACGTTATTATTAGATACATTGAGACTGATATCGTCCATTGAGTAATAAGGTGTAAAAGATGTTAGATAAATAAAGAGAAGGGGAATAGTAGAAAACCCAAGTAGCTTTCAAGACTTTCTTACGTGTACATTAAAGTACACAAGGAGCCTGCCGTTAATTTTATTATTATGTTGAGTCAGGTTTCTTGTTGTCAACTTAACGCACGATCAGGACACCTTTTTTTTTTTTTTTTGCCCGGGGGAAATCTGCTGTAACCAGATACCCCATCACCACGGGGAGGCGATGGGGTTATGTGGGGTTCATACCCACTAAAACCCCCGGGGTGTTCCTTCCTCGCCGCTTTTCTGGCGGCGCAACGGTTCAACGGTATAACCCGTTACATCGCCAGGAGGCGGTTATCCGTTTCCGGATTCGTCACGTGGGAGGCCAATCTTGGTCTCCTTTTCCCAGCAATGGCGTGTCAGGAACACTTAATACGCCATTCTTCTTGAGGACCTTAGACATTGGGGTCACAGACGCCCCCGTGTCCGTAACCCTAGGTCCTCAGTTAAGGTGGGAGCCGGCGGTCTTGTGCGATACGCCGGTGCCCAGCTCTCTTGCGGCGCACAGGGTCTGCCAGTGAACTGATCTCCCTGGCCCGCTCGGCGCTTTCCTTCTGTGACATCACTTCCTCACAGAAGGAAATTGCCGCTCTCCACGCATTCTCGCTTTCAGTCATGGCTTTGACCAGAGCTGCAAGGGACAAGTCCCTCCCCGCGATCGAGATCAAATTTCTCCGCTCATTTGCCCAAGCTGGGCACACCTCTAGTGTGTGTTGGGCGGTATCTTCGACGCAGCCGCACTCATGGCACACTGGTGTTGGTTCCCTCCTGGCGATCTTGTAGAGATACTTCCCAAAGCACCCATGACCTGTGAGTACCTGTGTCATCCGGAAAGTCAGCGCGCCATGTTTCTTCTCTAGCCAGTCCCTCAGCACAGGACGGATAGCTTCTACTGTACGCAGGCCCGCGCTTGGGTGCTCTAGGTTCATACACCAAGTGTCAACGGCGACCAGGGTGAGCTCTTTCCTGTCCGATATCCACGGATTACCCTGACAGCCATCACCCGCTGTGGCTTACGCAACAGAGCGACTTGCTGGTTGTGCAAGCCATCAGCCCATATAGGTGCTCCGTAGAGTGCCATCGAGCGAACAACCCCCATATACAGACGCCGTGATGAAGCCTTGGGCCCCCCCAGGTTAGGGAGGAGACGCCCCAATGCTGCAGCGGTACCTAGCAGCTTTGGTGCCAGCTGCGTGAAATGAGGCCGAAAGGTCCAACGGCTGTCCAGCACGATTCCGAGGTATTTCATCGTAGGCGCGACAGCAATGTTGGACCCTCCTACCTCCATGTGCGCACCGGCTGGGGGTCCACGCCGAGGCCTATGGAAACATATTGCTTCTGATTTGTGTAGTGCAACCTCCAGCCCAAGCTCAGATATCCGGCTTACAATTTGGGCAACCCCTGTCGTTGCTTGGAGCGCTGCTTCTTCAAAGCTAGCACCGCGGGCGGTTACCAGGGTGTCGTCAGCGTAGCACACTACGCCAACCATCGGTGAAGTCTGCCCCCGCAGAACCCAGTCATACCCTATATTCCAAAGGAGTGGACCCAAGACCGACCCCTGTGGAACCCCGCATGTCATCTTCCGCCGACCCCACCCCTCTTGCTTTGGGAAAGTCACGTACCTTTCCGAAAGGTAAGCCCTCACTATTCGGTACAAGTGTGGGGGGGTCCTAACGATCAGGACACCTGACTCAACTAAAGTAAAAACTCTCCCAAGAGCAGCGACTAAAGGTCCATCTAGACACAGGCAAGAATTGTATGCCATTTTAGTTACATTACGAAGTTTGAGAGATCGGTAGAATTCGGTTTACCCTGGGAGCCCGCAATGTAATGCAACTTGCATGCAATTCTTACTTGTGTTGGCTTAATTCACGGACGAGATTTGTATCGCGAAGCACACTCTAGTAAGAGAATATGTCGTTGATTAAATACAAAACGGACGCATACCAAAATCATTTGCCATTGCATCTAAAGACGTAAGTCGGTCGTTATAAGGTTTCAAATGCAACAGTGTCAGATTTTGAAATGTGTCGCTTTTGTATTTAAGCAGCGATGTATTGCCTGCAACAAGGAAAACAATTGCGGTATGACCTGCTCCAGGTTGTTTAACAAAATAGCTGACAAAATATTCCGGAATCATTTTAAGACACAGTGTAGATTAAAATCAAGTGTATTTATTTCAAAAAGTAAGTCTAGTTTCCATACTGCTTTGTTTATTTACTGTGATTAAACATTCATTTTGAGGTTGGCCTTTTATGAATTCTTATTCCAATGCTACCTGGCCCGCTCGAGTTACCTAATGCCAATTTGAGGCTAAAAATGCGATACTATCAAACAAGAGAAACTATGACAATTGACAATCACAAATCTATGGAATATTGTCCCTAACCAGTCAGTCACGTCTGTGGAAAAAGTAACAATGTAATGTATCAAATTGTTAGGTAATGGTTATAATGCGCGAGAGTGGAGCATGCGCGCTTAGGTTATGCAACCCGAATGTGTGCGTTCGGAAGCGGCAGGCGCAGTGGAAGCGTGGTTACATCGCTCATTACGTACCATAGAAGAAATAACCAAATAAAGTGGCTATAAGGGCTATAAACTATGGCAACACATCAGTCTTTTTCGACACACTAATGATTATTTCTCGCAATTGTTTTGTTCGTTTTCTCCACGGGACCAAGTCATTTTGCTAATTAGAATTTTGATTGAATTTTGAATTAGGCTGGCCAATCAAAATGCTGTAATCGCCAAGTTCAGCTTGGCGTAAGTTTATGTCATGTGAATGTCATGGCATTTCCTCTCTATTATGTTGTTTGCTCTATGCTAGGTACCGAAGACTAGAGATAGCGATCGGCAGCGCGTCAAGCGATTTTCTTATACATTGCGCGCGGTGGTACTTTAACAACTACGGTGAGCGTCTAGAAGCTTCTAGAATGTTCATTGAATAGTGAATTCCATTCATTCACCGCGTCAACGTTTGTGCATGCCAGAGCGGCGCGTAAGTGTAAAACTACAAAGTTATTATACTTTATTTTTAGTGTCAACAATACAGCACTCGACACAATGGCAATACTGAAGGCCCGTTAGGTCACATTTCGATATCTTCAAGATGACATAATATCTATTATTATAGATTTTGAGGTAACTGGAAGGTGCATGAAATCATTTGTAACTATATTTTAATCTATCCAACTTCATCTGTGTGTATTTAGTTTATTTTTAATAATTCTAAAGAAATAAGAGCTGCGTAATTTTTATGTATACTTTTATATTAAAGTATGTACAGATTAGTGGAGTATAGAGGTTTTTGATTTTATCCGTCCAATAAACATTTACATGTTATAATTATGCGCGAAACACGTTACTGCTTACTCCTAGACCTTTCCACGTTAGTGTGGTCTTTAGATTCGTCTCATAATATTATCTTAAATGTAGGTGCGTATGAAACAATTATTTCAAGTAGAGCAATTTAAACTCCGTCATTAATTTTTAAAACTATAAAACTGGATGTTATGGCTCAATTCAAATTCTAATGTTTCTTAATTATTACTGTTTCATAGCGTTTAGCTTCGCTTAATTAAGGGACGGATTTTTTATTTATTTATTTCATTGTAGTTGTAGTTTAACTGGAGTTTTAATATAAATTAAACCCTCGAGAATGTAAAGAGGCCTATACGTAGCAATGGCGGGTTGTCGACTAATGCTATCAGTCGATTGATTGATGATATTCTCAAACAATGTATATCTATACAAGAGTTATGATTTTTAAACTCTAACGTAAAAATTTGCTACGTAAATAGGTAAGTTACTTAAATATTGTATTTCCAATATTAACGCGTTTCGAAACTTTTTACACAGTACTAAAACATTATTAATTCGTCGTAATTTCTTTGTTCTTTAATGTGTATAAAATACTTCATGTTGATAAAATAAAAAATATTAACATAAAAACCTTTTAAATATTTTTCAAAATGTGAAATGGAACGTTACGAATAAACACTGGCCATTATGTTGCCATGTTAATTTTAACAAATGGCGTCGGCGTGGCGTGTCACCTAGGTCAGTTACCGTGCAATGGCACGCTATTTCATTCAATTTTTGCCGGCAGTTTTTGACGGGCCCGAAACATGCGTGTTTACTCAACAAGGCATACGTTTGCATTTAGTGTATGCTAATTATTGTGTAGTAGTTATGTCGCGTGGTATTATAATGGTAAACATTATATTTTACTACTTGTTTACTCCTAACCAGGTTTATTAGCGGGAAACACACCCCGATGACTTTTGTATTTATAACCTAAAATTGGGAGCCTCGTTAATGTTCTTAATGCAAAATCTGAGCAAAATGCCCCTAATAAATGCTTTAATCTTGGACATACCTATATAAAACCGGTTCAAATCTTTTTTTACGACCTCATAACGTTTTACAACTTCGACCAACAAAGTTATGAATTATAATACATAATTAATTCATGCTTATATTATAATTATTGAGTAACTATGTAAAACTCACGTGGTAAATGCGATGCAATTAACAAATTCGTAGGTATTATCGTACTCACCGGAGAACTGTGAAATGGTCACTCCAATCAACAACACCCACTGGCAACACTTCACCATTTTCGAAATTATATTTAAATTATAAATATATCCGAAACGATCGTTAAATTATCGGAATAAACATCACAAGCACTACTATATACTACTAGCTTATTATTTTATATTTACTCATAAATAAATATTATTTTGCTATCACATATTAAATAAAATTAATATTAGTAGTTTAAGTTTCCCGCGTTTTCATCGCAGCGCGTATTTTTCTATTCGCTCGTGACGTGTGGCGCGCGTGTTTTCCGTGCGGATACTGGCAGGCAGACGGCGAAAGTGGTGGCTGAATAAATGCTGACCCTCGCCAGCTGGCTTCCTCTTGCACTGCGATTTAAAATATCAGGGTTTTCGTGAGCCATGTTTGTAACTATAAGGTCTAATGACGTGCGAGGATGTTATAAATTATAAACACTAGTCTGAAAGTTTTTATGTACTGGTACTGGTATGTAACTAATTAAAAATACGAATAATTTTGTCGTTAATTGGAATCTCTTTATTTATTGATGAGAAGATTAAGGTAAATATTTAATGTTGAAAAAAAACACGGTTTTCCGATTCCTGTGGGCATAGCAATTAATTTGTTAACCGTTACAAAACTTAATTGGATATTAATCGTTATAGCCTACTGTACGGAGTCTAATTGCCTAACCATGAACATTAGCTTTAAAAGAATTCGAAACGATATTTATCTAATTTCTTATGTTTTTCTTAAATTTTTACCACCTTATTTAAACATTCTTGCTAAGTTTATTTATCATTACTTTGTCTTTATTATGCTTTTTAGCCCTGAGGCGTAGACATTATAGCTCTACCAGACGCAGACAAAACATATATTTGGTTACAGTTTTGTAACTTTTTACAATGAAGCGAAGAAACTGCATGGTTCCACGTAGCATTATCTACCATTTGGTACTTAAGTAGTTCTACTTTTACCTGCAGTGCTGGTACTGTGAGTTTTTTGGTGTTTCCATATTAATAAAATAACATTCCACGCCCGGTTATGGCTGCGGCCTGTGGTTATGGCAACATGAATAATATCAGCATTTTATAAAACTGGTTCCGTTTCCAAAAACCCTTGAGCGCATGAAAGTTCACTTTTGCAGTCTGAGTTTTTTCCTTGGTCGTAAATGATGAAGATTCGTGCACAAACAAGCGTGTAACATTTATATGATTAAACGAACTTACCTTAAGTGAAGTTCTATCATAATTATACGAAGCTCCTTGTCAGAGACGGATTTACCATGTAGTAGCGCTGACTGTACAGCGCCGATCACTGTTTCAAAGCTAAAATTTAAAAAGAAAAAACACCTCTCGTTTGACAGTTGTTTGACATTCATTTAGTTTAAAGAAAGATGAACAACCCTATACCAATCTTAACAGGGAGTAAATGCATTAGGATTTTAGGGTGGGTAGGGACCGCCGTCTCTGACAAGGAGCTTCGTATAATTATGATAGAACTTCACTTAAGGTAAGTTCGTTTAATCATATAATTATACTCTTCTCCTTGTCAGAGACGGATTTACCATGTAGATGTTTAAAGAAAGGGTTGTGAATAAATAGCCGATGTACATATTAAATAATCAAAAAACCTTTATTTTACCAAGGTAACAGAAAATAAAATACAGTTCTTCTAACTGATAACTTAACACAGCTTCATTAATGATAATCATAAAATAATCATGGCACTTTTCTTAATCATATTAAAAACCAAACACAAAAGGCAATCAACAGCATTATAATATCTGATCTTTATCTTAAAAATCAAGTTTTCTTTTTTATCTACTTATTTATATTTGTGGTCACTATGTGACAATATTTATTTATGTGTGAATAGAGTCCAAAACTGTCTGACTAAAACTTAAGGCCTGATTAAGTGGTCTATTATAGTGCCTGGCAAAGGTGGCAGAGTTCTCAGACCACCCAGCGGCTTTTTGAATCTGATCAATATTTAGTCCAGATCTAAGCGCAGCAGATGTCGCGGAATGTCTTGTTGAATGCGCGGTAAAAATATTTGTATCTATCTTAGCCTCACTCAAAGTCTTTTTAATCCAGCGGCTTATACTTTGTGTGGATGCAGGAATGTGTGGCTTTTTAAAGGTAAGTAATAACCGTTCCTGGTTATTCCTTAATGCCTCTGTAGCCTGAATGTATGACTTCAAGGTATATACAGGGCATATTTCTATCTTAGCCTCATATGAAGGAAGTTGTAATAGAGGTTGTGGTGAGCCTTTTCTTGAAGTTTTTATAATTTCAGTGATAAAAATATTGACCCTGTCGTTAGAAAAGGATATATTTTTTATGGAAATTAGAGATAAGGTCTGCACTCTGTGTCCGGTGGCCAGAGCCAAAAGTGTTACAAGTTTTCTTGTCAAAATTTCTAGTGATACATTTAACATAGGTAAGGTAGCCAGGTAGTTTAATACTACACCAGGGTCCCAAGTAGCATTGTACTTTGGTCTAGGCGGTTTTGATCTATACATTCCTTTCATTAATCTTTTAATTCTGTCATCAATACCTATCTGAGGCCCTAATATTAGAGATAATGCTGATCTAGTTGAATTTACAGTACCATATGAAGATCCGGCTTCAAAACGTTCACCTAGAAATTGAAGTACAAAAGGGATGGATGTCTGATATGGATCTAGTCTGTGATTTGTACAAAACTCCCACCACTGCTTTAGAGGCGAATCATATTGCCTCATTGTATTTGGAGAAAGGGAGTTTAGCATAATATGTAATGCGGAAGCTGGGGTTCCTCGCCTCACATATGCTTCGCTGACAGCAACGCTGCAGCCAGGGTAAGGTGATGGTGAAGTGGGTGTATCTCTCTGTAAGGGGACAACAGTAAGTTCATGTTAGATTCTAAGATTAAAGGTTCACCTATAATTATGTTTTTTACAAGAGGAAACCATGGTTGAGATGGCCAGTATGGATACACTAGTATACCAGTAGCTTTATCAGTCATAATTTTTTGGATGCATTTTAAAACCAGAGAAAAGGGCGGAAAGGCATAAAAGAAAAGGTCTTTCCAACAAAGGGTAAAAGCATCTATAGCGAAGGCCTCTGGGTCACATTTCCAGGAAATGAACTTATCGCATTTTGCATTGATTCTTGAGGCAAACAAGTCAATTTCTGGTCTACCAAATTTCTCAGTGATTTCTCTATATGCTCTGTTATTAAGTTCCCATTCTATATTAACTCTCCTAGATTCTCTGTCAGCCTGAAAATTGTCCCTGGTATTAATGTAGGAAGTGAAAATCCATATGTTTCTTTCCTCACAATATTGCCAAATCTCTCTAGCAATACTGTTAAGATGTGGAAATTGAACACCTCCGCATCTGTTGATATAGGCAACAGCCGTAGTATTGTCTATTCTTAAGAGTACCTCACAGTCATTTAGTTCTTTTGTAAAACATTTAAGACCTAATAGAGCTGCTTTTAGTTCCAAAAAATTGATATGATTTTCTTTCTCAGAAAGTGACCAAGATCCTGATGCCTTATTACCCTGACACACAGCACCCCACCCCGTGAGTGAGGCGTCCGTATGAATTTCTCTAATGAAATTATGTTGCTTTATCAAATTGAACTTGTGCATATTTCTAAGCCACCAATCTAATTCGGGAATTACGGTTCGGGGGAGAGTCATTATTGCGTCATAATTTTCATTATGTCTTAATAGAGCTAAGTATTTTTCCCTTTCCAGTATCTTTGTATATATCCATCCATAGGGGACAGCTGGGGCAATAGAGTTGATAGATCCGAGCAATTTTGAAAAATCTCTTATACTACAATCTGGCTTTTTCTGAAATGAATATATTTTTTCTGATAATGCAAGTTGTTTTTGTTCAGGTACAGCTAATGACATGTTACTAGAATTCAGATTAAAACCTAAAAATCTACATACTTTGTTAGGTGAAAGAGCACATTTTTCAAGGTTGATTGCAAAGCCCAGATCCTGTAGGAGACTACAAGCTAGAGTAACATTATCATTACAGACGCTTTCAGAATCTCCAAAGATTATAAAATCATCTAAATAACAAGTCAGAACTACATCCTTATTTCTGAGGTAAGTAGTAATTGGTCTCAGTAATTTTGTGAATACAAATGGAGCTGTACATAGACCAAATGCCAGGACATTAAACTGATATAACTGGCCATTAAAAGTAAATCTCAAATATTTTTTAGAGTTTTCTGAAAGCGGTACAGAGAAATAAGCATCTTGAAGGTCTACAGTGGCCATGTAGCAATCCTTTGTCATTAGTCTGCAGGCAGTTCTTATGTCCTCCAATTTAAAATGCTCAATTTTTATGTATTGATTCAGGTATTTTAAGTTTAAAATAAACCTGTATGAACCATTAGGTTTTTGTACCAAAAAAATTGGAGATGTGAACTGATCCTCCTTATAAGAACAAAATGATATTGCACCCAAGTCTTTAAGCTTACTTATCTCCTGTCTTATTAATGCAGCTTCCTTCTTAGAGAAATTTTGGGTAGCAGCTTGCCATGGTGGGGGTGTGCAACTAAATGGGATTTCATAACCCTGAACCCAATCTAAGAGTAATGGATCATTGGTAAGTTCTAGCCAATTATTTAAAAAATCTTTAATCCTACCGGCATGTACCTGGCTCATCGGCGACGATATGTCTGACGGCCCCGGTACTGATGACGTTGCTGGTCTCTCGGGTGTGGCTGGTTGTATTTTCTCGTTGTTAATGGTGCACGAAGCCCGCCACGCGCCCGATGGTGTTGGTATTGTTGTGACGGGCCTTTCCAGTTTCCCGGTCTCTTATTCTGTGGTGCTGGTTTTGCTGCTGCAGGCTTTGTGCCTGCAGCGGGTAAGGGGTTCTTGATTTGGAGGCCAGTCTTTTTAATGGCTTGAGCAGCCTTAATTTTCTCAGCACAGTCCTTCCCGAAGATGAATTCGTCTGGTTTTGTATCCTGAACGGCTTCCCTGATAGTCTGATTGGCCCCTGCCAGAGCAAAATACCTCCTTGAAGATGAGTCCTCATAAAATAACTCTGCACATAATTTTGCAGCATCATTCACCTGTTCAATAATTGTGTTAGAGTTAATGTTTCCTTTAAGCACGCTTGTCAGGGTCTTTCCCAAGGCACTCATGACCCTCAGTGTGAGGTTCTGTCTTTGGACAATGCGTTTATCCCTCTTTAGGGAGACCTCTGATAGCGAAGCCATAATCTCTGGGTTTATTATGGGAGCGTCCCTGCAAAAATTTCCAGGAGCTGGGTACTTCTTAATTATCTGCTCTAATGCTTCTTTACCCAGTCCTGAGCTCATAATATTTCTCCAGCGAGCTGAAAGTTCTGGACGAATATCTGGGCCTAGCTCCACATTCTCTTCGCCTTCTGTACCAAGGGCGAGAAGGAACTCTTCTGGTAAGGTATCATCCTCCACTGAAAAAATTTTAATAAGAACTGTAACATGACACTTTAATGGCCTGAATTGTCTCCCTCAAGTGGTAGCGCTAGTTTTTTGAACAGCATGTCTAACCTTTATATGATAGCACTTTGCTGACAGTAGTTTATGAGACTAGGTGCGATAGCTCAGCATAAATTGTCTGTAAAATTATTACAGATGAAAAAAGGAATGAAGATAGGTCAGTGTCTACCCTCTTAAGTGGTAGCTCTAAATTGACAAGATGAAGATTATATCTGTTATTTATCTGATATTGCTTCATAACCCAAATGTTTAAAGTGAGCTTGATAAATCTATAACATTAACATACCTATAATCAAGGGCTCGGCTTCCTCAAGACTCTTGGCTTCAGTACTGTTATCTGGTACTTCTTCTTGAGTGGGCGGTGGTATTGGTGGCGAATGTGTTGGTGGCAGCGGTGAATCTTGCGGAGGCGAAGTCTGCGGCGGTGACTGGATCTCTTCTATATCCGGCGGCAAATTTTTCAGTTTCTTCTCCAACTTCTTAAGCTTCCTTTTGAAATATTGCAGTTCACTTTCTTCGCGCTTTCTTTTCGGCATTATTGGTAAAAAAGATTATATCGCTAATAGATAATTTCCTTAAAACGCTCAACTCCCGATCGTACGAAAAAGAAAAAACGGTTTTGTTGTCGAAACTTTCAACAGATTACAATACAAATAATGCCAACCTAAGAGGCAAGGAAAAACGCAAAAACACAGGGGACAAAACGTCACAGCGGTTACCGGTTATTGCTATTCCTTATTAGATTTTTTTTTTTTTTTTTTTGTCTATGCTCTACCGCGAAGAAATGTTTTAGGTTATTATACTATCTTAGATTTTCAATAAAAAGCACTGCATGAAATGTAAAAATATCCTTACGTACCTCACTTATCGATTGAATCGAATATTATCGACGTTTACTAAGTATCAAACCTCCATCCAAGCGAAGTCGCCGGAACTTGATCCGCCGAAAATAACCAAATACACTCCCTAACGGAGAACGCACATATTCTTCTTTAACGCACATTATATACTTTCGATATCTTCACTCTATAAGAGAGAATAAATGCAATAAACTTGATTTTAGTTGAAATTTCACGAGAGGTAACAGCGTTAGGCGCTTGCACTGAAAGCGTAATGAATGTCAAACAACTGTCAAACGAGAGGTGTTTTTTCTTTTTAAATTTTAGCTTTGAAACAGTGATCGGCGCTGTACAGTCAGCGCTACTACATGGTAAATCCGTCTCTGACAAGGAGAAGAGTATAATTAGTACCTACATTATCAAAGTAGACGTCTCATTACACACATAAGTGCACTCGATTATTATTAAGAGTTCATTTTCCTATATTTCAATTCCTATGATTCATTGTTTTAGTGTCTCGGTCTTTTGAAAGTCTTATAAAGGTTCTTCTGGACAATTTAATTAATTGTAAAGGTTTTATTAGCGACTCTGTCAGCGACGAATCAGCTTATTACTATCCGGCGCGAACTATGCGATATTCCGAGACAAAAACCATCCTATGTCCTTCCTTCATTGTCATGAAAGAGCAACACACATCCAAACATCCAAACTTACAAACTTTCGCCTTTATAATATCAGTAAAATAAGATAGATAGAAAGATAAGATAAGACTATAAGGTTCAACTACTGGACCATGGCGTTTCTTCTTGACCTCAACGACTCTCGATCTTGCGCAAAGACAGGGGGGCTACTATTAATCTCAAAATTCGAAATTCATATGATCCTGTCCCTCTCACTTACATGTGAGTGTGCTGAACAAGAAACGAACTTTTAGTTTTTAATTCTAACTTTGGAGTGTAAGGTCACGGCAGCCCCTTACCCAAATCGAGTTACGAATATAGACCAAAATTGACCTGCCCTCTTCTACATGATATATTTTAACTTTGATCGTACCAAGTATGTTTTACGGATATACTGAACCTCACGTAACTCTGTATTTTCTTTGAGCCTTTAATAGTCGGTAATGACTAATTACATATTTCTCTAACCATAGGAAAACATTACACTTTTTTTTTACGGGCGTTTCTCCGTTGGCTAGGAATTATGTCGTAACCGCGTCTTATCTTTTCCGGAAAGCGATGGCCCATAAAGACTATGAGTTTTGTGGTTACGTCTATAAGAACAAACCAGTGGTACTTTAGCTTTGACCAAGCTGAAGGTATGGCGTGGTGTCCGCTTGACATGGCATAATGACCCACCAGCTTGAGTCTATTAGAGCCAAGAATATTGAGCCTGCCAAGCACCAGCAGACGTTCCTGGCGCTCCGACTTTTGGCCATGAGGTCTGAGTTCCATCGCGTTGAGTGACTAAAAACGAACCGCAGCTCTTGACCACACGCGGAAGTAACCCGACTCGCACCCCAACCTACAGTCAAGGGAAAGAGTAACAGCTGTTCCTATGACATTTCTCAATTGCACCTGTTGATATTTCAAGTCTGTTCTTCTTTACAACCGGTCCAGGATGTTTTTCACGCAAATGAAAGTAGTCCACGTTTCGAGTTGTTACATAAAATCTGTACAACTGACACGGACGTCTTCAGGCCTTGAGATGGAAGCCTGACTCGGATACTAGAAATAATGAAGTAACATCTTATTACGTGATCTATCAGGTATACATACATATAAGTGTGTATACAGTAAATGGATAAATTTACAATCAAAATTTTAAGCTTTCAGACCACATAAAAAAATAAGAAATTCACTTGCTATATCAATGTTATCCGCGAATGGCAGTCTTTAAACCAGTTCAGTGGTCGTATTCAATCGGTCTAGATTCCGACCGTTGCAGTTATGGTGCAGTTTTAATACCGTTCAATGTCAACGCTCTATATGACTGTAGTCAACCACATGAATAAATGTGGAACTACACTGACATGCAAAAATAGCGGGATACTTCCCATACAAAACTGTACTAATCAAGGCCGTTTATTTTTGCTCAATAGTAGCAATACGTTAGCACTGCATTCGAAAAATGAATATACAAACCGTCAGTGTAAGTTACGTGCCGCTAATGGCGCTATCAATTTACTCATAGTAATTGAAACCTTTACATAATGATTGTGTGTCATAAAGTTACCTACACTAGAGCCTCTGAATGCAGCTTTAATACACTGCATTTCGGGCACTGGGCGGCCTTCGCTTGACACCATTTATTTATTAATGAAAACTTACACAGCATAACGGTATACACAAAAGCAATGAGTAAGGCAAAAACAAACTAGAGTTAAAGAAATCCTACCTACTAATATTATAATGCGAAAGTTAATGACTGAGGATGTGAGTGAGTATGTTTCCTTCTTCACGCTGAAACGACTGAACGGGTTTGGATCAAATTTGGCCTTTAGCTCTTGCTACCTTAGGCGCTGTCTACCCCGTAAGGGCTAAAGACGTGATTTATGTGTGTATGTATGCAGTAAAATGCTGTTAATTAAGTGTGCGAGTAATGTATTGTTTGCCGCATTACCGCATAAAGTTACGCTAATGCAAAGCGTTAATAGCATTCATTATACAACCTGTACTTAATAACTGTCCACGACAAAGAAGCTTACCGGTAGACAATTGTATTTACCTGCCATAACTGAACAGTGTTGCAATCCTTAGGATGTTGACGCAAAGGCGGGTATGGCAACATCGTGGCGGTGTTGCTACATTCGGAAATTGAAGATAGTCGCCATTTAAGGATGTAAGGAGGTGTAGTTTACTTGTCCTTGCTGATTGTCTATGGTTTTGTCTTTTTAAACCAAACATGTACTTAAAATAATGAAAATTAAGTAGAATTTTTAAACGACACTGAAGAATAGCAGGTACCTGCTATGGGTGGTGTAGGGTATAGCACGCTTCACGGAATGACGAGGATCCGGGTTCGATTCCCGGCCCTAGCTTTACTTTTTGGATTTTTTTAAGTGTTCTAATTTTCAGTGTCGTTTAGAAATTTAATTTCTAACGGTAAAACCGTAAAACGGAACATTAAAAAAATCAAGAAAGTAAAAATTATTGATTCATTTAATAGTGAAAATTAAGTAAGCTAAGATTACCAGAATAATATAATATTTTTAGTTCTCTTACGTGAACAGGGAAACGTGTATAGTAATTATTACGTTAGGTTAGGAAACTGGGGACCTATTATTATGTATTATGCTTTATTGATATAATATTATAGGTTAGTGTACAGTATTTTATTGTCTGGTAGGTGTTATAAGTTTTTGTATTATATTCGGTAAAGTTATGTGGCTCTCAGTATTTGTAATTTTTAAAACTCACTCGTCCGCCTTTAAATATAATACTCCTCTCATCCACTCAAAGGTTGACTGGAGGAGATCCCTTAAATGGATATGTCTGCCTTTGTGTATGTATCTCAGTGTTTGTCAACTGTATTTGTTTTATGTTTATTTTGCGCAATAAAGAGTTACATACATACCTATTTGTTCTGTGATATTTATAACAGTACCTAACCTTCCTTAAAAACTAGATATACTGCATAATTTAATAATTAGCTCTGTTACGATTCTCAATAAATTTGCGACGTTTGTTGCCAGACGCATATAAATTGATGCGATCAATGTCAACAAGTCTAGCTTCAAAGTTCATGGTATTTGTGACTTGTTTTAATCTTAGTAAACTACCCATCGTCGATGTTTTTTATTTTATTAATCAACATACTGGTTAAAAGTCATTGGCAATGCTTGAAAAAAAATCTCAGTAACTAGTAAAAAAAAAAATTAACCTTTTACACTGTACTAAGGAATAAAGACGTGAATTGTGTATCTGAGCGTTTTCCAAAACAAATTCCACATGAACATTTTCCAGAATTTAACTATTTTGTGGTTTTCTTACTCAGAATCGTTTACCCTATCGATCCTTATGCAAAAAAAGTGTCCTAAAATTTCCATTCCAGTTCGCCACGTTTTTTAATATAGTACCTAAGCTTAGAACGTGACGAACAGAAAAAATAATTCCATAGTAAAATCTGGTACATATTTTTTCTTGTATAAGGATCGATAGGGTAAAAGGGCCAAAATATTTAAATTCTGGAAAATAATATCATGACGTGGACTTTTTTTTAAAAAACGCCTATGTATTGTACACTGTACTGTGCATACAATATAACATTGAATCTAGAACACTTCTTTAAGGTACTAATTCGGTACAACAAAGTAATTTTTAGGGCAACAGATATAAAACAAACCTCTATTCCCAGCCTTGAGCACTCTTTTGTTTTCACATCACATTCGACGCGCGAGAATCAGCGCGATGTATCCCTTCACTTGCGCAGGCGCATATGGGTAAATAAGGCCAGCGGGTTTACTTTTGATAACGGAAATTGAAATCTTGTGAAGAGTTGGTATCATTGGACGAATTTATCGATGTTCCGTATGGTTTGAGGTTACCCTTGTAAATAATTAAGACTTATTTGATGATAGATGCCTTAGTGGTTAGAGGTCGTGGCTAAATCTAGAGGTCTCGAGTTTAAATCCTTATAAGGACATGCACTTACGATTGTCTGATGTATATTTAAGTTTGTATATATCCATTTAAGTATATTTGATGATTTTTTCTGGGACCCATAGTTTAAGTTTTGCTAGTTCGGGACTGGATGAATTCATGTCAGTTTCGTCGAAATTCTACGATCATTTTACATACAGAAATCACGTCTTTATCCCTTACGGGGTGGACAGAGCCTAAGATAACAAGAACTAAAGACCACGTTTAGCATGATTGTGGGCGTATAGGTGGAAAGCGAAATCAAAATAGTGATGGGTCGCCAGCCGCATCGCCTATAACATGATTCCTAAGATTTTCGCTCACTCGATTTTCCCTCGATGGACTTTTACCACCTGCCCGGGAAGGGCAGCAACTTGTACATTCTATGTATTTTCTTTACTTCCAGACCAGTGCATAATTTTACGAAACGAACACCAAGAGGAAGGACTACAAACTAGTCCGAAACATGTCACTCGACTTGTGTAATTATGGCATATAATTTTAATTTAGAATTAAATAAGTAAGCGTTTAATTAACTGATACTAGCTTTACATAATCCGGATTTAGCCCCTTCTTCACTAAGCCTAGATTTATTACGCTATTATTCGTCTTCATGGAGGACATGCCTATGCCATAAGGCACCCCGAGTTATGCGATAATATATATAAAAAAAACTGGACAAATACTGAAATTTTAGCAAAACGGAATAAAATGGGCTATATTATTATTTTTCGTCTTTATTAATCTGATAAATTTATCATCACCAAATAAAACGATAGGTAACTGGCTAAATGAAAAATGTTTAATGTTTATAAACTAATTTACTTTGTACTTTGGTTCCTATGGTTGTAGTTTTCGCTTCGTCGTTATAAAGTAAAAAGACTTCTTCGAGACTGCTTTTTGTTCCGGCCGCGGGCGTGTGGCGGCTCGGCGTTGGTTGCAAAGAAATATAAGCCCGATGCGCTGCAAAAACAAAATATACTTATGTTGTCAAGCATTCCTTAGATATTGTAATTATTTGGCTACGCCGTAAAAGGAAGAACAGTTTTGCACAGCGGAAAAGTGGATTTGTTTAATAAAGTACAATTTTAAATAAATATAGCATGATTTTTTTAATGAGGGCCTCTACAAAGTACCTAATGAATCTTTAAATAAAAATGAATTTACGCTAACCCGGTGAAGTTTTCAATTATTATATTTTCATGAGGTGCATATAACGTTTAACTCAAGCAACACATAAAAAAACAAACACACATAATTATAATTTGAACAGTAATAGCTGTACTTAGTTAAAATATTTTATTGAATCAGGCGTTACTTTGCGGAAGTCCATTTTTATGAACAAGAATTATTTACCTTGCTACTTCGCTACTCTCGTGCAAAATAACGACGACGTTGTGTTGTGTGTGTGTACGACGTTGGTTTGTATGTGTGTAACTGTTGTGCTCATTAAACTTTGATAATGATCCCGTAGAGGGATCGAAACGCGTCAGTGTTTGTGTGGTGTAAGGGATAATTAAGTTTGTAGGATTTATTATGTGTTTTATGTGGCAGTAGTGGAGGGATTGCATGAAAAACATATATATTTCACACAGGCTCGGTTATCTTGCACGTGAGTAGCGGAGTAGTAAGGTAAATATTTTTTGTTTATTAGTAAAAATGCTTCACCCGTAGCATATCCTAATAATAAAATCTTCTGTATAATTCTCAACGCAGAGTTTTTCAGCAAGTCTGGTTTTGAACTCCCGACGTTAGGTAGGTGCAATTATTACTATATTAGATACCAAATTGAAGTTGTGGTAGTTTCCTATTATAATACACAGTACCTAACACGAGCACGAGGAAGCGAGCTCAAATTAAAAGGGAAACTGCTGCGAGTGAAAGTATCACTGCTTCGTTGCTTGCGCTTGTCCTGTCACATACGGGATTACCTACTCTGTGGTCCGTACCACAGGGGAGACTAAATTCACTATAACCTCATAGTTATGATCCTCCTTAGTCCACTATTATACTGGCCTTAAACTCCGAAATTCGATTTTCGAATTTCGTTTATCGCCGTTCCGCTCGCACTAATAGTCATTAATTTGAGAGTGAGACGGTACGATGCGAACTTCGAAATTTGATTTCGCAGTAGAGTTTGATGTGTGACCTCTTCGCAGACACACCTCGCCTTGCCCGCCGCTCGCCGTCTTATACCCTGACTGTATTCAGATCATGCGTACACTGTACGTAGCTATGGGTACTTATGGCGCTCTTCCACTGTCAGTTTCAAGCGTCAAAAGGTCACGTACCCCACCTCACCTCCCTCGCCTCACAAACGTAATTTTTTGACACTTAAAACTTGGATTTTTTTTTATTAGAAAGAAGGTTCTTACTTTAGTGGCATGTATTCTCCGTACAGAACTTCTTCATCAGAAGACGTGAGTTCGCACCAGCCTATCATGTGCGTGATCCAAGAGGAGCATTTGGTTGCGTAGAATCCGATCTCGGTTAAGATAGATTCTGCATAGTAAACTGGTGCTCTGGCATGGTCACAGCCTGATTTCGCTGAAAAAAAAAACATAAATCAATGTTAGTTTTAAATAAATTTATAATTTCGTGCGCACTAATAACCTTTTAGCTAACAACCCTATTATTATTATATGGGGACTATCGTTTCTTTGCTCACCAGTTGGCGCCACTGTTGACTAAGGTTCAGAGGTATAGCTGTCAAAGGCGACTTTATAAGATCGGCGCCGAGACGAAGCTTTAAATCTTGAATCTCATTAAGTTCCGTTCCGTTTTGTAAAAAAAACTGCTTTCAAAGCGTTCACATTCATCGCCAAATAATCCATATTTGCGATGATTTTACGTAGGAAATCACTTTTCAACAGTTAAATGAAAGAAATTAATTATTTATATCACGAAGCCCGCCAAAACCAGTGAAAATTGATTTTATTGGACCTCACGCGACACTAGCGTCTCTAGTGGCAAATTCACAAGCGACAGCCCCCATTAAATGAAGTTATCAAATTATTTTTTCCGCCTCAATAGCCTTACTTTGTTTCTCAGAAGGCTTGCAACCAGGCTGCGTTAGGCCTCCATTCGCGTAGAAGTCCATTTTCCCACAGGCTTCGAGCTTCCCCTTCTCCAGCGCATTTGTATGAAGCACGTCCACCGTCTTGGCGTCACTAGCGTCTACCTTTTTCTTGTTATCCTGACTCACAAATAGGGGCATTGCCGGGTCAAGTGCTGCAAAACATTAAGACTAAACATAACCGCATATTTTTATTGTGTAATTAATTATAATATGTCTGTTTTGCTGTTAATTTATGCACTGCTAACATGTTTAAACACCATCCTATTGTTAATGTTAAGCCTGTCAGTCACATTGAAATACGGAGTATGCGAGTGTGTCATGGTTATTGCTGGTTTGTAAATCAAAAAATGTTATATGGGTTGTAAACGAACAAATGTTATGATAATTCACTGTAGGTTTGAAATGCATCGCTAGCGGCAATAGTCATTATAACTCGTCTCATTTTATTACTTCCTATAACTGCGAATGAAATGAAAATGTTCATTAATTATTCAGAAATAACGTTCTTCATCACGTTTGTCTTTTGTTAAAGCGATCATAGTCATAATGTTAAGATAAAAGGGCCAGAGGCATTTCCAATCTTCAGTTCGACTACATAATAATTACATAGAGAAATATGTTGGTCTAGTACATTTGGATGGAGTTTACGTCATGACATAGTTGTAACGTTTAGGAATTATTTAAAGATCTCGTAAAATATAATTTGTAAGTATTATCTGAAAATTAAGTGTTAACTACGGTTAAAATACAATAATTCCTTAGTTCTATTTGACTTTAAAACTACGGCTAATTGAACTACTTTTAATATGAAACGTTTCAGTGAAAATCTTCTTTTAGTCTTAAAAGGTTACCATTTGCTTTATTTAATTTCACTCCATAACCACGGATACATTGAACCACTCAAATATATTTTAAGGATAAAGATTTTCTCCCGTATATGATCAGCTAATATTTTTATCAATCTGTAAAGCACTCACCAGAAATCCGCTCCAATTGGCCACTGGTCAAATAGTTCCCGATGAAGCCCGCCGTCTGCCCGCCGAGGCTGAAGCCGATGACGTGGAACAGAGGCAGCTCGAAGCCGTGCTGGCTGACCAGCTGGTCGATTAGCTGTGCTGTGCACTTCCCCACCAGCTCAGTGTTGTGAGCCGCTTGGAAGTAGCACGGCTCTCTGGCGATGGGGTTGTAGTCCACGGATATTATGTTGTAGTCGCAGCACTGCATGTATGCTGAGAGAGTGCTTAAGTGTAAGTTTTTGTTAAAAAAAATATAAGCTCTTGCTGTCTGTACTTTTTATTGGCCGTACTAGCATTGTCATTCATCCATATGATATACCAAGTCTCAAGTCTTTTTTCATAAGCTTTTTCTTAACTTGCAATGTACTGTATGTTTGTGTATATGTAATTATGTTTGTCCGAGTATAATTTTGCAACTCAATTTTGAAGCAGATATCTTCATCCGATTGAGCTGAAATTTTGCATACTTGTGTAAGTCACATAACAATACAATAATATGGTAGTAGAATTCTGGTGGTCCGGCCAGGACTGTCTCCGCAGGAGGGAACTCTTCAACGGTTGGTTCGATTGACTTGAAATTTGGTACACATAATGTAAGGCGGACTATGCAAGTACAGTCAACAAAAAGTACTGACAGCAAGACAGCTTATATTCTTTTAATAAAACTTACTTACAACTTGTATCAAAATTAAATTTTAAGGTCAGGTCATTTTTATTGACTACTGCTCTTAGCCTCTGATGGCTTTTACAGCTTACCGAGGAGAGAGCGTGTTTGAAGTAAGTATTGTAAAATCCAATAGTTGCATACCCGGTTATAACATTGAAGTCCTCCTTATGAATATTATCGTATTACTAAAGCTAATATCATTATGTATAATGCTGCTTTGACACTTAGTTAAGAAAGTATTTGCGCTACGTTGACACACGTCGTAAGCATATAAATTTAATTATTTCTGAGCGTAACTTTCACAATTTTCTTGCGCATTTTCCTTAGTTATGCAATATTATGTTCTGTAGTAAGAGGAACCAAACGACTTAGTAATAGGTACCAAATTCGATGTATCTACTTGTAATTTTATTTATGTAAATTGCCTGTATAAATAACTATCTGTATCTCTAAATGGGGGATATCGCGTGTGAATTTGCCACTAGAGGCGCTAGTGTCGCGTGAGGTCCAATAACATTCAATTTTCACTGGTTTTGGCGGGCTTCGTGACATATCCTACTAATATTATAAACGCGAAAGTTTGTAAGTATGGATGGATGGATGTTTGTTATTCTTTCACGTAAATACTACTGGATGGATTTGGATAAAATTTAGAACGGAGGGAGGTTGCTGATACCCTAGATTAACACATAGGCTATTTTTATCTCGGAAAATTGCATGGTTCCCGCAGGATAGTCGCGGGCAGCAGCTGTAGTAAATTATTTGCCGATGAATGTGAACGCTTTGAAAGCGGTTTTTTCCGAACAAAACGGAACTACACAACATTGCGGCATAGCTACTCGATATGATGATAGTTATTTATAATCAACTAGCTGACCCGGCGAACTTTGTTCCGCCTTAAATTTGAAAAATTCCAGTGGTTTGGGCTGTGCTATCCCGCGGGAACTATGCAATTTTCCGGGATAAAAACTATTCTATGTCCTTTCCCGGGACTCAAACTATCTGTATACCAAATTTCAACTAAATGGGCCCAGCGGTTTAAGCGTGAAAAGGTAACAGACAGACAGACAGACAGTTACTTTCGCATTTATAATATTAGTAAGGATAAACTTAATGAGATTCAAGATTTAAAATTTTGTTTCGGTGCCGATCTTATAAAGTCGCCTTTGACAGCTATACCTCTGGACCTTAGTCAACAGTGGCGCCAACTGGTGATCAAAGAAACGATAGTCTCCATTGGGTTTGTCTGTCTAAAGAATTTAAATATTCCTTTAAATAGAAGGCAAGTACAGAAACGTATACAGCTGAAAATACGCTTCGAGGGTTGCATGATCAAACCCGATAAGTTGAGCTAATGTTAGCAGGAATTGAAAATTTTGACGTTAACTAACTATTTTTTACAATCACCAAATGATTTCCAGTTATAATCAGCTCTAATAGTCAATGACGGAACCTACCGGGTCTTATTTCAGTGTTGGGTGAAAAGTCCTTGTGCCCAGTGTAACCATGAATGAGGATCTTGATGGGAGCGTCCTTGACCCACGGCGCCGAGGTGATGGAATCCTGATCCATGGCCAGCACTTGGTGTGGCTTGTCTTCGTTAGCCCTTAACAAAATCACTAATAATATATTGTATTATGGCATAGTGACAAAATTTGGCTCCGTCTTCATACAAAATTACCTATATTGCATACATACGGCCGTATTTTTTTATCGCTGACTATATATTTATGTATACTGTCTTAAAATTAGGGCCCGCTTCACCATTCTCTGTTAAGTTCCAGTGTCAGTTATATATGATGACGTCTCTGTCTGTTTCGTAGTGATAAATAACTGCTATTTAACATAACTGGAACTTAACAGAGAGTTGTGAAACAGGCCCTTAATCTGGAATACTTTAGCAGGTTGAGTCAGTTTGGCTGTACACCTCTGTAAATGTTTTTTCAAGATTTATTAAATGTGATTGAGAAATGTTTTTATTCGTCGTTCGATGTTTAAAGTGTAGGGAGTCTAATGTATGAATACAAATTACGATGTTAAATCGTCACAGGAGTGTTCATTTAGGGCCCGTTTCACCACTCTCTGTTAAGTTCCAGTTATATTAATTGTCACTAATATATAACGACATCTTTGTCTGTTTTGTAGTAATAAACAGAGACGGAATCATAGATAACTGACATTTAAGATAACTAGAACGTATCTTAACAGAACTTAACAAAAAGTGGTGAAACAGGCCCTTAATGTAACCCAGCAAAATTGTCCGAATAAACAGGTATTACCACTTACTTTGTGTAAAGCCAGAATGTTATATTTTCGTTTGGACACTCCATTGGAGGCGACACGCAGCCTTGTTGAGCCAATACATAACTAAGAGCTGAAAATGGGTAATACAAATAATTAATTAATTTGTATATTTATCTTACTCAATACACTATTAGTCTAAACAAATGCGATAGCACTTTGCCAAAGGTACTTATCAGTACCTAACAAAAATAAAACAATGAAAATATTTTATTGAAGAAATGTACCTAATTAGTGTAATCGTCCCTTTACAGCCAGAACCTATCTGCAATGTATCTAGTATACTATAGTATCCAGTATACCCGTTGCATGCAGTTATAGCTGCTTCTGTCGATACAACTTGCCTAACTCTTTTTAAGGCAAAAATAAATTTATTGACTTGCGAACGTACAAATACTAGTTACGCTATCGCGTGTGAATTTGCCACTAGAGGCGCTACAGTTGCGTGAGGTCCAATATAGCTTGTATTCACTTTTCACTGGTTTTGGCGGGCTTCGTGACATAAATTATAATTTCTTTCATTTACTTGTTAAAAAGTGATCTTCGTGAAATTATCGCAAAATATGGATTATTTGGCGATGTATGTGAACGCTTTGAAAGCGATTTTTTTTCGAACAAAACGGAACTGCACAACATTGCGGCATAGCAACTCCATATTATGATGATAGTTATTTATAATTAATAAACTTAATGAGATTCAAGATTTAAAACTTTGTTTCAGCGCCGATCTACACCTCTGGACCTTAGTCAACAGTGGCGCCAACTGGTGAGCAAAGAAACGATAGCCCCATTGCCTCCGTTTTTGTCTTAAAATTAAAAACTTCTCCACAACTGACATATGTTACGATTGTTACGGCAGTATAATTTAAGATACCAGCAAAGGGTTTATTGCTCAAGTTAATGATAGTTGAATTGGCAGTTTATGTCAAAACGATGTTCGGCAAAAGGCGTTTCAGATAAGAATTAACGGTTGTCTGGTTGTTACGACTTCCGCTTGGCATAGCAACTGCCACTATCAATTATATAAATTACGAAGGAAAGAAAATCCTAATATGAGTTAAATAATGAGCAGATACAGAGATGGAGATAGTGCGGTTAATCTCCAATAAGTTACAATGTTTTAATATAACTTCACAAGAAACATTTGACAAATGCATCATTTTACGAACTCATCATCTGGTATTGTTTGGTAAACGTCTATTATGAGAGAGAGAGAGAGAGAAAGAGAGACACATAAATAATGAAAAAAAACAGACAATTAAAAAAGATTAAGACTTCACATACATACATATATCACGTCTTTATCCCTTACGGGGGAGACAGAGCCTAAGGTAACAAAAACTTAAGGCCACGTTGAGCATGATCAAGGGCGTATAGCTGGAAAGGGAAAACAAAATAGTGATGGGTTGCTAGCCGCATCGCCTATAACATTATTCCTAAGACTTTCCCCCATTTCCTCGATGGGCTTTTACTATCTGCGCGGGAAGCGAAGCAACTGGTAAATTCGATGTTTCTTTTTTACTAACTAACTAAGAAATTAAGAATATTAGTGCCTTTTTATACGAACTAATATTATTAACAGATAGTAGTAATAGATAGATAGTAATAAAATTGCAAATGATTATAAACTTATTTAGAAAGTTACATTAAGTACTAAACTAACCTAACGTAAAGCAGATATCGAGTTTTTTTTATTTACGAGTCAACAAATAATAAGAGGCTTGCTAAATGATACGTTTGCCAAATGTTGGTGTAGTTGGTGTGATGATTGGAAAATATTAGAACTGTGAGTGTGTGTGTTTGTGTATTAAAATCGTTTGAAATACAGGCTGAAGGCGATGTTAGCATCGATCGTATGGGATGTTATGAAGAAGTAAAAGACACAGATACGCCAAAATTAACTCGGCCAAAGAAAACAGAATCCAATGCAACAACAGACGCGACTAAAATTTGTTATTATTCAACATTGACAAAATGATACTAATTGCTACCCAGGGATTCAACGATTACATCACTTTCGAAATATTATTGTCTGTTTAATTGAGAGAAAGTTAAGCACTTGAATCATACTTATGCAATCACTCTATTTGAATTTTAATTAATTGTTTTTTAACATCGTTTTTAATCTTTGTGAATTCGCGACCCCTTGAATAGTAAAATAATTCTAGTAACCTCCTAACTAGGCCCTAGTCATAATGAAACAAAATTTATCCAAAGCTAGAAACACTTGGCGTTTTTTTCTAACGACCCCCTGAGTAAAGCTTGGCGACCTCCATAGGAGTCGCAACCCAGTTTGAAAAACATTTTTAAAATTAGCAAAAATGCCTTGTAGAGTTAGAAAATTGTGTAAAAGTATCAAACAATGTTAAATAGCACTTACAGATGCAAAGGTATGTAAAAAAAGATACTGAGTAATCCATTATTATTGTAACTGTTTTTCGTTGTAACTAGTTTTCATGTAAACTGTCACATATATAGAAACGCGGGGACACGCCCTGTTGCTTTCAGGCGACTTTCAACTCAGGAGTGCAGTGCATCTGAAAATTTTTCGGAACAGCGAATGTTATGGAGTCGTTTTTTTATTTATGGAGTTAATAAAATTGTTTGTTGAATTAATGCCTTGGTTAGATAAAGACAATATTTTGGGTACCAAATTTTGAACAAATTGAAAATACATGGAGGCTAATGTTTTTAGTTTTTATAAAAAACTAGCTTCTGGCCGCGACTTAGTCCGCGCAAAATTAGCAATTGACATATTTAACGCTATCCGACGGGAACTATGCAATTTTTCGGGATAAAAAGTAGCCTTTGTTTTAATCTAGAGTACCAGCTATCTCCGTTCCAAATTTGATCCAAATACATCTAGCCGTTTCAGCATGAAGAAGGAACAAACATACACACTCACTCATATATTATTGTCACTCACATCGTCACAAACTTTCGCATTTATAATATTAGTAGGATAAATCCCGGTATAAAATAGTTTAAAGCTCTTAGTGCAAGTTTGTTGTTCTAGCAAACGATTCGAGTGCGTTAAATTTAAAGTATCAAATATTGTTTTGTCTTAATTTTTTGTTAATTGTGTTTGTTCCTTTTATTTCATTACAATACAGTGTTCATGTACATGCATACATACACACTGAAAATGAAATGTATTTTGTGAGATTTTAACTTAAAAAATTCGTATTCATACCACTGTCTGCCCCTAACGGAATTCGAACCCAGGACCGCTAGCTTCATAGTCAGGGTCACTAACCACTAGGCTATCCGGTCGTCAAAATGCACCAAAGATGCCATTTTGTTTGTAGCTAAATGGTTCGATAAAACGGTAGTTTCAGTGAAATACTAAATACAATAGTGAATTGAATTAAATACATTCCAATGAATAAAGTACAACCAAAACAATGTCACCTGAAATATTTTATTTGAATGACCAAATACAATAGGACTGAATTGCTTAGATAAGAAGTAGAATTTATAACTTTTTTAAACGAGAGTGTGTATAAAAGTATTATTTTAAGCTTGCTTTAAGTAGTGCAATCAATATTGACTATAAAATATAAAGTAGGTAACTACTAGCTATTGATTTGATTGTCGATCAAATTTCACAGGTACCTACTTTTATTTTTTCGCTCGATGTTCGGTTTGCCCAAATAACTATAGATATTTATCATAAAAATAAGTTTGCTAGTGTAATTGTACAGGCGCAAACAATTAAAAAAATATATAATAACAAAGAAAAAAAAATCAATTTTGACAAGGCACAATATTTATGTATATTACATTAGTACGCGAGCAGACATTGTACGTTGATATGATACATAATGATAATGCTTGCACACCTGTAGCTATATCTCCGAAATTATCTACGAGTATACATAAGAACACAAAAAACTTAAAAAATTAAAAACATTCGTAATATTGTCCTCTGCAAAATAGGTTTTACTTTTGTTTATTGTTTCCGTCAATTAGTTCAGCCGTTATTAGACAATTATATTCAATAACCAGTACTAATCTCTATTAGCGTAACAAACTTATAGAATGTCAAGAAGAAAAAAATGTGTAAGGAATTCTTTTTGTGTTCAAAACACTAAATAAAATAAAACGCTCAGGATATTTTTCTATATATCCTATTACGTAATAGGGAATACGTCATTGTTTATCGAAAAAAATGAAATGGAAATATAATTAACTAGCCTTCCGTCCGCAGCTTCGTCCGCGATAAATTAATTTTCCCGTAGGAAAAGGTATTTTCCCGCGGTAAAAAGTAGCCCATGTCACTCAGTGATAATGTAGCTTTCTAACGGCAAAAGAATTTTTGAAATCGGTCCAGCATTTTCGGAGCCTATTCAATTCAAACAAACAAACAAACAAATATTTCCTCTTTATAATATTATTATTAGTATATTAGTATAGATGTCTAAGACGAGCTCAACTAGCATTTAACTAGTAGTAATAGCTGCGCACAATTTTTGGTTTCTAGAAATTTTCAAACAAACACTCTAGGACATCTCTGTTCCCAATTATGTAAATGTTGTCAAATTAAGGCAAAGAACAAGCTCGCTTTAGCGTTTTATCTTAACTGCGAGTGTTTTTGGTTATAATTATGCGTTCAGCGACTCTTATCGCAGATAGGGGAACAAGTTCCTAAATATAATTAAAGAACTTCAAAACAGACTCATATTGCTACTAGTAGTTTTTTTTGTACTACTATTTGTCACACGGTTATCACGTGACTTCGCGGCTTGCTTTGTCGCTAAGTACTAAGGTAGAAATTAAGAGAAAAATATAGCCTTATTTCTCTTAATAATCTTAATGATACTCATGATAATGACCCTGGATGATCCCACTCTGTACAGTGAAAAAAAAAATTGCATTTATAATAATAATAATATTAATATAATAAAGATATGAGCTGAGATTTATACGAGACTAGCCTTCCGTCCGCAGCTTCGCCTGCTATAAATTAATTTTCTCGTAGGAAAAGGTATTTTCCCGCGGTAAAAAGTAGCCTATGTCACTCAGTGATAATGTAGCTTCCTAACGGCAAAAGAATTTTTCAAATCGGTCCAGTAGTTTCGGAGCCTATTCAAACAAACAAACAATCAAATCTTTCCTCTTTATAATATTAGTATACATGAAATACAAGCGCGTTTGCCACCGCATCTTACAAAAAATTATAAAAAATATCTTTCGAACACAGTAAAGGGGTTTACGGCCTAAATCTGGTCAGAATTAAACTCTTTCACGGTACCTACCAATAACATCGTTGACCTATTTTAATCCTCCGTGCAATTAATGCGTGTGTATAATTATGTAGACCGGGGGCAATAGTACCACGGGTCAATAGTACCATCGTCTATAACTCTTCAACTACACCGAAATATGCATGTGTGTGTATACACGAGTATGCCTTGAGCGTGTCTCAACCTGCTCACTAGCCGGCCACTCGCTGCCGCTCGAGATGCACATGCTAGAAGACGATTTGTATTTTTGACTGACCAAGGTAAATATTTACGATTTACGTTTTGTACCAGTGTTTATAATGAAATGGTCTTAGTGTGAAAGTTTTACTGGCGTGTGATTCTCTAGTTATTAAAGTTTATAATGTATCACAGTTTGGGGGTCAGTTATGTATAGAAATCGAGATTTGTGAAGTTTAGTGGGTGCGAGTAAAAAAGGGCAATTGTACCACAACACTCGGGGTCAATTGTAACGTTACAATTGACCCTGTGCTACAATTGACCCGGAGTTTTACCCGACTGCTGAAACAAATCGTGTAATGTTTTCAAGGTTCATGTACGTATGCATGTATGTGAGTTTGTTTGTTCCACCATAACTTTTAGAACCGTTACCAGATTTGAACGTATGAGACATCGTTAGAATTCTTATTTTATTCGGATTAACGTCGGCTGACTAGCTTTTGAAAACAATCAATATGGCGGCTGTCAGTTGTGAAGTGTGCAAATGTGAATTGATTGTATTTTACTAATAACGAATAATGATTGATCTATTCGATGCAAGGTCGTGATAGGTATAAAATATTTTTGTAACAAGTTACATCTTGGGTATTTTAATTTATATATTTATTATTTTAATTTATATAATAATACTTTTGATTCATTCCGATATTTCGGGATCTATATAAATTAAAATCCCGCAATGTTATCTGTTTCTACTGAATCAGATAATACTAGGTGCTGCATTATTGAAAAATGATTTGTTGTGAAGGATGGGGTTGATTGTACCAGGGGTCAATTGTAACTGTATGGGATTAGTAATTATTAAATAATTCGATATTTATACTGTATTGAGATGTTGTTATTACTGGAAAGGTGTGCTATGAGCACCCTTAAGTGTTTTTTTATTATAAGTAGACATAATATGTTTCAATAACTTGGAGATTATTATAATACGCTTAGGTCAACTGAAATGCTAGCTTTGTCTAGTCTAAATACGAGTATATAATTAAAACTGATGTAACGTAACAAGCTAATTCGTCTTAAGAAATTTAAAATCAATACTGATTGATTAGTGCATTATTTTGGATTTTATTTACCTTTGTTTTTCTGGTACAATTGACCCGTACGAGGGGTCAATTGTAACACGAGGACTTCATGAACAAAAACTCATTTTGCACCATTCTGATGCGATCAAATATAAATTATTTTCTAGATTCTGATAGCCAATTAGACTAGAATGTTATATCCTAAGCGATTTCTAGGTGGTGGCCTTAGATTCTGAGTTATGGGTAATTATTTGGAAACTGGTACTATTGCCCCCGGTCTACCCTATATGTAACTCTACAGTAAGTATTTAAAATAATGTATTAGGGCTTAAAGGAAAAAAAACATTTTTTTAATTATTTTTTATTGTTTACATAAACTTAAATCAGTCAGTCATCGTAAACAAAAACGCATTTGGCACTTTGTTCGCTTAAAATATGGCTCGATATAATTTAAAAAAGAAGATTTTATTTATCATTACAGACTCATAAACGGTCACAAAATACATTTTAGAAAATGGCAGTTAACCCAGGAATATATTTGTTTGTTCTTCTAATATTATATATAATTTTAAAGAAAATACAACATTATTCGGATGACATTTTAAAATTATTGACAAATTAGGGAGAAACTTAACTTCGTTTTCCTATATACAGAGTGATTATTTATTCTATATGTACAGTCCCACTTATTATTACAATACATTACAATGTCATAAGAAGTTTATTACACAACATGTATTCAACAAGATATGGCAAGAGGATTGAATCTAGAGAGACCTTGATACAAGATCGCAACAAATATTTGTACAATACTTAACGCTACTTCTATTAAGGATATATTTACAAAATTTCCTCAAACTTAATTTATATTATACATATTCTTCCGACGGCTTTGGTGTACCGTTTGGAAGTCTTAAAGAGGATGACATTCGGCCGTTTACGGAGTCTGGCAACTCAGCGATGTCTTTGAAGACGCCGATCATACTCTCAAAATTAGGACCCCAGTTGAGCAAGTAGTCCCAGCCGAGCGTCGCTGGCGCAGGCGAGCCGTTGGCCTGCCGGTACAGCGCTGAGCCCACGTGCGGCGCAAGATCATCATCCGACGCCACTAAAGTACTCAGAGATCCACGGAACGATGAATCAAAGCTCTCATATGGCGGAGGTAAAATAGGTTTCTTTGAATTGTTTCCACTACTCACGTTTGGCCTCCTCACGCCCTCTGGCTTATCAGCATTAATACTATTGTTATCGTATTCCACTTCTGAACACGTAAAGCTATCATTACCACTTTCGTCATCGGAGCCTGTGGAACTTCTGTTGTCGACGGGCGGCGAGTGGTGTCTATGTGACATGTGGTGGCCGACTCCACCGCCTCGAGGGGCTTCGCTGGAGCTCGAAACAGCATCCAACGTTGATACTAGACTGGAAGTCCGCTGTCGTGCGTTCATTCTTTCAATTTCTTCCGCAGTCAGCCCAACAGCACCGGAGCCTACTGAAACTACTTGGGGTACTTGCGGAGGTGCATTGGGCGTTTTTCGTCCTGCAGATGAGCTCTGACCACTAAGTTGGGACATTACTGGGCTATTTAGGCTACGTTCACTATTACTATGCAGAGCATCTTTGCCAACGCCACCCGAACTAGATGTTGTTGCTAATAAAGCGCTTTGCAATGGTTTTCCTGATATATCATGAAGAGTAAGTATTCTTGGTTGTTGACTAAGTTCACTACTGGGTGATAGTCTAGCTAAAGGTGTTGTTTGGTGCTGTCTCGGTTGAGAAGGTGGTTGCGAGGGTTGTGGAAGTACCCTCGGTGGGTAACCAGCGTGATGAGGTGAATGTCTGTGCTGAGGAGCTTGGTGTTTATGATGGTAGCCAGCAATCGGAGGGGGTGTCGCTTTGTATTTGCGAATGCCCGCGGCTTCTCGGAAACCCTTGTAGTGATAAACAATATCAATGTCGGAAGGTGCTATAGAACTGGCGTTTTCAAGATCGTAATGCTCAGGTATTTCTGAATTCAAATCCATACCACTCGGATGGTCATGCGTATGATGAGAATTGTTTGTTGAAGGCGGTGGAGGTGGATGATGATCTTCTCTAAGTGCAGGGCTTTTGCCAACTACTTCCCGCTCTATAATATCTGGCCTTTGAGGTCTAGGAAGATCAATGTTCATTATTTCACGATCTTTATATTTTTTTGATAACAACTCAGGGCCTACAATATGACCCACATTGCGCATGATATCGGCGTTTTCTGACATATAGCTGTTTAGACTGGTTTCATTACTATGAAGATTTCGATTCATCAAACTATCGTTTGTTCCGGCTATTAAGTTCGGAGCATTCAACATAGCTGGGCCGCCGTTTTGTTTTGAATGCATAATGCCTTTACTCGTCGGCATAGTGCCTTTTTCTTTCTTTTGCTTTCTCAGTCGGAAAACTACGAATGATACTAGAATAGCAACAATCAAAATGATGAAAAATACTATGACGAGTGTTATGCCAATACTCAGAGGATCTGGACTTTGTGCTAAGCCGACACCAAAGCTGCTGTGACATCCATTTAGAATTTTTCCTTTACGGACTATTTCTTTAAATATGCTACCATTTCCTGTAAATGGCTGCATTTCATTGTTGACTGTGAAATTCGCCAAACAGCCCTCAAAGTTGTTATTGCTGGATACAGGCAAATATTCGGTTTTTACTCCGCCAAAAGATATAACTGTCAAATACGGGTCTAGGAAGTCGTGCACTCCGGCAGCATCGAGCTCTTCACCAACGTTGGCATTATCGACCATGAGGCGAATACTTCTGCCGACTGAGTGTAAGGTAACGCTGTGCCAGCTGCCGTCAGCAACGTCAACTTGCTCGACCTGAGTCATATTAACTATTGTGTTTTGTTTTGAAGTATAGATTATTTTGCCACCCAGTAGTTCTATTAACGTGTAATATTTGTCAGTAGCTGAATAAAAGAGTATGCCATCTTTGCGGTAAGTCCTAAAGACGAAGGATAATCTTTTAGCAGGATTAACGTATTTTTCAGAGGGCTTTCCTGTTCTTTTACTCCAATCGTAATCGTAGTAAAATGAATCCAGTAACTGCATTCTCCGATGTTTTTCTGAGATTGTGTAATAAACGAATCCATTTCCTCCAACTGATATCGGTTGGAATGAGGTGCTGCAGTCTGGAGATAGTACATTGTTTTCGCATTTACAATAATTCGTTTTCCATCTATCAAGGCATTTGCCGTTGTCACATACGTCCTTTTTATAGCACGCTCCTTTCTCTTCTCTTCCACAGTTGGCTTCAACTCCTCGGGATTCAATGGGGTTTGTTAAGTTTAGTAAACGGCCGTTGATGGTAATACTATGAATGCAGCCAATGAAATCGTCTGTATGGATTTGACCCGGGCGCTCTAATACCGGATCTGCATTATGTAAACCGCCAACGAGAAGAGGCTCGCCGTTGAAATTTAATGTTCTGCAAATAAAGAAATAATGTATGAGCAAAATTATTAAACAATATAAATAAGTGATCTAAGTATTCGTATAATTCAAATCAAAATCTTTCAATTAAAGTACAAAAAAGTATAGTAGGAAAATAAGATGATGATAGGAACGGCACAGAAATGCAATAAGAATGTATGTATTTTCTCCAGTGAGACATAGAAATCTATGTATTAAGAGAAAAAATAGATTTACAAGGATACTATAGTTAATTTGACTTTACGTACCCAGCTTGACCTGTTTCATCGTTGTAACAAGAGTTATCTCCAGGTTCGCATTCCATGCAGATATCCCCATGATCTGTGCAAGAGGTGACGCTAAGAGAGATCACTCTGCCATTCCTCGTTGCTGTCAGTTTGTACCACCCACCGTCAGCGAAATTTTTCCTAGTATCCGTGATTGCAACTGACGCTATGGATGTTCTGGCACCACCAAAAGAAAATATTGGCGTTCCTCCAAGAAGTTCAATAGCAATAAAGTCCGACCTTCCACCAGTTTGTGCTCCATAATTATATAGTAAAAGAGCATCTGACTTTGTCGTGGCAAATATTATTGTTATGTCATTTGTTGATGCATCCAAAGCTGGGAATTGCATGTAAGATAGTTCATTGAATCCAAATGTTGAACTTTCGCAGTGTGCACCATAACGTCCACTTGTACAGCTACATTTATACCCTGGTTTCAAGCTTATACAGATTCCTCCATTCAGACAGGGATTAGGTCTGCAAGAGTCTACCAGAGCTTCACACTGGTTACCGCGATAGCCTGGTCGGCAAAGACAAAAGAACGTTTTTCTGTCAGCGCTCTCTTTACAGGATCCACCGTTTTTGCAAGGGTTGGTACTGCACAGGTCGTCTCTTTCCAATTCGCAGGTTTTTCCTTCACGACGAGCTGGACAGGTGCAAGTAAAATCATGTCCTTGTTTACGACACTGACCTCCAAATTGACAAGGGTTTGGTGAGCAAGGATCTTGGCGTTTCTCACATTTATTACCCATAAAGCCATCTGTACAATGACACGTGAAGTCGTGTCGCACCAAAGGCGATGAAAGGATCAGCGCTGCACTCTCTGTTATTTTAGTTTGGTCAAGAACTTGAATGGAATCCGAGCAGTGACCATTGTTTTCGCATTGATGGAAAGAACACGGCAAATAAGATACTACTAATTGGCTTTTTAGCATCTTTCTCATGTCTTGTTCTTTAGCTTTCAAGTGTTTTTCTGTGAGTTCCCTTTTCCAAACCGAATTTTGGCCTTTGGTGGCTATGGTTAAAAACAAGTTTCCGTCGTCTTCATTGATGCTGTACAAGTACACGCTTTCTCTATGTTTTAAGCCTACTTTAAGGGTTTCAAGCAAACTTCTATAATAATGAGTTAGAAAATGTGGCGCAGTCATGTTTACAATCTTCAATGTTACTGATTGTTCTACAGTGTTATTATCAAAAGAAAAGTATTCCACGCTCACTGACGAGGTTACATCTGCATGAATCCCGTCATTGCCTGATACTGAGAATGAATAACCCTGGCCAGGTCTCACTGCGTTTGTATGTAAATCACATCCTTTCTTTATGTATAATAGTGAAAATGTGTTGTCAGATGTTGAATCTTTAACAACTTTGCATTTGTAGTCGCCAACGATATCAAGATCATTGGGTTTTACGTCAGCTATTCTTCCATTCGGTACTTTGTTGTTAAAGGCGTAGACAAGCACGTGTACTGACCTCGAAGTTGGAGGGTTATCGTTTCGATCAAGAACTTTAATGGGTATTGTGTAGTTTGATTTCATAACCGGGGTACCACTATCTTCTATTTGTATAATTATTTCTAAGTAAGGCGTTAATTCCCGGTCTATCTTCTTCGTTGTTAGAAGGACTCCGGTATGTTTATGTACTTTCACGTAACTTTGATGTTTTCCTCCTATTATTGAATATGAGAATGGTGCACCGTTAGGTGGTAGGTCAGGATCATTAGCTGTAAGTGTAGTTATGCTTGTATTTGGTGGTTCATTTTCGTAAACAGCACCGTTAAAATTAGTAACGTCAAATACTGGCCCGTTATCATTTATATCAGTTAGTGTAATCTTGACCGTTGCTGTGCCAGTTTGGGGTGGCACACCAGTATCTATAGCCCCAACAATTAATGAATATGTAGGTAATACTTCCCTGTCCAATTGTCTTGCTATTTCTATATCACCCGACAGTGGGTCAATTTTAAAGTTTTGATCGACGTTTCCTCCTATGATAGAAAAGCTGAACTGGTTATTCTGTGGACGCACATCTTTGTCAACTGCCTGCACCTGTACTACTCGATGGCCTATGTTTGCACCTTCGGAAATAACAGCCTCATATTCCTGGCGTAAGAACTCTGGTGGATCATTACCATCTTGTATAGAAATAATTACTTGTGCTTCGTCAGTATCGTTACCACGTATGCCACCTGAATTTTTTGCTAATACTGTCAATACGACTCTGTTCTGGGTTTCTCTGTCTAGGTACCGAGCAACTCTTATAACGCCTGTTTGTGAATTGATATTAAAACCTTTATCGTTGCTAGATCCAACGAAGAGATAGTAAATTACACCATCATCACCACTGTCTTGATCGGTCGCCTGAATCACGCCAACATTTGTTCCTACTTCTGCTGATTCCGATACATCGAAATGGAAGACGGGTTGTATAAATTTTGGATAATATTCGTTGACACCAGTTATTTGCACCACAACTTCAGTCGTAGTCTTCATTATAGTATCTGGATTTGCAGCTGTAATTTTTAGCTTATACATCGACTTTTCCTCAAAGTCAAATATTTCCTTTGAAAATATTTCACCTGTTTTAGCGTCAACACGAAACAAGGGAGTCATTTCATTGTTTGCAATGGAATATCTAATGATAGCATTTTTTGGTGAATCAATGTCAGTCGCCTTCACTCTGTAGATTAAACTGTTAAGTGGTGCATTTTCTGGCAAGTACGCAGTGTAAAGTGACTGATTGAATTGAGGTGCATTGTCATTTATATCAGTCAAAATTATTGTCAGAGTAGCTGTAGTTTCTTTCGGCTTGAAACCGAGATCACTGGCGGTAATATTCAAACGATATTCTTGGATCGTGTCAAAGTCAAGCGGTCGAAGGATACGGATTATGCCAGATACGGGATCAACTTGAAAATCTTTTCCTACGTTGCCTGATGAGATGGCGTATCTTACAATACCATTTGGTCCTTCATCATCATCACTAGCTCTTACTGTAAGAATTGAAGATCCAGTTGGCTCATTTTCAGGAACAATGACTTGATAGCTCAATGCTGTGAATTTCGGGGCAAACATATTTTCACCCGTCACAACGAAAGTAACGTACGTTTCATCTAATTGCGGTGGAACTCCACGATCTATTGCCTTAATTTTTAATTCGTAATATTGACCCAAGTCGTAAAACTGTCTCTTAACAATTATCCATCCGTCCTTTTTGTCAATTGTGAAGAAGGTAGACGCATTGCCTCCAGAAACGTGATATTCAACTTGAGCATTGATCCCAAAGTCCAAATTATCTTCAGCTGTCAGTTTTACTATTTTCTCACCCAAAATACCATCATAGGGAACAGGTACTAGTTTTTCGTGCTCTTTAAATTTGGGTGGATTATTATTAGCATCTACAACATTGATCGTAACGAGACATTCTGACGACATTGGAGGTTTACCATTATCTGTAGCTACAACAATAACAGAGTAGGTATTTTCAGGCGAAGAGTTAATCGATGTTCTTTTATACTTCAATATGTATTTACTCAGTATTTCACCTGTTGCAGGATCAATGGTAAATATATCCGATGGTTGTTGTAATGCATATGATATAATAGAATTAGGTCCTTGTTTATCTCTGTCACTAGCAATCACTTGCCCAACAAAGCTGTTTTTCTTTTGCAATTCAGGAAAATTAAAACTATAGTATGAATACTCAAACTCTGGTGCATTGTCGTTTTGGTCTTGTATCGTTATTGTTAACGGTGTTTCTGACCTCCAAGCACCATCAATTGCTGCTACTTTTAATATGTATTCATCTTGTAACTCCCGGTCTAAAGCTCCTACAACTGTTACGTTACCACTTACTGGATCTATGACAAATTTATTTCCTGGGTTCTCCACAAAACTGTATGTTGCATTTGCGTTTGGACCAGAATCTAAATCTGAACTAGTAACTCTGATGACGAAGGAATCAATTTCTGCATTTTCAGTAACGTTTACGCTAAATAGTCTTGTAAATCTTGGTGGGTTGTCATTCTTATCTAAGACTGTTACTATAACTGTTGAACTTCCAACTAATTGTGGCGTGCCATGGTCGTATGCTTCAACCAAAATTTCATAGAATGGAATAGATTCCCTATCTAGAGCCATATTTGTATATATTTCTCCAGTTTCAGTATCGATTTCAAAAGTTTCTTCATAGTCATTAACAAGTCTGTAACTAATTAGTCCATTTTCGTTTGAATCATCATCATGAGCTTCAATTTTAATTACTATTTGAGGAGGTGATTCTTCTTCCATTACAGTTGCATTATAGAGCACTTGTTCTATAACGGGGGCATTGTCGTTAGCATCGGTAACCTTAATTTCGATTTCAATAAAAGATTTTAGAGGTGGATTATCTGAATCTCTTACTTCGAACCAGACTTCGTACAAAGGCATGGTCTCGTAATCAAGTCCTCTTCCAGTCACAAAAACTTCACCACTCATTGGTTCTACTCTAAGTGCATCACCCACGTTTCCTCCAGCAATGGCAAATTGCAAAAGACCCGTCGGTCCATGTTTTGGTGAAGTTGCTGACAGTCTAGTTACTAACACGCCTTCCGGTGTATCTTCAGAAAACGTGAAAGTCAATTTATTTGTAACAGTAAATTTCGGAAAGTTCGTAACTGATTTCGGTATGAGTATTAATTCAGCCACGCTTCGTCTTGGGACAGATCCTGAGTCTGTGGCTACTATTACTAGATTAAATGTAGAAGTTTTGCTTCTATACTGTCTTAGATTTTCCTCAGCCTTTATGACACCAGTTTCTTTATTGATGGTAAATAGATTTCGGTGTTCACCCTTCAGATCATATACTATCTTTTTGTTTAAACCAATGTCATTATCGGTAGCTTTGACACCAAAAATAAAGTCACCTGTGACAGTACGGTCGGATATATAAGTTTCGTAAACGGGTTGAGCAAACGTTGGAGTATTATCGTTTTCATCTTCTATTATTATTGTTAAATTTGCAGTCGCTGTCCGTGGATCAGTTGTAGATGAGTCTTGGGCCATGATAATCAAGTAATATATATCCCATTCTTCTCTATCCAAAGAGGCGTTAGTAGCAATAACGCCTGTTGCGGAGTTAATAACAAATCTTTCAGATTTATCGCCGAGGAGACTGTATCTAATTTTCGCATTATTTCCTATATCTTTGTCCGTAGCTTTAGGACTAAGAATAGTAGTTCCTGGAGATAAATTTTCCTTGACAGTGGTTTTATAACTTTGTCTCTCGAAGATTGGGCTATTGTCATTGACATCTTGAACTATGACTTTGACTGTGCCAGATCCAGTTAGTGGGGGCGATCCTGAAAAATAAATAAGATAAGAGTTAGTAAATCATAATTGAAACTTTTTTGCATCATTGAAGCCCACAGTTTTAAATAAGAATTTTTACCTGTATCCATAGCAACGAGTGCTAGAGTATATTCGTCTTGAATTTCTCGGTCTAAAGTCCTTAGTAAAGATATCTGCCCGGAAGACGCATTTATTTTGAATAGGTCTGCATCGCCTTCCTTTATAAAATAACGTACTTGATTATTGAATGGCGGAGAATCGGCATCATAAGCATGAATAGTTATCACATATCCTCCATTAGGGGGTATTACGTTTTCCATTACGTATGCTAAGTACGGCGAATCTAAGAAGGTGGGCGGGTTATCGTTTATGTCTTGAATAGAGATAGATAACTCAGCCGTATCAAATCTCGCATCATCTTCCGCACAATCTTCGGCTCTAATAGTTAAAACGTAGCGAGCTTTTCTTTCGAAATTCAAGTTTTTTGCAACTCTCACGATCCCTGTATCTTCACTTATACTGAAGTCTCGATTTTCATCCCCAGAGGCTATGGAATACCGAACTCTACCATTAGCATCTTCATCAATATCAGTGGCCGATACCTGAAAACAGAAAGATACAAATTAAATTTTACGATACGCAAAACGGCAATACTATATAAGACAAATTGACGATAAATAATATAACTGTCTGATGCCCCCTCACTGCAATGCACGCTCTTAAATGTAAATATTGTCTAGTTACTACAATAATTATGTTTTGCTTACTTGTAATACGCTAGCCCCAATGCTGGCATTTTCCGGAACGGCAGCACTGTACTGTTTGGGATCAAACACCGGACTGTTATCATTCTCATCTAATATCTTAATATCGATTTGAGTTTTCGACATCTTCGGTGGATCACCCCTGTCTTTTGCTGTTATTGACAGTGTGTAGCTTGATTTAAGTTCTCTATCGAGTTTTCCTGTAGCTCTCAGAATTCCATCAACATTCCCCAAGGAAAAGTAGCCGTTAACGTTCTGATCGGCGACCATGAAGTATTCCACGTAACCGTTCCGCCCTTCGTCTTTGTCTATTGCTTTGACAGTCATCACGACCGTATTTAGAGGAATGTTTTCAGAGACGGTTGTTACGTTCGGTGAAATAAATTCAGGCGCCATGTCGTTAACATCCTTCAGTTGTATTGTAACCTGAAAAAATTTATACACTATTATTAGTACTGAAAGTGCATGATACTAGAAAATAAGCTTACTCGTTTTTAATAAAACAATTAGGGTGAAAAAAGGCAATAAGCACAAGTTTTATGTTTAATCCATTGAATCTGTCAGTGTTTAGATATTTCGTTGTATAAAAAAACTTATGCTTAAAAATATTGCTGGACTAGGTACATGAATTGTGTCCTCGAAACATAACAGCGTTGTGGAGCGGTATAATGACCTATAACAATAGCAATACACAGAAAAAGACTTAAAAATTCACATGATTTTCTTGAGAAATGACCGTGTTCCCAAAAACCACAAGCCCTTGTTAAGTTCGGTACTGTACCTATATCGGAGAGGTGATACCTAGTTAGTGGTACGTCACTAAAAATGACACGCGCTCGCTAAAGCAAATAAAGCCCACGGTTGCGTTTGAGCAGGCCCAATGATCAAATGTAAACTGAAATTTTCACATCAATGGTGAACTTGACTATGCAAACATTAGCTGTGAGAGTTGAGGTAGTTTTAATGACGGTCAAGCGCTTTTTCGACACTCTGTTATCCAATTTAGTTCAACTACTTACTTTACCGCGAAAAGAATTGCTTTGCGGTTTTCATAAATCTTTACTAGCATAGCTAATTATGTTATCTAGTAAAATCTTGCTAGTTTGTTGGAAATCCACTTGGATTTTCATCTATTTATCGTGATTGAACTCAAAATTCAGCGTATTCTGTATGTTGTATATCAGACATTACAGAAGCGAAAGTGTCCAGAAATATCATATTCCGATTTATTTGGCCACTATGCTGGCTTCGACATTTGGTAGCTGCTGTAGAAGCTTCGTTGAACCTGTGCATCTAGAACTCTTCTGTATCCTACCTGGACAGTAGAAGAAAGTTGAGGCTCAGGCGGCTGAGCCGAGTCCCACGCAGTGACGATCAGGTTGTAGATCGGCACAGTCTCCCGATCCAGGAGATTAGCCGTGTAGATAGTCCCGTTGGCTGATATGACAAAGTCTTGGGCATCGTCGCCAGAAGTTATGTTGTAAGTCAGCTTGCCGTTTAAACCTGGAATGCGAAGATTCAAATTGTTCAATTGGTTTGATGCAACGGTGATGTGGATTGATGATGTTGTACTTACTATAAAACGCCCGGTTAAGTGAAGCATGAAATCATAGTTAATGGACACCATTTTATACAATGAACAATAATAATTTAATAAAAAATGTCGTCTAACTTTAACGCCACCATCCTTAACTTAAAATTCTACTAAAACTCCTTTCGTTGGTTGTTTAAAGTTACCTGAGTCCAAATCAGTTGCACTGATGGTGACAATGCTGGACCCGATCGGGATGTCTTCTGGAACCTCGTTGGAGAAGCTCATAGGGTCGAAGACGGGAGCGTTGTCGTTGAGATCCACTACGTTTATGTAGACTGTGACCGTGCCCGAGAGCGAAGGCCGGCCACTGTCCTGCGCCTGGGCCACCAGAATGTAGTGTTGCGTCTGGAATACATGAAAATGACCTGAAGTTGCTCATATCAAATTGTTCCCATGCGCTTTCAACATGAAACTCCCGTGAGACTCAATCATAATTACACATAAACGGATAACTCACGTATAAAAGTCGAGTGATGCTCGACATGTTTCGGACTATTTCCAAGTCCTTTTTCCAAGAGCGCTCGCCCCGGCGGCAGCGACACGAACACTGCGCGCCAGCGCTCTGCTCGCGCGGCTGTTCGACGCAACTGACAGCGGCGCACAACTACCCTCGTTTTCATCGTCATTTTTATTATTGTCAAATGTCGGGCAAATGTGCGAATGTGGGCAAATGGGCAAATGTGGGGCGAGCGCTCTTGGAAAAAGGACTTCGAAATAGTCCGAAACATGTCGAGCATCACTCGACTTTTATACGTGAGTTATCCGTTTATGTGTAATTATGTTCCCATGCGAATGGAAAAGCACTTGTATTTACATAAATTGAAGTTATCAATTTACGGTGTTTTATTCCCCGTTATTTAATTCTGTGTTATAATATTCACACTAAGTTGTTTTGGCAACTATATTAGGGTCAGTAATCATTGAGATAAGGTGATACTTATTTGCGGTTGCAGAACCGCAACCAGGTGAACCAAAAATATTTTCTCTAAACAGCCTATAAAGGACGAGACCCATCTGTATTACGTTTGAGCGATTTAAAATAATTGATCACTCGACGCAAACGTCATGAAGGCCTATTTTACATTGGTTGCAGCGGCGGACATAAATACAATGTAAGTGACACGTTTTGCCAAATAAGTGCCTGTATTTATAAACGTAATTTGTATAAACAGTCGAGCAGTCAAGTAATAAACCCTGGCTGTAAGATTTTACGAACGTCGTCGGCATTCAGATTTTCGTTATAATAGGACACCGAAGCGTCCCAGCTATGACAAGCTCCCTCATTCGCGGATCGTGAACCGAGCTGGCGATTTAAAAAACGGGCCGTGGTCGCGGAATCCGGCTCGCGAATGTTTTGCAGACGGCTGCTTTGTCCGACATTGTTCGAGCCTTAATTTCGATGGCGGATCGAGCGGCCAAATGCCGAATATGATGCGCGACGGGAAAAAACCGTACCTGGATGAAATTAGCAGCTCTCTAGCGGGGTACGCGGAATTGGCGGGCGGTCGACAGAACGAGTGTACTTCGAATTGTTTTTATTAATTAACGGGCCTGGCCGACTTGATGAGTCTCTGGCGACGGCGGCTGCGCGCCGCGAATCGCGCCCTTACGGCGCTGCGCCCGCGCAGGGCGGCGGAGCGCCTACAAACACCAACGGACGAAACACGGAGATCAATTTTACAAACAATGGAACGAGTTTTTTAGTGTTTCAATAGTAACTATTAAAATATTCTAGAGTAATTTTTTTGCTTTAATTTATTTCGCGTTTTACGATTCACAGAGTGGCGAATTATTTAGTGTAAATTTATTATATTTCTGTAACTTTTATGTAGATACTCCTGTAAATTAAAATAATTATACCTAGACGAGAAGTTCCTGCTGAGAGTATTAACAATAAAGCGGGATATAAACAATTTATGACTTAGCTGCTGGCGAGACATCGACTTTAATCACAACTGGAACGTAAGTAATCAGCATTAAATTAATTCAAAAATGTAAATATCAATATAAAACGGAATGTGAAATAATGTCGTTCCAATATACGGCAGGTTCCCGGCAGCACTAAGTACAATATACGCGCAGCCTGCGAAGTGTGGGAGCCATTGTTTCATTTAATTTTGGTCCTTGTGGTTATTAGTATAAATATCAAACTGTACTCAGTTTTTAAAGCTCTTTTTATACACATGGTGAATTAATACTTGCTCGGAGGCATCAGCGTCCTTCGCATCCGAAACGCGCGTTCGCCTGCCTATAAATGACGCGTAGTATTTTATGCCCAAATGGTATTCAGGTAAATAGCTCTAGGTAGGTTTTAAAAAAGTAATTGCTCGGATAAAGAGTTGGTATCTACGAGAAACTGGTTAGCTTTGGCCTTTACGCTAATGCTTGGTAGTAGCGAGGCCTGAATGTCTTACTTTAGTTACATTTGAATATACCTAGACCGCTAGCACGAGCAAATTGAGCAGGTACATATTTTAAAACTTACTTTTGTTTAATATCGGGGCTACTTTTACACGTCCAATAGTACAGTAGAACAACTTGTCCGGTCAACGCCCTCCTCTAGATCTATGTTAAGATAATTCTTTCAACCGCAATGTTTGGCCCCGAGCAGAGAGCCACTAAATCGGGCTTGAGTACTTTAAAAATAAACTTCACGAGAGTTAAGCGTCTATTAGCGACTCTTTTTGTTTAATATCATTAAAAATAAATGCATAATGATCGATTTACTTCTATTAAAAACATTCACGAGAATTTGGTTCCGTGTTCCAACAAACGGTTTTGTGGCACGGCAATAAATAATGCGACAACAATAATATGACGTCGCGTCGCTGATATGAGCACTATATGAAGGCTGGTTTGAAAATTAACGACCTATACAGAGTATCAATCCAAATGGGTCAGCAGGGAGAAGGCAAATACTATAAGAGATAGGGGAATCTGTTCTTAGGAGCCATGGCATCAATTTACGATTTGTTAAAATTGACATTCAATTTTTTAAACCATACTAACTTTTTAAAGTTTCTGCGAACTATGTCATAAATTGGTTCTGCAAGTTTTTCGTTGTTATTGTTGATGGTGTTACTTAAATTATTATTCAGTCAATGGAATCTTGTTAAATAACTAAAAGAAAAACTCAAAGTTTTTTTCATTTACGCAAATGTAATTTTGTCCTGGTACGATGCCGGTTATGTATGATTTTTTTATAAGAATTGAATGCTATTTTTATGAAATCTAAATTCGATGCCATGGTTTCTAAGAACAGATTCCCCTATCTCTTATAGTTTTTGACCTCTCTCTACTGACCCATTTAGATTGATATAATACGATCTGCTTTATTTTTGACGGGAAAGTTTTTTACCTACCAGTACTTTCCAACGAGTAGAATCAAATGGCAGGCCAGATTTACTTTTATTAGTTAGATATTTGTTGCTAGAAGCACGTCACGCGATGACAATATTTGCTAGTATACTATGCCTTTTTATTTCTCGTGTTAGCGGAATGTTGCCGGCAGCGGTCGAACAATGTCTGGGAGATTGCCCTCAGTGGAAGAGCTCTAACGATCGTAAAGCATGGCGGCCAGGAGAACACGCTGACGTATACTTATCACCTTCGCGGTTCACGATTTTCCGGGCTATTTATCAATCAAGAGGCGACTGTACTTTAAGTGTTTTACGTTACCCTAAAGTGGGAAATTTATTGATACAGCTTATGATTACCGCTTACATTATCTCAGTCAAATACTCAAGTTACCTCGAGTCCACGTCTGCGCGGTGACAGGTTATTTTTATCCGCGAATACATTGTTAATTGCCGATATCACCGAGCTAAAGGTGTTGTTAATTATACAATACCAGTAGTAAAGTGAAATGAATAGTGTGTACAGCAGACGGACATGCGATACGGTTATTTATTGCCTACAAATAATCGAGAGCTGGAGCGGAATCAATCAGTCGCCGGCGCATGGAAGGGCGAGTGCTCATGTACTTATTTGCAAATGTATTGAAAAGAAACACTGAACTATAAAATGCCAAGGCCCTCTGCCGAGCACCGTGAAGTGTTTCATCTGAGTGCGAATATTTTGCATAGTAATCACTTAATTTATTGTGAAATGTCTTTAATTGAACATTTCGTCTGTTTTTACGATGACGGTGAGCCATTTACGCGGGCCTTAATCTCGGATATTACGTTGTTAATTGTCAATAAACATGGACCACTCAATTGTTTGGTGCTGAGCGTGGCTTTTAATTGCTTTACATTTATTTGTCGCGTTAATGTTAAATGTCTTTATTTCCGTGACTAAAACCTTGTTTATATAGTCAGACGTGTCGTGTTTTGACGCGTCCGAACGATATCGGTTGCATACATTTAATATGGAGAGATTTACAGTTGTTCAACGCAGTCTGTATTGAAGGCTTGTATTGTGTCTTTGTCTCTTTCATATACAATGCATGAAACAGGCACTATTCTGACGGGTTAGGTTAGATAAATTTAAACGTAGGTATCCTACGGTTAAATACAATGCTTTGTCTTTTTTACTGTCTACACTGCATTCTCCGCTAAATTACATGACATCGCGTTTCTTCGTAAAATAATTCAATAGTTTACTAAATAGTTATAAATACAGGAGTTTATTTTCATAATGCAGTATTCATTATTAATTTATGCAAAGGTTAATTACCGTATGTGTTGCAAGACCAATCGGTCATTGCTAACTTCCGCAATGAACTTGCGTTTATCTTTTAGTGGGTCAACTGTAACAGCTCTCAGCCGTGGTATGTACTGTAATAGCACATTAGCACCGTACTTAGTGTACAATTAGAGCGGTTTTTCCTTTCATATAATACGTTAAGCTGGACTAGGTTATCAATCAGCACGGAGGCGAAGCAGGTGTTGACCGAAGGGAGCGTCAGAGCAAAATTATAAGTAACTAACTAGTGATTGATGCATGACGATGTATTAAATACAGTGGGTGTTTCAGACACTTCAACTTTCTTCGCAAAATAATGGAAAATTTATAGCGGTTTTAAAATTGTCGTGGCATTCTTTCAACCCGTTTGGATAGCAATAAGGTGGTAGGACTGACAGATCTCCGTTACTAGCAGCTTTCTGTGTTACCTATTATTACGTAAACAATAAGAAGAGATCCCTCTATTGACTAAGTTAGCAAGTTGCCCTAATGTGATTTACGTACACAACCAATAATACACGCATATCTAAATCTTACAAGTAGGTTTTACAGACTTGAATGGTCTGAATGACTTGAAATATAATACGAGTTTGTTTGGTTAAATCTGGTAACTGTGCAATATAAAGCACCGCTTTCAGACTTCATCATAACTTACACATTATTAGGTGTTAGCAAAGCGATTAAACCTGATCTTTCTTTGTTTTCTTTTTTTCCAACTATAATTAACACTTAATTCACACTTTATCTACTCAAAGGTTAACTGGTAGAGATCCCTTATAGGGATAAGTTCGCCTTTGTGCATATATTAATGTTATTTTTTTTATGAATTGTATCTGTTTCTTTATATTTGTACAATAAAGCATTTACTTACTTATAATTTTCCAAGATTTAATTTAATATGAACAATTTTTTTATAGCTTTTAAATAGTGGGTACACAAAATATTCCGCCACAGGCATCGACCCCAAGACGCTGACCCGGCTTTTTGTTGTAAACACAAATTATTAAACATCAAGGGACTATTTATTTATTTTATTTATTTATTTGTTCCTACACACAGCCTCACAGTACTTATAGACTAATCACTGTGAAACGCGACTATCTACGCCTAGACCTTGTCCTAAACTTTGCACTATGGTTACTGGTCTATTAGAATGTACAGTTATCCGCTAACTAATCACTCACCTCCTCATAATCAAGCCTGGCAGTGAGAGTGAAGACTCCAGTCTGTGGGTTCAGGGAGAACACGTCGTTGGCCCAGTCAGATATGAGCGTGTATGTCAGCTGGGCATTGGGCCCCGCGTCCAGGTCGATGGCACCCACCGTGCCCACTATGGAGCCGCGGGCTGCGTTTTCCGGGATGTCAAAGGAATAAGCGCTTTCTTTGAATACAGGCGGATTGTCGTTGGAATCCGTCACCTGTGAAACAAAAGGTAATCGATATTGATTGTTGCTTACGGCAAGCTTCTTGAGCTAGGGCGACGTGGAAGGGGTAAGTTTGTGCATGTACTTTTTTACTAAAAATACGTTAAATTCGCATTCAAGTTTAGGATCAATGTGTTTGACGGGAACTGTATTAAACCTTAACCTCTAGACTAGATGCATGACATATATGTATATGCGGAGCTGCCCGCGACTTTATCCGAGCAGAATTAAAATTTGTATCGCAGGCAGATTGGCTTTTTCCGACATTTCCAACATACAACATATTATCGTTAAATTTCAACCAATTTACACAACCTTGACAAATTATTTACTTAACCTTCTTCTTGAACACCTTATCTACTGGTAAAAAACTAAACGAAAATCTGTCCAGTAGTTTTGAATTTGACGTTGAAACTACTAAATGGATTTGGATAAAATTTGGAACGAAGATAGCTGGTACCCTAGATTAAAGCATAGGCTACTTTTTATTTCGGAAAATCGCATAGTTCCCGCGTGATAGCGATAAACAAATTCTTTGCAGACGAAGTCGCGGGTAACAGCTAGTGTGAAATAAGATCCTCTAAGTAAACTTTGTCCTATGCTAATTACTAGATATCCAACACTTGCGCACAAAGTAAGATAAGTATTCAGGTTCTACTCATGCAGATATCAAGTTACAAACACTTCAAGTAACGACGCTTTTGGCCGTTACAGTATCTTTTGATAGACCATATGATTAAATTAGGTACATCTACTAACCTGCACGACCACAGTAACATCAGTAAACTGCACTCCATCATCAGCTCTAATGACCACATGGTATTTTGATATCGTTTCTCTGTCCAAGGGATCTTTTAGAGTCAGAACTCCGGAGTGCGGGTCTAATGTGAACGGGGGTGGCTCCTCAGACTGTATGCTGTATGTGATGCTGCCGATAGTGTCGGGGTCTTCAGCGACGATGGTGGCCACGGGCTGTCCAGGAGACAGGTCTTCAGAGGCGAAGTATGCTGGCGGAATGTTCTTGAATACTGGTGGACTATCATTTTTGTCCAAGATTACGACCTCGACCTGAAAAAGAACGCACAGTTTAATTATAGCATTCACAGCAGAGACATCATCGCATATTGTAGAAGATTATGGCGACCAAAGAGAATAAATTTGTGTCTTATAACGCAAAACAAACCACAATCAGTTTGGGGTAACAGTATGTATGTATGTATGTATGTAAACTCTTTATTGTGCAAAATAAACACGACAAAATACAATTGACAAACACTGAGATACATGCACAAAGGCGGACTTATCCCTTAACAGTAACAATTATAGTTGAGTTTTTCGATGGATTACTGCGAAATATGAAATCTCAAAGACGCCTTTAAATGAATAATCAGACGTTTTATCTGTCAGTATATAATGAAAGCAAGCAAATATGTAGAATGGTATGTATGTACACACAAGTGGCGTCAAGTATATTCCTCTAATTCTGCACAATAAAAATGCCCAACTGCCCTAAAATAGGCAAGCCGGTGGGAATCGAGTTTTATGGACGCCACGCCACTGGTACACACCCACTATAGTGTGCGCATGATTATACTAAATTCGAAACTGAAATTAACCTGCATTACCCTGTTTAAACTTAGCAAAAAAGTCACAAAATAGCCGTTATAAATGATGTTAAATTCGAAACGCGGTCATTAATAATGATGTCCAAATAGGTGTCTCCAATGAGATGAACAGGCGCTAAATAACAATAATGTAAGTACCATTGACGAGCTCCCCAAAACAATTCCTTTTAGAGCTAAACAAAGTCAAAACGTAATAAAGTATTTAAACATGCCAGGACTGCCACAAAACCGATACAGAAGAAGGTCGGATATGTTTTATTCATAAGATTGGCACAAAATCGCCCAATTTAACACAATATAAGAACACGAACCAAATTAATAATTCTAAAAATGCAGCCAGCGAGCGGCTGGTCCGACAAATGTGTGACTCCATGGACGGGTGGAATGATAAATACAATGTGGCTTGTTTGTTGAGGCAGTTCGACTGGGTCCAGTCATTAAGCCCAGTTTAGACTTTCAAGAAAATACTGCAAGGCGCATTACATTGCGGCACTAGACCGACGGCTTCTAATCCGTTCGCATCACAGCACGGCAATGTAATAAAACTTGCCTGATTTTTGTTGAAAGTCTGAACTGGGCTTTACGTTTTGAATTTTGCTAAGTGAACACAACCAGTCAGGGTCCGTATTCTGTGTTGCAACAATGTTTGTTCATTGCTGGTTAGGTGGGCAAAAAGTTATCGAGACAATGTTCTGCAGTTAATGCGTGTTCACATAATTTGACAGATATTTTTTTACACACTTTATAGAAAACTGTACGATACTAACAAAAGTCTGAGTCACTCTTTCTAATCTATCTCATTCTAATCTTCTATCGGTCTTTTTTCACTCTAAGCTCTATCTTTTTATAATGACTGTAGTTTGTTAAAATTTCCGCAAAATATGTGCAGCGACAACGACGTCAAATAATGCAAATCGACTGATATTAACTTAACCCGCGACCCGAACTGAATATGAAAACTCCATACTCACATTTTTTATTAATCCCTGCGCTAGATAGTTTTTACGGCTTCACGTCCATGGAAATATAAAATATAGCCTAATTCCCTAATTCGTGGGAATTTTTAATGTTCTTTTCTTAGTAAATCTCTGTGATACTCAATGTATACGAAAGTGCTCAAGGTAGGCTCTAATGGTTTAGGTTGTAGTGTCTTACAATCAGTCAATCAGGGTAGACTTTCATAGATATACGTGACTTTCACTGGCACTTGATAAGTTTTTCCTAATCTAAACTTAGTAAAAAGTTATTGTACATACGGACAACCGACAGCCTTAACGACTCGAGGCAGAGACATGCAATTTGACTGATATAATTACACTCATATTTTAGGGGGATAAAGGTGCAGTTTTTTTTTAATTTTTTCTTCAAGGTGCCAACACCGCAAAAACGAGATAAGTATTATCTTACTAATAGTAACTAGTTACGAGTATGCACTGGAATAATACTATTTGACAGAATTTAAAAGACTATCACTTCACTATAGCTAAGTATAATCGCGATGCGATACTCATTAAACCGGATTAATGTATCATACTCAGGGATCTTCGGGGCCTGCCTAAATTATTGTGCCTTTTTGTTGCACGTATCATGTCCGAGGCCTGAGATGAATTGCATTATTTAATGATTTCGGGTGTCGTTAAAGAACTGAATTGAAAGAAAATCAAGAAGAAATTGAGCGGGAGCGCTCTCGACTTTCCTATCTGTGGTCCTATGCATTCATCAATATGATTAATGGACTCGTTTCTTTAATATTCTTTTTTTATTGTTTAGTTTCGTACATCGCCTCTTTTGTTGTTTCCATCCTCCATATTTTTTAGTTTTACAAAAAATACAGTTTTATAAAATATCACTTGAGAATCATTATTTAAACAGAAAAAACCTAGATGTAATTTAAAAGTTAGCGTCATATTTTATTATTATTTTTCTCGAAGATAAACTCATTGAATAAAAGTACCGAGTCGATTCTATTTATCCATCCGTAACTAACATCGTTGTTTAATTCTCGTTGCCCGTGATGCATCCGCAAGATAAGATTAATAAAGTCAAAAGCGAGCTTTACAAACGTTGCCGGTGGACGTCTAAAAAAAGCCATTCGGAATCAACTCGACGAGTCAACAAAGGATGGAAGTAAAAGACCAAAACGCGCCAGCATTTCGTCATCTGTACTCTGAAGCACGAAGAATTCGAGGCACAATGATCGGAGCCGTCACAGATAAGAAGAGGGCGATTGTGGTGAGTTCCGTGGCCTCGCCGCGCGGACGGCGCGCTGCATTTGTTATGATGACTCAATCTTTTCATTGTACTCGCGCAGGGGTACATCCCGAGCCGATAGCCACGAGGAATGCTCAACACGCCTACGGTTTACCCACGTAAGAGAAGCAGCAATTAACGCTGATTGTGCCATCATACTACACCAAATAAATTGAAACGTGTTAATAAAATTTGTTGTTCAGAGAAAGCATGAGAAAATGTTGAATCTATTGTAGAAACTTTATTGATATTTGTTTTTATTGGTGGCAATTTAATGGTGGAATTAAATTTGTACGCTTTATTGGTAGTTTGAACGTTCTCTCCTGGCACCTACCACACAAAGCGTATCGCTACGCACAATATTAAACAAAAAGATTTATCGTGAACAAAACGCGTCCGTATACGGTACGTCGTGGTATGCTAGGAGGCCCCCTGGCGCTCATGTTTGAAGTAATCGATTAAGGGAAGAGAAATGACAGAACGTCGGCTTAGAGGGATCATCGATTAGTCAAGTTTCGATAATTGATTATGCCGCGCTACTAGATTAATAAGAAGTCATGTGCGTTTTCTTGTAGTGCACCATTCATATGATTAATCTAACAATCCATGTTTTAGTTTGGCCAAACAACTATTATTTTCTAAACTGTATACCTGCGACTTGTAAAATCACTTCTAACTTTAAATAATTATGATGAGGCAATGACCCCGACGTCTCGCAAGTAAAAAACTGTTCACTCTCTTTTCGTGGGTAGGTTGTTTTTTAAAGTAATTTTACGAACATCAATCATTAAAATCGTTTACTTTGAAAATTTTGCCGACCCTCTTTCGCGGTCACGCTCCATTTCTTTGATGGAATTTTCATAATGCAAATTTATAATATTTATAATAGTAAGCAGGAGAAAAAGTTACTAGCTAGAACCACTAGATTATCTTGTATCCTGCGAGAGAATAAAAAAGTTGAGTCATTTAATGATTTTCAACGTTTGTAAATTCTCTAGCTAGACACCTTTGATGTACCTATATAGTTTAGTTTTTAGATAACAAACCATATTCGTGCATTCAGCTTAATTTGTAGGTACTTTTTGCAACAATTTAACACATGAAAAACGTATTTTTGTTCATTAAATAAGTAGGCGCACTGGCATCGATTTTCGATAAAGCGAAACTTTACAACACGCCTCGAGGTAACTGCATGAATTGCATACATTTTGCTACATGAATATAAAGTACCCGAGCTAATTTGCTAATTCGCTGGGAAAGATTTATTTCCCGTGATCAATTTTGAATTACATGTGAGAGCCTATTTTTTTTAATTGATCCGTTTATATTGCGATATGCTAATCGAGAAATGTAAATGTTAGCTTTATTGCATCTACCTACTATTAGAAGCAAGGAAAGGGGGTCAACAGAGAAAGAGTTGCTAGTTTACTGGGCTAGCTTGAGCCGGGATCTAATAAAGTTTTCTGCAATCTTTTAGAACATGACTAGCCAGCCAATTAATAAAAACTTATAGCTTCGTCGGCTGGGTCTGCTTCCTTTGAACTCTTCTTTTCTCCGGCTCTAAAATAATAACGCTTTGGCTAGATATGTTTATGTTTCAAACTTCCGCGACTTTACCTCCACACATTACACGATTAAGTCCCGAGTGGTAGTTGTAGATAATGATGAGTTTATTTTCAAGCTAAATTCTGGCAGAAACATTTATGTCGAAAGTAATCAAAACGTCTTGGCTAAAACAATCACCAAAAGGTTTATTCCTAAACAAAACACAAATGGTTCCTAAACGTAAAATTTTTCCACCTAAGTTGCGTTTTCGACGCGGTATAATTCCAATAAAATTCTTATTTGAGTTTTACCTTTTCTTTTCATACCAAAATCTTTAAAAAAATACCATAATTTATTTAACAATTTTTCATTATTGTATCATCGGATTAAATTACGATGAGAAATTTTTCTACACATTTTAAATACTTGTACCAGTAGTAATAATTAGTAGCAGCAGGTTTGATGCACGCAATTGTGTCTTGCAAAAAGGCATGTCTTCTTTCTTTCACTTTACATCCAGAATACACTAGCCAGCTATCAGCAATGAAGATCCATTTTAACAAAAAGCCATCAAATGTACCGTTTGAATGCATTCTAGCGTGTTAACATCAAAAGCTATAAGACAGGCAAGCAAGCCTTCGGAGGGACGTACTGACGGATATGGTGGCATCGTTTAGACCTCGCTCTATGTTTAGAATGGTTCGTGACCACGCCGAGCCGCTATACCCCCGGGACTTGCAACAAATTATGTGCTCCTAAAGATTAGCCGAGGAAGCGATAGGGAACTTCGCGATAGCTCGCCTTTGTCTTGATAAAAATTAACATGGGAATATATACACGCATTCGCTTCATCATTTAGTGGTTTGATTAGAATTATCTTGTCTTCGTCTCTTAGATTTAAAAATGTATTTATTGACTAATGTAGTTCTGTCCAGCAACTAACGAACCTACTCGCACCAGTATTTTAGCGCTGAAGGAGGGTAAAAAGAAAAAACTATTTGATACCCACCCTCAACGCTAGTCTATATAAGATCTGGCAGCAGCTACTGACCTCATTATTGTCCGTGCGCGCGCGGCTTTCGCACTAGTGATAACTAAGTATCCTATTATCAAAAATAAGTTCATGGATCATATTAGAAAAGAAGAAGAAGAAGAAGTTCATGGATTCATTCTTCAAATCAAGAATTGCATTATGTGATATTTTTCGCTTCGAGCCAGTACGCGATACTGGCCTATAGCGTTTTTTTGCTCAGAGTTAATACGAGATATTAACCCGTAGCTATTTTTTGCTCAGAGTTAATACGAGATATTAACCCGTAGCTATTTTTTTTTCTTCGCTGCATTTGTAGTGGAAAGTACAAATTTTATTTGTAAGTAAAAGTACAGCAATTAATGTGTAGTTGTCTAACTACCCCTTAAAAAAAAAAAAAAAAGTAGTATACGTGCATACGTTTGGTATCGATACTTACGTGGTTAATCACGGTGTTTGTGTATAGTTTTTTTTTCCAGTTCATCTGGAATACAAACGAGGCACATTTTATGAGCCTGCTGGTTCCGCTGTGCAATATGACAAATACGTGTACAGTAATGCAACTGAAGATAAACAGGAAACCGAATCAGTTATAGTAGCTGCCCCTGCTAGTCACGTAATACAATGTACCGCAAGTACATGCCGAAGCGGAAATTCCGGCGACTAGTAATGCAGACGTGCAAAAGGACTTAATTCCTGCCGAAATTAGTGCTAACGACGAGATCCGTCAACGAGGATTTTGATCTCGAATTATTACGAGCCTTAGGCGAGTTTGAGGCAGACACTATTGAGTGGGGCGAGAAGATATTGCTAAACCTTTTTTCAGCATACTCTTTTGAATGGGCTAAAAACAGAAGCAAAGGAAGAATTACATAAAAAGTATTTATTTCCAAAAAACTTACCTTTTTCAAAAGCCCCGACTCTAAACCCGGAAATCGCCGCCATGCTGACCGAGGCCTCTAGAAACAGAGACAAGCGTGTTCTCTCCAAACAGGAGCAGATTGGAAAAGCCCTTTCAGGTCTGGGCAAGGTTATGACCTCTCTTTTGAAAAAGGAGCCTAATATAGCTGAAGCTATAGGTACGTAGGTAAGTTAAGCGACGTAGAAAAACTAGTTGCCGACGCTCACTTCGCCGAAACTGAAACTCGTCGGTCTGTCGTGATCCCGCTGGTTGAAAAATCCCTCATTGACCCTTTTAAGGATAGAAAAAGGGATAGCTTTTTACTTGGCGAAAAGCTTGGCGTTTAGTCAAAAGCTCCCGTGGCATCAATAAAACCGGGCAATTTATTTAAGCAGCAGCACCCACAGCATCTGCTTCAAGCTCCGGTTTAAGCTGGAGGCCCCAACGTCACGTCCGCGCCTACAACGCGGCGGCCAGCAGCCGCATCCCGGCGCCAGGCAAAGCCGCCGCCGCCGCCGCCGCCGAGACGACAAGCAGCGCAGGCGGCGCGCCTGTCAGCGAACCAGCCCACAGGTACACGCAGGTCGTTTAAAATATCTTTTAAATGCGTGGATAAATTTATTCTAAATACGATACAAGGTTACAAAATTACCTTTATAGCAATACCGAATCAAGATCCTAAAAATTACTGTACGAAGTCTTTTTCTGCATCTGACATACTACTTATCGAAAATTGAAAAAGAACTGTTACATTTAAGTAATATCAATTAAAAAAAAAAAAAAAAAAAGTGGGTCAACCCGAACCGGGTCAGTTTCTGTCTGATATCTTCCTTGTTCCGAAAAGTGACGGAAGTATGAGGTTTATTCGAAAACTCAAAAAATTAAATAAGTTTGTTTTCACTGAACATTTTTAAATGGAACATATCAGAACAGCGACAAAGCTTGTTACATGTCAAATATTGACTTGAAAGAAGCATACCTGTTATTGCATATTCACCAATCTCATAGAAAATTTTTAAGTTTCTGTTTTAAAAATAATAATAATAATAATAATATCTACGAATTTACTGCTCCCCCGTTCGGGCTCTCTTCGGCACCGTATGTTTCTACAAAAATACTGCAACCGGTTGCAACATATTTAAGATCATTAAGTTTTCAGTCTGTAAGATAGCTTGATGACCAACTTTGTATAGGAAATACAAAAGAAGACTGTTTAACACAAATGCCAACCGTACTACAGAGTGCCTAGAAAAATTAGGGTTCATTACCTATTAATTACATTAAAAGCAATTTAATTCCTGAAAAAGAATGTAATTATTTGGGTTTCGTTATAAAATCTAAAAGAATTTAAAAACATACGCATTCGTGATTTTGCAAGTTTTTTAGGCACGCTTATAGCTGCATGCCCGGCAATTGCATATGGTTGGGTTTATACCAAGTCATTGGAGAGAGCAAAATATTTAGCCTTACTTAAGTTTAACGATGATTACGACAAATTTATGGCAGTTCCAGATAGCTTACGTGAGGATTTACGGTGGTGACAGAATCACATTTTGACAGGGACTAACCCTATTAAAAGTATAATTATGTACAAGATTTTTTTTACCGATGCATCCACTACACGATGGGGCGCTGCCTCGAACGGTGAGAAAACCGGGGGTCAATGGACTGATATAGAATGTAAAAATCACATTAACTATCTGGAACTGTTAGCAGTCTACTTCGGCTTAAAATCATTTGCCGATGAAAAAGCTAATTGTGATATACCTCTTCGCGTTGACAATACCACCGCCATATATTTAATAGAATGGGTGGCGTGCAATACCCACATCTTAACTGTGTGGCTAATTTGATATGGAAGTGGTGTGAGGAATAAAGGATCTTTATTTTTGCTTCGTACATCAAGTCTTCCTTAAATATTGAAGCAGATGGAGCCTAGAAAAATTAATATTGACGGTGAATAGAATGGCAATTACAGGACAAGGCTTTCATCAAGGTCATTCAAAAGCTTGGTCAGCCAGAGATTGATTTATTTGCATCTCGCACAAATGCTAAATGCCCTAAATATATAGCTTGAAAAAAAAAAAAAAAAAAAAAAACCATACGCGTACAATATTGACGCATTTACTATTAATTGGAAACCTTTTTTCTTCTACGCTTTCCCACCGTTCGCACTTATTTTAAAAACGTTAAATAAAATCGTCGTTGATAATGCGACTGGTATAGTTATCGTTCCTTACTGGCCGTCACAACCCTGGTACCCCCCTTTTTTAAAAAACATTAAGTATGGGTGAAGTCGTATTTTTTCCTCCAAGTAAATACCTCCTTACATCAGCTGTTTTTAGATCAACCAGCCCGCTGCACCTACACCTTACCCTGGCAGCAAGTGTGTTATCAGGAAAAGCTTTATCAAAAAGGGAGTACCAGAGTCTGCGTTAAATGTCATACTTCCCTCAATAACACATAGTACTAAGTCACAGGTACTCTTCTAGTCTCAAGCTATGGTGGCAGTACAGTGTTTTTTTTTTTGATGTTCAAATAGTATCATGGTTAGATTTTCTTTCTAAATGTTTTCAAAACGGATCGAGTTATGGTACGCTCAATAACCATAGATCCGCTATTTCTTTGATCTCATCACATAATATAAGTCAAAATGAGAATTTAAAAAGATTTTTTCGAGGGGTCTTTCCCTCGTTACAGTCTTACACGGAATCCTAATACTACGGTATTAGATTATTTTGATAGTTATGTATCTAATGATACAATTGATTTAGAGAAGTTGAGTAAAAAACTAATTACGTTTCTTGCTTTGGCTACTGCTCAAAGGGTCCAAACTTTGTCTTTGATTAAAATCTCAAAATATTACATTTTACAATGATAAGATTGTTATTATTATAAGTGACTTAATCAAAACATCTGAAATAGAACGAGCACAACCAGTAATAGAGTTACCATTTTTTAATTAAATACCAGGTATATGCCCTGCTGCTACGTTACAAAAATATATCGCGGCTACTGCAGCCCGTAGGTCGAATAAAGACGACAATCTCATACTTACTCATAAGAAGCCGTACAGACCTGCTTCATCGCAAACGATAGGTCGGTGGATTAAGCAGGTCCTTCAGCAGAGTGGCATTAATACTAGTATATTTGGCGCTCATTCGACGCGCCATGCCACGACCTCCGCGGCTTCACGGGCTGGCATTAGCGTTGAAGTGATCAGAAAAGCAGCTGGCTGGTCTAACCAGTCTGCTACCTTTGCTAAATTCTATAATAGACCAGTTGTCAATAATATTTAAGTAAAAGCCATGTTGGTCCTTATGTGTTAAAAATAAATACCGTGTATGATTATAATGGTTGTTTTTTAACTATTTACATAATTTACGCTATGAATTAGCAGCATTGATTATTATTACTCTCTGAACATCTACATTAGTCAATAAATACATTTTTAAATCTAAGAGACGAAGACAAGATAATTGAATGATCAAACGAACTTACCATAAGTGAAGTTCGATCATAATTATCTTGTCTTCGTCGAAGAGATTTAAAAACCCTCCCTCCCTTGGATCCCTAAAAATCAATGCTTGCTGTATACTCTGAAAATAATGAGGTCAGTAGCTGCTGCCAGATCTTATATAGACTAGCGTTGAGGGTGGGTATCAAATAGTTTTTTCTTTTTACCCTCCTTCAGCGCTAAAATACTGGTGCGAGTAGGTTCGTTAGTTGCTGGACAGAACTACATTAGTCAATAAATACATTTTTAAATCTCTTCGACGAAGACAAGATAATTATGATCGAACTTCACTTATGGTAAGTTCGTTTGATCATTCAAATATTGCTGGTTAGGTAGGTACCTACAAATGTATTTGTATCAGAGTGAGCTTAATTTTCTACACAAGCTGTTTTAGATTAGGACTTTTGAATCTCAATGTGCTTGAGAAAACATTTCGCATGCGCGTTAAGATATTGAAATTGAACATGCCAGTATCTAATCGTACTGAAATCGTTTAAGCTCTTCCTCTTTCCTCCGGATCACCAAAGTGTGTAGACGTGCCTAACGAGTTGTATCACTTTATTAAAAAAACATAAATTGAATTTCAATCGATTTAAATCAGTGACCAAAAATAGGGACGCAGAAAGTGGTAGGAGTCAATGATTCCCGTCTCTTTCGAACTTTTCTGACAAAGTGCTCCTGTATTTCCTGATATCCTGGTGCATTGTGATAAGTGATTCGTTGCGAAAAATCCTTCTTGTGTACCACCAGCCTCCGTTGGTCGGCTCGCTCCATTGTTCAAAATTGACTTGGTGTGCGTGTGCGCGTTGATTTGCGGAGCCTGCGCTATCTTGCTCCAACCCGCATCCTGCTTCTCACTCTAGCGCGCGGAGCCTGCGCTGTCTCGCTCCAACTCACGTCCTGCTTCTCACTCTAGCGCGCTGCAGACGCAAAGGCAAGCTCATAACCGCCTGGTACCATGGAAAGCCCGTTCGAGAGGTCGCTCTCCGAGTCGGACCTGACTACCCCAACTAACTTTATCACAGCAAGACCTAAACGGAAGCGAGATGACGAGCTCACGCAGTTCGGAGAGGACCTTATGGCTAGGATGACTGATATGCTGGCAAATCAACTCACAGAGATTAAAAAAAACTCGCAGACGCTCAGTGAAATCAAGCAAACCAACGCTAATATTGAGGACTCAATATCGTTCCTTTCGTCTCAGTTTGAAGTCTGCAAGAATAAAATTGAAACTCTCGAGTCGCAGAGAGTTGAGGACGTCAATCATATAATTTTTCTTGAAAACAAATTGGAGGGTATACTGCGCGACAGTCGCAAGTGTAACATTGAAGTAAAGAACGTGCCGCTCCAAAAAGATGAAACTAAGGATGACCTTGTCAATATGATATCACAGCTGGGCACTGTGATTTCTTGCCCTATCGGTGCACAATTTATAAAGGACATCTACAGAATTAAGAACAAAAAAGAAAACTCAACAACTTCGTCTTTGATACTTGAGATGACTTCCACCCTTATAAAAAATGACATACTTAAACTGACCAAGGCCTTTAATTTGAAAAATTCAAACAGCCTTAGCGCCAAACATCTTGGCGTTAAAAACTTCCCCGACATCACAATTTACGTCGCTGAACAACTAACGCCAAGGGCGGCTCGGTTACACTTCCTTGCCCGCGATATGAAAAAAGCCAAGTTATTCAAGCATTGCTGGACATCCTACGGCAGAGTCTATTTAAGGAAGGAAGACAACTCGAAGATACTTGAAATTACAAGTGAAGCGCAATTGGACCACCTTCGTCAAGCTAATTGACTGTTACTATGCCACAGTGTTACTAACTCTTTACCGTCATGTGCGCCTGGTCGCGTCATTTTCTCTCAGGGACTGCCACCTCAGTTAAGGGCAATTTATTCTAACTTGAATTTAACCATTGTACTCATAAGTTACTTTGCCACCTTTATGTCTTGCAATAAGGATCTAATTGCTACTCCCATCTGGAAAAATACAGAACCTATTAATGTACACTGCTTATGTGTCCCTGGTATCGTGGGCGAGACCCTTAATAGTGTATTTTTGCTATTTGTTTACGTATTATGTTTGTTTATACTTCATATATTGTATCCTATTATGTTAATATGCTCTCCTGGTAGCTTAAAACCGATGCGCACCCCGAGATGCATTTATTATAACTTTCCTGCGAATGAAACTAATCGGAAGCTATACATTCCTAGTAATTTAAATCTAACTCTCATCGCAAATTATCCGCCCAACGCTATCCCGGTATTAATACTTGCGCGTAGCCTATGGGATCCTGGTACCTTAGCTCCCCTACATTCACACAAGGCTCATGTTCGTGACCTTGTACAACTAATTCCTGCACATTGGTTGACATGCACTCCTAGTATCATGCGTCTAACTTCTACTTTATTGTACATTCTCAAACCCCAACAGTTCTCATACCGTATACCTTATGCTGCCCTAATCGTCGTATGGATTTACCCTGTATTTTTCGATCGTATTCTTTTTCTGTTGTTTATTCCGAGTTCTTTCATCTATGTCCTCCTGGTACGCTACGGCCGCTTTTCCTTACAATGTGCACTCCTTATTTTTACCACCACTCAGCATTCTAACTAGTTATGGATAGTCAGCTATCAACATTAAGCGACCTTGATCTCGCGGAAGCTGCGGACACTTACGAGTGTGATATACAGAATCTCACTAAGCACATCCCCATCATAAAAAATAAACTCACAATTTTATCTCAAAATATACGTAGTATATATTCAAACCTTGATGATCTGCAATTAACGATGTCGCAACTGGATTTTAATACGCATGTATTGATTCTTACCGAATGTAGACTAAACCCCTCCAGACCTGTACCCTATATACCTAATTATACCTGTTTAGCAACCACGAACAATTATAACCAAAATGACGGAGTGGTTGGCTACGTAAACTGTGGATTAAATTGTGTAACAAGCGAAATCAGACTTGATCAGGCCTCCTGTGTGCAAATAAAAATGGAACATGTAATCATATTAGGTATTTACCGCTCACCATCCAACGCTAATGCCTCTCTTTTTATTGACTCACTCTGTGCTCACCTAGAAACAATAAAATCTGTCAATAATATCATCATAACGGGTGACATAAACATTAACCTTATACCGCGCACACAGGAGCCTCCTCACGAAAGAACTAACAGAAACAATTATCTAAATATGTTATCTACTTTTGGCTTCCAACCAGGTCATACATTGCCGACAAGGGGTCCTAACTGCCTTGATCACTTCATGATAAAACACGACTTAAGAAAAAACTCAGCTTCAATTGCAGTTATAAATACATCAATTACTGACCACCGAACCATATTTCTAGCTCTGTCGAACTGTATAAAAGAAAAAGCCCCTACCTTATATAAACGGGTCAATTTCCCCAAAGCTCTAATAAAATTAGCTGAGAAAAATTTAGATCATCTCTTACTGAGTGACAATCCATTTTTCATATTGGAACAACTAGTAAATAAAATACGGAATAGCCTTGACGAAAGTAAGGTATTAGTGAGGATATCTAGTAATAAACGACTCATCAAGCCCTGGATCACTCCTGGGATACTCAGGTGCATAAAAACCCGTAACAAAATGCAATTACAGGTTCGCTCAAACCCAGCAAATGAGATTATGAAGATCACCTACACAAGATACCGCAATTTTTGCACTAATTTAATCAGGAAACTTAAAAGAAAATATGATAGTGACCTTCTGGAAAAAGCGGCTAAAAATCCTAAATCTCTATGGAATGCAATTAAAAATATAACTCAGTATAAGACTAAAACTAACAATGGTATGGAACTACTAAACCATCAAGCTTCACCAGACGTCTCTGTCAACAACGTTAATAATTTCTTCGCAAACATTGGTAAAGAACTTGCAGAAACCATTACAAACCGTCTCTCTTCTAATCGAAGCGACCGCGTTCTCTCCTCTTCCCCTTCAACTTCCTCATCCTTCGTCCTATTAGATACACATCCTGAAGAAGTGGATGCTATCTTGATGAGTCTTAAAAATGACAGTGCCCCGGGATGTGATGACATTCCCACTAGGTTCCTAAAACTGGCTAGGTCTTATGTGGTCCCTGTAATTTGCAAACTGGCTAACACTTGTTTTGCCCAGGGGGTCTTCCCTGAGATGCTAAAGCAAGCTGTTGTAACACCTGTGTATAAGGGTGGGGAGAGGAACGATGTCAATAACTATCGGCCTATATCTGTACTGCCTGTGATATCAAAAATTTTAGAAAAAATAATAAATAAACGGTTAGTCAGTTATCTTAATAAATATAATATCCTATCTAAATCTCAATTTGGTTTTCGACAGGGTAAGTCCACAGAAGATGCTGTTCTGGCACTTACTACAGAAGTAACGCAGCACGTAGACAGAGGAAATAAATGCCTCGCTATCTTCTTAGATCTACAGAAAGCTTTTGACACCGTTTCTCTCCCCATCCTTTTACTAAGACTTGAATCCATTGGAATAAGGGGAACCCCTCTGAGGCTTCTTTCGGATTACCTGCATAATCGTACACAAAGAGTAAAAATAGGAAACCACTTAAGCTGCGAACATAGCGTTACATTTGGCGTCCCGCAGGGGAGCGTGCTTGGCCCTACGCTTTTCCTGATCTATATCAACGAACTCCTCAATCTTTCCACTCATGATGGTGGTGTGTTCTCGTATGCCGACGACACTGCAGTGGTCTTTGGGGACAGCTCCTGGGAGGCAGTGTATCAAAAGGCTGAAAAAGGTCTGAGCGTTATCTTCTCTTGGCTTAGACAGAACCTTCTAACACTTAATGCCAGTAAAACTAAATACATGTGTTTCACTAAATATGAGAACACGCAGCCATCATTTAACCTGGTACTAAGATTACACAATTGTGACCAATATACCATAAACTGTGCTTGCACAGGAATTGAAAAGGTGGCTTCTATAAAGTACTTAGGAATAATTTTGGATTATAGGTTATCCTGGCATGACCATATTGAACATTTGAATGGGCGTATAAGAAAACTAATGTGGATATTTAAGATTTTAAAACATATTGCATCCAATGTACTTCTAAAGCAACTGTATATCGCATTGGCTCAATCCATAATGACATACTGTATACCTATTTGGGGAGGCGCAAATAAAACTAAATTCCTTGAGGTAGAGAGGGCACAGAGATGTCTGCTTAAAGTTACTTTTAACAAACCTTACAGATATCCTACAGTGGAACTGTACAAAGAGTGTGATTTGCTTTCGATGCGTAAATTGTATATTGTACTTAGTATATTAAGGTTGCACCGTACTTTGAGCTATGTACCGCAAACTGTTACACGGAGAAGAAAAGCCAAAGTCGTTCCTATTCCAGTACATAAATCCAAATTTGCTAGGAAACAATTTACTGTACAATCCGCTTACTTGTATAACTCTGTTGATGACTATTTGAACATTTACCCTCTCCAGCTGTACAACTGTAGATGCGTAATTACTGGATGGATACTGAACTTAAACTACGAAGAAACTGAGGGGCTGTTGTGTTGAACTGGAGAGAATGTATTACGATGGGATGAACATTTGCATGTATGCACACGCACAGAAACATACACAAACAGGCACACTCATGCACACACACACACACACACACACGCACACACACACACACACACACACACATAGTTAAGTTAGTGATAGAATTGGGTTAGGTTCTGCTTGGTTTTTGTTAACCGTCAAGTTAAGAAAGAGCGGAACTTTCCGATACAAGCATTTCTCATGCTTAAAGGAAGGTTCCAACCTGTATTACTGTAAACCATAAATGTAAAAAACCAAATAAACATTTTTTTTTTTTTTTTTTGTTGCTGATGCCACAATGAATAATGATACCTATTAAATGGTTGTGATAAATCATATCCATTTTTCAAGCGAGACACCAAAGAAATTGAATAGTTGATATACTGTAGGTGATTCTGTCAATAGACCGCATTATAAAAAAGTATTGTTTTTTTCCGTTAAGCACAGTACTATTTGCCCATAGCTTATTAGTGTCAGTTTGGTCGATTTAAAACTAAATTGTGTATCTAATTGAAGCAAGTACGATTTTTTACTTCTATAAGATTTCGAGAAATTTCATCTTCTAAAGCTCCAACTACGTTCGATAGATTCAACAGTTTCCAATATTGTTCTTTACCAAATTAACGCGATTGTAAACGTAACTATTTTGCCCTTTAGTACAATTAGTGTAAAATATATCGGCGCTACGAAAGTGGCCAAATATTATAAACATATCAAGGGCAGAGATGGTCCGATATTAGTCCATTTTGGTGGCTAAGATACACCCAACGCTGACTGTACGCGTCTGTCGTTACCGCGCATTAGCATGCACAGGAATCCGCCCACTTCGCTATCGCATCCACAAATATATGTAAAATATGCACAAAGCACCCTGGATAACGTGCAGCGATACAGCGACGCAATTTACATCGCCCCGGGCCAGTCGCGATATTCGGCCATGTTTGACGGAATCATGGAAAAGTGCGTCATCATTTTTCATCATTTTTGGGCGTCACGAGGAATGTAATGAGTTAATGATGCTGTCGCGGCGTGATGATGTATGATATGTAATTATGGTGCGCTTCAATTGTTCTGTGAAAAGTTTGACTACCCACGCGTAGCAATATACTAGAGGACGGTCGGGCATTACTGATCACGCAAAATTATCAGATAAATTCTTACCATAAAATGAAACAAGAATTTTATTTCTTGATTTATTTATAGATTTATTTTACGGTTTTACCCGTAACAAATTAAATTTCTAAATAATACTGAAAATTAGAACACAAACATCCGAATCATCCCGTGATGCGTGCAGGTAACCTATTATGAGTGGTGTAGGGGTAAAAACTATAGTATCGAATGAAGGTTCTAAATCAAAACTTCCCTAGTATAAGCAGTAACAACTACCAAAATGATACCATGGGCTAGTTTGTAAAACATTTTCTCCTAAGCGTAATCTTGGACCGTCTGTCTGGACTCTGAGAAATTTCCTTGAACTCAAAAGGCAGCATTTTTGAAATGCATTCTTCCCGTGCTTTATGATTTTGAGATCATTTATTATTAGTATGCACGCAGGATGGCTTGCGGGGAGGCACGCAAGCTGCTCAATTTCGCCTAAATTCACCCCCTGAGGCTCCTCGAGACTATTATTGTGTGATCGATAGTATAATTTTGTAATAACTAAGGTATTTGTAACGCAGTTTGCAACTTTCTTGCGAATTTATGTTGAGTTAAAGTTGTACATTATTAAAGTAAAATGTTAATCAGTTGTCACAATAGTAACTTACGCATAATGAACTAGTCTCCCAAAATAATATAAATACATACATAAATCACGTCTTTATCCCTTACGGGGTAGACAGAGCCTAAGGTAACAAGACCTAAAGACCACGTTTAGCATGATTGTGGGCGTACGGATGGAAAGGGAAATCAAAATAGTCATGGGTTGCTAGCCACATCGCCTATAACATGATTGCTAAGATTTTCGCCCATTCTTTCGATGGGCTTTTACCATCTGCGCGGGAAAAGAAGCAACTGGTACATTCTATGTTTTTTCTTTGCTCCTAGACCAGCATGGAAGGCTTTATTTTAATGTTTATATGTGGACAGTCCCCAAAAATATCGAGTTTACTTCAGGTTCCAAAGTAAGTTATTACAAAGTAAGCAAAGCCGTTCTGCGTCCGTTATATGGGTAGCATACAAAACAGTGTCACTTAAAAAGGCTTGGCATATTTAAGACAGTTTAATTTATGCCAATGTGTGCCAGCAAGCACTCCTCATTTATAAAGAGTAACAGACCGGCCATAACTGAATAATATTTTGTCTGCGTCTTGCAAAGGCAAATCTCAAAGAGACGGACAAAGACAAAATAATATCTGAACTAAGTTTTAAGTGTTCACGAATGAGGATATAGCTCGAGGTCAAAACTTTAAGGCCTAAGTTGCGTGCAAAGGTTTATTCAGAATCGCCAAAAGACTCCATTTTTAAACTGAATTGAACGCCAAATTAATGCTTTGCTGCTTTGTAGATATCAGATAAATGCATAATAGCCGTGGTCGGGATGTTAATCCATAAATTAGGGCAACCTTTTTGGCTTTACGTTTCGCCTGTTTAGAGAGTATACGTTGAAATTGTAAACGTTACGAAACTATATAACCGTTAGTTGGTAATGGACACCGGAAACAATCTAACAGTTCTGCCGTAAACAATATTCGCCGCCCAACAAATAAATGAAATACACGAACGAAAATCACGAGCTCTGAATTTTTCAACGTCGCTCGCGGATCGGCGCAAGCGCAGCGGCGAGCACAAAGCGGCAACGATTAACGAACTGAGACCAAATAAACCATATCATTTCGTTACGTAATGTTTATTCATTCATTACAAAGATAAATTTGGCTAAATGTTCATAATTACCAGGCTGATTAGCAATCGGGTTCCTCTCTCAAATTACCAGACCGCCCATTTTCAGACATTGAAAAAAAACAACGCCCATGTCATCTATCACCAGATCAGACGTTATACTTCGCATCACAGACACACAAATCAATAAGTACTACCTACGCGAAACCCGTACAACACGTCTATCGAAATATAAATTACACGAACGTCGGAGATCTACAAAATTTGTAGTTGCAGCGGCACGTCTACACCTTATGATCATCAGTCATCACTATGAAAATAATAGCAATAATAACAACAAAAGAATTAACATGTCGGCTGGCAAAACGGCACAGACGAGCCGGCCGACTCGTCTCGCAGGTGGTTCTAGCGATTTATCGATATGCGATATAACCGTTCGATAATGACGGGGCAGTCCGGCCGACAGAGGAGCGATGTCGCAACCCGTTCGCCGATTTCGGTGTGCCCGTCGGTCATCTCTAACGATGGAGCGATAATTAAGATCGGACGTCGGTATTATTTACGCCCGCAGCGTCCCGGCGCGGGCGCACTCGGTCACGACTCTTTCCAAGTCGGGCGAGACTATTGTTGCTTTTACCCGTGTTTAGTTTGGCTAGCCGCTTTCCGCACGGCCGCTCTACACGATGCTCCAGCGGCCGACATGAATGCAAGATACGATTTGTCTGTCAGATAAAGATAAGTGTATTGAAGCCAAAAAAATTAGACGGCATTTCGTTTTTGTACACCGTTCTTAAGATTCGTAGGCGCTTAATTACAAAGAATGAAATTTATAATTTTGAGACAATAGGTACATGTTGAAGACCACAAGGATTTGAATTAGTTCTTTATTCGAAACTACAATTGATTAAAATCTTTACATTTACTGTGTCCGTAAAACGTGTGGTCTATCTATAAACAGTAAACTCTATATCTTAGACCACCTACAAATAGGCACGCCTTACAGCTTGCACTGGTAGAGATATGAAGGTAAAATCCTGCAATATGCTTTTTTACTACTTATATGTGAGTAAAGTTTAACTTACGATGCCAATATTTCATGTTTGCTACCTCACTGCTTTCAAAATGTGACAGAGTTGTTTGCCTAGTAAACCAGTTTGAAGGCTCCTTCAGATATATTAGTGTTTAAGCTCGTGAAAGACGTGAGGCCGCTACACAGTGTAGTAGGCGATGTATATTTATTTTCTGTAAAGACGATGAGATCTATTATATCAGCTCCGTCATCTAGAATTTACAAGCGCTATAAAGTTGGTGATACACGCTTTAAATACCACGTTATTCAAAGTGTGAATAATAATTTGGCGTTTACATTTTAATGACTAGGAAGAAATACAGGCATGCGTGTCAAACCATTTATGGTAAGTATGAGTCTAGCTAAATTCTCAGTTGGTATTTTATTATTGCTTTCGCTTAGATATGTTAAACAGTACCTAACACTATTTGTAGTAAATTAAGTTCCGCAGCATCCAGTGTATTCATAATGGCCACTGTCCGTCTGGTTTACATTTATATTATCCGTCACCTTTAACAGCAAGTTTCCCTGCACGAATTGTTGATTCAAAACGCACAATATTTATGGAATTGAGTTATAAAATATTGATGTGCACTGAATATAAAATAATCCTTTACATATGGATTGTGACGCGCTCTGAATATCGCGGGGGGCAGTTGGGGACAGCATTATTGAGATGAGAGCGAGCGACTCTGCTTTCGTGTAAATTAATTTGGATTGATGTTTTATTGCATTTCTTGGGAATGTTTAATAAATCATTTACGGCTGTTACTTATGTGCTGGTAGATTTAAATAAAGTAGCAGTATCAGTGATAGCTGATAGCGCCGCGGCCGCCTGACCGCCCGTCGCGCTCCCCAACTACTAACGCTATAAAGTGCATCGCCGTAAAAATGACACAATTTATCGTTATTTTATGAGACATTTTAAATCAGAAAATGAATACACGGCACCATTGCCATTGGGCAATACATATAAAAGTATGGAATGATAAGTGTCCCTAACGCAGCGCTTAAATTTAATATTCAATGGCATTTTACACGTACATTTTACAGGTTGTAAAAAGGTTGCTTGTTTAAATAACGAACTATATTATTTATTTAAAGTTCCCTATTTTTCATCACTATAATTCGTCAGCGATGTACGGATAATGAATTAAGTGTACTTAAATTTTTATTATTACGGCGTTTTTGCCATGTGTCGGACGAACCAAAACTCTTGATTATTGTAGGAGGTAATTTTTGCATAGGCTGTATAGCATAGCAGTCCATTGCTAGACATGATCTCCCCTAAAATCTCCAATATTAGTTATTTCAGATTGTCATATTCAGACTCTGCCGGCTACCTTCCACAAATCGTCACTCCATCTAGCTGGAGGGCGACCTACACTATGCTAACCGAGCTGCAACACACGTACATTTTATTTAAAAACATATTCAATATAATACATTTCAACAATCATGTTCCCGACAAAACTATAAGTTTGATGTGTTTATTAAATAACAAAGTGATGAAGTCTCTATCTCCGTATTTAAATATTTACAGCGCGAATAAACCTCCGCAAAGTAACCACGAACTAAGGCTTGTTACAACGATTTATTGATCGCCTCTAGGATAACGTTTTTTTTGTACCATTATGTTTTAAATACCTACCTAGTGGACGGAGTCATCGACATTGAACACAGTCTAATGGACGTCTCTTATTGTTAGAGTGTTAGGTATTAGACCATTAGCGAAAATATTTGTTAGAAAGAAACTCCTTATCTACCTTTTGTCGTTTGATCGATGGTGTGTGTTTGTGAAATTAATCAGCGGTGACATAAGCGTTGGAATAATAGAAAGTTTGTGTTAGTGGCATTTGAATGTAGGTGGTTACAATGGTGTCCTCAATTTGCGCAAAAAGATTAAGTGGATTGATTTGTAGTTAAAATATGGAAGCTTACTTTCCTTTTGGCAGTAGCTGTTACCTTTTTTATGCAAAATAGGGTCGGGTTAGAATAAAATCGCTGATGGTAGCAAAGGTGTGGTAGGTGTAAAAAGAGCACGCTTGATTAGTAAAATGTCCATTCACCCTAGGTTTGAAGACGGCCATGTTGTAACGTTAGGGGTACATAGACGCCAAAGCTTAAAATCTAAGCTAGTTTTTACAAATCCGCTAAACAGTATCAGTATCAGTCATTGATTTTCTCAAACATGATACAAAAAAGATGAATTGTATCCAAATAAACTTTTTGCACCAATCATTTGGATTAGCACGTCACGTTACTGCTATCCTTTATCAAGTAAGTATTTAGATCCAATTCTAATGATTTCAACATATTATTCAAACGAGTAAACCACGATTAAAATACTTACGGTAGAAAGTTAAACGCTAGTTGGTAACTGTAACCTAGTTAACGTCGCTTAACCTTTTTTCACAAAACCGCGGGCCCGGCGGTTTCATTAAAATTCTCCTTCTTAACAGTGAAACATTATCAAGCGGGTCTAAAGCACACAATGGGAGATCGTTGTCGCCGCCGTCCACGACAGCCGCGGGCCGGGGTTCGATTCCCGTTCAACGAAATTCAGGCTAACGACCGCCCCGCGATAGTCTTTTGTTACGTGGATACCGTTTTAGCGTTCCCTAACGAGAAACGAAAACGAACGAAAAATCGTTCACAGAGGCAAAGGCATTTCTAAAGTAGTTCCTAACCTCGAAACGAAGAGTTGGATTGAGCGCTACAGAACTTCGTCTGTCTGATGGATTGTATACGTTTGTCGTATTATGTTTAAATTTGCTTTGGATTTCTGTACTAGGTGCTGATTTTAAACTCGCATCCTTGGAAATACAACTTGCGAGTTGTAACTTATGTTGAATTTGAAATACAGGTAGATAAAAAAAAATTACCTCTTTGTCATTTTAGAAATATGAATAAATTTCTTTTTGGTTACTAAACACGAAGTTGCAGAGAAACCTATTAAGAATTATTCGTCTATTCGATTGTTGTTGTGTAAAAGATTGTTTTCAATTTATTTGATTTTGCTCTCTAGCTGGTTGCCAAAACATGGCGCGAATGCAACACATATCTACTCAATCCAGCTTAATTACCAGCATCGATTATACCGCGTTCGCTTTATTTACATAATCCTTTCTTCAGGTTCATTTAGCCAGCACCGCTCGCCCATAAATTCAAAACATTCAGATCATTAAATTTTAACATACTTTATTAGGGCCCCGAATTATTGAATGACGTTTAAAAATGACTCCAATAAGGATTGCCTAATAAATTCGCCGTGCTTATACCGAGGTTCATTATCGAGCCCTAAACTTAATCGAAAAGCAAAAAAAATTGATGAGACGTCACCGCGTAAATAATTCACACTTATTTGAGACGGAGCGTTAAGCCGACTTCACACGGTAAGACGTTGAAGACTGATTCACTTTGTCCGTGAAGTCGCACGATCAAAACTTTCCCGTAAGCCAGCGGGTATGGATCTTGGCGAAGGTCTTGTGTTGAAGTTGACAATAATACATGTGACTTCGTATGATGCCTACAGGTGAACGAGTCATATCATTGTCTCTCAAGCGTAGTAATTAGCTCATCGCGAGGTTCGATGAGAGAATCGCACAACAGGTCGACATGTCGGTAACACTCGCACGCTGTAGGTGGAAACTGAATGAAGGAAGGAGATGGAAAGAAGTAAATCAAAACAATAGACGTAAACGCTGTCAATGGTTTACTTGATGTCAAAAAAGTGACATAACCTCGTTTGCCAAAGATTCCAGTACACCGATGAGGTGCGTCGAACCCCAAGTCCAATCAAAACCTAGACCATAATTCAATACACTAAAAATACTTAAAGAAACTAACAAATATAATACTTTAACTGTAAAACCTTTTAACGAGCGAACGAATACCAAGAACTACTTCCCAAGTGCAATTGAATGGTTATACGACTCGCGTTGCATCGTCTGAACACGACTTATTTCTTCGTGTTATATTACCTAAGGGCTAAGTCAGTTCATTAAGGATCGTTCAATCATTCTTTAAGGGGAAGTGAGAACTCGCCTCCCAATACTTAATACGCTGAAATGATATTTCAAACGCTTGTACAATAATTGTTACTAACAATGAATGGGAGTGCTTTTATTTCGCAAATATTTGTATCGTTAAACTTTATTACGATACCCATGTCGATGCAATGAAACGTCTTGACCTTAATTTATGTTTTTTAATTCGTTTATTTTTGTTTCATGCGTGATATTAAAGTTGGGTGTGTAATGATTGATATAAAAATATTTAATATATTTTCTATCGATATATCAACATTTGATATAATTTCAAAGGGTATAATCACTCATTGTGTATAATAAACGTTTGGTATAATTTTAAAATATATAAATTTATTTCGTATATTTATCGTTCGGTATAACGCTTATTTCTTATAACGATTATATGGTATAACGCTCATTTTATATACCTACAAAAACATTTTTTATAGCAGTTCGTTTTTGTTGGGGGACGCAGTTTAAACCTAACCTAACCTACTTTTTGATAGCAGTTCGTTTTGTGATTATGTCTCTAATACATTATATCAATAATGGTTATGCCAATTGTTGTATTTTATATAAAAATAACGTTATACCATAAGTTCATTATATGAAATAAGCATTATACTTAAAGAATGTTATATTAAATGATATTATATCAAATGATCATTATAAGAAATGATAATTATGTCATATGTAAATATATTAAGTGTTGTTATATGATTTAATAATTATATCAAATGAGCGTTATTGCTTTTAATATTATACCAAAAATTTTTATATACATCGTTACGCACCCATTAAAGTTATATGAGCGAGTATTACACCGTTCGGTTGTTCGCTTTCGCATTATTTTACGCAATTTATTACCTTAACTTGTAATATTTCTTTTTCGCACTACGTAAGTGTATAATTTTACTATGGATTGAAACTGTAAAATTCACGGTAGTTTTATGTTGAAACTGTAAAATTATAATAAAACACAGCAGAGAAACATATTCATTGAATTATTGCCTAAAAGCATCACTTATTTAAACTTGGTAATTGAAAAAAGAAATGCTTTATTACCGGAAACTTTCGACTTCATTTAAAACTCCGACTACTGAAAGTTACACACGCAATTTCGTTTTAGATAATGTAACTCTTTGAAGTGTTAATTTATCTAATTGCCGTGTAAGAGAACAACAACAAAAGAAATGCCCAATTGACATTAATAATTATATTTTAATTATAATGAGGTGTAATAAAATAATTGATATTGTCGTACTTGCACGGTTTCCCATGCCTCTCACCCCCGCCATGATAACATACGACTGGCAAAACTTTTAGTATGTTTAAGTTCATTGCGCGGCCGACTCTCTGCCCACAGAAATTAACTGGCAGCACACGCAATGAACAGAGAAAATCTCTCTGCCTCGCCAGTCACGTGTAGTCGGTGTAGTGCTGGACGTGGCGTCAGGAGACTCTTCTCCAAGAAATATTTTCACTAACTGAGGGATATGAGTATGCGTTAGAGTAGGATAAAATATATGGTGCTCACTCTCAATCGGTGAACAACAGTACGTACTTAAACAACAGAAGTGGGACAGAAGGGGATCTAGCATGTTAGCGTTGGTGGAAAACTTAAATAATCATTTTCTGAGCTATGTGTGTGCGTAAAGGATGGACGATTTTTATCCGCAATAATGCTTGGTAGCACTCACTTAGGATAGTAAAGTGGGGTAAGTGAGGTAAAGCCAGCGCTCATAATAGCAGGAGACGCGTGCGACCCACATTCGCGACAGATACGTATTAATTATAATTATTATCTGATCTTATTTATCGACTGGATCAACTTGATCGGAAACGGCTTTAGAAAATGTGTCTGTATAATTAATCTTTATTAGAGTAAATTGGCTGTAACATTGACCTATTAGCATAGCATAGAATGTGCGTCTTTATTAAGCGTCGAGGCACGGGAGAAGGGTTAAGATTTTCTCATCTCTTTTCTCCAGTTCTTAATTATGCTGTAGCTTATTATTGTAATTAAGTAAGCGTAGATATTTAAAGCAAAAACTAGCCTAGCCAAGAGCGAGTCGGATACAGTTGCTATTATTAAAAAAGGGCGAAATTGGCGTCCCTCGTTGACAAGTCGCTATTAAATTTAAAAAATATATAACTTTATTTGTATTAAAAAAAGGGCACCTTTGATGTACTTAGATTTAAAGCGAAGTCAGAATCCGCAATCTCCCGCTAAAAGCGTCCAGCGATAACGTACACTTACATACGTGCTATCAGCAGACTGGTAGGTACACTGTATACCGGTATATGCTCTCACGTATGGTATGTAAAGGGTGACTTGTTATTCCTGCTACTAATTACAAAAAAAAATGCTTGAGATGAAGTTTTAAAAAATTAATAGCTTCAATTTAAGAAACAAACCTAGGTACCGAAAAAAAAAATATTCGCAATTTATTTCCGAAACTTTTATTCGCTTATGCGCTTAACTTGACAAACATACTCAACTTTTACGACGAAACGAACGAAACAAACGAAAAAAATAGCTTTGAAATCATTAAAAAAAATTGTACAAAAATGTTGTTTTCAAACTACATTACGAAAGTTAAAAAAAATGTAACTTATTTCCAAAACTTATTCGTCCAACATGACAAAATATTCAAGGTCGGTCAACACCCCAAGGGTTATGTGATTAAAGATGCTACAAAGCCCTTGAAACCGCAAGCTGTACAAGTTTAACTTAGCGATAGCGTTAATGAACCCATGTAGCCGTCACAGAAGTGGCGCGCTTTGACCGATGGCGCGGCCATTAGGGAAACTCAAGGCCAGCGAGGGCGGACAGCAGCGCAGACGCAATTATCTAAAACAAACTAACGCTTAGCGGATATCGCTCGTTAAGCCCAGGAACAGGCACACTTACCCTAATAAGCATTACTGGGAGAAACATAGTTAATCGGTGTCGTATGTTTAACGGATTTAATAACAGCTTCCCAATGACCACTGGTTTCTGGGCACTACGAAGGAAGAAATTGTGGATTCGAAGCACATTTAAGGGTAAGATTAACTAAAGGGTAAAGAAGGATTACATCATCAAGTGGGTTAGCAATCATCACTGTCCATGGATATTCGGAACATCGGATTACAGATGCTTTTCTAGATTGGAAAGCTATGATAAAATAAAATACAACACAATTACTCAGTTACATCGAACTCGTTTTTGTATGTATAGTGTGTATTTTACCCATGAATCACTTTATTCAATTAGTGCAAAATTTATCCAAAATATTTATTATTTAATTATTTTCTTAATCAAGGCAAGTAGTCACGCTTGTAACGTCCAAAGGTAATCAAAAAAGCGGTAAGGTCCATCAATCATCCAGCCTCCATTGTCGACACTGACACAGGCCCCGACATAATCAATATAAAATTTGGCGATGCACTTTTTAAACTCAATTTCGCTGATGCATTCAATGCATTTATAACTCACTGACAAGTTTTTGGTTAGGAAGGAAGCAAGAAAAAAAGTGGAATGAAACAGCGATCGCTTTTGGTGGCGAGACCCAAACCGCTGAGTCGGAATCTAGATCAACCGAAACCGGACCCTCGGTATGTAACCTAATGCGTGCAGTAGCCCAGGAACTTTCAATATTGATACGATTAATTAGCAATTTGAAATCTTTTCTATCGACTGATTAATATCTTTTTCACTCGTACAGGAATATTTGCTTTTACAGAGTATTTAGCGGACAAAAACCTTGTGTACATCAAGGTTTAATTGTCGCTGTGTTCCTTACATACAATAACAAAAACGCGCTGGCTCTTTCCTCTAACAACAGCATTACTATTTAAGTATTTAAAGAAAGCCACCTAGCTGTGGGTTATTACCCACTAGTATTCTTTAAGTCTATCTATTACAAAAGCTGGAATACATTTTCTCTACGCTTCATAAGAACATACATCGTATTTGAAGAGACGTTTAAATTTAAAGTTAAAACCATATATTATTGATACATGAACACGTTTTTATGATCACACATACGAAAAATAATTTTCATCGTCATTAAATTCTTTAATACTTGTCCCATGTGTAGCCAATTGCTGTGGAAAGGTCTATTAGAACACATCGTTACTGCAGAGGATATAGCATGAGTCGATAATTTCAAGAGATCATTAAAAACAAACCGCACGATCAAATAGTTGCTCTACAATCTATTGAAATAATGGCACAGGAAACAAACCTGCAACAGGTCGATCCCCGGCGGTTTAACTTGAGCAAATAAGACGTAGAGATAATGACGCATTTTTGTTTCATGACTTATACGTATGGGCAACGGCTTTGCGGTACTAGCATCCGTCCCCCCTACTCCGTGGACCATGTTACTCCGTATACCTGCGGTTTGAGTGCTAGCCTAAGTACACCCGTCCTAGAACATTAAACTCTACTTACCCTTATTGCTATAGGATCGGAGCATAAGAGATTCAAACATGTTCTCGTTGGTGTACAATCCAATATAAATGGCCGTAACACTTTTATAACTATCTTGATGCATCACGATAGCTTCAGATTGCCTGCGATATTGCAGCCTTGTCTGTACTGCTAGATTGATAAGTGAAATTGAATAGCATGCTATGTGAAAATACCTACATTTTAAGCAAAGTTGTTTATTGACTTTGGATTAAGGTATTGCAACTTATTGCGGCATTTTAGTTGTTTTTTGGAGCTTCCACTCGTTGCCTTAGCATTCAAAAATGCAGTTGTAATTTCCGGTGATTAGGACTCGTTCGGCATTCTGACAAAATTGCCAATTCTTGCGAGATGCGGATTGCCGTATTTGCCGGTCGATGTGTTTATTATTCATTGCAACTGTCAACATTACCGATATTTATGGCTTTATAGATTCACCAAATAATACTAACGCCACGTGCGACGGTTAGCGAAGTTATTCCATAAATATTTAAGTGCTTGGGGTTACGTGTTCGGTATTACTGTCGGAGTATTTTCCCGTCCCAGCGTCAGCTACGGCAGAAGCTGTCATTTAGGATTATAAATAATTATTTTTGAGATGTCGCGCTGTGAGTGCCGGTCTTAATGTGTCCGAGTGAGACGGCCGGCGGTGCGACACGTAAAACTGTCACGATTAGAATCGATCGCGAAGATACACATCTACTCTCTCGATAGCTCTGCCCCGCAATACGCACGACAGTTGCTCGACATTCCAGAGAAAGCACTATAATACGGTACTAAGAAACTCGACCGTGTTGAGCCGACTTAAAACATAAAATACATCAACTGACGCCTTGGCACCCATTGAAGTAGGTACAATTTATTTAGACCTTAATAATCACTTGAGTGGTAATCACCGTGTAACAACATCTTTTGATCGCGGAGTGCTGGATTAAACACATTAGCTAAGCTTGGACGTGTACTGAAGGCATTCATCTACTAGTAACGATGGAACTTGTGCATTTGCAGTAAGTCTCTGTGTGTTTGTTTATAGCGTAGTTGGGCTGAAACGGAACGAGCGTTTTCTTTAAGGACGAGGAAGCTACACTTTGAAAATTGTACTTTCTGGACCGATTTGTATTATATTAGACTCTAATAATCTACTAAAATAATAATTAGAGCAAGAGCACTCATTTTACATATTTTATGAAATCAGAAGCATACATTTATGTTAATTAAAAACACGTATCTAATTCTAAAAAATAAAAACAGTAGAGATGATTTAAAATATTCCATAGCTTAGATTTCAGTACATTATATTGGTTTCGTTATTTTTGAGCAAACGAAAAAAAAACTAGTAGTTTTCTCACATGGAGTACTGGCAGAACGTCCAAGTCATTAACATAAAACATAGGTACATTATATGCTGGAAAATACAAGCTGTATCATTTTATTTTTACCTTTGTAACACTCGAGACAGACGCGAATGCCAGCCAGTTGTATCCGAGAACACTAAAAATGTCTTTCAATAAATAAAATTCCTTTATGCGTTTGATAGCCGCTTTAGGTGTCCGTAGGACGGCATCACAGGAGCCCGGTCGTTCACTCGATCTCGTCCAATTTATTTACTTTTTTCCCCGGGTGTAGTGTTACGGCTATAAAATTCAGTTTTTGTTGGTCGGGCGCATGCTCGCCTAGATCTCCCGTCGCGAGATATGTTGATTTACGTTTAACGCGCGTGACCCCTCGTCGGAGCCGATCATAGACCAGATAGACGATTCGAACTCGCGCTCTCCGAGATATCGGCGCATCGTACTCGTGCCGATGCATCTTGGGAAATATTTCGCGGTATACAGCCTCCTGCCGGCCATTCGGACCAAGATTTGAAGATTTCTTTGTGTTTCACACGATTCATACACCTTCAATTTAACCTTTTTACTTTAATTCTATTATACGAGCCATATCTGTAAATTAATGGGGCTCGTACTTGAAGCGACTGATTTCCTGGTTTTTAATTAGCGTAGTTTATTAAAATTTAATATGGGCACATAAATTAGTAGACTAACGCATCGTGACCGAGGCGCCGCGGGAAAGTAGGCGTTTTACATCATTGTATTTAGTAATTAATGTTAACCTTATCTTATCGTTCGCTTTGAGGCTTCATCTGTCAGACGCATGAACTTTCTGCGACCGTTGTGCGTGTAATTTATGACGATCGTTTAATTCAAATTACGTTTGACCTTAGATGACTCGCGTATAATATGAGTAACGGAATAAGGTCACTTGTTGTCTCGGATTGTTCGCTTACACTGTCAAAGGCAAGCCATATTTAAATAAAGTGAGCTCGTGATAACAATACGTGATTAAGACGCCCCCGCGTCGCATTCCGATGCCGATTAATAAAGAGCATTACGATAGAGAGCTTTACAATATACATTACGTCCCTACACTCGAGTGGACTCAGTAAATTTTCTGATACATTACCCTTATAACAAGCATTAAACTATTCCGTTTTATGTCGCTTAAATAATGTAAAAGATATCAAACTGCATTAATTATGTAGGTCTCGGGCACTTTAAGATAGCTCATTTCAATTAGCGTTAGACATAACAATGTATTATTGTATGGAAATACTGAACTCGTTGCATTACCGATGTGGTTATTTCTCTTTGAAAGCGGCGACAACATCTGACCTTTGGCCCAGCAGCGTAACTGTAGAGGACATGTTTTTTACATGACAAAGTGAGAACTCAAAACGGATTGACTTACACCGGACAAGACCATTAACTTTTAACATATTCAAGTATATTACTCGTTCGTGTTGCATGTTGTAGCAGAATTTTCTCTTTTTGGTCAGGTTTGTTTAGGTAGACGTATACCTACAATAGGTATAAAAGTAGTGTTAGACGCGGGTATTGAAAAATAATGAATGTCGTACAGCCCTACGAACATTATCGTTGTCTTAATTGGCGTTTCCTTCAGGCTTAAAAGTACAGTTCCATGTTTTTTTCTTAATTCAACTACCTACATTTTCAATATTAAACAAACACTGAATTAGTTATATATCAATATCTGAAGGTGTAGGCTGCGACCGTAATAAATTAGACACGTACTCATGCATATTAAGAAATCTGTTGGAATGTTAAAGCGAAACATTTAAAGGGCAGCTGTACGAATTTTTCATTTTTATGCAAATGTGTCAGAAGTCACTAAAATTGGGAACAACACCCCGCTGCGGCAACGAGACATATTTATAGAAACGTATTTTAATTTTGCAAAAGTCCAATATTTTGAAATGTTCTTTATATCATTAATATTTTCGGTCTCACTTTACTTTTTTTGGCTTTAAGAAGTCCGATTGGAACATTAGTTGGTACCTATCTGAAATAGGCGTTACTTTGCGGAGGTCCATTTCAATGAAGAAAACACAATTGACCTTGCTACTCCCCCACTTCACTAGAACCCGCAGGAAGCGGAGTAGCAACGTAAATGTTTTATGTTCACCTACGTACCCTATCGAGATTGTTTGCAATCAGACTACTTTGATGCGAATCAATTTATCAGCATAAAACGATGAGCTGTCCTATAAACCGATAAAAAATACACGTAAGGCGAGATATTTTTTTAGTACCGGTTCAATAAAGTAAATTAAGAATGTTAAACGAAATATCAAATGGCGCTGGTTATTGCTTTTGTATGTTGCGAATGCAGTCAACGAGCTTCAGTATTACCAAGGTGACAATAACTAGAATTAAATTAAATTTTAAAGCTGTTTTCGATTCTAAAAAAAACCCAGACTCGTGTGATGAATTGGTATTGCGAACAATTTTCTCTAAATTTATAAACAACGTAAGAAATTAGGTACACCAAAGCCTGCGCTTAAATTCCCAACATTTTCAAATATCTTCGTTTATTCTATAACTAGTTTCTGCCCGCGACTTCGTCTGCGTAGAATTATACATAAAAACCTTCCCCTTGAATCACTCTATCTATTAAAAAAAACCGCATCAAAAGCCGTTGTGTAGTTTTGAAGATATAAACATACATAGGGACATAGGGACAGAGAAAGCGACTTTGTTTTATACTATGTAGTGAAGAGCATATAACCTTGAACGTACCAAATCTCTACTCGTAGAAGAAACGAGGAAATGCAACATTGTCTAACTGTTTTGTTTCTATCAAAATGTACAAATTGGCCGCACATTTTCGCCTCAAACCCATTCAAACGTGATTGCACGCACAACCATATTCAATAAACGCGTTTCCCTTAGTTTCGTCAACTATTTACCACAAGGCAATCGCAATAAAGCACAATAAAGCTGGACGTCTTCCGGCATTCGTCAAATGGTCTGAAGTAGCCACTACTTGCGCAACCCGCCACCCAACTAGCCGCGGCGACAGCCTACCCAGCCCGGACAATTGAGCGATTTGTCAACCATTGCATTAGGTAACCGGTCACCGTGCTCAGAAGACCATTCCTAGGACGCATTGAAACCCGCCGCTTACACTACCGCTTACGCCACATTGATTCCAATAACGGACGCTTCAGAACCCGTAATGGATACTCCATCACTAGATAGTGACTAACACGGCGTGGGCAGGAGCGAAAGCACAGCCCGTGAACATCGCAAACTTACGCAAGATATATCTGCAACTAACACAATGGACGAGGAATGCTTATAGAACGAGCTTTTTGGATATTTATTGGATAGATTTCGTGTGGGATGAATTTGCTTCGGCGAGTTCCACGCAATTTCCACGTTCCAAACCCTTTTACGAATATTAACTTTGGCTATAAATACTAACGAACAAAGCTAAAGTTAGGGTTCTTTATCTATTCTCGTTAAATCAAAATACGGTTAGATACTGATCTGTTATTTAGCAATAGGTATTAGGATTCTACAACAGTGGAACAACGCGGTATCAGGTCATGCCGATCGGAGCGGAGTGTCATGCGGTGGACTTTTAAGCACCGCGCGATACGGCAGAAAAACATTTTACTGGCAGCAAACATAGCCAGGAAAATTACTACAGGCCTCTGGACTTTAGTAAGCGTTAGTAACTCAAGCACGTTCACGCTTTAGAGATAAGGGGGTAAATCAACAGTTAGTACAAATATAGGAGGCGTAATGCGGAACAGATCGAAGTGTCAAACAGGAGCAAGAAATTAAATAATGTATTTCTGTGCGAGTGTATTCTTATGCGATACGTATTTATCGTACCAGGAAAGAATCTAGCGCTACACGTGAATAGGGAGAGATGTGTTAGGTAGCTTAGAATGGCCTCGAAAATATGTGCGTTATGTACTTATTTATATTTTAAGGTCTTCAGAGTCTTATTTTAAGATAGGTACGTTTTAGTTTAATTTGTTTCAACTTGCTATTTGTAATCTTATGTTTATTTCGATACATATTTTTACTTGTTTCATAATCATGGACCATTGGAGAGTATATAGCGTTACAAATAAATTTCTCTGAAATGTCCAAACTTGCTCCAGAGCCATCTTTGATTTTCATGCATTAAAATCTATGTGCGTTTTTTAAACCAACTACTTTATGGATCAATTTTCGTCGTTTAACGGCTGCCGATGAAATCGGTTGTGACAGAAGGTTAGCCAGGCGACCTTATAACAGCTCCAATTATTCCCTTAAAGTGCTGGAGTTTAAAAAGTAGCGTTATAATTGCATATTCGCCGCGGCTTGTAGCGGCTGGAACATTAATTTTCCACATCGACTTCCCTGACCTTAGCACTCGTCGCGCCACCCGACACCGCCCGTTTCTGGGTCGACGTGGATGCTTGCTCGCGGTTCGAACTATTTGTACCGTTCAGCCAGTTAAGGTTACACGCGTGGAGCCTATTCTAATACCTGATAAATGATACGCCGCTATGTAGGACGATATCGTTTTCATCTCGGAAAATTTATTGCGGTAAGACTTTTCGCCCTGGCATAGCATTGCAACAGATTGTGTGTTGACAGCAAAACACTGTTTCTAACATGTTAACTGTACAACATTGAAATTTCTTCAGTGAATCGTATGATTCTTTGCGGTATTTTTTTTCCCTTAACTAACTACATTATGAGGAATCTTGGAATACCTCCATGGTGTCGTAAACTGTTCTAGATTATTTCAGGTGTTTGGTTAATTTATTTGAACACTATTGTAAAGGTCTTTGATCGTTATTTTTTGTTTTTAAGAGGGTTTAAGTATATGGCGTTCAAACGAGATATATTATTCTACCCCTTTAATAGGAAAATAAAAGTCCATCATGATTAATTATTCCATTGGTAGATTGATACACTAAAAACGGAGTACACAACAGACGCACACTTCAAACTTGCACTCAATTTCTGTGAAATAATCGTCAAAGAACATCAAAAACGCGACGTTGCCAGCTCACTAGGAATAAACGCTCTTAAATCGATCAATGTAGGTACTTTTGTCTACCACAATCGAACAATCCTAAGAAACATTTGCAGGGGTGTCCAGTCGTACTTTCTCAACCACCTGTGCATTTAGAATCAATTCTAAGATAAAATGAAACAAGCACTACAAACGTGTATAATTTATGTCATTTATTGGCCATGATCGTCAAGGAACAAAGACGGGTACGACGAACCTAAAAATTAATTGAAACAACCCGCTCTAAATCTGCCACAGTAATGCAAATCAGAGCCATTACCGACACGGAACGTAATGTGATTTAGGAACGGGTACGTAATGACACTGTTATGATGTCGAAGTAAATCCATAAAACCCAGGCGTACTCTGGGCATCGGCCAGTGTGCCCCGGGCCCGCTCTAACGGAGAGCGCCCACTCTAGGTGTCGCCTAACTCTAACCATCCGTCGCCTGTACAAACGATTTACGAGACACCTCTTACTTTATTGGTTAAAGCGATTCACATAAATCCTCTAAGTACATCTCGGTTATAATTTTTAATGCGAGGGCAATTTATTTCGGTGAGGCAGGTTTTTACCACATAGGTTTTGTTATAGTGTTTGATTTATCATGCGTATTCGGCGGTAAATTAATGTAGTTGTTGTGAATGAAGACGTTTATATGGGTGGAATAAATATTTGGGAAGGTGTAGTTTTTGGTTTGAACGCAGAAACAGCGAGCCTGTATTATTTCGTGCGTCGTTTTATTTATTTAAAATACAAGGGAAGGTCTACAGTTAAGACCAAAACACCTAACCTGTTAATTAGACGATACTTACAAACACTATGACTATTCACTGATATTGTTAATTGCTATTGTGTTGGACATGGATCTGCATCCAAGATTAACTCACAGGCACAATTTTCAGTTGCTACGAAACTCCAGTCCAAATTAAAGTTACGACTGCCTGACAAAAACTATAAGAGCGGAAATTCTCGTACCTCTTCCAAATTCGGCACAATTTTCACCATCAAATGAATCAAGAATTTTTATTTCTTGATTTATTATGTTTACTTTTACGGTTATAGAACTAAAATTTCGGGGAATAGCTTCCCGGCCATAGCTTTACTTTTCGGATTTTTCTATGTGTTCTAATTTTCAGTGGCATTTAGAAATACAATTTTCATCTTCACCACTTTCGAATAGTACCTAAGTACTTTCGGGTAATGTGCTCTCGATTCTCATTTGTTAAAGCTCATCTAAATATAATCCAGTTACCATGATTTTATAAACAAGTACTGATAAAACCCGATTTGGTGCGACCCCGAACAAGGATGCTTCACGCGCAAACGGTAAACAAAATATGTCGCGTGCTGGGTCAAGAATAATCGGATGAAAGATTGACTGACAGCACAGCACAGTTGGGCCGTCACGCCGACGGCTCGACGCACCCGTTAGGCATTCAGCCCCACAGATTGCCTGGAATCCGCTAGATATCATCTGTCAACCCGCCAGCTGTTAGTTTAGCCAACAGATATCAGATATACCTACCATAGATTACTCAGAAATTACGATTTGTATTGAACCCTTTATTATTTTTTTGTTTTGTAATTGTAATTGTAAACTATTTAATTAATTTATATATTTTTTTTAGTTGCATATAAGTCGGGTTCTATATTTATTACTTTGTTTACGTAAAAGTTTATGGATTGTGTAGTATATTTTATCTGTGTATCGTTTCGTGAGTCACAGACGGTTCTGGCTGAAAATCAGTGCTGCAGGTATCTAACACCTCAGCGTAAAGCTGAGCCAGCGACCGTTTTTAATGTCTGTGTTTTTTGCTATAAAATTGTGTATATTCTCTTATATTTGTGTTGCCTTGCAAAAAGGAATAAATGTATTTTTTCTTTTTCTCTTTCTTTCTAACCGTGTAACGACTTTTTGCCAGTTATTGTGATGCCACAGTCAAAATTTAATGATGGTATATCGAAACCGCTTTAAAAACACCGATGCCCGCTGCCCCGTTGCGATTTAGAAGATTCGACTGAAGTGGTCACCTTTCTGAATGTCTTTGTATTATCTAATTGTATGGAAAAAACCTCGACGCTAGGTCGCGGTTCTGACACGCAAAGTACGTGCATTTGCATAATATATAGTGTATCTGATATCTGTGGTTTTGTCTGTTTTTCTGAGCTGTGTGAATGAGGATAATCAGCCAAACACGCCGCGCTAAATTGCTTGGCGAATGTAGTGCCTTGTAAAATTGTTTAAGGATCGCCGGTAAATTGGAAGTGCTTACGGGAAAAAAGTTAGCGCTTTAGTCTGTGTTTTAATTTTCTAAGCAATTATACCATTAAGTTACTCGATAGTTTGAACTATTTTAAATGTATCAAAGACTAATTAACTGAATGAGATGATAATGTGTGACCAATTAATAGGTACCTACTTCAAAACATTTATATTTTTTTTATTTAACATTTTCTTTTTGAGCCGGGGTAGTTTCAGTTTTTTATCGTTAATTTTAAGTTTCTTGTTACTTCAAATTGTGTTTTTTTTAATTGTTCATGATATAAGTAATTATTTAGAAATGTTATGCGCAAGATAATTAAGACAGACAGATGCATAGCCAGTGTACAGTCGAGGGCATAAATATCGCTACAGCCGTTATGTCAAATATATGCTTCACCGGCCTTATTGTTTATGGCATATAGGTGAAAAAACATAGAATTTACCAGTTGCTTCTCTTCCCGTGCAGATGGTAAAAGCCCATCGAGGGAATGGGCGAAAGTCTTAGGAATCATGTTATAGGCGATGCGGCTAGCAACCCTGATGCCCCTATTATTCCCTTTCCACCTATACACCCTTAATCATGCTAAACGTGGCCTTAAGGTTTTGTTACCTTAGGCTCTGTCTACCCCGTGAGGGATAAAGACGTGATATTATGTATGAACGTATGTATATAGGTGTTTTTGTGCGAAAATTCTTAACCTCCTTTGTCTAACACGGAAATCAATCAAATACTGAACTTGTCCTATCGTAAAGTACTAAGGAACTGTGGCTATTAGGCGCTGTCAGGCTCTGGTCGCGATTCCCACGACTCTATGAATTATAGCCGCAGCTTATATTGCTTCCCCACATCCCACAAAATTGGTGGTTTAATAAGATCGTTTACTCTGTTTTGAATAAAAATGCCATAACAATGCTTGTGTACACTTAACGTTAAATCGTGAGAAGAAAATCAATTAGCGCTGTCGTGTCAAAGATTACTTAATGTCGTGTAGCTGAAGTGTGAGATTCGTGTGTGCTGGTTATGTGCGACAAAGGTATAGGTTTCACCAAATTACGCTTACGACTTATGATGTGTGAGCGAGAAGGAACTAGTCTAACTAAAGTAGTGGTAAAGACCAAAAACGACTAAGTAGTAAACAGACATTGTTTCTTGTTTCCACGTCTACCTTACCTCACTGTCCTAAACAATGTGAAAAGTCCTGAAGTAGGATGCCTTTCTCTTTTCATGTAAAGTAAGTTATCCTAGTCGATATTATTACGGAGTTTCCCTGTCAAACTTAGTTAATCAATCTCGACAGCCAATTTTACGAGCCAATAGTGCTTAGAAGCCGCAGAAGGGCGATAAAAGAAGGGATATAGCTTCATAAAAAATATTACGCCGCTCAGCCTACCCCAAGCACAGCACTGTTTAAGTGAATAATTATTATTTAATAATATGCATAAAGGAAACACCTCTGATTTAAACACTCCGCCATAAATACCTTCATCTGCCTTAAAGCCTGCTATAAACGTACAAAGTTCTCGGTCCAATTATTTAATACGTCTTCAGTAATTGTAAGTTGCTTTTGAATAGCGCTATAAATTGGCATCTTGCGAGACGTCATGATAACGCAACAAATCAAGGCATAATGTTAATTACTGCCCTAGGTATACACTAGGTGCCTATCTAATAAGTCCCCGGTGAATAGATAGAGATGTGAAGCCACGCTTGTCCGAGATCGAGTTGTAGTGCAGCCGCGCAACTGGTTCCCGCTCAAACTAGTTACAAATTGACGATATCGGTATGTGAGTCATCTTGGGATAAATGTTTACTATAATGTTAAATAATTAGAACCTTAATTATGAGACGACTGCGGCGTGCGGTCGATATGACATCAATGACTGTCGAGACGTAAGTACTGAACAAATTATCTAGAACTGGAATATTCAAAATTGAAATTTACATACATATACAGATCACGTCTTTATCCCTTACGGGGTAGACAGAGCCTAAGGTAACAGGTACGTACAGGCCACATTTAGCAAGATTGTGGGCGTATCTATAGATGGAAAATGGAATCAAAATAGTGATCGGTTGCTAGCCTCATCGCCTAAAACATGATTCCTATGAATTTCGTCCATTCCCTCGATGGGCTTTTACCATCTGCGCGGGTAGACAAGCAACTGGTACATTCTATGTTTTTTCCTTGCTCCCAGATCAGCATGCATAAAAGTGCAGCATGGAAGTGGCATTGAAATTTTATTTTCATGTTTCGTCAATGGTTAAAGTATTTTAGTTATTAATGAAAAAAATACACAAGGGGAATTAAAAACAAATTAAACTACGATTAAATTAAAAACGAATTAAAAACTAAAGTAAAACCAATCTTAAAATAAAATAATTAAAAAAGAAGGGGCCCCCGTGGCATAGTTCCACAGACGCTGGCAGCATTCCCCTTGCGATACTAATACGCTGTCCAAGGAAGCTGCCAGCTCTGCGGTCACCCGTAGCGTCTATTAGCCTCTTCGAAATATCTTTGAAGAGGCTAATAGCGCTAGGACCCCACGGACCAAAGGGTCTCAACACCGAAAGGGACAAACTTATATTCGGTGTTGAGACCCCTATATTTATTTATCTTGCCAAATATACGGTTTTTAAGTTATAAATTTCAAAAATAGTTGAACGTCGATGGATACGAACAAAAAACATAAACGTATGTGAAGATATAGTGAATAACCAATAATAATGTAAACAAAATTGTCCTTGTAAATCTTTTTTAACTAAACTAAAATGCCACATAGGTTATATTTCTAAAATATATACTTCTCGCAATAAGTTTAAAACACAAAAAATCACTGGAAAGACAAACTCAACCCTTAAAAGGATAAAGTACCTATCGTCTACTTATCAACGGTGACAGAAGAAAAATCGGAATAAGATATAACACGGAAAGTGCTACAAGGCTAATTGCACGTTATCTCAAACACAACTTTTTCTCATTACTGTGGCCGTGTGATAAGAAAGTCCCTTGTAACCATAGATGGAATAACCAACAGAGTCAATGTCATGCAACTTGTTAAAAAAAACTTCACTCCGGCGATTACTGCTCTTCGATTGGTCGATCAAAAATCGAGTACTAAAGTTGAGCAGGCAGGTAAAAGTATTGGGCCCTGTCTATCCCACAAGGGTTAATGATTTATGTATGTATATAGCTGTAGAGAACAGATAGCCTTGTGTTACTCTATTAGTTAATTTCTCTATGCCTGTAACTGAATGGTACACCTATATTCCGATCAAGATTCCTTGTATAGAAGAATGTAAAAGGTCCGTGATATCTTCATCTCGATTGTCGATAAGCAACTCTCTAATCGGGCCGACTAGCGTTCATGTTTACAAACTAGTTAGGCAACGGAAGTTTCTTGTTGATTATACAAAAAATGCTGTCCAATTGTTTAATTTATACTTAGCCTAAAGCGGTGGATACAGTTTTGTTCACACGCGTCTAATGGGAACAAAGCATATTTTATTAACAGATTTATTTACTAGATAGGTGCGCCTGCGCTTAGTGCGAATTAAAAAGATTTATTTAATTACGCCGCCATCTCCGCATTATACTACCCGTCTTGACTTCATAGTCACATTTAAAATCAAAGATTTATTCTAAACTATGGCCGCAAAAGGTTCTTTTACGTGTCTCTTTTTATCATTACCAAGAAGAATGCGCCGTAAGAGTTTCGGTAAAGATAATCATTCAATTTCTTAAAATCTGTTGCCTATTCTTAAATTACTTTTTGCACTATGCTATTCATTGAAAGAAAAAAAGAAAATCGTTTACAACCGTACTATAAAAGAAAATATTCGTAAAAAAACAAAAGTATAAAAGTGTGGCAAAAGGAGCAGACTCAGCGTTTACAACATTCCCGAAGGAAAAAAATAGATCACTGAATAGAATAAAACCTACTAATTTCCCGTGATTAATTCCCTAGAGCGGCCTACAGGCTTCATCCGAAGACAGGTTGCCTAGGCTTGCTTCAGGCGACCTAGACGTCTAGAGCCCACTCACAGATAAGAAAGTTATAAATGAACGTTTATTTCACTCACTTGAATAATTGATCGTGAAATCGTTAGTCCATATCTACGTTAAGTGGACATAATTACGGAGTAAATCTGCCAACTGCCCGTATCTGTTTTGCGGCCCCTAGAGTTTCCTGTGCCTTGTGTGAACGAATCCGTTTATTGTTTAATTTTAAGCGAATTTTTTAGTAGGTACTGTTAAATTTACCAAGCTAAACATTGAAAGTCATTTACCTGAACTAACTACATTTCAATGGAATCTGAGAATATTGTAAAGATATTAGACCAATTGGCATGGATACCGGATTGTGTAGGTTCCAAGTTGAGGTGATCAAAATACTAGTTTAGATTGCTTTTGGATTATATTCACGTCACTAGAGACCTCAACAATCTGGACTACATGTCATTTGGCTGTCAGTGTTATATTGTAAATGAAGATTGAGAGTTAGTCATCTGCTGGACAGAACTCGGTCTTCAGGTTTCATTGTATTCTATCAAAACCTACTCATCTTTAACTGCTACTTTCGGCGCGGCGTCAGAGACGATCCAATTTTGAACCCTAAAGTATGATGCAAAATGTTCACTTTTAATTGAACAACATATCTAAATCAACCATCTTCTGAAATATAATAATTATCCAAAAGACACCTTGTTACCTGTATTATAGCTGACCTTCACAAGTTTGTAATGAGATGTTAATGGACATAATTCGGCGCTATTTCCAATAGTTAACACAACTGTTACGTTTAGCTACGAAATTAAATTAACAACTTTATGCTCATCTTTACGTTTTAACTGAAGTTAACGTGGCCACGGTTTACTATTAAATAAAACGATTAAATCCTTTATGACCACAAAATACAGACTGATGAATGTGCGCGTCATGTTTTAGGTTTTTCCTACAAATGCGTAAGCTTATTTGACTTTTCTTATAAACATGAGAATCAATCTGTAAAGTTGAGGTCGTTATTGAATCGCCTTAGGAAATAATTGCGGGATTTTACTTGTTTTTATTAGAGATAAACGCGGTCGTTATATACTTAATAGAACCATTAGCAATAAAGCGGGCTAGCTTAAAATGTGGCCACGGCCGACCTTTGCGATATGAACTCAAAATGTCAAGATAATAGAAAGATTTCTCTTTCGCCACGTTTTTGCAAACGATAATTCTAAGTATTTAATAATAAAGTCTTATTTTGATCAAGCTCAGAGCTAATTATTTTATATCCATTTAAACATGAGATAGCAACAAAATTCATAGAAATTTTAAAACGAAAATGAAATCCTAACTTAATTTACAACGTACAAAAATGAACGTCTCTAAGTAAATATGACAGTTAGAATGTTATATTCAAGTCATGAAATACACAATACTTCGAAGAAATAAATATGCCTATGTGTTAATTAAACTAGTTATCTCCATTTCTATTGTCTTCTATATATGTCTTGCAAAAAGTAGACAACTCACACACACATTCACATTTAAAAACTTTCTTGCACAACGACGATCCATAGGAATTGCTTCATTATTCAGACAGCTGAGGAATGGAATTCCCTGCCAGCGTCTGTGTTCCTTGAACGCTACAATCTGCCCGTCTTCAAATCGAGGGTGAGTGGTAATTTACTAGGCAATCGTGCTCCCCCACATCACATCACATCACACACATTAGATCACATCTTCGCTTGCGTGATTGTGAACAAACGCGTGCCTCTTCAGAAAAAAACAACAGGAATAGATATTATAGGTAGCTAGTCTCCTGTGTCAGAAGCTATGTAATATCCAGTTAGGTCAAGATCAGCAGACGCGTTCATCCCTTACAGACATATAAGCAGTGCTTGTTTGTAAGTATACACAATACGGGTTTTGTTTTCAACATGCCTACCCTCTGTCAGAACCCACTGCACGCTTCTGAAGATAAGGTAGTTGGTCAACTCCTATAACAACCTTTGTGTTTCAGTTACCATCGGCATACATTATACGCCCCATAAAAGTGAGTAGGACAGCAAAACAGACCCGAAGGTCTTTTTAAATGCTATCGCACTGTAAAGGCATGCTGGCGTTAAGAAAGAACATACATACATACATCACGTCTTTATCCCTTACGGTGTAAACAGAGCCTAAGGTAACAAAACTTTGTAGTCAAATTGTAACTTCAAAAATAAATTATTTCAATACATACATACATACATACATACATATATCACGTCTTTATCTCTTACGGGTTAGACAGAGCCTGAAGGCCACGTTTAGGATGATTAAGGGCGTATAGCTGGAAAGGTAAATCAAAATAGTGATGGGTTGCTAGCCGCAAAGCCAATAACATCTGATTCCTAAGACTTTCGCTCATTCCCTCGGTGGGCTTTTACCTTCCATGAAAAAACATAACGTGCAAAAACAAATTTTATAAATAATAGAAAATTATGTTTACTCGTATTATAATTAGAATAGCTCTTTTTATTCTCGCCTGTTGACAAGAGACGCGTCCAGAATGATTGAAGTTTTATTAAGTGTAACTAGCTTCAACCACTTACCTTGAATAGATTATTATTATAATTACTTGTGGAAAGCGTAGATATGGTGATAATTGCAAGAGCACTAAAAAGGTGTTTTAAATAGGGTTCAGCTGTCGCGTAGCTCCCTCTAATTGCGGTTTGTATCAAAACTGACACACTTTCCTTGAAGGAAAAGGTTTAATTAGGTACTTACTTACCCACTTTGGAGTGCAGAAGTGGTTGCAAATGAAGTTTAGTCGGAAAACGGTATGGATCTGACAGCGAGCAAACTTAAACTGAATCGGCATTGAATCGCATTAAGACGAAGTGAAGCAACGATGAAGAAGAAGAAGATATGAAAATTTAACTATGTAATTGAACGTAATACTTGTACATTACGTCTCATTCAAAATATACCATTTTATGCGTTTTTAGTTTTTAGTTTTGGCCTTTAGGTCTTGCTACCTTAGGCTTTGTCTACCCCGTAAGGGATAAAGACGTGATTTAGGTATGTATGTAGTTTTTAATACTAGGACAGACTTGTGTTCATAAATGCCTTATTAGTGGGAACATCCTACTAATATTATAAATGTGAAAGTTTGTGAGAATGTTTGTTACTTTTTCACGCCAAAACGGCTGGACAGATCTGTATGAAATTTGGAACATAGATAGATTATAGTCTGAAATAACACATAGGCTACTTTTTATCCCGGAAAATTGCGTAATTCCTGCGGGATAGCGATAATATACGAGATAAAGTTGGCTTATTATTCTTTTATTTCCAAAACAAACATTATATTGGGCATGCAAAGTGAGTGTCTACTTACTCAATAAAAAAGAACTGGGAACTGACCGCAAGTAACCAAGACAAAATATACTTTCACTTACTTAAGTTACCAACGAGAGAAATTTAATGAGGCTCGTTAATTTAGATTGTTACCTGAATTTTTAAAGGTTCATAAATAGGTAAGAAGGTACTTTTATTTATTTATTTATTTATTTAATAATCACATACATCACAAACTAGCTATCGCCCGCGGCTTCGTCCGTGTAGAATTGAAAATAGCATGTTCATGAGGGATAATGGAACATTGTAATGGGGAAAATATTTTTTAAATCGGTCCTGTTGTAGTTTCGGAGCCTTTCGATTGCAAACAAACAAACACTCACATATTTCCTCATTTTAATATAACATTCGAAACATCGGCACCCTCGTAAATTCTCTGTGGCCAAAGTATTTCTAATTTTTGATAGTAAAGTTTTTTTTAAACTTCAGGTATACTTCGAAGTTGGTCCAGTATAAATTTAATAAAAACCGTTTAAAATACACATTTTACTCACCTAGCTCACTCAGTCAATGTTTTTGTTTTAAGAAAGAAGTGTTATTGATTGATGTGTTCTTGTCACACGTTATATCAAACGCGGAGTGAACCCAGTGCTAAGTGTTGCCAGGTAAAATTATAGCTGCATTCCCGAGGCTCTCATGCGTGAATGGACAATGCAACTCGCCAATGCAGCAATTCATTTCTTTATCATACCTCCGAGCGATCATATCTGGCCAACTCTCGCAAACTAACAAAAATTGATGAATCGCTTCCTAACTCGACGCTAACCAATAGTCTAAGCAGGGTTACTACATATAAAAACTAAATTTCTGAATAAAAATTCCTAAGCCTGTTTCTAATTTTTCTGTGCAAAACTTTCTTCCTATTTTTTCAAGCTTCTTTTTTATATTGAATCTCTATCTACGTACAGTTAAATATAGCTGAAACGAGGAGATAATATTGAAACAAATGAGTCGATTAATGTATGTATAAATTTAAAAAAACTAATTACTAATAATTATCCCACTTAAGTAGTTATTACCTATGATTAAAATAATTATAGTTTATTATGCATTATTTATGGTGATGATTATCAGACGAGAAAATACAAAATTGTTAAAATAAATTGATCGTAAGTAATTCAAAAGTATGATAGGAAACCCGACAAACGCTAAAGTCCCTACTATGTGTCGTAACAAATCCTGACTTTTTGCCGCCTGGTAACCCTAGCCGCAACCATTACCGGCAACTATGTCCCGCCGCCATCTTTGTTTAGATTTAATATACCAGAGAATCATAAAGCTCCGAGCGTTTATCATAAACTTATTTGAAGTAGCGGTGTTTTAGTTACCCTGCCTAGTTTATGGGTTGAACGAAAATTGATTGTAGTATTCTTTAATGTTTGTTAAAACCACGCAGACAGTAAATTTTGTGCAAAATAACACCAATTAAATAAATTATTTACTTTGGGAAGGTTTCGTAATCGAAATAAAGTTAAAACGTTTTTCAAAGACCGCATAGGAACTTAACTATCACAGAAGAGCGTTTTTTTATTTGAGCATTTTTGGAGTTACATCCTTTCGTGTCTCAATGTCTTTGTCGATTAAGAAACAATGACACTTGCATAATTTAAATAATTTTCACTAAAATATCATTAGGTAGGTGAAAAGTTAGATAGGCCGAAATTTATGTGGCTATTACGGTTTTTGGAGCTATTTGAATATAGTAATTTAGCCTAAACAAATGTTAAAAAAATCTCAGTAAAATTTTTGAAGATTTGTCTGTTATTATGTCTACATAACAGTAAAACTTATTTTGAAAGCTTAGAACTTAAATAAAATAATAATAATATCTTGGTACAATTGACACCAATTGACCTAGTCTCAAACTAAGCAAAGCTTGTAATATATTATGGGTACAGAACTTATGGCATTTGTTTAACTACCGCTGGCTGTGTTTGTCACATGTTTCTAAACAATATAAAACTACACGGACTCCCTTAGTTAATTTATTTCCAACCGTTAAACAATTCAAAGTTTAAAATTTAATTAGGCAAACAAAGTACGTAAAAGTGGTCGTCAAATCAATTTATTGATGTTTTTGTTGGTTGTATTCGTAGCTCGGCGCTGTTCGGCGCAAGTCCGGGTAGGTAGGTATTCCCGAGCCGCCGAGCGATATGATCGGACTCCCCGTCGCCTTATTGATAAGGTTTCCATACTTCCCGTGGGTATTGGAATGCTTCTGAGTTTATTTAAATTGTAATTTATATGTAAGCACAAGTATCCAGATATTGTGGTGTGGATGAGCTCGGATTGTAACTTTGTCTGAAGCGACTGCAAAGCCGCAGGCGTCCATAAACCAAAGTAAGTTTCAACTGAAAAGGCCATTAAAAATGGCTATCGATGTCGACTAACAAGACTATGAGATGTGGCTGCGGTGTGATGTTAAAGTGCTCCTAAAACTTCCGCTCTTAGATCATCCAGCGCCGTTCTCTTGGAAGTTCCAACAATGGACCTTTTTAGTGGTTTACGATGATTTAAGTGACTGCAGAATAGTCTGTGTAAATGAAGGAGAAACTTTTGGCGTATTCTCCGGGGTGGATGTAAATAACGATTTCTTACATTTATTGTAACGAGTTAACGGTGAAGTTTTATACGAAAAGAAAACAAAACAATATGATTTGTTTACATGTTTGAGTAAGACTGTTTTTTAAATATGTAGTAGTTTAAGGTTTTCAGATACGTTTTCAAGTCCTATTGGCCTAAAAGATATGACATTAATTAAAATAACGATTTTAACGCGCGTAACTACCTCGCAACTTTTAAACTGTCAGTCTTACTGAAGCTTAACGGTACTTCTTCATCATCATCATCGACATTATCACCATCAGCTTATATGCTTAGCTCAGCTCAGTTTAGAATGACACACCATCGAATTGATACCTTCATGACCTATCGTTTTTTATGCAGCATGTTACGGAGCATTTCTATCATGTAGCAGCATATAGTGGTAAATTGAAAGCATCGATTATGATGCGAGCAGCTGATTCCAGGGTCAGGCGACATCACGAGCCAGGGTTAAAGAGCGCCCCCGAGTTATGAGCTCGCCTAGCACAATGGCCAATTTCTTAGAATTCCCCTTTGATGGATTTCAGTACGGAACGGTTAACGGTGCTTTACGATTTGAGGTGAGTTAGTAGACCAATATACTACCTTATTGGGTTGAACAGCGCCCGCTATTGTTCATTATTTCTGAGTGGATACTCAACTCGATAAATCGATTTATCAGCGATTGTAAAAGTAATTAACTGACTGTTTACGTGCAAAAATGCAGCTGATTTTTAATTTAATTAATATCAGTTTGAAATTTTTTGACATTACTATGTTATTGTGATGTATGTTACTGACAGTAATAATAAATTTTTTATGCTGTAGAATCGTTCTCCTCATCAGCTACATTTTAACGGTATATAGGTCTACAAAATAGAAGGAAAAATTGCTTAATGAAAATAGTTTTAAACGAATACAGCAAAAATGAAGTCATTGTCATTGCCTTCCTGTTCCTCAAAGGGCTGGCAACTCACTTGTGATCCCCCGGATCTTGCAGGTGTCCCTGGGTGACGGTGATTGCTTTCCATCAGGTGACCCGTCTGCTCGTTTGCCCCCTCTTTTATAAAAAAAAAAATTGCGAAAGATGCGAGAAACCGGTGGATGCAGGTGGCGAGCTGTCGCTTATTGTGGTGTTCTAAGAGTTTCTTTGGTTCACCAGTAGACGTCTTCAGGCTGATGATGACGATGACAGCAAAAATGTGTCTGTGTGTCGGTGTCTCTGTGTGTGCGCGCTGTGGTCCATTCATCAGTATTATTATGCCTATCAGGGGTTTAAAGGATCGCTTTGACTGGGTCCAACCTTGGTACCTCGACAAGTCATCTACCCCTTCTTTTATCCGAATACTTGTAACGTCATTGTGTCGCTTATTGCCCACAGTGCTCACGAGATCCGTCGATTGTGCACCGGGTTCGGTTCCCGGGGATTCGTCACGGCCCGGACACGATCGTCACGAGCAGACCAAAGCTAAAGTTAAAATACGAATGATTTATTACGTAAGTTTAGTTTGCTTGGATAAAATCAATTGGCGCATCACCGTGGGAGATATTGCGGGGCAAGGTTTTTTATTTGTCAAAAATAAGGGAGCTACTTAACTTAAAAAATTCGTTTGTGCCAAATGAAGCGACGGATAGGCAAGTTAACAAATCAATTAACGGTGTTCTTTCCGTCACTGGTAAAGAAACGAGATCGAAATTTAAAACGAAAACAAAATATTGTTGAGTATACGAAGTTATGTATCAAATTTTATGTAAATTTATTTTAAAAAATACTCCCAGTCTCAGTTGATACATGCCCGGAACGTCGTGGCCGCGGACCAATAACCATTTGTAATATAAACACATCCATTAAATATTCATGGTGCCCGTTTCCTGACAAATAGGTACAAGCTCCGAACACGGCCGGGTTTCTGTCATTGTGGTAAGGCATCAGTAAGCATTAAGGGAATCCTCCATCCTGCATCGAAAATAAGAGCATCGCCTCGATTCGACACAGAGCCGACAGCGCGGCGATCACAATGCCTTCTCATTATACCGTCACTGGCCGACGCCTGACACTAAACTCATTTCGAAGAAAAAATATGCTTTAACCGTTTTTGTTAAATTTTTTGATGCAGTGAAAACTACAAAAGGTTCTCTTAGTTGATGCGTGACTGTCGTAATTAGGTGGCAAGTAAGCGGCGTGCGGACGCTCTACGGGTTCAAGTACTTATCAATACATTATCACTAGTTTTTTAGCGTTAGAAAGGTCATTATCCATCTTTAATTAGCATAGTTGAACTCATTGACTTTAAATGTGTTAAGGCGGTAAAGAACGAGTCGCAACGAACGGATAAAAATAGAAACATTTTATCCCATTTAAGAGGAAGTAAAATATCTACTTTAGTGACCCGAGGTTTGGCAGAATTGTCTAACATAAAACATCAGACGACCAATCATATAAAATGTCCCATAACATAAAATCCGAGCATAATAAGTTGCTTCCAATTTAAAATCAAAATTATTTTTAAACCCGCTGTCTCTCAGAAAAGGGGACCCGTCGGGGGCCGGATTATAAATCATAAATGCCACGTTAGACTGCGCCCGCGCCGGCGCTGCTCGTATCAAAATTATCGCCCGCGAGCCTCGCGTAAAATATACAAAACAGTTTCAGGTTACCGCGTCAAATATTTCTTTTTGACGTCTAAAATAAAACACAATGACTCATTAACACACCAGCTTAGCTTCACACGCGACCCGTGCTAAATCAATCCGTTAAATGCTCCGTCTCTAAACACGGCTTAATGAACTGCTTGCGAGCACCGCGTCTCTCATTTAGCTGGTCGCGTCATTCAAATTAAGGGCTTCATTGAAGCGATTATAATACATGATAATTAAATCAAATCACCAAACAAAGCGCTCATACGCGGTGCTCTGACTAGAAATTTCTCACAGTCCATTGACGCTACTTTTACGTGCGGACTAAAGTGGTCCGTGACTTCCGTGCACACGGCACGGCTGCAAGAAATAGAACCACAAGCCTGCACTCGAACAAACGAAATCAAGAGCTCATACGAACTAGCTCAAATCTCGTTTCCCAATGACCGGAATGAAATTAGTTACTTCCGACGCACAATTAAAAACATTTGGAATATCGCTTTCAATGAGCAAGTACTTTGAATTTTGCGGGTTTAGAAAGCGATAGTAAATTAGTTGAGTACATAACGATGTAGCATAAAATAATGGGAAGTCATTTTTCGCAAATGACATTTAAACCGCAATGGAAACACTACTTGCACTTGATTTCTCCTCCGTTTTTACGCATATTTTCCTACCCTTTGGGAATTTTGAATGCCTTTGTCGTTAAGAGAACCTCTACGCAAAATTATACGTCTCTAAGTCCTACATAGGCGTTGACAAGTCAGTCAGGACTGTACGTGTGCGTGAAGTTGAGTAAAATTGTGCTGAAATTTAGGTCCTCATATTATGTAGTATAGCAGTAATATTGCTGATTTAAACTAAAGGTACCGTAATGTCCATGAAGTAAAAAGGGATTACTTACAAAAACAGTTACCCGCAAGTCAATCCAAATGAGTAAGGTTTATGGTAAATCATAAAAGTGATACAAGTGAACTTAATAAAAAATTTCAACCTTATTACAATGTAACAAACGATTGCATTTTTTTTCTTAACGTCACTATTTCAATTAAGTATTATTCTAAGTTAATTCGCACTCTTGACAACATAATTAAACGTAAACGTCTGCCAATCCCAGTGAACTTATCTCGAAGTTTAACACATAGTTCGTCTCTTTAACTGACACAGACACGATGGATTGCCTTGCGTAAACAATGTCAGAGACGTTAAAATCTATTCCCCATGTCTTGTTGCCTTGTGGGCTAGATTTAAATGGTACATGAATTATAGCAAAACTGACTTTGTCGCGACAAACATTACAGAGAGACAAAGCCATGTAAATCATGATATGTCAGTAAAAAATAAACTGAGCTTATACGTCTTTATTGCAATGTCCGAAGACAAACTGCAAGGCATGTAGCGTGGGGCAAGCCTTAATAGCTTTTTGTAGAATGAGATAAAATGTCGCAAAAATGTTCTTTGAAGCTGTTTGTAGCGCAGTGTGCTGTATTCAAACGCTAAAGTAGTATATCGATGGAATAGTCCCCTGCGTTGCTTTTCTACTAAGATGTTTATTAAAAAATAAACTTAAAAAATTAAAGCAGGACGTATCTACTAAAAAATGCAAGTTTCCTAATATTTAGCATTGTTAAGCTTCCAGTAAAGTCCCGACGCTTCGGAGCCGATGTTTTTCGACTGTCAATCACCTATTTTTAAATGTGGTCATTAAGAATGCAAAAAAGCTCAAACTTCTTAAAAAAACCTTTAATAGGCATTCTAAAAAACTGACAAGTGGGAAATGTCTGCACATAAAATAAGCCCCAAGCCGAGGTCGTAACAAAAAGACTGGAAACATTATTTTTTTATGTTTTGTTTATGAACATTCGTATGAAAATCCGTGATAACGCTGCTTGTTTAGTACCGTTTTACGTTTTACATTTAGTTTAGTTAAATTATGTTTCCGCTATAAAAGTATAATTTTCATAACTTAATGTAATAACTAGGATTTGAAATACGGAGGCTGGTATTTGACGTTAACCTGTGTTTATTCTATTAAAATATTTGCAACCGGCGATCGAGTTTAACTCAACGTTCTTAGATCTTCATCCACTAAGAAAAAGATGGCGCTTCCAGACAATACACATTTAAAATATGCTATATTTAACTACTTATGGCAGATCTACTTCTATAGGATAATGACGTTTGACCCCAGCAAGGTTGTTAAAGAACCGAAATATTCACCTAAAAGCGCCCTGGCAACTATTGTAACATTAACGCATCGTTGACTTATGGCAACAATGTGGCTTGAAAATTAATAGTTCCTTTTTAATCTTTCCTACACCTAACCACAGTTGAACGTTCTGTGACTTACCAATCTGGTTCTAACGCTTCGCCTAGGTATTTATTGGTTTTCATCGTCCTATTCGGTGAAAAATGGTCTTCTAATATATCACTTGGATGGAGCAAAAAACGTCGGCTTCTAGCCACAGTAAGTAATCACGGGAGCAAGAAGCGCCTCACACTCGCCTCCACTTACACCGTTTATGGGGTGGCGACGTGCCTTACATAACGCTTATAGTTAAAAAAAAACTAACTAGGAAGTGAGATATTCGAGTATCGGAGAGATAGAGGTTGTAGAAATTGACTGGCATCGGAAAGGTTGCTTTTGGGAGAAAGCGTCATGTCAAAATAGTTGAAACATTATTTTAATGTGTGACGGCATTGGTTTATTTTACCTCCACATTTAGATTAAGGACATTGACGTGATTTTAAGTCTTCGTTTTGTTTTATTAACCGAATAAAATGAAGACATTCTTAATTAGACTGTACCTATGTAGTTTTATAATGTCGAACTTATAGAAGTTAAAAATTACGATGACTAGGTTACATTTAAACTTTCCACCTCCACGCTATCAGTGTCTTGCTAAACGTGGCCTGTAGGTCTTGTTACCTTAGGCTCTGTCTACCCCGCAAGGGATAAAGACGTGATTTGTGTATGTATGTATGTATGTAGGTTACATTTGGATGATGTTCATTAATCGTTTGCACGCTTCTTGTATGAGGATTAAAGTGTGACATTTCAAGTTAAAATATGATATTTAAATTTTTTCAGATCTCAATCAATTTCTTAACAAACTTCTTAGACACGTATTTTCTTGATAAGTTACAATACTAAAGCATTTTACTAACATAGGACATTCTAGAACTGTAGTTTTAATATAGGTACATACATACACAAATCACGTCTATATCCCTTACGGGGTAGACAGAGCCTGAAGTAACAAGACCTGAAGGCCACGTTTAGCATGATTGGAGGAGTATAAATAAAAAGGGGAATCAAAATAGTGATGGGTTGCTAGCCGCATCGCCTATAACGTGGCTTTTACCATCTGCGCGGGACGAGAAGCATCTGGTACATTCTATGTTTTTCCCGTGCTCCCAGACCAACATGGAAGAAGTTTTAATACGAATGTTTATTACGCAACTTACTTCAGATTGCAAAATTCTATTAAACAACCGCTTTTCGCCTCCAGTGCGACCAGTATCTTAGCCCAGAAAAAACAGCTACAGGCGAATAGCGCCGCAATTATAGCCAGAGCGTCTTCGTACGTCCGTCTGTCTGTCCGACGAAGATGGCCGGCCGCATACTTGCGCAGGATTGACTAGTAGCTGAATATTTCTTTGCCAACGGCAATCTAGACTGAGCCGATCTATCTGAGGCGCTGGCACGTAGGAATGAAGCCCCTGCCCTCGGTAAATGAAAATTCTTTTTGTTTGATAAGTGTTCTGTCATTATATAGCGTGTTGAATGTAATAAAAGGTTTGATGGTTCGTTAAGGGGCGATAATTTAGTTACGGCACTCACCGATCGTCAGTTTTTCCCCGTACATACCTGGAAAATAAATGTATTGTTAGATATCGAATCTTGAAGTACACACTTACAACATAATGCACATTAATAAAAAAAACGGACGAAAGTTATAAAAAGAACAGACAAGATTGTTGCTTAGAAGGAATTAGAACTGTTCTTAATTTAAAAAGTGTTTCGTTGATAAAGTGGACATTCTATTTAGTTTTAGTGTGGATCAACAATTTTTTGTCCCATACCTCAGGAGACAAAGCTATCACAAAAATGCATGTTTGACAAGTTTTAATGCTATAAACCTACTGATTTTGAGAGTAACGCAGGAGACCGTAACTATAGCAACAAAAAGTTGATCCACCCTAAGAAGTTTGTCTTGTACCTAAACAAATATTACGAGACACGACATCAATGAGAGCAAGTGTCTAAAAACAAAATATAAATCTATCAATAACCCAATCGTTTAGCCAGTCGTCCAAGTACCGCTACTTATAAACAACAAGTTCATCGAACCCCAACAAATTACACTAAACAATAAATCACAGCGTGGACAATAATAATGATTACGTTAGCACTTAAATCGCCCCGCCCACAGTGCACAAAGCCAGTCATTACCGCCCGCTAACTCAAAACCACATAGGTAAGGTAAGTCACATTTATCGCCGCATCAAAAAGCAATCAAGTCACAAAAGTTGGACCGAGTCATCCGGATATACCGACGAAATGTCTTTGAAACGCATCTAATCGATTCTACATTAAGGCTGAGTAAAGGACAGATGGTAAGTTCAGTGTTTTACAGTATTATCCATTTCTTTTTTATTTACTAGTGAGTGAAAAAAACTAGCTTGCGTTTGTAGGATCACGCTCGTTGCAGGAGTTTCTATTCTTCTAAAAAATCTGTTCTAATTCTTTGTCTGAATCTTAAATTTATTGTCTTTACAAAGATAGCTTTCTATGGTTTCTTTCAGGTTGATTTTAATGGGCGTTGATGAGTCAGTGAATATTAAGATGTCATGTTTGTGCAAATATTCATTGTTAACGTGGATACAGGTATATATATTCCTAAGCTTTAGTCATTTGAAACAAGAAATGTCTATATATCTCTTGAGCACAAGTAGCTAGCTTTATTATATTACTAACAGAAGCGTTGAAAATGTGCTAAGTATTTAATTGCTGCTATGGCATAGTAAAATTTAAATAAGACAAAATAAATCTCCCAAGGCATTCATAAACATGCCCATTGATTTCTCAACCTACTAACTGACTTTCCCTTCGATTTCCACCATCCGCTTCTCGGCATCTGGCGTTTAAAGAATGCACAAGGTTTAGTATTACATATGTTTCATTACATAAAATAACCTAAAACTAGAGGCGTCTCGTCCTTTAGCTCCGGCTCAGACACCACCCGCTGTTTCGAGAAATATGTTACCTGCCGCCGGTAGAAACAGACCCTAGCATATTGACGAGGCTATAAATTTAAGAAATGACCCCGCATTCTGATTAAAAAACCAATTTCGTGGCGTATTTACGGTGCATTTGAGACCATTAACAGTTGCATATCCTGCCTTGGAATTGACAAAGTTTGAATGAAGTCGTATACCAACCCAAATAGGGTTTGCGTACACAGATTTCATACCGTAAAAGATACACAATAAACGTGGTGCAATGGCTACGGTTTCAATAAACGACTGTCTTTGTTGAACGCGCGATTGAGCAGCTGGCCGGATAATTGAGAATATAGTTTGTCAAACCTCGTCCTTTTATGAAGCATGTAGGAATGAAAATCGGGCAAATTAAACTATAAATATAAGTGGGTAAACAAAACGAAACTATTTAGTTTTTGTCGTTCGTCCATCAAACAAAAACGACAAAGGTTAAACGCATCAAAGTTAGAGTGGGGGCTCGTGACGTCACTATTCTAAGTAAAAATTGTAATAGTAGTTGCCTTTAGGAATAGTTGTCTCATAATTTTGTGATAATCTTCCTGTTACACACAAAACAAAATTGACACCATCCCTATTAATTCAATTTATAGACAAGACAAGACAAGACAATGCCGAGAAAGTCCAAGTTTTCAGAAATAAGCATTAATTATTTGGCGATCTCTGCGAAACTTACGTATGTCGGATCAGTCCTGGTACATGCATTTTGTAAAATGCCTAGTTAAATGCAGCTAAATAGAAATTACGTACAATTAGGTAAATTATATAAGGACAGTCCTCGATTGAGCGTAGAGTTATGTCCGTCATTAAACAAGGTTTATCATTAATTTAATGTCCACATCCCTACTACCTCCGATATGGATCTAGCGTTCCATTACACGTTTCAAAACGGGACAAATATTTATCAAGCGCACAAGACTGACGTAAACGGCTTCTTTATATCCAAAAAAAAGTAAATTGGAACGCCTTCATTCAAATCGAGATCGAGATTAAAAATGAGAACGGATTTTTCATTAGATTTAGGTCATTTAACATATTATTTGCTCAAAATTTGTACCCATGTTTTCATTTAGTTCATCTTTAGTAAATTGATCAGCAGGCATGTATCTTACGCGCTCAGAACTAAAATCGCTTTCACCATTTCTTTCTCTCAAATAGTAAAAGATGAGGTTAGAAAGAGATGGCTAATGCGACCCGTGCTTTATACAATAAGCCTACAACCTCAACGACGACCAAGATAATGTCAAGAGTGTGGCAAATTAAACTGAAAATAATACTACCAAATATTTTGCACTTTTTAACTAAAACAATACCTTCCAAATAATAATACTAAATGTTTTTCTTATGATAAAATAACCACGATAGCAAGAAAATAACGTTAGACCGACCGGTATTATCTCCTAGATTGTTTTGAATCTAGTTCCTTACTTTAACCAGAAAACGTTTCGTTGCAAAATGGTAGTTATACAACCATAAAAGGCTGACAGTATTGTTAGTTAAATGGCAGCTATAAAGGGTCCAATAAGACAATAATGAAATATTTTGATACGCTATTAATTAACGGGCACGCTATCTCGGGTATTTCCTTGTCTAGTGTGGCTAGTAAACTTGTTTCGACAACGGTGCTACGAGAGAGAAAATGTTTTTTTTGCGATCAGTTTCTTATAAGGACTTACTAGCTCCTGCCTGCGACTGCGTCCGCGTAGAATTAAACTTTAAAATTGATGTTGATATTCTGCAATAATTATTTACGCCGCGACTCTAAGCACCTTCCACCTATGACATGTTTATCGCTATCCCGCGGGAACTATGCAGTTTTCCGGGATAAAAAGTAGCCTACGTGTTAATTTAGAGTATTAACCATCTCCGTTCCAAATTTTATCCAAATCCGTCCAGTCGTTTCAGCGTGAAAAAGGGACAAACATACACACTCACATCGTCACAACCACCCATCCTCACAAACTTTCGCATTTTTAATATTAGTAGGATTGTCTCAGGGTTCAGTTCACAACCAGTATTTTTGCTGGTGGCACTTGATGTTAGCATAGGTATTTATTGGAGCTATATCAAGCTAAAATAAGACGAAATTTGCTTGTATTTCAAACGAACGAACAAATAAATAATTTTACAAAGTGAAGCTGAGTTGCACTTTTAATATTTTAATTGTTTGTCTATTTCTAGGGTTCCGTAAAGGGTAAAAACAGAACCATATTATTATTACTAATACTCCACCGTCCATCTGTCTCTTTGACTGTCTGTCACCAGGGTGTATTTCGAATTTGTACAGAACCCTGTGCAACTCCGACTCGCATTTGGCTATTTTTTTATTAAGGCATAAAGCCAGAATGAAAAATTAATAAAATCATGTTTTACTTCTCGTAATATATACCTACTTAGCGATTATAAATAAAGGGTTTCGTCTATACCTGCAATGTACATCTAGTAAGTTCATAGTGACTTATAAAAGCTGTTAAAAAGCTTAAACGGCTCTTTTACAGCTCAGCTTAAGCTGTAAATTCAAACATTGCTGTCCTATCCTCATCCTTATACAGCACGTATGCGTGACCAAGCGTAGATATTATTTTTAGAGAGCGTAATCTAGTCTTGCTACTGAGAGAGCCTCACGCTGCGCTCGCGTCGCCGGAAGCTCTCTAAACGGGCGTCAGTGTCATAACTCGACCTACTACCACGCCGAACTACCTCTGTACAACCACAACACAACCACTATACAACCTCTGCGCAGCCTCCACACACTAGTCATTACAAGTGTAAATAATAACGCACTTTTGAGCCAGTTACGATGATTAAGGCGCCCAGGCGTCAGAAATTATTGATACTCAACTAGTAATTTTATGTTTTCAACAGGTCAGAAATGAAATTGAGCCTAAAGGGAAGTTTCTAATAATGTTGCATTTAGCGGTCGGTTCTCCATTATGGCGCATGGTACCAAGATTTGCTGGTTTAAATTTACCGTTTTAATTTGATTAATTTTAATTTGAAATAATTATTATAGGACATTTGCCACTGATCGACCTCGATGAACTTTTATTAATCAAAATATTCTTCAATATACATTAAACATTAGAGACTCGAAAACAAATATTCGTATTTTCCATGCATACATAATATTAGCCCCAACTGTGGATTGAACCCGCGGCCTCAAGCTTTGCAATCAGGGTTTCTAACCACTATGCTATTCGGTAGTAGTAACGGTACAGTACTTAAGATAATTATATCTACTAATTAGGATTTAAGACAGATCTAAGTGAAAATGGCGGACGCGACAATAATAAACCAAAATGTACGAAAAGCGTAGTGTTTGCTAAAGCCATAGTAAGCTACATCTTAGTTGTTGTAGAGTGCTGTTACAGCTAATGTATGGGCACTTGAGGGCCAGTACAGACGGATTTTCTATTGCAGTTCCATTGCAGTCGGTACAACTGCACGGTAACTGCGATTGAAATGTATTGGCAGTCGGCAGGTGGAAGTTACGTTGCGGCGGGAATGCAGTCCATCTTTACTGAGCTAGTGTTTCTAAACAAAAGTATTTTTGATTTTGAGGAACTTAAAAAATAATGTAATTCCGATTTTGATTCTTAGCAGGTACTTTGTTGCAAATTGCAAAGTACTAAGAAATAAAATGTGATAAGTTAAAGTTTGTTCTAAATGATTAAGGTCAATCGATATCTTCCATTCCTTCTTCTCACTTACAAATCTTTAGTATGTATCTATGAAGCGTGGCGCTGCTCGGTTAGAGTTCTAAGTATCCTAACGTCTTCATAAAAAAGTTACGAGCCTGTAGCAGAATAGATTTGTTTTGTCTGTGTCTGACAAAAGCAAAGGTCATTTAGACAGATAAGGACAAACGAATGTTAAATTATCACAAGTTTAACGAGCATTTATGAATATACGAGGAGTCCTAAATTATCAGTTAAGTTATCATAAAAAAGTCAAAGTTGTCTAGGTAGAGACGATCTTCCAATTTCAAAATATCGCCGCTTCTAACAGTGTCACATTTCTAGTCATTTTGAAATATGTCACGTTTCTATCATCAAAGTTTAATTTTAACGCCTTTATTTTGAGTTGCGACACTATTCCACAAAAGCAGCGAATGTAGGAATGAAATGCGTTGTCAAGTTAATAAACAAAGTAGATAGAGGTATTAGAATTACGGTAACTTTATGTTATATTATGCGATGGTTGCTTTTGAAGCTCGATTATTACCTTGAATGCGTGCTTAAATCACACTTCCCGAGTGACAGGCAACATCTCTGGCAGCTTGTAGTTGAGACAGAAATACACAGCCAAAGTCGCATGAAAAAGATGGGCCATAAAAATCTTTATTGCTTTTCTTCCCACTTGACTATCAGGTCGTCGAACCCATATATTTTAGACGAAATTTACAATATAATTTAATATGTACATACGATTATCATCAATCAATCAATACATACATAATAAGCATTTTAAATGTATTTCTCTGTATGGATTAGACGAATTAAAAAGCATTAGGCATAGGAAGTGAGGATAATAAGGCCCGGCCATCAAAATATACCAACAAAATATTATTAACGTTAATAATATGTTAAATAGGTGGCGCGGATGCTTATTCCAGATTTAACACTTATTTTTAAGACTAATTTAAGTAGATTCTAAAGATGAATTAATTTAAAAAATGCACATCTTCTGGCTATTTGTATTTATAAGAACAAATTTCGTTGAATTTGCCTAGCAATTTCTTTTCAAAGTCATTTCACTTACAAATCAATGTGATAACAGCCTTTTTTATGTAGGAAACTATCGCTGAAATTTTCAACTTTCTTCTAACCTTAGTTAACCATTAAACAAATGAATTAAAACGAAATGAACATCACTTGAATTAATTCAAGTGATGTTCATTTATCCTCAATCGCTCGCATGTTCTCTAATCATGATTCAGTTGTTGCTATCTGAGAGGTTGTTGTTTGCCGCACTCGGCGCCACAAGCTGACCTTGTTGGAGTCAAATCCACAAAATATCAGGTGTACAGGAAATATAGGGTTTCATTAAGTCCCCGTTCAAAACACGCTACCGGCACTAGCCAGCTCTAATTGAAAATAGCGAATACTCTGTACCTGGGCCCCGGTATTAATTAAAACTAAAGATTCTCGCCTCTACTTGCTTACGCTCAAATACATTACTCAGTACCTATAAGACATTCAGACTTATCACCACGAATTGAACGCTAATGCTTACTTATAGAGTTCGAATTAAAACCACAACGGTCCACGTAAAGATTACACATTTTAAACTATATTAACAGGTAGCAAGGTCCATGGTCGAACGCCGAACAGTAAATATGGACGTGAAATCAAACAAGGAGCGTAGTTAATAATTTATTGATATAAGACATGCAAAGCCCATAAAGTTTCCTTTGGCACACACGTTCCGGTCTCTTTTAATTTGTAACTTGTTAGAATTAAGAAGCCAGCGAACGAGCCGCGCTGAGATAAAGATTTTGGCTTTGTTCAAAGCTGTCGTGTCGCTGTCCGCTGTGCTATCAGAAAAAGCTTCCTTTAATTTATGCTTGAACAACCTAATGTTAATTGTTTAACAATCCCAGTACCCCGATCATTATCGCCGACAACGTGGCATTCAGTAATCGTAGGTCTCTTCATTAATGACCGTTAAGAACTTACAGTTAGACGGGAGAAGCAAACAGCTTTCGTGCTATCAATTTGTTGGTTATGCAAAGTCACTTCCCAACAGAACGAATCATTTGAAGGATGACTTAATAGAGCTTCATTAAAAGTTAGCAAACACTTGAGTAAAGGCAGCGTGTGGCGAGCGTAACGAACATTAGTGTCTCAAACAATGCTCATAACTGTTGTACAAACAACCTGCGCGCGCAGGCCGAGCGTCGCCGAGCGCCGAAAGCCGAGCGTTTGGCCGAAACCGAGGGGCGTGCAGGCGGAGAATGTTAGAAAAACTTATAGAAAATGACAAGCGGCTGACAGGGACAGACACAGTTACACCATAGTTGAGAGCGGGACGGATAGAAAACTCGTTCTCCGGCATTCCGCCGCATGGCTGGATTTAGGAACGGGGGCAGCGCGATACCATTAGGAGGTTATGTCATGTTGTTTTTGAGTACTAAAGCCTGAAATATAAAAATTAAGTAACAAATGGACTGTTACTTTTAATTTTGTTCCTGTAGCAATGATATTAATAAGTTCTCCGGCCTTAACACAGCAAATACATTTGCTTTTCAACAATCGATAAGGTTTATTTGCATAAGCAATTTGTTTTAAACACATTAACTGTAACGCAGATCTAATAAACCGTTCCGAGATTAAAATACTTGTTTTACAATTATGTCCTATGTCACAATAACAAACATATAGAGCACTGTAGTTTTTATGACATTATTACTTTCATAAACGGTCGTAATGTTTTAGAAGATATAACGTGAAGATGTCGAGTGCCTCTTAACACCTATTAATATAAGAATGTCTTGCAATGTTATTAAGTACATAGATCGCGTATCACCTCAGTCTTCTTAGTAAAGAAGACACAAACAAAACGCTTAACCTCACTTGTCCTACATGTGCCTAACACTATTAGTGAACGCGGTAGTCCTCAATACATATGAGGTTAGGACCGACAATAATAGTCGTTATAAAAAGTTGTGCCGTTTCTCTGCAAGTATTCTTTTATTATTTTTGCAGAACAAAATAAACATATTTTATTTTATAGTTTCAGTTTACACGCCTGGGTTTTACACATACAATTTTTGATCGCAACGCAATCTTAATCCTAATCCTAAGAAATGACATAATGCAAATATGAGTTTGTTTGATTGTTACGCGGAAACTATTCATCCTATCGTGATAAAATTTGATATAAAGATAGTTAAGGAGGGAAGGACATAGATTAGTTTCATCTCGGAAAATTGTATTTTTCCCGCGTGCGATAAACGAATTCTCTACAGACGATTACAAACATTAATTATTCTCTTAAATTGGTTTGATTTAGTATAAAAGAAATATTATATTAGTTTTAATTAAGATACTTCTTAGTGCTGTTAGTAATTAATACCTTTGATATTTATAGGAGCGTAAATCTAACGCCGGAATCCGGATTAGAGAGAGAGAGAGAGAGCTCGCGCCGGTGATAACAAGAGTAGATTCCATGATCTCGGAAATTCCTGAGCAAATAACAAATATAGTCTGAGTTTTATTGAACCCAACATTGTTTATTTGTGCTGAAAAAATAAAAGCGCTTTTCATAATCATAGAAAATAGTTACATTTTTAAATTTTATATAGCTACATTAAGTTTAGGACAATTTTAGTTTTCGTTGTTAATTTTATATGATGTAATTTTAGATTATAATATTGTAGGATATCGATTAAAAAAATTGACTATAAGCAGATTTATAAAGCATTATTAATTGATGAGTATGTGAAATGGTGCATGCATTTCTAAAAAGTTTTTTAGAAACGCGTATCGTACTTATAAAACACTGACAACAGATTCAAAAAATACTTTACGTGTTCATATCCAATAACTGATAAATATGAGCATGTCGAGATAATTTTGACTTTATGGCCTCTACAAACAACAGAGTTCGAGTTTTCTGTACGAAATCTCTAGCTCGCTCTATTCACGTGGCAAATCTCCTACAAATAGAGAATTTAAGCACCTAAGCGACCGCGCCCGTCTTGTAATTAATAAAATGAGTCTATCTTCGTTCAATAAAGTTATTTAATGAAGTAATTAGCGTATAGATACGCGTAACATGACCCCTAATTCCTCTTGAATGGATTGCAACATTCTCAACCCTGTGATATTCTGCGTCAATATTTAGCCGATACACGCGAGGTATCGGGTTCCACGCACCCTCGTCATCTAACACGACTACGCGGCAAATTATTCCAGTTTTGTTTTGATACTTACTTTGTATTAAAAAAGACATTGAGTAACTGGCCGGTGAGAAAAATTTAAACGTGCTCGTAAGTTAGTACCTAGTTCTTCTTCTGAATAGAAAAAAATTGCAAAGTATGTGTTCCATGCTGTATTTTTTTTAAACGAAGTTAATGATATGCGTAAATGAAAAGCCACTTTGATTATGCAATAAAATTGCGTTTTCAGGACTAAATGTTGTTATTACTGATGGTTATTTCTGTATTTAATCGCAAATAAATTCTGACGAGATTTTTGTTTTAGTAAGCTCGTAAAGCGACACATATATCCTCATTTATAATAGCTCAAAAGAAAAAATACATATCAAAAATATTTTTATTAGTTTTCAATTTATTCGCACTTACTCATTTTGTACTTTTATTTGACAGGTGAAACTCATGTGGCCACTATGCTGTAGCACACAGGTAACTTTTACGCACATACTCGAACATTACCATGATGCACGCAATCATACCATATAACTACATATTAGCATTAACATATAATAAAAAATACCCATCATAAACTCGACCGATCAAACCCTCCACCCCGGAGCAACCGTCGCGGTATTTTTAAAAAAGCTAAAAGCCATGCGTTATATAAATTCCGAACATGGGCGCGACTATCTCCGTCGAAAAAAGTGTCGTAATAACACGACTATAAGCCATAAAATTCGTTAGCGATACTTTATCTCCTGACACTCATTATGAATAATTCGCCTGCGAAACTTTTTCGAAAAAGTTTTGAACACACCGTGAATACGAAAACAGTTGCGAGAGATGTTGCGACAAGCAATGCAACTATTTAATAGTATACAATACATGTACTAAAATTCAACTATTTTCTTGTAGTTTAAGAGTTCATTTTAACCGAAAAAATAAGAATACTATGCCGTTTAATAATAAGCCTTTAGAAACTGACTTTATTTTCATAATATTTTAAAAAAACTTTACTGAATCTTTTTATGATAGCTGACCTAAATTTTGTTTGTTGAACTAAAATATATTGAGACAAAGACAAGATATAAACGGACACAAAAACGAAAAATATACAGTTGGATCACTTCCATTTTTAAAAACGTTAAAAACAGGAAAAACAAACTGTCACCCTCCCCGCAGGATGCGAGTCTAGTTTTAGAAAAACCCACCGACTTTTAACTTTTTTCTCGGAAGTGTCGAACGCGCCGCGCGAAGTGATAAAATACAGGGCTGTATACGGTAACTAGTCTAGAAACAATGCGAGTGTTTTTGCAGCTCCTAGGTCATTACAATAGCATAAAGTAGCCAGTTATGAAGCGGCGGACGGTGTGAGAACCAGCCCCGAGACCGGTTCATAGCTTAACGCTTTTTGTTCAAAAGTCAGAGCGAACGTGAAATCTACACACTTAAATGACTAAAAGTGATAGAGCTTTTTCATAACGACTAAATTTCAGCGAAAGTTGTTCAAATTTGGATTTGGAGCCTAGTTTTCGAAAGCACTCGAAAATTAATTAAATAGTAGGAAAATGTGTTTCATTGCTACAAAATTACAGCTTAGTAATAAAAGCAATTTTGGAGTACCTAGTTAAAAATATTACTTAAACAAGTTAGTCTGTTATCCAATTTCCAGTGATACATTTCAATGACGTACATTTAAAAATTGCCCCCCCACTTTTATTGGCTAAGTCTGTAACACAATTTTGTTAATTCGATCGAAGTAAGTCAAATTAAGTTCGGGTCAAACTCAAAGTGATCGAATCATTCACAACATTGTAATTATTTGAGACACTTTATAGACACGCTAAAAATTTACATTAGTCACGGTCAACGGACAAGCCAGCCCAAAGGACTGCTACCTGTTGCAACATAAAAGTCCGATCTCGAATTATCGATACACCGCGAACAACCGATCCGTAAAAGTCGAAAAAAAAGAAAAATGGAATATCGTATAAAATCGCAACGCAGAGATACGGGCGAAGGGCGACCGCCATAGCCCACGGCTGTGGCCCCGTGCTTCGCGAAACAACCGATTTATATGCGATGCGGAGGCCAGCTAAAGTTAATGTTCACGTACGTAATTACCGCTATGGAAATATGAAAATGCTGATTCTATCGGATACGAGTTCAAGTGACTTTTTTAGCAAATATCTTCTCCATAATCTATACTTGTCATTTTTTTCCGTGCTAGTTGTTAAAAAGGGTTACAATCAGATCTAATAATAAGTTAAGATGGAGTCCTTGTTGGCGTTCATGTATGGGCTGACAATTGGCATCGGAATCAGCTATCTGTCACATTCATACAAGAACTGTCAAAATGAACACGATGGCGATTGCGAGCGAGTTAGGTAATAAGCCTACTGGAAAGCGAAGTGAGGTCGATTTAAGTTACGCCTTAGCGTTTTAGGTACAGATGTGTTTTTTTGGTCTGACGGGTGATAAGTACCTATCGACCGTCAACGTTCAGTTAGAACTACGGAATGAAATAAGCTGTAATTTTTACAGTATAGGGAGTTCTTCCAAACTTACTTAACTTTTCTATGTATTAACAAAAGTAACGAAACCAAATAACACAAAATTGTTTTAAACAATGCAGCTCTTATAGTTTCGGAAACTGTCCTTACAGGATAGGTCGTTAACGGCCATGATTTCTTTCTAAAAATACTATATTTTGTGCTGGCGGCATAGCGATCTCTGTGGTAACCGTTTCACTAATTTCGATAACGGAACCCTTCTTTGTGCGAGGTCCGACACGCACTTGACCGGTTTTTATTCTTCCACGAAAACGATGCCTCAGGCGCGAGATGCGGGCAATGTGTGGCGATATGAAACGACTTTGAAACTGAACTATTGGTACGTTAAAAATGAAAATAAAATGCCATTATAATATATTGTTCCATGATATTAAAAATTTCAGAGCGATAAGTTTTTTTTACTAAGTGCCGTGAATGCAGTTGTAAAATAATTGACCTAGTCCATAACTGAGCAAAACTAATTTAAATATTAAACATCCAAGACTTGAGAACAAACATTCGTATTTTCCGTTCATAAAATCTGCACCGACCGGCAATCGAACCTGAGGCCTCAAGCTTCATAGTCTGATCCACTAACCATTGAGCAATTCGGCCAGGAATCAAAATCAATCTTATTCTTCAACCAGTGAAGTAAAAGCAATTTACATCCACACGGTATTTATACTATACCTACACACTCAAATAATCCCTTTTTCTGTAAACTAGTAGAGTCAAGTTTTGAAGATGACTGGGGTGATTACCCCATTCAAAAACAGTTTAAGTAACTGGCTGAATAAAATTCCACAGACAATTTTGTAGAAAATAAAAAATGACTACCTATACATGAACCTTGGCTACACCCACATGTAAATAGCTGCTTTCTCAATTACCAGGTATAAGTGATAAAAATGGTCTTTTGTGCGATTTACACGGCGCTATAAAACTTGCTTTCCGGCATAATAGGTGGAAATTAGGGTCATACATACATAAAGTTGAATCAAACTCCTTCCTTTTCTTGTTTCCGGATGTTATTGTGGGTGTTGTTAATTGGTTTAATTTGGTAATACGTCTAAATTTTCCGTACAATTACAATTAAGAAGTTAACTTTCTGTGTTTGTAGGTAGGGGGTTTATCTCTTGAACTATTGAACTTATTCTTAAAAATCTTCTGAAAATAGAAGGTTATTCCATTCTTGAGTTAAACTTGAGTTGAACTCTTAAAAGTGTATAGTTACTGAAAGACGCAGATACAGTTTGTGTGTGTAATTTGACAAAGTTTTTCATCACAAATGAAGAAAGAAGTACTTAAGTAGTTAGTTGGCACGTAACTGAAAAAATGTGCCGAATTTGAAAATATGAGTTAAGAAAAAAGACTGCAGTATTCAGTTAGAACCACAATCCTGTATTGACATACAGTATTACAATAATATTGATCATTTAGTCCATGCCATTGACATTTCTTAAAATTAGTGCTCGAAAGACAGGTAACAAGACCTATTTGGCTACGTTTAGCGTGATTGTGGGCGTATAGGTTGCTAACCTATGACATGATTCCTAGGATTTTCGCCCATTCCCTCGATGGGATTTCACGATATTCGCGGGAGGAGAAGCATCTGGTAGGTACAGTGTGATCGTATTTAAAAAGATCTTCGGGTCTGTCTTGATGTCTCACTTACTCTTATGGATTTGACACTTGAATCGGCTAATCACACCTGAAACTCGAATGTCGTTCTGTTTATCACGGACAGTAGGTATTTTATTTGCCTCCAGACCGGCACGAAAGCGGGATTTTACCTGTTTAAATGTTTATCCGTTGCCTAGTATCCAGAGGTTTTGCATTGTTTGAGACTAGGTCGATTCGTGTCAATTGTCCTTGATCGTTTATTATTATTAAGTGAATGCTCAATCGATTAGCACCTAAGAATCTAAGCGATATAGTAGCGATGCGCTAAACAATATACAGCGTTGAATAAAGACCCCGAGGACGTCGACATTCGAAAATCAAAATTTGTATCTTGGAGTCTCACTCTCTTGTTAAATATTATTAGTGTAAGCGGGATGGCATAGTACGGAATTCAATGGGAGTAACAGACCAGGTCTACATTAGCGAACGCGTGATGTTGTAACCGAATTGGGCCACTTTTACGACTTCAATAAATAAAGCCTGCTTAAGACTCGGCTGTAACTGCGTGTCTATTCACACTCGGCTCTAAAACTTAATAGTCCGGTCATTGCAGAGTTTCAAAATTCGAAGATTAAAGTTTAAAGCCTTTTATTTGATAACCAAGATTGAATAAATCAAATGATAGCGAATGGGCATATACAAAGAATTGATTATAAAAGCCATGGTAGTCTAGTAGTCAGACCTATGGCCTCTCAAGCAGAGGGTGTATCGAATGTGTGTAAATAAATGTTTCTCCCTCTCTCTCTCTCTCTCTCTCTCTCTCTGAATTTAACGGAATTTATGAGCGAAATTACATTACATTTGAAATTTACATTTACCATGAGCTTTTCGGTAAACACAAAATATCGTGAGGGACACACCTTCGAAGCAATGCAATGGGATTTATAAATCTACACTGGACACGGGTCCCGTTTTGAGAGGAGGCTTGTACCCAGCTGTGGGACGTGTATAGGCTAGAGATACTTATGTACACACACACACACATAAATTACGTCTTTATCCCTTACGGGGTAGACAGAGTTTTTTTTAACGTAGTGAAAACTCATTTACGAGTACGGTTATGTGGGGCTCTCTCCCCCATCCTCTTTCCCTGCGGAAAGGGGAGGGGGGAACCTAAAAACACTACGGCATTGTCCACTCGCCGGATTAAGGTAGGCGCCGTGGGATCCCGAAGATACGGGAGTAGACAGAGCCTAAGCTAACAAGACCCGAAGGCCACATTTAGCATGGTTGTGGATTTGTGGGGGTATAGCACGCGTCACGGAATGACGAGGATCCGGGTTCGATACCCGGCCATAGATTAACTTTTCGAATTTTTCTGTGTTCTAATTTTCAGTGTCGTTTACAAACTTAATTTTTAACGGTAAAACTGCAAAAGTAAACAAAAAATTAAGAGGTAAAATTTCTTGATTCATTTGATAGCATCTGAAATTCTCTAGTGACACTCGCTAGTTCTCCCTCGTCGTACAAAAATAAATTGTTTGTGGTGTATTCACATTTACGTACAAAAAGCTCTGTTCACATTATGTTTTTGTTAAATCTTTACGAGTGTGTGATTATGGATACATTAAATGTGCGTCACTCTTTGAACAAGGATCACAATGTAAAGTGTCACCGGAGGGACAGAAACCGACTTTTTGTGCACGCCTCACTTTAATACTTAAAGAGCGGACAGGTACTTGCGCTTATCAGGGCACTGATGGATCGGGGCTTCAAACGGTCATGCGAGAAACACATTTTTATGAGGATTCCGTAGTAGTAAAAAATGAGAGCTTTTTGACTCCAATCATCATACATACATACATACCGTCACGCCTCTTTCCCACAGGGGTAGGCAGATACTACTTCGTTTCACTTGCTACGATCCTGTCATACTTCTTTCGCTTCATCGACACTCATCAATCTCTTCATACATGCTGGTCGGTTTCGGTTACTACTGAACTGACCTTTTTCCAAAACGTCTCCTATTCCAATCATCACGGTTGAAAAATAAAAAACCTTCAACAAAATTAAAGGACAAATTGTTTAATTTGATGGAAAGTATATGGACTGGTAGCGTAGGGTAGGGCAATATAATTTTTTTTTAATTAGAACGCAATGAAAAAGTTGAAAAGCAAAACATACCGTATCAATGCTCCAAAATGTGGTGAAGTTCGAAACTATTTTTAAAACTTTTTGGTTAAAAAAATGTTTCGAAGTATCAAAGTGATACACAGCGCGTTGATGTCTTTTGTATTAAAAACAACCAAAGTCAAACGAAGGTCACCAGTTAAACTTGTCATTTTGAATTATGACAATAACAAATGGTTCCGACAATGTCAAATAATCTTTCGTTTTTATTTACAATTTAAGTGACTAGCTGTTGCTTACGACTTTGCGGAGAACTCGTTTATGGCGCGCCCTCAGACACTATACAATTTTTCGGGATAAAAACTATTCTACGGCCTTTCCAGGCACTGATATTCAGATTTTATATCATAAATATCACTACTTGCATTGAAACCAAGCATACATTTAGTGATGGGAAATCCAAACCGATTCCAAATCACATAAACTTATCCACCCCGCTACAATTAAAACGATTCAAAATGTCTTCCTTCAAAATACCTTCCTATTTTCAAAATATATGGAACAGACTTAGCTTAGGGGTCCGGACATGATGTGTGCCCGGTCTAAAACTATCCTCCATGCCAAATTATATTTTTAATATAGTTACATAAGGCTTAAAATAACAATTATAACGATTCAAGATCAGGGAACCCGAGACCCGCTCTTGTTAGTCTTGTGTGCTGATCGGCTACCTTTAATTCGAGCCGCGAGACCTGTATAACAATTTGTATAAACGACCATAATTAGCTGTGTATATAATATAAACAATATGCATAAATGTTTTATTATGGGGTAGCAAGGGTTTTAAAGTACCGTTTTGATCTACAACTCGTTCTGTTTTTTTGCTTTTGATTCGACAGCTGACTGTCAGCGTGCATTCGGTTAAGGTGCTAATTAAACTAACTGACGAAAAGTTTTTAACAAAAATTAAAGGAGTTACTTCGGCTTTCTTTCTGTTTTTTTTTTAATTTGACTTTTAGAAGGAATGCATTTAAGAACATTCTATGCTGGTCTGGGAGCAAAGAAAAACATACAATGTACCAGTTGCTTCTCTTCCCGCGCAGATGGTAAAAGCCCATCGAAGGAATGGGCGAAAATCATAGGCTGGTATGGGCGATGCGGCTAGCAACCCACCACTATTTTGATTCCCCTTTCCACCTATACGCCCAGTCTTGGTAAACGTGGCCTGTAGGTCTTGTTACCTTAGGCTCTGTCTACCCCGTAAGGGATAAATACGTGATTTGTGGGTGTGTGTTTAAGAAAACAAAATGACATTTAACAGTCACAATTTGGAATCATGCATCATTAATTTTAAATTTAATTAATTAGATTATCATCATAGCAAAAATACTACATGAAAACACTTTTAGACTCTAATGGTACTTGAGGGAAAAATATAATTATTCGTTCACGATAATGATTTTACTAATATAGTCAACCACGGACGCGTTTCGATCCCTCTGCGAAGATTTTGTGTGGTGTAAGGGATAATTAAATTTGTAAAAACATATATTATATATTTCACACAGGCTTGGTTATCTTGCACGTGAGTAGCGGTGTAACAAGGTAAATATTTTGTGTTCATTGAAATGGACCTCCGCAAAGTAACGCCTGATTCAATAAAATATCGAAAATCAGAGTTCGTTAAAACACTTCTCGGTCGTAAGGGCACTGGCACTGGTATAAAAACTAAAATAAACCCGTCCAATACACGTGCAAGTCTAGCACACATGTATTAACATGTATACTTGTATAGAACAAATAGTCGCTGCGCTGGCGTCACTAAACGTACGGCCACAATAGCACACGTCAGATTATAAGATGAATGATTCGAATTTGGCGTCCTGCCGACTCGCTCTACCTGAGATAAAATACCCATACATTTATTGGAATTCGGAATGCCCTCCGGCGTATCAGGCGATCGACTTTCGAAAATCTTTGACCGACGTTTCGGTCGAAGTAACGTTTGTCCGAAATTTCGTTCGCCGAACTTAGATCTGTGACTACTTAAATTGTACTTTCATAACTCATGACTATTAATATTAAAAATAACGTAATACAATAGATAGAATGTAGTACAAAGCCGAACTTATCCCTAAAAAGAGATCCCTTCCAATTTATCTAATCGTGGAAAAACTATTTTCAAAAATAGGCACGTAGGTAGTCGAAATACGTGCATAATTTAAAAGTAGCGACAAATTAATAATAAAATAACTGTAAGTTCTTAAAAATGTACGTGTGTTTCGAAACAAAATTTCGGGCAACGGTCTTATTCCGCCCAAAACTATTCGGTCGACAGGTAAATCAGACACGGTAAACAAGAATATGCTTTTAATAAACACATTTTTTAATTAAGCCGTGTACAGAAATTTAAATAGCGGATCGGGAATTCATCAGTGCCATAGGTAATTATGTCGAGATTGAGTTTATTTAGGATTGAATTGTGCTATGGCTTGCCGGGGCAGAGCCGCGCATTAAACTGGCGAGTGTCGGATATCCGACGGCGAGCTAGGAGTACAGTCAGCGGGAAAATCCACACTAATTTTCGTTTGTTTGCAGTGAACAGGCTCGGACACTCCGAATTGAAAAATTCTTTTACCTAAAATCCTAAATTTAATTCTTCGTGGATAAAGTTGAGCGTAACAGCTAGTGGTATTAACCCATTTATTAAAATGGGACAGAAGAGTTGAAAATTAGAGACAAGTCATTAATTAAGATGATTCGTTCGTTTACGTGAAACATTTTTTTAATAGTTTTTTTTTTTAAAACGAAGTCATTAATGTTAGTCAGTTATAATATATTCTAAATATAAATGAATTTTAGCTTAAACGGAAAATGAATACACTTAATCGATTTTAGTAATACATTGTTTTTTCATGTGTCACTTTGACTTTTGCCCTCACCAAAACGATACTTGTCATAATTTCGCTGACTGAACATTGTATGGTTTTGTTTTTTATTTATCATCACCTAATTAAAGTTTGTTTTTATCAAAAATAATATTTAAGAGGCTTGTAATCATCTAAGTTAGAATTATAATGTTAAACCTTTTGGCTATATATGAGGGTTCACGATATTATGTAAAAATAGATCTTGAACGACCTCATATATTTTTTTCCAAATAAATATATTAAATATAATTAAGTATGTAAATAACCAATTAAAAGATTAAAAACGCATAAAGCAATTGTGAACGGTGTAAGGCGGCGACTGTACCGGCGCAATCCCGAACAATGGCTGCTAATAATAAGGGACCTCGTATTTACGAGTATACGTGCCTTCGGAGCGGAGACGAGCTGCCCTATTGTGCTCAGACCTCCTATGATTATTCCAGTCCCTAAGAACTTTTCCACAAATCCCTTAAGCTGGTCACACATACGAATCACAAGTGTGGGTAGCTTTAACTGGTCAAACATTTCTGATAATGGCACTGAATTCACAGAGGAAATCTGGAACATACAAGTTGTCCCGAAATTCTTCCGAAATATCTTAGCAGGTTGGATTTGGACTTAAATTAACAGCTGCGTAATTGTTTCGCATGATTTTTTAATAACAATCGATGAATGTTTAAACATTGATCAAAGTGTAACGCGTTAAAGGTAGGACAAAAATTTTAATCAAAAATTGAAATGAAAAATCTTTGTAGGGGTGTTTAGTTTAAACCGAATGGTGGCCCTGATATATTTCGGAAGGATTTTGTGCTTGTTACCCGTACACATAACCGGCACTGGTAAAACCAATGTAGGATGATTAATTTGGATCAATTTAGGTTTAGGTGCGGCGGGGGTGGTCCTTGGGCCACCCCTAAGCCGCTAACATGTTTGTTTTAACTAAGCAATACTCTTTATTTTACCTTAGAATGTCCTGGTTAAGTAAAATAGTTATGTACGGGGAGCAGGCGGTATTTTGCGATGCCTTGTATGTGTGCACTTGTTAATTAGCGCCAGTATATGATTGGTATAGTTGTTAAAAATTAATTGTTAAGATTTGTTTGTTAGAAATAAATTTTAAGGTTACTTGCGAATGTCAAAGTCAGTTTTTCTTTGCTTTCTATAACACACACTTATCATTAAAAAAGTTATTTCCCCACGATATTGAGCACTTATTAATTTTTATTTTTGAAAACTTTGTACAGGAAAGCAATAACTTTTACCAACTTTACGAGTTCAGCTATGAAATCAGTCGTTCTAATTTACGGCTCAAACAATTGTGATGGAATTTAAAACTGTTAGTAAATCATTTCGCTTTTCTCGCACCGAATAGGATATAAAACTCAGACACAACTGGCTCGACTTAATTTGCCAATAAATTAGTTTTCTAGCTGAAGGTTTTATTATGTGATTAATTAAATAAACTACGTCTAGGGAATAAAAGAGCTCTCGAGGTCGTTAGGTTTTTTTTTGCTTTTTTAATATGTGCCTAGAAGCGAAGTGTAATGAAAAAAAAAATTGACCAAATAAGACAAATCAATTTATTTTGCATATGCATAATGGCGAACTTATCACTTTAAGGGATCTCATCAAGTCAACCTTCAAGAGTATTTGTGTTTACATTTTGAATTTGTTTTTTTTACCGGTCATTTTCTCAAAAAGGAAATAACTTCAATCACGTAAACCCTAACTACACAATAACCATTTCTCTAAATTAATAACACCCCTTCAGTTAAAAAAAAGTTATAATATTCCCATGAATAAGCAATAGCGAATAAAAGTTCCCATAGCTCAAATAAGGCATTAAGGCTGTTGCTAGATTCAACCCACGCGCTGACCCAAATACGCGCGCCCGCGCACCCGGCGTCCGCCAATCACACGCCGCCATTCAAATCAAGAACCGGCGCCGATCTCTGCATCTATAAATCCGCGAGATACAGCTCGAATTATAGATTACCCAGCTAACTATTAATATTAGCAAATGCCCTTTGAATTATAGGTCTCAGCGTTCAGATATTACTGGACGGTGACCTTGCCTGGCGCCTTTGTGCGGTTATGCGAATAATTACGATACGATTTACATTTTATACGTCAACGTGTTTCTGTTATTGCTTTACGATTTGTTTCGCAACCGGCCAGTATTGTTTTGCGCTACTTTTATACTCATACAGCACGTGATGTCTTTATTTAAAAAAAAATGCGTATTTGGTTTTAAATAAGTAGGTACCATGAGCTAAATAAAAAAAGTCAAAGGTCATAAAATAAAATGTTGAGATGTGGCCGTTAAATTGAAAATTGGACTTCAGCGATATTTTCATTTGATAGGAAGTTGGATGAAATGTGATACACTTTGGTCACCCGTGCATGTTATATTCGCAATTGTTAAGCGCCTAGATTACAAGTATATAGCCAACTGGGTTATTTGATTCACCTTTCCACTTATACGCCCCCAATCATGCTAAACGTGGCCTTTAGGTCTTTTTAAACCCCGTCGCAAGAAGAGGGATGTAATAAGTTTAACGTCGATGTCGCTCTGTCTGTGGCATCGTAGCTCTCAAGCGGATAGTCCGATTTCAATGCGGTTTTTTTCTTTGAAACCTAGTTTCTTTGCGGTGGTTTTTAGCCATGTCTGATAAAAATCGGTCGAGTAGTTCAAAGAGTATCAACTCTTTTCCAAAATGGTGTCAGGCATTTTTTGCATAAAATTGTTTTTTTTTTACGTATGATTATTAAAGCGTGGGGGGTTTTAATTTTCTTAACTTAACGTTATTACCATAGCTTCTGTCCAAGTGTCTACCCCTTAAAGGATCAAAACGTTATTTAGGTATGTATGTATGTTGTCAGCAGGATGCTCCGAGCTTGCTTTGCCTTGCCTTGCCCCAGTAACATCAGTAGGCTTATTTTCGAACTCGCTCGCAATCGCGATCGTGTTCATTTTGACAGTTCTTGTATGAATGTGACAGCTAGCTGATTCCGATGCCAATTGTCAGCCCATACATGAACTGTCAAAATGAACACGATCGCGATTGCGAGCGAGTTAGGTAATAAGCCTACAGAACACCACATTCAGCCTCGCCTACGATTTACGGCAACGTAAACTCGCTGACTTATTCCTCGTAACTCAAGCTGATGCAAAAAGGGTTCCGTAGCACCTCGACGCTGACGTCAGGAACTCAAGAACCGTTGCTGCTAAGCAGCCGACAAAGAGCCTGCAAAGCGAATTGTTACGTCTCACACGATAGCGCGTTAAACTCCGTCGTAAAAACGTGCAAAACGAGACAAACAACTATTGGCTCCGTTTAACACGTTCTTTAACGTTTAAAAAGGCATAGTTGTGCTGTCTTGTCAGCCCGGCTAAATGCTCCGAGCTTCAACTTGAGTTTATTAGGTCTCACTTTTCACTGAAATAACTGCAGTTGTAAGACGCTTGCTACGTTCAACTAGCAATATATTTCAGAGACTTTTTTCTCGACACTTATCTTTGCCAATCTCAGTTCTAGCACGAAGATGGCTTTTGTTATATGATACGAGTGTAGTGAGTCTTATAGAAAACTGTAAAGTATTGGAATACTCAGTAATCATTTTTAGAGGCATAATTCAATTTTCATTTGTGATAGTGTTAACAAGGCGGCACCAATAAATAAAGCTTATTTTTAAGCCGTCACAGACTGAGCTTTTGTGGCTGAAAGGATGGACCTTTTAAAAGCTTTCCTCGGCCATGAGGGCATTAAAGCGACGATAAGCAACAACGCCGGGATATATTGCCGCCATGACACATTCATCTACTTTGTCTTTATCTCCGAGATAAACCGAGTCATTTGACTAGTGCAATAGTAAGATTGTCAGAGTTACTCGGTACTTAGAGAACATAACATAATACAATGAGGAACAAGTAACGTTCGTGTTGTACTCAAATTAAATCTTTAAAAGGGAAAAAAGCGTTCGATTATTTTACGACCGTGGTGCTGTATTTTTGATATTTGAAAAAAGATGTGTCTTCTTGGTCAGTTTATTGCAGAGGTTAGTAATATTTTACGCAAATGTTGTATTAAAAACCCCGCAGTTTTAATTAAACTCCGTCGAATGAGTTGTTCGTCCTCGTAACAAATTTACGTACGTCCGAGACGCAGCGCATCGGGAACGCGTTTAGCTTGACATAATGTGGGTGCATGTTTTAGTCATGTTTCACAAAATATCCACAAAACAAACAGGACCCCTGTCACTCGCCGTGCTCCCACACATTAATCCAAACGCAGCATAAACTTTTTTTATCCGAAACAAAACATACAATGAAAACATAACAGCAAATTTGTTACGATTTATCAACATGTTTGTCAAATGGTGATGAAAAGCCGGTCACGTCGGTCTATCATTTATAAATTGTAACGTACCCTTTGTACACGAGACAGTCTTCTACGCCGACAGTATGACCATGGACACGGTTCACACTCTGTTCCATTAAAAAAAACAACACAATGACAAAAATCCTCCCGATCCGGAAACACATTCTTAGGCGCGATAATATATGACTGTCGCTTAAGCAAAAGTAAGTCCGATATTTCAAGTCGCGGTTAAGTTATTGGCTGTTATTAATAACGAGCCTTTCCTAACTTAATCTGACTTGAGAGGCATTGACTCGCGCGACGTGTAGGCAATCCATTGTCTGGACACCATAGAATACTTTATCCAAGCCTGGTCGTATTTGTACGACCTGTATTGCGAGTACTTTACTCTGAGTAGTAATAATATACACACGGTCGAGTAATTTAAAATTATTATGCCCATGTCCCCAATAAAACATGGCTAAAGAACGAAAATAAGTTTTAATAACAAGAATACGTATTTTGTAACTTGAATCAACACCTGAAGTACTGCACGTCAACGTCACTAGGGTACATAAGAATGCTTAGAGCTCGCCTATGTTACGAAATATAAATAAACATTTATGTAGCCGAAAAAAAGGCTCGAGTCAATCTCTACTCGTTAGCCGAGGCTGACTTAAAGTTAACTTCTAAAGAATCGAAGTATCTCTTGAGAGTTCCGCTGTGTCATTGCTCGGGCTAAACAGAACAAGGTTCGATGGAGTCGATATCGTATGATATTAATTTATCAGTGGTATATTTGCGTCTTTCCCTATGAATTTGGTACTAAGATTCAAAGCTCTTCAAACAAATCAACTTTAGAAGGGCTCTGGAAATCTGTATTTTATAATAACGAAAGCTAGTCCTGACTTAAAAATTTAGCGTGGCCAATAAATTTTCCAGTCTGACAGCTGTCATTTCTATACAAATTTTAACGTGAAAGCATAAAACTGAACTGACAGCTTCATTGCATCAATTCAGAATCATTCATGCATTCAAGTCAGAATTTTGGTTAATTTACTTAATTTTCTGCTATTTTAAAAAAGCTACGAACAACAAAATACTTTCCTGGGGCTACTCAAAGTAGCCTCCTTAAAAATGGTGTATAAAGGTTTAAATTCTTATTTCTATCTATCTATTCATCATTATGTTAGGAGCTTTTTACAGTGGTCTTTTCGCTCTACACTTGTAAAAATTCTGTTCGCTTAATGATGTATGATTTAATTACCGCAAAGAAAAAGCAAAGTATGTGGCCATAATATTGTACCAGTATTATTAAAATGTCAAACATTCAAATAACAGTATTTCTTTATTTCCCAACAACGAATTGATGTACCCACGGATCATAATTAAGTCCGGTTGTCAATTAAAATTGAGTGGTATTAGTTGGCTATTGTGCACGTTACTTTAGAGCTGAGGTAGAAAATTCATTAATTAATTTGAGTAATCATCTTTAATGATGTGCTTACTCAATATTACAACACTTTTATGAGCGATGGAAAATATGTAAGGGAAAACCAAAATTTTAAATACCTATTTAAGTTAACTTGAGTAACAAAAGGGAAAATTAGATTAGAAAGACTTTTAAAAACTTTAATTCCAAGCAAATGTAGTTTGTGTTGGCCTATAAACTTGTAACGTATATAGTACCTGTCATATTTTAAAAGAACATTTTCACTGTAAAATGTCACCGAGTGTTTTGCTACTCTACAAAATATTTTTGATACTAAACTAAGACAACTTTTAAAAGCGCACAACATATCCAAAAGCCATACCACGAAGTTTTTTTTAATGAAAATTATATTTTTCAATAGTGTCCCTGGAGGTCCCTGTGCGAGGAATACGAACGATTGAGTGGCCATAGGTTGGCGTGTGGGCCGCCGAGGACTATTGTGGCTTTTTTTTATGCGTGCGCCTTCGGCCGACACCGGCTGCTGCCTATGGCGGCATTGTCCACCATCCACTAAAATAGCCCGCATTTTAGTGCCCCAGCAAAACGTAGGAATAAAATGACGTATGAGTTATAGCATGGCCAGAGCGCAAGGGCTAAATGATTTATTTCAACTGGATATACTAGTATGCCAGTTTGATTGTGACTGGCTGAAAAATTGTTTTTGTTTTTTTTTTCTTTGTGATTAGATTAAAAGGTCCTGACTATGAATATGGCGAATGGATATTTAGAACTTAGCTAACATTTTGCACAGAGGCTATATATAACGATCTAGATAAGAAAAGACGGGTGTTCCTGCCTCAGGGGTAAAGTTTTGTATTACTGTTTTTTTTTCTAAAGGTAAGGTAAAGGTAAGGTCTTTGGCAAGATTCTAATATTGGCGAGATAAAATTTTTAAAATAACTTAAAATCCTATTTAAATCAATTATTGCAAAATGAACGCCCATGTCAATAGTAATAGTTGCATTGAATAACGTTTAAAAAATATTAATATCTTTTATTACTTGCATTGTTAAAGTTGTAATAGGTAATGAAACTTTACGTCCCATTTTCAATTAACGCGAAGTACTTAAATTACAGTTAGTCATTTTCATCTTGAAACACCACGTTTAATCTTTACTACTTTTCTTTCATCTCCCAGGCCTTTGTTTTACCTAGAAAATGTCAAGATAAATTTACCGCAATAGAAATATGTTTGAGGGATTATTTACAACGACTCGGTGAGCTATTCTCGTGGTTTTATAATGAAATGGGCGATAAAAAAAATGTTGAAAATAATACTAATAGCTTTTTCAGGCCACAAGTAAAAGTTGTAAAGTATTTAAAAGTTCAATATTTATGTTTCAATTTAACTATCCATAACAAAGTTACGCCGATAAATTCAATGATGTATGAAACATGTTGTTTTATTACGTCTGCAATGTAATTTTACTACAAAATGAAATAACGGTTCAACTACACGCGAACAGTTACTAAAATTAAATTTAAATTAAGTAGTATAGAAGTAATTAACTACATACCTACTACAGCGTGGCATGATAGTGAGTGGAAAATTTAAGCTATGCGTGTTGGTGAGGCCGATAAAATCAATTTTGTACTTTACTGTTGGATGTCATAATAAATACTGAATAATGTTGTACACTTTGTTCCCCAGCTTCATTCGAACCTAACTCCCAGTTTACATTATACTTAAAACGAGTCTTATACCCATTTTGAACAAGATATGATTTACTTTGGCACTTTATGGGAAGCGATGTAACCTTTCTCGTATTTCGTGGATAATATTTATTTTTGTTCGCCTCCAAATTCTTGTTAGAACCGTGTGCTGGGAGCAAACTGGTTTGGAACTGTATCTCCCATAAGTTTGTTGATAGTAACGCCTCCGGGTGATAAAACCATTGTTATGGGCATTTCGATATTGTCACAAGTTTCGAACATAATTTCCGCTCATATTAAGAGTGGGTTTTGATATTAATAATAATATAGAGAATACGAAGGTGGCTCCAAATGTTACGTTCGTTTATGGCCAGTAACTTGAGAAGTCGATTGATATTATGAATGTAGGAAGTATCTGTTTTTCTAGCGTTTATTTATTTATAATTTATTAGCAATTATTGTATTTTTAATAGCCGAGAAATCCATTTCTTCATCAAAGTCATCCGGCGGCGAGCAGTTTTAATTTAAGTATTTTCCTTTACAATAACTGTTATAAAGAGACACAATTTCTTTAAGTATATATTTGCATGTAAGGGCTATCAGCGAAATTACAAAACTGACTGACAGGTTTTCTATTTATGCTTCAATAATTCTTCAAGAATATTTTATCAGGAAATCAAGCACGATAAATCAGATCTTTCGCTTTTCCATTTCATCGTGCTCTTTCCCCGCTTTATTCCACCAGAACGCATCCCATCAAGTCCCCCAAATGTGATCCTGATCAGTATTCCACATCCATCTGAGTGAGAACGAATTAAGGGCACCATGTTGCGATTCCTCCGAGAACAATACAAGCGGAGCGACACAAAAACAAACAAAGTAACACACGAAAAGCGAGCGAGCCTTAACAAAAGGCTTTAATTACTTAAGAATATGGCGGTGACAATTTGGCTTCCTTTTATAATTAAGGGGAAAGTTTCAGCTTTGTTGTCCGGTTACAAAGTTGAGTGCGGTGTACATGAGTTACTGTTTAAGTTGGGAATTATGCTTTAAAAACGTAAAATGTTTTTTAAATCCCTACAGAACATTTTTTTGGATAGAACTTCATAAATATTTTTATACACTAACTTTATTTACGTTGCGATGTGTGATGTATTGATGATAAAATATTTTCTTAAGATGATTTCTCAGGGTTGTTTACGTTTTACTAGGGCAGTAACGAATACAGCAACCCAGTGAACGACGTTTATCTCCGCATGTCTATAATATTCGCCGACTTGAGCGCCTTCAATTGTCCGGCGAAACCGCTAATCATGGTTTTCCTAATTAAAAGAAAAAGCTTCGTCCCGGGCCCGGTATGGACGGCCGAATTTACTCACGCATTGGCTGTCGGGGGACTCAAAAAACCGTTTAAAAATGATTCGCCCCGCCCCCGGCCCGCCCAGCGGCGCACGCGCACATTATGATTTATCGCAACGACGACAACCCGCCCCTCACTAACTACCCGGCTTCCGTACCGATAATTATACCCATAACATCGCCCTCACGAAAACTTTTATCGCATTCCCAAATATCTCATCGTGCGGAATCGCGACTTTAATCATTCGATTCGCATGTTCGAATTGACCATTCGCTTCTGGGTGTAATAATGACATTAGTTTTTATGTTGATTAGTGTTTATGCAATTGTATTTGAAATTGCATGTTATTAGAATTGTTATGTTTGAATTACTAACCATTATATCATTAGGATCAAGATGAAGCTTCAAGATTATTTTTTTGATAATGATTTGCATCCAATCCCTCGAAGTCGGATAAATTGAAGTTTTTGATTTGTGAAAATTAGCATACTTAACAGCAATAATAGTTATAAGATTCTGTTTTGATATTATTTTTAAGGCAATAACAAAAACCCAACTAGTGTTTAATTATGGAGTAGTGACATAAAAAATAAAATTACCGTAGAGGGATCGAAACGCGTCAGTGATTTAAGGGATAATTATGTTTATGAGATTTATATGTGTTTTATATGGCAGTAGTGCAGGGAGGGATTACTTGAAAAATATAAATATTTTGCACAGGCTTGATTATCTTGCACGTGAGGAATCGAGGGAATGGGCGAAAATCATAGGAATCATGCATAATATAGGCGATGCGGCTAGCAACCCATCACTATTTCGATTCCATTTTTTGCCATTTAAACGCCCACAGTCTTTGATAAACGTGGCCTGTAGAAGTCATGCCATCTTAGGCTCTGTCGTCCCCGTAAGGGATAAAGACGTGATTTGTGTATGTGAATGTATGTATGTGAGTAGCGGAGTAGCAAGGTAAATAGTTTTTGTTTATTAAAATTATCACCCACCAATTATTCATAACTACATAATATTAATAATTCATGTAGAGTATGAAATTTAATAGTAAATTCTATCTGCGAGTAGAACACCTTCTAGCGTTTAATAAACAGTTTAATAATACGTTAGTAGTAGAACCACGTCTAGTATCTGTGCTTATATTTATTACTCTATTACAATAAGTTAAAATCTCGGGATATTTGCAGGTCTTGTAAGTTACGTGCTATGTAAAAGCAAGCGCTTGCCACATTACCGCATTTGCCTGTCTCAACTCCAGGACTGCCATATTGAAAAATCAACTTTACCGTCGGTTTATTGTATCATCGATAGGGTTGGAAATTGAATGTGTTAGATATGCTGTTACGTTAGATTGTGTTTTGTACAATGGTTTTATAAATACTTGGCGAACTGATCACGCATCAAGGCCGAGGATCGAACGTTGTTGGCATAATTTGGAAGTTGACATCAGTCGTTCTCACGCTTAGGGCATTCTCAGTAGCTGTGATTTGCATACACGTGGTCTATCTCTATGGTTTGGCTGTGGTTAGGAGGCCTTCTCTATAGTTATGTAGTTGTATTATTTCAATCGTGATTATATAAAAAGATAAGTCCAAGCTTACCTCAACAAAAATGAAGCTTGGCATAGAAAATTAAAAGAATCAAAATTCAAAACTTATACACACATACACAAATCACATCTATATCCCTTACGGGATAGACAGAGCCTGAGGTAACAAGATCTAAAGGCCACTTCAAATTCAAAACTTTGTTTTGCAAATAGGCAGCCAAGGGCTGTTTTACATGTCTTTTTTTTAAAACTATACCGACGGAAAGTTCGGAAAGACCGTCATTGTCAAGAAATAGGCCGCAAGAAGTTTGGCAGGAATTCATTTTTGCAATGACATACATGTATAATAATTAAATTCTACTCGACTAATAATACACAATACAAGAGGCACCCTTTTCGGTTTTGCGAAGGTGTTTTCAGTCTCGGAAGTCTTAAAAGCTATTTTTCCCATTTTTTTTACTATCCAACATTAGTGCTACATTTATTTTCTTAGAAGCGAAGCGTTGAGTTATTTATATAAATTATATTAGTTATTTCTTTATGAAAAACGCGAGTTATTACTTTAAAATCACACCACCGTAGTACAGACTAATACGCCTGCAGTACAAAAATCTTCCTAGCCCCATTTTCATAGCATTATCACTTCTTACGAATAGCCATTGACCTCATATCGGCAATTACGTGTGATTGCCCCTAATTGTTACAAAAACCACCAGAAACCGCAGTCCGCATTAAGACTGTACAGTAAAAACCATTCTCTAAATGGTTAACAACGCGTATAATAAATAAACGGTCGTAATCAATTAAAATATTATGAACACCCACAGACACCTACCTGTACCAGGTAGAACTAATAGGGAATTTATCCATGACAAATTAGTCATTTAAACCGGTGCTCCGCATGAATTATCTATGAGTTTGAAAAAACTTGTCCCTCTGTTTGTTTTGGTCCCACAATTGCTTGGTTACGTCTACATTGTCGCTATGTACTCGTATTACGGGTGTCTGTGTGTCTCACAATTTTCATTGGTTACTTAATTTAACTTAACATAATTATTCGTTATTTTTTTTTAATAACACACGAAATAGTGATTTTTTCAAGAATGTTGGAATGAATTACGTTAGGGTTATTTACTTTCATCTTATTTTTTGTACTTCCATATTGGTCTGGGAGAAAAAGAAAAACATAGAATGTACCAGTTGCCTCTCGTCCCGCGCAGATGGTAAAAGCCCATCGAGGGAATGGGCGAGTCTTAGGGAGTCATATTATAGGCGATGCGGCTAGCAACCCATCACTATTTTGATTCCTCTTTCCACCTATACGCCTACAATCATGCTAAATGTGGCCCTTAGGTCTTGATACCTTAAGCTCTGTCTACCCTGTAAGGGATATAGACGTGATTTCTGTGTGTGTGTGTGTGTGTGTGTGTTATTTTTAGCCTGTAAATTTGGCCTTGGCCTTTAGTTCCCGCGCGAGGCCAGTGTAGTTTAGGAGTGCCCTAAAAAACTACTGTTTCAGAAATAAAACGCTTTATGAGTAACGAAAATTATGTAAAACAATACATTCCTAACTTCTGTTTTATGGGACGATATAAAGTCCCACTCGTATTAACTGTACCAGTATGGAACAATGTAACCAGTTGAACGAAACCAGAGCCCGAAGTCAAACCTTTTAGTACAATATTTAGTACAATAATAGAAATCATATTTACAATAATGGTACGGTACGTAAAACGCGTTTTATAAACCGTATTGTGAAAGTTGTAGCAAGTGTTTACGAGCATATTTTATAGGTTTTAAATAAAAGTGCGATTTGAAAGCTTAAATTATAAATACTGTGGCTAGTTGTAGTTACTTATTTACTAGCTGTTTTTCGAAATTTATTTTGCAACCTGTGAGCAGCGTGCGCGCCTCTCGTAATAAAAATATATTTATGTTAATAAGGAATATAGCATAGAATAGCATCCTATAGGTGATTTTTTTGTATACCCTCTCCTTTGACTTCATTACATATTTATTAAACTATGTCATATCACTATCACTACAATACGTAGTATAAAATAAAGTCACTTTCTCTGCCCCTATGTCCCTATGTCCCTATGTATGCTTATATCTTCAAAACTACACAACGGATTTTGATGCGGTTTTTTTAATAGATAGAGTGATTCAAGCGGAAGGTTTTTATGTATAATTCTACGCAGACGAAGTCGCGGGCAGAAGCTAGTTTAATAATAAAGAAAGCATAATGTTATTATTTTTATTATGATAATTAGACATAAATAGCTGTATAATACTTGCCCTTTGCTTAATGTATTTAAAACAAGTATAGGTATAGTGTAGTCAACCAACCTTTCTCACCCATCATCTTTTTTATCAACTAGATTCATACATTATTAATCATTTCCATCGTATGCGAAATACAACAATTGAAAAATTCCCTCAATCCTTCACTTTTAAGCCAGTGCTGTCAAATCACTTCCCATCCCACATTTATCATTCACAACGAATGTTATAAAACAGTTTCCCAAATATTCAAGATATTATATCGTAACATTAATCTAAACAAAACCGTAAAAAGATAAAATCTTTAACTTCATTATGAACAATCATAAAAATCTTAGTTCTGTTTTTATTACACGACCAATTACATTTTTATTGATAATGTGTATTTACTTTCATTATACGTTGAAATTATGAGCATGAAGGAGTAAACTGTTATCTATAGAGAGATCCTTCTAGAATAGGGTATAAACATAAGGGATATGAGAATCAATGAATATAAATAAAATTGTCCAATAGAAATGCCTGCGGTACCGCGTGTTTCGGATCTGATATCATAACTCAACACGTAACATATCAATTAAACTTAGTAATAAACATATATCTGCGTTTGAGAGATGATTCAAATGCGAATATCGTTTTAGTAGCCTTCACCTTCGGTTCAAAATTAAATTATTACATATTAAGATCTCTTGATTGTTGTTTTCTCCCATACAAAAATGTTGACTGGCAGTTTTTTTCTTAAAAAATATGCTGTCGATATGCAATTTTAAGTGAAAAATATAAATTATTTAATGTTATACCTAACCATTTAAGGATATACCAGTATATCACTTGTTGAGTGAGTCTTGGAACGACGGTTTTTCTGGCAATTTTGACATGACTACATAATTATTATAAAACAAAGTCCTCCGCCGCGTCTGTCTGTCTGTCTGTCTATTAATATGAACTCAAAAACTACTGGACGGGTTTTAATAAGGTTTTACCAATAGATAGAATGATTTATGAGAATGGTATTAGGTGTGTATAATTTGCGAGGTTTTTTTGTAAATCGGTTAAAATATGAAGGTAGCTAAATTTGGCATCGCCGTGTTAGTATCCACATGGCACCCGTGTGAAGCCGGCTATTTGCTAGTGGTAAATAAATTAACATCTTGAACGCGTCCGCGTTTGTGTTTTCATCTCTATTGCTATGGATAAATTGGCAATGCCTCGTTCATTGTAATTGACACTGTAACGCGAACACGTTCCAGACATTTGTTGGTACAAAAAACTTACATTAAGAGCCCCGAGAGTACAGAGCTCGCCATTCTGCTTGCTCGTTGCGTCACACAGTATCTACCGGCAACATTATTATGCGATTATTTACTTGAAAGCTGACATTTCCATCAAGGGAGCAAAGGCTATCGCGGCAGTGGGTAGCGGCGCGTACGAGAGCTAACGCCTCGAGATATCTCTGTTTTGTCATAAATTGCAGCTTTATTTACGATCAATATCTTCCAGTGATTTACTGCAACAATGATATTAAGCACGCTTAGCGCCGGTTTAAACAATACCGGTGCCGACTTTGCGTCGACGCGACTTCAGACCCAATGAAAAACCAGACGACGAAAATAGAACGTAGCATCTTTATTTATGACTCCATCCTATGATGGATGCGGCAATTATTTGCGATATGAATAATTAATAAACCATTAAAAACTTCTTAAAACCTGGTTACATGCCTTGTTCGGGTAAAAAGTTTTTCGATACTACATTCTTTATTTACCTACCTACAGCTTATTACTGAGACACTTGAACTTTAAAGCGATAAATACTTGAAGGCAAAATGTCGAGCGAGGGTGCAATTATTGTCACCATGGCAATATAAATTGAAATAAATGCTAACCCATCAGTTTTATAATCGATTTTATGATTTATCACCGTTAGTCATCTCGATAGCATGTGGAATAAACTAAATAATTAAATTTACTACCGTCGCAGGCAGACATGCATCTATGATGTACAGGTCTAATCGGCTGCATCATTCAAGAGGTGTATATGTTTCATCGCCTTTAAATGTTGTAATTACAAACATGTGCCAGCGTAATGGCGGCTATACAATTTCATTGCAACTTGTTGAGCCGGGTCAGGAGGCTATCCGCTTTTCTGATCCTTGTCAAGTCGTAAGTGTCGTAACTTCCTTTAAAACGACGCGTAGACTATAATTTCAAAGATACAATTCGACCCCCTTATTCTTAAACACCTCTATGTCTAGATTATAGTATTCCCACGCGTTTAAGATTATCTATTATTACTTTATTACGTAGTCAAACGACGGTCACCTTTGACGCATACGTATAAAGTTACTTGAGTATTTTAATGTTGTTGATTATTTCAACTAATGATTATTAGATAAGATAGGAGTGACCAAAAGAGCAATTTAAGGACAATCTTGATCTCTACGAAGCGTATTGGTTAATCAATGGCTACCTCAAGTTATTAAACATTTAATAGATTCCCTGTATATTCCTGCTTCGGTTTTATCCCAATTAGGGAATGTTAACCCTTAAGTAGTACTAATACTTTATCGTAAACATTAGTACAGGAAAAGTTGTCGTAAAGTATGCGGAATACCTTCTGCAGTTCAAGATTTGCGATATGGCAAACGCAAAACTCAGGGGCTTTATTCCATGAGGTTATGAGTGTTAATGCTGCATTAAGTAAGAAAGCAAACAGGTAAGCAAGTACAGCTGGTAGTAAATCCTCCTGTTTTTGATTTTTAATGATAATAAAACGTATTTATCGCCTCTTAGTGCTATTAAAAAGAGTCGCGGTGGAAAATTATGTCTGTTGCCGCTTCTAGATGTCATTTTTATTAATCGGGAGTCACTTGCAATCTTAATGTTCAGCTCGTCCAATAAAAGGACGTTTGATGGCGAGGTGAAAACTTGTCTGCTGGAAATATTTCCCTTTCTGGTTTTTGTTGAGCCAATATGCGACGCGCTAGGCGCTTGCGCCGAGGCGCGAAGCCGCGAGTTAAACGCATTCCTTCATTGTATATTGTACCTCATTTGTATTCCCATATTACTTCATTTATTAAGAGCTGTGAATTATTAAATTACGTATCGTTATTTTTAATGGTCATTTATAAACATTACTGGGTGATGTGAAACAAGATTACGGTTTGAGAATCGTCAGCATCACGGACAAACATTTTTTTTATTATTTTGGCATGTTCGTAAAACTTGTGCCTACGACTACGAGGTATTCAAACTGTTAATCGTTAAATTGACAACACGAGAGGAGCGATGCAATAGATGCATGTTAGGGCGAGATAGATAGAGGCGAGGCAGTTACAGTACGCCACGGTCCTGTATAGAGGTATGTGACGTTGTTAAATGTACGAAATGTATTTTTTCTGGAAGGTGCTCGTACCAACAGCTGTATTTTTTAATTTAGTTTCATCATCATTATCGTAATATTATTTTTGATTAAGTCTGTTCTTAAATTTATGATAATACGTGAATAATAGACAAGTACATTTTGCGAGCTCTTAGAATGCCATTCGGGATTTTCTTGTTATCTCACTGACATGGGGATGGATTTCTAACCGTATCGCCTATAACATGATTCCTAAAATTTTCGCCCATTCCCTTCATGGGCTTTTACCATCTGCGCGGAAAGAGAAGCAACTGGTACATTCTATGTTTTTTATTTACTCCCAGACCAGCATGGAAGACTTAAATAAGTAACAGGTAAAGGAATCTAGTTACATTGGAACTTCCCGCATACTACATTGCTAAAACACACATGTATTACCCGCCGTGTGTTTACACGCCTATCGTGACCAGTCCCATATCGCGTGGTCATTTAGATCATAAAACAATAGAACAGTTGCAAAGGAAACGCAGGCGCAGTTATGCAAATATCGAGGTCGCGACCGTAAGCATGAATATTGATACAGCATTGTCGAGATCGCTGATCTTGGCGATAGCCCGCGATCCTGCTTTCTATCAGCACGACTTAACGAATTACTTGAACTTGTTAGCTCTTTGACAAAATAGATTGCAATAAAACAACAGAAGGTATGTATGCTAAAAGGAAATTAATAGTCTTACCCCCTTATTCTTAAACGCTCTGTAGGCTTCTGCTAACTTAGCAATCGTTTGTCCTTATCTGTGTAAGGTAAATGTCAAAGTGACAGATAAGGACAAACGATTGCTAAGTTAGCAGAAGCCTACAGAACATTTATGAATAAGGGGGTTAGTTTTTAGAAATTTTGGCTTTTCTGCTCAGAATCAAGAATTACGAGAAAAAAAGTGTCTCCAATTTTATTTTAGATAGAAATTTTCGCTGGTCAATTTGTTGCTCTCCATAAATGTATCAAAGCAAAGTAACAAAACAGACCGGACACAATTTTTCGAAGCACATCACTCGATTGTGGTATAAAATCCGTTTATATCTTCTGCCTACCCCGTAAGGGATAAAGACGTGATATTGTGTGTAATGTATGTACCTACTATTATTGATAGTATGTATGTATGTATGTAAACTCTTTATTGTGCAAAATAAACAAGACAAATACAATTGACAAACACTGAGATACAATCCGTTGAATCCGTTGATGAATCAATCCGTTGTCACCTCTTAAACTATTAACCATTTGATTATTCCATATATTAATTTTAAAATACATTTAGAACGCGAAGATTGGAAAGCTATTAGTAAACTTTGTATGGTTACAAGTTATCAATATTTCTAACATTCTGTTATTCGCAAGGTTCGTATAAATCAAATAGACAAAACGAGCGGAAAAACCATTATTAGCTTTTACTATAAGACATTATTAAAATTTTCTACCATTCAAAACTCAATTAAGACCCGCTAGAAACTTTTACATAAGTTGTAGTATGTGAAACAAGAAACCATAAGATTGTGTTTCATAACTTTCTCTAAGCCTCAGACGTTTCTCGTAAAATATTGCCACCATATTCGGACTATCTGCGAGACTGTGACATCTCAAGTGACTAAGTAGCCCCCATAATCTTTAAAACGGCGCGAACCACTTTTTAGGGATCCGTAGTCAAAAAGACAGAAAATGAACCCTTATAGCTTCGCCGTATCTGTCCGTCCGCGACTTAGATCAGAGATTTATTACTAGAAACCTATCGTTTGTCAACAAATAGATACATAAAGTGGAGATGATTTTTTTTTACATCTACGCCTCATAATGTGGGTTGTGTTTTGATAGCCCTTTCAGACTAATACAGGTTTGAGAAAACTATTATTCGATCCAGGGATTCTTAAGCCAAATATATAATAGAGATCAAGTGCATACCAGAATCCATACGGGATTGATTCCTTGACATTTTAAAGGTGTGTTTTAGTTCTAATATACATTTTTATATACATACATATATCACGTCTTTATCCCTTACGAGGTAGACAGAGCCTAAGGTGACAAAAGCTTAAGGCCACGTTTTGCATGATTAAGGGCGTATAGGTTGAAAGGGAAATCAAAATAATGATTGGTTGCCAGCCGCATCGCCTATAACATGATTCCTAAGACTTTTGCCCATTCCCTCGATAGGCTTTTATCATCTGCGCGGGAAGAGAAACTGGTAAATTCTATGTTTTCTTTTCACTCCCAGACCAGCATGGAAGAATTAAGAATTAGTACCAAAGAACCCATAGAACGCGCGTTGGCCCAGCCCGCACTTATCCAGTTTCTACTTCAAAACCCTAAACGATAGCATTACGAATCTCAAACTATCCACAAATCAACGCAACGTAGCATCTATTGTTTTAATAAAAAAGCGTAATAAGCTGGCGAGTGCAGTCGCGCAGCCACAATACTCCGCCGAGGTAAGAAATAGCTTCGAAAACGTATATAACTTCGTCAAATGGTCATAAAATGAGACCCGTTTTACGGCCAGCACCTTTATAGCCGCGAGCGAGGGATGGCCTACGGACGCCGCGTTGCCCAACGTTGGATCCAATAGCAAAAACGTTTCCATTTATTTTGCAGCAATGCCGTGTTTTGTTCCCGAACGCACTGCCTTGACTGTATAGTGATAGCTGAATAGATACTTAGTGTGGTCTTCTGGAAATATGTATAAGCATTGGGGTAAATTCGAAATTGGTGGAATTTCGGAACTCGTGGATATGTAATAAACGGGGAATTACATAATCTAGCAACGCTTACCTAGAAGCTCCAATGTCCAAGAGTTGCCAGATTGTGGAATAGTTCCCCGTTTAGTGGATGTCCACGATTTTCGAAATTCCCCCAATTTCGAATTTACCCCAATGCACCTTAGTACAAGTAGTTTTTAATCCATGTTAATTAGACATAATGACTTTTGTGGCTGAGTCACTAATACATCATCACTACATAGTATAAAATAAAGTCGCTTTCTCTGTCCCTATGTCCCTACGTCCCTATGTATGCTTATATCTTCAAAACTACGCAACGGATTTTGATGCGGTTTTTTTTTAATAGATAGAGTGATTCAAGAGGAAGATTTTTATGTAAATTTTCTACGCAGACGAAGTCGCGGGCAGAAGCTATTGTAAATAAAATAATTAGGGTAACTTTAGGGTAATTGACTCCTACTGATGTAACAATTTTATTAGTCTTCAAAATTAGTACCTACGTTTCCCTTGCTTCGTTTAAATGCACACAAGAATGTTGTTCACATATACGTTTCTAGGAAATGAAAGCGTTGGACAAGAACGATTTGCGGTGGTTTTACGGTTTAAAGTCAGCATTTTATTAATTAATGCCAATGGGAAATCTAATTATTTTTATTTCCGCCGCTTAAGCCGATGCACCGGGCCAATTAGTTGTAATCCTAATTAAATATTGTTCACATTGGCAACAATAATATACAGACATTCGTGCATAAATTGTTTTGATTTAGTGTCCCTTCTGCGGTCTGCACTTGTAATTATTTATTGCTTAAATGAAGCTATGTCGTAAACGTCCCCATTGATTAATTTACGAAGCTCCCATTATTAAACTTGTCTAAATTGGTGTTTGCTGTAGATTTATAACGTCGGATATTAACTAAAAGTGTTTTTATTTGGTGTACCTACAACATAAATTTCTGGCAAAAATTACATTTGTAATGCCATCTTTTTTTGCTTGTCCGTCGTCCGTCCTACATATTATCTTGTACCAAATATCAAGTCAATCGGCTCTAACGTTGAAGAGTTCCCTCCTGCGGAGACTGTCTAATTTCTATTATTTCTTGTATAAGTTATCTATCGCATATCTATGTAGTTAGATCTTTGGAAACATTCACATTTTCAACGAGAAACTACTGTGAGACACAATCATAATTTATTACACAAACGGATAACTCATGTATAAAAATCGAGTGTTTTATAAATGAGTTTAATGTAAGTAGAATTGAAGTTTTATGTAGTAGCTTAATGTATTTTATTTTGAAAAATGTCATTCTGCCAAGTTTCTTGCGGCGCATTCTTCTTGGCAATGATGGTATTTCTGAATACGCTGGTAGTTTCAAAAAGATATGTACGCCCTTGGCGGACAATTTGAAATATTAATTTTGAATTTGGAATTTTAGTGATGCTGAACATGTTTCGGACTAGTTCGCAGTCCTTCCTCTTGGATCACTCGACTTTTATACGTGAGTTGTCCGTTTGTTAATTAACACTCACATTTTACAATAAGATAAATAAAGTATTGATACAAATATCAATGCCTTCCACCAACTAAGAATTTAAATGATCACAAAATATGTGTCACTGGTTCCCGAAAGAAGCTTAAAGCTAACACACGAGTTCAGAATTCGATAAGAATCGGTAACCTTTCTCGTTACTCCGGATTCCATTAAGAATAGAAAAAGCCGTAAATCTGATGACTAAAGCAACCCTCTACCTGCGCAGGTATATTTGACAACAATAACAATCAGATTGTGGTGGAAGGTACAAATAGCCGACTCATGGCGGAAGTTTCTTGATGTTCTGTGGTACTAGGTATACACTAGGTAAAGGAGTTAATATTTATTTGAATTCGAATGTTAATTAATTATTTTTTTATTGCATCAGGCGGTTTAGCGGAGGTCCATTTCAATGAGCAAAAAATATTTACCTAGCTACTTCGCTACTTACGTGCATAATAGCCAAGCCTGTGCGAATTTATGTATGTTTTTACATGCAAAAAAAGTTCTATCAAAGTAAGTGAAATTTAATATTCTGGGAGAATTCAAGAGTCTAACTCTCCACCTGCATCCACTGTTTCCCGCAACTTTCACGATGTCGTCGGTCCACCTAGTGGGAGGCCTGCCAACACTGCGTCTTCCGGTCGTGGCCACCACTCGAGAACATTACAGCTTATAGATAATGACGTACCTACACTATAGAATTAGTGGGACCTAAATTGACAAGACTGCAATGACTCATTAATTTTCTTGTTGGTTCGGTAACCCTGGCAGGCAACACTCGATCCCCATTCAATTCATTAAATTGAAGGACGCGTTTTAATTATAATAGAACCCTTTCAGACGAGCGCATAACTTGGCAGAATGTTAAGGCGGCGACAAAAAAATAACGCCGTCAAAAGCCTTGCCTCACCGTTCGTGAATTGGTATTATTGAATAGGCTTATTACTAAAGGTGGTTTTCTTGCCTTTTGTGCGAGTTTGAACATTAAAGAACCTGTTCTTTGACCCGAACCTGTCGCTGACTAAGAAACCGCGGATTGAGATCAGCTTCCCATGCCAAAGGTTAACCTTGACTGAATATTGTAGCTGATGATTTGTGGCGCAATTAACGAGTGACACTTCTGACTAACAATAAATGTTTCTCATTACTCAAGAGATCCTGTCAAAATGTTAAGAAGTATTATCTCTTTATTCCGCCCCGATGAAACCATAACTTTGCTTATAATTATGTCGTAAACTCAAACTGAATAACCATTATTTTGGCTCTAAGACTATTCATAAATTATATTCGAATAGTTACATACTTTAAAATCAACATCTCTGAAGCCAATTGAACGCTGAATTTACGTATAACCTGCTGATCGTAAATAACTATGTAACGTGTAATTATGGGCTACGCGCCAACCAAATTAAATATTTTGAACGATCCGTTTCCTTTAGATTAGTGATGTGTCAATGCAGACGAACAAAGCCCCCATAAACAGTATCATCGATAATAATTGACGTTAAAATATCGATTGTTAGAAGAGAGAAAGTGCTCAGCACGTAGGTATGTGATCTTTGTATGCACGAAACACGCTCGAGGCACCTTCGAGGCACGGCTCTGCATAGCAAATAGCTGCTATTTAACTAAGTCAAATTAAAACATTTAGTACTTAAAAGTATTAGAGAAGGCCTGTGCCCAGCACTGGACCTTATACAGGCTGGATACACTGCTGAGCACTAAACACTGAATTAATTTACAAATCATAGTCGAGAGCCGACCATTTTCATCTACTAGAAAATATTTAATTGGATTGTAAATGTTCAAATTGTCTCATTGTTGTGCTTGAAATGTTTTAATGCATTCCACCAAAAAAAAATGCTCTAAATATAACGAATGTCAAAATATCGAAGTACTGACTTCCTACCTTGGGTGCCCTTTATTATTTACCTCGTAAACTCAGTCTTTTAATTGCTGTTATTTAGTAGAATATATATTTTAATCCTAGCTTTCTGAATCACTCAACCAGCTATTCAAGCAAACTAATCGTAGATTAAATAGTCCTTTACAACATCGTACGTCCGACCCCGAGGCCAGCTTAATTCCTACTCTTCTTGACGTGATAAGTTAACTGGCACTTGTTCATCAGGCTAGCTACCCTTCCAGTAAGCTCAGAGCCGCTTGTTACTCAGTGGACTATAAAGGTGCTCCCTTTTTATAATGTTGCAATCATGGAAAACGTGACCTTTTAGGTCTTGATACTTTAGCCTCTGTCTACCCCTTAGGGGATAAAGACGTGACTTATGTATGTATGTTGCAAGTCAAATTTTACCTACTTGTTGTCAGATTTAGTACAAATCAAATGCAAATCACGTTTATATCCCACTAGCTCTTGCCCGCGGCTTCGCCTCCGTTCCGGTATTTTTTTTTTCAAAATTTTATTTTAAGCAAACCCTGTCCACACAGTAACAAACACTACTAAAAAGAATTATCCAATTCGGTGCAGTCGTTTGAAAGTTATGCGCGTACAAACATTTTGACAATTCATTTTTATTTATATATATATACTATCTATCTATCTATAGATCTATCTATCTATCGGGGGTAGAAAGAGACTAAGGTAACAAGACTTATAGGCCACGTTTAGCATGATTTTAGCCCATAGGTGGAAAGGGCAAAAATAGCAGCGGGTTGCTAGCCGCATCGCCTATAACAAGATTCCTAAGACTCGCCCATTCCCTCATTCAACTGATATTAAAAATGTATTTTTAGCAATTTTGCTTTTCTTCTCATTAAACTATCGACCTTTGATTTTTATCGATAGTTAGATGGGTCGTCACTAGTGACAAAATGGCGTTTAGCTGCCGGTTGGCGCTTGATCGCCGGCCGCGAGCTCTCGTGCCCTCTGCAATTACACGATGAAATGTAGGCTCTAGCACCGCCTATTAACGTGCTCACCTTAAACATTTGGACGGCTTTCTATGACTAGCCAAAGTTTTGGTTTAAGTTATAAAAAGGGGATGTGTGAATGAGAGGCATACATGATGTGTATTCTATTCTCTAGTATTCTAACTCCATGGTTTTGAATAAAATTATGTTGAAGTACCTTTGCGACCGAGCTTGGCTCGGCGTTTGCAAAATCCATAAACCGCTTTGTACCACAAAAACCGTATACATTTAAAAACACATCAAAATAAAGTGAGAACGTTCCTTAAATAATGTCACTTCATTTCAGTAAACCTACTGTCTAATGTCATATAGAAACTTTTCTTACGCATTGGAACTGTTGTTATGAAGTGAAAAAGCAAACATTTTATTATAGCAAAGGTAGCATGTGATAGCACAACCCACTTAATTACTGTTAACAACAGTGGCATACGAATTAGCCTAATTGAGTTACAAGATATAATTTTAAATATGTGAAAATATGCCTTAAATAAGGTTAACGGTGCTACAGCAGGCGTGGGCGTCAAATTCTTAGCATTTCACTATGGACATTTGCATTTTACAACTTTTATCGATGTACTTAAGCGAGGTTCTGCCATAGCAGGCGAGAACGACTGGTGCCCACATACGACTTGTTTATCTTATTAGCAAGCGGCATCGGGAGCGTTAAGCTCTACAGGCGAAACGTACACAAGTATGAATGAAATAAAATGAAAGACATGAAATTAATCCTATTCCGGTACCTTGCCTATGCAAGTCCGTAGGACAGTCAATTAGTAAATTGTAATTTTGCGATAAAAAGCTAAGGTTATTTTGGTTTGGGTTTTGGGTACCATGTTTCTGATCCATTGCCACATCTACCACAAACTCTTAGTGGGAATTGGTTTAGTGTGAAGGCTATGTTTACTGCACTACGTTCTTAAGAGTTTTTTTAAATTGTGCCTGTATCTGTTTTTTGCTCCAATAAAGAAAATAAAATAAAATAATTTGGTTTGCTTATCATAATTTAAAACTGACTAATTTGCTCGTTTTCAACCCTGTTTCATGAAAAAAATCTTTACTTAATACCATTATTATAGAAAAATATTTCAGTAAAATTAAAAAATCTACTTTGGATTGGAACTGATACTTAGTCGTTAAAAACCAGGAAAGACTAATGACAGTGTTATAATAGTAAAGCACACTCATCTTCGAGGCTGAGGTTGAGACAATGATGAGATTTCTCATTGAAAAGACAACTTTTGCTCTAACGCATAGAACAGTAAGACACGCGATGAGATAAGAATTGTGGAGCAGGACGAGAAAAAGTTGACATGAGCAGTTAAAGAAATTCTATTTAGAAATGAACCTTGTCCAACCAACTGTAGTTCCTATACTTTCTGGTGCACCCATAGACGCTTGTAATATGCCATTTTCTATGAATATACTGTTGAGGTTCAAACGCAGAGTATTTTGCTGGCTGATTTTGTTGTGATATATTCATACTGAATTCACTTATTACTTGGCACTTGTATTGAATGTTTGTAACCCGGCTCGAAGGGCCAATTATGTAGAGGCCGATTCTAAGTTTCAGTAGAGCTCCTTGTTGAGGTTGAAGTTATTAAGATAGTATAAACTATTACACAAAAGATCCACGAATGGGTCGAAGTGTATCCGTAAGGACCCCTAGATTAAGATAGTATAAACTAGTGACCCGCCCCGGCTTCGCACGGTATATTATGCATGTATTATACATATAAACCTTCCTCTTGAATCACTCTATCTATTAAAAAAACCACATCCAAATCCGTTGTGTAGTTTTGAAGATATAAACATACATACGGACACGGGGACAGAAAAAGCGACTTTATTTTATACTATGTAGTGATATTACAGCGAGCGTAGAGACCGTCGTATCTTTTTATTCTTCAACTTAGTTCTATGAGTGTCGGCGTAAGCGTTAAGATTTGCTTATATTAGTGCAATGTTGCTGAGTTTTCATTGCCGTGACGCATATCAAAAGTAGAATGCGATTAAAGGAAAATTACTGTACGGTTTTGGACCGTACATAATAATTCCTCATATACTGGTATTTATTATTGTTCTTGTGCAATCTATTTCTGTTTACTGCGTCTACTCTGCCCTCGTCCCCAACATATACAACACACCGTACATGTGGCCGATATGCACATGTCATTTTTATTTTTTGTGTACTTGCAATCAGCTAATGCGCTTTGCCCACACCGGTTAACTCTTAACTCTCACTCGTTAAGGGACATCAAAGCATGCCAAATCACGAAATCAACAAGAATATGGACCAAATAAAGCGTATCTTTGAAATATAACACGATATGTCAAAATGTGTGCCTTTAATTGTAATTTAGTACGTAACGTCGTGCGAGAAATCAAGATGAAACCGCGCGCGTCTCCGAAATTTATTTGACTCGTGTGATACCTACGGAGGGCCGTCCAAGGGCCCCGACCGGCGTACAATAACGCACTAAATTATATGAAAACTTAATGCGACGGAGGTGTGTCTTGGCACAGAATTAAAATGCAATAATATCTCCGCCGTGCTGTAATTCTGGCCTGTCTCAGATCACCACAGATTATCGTAAAGTATTTATTTATCCAGCGTTCCCTCGGGAGGTTAGATAGCATCAGGAAATCAATTTCGCTGCGAAACGTCGTGGAGGCGTAAGGTTTGCGGCCTTTAAGTTACAGGTGGCGGTAAAATGTCGATTTAAAAGCTATCGGTATTCCGAACAGCGTTAATGGAACCGAATTATGATTCTTTTTGGATTACTCCCGCTCAGGTATGTCCTAAAATGTTAACGGTGATCGGTACTTCAGCTGTCAATGGTGAAGATAAATTAAACGGATAATACTGTTAGTGTAAATATCGTGTAATTAAATGGAAATTACGAAGTCGACACCAGACAACTGTCGCGACCGAGCGAGTTAATTTTGTTTGACATTCCATTTACACATGAGGTGCGTGCGTTTAATAGCAACACGTCTTGGAAGGCCGCTCTATTTTCTAAGCAAGCCAATACATAAACAAGATGGCTACAAGCGAGCTCCAACTAAAGTCCCATCACGCCTCTGCCAATGATACACAAATCATAATAAACTTCATACAAGTTTAAACTTATGGTCTACATGCACACAGCGTTTCTATAACTACGCCTATACAGGTATACACCCTCGATGTATGACGTAGAAAGCAACAAACCCACTAGAAACCGGTTCGACTTCACGTGAATGCATACATATAAACCAACCAATTAAGCAAGACCTGTGACAGTCTGATCATGTCCCCGCTCTGATCTTTGCGAAGGGAAGTTCGCGGGGGTGCGGCGGGCCAAGTTAACGTGGTTGTTACAGTCAATAACGATAAGAAAACAAGCACAGCCGAAGAACTGTCAAGAAGCGATCTATGGAAGAATGTTAGTGACGATTTTGGCTCTCTACCAGATCATTTCGTCAATATTAATAACCAAGTTACTAATAGATAAAAATGTAATAGAAAAATGTTTAATAAGTAATTCTTTCGTTTGATTATATTTCAATTTACACTAAGAGGTCATTTATTTTAAGTCTACTCATATCTCCGTCACATTTAAATAGTAAGTACTGATATGAGAATTAATTAACAGATTCTAATGTAAGCACCACTCTTTAGTAATTATATCGATAACCAACAAGACTCTAGACGCCTTTGTTAAAAAGCAGACGGGTAAGAGTATTTAAAATTAAATTTACTAAACAAGAATGGTGGTCAAACCAGTTAAACTGCCATATTTCTCGAGATAGAAAATGGCCGCGAGACCATCGGCCGAGATGCTATAATAGTGTCATTTTCCACCACTACGACGCCCACTAATGATATCAGGACAAATCTCTCCGCCGTATCTTCGCAGTATTGAACTTATACGTTTTCTATTATAATACAAATATTACTATTATGGCGAGTGCACGATTCGTTGTTTACCATTGACTACCCTTTATAAATTAAAAAAACAATAACAGCTATACTTCATTTATTTTAGGATGAGAAACCATAACAACGTTATATTGCGTCTGGTCAACTATTTCTTACCTAGCAAATAGTACAGTGCAATAGTCTGGGAGCCGCAATATAATGCTGTTGTGGTTTCTCAACCTAAATTAAAATAAATGAATAACAGATAGAGAAATTCGAAGGCTTACTCACCTGCTTTGGGTGTTGTAGGGGTATAGCACGCTTCACGGAATGACGAGGATCCGGGTTCGATTAGCCTTAGCTTTACTTTTCGGATTTTTATGTGTTCTAATTTTCAGTATCGTTCAATTAAAAAAACCAATCACAACTGCATAGCGAGAGTTCAGTTATAAATAAGTATAAACAACTTAAGAGCAAATCGCAAACTTTTCTTCGTCAAAATCAAATCTTTTTGATCCATCTTTACCTTATAAATGCCTAATAAATACTTAATTGAATTCAAATACTTTTCCTCTTTCGATATGTCGAAGAAGCACTTATTCTGGAGGCAAGTCGAAACAGTTTTTTATGTTACAATCGCATAATCTACAAGAGCCGGGCATCTCTGATTCCAAACTCATTACGGATTCCGTTCCAAACCCGGTCCATAAGATTTGACAAATTAATCACTATTCTATTGGAACCTGATATTCAGGCGTCCCATACAATTTGTCAATGTTTAATAGTTTTCGATAATGCTTCTCGTAAAAATATGTTGCCTATCTACCTCTACCTACGTGCCCATCTTACTATGTATGAGAAAATACTTAGAAGCAGTATTTCAACTTTATCTTAGCTGCGTAAAGGTAATTTATGACTTTGATTTGTATAAAAAGTGTTTGAAATAGATTTACGTAACAAAACCAAAATGTGAGGTTGTTGCGTCTAGATTTACCAGTTTTCTAATAATTTATATGTAAGTTTAAACATTATTTGGTTCTCAGAGAGTAAATTGAGAAAAATTTAATTTTATCAAAATTACGACCAAAATTTAGCATCTCTTTGTTTAAATTTTACGAGTACGAATTATATTGTAAGGAAGTATCACATGCTTTTTATTTATTTAAGTACGTATTATGTTCATTATTCTTATTATTTTATTATTGTTCTTCCCCGTTTCTCATAACAGTCAGACAGCCATCTTCTTCAACCAGTTCGTATTAATTTCTACAACTACTTAAATGGTTGTCTGGCAGATATCACTAGTAGTAAAACCGCCTTGTGATCTCACTGAGCTAATTTGTGATAACTGCAACTAAACTATGTATGTATGTAAACTATGTACGTATATATGTATGTACATACTAAATTATTTGATGGTTTATTACCCCGACGTTTATAATTTCTTGCCCGATTTTTTTGCAAGGGGGTGTATTTTATTGAAATTGTTATTAGGTATATTAAAGGTAGTAAAAATATGTAGGTATTGTGGCTCTCAGTATGTGTCATTTTTAATGAGATAAGTCCACCTTTGTGCATGTATCTCAGTGTTTGTCAATCGCATTTGTTTTATGTTTATTTTGCACAACAAACAGTTTACTCGTACGTGCAAGTCCCCCAAGTTCATATAAAAAATACCTTAACTTAATTGTTATAAAATGTCGTGAGATATCAAGTATGATCTTTATAGATTCCGTTGGATGCTAACTGCATACAATAACTGATTCCGTGAGAATTTAGATGAAATTGGTTTGTTTACAGAGGCGTAAAATGGCCTGGAAAGGAGAATATGCTGATTGTTGATGACAGCCACCGTTAGGTATAAATTAAGAGCCAACATAATAACTGGTTTCCGTAAGTCACCTGCTCTTGTCAACCCGGCTTCGCCTAGTGGATCAACGCGTCGGATCGCGATCTCGCCACAGCTCTCTCTTTGGCGTAAACGGTTCGATTTTCTACTTAATCTCACGGGTATTGTTCTGTTGCTCACTTGGGTCAGGCTACTTTTTTTTAATCTTTATTTTTAACCCGACAAGCGTCCAAGCAACACAGTAGTCCCTAACTTTTTCGGGCGGGAAATGTCCTTGGGACTGCATTATGCAGTCCCTAAAAAAGTCCCAAAAAAGTTAGGGACTACGCTGTAGTCGCTTGGACGCTTGACAGGTTAAGCTTGGATCATTTGAGAATGAACATTTCGGCTCCAAAGGCCTTTTTTAAAAACAACAACAACCACAAACTAACATGTTTTTAACTTAAAAACGTCAGAATTGTATAATTGTTTATAAAAAAATCCGTTTACTTTAGCCGGCCGAGACAAAGGTTTCGCCAATATTGACTGAAAAACACCCACATCCAAAAGAGTAAAACCCCAAAACAACACTGCACAGCTAGGCTAGACTTAAAACTGGGAGACATTGAGAATCAGAATTGTTTATTTTGTGAAACATAGACATAAGAATATAGGTGGAAATAATAATAGAATCACTATGTTTTGCCAGTGCAGCATACAAATATCATTGTCACGTAAAATAATGCACGTCAATTAGTCACTAATAAAAAAAACAAGGTCACTTATAAATTCCTGTGTACTGGAATGGCATTTTTTAAATAATAATTTTGTTAGGTTTTTCTGAAAAGATACAACGTCTAAAGCTCTTCCTATAAATACCGGAGTTTTTTTTATACCTTCGGTGAACAAAGTTTGGCTTTCAACAGTTTACACAACGGAGTGTTAAAATACGAATTTATTTCATTTCGGAATATTTTAAGGTTGTCAATGACTTTTGGATTTGGTCAGAAAAATATTTATTTTATTTTTCACGCTCTCAAATGTTTGCGATCATAAGTTCATCGATATCTAAATGGCTGCGTCAAGTCCGTACTTAGGGACTAATATGCTTCGAGTCCAACAAACTAATCCAACGCCACAGACTGTAAAATTTCCATTTTTTTATCGGTGTAAGCGGCCATGATACCTGTAATAAAACGCGAATAACAATAATGCGGGCGTGTCAATTAACATAAAATAAACACAAAATTACAAAGGTGTTAGAGTTTTAGTAGCCCGTTACTTGACAGTATATTCTGTCAGCTTCGCCAATATTGTTGGCATTTTATGGTGCGGAGTGAAACAGCAAATATTTTAATTGGAATAGCATTTCAAATAAAGCCATTAAACTGATAAGATTTTAAGTAGTTGCCATTAATAAAATAGGCCTACAGAATTGTTTTTATTCAAATCGTTTGAGATATTTGTGAGTGTGGGAATTAAATGCGATACTGTTTGTGATAATGAATTTAAATTAATATTGGCGATAATCTGTTCTGATTATCTTGTTAAATGAATACTTTAAAAAATTAAACCGTAAACATAAACAAATGTAGTGGTCATACATACATACATACATACATAAATCACGTCTTTATCCCTTACGGGGTAGACAGAGCCTAAGGTGACAAGACCTAAAGACCACGTTTAGCATGATCGTGGGCGTATGGATGGAAAGGGGAATCAAAACAGTGATGGGTTGCTAGCCACATCGCCTATGTAGTGCCACATCGCCTATGTAGTGGTCAAATAGATGCAATTCGGTGGGGACGAAATATTCGGAACAAGATCATTTCTAAAATCATGTAACCAACATCAATAGAACGACGCCGTTAATATCACAAGACGAATACAAAATACACAGCATAAATACAAATTTTACGCAACTCAGTCGTTGAAACAGATGTGCGCTCGCAAACTAATTCCAAACACGATTGCACTCGCTGCGAATATTAGCTAAGACACGTTAAACGATCATCCAAATAAGTTAAACTCCTCAGTGACAGTTTTTTATCGTAGGTCATAAAAATGGCGAACTCGGTGTCAAATATTATGAGCTTGATTTGTAACCGCTAGGTGCCGCTAGCGGCGCTGCCAATTTTTTTACTTCATCGAAGGCCTGCTGAACAATTTCGTGCAGATACGCGCAGCTCTAGGCGATGTCTAACTGCACGATACGCACCCTAAAAATGTCAGTATTAAGCTGGCCTTTTTTTTTATATGAATAGGAAGGCAAACGAGCAAGTGGGTCACCTGATGGTAAGTGATCACCACTGCCCATAGACACCCGCATCCCCGGAGGGATTGCAGATGCGTTGCCAACCTAGAGGACTAAGATGAAATGCCTCTTGTGCAGTTCAAGCACTGCTATTTAGCGGCAGGATTAGCGAGTAAGATGATGGTAGCGATCCGGACAGACCTTGCATAAGGCCCTATCACCCCCAATACTGTGACTTTTTAACAATTATGTCAAAAAGTCACATTAGAGGCATTATGGTGTTAACTTTCGGCAATAATGATGAGCGAGGCCGTATTCACGAAGACGATTAACTTCTTAAATTTATGACCATTATGGATTGCGTGGGTTTCAATTAAAATGAAGGATGTCAGAGGTGTTACTGTGCATTGCGCAATGGATTTTCAGTCGATCGGCCGTTAATAGGCACAGCCTGGTTTTAGTCACGACGGCCAAACACGACATCTCTCGTCAAGTTGTCACTCAATTAAATTGCATTCTGCCTAATGGCAAACTGCGGCTGCGTTTGTTGAATTTGCTTCAGCCCTCTTGCGAAACGGGGAACGGATAAATTTTATTGCTTTTAAAGAATACATTCGTAGCTTTAAATCAAAATAACATTACTGTAAAGCTAAGTAGGTATGTTTTAAGTGACCATGCAATCACTACATAGTATAAAATAAAGTCGCTTTCTCTGTCCCTATGTCTCTATGTATGCTTAAATCTTCAAAACTACACAACGGATTTTGATGCGGTGTTTTTTAATAGATAGAGTAATTCAAGAGGAAGGTTTCTATGTATCATTCTACGCAGACGAAGTCGCCGGCAGAAGCTAGTAATTTTATAATTGTAAAAATCTTGTTTGTCATCATACCTCCTAATGCTATTATTTACTCGGTTTTTAATTGCTGTTTTAACTTGTTTGAAAGAGTTTCAGCAAAACGAAATAATTGTTGGTACAAAAATGGCAAACACCTACAAATTGATAAAATGCAATTGGTAAAAAGTTTAAGTAAGACTTGTAAAAATTAATCGTAGCTAGGTATGCCGTTCGTAAAGCTGTAATCTAGGTATGTAAGTTACCTCGCGGGCAGCATTCCGTCATGTTGCGTGGCATTGTATTAAAAACAGAAGAACGGAAATTACTTAATGGCTTTTAGAGATACGGGCGTATTTCTCGTTTATCCTACTCTGGAAAGGCGACGTAAGTAATTTTTTTCTGACGATAACACTTTTGGGGGACGTGCCACCCAAACTCGTTATCAATTGCGCCTCAGAACGCATTAAGCCGAGGTAACAGGTTAAATAAACTTTGATTCAACGTTTAAGGTTTTGTCCAATCGGCTGTTGGCCGGCCACCAATAAATCCGTTGATAAAAAGCGAAACGCTAATAAGTTAAACACTGCCGTCGGTAAATCGGCAATTTGGGATGACGCGTTTCCACGATAGAAATAATCGATCTCCACTCCCTTGTGCACTTAGCGCATAAAAGCGACGCAAAAACGACTTTTTAAAGTGTATCGATTTCATTTAAAGCAAAGATCGTTAGAATACCAGTCCAACCAGTCCATTTTAAATCCAGTAATTTGGGAATTCGAACAACCATTATAATTTCCACCAAGTCTGGGACATTATTGTTTTGAAACCAATTGGTATATATATAAACCTTTACTGTACAAAATAACAAAAAAAAAACACAATTGGCAATCATTAAGATTATAATTATACAATACAATACAATACAAATACTCTTTATTGAAGACCACAGATCAGTACAAAACAATACAGAAACAAAGAACAAAGTACACAATAGGCAGTCGTATCGCTTAATAGCGATCTCTACCAGACAACCAGATTATATGTAGGTATAATTATATGTAGGTACAAAGGCGATCATTGCGAAAGGCGAGGCATTGGGTTCATTATTACTGCCTTAATTTTTATTACTAGTAATAGGACTAATACACCCGTACTTTTATCATATTAAGCGGGTATTTATGTCTGTAAATAATTATTGAAGACAGCCGCAGCCCTCATTAAAGTATTTAACTCGTTTTCTATTGGTTGCTGCATGTAAAAACGAGAGTGCAAGCACCTTGCGTACTTCTGTCATACTTTTATGAAGAGTGGAATGCGCATACCAGTAGGCTTATAACCAGAGATCGGACAGATTTGCGTCATCGTTCGCAATAAAGTGGACATGACTCAAAAATTAATCAAATAATAAATCATTTAATTAATTTCTCGAAATAAAATTTGAACTCCCGTAGATAAAAATTTACACATGCATAAAATTATTAGCAAAATGTTAATTAAAGTGGCAGTTATCGTTCTCGTAAATATTTTTATATAATAAAGAAATCACGATCCTACTAGATATGATTATTATTTCTGACAAAAAAGTTTTCTAGTTCCATAGGTATAAAACCTCCGTGGATATACTTAGGTATTCTTAATATATGTATTTTGACAAATTTGATTAATTTTGGAGTCATGTCCACATTATTGCGAGCAATGACGCTAATTTGTCCGATCTCTGCTTATAACCTAACTCGCTCGCAATCGCCATCTTGTTCATTTTGACAGTTCTTGTATGAATGTGACAGCTAGCTGATTCCGATGCCAATTGTCAGCATACATGAACTGTCAAAATGAACACGATGGCGATTACGAGCGAGTTAGGTAATAAGCCTACAGTTACCGGCTTTATTTTGCAAGCATATAATGTATATCCGGCTTAAGTCTGAAAAACGTCTTAGCTAATGTCGCTCCTGCGTATCAATAACTATGCAATTATAAACCCTAAATTAGTCGCACTAATAGTATTACTTGAATAACCTTTAACACCATGTAACTGTTTACTCATATTTTTATCAACTCTCATATCATATACCATAAGAATGCAATCGCTAGGTCCATCCCAGATGGACCGCATTCCAACTGCAATGTAACTGCCGACTGCTGCAACGTTTAACCAACTGCAATAGAACTGCAATAGAACTTGTATGGGTAGCAGTTGGCAGTTATGTGGCTGTTGAAATTCAGTTAGTCTATAAAAGGCATTGAATTCCACCATTCGGCACATTTTGCTCTTCTTTAACAAAGACACTAGAATGAGTACTTACTATAAAACAAATTCTTCCGCTGTGTCTGTATGTGTGTCTGGTTTGCGATAAACATAAAAACGTTTAGCAAGACCTAGGGCGTAGAGGTGGAAAGTGGAATCAAAATATTGATGGGTTCCCATGATTTTCGTCCATTCCTTCAAAGGGTTTTTACCATTTGCGCGGGAAGAGAAGCAACTGGTACACTCTGTTTTTTCTTTGCTCCCAAACCAGCACGGAAGTTCAACCGCACGGCTGTTCTAAACTATCGTTCACAAACTCAAGACTAAGATGCTTCTAGAAGCATCGCTTGGGACTAGAGTGCGACTATTAAGATTGGCGTGAAATAACGAAAGCCATTTCACAGTATAGCGTAAGTTGTCCGTTCATTAAGGCGGTTGTCGATGCCCGCGGCGCGGGTGTACGTTGCATAAATCAGGCGGGGGAATGCAGCTGAGCCCTAATGCGCTTTCGGTGTTCCCCGATAGCCCACCCCTGCATTGAATCGCTCCTTTTTTACCCAATCATGATTTTTGTGATTTCAGAGCACTGTCAATGCTAGCTGGATCAAGGGCACTAACCGTCATAATGCGTAAGAGGCGTGGCCAACAGTTTTATGTTTAAGCTAGCTGGCCCGCAACTTCGTCTGCATAGAATTCGTTTATCGCTATCCCGCGGGAATTACGCAATTATCCGGGATAAAAAGTAGCCTATGTGTTATTCCAGACTATAATCTAGCTATGTTCCAGATCTGTCAAGCCGTTCTGGCGTGAAAGAGTAACAAACATCCAAACATCCATACTCACAAACTTTCACATTTATAATATTATAGTAGGATATTTCAGGCCGAGACGGGTGTTCCGTGTCCAAATTGGGGACGTTTTGTAAAAAGGTTGGGTCGAGAGTACCCTAAACCGACGAGCATGTATGAAGAGATTTTGATGATGTGGATGAAGCGAAAGAGGCGAAAGAAGCGAAAGAACTAACACGACTTTCTTTTATATATTTAGATTTTAGGGAAAAAAATGAAACAATACGATTTCTTCATCAGGGGGTTGATAGAAATGCATACCTACATTACAATTAGGTGACGTTTCACAACGTAATTAAATAAGCCATTTAAGAGAGATAATTCTATGTAATAGGGTGGCTATTTAAATAACGTTCAACCTTTTACTTAGCATGATCATTTTATAGTCCGTAGTCTACAAAACTTATTTGCGCATAAAATTGTAACAATCCGACTTTTATTTTAAGTCAAGCTGGATAATCGACTGTAAAATAACGAAATACACAAATGCAATTTCGTTTTATTACTGCTAATAATTCCAAAGCGATAAAAATAATGTTGGTAAGCTTGATCTGGAAATATATATCACACGACGTTTCCCACCAGCAGGTCAGTCACCTTTCATTCATGAAAATAATCACGGCAATAAACAAATTCCAAATCGTGACCTGGGAACGAAAAGGTTGCATTAGGTACTAAATGTGTCGTAGAAGTATCAATTTTATTTTAGAAATCATAAAACTTAAATTACCTACATCCGAACTTTAAATGCGACCTTTTCATTTCGGAGTTGCGAAATTGTTATGATTCGAAGGCAAATTTGGAATGTGATAAGGTGATAATGTAAATAAATAATTTGTTGACATATGTTTATTGTGGGCACTCAAAAATAACGAAGTGAGGTCACCGTTTCATATTTTCTTCTGTATCCCGGTACAGTTAAGTTGACGAGGCAGTTAAATAAAGTTATAGTTATTATTTCGCATGACTCAGATATGTTTTATGAGTGACATTTAATAATATACACCATAGAGGAAATAACCACACAGAGTGGCAATAGCTATCCTATAATTATGGCAACTCAGTTCATATATATACTAACACAAATTTTTAGCGATTGTTTGTTATTTTAGCATTAGACTTAAAAACTGATGGTGATAGGATATTCTGCAATCATTATTTACATTTTTTATTATTATTTTATGTTTATTTTAAGTTTGTGGTGTGTTTGTTCTATGTGTAAATGTATTTTCTTTCTTTCTTCTTACGAGTCTAGGCAGCTACGACCTTCCACATGTTTATCCCTATCCCGCGGAAACTATTCAATTTTCCGTAATAAAACGTAGCCTATGTTTTAATCTAGGGTACCAGCTATCTCCGTTAAAAATTTGGTCCAAATCCGTCCAGTCATTTTAGCGTGAAGTAAGAACAAACATACACACTCACTCACATCGTCACAAACTTTCGCATTTATAATATTTAGTAGGATACATAGAAGCAATTTAAGTAATTAGAATATTGATTAATTTCCAGTTTAATTCATAAAATTATGTTTGGTTTCATACATTTACTCGAAAACAAATTCGAGACAACCTTCGTGTTGTTTATTCTCGACTGTATAAGTGTATCCAATGCTAAGTAAACGGACTCGTAAGTTTATAAGTCTTCAAAAAGTGACCGAGCGTCAGTACAGCACAGACTAAGGCTTTAACGACCGTCCTTCTCTTTTCCACGGACAAATAAAAATGCGCATTTGACATTCGTGGCTGTAAAAGGTTCGTTTCAGTTCGAAGGTTAATCGCTTGGGGCCAGAATCGCTAAGAACGTGTGTAATATAAGCGGTCGGTGTTGTCAACGGCTTTAAACAATTGAATGTCGCCCGGTTTTCGAAACCTCGCCTCGCATATCTAAGGCAGTAAAGTTGAGATTCAAAAAATATAAACGATAAACTTAGCATGTCCTTTTAGGGTTCAGTTCTCCAGAATAAAAACGGAACCGTATATAAGCAATGCTTTTGTTACAGAATGAGCTGAGACGAAAATAAATGAAATAATTTATTTTGCTAGACGTGGTAAAAACACTTTCAGTGTTCGTTTCGGTGCCGCCGGGGCGACTTTTATACGCGATTTATCTGTTTTGTGTTATTATGGTAAGAAGTGGTCTTGTAGTGTTGATTGGTAGGTGCAGTGACACGTCTAATAAAATACATTGGCATGCAAATATTATTTTAAAATCTAAGGTGAATTTTGCTATATCAATAATTTTTATCAACATTTTTATCATGATTAAAATGTGAAAATAAACAGATGTATTTAGAAAAAGCGGCTCACTTTTGTTACTGTGTGTTGGCGTGACATTTATATTCTTCTAATTATTAGTTCTGTGTGCAGAACCCTCGGTGCGAAAGCAAATGATCATGATAGCCAAAAATTTTAGCATTTAACGGCGCTTTATACTTAAGATAAAAAGTTACAAGGCAGGTATCAAACATTTCTGCATGCCTAATAGCATAGAATGCTGTCTTGACTTAGCAAACAACTATTCCTGCTTAGATAAATCAGCTCCTCGGTTACTCTGTGAATCACGACCACTTTCGTAGAAAATCCAGCAAAAGAATGTTCGCTACTTAATGAAGAAAAGGGTGGATATACTGAGGAATCACTACAGCAAGAGTTAGTGCCAGAAGTCGTAAACTGTCTGAACTGTATCTAACAACTTGCGTACAATGTTGTTGGAGAAATATCGCCGCGAAAAAAGCGATCGTATACGAGTGAGCTTGTAAGCGGTTGGTCGCTTAAATGTGTACATATCTGTAAAGAAAAGAACGACTGTCGGGTCTGTCTTGCTGTTTCACTCATTCTTATGGGTTTGATACTTGAATCGGCCGATAGTACCTACCCGAAAACCGAATGTCGTTCCGGGAGCCCATGGACTGTACTAAATATCAAGCCAATGGTCTGTACCTTTGGAAGTGGGTAAAAATCGATGTGCCAGAGAGAGAGACAAGTGAAATTGACGTCAGATTTAAAACATCCCTCTTTTTGCGTTAGTAAGTAAAGACTTATTTTGTTGTTTTTTTTCTGTAGCACAGTAACAAGGTGCGCAAAGTAATGAGACATATTTTGATGCCGGACAGTCACATTAAGAATATTAAAATTTCAACACGAGATGAGGTGAGAATTCTAGACTACAGGCCCACATACAAAAAATGTGGGTCATATGAACCACCAGGTGACGTATATAGGACGATATAAGAGCATAAAATAATAAGATTCAGCACTACGCCGTCACTTGTAAGCTGTCCAACTGGGTGCTGGTGAGAATTCAAAAGTGCAACCCTCGATTTTTTCCCCTGGTCGCATGATTTTTGTACGGCGTTGCGGAATAATGGATTAGAAGCTGTATTGAAACAGTATGAAACTGATGCCGTACAAAATGGTGCGCCACAAAGTCGGTAATTTTTTTTGATTTTCTGACCATTTCCAGGGTAAATTTGGGCATTTGATTCTGTACGGCATCAGTTTCATACTGTTTCAATACAGCTTCTAATCCATTATTCCGCAACGCCGTACAAAAATCATGCGACAAGGGGAAAAAATCGAGGGTTGCACTTTTGAATTCTCACCAGCACCCAGTTGGACAGCTTACAAGTGACGGCATAGTGCTGATTCTTATTATTTTATGCTCTTATATCGTCCTATATACGTCACCTGGTGGTTCATATGACCCACATTTTTTGTACGTGGGCCTGTAGTCTATTCGTTTAATTTACCGCTAAACCGAACCGTAATAAAACTGGTTCCTTACAATTTCAAATAACTATACAAACTCGAAATCCAGCCAGAGCATAAAAACTATTGCAGAACTCATATTTTCCGTAATACAAAGCGTAAAAAATGCGCCGATAAAGCGGAATAATGAGGCACCACGATTAACAGACGAAACTCGTGCTTCACATGTAATCTCCGGAAGGTTTCAGAACGAATGTAAAGATATCGTACCGAGGCGCGACTTATCGTTAATTTAGAAGCCCGATTAGACACCGCCGTCCGACGACGGGCACTAACGAGCATTCGTTTCAAATAAATAAAGCTTTATTTTTATTCCGCCGTGCCAATGTTATGCTCGACCAATTGTGCAAACTTAATTGGATGGAGCGATTTGACGTGATGGCAGTCTATATTTCAAAGGGTCATAAATGGTAATTGGACCTGCTAGGTGCAGCGGAGGATGTGTACCCGCGATGTTAGCGAGGGCTACATATTCGAGCCTATCGTAAACTTAATAGAACATACACTGCGTTCTGTAGTATTTACCAAATAGCACCAATTTACGCAAATACGTGGCGGATTTGCTGCTAGCTGGACGCTACAATCAACATTTACGAGTGTTTGCGCACCCACGCCAGCTTTGCAATAAAAATAGTAGCTCTTGTGACATTCCGAAAGTTACCTAGTTTTTTAACTCTTTATTACAACAACACTTTATTAAAATATCGAGGATAGTTTTAACTTAAAGTTTTCTAAAATAGATGATTTATAATGATTGATGTTTGTCATATCAGTCTACTTTAAGTGTGAAAATAATGATTAAGTAGATAAATGTAATTTCCTACATCACTATAAGAAAAACTATGTGATACTATTCTATAACTTACCTTTGTCGTAGTTGTCTGCAAAGGCAATCCAGAAGATACTGCACAAACTTCCACTTCGTATCTGTCAACACCAGCTTCCCGGTCTAAAGAAACAGCTGTAGATAAGATCCCAAGCGAGGAATCTATATCAAATAGTCTGTCCACTTGACGACCATCACCAGTCACATTCACTATGTAATACTCTAACCCTGATTTATAATTATTAGTAAGATTTAAGACTGCTGTGCCCACTGATTCGTTTTCAGCCACCGACACTGAACGAGGATTGGTCCAAGTAACACCTTCCAGCTCAGAACCACCCATGATAACCGTTAGGTAAGTCTCTGTACTCTTTTGTTCACTCAAAACCGCTTCGTCAGTAGCTTTAATTACCAGATTCCACCTCGCTTCTGGCTTAGCCGGTGGATAGCGAAGAGTCAGCTCACCATTGCTTCTATGCAAGTCGAAAAGGTCATTCCCTCCTTGAATTAGCTTGTATGTTACTAGACCATTCGTTCCGGAATCTAGATCACGAGCTATTACGTTCATAATGAAGATCCCACGACCAGTACTCCTTCCCAGTCTTTTTGAATTGACTACAGCTGCGTTCATTGAGACAAAAACTGGAGCATTATCGTTGATGTCTTCAACGATGACCGTGACAAGTTTTTCTGCCGATAGCCTAGCTGAAGCTGGCTCTGCTCTATCATAAGCGACTATGGTTATCCGGAAAGTGTCTATACTTTCCCTGTCAATTGGCAATAAAGTATGAATCACTCCAGTGACATTATTTATAGCAAAGTGTCGGTTGTTATCATTGGGATCTTGATGTGTGATCGAATAATATACTTTGCCATTTAGTCCTGAATCTGGATCTTCAGCCGTAACAGTGACTATCGGAGTACGTTTGGGTATACCCTCTCTTATTTGTCGAACAATAGCCGTATTTGTAAAAATAGGTGCGTTATCATTTGCGTCAATTACGTTGACAACAAATGAAATACTAGACGACAGACTTGGGTTTCCACTATCGGTTGCAGTTATATTTAAAACATATGATGTTAAGTCTTCGTAATCCAACTGTTTGTGAAGGAAGAGCTCACCAGAATAGCTGTCAATGAAAAACGACTCCTTTCTGTTTCCTGATGTTATAGAGAATTGTAACTCTTTATTGATTCCTAGATCTACATCCGTCGCATGGAATTGAATTATTTTTGTATTGATGGGTTCTGTTTCTAGAACTGAAACTTTCATTTGCGTCTGGGTAAATACTGGTGCATTATCGTTTTCATCAAGTACTTTAACTGATATTGTAGTTGTTGCAGAAAGGCGTTGCGATTGTCCAGAATCTTGGGCTAGTATTGTTAAGAGATAGTTATCTACCAACTCTCGATCAAGTGATTTCTTTATGAATAACTGACCAGTGGCTTCATCCAACATGAAGTTACCCATATCATCTCCTCCAATGAGTTTATAATATACGTCACCATTCAGACCTTCATCAGCGTCTGTCGAGTACACTCTCTTTATGGAAGCTCCCACTGAAGCTCCTTCAGACACTTCAACTTTGTATGGTGTTCTTACAAAAACAGGAGCATTATCATTTACATCTGTTATGTATATAGTTACTCTTACAGAATCAGACAATCTTTGTTTACCATTGTCTGTTACAGTTACAGTTAACGTGATGTAGTTTATACCAGTATTGTGTACCAGACTTTCTCTGTCGAACGATTTCAGTGTTTTGATGAAGCCATTTTTTGTATCGATTCTGAAATCATTTTGCGCCGAGGAAAGGCTAAAAGTCAATTCAGCGTTCCGTCCTATGTCTTTATCTGTTGCAGTTAATTTACCTACAAAAGTATCTTGGGGCTCGTTTTCTTTTATTTTGAATACAAATGTGGTGTTCGTGAACTGCGGGCTGTTATCATTTTCATCGAGCACATGTATCACAACAGGTACCTGTGAAGATCTAGTTGGCTTTCCATTGTCCGAAGCTATTATAGTTAAAGAATAATAGTCCCTTTCTTCGCGGTCTAGCGAGCTTTTAACGTAAAGGTAACCGTCAGGAAATATTCCAAATTTGTTATCAGTATTCCCTTCAGCTATTTCATATGATATGGTACCACTTGCGCCTAAATCTGCATCCGTAGCCGAGATTGCGAAAAACCGTGTATTGACCAATGTCGACTCAAGCAGTGAAGTTTCATACGACGTGTGGTCAAAAACAGGTGTATGATCATTTACGTCGTCTATTATTGCAGATATCGTGTGTTTCGTAGCAAGAGCGGGGTTTCCGTTATCAGTTGCAGTCACTTCGATAGACACAACGCTGTCGGGCTCATTCGTAATAGATTTATTCAAATATATTACCCCGGTTGTTTCTGAAATACGAAAACTGTTTTCAGGATTATTACTCAACGTATAAAATACAGTTCTGTTTGATCCTGAATCACGATCAGTTGCTCTAGCGAAATAAACTTCGTGTCCAACAGCCATATTTTCAGGTATGTGAATTTCATCTTTATCTTCTATAAAAACTGGATAGTTGTCATTTATGTCCAGTACTGATATGTTAACGGTAGTAAATCCAAAAGCAACCCCACTCTTTGCTAAAACTGTAAGGTGATAATTCATTTTTTCTTCGCGATCAATGTTAGACTCTGTAGTAATTATGCCACTTCTTTCATCAATTTTGAAGACAGTTTTCGGGTCACCTTCTAAAATGTGGTAAGAGATTCGATCACTTGACATCCGAGCGCTAATTTTACCTACAAAACGGCCAGTTTGAGCTTTATGGGTTCCTTCATCTTCCACTACTTTGAAGTTATATCCATTATACTCTTCAAATTCCAAATTTTTTCGATGAGACATCTTAACAATTTCAACTATAGCATCTTCATAGGCTGTTCTATTTCCTTTGTCTTTACAAGATATTTTCAATGTGTATGCTGCACCGGGTGCATTGTGAAAATCTTTTTGCAAGAAAATATTTCCTGTCCAAGGTTCTACATCGAAAAATCCATCTCCGCCGCTTTCTAATTTATACATCACTTTTGCATTATCTCCTTCGTCCAAATCAAATGACTTAACCTGAACTATCGTAGACCCTGGCGGAACTTCTTCGCTGATGCTTTCAATATACCTCTTAGGGTAAAACACTGGGTCATTGTCATTCACATCCAGGACATTTAAGAAAACCGTAGCGGTAGATGACTGAGGTGGGAAACCTTGATCTTTAGCAAGAACTTGAATTTCGTATAGACTTATTCTTTCTCTATCTAATTCAATTACAGAACTTAACTGACCAGTGAGCGGATCCAGTATGAATGTGTTTGGATACTTTCTTTCAATGCTGGATGGTAAATAATAAGAAACTGATCCATTTGTACCTTGGTCGTAATCGGAGGCAGTAAGAATAAGTATTTCCTTTATTGGCTTTATATTTTCATGCAGAGTAGCGTTAATTTCAGATTGCGGAAAAGAAGGTGCTTCATCATTCTCATCTAAGATGGTAATCTTAAGCCTAGTGAAAGCCCACTTCGGATTTGGTCCACCATCTCTTGCTGACACATTTAGTTCTACAGTGCCCTGAATTTCACGATCTAATATTGATCTTGTTGTAACAAGGCCTGTCAAATGGTCAATAAAGAACCATTGCTGTTGATTGCCATCGTAAAAATCATAATAAATTTCAGCATTAACTCCAGTATCCTCGTCTGTCGCAGTGATTCCGGCTATGTAAGTACCAGGTGGTGCAAGTTCACTCAAAATTGCAGAATATTCCGATTTCTCGAATACTGGTTCATGATCATTAACATCATTAACGTGAATGACCAGGAATGACGTGGCTGTCCGGGGAGGACTTCCCTTGTCCGTGGCAACAACAGTTAAATTGTACTTACTTATTTCCTCCCGGTCTAAAATACCATTGACATGTACTATGTAAACACTGGACGTATTTTCAAGTCTAAAATGGTTTAGTTCATTTCCTGCTGTTATTTTAACACTAGTAATGCCATTGAATCCCGCATCTAAATCTGTCACGGTAATAGCAGCCACTAATGAACCATTTTTGGCATTTTCGTCAACGGTGGCAAAGTTTGCCGTTGGTGGTACATAAGTAAATGTAATGACAGGATCATGATCATTAGCGTCAATGAGGTTGACTGTGACATACGTTCGAGCATCTTGTCGTGGGACTCCATGATCCCTTGCAATGATTGTCAATACGCAAGTCATATTGCATGTCATGTTACTGCAATATTTTGGACAGTTCAATTTTTTTGCTGTGGTTATCACACCGGACTCAGGATCCACTGCAAACTGTTTCTCGGTGTCCGTCACTTCGTAAGTTATTTTACTATTATCACCTAAATCACTGTCTGTGGCGGTCACCTTAAGGACAGTGGTCCCCGGGGGCACACTCTCATTTAACGACACCGAAAAGTCACTTTGATCGAATATCGGAGGGTTATCGTTTACATCTAAAATAGTAACGTTCACTTGCAAATACCCGTATTTAGTCGGGCTACCGCCGTCACGCGCTGATATATTAAGGATGTAAAAATCGTTAGTTTCCCTATCGAGTCTGCCGGTGGTCTCCAGGTGGAGGTAGGAGGTTTGTCCACTGGGGTTGACGGTGACGTTCAAGCGAAACTTGCCCTCGCTGTCACCGTCGATGATTCTGTAGTCGTTAGCAATACCATTCTCTCCCAGATCCTTATCAGTCGCCGCGTCAAGCAGCAGCTTGGTGCCGGCCGCGGCGCTCTCCGAAAAAGCTACAGAGATACTTGGTTCTGGGAACTCCGGGTAGTTGTCATTAACATCCGTGACCCGTAACCGTACTTCTATCGGGTAGGTCGGTTGGCTTGAAAGGACTACGAATGCATAGCGGTCGACCGCCTCACGGTCTAGCTCGACGTTGGTCCGTATCTCTCCTGAGACAGGGTCGAGGACAAACTCCTTAGGCGGCTCGTTGAATCGGTAGGTGAAGCCGGGCTTCGTAGGGATCCTGCCCACGAGGGTGCCGGCGGGCTGGGCTTCCGGCACACGGAGATCAACGCCGGTATCGACGGCGCGAGACTGCATCTGCTCGGCCGCGGCGCGCGCGCACAGCAGCAGCAGCACGTGCCAGCCCCCCATCCTCATCATCCTAGTCATGGCACCGACATCGCGCCCGATCCTCGTCAGCGAAAGTCAGCGCCGGGAGCGCTCGCTGTGTCCCGTTCGCGCACACTCGCGCGCTCACTCGCCTCAGGTATGCAACATGGCGGCGACCTGCGCGCGCTCGAATATCTCACGGAAAGTGCGACCCGCCGCTGCGCCTACGCGCTTCGTAAACACACGTGACACACGCACTGTACACTAGAATCCTGGGTAATACAACATTAACACTCGACAAGCTAAGTATCGATCGCGGTTTGGCACGAAGCACGTTTAGGCATCACTTTTCAGTTATGTTTATGTCAGTCTGACAGTTGTTGCGCGGGCTAGCGGCGCGGCATGCGGGTTGCGTCGCGGTCGACACGGCACTGGCTGGAGGAGGCTTTCACGCCGCCCCTCCGCTCCCCTCCCCTACGCCCCTCCTCGCAGCTTTGAAAGCTCCGCGTGATGATGATACTAAGATAACGGCCACCGAACGATTCTACTGCTTATTGTATGATACGAGTCACTCACTATTCCCAGAAAAGCTCGGGTGCATACGGCACAGGTAGGTTGAACAACGTTTACCATGTTTTTGTAACAGTCCAGGTAAATTGAGAAATATTAAGTTATTGCCGTCATTAGGGTTGTGCAACTGATAGGACGGACTTTTTTTGTCTAAACCGTAAATGTGACACAATGAGAAGGTAGGTATTTGGGGTTGGTTTGCTTAATACTTTGTTTGAAATATTTAAGTTTTTTATGCAGTACTTTGTTGAGTTGACAAGAAGACAAAAAAATGGGGTGTTTTTAAAGACTGGACTAATTTCCGATTTTGGAAAGAAACCGTTTTGAAAACACTCCTATTTTTTTTGGTAAACTTCATTATGAAAATCTAGTAAAGTTCTTTGTGAAAATTAATGAAAATCGCAAATGGAAAAAAATTCGTATAGTCACAGCGCGTTGAAGTCTTTTCTATGGCTACACAAGTTCAGTTACTATTCGATACTGCTTATGATAAAATTCTTACGAGTTTAGACCTAAATAAGGTTAATTTTTAAATAAAATATACTACAAATCACTCACGTATTTGTAATCGAGGTGTGCCCGACATGTTTCGTAACAAGTGACAGCTGAATGGCCCATGTATTTTATAAATATAAATATTTTTACTGGCCGTATTTTGAAGTTTTTTATTTGGGAGATATGGTTTTAATCTTGTCAGAGCTTTTTTTTTTTCTCACTGTTTGTTGCAAATTTTTGGACCTCTTACCACTAATAATGGTGGGATTTATTTAAATAGGTAATCTGAATACTTTTGATAGATAACAAAGATCTAACTAAACTAATAATATAATAGGAAGTGATTTTACCGACCGCCTATTAAGCGGAGGGTTATGGTTATGAATTCGAGCGCGACAAAAGAAAGTTATTAAAAACGCCAAGTTTACCAAGTAATTAAATTAAATTTATCTCATTGTAAAAAGTAACTTGTTGGACTTATACAAGTTGAAAATAAAATAAGTACCTTTAAAAAAAATCAGAAGCTTTTTTCTTTTTTATATAAGAGGGGGCAAACGAGCAGTGGGTCACCTGATGGAAAGTAATCACTATCGCTCAGGGAAACCTGCAAGACTTTTCTGCAGACTCTACATTTTGTTGTTTGTTATTGTATTGTCATTCACTCTACATAAGTGTACCGTATTCCAAATTAATTTGAGTTGATCTAGTACTGAAATTTACAGGCTTTTTATTAATTAATATTATTACAAAGTATAAAACAAAGTCGTTACACCCATTCCATTCCATGCTGGTCTGGGAGTAAAGAACAAACATAGAATTTGCCAGTTGCTTCTCTTCCCGCGCCGATGGTAAAAGCCCATCGAGGGAACGGACGAGTCTTAGGAATCATGTTATAGGCGATGCGGCTAGCAACCCATCACTATTTTGATTTCCCTTTCCAGCTATACGCCTTTAATCATGTTAAATGTGGCCTAAAGGTTTTGTTACCTTAGGCTCTGTCTACCCTGTAAGGGATAAAGACGTGATATATTGTATGTATGTGTGAGTTAAGATCTTTTAAAGTGAGCAACGGATTTTAGTGCGTTTTTTATCAATAGAAGAGTGATTTAAGCCAGGTTCATAGGTACGTACGTATAGTTTGATATCCTGTGCGAAACAGTGGCGGATCCTTAGTCAATTCATAATTGTTTCATATAGTAGGCGGTAAACAAGTAAGCGGGGCACCTGGTGGAAAGTAATCACTGCTGCCCATAGACACTAAACTTGTAATAAAGGGCGTCAAGAGCGTGTTGCTGGACCAGCATAGACTCGTTTTTGAAGATCCCTAATTCGCACCGGTTTGGGAAAATTGGTGCTGCTAGTTGATTCCAACCAAAGTTTAACAAAGCTTAAGTTAAGTTAGTTAAGTGTTAAAAAAATAGCTTGACTTGTAACCATCTAAATACCTTACGTTTGGGCCGAAGTGAAAAAAATATTAAATTGGTACTAAATTTATTAAGGAAAAAAGGGGTAGGTATTTAAAACAAATTAAACTATGATTAAATTAAAAACGAATTAAAAATGAAACTAAAAGTAATCTTACAATATAATAATTAAAAAAGGAGGGGCCCCCGTGGCACAGTTCCACAGACGCTGGCAGCATTCCCCCTATGGTATTTGATAATTTTAAGGAAACAAATATGTATTTGTTCTTCAATACTAATATTATAAAGAGGAAAAATTCGATTGTTTGTTTGTTTGCATTGTATAGGCTCCAAAATTACTGGGCCGATTTCAAAAATTCTTTATCACTAAAGCTACTTTATCACTGAGTGACATAGGTTACTTTTTACCGCGGGAAAATTAATTTATCGCGGGCGAAGCTGCGGACGGAATATTATTACAAAATTTATGCTGACTGTACTTTTGTGAACTGTGTTTGAATTTTCATCCCCCTTGCACAATTATATTTACAAAATTTTACCTCTAAATAGACATACAAAGCTAACTAAAGCTGGATTACATCCTCCTAACATTATAAACGCGAAAGTTTGTAAGTATGGATGGATTTATGTTTGTTACTCATTCACGCCAGAGCGGCTGGAAATGCTGGTCTGGGAGCGAAGAAAAAACATTGAATGTACCTGTTGCTTCTCTACCCGCGCAGATGGTAAAAGCCCATCGAGACAATGGGCGAAAATGGGCTAGCAACCCATCACTATTTTGATTTCATTTTCCACCTATACGCCCAGTCTTGGTAAACGTGGCCTGTAGGTACCGGTTACCTTAGGCTCTGTCTACCCCGTAAGGGATAGAGACGTGATTTGTGTATGTGTATAAAACACGGATTAAAAAGAAATAACAAACTAATTCAGAATATTTTATTGAATCAGGCGTTACGTTAAAAATGTTACCTTGCTACTCCGCTAGAGTAGCGGTAAAATTTTTTGTTCATTTTAATTCAGAATAATATAAATCAGTTGGGGTGTTTAAGGTTTTCAGTCTGTGGAGTTAGCGGCACTAGCCTCCTTACAAAATTACCTATCTATATTATCTATACTAATATTATAAAGAGGAAAAATTTGATTGTTTGTTTGTTTGCATTGAATAGGCTCCGAAACTACTGGACAGATTTCAAAAATTCTTTTGCCGTTAGAGAGCTACATTATTACTGACTGACATAGGCTACTTTTTACCGCGGAAAAATACCTTTTCCTTCGGGAAAATTAATTTACCGCGGGCGAAGCTGCGGACGGAAGGCTAGTATTGCATACATAAGTAAATATTGTGCCACTACGTAGGTATATATGTGTCCTTCTCGCCACCTCGCGGCAGGGCAGCCCACTGCATCCCCACAGCCTTCCATCGGTTACGGAAAAGCTCCAGCAACTTTTACTTGTTGCCGCCGTACATTAATAGATGGCGCTTATTTGAATCTGTTGAGCCCGCGTGGGTTACACTTGTCACCACACCGCTAGATGTCACTATGGCGTAGATTATGAATATTTTGCTGAGGATGAGGATGCTGAATTAGAATGGTCGTCGTTACACATTTTTCTGATCGAAATTATTGAGGTTAAAGTTCATAATACTAATAAAAAAGACAAAGATGTTATCCGTGAAATGTTTTTTTCCTACACTTGCAAATACCTAAATGAAACGTTGATTAGTGATGACATAGTTATTTTAAACCTTTACGTTTGTTTATTGATTAAAGATGAATTTTCATTAAAAAAAATAGCACGAGTAATAATTTGGATTAACTTTTAATTTCTAATACCATATTTTCTGAAGACTACTAGCATTGCCATCCATCCTACGGACAATACATAGGATGCATATCTTTCAAGTCAATTGGAACACTAAAATAGGCAATAAATGTATACCTTTTACACATTTAGAACCATCTTTTTCCAAGGCCTGTTAAAAATATAACATCGTCATGGTAGACTCCAACAAGTGGCTCAACAATTAATATCCGCAACGTTACATGGACGATGTCTTCATTTTCCAAAAATAAATACGTTTAGCTTACAAAGGCGAAGGTCTCAAACCGCTAAACCGCTATTGGGTATATTATCTTATATTTGTGTGTCTTGCAAAAAGGAATAAATGTCTTCTTTCTTTCTTCCTTTCTTTCTTTTTAAATGCAGCCGGAGCAAAGGAAATCCTTGGAAAAGTAATTATGTTGAAAGTAAATAAATTATTTTCTGTCCCGCGATACAAAATTACGAGCCACCTCCCATTATGTATTCATAAAGCGGTCGCCGTTCTGGTTTGGCTAAACATAGCTCTAAAACATTTCCAAATATAAAACGCAATTAACTTCAGATTAGTCGATACGATTGAACTTTAAATTTATTTTTAGGAAATTTATTTCTAGGCTAGTCCAAAATAAAACTTGTTCCCCGTACATAAGCAAGTTACATCGGCATTGGTAGATATGACCAATGTAGGATGATTAATTTGGATTAATTTCGGTTTAAGTGCGGCGGGGGTGGCCCTTGGGGCACCCTTATGCCGCGAATATGTTTGTTTTAATTTAGAAATAGTCTTTATTTTACTTTAGAATGTCCTGGTAATGTAAAATAGTTATGTATGGCTAACAAGCACAAAATAAACGTTCACCGTTCAAAACGGTATGTCATAGCCATATATATCTACACACAGTGGTATATTCAGTGGAACATTTCCCGGCTATCACCGTCTTACTCGCTAATCTTCCCGCCAAGCAGCAGTGCTGGCGCTGCGGTGTTCCATCGTGGAGAGTTACTAGAGTAAGACAGTCGATGACAGCCGCTACTTTAAATATGTATAGAATTACACTTTTCGTCTCTCTTATGCGGAAAGTGAAGTTCTAGTCTTGTTTGTCTTAAATAATACCAATCTTACTGATTACAAAACTTACATACATAAATCACGTCTTTATCTCTTACGGGGTAGATAGAGCCTGAGGTGACAATACCTAAAGGCCACGTGTAGCATGATTGTGGTCGTATATATGAAAAAGGTATATAAATTTAGAATCAAAATAGGGATGGGTTGCTAGCCGCATCGCCTATAACATGATTCCTAAGATTTTCGCATTCAATCGGTACACTCTGTTTTTCTTTACTCCCTAACCAGCATGGAAGAAACTGATTACAATAAAAATAGAAAAAGATAGCCATACTTTTTTGCGGGTTTATACTTACAGGTTAAAGAGCACTCCAAAAGAACTAGATTTATTCGCGTTATCATTATCTATAATTACGTACCTATACGTACCAACTTTCTAAAACTTTAAACACATGAATTATTACGGCAAGTTAAAAGCTAGTAAAAAGGTATAAGGTATGAAGGGATGGTGTTCGTACGGAACCCAGGATATTTTATAAATGAATCTTAAATACACGAATAAGTCACTTGACTTAAAAAAACTAATGAGACAAAGCATCTTCCAGGTGACCTCAATTTGCATTTCTGCATATTATCATGACTACGTCTTGAGCCAAACGCTGGCTTTCACGGAGCCAGTGGGGTTTGATAATATCTCTGTTTAATAGTTTTCCATTAAATATAAGTATGTCCCACGCAATTCTTCTCCCCCCACCATTTTCCCACAGACCTAGCGCGCAGGCGCGCGCACGCGCTGTAACGAGCGCACTTGACAAATAAAGGTTATAATAGGTTTCTATACTTAATAGCTTAACACATTTAAAAGGCTTTCAGACAATTTTGCCGTATGTAACTTCAAAGGCATTCAAATAAACCAAAGTAGAAATAGGCGGACTACGAACGATTTACATTTAAACATTATTTTTAAATCGTTTAAAATCGCTTAAAGTAATCAATTAGGGTTTAGGGTTTGATAAACACGACTCGTTACATATTGACGATGGTTCAGATTAAAACGATCATATTTTATCTATAAACAACATACTTAAAGCTTGTGAAACCCTCTTATCTAACTGATAACTTAATGCCTATATCATAACCCCTTTATAAACGCTAGATATAGTTTTGAATAACATCGCATAATGCAGGTGGTTAAAAATAGCTACGAATTCAGGCGCTATGTGAACACTTGTTGCGCACGATTGACGTCAGGCTTGCCCCCACGGTGGAGGCAGTGGGGGCGACGTGGGCCGACTGACGTAGATTACATTCATGAATGAAATGGAACCCAAAACCATCATGGACTCATTCTGTACCAGCGTACGGGCGCCAACACTATGTCTGCCCTTTTCCCATGCATTAGCGCTGTTTTGTTGTTCAGATCTTTCAGAATGCCAATGCGTAGTTTTGAAGGGGTAAGGTCAAAGAATGAACGAGCATAAGGGGTATTGGTGGTCTTTTACGTTTTGTAACCTAACTCAACGTAGTTTTTACGGTACGGTGTATACTTTGTGTCTCTAAAATTGATGGAAAACTTCAAGTTGTTGTTTTAGTTTAACTGAACACCCTATAAAATATATTATAGGTTTTTTTAATAATAAAGTTGTGGATGACAAATGTTAACGTACATTGGTCAATGTTCAATGAACACAGCGTCAAAGTGGTGACATAATTCTGAATCAAAATTAAGATAAGGTAGTGTTAAATCAAAGTCTCCTAACCTTCTGAAAAATCCCAGAATTCACCTTGTAAACCGTAATTTCCACGATCGTGATGTATGCAACTGCTTTGAAATATTGAGCTCATCAAAGGTAGTCCCGTACATGCTACAGGAGGTTGTCAATGGCCTGATTGGCTTCGAGAAAGGATGGTACGGCCGTGCCTTTGTTTTGCTTGATTTGTATGCATGTACTCTTTATTGTGCAAAGTAAAGACAGAATAAGGCTGCTTGTTGTGGGCCGTTCCAAATAATGTAAAACTGTTGTTATGCTGTGAAAATAATACATTTTCAAGGCACTACCAAGCGCCGTTGGATAAACATACTCACATTTATGCAGTAGACAGGTAAGCTTTAAGGTGTACTGTAAATGCCAACTCTATAATTATTTGTTTTATTAGGTACATTTTTGACCCTAGAAAGCTAAATTTTGCATGGATGTTTCCTTTACAACGTAGACAAGGGATGAAGGCGGATTTGGTGGGATGTGGGGGAAAGGGTGTTATGCAACGGAAAGGAAGCCTCGGCGTAAGCTGGTTGTCAATATCTCAAGTGCAGACTTAATCGATATTGTAGACGTGGTCTGAGCTGGAGCTCTCATAATATTATGGAAAATCTTCGTAATTGATGACAAGATTGCTTACTTACGTAGTTAACCTGTCCATACCAGATGAGTTTAAACTGGGAAACAATAAAGGTTTCCATAATTATAGCCTTTTACTGATATGTTTACAGTGTTTGTGCATATTTGAACTCTCTGAATCTTCTTGAACTCTTAGCTGAAGGTTGAGGTTGAAAAAATGTTTTATTATTTTATTGGTGCTCCAGTTTTATTAAAATTGTAAATTAAAAATGACATGTAATAACTGTAAGTATTACGAATAAACGAGTATGAGTATGAGTATAAGTCTAGTCTAAAATAATAACAGTAAAATTAAAAAAAAATTAAAACTCCTCCCCGCGTTCATTGAGTAATCAAACGTAAATAAAAAATAACAGTTTTACGCCAAAATGCCTTACGTCGATTTGGAAAAAAGCTGATGCTTTTCAAACTGCCTCACCGATTTTTACCAATCATAGCTAAGAATCAACGCAAGGAATAGAAAAATCTCATCGAATTCGTTCCATCCGCTGGAGAGCTACAATGCCACAGTAATTACGGATTCAAAATAAATATGCTGGTCTGGGAGCAAAGAAAAACATAGAAAGAAAGAAAGAAAAAGAAAGAAGACATTTATTCCTTTTTGCAAGACAAACAAATATAAGAATTCAACATCATCATTCATCATTCATTCATTTTTCATTAATTTTAGAATGTACTAGTTGCTTCTCTTCCCGCGCAAATGGTAAAAACCCATCGAGGGAATGGGCGAAAATCATAGGAATTATGTTATAAGCGATGCGGCTAGCAACCCGTCACTATTTTGATTCCACTTTCCACCTCTACGCCCTCAGTGTCTTGCTAAACGTGGCCTGTAGGTCTTGTTACCTTAGGTTCTGTCTACCCCGTAAGGGATAAAGACGTGATTTGTGTATATATGTGTATGTAAATAAAATCACTCCTTTGACGCCGTAGACTTTGAACATCTATGGAAACTTGTCAATGACAGTGAAAAATTCCTTCAAAAACCTTTCCAGAGTTTTCCATCTGATTCTAGATTAAGAATGGTTTTGGCCTTGCCGCGATTCCGTTAAACAAGGCACGTTTGCTCAAGTTTATATTTATCTGAAGCCATTTCCAGTTTCCAGCGTTGCGTAAGCAAGCAGGTCAAGCGTCAAGTGGGGGGTCTGAGTAGGTACCTATTAGTTCTGAGTAGCTTTCAATTCTAATAAGGGGCTGTTACGTTTCGTCAAAAGAAAATCAGTTTTCCAAGTATAAGAGGCATTTTCTTGTCTTCTCTCAAAAGTAAGTCGAAGTAGTTTGAAAACTTGCTGAATCCATATTTTCCTTACTAATAATGTTCTCTTGTTATAAACGCAACCGGTGACTGTCTGTTACTTTATCACGCTTAAATTGAAATTTGGTTTAGACATAGTTTTAGGGAAGGACATAGGATATGTAGTTTTTATCACGGAAAATCGCTTAGTTCCCGCGGGATAGCGATGAAAATTCTCCGCAGACGGAGTCTCCGGGAACTTTTCAGTAGGCTTAAACAATTTTTAGGTGCTAAGTAAATATATATCAGTACCTACACGCCTATGTTTAAAGAAAAGGTCAGCTTGGAAAACGTTGCAAAGCAAAATCCTGCTTTAATTACAGTAATCCCATCGGTTAAGGTTACAAGACACTTTTCACTCGCGTACGTTGGTACTTATAGTCCGGGCATTGTTTGTCAGTTTTCCGTTTGAACCGCTACCACCGTCTCACTCGCTTATACTGTCGCCAAGCAGCATTGCTTGCTCTACTGTGGAGCTACTGCACATGAGGTACCTATTGTATCTTAGCCCTCTAGGCTAGCAACACCTCTGCAATCCTCTAGTGTGAAGTCTGAAGTGGTGGTACTCGCTTTACCAACAGGTGACCCACTTGCTCGTTGGCCTTCCTTGGCCAAAAAAAACATTTGGTATAAAGAACACATCCTACAGAACATTCTGGACGGACACAGATGAGGTATCTGTCCAGAATATTCTCAAAAGCTCATTTTAAAAATACCCTACATTTTTGCTTCCACTCATTAATGCTAAGACCTCTAATGAAGCCAAAGGCGGCTATCACCAGCTGGGTCTAAAAATAGCTGCCCCCACCTCCCCCCACCGAGCATTTCTCGAAGCTCGCCCACCTAGGCAATTCAGAACACGATTCCTGAGAGGAACTTAACAAAAAAACACCTTATGACGTCTAGATGTTAAATGTAAGAATATGGGCCTTTAAATACAAATAAGATCAAAAACGATTGACCAACTCTGGGGGGCTACCCCGACACTCGATTTTCGAACTTGGTATCATACTGTCACTCACTCTCAAATGAATGACTATTGGTGGGAACGGAACGACACAAAACGAACTGCAAATCAAATTTCAGAGTATAATAGACTACAAGCCCATGGAAAAAAAACATGTGAAATGAACCAGCGTGAATGAAGCTTAGAAGGCTGTTACTATATCATAAAATAACTCTGAGCGCTATATGCCGTCATTTCTGAGCTGTAATTCAAATATTTATAATGAAATAAATTGTACTTTATGAAAAAATTAAAAATACTTACACGTGATCATCTCCAGCCTGTATACGTCCCACTGCTGGGCACAGACCTCCTCTCAGAATAAGAGGGGGCTATAGTTTCCACGCGGGCCCGTGCGGATTGGGAACTTCACACACACCATTGAATTGCTTCGCAGACGTGTGCACTTACACGTTATAAATAGAAATAAAAAAGAAGCACAAAACATTAAAATGCTTATTGTTCATTTGTATGGACCTTCTCAAAATAACGCCTGATTCCAAGTACTTATACTTAAGTTTCAGACACTTAAGAGTATTAATGTTCTCAATCCCCAATAGTAATATTGTTTCAACATAAATTTCGACAATAGATTAATTTCTAAAATCGCTACGCTCTTCTGTCAGTCCCAGCCAATTTTCTCCGAAATTGTTTGATATAAAATTTCCTATGAAGCTACCCTAACTGAAGTATATTTTATTAAGTGTACCTAACGAGGCAGACGGTAGTGGGCGGCCCATGCTTCTGGGCAAATCTACACTGTTGAAACGTTTTATTATACGGTAGGTATATTATTTAGAGTTGCCTAATGGACAAATGAAATCTGTTTAAAAAAAATCAAAGTTTGTGAATTCTCTGATATGAAAAGAGTGCAGAGTTTGGTATTAAAATGCTGCAAATATTCAATATTAAGTCCCACACGAACCTGATTGTTTTCATTTTAACTTCCTGATACGTTTGAGAAACACTGCTTGACAGGAGGCTCCAAAATTAGCACTCTAACGCTTACATTTCTCAAACGGATCCCGGAATCGCAAAGTGGTGTGATGTGAGAACATTCCTGTAATATTTTCAAAACATCTGTACAACGACAGAGGTACTTTTTTTAATAATTTTTGTTTAGTCTGTTGTTGGCGTGATCAACAAAGATCCATGCAGTTTTATAGCTTCCTGGTACTTACAATTTCCGAACTAAACGCATTCAAGACGTTTTTTGTGCGAGAACTTGCACTATAACGATACGAAGATGATATACCCCCTTATTCATAAACGCTCTATAGGCTTCTGCTAACTTAGCAATCGTTTGTCCTTATCTGTGAAAGGTAAATGTCAAAGTTAACAGATAAGGACAAACGACTAAGTTAGCAGAAACCTATAGAGCATTTATGAATAAGGGGGATAGTGACTAGAATAGAAAAAGTTTGCTTTGTTGGTTTCGTCACGTGGAGCGGATGTATGAAAGTAGAAACTAAACAGATCTATATGGGGTGTGTGAATGGTTAGTATGGGAGGGGAAGGCCTAGACGGACGTTCCGAGACCAAATAGGAGACGTTTTGGAAAAAGGTCAGGCATTAATGAATGTGGGTGAAGCGAAAGAGGTAGGTATGTCCAGATCGTAGGAAGTAGAACAAAGTAGTATCTGGCTATCCCTGTGGGAAAGAAGCGTGACGGTATGGAACTCCGCCGCCCACGGTTTCATGGCCAGTCTCGCAGCGCAGTAAAGATTCCGTATTGCAATTCAGGCGACGTATAACCTTTTGCCAACATCCATCATGGTGTTGCCTTAGTAAATTGTTCCTTATCCTCGTTTATCCCTTCTTCTTTTCTTAATATGGCCTCATTGATCGATGCGATGATTTCGCCAATGTCGAAGTAATAAATAGAGTATTCGAAAATCTTGTGACAAAAATGTCGGCATCGTTGTAACGGTAGAACACGGTCAAAACACCCCTCCTGTCGGGCTCTTAGCCAACGGTCAATGATATCCCTCAGAGACCGCCAGATCATTACCCGATGCCCAGGGCGCACCGGACCAAGCACTGCTCTTCCCCCGGACAGATCCAAAAATGAACCGCAGCTCTTGATCACACGCGGAGGTAACCCGACTCGCACCCCTCGTTTTTCCCTGGTGTCGCATTATCTTAAAGTATGTTGCGTCTTATTTCAATTGGCGTGGACCACCTGGTATTGCTTCGGAATTTCTTCAGCCAATTCCCGGGAGGTTACCATGACGTCTTAATGCGACTCAATTCCGATTTGGTTTAGGTCCGCTCGCTGTCAGATCCAAACTAAAAATGACAGCTAAAATCTGAACTGAGTCGGAATGAACTGGGAATGGGACTGTTCAAATTCGCCCAATTAGTTCAGAAAAGGCATCTTTACTTTGCACCATAGTGTACAGTCAAGTGTAATAATATGTATCTAGTCAAAGTTTCAAAAATAAGTACCATACGCTCTTACACTGGCGTAATAAGGTCGTGGGACATATTTATGAGAAGTTCATGTCGATACTTATTTTTGCACTTGACCGTACATATTATAAGTATACACACACACACACACACAAATCACGTCTATATCCCTTACGGGGTAGACAGAGCCTGAGCTAACAAGACCTAAAGGCCACGTTTAGCATGATTGTAGGAGTATAGGTGGAAAGGGGAATCAAAATAGTAATGGGTTGCTAGCCGCATCGCCTATGACATGATTCCGTAGACTCGCCCATTCCCTCGATGGGCTTTTACCATCTGCGCGAGACGAGAAGCAACTGGTACATTCTATGTTTTTCCTTTGCTCCCAGACCAGCATGGAAGTATTAATATTAATATTAGTATTATAGTATTGCTCCAACTAATGCCTTGTATTCCAGAGAATTGATTTTAGTAGCCACGTTGCAGCCTCGTGCCACGCTGTTAACGTTTGCTGGTGTTTATAGCTATGTTGTTTGACCTTTAAAGAGGGTCACGTCCTATCATCCTTTACCAGGCTTATGTTAACTCAACATTTGTTACTCTTTATTTATTACTTCGACATTTACCTCTGCCTCTCTACAAACTCAAATTCTTTAGCATCAATGCTAGAGCGCAGCAATTATTAGGAAATACAAAATATAAAAATATTATACTTAATACAAAGTCGTTCGACGCATCTGTCTATCTGTTTGCGATAAACTCAAAACTACTGAACGGATTTTCATGTGGCTTTAGCCGAGAAAGGTTGAAGTAAAATTTGTTAAGGTTTTGAATAAATTGGTTGAAAAATGACGATAATTGTTGGAAGTGTCGGGAAAAGCCAATATGCCTGGGAAACAAATTTTAATTCGCTGAATAATATAATACATACACACATACATAAATCACGTCTTTATCCCTTACGGGGTAGACAGAACCTAAGGTAACAAGACCTATAGGTCACGTTCAGCATGATTGTGGGCGTATAGGTGGATAGGGGGCACAATAGTGATAGGTTGCTAACCGCATCGCCTACAACACTATTCCCAAGATTTTCACCCATTCCCTCAATGGGCTTTTACCATTTGCGCGGGAAGAGAAGCTGGTACATTCTATGTTTTTCTTCGCTCCCAGATCAGCTCGAAAAAAAGATAATCCTCAATAAAATTATCTAAATAAACCTAGAAATTAAACATATTTCTCTCTCTCTCTCTCTCTGTCTCATATTTCTTTATCATCACTACATAGTATAAAACAAAGTCGCTTTCCGCAGTCAGTCTGTCCCTATGTACATATGATTAGATTTTGATGAGGTTTTTTATATGAATAATTCTACGCAGACGAAGTCGCAGGCAGAAGCTCGTTTCATATAAAAAAAACTCCTGTGTAGGTAGGCTAGTCAGCACGTGTATCCGAATTACATTTGATTAGGGCGTGGGTGTTACACGGGGCCCATTAGACTTGTTACACCGAGGATTTTATTCGAGACGACCTTTGAAGGCTCTTTTGTAACATCTGAGACCCTGTTTGTACCGATACGACTGTGAGCCGTCGCAATAATAATACAAGTGTGTGTTCAGGGATCCACTTTTGAAAAGAGCCTTTGATGTTGTGTATATAAGCGGGTTCCTCTGTGCTCCATAATTTTTACTGGTCATTAATCTAAATCCTACTCCTACTAATATTATGATCATGAGCTTTTCGGTGAAGGAAAACATCGTGAGGAAACCTGTAACACAGCTGCGAAACTGGTGTGTGTGAAGTTCCCAATCCGCACCGGGCCCGCGTGGGAACTATAGCCCAAGCCCTCGCATTGTGAGAGGAGGCCTGTGCCCAGCAGTGGGATGTCTATAGGCTGGAGGTGATGACTAATGTTATAAATGCGAAAGTTTGTACATAAATCACGTCTTTATCCTAACGGCCATGTTTAGCATGACTGTGGGCGTATAGGTGAAAAGGGGAATCAACTAACCCGACCTAAAATTTCATTTTTGATACAAGCTTTTTCGGCTGACTGTACTTACATTGTCATCCGTCTTACGTGCTTACCGAATTTCAAGTCAATCGGACCAATTCTTACAAATAAATGCAATTTCTAATTTCCAATTTCCAACCGTTGAAGAGTTCCCTCGTACGGAGACGGTTCTAATCAGGCCACAATTCTACTACCAGATTATTGTATTATCATCTGACTTCCACAAGCATACAACATTTCATTTCAGCTCAAAAAATAGTCCTTCCATGCTGGTCTGGGAGTAAAGAACAAACATAGAATGTACCAGTTGCTTCTCTTCCCGCGTAGTTTGTAAAAGCCTAAAGCTACCTTAGGCATTACGAGACTTCGTTCCAGAGAACAGTAAACTAATTTGATACGAAAGTCTAAAAATAGCGTCAATAATAGTGGAAGCCGATCTGGTTTCATGGAAAGTTATGAAGAACTTGTAGCCCGTGACCCGTGACTTCGTCTATCTATCTATCTATCTACAGCCATTGTCCGTCCACTGCTGGACGTAGGCCTCCTTCATATTGCGCCAACTTTCGCGATCCTGGGCTTCCCTCATCCAGCCACTGCCAGCTGTCCTCCTAAGGTCGTCCGTCCAACGCGACAAAAGACGAAAGTCGTCGACATAGCCCGAAGGATTAGTACGTTGAAATGGCAATGGGCTGGTCACGTTTGCTGTAGAACTGACAACCGTTGGAGGAAAAGTATCCTAGAGCGGAGACCACGTTTGGGAAAGCGTAGTGTGGGACGCTCTGCGACGCGTTGGTGACTTCGTCTACCGAAGAAGAATTAGTAATACGCAAAGAATTCAAATTAAAAATTGGCGTGTTTGTTAATGTTGGGTAAAAGCTGTGTCTCAAATTTTGAATGCATTAACGGTTAGTGACACTCACAAACGTTTTTGCATTTAAAATATGTCCCACAGGGTATTTATATTAGGTAGCCCAAGTCTTTCGCATTCTCAAAGATCAAATTCCATCGAAAATTGGTAGGTTGAGGTGTTGAAAAAAGAAAGAATAAATTTACACAACAAACTCGTTTTCACGTTTATTTTACATAATTAGAATTAGACGCGATCCGTTTTAATGCTCTTTAGTGCATTTAAGAGCTCGTTGCAAATCCCTTTTGAACCTATTTTTAGTTTTCATTAAATTAAATAAGTACTTATCACTACATAGTCACTATCACTATCACTTCACTATCACTACATAGTATAAAATAAAGTCGCTTTCTCTGTCCCTATATCCCTATGTAACTATGCTTATATTTTCAAAACTACACAACACATTTTGGTGCGGTTTTCTTTAATAGATAGAGTGATTCAAGAGGAAGGTTATTAGGTATAATTCTACGCAGACCAAGTCGCGGGCAGAAGCTGTTACGTTATAAGCGGTTACTTTGATAATTTTGGGGCTACTTTGATCGTTTAAAATCGGTGAACGTTTGGCATATAGACGCAAAGGCGATCCATGAAGACATCGAATGGAAGCAGTAAAGGCAAATAAAAATCAATTATTTCATCATTATAACTACTTTTCAAAGTCGTAGGCTTAAGGTAGGTACTAACAACTTTACCTAATCTTATAAGGTACGTAATATACGTTACTTTGATGACCTACTTTTGACCCGATTGCACGTATTATTGATTGAGAGCCGACCGGGCCGGAGACCCAGTTTCAAGAAAATTACACTTGGATTATATGCAACTTAGACTCCCGGTCCTGACTCGGCACAAATAAAAAGATAGGACGAAGTTCTGCAGATAGCCAAATTTTAAGGGTACCCTAGTAGATACATAAGAACATACATTAAAACTTTGATAGAAGGGAAAATAGAAGGAAGAAGAGGCAGAGGAAAGCCGAGACGTGCATTTACGGATCAAGGGTGTAGTATTTACGGATCAAGTGGCGTAACACGGTGTACATATACCTACATATCTAGTAAAAAATGGTTAAATTGGCAAAACAGTAAGTAACCACACATACACCGTAAACAGGGATGAGTCTCAGTTTTTCGAGGCCACGTTTGTTCAGGGCTCGCATTAATATGAAACAAGATAGGCCCCGTGTCATGACGAGGCATGCCTCTACAAAGACGGCTCTAAAATGTGCCAGCCTATTTTAGGAACTCTCAAGGTAAGGTAAACCCCTTTTGTTGACGTCCCAATGATATATCAATTTACGCTTCTTGTGAAATCATCATCATCATCAGCCTATGTTCGTCCACTGCTGGACATAGGCCTCCCCTAATGAGCGCCATAGCGCCCTGTCTTTAGTTTGACGCATCCAGCATCTGCCTGCAGTCTTTCGCAGATCGTCATCCCACCTGGCCGGAGGGCGTCCTACACTACGTTTGCCAAGTCGCGGTCTCCACTCAAGAACACGTTTACTTGTGAAAAGGTCGAATTAAAGTTTTGCATGGTAGGACCTTGTGCATGGTTCGTCCGGATCGCAACCACCATCTTATTCGCTAACTCTGCCGTCGAGTACTTTTATTACCTAACCATACTGTGTTCTATCCATATCTAAACAGAATCATGAATGTAGGAAACGGGCCAAGTCCGGTACAAATTTCAAGCGGGTATTGACGGCATCGTCGGTAAATGAGCCAACAGTCAACATTTTTAATGTTCTGAAACTTATTTCAAAGATAATTTGCTACTTTATTACAAGGCAAGCGTCTTATGAGCCTCGCAAAATTGCAAGTATGTGTAAATTTAGTGTAAGTGACCTTTCAAGCCGGTAATGTACTCTGAATTGTTATTTTCACTAGTAGCCTGTTACATTTAAGAAATATGGAGCTGAGTATGGTGTCTTAATGTAAACGTCAACAAAAACCATTGGGACGACTCCGTACAATGTCTGATAACAAAGTGGTCAACTAATGATTGTCTGCCGATCGCAACGATGACAATGACAACGATGAAATAATCACATAACTTGGCTGAGGCACAACTGTGCGTTTAGATTACATCTTGGCTCGCTTTGCGGTTACGACATCTGAAGCGATGACAGTGGAGTTGCATGGAGGTTCACTCAGAGGGGGAGGGGGTGTATTTCGGTGCAGTCGACGTGCATCGTCAGGTTCGGTTCGGCAACGGAAGTCACAAACAAGAGGTCGATGACCGACCGGCGCCAAGGAGACGTTTGATGGTTTACAAAAAATTCATGAACAAGTTTTCCACTCTAATACGGGCTACGTTTGAAAATGTTGCAGAAGATGAGTTAAGATGTTTAATGCTTGGCTGTGTGGATATTGGTGAATAAGTCGGTTTAATTTTTTAACTGTTTTACTATGCCAATAAAGACAACTCTTCAATGGTTAACGTTATTATTTTACTAATACGAATGGAGTGGTTATTTTGTTTGTTACTTCTTTCACGCAATAATAGCTGCAGTTTTGATGAAATTTTACACACATAGATGAAATATATTGCATAATGTATCCAAGGGACCGTGGCTACTTTTTTAGAACTTTGCAATATTATATTAATTACTAAGTTTTTTCGGGTCAAATCATGGTAGTCAGATTTGGTCTAATTCTAATCGTCGAATTAGCTTGAATTTTGATAAATATATATTGCATATAAGTACGTTTTTTTGTGAAAAAAAACAATATATGAAATCTACTGTTTGAATCTAAACAGAACTATTTGACTAACAAGTTTTGAGCGTATTTTCAGATATTTTATAGTTATTTTTAAGTTTTAGTTTAATTAATTTGTCTTGTACATTTATATTTATCAATAGTCATTTATTATTGTATTTCCCCTTGTTTTGTGTCTACGTGTATCGAATGTGGGTAAAGGGTATACTCCTAAAGAATATAATTATGTTAAGCATATTATGTTTTGTCGTTGAACTACAATGACGTGCAAAAATAATTTGTATGAAAAGCGACCCGTTATTAACTATTGCTGGGGTCAACTTTTGGCCGCGACGCCTAGCAACACTTACGTACTGATTAACAATTAGGTACCAATGATGCCTCAAGCGAACACATTTTGTAAAAAGAAACATTTTCATTACACAAATTTACATATTTTTTTGCTATTCTTTGAAATAATTTATACAATCCAAATAGAGGAATATTTTCTCTGAATTAAGGTCCACCCACGCATTGTCTGTCTTACATTCTTTTAATTATTCTGCCTCATTGTATAATTAAAACTAGCTTTAGCCCCCGGCTTTGATTGCACGAAGCATGACAATTTCAAGAAAGCAAATCGGAATCATGCAAGCTCACGTTTGGAATCAATTATACAACAATGATGATGATGACTGATGATGTTATTTAACTTGTTAGCACAGGAACGACTGTGTTTGGAATTTCAAACAAATTACCTATTTAAAATTTACGCATTTAGGATTATTTTAGTTTCAGTTCTTTTACTTTTTCTGTGTGTCTACTCTTGCTTAATACCTGTCCTGTCAATCCTTCAGAGGTTAACTGGAAGAAATCCCTTTTAGTGATAAGTTCACGTGTTGTCCTGTATTTATCTTTTTCATGTGTTTTACGTACAATTTAGAGTTATACGTACATACATAAATCACGTCTATCCCTAACGGGGTAGACGGAGCCAAAAGCTAAGGTTAGTTATTGTTGAAGTAACATGATGCAACTCATACTATGTAAATTATTAATGTAACACGTTACATGTCATGTTCAAGGAGAATTGTTACGAACAATATTGATCAATAAACCATTAAAATGTATAGACGATTTCATTATATACGTTCATACATACTGTCTCGCCTCTTTTCCACAGGAGTAGGCGGAAACTACTTTGTTCCACTTGCTACGATCCTGACATACCTCTTTCGGTTCATCCACATTCATCAATCTCTTCATACCTGCTCGCCGCTTTCGGGTACTCTTGACCTGACCTTTTTCCAAAACTTCCCCAATTTGGTCACGGAAAGTCCGTCTAGGCCTTCCCCCAACGCACCCATTCACACACCCCATATAAATTTTATTAGGTACAAAGGAAATTCTATCAAAGTAGAGTGAGATATTTCCAGTGAGGCGGGCCCTCGCCATTTATAGCCTGGTATTAATAGATTCAATATTTCCAGCAACCCAACACCCCATACGGAAACGAAGGACGTTACTAAATCTATTAGTACCTACATGTAGCTAAACTCGGTGCTTAAATAAAGCTCTGCTTTTAAGGCCTTTTAAAATTATTCCGGTATATTTGATGGTGGGGTTGGTTTGACCTAATAGCCCTGTAAACATACATACATATATCACGGCTTTATCCCTTACGGGGTAGATAGAGCCTTTTTTTTTTTTTTTTTTTATGGTGTGGAAAATGCGCCTTATGCATCCGCCCAGTACGGGTTTACCGGGGGTATGTGGGGCTCTCCCGCGGTGGCAGGCATACCCACTAAAAACCACACGGATTCCCTATTCAGTCGTATGTGAGACGTTACGGGAGCACTTGGTGTCACCGCGACGCCCCACGACCACCCCGGGATGGGGTTCCCTCTTTGCGGCACCTGTGCAATGCAGGTTTGGGAAGACCCGCCCTCCCCCGCTGGTGCCGCTTGGATTTTTATAGAGGTTGTCTCCTCGTGGCCCCCGTCTTTAAAAAGACAGCGGCCCACGTTCCCGGCGCCTACGGGCCGGGGTTACGTGTCGACCGACAGTGGCCGCAGCCACGCCGCTCCGCGATCCCGTCCATTGCGGGGCGCCCCGCTCCGACGGCAGGCTTATGCCCGCCGACCCTCACGTCAGCTCTCACACCCTCATGTACTACTCTGAAAGCAGAGCGGTACCGAAGGCGTGATCGCGTCCGTCCTCAAAAGCACCCGAGGGTGCGACCCTCTGGATTTTTTATAGAGGTTTACTCCTCGCGGCCCCCTGTCTTGAAAAAGACAAGCGGCCCACGTTCCGACCCCACGGGCCGGGTTACGTGTTGACCGGCAGTGACCGAAGTCACGCCGCTCCGCGATCGCAACCCGTAGGTCGCACCGCTCCGACGGTGAACTTTCGCCCCCGTCCATAAGGCTTGCCCTCACCTTTCCCTGCAGGTACTGGGCTCAGGTTTGCCTCCATCAAAAAGGCGCCCAGAGGCGCCGCCCTCACTGCAGGTCCATTTCTGGACCCGCTGGCTCAGATCCCCCGCAACGAATTGCGGGTTCACCTTGGGTAGATAGAGCCTAAGCTAACAAAACCTTAAGGCCACGTTTAGCATAATTAAGGGCGTATAGCTGGAAAGGGAAATCAAAATAGTGACGGGTTGTTAGCCGCATCGCCCGTAACATGATTCCTAAGACTTTAGCCCATTCCCTCGATGGGCTTTTACCATCTGCGCGGGAAGAGAAGCAACTGGTGGTCTATGTTTTTTTTTTACTCCCAGACCAGCGAGGAAAAAAAAAAGTAAGTATCTACTGTAAAGGTTGACTAATTCAACAAATTAGTATATTATAATAGGTTTCATGATGACATTAAGAAATTGCACTTAATTTTTTTAAATCTAGACTGAAAAAGTGGTTAATACATGAATATTTTTACGGTATCAATGATTATTTCCAATATTATGCACTTACATGCTGGTCTGGGAGCAAAGGAAAAACATTGATTTATGTATGTATGTATTACTTCTACACTGTGTATGTACAAAACTTGAAATCACAAATTACGATGTACACGGTGTCTCAGTGTTTATCATTATATATGATTTAAATATTGGTTGCCATTATTCTTGTTCCTATTCTTGTATGTATTTTTATATTATTCACTTGTAACTTTTGTTATACTTAATAAATATAGTCATACAATCTCAAAAATATATATTTATGATTTATATTTATTTGGCACAATAATGAGCTTACTTACATACACACACTCGCAAACACAAATACTCTTTATTGTCACCACAAAGACAACACAGGACAGTGGTGTTGACCTTTTTTTTTACCTAAACTAACCTAACGTCTAGCTTAAACATACTGAAATAATTCTGAAACACCATGTATGTAGAGCACTAAGAAAGCTTTGAAATTATGTACAACAGGGGTGTTATCATGACGTCTAATGCGATTCAATTAAATAGGTAATAAATAAATATCTTGGGACAAAATACACCAATTGACCCAGCCCCAAACTAAGCAAAGCTTGTACTATGGGTACCAGGCAACGGATAAACATACTTATATAATGTAGATAAATACATACTTAAATACATACAACATCCATGACTCGGGCACAAACATTCGTATTCATCATACAACTCACATCGTTTAATGCTCCTCTCATCTACTCAAAGGTTAACTGGTAGAGATCCCTTATAGGGATAAGTTCGCCTTTGTGCATATATTAATGTTTTTTATTTTTTTTGTGAATTGTATCTGTTTCTTTATATTTGTACAATAAAGCATTTACTTACTTACTTACTTACAACTGTCTGCCCCTACCGGGATTCGAACCCAGGACCTCTAGCTTCATAGTCAGGGTCACTAACCACTACGCTATCCGGTCGTCAAATTCCGATTCAAATTAGGTTCGCTCGCTGTCAGATCCATACTTAAAAATGACAGTTAAAACCTGAACCGAGTCAGATTTGAATTGCATTAAGACGTCATTATAAGGCCCCAGGATAGGGAAGATACATACATATACTACGTCTTTATCCCTTACGGGGTAGACAGAGCCTAACAAAACCTTAAGGCCATGTTTAGCACGATTAAGGGCGAATAGGTGGAAAGGGAAATCAAAATTTTGATGGGTTGCTAGCCGCATCGCCTATAACATGGTTCCTAAGACCTTCGCCCACAGGTTTTGTTAGGGAACAAAGGGTTTTATATTTTCTTTTTAACTTGGTAAGTCTCCAACAGTCTCCATAACTTTATTTATTTGGCTTCTAATTGATCTTTACAAACGGTTCAACAAAGTTTTCAAAAAATTCCAGAATGTTGACGGTTTGTTTAATATTTGTACATTAAATAAATTAAAACGCTTTCGCATGGTTAGTCCGAAGCATTGTATGTTTCGTTGTATGAAAATCACGTGGCAGGAAGAAATTGTATTTAAAAATAATATGGAATTTGTTCTAGCGACAAAGTCTAGATTCAACCCACGTTACAATAGGACGTTGCATCTAGGGATGTCAATACTTGGACAGTGAAAAGAATATCGATTTATTTATCGGTTTAATTTTCTAAGATTTTCGGCTTTAAAATAATAATGTATTAAGTTCGGTCCAGCTCATTGACAGACATAATACGAGTCATGGTTCCAATCTTGTACGGCTTTGAATTTTGCCGAATATTCTGCAAATAAATTAAATACACGGTAACAAAGGTCACGTGACAGTTAGTAACAGGTAGAAAAATTCGGAGACTACCCACCTGCTATGGGTGGTGTAGGGGTTTAGCACGCGTCACGGAATGACTAGGATCCGGGTTCGATTCCCGGCCATAGCTTTACTTTTCAGATTTTTGTATGTGTTCTAATTTTCACAGACATTTAGAAATTACAGCGTGGTAGCCTAGTGGTTAGACCTGTGGCCTCTCAAGCAGAGGGTGGGTTTGAATCCCGGGTTCGCACCTCTGAGTTTTTTGAAATTTATGTGCAAAATTACATTTGAAATTTACCATGAGCTGTTGGGTGAAGGAAGAGATCATGAGGAAACCTGCACACATCTGCGAAGCAATTCAATGGTGTGTGTGTGAAGTTCCCAATCCGCACTGGGCCCGCGGGGGAAATATAGTCCAAGCCCTCTCCTTCTGAGAGGAGGCCTGTGCCCATTAGTGGGACGCCTATAGGCTTGATGACGGTGATGAAATTAAATTTTAAAAAAATATCGTTTTTGGTACAAGTACGATTTTAGATATTGAATATTTCGTATCGATATGTCGGATCTAAATTATATCGACATTCCGACTTATCGATGTTTTTTCAACAAACCTAGTTGGGTAGACGGGCAGAGCTCAATAAAAGCCGTTATTTTGAAATTAATTATTAAATATAATATCTGTTATCCTGTTTTCCAATTAATTCTGAAAAGGGACGAGATAAAGCATCCGAAGGGTAGCGATACCCGATCAACTAATAAAAAAGAACCGACAATAGAAATTGTTTGCGACGCCCACTGCTCGCCGCTGGCCTCTTGCTATTATTCTAGATGTATCAAATAATGTTCCATGTTCCACATTCGTTGGTGAACTTTGACATTTAGCTAATACAAAATCTTCATGCACACCCACAGCCTTAAGCAACATTCTAGGTCGAAAAAACTTATCACAGTTGCCATGCAGTACGAAGCAAACCCACAAACTTCCCGCCCAAAAGAAAACGCTTCCAACTTGGAGTATGGGTATTCCGTTCGTCGTAGCTCGAACGAGCGAGTTTTACTGTTCAGCCAATGCAGACGTAGACATGAGCATCAACCAACAAAGAGATTTTCCGTAAACGCCAGAAACGGAATAACTTATCCATCCTTCCATAGTCCTATCACTCATAAAACACTAATCCTCCGTAGCACTCTATGATAATATTGTAGTGAATGTGTCTGCTAAAAAAACAGTGTCACAATTTAGTGAGATGAATAATAATCTGCGGGGGTTGCGATCGATAGCCGGGTTGGGAGGTGGGGGTGGCGGGTTCCACCACCTAGGGGTGGCAGGGGTGAGGGGCATACGTACAGGGGGAGGTTCATTGAGAGTGTGGGCGGAACGCGTGGGCGAGCTGGTTATATAGCCGCGCGCCGCGCCCGCCTCGCATAGTCGTGCTCCGCTCGCGAACTGAACAAGACCGATAGTGCTAAAGTGCAACATGCAGCTCCCGAACATAAGGTGGGTGGTTCTATTTTAAATATTTAGAACTTATCACCTTCTGTACTTAATTCGTTAACAGTGCCATCGGCTTATTTTATTAACAGACAAGTGAATAAAAGACAAAGGATCCTTACAGTCCTAATAATTATTTTTATTAATTATTGAAATAGAGACATAATTTATTTTTTCTTTGTAGAGCTTTGGCGGTGTTGGTGGGGTATTTTGCAATGCATGAAGCGTACCCGATGCCGGGTTGGCCATTGTACCCTCAAGCTCCCCGCGAATACCCAGACGATGATTACTATTACGCATCGAAAGAACAACACTATTATGAGAATCCCAGTTTGAATGCTCCCGAGGTGTACGGACAAGTCCCTTACCCTTACTTCTACGACTCTTACGGACACTTTGTGAACGAGTCTCCAAAGAGGCAAGAGGAGAGATTCGCTTCGCTTCCGATCGGACAAGAAACGTGGTTCGAGAGTGAGGCCTCCCCCCGCTGGCGATCCAACAACGACGTGGACGACGTCAGTGCAGCGTTTATGGACAACCTGATCATCACGCAAATGGCCCAGGACGCGCAGCGGCGACGCGAGAACAACCGCGCGGCCTTCCCCACCGTCGACTACGAAGAACGAGACCTAGAAGACGAGGACGTTCGAGAACTAAAAGCTTTAGCGGGAAAACCACTGTACCATGTACCAAAAACAGTTCCTAACATCGAAGACGACGAGGAGGATTACCAAAACGACGAAGGCTTCATCAACTGGAACGGCAACAAAAGAAGCGTGACTACACCAGCGCCTGTACTTAGCACAGAAAACCCAAAGGCCGGTCAGAAGGAAATAATGGTACCGAGACCAGCCCAAAACCACAAACACCAGAGCGAGGAAGACAAGAGGGCATCGTCTTTCTACGGCACCCTTGCGAAATTACTGCAGAAGGAGAAGGAATCGAACACTCACAATGAGGTAAGTGTCAGCTCCTCACTCGTTTTCCCAATTTAGAGTTCTGGATTCAGAATATACGGAATGATGTCACTTGTTTTCGAAGTCGGCGAAACGGTAAACCCCCAGTCTAAAAATAGCGCGGCCGGGCCGGGGGTGGGGGGTGACACGGCCCGGAGGCCGGAGGCCGGGTCATTCGCGCAGCCCCAGGGCTACAAAGCACTATGCGACACTTTATTTTTATACTTTTGATGATATGTGTACTTCTTAAATGATGTTGACGTGACTTAAGAAATTCGAATGCGTAGGTTAGGTTGTTAAGCCTGATCTCGACGTAGGTTTTGATCGTGTTTTTTTTTTAACAGGATTTGGCGAAATCACGCAAGATCAACAAGCGATTCGTAGCAGGAGACTCCGACCTCGTCCTGGAACTGCGGGGGTTAAAGCATCGCATACGAACTTAAAGCGCTCCCTGACTACGCCAACAATAATGAGACTGAGTAATTTGTAGCTTAATAGGTATTTATTGCAACGGCGACCTGAGCGACAGTCCCGGGCTGTATGGACAAACAAAATGACAAAAAAAAACTTAGAGTTTGGTCATTACAATATTGGAAAAAAAACTTATATTTAGTAAACATACGAGTACTCTGATGTCCACTTCTGACGAAATATCAAAAATCTTTTTTATCATCTTCTGAGTAGTTACAAAGTTTTTCGATTGTTTACTACTTTGGTATTTAGCCTAATTAAATACTTTTAATGTGGATGTTAATAATCGTACAAAACATGACTATAATCTCCATTAAATTGACGATTGTATTACGATTGCTAGGTTATCAAGAGGAAGTTGCTCTTCGGATTGCAGCTAATAATTCGCACAAGTGTGCATTTGTAAATACCTGTACTGATTATGTCTAAGACTTATTATTATTTAGATAGAAATACAAAAATATGTTATTAAGTAATGAAGTTTGTAGAATATTTGCGCTAACACATTTCGGATCAGGCGAACGTGTTGTGGGAAACAGAGAGATAATTATTGAACTCGTTCTCGAGCTACGGCGAACATTAAAACCTCGAACTTTACGTAGATCTCGACAAGGATTCTCGTCTTGCTTTAAAATAACGAATTTTTTCTGTGTACTGAACTGAAATTTCTTGGCCTAACTCTGAGACTAGAGAATAAGTAAACTCTTGTATAGTGTGTTTCTTTTTAAATGACGAAAATGCAATTAGCGCGGGATTTTACAACTTCTTTTGTTGCTGAATATGAAAGGAAAAAATAACAAAGAGACATAAAAAAACTGACCGCAGTATTGGAGTAGCTCAACCCTTCTTGATCTTTGAAATGAAAGATTTTAATTTTTATTTAAAATATGATTATTAATACACCCGTTAGACACTAAAAAAATATTGCACTTAAGCCTGGAAAGTATCCCCTCCTATTGATTATTGTTTATTACCTGAATTGGACCCTTTTAAGTATAATAGGTGTATTGTTTTCCATAAACAATTACAGTGCGGCTAACACTCAGGTAAAAATTTCTTATACCTACTATTAAACAATTGTGCAAAGTGATTTTGATACAGTATATAATTATTATTTTAGAAACGCACGTCATCTAGTGTAACACCGACCAACAACATCAAAACTATCAAGATTGTTTGTTCACGGTATACTTTTAGTTACCACTAATGGTTTTACAACCCCACTTGAAGTTAACAATTGAACAATAGATGTCGGTTTTAAGTACTTTTCGTCATTTAAAATGAAACAGACCATACTTGACTACACGTGTGCTATAATAGCGATTCAACTAACAATGTTTAGACAATACCACGATATATTTTGCAAAGCAAAAACATTTAACGTAAAGTCTATTATCTATTTGTGTAAGTATCTCTAGGAGGTGGAGGGTAAGTGATAACGGCCAGCTTTACAGCTTTACATTCTTGGGTCTCTAAGACCTGTTATTGAATCAATAGATATTTGTAATATTGCGTCCTCGTTTCTAATCGAGCAAACTAGCTTTTTTACGTAAACTTTACTTTGTCAACTCTAGCTGCGGAACTCTGGCAGTTGCGCGGCGACATCCTTCTTTACGATATTGTATGTGACAATGGTATCTACAGTTCGTGGACGTAGGTGTTTGTCTAAACTAAAGACATATCTGTTTATATATTACTTTCCATTATCTTTTTAGGATTGTAGTTCGATTTTCAAAGGTCGTTTGTGCATGACGAGTCAAGAAGCTTGAACATGAGGCGATTGAATTTGGTGTTGGAATGTATAAAATATTTCCGTTAGTATTTACTACAAATTATACACAAACGACCTTTTGTATTTCCTAACCTTCGATTCATAACTCATAACATAGATAATAACAAATAAGTAGTGACCTGTAAAGTATTACTAATACATGTTAAAATGTGAATAGTTAGGCATTCATTGTGAATTGAATTCTTAAATGTCAATAGCAACGTTTTGGTCGACAGACCTCTTAATTTAAAGACATTATTTTCTTTTAGAGCATGATATTTTTTATAGTACATGTCTGTAACTCTATGTGAAATAAGAATTACAGTTTTAATAGTGCCTAGACACATTTACAGTTTCAAATATGTCCAGATAATATGTTAACTAGATGCTATTTGGTAATTATATTCCGCTTAGTGTGAATAGGTGTTAACACAGAAGAAAATGCCTATCAATTTATATTTTATAGACGTACTGTATTCGAAGACATAGACATTTTATTTTAAATTACATTTAAATACTTTTAGTAGGAATAACATAAAATGTACCTATGGACAAGAAGTCCCAAACTTAGAGAGCTATTTAATGACGTTGTGTAAAAAAACTGGGAATTAAATCATTACATCAAATATTATTGGGAGATTTTTATTAATATACCTAAGTACTAACTTATTACCTAATATGCTTAAGTCAACCCGTGCTGCAAATTAGCAATTTACCGTCCGCTACGCGAGCGTAAATTTACACTTCCTGGCCAGGGGAAGACGTAAAATTTTGTACTCGCCTCGGGCGGTGATAAAGAAAGCCTTAGGTCGCATGTTTACCGCCCTCGCCTTTGGCTTGTGCGACAAGTTCCCGCGATCTGAGACATTCTTTATATCCCCACCCTCACGGTGTTCCCAACACCTACTAGCCCACGCCGTGAACCGGTAAACTAATGCCCTTTGGCCTCGTCTGGTGCTCTTCATTTGGGACCCGTTTTTTGAAAGCACAATGTGTAAATGCCACCCGAAAGTGTTAAAAATTCATTCACTCATTCTTATTTTCAAAAATCGAGCTCCTAGTGAGATATGCCTATCATTTTCAAGTCAGTTTATGACAACAAAACAGACGACTATAACATTCTAACAGCGACCGTTTCACTTTTGCGAAGACACACAACGCTGATGATCTATTTTTTATGTCGTATGTTTTTTTTTTTTGTTTTACCTTGTTTATTTTCTATAAAATTGTGTATATTATCTTATATTTGTGTGTCTTGCAAAAAGGAATAAATTTCTTCTTTCATTCTTTCTTCTTTCTTTCTTTCTATGATTACTAGCTGCTTTCGAAGTTATACGTCCCACTGCTGGGCACAATGTCCTCTCAGAACAAGAGGACTTGAGCTATAGTTCCCACGCGGGCCCAGTGCGGATCGGGAACTTCACACACACCATTGAATTGCTTCGCAAATGTGCGGAGGTTTCCCAACGATCTTTTTCCTTTACCATAAAGCTCATTGTAAATTTCAAATGTAATTTCGCACATAAATTCCAAAAAACTCAGAGGTGCGAGCCCGGGATTCAAACCCACCCTCTGCTTGAGAGGCCACAGGTCTAACCACTAGGCTACCACGCTGTATTTAATTTATTTGGAGAATATTTGGCAAAATTCAAAGCCGTACAAGATTGAGCCGTTGGGAGGGGAAGGCCTAGACGGACGTTCCGAGACCAAATAGGAGACGTTTTGGAAAAAGGTCAGGGCAGGAGTATTTGGTATTCGAACCCACGACGCTCTGCTTAAGAGGCCAGGTCAAACCACTAGGCTACCAGCTTTTTACGGCTTCATATCGATTATGTATTATGTCCTACCAACAAAATCATTCAAACGCCACACACAAACAGGGCCCGGACGCAACGCACCTTCCATAAAACCCAGGGAATGTTGAATTTATTATAAACAAGCTAAATAATGTAGTATTTCGCTAAAACCGGGGAAACAGAACAGCTACACTTGCATAAACACAGGAGCGCGACCTCTGGCCTTATAAGTCAAAATTCGAAATTCGTCTCGTGCTGTTCCGCTCACGCTAATAGCCGTTGACGTGTGAGCGAGAGGAACGATACAATAAGAGCTTCGAATCTTGCATTCCGGAGTAGCCCCCCTGGCCTTTAGAGGCTTCAAGGAACGCTGCCATCCGCTTCTTTCCCGAGTTGTTGGAAGGCCAACGCAATTACATTAACCGACCGAGCTTAATTATTGAGCGAAACAGTTCAATGGGAACATTTACAGGGCAAATTGTTTACTTTGCAAGGTAATTCCAGGAGCTGCCAATTTATAATTATTCATCGGAAGATAATGTGGTTATGGCGACCCGAGGGCGTAAAATGGATAATTATGCTGTCCATACTACTCATAGGTACTCTAATTATTATACACTGGCGGTTGCCCGCGATCCATCTGCGTAGAATTTGTTATCGCTATGCCGCGGGAACTATGTGATTTTTCGATAGAAAGTATCCTATGTCCTTTTCCCGAGATTGAAATTATCTGCGTACCATATTTCAATAAAATTGGTTCAGTGGTTTAGGCGTGAAAGCGTAGATAGACAGAGAGAATTAGTACTTCCGCATTTATAGGTAAATTAGGGATTCAATGGAAATTTTATTGAACATTAATTGTGATCATAGTTTAATGAAATTCTGGGATTTTTACAGGAATACTGTGGGATGAAAAAAAAATGATGGGATTACCCAATATACTAAATAAATGAATCTTGATTCATCGAAGTTAATAATTTAATCAGATGCCTTTAAACTTTTTTTTTATACATTTACCTAATAGGCTTACTTTGACTTCAATCTCGCTTGATGGAAGGCGGAGATGAGGCCTAAGATTGTACACGGTTGCCTAGAAGGTGTCTGTTCACTTTGGCCTTAAAGATGTCCAGATAGCGTTCCGGAAAAACTGACCACGGCTCCCACTACTTAGCCGTCCGCATAATGAAAGAAAAGGCAAACCGCTTCGTGAGTAATGGAGGAATGCCTACAACATAAGGGTGAAACTGCTCGCCGCGCCTAGTCATTTTTTCATTTTTTTTTCTTTTGTTTTCAGCCAAAGGGCTAAGAAAATAAAGCCTACATACATACATACATACATAAATCACGTCTTTATCCCTTACGGGGTAGACAGAGCCTAAGGTGACAAGACCTAAAGACCACGTTTAGCATGATTGTGGGCGTATGGATGGAAAGGGGAATCAGAACAGTGATGGGTTGCTAGCCACATCGCCTATACATATAACATGATCCCTAAGATTTTCGCCCAATCCCTCAATGGGCTTTTACCATCTGCGCGGGAAGAGAAGCAACTGGTACTTTCTATGTTTTTTCTTAGCTCGCAGATCAGCAAGGAAGAATATAAAGCCTCATTTGCCACCTGTTAGCTTAGGCTCTGTCTACCCCGTAAGGGATGGAGACGTGATAGATGTATGTATGTATTTGCCAATAATTTCATCGGCCATGTACCTATTGTGTTAAGATAGACTAGGCAGACTATAAGTAGGTACATAATAATCTGTTACTAATTTCATGCACATTCGTCTAGCCGTTTCGGCGTGAAGAAAAATGCACACGAATACACATGAACATCGCTTCTATAATATTGTGTACCTATCGCAGAGATGGGTACCTATCATGTACGCGACTTTGCCAACGAGGAATTAAAAACCCATAGCCTATTATGTTATAGGTACGGGAAAAAAATCCTCTTTCAGGAAGGAGTCGGCAGGCAGGATTTTCTTTTCCTTAAATTTTAATGCTACCTAAATTTTACATTTTGGTTTATACCTACACTATCTTGTGCCGTCTGGGTATAATTCACTTATCGCTATCTCGTGGGAACTATGTATTGTGATTTTCCGGGGTGAAACTACCTATCTCACTATACAACACATACACTGCAACTATCCTCTGACATCAAATTCCAACTAAATCAGTCCAGTGATTTAAGCGTGAGAAGGTAACATACATAACAGACACTTTCGCATTTATAATATTCATAATAATATTAGTGTGGATTAGTATGTACCACTTACCACTGAACTTTGCACAAGGGGAATCATTGTAATAATTTATGGCCCTGCGTTTATGGCCCTAGTATTAACACATAATAAAAATCATGCGATACTTTAAAATTTCTTAGCACACGGTTAAAAAATAATTATTGTTATTTGTAATGAAGGAAATAAAAATCACTTTAAAATGGCAAGTGTCTGTAATTCAACGTGCAATGCGGACCATAAACTGACACCTGTCACTTTGACGTTGACAGCTGTCGTGGTCAAACTTTTGGGTTTTGGCACCTACTTTGCATTTGGAGAGGAGAAACTCGAAAGTTTGTTCAAAATAATGTTTTTTATATTTATTACAATGTGACTCACACATTTTATTTTAGTTATGGTTGTTATAGATAATTCTCGGTGGAATAAATAGTAGATACAGCGCGACATAACTGTCGATCATAGCCGCTCTCTCTCCCGTTATTCTGAAGCGTCCACGTAGAATTTAACTGTTTTTGTTTGTGTTGGTTGAACGTTGAAGATGCGGCGGTCTAAGGGGTATCAGGATTTAGATGACAATGGCGTGGGCCCAAGACCTGGGCCGCAGGCAATGCCGCCTCCTCAGGAAATCGAGATGGCCTCAGTAACCGTAGTGCCTGATGGTAAGTTTTTGATTGGAATGCTGTTGTTATTAACTGCCAAATGACGTGATTTGATGGAATGCGTGTTAAGATCGTAAATGCCAGATTGTAATAACATTGGAAATTGCAACTTCTGCTGTAACTGTGTAGGTACTGGGAATAATTTCTCTTTTACGTATTAGGGTAATTTCACCGAAAAGTGGCCCAGGTATCCGTTGTTTCCGTTAATTCGAACTTTTTTTTTTTAAATTAACAACTACTTAAAGGCACTTGCTTCAAAAATTTTAGTGAGCCAATTGTAGTGCACACTAACCATGACTTAAAAGTCACTTCTCTCCTAGATATGCAATTAAAAAAATATAAACAAGAAACTGATTCCCTGCAACATGAGCTACATGAAATTTGGTTATCGCTATAAAGTGTACAATGTTCTTGATTAAAAATAAAATCTCATGACTATCATAATATTCTGTGCTAAGTTTTGTTAATATTGATGCAGCATTAATAATTTACAAAAAACTAAAACATTTACCAACTTTCAGTATTATTATGAAACAAAACCTAGAATGTAAACTTGAGGTTCATTTGCAATAGCAAGCACACTCTTTTATCTCTACACTAAATTCCAACCCTCCACTGCATTGCAATTGCCCTGTCTATTGAGTGAAGTTACCTCACTATTTGTAGTTATTGCACTATGACAGTTATTTCAGTTGAATCAGTAATGTCAAATAGGCAAGCTCTCGTTTCTCCATGTATATTAACAAGTTTCTTGCAGATACATTCACGGTGACTCAAGCTGTGAATGCTTTGGGCTTCGGCTGGTTCCAAGTGAAGTTGTCTCTCTGCACCGGCCTCTGCTGGATGGCCGACTCCATGGAAATGACCATACTGAGCATCCTGTCGCCAGCGTTGCACTGCGAGTGGAATATCAGCAAGTAAGAATGGTTGTGGTGGATATTAATAGCGGTCTTCTGAATGTCTATAGCTCACTTTGGTCGATATTAAGATGCTGTTACATTGATTGAAAAATTTGTTCATTCATAATCAGATGATAAATAATAATAGGTACTAAAAACGGAATAAATGGTAAGGTAACTATACGCATCTCTATAGACCAACCGATCGGCACAGGGGCGCAGGGTATGACGACACAGGGAACCAAGAGAGGTGCGGGCGGGTTGTGCGCCTGCCGCCCGCACCTCTCCGCCCCCGCGGTCGTCTTACCCCGCGCCCCTACACCGCGGTGGCGAGGTCTTATTTAAGCGGTTGGTCTATAGTCATAATTGTTTTGCGAATTTTTTCTGTTAAAATATGAAATAGTAGGAGTTCAATAAATTAATGTGACTAATCCACTTCCTTTCTCTCCCTCAGCACTTTTACCCACTGTTGGACATAATGCCTCTTCAAGCTTCTAAACTACCTTGGTTCTGGTTGGTGAATAACTAACTCCTTTTGCAAATTAACATAGTTATACATTATAAGATATACACATAATAAGACATTATGTTTCGCATAATTTGTTGTGGGCTTATTGGTGGAAAAGGGAATTCTGATGGTGGTGGAAAGCCTTGGTTGCCTTGTGGTTAAACCTATGACATCTAAAGTAGAGGGTCGTGGGTTCGGATCCCGAGCTCGCAACGCTGAGTTTTTCGTAATTTATGTGCGCAATTACATTTGTACCAGTTTTGTTTGGCGAAGGAAAACATCTTGAGGAAACCTGCACAGACATGAAGCAATTCAATGGTGGGTCTGAAGTTTCCAATCCACACTGGGCATGTGTGGGAAAAAGCCCAAACGCTCTCATACTGAGAGGAAGTCTGAGCCTAGAAGTGAGACAAGGCTGGAGGTGATGATTTGATATTTCAAAAAAGGAAACGATGTGCAGCTAGCTGACTGGACAAGATAATCTTGATAATATTATTTGTTACTCTTGTGAGACATGATACATAAAAGCTAAAAAAAAATATAGTTTTTATGACAATAGCGGTTTAACGTACTGCGATAATATTAGATAAATTATCTATACTTCTCTAACGCTAAACATCACACTACACGCTTTCCTACTAATATTCTACATGCGAAAGTTTGTGATTGTATCTGTGAGTCTGTGTGTGCTAGTTATTCTTTCATTTAGTTTCTTCTGTCTGAGTGTAACATACGCTCGTACAACTTCTACTCAGTTGGTGATGGGTTCAAAATGCATAATACAGATATTGTAAACTGAGGTTAAGTCTTATTAACTCGACAATTATCAGTGATAAGTGACATTTCGAAATGCATTGTGTTGTCATTGCTTAAAATCTACCCCATTTCATCGCAAGTCCCTGGCATGCACCTTCACGGGTAGCACGACAAGGCGCGACTTGCGCGAGAGCGACATAGCAGCGCGAGATAATGCTATGTCGCGAACCGGTAGCACGAGCGAGATAGCTTGTCGCGTCGCGATTATTTGTCATGGCTGTCAAATGGCGCTACGACTTCGGGCCGGAAGGTGTGGTGTTCCGTCGTTTTAGGGAAGGGAAACTTTTGAAAATCTGAATAGTTACAATTTTAATGCTTATTTTGTGTATTTTACGTCTTGTTTTGTTTTTGCCGTGCTCAGGTGCTTTGGTGTAAATCTAAACTGTTATGTTCAAGTTTTTATGAATAAATAAAATAAGTGAAAAACCGAATTGTCACTTGTGTTGGTGAAATAGGGACCTGATAGAACTCTTTAGTGGTTGGTTTTATATCTAGAACTTGCAATAGAGCTTTCGCCAATGAGCGGGCTTCGTCCAAGCCAATTGTCAATAGCTACCCTCCTGTATCAAGTTTGCGCCTTTAATGTTTTTGTTATACTTTTTTGCAGATACCAACAAGCTCTCACAACAACAGTGGTGTTCTTAGGAATGATGCTCAGTTCGACCTTCTGGGGGAATATCAGTGATCGATATGGGAGGAAAACTGTGAGTGTACCATAGCTTTTTGTCTATGTGTGTGTGTGTCTGTCTGTCTGCCGGTGGACTGATATGAATGCGGTTTTTTTCATTCGAAAGCTATTGCAGTTTCCTTGCGCTGGTTCTTAGCCATGTTTGGTAAAAATCGTTCCAGCAGTTTGAATAAATGATGTTATGCATTTTTGGCATAAAATTAAATTATCTGTTTATTAATTCGTAAAGGGGTTTTAATTTTTTAATTTAGTTAATGTCAGAAATTGTTATTTTTATTTCATTAAAGCCGAATGACCGACATGAACATGACGCGAGAAATAAAAGCAGCTCATAGCAACAAAAAAAATAAAATTCAAAGATCGCCTCTCCCGATTTCTTTTCCTAAGTATAGCAACCCTGGTATACATTGACATTGAATGATTCATTCGTACTTTGTACCGTATTGTTTTAATTTTATTTTAATTTTTTATTTTATATTAATTTTATTTTAATTTTTTATTTTATATTAATTTTATTTTATTGTTTGTAATTATTTGACATTTGTTTCTTGATTATTATTGATTTCTGATTTCTATTTTTTGTATGAATTATTTTATTGTACCTTATTGTTTTTATTTTGTTTACAATTGACGATCTTTTTGTGACTTTCTTATGTTTTGACATAAAAATATAATGTAATTTACAAATAGAAATAAATCTAATCTAATCTATATTTCTGACTGCAGGCGCTGAGTATGTGTGGGGTGCTGCTCTTCTACTACGGACTACTGAGTGCAATAGCCCCGAATTTTTTGTGGCTTTTGTTCCTGCGAGGTCTCGTGGGTTTTGCCATCGGATGTGTACCACAATCGTTAGTATTTCACTAATATTATAAATACCAAAGTTGAATATGTACAGTCAAGTGTAATAATATGTATCTAGTCAAAGTTTCAAAAATAAGTCGTACGCTCTTACACCGGCGTAATAAGGTCGTGGGACATATTTTTGAGAAGTTCATATCGATACCTACTTATTTTTGCACTTGACCGGACCAGTGTTGGATTTAAACATTTGCCGCCCCGAAGCTGCTGCTACTGACCTTTGAAATTAAATACACTGATCACAATAACGTTAATTTCTTTTCTATTTTTACAACTTTTTTTGGGCCGCTTTTGCCGCCCAAAGCTTCAACTTTTTCAGCTTCTATGGTAAATCCGGCCCTGGCAATGTATACACACATATATAAGTATGTCTATATTTTATGTTTGTTTGTTACTTTCACGCTAAAACGATTGGCCGGATTTCAATAAAATTTGGTATGTATTTTTTAGTAGGATCTCACTCTTTTTATTTCGATTTTCACGCGGGATGTGAGTTCTTATGCGCTAGCGCATAATTTTTCTTGCTTTTACCGTTTTACAAGAGTTGAAACATTTAATTTGTATCGACAAGCACTACATTTCTAACTAACATACTGTGGACCGATGACCGAAATAAACGGATTTTATTTTTGAAACTTGACAGCTTCTTTGAAAATATTGTTATTTTTCATTTGAATAAACTTTTTTTTCAGAGTTACATTGTACGCAGAGTTCCTGCCAACGAAGCAAAGAGCCAAGTGCGTCGTCTTACTGGATGTAAGGATATTTTGATTACTTAATGCAAGACTAAAGCTTGGTTTACACGTGCAAGATGTAAGCTGTACTTCACAGCCCGTAAATCTAATGCTCTGCCGTCATACGGAAAAAGGACGCATCTAACATTTTTGTTGAAATTAAGTTAAGTATACCTATTGCTACTCGTACACAGTTGCGTGCGGTGGGCAGGGCCGTCTTAAACTAGGCTGAGGCCCTTGGGCACACAAGAATTTGGGGCCCTTTTGGAAAGTAAAAAAAGCGAATCATAATAAAAAAAAATCACTAAGTATGACCATTTATTATAGAAATTGTCGGTCCTTCGGGGCCCCCTGAGGATGGGGGCCCTGGGTGCAGGCCCCGTATGCATAAGGATGCTGAAGACGGTATTGGCGATCGAAACCTAAATGCCTAAATTTTAAATAATAGATAAATACGATAAACTAATACACAATAAATAAAATATACTACATAATATATAAATATATACATACACACACAAGTTACAAAACACATCACATTCATTTAAGAGGATCCATCGAGCCAATACGCCTTCAAGCGACTGCGCAGGGTAGCAACAGTCTGCGATGTCATGTTCCTTTGTTCTTGTTACAGTGCTTCTGGGCCCTCGGGGCGTGTCTTGAAGTCGCTTTAGCGTTGGTTGTGATGCCGACTTTGGGTTTCCACTGGCTCCTGGCCCTCTCGACGATACCACTTCTAATCTTCGCTCTTATATGCCCGGTAAGATATTATTAATAAGAGCTCGAATTTTTCCCGGCAAAATAAAACGCTGTCGCTATCTAGCTAGTGTAGGATTTTTTTTTATCGATGTCGAGTATTAAGTTACCTTGTAATATTCTGTATACCTTTTTTCTGTTTTTGGTTGTTATAATATGTGGTGTTCAATAAAGAGTTATTGTATTGTATTGTATTGTAAGTTAGGTAGTAAGTAAATGCTTTATTGTACAAATATAAAGAAACAGATATAATTCACACAAAAATAAAAATAACATTAATAAAAGCACCAAGGCGAACTTATCCCTATAAGAGACCTCTACCAGTTAACCTTTTGAGTAGATGAGAGGAGCATTAAACGTGGGACCGACAAAGTGTGGGTTTAAAATTCCAGATAGTGAGTATTTTTGTATAAAATCAATAATGATAATACATTTTTACATTAATTTATAATAGTTTGCGCCAGTTTAGATAATGTTAGGAAATTAATGATAATCTACTTTTAGCACTATCACAAACCAAATAAAATGTCATGTGCTGCTATGTTTACCTACATACGTGGATTTCGAAGAAGACTATATAATTTTATACAAAACTCACGTGTTTGTTTAATCAATATTTTTTTATGTGCTGGATCGTATTTTCTTCTGTTGCGCATTTTCGATATCGATAAAAAATGTTTCAAACAAGCTATTACCTAATAGATTGCGATATCGTTTTGTTTGCCGCCAAAAATCCGGACTCTTCATTATCAGCGAAAATCTTAGGAATCATGTTCATTTTGATTCCCCTTTTCACCTATTCGCCTACAATCATGCTAAACGTGGCCTTTAGGTATTGTTACCTTAGGCTCTCGTAAGGGATAATGACGTGATTTATGTATGTACCTACATTAACATCATTGCGTCCTGTAATCCCTGATATTTTTTATAATTTTATTGTAATAATAATATAGGTACTTTTTTTAACAGTGGCTGCCAGAGTCGGCGAGGTTTCATGTTGCAAGCGGCAATCCAGACAAAGCGTTAGCCACTCTAGAACAGGTGACCTATTTATTTAACCTTACAGCTGCTAAAGTTGTTAAGACGACATCTGGCCGTCGAGACTTGAAAAGTATTACCGTGCGCTCCATCTCATCACTTTGGAAAGAACACGAAAGGGACAGCTGCAGTGTGAAGCTGTTTCCACTTTCAAAACTGACCTATTTTTTTCTGTTAAAAAAAAGGACTTTGCCATGGCTCTATGTTTTCCTTCCGTTTATTTTTTACGTTTGAATATCGCATCGAGAGTTGGCTTGTTTTAAGTCTCTAGTTTTTGAAATAAATAAAATTTGAAAAAAAGTGAAACTTAATTTAAGTCGGGAACGGGAGGACTTACCACAGACCAGAACTACTATGTCCAAGATAACGAGTTAATATAACGTTCTCTCTGTTGCACTTTTGTATTGAAATGAAAGGGACTAAGGAGATCGATGGGCGTAAACAATTGCATCTCAACGTTAGGACAAGCTTACATGACAGTATGTTTGCTTATTCATGACATCGTGGAATGAGGGCGGCGCAAGGAGTTTGTAACAGAAAGTATAACGCGTCCGCACCATACGACAGACAGATGTTCACTGAACTGTGGCTGCCTTGTAAACATCCGATGCATATTAGTGCTCTGAGTTTTCTTGTACAACCTCGTTTCCTTGGACGCAGTACAGTCGTATCGAGCTTGTAGGTAATTTTGTTTGTTAGATAGCGCAGGACAACGGGCGCCCGATGCTGCTGGGCCGCCTGGTGTGCGACGACTCCGTGGGCATGGGCCAGCGCGGGCGGCTCAAGCACCTGCTGATCCCGCAGCTCAGGAACACCAGCCTGCTGCTGTGGCTCATATGGTGAGGTTAATCGATGATACATTTATATTAACCATTTCGCCGCCACGTCAAATACAAGAGACATCACCCACACGCCAGGCTTCATTATTGCGATGCCTCAAGTTGAACCTAAACTCAATCGAATGAAGGTTGCTTTTGCATTGACGTAATGGACGTATATATATAGGTCGTTGGCGTTGAACCTGCGGTGCTGATATGTGTCGTTGGCGTTGAAAAGGTTAATTCCACTTCTCACTTGTCCTTTTTCAATCGATCAGGTAGAAAAAGGATGCATACACAACACTGTTTGTGCAGGAATTTGTCTCAGCAAATGTTTCTATTGTGCATAATCCCTACTCATATGATAAATGCGAAAGTAACTGTCTGTCTGTCTGTTAGGCTTTCACGCCTAAACAATTAAACCGGTTTTAATGTAATTTGGCACAGAGATAGTTTGAGTTCTTAGGAAGAATATGGGATGGTTTTAATACAGGAAAATTGTATAGTTCCCGTGGGATAGGGATTAGTTAATACTGCGCAAACAGAGTCGCGGGCACAGCTAGTTAGTATATATGTACTTGCAGGACCCGTAAATAGAACGACATACTTAAGGGAGAGAAATGTGGGCTTCTTATCTACCAGTTATATAACATTAAGTTTAAAAAACTCACCTTTTCAAGATATTTCTATTTTTATTTTATTTTTGTCATTTCTATTTGTCTTTTTCCCTTCGCCCGCGTTCGCAACTAAGCTTTGTAACTAGTTATGAACTAGGATTTTAGATCTCAAACACATTTGTCAGATTCCTTTTCCGCCAGAATAAATTCCCTACTTTCACCTACTCTCCAGGATTATCGAATACTAGCTTCTGCCCGCGAATTCGTCTGCATAAAATTATACATTATAAACCTTCCTCTTGAACCACTCTAAAAAAAAACGCATCGAAATCCGTTGCGTACTTTTAAAGATCTAAGTAGGTATGCATAGTGACAGACAGACAGCGGGAAGCGACTTCGTTTTATACTATGTAGTGAAGATAGTTTTTTTTTACTACGAACTGACCAGTGATTGACCTCTATCTCACTTGGTGGAACGTGCAGATGAGGCCAAAGGTGTAACTCACTGGTTCACTAATAGCACTCTAGCCTTGAAGAGCCCTCTTTTTTTATGGTGTGGAAAATGCGCCTTATGCATCCGCCCGATACGGCTTTACCGGGGGTATGTGGGGCTCTCCCGCGACGGCAGGCATACCCACTAAAAACCACACGGATTCCCCATTCAGTCGTATGTGAGGTGTTACGGGAGCACTCTGTGTCACCGCGACGCCCCACGAAGCCTTGAAGAGGTTGTATCTGTCTGGTAGCGATTGTGATAACTTTTTGTTTTATAGGATGTCGTGTGCATTCTGCTACTACGGCCTGGTGTTGATGACGACGGAGCTCTTCGAGACGGAGCCCGGGGGCTCCCTGGAGGCCTGCGCAGCTGACTGCCGCCCCCTGCACACTACCGACTACATGGACCTCTTGTGGACCACGCTGGCTGAGTTCCCAGGTATTTTTTTTGTATGTTAGAGAGGCCAGACAAACTAGTGGGTCACCTGATGGTAAATGATCACCACTGTCCATAGACACCCGTAGCGCTTTACGCGATGCCATGCGTTGACGGCCCTTCTAATCTAATCGTAGCTTCCTAAGTAATGTTATGAAGGCAAATGTGACTTTGTTACGCTTACACGCGAAAGCTACTGAATTGAACGTGTTAAAATTTGGTATGAAGATAGTTTGAAATACGGGGAAGGATATAGGGGTCATAGGACAGCTTTTATCACGGAAAATCACCAACCAGACAGAGACTTCATCATAGATAACTGACACTTAAGGTGACTGGAACTTAACAGAGAGTGGTGGAAGGCTCTAAGAGTTGCAAATGCTTCGACTCGTTTCGGTCTATTTCGTATCACCTTTCTCAGGGGTGCAAGTGGTGATGATTTAATTTTGCAAGCCCCAAGTAGCAAATTACTTATAGTTCTTCCATGCTGGTCTGGGGGTATAGAAAAAACATAGAATGTACCAGTTGCTTCTCTTCCCATGCAGATGGTAAAAGCCCTTCGAGGGAATGGTCGAAAATCTTAGGGATCATGTTATAGGCGGTGAGGCTAATAACCCATCATTATTTTGATTCCCCTTTCAACCTATACGCCCGCCTTCATGCTTAACGTGGCCTATAGATCTAGTTACCTTAAGCTCTGTCTACCCCGTAAGGGATAAAGACGTGATTTGTCTAATTAATAATTCGATTCCCCGTTTTAGGAATCTTCGCGACGATATTCATCATCGAGAAGTTTGGCAGAAAGAAGACGATGGCGTTCCAATTCGTAATATTTTCCATTTGCGTTTGCATGTTGGTGTACAACGAGAAGTGAGTACCATTTTTTTTAAAAGTCATTAATAGATCTAGAACATTTACCCGACATTTTAGGGTAAAGGCACCAGGCGCGTATTGCACCAACATTACATTGCAAGCTCGACCAGAATCTACGCCGGTCGGCTTCATATTCCTAGCATTTCGAATTGTCAGATGTCGCCGACATATGTCAAGTTAGTGAAATAGGGCCTAGATCCTAGAAGTTAGCCCGGAACCTATGGTTCAAGTTTCAAGGAAAGATTTTTCAATGTGTTCTTTAGACCGACCGCTTAAATGAGTCATCCCCCGTGCGGTGCGGGGACGCAGGGTGGGGCGACCGCGGGGGCCTCTCTGCGCGGGGGCAGGCGCACTCCCCGCCCGCACCGAGAGAGCTCCCCGCCGTCCCACCCCGCGCCCCGCAGCCGCGCGGGCGAGGACTCACGGTAGGTCTACAATAAAATTGACACTGTTGTTTATAAATATGAATTTATGTTTGTCTTTCAGCCGTGTTTTCTTGACCTGCATTTTATTTCTGGCGCGCGGTATCATTGCTGGATTGTTCCAAGCTGCATATGTTTATACTCCTGAGGTAATTATACTTATTTATAACTAGCGACCCGCCCCAGCTTCACACGGGTTATTAAACTAAACGTATTAATCTTCCTCTTAAATCATTGTATCCATTTGTGAAAATCGTATTAAAACCTGTTACGCGTAGTACAGAAATTTTCATTTTATACTATGCGGTGACGAACATAATCTAGTTTTAGTCGAATGTGCGTAGAAGTACCATTGAAAGAAAAATAATTGGCTAACTTAGTCTGAAATTATCTGAAAATGGTGTCATGTGAAAATGTCCGTAAGAAACGATAAATTAAATTATTTTCCGGTTTTTCCCTTCAACCGGTCTCCGTAACAGTCTTTAATACACACATACTTACATAAATAACGTCTTTATCCCTTACGGGGTAGACCTAAAGACCACGGTTAGCATGATTGTTGGCGTATGGATGGAAAGGGGAATCAAACAGTAATGGGTTGCTAGCCACATCACCTATAACATGATCCCTAAGATTTTCGCCACGCAAACATGGTCTTTAGGTGTTGTTACCTTAGACTCTGTCTACCCCGTAAGGGATAGTGACGTGATTTATGTATGTATGTATGTATGTATGTGTATGTGTTTATGGTTGTTGTCTAGGTGTATCCTACGGCTCTGAGGTCGACGGCGGTCGGCGCGTGCAGCGGCGTCGCGAGACTCGGCGCTATGATCACGCCTTACGTTGCTCAGGTACAGTGAAAACAATCGCGTAACTGTGGAACCTTTTCACTGTAAATGTCTTATTAACTTACCATACACCTGCCAAAGAATTTATTGCGGAATTATACGAGAAATGGTTCCACGGAGGTACGTGAGTCGGTTTCTTCGACCGTACATTCTTCTACTATACTGTACTTCCTTAATGTTTGGTTACTTTGACACAACGGAGGGTACCTAACAAAAACCTTAAAATGTGGGTAGTTGCTACAAACCAATCATATGGCAATGTACCATCTGAATACTTACAATAAAACCTGGACCGAGTTAAGCCCAAAAGCTAAAGTTACCCTCTAAGGCCGAAGTAACCCAAAAGACGTTAAAAAACTGTCTTGCAAGCGTAGATATGCTATTTTTTGATCTAAATGTATGGAGAGAAAAATCGTAACACGTAAGATCACGATTATCTAAATACTGGTAAGCATTCGGCTTGAAGCATTTAGAAACTTCGATAATGAGTGTTCAGATATGAACATTAACCAGCGCCCAGAAAACCGTTACCTCACAAAACCCGATGTCCTACCAACTATCCGTCTGGTGCCTGTATCACACCTCACATACAGGTGTCCTCCACACCTGAGGTAGGTTAGGGATGTAGGAATAGGAACAGTAGGATGGTTTCATTTTCTCATCTATTCATACGGGTACAGTTTGCCGGTGCTTTGGTCTTGCCCAGGCTCTCATGGCCTGGAATTTGTTACTACATTTAAATTAGTCGGCAATAGTGACGTATCGAACAGTGATAAAATGACGTCACCAGGGCTAGCTACTCGCTCATTGTATTAGTTCAGTCATTCAATGACTAGATGGCGTTATGTTTGCTAATGTTTAGCCACCGTTCATGAATTCCGTTTATTTTGCAGGTTTTACTAAAGAACTCGATAGTGGTAGCGACGGGTGTGTACGCGTCAGCTGCCTTGCTGGCCGCAGTGGCGTGTCTGCTGCTCCCCATAGAAACCAAGGGTCGGGAGATGAGGGAGAATATCACTGGCACTAGCTAGGTATACGGGCACTTCATTCATCACGTGAGGGGGGTCTCTCGGAAGAACACGAAACTATCACGGCGCGGGGCGAGGGTTAAACTTGACTTGGTTTTGGTGGGGGGGGCGGTAGCTCCAACAAAGTGTCACCAGAGGCGGGTTAGGGTATAGAAAATGCCCCCAACCCAGCTGTGTACGAGTAGAACCAAAAATGTTTTTTTAGATAAGAGGTTTTCTCGCCACCACGTAGTTCTTGTCTCTTCTAACGTAGTAAGGTTTAGGGTCTGCAAAGCGCAATGAGGGCTACCGCGTATGAATTCGCCGCTAGGGGCGCTAGTGTAGCCTGAGATATACAGAAACGTCTACGTAGTAAAAATTGCACGGATTATTTGTTTTAAAGATTTCTTTGATAAAAAAAGGTGCCAAAGGGTAATTCAGAAGATAAATGGAACTGTGCAACACTGAGGATAGAAAAAAAAATTAAGTATTAAAGATAAAAGAAAACGGCTAAAGTGATATATCTTACTCTACAGTGGCGCCAACTAGTGAGCACAAAAAATAAATACGATAGCCCTCATGTTCGTTTTAGCGACACCACCTCAGGGATAAATGGGAAGTTGCTTTTTACGAAAAAGAAACTAAAAATAACTTGAAGTCTTACAACTTCTATGGTGAAATAAAGTTTTTCTTATTCTTACTATTTAATCAAATATGGCTGAAATCACGTAGTTAAGTAAATTTGTTTACGCTTCTGACTATTATCAGTTGAAAATGGTTACTGATCATTTTAAACAATAATTAATTTTAATTTTGACGAATCTCTGTTACGGCATTTTTTATTGTAAGATATTTTACTTAATTTCAGTTTTTGATCTTTTTATAAATCACTGCATTTATAATTGAGCACAAGAAACGAATTACCAAGGGCCTCTGTTAAGTTCCTGATATCTTAAGTGTCAGTTATCTATGATTCCGTCTCTATTTATTACTAAGAAACAGACAGAGACATCATAGACAACTGACACTTAAAATATCAGGGTGTTAACTGAGAGTGATGAAACAGGCCCTAAATATTTTTAACTACTAATAAATTATTCATTGTTTCTACATAAATCGAATTGTTTATACTTTGCTACGCGTTTTATAATATTTATGCATATCTATGTACTATCGGATATATTGATTCCTGACACACTGTGGAACTTTTTCACAATAAATGTGTTAGTGACGTTACAATGAATTAGCATGAAAAATCACTGACGTATAGTGTGAGAAAGTTCTACTGTGGGCCAGGAATCAGTTTATGAGCGTTTCCCAAAACAAATTCCACATGAACATTTTTTCCAGAATTCAAATATTTTGGATGTTTCTTACTCAGAATCGTTTACCTATCGATTCTCGTACAAGAAAAAATGTGTTTTGTGTGAAAAAAAAATGTGTAATGATTTTACTATGAAAATTTCTTTCCTGATCGTCACGGTATTACACATAGGTACCATATAATAAAAAGTGACATATTTTTTCTTGTATAAGGATCGATTGGGTGTTTACCCGTGGTGTGGGCGTTTGATTATGAGTAAGAAAAACGCATAATAGGTAAATTCATGTCGACTTTTTTTAGAAAACGCCCTTATTCGATTCTACTGATTGACATAATTTAACTAACTTTTTTGTCATGCAATAGTTATGCACTTCAGGGACCATATGTACATTATATGCACACTAGTCTAATAAGCACTCAAATCTGAAGACTGTTTTTTGTAATCCCTTTTTTAATGTTTGTATGATTAATAGCTATTGCTATACATTTTAACTCGTATGTACTTATAAAGACGGCGAGCGACCGTTATGCCGACGGAACAAAAGTAATTAGTAGTGATGGCCCGACTACCGACTTTGTCGACTACCAGACTATCCGACTAGTCCGTTCAAAAAAGGCCGAATAGTCTCCGACTAGTCGGCATTGCCGATCATTCTCGTTGCTCGTCAACTCACTTTGTTTATCAGCCGTTCGGATTAAATTGTTCGCCTTCGGCTAATTGACAGCACACGCACACACTTGTGGGTCTAATGTATGTACATTTTGCTTCATTTGATTTCAACTTACCGTGATATTGTAAAATTTCTAAGTAATTATTTAACTTGCTTACAATTATTGATTTAGAAGATATTTAATTTAGTAATCGTGTTTTATGCGCCCTTTTTTATAAATTAAAAAACAACCGACTAGTCGTCGACTACAAATAATGTCGGTTTTCACGACTAGTCTGCAAGTAGTCGACCCATCTATAGGAATTAGTACGATTATGAATTAGACCATCGATAAGCTTGGCTCGCGTAAGTTGTGATTGTGAACGGTTACATTCTGGTTTACAAATTTTCATGTGCATTATCAAATTTTCTCAATACTCATAATTAAAAATGCAACACTTAGGTCTAACTGTCAGTATTATTTTATTATTATACATCTTAAGTCTGGTTGTGATATTTTGAGAAATAAGTACTTAAAAGGTGCTAATTGCGATGTATTTTACTTATTATAAGAAATATAATTGTTTTCGAGTCTTACGTCACTGTATCTAGACAACGGCAGCCTGTCCAGCCACGTTCAATGTAAAAGAAACTGGCGACGCAGCAGCCGTGTATATAGTTACATTAGTGAAACTACTTTATACGGCAAGCTACTCTAAGCCCGCGCTAGTCGTTTACTCCCTTGAGCTTGTAAATTAAAAAAAAGCGTGGCGTTAAAAAGGTAAGAGCAACATAGCGCACCGAATCAGACATGTCTACGATCATGACGTCTTACAATTCTGCTATTTTTTGACGACCGCCTAGTGGTCAGAAATCCCGACTATGAACCTTAGTAGATATTTGTGTAAAAATACGAATGTGTGTTCTCGAGTCTTGAATATTTAAAATGTATTTAAGTAGATATGTATTTATATTTATCTATATAGGTATGTTTATCCGTTGTCTAGTACCTATATTACAAGCTTTGCTTGGTTTAGGACTAGGTCAATTGGTGTGAAATTGTCCCAAGATATTTAATTATTTATTTGTGGACTGAAAAGCAATTCAATATTAGTTTCAATATACGTAAACGTTTTGCAATTAAATGTTTGTTGGATGGAGTCTGGTGGGTTGATGAAGATAATATAAAGACTGCACCCATAACCAGGAATAAATAAAAACCATTCCAACGCCGTTTCAAAAACGGCACTGTAAGTATGTGAATGGAAGTAGGGCACTGTTTTGTATAGCTGTCGTTGAAGGGATATATATCCGCTATTGTCATTCGATAGTAGTGGGTATAAATTAAATTAACCGCCATCAATTTTTGACGTGAAATTGTTAGACAGCAACAATTCGCATTTTCAGCTTCCATCAGATTTATTTTTTACTGTCGTACTCTAAGTGCCCTAGAAAGCCCTGCATGCAGTAACCTTGCAAGGGGGTCCTTTTAGTTTTGAGTCAAAATTTGCTGCGCACTTACGAATCATAATATTATTGCACTTATTTTTTAATAATATTTTTCTAGCATTAGTCTTTTCGGTTATATCTAATTATGAATTATGATTGATCATCGTGACCAAATGTTATTTATTCAAATCTTTATACAAATGAAGTATTGTTAAGTTTACACGAAATGCTGTTTAATAAAATGCACTAAGATACTATGACTGTTTTGTTCCTTAAATAATCTTATCAGTTTTACTAGGTTAAAATAAAACTATTCAATATGGACTTATAAGATTATAATTATTCATTTTAACATTTATAATATTTAATACTCACTCAATAACTTCATTTTGAAAGTTTTTCTAGTTCTACGTGTTCTGTCTCATTCATAAAATTAACAAAACCCTTCAATCACAGTACAAATCACACGGCTGGAATATTGTTAATTACTATGCAGAAACCCATGATTCAGTCAATTTCTTTAAAAACTAAACATAACTCAAACATTCAGTCGCACTATGGCGTAAGTGTATTAAACAAAATAAAAATTAGTCTGTATCTGATCATAATGTAATAGGCTTATGAGTACTGAATTACAATAAATAGAAATACTGGCTATGTTCTACGTAACTTAACAGGCGAATATACAAATACAAATAACACATATTATGTCATAATAATATGTTAGCCTTACATTCATTTACCAAACTAGTTACCGCATAATACCTACACATAGGAATTCAGAGTGAACAAAAATAATCAACATCGTTATTTATCTTTAATTGATGTGATTCATAATATTATTACAATTAACATTAGGTACATTAAAAATTAGGCATTCTTATATTCCTTAATGTTTCATTAGTCTTAATGGGCCAATACAGATATGAACCACTAACCAAGCTGCTGCGCTGCAGCAGAAATGATATTGAAGAATCAAGTTAACTTCTAAAATATTATGAGATCAATAGCAATTTATAAATAAAAAAAATAGAACTGAATTTGCTTTTCTTCGGTGGCAATATTTTACAAAGCCTTCCATATTCCTACACCTATTTGCGAATTATTACAATTCGGTGGGATTTTTGATACCTGCAAATCTTATAATCAATACAATATAACTTCTCAAACACAATTCCACCGAAAGTGTGAAGTACTTAACTTAATTTAATCAAAAGACAATTGGCTGACATTAAAAATTAGTGCCCAACCACACCCTAAATTGGGAAACTTATAACACTCATGCAATTCCTATATTGTGATGATTTATATTGCCGTCCAGAAAAACAAGATTGTCACATTTACTGTTGATCAGCTAGATAAGATAATTCTTGCCTAATTAATTATACAAGAGATTGAGAAGTTTCTAGCGTACATGCACAATCATTTGTGATGTTGTATTTATTATGCTTTGTTGTAAACATTAGATGGTCATGATTATAATGCTTCACTGAGATAAAATTCTGCTTTATTTGGTAATTGATGTTTTCAAATAAACAATAATTTTACATCAAAATGCTGAATACCTAAGTTAAACAATTATTTCGTACAAAAGAAATTTTAAATGTCTTGTTAATAAATTTATTATACATATACATACAGTCTACTTAGTAATGAAAATCTGGGTTACACTAGTAAACTAACAGAAAAGGAGCTTCAGTATTGACATACCTAGTTTTACACAACACACTTAAATTAACTTGACGCAAAAAACACCAAAATGTTTTACTTTAGTAATGTTTTCATGGAATATATTTATTTTGTAATCAATTAACAAAAGATTCTAAAGCTGCATTAAAACATTTATAAATAAACTTTACTCCAGTCTCTATTTTAAAATCAAAAAGTTAATCTACATCTACTGTGCAGTTCAATATCTAATTTATACTAAGAGAATTCTTACTTAAAATTACTTTTGTACTAAACCATTTTGTTTCAGATGCTCAATCGTCATCTAATTCTATGACAATTGGTTCAACATTATCTGTTGCTTTAGTATACTCATCTTTCAACTGAGATAATAATGTACACTTTGGTATTTTAAGTTCATCGGCTTCATCTACAAGGTTCTTTAGTTTTTGAAGTCGCCCAATATCAGGTGCCGTTGGAAGCAAAATATTTTTTGTTTCAGTCATCCATTTGTCAAAGCTGTTCACTCTGAAATCAATGGTCTGGAGCATAATGTGAAGTTCATCCATATCATAACGGTAATTGAGTGTTTTCTTTCCTAAAGCACATTGGCAAGCCTCTTCTGCATGTAGAAGGCAAGCCATAAATTTGCATTCAGAGCAGTACACGGAAGACAAGAAACAAGTGGTTTTGCACACTTCACATAGACGCTCATCATCACCAAGAAGTTCAAATGCAGTTCTGCAGACATTCTTTAGCCCTTTGTTTGCTATCAATGCTCTTAAGTTTCCTTCATCCCGAGTTGCTTGGACTAACTCTTTTTGTGTTTCCAATGCAGTCTCTAGGTCCAACCTATCACCTTCCAAAGCCATTTTGCAAATCAATTCATCATGTGAAAAGACACAGAACCTCTTCAAGTTTTTATAATGTGCAATACAATCTCTACCAACCTTGAGCCAGTCTGGTGGTGCAAAGTTTACAGCTTCAGCAAAATTGTAGCCTTGATTAAAGCCAGCATGATAGGCTCTTGGAAATGTGACCACAAACTCGCCTGCTTGTTGATCAGTTCTGTAGATTGGTACCCCAGCAGCCATCAGTATGTTTGGATTCATTATGGTGACTAATTGATGGAGCAAGTCTGGCTGAGATTTGAAAAGATCAGGTGCTGCAGCTTTCATAGCTTTTTCTAGCAACTCTGCACCACTTCCAGGTACACCATACCAGGTCTTAGCTTCTCCCCAATGCAAATAATTGATGGAGTAACTCCAGTGGTCTTCATTGTGCCAGCAAAATGCTGAAAAACACATGCCTACATACATCCATGGCACAGTCATCCCAGATATATCAGCATTGATAAATCTTAGCACAGAGCCATTTAATACAGGTAGGTTGTTTAAATTCCAACCTGAGTCAACATATTCCTGATCACCTGGATATAGATTCAAAGAAGACTTTGTAGGGAAACCTGAACCATGGTCCATTGAGTGCAAGTCTGCACCATATTCCACTGTCACATCTTCTTCAACAGATGAAATAATTCTCCAAAATTCTTTCTCTGCTACTGTGGTAGGCACAAGATGTCCTGACATTCCAAAGTAATCAGATTTGAACTTGTCAGCCATCTCTCCAAATTGTTGTAAGGTGTATTCCCTCTCTGCTTGTGCAAAACCAAATGCTTCAGCAGGTTTGTGCACCTCCTCTGCTATACAACAGGGACAACGCCAATCTCCCTCTGGCACAGAATTGAGAGGGGGCTTCAAGCAAAATGTATGATAGGTGTCTGAACAGCCATTACAAATCAAAAGCAAGTCTTCCATATTGTCTTTTTGGCAAATAGCACATGTATAAATAGCTAAAGGATCCATTTCATACCTAGGCCTCTTCCTTGACTTGGTTATGTCAAACTCTTCATCATTGAGTCCTGGCATTTTAGGACCTGGGCCATAGCAAGCAAGTCTTCGGAGTTCTCTGTTACATTTCACTTCTTCTGTTTCAGCGGGTTTTGGTTTGGACAACTCCACATCTGATTTTATGTCAGATCCTGTCTTCATCTTTTTAATACTGGTGTGAGGCTTCTCATCTTGCATATCACTATCACCTTCCTGTTTTTTAATGAACTCTAGTGGTACTTCCCGAAATGTTGCTGGTTTGTTAGTCTCATTTTCCTCTTTTGTTTCGGTTTTTTTAACTGTCTTTAAAATATCAGCTTTACTCTTTTCGAAAATCTCGTAAGGTTGAAGAATTTTTTCGTAATTATTTCTAAGGAAATTCATCGTATGAGCGTTCTGACTGTAGCCCATGGAATGAGCTATTTTACGCCATTTTTTTGGAGTATTACAGTTTTCAAATCCGCCTTCTTCATCTACCCAGAATTTTAAACAGTACAAATCCAATGTTTTGTTCTCGATCATCGGAATTTTCAAAGGCGATCCTTGAAGATCCCAAAACTTCAGAATTTTTTCGAGAAACAAAAGTTTCAATCGGGTAATGGCTTCCAACTCGTTAACTTTCTGAATCCGTGGAACAAATTTTAATTTATCTACGTCTAACGAAAATGGTGGTTGCCAGCGCGCAGGAGGCTTAATTTTGCATATGCCAGTCTTTTCAGCCACAGGTCGGATCTTAGCAATGTAGCCGAGGGGATCCATAAATTCTTCTGCTGTAGGCTCAAATACAGGAGCCTCTGGCGGCGCAGTGAAAGTGAACTCTGCTGTTTTTTGCATAGCATTTTTCTGAATTATTTTGCTATCCATTTCTGTACACACAAACTATTATCCATGCAAACAGTTTACACGTATTTTTCACTATTTCACACGTTGCAATGCGCTCCGCATATTTCACTACACAACAAAGTCTACGTGACTTCTCGCCATGTGTAAATGGCTCCTTAAATCTTTATTATCTTGCGATAATAAAAACAAATGTCCCCAGATTTTTAGAAATCATTGATTAAATTACACGTATTTTGTTCTAATCCAAACACTCAAATAATAAACACCACACGACTCATGCACTTTAATGATGCGCTTAATTTACTTTTGAATGAAATATTGATATTGATTGATGTCGGGCAAATTTTGGTACACAAAACCCGTGTCCGTATTCTGTAACTAACGTAACGTAATGAGCATGGGCGATATGGTCATTCTTTCCTTACATTCGATACTCTTTGCTTTTTTTCTGCATAGAGTAGATACGACTGATTCTGTTTTGGAAGCCTATAATAGGGCTATGTAGCGCTTTCAGCTTGATACGATCTTAGTTTTAAAAATACTGTTAAAAGTACACATACATCATACACATGCACAAACAACGTCTATATCCATTACGGGGTAGACAAAGCCCGGGGTAACAAAACCTAAAGCCCACGTTTAGCATGATTGTAGTTGTATAGGTGGAAAAAGGAATCAAAATAGTGATGAGAACCGCATCGCTAAAGCAACTGGTACATTCTACGTTTTTCCTTTGCTCCCAGAACAGCATGAAAGCTGTTAAAAGTAATGCGCCAATAGACCTTAAAAACTGATAAAGAAATCTTATAAAATAACTTTGCAGCGCTTATATCTTCCGAAACAACGATTCGTGTGCATGTGCACAGATTACTAATAATATTAGTACATAATTATTATGCAGTTAACTATGGTGTCAACTCGAACGCGGGTCATAAACTCTTATAAATTCGAAGTTCGTTTTGTGCTTGTGCCGTTTCGCTCACACTAACGGTCATTACTTTGAGAAAAAGTGAAATGGTCCGATACGAACTTCGAATTACGGAGTAGCACCTTTGCTTGCTGTCACTGTCAGCCTGGGTCTGTCAGTTCTGTCAGGCCAATTATATTCTCCTTGATTCAGAAACCTAACCTGTTTTGTCTGGCTTAATTTAAAATAAAACAATGATTGAATGAGTGTAATTGAGGAAAGTTAAGTAATTATTGTAGATTATTATTTGTATCCAGTATAATGTTAAATACTTTTCGCAAGGCATGCATGTCCAACGTGCAACTACAGCAAATTCGGCTAGGCCACAGGGTTCGAGGTAAAGCGCCTATATTTTGCCGCACTATAAAGGAAAGATTGGACGAACTTAACTACAAAGATGAACTATACACAACTAGAATCGACATTGGTTTTCCAAGACCCAAGTAAGTCGTTTAAATGTTTATTTGTACCCAATATTTTGTTTACGTAAGGTAAGGATTTTGATGTAATGGATGGTTTGATACAGGAATCTATCATCAGAGCTTAGAGATGCGAGGCTAGAGCACATGAAAAAGGTGAAAAGTGACAAGAATCTGGAACAGCTTGCCCGCAACCACGAGCTGCAGGTTGACCTGAATGAAGTTAGGAATGAATGGCTAAACACACTTGGGCCCCATCATAAGAAGCAAGTGGCTGATCACTACGGCATTTTTGAGCATCTTTATGGTGAAGGATTCTTTGTACCATTCAAGAACTTGGACATATTTTATGATATAAAAGGACAAGCTTTACCAGTACATTGTGGAAATGTTATCAAACCCTCTGAAACACAGAACTGTCCTACTGTTAGTTACGAGTCAGATGGTAACACAATGTGGACTCTAGTGCTGTCGAGTCTGGATGGTCACTTAAATGAAAATGATAAGGAATATGTTCACTGGTTTGTTGCTAATGTACCAGGCAATCATATTGAAAAGGGTGACAACTTAGTTGAATACTTACAACCGTTTCCCTTAAAAGGCACTGGATACCATAGATATGTCTTTGTACTATACAAGCAAAATGAAAGAATTACCTATGATCTCCCACAAGGTAAGACAAATAAAATAATTAACTGCTTTTATTTTCTGCAAGCAGACCATTATGTAGACAATGCCAACCTCCATTGTCTGTATGGTCAGTCTCATTGCAATAAAATTTTTGCAAATTCTAACCCCACAGAATAGATCTGGTTATTTATATGATTATTGCTTCAATCCTAGTACTTAAATAGCTTACTGTTGAATTATTTATACATTTGCACAACTGCATTGCTATAGAAGTACACATATAAACAACTACCAGTTGCCCGCAACTTCGTCTGCGTAGAATTCGTTTATCGCTATCCCGCGGGAATCACGCAATTTTCCGGGATAAAAAGTAGCCTATGTGTTATTCCAGACTATAATCTATCTATGTTCCAAATTTCATCCAGATCGGCCCAGTACTTTTTGAGCCTATTCATTACAAACATACAAACATACAAAAATAGGTACAAATCTTTCCTCTTTATAATATTAGTATAGATTACTGGAATGGTTAAAATGGTTATTGGGGTGCGAGTCGGGTTACCTTCACATGTGGTCAAGAGCTGTGGTTCCTTTTTGGATCCGTCTGGGGGGAAGAGCAGTGCTTGATCCGGTGCACGCTGGGCAACGGCTAATGATTTCCTGGCAGTTTCTGAGGAATATCATTGACCGTTGGCTAAGAGGGGGGAGGGGGTCTTTGTCTTTGACCATTACCATACAACGTTGCCGACATTTTGTCACAAGATTTTTTAATCATATTTTTGTTACTTTGACATTGGCGAAGTTGTCGTCGCTATAACGACTTGGAACGCCACAAATAATAAGAAGAAGATGAAGAAAATGGTTATTGGAATTACCATGGTTTCATAGTCTCCCCAACTCTTCCACTACTTGCTACTTGTATGGTTTAATCCATAAGTTAATTGCTTTAAAGATCTGATTCAAATAATAATTATTATTATAAATTTTCAGTAACATCATCATCACCACTTGACAACCGTACTTTTGAAAGCCGAGCGTGGTACCAGAGGTATCAAGACAAAATCACGCCCGCAGGCCTAGCATTCTACCAAACTGATTGGGACAGCTCAGTCAAAGACTATTTCCACAACATACTTAACATGAAAGAACCAGGTTAGATCTTTTGAGTACCTACACTTTTTGATATCTTCAATGGCAAAAAAATTACTTACAATGTGTATACATATTCACTTAATGTTCATCAAACTTTGTTTCTACTGTTGTTGCGTTGTGATCAGTATAGGTTGCTAATGACCACATGAAGAACATGACCACACAATTTTCCAATAGACACTTGGATTCAAAAACAATTGAAATCATTCGTAAGACTGGTGATGCTGCGGCACTAAGAAAATAGATGCACTATACAAATTGTATGAAATATTTTCATGTTTCATATTTGACTTCCATGTGAAATTACTTAGACAATTCTCACCAAAAGCTTTATTCCAGTGTATGAATACGACTTCCCTGCACCCTACATAAGACCTCAAAAATGGTTCCCTAAAAAGGAACCATTCAATCTGTACATGGACAAATATCGGGACCCGAAGCAAATCAACAAGGAGTATTTACTGCGTAAACTTAGCGACGTGGATCCATTCCAGAAACCTCCTCCTCGATTAAGGTTCCCTAATGCACATGCATTGCCTAAGAGCATGCCTTCATGGCTCAAACTGCACGAGAAGAAGATCAGGATGAACTGGGGAAGAATCAATGATGTGTAAAGTGTAGTCATTTTTATTTGTAATAAAGTGTATCACTAGTGTATTTTGTTTTTTTCTGAATTACGCTACAGGTTTAGGTTACGCTACACGCTTGGGAAAATTATTTAACCAAAAAATCAACAACGCGAAAATATACTTTGTTTCCGCTTTAGTTTATGTCAACAAAAAATACATACATACACACATTATATCACGTCTTTATCCCTTACGGGGTAGACGGAGCCTAAGGTAACAAAAATAAAAAAATAAAATTTCTTTTTGTCTAAAGGCATTAAAGGCAGTAAATATTTGAATACTGTTGTAATGTTGTATTTGTATGGTAATAGTTCCTATTTTAAATTATTTTTCTATATTTTCATCACCGAAAAAATTCAGGTGTAAAGGGATGCAAATAAATAAAAGCCAGATTAAATTGAAATCAATTATTTAATACGAAAATAACCAGCATAATTAAAGTAAATAAAACAGGCTTTCAACTAATCTAATTAAAGATGACTGACTTTGGAATTTTCAGCTGCGTCATCCTAACCTGGATACCTCTGATGATTCTAAAACTATGCAATGAAACTAACTAGGCGAGTTCATACATTTGCCACACAATTTAGACTAGGTACTAAAAGTAGCTCAATTTTATTTTTAAATGCTTATACAAATACATTTTCTGATGTGGGCAACAATCAGAAGCACCTCCCACCAATGTTACCATACCCAAATAACAGTAGCGTCTCAGTAAAAAAAAAAATGACACGTTTTGTGGCTCAACCCTTTAATAGCCTGGGGCGTTTTATCATTATCAACCACAGTAGTGTACAGTCAGCGTCAAATAGTTCGTGACACCCAAAGTAGCCAAATAGTTCGCAACACGTCATTGTTACAGTTGAAATAAGGTCGTGTTGCTAACTTTTTGGCCGCTTTGGGTGTCACAAACTATTTGACGCCCACTGTACTTGTAGTATGATGGGTTGAAAAAACAGCAGAGCTAGCTTACTGTAGCAACGCTAGCACTTGTTGCGCTCTTGTTAAGACAACAAGAAGGGAACGCGCATATGGACAAAATCATTTTTAGACATGCTGATTATGCGAATCGATCTCTGACCCCGATTAGCAGGAATTTAGATATTGCATGTACACGTGAACTTTACATTACAGTTAGTTTAAGATTACAATGGCGTTGATGAATTTTAGTCCAGACCGACGTCATCGTCTGTTGGGGGCTGAGCTCCCGCACCGGGGGCGCCGCCGCCGAATCCTGAAAAAAAATCGAAGTCAAAGAAAGGTAGCTTAGCATTTTGCCTACATACAGTAGACATACAGGGTGTTTGGTAGCCTTTTGAACACATTATTAGGACTAAGCCTATGACATGTTAAACTTAAAGTTATCGACAACGAGAAGAATCTTTCTTTCTTCGTTTTTCGTAACTAACTAACGTATAAAATCAAAAACTACTGGCCCAATATAAAAAAAAAAACCACCATTATAATGCTACATTATCCCTGATGAACCATACCATATACTATAAGATATATATAATTCTACGCGGACGAAATCTCGGGCAAACAGCCCGTCATTTATTACAAGATTTATATTAACTTGCAACGTATGTATGTATTTTTGTCTGGGTGGAATCTTGCAACTCAATTTTGAAGCAGATTATCTTCATCTGATTGAGCTGAAATTTTGCATACTTTTGTAAGTCAGACGACAATACAATAATTTGGTAGTAGAATTCTGGTGGTATAGCCAAGACCGTCTCCGCAGGAGGGAACTCTTCAATGGTTGGTCTGAGTGACTTGAAATTTGGTATACATTATGTAGGACAGATGACAATGCAAGTACAGTCAACAAAAGGTAGAGTCAGCAAAAAAGCTTGTATCTATATTGATTTTTTTAGGTTAGGTTATAATTCTATACATACCAGCTGAGAAGAACTTGCTCTGTAGTTTCTCGATGGCTGCAGCCACCTTGGGATTGTTCTGGTACTTGACAAAGTTGGCCGGGTTGGACGACACGTCGTGGAACGCCGCCGCTACGTCTGGGTCCTGTGAAACAAAACACGTATCGGGTTATTTTCCATACAAAACTCGACGTTGCCCACCTTGGAGTGTGACTTGTAAAATATTATTTTAATTTTAAACTGAGTGTCTAAATAAGTGACATACGCTTCGAAGCGTAAAGATGTCAACATACGCTGGTATTATCCGTTAGCGTAAAATCACGTAGTTTTTCGTAGGCTCATGTCAATCAAATATTTCTATTCTCCCAGCGTAACCGATAGTGGAAAGTGACTTTGTCTTGCCAGCGATTTATTTCTCCAACGAAGTTTTCCCAGTTTTTCTCTTCATAAGAACCATCCTGATTAACATCAACTTCAAAAGTGAAGAAAGACACAGATACATGATTCTCCATTGCATCAAAGGACTGAGGATTGAAGGATTCTCGAATGGCGTCCGCGGGCCGGGAGACGAGCTGTCGGTAGGCCTCCAACAAGATGGAGCGACGACCTGATTAAAATCGCGGGATCGCGGTAGATGCGGAAAGCACAAGACCGGTATGACTGGTGAGCCTTGGGGGAGGCTAATGTGACGAATCTTATATGGGACTGATTTAAATAAATAAAAAAACATTTATTGCCAAAACATAAGCAGATAGAAGTTAAGTTGACAACAGATTCAAGACTAAAAAAGACAAAAAAAAACAAAGAGACACACTAGGCGGGCTATGTTCCGGCAACGGGTACCAGTCTCAGCGCAGTTTTGGAAAATTTCGTTTGATACCTTCATACATTGGATTGGATACCACCTTGCTAGGCTAAACTAGCAATATTGACCAAATCCCAACCATTGATTGGTTGATTAGGCCAATGTTGCCAGCTTAAACTTGTAAATAGTAACTTGTAGCTTCGAGAAACGTGCCACAGATCAAAAATGCAGCCAACATTAAGCAATAAAAAAAAATCTAACCTGTATGAGCGCCATGATCTCCGGATCGCTCAACAGAGTGGTAAGGTCCGGCATGCCGCCGCCGGCCCCCGCGCCGGGGAAACCTCCGGCCCCGGGGAACCCTCCGGCCCCGGGGAAACCTCCGGCGCCCGGGAAGCCACCCGCGCCGGGGAAGCTGGCAAAGCCTCCGCCGGGCGCCTCGGCCTGCGCCTGCGCTGCCCGAGCGCGCGCTTCTTGCGCCTTGCGAGCTCTATGGATCTTTTCTTGATGCTACAATAAAAAAAAGGGTGAAAACTACTGACCACTGTAGCACTTACATAGGCCATAGGCATGGATTAGATTAGACGGCAGTGGCGTGGCGTTTATAGAACTCGATTCCCCTCGGCTTACCTATTTTAAAGGTCTTCGCACATTACACCAACTCCACGCCAATCCGACACCAACTCAACTCACACTCTCGATGAGTAGTCAACTAGTTGATCCACCCAATGGTCACTAGTGGGCAATGCGTTGTCAACGAGTGGACAACGCGGTGTCAACGAGTGGACGAACGCAGTCAACGAACGCATAGTCGTTGCGTGGACAACGTGTGGTCGTTGCGTGGACGACGTGTGGTCATTGCGTGACAAACGTGTCGGGGTTGACCTTTAGTGTACGATGCGTAGGCCACTCGTTGTACACTACTTTATAATCATTTTTTGAAATTAAAGCTAGAACATAATATGACACAGGGCTTAAATTTCAATGTCTAGCATAGAGTCGAGTCGCCGTTGAGTTGTTTTAATGTGCGAAGACCTTAAGGCAGTTGGGCACTTTTATTGCGCAGGATTGGAGGAAAATGCCCTTCAGCTTGCCTTCTGATATACTTGACGGCACGCCACAGTTAGACGGTCACTATTACCGTGTGATACATGCATATCGCGAAATATTGATGCGTATCGCAGCGAATCCGGTTGTGTTGAAATCCACGATCCTATATTGACATACCAGTATCACGATAATATTGTACGTCTAAACTCTAACGTCTGAAATTACAACTTATATCCATTAGAATATATTAAAATGAGATGAGTGTGTATAATTTGTTTGTTCACTATATAGTAAGTAAATAAATGCTTTATTGTACAAATATAAAGAAACAGATACAAATCACAAAAAAATAAAAAAAAAACATTAATATATGCACAACGGCGAACTTATCCCTATAAGGGAACTCTACCAGTTAACCTTTGAGTAGATAAGGAGCATTTAACGAGATAAATATATACTCGTAACTCGTTGGCGTTGAAAAAGGTGATAAAAACATTGGGTAAAGAAATGGCAAGTCAAGGGCTAGTAAATGCTAACTTATATATATTTTTAACTAGCGACCCGCCCCGGCTTCGCACGGTATATTATGTACGGTTATACATATAAACCTTCCTCTTGAATCACTCAATCTATTTAAAAAAACCACATCAAAATCCGTTGCGTAGTTTTAAAGATTTAAGCATACATAGGGATATGGGGACAGAGAAAGCGACTTTGTTTTATACTATGTAGTGATTTATTTATTTAGTGGCTCTATGCCAGGAGCCAGACTGTGGTTGTACTCACTTCTTTCTCCTCTCTCTTGCGCTGCACCGTCAGCTTGTGCTGGCGCAACTTCTCGGCGTTAGGTTTCACCTCGTTCGCCCATTCGTTGGTCTGGTCGTCGTAGTCAATCTTCAGCGACTCGCAGAGATCATGCGAGGCCTCTTCGAACTTGCCAAGAAGCCTTAGAAATTGATATGGATAAGTTTATCTGGTGTGGAAAACCTTTAACATCCCTCTGACGTCAAAGACCCTCATGCCCCGCCGTCTCGCCCCTCTAGGCCGGCCGGCTTTACTTTTAGGCAGGCTAGATAAAAAGCTAAGCGACCTCAGAATATCCCGTATAAGGAGAAACGCCGAGAACTCAGTAGCTCCCAATTCACAGAAGTAACCACTCTCTTCTGTCAAACGGTAAAGGATGAGAAACGGAAAAAAACGAGAAACAAAAAAGTGACGTATTGGAATGGAAGTTTTGAGACACATTTTTTCTCGTATAAGGATCAATAGGGTAAACGATTCTGAGTAAGAAAAATCCAAAATTGTTAAATTCTGGTTTTTTTTTTTTGAAAAACACAATTGATTCTAGCATCAATTAAAACAAAAGGATAACTACTTTGCTTCACCGCGATATAGTGAGGTCAAGTCATGCAAAACAGCCACAATCCTGTTGAATTTTTATTATTCATGCTTGTTGGCAATAATCAACGTATACCAAATATACTCCATGTGGCAATGTTTCACCTCTCTGGGGCATCTTAATAGGACCACCTAGACCTCCGCAAAATAACGGTCGAATCTATGGTTTTTTTTTAAACAATCGGCCAAGAGACACAATGAGACTGGCATAGACAGGTGCACTTAAGCCTCGTAAAAATTTTAGAAAAAAAAAGCGTAAATCCTTCTGCAAAGGTGAAACAACATGGTTATGGGGGAATAGCTAACCAAACCAACCTGTATGCTCTCCCACGAAACTTGTACGCAGCCGCACTGTCGCAGTTTAGTTCTAAGGCCTTCGAGCAGTCCTTGATGCACGCGTTAGGTTTGTTCAATTTGAGATACGCCTGAAAACAAAACATTGTATCAGAAGAATCAGCAATATCTCGCGTAAAAAAACACTTGCATACTTATTTGTCAATAATTTGTCAGATATATTACCAACCCACAATCATGCTATGGCCTTTAGGTCTTGTTACCTTATACTATGTCTACCACGTAAGGGATAAAGACGTGACTTATATCTGTATGTGTGTATATTATCAACACTCAACAGTATATAAACCGCAATTACCTGTAAAAAGCCTCTAGATTAATGAAAATAATTACCTGTCCACGTTTAGCGAAGAGCAAGGCACTCTGCGGATTCAACAGAATAGCCTCTGTGTACAGTTTGACAGCTTCCTCAAGGTTCTGCTCCGAGAAGGCCCGCATGGCTTCTGACCGCTTCTCATCTGACTGGTCCCTCTCCTCATCTGTGGTTTCCTTCTCCTGGTCACCCATTACTTGAGAATCGTCAATAGGGTCCGCTTCTATGACACCTAGTAAGTAACAAGAATATTTTTTGGATTTTTTGAACGGGAATATTATTTAGTTAGATGACCGCAGTTGTATTGTATCCTATACAATACAATGACTATATTGAAATACTAGATGAAAACCCGGCTCCGCTCGGGTGAAATGTGACTCATAATACATATCTAGGTACAAAATGTAGGTAGATATTTCTGTAGTTATCGGTTCTCAAGGAATATAAAAAGCAAAGCAAGGCATAGTTTTTTTTAGCATCGTTAATTGTGATTAATAAATATAGTAAATAAAAACTGCAAAAGTTTTTACACAAATAATTTTATTTTAATTTTAAATCAACTTTCAAAATTTAAGGTTAATTTTCTGTAAACATCTCTGTTTTAAGCACTCAGTCTTTCTTTGTCCCTGGCTTTTATTTATTGTCATTGCGAATGCTATGCGAATGGGAAACTGAAGCCTACTAAATTTAAAAGGCAGTTGACTGTTAGATGGCGTTAGCTAACGCTCTAATAATAAGGCGGGTTCCGTTGCTCTAATCCAACAGTCGGGCTTAAATTTCTTAAAAGCATTACTATACAACCAACTTTTAATTTTAGAATGTGTGGTGGTAGTCTTGCTGGCGTTATAGAATTTAGGAATTCTACAGGATAGTTTAAAACATCATTATGATCGTCCTCAACCACAGCGTCAGAACTCTCGTAAATTTTAAGCATGCTGGGGATTTTCTCGACAACAACAACAATAGGTACTGAAAAATTTACATTTTAATTTTTTTACGAAAATAACCTCAACTTCAACTTTTAAGGTTGGTTGTTATGGCAATCGGCCAATCTCAGGTTTAAAGAAAAAAACACATGACACAGATGACCCGGTGAACTTCGTATCACTTACTTCTTGATATAAACGATATATGTATTTTAGAGCCGGTAACTTTATAAAGGCATCATCAGATTCATCTTTCTTATACTGTTTAGGCTTTATATGGTTGTGGAGTTCCCTGCCTATAATCATAAGGCGCGCTAAATCTTTACCCATATTTAAATCTATGTTGAAGGAGCACTATCTATCTGTCATCTTGTGCATGAATCTTGTAGCTGGCTTTTTTTGTGTATGTGAGTATGTGTGTGTGTCTATTTATATCTCCATTTATTATAAATGTGTGTTTCATGTATAATATATTATGTATTTCAGTACTTGGTATATTAATATATATTCTAAATTGCACCACCTACCTGCTCAGATCTGTTCTGTTCTCCAGTCTATTATGGTTGTCTGGTAGAGATCGCTCTGTAGCGATAAGACCGCCTATTGTTACCTTGTAATATCTAAATCTGAGTCGAATAATACGAATTAATAAGGCTAAGGAACAAAAAAATCGAGTGAAACAACTGTTGTTAAAATCGAAGTTCGTCTCAACAAATCCATCATCACTATCTGAGTTCATCTGAGGGAATATTTTCCGAATTTCATTTGCCATACCACTACGACTGTTGTCATTATCAGTCTCTCGCTGATCATCAGTGCGGTTAGAGCGTGAGGTAGCTCGTCGCACATTTGATCGACTTCGACGACCTATGTTAGGTCGTTTGCTCCTCCGTATTGTAAACAGTATCAGATAATAATGTTTTCGTGCACTAATAAAACAATGGTAACTACAATGGTGACAGAATGACAAATCAAGGTTTAGGTAAATAAAAAAGCGGTCGAATGACTAATGGATGACACATTTTTGAAAAAGTTTTCAAAGATAATTAAAAGAAGGTTTACGGCAAGACGTTTCGTTTTACACAGTCACATGAGTCACAGTTCTTTGGCGCGACGTATTGAGTGGCGAGGCGTATCTGTGCGCTGGTATGAAACGGAACGTTTAGTAACTACTCAAGATGACAACTGCGATTTGTCTGTCATGTCAGTACCATTAGAATTTAATTTAATTTAATTTAACAAAATACTGGACAATCCGAATTTTGCGGATATATGTTGTCGACTCGAAATCATTATTTTTTTATGTTTTATTATTCAGGTGAGGTTTCGATCGAGTCTACCGTACCCCGCGACGAAATTATTAATATAGATTGAACAATACAGAAACCAATATATCAGATCATTATTATGTAAACATAAGCATTTTTATTTCTCTTCAGATTGATCTTTACTAGGCAACCTAAAAAACACTGAAGAAAAGAATAGATTAAACCACATAGTGCAATTAGTAATACAGTAATAAATTACAATACACACTAACATATTAATAGATATACACAGCAATATACATACCTAACAATATATAAAAAAAACTAATCCAACTCATCCATGATATGCATACTAAATTTCAAGTTCATCCAACCACTAATAGTGGATCAAATTTGACTTGCAAAATTTTGAACACTAGTATTACGTACAGATACACTTTACGAACGTTGTTATAAGCTAAATAAAAAAGTAAAAGATCTAAGAAAAAAAGACAAAAAAAATACCTTCCATATCAAGCTCCACATCTGATTCTGGTTCAGACTCATCTTCAGATGACGGTATCTTTTCCGAGGTGTTGTTGGTTGCAGCACCACTAAAATCACTGAAATAGCACAAAACAAAATATTGTAATGAAATGCTTCCATGTTGGTCAGGGAGTAAAGGAAAACATAGAATATACCAGTTGCTTCTCTTCCCGCACAGATAGTCGAAGCCCATCAAGGGAATGGGTGAAAATCTTAAGAATCATATTATAGGCGATGCAGCTAGCAACCCATCATTATTTGGATTCCCCTTTCCACCTACACACCCACAATCATGCTAATCATGGCCTTTAGGCCTTGTTACCTTAGGCTGTCTACCCCGTAAGGGATAACAATGTGATTTGTGTATGTGCAATTAAATTACAATTACAAATATTTTATTTACGTTAAAAAGGCCAATGACTGATAAGTACTACATGTAAATATGGAATTATCAAGGCTATGGGAACAATATTTAAAAATAAACTGATAAGGCTATCTAAGCCACGTTTGTGTTTGACAATGCTGGGGCAATACTTTGTTATTGTTTATATAATGGCTTCCAAAAGGGCAAAAATTTACAGGCAATTATGAAGACTAGGGCTTCAATAGATTGGAGCGGCTGGAAATCTATTAAAATATTTCTTGCTATAAGTTTACGAGACACTTAAGTCAATATCATTATATCTTTGTCCCTTGTGCCAGCTAACAATATTACAATCTTATTAGTTAGTGGTTAAAGAGGAAAAATGTGAGGCGGAGAAAATGGTTCCTCCCCGCCGAATTGTCAAATGTAACATACAACTTCTTCAGGTTAGTTGGTTTGCACACCAAAGCAATCCTAAAAGTTAGTATTTTCATTTTTAATACCAGTTTTCTTACTGTACTTTTTATTGTTGTACTTGCAATACATCCTTCTCACGCTTATCAACTTTCAAGTCAATCCAACCACTAGAACTTAATATAAGCTAATTAATAAAAGACACTCGGTTATATTACCTATCTCCAGAGGCAGGGAAACTTTTAGCGCTGAACCCTGTTGTAGGAATCGTGCCGCCAAGCGATGTAATATAGTCTTTGAAAAACGCTACTTTGGGATGTTGAAGCAGCAGTGGTTGGTTCTTGCACAACTCCACAAACATTTTCAGCTGCCCCAACTGCTCGTCATTGAACGGACAACTCATTTTGACTCTTTTGCGTTACCGGTGAAACGACGAATTAAGATTCTGTAATGACATTAAACCACATTTATTTCACACTTGCATACGATAGAAGTAAGCTGCATGTTTTCTTTCTACGAAAATGTTAATGTTGATTGTACAAATCGAGATACTTACGTCTGTTCGCCGATATGGTGATCAATCACAATTGATGGAGAGATCTTGTTTGTAGAAAATTCCAGCGAAACAGCACAGCACAAACAAGACAAGACAAATAAAATTTACCACAGACAAGATAATGTCAACGAAGACGCTGAACTGTCAGTTAGACCTGTCAAAATCAAGCGGCGTCATTACAGCCTTGTTTCGTTTACTCTTATCTGTGATAGTAAAGCTCTAGTACACGTCCAGCACCAGCATCACCATAAAAAAATATTTGTCTAAATATTGATGCTGTGTTCCAATAGATGTCGCTATGCGTATCTAAAAAAACAAAACCAAACTTGCGTTTTTTAAAAGTTATGTGCTCATATGGCACAGATTTAACCCTTGTATTCTACGCATGTCTTTCCATCCGTTTGTCTGTGTCTACGTCCCGTTTAAACAGATTAAAGGTAATCCAAAACTACGAGGTCTGATAATAATATATTATTTATACCTAGTTCTTACAAACGAATTTGTCTACCATGGTCATAAGTGCCGAACTAATTACCCACAGAATAATTATGAATATCTACCCACCATAAATAAAACGAATACAAATAGAGTGGAATTACCTACCAAAACTTCTTAAAGAATATGTAGAAAAATACAAATGCCTGAAACTGAACCAATCTAAGTACTGAACTGACATTATAATAAGTGAACAATTTAAAAGCACTCAATTTGCAAATGACTCAAATGCCAAAGTTGAAGAGAGTGGAAAACCCTTTATGACGGAATTCTTGGAAGTTATAATCATTATGAAAACACAAATGAGAACGTGTATTTGCGAAGAAGCCGTTACTAATTAATTTAAAGAAGGAACTTAATATGATGTCGTTAATGACGTTAGCAGCTGGTAGCGATTCAAAACGAGCCAGTGTTAGATTTCAATCGACGTGTATTTGTGCGTTCGGCTCGAGGTACATTTTATGACAAAATACAGCAATATGTTACGAAAAGTGCTTTTATTTGCAACGTTGGTCCACTGTTTTGTAGGTAAGTTTGTTTGTTGTTTTTTATTACGACTAGGCTAGCTATGCTACATTTCTTTATGGATTTCATTTAGTAATTATTCCTATAATAAATACAGCACAATTGATTTTAAACAAAGGTTTTTATTGATAACTTTAAAAGTAGTATTGTATAAATATTCGAAATATTTTTATGATAGGTACGGTCAAGTGCAAAAATAAGTATTGATAGGAACTTCTCAAAAATATGTCCCACGACCTTATTACGCCGGTATAAGAGCGTATGGTACTTATTTATGAATCTTTGTCTAAATACATATAATTACACTTGACTGTAGGTAGGTACATACTTGTGCTAGTTGAACGAAGGACAGATACTTACAACCACTGTATTTTTTTAATGTAAAAAATATCGGCTTTTTTATTGTACTTGGATGAAGGATGAAGCTATAGTAAGTAACGACAACGAAGTAAGTAGGTACTGGTCGACTTTTGGATGGTTATTGAATGGGTATTTTCGAACTGAACCGGTTCAGGTTGGCATCAATGTAATACATTCGAAATTTCTCCTACAGCCACAATAAATGCCGAAACGAGTACAGAAATCAATAGCGCCACTTCAACGTCTCAAGCAACACCAGAGATAAAGGAGAGATTCTTTGGAGTGGACCAGTTGTTTAGTGCCATATTTAAAAGGCCCAATCAGAATCAAGGGTTGGGCTTTGGTGGAAATCAACTAACCGCACCCTATCCTGTTCAGGTAAGTTTGTTTGAGAATCCATAAAAAGCTACGATGTGTATTTACTGTATAAAATTTCTGGCTAGTATGATAAGTAAAGTGCTTTTTTGGCCACTGTCTGCCCGGCCACTTGCACTTTAAGCAGTACCTATAAGTTTTATTTAAATCAGTTAATTAGCTAACCACAACTGCACTTTTTCTGCTAAAAATTTAATCCCTTCACAGCAAAATCCTCAACAAGGCAACTGGCAAAATATTCAAACTCCACAGCAGATCCCAAGTATGGGCCAAGATTTTGGCCAGCAGGTGAATTTCGACCAATATCCAGCACAGAATCAAGGCAATTTAAATTCTGCAAACGGCCTCTGGAATGGACAAAACCAAAACCCTATGATGCAACAAGGCAACTGGCAAAATGTTCAAACACCACAGCAGTACCCAAATCAGGGATCGAATGTCAACCAGCAATATCCGTCACAGAATCAAGGCAATTTTAATTCGGGAACCAGTCAATGGCCTAGCCAAAACCAAAATGCACCGGCTCAACAAGATGACTGGCGGAACGTAAGAGCACCACAGCAATTCCCAAATCAACAAGATTTAAATCAGCAGTACAATTCGAACCAAAATCCATCGCTATCTCAACAGAATTTCGGACCTGGTGCAAACCAAAACTTTAATACTGGCACAATAGACGGCATTCCATCTCAAAATGGAATTCAACAAACAAGATATCCGTTGCAAAGCCAAAATACTGGCCAGAATGGATTCCAAAATCAAAATTTTCAAGGCAACGGCAGAAACTTTAATCCTGCAGCAATTTTGGGGAAGCCAGTTTCTGTGCCTCCTAGTTCGGCACCAGATAGTATCGTGTTTCCAGACGAGTGGGTATAACATTAAAAACTAGAAAATGTTCACTTCGGGTACGGTTGACTACAGTTTTGAATAGTAAAAACTATTATACGTATTTTGAACTTCAAAACTTGTTTTATTTTAATCCTTTTCATTGCAGTTCAGATACTCCTCAGCAGATACAATGTGTGCAAGATTGCCAAACTACGACTGAATACCGCCCCATATGTGGATCAAATAACATAACCTATTTTAATCTTGATAGAATTAAATGCGCTCGTAGTAACTGTGGAATTAGTGAGTAAACAAATTGCTTACCTATTTAAGTCTACTTTTATTAATTATTTCATTTTTATTGTACCTATTTATGGAACTGTGAGTTAGGTCATTATTGTTTAATCGCATTTTAACTGCTAAGTAGATGTTGGATTCCAGGTAAAGTTTAGTTCATGCCGACCGTTCGATAAAAACTGGTGATTTCTGAATCTCGTATAAGGGTAAATAGGTAGATGGGAATCCATATCAAATTGCAGGATACTTCCCATTTTAATATCAAGCAACAATTAAAAAATCTAACTCTCTCTAACTCTATCTTCCAGCAAAAAATTTGCTAACGCGTTTTGATTCAGTCCGTAACTAACAAACAATGTTTCATTTTATAGTAAGATGATAAATAATAAATACATAATTATTATTATTTTCCAGATGTTTTCCCAGATCGACCTGGACGATGTTTTTAGCCGTCTCAAAAAGTTGAAGAAAAGAAAATGAAAATAGTCAAGAATATTTATTCACCAAAATTGTTTTTAAAAATCTTATCCTAAATAAAATACGTGGGTAAAACGCTCCACTTGTCTAGGAGTTCAGAGGCACGTACGAGGTACAAAGTATCTAGAAGTAGCTTTAAACAATGTATTTTTAAATTAAATGCTCAACACTGTATGGTTTCGTGACAATCTATAATGGAATTTGGTTACCTTGTACCTACCCTCAAATCAATTATTTAAATTGAAAACAAATGCACGCGCCACAGCGATGCGCGAATTGTTTACACACTGGGATATAGATACGTAGGTACAGCTTCTAGTGTTAGTATTTGCTTTGATGCATCAAAACATCTTGAACGCGTTCGCGTAAACTTCTCAGGGGGCTACTCCAAAATTCGATTTTCGAAGTTCGTATCATCCCGTCCCCCTTACTCTCAACTTAATGACTATTAGTAAACTAAGTAGTAGAAAATAAATAAAATCTCGCTTGTTCCCCGCACGTAACTATTTTACATTACCAGAACTTTTTAAGGTAAAATAAAGCCTATTTCTAAATTAAAACAAACATGTTCGCGCCGCACCCACCGCACCTAAACTTAAATTAATCCAAATTAATCGTCCTACATTGGTTTTACCAGTGCCGGTTATGTAACTTGGTTATGTAGGTACGGAGAATAAGCTATTAAAATCAAGCCATGTATTTTTTTTGTAATTAAATTAGGTCCTACCTATAGCCGACTTTAATTTGGCATATTCTATTCTTATTCATTTCAGATGACACTCCGCGGTTTATATTGAATGATTTTAGAAGTTAATTTTGATGTAGATACCCACCCGTCTTCGCGGTCGACTGTCTATACCGTGTAAAGTTAGAATGTTACTCGGAATAAGACCCAAAAACTTAATCAAAGTGGAAGTTAGGTTCTTGTCTGAGAGCCGGTAGACATTTGAGAGCAGGTATTTAAGTCAGTGCACAAACTTGTGTATCTAAGGTTCCCTTTATGCTATCGAAAAGACCTAAAATATCTAAAATACCTAAGTAATCCGGTCACAGAATTTACATCTACGCTAATATTATAAAGAGGAAAGATTTGTTAACATCTGCCTGGAGAGAGTTATCTATTGTGACCACTCTCATACGTCCATCGATTGTTTAAAAAAATGGTCCTACTAAGATTGTGGGCGTATAGGTGGAAAGTGGAATCAAAATAGTGATGGGTTGCTAGCCTCATCGCTTATAACATGATTCCTATTATAATCGCCCATTCCCTCGATAGGCTTTTACCATCTGCGCGGGAAGAGAAGCAACTGGTACATTCTATGTTTTTTCTTTGCTCCCAGAATTATTATGGTTATGGTTAAAGTTATCTTTAAACTAACTGACACTAAATCACTGTGTTTTTGGGAATAAACGTTAATTCGTTCATCCAGCAAGATAATTGGTCAGTTCTTGGACACATTTGGCTATTTTCGTTACACACAGGACACGGCGCTTGGGGCGCTTCGCGTCCTTACCCAAATACTTATTCAAAAGTCTACCAGTAGGCCTATTAGCTAACTCGCTCGCAATCGCCATCGTGTTCATTTTGACAGTTCTTGTATGAATGTGACAGCTGGCTGATTCCGATGCCAATTGTCAGCCCATACATGAACTGTCAAAATGAACACGATGGCGATTCCGACCGAATTAGGTAATAAGCCTATAGCTCTTGGAATATTAGGAGAACGCTCCCTGAATGTGTCTGAAGTGATTTTCTTGCGCACGCCTTAAGAATACGTAACTAAATCTTAAATGTTATAACCATTATCGGTTACAGCTTTCTACATTAGACAACTTGGAGTGTCTGGGATGTAACCGTGGTTACATACGAAGCGACTTTGTTACTTGCTTCCATGGAGGAGTTAACCAAATAGAGTAGTAATGCTGGCTTTCTTATTCGGCACCATAGAAGTTATTTTGTTACTTATGTATACCGCGCTAGTTTCTCGAGATTTGCTCCTGTAACCTAAAGCCATTTTGGTTATGAGAACTGTAGTTATACATTTACGAGTCTTTTTCAAAACACATGTATCTACATAGTTTAAGGCCCTCAATTAAAACAAAAATTAATTGATTCCTTTGTGTTACGACTTTATCACCCTTGTTGCAATGTAATAAAGGAGAAACGGTCGTAACACAAAGGAATCAATTCAATTTTTGTTGTGATTAAGCCCTTAACTATGTACATTTTTTAAATGACTTACTTTTTTTTCTTTTTCATGCCACGCAATAGCTTTAAACACACTGCTTGCTGAACGCTATTGTCTTGCTTAAGTTTGGGTCAACCAATCAGAGTGCATAAACTGCATAAATTATAATAGACATCTTCACTACATACTGGTTTATTCATCTACGCTTGCGTCTTGGCAATTTCCCGTTTCGCTGTACACGTCAGTTCATGGTGTGTAGTTTATTAAAATACTTTGAGAAATACTTCGGAGCTGATTTGATTTAATAATAACGGTGCTTTCTTACTGGTTATTACATTCTTGACAGTTTGAGTTTATAGCTGATAGTGTCCTCAATATTGAGCTTTTTTTTAGTTTATGCTGTATACATACATACATCACATCTTTATCCCTTACGGGGTAGACAGAGCCTAAAGTAACAAGACCTAAATGTCACGGTTAGCGTGATTGTGGGCGTATGGATGGAAAGAGGAATCAAAATAGTGATGGGATGTTAGCCACATCGCCCATAACATGATTCCTAAGATTTTCGCCCTGCTGCTTTATGATGTAGGTATAAGTTGTAGGAACTTTGATTTAATTAACCAGTGTCTATAAGGGTTTCCTTTTTAAGTATCGCATACTTAAAGAATGCTAATGATTCTATTACCAAGCTTCCACAGTCTGTCTGTCTGTCACTGAGCTGCATATTTTGAACCATTGTAGGTAGACCAAAAACCATCAATGTTTTGAAGACTACCTACGTATTATAATTATGGTTGTTGTAATAAAAGGTATCCCGTGTGTTACGAATATGTCGTGAACCAAAACCAGAAATGTCGTTGCCCTGTAAGCTCGCATAGTGTGGCGTGTCTGGCCGCAAGTAGCTAGGTAATTAGTCTAGTCTCATGGATATATACGTAGATTTTCGTAACACACGGGACTCGGCATTTGAGATGCTTCTCAAGGGTAATACTAAGAAACGTATTTTTTTTCTGTTACTATTTTACACTATTTTGATTCCCCTCTCCACCCATGCGCCCACAATAATACTAAACGTGGTCTTTTAGGCCTTGTTACATTAGGAGGCGCTGTCTACCCCGTAAGGGATGAAGACGTGATTTTGATTGTAACAATTACACAGTGCACGGAACCTTTTGTGTTGTTTGCCCGATTTTTATTTTTAAGACTGTTTCTTCTTTACACATTGAACATGATAGATAACCTATCAAGTCGACTGTGCAAAGAGGATGACTAAAATAAAGAACTAAGGTAGTTTTTGGCTTTGATTTTTCTTTTGGGGAATTCAGTACATTTTCCTTTTAGGTCCTACAAAAACGTGAGCTTTTTGTCACCTTTGCGAGCTCCATTAGGACGAAGCTTTTACGCCTCTCTGAACCATAGGTGTACTTTCTCATAGCACTTGTTTATACAGGGTGTCACAAAAAGCATTAACTTTATTTCACAAAATTGTCGGTTTAGTCTGCGTGAACACCCCAGCATGCATACTCTAATTATAATTTGCAAGAAAGAAATTAAACTAATAATGTATATACCCATCCAGTTTGTTACTACTCCTGCTATTAATCTGCATCCACACATATATTTTTTTTTTCAATAGACTCACCAGTAAAAGGATTGCATCCTTTTAGAACCACAATCTTTACAATTTATCCTTTTTTTTAATTAGCTGAGTGAAGCTTAACTAAGCTGGGAAATACTTATGTAACCTTTTCCTCCATGCTGGTCTGAGAGTAAAGAAAAAACATAGAATTTACCAGTTGCTGCTTTTCCCGCGCAGATGGTTAAAGCCCATCGAGGGCAAAAATCAGAGGTCACGTTATAGGCGATGCGGCTAGCAACCCATCACTATTTTCATTCACCTTTCCAACTTTTCACTTTAAGGCTAGGTAGGCCAACAGATGCCGCGTTTTAGAGTTTTTAAAAACCACCTCAGACGTAGAAAATAGGGTTTAAAAATCGGAAAAAAATATATGTATTACTTAAGGATCTAGTATAGGGAAAGTCGTATTCCGTTACACGATCTAATGAACTTCGCTCGATAGAAAAAAATCCCAAAGTTACCTCTTTTCGTAAAGCATTTTCAATACTATGACTAAACTATTGACATTTTAAATTAAAAATTTGTACTAAACTAAAGCCATTAAATATTTGTAGGGAAATTCGCAGAGTTTGAATAGATAAAATGATTATCTTAATTACTATGTTTAAATACCTACAAAATGCGCTAGCGCGGAGGCTCGGCAGGCCCGATCAGTCGCGCGCTGGCGCTTACGGACGACGGACCTGTGTCAGTTTTATCCGCGACAGACATATTAATTAGGTAGTTACTAAAGATTGATCATAATAAATGCGTTACTAAAGTCAAAATAAAGTTTTATTTCTACACTGTGACGCTCAGGGGTCACGATCGCGGCGCCCGCGCGATGTATTTGACGAGTGGCCGGGCTAGCGCTAAATGCCTACTTTCGCAGGAATACCCGGCCTTAAGGCGTCATGGAATGGAATTTAGTACGAAACCGAAAGCGGCAAAACACGCGAATTAACGCTACTCAACTGTAGACTCATTCGTTTGGCACCTTAAGATGGTAATAGCAATCCGGAAGGACCTTTCACGAGGTCCTACAGCCGTCACATTAAACGGGACCCTCTCAGCGAGTGCCAGGTAATAATTTAATGAACAACGTCTAGCCGTATTGGCAGGTGACAATACAAACGCACTCAGACGTCGAGATTCACTCGAAGCACTCACAATTCCATACACCCCTTCTGACACTCCACCTTTTTGCTCAGCACCTCACTTCACCTTTTGCATAATAAAAGAAGGCCAAGTGCCTGCATTTTATTGGACATGTCTCAGAGGACGGGCTTTCTATTTATCCTTATCAAATTTGTTTAGGCGATTAAACGTTATTGATTATAGTATTTGCTTATGAATGGGAATGGGAATTATGGTGAATCAGCGCGACGGCGTTTTGTAACTGCTTTGAACAATTGATTTAAGGTGCGCCGATAAAAGGCTTGAAACATACCGCATTGCTAAATTTACTACGACTAATGGGCATTTTTTGTTTTGCATTTTTTTTTATTCCCAGACCAGCATGGAAGAAAAGGTTAGGTTAGTTTAACCAACCACCCAGGCCTTACCATGACGTCTTAATGCGATTCAATTCCGATTCAGTTCAGGTTTTAACCATACCAGCCATAGCTTTACTTTTCGGATTTTTCTGTGTTCTAATTTTCACTGACATATAGAAATTTAATTTCTAACGGTAAAACCGTAAAAGTAAACATAAAAATCAAGAAATAAAAATTCTTGATTACTATCAAGTACCTATCATTTGAAAACCTGAAACTCCTCTCAACAACTCAAAGGTTGCTGGAAGACAACCCTTAAAGGGAGATGTCCGCCTTTATGCATGTATCTCAGTTTTTGTTATTTGTATCTGTCTTATGTTTATTTTCCACAATAAAGAGTTTACTTCAGGGGCGTAGCTACCTAGGGACTAGGCGGGGCAGTGCCCCGGGGCCCTCAAGCTCAGAGGGCCCTCGAATCCTTACCAGAAAATCTCGATCGAACTATTATTATTAAAACGTAACCAGTTTAGATAGTAGTGGGGCCCCATTTTTTTATTTGCACCAGGGCCCTTGGTTACCTAGCTACGCCACTGGTTTACTTACTTACTTACTATATGAAATGTAACCGGCCGTTAGCTGACTTAAAAAAAGTAACGCATAAGAAATGGATATTTAAACAAAAACGTTAACACAACTCGTAAAGCACCCAATTGTTAACGAATTGTTGAGAATGGCAGATGCAATTAGGTATTCATTAAATAGTTATTAAGAAAATTGTCATTAGGCCCGGAACTGGCATTAATTAAACATTTTATGGGCACAATCGGTCGATAACGGGATGTTGCGACAATAAAACATACATTCTCGTAATTACTTCAAATCTTTGTAAGGCTGGAATACACGTGTAAGAAAACCAGAGTCAGTGTTGTGAAATACATTACGGGACGCGGAGCTAAAGAGTCGGAAAGTAATCAATCAAGCGCACAATGTACGAGGGCGGTTTGATAAGTCAGTGACTTTAAGTAAAAAAAAAAAACTTTTTCACAAGATTTTTTTTTATTTTTCTACATAATCTCCTTTCAACTCGATGCATTTCGTCCAACGATGTTCCAGTTTTTGTAACCCCTCCAAAAACATTTTTTGTCATACCCCGAAAAATATGCTTCAGTTTCAGCTATGACTTCCAAATAAAGCATTTACTTACTTACTTACTTACTTACTTACTTCCTCGTTTGATGAAAATCTTTTCCCACCGAGCCATTTCTTCATGTTAGGGTACAAGAAAAAATCACACGGTGCCAAATCTGGAGAATAGGGTGGGTGTGGCAGTATTTCATAACGCAATTCTACTAATTTGGCTGTTGCGACTGCCGACGAGTGTGCAGGTGCATTGTCGTGATGAAAAAGTATTTTCTTCTTTGCCAGATGTGGCCGTTTTTCAAAACTGCTGCGTGAAATTTTTCCAACAAAGCAGCATAATAAAGGCCACTTATTGTTTTACCTTTCTGTAAATAGTCGATAATGAATAACACCTTGGCTGTCCCAAAAAACAGTGGCCATTACCTTTCCTGCTGAATTAACGTTTTTGCTTTCTTAGGGGCCCGTTCGCTAGTAGAAGTCCACCGTTTTGACTGATTTTTCGTTTCTGGTGTATAATGCTGGATCCATGTTTCATCCACCGTCACGAATCGACGTAAAAATTCAGTAGGATTACGTTTAAATTTGGCTAAGCATTGCTCGGAAGTTGTTACGCGATGTCGTTTTTGATCGGCTGTGAGCAAACGCGGCACCCATCTTGCGGAAAGCTTTTTCATACTTAAAATGTTATGCAAGATATGAAAAACTCGTTCAGATGAAATGTGTACAGTCTCAGCTATCTCACGTATCTTCACTCGACGGTCATCTAAAACAATATCGTGGACTTTATTCACGATATCACCAGTAGTCACTTGAATCGGCCTTCCAGAGCGATCTGCATCATTGGTGGTGACACGTCCAGAACCAAATTCCGTAAACCACTCGTGCACCATACCATGAGACGGAGCAGATTCCACATAATATTTTTTAAGCCGGTCTTCAGTCTCTGATAGTTTTTTCACGTAAAAAGTAATGTTTAATTGGCACACGAAATTCACTTTTCTCCATAATCAATGATTTTCCAATATCATCTGACATATGTCTCGATTTCTTTTTTTATTTTCCCAATATAAAAAAATAAATAAAAACAGCGAGCTACCGAAGAGTTAAGAATTAGAAATAAAAAGGCCAAAGGCCAAAAAGGTTGTTTTTTTTACTCGAAGTCACTGACTTATCAAACCGCCATTTTTACATTCATCGTTTCAATAAATAAACTCATATACAAAATACCTCTAATATCAGGTGTGAGCTCGAAATATAACACTAAATCTTCAACTTCAACTAATTAGGTAGGTACAAAAAGTAAAGACAAAAATTATGAAAAATTTTTTTTCGAGGAAATAGGGCTAAAATCTTACGAATCATGATATAGGCGATGCGGCTAGGAAGTCTAGCAACCCACCACTAATATGATTCCCCCTTCCACCTATATGCTCACAATTATGCTAACCGTGGCCTTTAGGTCTTGTTACCATTACCCCGTAAAGCTGGGGACTGACCAACGTTACGAGGTGTAATGTACCATGTTACACAGCGAGCATTCATGCAGTCAGTACGTAGTTGTTACGGGGAAACCAGCGAGCAACTACGTACTGACAGCATGAATGCTCGCTGTGTAACATGTTACATTACACCTCGTAATGTTGATCAGTCCCCAGCTTAAGGGATATAGACGTGATATGTGTATGTGTGTAAAAATATTTACAAATAATTTTTAAACCAAAAATTCGATCCGATCTGTTGATTTCTCTTCAGCAACACCTCTAACTTAAACTCCATTCTCATTCCACCCTACGTCAGTTATTTTAGTATTTATATGCAAATATCCGTAACCGCTGACTGAGAGTGATAGCCAATAGATCGTGGAACTTAAGTGAGCTCAGTAAAGTTTTTGTCTCGGCTCCATTCGGCTAAAACTGAACTTGCTTAAACTAAAACTAAATTTCCGTAAACTAAAACGCAATTAAAACGGCGTCTCGCGTGAGGGCTAAATCCGGGGAATTAGTTGCTCGAGCCTGTTTCTATACTAACCTGTTTTGGGTTCTAAGTTAAGCTGTCGTCTAAGACAATTGGGTTGCATAGAGAGCCTCGCTTCTTAGTAGGTAGGAAACTACACAGCATTATAATTATGTATCTTGTTGTAGTGGTCTTTAGGTCTTGTTACCTTAAGCTCTGTCTACTCCGTAAGGGATAAAGACGTGGTTTATGATTGTGTTTGCTATTGTGCTTAGGTCAGGAGGAAGCCGAATTTTACACACTTTGGATTGACATGTATTGTACCTAATATGCATAGGTAATGTAGGATGGAAGGCAATGCGAGTATTGTCCGAAAAGTAATGATATGAAAAAACACACAAGGAAAATATTGTTTTTTATCTAAAACATGTTTCTTCATGTTACGCACTTTGGCAATTGGTCGACCAATCGTGATAATATTCCAACTTTGAATCCCAAAGCGACAAAGGAATATTGACTCCCTCGGAGATATCGTTGTCATACTCGTTGGTAAGGAAAATAATAATAAACACGGGTGTGTTTTTCGTTATAAAAACTACATAAAATATCATGGGACAATTGACGCAATGAAACTGGCAAAATTATTGAAGTGAAAACTTCTTTAGCGGCGTTGTGCACTTTTTTTTGGGATGGGTAAAATATTAAACTCGCGTCAGGTAAGACGGAGAGAGAGTCAAAGTACCAGGAACGCAGATCCTCTAAGAGCTTATTTTGAAAATACGAGTGAAGCTAGAGTCGCGTTCTATTGTTGAGTCGCGGAGAAAAAGTACCTACTAGGACATCACCACATTGTTAGAGGTCTGTCCACATAGAGAATGTTGGAGGTTTTGTGTTCCGAGCTTCTTTGTATGTTTTGTTCACTCGCGGAGAAAAAGTACCAGGACATTAGCATTTTGTTAGAGGTCTGGCCATTTGAATTTATTTTCGGCTGAGGCTGTTTGTCCACCGCCGCCGTCACCGGGCCGTCGCCGAGAACGAGATTATTTCGGGCCGAGTTTAATATGACGTGACGGCGATCGTTTGTCCACCGCGACCGATGGTTTAGTTCACTGAGCTCGCGTGTACGGTGCGACGGCGACGGCAGTGTGTGGACAAGTTCATACGTGTTTTGTATTGCCGGCACATCGGCCCGTCAAAATCTCGGGCGACATCAGCGGTCACGCCGATCTACTCGCAATTTCGGCGGCCGGGATGACGGCGCTCGGGTGACGGATGTGCGGTGGACACGCGGCTTAAGTAAATGTATGTACCGCTACTTCGGCGCCGTCATCTCGTTCTCGGTGACGTGACGGTGACGGCGGCGGTGGACAAACAGCCTGAAGGGCTATGCACCCTGCAAGCAACAGAAAAAAATTAAAAACAAAAATGAATTTATTTAAATTTGGAACGCCGCCCACGTTTTAATAAAGAATAATCGGGTCGTGAAGGAAGTAGCAGGACAGCAGCCTCTAGTAAGAGGTGCGTGTGTATAGTTTTCACTTCCGCCGGCACTTCCGGAGTGCTACCCGTCGTTTTTGCGAGTCTAAACTGGGCTTTAGAGTTACCTGGAAGGATTCACATGCTGCGGCACGTGCGTTTTGTGCAAGCCTGTCTGCAACAGACTTTATCCATGGACTGTTCCAGACACTGCATGGTGCAATGAACAATGTGCTGTCTCCGTCTTAGTATACTTATAGCAATGTGAAAAGAGGTCACGTCCTGAAAACAACATCTTGCACTTACCTACCTACCAATATAATTGAATATTGTATTTCTAGTGGCTTTTATCGTTATAAATGTCAATATGTACCTTGCGGCTACCACATGACTGACAGTTAGTTTCGAAATTGTATAAATATTTGCATGAAATGCCCGTGGTAATAGAGTTATAGGATATCACCAAAATTGTTTGAAATTTACGCTAAGGATATAATGTTAGGTGAAACTAATTATCCCACAACTTATATACGTAATATGGCTACATAACTTAGTAGGACTCCCTTACAAAAATAGGCTAAAAACAGATAATTATTTGTATCAGTAACACGTTACCGGATTGATAACCGAAATAGTTTTACTTTTTTTTTCAGTGTGACTGGCCAGTTCGAAAAAGGCAATTTCATAAAGATCCGTTAAATCTTTTTTGAAAAAAGAACAAAGCACAGGTAATAATCGCCCAGTCTCTGGCTCATCGCCGACTTATCCATCCGCACATACCAAAACCATTGTTACCTTTTGCAGCGGAACTCATAACGGGACGATCCAGATTTTATTGCGATTTTCTGCTGTTGTGTTATGTGTCTGGCTTTACGAATATTAAAAAGGTCCAACCACCGTATCGATGCTTTTAATTTAGGACTTTAAAATGTTAGTTTTAAAGTTTTAAATTAAGCAAATTCGAATGATTTCGAAACGTTTTTCAATGCGACTGGAGCGTGTTCTAATAAGGACTAGTGTAAATTTGTATTGCGATTTTAAACAATGAAGACAAGTTAGAAGCTTAAATACATGTTTAACAGAGTTTTGTTACTGATTTTTTCTACATACTATTTGTGTTCGTATGTATTTATACATACATACCGTCACGCCTCTTTCCCATAGGGGTATGCTGAGATTACTTTTACTCATTTAATAGTAACTTTATAGGTGTCTTAACAAGCAGCAAAAAATTATAATCCATCCCTACCCCTACCCTCATGCCCTGCAGAAATAAGTTCCATAAATAAACTATCACAATTAACTCGCCAAGTCTCCTGTCCGAGTATTATTATGCCGAGGCAATTTAATCATATTGAATAAGTCATAGAGCTGAGAACTTCGCAATCAGCTAGTTGCACACCATCGTATTTGCACCTTTATTATAGATATGCTTTTATTTTACTAGCTGTACTATCAAATGAATCAAGATTTTTTACTTCTTGATTTTCCAGCTTCCATGCTGGGCTGGAAGCAAAGAAAAAACATAGAATGTACCAGCTGCTTCTCTACCCGCGCAGATGGTAAAAGCCCATCGAGGGAAGGGGCGAAAATATTAGGAATCATGTTATAGGCGATGAGGCTAGCAACCCATCACTATTTTGATTCAATTTTCCACCTATACGCCCACAATCTCTTGCTAAATGTGGCCGGTAGGTACCTATTACCTTAGGCTCTGTCTACCCCGTAAGGGATAAAGACGTGATTTGTGTATGTGTTTATGTGTATGTATGTTTTTTTACGGTTTTACCGTTAGAAATTAAATTTCGAAACGACACTGAAAATTAGAACACATACACACTCACATCGTCACATCCATCCATCCTCACAAACATTCGCATTTATAATTATTAGTAGGAATATGAATAGGATCTGTGCCGCAATAGTACCTATTGGGAGACATCTCCACACTAGTGTTACATTTTCTCCTTTAAGTTCAGTTGTCACTTAGTGTCACGAATGTCAGCGTCCACAACTTTGTTACTTACTAAACCCGATTATGATTAGAGATGTCCGGTCTGAAATTTCGTGCTGCGCAGTAGAAACTGGTTTGGAGGGATTTTTATGAAGTTATATTTATATCACGGCGAAAGCAAGTCTATCCATGGTCTGGGGGTAAAGAAAAAACGTAGAATGTGCCAGTTGCTTCTCTTCCCGCGCAAATGGTAAAAGCCCGTCGAGGAAATAGACGATGCGGCTAGCAATCCATCACTAATTTGATTTTACTTTCCACCAATACGCCCACAAACATGCTAAACGTGGCCTATAATGTAGGTCTTGTTACCTCAGGCACTGTCTATCCCGTAAGGGATAAAGACATGATTTATTTAAGATCTCAATGACACGAATTAGACTGTCAATATTATCGTCTGTGATCCATGCATATCGCGATCTATGCCTCGAAATATTGATGCGTATGGAGGAGAGACCGGTTGTAACCTAATTTAATTTATCGTTGGTATATTCTCCAAAATTAAAATCGACAATAATAAATGAAGATTTAAATTTGATTAAACGATAAAGAGGCCACCATTCCAAATGGAGCAATAAATTACTTTGTATAATTATTTCATACATACATACACAAATCACATCTATATCCCTTACGGGGTAGACAGAGCCTAAGGTAACAAGACCGGAAGGCCACGTTTAGCATGATTGTAGGCGTATAGGTGGAAAAAGGAATCACATAGAGATGGGTTGTTAGCCGCATCGCCTATAACATGATTCCTAAGAATTTCGCCTATTCCCTCATGTGTGCGCGGGATGAGAAGCAACTGGTAAATTCTATGTTTTTCCTTTGCTCCCAGACCAGCATGGAAGTTGTGAATGTTAAAATTAACCATGAACTAATTATATTCTTAATAAATTTAGGTAGGTAAGTGGATTTGTCATACCCTTAACCAAGGGAATGGATTTTGTTGATATTGCATTCACACAATTAAAGACGATTTTGCGGTGGTAGGACCGTGTCCTTGTGCAAGGTTCGTCCGGGTCTGAAACTCCCGCTGTGTTTGAGGAAAACAACCAGTGAAATTACAGACACATGAGGTTTCCATCTTAGTCCTCTAGGCTGGCACGGCTTTTGCAATCTTCTGATGTTGCGGATTACAGGCGGTGCTTACTTACCATTAGGTGACTCGCTTGCTCGTTGGGCCCCTATCTCAAACAAAGAAAACATGAGATTTTCAAAACGTTGATCGTAAATTTTGGGTGCTCGATATAACCAAAGTAAGCTGTCACAAGCGATGTTCTGTTACAAGTTTAGAAATCTGTTTTAAGACCAATCAATGATGGAAGTTAAAAAGTGAGTTAGGAAACTTTTGTTTAAAAGTCTGTTTTCTCAGAATCGCGTTGCATATAAACATAATTTTCCACAAACTACTTTTCATTAATATTCTCTTTCAATGTCTATTACAAAAATCCCGTGGAACGAAAAATATTTCTTAATCAACGGCGTTAAAACTCATGACACGATCCAACTAATTAGGCCCGCCTGCGGTGATAAAACTGAAGCATTCCACACAAAAAGTTTGAATTTATATCACATTTAAAAAGTTACAGCCGCCAACGAAACTGGTACGACCGATCCCTAGGTAAATCAGGTAAAAGTGTTTAACAAACTCTATATTATCCAGTCCTACTATCAGGGAGCGCTGCCTATTCCTAAAAATTTACCACTTCATCGAGTGGATTTCATGAATCGTACACATTCGGGGGAGCTCGGGAGCGTTCGGGGAACCTCGGCCGTTTAAGCGGGCGGCGTTTCAGTCTTCGAAACGCTCGGCACCAGGTTCGACGCAAAAAATCACTGATGAGTTACATCGACTACATACATAGCGGGTGTAATAAACATTTAATAATCAAGTGGACACGTTCTGTAAACCAGAAAAAAGTAGACGCGTAGATTATTTACGAATGTTTCGCTGATAGTGAGTGGTGTTTCATAGTTTTTAGTGTAATTGGTTTGTGAACGTTGTTAAAGAAAACTACGGCGGGAAATATGACTGGCCGGTTAACTCTTTGCTTGGAGCGCAGCATGGTGAGGAAACTTAGCAATTAAACTTGTAAATTAAGCAGAAAAATAACAAATTATTAAATATTAATTTTACTTAAGGTACCTAATGTGAAAATTCATTGCTTGCTAGATTATACTGATCAGTTTAGGTAACAGTAAAATGTATCGTTGAAGACGAAAAGTTAAAATAAAGAATGTACCAGATAAGTAAATTACGTGAAAATGAGGGCAGTCCGTTCGCGAGGCATATGTAGGTGGTGTTTTAATTACCGAAAAAAAAGCAAACGGTAAAATTGCGAGTACCCAAGCTCAATTAATTAATACGATTTGAGTCGATGCTCATCTGAACTCCGGTTGGCGGTCGCGCCAACTTTCGGTGTCACAGCTACCTCAGGGATTGGTATAAAGGTTTGTTTTTATACGCCGGCGACGGTTATTTTTTTAATGAAAAGAAACCTTTTCGACAAACGTTTACGAGCGTACATTTTTATAAAATATGCGGGTAAAGCAGCACAATGGAGACGTATGTTCGTACCTTCATCTCTCAGAGTGTTGTTTTTGTTGGTCCCGGGGTGAACGGAGCACGGGCACATTAATGCTTGTTTTTAGGGCTCCGTCATAGCGGGGACCCTTATAATTTCCCTGCCAGCATCCGTCAGTCGTACGTTTGATGGTGTACGCGATAAGAGACGCGATGGGAAATTACAAAATAAATGACGTTCATACTTTGTCCCGACTTGGTGTTGTGTTGCATTGTTCGGTGTTCCTTTCATCACTAATGACATACCCGAGCTTTAATTAAAATTCTATACTTTTGCTTAAAGAAGATAAACAGTACCGAAATACCGTAAATAACTTTTTTTTCGTTATGACTTAGCTACAAAGCACTTTGCCAATATCGTGTACGTGGTGTGATCTTGGTTTATTGACTTCCTCATTTGCAAAGGGCTTTAATTTTCCTCAGGGACATTGACGGAAGAACATTATTATTGTGATTTTTATAACTACTGTTGCCCGAGGAGAGATTTTTTCCCAATTTTTTTAATTCTTGTTTCATATTCGCTACCTCTTCCTGATAATAACAAACGCAACAAAAAATAATTATCCTGGTTGGTGTGCAGTTATACTCAGCGGCAAAATATGTGGTCCTCATAATATCATCTTCTTCTGATGCCATCTTCTATCGAAGGTTGGCGATCATTACGGCAACTTGAACCTTCGAAAAGAAAGAAAGAAAGAAAACATTTATTCGCGATATATGTATAGTGACTGGGTTACAAAAACAAAAGGAGTGAAAAAAAAAACAAAAAAATCAGTACATACATCACGAAATGGTCCCATCTCAGCATAATGCTGGTCTTGCAGCCAGCGCTGGTCTTCCGATGGGACCATCAAGTGCTAACTAAGCACATATAAAAAAATACATACGTATATTAAAAATGTGAAACCGGCATTATAACCTTTAGCCTGGCTGCATGCACACACATCACACACCAGCTCTGAACAAAGATCGGGTGCTTACTGTACCACTGTCGTAGATTTTTAAGCCAAAATGTTCTTCTTCCTGGGCTTCGTCTACCTTGGATTTTACCCTGTAACATAAGTTGTAGCAACTCGTACTTTGAGCACCGCATGATTCGGCCCAAATACTCCAGCTTTCTCCTTTTCATGGAGAAGAGAACCTCCACCTTCTTCCGAATTCGCTGCAGCACCACCATTTCTAACTTTCATTCTTTCACTTATTTCTTTTTCCGTCTCCTAATATATATGTATTGGTAATTTTGTGTGGAGACTGTAACAAAAATTGTGCCACAGAGTATACATTTCTTAGATTCGTGTTTACATATACAAAGCCTCTTAAAATTATTCCGTAATACAGCTGGTCGTTGGGTTAGTCGGTTTGAATTATCCTCGGACAAAAGCTTAGCCCAGTAGACAACTAGTACCCACTTTAATCAGCCAAAGTTTTCTTCCATGCTGGTCTGGGAGTAAAGAAAAAACATAATATAATAATATATATAATAAATATCTTGGGACAATTGACACCAATAAAATTGACCTAGCCTCAAACTAAGCAAAGCTTGTAATATGGGCAATAGACAACGGATAAACATACTTATATAGATAAATACATACTTAAATACATATTAAAAATCCAAGACTCGAGAACAAACATTCGTATTTTTCATACAAATATCTGCCCCGACCGGGGATCGAACCCGGGAGCTCAAGCTTCATAGTCAGGTTCTCTAACCACTGGGCCATCCGGTCGTCGAATTCGTCGCCATAGAATTAACCAGTTGCTTCTTAAAAGCCCGTCGAGGGAATAGTCTTAGGAATCATGTTCCCTTTCCACCTATACGCCCATAATCATGCTAAACGTGGCCTTTAGGTTCTGTTACCTTACGCTCTGTCTACCCCGTAAGGGTTAAATACGTGATGTATGTATGTATGAAAGTTTTCTCTAGAGTGGCCCGTAACCCGAATTTTGAATTTTCTAATGCAGGTTTTTGTTTAAACATTATTGCCTTCTATTTTTACTCCAGTAAAGCTAGCGAAGCGGGAAAAAAAGTTGACATAAGCACCTTGAATATTCTTGCTGTTGGACCCTGTTTATAAATAGACATGAAGTTTAGGTTCTCGTTCGTCATACATGATAAATACCCACATGTGTGGGATAAAAGGTAAACAGCGTGTAAATCCAATACGAGCAAATATTTAAATGGTGGTTAGTACAGGACCTAAGAAGTACATTTAGATAACTTTTATTTAAAATTACAACGTAATTCCTTAATAATACAGCTGGTTGGGTTAGTCGGGTTTAATTATCCTCTCACAATAGCTTCTTAGCCCAGACAACTAGCAGCCACTTTAATCAAGCCAAAGTTTTCTTCGATGCTGGTCTGGGAGTAAAGAAATAACATAGTATGTACCAGTTGCTTCTCTGCCCGCGCAGATAGTAAAATCCCGAAATGGGCGAAAATCTTAGGAATCGTGTTGTAGGCGATGCGGCTAGCAACCCATCACTGTTTAGATTCCACTTTCCACCTTTACGCACAGTCTTGCTAAACGTGGCCTTTAGCTCTTGTTAACTTAGGCTCTGTTTACCGCGTAAGGGATATAGACGTGATTTGTGTGTGTGAACAACGTAAAAATTTGCCACATAAAGTAATTCAGCCCGCAATGTAAAGTTAATATTAATGTCAAGTAAGGTTCGTTGACAGTTACTTGTCAGCTGTTTGAATATCCTGTTTGTTATCCATTTTGTGACAACTTATCTGTATCGTTTTAAGTGTTTTTAAGGGGTGCGAGTCGGGTTACCTCCACGTGTGGTCAAGAGCTGCGGTTCCTTTTTGGATCCGTCCGGGGGGGAGAGCAGTGCTTGATCCGGTGCACCATGGGCATCGGCTAATGATTTCCTGGCAGTTTCTAAGGGATATCATTGACCGTTGGCTAAGAGCCCGACAGGGGGGAGGGGGGTCTTTGACCATTACCGTACAACGTTGCCGACATTTTGTCACAAGATTTTTTAATTATATTTTTGTTACTTTGACATTGGCGAAGTTGTCGTCACTATAACGACTTGAAACGCCACAAATAAGATGAAGAAGTAAGTGTTTTTAATTTATTTTATTTGATTTTTGTGATTGTCATAAATAAAGTTTTTTCTTTTTTTTTCTTACTTTCTGTTTGATAGTTAGGTACATCATGTTTGCGTTACATTGCTGCTCTGTAATTTTAAAAAAAATAATTACAAGCTATCAAATAAGTGTACCTAACTTAAAATAATTACGCCACTAAACCCTATGTCTGGTTTAATTCTTTGCTCGTATTGGATACCCACGCTGTAGATTAACATTGATTACACCTACAATCTATAGTATCAGGCGTACTTTGTGGAGGTCCAAGCGACTAAAGATGCCGAGTATTAATTGTACTTTTTCCTTGATTATTTCATTTTATAAAAATTGAATGTCTCAAAAAATTTAACGCGAGGCTGTTTTTCTTGACTTGACCTCACTAGGTCGCGGAGTAGCAAAGTTTAGTTTATCCGTATAGTTTGAGGCAGATTGATGTAGACGTAGAGAGAATACACACAAATCACGTCTTTATCCCTTACGGGATAGACAGAGCTTAAGGTGGCAAGACCTAGGGCACGATTGGCAATATTGTGGGCGTATAGATGTCTAAAAATGAAATCAAAATAGTAATGGGTTGCTAGCCGCATGCCTATAACATGACTCCTACGATTTTCTCCCATTTCCTCGATGGGCTTTTACCATCTGCGCGGGAAGAGAAGGAACTGGCACATTCTATGCTCTTTCTTTGCTCCCAGACCAGCATGGAAGTAGAGAGAGTAACCTCGACTCAATCTACTTGAATAACCTAACCTCTGTTAAATTACTCGAGAGCCCGGGATTCGAAACTTGCTTGAGAAGCCATGGTCAAACCGGGCTACCGGCTTTTTTCGTCACTCTCCAGTGTATGTTAATTTTATATTTACTGACTGACCTATTTCGCGTGCTCATACCTACCAAGTAACGCTACGTAGACATCACAGCCGAATGTCTTCGGGCACCTTAAAGGATGAGGATTCACTTCCGTCCCAATCCCGTATGCCTCAATTACCCCGTGACACGGCTTGACGCAGTTTACTGATCGAATTGGGTTACCTTATAAATCTTGATTTAACCGTGCATGTATTTGAATTAGGAAAAAAATGTTTGTTTTAGAATACTGGCTGTTTGGAATAGCACATTCTGACTTTACCGTACGTATTTGAATTAGAAATAAATGTTTTTTTTAGAATACTGGCTGAATGGAATAGCACATTCTGACTTTACCGTAGGTACGTATTTGAATTTAAAAAAATGTTATTTAGAATACTGGCTGAATGGAAGAGTGGGCATTCTGATTTAATCGTACGCGTGTTTGAATTAAGAAAAAAAGCACGGATTCTTATTATAGGTTGTTTAAAATAGCTGATAAATGATGAATTCTCAAAAAAATGCCACCCCCTCAATTTTTTATTATCTACGAATGTCATGCTGTTTCCATTTAGAATCACGATTACTTTCCATCCCTATAGGAGAGAAAAAATGTCCCGAAATTTTCATAATTTTAATTTTATGTTTTTCCTTTTCTTTATGCAATACGGAAAATAGTAACAAAATAGGAATAAACCTTTAGGATATTTTTTTGTCCCATTAACATTGAAAGAGTTCGTGATTCTGCGTAAGAACATCATAAAATTGATAATTTAAAAAAAGGCGGCATTTATTTTAGAAATGCTCAATTTATGAAAAAAATTAACTTGTTACCGTTATTTTTATCTAACTCAAAATCGTGACTTCATTTAAGTCAACTTAATTTTTAGAAATTTTGGAAAAAATCGCGTGTATACCTGCACACAGTGTGTGAAGTTCCCAATCCACACTGAACTTGCGTGGACATCGCAGCTCAAACCCCTTCTGGGAGAATTCCTGTGCCCAGAAGTCGGGCGTATGCTGGAGAAGCTTGGCAGAGGATGTCATACTAACAATTACTAGGGAATAGTCCTGCGGTGGATCACGATGCAAGTTGTTCTACGTAATACGAATAGGTACGTTAGTAATTACACAGAAACTGATAAGTCGCGTATTAAAGTCGAGTGATGCTCGATATGTTTCGGACTAGTTGAATGACTTTACTTAGCTATCTCCGTGATATAGTGAAATAAGACCATTTTTTAATCAATCTATGGATGTATGAGAGCGTGGATTTGAGTTATCCGTTTTTGTGTAATTATGATTGTGTCGGTAATTTCATGATGAAGGTACTAGTATTATTACTGACGCCACTTTCTGGAATGTTCTAAAGAATATCACATCAAACTATGTAGCATCATCTTCCTTACAAACAAACTAGCTCCACGCCGTCTGTATGCATATACGCAATCTTTTAAACTACGCAACAGATTTTAATACGGTCATCAATAGAAAGTGGTGAAAAATTGTGCTGAGTTTAAAATACGAGTATAATAAAATACTATTACAGCTCTCATTAATCTTGAGAACTAGTCAATTTTTTTATTAGAACTGTAGTTTTGTAGATCTAAACAGATATATACCACTTTCGAGTGATGTGCTTTGATAACCCGTGCGAAGCTAGGACGGGTCGTTAGTTCTAATCATAGTATAACCGTATTCCATTGGGTTAAAATTTCGCACTAACTCTGGATTTCCATACAGTACAAGTGGAAAAGTCTCCGTAAGTCCTTACCTATTGCAGTAACCGAGGCTATAAAATGCATGGTCACGTAGGGTCACGATCCCTATCTACAAAGGCGCGATAAAGCGGCTGAATGCGTGCTGGACTCAAGCTTTGTGGGGATTTACATTTTTTAACTGCTGTTAGTTTCCTGTTGTAATATTTTACGGTGCACCCTATAAGTATATTATTAGGTTCATACGACGGGTTGATTATGCTGTATGAAATTACTGGCCACTTTTATGAACTAACGGAAATTCAAATAATTAAAAACTAGGAATGAAGTTTTTTCTAATCAGTTTAAGTTAAAGAAGTGCATGCCACACAATTATTTTGATCAAAGCGAAATGAAACTGTTCATCATCATCATCATCATCTCAGCCATTACAAGTCCACTGCTGAACATAGGCCTCTCCTTTAGACCTCCAATAAGACCGGTTGGAAGCGGCTTGCATCCAGCGCGATCCTCCGATCTTAATGAGGTCATCGGTCCACCTTGTGGGTGGACGTCCCACGCTGCGCTTGCCGGTACGTGGTCTCCACTCGAGGACCTTTCGACCCCATCGGTCATCCGTCCTCCGTGCTATGTGCCCTGCCCACTGCCATTTCAACTTGCTAATCCGCTGGGCTATGTCGGTAACCTTGGTTCTTCTACGGATCTCCTCATTTCTGATTCGATCTCGCAGAGAGACTCCCAGCATAGCCCTCTCCATAGCTCGTTGGGCTACTTTGAGCTTGTTCATAAGTTGTTAATGAAACTGTTATGAGTCTGTAAATAAAACTTTTATATATAGGTTTATAAACACAAACACGGTATTATTATATTAAAAAAGACAACTGCCAAAATAAAGTCACACCTGTTATTAATACAAAGGCATTAGCGTCAATTTGAGAAGCTCCATAAAAAGGTAAAAAGATATTTTTATTAAAAACGTTGAAGTGGACCAAGTAAATTGAGGAGATAAATGACCTCTATTAATAAAGATCAACTTTGTTTTACTTCAAAATGAACAAAGAAAGTCTGGCTTTGTCAGCCAGTGGACATTTCTCTGCGCACAAGACTTTACAAGTGTGGTGTAATTAACACTGGCAACTTTTGTTTTTTTTTTAATATGACTTCTGTCTATTTGGCCAATGTCTCGACATTTACTCGTAAGATGTAGTTTTAAACAGGTTTTAAAACATTGTACCATTGTATTGTATCTACCTACTCTATCTATGTATACTCCCAGACGGATATTGATGCTAGTCAGTGGTTAAGAAATGTACGTATACCTTACTACATATTATAAAGAGGTAAAATTCGTGAGTTTGTGAGGTTGTAGTGAGTAATCTCGGTATCTGCTGAAAAATTTTTTTTTTTACGAATAGAAATCCACGTTATTTGTGAGTGTAAGTGTGTGTGAGCTATAACTAATTCTGAGCCATTTGTTAGTATTTTAGCTCAAAAGCATAAATTCCTTGCAGCGTTGCATTTCACCTCGAACTAAGAAAATTTCAATAGAATCTTGTTACCAATGGATTTTTTCTTGTAGCTTTTTACATTAGTATAATTAATTTGTGGTATTACATTTTTCGTGTAGTATTTTACCGTAGACGCATTCCGCCGCGATCGATGTTTGTTTGGGACTGTAATTAATTTTACGCGTAAATTGATGTTCGCATTATTAAAATTCTGTATTCATGCTAGGTGCTATCGAATTCATTCAATATTACCTTTGTGACTAATAAATAATAAATCTTATTTAATTGTCTAATACTCTGTAATTGCAGAGGTGAAATGCGACTAAAAAATTCACGATCGAGACATAGATACTCACATAATATCGATAGGGTAAACGTCTGAGTAAGAAAAACACAAAATAGTTAAATTCAGAAAAAAATGTTCATGTGGCCTTTTTTGGAAAACGCTCCTAAACCGGCGTACAGTGAAAACACAATTAACATGTGTTTGTCTAAGAAGGCAGTGGAAAGATTGTTGTTACATGATTTGGCAATGGCGTAGGCTTTGACACGGAATACCATTTTAAAACTATAAAAGAATAATCTTTTTATTTTTCCACGACCGCAAGCCCCGCAATTTCGCCTGTGTGATAATAAAAATGATGATATGCAAAAACTTAATCTACTTTCGTTTGCAGATTTACAAACATACTCGTACTGTGGTAACGGCGTGTCTATTTTTAGCGCTGTCATGTGAAGGCTTGTCTCTGTGGTATATTTATTTAATGAGTTGAGATTATCTACACGTAATCTGTGCATATAATAAAGCTGAAGAGGGTTGAAATTCTGTACTTAAACTACATGGAAGATATTTAGAAAAAAATTGGCTGGGGATACTTTGAATCGATAAACTCGTGGTTGGTTTGCATGTGTAACAGTTGTGCTCATTAAACTTTGTTAATGATCCCGTAGAGGGATCGATACGCGTCAGTGTTTGTGTGGTATAAGGGATAATTAAGTTTGTGGTATTTATTGCGTGTTTTATTGGCAGTAGTGGACAAACATAATATATTTCACACAGGCTTGGTTATCTTCAAATGAGTAGCGGAGTAGCAAGGTAAATATTTGTTGATCATTGAAATGAACACGTTCCAACAGTTTTACGAATTGTGTCCGTTTACCTGTTTGTCTGTATATTTTTGAGCGCATCACGTAAAAACTGCTTAACGGATTTTGATGCAAACTTTACTAATCTGGTGAGAAAATTACCGTCCGGGGGCTACTTTTTATCCCGGAAATTTGCATAGTTCCCGCGGAAAAGCGATAAACATGTCAATTGCTAATTCTACGCGGACGAAATCGCGGGGAGAAGCTAGTTCATTAATGAGATCTTCATTCACATCAACGTAATATTATTGTTAATTCTACTGAAGAAAGAAACAAACACACGGTGTCTATTTCAGAAGTTGATTGGACTTATTAGATAGAACACATTTGTTTAGATTTTTCATCTTAATTAATGTTTTAGAATTAAGTCACTCCTTTGACGCCATACACTTTGATCGTGGAACATTTTGTCAAACGTACAAACATAAATCACGTCTTTATCCCTTACGGGTAGACAGAGTCTTCTTTTTTTAACGGAGAGGAAGTATTTATGAATGCCGTCGTTGCCTCGGTCCGGTGTGACAGGGACGCTGTGGGATGCCACTAGGGTTTCACCACAAACTCCCCCGGTGGCCCCGGCTTTCGCCAGGACTGCGCCAAGAAGTTTAGGGCCCGTACGCTGGGTGCGTCTTCCCTAAGACTTAGACGGCAATACAGGTAATGACAGATTTAACAGAGCTTAAGGTAACAGGACTGGCTACGTTTAGCATGATTGTGGGCGTATAGGTGGAAACCGGAATCTAGATAGTGATGGGTTGCTAGCCGCATCGTCTATAACATGATTCCTAAGGCATCGCCCTAACAAATCTATTCAGATTGTCAGTTAGGAGAACTATTCGAGTTTAATTTATGTTTTGATTGCGCCGTACGAGTAGAATTCGCGCGAATCTACGATAATCGATGCCTAAGATTGTCGCAAATTAAGATTCGACAAACAATATGCAATTACTATCAAATGAATCAAGAATTTTTTGATTTTAATGTTTTTACTTTTTCGGTTTTACTGTTAGAAATTAAATTTCTAAATGTCAGTGAAAATTAGAACACATAGAAAAATCCGAAAAGTAAAGCTATGGCCGGGAACCGAACCCGGATCCTCGTCATTCCATGACGCGTGCTATACCCCTACACCACCCATAGCAGGCACCATTTTTTTAAACAATCGATGGACGTATGAGAATGGTTACCTGCTCATACAAAGCATAACGAAGAGTGACCCGTTATTTTGCTCATAACTGTATTAGACAAGGCGTGTCGCGGCATAGTGCCAGTCGTAATGTATGTTCAGTCCGTGGTCATAGTTAATTGCTTACAGGCGCCGCAGATTTCACAATTAGAGTGAAAACCGGACCGTTGTGAATTTATTTATCGTGTTACGTTGTCCGCTGCAATTTGATTAAGCCGCGACGAATGAATATTCACACAGTGTTCGAACAAACCGCCGCCACTTGAGGTAATGGGTGTATTTTGTATTATATGTAGCCACAGTACGGACAAAGTGGTTGAGAATATGGACATGCACTAAACTGAAATAGTTATTTGTGTCACAAGAGAGTAAAATGTAATTACACATAAACGGATAACTCACGCATAAAAAGTCGAGTGATGCTTGACATGTTTCGGACTATTTCTTAGTCCTTCTTCCTGGAGCGCTCGCCCGGCAGCGAAACGAACACGGACAAAGAAGGACTACGAAATAGTCCGAAACAGGTCGAGCATCGCTCGACTTTTTATACGTCAGTTATCCGTTTATGTGTAATTATGATTAAGTCTCACGGTAGTTTCATATTGAAAGAGTAAGATGTGTTTACGGTGAGGGCGGTACGAGTACATTGGTCCAGAATGTAGCGAAGGATTCTACCATAGAATCCTGAGCGTAGAAGTCACTGATGAGCTAAAAGCATGACTGTAGACTAGGTGGGTCGCAAAGCTCTCAAAGAAAACATACATACACATACACAAATCACGTCTATATCCCTTACGGGGTATACAGAGCCTGAGGTCACAAAACCTAAAGGCCACGTTTAGCGTGATTGTAGGCGTATAGGTGGGAAAAGGAATCCAAATAGTGATGGGTTGCTAGCTGCATCGCCTATAACATGATTCCGAAGAATTTCACCCATTCCCTCGATAGGCTTTTACCATCCGCGCGAGACGAGAAGCAACTGGTTAGAATGTTTTTCCTTTGCTCCCAGACCGGCATGCAAGTAAGAAAACAAAGAAAACAAAGGGATTAAAAAGGTTTCTGCAGGGCCGTCAACGCGTGAGTGTCTGGGGTTACAAATATCCATGGGGGGGGGGGGGGGGGGGTAATTGCTTACCACCAGCTCACAATGTCTGGCCGCAAAAAATGCTCAATGGGCCTCAGATCCGTGTAATGCTCATTATTTGACATGTTTTTAGTATGCTTACCTAGTTGGTTTGGTCTCGTAAAGCGAATGGATGAAAATAGACTAACTAAACAGATCTAAAGGGGGAGTGTGAATGGTTACGGGAGGGGAAGGCCTAGATGGACGTTCCGAGACCAAATAGGAGGCGTTTTGGAAAAAGGTCAGGTCAGGAGTACTCAAAACCGACGAGCACGTATGAAGATTGATGAGTGTGGATGAAGCGAAAGAAGTATGTCAGGATCGTAGCAAGTGGAACAAAGTAGTATCTGCCTACCCCTGCGGGAAAGATGCGTGACGGTATGTATGTGTGTACGTATGTATGTTTCTTTAGACTTTCTTCTTCCTATTTCTTCAGACCTGTGAATCGCGAGCACACAATGATCGTCTCTAGTTGGGGAAGGGATTGCTCTCGGGAATTCTCGGTACCGAATTTTCCCAAGAATTCCTGGTACCGATTTTATAATTCTCGGAAATTTCTGTTTATTCGGGAAACTGTTTGTTCTACGCAAATATATTGTAGGTGTTTAGTGGACTAAACGTTTAAAAAAATGTATTTTCAATTACAGTATTTTATTTCGAAGAACTGTTAGTTTTAGCCAAGATTCTTATTGTTTTTATACGAGAAGGAAAGCGAACGTATAAGTGGTTCATTAGGTAAGTGAGCAAAGATACCACATATGTGCGAGCAATTACTTAATGTTCCTTTTTTAATTATTCACGCCGTTTTATAAAACAGAGCCTGAGCGTAACTTAAAAAGCCTTGTAGTTTTAGGCACAACGTAAAATTAACTCCGTGTCTGTGTGTTCAAAATTGGATTCCTGAAGGGTTTATAAATCAGTGCCCTCGCGGTCTAGTTTTGTATTAGGCGCTGGAATAATTAAAATGTGTTTACACCTAAATACTGGGCCGTATTACCGTCCGCTGTTAATTAACACCCGGTCAAAGGGTGCATAAATTAATACACGGCGGTTTCTGTTTACCTCTAAAATTAAACTATTTTCATCATTTTAGAATGTCTGTAGCTTATATAGACCTACCGCATAAAAGAGTCCTCGCCCGCGCGGTGTGGGATGACCGCGGGGGCCGAGAGAGGTGCGGGAGTAGGCGCACTACCCGCCCGCACCTCTCTCGGTCCTCTAAGTCGTCCTACCCCGCTCCCCGCAGCCGCGCGGGCGAGGACTCATTTAAGCGGTCGTTCTATAGTTTTTAACGTTCTATGATCGAAAGGTACAGTCCGTGAGTTCTGAGAATGCGATTCAGCTTTGTCTTGCCGTCTCCCGGTCGGCCGATTCAAGTATCAAAACCATAAGAGTAAGTGAGACAGCAAGACAAACTCAAATGGCAATCTCTATATCAAGCTCATGGATTGTAAAAAGGTACAGTGACAGGTAAAAATAAGGAGTCGCGCGGATGACAGAGGGGTGTAACGATGTGAAGGGGGAAGTAGGTATGTAAATGGCGGCGTTTTGGACGCGGTCAAAAGAGATTCCGCTCTACTCTGTTATTATTTATTCTATGGTACGAGCCTTTTCAGTAAATAAACAGATAAAAATAATGTATGCTTTTACCGTATCACAATATTTTGTAGCTGTCTAACGAAATAGTTCCATAGTTACCAAGTTTGAACTAAGTTTGGTTTCGACAATCAGGAACTAACTTTTTGATTTGAATGCCGGGGAAACTTTGGAGGGGTGGGAATCCTGTGCCCAGCAGTGGGGTATAAACAAGGTCTCTTAATTTCCGTAATATTTCAGCTAGCTGGGTTAGTTAGTGTTTTTCAGGAAATTGAATTATTTCTTCCATGCTGGTCTGGGAGTAAAGAAAAAACATAGAATTTACCAGTTGCTTCTCTTCCCGCGCACATGGTAAAAGCCCGTCGACACATTGGGCAAAAATCTTAGGGATCATGTTATATAGACGATGCTGCTAGCAACCCATCACTGTTTTGATTCCAATTTTCATCCTCACGCCAACAATCATGCTAAAACGTGGTCTTTAGGTCTTAGGCTCTGTCTACCCCGTAAGGGATAAAGACGTGATTTATGTATGTATGTATGTATGAATCATAGTTGACAAATGTTTCCATTGCTCGATGTTCAAAGTAGACCGCGTCAAAGGTGGTATTAAATTTTGAATATCGAAAATTCTTGTAGATCTTCTGTCAATCTACCCTGACGACTTACTGACATTCTGCATACATTTTTAGAGATTGTATAGATTGGAGACGATGATGATACATACATACAAGCACAGGATCACAAAAGGGGTAGACAACGGTATGACGTACAAGATCTAAAGGCCACGTTTAGCACGATTGTAGGCGTACAGGTGGAAAGGGGAATCAAAATAGTGATGGGTTGCTAGCCGCATCGCCTATAACATGATTCCTACGTTTGTTACCCGTTCCCTGGGCTTTTACCAATGCGCCGGAAAAGCCTGTATATTTTACTTTTTTTCTTTGCTTCCAGACCAGCATGATGATGATGAGTACGACATTAGAGACAAATCGCTACTTTCGGAATTGGATTTTATTGGTTAATACCTCCATGGGTTTAATGTACACACAGCAAAGCTATTTGGTAAGCAGGTTAGACGTGGCGGTGCGTGCAAGGGTGCATATCTGATTATTTTGCCGTGTGTACAGTATGTATGTATGTATGTAAACTCTTTTTACAGTCAGGTGTAATAATATGTATCTATACAAAGTTTCAAAAATAAGTGCCATACGCTCTTACACCAGCGTAATAAGGTCGTGGGACATATTTTTGAGAAGTTCCTATCGATACTTTTTGCACTTGACCGTACCTAGAGTTGTATATACGTAGGTAAGGTACACATGGTGTAAGCGACATAGGAAGTCAATGTAAGCCTATACCCGATGCAGGCGCCAGTGGCCGCCAGTTCGTTAGCCACTAAAAGGATTAGCATCATTGCTCGCCAGTCTGGACACGGCCTTAGGACACAGCCCTGTTCACTTTGACAGCTTGCCAAAACATTAACCTCAAAGTTGAGCTCCGGTGGTGCAATATGCGTTGTCTTGTTATTGTTATGATTGTTGTGTGGAACAAAGAAAAGCTATACTAATAATTTCAATTGTGAAAGTATGTTCCTGTCCTGGGTATATATCCATTATGGCCCATTATACTCTTCTCCTTGTCCGAGACGATTTACATGTAGTAACGCTGATTGTACAGCGCTTCAGGTCACTATCTTTAAAGCTAAAAAAAAAAACAAAAGAACCTGTCTTTTTGACAGATGTGACAATGACATTACGCTTTGAGTGCGCGCCAAGGTCGCTTTATAATCTCTCATTAATAATAAAAATACAGCAGTTTTATTGATAGTTCACTATATTAACTATATTCAACATAATTACGGGTTTACTTTACAGTGATGTTTGGTGTTAAATCAGCGGAATTGAGGATGGTTGAGAACTTCATACATTCCTGTAGATTTTTTCGAATACCTACCTAAGGTTTGTTTGGATAATTCGTAAGGTATGTATGCGGCAATATTATTCAAATAGAATAAGTACAAGTGCCTAGAGATCACATTGAACAGGTATTGAGGTAATGTGCTTTCGTTAATAGGCGGTACGAAATTGCGTCGCAATTTACTATTTTATTATTATCTTATCACTGACTACAGAAAGGTAGGTTCAAATTCAACGTCTACGTTCTGTAGTCTATACTAATATTATAAAGAGGAAAGATTTGATTGTATCTTTGTTTGAATTGAATAGGCTCCGAAACTACTGGACCGATTTCAAAAATTCTTTTGCCGTTAGAAAGCTACATTATCACTGAGTGACATAGGCTACTTTTTACCGCGGGAAAATACCTTTTCCTACGGGAAAATTATTTTTTTACAAATGTGTGGGTATATCTCATCATCATCATCATCATCAGCCTATGTTAGTCCACGGCTGGACATAGGCCTTCCCTAATGAGCGCCATAGCGCCCTGTCTTTAGCTTGACGCATCCAGCATCTGCCTGCAGTCTTTCGCAGATCGTCATCCCACCTGGCCGGAGGGCGTCCTACACTACGTTTGCCAAGTCGCGGTCTCCACTCAAGAACACGTTTCCCCCAGCGGTTGTCGGTTCTTCGCGAGATATGGCCGGCCCACTGCCACTTCAGCTTACTAATTCTTTGAGCTATGTCGGTAACTCTGGTTCTCTGTCGGATGTATTCGTTACGAATCCTGTCCTTCAGAGAGACTCCGAGCATAGCTCTTTCCATAGCTCGCTGAGCGACTTTGAACTGGTGGACCAACCCTACCGTGAGTGTCCACGTCTCAGCTCCGTAGGTCATGGCGGGTAGGATGCACTGATAAGGAAAAAACGGGAATTATATATTCGATTCCGAGTGACGCTATCTCAGTAACTATAATAACTAGACTCTTCAAATTTGATACAAAAGTAAGTGATTACAAAACTAAGAAACTAATTTCAAGATGTTTGGAGATTCCCACGGGATAAGGAAAAATCGGGATTTATATATTCAGTTCTTACGGGAACGGGAAAAACGGGAACAGGCAGAAAGTGTAAATTTGTCACGTAGGTTTATTCAGGAGTGTAGGGGAACACTAAGAAAGGATTTTCCGAAACGCCCACAGGGACGAGAAAAAACGGGATTTTACGTTTCGAGACGAAACAGCGGAGGAAAGAGACTTAACATTTATAACGTGTGTTTCTTTAAAGGCTTTAAGTGAACTCCGAAAGCACTCCCCAAAATTTCCACGGGAACGGGAAAAACTTATTTTTTCGTTTTACATCTTAGCGCGTACGAAGTCGTGGGCAAAAGCTATTTAGGATATATTTTAGGACAGCCCTATAGGTTAGGTTAGGTTTGTTTTATAAAAATCCTGCAATATTTACAGTTTCAGAAAAATTAAGGCAGCGGGGCAATGCGGGGGCTTGCTTGCATGGTTGCTTGAGTCCTTGCTTTGCATGCTTGATTGCATACTTGCTTTCATGCATGCTTGCTTGCGAGCTTACTTGCATGCATGCTTGCTTGCACGCTTGCTTGGCATGCTTACTTGCATGCTCACTGCGTGCTTGCTTGCATGCTTGCATGTCATGCTTTCATGCATTCTCGCTGAGTGCTTGCTTACACGCTTGCTTGCATGCATGCTTGCTTTGCCTGCTTTTATGCCTGCTCGCATGCCTGCTTGCATACTTACATGCTTGCATGCTTGCTTGAAAGCTTGCAGTGTCGCTTGCTTGCTTGCTTGCATGCCTGGTTGCATACTTTCATGCTTGCATGCTTGCTTGCATGCCTGCTTGCATGCCTGCTTGCATACTTACATGCTTGCATGCTTGCTTGAAAGCTTGCAGTTTCGCTTGCTTGCTTGCTTGATTGCTTGCATGCTTGCTTTGCCTGCTTTCATGCCTGCTTGCATGCCTGCTTGCATGCCTGCTTGCATACTTACATGCTTGCATGCTTGCTTACATGCCTGCTTGCATGCCTGCTTGCATACTTACATGCTTGCATGCTTGCTTGAAAGCTTGCAGTTTCGCTTGCTTGCTTGCTTGATTGCTTGCTTCTTTGAAATGCTCATGGTTCACGCGTGCGAAGCCGCGGGCAACAGCTAGTTTACATATATGCGGTTAAAATATACAATCTGGTGCGGAAAACTTGTTTATTTTATTCGTTCCGTGACCGACGTTCTGATTTCGCGGTCGTAGATCAACTCGTGTTAATGTGAATTTAAGAAGAATTAGGAAGATACAATCAAGAATAAAGACATTCAACTCAGCCCTCATTGTGGGCACTTGGATGAAGATTCAGAAAAGATGCAATAACACAGGATGAAGACATACTGCGGAGCTGACTGCCAACCTCCACTAGTTGGAGAGGCACTATGAGAGAGAGAGAAGACATACTGGAGAAGTTAGATATGTTCCTAAGTATAACCAGTTGAACTAAAATAAGTAAATAGAATATTCAATCCTTAAAAGATGTCATCAATGCTACGGTAGTCCTAATGAATCCGGAGATACATACAGAGCACTGTTTCAGACAGTAATGTGTAACATTTTATTGATAAATAAAGAAATAAATAATCAGAACTGTAAGTGAATTTCTAGAGATCAATAAGTAAAAAATTAACTTGAACAGTAAGTAAAACAAACTCTTTACTGTGCAAAATAAACTCCTACATAATTATTATTTACCCACAGGTATGAAATAATTGAATAAATAATAAAATTAATATCAGGGCACAATACAGGTCAATAAAATTGACCTCATGCCCCAAATTTAGCAAAGCTTGTACTGAGCCACATACACATACATAATACCCTCGATTTGGGTATACACATCCATATTCTTTGGAAGTGGTTAACCTGTTCAGATTACTGGCATCTTAGCCGGGTACCTTAAAATGGGTCTACCCGGACATCAAGTCATAGTGAAACTTGTATCCGACTAAACATTTTTTTTTCAGATCTGTGCTTTCTTATGAATGTTATTTCCTTGTCTTTTACAAGAACATATACAATATTTGGGTAGTAACTTTCCGAGAGAACAGGAGGCTATATCATGGTGTCTCGTAGTTACCATTATAAAAAAGAAAATAAGATCACCATACTACTAAGAAAATTTTATCACAAGTCACCGGGAAGAGAAAAATATTTAGCATTATTGTAAGATAATAACAATTTTGATGTAAAATGATCCTGCCACAAAAAATACATTTGATATTGTTTGGTGGTGCAAAACAATTGACAAGTACATTTTGACAGGTTTTAGACAAATCCAGAGTATTTTGTTAAGGAATACATTTCTAGGCAGCAGAAAATATAACAGTGCAGTGTAGGATTGTATGGCTGGATTCTTGCAACTCAATTTTGAGCACATATCTTCAACCATTTGAGCTGAAATTTTGCATTGTTGTGTAAGACAGTAACAAGAAAGTTGATACAGTCAACAAAAAGGTTATAAGTATTAAAGAGGTAATTTTTGATAGAAACCTTAAGATGGAACACTATTGGGCATATATTTATAACATTTGAAAGCTGCATATACTTGTTCTATACATGTTGAAGGAGGTGTAGACTGATATTAAAAATAGATTAGCCAAAGTGGAATTTTGACAATGGTGTCAACTGAAAACATTAATTGCTAGTATCTTACAAAAATACTCTGCTTATTTAAATATTATTGATTTTAATGGACTTCAAGGGAACTCACTAAATATGCATATTTTTTCTATACTTCCATGCTGGTCTGGGAGCAAAGAAAATACATAGAATGTACCAGTTGCTTCTCTTCCCGCGCAGATGGTAAAAGCCCATCAGGGAATGGGCGAAAATAGGAATAATGTTATAGGCGATGCGGCTAGCAACCCATCACTATTTTGATTCCATTTTCCACCTATACAATCACAATCTCGATAAACGGGAAAGGTAGGTCTTGGTACCTTAGGCTCTGTCTACCCCGTTGGGGATAAAGACGTGAATTGTGCGTGTGTGTGATATTAATGGACCTCAAGGAAAGTCATTCGAGTAATCGATATCAGCAATATCAAAAAGGGAACAAATAAGGCCATTCAAAGACAGGCAGGCAGGAGTGGCATAGATATTCGTTTTTAAGCTGAGATTTGATTAGTTATATAAATCAGAATCGATTAAGAGCTATTACTCTGAGAATAGACAAAGAATTATGAACCAACACTTGGTTGATATACATATACAGGGTTTAGAGCTATCACACTGAGGATAGACAGTGGCCTGTTATTGATACAAGAGTTGAGCTATGACAGCAAATAGACCATGATTCAAAAGTTATCAATAATCTATTTTCGAGTGCACATGCCTTAGCCTGTCTTTTTTATTAACATTAGCAATAAGCAATTATGTTACTTACAAATTTTGGGTCCCAGTTATCCGAATAAAGAAATTTATTATTATTATTATTATTAGCGCCATCACATAGTGGATGGACAGGCATACATAAACATACCTTAGAGCGAGCACAGAGAGGCTGGACAGGTAACGTTATATATGACCCATCACTGCAGGTCCGAAAAATTATCAATCAACCATTTTTGGGTAATACAGGCCTTAGCCCATCACATAGCGATTGGACAGGTAATTTATAAAATATGACCCACAGATCAAAAGGACCAAGAAAATAACACTCAAGAATTTATTTGTAGACAAGGCTTAGAGCTACCACAAGTTGCGGGTAGACGGCCGTTTCGTACATAATTGAGCTAAATATAGTTGCGCATGACACATTGTCCAGGCCCTCCCGTACTGAAGGGAGGCCTGTGCACCACTGTTGAACATAATTATTCATCCCGGAGAAGTGGAGATGGAAGAGCTATGATTTAGTTAAGGATAGGACACAAAAAATAATCATTTAACAATTGCTTCATATAATAAAATATTAATATAATACATTACATACTGGTCCATTTCTGTTACAGCGTCTGCTAACAATTGAACGAAGGCTTCGATTGAACGTCCTTTCATGTGATCCTAATTAACCCAATCGTTTCCCCAGAAATATTATTTCATTATTGGAGAACATAGAACATATATAAAGACGCAAACTATACTAAACATAGCTCAGTTGTACAAAATTGAAGATCAACTTCAATGCAGAAAACCATTATGATATGAAATAACCATCTTTGAATGGGAGCACTCATTAGGCTCGTATAAAAATTTTGAACGGTGTTCTCACTCGGGAGCTGTTTGCTTCTAAATCTAATTGAAATTAAGGATTGGGCCTGAAGATTAATGCCTTCATACTTCACTGGGCTAACTTGTTTTTTATTTTTACTGATACCTATCATTCTCTGTGGCAGTAAATATAAATAATAATAATAAATAATAATAATAAATATTAGGGAACAATTCACACAAATTGACCTAGTCCCAAAGTAAGCGCTATAAATATAACCTTAAGGAATCTGGTTTCATGGTTATTACTTTATTTTTTTTCTCTTACCGTTCTGAGTTTCTGGTCGTTATCACTAACATTTGTTGAAATATTCCTATTAGTATTCCCCAGGCAGGGAAAGTGAATATCCCACCAGCTTAAACTGGGCTGCAGCAAGGCTTTTGTCAGCATGACTTATTTGGGGCGAGATAGCCTATTATCAGCAGTCGATGTAATGTTACCACAAACTCAGTTACCAGAGTAGTCTACCGGGAACTGGTTGATTATTAACATTATTTAAGATTTTCTGTATGCCCTTACGTTGACCTATATCAGGAATCAATAAGTATTCTAAAAGTAAAGACTAAAGGGTTGTTACTCGGTTTTATCAAGGAAGTGGACGTCAGCAAAGTAACGTCTGTCGATAACGAATTATAAAGAAGTTTCTAATCAATATTTTTTGAGTAGAGTTCAATTATATGACTCTTAAAGGATTTATATTCAGGTGATAAACCTCTATTGCTGTACTTAACAGATATTTGCCCTTTACTTTATAAAAAAAAATTATATGATGTAAACAAGATAAAATTATCATCTTTTATAATATCTTGATCGAACATTTAAAATCTTAAAGTGGAAGTGGTTGATGATGATATAATGAGAAATAAAGAGGATTAGGTATAGCATTTATACCTAACATACCATAGTAATCAAGAAGGAGTCGACGGAGCCCCGTTTCACGGGGCCCCTATTTTCGAGTTAGGATTACAAGATAACCTAACCTAACCTATAACCTAAGAATCCAGTTCTTTTAATGTCTGTGTGGTGTTTTGTTATGGCGGGGGCTGCGCCCCCGAGCCCCCCATGTGGGGGGCTATGCCCCCCACGCCCCCCTTTTCTCCTTCGTGGTTTACGACATTTGCTCGACATTATAAAAAGCTGTTATCAGAGATACATCAACTTCTGTGATGGCACATCACATGCCTTAGTGCAGTAATTTATCATCACTTAAGTAACGATAGTTTATGGTAATCTAGTATACTATGATGTTTAGTACATCACTATTATTGTTTTTATTAATATTGTTGGAAGGAGGGCTAAGCTGTAAAAAGAGATATTTTCCATTTCTATCGATAAGGTTACTTTCTGTCTAACCTGAGGTTGTAATAAATCAGGTTTATTTGAAACCCATATTATTATTATTCACAACCCTGCCTTTAAACATCTACATGTAAATCGTCTCGGACAAGGAGAAGAGTATAATTGTATGATTAAACGAACTTACCTGAAGTGAAGTTCTATCATAATTATACGTAGCTCCTTGTCCGAGACGACGGTCCCAACCCTTCCCACTAATACTAAAGCATTATCCCAATTATAGGGTTGTTCATACCATACATCTTCAAACGTAATGACATTGTCACATCTGTCAAAAAGACAGGTTCTTTTGTTTTTTTTTTTAGCTTTAAAGATAGTGACCTGAAGCGCTGTACAATCAGCGTTACTACATGTAAATCGTCTCGGACAAGGAGCTACGTATAATTATGATAGAACTTCACTTCAGGTAAGTTCGTTTAATCATACAATTATGATTGCCTGGTAGAGATCGCTCTGTAGCGATAAGGCCGCCTATTGTTACCTTGTAATATTATGTATACCTTTTTCTGTTTTGGTTGTTATATATGGTGTTCAATAAAGAGTTATTGTATTGTATTGTATTGTATATTGGATGGGTAAATAATCATTTAGTCCAATCTTTGGCTTGAAACTGTATTAAATTTATACTGAAACCGTTGATTATCAAAAATATTCTACCCAAACCTAGTACAAAGCCTATGTAAAATATGTTCTGAAATTTTCTTTACACTGAACTATCATTAATATCAATATTTAACAGGTGACATAATAGCCTCTAGTGTAAGTTTTTGACGTCGTTGAACGTCTCAATTATTCTAAATTCTAAGCGCTTCTAGCATCGAGTGTCGGCAAAAAGCAGTTAAAATCCGCAAAATGAGTTAACTAAAAATAAAAAACAAGTCTTGAACTTTACCGGCCATAGCTTTACTTTTCGGATTTTTCTGTGTGTTCTAATTTTCACAGACATTTAGAAATTAAATCTTGAACTCTTGAAATACAATATCATCCCAATTAAATTAGGATGGACTAAATAAAATTACATCAGGCAAAGACAAATCTTTTTTGCGACTCATAATCATGATTTTGTCCTGCTGTGATTTCATTTAATTATTATTTAGCAGAGCAATTAGCGTGCGTGCTGCTCGTTTTGTTTTGCACAGGCCTGTCTTGTTTGGCTTCGAATTTCGCTAGGCTCAGTCGCTAATACAGAAGTCTGGTACGTATGATACAATACATGTATATTAAACGTTACAAAGTCACTGTGCGTAGTGTGAGTAGATTTTATCCGTATCCCACCAGCGCCAGTCAAGACAAGATGCCTACAAGAATAAATGGGCGTTTTCCAAAAAAAGTCTACATTTATTTTTTTCCAGAATTTAAATATTTTGGGTTTTTCTTACTCAGAATCGCTTACCCTATCGATTCTCATACAAGACAAAATGTGTCCCAGATTTGACTATAGATTTTTTTTCCTGTTCGTCACGTTCCATACATACCTATATGAAAAAAGTGACGAACTGGGATGTAAATGTTGGGACACATTTTTTTTGTATAAGAATCGATAGGGTAAACGATTCTGAGTAAGAAAAATCCAAAATAGTTAATTTCTGGAACAAATGATCATGTGGAGTATTATTTGGAAAACGCTAAAATACAATCTAAGTACAGTCAAGTGTAATAATATGTATCTAGTCAAAGTTTCAAAAATAAGTACCATACGCTCTTACACCGGCGTAATAAGGTCGTGGGACACATTTTTGAGAAGTTCGTATCGATACTTATTTTTGCACTTGACCGTACAAGCATAGCAATATAATACCATAGATTACGCAAATCTACTTCGCGGGTCTGTTCCATACGTTTTGAAAATACGAAGACCTTTTGAGGGGCGGCTCTAGTTCAATTGTTTTAACCGTAGCTTGGCGGAGATCTGCGTGTTTGAAACGGTTTGGATTTCCCGCCACTAAATTTCGGCTGTGGAGTCACAGTAAGTGGTAAAAAGTTGGCACGCTTGGTTTCCATTACTTTCCATGCAAATCGGGATATTTGACTAATCTATGGTATATGACGACCATGGTCTTAATACGATTCAATTCCGATTCAGTTGAGGTTTGCTCGCTGTCAGATCCATGCTAAAAATGACAGCTGAAACCTGAACTGAGTCAGAATTGAATCGCATTAAGACGTCATGGTAAAGCCCCTGATATTAGTGCGGTCAGTGAGGTCAGTATCTATTATTTTACATACATACACAAATCATGTCTTTATCCCTTACGGGGTAGACAGAACGTAAGGTAACAGGTACCTACAGGCCACATTTAGCAAGATTGTGGGCGTATAGGTGGAAAAATGGAACCAAAATAGTGATGGGTTGCTAGCCGCATCGCCTATAACATGATTTCTATGATTTTCGCCCATTCCCTCGATGAGCTTTTACCATCTGCGCGGGTAGATAAGCAATTGGTATAGTCTATGTTTTTTCTTTGCTCCCAGACCAGCATGGAAGAAATCTATTATTTTGGGTAGAAAAATTCGAAGACTACCCACCTGCTATGGGTGGTGTACGGGTATAGCACGCGTCACGGAATGACGAGGATCCGGGTTCGTTTCCCGCTCTATGGCTTTACTTTCCGGATTTTTCTGTGTGTTCTAATTTTCAGTGACATTTAGAACTTTATTTCCTAACGGTAAAACCGTAAAAAGAAAAAAAAATTAAGAATTAAAAAATTCTTGATTCATTTGATAGTACATATGTATGTATGAACCTATGTGTTTGGGCCATTTTAGAATCAAACTAGTACTGAAACTCTAGCCCCTTTATTACCTTTTCGTCAACCATAATCTACGTAGACGTTGCTAAACGAAATTTAGAGATGAACCGAATTAAGAACCATTAAATTTTTCGTCATAAAGTATAATAATGTTCTCCTAATTACTTTTGCGACGCTTAAGTGAAGATTCGGATCTAATTTACAAATGCTTTCATCTTCCTTATTGGTTGGAGATTATATGGCAGGGTATTACAACATTGTAATGAGCAGTTTCGAATGTTAATTTTACAGAATTATGATACCTATCATTCTGCCGTTACTAGGTCTAGGACTCTAACAGATTATACAGAAAAAAAAAACTAAATGACACTGAACATTAGAATACAAAGAAAAATCCGAAAAGTAAAGCCATGGCCGGGAATGAAACCCGGATCCTCGTCACTCTGTGACGCGTGCTATACCCCTACACATTATACAGATTTTAAACTACCTTTCAGATATCTATGAGCAGTTTAGATGCACAAAAGGATCTTTAATGAGTACCAGTTCTAATTTAAAGTCAACCGTTTAGTAATACTTATCTGATTTCGTTCATTTTTATTATTGAGAACAAATTACAGCAGCGTTTTGAAGGAGTATCGAGCACCGAGGGTTTCGTACACATTCGGAAAATTTATTTCCTTCTTTCTTTCTTTCTTACTAGCGGCTTCGCACGGGTGCAATCAGCGTTTCTCTTTTTTTAGCTGTCATTTTTAGTAGGGATCTGACAGCGAGCGAACCTAAACTGAATCGGAATTGAATCGCATTAAGACGTCCAGTAGGCTTATTACCTAACTCGCTCGCAATCGCCATCGTGTTCATTTTGACAGTTCTTGTATGAATGTGACAGCTAGCTGATTCCGATGCCAATTGTCAGCCAATACATGAACTGTCAAAATGATCACATTGGCGATTGCGAGCGAGTTAGGTAATAAGCCTACTGGTAAGATCTCAGAACTTTGTTCAACATTCATAATATACATAGGGACAGACAATAGCAGAAAGCGACTTTGTTTTATACCACGTAGTGATGTACGTAGACAACTAGTGTACTTTGGTAGAGGACGCACGTTGCCCGCTCCAGTGATAGGTGCTGTGTGGCAACGTGAAAAGGTTTTAACTGTTCTTTCCCGTATTTTACGCAACGTGATCCAGCTTAAATGTTCGCCAGAGGGATAATGACTTGGTTAATCAAAGCTGTTTTTAACATGACAATGTTTAACTGAATCTGAAAAGCCCTGTTATTTTCTTTTTTGACCGACGAAAAAATAACGCATATATTTTTTTTACGTATGACCAATTGACCACACAAATTTGCAGTGTTACCTAGTCCGATTTTGATACATACATACACATACACAAATCACGTCTTTATCCCTTAGGTAGACAGAGCCCAAGGTAACAAGACCTACAGGCCACGTTTAGCAAGACACTGAGGGCGTAGAGGTGGAAAGTCGAATCAAAATAGTGACGGATTGCTAGCGGCATCGCCTATAACATGATTCCTATGATTTTTGCCCATTGGGTTTTTACCATTTGCGCGGGAAGAGAAGCAACTGGTACATTCTATGTTTTCTCTTTGCTCCCAGACCAGCATGGAAGTTTTGATAGTTCTTTTTTATCAAAAAGGGCATATTGCGAGGGTCCATATAAATGTGGAAAAAAAATCCAATCCTTAGGGTAGGAAAACAGGGGATGATTGATTGTTCACTCACAAAATTTTAATGCTGAGTTGTGTATTACAAACAAATTGATTTACTAAAAAGCGTATTTTTTTTTAATGAAAATTAATCTGCCTTCAAAAAATAACCGCTAAAACCATTGAAATTTCATAATAAAAAAACACATTTCGGTGTGCGCTACCTACTGATTTGGAAGTCAGCGGGTTCTTCACTATTAGATCTGATGCACCGACTTCAAATAAAGGAGCGACCACACCGCTGTGTCACGTGCTCTCACCGTTTCTCCATACATTTTGTTGCGTGAACGCAACGTCGACATCACTTCATTCGTCCCGAGGTAGAGATATCTCGGGTCGCGTGAAGTAATAATAATAATAACCAGTTATTTCGGACATAATCCATAGATGTTCTTCTTCTCTTCTTCTTCAACCTTTTTCTACCCAATGCTGAGTAAAGGTCTCTTCCATAGCCCTCCAATTGCTGCGGTCTTGGGTTTTCCGCATCCAGTCCTTCCCCGCTACCTATTTGAATGAGGTCATCGGCCATAGATGTTAGTTACATACAAAAAAATAACAAGTAGTATTAGTAAGTAGGACAATTAAAAAAAAACATTTAATAAGTAATACTCGACTGGCCAGCGGCGTCGACCATGGTCATGTTGATGCAGCAGCATGCAGCCCCTCCAGCGGCTCATCATCGGGGAGTCCCACCGGCCGCCCAGCGTGCGCAGGACACTGTTGGAACTGTCACGCAAGCGACTGAGCAACGAGGCGCATCGCTTTCTTATGATTGCATAAAAACTATCCACATTGGCTTTCGCGGGTGGTAGGGCCTTGTGCAAGGTCCGTCCGGACCGCTACCACCATCTTACTCGCTAATCCTGCCGCTAAGTAGCAGTGCTTGCACTGCTGTGTTCCGGTGTGAAGAGTAAGACAGCCGGGGAAATTACGGGCACAACAGGCATTTCATCTTAGTCCTCTAGGTTGGCAACGCCTCTGCAATCCCTCCGGGGTTGCGGGTGTCTATGGGCAGTGGTGATCTCTTACCATCAGGTGACCCACTTGCTCGTTTGCCTTCCTATTCATGTATAAAAAAAAAGCAAACATAGCTGATGCGCTGCAGTAACGGGGCAGTCCAAACAGTGTCCTGAACAACATACTTTCCGCACTAGCATCGAAATGAATTTTCACCCTTTTTCTGATTCATCACGTTTGTGAAATAGCAGGTTACTCTACAAGGTTAATGTTCAGGTATACATTAAATGTATGAACAGTGAACTGTTTCCATAGAACAATGGTGAACGGGGTCATATCGCCGGAGGTACGCTCCGGGTGTTGTTTCCGTACCAGATTTCAAGCCAAGTTTGTGACGTAAATAACTAAACAGATAACTAAGTCTTTTGAGATGCTTGCATTTACAGACGGGAGTTGCCGCGAATGCCAAAGTTTGCGAGTATGTCTGGCTGTCTCTGTGTACAGACGAGGGCATAAATATCGATACAGCCATGTCAAATGGCTTTATTTCCCGTGGCACTACTGAGTGGCCCTGTCCAAAGATTTCTATTTCAAAATCAAGTTTAACAAAGTTGACGGAGCTGTCGCGGAACTCCTATTTCTGCGTATTTTTGGCCCTGCGGAGCTGCTGAAGATCTAACCCCAAACCTACCTCCCATTTATATATTTTATCTGTGTATCGTTTCGTGACTCATAGACGGTTCTGGCTGAAAATCAGTGCTGCAGGTGTCTAACACCTCAGCGTAATGCTGAGCCAGCGACCGTTTCACTTTTGCGAAGACACACAACGCTGATGATCTATTTTTCATGTCTACGTTTTTTTGTTTTACCTTGTTTATTTTCTATAAAATTGTGTATATTATCTTATATTTGTGTGTCTTGCGAAAAGGAATAAATGTATTCTTTCTTTCTTTCTTTCATTTATGATATTTATTTTGGTCAGTAGTGCCACGTAGTAGTGCCATGGGTGACATAATGGTGTATAGATGTTTTTGACCTCTTGGTAACATACATTTATTTATGCCCTTGATATTTGATATGTTGAGTTTCTCGAGTTTTTTAGAATTTTTTGAATAAGTGTAAAATCTGATTTGAATTGTATTCGGATATTTTTGGTGTTGATAGAACGTTTTCACACTAAACGTCACAAAGATTTTCGTTGCCAATTCATTGTAATGACATTATTGTAAAAAGGGGTATTTTTTGTACAGTCAGCGTCGATAGTTCGTGACACCCAAAGTAGCCAAATAGTTCGCAACACGTCTTTCCTATAGTTGAAATAAGGTCGTGTTGCCAACTTTTTGGCCACTTTGGGTGTCACGAACAATTTGACGCTGACTGTACTTCTTCAATACCTACTTACTAATGACTAGCTGTCTACTAGCTGAAAACTGTAAGGGGTGTTGAATCGAGTAGTTACGTAAACTGTTTTCGCCAGAAACCTCACCTTTCGCATCCCTACAAATGCAGACATATTTTAAAGCGAAAACTTGACACGTGCTCTCTGTCTAACGCACTGCTGTGCCATAAGGATGTCCTTTGTCACGGCAAAGTGAGTTGATATTCATAACGTACACATATTGGTTTCTCAAGTACTACTCCGTAATACATACATAATATTATCGAAGAATGCTTTTAATATGTTACATATTAATTTAATCATTTATTTAGTTTACTTTTATAACATACTAGCCTTCCGTCCGCAGCTTCGCCCGCGATAAATTAATTTTCCCGTAGGAAAAGGTATTTTCCGCGGTAAAAAGTAGCCTATGTCACTCAGTGATAATGTAGCTTTCTAACGGCAAAATAATTTTTGAAATCCGTCCAGTAGTTTCAGAGCCTATTCAACTCAAACAAACAAACAAACAATCAAATTTTTCCTCTTTATAATATTATTAGTATAGACAAGCTGTTGCCCGCAGCTTCGTCTGCATAGAATTCGTTTATCGCTATCCCGCAGGAATTACGCAATTTTCCGGGATAAAAAGTAGCCTATGTGTTATTCCAGACTATAATCTATCTATGTTCCAAATTTCATCCAGATCTGTCCAGCAGTTCTGGCGTGAAAGAGTAACAAACATCCAAACATACTCACAAACTTTCACATTTATAATATTAGTAAAATTAGTAGGATCTTTTGTTGTTCTTTTTAAATCTTCAGATCCGTGTACTTTCAGACTTTGGACTTGAGATAAAAATGTTTTCACACCTCTCTTTCAGAAATAAGCTTTGTCGAGGTCAAAAAGCAACTGGTACATTCTATGTTTTTCTTTGCTCCCAGCCCAGACCAGCTTGGAAGATTCAATTATCACGTATCGATATCTACAAAAGCAATTTTACAGTGTAAACTTTTATGTGCGAATCCGACTCGAGCTTGGTCGTTTTTTTTTTAATAACTCGAGCACGTGTCCGCGCCGGCGTGACGTCACGTAACTACGTACTTACGCTATATTACGCTAAGTGACTTGCTCCGTGGTTGTGTATTGGGACACTTTATTAGACGGTGAACTTTATACTTAAAGTTGATATTAGGCTAAGGCGACGTGGCGTTTTTACAGCTTGGCTTCTATGCTACCAAAGTCTATTCACATTTTCATGTGTTTTATGCAAAATAATTTATACACATACACATATCACGGCTATATCCCTTACGGGGTACAGAACCTAAGGTAACAAAACCTTGTGATTGTGGGCGTATAGGTGGAAAGGGGAATGAAAATAGTGATGGGTAGCTAGCCGCATCGGCTATAACATGATTCCTAAGACTTTCGCCCATTCCATCGATGGGCTTTTACCATCTGCCCGGGAAGAGAAGCAACTGATAAATTCTATGTTTTTTCTTTACTCCCAGACCAGCATGGAAGAAACTAAATATAAAACTTTGTATAAATTACTCTAAGGGGATTTAGAAACATGGATAAACTGAAAATACTATAGTTCCTAGCCAATACTGAGTTCGTAGTATCCGCTACGCGTGCTACTCGCAGCCGAGCGTTTCGAGCAAAGTGCTACGATATGCTACGTCGTAGACGACACGCGTAGCAAATGCGATGTATTAGGCGCGGGCCACACAGAAGAGACGGGCGAGACGCCTCGCCGGCGGGTGCCTTAATTAATACACTTTAGATGCGCCCTCGCCCCGTTTCTTCTCTATTTGCATTTTCTACTTGCATCACGACACTTTTACAATAAAAAAAAAAAAAACCAGTAACTAACCAGGTAGGTAACAAACAATTTGACAATGGTACAAATGTGTAGCCTATAATTTAAAAATGTAAGAATCAAGTACAAAACATCTAATCGAATCTCAAGCTAGTCAGATTTTCTAATATCTAGCCTATCCGGTCCTCGTACTAAAATAACACAATTTCAATTGCTCAGTTTTTTTTCCTTAAGTTATTTAAGTTTTTTTTAATTTTTTCACATAATTCAAAAATCAAAAAATTCAAAAATGTGTACAATAATTCACAAGTCAACCAAAAATGTGTCCAAGATTTACTAGCTGCAGTTATAACAAGGCAAATCCACCGTTTTAACCGTTTAAGCATCAGTTGGATACAGTTTGATTTATCCATGTCAAAGTTGGCATTGTTTCAAGTATCGGCACACCGGGCACGTCCTTAGATGCGTGTGCCGAATGGTAATGTAACGTTTGTAATATTTTTCCTTACAAAACGTATAAAAGGTTATGCCTGCTAGTTATTGATTGTTCGACCTGAATTGCTGCAACCGATCTGAAACACTTCAGTTGGTGCGGTGCGATATTTATGTGTAGTTTTTTACTTGCCGAGCGGAATGAGTTGCGGGGACGGTGTTTTTTAGTATCAGTTCGTGTTGATCTGGTGTGTATGTCAGATTGAGGTTGGAACACAGAAGAATTGAAAAAGTGGAAGTGTCATAGGGAATACTCGTATTTTTTTTTGCATTTCTGAACAAAATATGGAAATAAAGAGATGGCAAAAATGTATAGACGTCAAAAGTTGTATCGGCCAAGAAATAAGGAAAATGTATTAATTTTAAACTAAGTATAGCCAGTGATTAGAAAGAGAGAAATGCCATGTAGAGAAATATGACATGGGACGATAAAAGTAAACGCCAAAATACATATTAAATTTTGATTTTCTGGAAAAAAGTAGAGACAAATCCTTGATAACTTATTGTATCTCGTTTAATTTTATAGTAATTTTGAAAAATATGGTTTTTTACATTTTGTGTTACAAAAAATCCTGCATATAAAAAAAAATATATACCTACCAAACCAGTGTTGCGATTGCTGTAAACTGTATGGCTGCTCGAAGGTCAAGCAGGTCACTAGAGTTTAGCACGCAGCTATTATGATCGATTAAATACTTAAAAACGTTTTTTAATGAAAACGTAAATTTAAGTATCTTCAACAAAATTAAAAAAAAAAAGAATTATGTGTGTTGAGAATGGATATTACTTACAGCTTACAGCTCTCAACAACAAAATGTCTGAGTTATGTGTTTATGTTTTTTGTAGTCCATTTTCGAAATCGCTCTGTTAAATTGTAATGCTTATTTTTAAATTGTTTTTGTTTTAGTTGTGAACGAGAGTCTTTGATTAAAAAAAATGTTTGTCAGAAATACACAGCTATGTCCGTAACAAAGGATTTTATTTAGTGAAACGAAACGTTTGATTCGATAACGCTGTTACAGAAAATGCCGTTAGTTTTTTATAAAATAAAAGAATTTTCAACTGAGAGATCCGAGCGGCTATTATTCATCATTAATATTACAGGTCGACCTGCGTAACATTTCGGGTAAGGGTGAAAGAGGGTGCTTTAGTCTTTGATCCGTGGCTTGGATCCACTCAAATCGAATAAATCATGTTAAGTTGGAAGGCTCACTCTTAGTTTCATTTTTGGACATTGACGAAGTTAATCGGCCATCACTCTTAAATTGGTCATACTTAATTCGATAACGTTTAACAAATATAAAATAAAATACAGTACAAGCTGTCTTAAAATGTAACGTAATTTTTGATTGTACATTAAGTCACACCTTTTGACGGCGTATATTGAACATCAACTGTGTGGAAACATGTTGTCGAGCACAATTGAAAAAGCCAAAGAGTGGGTATTTTAAATTAATTTTTGGACACATTGTGCACATTTTTGGAAAATGTGACGGTACCTTTTTGTCATTATTAAAAAAGTATTTTTGATGTACGTAAATGAATAGCGACTTCATTTAACGTTAGCTCGTCCGTGTAAAAAACGTGAACGTAAACGAAATACAGGTTAAATATCCACACGAAGGCGTGGAACCAATTTAAAAGGAATTTCACCTACAGATTGGGTGGAAATTGGATTAAGCAACAAGCAACTTTTTGGGGTTTCCGCGAATCCCTTTGGAGTGTTAGCGGGCTGGTTCGTGTTCGAAGTGTTTTATATGTAGTTTCTGTACTACATATTTAATAGCAGTGGACGGTGAAGTAGGGAGATATTCTGGAATATTCCGTTTGCGTTGGATTAGTTATAAGTTAATGGCTAGAATCTCGGAGGATTGGGCTCAACGGAGTCGTTTTAATTAGATAACTTTAGTGACGCGACAGCTGAATTTGTATAATGTAATGGCGCTGCATTGGTAAGTCCCATACGATTAAACTAGCATTATTTTTGTACCTATATAATGTATGTAAGTAAGTAAGTAAATGCTTTATTGTACAAATATAAAGAAACGGGGAAAAATCACAAAAAAGACCTTAAATATATGCACAAAGGCGACCTAAAAATGCATAAATGGCATGTTTAAAGATTTCCAAAACAGCTTTGAAAATGGCTTTATGTATTACTAGCTGTTGCCCGCGACTCCGTCTGCGATAAATTCGCTTATCGCTATCCCGCGGGAACTATGACATGTTCCGGGATAAAAAGTATTCTATGTCCTTTCCCGGGACTGTGACTACCACTATACCAAATTTAAATAAAATCGGTTTTTCCGTTTTGCCATGAAAGAGCAACAAACATCCAAACATCTAAACTTACGAACTTTCGCCTTTATAATATTAGTAAGATCAGATAAGATGAATAATGTCATCACAATAGTGAACTCAAGAAGAATCTAAGAAAGACGTCACACATTATACAGGATGCCCTTAGTTGTTCCGTTACTTTGACTGAACACCCCAGTAAACGATTTCCAGGAATTTTTATTTGTGGTCAACAAATGTTTCCATACTGGATATTCAAAGTGTACGGCGTCTAGGGATTGACTTAATTATTATTACAAGCTTTATATTAACTTGCAATGTATGTATGTTAGTCCGGATGGAATCTCGCGACTCAATTTTGAAGCACATATTTTCAATATCAAACTCAAAAAGAATCAGTGGATACCACAGCCTGGCTGCACGAGAGCGCGCGAGAGTCGCGTCGCGCGCGAGATTGACTAGCCGTCTCTTTCTAGAGCGAACAGTAAAAAAGACAGCCGATTAATCGCGCGACGCGACTCTTGCGCGCTCTCGTGCTAATGAGCAGGATGGCTGTCAGCGCCGCGGCTGACCGAGGCGAAGATGGCCAGATCCCCCTATATTCATAAACGATCTATAGGCTTTTGCTAACTTAGCAATCGTTTGTCCTTATCTGTGAAAGGTAAACGTCAAAGTGACAGATAAGGACATACGATTGGTAAGTTGACAGAAGACTACAAAGCGTTTATGAATAAGGGGGCTAGAGGTTCTCGAGCGACTGACCAGACATAAGTGCGGACAGGGCGAGCAGATAGTCTAGGGAGAGGCCTTTGCTCAGAAGTGGGATACTGTTATACACGGGCTAAAACAAACTTATTTTCAGGCATGTACCGAATTACTATCTATTTTTGTGACGCTGTAAAAACACTGGCAGCATAACGCCATCCATTTAAGATACGTGTGACGCTTAAGAGTCAAGCATTAAAGGATTTGTCGACCGCCGCCGGACATGGCGCAGATAATGAGATAAAAGGGTCATTCCGACAATCTCCTCAGATTAACAGCATTTAGTACAATACATACCCTATGTGATACATAACGACAACCTTTTAAGTCATTTAACGTAACGCGCTCTATTCCAAAGCCGCGATAGAAATACGGGTAATAATTCATCACCATCATCATCACTATCACTTCACTATCACTTCACTATCATCACTACATCACTATCACTATCACTACATAGTATAAAATAAAGTCGCTTTCTCTGTCCCTATGTCCCTATGTATGCTTATATCTTCAAAACTACATAACGGATTTTGATACGGTTTTCTTTAATAGATAGAGTGATTCAAGAGGAAGGTTTTTATGTACAATTCTACGCAGACGAAGTCGCAGGCAGAAGCTAGTATTCAATATACATCAAAAATGTTCTTGGTGTGTTCTGTGAGTAGTACGAAACCTAAGAGGGAGATTGGGCAACTTGCATGGACCGTCCAGATGGCTACAACCCACAGCGGTGACACCGTAGTGCTCCCGCAACGCCCACAGTTCATGGCCAGGAGGGAACGTGTGTGTTTTTAGACGGTAGGCCTCTCCCCTCCTTCCATAGGGAAGGCAGCGGCGAGCTGGAGAGCCCGTCATACCCCCGTTGCTGCACCGAGCGCGGGGATGCATAAGGCGCATTTTCCACACGTTAAAAAAAAAAAAAAAAAAAGATGGCTATAACCACCTTATTCGCCAAGCTGCAGCGCTTGCCGGCGTGAAGAGTTAGACATACATACATACGCAAATCACGTCTTTATCCCTTACGGGGTAAACAGAACCGAAGGCGGCAAGACCTAGGTCACGATTAGCAAGATTGGGGCGTAAAAATGGAATCAAATTAGTGATGGGTTGCTAGCCGCATCGCCTATAACATGATTCCTACGATTTTCACCCGTTCCCTCGATGGGCTTTTACCTGCGCGGGAAGAGAAGCAACTGGTACATTCTATGTTTTTTCTTTGCTCCCAGACCTGTAGGATTATTACCTAACTCGCTCGCAATCGCCATCGTGTTCATTTTGACAGTTCATGTATGGGCTGACAATTGGCATCGGAATCAGCTAGCTGTCACATTCATACAAGAACTGTCGAGATGAACACGATGGCGATTGCGCGCGAGTTAGGTAATAAGGCTACAGCATGGAAGAGTTAGACAGCTGGTGAAATTACTGGCACATGTATTCTATCTTAACCTTGTAATCGGCAGCGCTTCTGCAATCCACTAGTGTTGGGGCTATCCGTGGGTAGTGCTGATTTTTTACCATCAGGTTCTAGCTATCAGGATTTACCATCGTTAGCCTTTCTTGTCGCATGATAAAGAACGCGTCCGTGACAATTGTTGCGACGAAAAACTTATTACAGGCTCAGACACTGACTTATTCACTCTGATAAGCCGCAGCAAAGATATATCCACCGTAAACGATGCTTAAGCGAGCCCGCTGTATATCTCGTGGTCTCGTTCTGACCTAGTTTACAGGTGGCCGCGAGGACAAGTGAACAGCGGAGTTTATTTGCCACAACATGGCAATGATATATAGTTTCAGACCGGTATGCCAAATATTGTGGTTTTCGTATCATTAGCCATTTTTTTTATGAACAAGTCTTTTATATCTTATTATTATTTTATTTGGTTTGTTTTACTTATAATATGTATAAGTGGTTGAGTGGAATGTAACATGGCTACTATTTTGGAAGAAATGCCACTCGCCAAAAATTTTAGCGGCACATTCTTCTTGGCATTTATAGTCTTCGCAAAAGTGCTGGTAGTACCATAAAGACACGTAAAAAGAACCTTGTGTCCTATTTACAAATAATCCATTCATTACGATTTCGAACCAATCACATTCGTTGAAATCCGTATCTCGCTCCGTTCGACTCAGCTTCCGCTTACCAATCCCGAAGGTCCGTCGTCGTATTCCAACCTAATTTACAAGTGACCGCTAAACAAGTGAACAGCGACGTTTGTAAATTTGCCACAACGTGCAAGAGCCATCGATTAGTTGGCGACTGTCATTTGTCACTGGGTTACCTCCGCTCATTCACATTGGTCGAGGCAGCCGCAGCGATTCGTTCTTCTAATTCATTGAGCTGGAAAATGTCACTCTGTACCATGTGGTTCTTAAAATAAAGAGCCAATTTGAACTAACCTACATACATACATACATCCATCACGCCTCTTTCCCACAGGGGTAGGCAGAGATTACTTTGTTCCATTTGCTACGATCCTGACATAGTTCTTTCGCTTCACCTAACTAACCTATTATGTTGTGGTCAATTACGGACGTGGTGAATTTTAATGGCCGAATGTCTTAGGATGGCAAACCACATATTTGGTTAATGGAATATAAAGTTATACAAAAAATGCGTTACTTACTCAAACTTGATTCATTATTGTTTCATTTTAAGTTGAATAAAGATTATGAAGAACTAGCTGTTGCCCGCAACTTTGTCTGCATAGAATTCGTTTATCGCTATCCCGCAGGAATTACGCAATTTTCCGGGATAAAAAGTAGCCTATTTGTTATTCCAGACTATAATCTATCTATGTTCCAAGTTTCATCCAGATCTGTCCAACCATTTTCGCGTGAAAGAGTAACAAACATCCAAACATACTCACAAACTTTCACATTTATAATATTAGTAGGATTTGGGAATTTAGCTAGCTACTAGAATAAGGGAACAGCAAAACACGTCCGTCCGTTAATCTACATTGATTCGAAGAGAGACTACCCTTAAACATATTTTATGAGTTGTTGTCATCTACCCTCCATACTCTTATTCGTACATTACAGATTATATTATCATCATCTACATAATTATCCATGTTGACCTGCCTAAAAGGTATTACGAGTAGGTACAATGAATTCATGTTAAAATTAATACAGAGAAATTTATTGCTTCATTTGGAATGGTGGCCTCTTTATCGTTTAATCAAATTTAAATCTTCATTTATTATTGTCGATTTTAATTTCGGAGAACATACCAACGATAAATTAAATTAGCTTACAATCGGACTCTCTTCCATACACATCAATATTTCGAGGCATAGATCGCGATATGCATGTATCATTTACGATAATATCGACCGTCTAATTCACGCCAATGAGATCTTAAATACATACATAGCATATGGTAATAAGACCTAAAGGCCACGTTTAGCATGATTGTGGGTGTTAAGGTGGAAAGTGGACTCAAATTAGGTTGCTAGCAGCATCGCCTATAACATGATTCCTAAGATTTACACCCATTCCCTCCACGGATTCTTACCATTAGCGCGGGAAGAGAAGCAACTGGTACATTCTATGTTTTTTCTTTACTCCCAGACCAGCATGAAGAAGAAAGAAGATTAAACGCATTAACAAAAGTTCAAGTCACGGAAAGTAGTTTAAACTGCTGACGATACCTTAGAGAGAGGCGAAACACGACGTGTCCTAAATAGTACTACTTTCGGTTAAGGATTAGGTTGTATTTTTGTTAGATGCGATAGAGTCCTATGAGAATGAGATGAAGATTATCAAGCCCACAGCAGCTTGAATCGACACATGATGGTACTAGGGTTCAGTAAGGGTTTACATTATTTTGTCACAAATCACGTCGTTATCCCTTACAGGGTAGACAGAGCCTAAGGTTACAAGACCACGTTCAGCGTGATTGCGGGCGTAAAGGTGAAAAGAGGAACCAAAATAGTGATTGGTTGCTACATTGCAACTGGTAAATTCTATGTTTTTTGGGTTGTTTTCTAATATTTAGTATTATGGCCACTCCCACGCCTTTCACTAGTATACCTTGATCACATTTACGGTTCGACAATTGTTATGTTGAATTATAATGCCGCGGGCTTACCGACGTAACTTCGTGTTGATATTTCACGTGCCACGTAATCCAAATCCTTGAATAATTTTAAATGGTTTGTACAATAAAACAGTTTTAAGTCCACCCAAGCACTTCTACGCCGGTCTATGAGTCGTAGACCTATTGTGCCGAAATTTGGCTTACGAAACGGCTAAAATATGATCTTTTTCGTTTTTCAATAAAATTTTAGGGCGCTAAAGAATCCAAACCTTTAAGGAAAACAGCTATGGGATTACTATCAGTATCCTTGTAAGCTTTTAAACTCGTGATCCTATCATCAAATCGTATCCTTGTAAGAACAGCTTTTAAACTCATGATGCTGTCATCAAATCACTAAGCAATCCGATTTGACGATAAAGACCTTCAGAGTCCCGTCCCGCATCTGGAGGTCGATTTTTAAAGTCTTCGTAGTCGTACACTCTTGTCAGAACAGTCGTGGCTGGTAATTGAAGAAATGAAAGTTCAAATTTTGGTTCAAAAAATGGACGATTGCTATTTCTGCTTTGCACCGCCTCCCTTGCGATGTTTCTGTTTCTATTTTTTAAAGTCATCTGTGAAAATATCATTCGAAAATAGTTCTGTTAAACAATCTACCGATTTGTTAGAGTCATTATGTTTTACCTCCATGCCAAATTACAACCGCCGAGTACCGATGGTATAAACTGAGGCAGAACTGTATAGCAATTTTGAATAGGTATCAAATAGAGAGACAGAGACAAACTTACATTTGCATTTATAATGGAGCATCGACCACTTTTCCGCATATTGCGCGGGGACAAAGATTATAATCTCCTCTTCGAACGATTATTAATGTTCCTTCAGTAGATTAAGTTCGTCGTTTGACAGGTTTCGACGTAAGAAAATTACGTTATCGTTCAGATTTGTGTATTTATATCTCGAAATAGCGCTTTGTGTGTGTGAACCAGGGATGTTAAGGAGCTTCGACTCCGGTTCCGTTAAGTCGGAACTTCCATTATTACACCTTCGGTTCCGACTTCGGCTCCGACACTTTTAAATCGAAGGTTTTAATCGGATGTCGAAGCATAACATAGCGGCGGCGGCGGCCTGTGTCGACTGTTATGAACAGGTTCATACATGTCGCGCGGGGAATCCCCCCGAATCCCACTACGTGCACTCTATCGTCAATTATCCGACCCTGCCTCCGACTCCGATAAAGCAAATTTAAAAACTCCGACTCCGCCTTCGGTTCCGATAAAACTACCTCCGTTACATCCCTGGTGTGAACAGGATATGTTAAGAAATGGTTGGAAAACAAAACAAAAGACTGCTGCATACGTTGTGGAGAATGCGCGAATTTACAAGAGGTACTTTTACAATTGGCATTGTTAATTTTTTTTAAGCTGTGCTTTTAACACCTTTATTTGATAAAATGGACTATTTCAAGCAACTGATTTGAATATTATGCTTTTACGTAGCTTTGTTAATTAATAATAAATATTTGATAATTCGTGAATTTAGACAGAATCCCAATCGTCTTCGTTCGGCTGACTATAAAAAAAACGGCTTTGTCTATGGTTTTGTCGATTTGACAGTGACACGTGACAGTTGCCATAGGTAAACTTTTTTTTTCATTTTTGTGGCAAACATTCGATGCTGGATTCTGTCTAAAAACCGGGTCGTTCGGTCAAACAAAGGTTCAAAGTACTTTTACAAACTGTTAGCAGTACAATCCAAGTGCCTTTACCTTTTTGTTACTCTTCTACATTTGTCTATTCCGTGACGTCTAAGCGAGAGTACACGCAATTCAAACCTTAACAGTTTTTTATTTAATTTATCAGGTTAAGGGCCCAGAATAGCCCAGGAATTATCAGTGAACCCCGTGAAGTGTTTTTCTCATAAAATTCCAAAAGTGACGTATCCCGAAGAAAAATTCCGTGTTTTGTTCTGTCAAGCTTGAAGTTCGTTGAAATTTGAATTGGGTGATTTTCCGTGATTTTCGTTTTCGATTTTTATGCAAAAGAAATGGCTTCGAATAATTCACTGGCATTAATAGAGAAATTAACCGGCCGTGAAAACTATTCTACTTGGCAGTTTGCAGTGAAAACGTACCTTCAACATGAGGAGTTGTGGGACTGTATCGAAAATCCCGACCCATCGGCAAAAGTAAACGAAAAACGCGACATCAAAGCGAGAACAAAAATTATTCTTCTGGTTGACCCGATTAATTACGTTCACATAAACGAGGAAAGCACGGCCAGAGGAGTTTGGTGTAAGCTGGCAGCGGCATTTGACGATTCCGGACTGACACGCCGAGTTGGACTGCTGCGTGACCTGTGCAATACCTCGCTCAGCGGATGTCAAAATATAGAGGAATACGTGAGCAAAATAATGTCAACAGCTCACAAGCTTCGGAACATTGGCTTCAAAGTGGATGACGAGTGGCTCGGTACACTGCTGCTCTCTGGTCTACCCGAGTCTTATCAGCCAATGATTATAGCTATTGAAAGCTCAGGCACGAAGATATCCGCAGATTCTGTGAAGGCAAAATTATTACAAGATGTCAGAAATTCAGAAAACAACACAACAGCTTTTGCAGTTAACAAGAGGAACTTTCGTAACAATGAATATACAAAGAGGCAGTTCAAGAGTCCAAGATGCTACTCCTGTAACAAATATGGACACAAGAGCCCTGACTGTAAATCGAAATCTAACACCAACGTGCAGAAACCAACCTCTTCTTACGCTGCTGTGTTTGTGGCTTCGTCTTGTTATGATGACGCCTGGTACATAGACTCCGGCGCCTCCGCTCACATGACGAACAACAAGAATCTCTTTCTGACGGAAACATCTCCTGTAATAAAGAATATTAGAGTTGCCGACAATAAGGTACTATCTGTGCAAAGCTCGGGGCAAATAAACTTAGATGTATTTGATGGAAAAGGCCAGGAAAATAAGATTCTGTTCAAAAATGTCTTATATGTCCCAGGATTAGCAACCAATTTGCTATCTGTGAGTCAGATCACTCAAAATGGTGGCCATGTAAAATTTGACAAGTCCGGCTGTGTTATCATGAACAGCAAACATCAAATTGTTGCAACTGCTTGTATTGTCAACAACATGTACCGGTTGAATATGCCAGGAGGCAGTACATACATGTCTGAAGTTGAAGAACAAGATGCTTATCTATGGCACCAGAGAATGGGACACCTAAATTTTCAAAGCCTCAAGAAAATGCCCGAAAATACCGAGCATGTAATTTTCTCCGAAACAACAGAAAATCTGACATGTATAACTTGCAAGGAGGGGAAGCAAACACGTTTACCTTTTAAAAGTGAAGGATTAAAGGTTAATAAGCCCTTAGAGTTAGTTCACTCCGATATATGTGGCCCGATGGAAACACAATCTCTTGGTGGTGCCAGATACTTTATAACCTTCCTTGATGAGTACTCTAAAAGAATTTTCGTTTATTTCCTCCGAAACAAGTCTGAAGCCCTGGAAAAGTTTAAGGAATTTAAACAAGAAGTTGAAAATCAACTAGATACTCATATCAAGATTCTTCGAACAGATAACGGGCTGGAGTATGATAACAAAAATTTCTCTCAATTCTTGAAAAGCTCTGGAATCATACATCAGACAACTACACCGTATTCACCTGAACAAAATGGGACTGCTGAACGCATGAACCGGACATTAGTGGAAAGAGCCAAGTGTATGCTACTCAATGCTAATATGCCAAAGTTACATTGGGCTGATGCAATACATACTGCGGCTTATGTCATCAATCGTTCACCAACTAAGTCCTTAACGTTTAAGACTCCTATGGAGATGTGGTCTGGTCTGAAACCAATTGTGAATCACATGCGTATTTTTGGATGTGAGGCAATGGTTCACTTACCCAAAGAAAAACGCAAGAAATGGGATCCAAAAGCACACAAAATGATCTTCATTGGATATTGTGATCACACAAAAGGGTATCGATTCATATTACCAAATTCAAGAAAGGTAATAAAAAGTAGAGATGCTATATTTCTTGAATCAACCGTGAAAAGAGACTTTGTTCCCGTAGATATGTCCGTGAAGAAGTCTGAAGAAGAAAAATCTGAAAAAGAAGAAAAATCTGAAAAAGAAGAAAAACCTGAAAAAGAAAAAGAAAGTTTAATGGATGAAAGTTCTATTTTAGATAGTACGTATGAAACAATAGTAGGAAACAGATCCTCTGACAGTGATTACAAACCTGATACAAGTCTTGATTCTCCTGTAATAAGCAGTATGACACTAAGATCGAAAAACAGTCTCAGTAACAAGAATTTGAATCTAGTGAATTCTCAAGAAAATTCTTATCTGTGTTCAGTCACATCTGATGTTCCTGGAACCTATAAAGAAGCAATTAGTTCACTAAATAAAGAAGAATGGATAAAGTCGATCGATGAAGAGTTATATGCTCACGAGAAGAATGAAACTTGGACATTGATAGAAAAACCTCCAAATGCCAGTAATAGGATGCAAGTGGGTTTTCCGAATAAAGGAGGAGTCAACGGGTCTACGGTTCAAATCAAGACTGTGTGCAAAGGGGTTTGCACAAACTGCAGGTATCGACTACACCGAAACATTCGCGCGAACAGTAAGTGTTCCGGTTGATGGATGTCACCCAGTTAAGTTTTTTTGTTAGAATTAGAAGACTTGGATTTAGAGGGAATGTTAGCAGTACAATCCAAGTGCCTTTACCTTTTTGTTACTCTTCTACATTTGTCTATTCCGTGACGTCTAAGCGAGAGTACACGCAATTCAAACCTTAACAGTTTTTTATTTAATTTATCACAAACATATCTGCAATCATAAAGTATTTTCGAAATCGGACAAGATAAATCGGATAATTGATGGTTTTCCTCGAAATGGTTTTCGAATTGGAGCATACTAAAAAAAATGAACAATGCCATTGAGCATTGACAAGGTTTGAAACGGAATCAAATCAAAGACCAGGAGCCAAGAAGCAGAACGAGTGTCTACACAAGGCAGGCTTTATTTAAACACCATTGCCCGATGGCTCTATCAACGGGTGTTGATTCAGGCACGCTGGGGGAATGTCAACATTTTTTCTGGCTCTAACAAAGTTATGCGTGAGGCTTCGGTTATATTTATAACGGTTCTCTTTGCACAGGGATTGTTTTGACTAATGATGCTTGGTGCCTGGGTTTGGGAACCGCGAAGCGTTTACCCCCTCATTTATAAACGTTTATGCTTCTGCTGATTTAAATTGTAGTAGGTACATACGTACATAAATCACGTCTATATCCCTTGGTGTCCTATTTGGAAAATAAAGATTTAAATATTTAAATTTGTTGAATAATGTTCATTTATCGATAGCTGTCACTTTGGTCACATTTCTTATGAGATATGGAGATAGTGGGTCAAGTTGGTCAGTGCACAGTACCAGGATTAGCTAGTAAGACGGTGGCAACGATCCGGATGGACCTTGCACAAGCCACATACAAGTTAACTAGCTTCTGCCCGCGACTTCGTCTGCGTAGTATTATCATATAAACTTTCCTCTTGAATCACTACCTATATCTATTAAAAAAACCGCATCAAAATCCGTTGTGTAGTTTTGAAGATATAAACATACATAGGGACAGAGAAAGCGACTTTATTTTATACTATGTAGTGATAGTGATAGTGATAAGTTAACATTTCGACTAAACGTAGGGTGACCAAAAGTTATGACAAATTATAAAATTTAACAAAATTTTATTACAAAAAAATAAAGTGAATAGGTTTACAATGTGCAAATATTTATACCAAGGGTAGACTTTAAAAAGTTACTTCTGTTGACGTCTTAGAAATCTTCTATAATGCCTTAAAAATGAAATAGGACAAGAAGCAAGTCTAATGTTTTTTATTTATTTATTTATAGCCTCTTTGCGATGCGTTTCATACACCCCTCGCAGTTAAAGGGTTCTGCGGCAATAAAGTTCTAAAGTTAATCGTTATTGCAAAACGTCTCCCAGCACGTTAAAAGTTAATATAGAAAAAGATCTAAAAGAGCTTTCACGTAAAAAGCCTGTTTCCGTCGGGGATATTTATTAACTAAATACAGGAGCGTTTTATCATGCCTTGCGTACGAGGTATTTCTGGATTAACTCTCGTCCACTTTCAGAGAACACTCGTGTGATTCCGTGGGCTTATTTTAGTAAGATAGTTGTTTGAACACACTTGCTTCTGGATAATTTGATAATGCTAATGTGGTTAGGAGGTTAAACAGGAACCACATACTTTCAGTTGGCAGCAAGGCATTGGCTTGCTGTACTAAAACCTAAGCAAAAAAATTCAAATATTTTATTGAATCAGGCGTTATTTTGCGGAGGTCCATTTCAACGAACAAAAATTTTAACTTGCTACGCCGCTACTCACGTGCAAGATAACCAAGCCTGTGTGAAATATATATGTTTTCATGCAATCCACCTCCACTGCCAATAAAACACATATAAATCCCACAAACTTAATTACCCCTAACACCACACAAACACTGACGCGTTTCGATCCCTCTGCGGGATCATTATCAAAGTTTAATGAACAAAACTGTTACACATGCAAAACCCCAAAAAAAAAATCAGTTTAGATACAAGATTTTGTGCCGACTGTATTTTTTGTTAACTGTACTTACATTGACATCCGACCTCCAGATATTGCTGCTGAATTTGTTTTGTCTCTTTTTGTGTTTCATAAATAATAGTAAATGTAAAATTTTAATAGTTTTATTCAAATCACATTAAACTTAGCTTTTTGTCTGTTTGCGACCTCTTCGCGGCTACCCGACCGAATGAACCGAGCTTCACGAAGTTTGTGGCAGTCTGTACCTTATATAGCACCGAGATCTGAACTCATATTATTTCAGGACTTGGCAACTCTATTCATTAGATATATATACGATACGCCCAGTTCTCTTCCTCTCTCAAAACAATGCCAACGTCAAAATAATACTGAATTTATATCACTGAACATTATAACAAAAAACTGCAGAAAAAAAATTGTCTCAACTTCGTCTTTTCCCTTAACTTTGAACCGATGTAACTTTTGTAATCTGACACGGATTTATTTACTTTTTCCACTTTGTCGCATATTTCTGCAAACATTTTCCCTTTTTTGGCTATAATTTGTTGCTATTTTCTTCACGCCGGCATGTAATTTACTTCAAATATAGCATTTCGTTATGGGTTTGCTTTGGAGTAAGTATAAATTTTACACACAGCACTTAGCTATACTAAGATCATTACTACTCCCTTATTCATAAAAAGTTGCAGCATTAGCCAAATTGCCTATTAATCAAGCTGAATGTATTTTCGTCTGTGTCTTGCAAAGATTAAAAAAAAACAACAATGTTAGGTTCACAATATAACCTTTTTATATAAACAAGGATTAATATGAAGGAACTCGTATTTACTGTTCTCACTTTTGAAACTAAGTATCCATTTTTTTTTTGTTTGTAACTATACAACCGCTAATAGTTGCCCTCTTTTACAAGGCTTACATATCTTCAAAATAAATTAAATACATCTTCAAAATATACAATAACCACAAACCACAAAGAGCGTTCGGGTCGGTGGGCGGTAGAAAGCGAAAATATTAAGACGTTATTTCTCTTTTACTTAACTTGCGCTATACAAAAACTTTTCAAATTTATCGGGATATTATTACACATAAACGAATACAATACCGTTCTTCAAATTTGTGAAACAGATATAATGAAAAAAGTTTACATTGGGCGGGACCTTGCTTTATTATGGTAACGAGGCTGGGATTTCGTAAACACGCAAGTAAGGGAGTTCCAAATGCTGAATCGGACTCTTATGCGGCTTTCGTTTATCCACAGATTCGGTTAGATCCGCTTTTATCGTAAGAGTGGCGTTTTTCATTTGTTGTTAAGAAGCGCTTTCGTATCAGTCATTTTTAGGGTTCCGTACCGCAAAAGGAAAAAGGGAACCCATAGGGTCACTTTGTTGTCCGTCCGCCGTCTATCACGATCCTTTTTCTCAGGACCGCGCAGAGGTATAAAGATAAAATAAATAATACTAAATACTAAGAGCTATTAAAAAAATCAAACCTCTAAATAAACTCCATCAAATGATACTCTCAATATAAAAAGGTGTTTCCATGCAAATTACCGTGCTCCCAAAAATAGGGGACGTGCATCTAGATGTCCTAGAAATTTTAAATTTACTAAAAAGGTAGCTCTTATAGCACAAGTGCAGAAATAACAATAAAAATCTAATTTTATGTCTATTTAGGTACTATCTATCTATCTGATTAGATAATCAGCCCACATCCACCCACTGCTCAGTAAAGGCCTCTTCATTTTCACGCCACTTTGCCCGGTCCCGTGCCAGTCTCATCCACAGTTTTCCAGCCAAATGACAGATGTCATCTGACCAACGGGCACCTTCGACCCAGTCTTGACCACCACTCTATGATAGCCTTCGACCATCTGTCGTCGTTCCGTCTTGCCAAGTGCCCCGCCCATCGCCACTTCAGCTGTGCTATCCTACTTCCGACATCCACAACTTTAGTCCGTTTCCGAATTTCGGAATTGGGGATGTGGTCAAGAAGTGAGAAGCCCAACATAGTTCGCTCCATGGCTCTTTGTGCGACTTTAATTTGGTGCATGTTTGCCTTCGTGAGCGTCCATGTTTCTGCTCCGTAGGAGAGAGACAGTACACATCGGTTAAACACTTTGGTTATAAGACATTTATTTATTTCATCATCATCATCATCAGCCTATGTTATTCCACTGCTGGACATAGGCCTCCCCTAATGAGCGCCATAGCACCCTGTCTTTAGCTTGACGCATCCAGCATCTGCCTGCAGTCTTTCGCAGATCGTCATCCCACCTGGCTGGAGGGATTTATTTAGGTGCTAACTAATATAAAATGAACTTACACAAGGCTGCTGACACTGATTTTGTATTCACTTCCCGAATTTGAACAGAACCCTCGCTGCGCAAGTCTGACTAGCATTTCACTCACCGCTAGGGTAGTCTCTTACCGAATCCTATCAAAATGTGTGTGTTAGCGACTAGGATAGCCTAGTATAGGTTTCGGACACGTACCTGCTCCGAAACTTCACGATTGCCACACGTGACCCACTAATCAGTTCCACCGAGATTGTAGGGATACATTAACTTTCATACACGCACATATACACACACAAAGAATTCATACCAGTTAGGTTGGTCGCTCCGAAACACCTGCGAACACCCCAGCGAAGTTTTGTGGTCCAATCCTTACTAATATTATAAATGCGAAAGTAACTCTGTCTATCTGTCTGTCTGTTACCTTTTCACGCTTAAACTGCTGGGCCGATTTAGTTGAAATTTGGTATACAGATAGTTTTAGTCCCGAGAAAGGACATAGGATAGTTTTTATCCCGGAAAATTGCATAGTTCCCGCGGGATAGCACAGCCCAAACCACTGGAATTTATCAAATTTAAGGCGGAACAAAGTTCGCCGGGTCAGCTAGTTGTAATCTAAAAAGAAAATATGAGATAATATAACGTTTATTGCAATTCTTCCATGCTGGTCTGGGAGTAAAGAAAAAACATAGAATACACCAGTTGCTTCTCTACCCGCGCAGATGGTAAAAGCCCATCGAGGGAATGGGCGAAAATCATAGGAATCATTTCATAGGCGATGAGGCTAGCAACCCATCACATTTTGATTCCATTTTCCACCTATACGCCCGCAATCTTGCTAAATGTGGCCTGTACGTACCTGTTACCTTAGGCTCTATCTACCCCGTAAGGGATAAAGACGTGATTTGTGTATGTATGTATTCTACATATACCCTTAATAAATTACGAGTACTTCCTCGTGAAACACTCTACTCTGATGAAAACCGCATGAATATGCGTTCAATAATTCCGATTCAGTTTAGGTTTGCTCGCTGTCAGATCCGTACTAAAATGACAGCTAAAACCTCAAATGAGTCGGAATTGAATCGCATTAAGACGTCATGGTAAGGGCCAGTAGGCTTATTACCTAACTCGCTCGCAATCGCCATCGTGTTCATTTTAACAGTTCTTGTATGAATGTGATAGCTACCTGATTCCGATGCCAATTGTCAGCCAATACATGAACTGTCAAAATGAACATGCCGATGCCGATGCCGATTGTGAGCAAGTTAGGTAATAAGCCTACAGGACACAAATTTTGATTCTGCGCGAACAAAGTCGCGGGCAACATTAACAGCTAGTTTAAAAATATTTAAGTAACTGATATTAGTGCAAGACTTATTGCTAAATCACATATTTTGAATTGCATAACGACGGGGAAGAAGCAAGACCTCCTATCTTACAAATTTTAATTATTGTAGTTTGAATTCTATTGACAGAACCAATAGCTCCTATCTTACATTAAGCCGAAATTACAAAATAGGAGGTCTTGCTTCTGCACCGTTGTTGACGACGGAATTTAAATACTTTTCCCCTATGGTTTAAATGGTTTAATAACACAAACTAACACAAAAACAAAGTAACTAGGAGCCTAATACGGAAAAGCTGCTTATGCTGGCAACCTGACAGAGCAACTGTCTTGGAAGTTGATGACAGCACAAAAGAAAGGTATTTTAAAATTGGAACTGAAGTAATTAATATACAAACTATGTACTAAAAGATCTAGATCTATATGGGGAGTGTGAATGGTTACGTTGGGAGGGGAAGGCCTAGACGGACGTTCCGAGACCAAATAGGTGACGTTTTGGAAAAAGGTCAGGTCAGGAGTACCCGAAACCGACGAGCATGTATGAAGAGATTGATGACTGTGGATGAAGCGAAAGAAATATGTCAGGATCGTAGCAAATGGAACAAAGTAGTCTCTATGCCTACCCCTATGGGAAAGAGGCGTGACGGTATGTATGTATGTATGTATGTATGTACCTACTAAAAGGAGGCTTCAACCCAGCCAGTTGCCAACAACCGTCGATAAACATCTAACAAATTATGGACCGAGTCCGAAAACAAATGTTATTTTTTGTTTATTTATTTATAGAAATGGTTAGCCACCACTTTCTCTATATTGGTAAAGGTAACGAGCTGTGAATAAATAAAATAGGAAGAAATTGTGACCCCGGGCGCAAACGCGGGCCTCGCGAGACACTAGAACTGAACGGGTAGGCGAAATCATAGAGGAATTAGGCAATAGAGTGCTATTACATTAAATACAAATGTTTTTGATTGTGCACCACAAATCATGTAGTAAGATTACAACAAATGAAAAGACAAATACAATAGGCGGCGATTAAAAGCGATGTATCAGATGCAATAGGCAGATTAATCAATCTTCATTATACATATATTATATCTGATACATGTGCTTTCCCTGTACGTACCCTACAAATCTTTCATCATTGTTTATGTGGGAATGACAAATTTAATGAATATTTATAATTTATAATAATCGTCATAATTCTGAAACAAAAACAGTTTTGTTCCATATGAAATAAAAGCTTGAACTATAAATAGCAAAAAAGTAAGTATTTACTTTGTACTCTCGTCTTCATGATTTTTTAACAAATATCGTAGAACTGTGGTCAAAATTTTACCCAAAATTATCCTTTCCTGTACCCTTTATTTACCTACTTACTGACATCGATCCTAATATTCACTTGCCCAACTCTAATATCTTTTTACTTTGAGCCGTCGAATCAGAGCGTGAGCGCAACAATCTCCTCTCAGCCGTTGCAGTGCGTGTGAAGACTTTTTCCTGCTCTATTGGTTAATTCATCTGTAGAACGGTTAGACGAAACCTATTTCCGTAGGATCAGATTACACGTACATGTCATGAAAACTGAGACGAAGGACGTGGCTTTTGACGGACTTAGGTTTTTATGAGACTGAGAAAAGTCTCAGCGTAATGATGCTTTATCAAGTTACATTATTAAAAATATAATATGAATAGCCCTGGGAGGGCATTGCAAAAATAAATAAATAATAAAACTTTAACTTAAACTTAAACCTAATCTATAAACTAACCCAGTATTAACCCGAACCATAACACAACACAAAACACAACATACACATAATAATATTACAAATAATCCACACGTAAAAATTCAATTATTCTTAGTTCCATGTCACGGTAAGTTATGTTAAGTTCATTAATTTGATTTGAATACAATTTGAGCTAATTAATTTATTAATTTAAGATTTAATATTTAATTCTATATAAATAAATAAGCATTGCATTATATTATATTAGATGTACAAAAGACAGACCAGAGTTTATTTTATTTATGTATTGCTATCGTCCAAATATACTTGCAGAGTATAATAACTCTTACTGGCTAGGAGATCCCTTAAAGTATTAGGTATTAAAACGCTTCGGTTTATTCGTTTTTAATGTTGTCGTTTAATTTATTGTAATTTAATATTATTATTATTTTATGTTTTTTTTTTACTTTCATCTCGATATTCCCTCGATATCGGGATTAACGCGTGTAAAATTCCGATATCTCAGCCGTTAACTATAAAATTGTACATGGGTGTTTTTCATGCTACGCCTACGTAAAGACCACGATTGGATTCGGGGCAATTCCATGAAGTTTTTAGACACGGTGTTTCTTTGCCTTGCTCCTAACTAGAATGTTAATAGAGCGAGGTCACAATATATTGGTTACTTACAGAAACAGACAGAATAAAAGTTAGATTTTTTAGTATTTCTTGTTGTAACGGCTACAGAAATACATCATTGAAAATATCAACTGTCTAGCAACCATGGGTTATGAGATACAACCTGGTGAAGTGGTGACAGATAGACGGACAGTGAAGTCTTAGCAATAGGGTCCCGTTTTTACCATTTGGGTACGGAACTCTAAAAAATGCTATTGTGCTTGCAATACGTAAGCCAGCGCACAAAGTTATTGTCTGTCTTGGAATGAAATAATGTGAAACTATTAAAGTATGTAGTCATGAAAAGAAAACTTCCAATAGTCTAACTAGTTATTTACAGTTCGTTACGTTTTCCAATATAGGTATAAAAACTTCGACCAAGCGATTGGCGTCAGTAACTTGGCACTTGTGCTTTGTTAAAAAGTTTTCAATACTTTGTCATCGTTTCAAAGGAAACAGCTGCTACGTTTTCTTACCTGACAGTATCGTACCATCGAGGAATTTAATTATGGAACATTGTCACAGTGAAACGAATGCTCGTTTAAGTGTGAAGTGTTTACAAACACGTTGCTATGGTTACAATGTTATTATGACAACGTGCCACGGTGGCAGAGTAAATCTCAGCTCTATAGGGGACTTTAAAATGCTCACTCGTTCTCGAAGCCAGGGTTATCCAGTCGCCATCAGATAAATCGTAGCGGGCGATGTCCTCAAATATTTCGGAGCAGCATTAAATTTCAATAAATTCGTTACACTACATACGATTAATAACATCAGAACACGCAATTCGTCATAAATATAAGAGCAGCGACTTTCCAATAAATTCGGAACGTTCAATGAGGTAAAAATATCAGGAAGCACAGATCGTCAAAGGTATCGACGCAGTCAGGCTGATCACACACACACACACACACTCACAAACTGTCGCCTTTATAATATTAGTGCGATGCCCATCGGAATGCTTTTAATACTGCAAGCGTGCACGAGGGCTGTGTCGCGAGCGAGATAGACTAGCTACCCGTCTCTATTTAGAACGTAAGAAAAAGATGGGTAGTCTTTCTCGCGCGTGACATGGCTCTCGCGCACAGTCGTGCTCGCCGTGCTGAGAATAATTATTATTTTCGATCTTCTGCTTGAGACGTCACAGGCCACACTACCACGGCAAATGCCTCTCTCTAAAAAAATGAAAACATTTCACATACTTCTGCAAGCGATCTTTTACTCCAAAAGTGTTTTAACGAAGGTCTAAGAACAGTAAAGTTCAGGGAGGCTACTCCGAAATGCGAATTCCGAAGTCCGTGTCATACCATAGCTCTCACTCTCACATGAAAGAGAAGCACGCAACGAACTTGGAACTCCTAACTACGAAGTATAAAACCAGTAGGCTCTTTCGTCGGATTGTTTTTGACACAAATTAAAAAGTTAGCAACAGACATCTCGAGAAATGTCGCTCTCATTATGCGAGTTGTTCTAGTTTTAATAGTCGTTTGTTATGGCGTCTGGTCCGCAAATTATGTACTGTGCTCTTTATTACTGGAAAGTATTAAAACATACTGAAGTGTAAGTAAACGTAACTTTTGTGGCGAACTAGTGGACTGTATTTAAAATGGAAACAAGTTGTGATAGTGAACTGATATTTAATAAGAATAGGAGAACATGAAATGAGCGACCTCGTTGCAACACCTTGTGTCGTGGTTCGTAGAGAACTGAATCCAAGATAAAAAAATGAGATGCTGCTGTCACGAGGTTTACAGCTGCCAGCTACAAAAAAAGAACAAGACTTGGCAGTACAAAAAGAGTTTATCCTTCACATTTGTGATAATAATGAGTAAATCTGTCTGACGACAAATCCTTGCTACATCTTGCGAGCTTAAAATTAAATCGGAAGTTTGTTACGTCTTTAGTAGTAAAACTGCATAAACATTTATGACATTTGACAAGGAAGAAATTCGTACAGTCGAGAGCATAAATATCGATACAGCCATCATGTCCAATGTGTGTCACCGACCTTATTGTTTGTGGCATAAAGGTGTATAGGTGTTTTTGATGTCTTGGTAACGTACATATGTATATATTTATCCCATACCCCTGGCACTACCCCTGGGGCTAGGGCGGGACTGAACCGTACCACCATAGTAGTGCTTGGATTTGAGGAATTGAAAAAAAAATTGACGGAGCGCCGCTACTAGATCTAAGCATAGGTACATAGGGACAGACAGCGGAAAGCAGCTACTTTGTTTTATACTATGTATTGACGATAAATAAACACTGTAATGACGGAGCAAAAAGTTGCGCAAGCCGCAGCGCTTTTCAATGTGACCCTTTTGCTTACGAGTATAAATTAAAACTTTTTTATTTTTATTTTATAAGCATAATATAGTGTCTCACTGCTGGGCAAAGGCCTCCCCTTCATTCTGCCTCTCGTCCCTGTCAAGAGCCCTGCCACCCTTTTCGATATGCATCCAAGTCGTCCCGCCATCTCATTTTTGTATTGTATAATAAATAAATAAATAAATATCTTTGGACAAATTACACCAACTGACCTAGCCCCAGACTAAACAAAGCTTGTACTATGGCTGCCAGGCAACGGATAAACATACTTATATAATGTAGATAGATACATCCATGACTCGGGCACAAACATTCGTATACATCATACAACTATCTGCCCCTACCGGGATCTCTAGTTTCATAGTCAGGGTCACTAACCACTAGGCTATCCGGTCGTCAAAAATTGTACACTTAAATTATGGTGAGGCCGAACAACCAAAGTCCAAATGAACCGATGCAAAAATCTGTACTAGGTAAAATGCAGAAGAAAGTGAATTTTCCGTTACGTCCGTAATTCGGTGGGAGTCACGCGATCGCGTGCTGACCGCCGCACGGCACGCAAATGTCGCCACTAAAACAAAACTACTTACTTACTTACTCTAACTGGCATAAAAAATCGGGTATTATTACCTAAAATATCGGAGAAACTTAGCCTTGCCTCGACTCGCCAACTTTAATCTAGCATATTATTATTTATTACTTTGGTGGTGTTTAAGGAAGGAAGGGGAGGCTGATAAGTGCGTTATTGTTTCCGAGTAATAGAAGTTCTTTACGAGCTGTAAGTGTTCATAGTTTGAAAGGTTTCACGCTAGACTTTCGTATCACACTAGCAGGTAAACAACGTAGTAACATGCACTTGAGTATTTTGTCCTAAAGAGGACCCAAAAGCCTGTTTTATTGATAGGTATACCGGTCAAGAACGCTGTGAAGATAAAACCATACGATATTTTAATTGATTACCTTGGCGTATAGTTTTTTTGTCGACAGAACTTATAACAAAATTACCTACAGTAATTTAACTAAGATTTCATACTAGACCTGAATCCACGTGAAGAACGAGAGACATAAAAACGAAAAAAAAATTACAACAATAACAACATTCGCGCGCCTTAAATACCGCACCCTTCGTGGAAGAAAGACGTAAGTCCTATTGACTTGCGATACAATAAAAAAATATTAAGGAAACGAAAGGTAATAAATTAAAAACAAGAAGAGACAAGTCTGAGGATTTTCTGGATATAAAATAAATAACGTTGGCCGTTAGCGAAATAAGCAAGCCCCGATCCCGACGACGGCCGGCTTTACTCGTAAATCGAGCACTGGACGATACCCGCAGTAAAAATATCGTAAAACTCGGAAAACTTTAATAACGATACCGTACAATGTAAATTTTAAATTTGATTATTCCACAACTTGGACGTAAAACTTGTTTTTGAGTGCCCCCGCGAACGACCCTCCGGATTCATGGCGATCTGATACCTGCTTAGCATAATACGAGACATACTAACAGTCACGCGTTTGTGCCTAATGGGAAAAGTTTGGAATAATGTACTATTTTTATGTAGCTCGGGGTATAAGTAAATGTATGCGTACTTACCACCTTCTTCTCCTAGAAGAACATTCGGTTTTCGGGTAGGTACGGGCCATTCAGACTGTCATCTTTGTCTCGCAAATGCAAATGACAGTGACAGATAGAGACAAAACGAACGATAAGTTACGAATAAAATTAGTTCATAGCGTTAGTAAATAAAGAGCCCTAGTATTAGCAGCTCAGAGAAGGGAAGAGCGATATTCTTTTAAAAATAGATAGGTACTTTTATCATGCGTTTAGTAGGCACACCGCCAATTGTTTCTGGCCTGCCTAGTTGCAAATCCGTTATTTTATGAATTGATGTACTCTTCGTATAACAGCACTACCTACCTGCTTAATTGCATTAATCTGGATAGCTTAGCCGCCTCTTAAGCTTCGTCTTTGTCTTAGCAGGTACGGTTCAGAGTTTGACAATAGACCATTAAGATAACAATGTGTATCAGAGCTATAAACACAACACACTAGCGTCTAACGCGGACTTAACGCAAAGTCTATATCGGTCGAATAATATAATTGTTTTGTCTAATGTAATGTTTGGACGAAAACCAAAATTACACTGAAAACCAAACGAAGTTGCGGGCAAGAGCTAGTAAATTAATAGCGTAAGGTCAGGTCACTTGAGCCATGGAGGTAACTAAAGTATTTGGAACTAGCTGTTGCCCGCAACTTCGTCTGCATAGAATTCGTTTATCGCTATCCCGCAGGAATTACGCAATTTTCCGGGACAAAAGTAGCCTATGCGTTATTCCAGATCTGTCCAGCCGTTCTGGCGTGAAAGAGTAACAAACATCCATACTCACAAACTTTCACATTTATAATATTAGTAGGATTAACTCGTTCCAGGTTTTATTATTGTATTTAAATTATGGCACATTGCCTTATGATTAGTTGTCGCCCACGTTTTTTGGTTTTTGTTAAATTCTGAATGTGGTTTTTCAGGCGAAATTTACCCTCGGTTTGGTCAAAGAAAACGGACAATTTAGTTCCAGTAATTTAGTCCACCGTTACTGCCCAGGGTGCACCTGTCCTAACAATACCGCTTTATTGTTTGTTACTGTTTAACTTGTTTATTTGTGCGTTTTTTCTTTCTTAATAACAGCTGATAGAAGGAAACCGCAACACGTAGCTATCTCATCTTATGTTAAGCCGAGTCTAAGACGTCTTAGTCATACAATAGCCCTTTAGACGGGGATAACGCGGTGTACCTTAGCCCATACTCCGGTGAGTCGTGTCGTATCATCACACGAGTCCGTGCCGTGTACAAAGGACTGTTTCGTGATCAATGGGACAGAAATGAGACGGCATTGATGTGTCAATCGCCTTTGTTAAGTATTTAGGTGGGGAGAGCTCCGTAGATACAAGGAAGTAGCATTTAAAGTTCACATTTACACATTTTATGTCATCAGCACGATGCAAGCATAACCTAGTGGTAAGAAAAGTGGACTGCATGGCTTGAGGTAGGTACCGGTTGCATTTTCCGGTCGTGGTATCGGCCCCTTATTATGTATGAATTCGTTTTGACAGTCTAAATTGCATTTATAACACATCATACAGTACACCAGATAAATAAACTTCCTTGTCACATAAATAAATAAATCGCTGGTGATGTGGGCAGTTTGGTATACCATGCACAGGCAAGAGCATAAACAATAAGGTCGGTGACACATAAATTTGACAATGATGGCTGTATCGATATTTTATTCTTGACCTACCGTGGAACCTTTCCGCAGTAAATGTCATAGTGACGCTGCATTGAATTGACAAGGGAAATCACTGACGTTTACTGCGAGAACGTTCCACGGCGGGTCATTAAACAATTTGTTCGATAGTACCCGCCCTGTAAAACCTAAACAAAACATAGATTTACAATTTCCCTTATAATGTTAAGCACAGATTCAAATAAACGTTCCATGAATTACATCTGACCATGACAATGAGGCAGCGTTATTTGTTTGACAAACAATCCTTCAGTAATTGTTTTCCGCTGTTCTAATCATTTTCTATTGCCGTCTAGCTCTTTCCACTGGGATGGAGCGAGCGAGAGAACTCTATACAAATTGCTGAACAATTGTTTAAGGGGTCTTACGAAATATGTATAACGGGTACGCAGTAGACAAAGTTATAGACACAGTTTTTAGTTAAGCGAGCCAGCCCGTGGTTCCAGTATAGGGCTGCCTGGTGATAACAATAGAAAAACAGAGTTAAAATTAATTATTGTTCTTCATTTTTACGTATGTGGCTGTATGTCAAATTTCATGTCAATTCCTACGAGTACATCACTAGAAGTGGGTCATACAGGGTGACTTGGAGTTTGATGCTGATGTATATTCTACAGGATGGAAAAGAATTATAATTTTAATAATTTTTATAAAAACTTGCTTACGCCCAAATGTTTACCATTTTTCAGTGAGTGAGTCTTAGATTTTTCTCTATAAATTGTTTTATTTTAGTTACCCCAATGAACTCATTAGTCATAGTCATGCTCGTACCTGGATTACGAATGTGAAAGATACGCGTGATTTACTTCCATAAGCCCACTTAATCCAAAACTTAGAGCTCGAAATGATTTAGGTCCCATTCAAGACAAGCGCTGAGTTATTACACAGGCCCATTACTGTCCCAGTACCAGAATCCACACATAATAATCATAATACTCCAGTAAATATTCACAAGGTATGATACAGCATGTCGCTCATAAACAAATGACAACGATTTATTACTGGCATAATGCGTGCCTAGACAGCCATTCCACTATTATGATAAACTTAAATTTGGAATATATGTAAATTTCTTAAATGATTGGGCCATGTTTGTCTAGGTCAACCAAGAACCTATTTTGTCTAAAACAAAAGCTTCAACATACCTAAGCATTTACAATTTACTAAAATGAAACTAACTAAGCAAACAATCAAGGTAACTATTAAAATACAAAACATGTTACTTATTTCAGGTTGATTATGGTGCTCTTTAATTGCTTCTAGTTTAATTAAATATTGATGACATCACATCGTACTATCTAAAACATCATTCTATCAGTTCTGAAACTAAAATACTCCTAATTATATAGAGTTTTGACAGGACTATAAAATTATGTGTGACCGCATGACAGTTGTTGATTCCTGCCAAATTACATACGTACATAAATCACGTCTTTATCCCTTACGGGATAGACTGAGCCGAAGGTAACAAGACCTAAAGGCCACGTTTAGCATGACTTTGGGCGTATAGGCGGAAAGGGAATCAAAATAGTGATGGGTTGCTAGCCACATCGCTTATAACATGATTCCTAAAGTTTTCGCCCATTGCCTCGATGGGCTTTTACTTTATGCGCGGGAAAAGAAGCAACCGGTACAGTCGCCATCAGATTTTAGAAGAAGCAACATTAAATTTCAATAAATTTGCTACACCATAAGGTTAATAACATCAGAACACGTAATTCGTCATAAATATAATAGCAGCGACTTTTCAATAAATTCGGGACGATACCCTTGACGATCAGTGACGTCCCGATTTTCTTGAAAGTTCGCTGCTCTTATATTTATGACGAATTGCATGTTCTGATGTTATTAACCATATCGTGGAACGAATTTATTAAAATTTAAGGCTGCTCCGAAATATTTGAGGACCTCCGAGACCAGCATGGAAGCTAATGACATTGAATCTACATTTAATATTCATCTGGCTAAGACGCCGGATACGTATGATTTGCAACACTATACCTACGTGAAAGTGACGTCACCAACATCATAATCGTCAAAGGGCCATTTGACCGCTACGCTTTAATTAAACTCTATTTCAAACAAGAAAGAAACGCGTGTTCGTGTTGTTTTTTTCTAGTAAAATTACCGTTTCGTTCGTGCACGTACGGGCGTACAATTTTGTTTAGTTTTTATAAGTCAGCAGTATTGTGTGTGAAGAATGTTATGGAAGTAGGTTCGGGCCGCGTGACCGAGGGGGTAAATCCGCGCAATCCACTACCTCTGCGAAGGGAACTCCATTATGATATCGCTTCCCTTGTCCGACTACTCCATTTCTTTTATTCGGAACGAGGGTCTTACTTTAATAATACTGCTGCGTGTGTTAAACAACGTAGCCTCCCGAATAAAATGGTAACGCCTTAATCATTTTCACTTAAATAAGAGGGGTACAGTACAGCGCACAACGACCCAATCTTAAAATGAAAACAACGTTCTTAACAATAAAGTGCGTTTTATTCTTTATTCCTTTGTAACACTGGAATTATAAGCTTTTTTTTACGATTACAGATTCAACGGCGCGCTCTCAAGGCCCGGATAATGAGAATTTGAGGTGAGTTGGTAAATTAAGACGTCTATCATCCATCACGTTGTGTGCCCACGTCTGCGGGATATAAAAAGCCCTTAATGGACATTTAATGTAGCATTTTTTCTTTTATGTGGTTGCTGTGTTTGTGCACGTATGGTTACGTCGATAGCGAAACCATCCGCCACCGAATAGGTATACATAGGTACGTGTAAATTCACGGAATCAACGACATAGAAACAAAAGTGTAACGTTCCACGCATCACTATCGTGTTTCACGTGAACCGTTTATGAGTGACATAATTTTAACGCGCGCGTAAAGTCACTACGAAAATAATGGACTTTTTGTTGAAGAGTTTTGCTGACGTTGCTTTCAGAAGATACCTTTGTTTATTTGCTATAAAACAGGCGTACAGTATTGATTTCGCTTGCATGAAATCACTAGGTACATAGTATAAAACAAAGTCGCTTTCTCTGTCCCTATATCTCTATGTATGCTTAAATCTTTAAAACTACGCAACGGATTTGGATGCGGTTTTTTTATTGATAGAGTGATTCAAGAGGAATGTTTACCTATTGTATAATACATGCATAATATACCGTGCGAAGCCGGGGCGAGTCGCTAGTAAACTATAAAAGTAAAATCGAGGGGAATGCGAGTAAAAATGTGTTGTACGGTATTAAAATCCTTTCCTTCGCCCCGTATTCAACGAATTGAACTTGGACTCTTATTATTTATATGCTAAACAAAAAAGAATGCCATCTCTATTGTTTTTCTTTCATCGATTGACCTTTTACAATCTATTCATGGAAAATACCAACGTAACTCCAGGATAACGTCAGTTGAAAATAATATTTCATATTACTTGAGATCTCTTGAGCTTTCAATACAATCAAGTTTATCTCAATCATCATAACCATCTCCATTCAATCTACGCCTCACTGCTGGGCACACTTCATATCTGAACTAGCGACCCGCCCCGGCTTCGCACGGTATATTATGCATGTATTATACATATAAACCTTCCTCTTGAATCACTCTATCTATTAAAAAAAACCGCATCAAAATCTGTTGTGTGGTTTTGAAGATATAAGCATACATAGGGACACAGGGACAGAGAAATCGACTTTATTTTATACTATGTAGTGATGAGAGAGGATTTGGGAAACAGTTCCCACGTAAGCACAATGTGGATTGGAATCTTCACGTATACCATTGAACTGCTTCCCAAGTGAAAAGTTTGTGTAAATTGCTAACTCAGAGGTGCCCGGGATTCAACACACGAGACTTTGCTTGAGAGGCCATTGGGCAATCCACTAGGCTACAGTGGCGTAGCTAGGTAACCAAGAGCCCTGGTGCAAATAAAAAAATGGGGCCCCACTACTATCTAAACTAGTTACGTTTTAATAATAATAGTTCGATCGAGTTTTTCTGGTAAGGATTCGAGGGCCCTCTGAGCTTGAGGGCCCTGGGGCACTGCCCCGCCTAGTCCCTAGGTAGCTACGCCACTGCTAGGCTACCAGGTCTTTTCCTAAGATATGAACTGATTTAGGCTCTGCGTAGTCTTTCGGACACGTTAACCTCAAATTTATACACATGGAATGAAACGACAAGTATAAAAGTAGTTTGACCTGCTATGGGTGTTGTAGGGAGCACGCGTCACGGAATGACGAGGATACGGGTTCGATTCCCGGCCATAGCTTCATTTTTCGGATTTTTCTATGTGTCCTAATTTTCAGTGACATTTAGAAATTTAAGTGGTATTTACTTTAGATTATTCGCCGGATATCAGAATATCAATAATACTTTCTCAAAATTGATTCTAAAATCGTGTGAAAAGATAAGAATTTGAACATCAAACTTCTTTTTTTGTAGTTACGTATTCTCCTGCAAAAGGCGGCAAAAGTCCTCGCAAAAACAGTGACTTCCGTAATGAAATGTTGCTTGTATCTTACGGATAGCATGTCATAAAGGTAGTATGGCGGATCATTGGTGTTAAAGTGGGTGTAGTGTGCGTGTAACGCGCATGTGTGGGTGGGCACGTGAGCTCGGTTGGAAGGTGGATTACGTGTCGTGTAATTTTGCGTTGCCCTGATTTTTTGTACGTTTCTATAGTTTTTGTAGTAATATGTCAAAAAGGTTGCAGTTGAAGTTTAATATGAAAGAGGTTAGGTTGGTAGCTTGTAAATACATTCATAAGTCACGTCTTTATCTCTTACGGGGTAACAAGACCTAAAGGCCACGTTTAGCGTGATTGTGGGCGTATAGGTGGAAAAGACAATCAAAATAGTGATGGTATGCGCATCGCTTATAACATGATTCCTACAATTTTAGCCGATTCCCTCTTTTACCATCTGCGCGGGAAGAGAAACAACTGGTATATTGTATGTTTTTTCTTTACTCCCAGACCAGCATGGAAGTAGCTTATAATAGTCCATATTACATACCGTATAGTCGGGTTACTTTGGCTCTGGAGGGTATAATTTTGGCCTTTGGAATTAACTCTAAAATTATTGCTTCTATGCTGGTCTTGGAGTATAGAAAAAACATAGAATGTACCAGTTGCTTCTCTTCCTGCGCAGATGGTAAGAGCCCATCGAGGGTATGGGCATACGGATCACGTTGTAGGCGACGCGGCTGGCAACCCATCACTATTTTGATTCCCCTTTCTACCTATTCTCTCACAATCATGCTAGGGTGGCCTTTAGGTCTTGTTACCTCAGACTCTGTCTACCCCGTAAGGGATGGAGACGTGATTTATGTATCAATATTATGGCACATTGCCGTGTGTCAAACCCTATTACATGTTTTATCCTTCGTTTGGTCAAACCCAACCTAGTACGTCCATTTTAAATAATAATATTAAAATAATGCCTTTCACTGTCGTTTTGACTGTGGAAAGGGGCCGGTTCTATTGGTTGGATAATAGAATGGAAATAATTTATAAGCTGGGTGTAATTCTTCTTGATAAATAATTAAGGCAGGCATGCGTGGAATAGAGTTACTATACGTGGAATAGAGTGTCATAGTAGACGCTGATTGTGACAAGGTTCTACAGTGGCCAAGGGCTCCATTTGGCTGATTGTACAGCCTGTTTCAAAAGCATTGACGATGTTTGTTATGTTTTGTGCTCAGTCTATTTTTAAACCCACACAGGAACTTACTTAATTGATCATTTTGTCAAACCAATGATCAGCAAAATAAATATACAAATGGGGCTAACGCCATTTGTTAATTTGAAGCGTGACAGTGCAAAATTTGCATAGCAAAATAATATATCATTTATCCAAATGAGCACTGAATTAACATAGCGAACTCGATAAAAAAGGAACGTGGGAACGGTAAATTTATAAACGTAATAGTTGTGTTATTTTAAATATTCTTTTACTCAATTGCCTTTGGTTACAAAAAAAATGTATTTTTTTTATATTTTTTTCTTTATGGTTACGCCAATTTGAGAAACTAATTTGAATATTTTAAAATTTGGTCGCGTATTTTTTTTAAATTTAATTTATTAAATACCGGATATGGTCGACCGGATATACGTCATCAGTGGCACGAAACTCTTGATTTCCTTTGCCCATCTGCTTAGAGAAAAAATACTGTTATCTGTCATTCGTACGTCTATGTTATATTTGTCATTTCATGCTGGGCCTTTTCTTTTTAAGTTTCTAACCTTCTGAAAGTCTATTTTTCTACACGGTATTTATGAAACAGCTAGCTATACCCGCGACTTCTTCCAAGTAGAATTACAACAGAACACGGTTTACTTAGATATCTGATAATGTAGCATTCTAACGGTGAAAGAATTTTTGAAATAGGTCAAGTTATTTTCGAGTTTATTTACAAACAAAAATAAATAGATACAAAATGTTGTCTCGTAATCTTAGTATATCTATTAAAAAACCACATCAATCACCGTTGCGTAGTTTTAAAGATCTAAGCATACATAGGGACAGACAGACAGCGGAAAGCGACTTTGTTTTATACTATGTAGTGATGATCCATGCCAAAGCTACATTCACAACCTATTCTCATTATTTCAATTTAGTAGCTATCACGAAATTACAAAAATATCAGAGCATAACCGCCCGACCGACATTCATAATGATATGCCTTGTTGAAGCTATACAAGGTACCAGGATATATGTTAAGAATGCCGGTGAAATGACGTCCGGAATATGCGTTCCAGTCACGCTAGCGGATTCGAGCTCTCCACCCTCACAGCGTTCATAAAGCACAGAAGGTTCGTTTGTACAGTCAAGTGTACTAATATGTATCTAGCAAAGGTTTAAAAAATAAGTACCATGCGCTCTTACACCGGCGTAATAAGGTCGTGGGACATATTTTTGAGAAGTTCGTACTTATTTTTGCACTTGACCGTACAGTACTCGGCCATAAAGATGGCACTTCGGTCTTTGGAAAGAGATAACTGGCGTCGCGTAAGTTAGTTCGAGAGAGCTCTCTACGAAACCGAAATTAGCCGAGAAGACTGATGTAGAATCCTTACGGCCGGGTACAGTAGTTCACCTTTTTTTAAACAGTTTGGAGCCCACCCTGACTTCAGAATACCCACGAATTTCATGTTGGCCAGAGCGATCTGTGTTAGCTTTTATTGCAGCAAACGTTCTAAAGTTCGCCTTGAAGTGTCAAATATGAGGCACTTGTCCCATCGATGGCGAAGCGATTAGTTTTCGACTATTTTCTCGCTCAAGGCACAAAATAATGTGTATCCCATGTCAATAAGAGACACAAAATATTAATAGTTGATCGCCGATTGTTCATACTACCGGCGAGAACTGCCTCTCCACTAGTTTATCGCTGGGACAAAAACTCGCTGAGCGATTCTCGCTCAAAAACGCAGACCATTCTCTGAAATATCAACCATTGGTTCCACTCTCCGTCGCATTCTGTCTCATTTTATAGTCTAACAACAAAACTATCGAAACTACACACTCGTTTCTCATTGCTCGTCACTCGTTACTACTCTTAGTTTCCAGCTCTACTCGCTTCTTGCTCATGGTCAGCAGTGCGACCTGTACCTAAGAACAGTTTCTTACTTGTATGCGCCGCTAGTGGTAATGTAAATTTTTCCATATTAAATTGAGACATTTATATAAGCGCGTTTGCGAAATCTTTTGCATCATAAACTTAAAAAGAAGCTCTGTGCGCTTACTGTGTTTTTTATAACACTACAAGAATCCATCGAGACGTTTTATGAGACATAAAATTTACACTACATAAGTACTCAAAGAAACTTAGCCCCTTTGACTATAGAGAGCGAGTGAGAAAAAGTGATGAAACAGGCCCTTAAATTCAAATCTTTGCGCGATCATGAATTTTACAACCAGAATAAGGAATAAGTAAATACTTAAATTATCGCGTAGATATTCAAATGTGTAGATTTATGCGTTCGGTTACAAAGAAGAAATCCCAACGGGTAGTCTGGATTTTACGTAACCTATTGCTTTTTAAATTACATTTAACTTTTTAGAAGTCATATCGATTCTTTTAAAAATCTGGTAGCTTTGAGCATTATTGACAATCTGCTGTGTTGCTGTGGTTTCGAGTTGGCGAGGCACTACAAAAAAAGAAAAATCAAAATTGTATTTTAGCAAATTGGCCGCCCAGGGCTCTTTTAGGTACATGTCTTTTTTTAAACTACCAGCGCATTCGGAAAGACCATCATTGCCAAGACGAATGCGCCGCAAGAAACTATGCGAAGTTGCCCATTTAATGCTGTTTTGAACTTGCTCCTAAGTAAAGTGATAACTCATGAGGCTCAGTCATTTCTTAGATCCACAGTGGAACCAATATCTCGTTAAGGGCTATCTAATTCTGCAACCCATTCACGGTTCAATGCTAGTACAGTTTTTCGCGGTACTGTTTATTTTTCTACATGAGGCACCATTGAAATTGATAGAATTATGAATTATGTATGGACATTTAAAAAATCCGCACTGTATTCGCGCGGAATCATTAGTCAAGCCCTCTCATTCTGAGAGGAGGGCGGTGCCCAGCAATACATATAAAACTGGAGATGGTTTTTTTTCTAATATGTAATGTATGCTGTCTTCAATTTCCTATCTACTTGACAAGCCGCCCAGCCCGGGTGAAAAAAAATCCACAGCTGAACATCGATTAAATAACTAGAAATTTTATAAAATTTTCTCCTGTAATTGTACCTTCTGTATTTCTCTATGCTGTGGCACGTACCAGTGACAAGCAAAATTTACGCGTATCCAGGTGTAAACAGGTGGTCATGTTATTCCCTTTCATCTTTATGTCTTTATCACAGGCAATTTGCGAAAATTGCTAGAATTTATTGCGGTTTTCTAGGCCGTGGATCGTTATACCCGAGTAATTTGATTGTCCCAGTTAAAGCCAAACTTTGATTGAGTACAGGTACACATAACAAAATTAACTGTAGGACTACTTTTATGCAAATTATTGAACCAGTTGTTTATTTACTTTGCGGATCTACCTAGACAAGTTCCGGGAGCGCGTGAGGATATTAATTAAAAAGTTCAAGTTTAAACTTTAAAAACTTTAATTAAAAAATTAACTTAAGCTATACAAGCTTACAGCCCGGAGTCTATTTTAGTACTGATTCTTAGAGCTAACTTATGTTCTAACATGGTGGTATACCGAGAATTATAGCCGCTGGACCGCCCGCGTAGGCTTCGCGTGGTCAGCAAGTCTACGCATTCACAGCGATAACGCGGGAGCCTGCTAACATAACTCTTCCCTCCCTAAGTTCAAAATCATCAGGGGGATGGTTATCGACCTGAGGATTTTGACACTTTAAGATCTTAGACTTATATAGAAAGATTACACAAATGCTTAAAATAAAGAGTACGCTAAGCCCTAGAGTCCCAAAACTGATGGTCTTCACTTTCACTATGTCTTCGACACTATCACTTTCTGACGTTACACTTTCACTATTTTTTAACGCATACTGAAGAAACTGCAGGTCAGACAAGTTGATGCCATCTAGGTTTAGTGGTCTCCTCTCAGGAACAGAAGTCGGAGTAAAAATTTCAGGAAGATTAATGATTGGTAATTTTGGAAAAAATACTTCCTCGCCTCTTATCTGGTGCCTTCTCAGGGTAGTTTCTTTGATTTTTACTTCGCATTCATTATCCATCGTGAGTATGTAAGTGCCCCTGATGCTTTGCTGGGCAACTTCAGTTTCACAGAACTTGGTTAGTATTAAAAGTTCTGTCGTAAAGATTAAATACTGATTCGGTTGTAGGTTTTCAATTCTCAAATCTCGGATTTGGACGGTAACTGGTAGGCAGGAGTTGGTGTTTGCGCTGAACTGCATTAGGTCTGCAACGCAGTTGTCTGTTGTCAAGGTGCGAAGTTCATCTTCTTGACAAAGGAAAAAGTCTTCATCGATCTCTTGGCATGGCTTGGCAGCTGGTTTCGTCTTCGACCCTTTTACCAGGATATAAGGATGTTTTGGAATTACAAGTGTAGTGTGGTTGTGGGAATTTATGGTAGGTAAAGGTAAGATTTTGTAATACGTGTAAATTTCGTTTCGAATAATTGGAATACCTAACAGAAACGTTACCTTACTGCCCTTTGAATACACCTTTAACTCTATACATTGCTCCAATTTTATTAAGTTTTCATAGTTAACGGAATACACTAATTTGTCCTTTGTCTCGACAGCTTTCAAAATGTGTAACAATTCATCTCTGTCTATAATACTTTGATGCAGCATTCCCAGCCTACTGAATGTTAAAGCAGTTTGAATTTCATCAAGGCGTATGTAAAACAACATGAAATTGTGTAAAAATAAGTTGAATACATTAATGAGTTTATAATTGTTCTGAGTGACTTTTGTGTCATTAAATTGTTTACGAATTTCCCAAATTTCTTTATCTAACTGGATAAAATTTGATCTAGAAATATTTGTAACTTTTATAAAGGAATCCACCATTTTAGCAACCAAAGTGAATCTCTTAGACACTGCGTCTTGTTTTGACTTTATCGAGCTGATCAATTCGTCGTATCTGAGGGCATCATCATTATCTAAATTACCGGTAACTATCTTAACAATTGAACCAAGAGGATTTAAAATTCCACGTTTAACTCTATGCATAGGAATGATTTGCCCCAGTTTTTCTATAGCTATATCTTTGACATGATCAGTTTGAATTTTTACGTTATCTAATTCAGAACCCATACCACTGTTCTTTTTGTAGAAGATCGAGAAATGTTTATTTAAGTTCGCATAACGGTTAATGTTGAATTCCAAATCCTCACAAAGTAAATCTAAATCTAAAATCTTAACAATAGTCCATTTATCAAAACTGACAACGGCTTGACCTTCCCTAACCGGCAAAATACCACGACCCCTATCGATTTCTTGCAGTTGAAGTGCCCGGGTCCTCATCCCCTGGATTAGCAGCAGTAGAGCGAATCTGTGGAGGACGTTTAACGTCTTTAATTGGAACTTTTGTGTCTCTACCACGTATAGTTACAGGTAACGTATTTCTAAAAATGTTGCCAGTGGGTATAGCTTTTTGATAGCGCGGTTTGTCTTTGCCACGTCTGGTGTTAACACCTTTTACGAATACAGATTTTTTTTCATCAACGTTAAATTCCGTTTCACCTCCACGTGTTTCCCTAACCTTTTCCTTTCCTTTAATGATTTTGTCAGTTAAATACTTATAGAGATGTTGCGTTTTTCGAACATGATCACGGACAAGTTTCTGTGTGTAATTTTGGTTGAAATCTACTTCAAAAGCTTCATTAGCATCAGTATGACCAAACACGACCTCAAATGGGGTGAGACCAGTTGTGGAGTGTATTGTGTGGTTATATGACATAATGGCATACGTCATAACGGAAGCAGCGTCTGTAAACTTTTTCTCGAACTTTGCGAGTCGATAAATTTCTAAAATTGTAGAGTGAAACCGTTCAACTATTCCCATCGAATTTGAATTATGGGGCGTGCCAATGTGTATTTCTACTTTATAGAAGGCTAACAACTCCTTTAGTAAGGTATTGTTGAATTCTGTTCCAGGGTCTGAACAAATTGTTTTTGGTACACCATAATTAGAAAAGTATTTTATAATGGCCTTAACTACTTCTGGGGCGGACCGATTTGGAATTTCTAAAGCCTGTCCCAATTTGCTGAATGAATCGACAATGGTTAGAAAGTATTGGCCTTCGATGCTAAAGAGGTCAATAAAGAGTTCCTGAAATGGTTTCGTTTGAGTTTGGGTGAGTTGTAATTTTGGTTTAAAAGGTTTTCTGTCATATTTCATGACCTTACAGGTTTCACAAGAATTTATAATGCTAGCAACTGTTAAATTCATATTGTGCCAAAAATATGTACGTTTAAGGCGCATTAGGGTCTCACGGATACCGCGATGGCATGTTTTGCCAAAGTGATACTTGATCACGATAGCACGCTGCTCGTTTTCATCTTCTATGTGGATTACCCTCTCTGTACATTCAAAAATTTTCACTGTGTCCTTTTTAAAAAGGGTCATCACTGATTCTGTAAACTGTTTCCGATGGTCCTGGTGCTCAAAATAAATGAAGTTTGTAATTTTTGGCCTAATGTATTCCTTTAAGAATCTTTTTACTAAATCGGGCCTGTTAAGTGGTAAATGAACTTCTAGAACATTTTGTTTTTCACCTGAAATATCTTTCACAGCCAATTTATCTATGTTCCAATGGTACACTAATATTTGGTTTGGCTTCGTATCGATTGCTTCTTGGAGGATTGGTATACCGTCGACGTCAATGTCATTTGCAGAGTGTGCCGTTTCAGTCTCGGAATCACTTCGTTTTTCAGAGGCGGTCACTGTACTAGAAGAACACGAACGTATTGGAAATGAAACCTGAGAACCTTTTGAATTCTCTTCATCACCATGCTCGTCTGGATCTGTGTTAACTTTCATTGAGGTTGTATCGTCTTCTTCTAGAACATTGACTTTGATACGAGATAACGCATCCGCATTGGTGTTCTGTTTTCCATTTTTATACATTATCTCGTAATCAAACTCTTCCAGCCGAAGTTTCCAACGAGTAAGTTTGCTGTTTGGTTCCTTAATTGATTTTAGCCAGGCCAATGGTCTATGATCGGTATAGATGGTAAATTTTCGTCCATAAAGGTACGGACGGAAGTGCTTCACTGCCCACACAATTGCAAGCAGTTCCTTTTCAGATGTGCTGTATCGAGATTCGGCGTCATTCAGCGTACGACTGGCGTAAGCGACCGGTCTGTCGCTGCCAATGGGTCCTTGCGAGAGCACGGCGCCTATGGCGACATTTGACGCGTCTGTGGTGAGTACGAACGGCCTTGTGAAGTCAGGAAACTGGAGCAACGGGGCGTTGACTAACAGCTCTTTGCATTTTTCAAAAGCTGCTATGTAATTATCTGTCATTTCAATCTTCCTTCCCTTTTTAAGACAGGCTGTCATTGGTTGGGTTATTTTCGAAAAATCTTTTATGAATTTACGGTAGTATCCGACTAGGCCCAAAAAACTTTTGATTTCGGTAGACGTTTTTGGCAACGGAAAATCGAGCACCGCTTTGATTTTGTCATCATTGGGCTTAAGCCCATCTTTAGTTATTTGATGCCCCAAGTAGAGCACTTCCTTTCGCAGAAACTCACTCTTATCGAGGGTGACTTTCAGATTGGTCTGTCTTAGTCTGTCAAACACCATTCGCAGCTTTTCTATGTGTTCCTGTAGACTTGATGAGTAAACTATAATGTCGTCCAGATATACTAGGCAGTGTAGGCCTTGAAGGCCCCTTAAAACATTGTCCATGGTCCTTTGAAAGGTTGCGGGGGCGGTCTTAAGACCAAATGGTAAACGGGTGAATTCAAAATGACCAGATTGAGTAGTAAATGCAGTTTTTTGCCTATGTGCTACTTCCACCTCGATCTGGTGGTAGCCACTAGCAAGGTCAAGGGTGCTAAAATATGTAGATTTTCCTAATTTATCAAATAAGTCTGTAATGTTGGGTAAGGGATATTTATCGTCTATGGTGATATCGTTTAAGCGACGGTAGTCGATTACCATACGAAATTTTTTTTCGCCACTAGCGTCCATCTTTTTAGGGACAAGATGAACGGGTGCACTCCATGGAGAGAACGATTCCTGTATGATGCCGTTTTTAAGAAGTTTACCGACTTGAAATTGGATTTCTTCATTTTGTGAAGGTGGGTGCCTAAAGGGCCGGATGTAGATCGGGTCTTCGTTTTTTGTACGTATGCTGTGTTTAACGTTATTAGTGAATGTGAGTGGTAAGTCCTCACAGTAAAAAATGTCTCGATATTCGTAGCAAAGTTTTTTAATGCTTTCACGTTCCTCCATATTTGTATGATCCAAACGAAGCTTTCCTAAGTTTTCTCTTAATAAATTATCTATTTCACAATTCGTGGTAGTGATCGTATTTGTTAAAATTTCCTCGTTCTGTGAATTTAGTTCCGTAACCTGCAATGGTTTTTTGAAAGTTATTATACATTCATCATTAGATGAGTTTTGAATTACTGTAGTCGCAAAATAATTGTTACTTGTGACCAAAGCCGACGGCATTCTTATACCTTTGCCAAAGTCATGAAAGTTAATAATTGCCGTACCATCTTTTAAATCAGTTGGAACCTGGACGCGAGTTTCGGTTCGGGGATCTAACCTAAGCTCACAAATAGGGCTATAAATAATAGGAATTTTTGTATCACGTGTGTGTAGTATCAAATTTTTCATATCGATTGTAGCGTCCAGTTGCTTGAGTAAGTCGGCACCTATCAACCCATCATAGTTTTTTGCTACGTCGTAAACGTAAAATTTGTGGCATTGCTTGCTCTTAAATGATTTCAATAGAGGTATGTATATAGCCTCATTATGAACACTACGTGCATGTGTACTGACGACCTCGAATGGCTCTTCATATTTGTAATGTGAGAAAAATTGGTCTGCTTTAGCGGGGCTGACAAATGATCTAGTGCTGCCAGTGTCGATCATGAAACGCGCGCCTATTTCTGGAAGCTCAATATGTGGTAGCTTAGAGATGTTATGACAGTTTAGACGAATCACTTCAAGTGGTGATCTTGAGAGGCCATTATCTGAAAATTTTCATTTTCTTCTTCGCAATCCTTAGGAACCTCGGCATACTGGTCTTCTACTCCAATTTCATTTGCGGTTTGGGACATTGAATTCGGTTCTTCGTAATAACAAGGTGCTTCATAATAGCACTGCTCGTCGCATGCTCCTGGTTCACTATTGTAATATATGTTACCATTCCCGTAAGACCCGGTCAAAGTGTGCTGTTTTACTGTGCGCATAGAAACATCAGTATTTTCAATCGCTTTCGGCCCTTGCGCTTGGGGCTGAGGCGTTCCAAATTGGACTTTTTGTGGCTGATAGCCAGAAAACCCTGGCTGGGGTCTATTAAAGTTATTGTTAAACGCGGGTCTAAACCCTTGATATTGAGGGGGAATGCCAAATTTAAAGTTGCTTTGTTGGTTGGGTGCGTTGAATCTATAACCTTGCGGGTTTTGATTAAATCGAAAGCCTTGGGGAGTTTGATTTTGGGGGAATTTAAAATTTTGAAAAGCAAAATTAGTACGCGGTCCATTATTTTGGGGGATCCCAAATTTAAAATTTGGTGCGGGAAGATTTGTTTGCGCTTGTGATTGGGGTAGTTGAAGCGGTTTCGCTGTATGCTGTTGTTGTGTGACTTTGTGCTTTGCATTATATTGCGATTGAAAATTGACCTCCTCGGTAACTACGCTCAAGGCCTTTTCTAATGTATTACAATTTTTTAATCTAACAATTCTTAACATGTTCTCGGGGAGGTTGTATAAAAATGTGTTTAACGCCATGTTGTTATAGATCACTATTTTGGCATCTTTCATTTCCCTTTCTGCGATTTCATTAACTTTAGAAAAAAGTGTACTTCTGACATGTTGGATTCTATTACAGAACTCGACAAAAGATTCGCCGTTTTTAATTTTAAGGTTATCAAGTTCTATTGCAATGCACTGTTCTGATCGAGGGTCACCGAAATGTAAACGCAAAATCTCTTTAAGAGTGTCCCACGTATCTATATCTTCCCGTTCACTAAGAAGGCAGGCAGCCCTACCTGTAAGCCGGCTAGTTACGGCTTGGAATACATATTCATCCTGAATTACATTATCCTGGCCCCTAAATCTTTCAATCACATATTCTGCCTTTCTTATGAATAAATTTAATTGTCTTTCATCTCCTTCGAATCGTGGGATGATATCCATCATTTCTTTAGGAATTACTGTTAATTCAGCCATATTGCCGCACTGGTAAAAATCACGTAAAAACTTAATAAATTCTAATTAATTTGTATAAATGTAAAATGCTACCGTTTCTAAGGAACTCGATAAATTTCTTAATACTAAACTTAGTTTAGAGTATAAGCTGCCTATTTAGTGCAACGAACCTACTAAAAGGTAAGCTATCGTTTCCGTTATGAATTCCGGCTAATTTTGTCCAAAATCCTACGAATTTGCACGACACAAAAGTCAGGAATAAAGCAGGAATGTAAAAAGGTCTACTTACAAACCGCCAATCGCCATGATTTCATTTGCCGTCGAAATTAATATCTTTTGTCACTCACTCACTTCGAAGCACCAGTTCTTTGTCTTATTTATTTGGTTCGAAGAATATCCGCGGTCAGCGCGAGTACCAATTTTAGTGTCCTCGATCGCGACTTTACGCACTATGCGATTCGGATATCCTACAGCGGCTGCGCCAGACAAGTTCCGGGAGCGCGTGAGGATATTAATTAAAAAGTTCAAGTTTAAACTTTAAAAACTTTAATTAAAAAATTAACTTAAGCTATACAAGCTTACAGCCCGGAGTCTATTTTAGTACTGATTCTTAGAGCTAACTTATGTTCTAACATGGTGGTATACCGAGAATTATAGCCGCTGGACCGCCCGCGTAGGCTTCGCGTGGTCAGCAAGTCTACGCATTCACAGCGATAACGCGGGAGCCTGCTAACATAACTACCTAGGCTACTGACATACAGATAGACAGGATCTTTATTTTATAAATGATTACAAAAGTATTGATAAAAGTATAAACTAAACACACACACACATAAATCATATCTCTTTATCCCTTACGGGGTAGACAGAGCGATAACAAGACCTGAAGGCCACTTTTAGCATGATTATGGGAGTATAAGTGGAAAGGGGAATCAAAGTAGCGATGGGTTGCTAGCCGCATCGCCTGTAACATGATTCATATGATTTTCGCCCATTCCCTCGATGGGCTGTTACCATTTGCGCGGGAAGAGAAGCTATTGGTTCATTCTATGTTTTCCTTTACTCCCAGACCAGCATGGAAGAACTAAACCAAAGCTACCTAAAAATAACTTAATAAAAATAAAACTTATGCTACATCACCCATAGCAGGTTTTACTGCTACCTGAGATTTTTCTGTGTTCTAATTTTCAGCGTCGTTTAGAAATTTACTGGCAGCGGCATTACTCTGCTTGGCAGCGGCATTACTACAAATGAATTGGAAAATGAAAATGATTGAATTGTGTTACGTAAAAACATAAGAAGGTGGCCAAGGCCTGGGTGCACACCATGGGTGCGATTTAATTTTAACGTTTCACTAAAAGAGGCGTAATAAAAAGGCGCTTACATTTTCCTTGGAGGCTCGAAAGGTCGAAGTGTGAAAGCGTGGTCGTAAATAATTGGGACATTTAACCTCGGGATGTATTCAAAGGGAAATTTACCCCATAAATGAAGGTAGTCGCTGCTTTTGTGTACAAAATGGCGGTAAATTAGTATGCTTTAGCGGAAAGAGAACAGTCCGTATTTCTTTTGGATATGAGCATTTTTATCTGTCTGCTACTGATTTGTCGCTTTAGCAATTTATTATAGAGAATACGGATTTGCAAAATTAGCTTCCATTATTTGTTTTTGCAGTCAGGTAACTCATTTGGTCGTATGCCTATTTCATAAAAAAATATGTTTTCAAAATACGGCTCGTAAAATGGTTTATACTATCCGCTCCGCCTTTACTTATGAAAGTGCATCCTAACCTTTAATTAGACCTAACTAGTGTCCGCCCGAAACTAGTAGATATCTGCGGCTAAAACCGTAATTGGTTCTTAATTCGAGGACCATTTTAGTGTATCCTACTAAAATAATCAATGGGGACGCTTGATTATGTATGGATGGATAGATGGATGGGTGTTTGTAAAGTGTGTCTGAAAAGGTCTGGATGAAATTTGGAACAGAGTTATGTTATAGTCTGGAACAACGCATAGGCTACTTTTTATCCCGGATACTTACGTAATTTGCGGGTAACAAAGACGCGGGTAACAGCTAGCATTTTACAAACTTACGTTCAATTCAACTAAAAATGACACTGAAAATTAGAACAGAAAAATCAAAAGTAAAGCTATGGCCGGGAATCAAACCCGGATCCTCATAATTCCGTGATGCGTGCTATACCGCTTCACCACCCATAGCAGGGAGAGTTCAATAGCTCTAAAAAAGTGAATATTCATATTAAATCCATTCTATTTGATGTGGAATGAGCCACTTCACGGTGCCAATTACTTCCCAGCGGCACGATTTCGGCAGATTTTCTTCCAAACCCATAAGTAATAAATAAATACATACAATTCGCACACACGCACACACACACACACACATACACACACACACACACACATACACACACACGCGCACACACACACACACACACACACTTTCTAATTATTCTTGTGTTTTAATTAATTCACTTGGCACTCGCGATACAGACCCTGAGTCTAGTGCGAAGGCCGCTGTTACACCCACCGCATGTACGTTTCAATGTCTATGTAACAATGTCTCCTTTGTAAATTGTTATGCGCTTTGTAACTTCTGTTGTGAAAATAAAGTTTATTCTATTCTTATTCTATTCTTAATTGAAGAATAAGTATGAAATTATACATAGTCCGGCTCCAGCTACATAAACAAATAAAATTGTACGGAATAAAAGTTTACATTCATTAATGTTGGTACCTGAATATTATACAAAATTAAAAATAATTCAAATGAAAAGAAATGTATTTTTTTTTGAAATTCTATGAAATAAACCAACTGTTGAAACTTTTGAATCATAAATGCTATTAAAACTGTAAGTGGTAAAACAATAAACTTTTGTGTTTTTTAAAACCCGAACTTACGGAGGCCGAAACCAGTTCGGTCGTACACTACTCCCAATCCCGACATGTTCTGAAATCAATAACGATTTCTTTTACACCCGCGCCCATTGCTTCCTCAAACTACAACATAACTTTCACTAGAACACCGCTTCGCATTGTGCCACCGTTTTACATCAAAGCCGTAGGCAGCGAATGGAAATTGGGAAAACATTGTAAATTCGCAGTAAAACTCGCACCTTTTCCGGGTACATTTTATAAAGCTGTGTTTGTGAAGGTTAAATAAAGTTAAGATCGTAAATAACATTTGATCAGAGCAAACAAGGCTGTGTGCGTGCCTGTTAAAGCTAGCAGACTAATTGGAATCCACGTATTGGGGAGAACGCGTCGTTAGGCAATGTCTATAAGCCGGTGTACGGATTTATGAATAATTTTCCGTATAATCGAAATTGATTCATTATATGCGCTTACCTGCTTCGTTATTGTGCTTGTATTGTCGAGGGCTGCCGTACAGCTTGCTGCTTTTTGTTAATTCAGGGTTCTTTTTTAATCAATATGATCAAATATAACGTACAACACTGCGCCTTGCCCCGTGCGCGTGTTTGGAGCTCAAGTACTTTATTTGATCTAAGTTCCTAATTTGTAAACGACTTAAATTGAGATTCACGTCACTTGCAATTTAGTACACGTATAAATCTCACTGCACCGCGAGAATTTCGTAAAATCCGTCATTATTTCCTGTCTTATTCATAAAAATTGACTTAGCTAAGAAAAAAACGGCTTTCTAGGTCCAAGTTTTGTTCATTTTGACATTCAATATAAAATTACGTTGAATTTTTAATTTGAATCATAGTAGGTAATGTTCATGTTAAAAAAACATACTTCTTTTCAATGTAGTCATTTAAGTGAACAAGATATCTTCGTATACCATGGTATACCTAACTGTTTCTTTATTCGTGTCAGTCGCTGTGTCATCATTGTAGTGTCGATTGCTGTAAATATTGTCATTAAAGCGACAACATCGATTTTCATGTACCTTATCATGCCGTTAAACAACCCACCGGCCGGCCCAACATGCACAAAATACACAAAATAATTGTGGTGGTAGTAGGGAAGGTACTCTAACACTAGTGATGTGCCGAACCGTTAAATATGGATATCCGAGGACGCGGGCCATTAGGAATTTGATCCGAGGATATATATCGTTCTATATACTATGAAATGTTAGGTTGCATGTGAATTTTGCGCTTGTTCCCCGTACATAACTATTTTGCATTACCAGGACATTCCAAGTAAAATAAAGGCTATTTTTAAATTAAAACAAACATGTTCGCAGCTTAGTGTTGGTCCAAGGGCCACCCCCGCCGCACTTAAACCTAAATGAATCCAAATTAATCATCCTACATTGGTTTTACCAGTGCCGGTTATGTAACTTGGTTATGTACGGGGAACAGTCTGAATTTTGCAGCATGCCATAATTTATATAGTAAGACATTAAACAACTACATTGTACTATATGTGTAATTTAATTTGGGATGTACCTCAAGCATCTCGTCATTACTTTTCGTGTTAGTCAAAACAACATATGCGATCGACTGCAATTTTCGTAATCTCAGTCATCAAAAAGTACAGTCACTAAGAAAGCTTTTTATGTATTCACTGCCAGCTGTCAAAAGCAGGATGTCTCCAAATGTCAAAAACTCTCATGTCATTGTGCATTTGAATTACTGCTAAATTGTGACAGAGGCACTGGTCAGGTTAACTGGAAGAAATCCCTTCTTAGGGATAAGTTCGCCTTTGTACTATTTTCTGTGTATTTCTGTATTTTTTTTTAATTTTTATGTGCAATAAAGAGTTTACATACATACATACAATAATCGCAAAATCGTATATGTATAGGTACGTTACCGAAAGTTCTTTTTTAAATAATTTATTTTTGATACCTGAGTCTAGCACATCACTATCTAACATTAACGAACACAGCATTGCGCATCCATAAGTCGTGTTAAGGGCTGTTATCGGTCGCGGTTGGCGTGCCAGCAAACAGACCGCGGCGCAGCCCTAATCAGCTCGATGTAGCTGTTTTGTTTACACCGTGGTGCTTTTCTTTCCAAACAAATAATTAGATACTACAACTACAGCACTTGCAATCATTTACCCTCTTATTCATAAACGCTCTGTAGGCTTCTGCTAACTTAGCAATCGTTTGACCTTATCTGTGAAAGGTAAATGTCAAAGTGACAGATAAGGCCAAACGATAGCTAACTTAGCAGAAGCTTACAGAGCGTTTATGAATAAGGGGGTTTTACTTTAGATGCATTACCTTAATTATTTTGAGACATTGTGTGCACAAGAATTATTTGTTCAAAGACAGATATTAAGTAGTAAAATTAAACAAACATAAATAAAAATAAGCGATAAGATAAGGCACATGATCATAATAGTCTTAAAGATAAGCCGAGACTTGCACGCCTAAGTTTATAGGTAAATAATTTCACAACCAAATAGCCTGGATAGTAAACCTACATGAATAAACGTGGAATTTATAGTTGGAAAGGGGTAAAGTAAGAAGAAAGTTCTGAGATCATCTTATAAAAGTAATATAACCCACTGGATGAATACAACAAGGCCTCTTTTTTACATTAAACGGTCAGAACGCTTCGAGTCCCAAATGCTAAAGACAGCCTGCAGAAGGGTGGCACTTAATAACCTCTTTATTTATTTGTCCACAGGAAGGCCAAAGATATGGGAATGACGTTTAGCGGAGAAGACTTTAAGCGCGGCGCGGGGTGAGCAGCTGGCGCGCGGCATGTGGGTGCTGCTGATGCTCGCCCTGGCGTCGGCCGCCGGCGCCGAGTGCCCGCGCCACTGCGAGTGCAAGTGGCGCAGCGGGAAGGAGTCCGCGCTGTGCGCCCGCGCTGGCCTCACCGCCGTGCCCCCGCGCCTCGACCCCACTACCCAACTCCTCGACCTCTCCGAGAACAGACTGCAAATCCTACAGAACGACGCGTTCGCGTCAGCCAACCTCCTCAATCTACAAAGGCTCTACCTCTCCGCCTGCAACGTAAAAACCATACGGCAACACGCCTTCCGAGCCCTTGTCAACTTAGTTGAACTCGATCTATCCCGAAACAGAATAGAAGTGGTACCATCACATGCGTTCGATTCGATTTCCGAGCTCCGCGAGCTGAGGCTAACCAAGAATTTCATCTCGAAAATTAAAGACGACACTTTCGCGGCAGTACCACACTTAGTGCGGCTAAGCCTTAGCGAAAATAAAATAGCCGAGATAGAGCCTCGCGCATTCACAGGGCTGGAAGGTTCACTTGAATATTTGGAGTTGGAGAAAAACAAATTGCAAATACTTCACGTCGCAGTTTTAGCTCCACTTCGGTCATTAAAGGGATTAGAGCTCGCCAACAATCCATGGGAGTGCTCGTGTGCTCTAAGACCGTTGCGAGATTGGATGATCAAGAAGAATGTTCCCGCAACTGTTGTCCCGGACTGTGCTTTGCCTCCACGGCTCATGTCTCATTCCTGGGACCGCCTCGATTTGGAAGATTTCGCTTGTCCGCCAGAAGTCAGCGCCGCATCCAATAACTTTAAAAGTGTTGAAGGTGGCGAAGTGACATTAGTGTGTCGAGTGAGTGGTGTTCCGGCCCCGCGGGTGCGGTGGGTGCGCGCTGGCCGCCTCCTTGCCAATTCTAGTTCTAATAATGTAAATTCAGGTAGATCTTTTATATTACGTAGTGAAGGGAAGACGAGTAATTTAACTATTAAATCAGCTGATATACAAGATACTGGCTCATACACGTGTAATGCAGAGAACCGTGCTGGAAAAGCGGAAGCCGTTCTCAGTTTGACTATAGAAAAGAAACCACAAGGTAAAATTTTCGGTGGTCGTGCTCTAATGGCCGGTATGGCGGTTTCAGCGGTGATAGTTCTAAGTTCATGTTTAGTAGGACTGTGCGCGTACGAGACTCGAAAGAAAAGACAGTTAGATAGGTGGAACGAACAGATAGTGACCACGAATCGTCGTGATGATAATTACGAGAAGATTGAAGCTAACATGAAGGGTACTGTTGAAGTTCCGCGAGTGCTGCCTTCGGACAATGGGCGTAAGCGTGGTGACTACAGGAACGTGCCATCTCATGATCCAGAAGACGATTGCGCGGGGTACCTGCGCGAGGAGGTGCGGGAAGACCGAGATCCAATGACACTTTCCTTCGATTCAAGATGGCGGAGAGCCGAATTCGATAACTCGGCCAGCAGAAATGGAATGCTAGAGCGAGATTTACATATACCACGGATGAAAGATTTCAGTAAAAGGTACAAATCACTTCTAGTTTATTTACTAAAAATAATAAGAAACCAAACAATAATAATGATGAAAAGAGGTAAAATTTGTTTGTCTGTTAGCGTGTGTTTTTATTTGTGTGTAGAGCGCAAACCTTGGAACGGCTGAACCAATTTAAAATGTTATCCCAGAAAAATGTAAAGTTCCAAATAAATTCGCCATTGTTCAAAAACTTCAAATGTTTCTTCATAACTTTTAAAGTAGCTGAAACAAAAAAGTTTTCTTCCTAACTTATTTAAACCACTTTATCAAAAGAGAAAATCGCTTATCACTTTACAGATTAACTTGAGCTACAAGAACGTGTTTCATTTTGTTTCAGAGCTGACGAAACCCCAGAATCGGTGGCAAGTTCTACTTCAACGGGAGTGCTAAGCGCACACGCAGAGCATTCCTCAAGCAACAGGTTCAACAACAACCCTCGCGTACGTCCTCGCTTGCGCCACGAACGCCTCGACAACGACCTTTCAGGCAGCGACAGCGAGAAAAACTACCCCGATCTCATAGAAATGAGCGCCTTAGGAACATCTTCGTACCTTAGAAGCGAGATGAAACACGACCCTTACTACTTCTACACTATCCCCAGAAGAAAAGACGGCGAGAGCCGGAGTCCACTTCTCAGCAGTCGAAGGAACAGTTCCGGTGGTGATTCTGGAACTTTCTTCGATCGGGTGTACGATAAGAATCAGCCAAGGAATGTCGGGCGACGTTCTAATAGCTTTCTCGATTTGTCATCGGGCAGTAATCGGTTGCGACGCAACCCAAGTCTCCCCTCGTCCCCAGCGAGAGAACAACCTACGGTGCCGTCCGCCACCCCCCTTCTAGATCTTTCCGGGCTACGAGACTACACGCGTATGGATCAGCCTATGGAGGATTTTGATTTCCGCGCATCGCAGCTAGAGAAATTTCTAGAAGAATACCGTACCTTACGTGAACAGTTGTCTAGGATGAAAGAGACAAGGGAGAATTTACAGAGGAATAGAGCAGTTGATAATGAGGAGTTGAGGTCTATTTTGAAAGGTAAACCCAGTGTGGCTGTGACGGAAATGTCTTCTGGGGCCTTAGCGGATGCCGCATCGCCGCTGGCGCTTAGTCCTCCAGAATACAAGCCTCATCAGCCCCGGCCTGAATGGCTGACAACTTTACTCTATCGCAATTAAGGTATCATTCAACTTGTAAATAAGTAGCATTAAAATTTGAACTGATGTTATTGATAAGTGATTAAATGTTTGTAAAACATTCTTTGAACGTTGAAATAAAACATTTAAGGAAATTATTCTCCATTATTTTCACGTTTAAATGTGTAAAATGAAATAATTATAACCGTCGAATCCGATTGGATTTTAGTATCCACTATTTACGGAACGTCGAAAATAACTGTTCATATTTTATTTCCACTTCCTGTCAGTAAATTCGATAAACCAATACGGGGAAAGATTTGTAATTGCTGCTTATTATAGCCGCTTATTTTAACTAATTATAGGCCTCATAATACGTGGATTTACTATTACGGGATATTGAAAGTTTCCTTTGAGGATTGGTCAAAAAGGACACGATTCTGACATCAGTCCAAATATACTATAGTCGGTCAATTCACCGAACGATTCCCCTGTTAAGCAACAATCCAGGGTTCAATTTGAACTTTACAATATTACTCCCTCAACTGACAAGCATCCTCCTGCAATGTAAGAGTGCTCTTACTCATTACGGTATCGCTACAAATTGCATCATTATAGGTTCTCCTCTCTCATAGCTGTATGCTGGAGTCTGAATCGTTACTTTGCAAGGTAGTGCTGCCGATAAGGGGAAAACTATGAAACTGTTAATTCAATATATTTTTCAACACAATTTACATATTGGCAAAAATACGGGTAACTTTTCATCCAAATTCTCGACAACATCGCATGGCTCTTGTTTTAGGAAAAACTATTTATATAAGTGTATATCTTGTGTTTTTTTCTTTTAATTCGAGCTTTGTATGATTTTGTTGTTAATAAAAGTTTGTTTCTGTCTATGAAAAGTGACCCGGTATTCTTGCTCCACAGAGAGGCATAGCATTATTGAAAAGAATAAATCCACACAATACATACTTTAGAAACTCTATTTTGCTCTAGCCACTATTAAGATTCTAATAAATGTTAGGTATATGCATTTTCTGCGGGTCTATATTTTGTCCCTTAAAATTTAAGCTCCAGATGCAGGGTTTGCCATAATTTTTGTTATTCATAAAGCATTTTATTTATAAAACTACCACATTCTGATGACTTTAACAAAATTCCTGATAAATGCATGATTTCATGTGTTATGACCAAAAAATTGATGACTAACGACAATTATAACCAATGAAAATTGGACACTGTTATGCAATACTATGTCAACCCTCAAGATGGCCATTTTGAGAAAAAAAAGTGTTTGAATATGACCTGATTCATTTTAAATACCTTGAAACATTATTTCAAAATTCGAAACAAAGTACCTATTTGAATATGATCTGATGAATCTAACCAATCGTTTATTTAGAATATTGAATACCAAACGTTAATCAATGACGTTTACAATTTATGAATGAAAAAAAAGTTTGAAAATTGAGATAAGTTTTTAAAATTTGAAGGTTAACTTAACCTCACAAGCAATTTGATAAAAGCCAGTAAAATACGCAAAATTTGAAGGCACCTTCAATATGTGAAGTAGACCATGTTTTCCAAATTGTTTTTCTAAATAGTATTTATCCAACTAACCATTAAACAGTATATTAATTAATTATTTAAGCCAACGTCCGTTACTGCCACTCGGGCAAAATATCCACACTAATTAAGCAAGAATGTGTTAAACCCCATAACCCAGATGGAGCAATTACCCACAAATATTTGCGTTAAGGCACTTGATGCAGTATTGTAGATTATCCCATAAAGGATTTTGGCTACGCGTTAACAGATTTTTTGAATTATTCCGTACTAAATTGATTTGAGTCACTTAACACACTTTTGAAAAAATGTGTTTATTACCTAAGGAAGCGAATGTTATCAATATCTCGATTTTTGCCATTTTGTGGGTTGACACAGTATTGCATAACAGCGTCCAATTGTGGGACGAAAAGGGCCCGATTTTCTGCATATTTTCAGCAGAACTACCTATGTAGGGAAAGTAGGGGATAGGATAAGTGGCAGTGGGCGGGGCAGATTGCTCGTAGAACTGATGGCCGTTGGGGGCCTGAGTTTGTGGAGTGGCGACGGCGTACTGGAAGTGTCGGTAAGTCTCCCGCAAGATGGACGAACTATCAGGTAAAGAATGCGGAAAGCCATGCGCTAAAACGATTGTCGTGCAGAACCTGTTTGAACCCAGAAGGCGTATTACCTAACTCGCTCGCAATCGCCATCGTGTTCATTTTGACAGTTCATGTATGGGCTGACAATATTGGCATCGGAATCAGCTATCTGTCACATTCATACAAGAACTGTAAAAACGAACACGATGGCGATTGCGAGCGAGTTAAGTAATAAGCCTTGGTATTATATTCATGATGATGATGATCTGGTCAGTTTGAATGAAATTTCTACACACACGGAGAGAAATGAATTAGCCGTGATAGCTAAGCTCCCTTTGCTGAAATTTTCTTTGCTGTGGCATACAATTTGTTTGCAACTGTAGCAAGGCCATGTCTATAGCAACTAAAACCAGTTAGCTACCACTGATAACGATATTTAGCTAAACGAATTTCAAATAATTTGCTAACAGTACTAATTGATTAGCAACTATAGCTAATTTATCAACAAAATAATTTAGTAATTGCTGTTAGTTGTAACCGTTAATAATTCTTAGTTATAGTGGATAAAAATTTCGTTACTATTACTAATTTTACATGTGTTAGACAGCAGATAATATCTTTGATACGTTTGATAAATACATTTTGCAATCACTAATAACATTTTTGCAACGGCTGCTAATTTTTTTCTGATTCATCTACTAATATATCCTTCGCTAATGTTGCTAAGAATCTTAGTCGCACCAACAAATTTACTTTGCAATGAACAGCAATATTATATTAGCAGTCGTAGCAAATCAGACTTATGTGTGGCAGCCAAGAACTTTTTGCAGCTTTGACTAACTTATTCACAAACTGTAGCTAATATTATTTGCTGCAACTGCTAAATATTTTTTTGCTAATGTTGCTAAGAATCTTAGTCGCACCAACAAATTTACTTTGCAATGAGCAGCAATATTATATTAGCAGTCGTAGCAAATCAGACTTAAGTGTGGCAGCACTGGCAGCCAAGAACTTTTTGCAGCTTTGACTAACTTATTCACAAACTGTAGCTAATATTCTTTGCTGCATCTGCTAAATAATTTTTTGCTAATGTTGCTAAGAATCTTAGCCGCACCAACAAATTTACTTTGCAATGAACAGCAATATTATATTAGCAGTCGTAGCAAATCAGACTTATGTGTGGCAGCCAAGAACTTTTTGCAGCTTTGACTAACTTATTCACAAACTGTAGCTAATATTATTTGCTGCAACTGCTAAATATTTTTTTGCTAATGTTGCTAAGAATCTTAGTCGCACCAACAAATTTACTTTGCAATGAACAGCAATATTATATTAGCAGTCGTAGCAAATCAGACTTAAGTGTGGCAGTCAAGAACTTTTTGCAGCTTTGACTAACTTATTCACAAACTGTAGCTAATATTATTTGCTGCAACTGCTAAATATTTTTTTGCTAATGTTGCTAAGAATCTTAGTCGCACCAACAAATTTACTTTGCAATGAACAGCAACTTGAAAGATATTTTGCACAAGAAGTTACCTTTATGTTACAAATGTAACTGCCATAACTAATTGAATGAAAGTTTCGTACAAATTACATGTGTAGCATGACGTCATTATTTATAAGATAACCCGCTAGAGGGCGCCGCGCGCAATAGAACGCGGTATCGTATGGCCGACACAGAAACGATAAGTATTAAGGCCAACAGCAACTGAGCTTACGAAATACGCCAACAGATGGCGCTGCGCGCAAGTTACATCGCGCTATCGTTTGGTTGACCGAGCGTCCATATATACCCGAGATGATTTTGAATGATTATCTTGTAACAGACACAGGAAGCGAGTCTGAGTAGCCTAGTGTGCACGTTACTGCTTTTAATTCGTTAGGACGTTAACGGGCCCGGTCTATCAGACTTTGCAGGTGTGTGCACGGGTTGCCGTATCGCAGTGGCGGTCGCTTCCTCGGGCCACAAATTGATTACATCCCACAACTAAGACTCTTGGTAACTGTAACAAACTTAATTAGCAGCTCCAGCTAACCTGATTACATCTCACAACTAAGACTCTTAGTTACAGTAACAAACCCAATTAGCACTTATAGCTAAACAGATTACATCCCACAACTAAGACTCTTAGTTAAAGTAACAAACCCAATTAGAGGCTACAGCTAAATTGATTACATCCCACAACTATGACTCTTGGTTACAGTAACAAACCCAATTAGTACTTACAGCCAAACTGATTACATCCCACAACTAAGACTCTTAGTAACTGTAACAAACTTAATTAGCAGCTACAACTAACTTGATTACATCTCACAACTAAGTCTTTCTTATAGTAACAAACCCTTTTAGCAGCTGCAGCAAAAACTCGTTGTCGAATACCGCTAAAGAAATGCGATCGAGTATCAAACTAACTTAGTTGCTACAGCCAACACTTTCGCCGATGCAACGAATTATTTTGATTGTCACATCTAAAGTAATTAGCAGCTACGGCAAATTTGTTTGCAGCTACCGCTAAATATTGCTAATTAAATTAGCTGTCACTGCTAAATATAGCTAATATACTTAGCAGCCACAACTAATTTTAGCTAATATGATTAGCAGTCACTGCTAAGTTTCCCAAACTTCAAAGTGATCACAACTAAGAATATTTGCTATCACAGCCAAGTTTCGGTAGCAAAAAACTCTTTGCAACGATAGCTAAATACTTCGATGTCCCTATAGTTTCGAAGGAATTTAGCTGCGCCAACTAATTCCTAGTTACCACAGCTAAGTTTTTTTTTCCGTGCATGGTATGTACAGTTATTGAGTTACAATGTACAGTCAGTGTCAGAAGTTGATGACACTCGAGGTCCTCGTAAAGATTTACACATGAGTCCTAGTTAATAAAGGAAAGAGGGTGCGTTGTTATTTTTGCGCTCTTCGAATATAAATCAATGTCTGATGCTGACTGTATAACAGTAATATAGTATTTTCGACTACGTAATAGTAGATTAATGCCGAGGCCTGGGAAGTAGCCAATTGCTGGATGTGTAAGTTACTTAAAAACACGAACCGCAGATGAGTATTTTTAAATTTAGGAATCTTACTGTAGTCTCTATGACTTGAAAAAAAGTTAAAAACGAATGAATAACAGTCCAGCAATTCGATTTATGGTCAGAAAATCGCGCCTGCAATGTAATTCGGCCGTCAACAAGGCCCTTCGTGTTCTTTTACTTAGAATACAATGACGACATTTACGACAATGTTTAAGAAAAATAATATAAAGCCTTGTACGGCCATTTACGTAGACATTAAGCGATACTTAAAACTTCATTAAAGTTTTACTTACCGTATTACATTTTGCTGACTGTGCTTGCTTTGTCACCTATGTTATGTTCAGGTGAGGGCATAAATATTCGTATATATGTACGTTACCAAGACGTCAAAAACATCTAAGTATACACCTTTATGCCATAAACAATAAGGTCGGTGATACCTAATATATTTGACATGATGGCTGTATCGATATTTATGCCATCGACTGTATTAAAAATTGAAGTCAATTTTAAAAAGTACAATACAATACAAATACTCTTTATTGAACACCATAAATCAGTACAAAACAATACAGAATCAAGGAACAAAGTAGACAATAGGCGCTCAAAAGTAGTAGAATCGGTCAAAAAAATGATTTGAAAATTTTAGACCAAATCCAAACAGTGCAAGATAAATACTAAGTTTCAAAGCTATTTGTAGTTACTATATAATCAATGAAGTCAATTATTTTATAAAACGTTATTACATACATGTTCGATGGAGCAGCGGAGCCCGGCAATTCATTCGTGTGTAAAATTGTGTGTAGTAGTCATAGAAGAATAATCCAACAGAGTGGTAATACGGGTTCAGTAGGAACCTTATTGTACGCGCAGACGTTCGCGATCGCATTCACCATCTCTTCCTGCCCTCATCCTTTATAATTTGACAGAAAAGAATGGCAAGTCCGATCACGAGTGTTAGAAAATAGGGCTTCAGTTCTGCAACACATTTGCCGCACTAACATTAGTTCTTTGCTACAATTTCACATTAACCCCTCCCCAGCGAATAAAGCCATTAAAATTTTGAGATAAGTATACTATTTTTATGACAAACGAGTGTTTTGTAAGCAAAGAAAAAACATGGAATGTGCCAGTTGCTTCTAGTCCCGCGCTGGTAAAAGCCCATCGAGGGAATGGCCGAAATTCTTAGGAATCACGCTATAGGCGATGCAGCCAGCAACCCATCGCTATTTTGATTCCCCTTTGCACCTATATGTCTCTAATTATGCTAAACGTGGCCTTTAGGTCTTGTTACCTCAGGCTCTGTCTACCCCGTAAGGGAAAAATACGTGACTTATGTATGTATGTAGTATGCATAAAGTGGCAGGTGCGCCAATCACTCTGAGTGTTCTGATGGGCCTTGGGCCGACCAGTCAAAGTACAGCTTTCACCACAGTAAATGGCAATTTTTCTCTCAATACAAGTGTTATGACATTTCCATTCTATAGGCTACTTTCTCCCTGATGACAGTAAGTAGATTACGTATTTCCGATAATGCCGTTAGGTATTTCGAATACGTTGATAATATGAAATCAGTATTCTAAATATTTACTAACTTAACTATGTGGACCAAAATTAATGGTGTTGTTTACTAATTGCTAGTTGTTTTCGGTTTCCCAGGGGATATTTACAATTTCCCAGGACAGAAATAGCAGGATATTAACATTCTGTTATTAGTTAAATAATTTTTAGGTTCAGTTCAGTTACGGGGTAGACAAAGCCTTAGGTAACAGGTACCTAGATGCCATATTTAGCAAGATTGTGGGCGTATAGGTGGAAAATGGAATCAAAATAGTGATGGGTTGCTAGCCTCATCGCCTATTACATGATTCCTATGATTTTCGCCTGTTCCCTCGATGGACTTTTACCATCTGCGCGGGTACAGCAATTGGTACATTCTATGTTTTTTCTTTGCTCCCAGACCAGCATGGAAGAAAAGTTATAATAAGGTTAAATGAAACTTACTCGTGGATCATGAGGTTCTATTCACGACCTATAAACATGGTCGTACTACACGAAGAATGTCCCAGGATGATAAATAGAGACTCATGCTGGAAAATTGCTCAGTTTACGAGGTAACAACAAAACGTATGAACCCGCGGACAAAGGTACCGAATGTACAGTTTAAAATTGTTACTTTTTCATTCATAAACTCGCGGTTCGTGTAAATGAAAACAGACTGCCATGCTCTACTGTTACCGAGTACGTTTTTTGCATAAATAATATTATTACGTTAAAAAACCGGTCGGTGCAGTGTAGGGTTCTGTAGGGCAAGTTGCAACTCGTTTATTTCCAGAGTCGTTATAAGTGTGATAGTTTTTCCTTCAAATAAGCTGAGTCCGACTCGCACATGGCCGGTTTTTGTTTTAATGTGTCGCTTAATGTTTAGCAAATGAATCCTTCTAATCCTACTAATATTATAAATGCGAAAGTTTTTGAGGATGGATGTGGCGATGTGAGTGTTTACGTTTATTCCTTCTTCACGCTCAAACGACAAGACGGATTTGGATAAAATTTGGAATGGAGATAGTTGGTAACACACAGGATACTTTTTATCCAGAAAAATTGCATAGTTCCCGCGGGATAGCGATAAACATGCCAAAGGTCGTAGCTGCCTAGAGTCGCGATGTTAATAATTATTGCAGAATATACTATCAACATCAGTTCTTAAATCCAATTCTACTCGGACGAAGTCGCGGGCAGAATGACTAAATATACTTAAATGGCTTTAAGGGTTACGTCTTTGCCAAATTGATTACCGAATTCTCAAAATCGTGGAATGTAGAAGAAGGTATAACTGAGCTTTTCATTAAAATCATTTGCTTTTGCAAATCTTGAGTATTAGTCTTTTCAATACGCACGTTTTATCAGGAAAACAAATGACTTTTTTCAATTGGTAAATAAAAACATTCATTTGTTTTCAGCGATGCCTAGACTGGTGATATCAATTTTTAATTTGTTTCCATAAGTATTACAATAACATTCAGGAACATCTGCGAATGAAGTCACCGTCTGCCATGCCGGCGGCCCATAAACCACACTCGAAATTAAAACTCCCCACACCCATAACTCCTTTCTTTTAATTTAACTAGCCATTACAATCACGCCGTCCGTTCCTCCCGCAGAATCGTAAAACTAAAGTAGTATAGGTTTAATTTGCGGACCAATAGACACTGGGAGAGTTCGCAATTACAGCTGTCCGAGCGAATTGTGTTCGACAATAAAAGCGATACTTTTATTGTGGCTGTAAATTCCAGTCCGTTGTCGGTGCGATGTCGTTGCGTGGCCGTCTGCGCTTTCTTTTAAAAGGACTTTGGTTATTAACAGATTTAAAAAAGTTCAGTTGAAATTTTATGGTTGCTTTAGATTTTAGAAGACCAGCATTTGTTTTTTTAAAGTGTGGGTTAGTTATGGTGACTATTCTGCCGTCCTAATTCAAAAGGACGCAGGTCCAAAAAACGTTTTACATTTTTAGACGGATTACACGTCAATCTATTCTAAAGGACGCATATTATCTGTTTCATAGAAGATGCGTCTTTTTTAATTAGGGCGGCAGTATTGGGCGATGTTGTCAAACATGCGTCGCATACTCGATAAATGACATGTGGCAAGGAAAATAAACAAACTCATATAGCTACGTTCCTCGTCATTCCGCACGTCATGACCAGGACTCTCTCTCTCTCTGTCTTTCTGTCACCCTAGTAATAGCCGGCAGGAGAGACAGGTAATAAAATTTTATCGATAGGTATTACACAGTGTTCAGGAACAAAGAGAGCAGAGAAATGGTTGAAGGCGAAACTAAATTTTTTTCATATGAAATCAGCTTTTAGCGAAATTATAATCAAGTTTTTGCGAAATTAAAAAATATTAAAAAAATACTTGTTTGTGGAGGAAAACAAACCGCACAAGGATACCAGAGTCTTTGCTACATGTGTACTTTAAAAAAAAATGTTAGCACAAAATACGCTTGGTCCGCAATCGTTACATCGCGGCGGGGTACTCTTAACTCGATTTATTGTTATTGTCCACCAAATCCGGCAGACGTGTCTGCACAAATAAATTACTTACGAATATTTCTAGGGTCGTACGTCACCCGACCTTTGTGCGCGTTTGGCAGGGCAATGACACAATATGATACGAATTCTGATGGTTCGGCAAAAGGCAGTGAAACATTGTTCGGTTTTTGGTAGCAAATGTCAAATGAAGGATGATGTTTGTAAATTTTTACCGTGTGATGTCCGTTTCTTTATGGTAGGTGCGGCAAGTTACCATTTTTTAACCGGTATGAATCTTTATCTTTACATAGTATAAAATGAAGTCGCTCCTCGCCGTCTGTATGTACGGTTGGATCTTTTAAACTAACGCAACGGATTTAATCCGGTTTCTATCAATATTCATCAAGATTCAATATCAGCTTTCAAGAGAAGAGTTTACCTATGCGAAGCCGGGGAGGATCACTTATTTGTTTAATAATTTGAAAAATCCTCCGTTGCCTCCGTTACTTGAAGGTCATCAGACACGATCTAAGAGAAATTAATTAAGTACGTCGTGGTAACGTCGAGTTATGAATTCCACAATTCATCAATGTTTTTAGCGATTTTGGCAGAGGATGAGTTATTGTTATTGCCAAGGTCTGTAACCTCGCCTTATAGCAGGTTTTGTGATAGAACAGAGCATTAAATATTAGCAACGAGATTTTCCAAAAAAAAAAAGTAAAAGCCCTCGAGGGAATGGGCGAAAGTCTTAGGAATCATGTTATTGGCGATGCGACTAGCAAACCACTATTTTGATTTCCCTTTCCACCTATACGCCCTTAATCATGCTAAACGTGGCATTAAGGTTGTCGTGATATATGTATGTATGTATATATGTATGTATACTTTCCAAAAGACATTCTGTTTTTATGTTAGTGCCGCGCGGGCCCAGCTGGAAGTCAGTACTGTGGCCAATTATGGCGCTGCACAGAGCTAAACTAATTGCTCTTTAGGTTTCTCGCAGTTCTGTTGGATTTAAGCGGTTCTAGTTTTAACATTTTCGTGTATTTTTATTGATAATAATCCCTGTATAAAACTTATTTGAAATTATATTCAGTGGTTCCCATCAAGTGAAGTTCTCCATCCGCACTGAGGCTGCGTGGGAATGATAGCCCAAGCCCTCTCATTCTAAAAGGAGGCCTGTGCCTAGCATTGGGACATAATATATTAGCTGGATATGATGATGATGATGATGAGTTGTTTCCATAATATCTGATCAGTGGTCTTATTTATTTCAGAGTATTTTTATGATAAACGAGTGTCTTGTACAGCTTCCTTGCTAGTCTGGGAGCAAAGAAAAAACATAGAATGTGCTTCTCCTCCCGGGCAGATGGTAAAAGCCCATCGAGGAAATGGACAAAAATCATAGGGATCATGTTATGGGCGATGTGGCTAGCAACCCATTACTATTTTGATTCCATTTTCCATCTACACCTAGCCCCACAATCTTGCTAAACGTGGCCTGTAGGGCTTGTTACTTTAGGCTTTGTCTACCCCGTAAAGGGTAAAGACGTGATTTGTATGTTGTATTGTGTTTATAGAATATTTTTTCTTATTCACTTCATTACAATGTAATTTTTTAATTACTTTTGTTGTGATCCAAACTTTAATAAACCAATCTCTCCTATAGCTAGTCTACAACGCAACAGTACTTCCGTTTCTTTCGATATTCCAAATTAAAATCGAACCGTAGAAATTTACTGAAGATTTTGCAAACTTCAAAAAACCTTCGAGACGGGGTATTAAGGAGCTTCGGTTTTCAGATACGACGTCTATTATGTTTCAAACTAGCTTTTTGCTAGTATTACAGTTTCTCGAGTTTTCTCAAGGATTCGAACAAAAGACGTTCTCAGTCTAAGCTTTGGAAATGCTGGTCCATCTTCATAGGAAGGTACATAATTATTTATTCCATTTATACATCGCCTATTGGCTTTAATTTATTAGCTACCTATTTGAACATCGTCTATTCAACAAGCTAACTATGGTACTTACCTGAGTAGGTTACTTTGATATTTATTACTAGCTTCTGCCCGCGACTTCTTCCGCGAAGAATTAACAATTGACATGTTTATCGCTATCCCGCGGGAACTGTGTAATTTTCCGAGATAAAAAGTAGCCTATAACCTGACCGGTGCTTGTCTCAACATCAAATCCATTCAGCTGTTTTCATGTGATGCGCTCGCAAATACACAGATAAACACCTAAACAGACAAAAATTCTAAAAAATGTTGGAACGTGTTCTTTTATCGATCCTAAGTATCCCAAGCCAATTTTATTTTAATATCTTCCGTGTACACATTTTCGAACCACTTCAGCTGTACTATGTGCATAGATAGATAGACTCTGAAAATTTCCGAGTAATTAACTATACTTAGAAATATACACGTGAATATAGTGAATGTATCGAGAAGAACCTAAAGCTATTTTGTTTAAAATTGACCATAAGTCGTCTGGTAAAGGATATCATCGTGAGAAAATATGCAGACGCATGCAAAGACGTCGAAGTTCGCAATCAGTACTGGGCCTACGTGGAATCCAGTAGCATGTCGTCAGGTTAGGCAGCGGTAGGCAATGGGTAGGTGACGCACCCTCCACTACACGCCCTAGGTGAAAACTATTGCCTCAATCCTCTGATAGTCCTACTGCTGAGCACAGGAATGAAAGGGCTTGGGCAATAGTTCCCACGCGGGCCCAGTGCGGATTGGGAACTTCACACACACACACACACACCATTGAACTGCTTCGCAGATGTGTGCAGCTTTCCCTCACAATGTTTTCCTTCACCGAAAATATCATGGTAAATTCCAAATGTAATATCGCACATAAATTCCGAAAAACTCAGAGGAGCGAGCCTGGGATCGAACCCACAAACCTCTTAACTTGAGAGGACACAGGTGAAACCACTAGGCTACCACGACTTTACAGATAATGATGAAAGATTATAAAAGATCAAACCAGAGCTCAAAATATTTTGTAAAATAGTTTTCTTTACAAAAGGAATATAATTACGTGGTTTGAACTCAAGTCCGTCGCCAACAAAATACCTTAACGAATCTAAAAAGGTTTTAACGAAACGCAAAACGGGCGTTGCTCCGCGGTATGCACTCATTTTGCAAAATGGAGAGTCGCGCGGCGAGCGCTTAAGAATGAAAAATAAAGTGCAATTTGCAAGTCCCGGAAATCCGGATAATGCTGGCGAGACTTAGAAGTTTCCCTTTGAAATCAAAACATCTTTTCTTCGGGACGACTATGAAAAATAAAAGGATGCTTTAGCAAACTGCTCAAATAACTTTCTTGCTATGGGGGAGGCGACAACGCGACGCGTCTATATTACGAAGTCTTTTGAGTGTAATGTGTTTTGAAATATTGCTTCGTGCCGTACATTGTATGCGAGACACTATCGATTTTAAACAATCTCCTTATGTGTATCACTATCACTACATAGTATAAAATAAAGTCGCTTTTTCTGTCCCTATATCCCTATGTATGCTTAAATCTTTAAAACTACGCAACGAATTTTGAGTGGTTTTTTTAATAGATAGAGTGATTCAAGAGGAAGGTTTATATGTATAATACATGCATAATATACCGTGCGAAGCCGGGGCGGGTGGCTAGTTGTGTATATTCTCTTATATTTGTGTCTTGCAAAAAGGAATAAATGTCATTTTTCTTTCTTTCTTTCTTTTTTTCCTTCTCCAGCTTAAATATGCCCCACTGCTGGGCACACTACAGACTTCCTCTCAGAAAGAGAGGTTATGGGCTGGTTAGTTCCCGTGCGGATTGAGAACTTCACTCATTGAATTGCTCCGTAGGTGACTGCAGGTTTACTCACGATGTTTCTCTTCACTGAAAAGCTCTATAAATTCCGGAAAACTTAGACGTGCGTGCCTGGATTTGAACCCACGAACCTCCGCTTGACAGGTCATAGGTCAAACACTACTAGGCTACTTTGGATTTTTAGTAATAGTCATAAACGACTTTGTAGAAGTCCATAAAACTTACACGAAGTAAATCTAACTTAATGTACAAAAATATGTTTATCTTCCTACTCCGCTACCTAATTGCGGATTTTGGTGGCGGAGTAGCAAGGTAAATGTGTTTTTTGCTGATTAAAAATCTCCGCGAAGTAACGCCTGATTCAATCAATTACAAATTAATTTGTTACTCGACCACACGAGAAAGAAATATTTGTCAATGTAATAAAGATTTATTTCACTTACGGTATTCAAAGTTGAGTCATGGCAAAAACATAGGCGATTGCGATTATAAGTTAATTCAAACGTTGGTTAACACAAATTTTATGATTTAGGTTACATTTTCTCATTTTGTCGTATATGAGAAAATGTCTGAAAATGACATACGCTCGTAAAAAAATCATACGCTTCTAAATATTTGTAACGTGTGACACAACAAACAAAACATGCCTGAACAAAAGTGACCAAGTTTAAAAAACAAGAGACATGGGTATTCTTTTTAGTCGGGCATCACAAAATGGTGCATAGTAAATGTCAAGGCACATTCGACTAACTTTTTATCAAATGTGAATGTGTACTTGGTGTGTACTCTGAACAAATAAAACATTTCACTCATTCGACAAAAGTGAGCTGAATACTAGTTTGTCATTTATCACATGTCCTGCAAGCGCAATAATTAATTATTTAAGCTTATAATGCTGAAAGCAAGAAAATGAATAGCGGATTTCATGCTTTGTGGATTTTGGGTAAGTCAACAATTTAATAAAACAATGCTGCATGTTTAAACATTGTTTGTTAGTGTACCCATAATTCATAAATTTACAAATCCGTTATACCTATCAAAATTTGTGTTATATTTTACACTAGCTGTTGCTCCTGAATTCGTTTACTAACCCGCGGGAAATTCGTGATTTTCCGGGATAAATAGTAGCCTATGCGCTATTCCAGACTACAATCAAGTTCTAAATTTCACTCACATCTCTCAAGTAATAAACATCCATACACTAGGCAACAACGGTTCTATACTATGTTACTGTTTAGTTCAACCAGCTTACAATAAATTCTTCCTATAAAATCCAGTCTTCATGCTTTGTAATTCTTCACTAAAAATTGGTTCTTTGGTCCTTTGGTTTCTTGAACCTTTTCCCAAGAAAGCATCAAGTAACAGATAGTCTTGCCGTTTGTAGGGTAACATTTGACGGGGATCTTGAGTTGGTCGTTCCACATAATGGGGTTCCTTTTTATCTCTCACAGCCAATACTCAGGTCCCGTTGTTTCCGAACTTGTTAACGGTTATTTCGTGTACTTTCTCAGCGTTAGGGGGGTGAAATATAGCCTATTAATTATATTTTGTGGCTTGACCGTTTATCGCAGAGAATTGTTTTTCCGAAGTGGTGCTTTGACGTTAAAGGTTTATTGTTAGCGTTTCATTTAAAGTTTGACGTTCGATTTAGCAGAGAACCACTTCGGTACATACATACATACATAAATCACGTCTTTATCCCTTACGGGGTAGATAGAGCCGAAGGTAACAAGACCTAATGGCCACGTTTAGCATGATTGTGGACGTATAGGTGGAAAGGGGAATCAAAGTAGTGATGCGTTGCTAGCCGCATCTCCTATGTATACCATGGTTCCTAAGATTTTCACCACTTCGATGATAGTTTTAATAGTTTTGTGGTATCTTCTTCACGTGCCTCTGAATATAACAATGTAAGACACTTTCTGAAATATCGCAACCGGCAATTTTGACCATATGAAGAGTTCCCTCCAGCGGATACAGTCTTGACCGGGCCACCAGAATTCTACTACCAGATTATTGTATTGTCATCCGCCTTCCACAAGTACCTATGCAAGATTTTAGCTCAATCGGTTGAAGATATCTGCTTCAAAATTGAGTTGCAAGATTTCACTCGGACATACATACATACGTTGCAAGTTAATAAAAAAGGTGTCAGACCTCTAGTGTACGTTTTCACATTATAAAATGTCTCGAACGCGTTCACGTAAACGTTTGAATTACTATAGCGGAAATAGGCGGAAAGAAACGTTCACGTATTTTGTGACCGAAGACTTACACTCATAATTTCAACTAGATGTTTAAAACGTTGTATGTATTGCTACAAATAACAAGACCACCAAACGCTTTGTCAGCAAGATAAAACCTATAAGATATGACCGACAATAACTAATTAGACGATGCGGGGAAAATTCTCTGAATAAGGCTAAGCGTTAACGGTGACGGTTCTGGCTGAAAATCAGTGCTGTAGGTGTCTAACGCCTCAGCGTAATGCTGAGCCAGCGACCGTTTCACTTTTGCGAAGACACACACAACGGTGATGATCTATTTTACGTCTCTATGTTTTTTATTGTTATACCTTGTTTATTTTCTATAAAATTGTGTATATTGTCTTATATTTGTGTGTCTTGCAAAAAGGAATAAATGTCTTCTTTCTTTCTTTCTTTCTTTAAAGACAATTTTTAGTATTTTTGGAGCTTAATAAGGTTGTATTTAAAGGTCGAATGAGTAGGTACGCAACCATGTGGAGCACTCTCGACTGTAGTTAGGAACTCAGGTAATTATTACCCGACTTGGCGGAGGGCGGTAATGCGGTCTGAAGTTTGCAGGCTGCGGTACTAACTACGAAAATGACTGTTCTCTCAAACCGAACTTTTTACAATTTAATAATATATCGGTTTAGTTGGGAAAGTGGTTAAGTTTACGGATTTTGGCGTGTTTTAGATTAGTATAAGTTAAATTTTGTTTAGAATGATTGGTTCCCTTGGTTAGAAACACCGCTAGCTTTTTTTTACAATGCATGTTTCGTGGCTCACCTTGAGTGTCTTTGACCTACTTTGTTTTTTTTTTCATATTACAATCACAAACATTCTTGACCTGTCTTTTTTATCGAAAATAATTGGAACATACAAAACTCAAAACAAAGCACTACTAATGTCAGGGGTTTCAACTTGTAACTTGCTAAGCAAGTAATATAGAAAGATGGATGACAACGCAATTACAGTCTTCAAAAAGTTTGTAAAAACATAAAATTTAGCAAAAACTTACTAATGTATTTATTTTTACTTTAAAACATTTTTATGCGATCTCATCCCTAGATGGAACTTTTTCAACACAAATCTGATAAGTACTCACAGGCAACACACCCACACGCACGATCGCACATTAAAAAAGCACACACGGCCTATCACTTTCTAAAAAAGCCAGCGAAAAAACGGTTACGAATTAAAAACAATCGCAGGTGTTTACGTATGAGCGCAGCCACTTGCCGGGATCAGCTAATCCTCGTTTGCAGTTAAGCACTACATGCGAAATGTAATTGGTGTCCGCGTGTTTTTCCAAGACGGCAGGGAATGCCCCGCGCGGGTCGTAGCCGTTTTTCCGCCTCGACCCGACCGCCGTCCTCCGCCGCTCGTTTACCAAAATGACGGACGGACCTTTTTTATCTCGGCCAACCGCAATTCGTTGCCGACGATCTCAACTTGCGATACACCGCACCCACGGCCACATTTAAAATTCGTTTTCTATAAATATTTACATAGATACGTAGCGCACTTAAATTTTGATGTCGATGCATTTAGATTCGGCGCGAGATAAAATTTTACAACGTTCTCAAATAAGCCGGGTAATATGATATCATTGTTGGATCTGACATAAAATGTAATAATGTCTCGCAAGATGGCGTAAAGTTGTTCCGAGCTTAAGCTGTGACTCGCACCGCAGCGATTCCGACTCAAGGACCTTTGAAGACAATTCATTTAGGCACTTTCTTTTGAATATGATCTTGAAGACAATCTGTTTCTATTTTATTTCATTTTCAGTTTTCTATCAAATTGAATTTAAGGTTAAAATAACATCTACAGTCGCAAAATCTGGAGTCTATTTCTAGTTTAATCGCCAACCTGGGTTACGGATGATATTTCCATACTTTTTGACACTACTTGGCGGTAAGACTTTCCAGTACCTATATAAAAAGTACTCTGTGGGTAGGGCTTTGTGGAAGGTCCATCAGGATTGCTACCACCATAATTATTCTCTAGTCATGCCTGCCAGCACAGTGTAGTGTTTGCGCTACTGTGTCCTGACCTGAAGAATAAGACAGCTAGTGAAATTACTAGCACATGAGGTATAGCCTTCTAAGGTGGCAATAACGAGTCTGCAATCCTATGGTGTAACGAGTGTTCCTACGTGGTTGTGGTTACTTTACATCTCTACTAAAGACTAATATAATTCAAGGCTCGGGGTCCTTATAGGTACATCCCTTTTATAATTGTATTTAAGTATTCTTACTATTTGAAAAAATGACTTTCTGTCAAGTTTCTTGCGGCGCATTCTTGGCAATGATGGTCTTTCCGAATGCGCTGGTTTCAAAAATACATGTGGCGGCCAATTTGCAAAAACAAAATTTTGACTTTTGTTTTTTTTTTCCGTCAAATTCTTGTTCGCCAGCGTAAAAAAAAAACCCTAACCACCACTTGGCTACCATGGCTTTTTTATTAATGTATTATGTCCCGTAATTATATCATCTCCGGCAGGTATAGAAGCCCCGTACGCTAGATAGCATCAATCACAGTTTAATAGCGAACCGTCACCGTTTAGTTTCGGTAATTTTCCTCCACTTTGCAGGTCCAACAGCCGGCGCTCGGACTAACTAAGGATGACACAATTTACATAACAAACGAGCAAAATGCTTCCTCGAACTGTCCCTATCCTGGATGTATTTGCTTTCCCATTTCATCGGGTTAGCAGCATAAATCACTATTGGCGATATCTCGACTGTATTAATCAGTGGCTTTGTTTTAAATTCGCGAGCTCTGATTCTTGGAGAGAATTTAGACTCTAAATCTATATCTACCTTTGTGATAAAATACCCGGCCTTTGGGAGGGCCCGATTCTCAAAATAGACCCTTAAAAGAACACTGGCTGTCAGGTTGTTTATCTATTAACAATTTTTTTCTGGAACGTGTAGAGCTATTAAGTTGAAAGGCAAAGGCTATGGTTTATTTTAAACGTAGAAAACATGAAGTCTGTATAGTTTTACATAATTCATTGGAATCAAAATCTAAATATTCCCAGTGATAGAAGCGAGGCACAAGTGGGTGACGTAATATGATGGAGGCGATGGAGCGTGATGTGATAGTGTAGACATGATGACATGATGTGAAATGAGGTTACTTAGTTACAGATCTGTTATAGTTATTTCGTTAAAGACAAAACTACATATATGTTAAACGAACATTAACTTACATTTTTTCATGAAAATGGATATTTTAGAGCAGGTCGTAGATGGAAGTGGATGTGGAGAATGTGAGAACACAGTTCATTATATTTGATTCTAGTCGAGAATAACTTAAAGGTTTACCTCTTATGAGTAGCAGCGTAAAAGTTTAACTTCACTTTGGATGGATTTGAATGGCTGTGGTCATTTGAATTGCGACGCTACTTCAACTTGGCTACGTTCAGATGAACGCGCGGAGCCGCGCGGTGCCGCGCGGGTCAGCTGTTCACATGACGGCGGCTTGCGCGCGGCAGTCTATCGTGGACATTCAGCGAGGATGGAAATGGAGCAGGCAATTTGCTTGTCGAAAGCAATGACTATACTGGGTGCACCCTCTTCTAAGTCAAAGACTTAATTTAAGCCTGTTTGTGACTCTACTAAGACTTTATTTTTCTCTTCAAAGTCATCACGGTTGTAAAATATCAAAAGTAATTCTTCCCATGACCTTCTCTTTATTATTTTATTTGAATATTGCTTCGAGTTAAGATTCCTAATCGCATCTCTTTTTTCAATTTCGTCAATAAGTAAATCGAGACATATTTCCTCCTCCATTTTGTACGTCGCTCCGTGCGTCCAACCGCCTCAAACCGCGCGGATCATATGAACAGGTCGAGACAGGACTGTAGTTCTTGTCCCGCGCGGCGCCGCGCGGGACAAGAACTTGCGCGCGGTGCACGGCGGCGCGCGCGGTCCCGCGCGGCACCGCGCGCTCATGTACACAGCAACATAGATTTGTTACGATCTTGAACCGCGCGCCGAGCCAACCGCGCGTCGCCGCGCGGTCATCTGAACTTAGCCTAAATGAAATCCAAACAGACTCATCAGAGTATTCTTTTGAGTTAAATTTACGTTATAATGTTTAAGCCTTTTTCGGAATCTCTGCGTTACCGTGAGTTAACTAGTTTTGTTATTGTAATTTCAAGCTTCGAGTTACGTAGTTGGAAACTTCATCCGTTTTGACAGAAATGGGTGTTCGCTCGTGCCCAAGTTGGTGTGAGTCGGTCAACCTGTGTTTGAGCGTCACAGTTCACTTATGGCAGAGAGCCGTAGAGTAAGGACAGGTGCACCTTGGGCAACAATTTGCTGCAAAGAGCAAAAGTATCATTTTGTGATTCACTGTTTAAGCACAAGGTTCTGTCTACCCCGTAAGGGATGAAGACGTAATTTATGTATGTATGTGTGTAATAGAAAAGGCCGGCCAAGCGCGAATCTGACTACCGCACTGAGTCTTGTACAAATTCGGCAAGTGAATATAAAATACAGTGTTAGCAGTGTTATTTCACGTTAGTTATTAAAAATAGACAGAGAGACATACAAAATTAGATTTTCAGTATTTACATACATACACATACACAAATCACGTCTTTATCGATTACGGGGTAGACAGAGCATAAGGTAACAGGTACCTACGGGCAGTGGCATAGCTAGGTAACCAAGGGCCCTGGTGCAAATAAAAAAATGGGGCCCCACTATTATCTAAACTGGTTACGTTTTAATAATAGTAGTTCGATTGAGATTTTCTGGTAAGGATTCGAGGGCCCTCTGAGCTTGAGGGCCCCAGGGCTCTGCCCCGCCTAGTCCCTAGGTAGTTACCCCACTGCCTACAGGCCACATTTAGCCAGATTGCGGGCGTATAGGTGGAAATTATTATTATTTTCAGTATTTTTGTTGTAAAATTCATTATCTGTGAAGCTATGACGGCTCATGGGATACATTCTGGTTACAGACAGACGGACAGTATCTTAGTAATAAGGTCCGGCTTTTACCCTCTGGCTACGGAACCCTAAGATGTTGCACAAATAGCGGTTTTAACTAGTTTCCATTGCCTTTGACTTCACAACATCAAGACTGTAACTGGTTGCACAGTTTATACAGAAAAAGTACTAACAACCAGATCTATATTCTTCCCCCTTGCAAGCCGTTTATCGCGGGTATAAAGTTCCCATCCCTCTCACACAAACATACTGATCAGAAAGGGACATCTGCTTTATGTCCGTGATAAAAAGTAGTGTGCCCGGGTCTGTTTGTAGATGAAACATTTCGCAGAAGAGTTTTAGAAGAAATCTGTAAAACTTATAGTTAACTAGCCTTCCGTCCGCAGCTTTGCCGGCGATGAATTAATTTTCCCGTAGGAAAAGGTATTTTCCCGCGGTAAAAAGTAGCCTATATCACTCAGTAATAATGTAGCTTTCTAACGGCAAAATAATTTTTGAAATCGGTCCAGTAGTTTCGAAGCCTATTCAGTGCAAACAAACAATCAAATTTTTCCTCTCTATAATTACATATTAGTATAGATAAGAACATTAGCTGCAAGAAAATTGCAGAAAACAATTTTAAGAACTTGCTTAAAAACCCGCAATGCGCAGTGTTCTTGGGCTCACGTTTGTTTTATTGTTTTGTTACCATTACCATGTTAAATAGGTGCTCAGACCAAATAAAAATTCAAGACCGAGTTCGGCGAACGGCGAAATGAGGCCGGTAGATATACGCACGGTACACATACACGCACACAAGCGTGACCAAATTTTGTCAAACAAATTGTTTGAGACACGCACACGCGTACATGGTAACATACATTACATACATACATAATAATATATCACGTATTTATCCCTTTTGGGGTAGACAGAGCCTAAGGCAGCAAGACCCACAGGCCACGCTTAGCAAGATTGTGAGCGTATAGGTGGAAATAGGAATCGAAATAGTGATGGGTGGCTAGCCGCATCGCCTATAACATGATTCCTAAGACTTTCGCTTCGATGGGCTTTTACTATCTGCGCGGGAGGAGAAGCAACTGGTACATTCAATGTATTTTCTTTACTCCCAGACCAGCATGGAAAATCACACATGGTACATGCATGGTACATGGTAAGGGGTAGTATAAACCGGCCTCACTTTGCCGTTGAATACCATGCAAATTTTGTCGTCGGATTATTAAATTTGACACATTAACAGTTCATAGAAATGTGTCATTTTAAATAGGTATGTCAAATCTTGATGGCGCTATGCAAAGAAAAGGTCATTCGGAGTATCATTTCTGACACTAAATATTCCTATTATTTGTGTAGAGTTTTAACAAATGACATACGAACAAATAGCATAAGCGGTAGTTAACTTTTATACATTCAACTTCGTAATACATACACCCTTCAATTTTAGATAACCTACAAATTGGTAACATTACATTCTTATCAATCAAAAAATACTTAAACAAGGAAATCGAATCAGTGGGTCCAAAACGTAACGACTTTGAAATGGGACAAACTCATGCGTCAGACAGAGAGGGGGTTATTTAATAGAGCCGGCAATCACATAAACCGTCGTTATCGTTATAAATCGCTGATGTCTTTTCTCTTGATAAGTGAAACAACGTTCGTTTCTTTACGATTATAAGCACGCTATTCTGAAATTACCTGGTTCAGGAATATACGCGCGTGTCGGAACGATTCTGTCCCTTTTTAATCCCTTGGAAAAAACGAGGGTGTACCGTTTTGCCATATCGTGTAAGTCAGCTTAGTTGGGTGAGAATAAGCTCAAGGAAAAAGTAAGTAAAAGGCAATCCGAACGTTTTTCTACATTAATAGAACGTACGGCAAAGTTGCTGGTTCTCAAACTCGAGTTCCGGTCTGCGGTGCTCGGTGTAAACTCGTTTCCAACGAAAATAAAAGAGTTAGTTGCAATTTTAGTTTGTAAATATTCATAGGTTACTTTATTAAGCACGCCGCCTTCGTTTAAACACCGCTAGGTAAACAGTCATCACTATCATCAGCCTGAAGACGTCCACAAAGGCCTCCCCTTAGCACACCATAATGAACGATAACTAGTCACCTTCATCCACCGGTTTCCCGCCACTTTCACGATGCCGTCGGTCCACCTGTGTCTTCCAGTTTGTGGTCGGCACTCGAGAACTTTTCTCCCCCAACGGTTGTCTGTTCTACGAGCGATGTGGCCTGCCCATTGCCACTTCAACGTACATACTCTTCGAGCTATATCGGTGACTCTACTACTACTCTAGGTACTCTACTCTGGGTTTGCTTGTTTGTTACTCCGTCACGTCGTCACTACTTAACCGAACTTCCTAGCCACATAGCCTATGACGTGTAAAAGAATACGCGCTATATTTTATTACAATTACTCAGATTGTTCTTGTGGGAGAGTCAAAATAAATCTATACATATAAAATTCAAAGTCCTGACTGACTGACTTAACTATATATCAACGCACAGCCCAAACCACTGGACTTAAAGACTTGAAATTTTGCACATAGATACCTTATACAGCGTAGGCATCCACTAAGGAAGGATTTTTGGAAATTCCCACGGGATAAGGAAAAAACGGGAATTATATATTCGATTCCGAGTGACGCTATCTCAGTAACTATAATAACTAGACTCTTCAAATTTGATAGAGAAGTATGTGATTACAAAACTAAGAAACTAATTTCAGGATTTTTGGGAATTCCCACGGGATAAGGAAAAAAACGGGATTTATATATTCAGTTCTACGGGATCGATTTTTCGTTTTACTGGTCGTATAAAACTGAAATTTGGCCTTCAAGTTCCCTTGGGGAGTGTAGGGGAGCACTATAAAAGGATTTCCCGAAATTCCCACGGAAACGGGAAAACGGGACTTTTCGTTTTACTGGTTGCAGAAAGCTGAAATTCGGCATGTAGGTTGCTTCGGAAGTGTAGAGGAGCATTAAGAGAGTACTTTCCAAAATTCCCACGGGAACGGGAAAAAACAGGATTTTTCAGTTTACTGGTCGTAGAAAGCTGAAATTTGGCAAGTGGGTTCCTTGTCACGTAGGTTTATTCGGGAGTGTAGGGGAACACTAAGAAAGGATTTTCCGAAACGCCCACAGGGACGGGAAAAACGGGATTTTACGTTTCCAGACGAAACAGTGAAAGCAAGAACTTAACATTTATAACGTGTGTTTCTTTAAAGGCTTTAAGTGTAAAGGACTCCCCAAAATTTCCACGGGATCGGGAAAAAACTACAAAAATTGCATAGTTAACGCGGGATAGCGATAAACATGGCAATTGCTGATTCTACGCGAACGAAGTCGCGGGCTTAAGCTAGTAACAGCATAATATAGGGAATAAGTACCTACGACTAATTTAAAGTGCACTAAAAGCAATTAACTTTTTTTAACTAGAAGAACAATTTATCGTAGGTACTACAGTTTAATGTCCATGCTGGTCTGGGAGCAAAGGAAAAACATAGAATATACCAGTTGCTTCTCGTCACGCGCAGATGGTAAAAGCCCGTCGAGGGAATCGGCGAAAATTTTAAGAATCACGTTATAGGCGATGTGGCTAGCAACCCATCACTATTTTGATTCCTCTTTCCACCTATACGCCATCATGCTAAACATGGCCTTAAGGTCTTGTTACCGCAGGCTCTGTCTACCCCGTAAGGGACATAGACGTGATTTGTGTATGTGTATGTATGTATGCGCTACAGTTTATCAAGTTTCGATTTGACGCAACGCTACAGTAACATGTACGCGACACATTGACATGACATTTCAATCAATCCATTCCAAACCCACTCCCCGTCACAAAGAGTGTTTCGATATTATATCAGACAGGTTTTTAGAATTCGATCAATGTGAAAAAAACACAGAAGCATAAAAAACATTTTTTGATTGTGCTTGACTTTTATTATTTTATAGGAATGTTATTTAGCGTGCTTCGTTTGGTCAAATAATTGTTTTGTCTTAAATTTATACAGCTGAAACTAAAAATATATTATACAAGCTTTGTGGAAGAGGTTAGGTTAATTTCATAAGTATCCTAAAAAGTCAATGATTTCAGTAAAAACTCTGTTTACACTAAACGATCATTTGACTAAACAATCATTCGACCATCCGATACCGAAGCGTTATGTATTTAATTATTTTGAGCTCAGTACAGCACTTTACTTTCCCATGCATTGTCTATAATCGCATGTGAATTATAAAGTCCATTCGTCATTATTATTTGGTTTTCGCATAAGTATACCTACGGTGGTTAGCGGCACTTGGCGGGTTTTTCACGAATGTTTTAATTAGAGCAACGACTAGCTAAAATTCTAAATACATAGCAACGTTACCATGTTACAACTGCATGCATTTTCCATAATACTTTTAGCAGACTCATATCCGTCGAGGATGCTTTACAAGCAATCTCGCTGGCAAATTTTAAAATAGAGTTTCATAAAAACTAGTTTTTGAGCTACGCGCGGCGTACAAGGGAACTCATTACAGAACTCCTTGAGGTACTATTTCGGGTGAATAGGGAAGCAAGCCGGGGAGATAGCGCTTATGAGGGATATCGCGACAAACGAAGTGTCCCCCCTACCGCTAGATTGGAGATTGAGGCAAGCCTTGTGAAACCTGCCTGTAGACCTTGTCCTGGCTTCTTTAAACTTTATGGATACTATCAGTTTTGAGCTGCCTTCGCTGCAAAGTCGAGAAGTTTTTCACGCTAAGACAAAGCTACGTTTGTTCATATGGGTTCGCGATGGTTTTAAAATGAAAGTGTTCGTCTGAATTGATAATAATGTAGGATGTCTACATTGACATCGTAGTTCATTTGTTATAATAACCAGAAATATAGCGACATTCCCAAATACAGAGATGATTACTATTTAACTACATAATTATGAAACTCTAGTAGCGCACTGCAATACAAGTTTAACCCCTTTTCGTATTTGGAAAGTTATATTTCAAATTTAAATCAACAATGCTAAGCTAAGCGTAGTTTAAACATGTTGCGACAGCGTCCAACTTGTTTGAGAGCCTCATAATGCGGCGTTTCGAAAATCTAACCGTGGCCTCTTTAACAAAAGTCCTGTTAAACTCCTTCTGCGGGGAAACTAACCCGCCAGTTAATTTCGAGAGACTTGGGATATTCAAAATAGCAACCGTTGGTTTGCGGTTCGTGGAAAATAGAGCGGGCAACAAATTGCAGCTCGACTAAGATAAAAAGGGCCCGTCATTTTGCTAAACGACTCAGCGTCGGGCAGTGCAAATAACCAGACGGGAAAACTCCACATCAATGTCTGCTACGTACCACTGTCTAGGATCCTTTCTGCTTCATTTCGGTTTTTAAGCGACGTCTATTGCCGTGGGCACTTACAAATTGGAAGCTTTTGTGGGAGCTGTTAAGGAGCGACGAGAAAAAACTTGGTTTAATAATAATACATAACAACATGTAATAGGTATTAATAATAATATATTTCCATTAACATTATTTACAGTTTCCTTAAAAGTAGCACTCTAATGCCTGAATAAGTATAAAGCATGAGTTATAGCGATAGAATAAGCATCGCTTCTCCTCCTAACACAATCTTTTAGTTCAATATTTAATCCTTTTTATATAAATAAAAATAATAAACAACCTACACACGCTACATTTGATGTACCTATAACTTAATCTCTATCTCTCTATCTGTGTTTGTGTGTGTGTGTGTGTGTGTGTGTGTGTGATAGTAGGAAAGTTAAAAGGTTACGCTGTTGAAACAAAAAAAGTCCAAAACATGGATGAACTGGCAATTTAGAAAAAAACGGGCCAAGTCAAGCCCCGAAAAGATACACGTTCCTCGAGTGGAGTTTAATATACGCCTCGTCTAGTTTGCTCGCGAAATTCGGCAGCACTTGACTACCGTATAACTGTATGCACATGACGAGGCGTAAAATAAACCGGTCTCAATTTGTCATTCGAAGAACTCCGCGTTCACTTTATAATTGGCCGAAGGAACTCATAAAAACATGTAAATTGACTGGCTAGTGTGTGTCCGCAGCGTTGACTAAAGTGATTCTGTAGCGAAGCGATATGAATGCAACATTAATCCTCATATTGATGTACCGTCGCCTTTGTACGTAGCTCTAATGACCGACGAGCCTTACGAGAGCAAAGCCGCGGCACACGAAATCTAAACAAAACACACACGTATAGAGATAGCCGTAAGTGCGGCAGGCAGTGTTACCACACTGCTCTAAAAGTAGATTTCCTGTTTTTTGGGGTACGAAAGGCCCGACGGGACACTGTTGCCCAGCCTACGCTGTCTGTTTGTCCGTTCGTGTACCACAGAGCTGTTTTTGAAACCGTAAAGTTACAAAGTTTTTTTATTGACATTCTTGTTTTTTGTTATGTACAAAATGATCCACAGCTGTTTAAATTATTAGCATTATCATTTTAAATTACTAGGTAACTGTGTGGAACTTTAAAAAAAATCTAAGTATATACCATTTCTTCCCAAAAAACACTGGTAAATCCCCCGATTTATCGACGTGAAAAAGTTAAAAGCAATTCGATGATGTTGTGAATGTGATTGCGTATTTCATTAAAATGTTGCCTTGTTTTGGCATTATAATTTAATTTCCACGTTTTACACGTACCGTTTAATTATTTCTTAACGCATTTTTAAAGGTCCTGCTTTTCAGTGTCAGAGGTTGGCAACACCGGTGCTATGGCTCATTGTAGCGTCGCCAGCCCCCACGACAGACATGAATTCGGCAGACAAAGAGTGTGCCGTGAAAGAGCTTTCATCCCGCTCGTAGACCAGGCCCCCAAGCCCCAGGCATTGAGACCCGCAGGCCTCCAAGTGTGTGCGTCGTGATAACACTTAAACCGGTTACAAGGATGGGAAAACTTGCAAATATTGTGGGGTGTTGAACTTTAATTAAGTTTACAATAGTATGTGGCAAACTTGGAACCGGTTGTAATTTGAAAACAAAGATTATAGTCGTTATCAAATGTGTCATTTTGTTAGCTACTTGGAAACTTACTTAAATTACCTACTAGCACAAATATATACGTATTCACGACTGCTTACTACAGAAATGGAGATATTTCAGCAGATTCAGGGTTAGTTTGACTGGCCCTGTAAATATTTTTTCTTAAACATTGTCTTAAATGTCTAAGTAACAGAGCACGAAGGGCCTTGTTGACGGCCGAATTACATTGAAGACGCGATTTTCTGACCATAAATCGGATTGCTGGACTGTTTATCATTTGTTTTTAACTTTTTTTTAAGTCAAAGAGACTATTGTGTCATACACCCAAGTCGATGACCGAAGAGTGGGCGTTTTGTTCGAGTCTAACGTTTTTATCTATGTCTCAAATAGCTTACGGTGACAGATGACATAAAAAAAATTAAGAAAAAAGGCGGGAACGTGAAAACCACCTAAGTTGCGAAGAAGTTTAGTGCAAACTTTATTTTCATTTCTTCTCAATGTTTGAGAAAAACATAATATCTGTCTCAGCTGGAAGAGGAATTGCTGGATTCGTAACTTTAAAAAAACTCATCTGCGGTTTGTAACATAGTGATGGGTTGCCGCATCGCCTATCTATAACATGATTCCTTTGATTTTTTATCTTGATTGACACCAATTAGGTAGGTACAGTCGAGAGCATAAAAATCGACACAGCTATCATGTCAAATGTATGTGTCTCCGACCTTATTGTTTGTGGCATAAGGATGTATAGATATTATTGACGTTTTGTTAAATACATAATATTTATGCCTTTGACTGTACTTTTTAAGTACCATTAAGGGTCTTCTGGAACAAACAATCATGTAAACAAAACAATAGTAATGTCTCGATCTAATTTTGGGTTAAGGCAAAAACAGGCGCCACATTTCTAAGAAGCCAACATTACATTCCCGATTGGTTCGCGAGCCTTTTAAAAATTGCAAACCTTTGAGTTCACAAGAGGTGTTGGAAGAAATAATTGCATTTTTAAACATCGGGCAGGATTACGCAATCAGAGTTATTACGGAAACAACGAATGAGCGAGAAAGAACTGTCTGAGAGGTTCCTAGAGATAATTTATTTGTAGACGTCATTTTTTATTAGGCCAAGACAAGTGTGCGTCGAACTTGCACGTAAAAGGTCCCGTACGCCGAAAAAGCGTGGAAAATGTGAAATGAAATGAAAAATGAAAATGAAAAAGAAAAAACTTTTTTTAGGTTTACATGTTGAAGTATCAAGGTTGGAACCTCCTAGTAAGCATAAGAATGCTTGTGTCAGGAAGTTCCGCTCCTCTATTATCGCCAGTCTTTGCTATTTAATACGAAAAGAGTACAGCACTTATACGTAGCTAACAAAATAACGAAATGTATAGGTATAATTTGTTGTTATAAGGCTCCAATAATACCTACCCATTCTGCAAAATGTTGAAGCTTTTAGCTTCGATAGCCATTGACAGAAGTTCCGCTTGGACCCTTTGGATTATATTTGACTAAATGGCGACAGGACCAGTCAAAACTTGTAGCAATGTAGGACAACTTAAATAAATCCACAAACTTAGTATCACTACTATAATGCGGTTAAAATGGCGATAATGTACGATAAAGATACTAAGTTAAAAAGTTCCAAGCAATCTCATAACTCAAACTGCAACTGAGTCCGGTTCTGATTTAAACTTTCATACTAATATCACAAAAAGCCCCTGTCGGGGTACAAAACAAAAACAAAAGAATGATGTATTAGCATTATCGCTAGTTTGAGAAAACTTGAAGAAACTAAAACAATGGAACCTGAAGGATAAATGAAACTGCCTGGGAGCGCTGCATAAACTCAGAATGGAGTAACGAAACAACCGACATGATTAATTGCATAGTTAAATGCAAAGTGTTGCCATGTTTATAATATTGTAGACATTTACATGCCACTGAAACTATTTTATTTTTTATTAATCCTTAGCGAGCTCTCGAGATTTGGGTTTATATTACAGGTTTTAGAGATGTGTAGTTTGCAAATGATCTATAAATGTAGTTGGATGTAATCTTTCACTCTCTTGTGCAGTAAATACTACATACATACATATATCACGTCTTTATCCTTTACGGGGTAGACAGAGGCTTAGGTAACAAAACCTTAAGGCCACATTTAGCCTGATTAAGGGCGTATAGGTGGAAAGGGAAAATCAAAATAGTGATGGGTTGCTAGCTGCATCGCCTATAACATGATTTTTAAGACTTTCGCCCATTCCCTCGATGGTCTTTTACCATCTGCGCGGGAAGAGAAGCAACTGGTAAATTCTATGTTTTTTCTTTACTCCCAGACCAGCATGGAAGAAAGGTAGGCAGTAGGTACTTATTTCATTTAGTTATATCCTTTCGTTCGCATGCTTATTCGCTTATACTGAACAAATAATTGTGAAATATAGGTTAAACTGATATAAACCCTTTAACTGTTCTTCCTAAATTTTAAGGTACATAAATAAATTATTAGGACGATTTGGTCCAACTACTTTTTTGTTGAATAAATCAGCTACTATTTTAGCAATTATTTAAATTTATTTTGTACCCCATTCGTATAGGAATAACATTACCTCAAATAATCGTTATGCCTGCTTGCAACACTTTCTAATTGGGTTTTGGCGGCAAAGCCGATATACTTTTGACAGTCGCGAGCTTGGGGAATTCGGGAATGGGAATGATGATAAAAGGTTTACTTTAGAAATAAGAAAACGAATATTAGGATTAAGAGTACTAGATTATGGTATTGTATGGTTGCCCTAGAAAAGGAATATACTAATGTAAACAGATGAGTGTGTTTTATTATAATAATTATTTGGTGTCGGTTTTTTTTCTAAGTTCAATTAATTACTTTCTCAGCTTTGGCATCTTGCGTCGCCATTACTTAGCATTGAACACTTTCTAACAGCGACAAAGACGTTTCAATACTTCATCTACAATGTACCACATCTGTTCTCATCTCACGTCCAAGTCGTATTTTACTCAAACTTAATAATACATTTTATTCAAATTTATAGCGCAAACTTGGCTTTTTGACGTAGCTGTAAACTTGGTGCAAACACAACTGTGGAAGACGTGTAAGAGTGGGTAAGAATATTTGTGAAATAAAATAAATAGAGCCTCTCGTGTATGATATTAAAACAAAAAAACCTCAGCGAATGCCAATAACATAGGCAAAAAATGAAATTATTAAAAACAAAACCAGACTGCAAAAACATTTAAACTACAATTAAATACTGGCTAGGACATTTTTTGTGTGACTTATAATCCGGCTAGTCTTCATCTGCTGTATTTTATTAAAAAAAAACTGTCGCTGGAGTTTCAGGACTTGTCTTTTTAAATGTTTTTGAGGGTATGTTTATTTATTTATTAATTTTACTCATATTTAGTGATATTGTTTGAGCTAGCGCCTTTAGTGTTAGAATGGTTGCTTACGAACTTAATTGTTTGAGGCTACGCAATTAACATTCACAGATCTAGATACGCGGGAGCGTGTCAGCCAAGTTAAAAGAAACTGGCGACGCAGCCGTGTGTATTTAAACGAACCATTTCGAGCAATTTTTGACCCCTTTACAACTCGAAACTTATTTAACCAACATACATGAAATTTGGTTCATTTATTCAGACCGCTACGCTTGCCTAACATGCCAAATTCCATAAATGTAGCTCGAACAGATACTTGTTTATAAACCAGCAATATTGTGACTGGCTCACTGACTTGATAGATAACAAAAAATATACATACATTTTACATGGTCAAATAATTATTCCCGCTATCGTTTCAGTGCAGCAAGGCTATCGATTTTAGATCATAGATATGGACTTCCATAAATAATACAAATCCTGGTTCAATTAATAATTAAATCACATATTGTGTTGGGCGTCAGTCACGCCACACACAATAATAATTAAACGTAGAACTAAATATTAAAAAGTAGGAAATGCCAAAGCTTAAAAGGTTTTGCATGTACAGTATCAGTGGAGTTGTATAATGCAGTGTATGGAGATGCAGATGCTTTGAAAGGGATAGTTGCAGATGAGGTGTGGGTTTTTAGTCGTAGTTTCGCGTTCATTAGTATATAACAGGGGCCGGCAAGTAATTTTAGTCGGGTTCCGGATACTGTGAGGAAACTTTAACGAGATCCAGAAAAAAACAAGTATAATCTTATTTACGTATTAATTGATACTTTGTATACAATGCAATACAATATTTGGCGGTCCGAGGCTCAACCTTACGCGATCCGTCTCTTGCCTACCGTTGGTATACCAATACTATCAGATAATGTAGTTCATTTGAACTTCGCCTGCCTGCTCTTCACTATCACTACATAGTATAAAACAAAGTCGCTTTTTCTGTCCCCAAATCCGTATGTATGCTTATATCTTCAAAACTACACAACGGATTTTGATGCGGTTTTTTTTAATAGATAGAGTGATTCAAGAGGAAGGTTTATAATGTATAATACATGCATGATATACCGTGCGAAGCCGGGGTGGGTCGCTAGTTGTTGGAATAAAAGTAACCTACGTCACTCATTGATAACGTAGCATTCTACTGGTCAAATCATTTTAGAATTCTGATGGGTAGTTTTAAAGGTTGCTTACCTAATACACTTAACTTATAAACATTGCAGTGCGTCTAATTTCTTAATGCTCTTCGTCAACCTTCGTGTTTGGAATAATGTAGGGTTGCGTTAGGTTGCACAGATTGCTAGTACCGCATAATAGAAGAACTTGGCCATACTATTTCCCGATTGCCACTGTATGTGTACAATTCGGATTCATTTATACCTACAAGTAACCTTTTGAAAGTCCGACGATGTCAAGTTCCGTTTCGCTAGTGTCGTTGTCAAGTTACCTAGTAATTACCTTGGAACGTTAACGCGAACGCGTTAGATACGTTTTTCGTCTCAGTAGCTAATCCCATCGCGTATTTTACACCAACCTCACTTTTGTGTTTGTAAAACTGCGTTATTTGCTACTTTTTATTTGGTCTGAGACTCCCGTGCATATTTGACATGGCGCAGTCGGTAGGATATAACTGCTTTTAATACAGCACCCTCAAAGTTGTCAAAGACGTGTTTCCTTAAGGGATAAAGACGTGATTTATGTATGTATGTAAGTTGCCCAATTTATATGATGTATCTTTAATTAAGTTAGTTTGCTGTCCCAAGAATATAAAAATAGTTATGGCTATAATTGTGTAATTGTGAACAACTATCTCGATTGTGTTTTTGTTAACATGACGTCTTAATTTGATTCAATTTAGGTTCGCTTGCTGTCCGATCCATACTAAAAATGACAGCTAACACCTGAACTGAATCGGAATTGAATCGCATTAAGACGTCATGGTAAGGATCCATAAGTCGGTTGAATAAAGTTGCTAGTGTCAAATCAGAACGACGTCACCACTAAAGTTTATCGATAGTAAACTCCACACGCCTTTCTTGCCCCACTTTTGTGACATCTCAAACCAAAGACAAGAAAAGATGTGATGCAAAACTAGCAACAAAGTAACGTTGGTTTGATCTGTAACTTATAAATTGGTGACAGTAAGTTAGAAATAGGTAATTTGGCGTATTTTAGGTGGTTGCCAATATTTTAATTAATATGTGTCAGTATTTTAGTTACTTAAAGTAAGGTCTATGCTCGAATTCAACGTGAATTTGAGTAAAAGATTTGTGATTGACAGACATGTACAAACCTAGTTACTGTAAAAATACGTATATCTAGAAAACTGTGTGTGTACTGTGTGAGAACGGAGCAAGCAACATTTTAATGTAGTTAAGAGGAAAGAGCATGCTGCTTTCTGGGACGTAAAATATTTATTGGCTCTGGCAGGTGCCAAAAAAGTATAAAGAAGCTATTCGGCACTGTGCTAGCGTATACATATCTGTTGAAAATGTACGGAAAGACACTACACAACTGAAAGCTATAAACATATATTTGATCTGAAATAAAAATCAGCTGAACGTCGAGAATGAACATGTTTTTTTTCCATACATACACTTTCACAAATCACATAATATAACAAGACCTAATGGCTATGTTTAGGTGAAAAGGGGTTGAAGAAGGGGGGGGGGGGAGTTAGGGTGGGGGGAGTGCTCTGTTTATTGGCTATGTATATTTTTTATAATGACGTTATTATCTCCTAGTTGCACACTAAAACAACCCAATAATCCCAATAGCTACAGTAATAATACCTATTTAGGATCGTGTCAATTATTCGTGAAAATAAATTATTCTATTACACAAATTCAAATATTTGGTAAACTAGAATTTCGTTACCAACTAAACGAGTAACAAATATAATTTAGAATGAACGTATTGTATTGACTAAAAACTCTCGTATTTTTTAAAACCATTTTCAAGCCATTCCCTATTTTTTGCGCTACATTTTTACGCTTCAGAGCGTTTGGTGTCAAATGTCGCGGTTGAATGAAACAATCAAATGTTTTGTTGGTTATCTCGACATGCTACGAGTAACTAAATATACGTATAATACAACTCATTCTAACTATTCCAATTTTAATCCTTCTTTTACATTGACTTACAATAAACAACTAGACTCTCAGTCGCTAACAAAGGCTCCTCAAGAAACATCAGAGTTGCTTTGTCTATGTGTTGTGTGTGTCAACACATCGACTTAGACAGATAACATTAACATATTCGTTCAAATTGACACCTTATTTCGTGGCAGTAATGTTTAATATCAATGGCGTAGGATCGTGAGAAGTAATGACACGACGCCACGCGCTGGAAACCTGCCTGTCTCTTTTGTTCTCAATAGTAAGATTGCGGTGCGAAAGAGACATATACATTGTTATCAAAGCGCGGTCGAAACACAACTGAACCAAAACTCTGAACAATAGACGCGTGTTCAGACTTTTGCTTCGGACAGTTTTTGAGCCTGATTGGGAGTATGGGAGTCTAGTTGTTTATTGTACGTCAATGTTCTTTTACGCAATGTTTCCCTTTTCAATGTGAAATAGTTGGCACATACCTATGACTTTACTACTTCCATGCTGGTCTGGGAGCCAAGAAAAAACATAGAATGTACTAGTTGCTTCTCTTCCCGCGCAAATGGTAAAAACTCATTGAGGGAATGGGTGAAAATCATAGGAATCATGTTATAGGCGATGCGGCTAGCAACCCATCACTATTTTGATTCCACTTTCCACCTCTACGCCCTTAGTGTCTTGCTAAACGTGGCATGTAGGTCTTGTTACCTTAGGCTCTGTCTACCCCGTAAGGGATAAAGACGTGATTTGTTTATGTATGTATGTATGTATAACTATGACCTCTTATACGATACCTAACCTGTACTCTTTGTCAAAAGCATTATTCCCTTAATTTGTGTTTCCATTTTATTGGTCGCATGCGCAATCAAACCGCAGCCCCGGTACCATTATTAACTAAATAGGACAGAAGAGTATCTTAATTAAATTAATGTTTTAAATAAAACATAAGCAAGCATAAATTCCTACTCCCATACTACCCAGCTCCGTAGAAGAGTGACATCGCCTTAATTATTTAACGCGCGTGGCCCAGCATAACAAACAGCTCAGTTAATTTATGCCTTCCGATCTTATGAGTGGGACATTAAAAGATCCTCGTGGGAAACTCTGCCGTAGTATAATTTAATTTGGAGAATGAATGCGTTAATTGTTTTGGACCGAGCGTTGTCACCACCCTATAGGAACAAAGGCTGCATTCGGAAAGGAATTACTAATTAGATTTGAGCGCCAGTTACGTTAAAACGTAGACATATTGTTCTGCGCGGCGCCAACTTTTAATATATTTAACGACTATGTGGAACTCCAGGCGCAACTTTTATTTACGGAACGACACGCTAAATAAATCAACTAAAGATGTAGCCAAGAAACTTTGTCATATTTTAAGATTAATAACGAGTTGTGAACTTTTGCAATTATCACAGAATGATACTTAAATTACGCGAGGTGCAGCGCGGATTTTAATTTTCACTGAAGTTAGGAACTGGGAAGGAAGTAAGGAGTACATTTTAACACCACAATAACAGTAACTGAAGATTGATAGGACTTTAATCGTAACAATCAGCTTGGATAATATTTTTGCTCGTGAGTATATACACATAAATCACGTCTTTTACCTTACGGAGTAGACAGAGCATAATGTGACAAGACCTAAAGGCTACGTTTAGCATGATTGTGGGTGTACAGGTGGAAAGGGGAATCAAAATACATGATTCGTGAGATTTTCGTCCATACTCCGCATCTTCTGCATGTCATAATGGCCAATAAAGACAAAATATATGTTACATTCAATTAGTATGAGGTAAACAAGCATTTATTTGAACATAAGAACGATAGAGTGTAGGAAATTCTGTACATCTTAACCTTTATGACTCCAATTACCTATATTATTACTCGAAATACCTTGTGAAAAAGAAAAGTGCGTGATACTCGCAACTCGTATGCGAGGCTACATAATGGTATTTATAAATATCTCAAATTGAAAGATCATAATTTATGTAATGCCTTAAAATAATACCGCACTGCGTAACTAATTCTACAAATATTAATTTCGGTAATTAACATTCTCTATCTGAATGACTTGCGAATTATCACAATGCCGCGGCAAGTGCGTTGAAAATTAATCATGAACTTGGGATATACCGGTTAAAGTTTATTCACTAGCTCTATACGCGATTATACGGGTCCCCTTCTTGAACGATGTAAGAAAGAGATGGATCAGACCCACAGCCGTATGAGCTGGCGTACTCAATTTCACCGACGGATATAAACATCGAAACATTTTATGTCAGCCAAGGTACAAGTAAGAAAGATGGTATTTTTACATATTAACGTAGAAACGGGTCCGCTCATCAATTATGTTACATAATAAAAGATATATGTAGCTCGGTCGTGAAGGGAAATTTTGCACCGTTGATGGATTGTAACGGGCACAAATTTCGGCATCCTCGAATTTGTACGGTATTAATAACAAACAAAATATAATTTCTTAGTACCACGCTCCAAAATGAAATAGATCTTAATAAAGCTATATCCTAAGAGCCTGAGCCTACTCGAGGAATCAACGTAGTGTAACGAAATCTCGGCGTAAATTAAAATCAATTAGGCGGTATTACCTCTGTCGAAACTACACCGGTTTCGTTTTAAGGTAAAGCGAAAAATCTGTTTCTCTGCAAAGCAAAGAGTAGGAAAAGTCGAACATACCTAGTTGCAGCAATGGGAGCGGAGGAAAAAATAAAACGGAACCAAATAAAAGAGTGTCTCAGCCTATTTCAAATGTAAATCTCTGTCGCTGTAACGGGTCGGCTCTCCTGAAAAATAAGACGTAGGTCGACGAGATTGTCGCTTCTTGCTTTCGTTGACTTGGAAAATTTCAGAGACGACGCTTTCAAACCCTCTGCCGGATTTGCGAAGAGTTTATGTGTCGCTCGAGAGAAAAACTTAAACAATGTACTTATGTACGAGCTCGCTCCGGCAACTTCGCTGCACGTAGCTTGCTGATGCCGACTTAGTTTTATAACAATAACTGATTGATGTTGTTAACCATGTTTGTTGATATATACATTTAAAGTATAAAAAAACCATTAAAAATTTTAAAGAGAAAAATTCAAAGGCTTACCCACCTGCTATGCGTGGTGTTGGGGTATAGCACGCGTCACGGAATGACGAGGATCCGGGTTCGATTCCCGATTTTTCTATGTGTTCTTATTTTCAGTGTCGTTTAGAAATTTTATTTAAAATTTCGTTATACATAAAAAGTGTACTTAAATAACAAGGAAATATTCTGTCAGACATGGTGAGGATTTAAACTAGTTTTCATCATTCCCTTCAGAGGGCACTTTAAGTGAAGATTTACGAAGCAGAATTGCTGAAATCAAGGAGTATTTTAAGATAATATTCTGAGAATGCTATTGAACTGTTTGCTTGGATGAATCGGAGTTACCGCTTCCATTTTGACTATCTGAATCTTATTATTTTTACGCTTTTCTCATAAAATAGTTCGTTTTACTATCGGTTTGTAAGCACTAACTATTTTATACACCTTCTTCTTGTGTATGAGTCCAGGAAGTGGTTAAAACAAAAAATGTAATAATAGTTTTTATTCTTCATTATTTTGTGTTAGTAATTATATCTAATTCACTTGGTGCTACATAACTGACTCTTACCATAGTTTAAAGTACTTACATTATGTTCAAATACTTACAGACAAGAACAAGTTATGGTTTGTCTAAGTATATTTGGCAAAGGCAAATGTCAAGGTGACAAATGAAGACAAACGAACGTTGAGTTAACAAAATTTTAACTAACTTTATTAATAAATGGGTATAAATAAATCACAACCACCCTATACTCTTTCGCTAAATAAAGATACATACACAGATCACGTCTTTATCCCTTACGGGGTAGATAGAGCCTAAGGTAACAGGTACCTACAGGCCACATTTAGCTTGATTGAGGGCGTATAGATGGAAAATGGAATCAAAATAGTGATGGGTTGCTAGCCTCATCACCTATGACATGATTCCTATGATTTTCGCCCATTCCCTCGATGGGCTTTTACCATCTGCACGGGTAGAGAAGCAACTGGTACATTCTATGTTTTTTCTTTGCAAGACCAGCATGGAAGAACTAAATAAAGATAAGACCAAGTTACTGGTACTTACTTCATAAGGCGCGCTTAATCAACACCCCAGTAGTTGATTTTTAAATTATCTCGTCATATCATGAAGCTGTTATTAGGTTTTCTCTCCCGCCGCCGCGCCGCGTAATCTGATTTATGTTTAATTTTCCAGGTTCGAATGCTACAGAGATAAAAATAAATTAATTTCCTCCCCACAATTTCCGCAGCACGGCGCATTGACTACACGGGGCTTTTCACAACATTTATATTTTTCCCGTTCCAAAGGAAATGACTGAGTCCTGCGCCGTATCAGCCTTGTTTATTTCTTTAGGACGCGACGTAAATCGAATTGGTCAATACGTCAAAGTTTTATGCGCGATTATTGTAGCGTGCTGGGTGGCGGTCCGATCGGGGTGGCCTCGATAAAGGGCGGTTAGTGCTAGTGTTTACCAGGCCGTGATACTCAGCTCGTCGGATAGATAAGTCTCTCGGAGTGGTTATCGGACCGCAAGGCCAGTAAAGCTAATTGGTTGGGCGGTAGTTACGGCGAGCGTTAACGCGCGCCCCGTCCAGATTGGCAAAATTAACCTCTTCCGAGCGACCCAATTGGTGGCCTATGATCAGTTTGTAATTTGTGACGGGCCTTTGTGAATTGCAGCCGATACCGCTGTTAAGAGTTTCTGTTCAATCAACTGTTGTTAACCCACGTAAACCTGCCGTTGATTTTGCCAAACAATACCCCATGATATCCGATGCTTTTGTTTGATAGATTTGATTATGTTGGGGCTGTATACTCTTGGCTAAGCTCATGAAAATACTGATAAGGAGAATGTTGTTTTAGTAACTGTTTACTTCATCGGCTCGTTTCGAAACAAATAATAAGATCAAGAGAGTTTTATCAAGAGAAAAAATCTAATGAACGTGATACCAACACGCGCAGGCATAAAATAATACGGGTCTGAAAAACTATGTAAACATAAGTACTTCACCCGTCCCTCAAGGAAGTAGGATGCTCGGAGATGGCGTAGAGCAGTCGAAAGGACTCGCTATGTCTCAATTGTGTAACAGAGGAAGTTACAACGAGGGTCTGTGGGTTTTTACGGCCTTTATTATTGAGCTATAAACCATAAAAGCGCCCCGCTTTATAAACGCTAAAACAAAACACAAGCGACCGCATATTTCTCCTTTATACACTCCAAGTAATATTGCGTTGCACAATCAGAATTATTTACGATGGAAAATAACACTGATTCTGGGAAGATTATGTGGCGGTGTCGAGCGGTGACGGCATGTACTGCTTGTACGTTACGCAGTATTAGAGGACGTAGGTACTTATAGAATGAATTCCAGATATTTCTATTGAGTAAAGACTTTGTTTATTTAAGAGCATGCATTGCTCAAGTTATAATTATATAAAACTAGCTGACCCGGCGAACTTTGTTCCGCCTTAAATTTGAAAAATTCCAGTGGTTTGGGCTGTGCTATCCCGCGGGAACTATGCAATTTTCCGGGATAAAAACTATTCTATGTCCTTTCCCGAGACTCAAACTATCTGTATACCAAATTTCAACTAAATCGGCCCAGCGGTTTAAGCGTGAAAAGGTAACAGACAGACATAGTTACTTTTGCATTTATAATATTAGTAAGGATGAGAGCGTTATCTTTAACTTTTGTAACTATGTTTTTTTTTTATATGAATAGGAAGGCAAACGGGCAAGTGGGTCACCTGATGGTAAGTGATCACCACTGCCCATAGACACCCGCAACCCCGGAGGGATTGCAGATGCGTTGCCAACCTAGAGGACTAAGATGAAAATGCCTCTTGTGCCCGTAATTTCCCCGGCTGTCTTACTTTCCACACCGGAACACAGCAGTGCAAGCACTGCTACTTAGCGGCAGGATTAACGAGTAAGATGGTGGTAGCGATCCGGACGGACCTTGCACAAGGCCCCTACCACCCGCAAAATGTAATGTAACTAGAAAAACTAGCCTAAACCTGAGACTGTGTAAAAAAGCAAAGATAACAAATAACTGTTTACAAATAATTTTATCAAATACTGATCCTAGTGCATTTTTAGCAATTTATAGCGAAACTTTCAGATTTGTCGAGGATCCAACTACTGCGGATTTTGTCCAACTTCAGTGGTTTGATTTAGAGCGTTGCGCTTCAAACAAACCTAGAATCGGCTGCAATAAATTAAACAGGGTAATTTTGCATTGTAATCTTTATTGATCCTTGAACAAAAAACACCAGCTATTCCCTACCGCAGTTGGTAGCTGAGTGGCAAGGTAATAAATAAAAAAAAATTGTTTATTCCAGAAGCATTTGGTCCATATTGTTGAAAATCTAATATTTTTGTTCATTGATATGGACCTCCGCAAAGTAACGCCTGATTGATTGATACTACCAAGCATCTTGAGGTTTTCTAACTCCTTATTTTTACAGTTTTTCATACTGCTAATAACGTAAGATTTATAGGAGCAGTCGTTTGTTTATCGCCCTTGTCAAATCCCCCAAATAAATCGGCCAGCGGTTGCCCTAAATTCCCCATTTCCCCACGAAAAGCCGTAATCCCACGAATCGTAAGATTAAAATTTATTGGGTTGATAACAGCGTCGATAACGTGTCCTTCTATCCCGTATCTATGATTTAGAATCTCTGCCGGTTGCCGGCCGCAGGAAATGGTTTACCGATCGAGTGGCTGAAGCGGCCGGAGTCCGCAACAAACTAACTTTGTTCAAAATTTAGACTGTCAACAAACTAATTCTACCCGAAGTGGTGCTTTAAGCAGCTTTATTTGCATTATTATAAGGAAACTGGGTTGAAACTGGGCTGAAAAATTGCGGAGGTAATTAAAATGCGCAGTGTTTGTTCAGAACTGGGTGACGCGGGATCGGGAATTTCTTTAAGGTTTATAATTTATGTAAAACTAAATGATGTTTTTAAAGAATATCACTACATAGTATAAAACAAAGTCGCTTTCTCTGTCCCTATGTCCCTATGTATGCTTATATCTTCAAAACTACACAACGGATTTTGATGCGGTTTTTTTTAATAGATAGAGTGATTCAAGAGGAAAGTTTGTATGTATAATTCTACGCAAACGAAGTCGCGGGCAGATAAAGTTCAAATGTACTCTACATTTTAGTTAGAAAACGTTTGTATGGCGAAAAAGAAAAGGGCTGTTTTTAGGGTTTTCCCGGCAATTATTAGATTTTTTCTCTCCGTAAGAACCATCCTCGTACTTCAAGGAATATTCTAAAAAAAGAATTAGCGAAATCGGTTCAGCATCTCTCGAGATTTGCGCTTAGCAACACATTTTGTGATTCATTTTTATATTATAGAAGACTAGCTGACCCGGCGAACTTTGTTCCGCCTTAAATTTGAAAAATTCCAGTGGTTTGGGCTGTGCTATCCCGTGGGAACTATGCAATTTTCCGGGATAAAAACTATCCTATGTCCTTTCCCGGGACTCAAACTATCTGTATACCAAATTTCAACTAAATCGGCCCAGCGGTTTAAGCGTGAAAAGGTAACAGACAGACAGACAGACAGACAGAGTTACTATCGCATTTATAATATTAGTAAGGATAGTAAGGATAAGGATTACCAATGAGTTCAAATAAAAAACAGCAGCCATGTTATAAATGGTGTGCGATTATAACATGACAATTATGCGGGCTGTTGATTCAGGTACTCAATTAACAAAGTAAATTCAATCACGAGCAAGGACACCGGTGATATCCGATACTATGAGTAGAGCTGTCGATACTTCACTATCTATAGTTACCTATGAGTAGCGTTCATTTTATGACAAGCTGGTTTTGGTTAGTTGAAGCCAGTGTAAGGTATACAGGGTGTATACGGGGGTGTGGATCAAACGAAGACCAAAGGTAGGGGACCTCAGGAGCTACGGAATTGACCCCCATGTATGTTCAGCGATTTTGAAATTTTGCTGGTTAAATTCTACATAAGCTAAGGTAGTATAGTACTTTACAGAAAAAAAAGTTATGTGAAAAAAATAAAAAAATTACATTTTGAAAATTTATGATTTTTTTTAATAAACTGAAACTATTGAGAGTTATATTTTTGTTGTAAAATCATCCAATACGATGACACTAGTTAAAATGGAATTGTTATTGGTAAGACCCGCTAATTCACTACTTCCAAAAAAAATCACGGTCGTTGGTCGAATAGTTCAGCTACCACTAAGAAATTATACCTGAAATCCGAGATTTCTGAAATTTTTACTAAAATGCTCATAACTCTGAAACAAATGAAAACGCTGAATATACATGGGGTCGATTCGGTAGCTCCTGAGGTCCCGAACCTTTGGTCTTCGTTTGATCCACACCCCCGTATACACCCTGTATAAGTTGCCAGGGCACTCCTTTTTGGGGTAGCTCCGGACCAGGAATCGGGTTCGTAGAAGAACTCAGAATGATACATATACATTTTAACCCTTAATATAAACTAGATAGGTGACGATGATGATGTGGGGACGCCAAGCAGGGTCAGGCGGGCTGTCCATCCGCTATGGCGATCATTCAGCCCAGTTCCCCTTGCTTGGAGCCGCCGGTTACTGTCCCAGCAGCGCTCCCACACAGCAACTCTTCTCGAATCTTCTTATTCTCCTGCCGAACATAAGGACATCTTTTAGTAGTTTAGAAAGACTCACTGCACTTAATGTATGCAAGTAACTTTTGATTACATTATGTCACAAAACAATTAAATGACCTATGAGAGCGACAAACAAACGCGATAAAACTTTCGATTACAAAATGATCATTAATTTACTTTTGATGTTAACAAAACGTTTAATTAAAATAATGATTTATGAACTGACTGAGTGACAGCGTTGATTGTAAAATTATATCGTTAGTCGTTATCAAAATTCCGTTACAAGATTAAATACATACATACATACATACATATATCACGTCTTTATCCTTTACGTGGTAGACAGAACCTAAGGTTACAAAACCTTAAGGCCACGTTTAGCATGATATAGGGCGTAGGTGGAAAGGGAAATCAAAATAGTGATGGGTTGCTAGCCGCATCGCCTATAACATGATTCCGTAGACTTTCGCCCATTCCATCGATGGAATTTTACCATCTGCGCGGGAATAGAAGCAACTGGTAAATTCTGTTTTTTCTTTACTCCCAGACCAGCATGGAACAAGTTTAAAAAATATACAAAATCTTTAAAATATATTCACGCTTTAATTAAATAGAAACTACTAAGTACGCGTAGTTAGTTAATTAATAAAGAAACTTTTCATTCACGAAAGCGCGCTCTACGGCACATATGTAAAGTTCGTGCTAACCAGATGTCTTAGTGTGCGTGACTGACGGGACTGACAGCGACAAGAATACCTTCGTCTTACGCACACGTAGAGGAATATACGATAACGAATGAAGGTCGCGTAGTTGGAACATATGTATTTATAATGTAGTGTTGTTTAAAATACCACAACTGAATGCAGGTTAATTTTTGATTTTCGTACTAGGAACTCTTTACTTTGATCGTTTTAGCCGCAACGGAAGCCGCCGCCACCTCAGTCATTAAACCGTAAAGTTTGAGATAAAGTCCGACGCAGCAAGTGTAATTAGCAACTTTAGATAGTTGGCCGCCATGACGCAGGTGCGGATAATAATAGATGATTAATTAAACATTCGATAAACCAGTATCCAGGATAATAATATTACGAAGGAGCTGATAATTCATAGGTTATGAAAGTGGAGTAGTAAAAGCCCATCGAGGGAACGGGCGAAAATTTTAGGAATCATGTTGTAGGCGATGCGGCTAGCAACCTATCACTATTTTGATTCTTCTTTCCTCCTTTACGCCCACAGTCCCCTTTAGGTCTTGTTACCTTAGACACTGTCTACCCCGTATGGGATATAGACATGATTTGTGTTTGTATTTATCTTGTAAGTGTAAGACTTTTCAGTCGTGCACGTAAAACGGGGTGAAAAGGGATTGCGGGGGTAGAACTAATGCTACTTAAAATTTCTGGCTCAGATGCTCTAAAAGTAGTTTAGTTATATTTTCAGACATAATTACGTCTCCATTTTTCTGGTAGGTGTCTGGTGTAGGTGGCTTTTCGTAATTTTTCTTTTATTTGTTCCCATCCCTTCCGACCCCACTGCGGGGTGATCTGGGATTTGCCTATATTTAAGTGGAAAATGTTTAAACTTGGAAACTAAAAATTCATACCGCCGGAACGTTTTTTTATCTATAAAAATCAACTTGCCACATAAAATGTTTTTTATCGAGGTTTGAACTTCAATTTTGTCGCTACTCACTCCGTTTTACGGGTACTCCAAAATTCAATTTTCGAAGTTCGTGTCCCTCTTACTCTCAAATTAATGACTGTTAAAGTCGTCGCAAAATAAAAGGCCCGTTTTGACAGTTCACGCCTATGAAGTTCTCTATTTTTTACCGATCGAAATGTTCTGAAGGTAATAACATTTTTCATTGATGGGTACCGCCCACTCGGCTAAGTGCTGTGCATAACGATTTTTTCATATTGTCCACAGACTAATAATAATCGGTTAAAGAAAAAATAAATCGATCAAGATATTTTTTTAAGGCCGACTCGCACTTGGCCGGTTTTATTTATTTAAATACTAGTGTTCATCAATCAATTAATTACTGAATTTCAACATCAATTAATTACTGAATTTCACCAGCTGCGTAGTGATCTTTACTGAAAATTATGAGCTTGTAACATTGTATCATTTCAAAATCTACAACATCAGTGTAAGTTAAATTTTCTAAACAGAACTTTAATCCAATGCACTTTACAATATATATTCAAATCGATCAAGTACTCATGCAAACTTCAGTCGATTTATCGTGAGTATCGAGTACCGAGTCTTATGGTTACATCACTAGTTACGTCGCAAAGACAAATGTCAAAACGGGCCTTTTATTTTGCGACGAGTTTAGTATGAGCGGAACGGCACGAAATTCGAAAATCGAATTGCGATGCATAAGGCCAGACATCTGAAGACTATTGAAAAAATAGAGAATTTAGTACCTCTGAGTGTTGTTCCTCCCACCCATATTTGACGCCTTAAAATATTACGGTGACTTTTGTTAAGCCTGTGGGGTCAATGGACTTGGCATGTAAACTTCTGACCGCAGAAAACGCCTAGCGCCATTCCAACACTCGTTCCGATCTGCAAAGTGTAAATTCACTCGGTGCCCCAGCGTTGCGATCACATTCCATTCCATTATGCCAGTCTAAACCACGTAGCAAATTCAAAAAATTGTTTACTCGGACCATTCGGACCGTAGACCGGCCGGAATCGCAGTATATCCACGGTCCTAACCGCGGTCACATTTTGATTGTAAACTCGAGATAGTATAATGGGACGCGGCAGATGAACGAACCATAGCAATAAGTTTAGATCGACTGAAAAAGTCCTAAAAACCACAGAGACCGAAAAATTTGACAGTTCTCGCACTGACATTACTTAATTTGCCGTTCTATTACTATATTGTGTGTCTAAAGAACGTATCGACGGTTTATCATGGGTCCGAAACACAATCCCAGGTCTTTACTTCGAAGTTAGAAATTTGAAGTTCGTATTCTGTAGTTCCGCCCACGCTTGAGTAAGTGAGTGAGTAGATGGGGTGCGAGTCGGGTTACCTCCACGTGTGATCAAGAGCTGAGGTTCGTTTTTGGATCCGTCCAGGGGGAAGAGCTGAGCAGTGCTTGGTCCGGTGCACCCCGGGCATCGGCTAATATTTTCCTGGCAGTTTCTGAGGGATATCATTGACCGTTGGCTAAGAGCCCGACAGGGGGGAGGGGGGTCTTTGACCATTACCGTACAACGTTGCCGACATTTTGTCACAAGATGTTTTCATTATATTTTTGTGACTTTGACATTGGCGAAGTTGTCGTCGCTATAACGACTTGATACGCCACAAATAAAAAGAAGAAGAAGAAAAGCGAGTACTACTCACTCAGTAGATCTTCAGATGCACATTCTTGATTGAATACGTTTTCTCATACATATCCTAAGACTCTGTTTACACATGCGAGAAAAATGGTTCAAGCAATGTCATGGCGTGACTTCACCGGGCCAGTTTCCTTATGTTCCATTGCAAGCAACGAGGAATCATCTCTTTCACTCTCGCTTAGTGCAAAAGAGACACACGAGCGAGCAGCTCTCGCTATAAATTGCAACATGGTATCTAAGACGAAACTTTATTGTAATCCCTAGATGTACTCTAAACCTAATGCATAAAGTCTTATTTAATATTCTGCAAAATTGTGTGCCGAAGTGAAATTCAGCCATACCGTCTTTTGCGCAAGATATTTCACAAAGAGATGGATTTATGTAGTGTATGAAATTCTCGCTAGATTTTTATAAAATGTTTGCAATTTGTCGCGAAAAAAGCAGAACTTGAAAAGACTTCATTATGAGCAAGCATGTAGCTTGGTGATTTGAGAAAAAAATGAACAAACAAATGTGCCGAAATTTATATAAGTAGACAAATATTGCTCACAAACTGTGCATATTTACATGTTTTTACTTGCTAATGGTGAAAACATTAAAGTCCCAGCTGTCAGTATAAATAATGCAGACCGCAAAGCAAAGACAGTTCAGCATAACTGTTAAACTTATGTAAATGAATCGCTATTAATATTATAGTTATTTTAAGGCATCCTTTTGAACTAATAGTGAAATGACTACATTAGTTCTGTCCCATAGTAGTGTTATTTTCATAGTATAACTATCTACGTGTGTAGCTTAGTACCTATACAAGAAGCTTCACTACGAACAAAGACAGTTTACCTAGGTATATCAGTCGGACTACTCATTTCTCTCCAATAACACACGCCCTTACAGTCTCCTTGAGGAAACGGCGACGGAAAAAACGTAAATTATAAGGTTAGTTATTACTTACCTTGAGTTACCATGTTATTATTTAGGAATTACTTAATTGAATTTATTCCAATATCGTTTTGATTGATTTGCCCAAACATACCTGCAGCCGACGGAAACGGATTATATCTATCGATGTTTATAAATATTTCAGTATCAAGAAACATCTTCGCTTTTCAAGCACAATGCTTAGATTTATGGAACTGATAATTTACCGGAAACCTATTATTCTTTACTTATTGTGAAAATACCGCTTCAGGAAGTATTGTACTTGTATGTACTTCATTCAATACAAATGTTTGTTACTTTGTAATTACTATTGATAAAAAAATTGGTATGCTCTTCATCTTCATTCGTAAACTTAGTAGTAGTAGCTTTGTTTTTAAAATTAGAACTTGTGATTTTTATATCGTTTGTGCAATTTGTCACTTGCAAGACAAAAAGTGATGTTTGGTGTCATAATTTTATTGAGCGATACTTGTATACCTATACGGACGCTTTTACAAGCTTTACATTAACTTGCAACGTACCTATGTATGTTATGATTGTCCGGGTGGAATCATGCGACTCAATTTTGAAGCAAATATCTTCAACCGATTGACATGAAATTTTGCGTAGGTACTTGCGTAAGTCCCATGACAATCTGGTACACAGGAGGGAACTCTTCAACGGTTGGTCCGATTGACTTGAAATTTGGTGCACTATTAAGGACGGATGACAGTATAAGTACAGTCGGTAAAAAAAGCATGTAACAAAAAATGCCTTTTTTTAACAGAAACTTATTTATAATTTACAGAAACTTATTTTTTTAAAGCAAAAATGCGGTGTAGATGCCTAATAAATAATGCTGGCTTGTGATTGGCACGATTTGAACCTATGTTACACATTGGGTCGACGTGAGGCCATGATGTTTTAGTAACACAACATGTTTTCGTTTTATTTCCTCTCCAATTCCCTCTACACCAACATTCCAGATAAAAGTCCAATGCAGAATATTTTCCTCATTCATCTATCAGCTGTCATTTCTTTGTGCATTTTGATTGCGTTGGCTTAGAAGTTTGATTTTTTCACAGCTTCAAGGGACAGTAGACCTGAGTAATTGATATAAATTTCAGCTTCATACCTCCACGCATTCCTGAGAAAAAGGGTCTTGACAGACGGACAGACGGACAACAAAGTGATCCTATAAGGGTTCCGTTTTTTCCTTTTGAGGTACGGAACCCTAAAAAGGTAGTATTTGCAATCATTTTTTAATAGATCTGAGGTCCTACCTACACTTAATAAGGCAGGATTCTTTTAAAACTGACTTCACCTAACCTATAGAGCTGTGTAAAGGGTGTGGTCAGTTCAAAGTTCTTAAAAAATACGTTTTCAGAGGAAAAATAGTTATGGCATATGAAATTGGGGCAAACGGAAGTTTTCGCTACAAAACACTAGAAAACAACATGTTACGAGAAGTCTAATATCTTATAAAAATAATGTTTATGGTTGTGGCACACAGAAATGGCCGGACTCTTCTTCTCGGCAAACTTTGTCCGTAGGTATCCTGCACACAAAAATAATGTGAAAACTTCATCTTTTCTTTAAGTCGGTGTCAGCGCGTAGTTTAAAACTTAATGTTTATACAGAGTGGAACGTAGCTAGGGACTGTCTTGAAAGTATTGTGTCATATAAACGATGTACACCTGAATCAAATAAAAGCAAAAACATCAAAATAATGTTACACGTAAATGACGTGGCAACACAAATATTATCGTGTCTACGAAAACATGCAGCTCAATGTGACAAAATGTCACCACCAAAATGTTGACCATTTAATTTGTTCAGCATTCAGTTCAGACCATTCGTAATTCGTTTCATCTATTCGTCGTTCTAACGTCACGGTCTTCCTACTACTTTAGCAACAGCCGGCAGTATGCTTCACGGACAGGGCAGCTTGTAGGTAGCAAAGCCAGCTGTTCGATTCTCTAAACGACCGACGTTTATGAAGAAATCGCTGCGCTCGAGTGATGCGAGTGTACTAAGTGTACGCTCAAATTAGACTGTATAGAAGAGCCCTCTGCCGCTACCCGCCACGCTGCTAATAACTCAGGACTTACATTCCAACCAAAAAATACCCCACTTTCGAGAAAGTCCCTCTTTATTCAGCCTGTATGCAAACCCGGTTCATTGTTGACACGATGGAACTTTGCTGTTTTGATGTTGAGGTATATTGTTACACATAAAGCACTATTATATCGCGCCAGCTTTTATTTTTACCTGTGAACCGACACCATGTTAGGTAACTAGACACTTCAGTTTATACTTGTTTTTTCAAATAGACTATTAGTGTACCATTGCTAGGCAAAAGCCTCCCCTCTCTCTTTCCACATGTCTCTCTCATTTTATTAGAATTAAGGGGTTGCCAGAGCCTTATTTCTTATTCGACAGAGTGCACCACAAGCAGGTAAGGTCAACTTGGGGCGCGGAACCCTAACAGGACCTCTACACACACACTTTCCACTATCCAAGAGTAATTAAAATGAGATTTCTGTTGTATGGGGAATACCTATGCATTTTTTTATCACATTTCTTAACAAAATTTGAAAATATCGTAAAATGTAAAAGTATATTAAAAGTAATACGGAAAAAACAAGAATTTCAAACTACTAATTAGACTGCGATTAGATCTTAGATAGCTTTATATCTAGTCTATTTTTTATTTAATTAACTTTTATGGAAGCAATAAAAAAACATGAATATTCCCTATTGACAGAAGTTACGAAATTCCACCATACGCAACGCTTGAGTATATAACTTCTCCACTGTGACAAGTAACAATATTGGTCTCGATTCCACCTTTGCGTTTATTTAAACCGGTTCACGAGTTTTACAGTAGGTAATGCGCCAGCACGCATTTAGCCTCCGTAAACTGAACGCGGCGAGTTTAGCATTCCCTTTGCATTCTACCTATTTCTAAGTATTTTACATAGCTAAAGCAGGAGCAGAGAAACGGTGACAGTAATGGGATGTACTTGGTCACTTCCTAATAGGCCGTGAAGAGGGTGCTTTACTGATTCCCGTGCCTTCCTACCTTTACAAATGGAATGAGTAGAAACTTGTTGCTGTACCGTTACTTGGCCTGATTTAGAGTTAAAAGGGGTATCGTTTGGGGAGATGGAGTACAAGTTATAATTAAACATGCAGTGCTTCTAATTTCTTAATGTATTTGACAGTTGCCGTGTTTCGAATGAATGAAAAGGAAATTATTGGGGATGAGAGCGAGTAGTTTGGAGAGAGCGAGATGTGAGATGCGGCTGTTGCACTTGCTCTCCATCTTGACATTTTTCATTCATGTTTATTCAAAACACGGCAACAGTCTCATACATTAAGAAACTAGAAACACTGTAGTCATGAAAGAAGAAGCAACACTAACTCGGAAGAGGACGAGTTAGAATTGTATGCAACTGCATAGTGAGATTTTAATTTTCTGAGTAGGTAAGTTGTTATAAGAAGGTGTACTTAACAAAAGTACGATGTTCTCTTATCATACTGTCCGATCTAAGTTTAATGGTTTTTTATCTCAGCAATTATTTTACTAAATACTTTTGGTTCGTCACTAAAAAGGCCGTCTGTATGGTGCGCTTTGTAAAACCTTAATTCAGGGGTGCGAGTCGGGTTACCTCCATGTGTGGTCAAGAGCCGCGTTTCGTTTTTGGATCCGTCGGGGGGGAAGAGCAGTGCTTGCTCCGGTGCACCCTGGGCATCGGCTACTGATTTCCTGGCAGTTTCTGAGGGATATCATTGACCGTTGGCTAAGAGCCCGACAGGGGGAGGTCTTAGACCATTACCGTACAACGTTGCCGACATTTTGCCATAAGATTTTTTAATTATATTTTTGTTATTATGACATTGGCGAAGTTGTCGTCGCTATAACGACTTGATACCTACGCCACAAATAAGTAGAAGAAGAAGAAGAGTGAGTAGATCTTCAGATGCACATTCTTGATTGAATACGTTTTCTCATACATATCCTAAGACTCTGTTTATACGTGCGAGAAAAATGGTTCACGCAATGTCAAGGCGTGACTTCACCGGGCCAGTTTCCTTATGTTCCATTACAAGCAACGATGAATCGTACAACGTTGCCGACATTTTGTCACAAGATTTTTTAATTATATTTTTGTTATTATGACATTGGCGAAGTTGTCGGAGCTATAACGACTTGATACGCCACAAATAATAAGAACTTTAATTCACAAATTGCTGTTGGAGTAGATTTATTTTGTGTCCTTGCTGAGCTATTTTTAAATGTTATCGATGTGATGATGACGACATTCGAAAAATCTTAGAGTATCCGAGCCAAGCACCAAGCCCACATCGCATCAGATAAGCCGTTTCACGTGTATTTTTTATTCAAGGATTCAAGGTAACGAAGCTTGACACGATCCACTTCAAGAATTCCGCCAACACAGATTTTTATTGGAAAAGATTCAATCGTGCATCTATTTTAGGCCTCTTATAAGTGACGCCTTTAAATGCCAATTTTTGTGGCAGTAAATAATTTTATCAGCCGTCGTAGCATAATTTAAAAACTTTTTTTTACTTACGGGTTTGACGCATTTTTTACGCATCGGTATTACTCATACTCATACTCATTTATTCGTAATAATTATAGTTATTACATGTCATTTTTATTATTATTTTATGTCATTTCATGTCAAGAACAACCAATTGAATTAGCAATTCATACAAAACAACGACGCCAAGCTTTTGGATGTTTTTCACACAAACAAATCACGAATCAAATCAAAATCTTAGGAATCACGTGTCGTTATAGGCCCAGCTAGCAACCCATCTCTATTTTTGATTCCCCTTTCCACCTAGGTATACAATCATGCTAAACGTGGCATTTAGGTCGTGTTACCTCAGGCTCTGTCTACTCCGTAAGGGATATAGACGTGGTTAAAATCAACATGCCATCGATAGTATTGACTCTTGACGTCGAACAACTCTGCTATATTATGCATGCATTATACATATGAATCTTCCTCTTGAATAACTATAATATTTAAAAAAAAGCATCGAAATCCGTTGCGTAGTTAAAGTTAAAGTTAAAGATCTAAGCATACGTCATAGGGACAGACAGACATCGGAAAGCGACTTTGTTATACTATGTAGTGAAGTGATACCTTAGTAGGTATATTTTATTGAATCAGGCGTTACTTTGCGGTTCATTTCAATGAACAAAAAATATCAAGAAGAAGTTGTGCTCATTAAACTTTGATAATGATCCCGTAGAGGGATCGAAACTCGTCAGTGTTTATGTGGTGTAAGGGATAATTAAGTTTGTGGGATTTATATGCGTTTTATGTGGCAGTAGTGGAATTCCTCCCTCCACTTACACATATAAATCCCAATATTGACACTGTCCTTAGTTAACCTTTATTTCAGCAGTTTCAATACTAGACAATATCAACAGTTTTCGAAATTTTCTTTACAAATACCATCGTGTGTATGTGCATTAGATTATACAATAACCTGCCAGAGGATATCAAGGCCCTCCGGGAATGGTTTTAAATATAAGTTGACGCGTTGGCTTCTCGACAAATGTTTTTATAGTGTTAAGAGTTATTTGAAGTATATTAAGTTACTTTGATTTGGTGTTATTGTGTTGGTATATTCATTTGAAACGTATTATGTGATTTTAATGCATCTTAATTTTCTTCCAAGCTGGTCTGGGAGCAAAGAAAACATAGAATGAACCAGTTGCTCCTCTTCCCGCGCACATGGTAAAGCTAGCAACCCATCACTGTTTTGATTCCCCTTTCCATCCATACGCCCACAATCATGCTAACCGTGGTCTTTAGGTCTTGTTAACTTAGTCTCTGTCTACCCCGTAAGGGATAAAGTAATTTTTTAATTGACATGGATAATTTGTATTTTTTTTAAATTAACCGCCTCTTAATGAAATATTTGCACGGGGCATGCAGGCTAAATACACTGTCAAAATAACCACAATATAAAACCTTCCTCTTCTGTATTCTAGCAAATAAATACTTTTGACTTTGACTTGACTAGTAATTGCTTTTAAAAAAGATCGATAAACTACTATCGAAGCTATCGCTACTAGAGCCTCCAAAATTGAGATGCATACGTTTAAATAGACTGGAGACAGTTAACGTTGAGGTATTAACCAAGCCACGGCTGGTTCGTCTTATCGCGAAGACTGGCGGGCTGCCAGTGCAAGGCGCTAGCTCGTAATCATTGCTAATATTTGCATAACGTCTGTGCTGTTCCTATATAGTACCTCTAATGATGCCAGGATGTACACCCGTTGGCTCAAGTTAATGCCTACATAGAAACAAATGCACCGCTTTAATGTAAACCGAAACAATTTATCTGCTTGGATTTAGATTAAATGTTTCGAGGAGAATCTGGAAAGTTAAACTTAGCTTATGGTCTGTGGCGAAAACGCCACGTATCCAAGCGTGGCAACATGGAGAGAAAAATGTCTATGGTCTCTCGTCTCTAGACTTGACAGATTACGGCACGGATTATTTTTCTTTCCCTCCTCTGATCTTATATTAGTATCTTGTGTTAAGTGTATCTTTAACTGTTATAATATCGTTCACTATAAGAGTGATTATATTTTCTTTGGAAGAAACCACCATCTTTTCGTTTTGACCCGACACCTACGAATAATAATAAGTCAAGAAGCGTAATTCCCTAACAGTTGCCGCTTCGATTGTCATTCCACTTACGCACACAAACTAACAGCAATGCAAATGTGACACATGTCACTCACACAGACAATACTTGCACGCGATTAGTCCTTGTACTACGTGTAATACTTGCGGTAAGGGAAGGGTGCGTGGATCGCATGCATCCAGAGTCGTCAAGTATGGTGTCCTAAAATATTTATTTACATACATATAAAAGGTGAGTCCTCTATTTTTCATATCTGAATGGCTTCTACACCACTTCACACAACACAATGGCATATTTTTCTAATGTATTAGCGCAAAAATACAATGATAACGTCACGATAACGGCTCGAGCGTCCCGGCCGAACTAATTCGCCGCGCGGTACATATTTTAAGCCCCGCCCCCTGCGGTTCACTTCGCGTCGAATAATTTTTCGGGCTTAGTTACTCTTCTTGAGTTATTATTATTCGTAGCCCGACACCTACCACGACCCATACGTCTTTTTAGAATTAATTTCGCGCCATCTTTTTGATTTACATCAATGTGCCGTCACGGGAGAAATAGCGATGTATTGTGAAGCCTGCCACCACCCGGGATCTGACGACTACGTCCACTCTGCTAAGAGTCTGACGATGAAATATGTAAAATCATTGTCAACGTGTATTTCTAAGGGTAGCGAAAATTTAAGGAGCCATGTTAAGGTCGATTTACATCAAACGAGCGAATGCTCATTCTATCAAATTTATTGTGTACAGCAAACATAACTGGTCACTCTCCATACAAATTTGTATGAAAAGCGACCCGTTATTTTTGCTCGATACAGCAAATTTGGCAGAGTGGGGATAGAATGAGCATTCGCTCGTTTGATGTAAATCGGCCTTTATAGACGATGCGGCTAGCAACCCATCACTATTTGATTCCCCCCTTTCCACCTATACGCCCACAATCATGCTAAACGTGGCCTTTAGATTTAGTTGTAAAAGAGCCCTTGGCGGCAAATTTGCAAAAATAAATTTTCATTTTCATTTTTATTCATTTTCATTTTCAGTTGCCTTGGGCTCTGTCTACCCCGCCAGGGATAAAGACATAATTTATACCTATGTATATATTTTTATCTCTAAATAATTGTTGGGCGCAATTTTATTTTGAAAACGTGAATGTAATCTCCAAATGATATCACAGTATTGTAAACACACAATGCTATAATAAAAAACGTTGAAAAAAACGGGAAAATACTTTGTCAATAGAAAGCATAAGCGCATTAAGGGATTAAACATACGTACACTCCATTAAGGATGGCTCTAAAGTGCAATCATTCATTTTAATAAAAGGAGATCTGCAACGGTGCCGACGAAAAAAAAGCGAATCGGCTTTGCTTAAATTATTGCTGACACAAAGTCCTGGCCGGTAACTGAAACTGCTAACGCACTGCCTGCAGCAAAGAAGATTTTTACAAAGCCCTCCGAAGTAACAATTTGGCATTTACTTACAATAAACAACTAGACTCTCAGTTGCTAACAAAGGTTCCTCAAGAAACGTCCGAGTTGCTTTGTCTATGTGTTGTGTGTGTCAACACATCGACTTAGACAGATAACATTAACATATTCGTTCAAATTGACACCTTATTTCGTGGCAGTAATGTTTAATATCAATGGCGTAGGATCGTGAGAAGTAATGACACGACGCCACGCGCTGGAAACCTGCCTGTCTCTTTTGTTCTCAATAGTAAGATTACGGTGCGAAAGAGACATAGGTATACATTGTTATCAAAGCGCGGTCGAAACACAACTGAACCAAAACTCTGAACAATAGACGCGTGTTCAGACTTTTGCTTCGGACAGTTTTTGAGCGTGATTGGGAGTCTAGTTGTTTATTGTATGTCAATGCAATTTGGTCATAAATTACGTGAGATGTTAAGGGGGGAGCGGGTCGTGACGAATCTCACTCTATCTCACCTAAGGCGGAGGGGGGGTGAGCAAATATGAAAAAGCTAACATAGCGAGAGTAATGTGTTATGAATGAAGTAAAACATGTTACTAATAAAATATAGCTAAAGCTTACACAATAAAATAATTATGCGAATAAACAAGTTTGTGTTTTATGCTTCAAGGCAATTAAGTTTAAATTAATGTGATAACTTTACTAAAATACCATTATAAAAAATCTCACGTGAGATTTGAGGGAGGGAGTTCAAGCCATATCTCACGAAATCTCACCAAGGGGGAAGGGGGATCGATAAATCGTAATATTCATTTCATTTAATTAATGGTCGCTCCCATGTGAAAACCAATTAGTGAGTAAGGTAAGATGGTAGTAGGTATACCATGACGTCTTAATGCGATTCAATTCCGATTCTTTAGCTGTCATTTTTGACACTTCTATTACCTATGGCTCTGACAGCGATCGATACGGTAGCCGTCTTGTACAGTCAAGTGTAATAATATGTATGTAGTCAAAGTTTCAAAAATAAGTACCATACGCTCTTACACCGGCGTAACAAGGTCGTGGGACATACTTTTGGGAAGTTCATATCCATACTTATTTTTGCACTTGACCGTACATAAAAACTAGAATTGCTTAAAAAAGATCTACACACCCTCTTATTAACCCTGGCGATAAATTCGTGTGTCGATCTTTTTGAGCACTTTGAATATTTATCAACTTCTGACGACGGACATGCACAAGGCAAAAGTGAACGTAAAGTTTTGAGTTTAGGGAAATATATGTACGTCCCTAAAATTAAGCATCAGAATGTTCATTTAACTTTATCATAGTGAATGCTAAACGTGCCTGTTAGCAACATTTAAATTGACATTTCTAAGTTGGGAAAGTTAGACTGACATGGGTTGACGCGTTTACGCGCCTGCTCGGACTCGACTACATCAGGCCTACTCGGGAGTTAAAAATTACAAGTTTGTTTCGTGCCGCTGCGCTCACACTTATTGTCTTCAACAGGAGAGTAAGAGGGATGGTGTGATACGAACTTTGAATTTCGAATTTCAGAGTAGCCCCCCAGGTTTAACATACAGCGAGCAATTAATATGGAATTATTGTGACGTGTTATATTAAGATAAAATGTTAGTGAAGACATCAATTTAGTTTTGGGTTCGCTAGAGTTTGTGTGGGTTTTCTCTCTAAGCCTTTATGTTGTATTTGTATACAATAAGTTTTTATTTATTTTTCATTTCATTCCAAAATATAAATACACAATATGACTGTCAATAAATAAGAAATAAACGATAGTAAGAAACAGCAGAATATTATCAAAAATTGGACAATTACCTTTTACCCGAAAATACAATCATACAAACAAAAACCGTATCGAAAAAAAAATTAAATGATATTTCATCAAATTTTAATTAAAAATGACGACACTAGTTTCACGCTTTACATTTTGAACATGTAAAAAAACTGCAAAATTTTGTTAACTACAATTAGAAAATCCTGGAAATCTTTTACTGTGATGTTCAATCACATTTATCCAGCTCTGGCTGAATATTCCAGATGAATTTTATAACACAATATATCCGATATAATATTTATCCGCAAGACGAGATGTGGTCGGAATGCATTATTATAACGAAGCCAAATTTAAATAACAGGAAAATAAAATCACTTGTGAATAAAGCCAAAATTATATTTGCGGATAGTGTACCTTTTAAAGATTAAGTTTGATAATAATGAACTTAAATATCAGTTTTAATAGGTGCTTATTTTAATCTTCATACACTTTGTCAATGAGAGACAGGAACGACCAGGTGACGTTCAAAATCTGCAGAAAAAAAAATACGATTACAATAATTATGGTTAACTGCGGGTAGTGTAACGGTATAGTATGCATCACGAATTGTTTTTTTTTTTATGTTAGAGAGGCCAGACAAACGAACTAGTGGGTCACCTGATGTTAAATGGTCACCACTGTCCATACCTATAGACACCCGCAGCGCTTTACGCGATGCCAGTGCGTTGTCGGCCCTTGATGAGGATCCGGGTTCAATTCCTGGCCATAGCTTTAAATTTCGGATTTATCTATGTATTCTAGTTTTCATAGCGTCAAAAACATAGTTGAATTACTGTTCTATTAGATTTTTGTGCTGCCCAATCAGAAACTTACATGTACCTACTATTGTAATATTTCTGAAATTTCGTAATTGCTACTGAAATCATTGTTCATTGTTTTTTTTTATTATATTGCATTGTTATTTAAATGACTCAAAACATCAGCGATAAGAACATTGCAAGTTAAATAAAGCAACCTTAGTGACACCAGACGAAAGCTGATATGAATTCATTCATTCGTTTGAGGATGTCCTTAATTGGGTATATATATTCGTTATATATAATTATTAATCTTGGTGGCAATAACAGCCTATTCTTTACAAAATCCCAGCTCCGACCTCGCAGCCAAGGGCTTTAATGTACCTCCTTGAGCCTCTCAATCTTATGGACACTGCTCTTACGACTGAGATCTGTACTTTTCCTTTTAGTCAATAAATAATAAATTAATAATTTATTTATTTGCATGACACATTAAAAAACAATTATGGATATATAAATATAAAAGACAAATCTAAATCAAAACTAAAATAGATCTAAAAAAGAGCTCCCCGCGGCACACGACCATTTTTTAAAATTAAATTCTACTTAGGTATTCGTTACTAAGGTTTAAATTTGTGACATAGTATAACATTTATTTTAGTAATTAATCTAATTAAATGATAATCTATTAAGTATTATAAATAATGATGAAATAAACATAACAAAATTGACATAAATATTCAACAGAACACGTAATTCAGGATTGTTCAAAACAAAAGAATACCCTTAAAAAGCTCTATGTCCCTTATTAAAAAAAAAGTTTCAACTTCAAAGAAGAAACTTTGTGAATGGACCGGCGAAAATAAAAAGTAGGCCGTAAATGGTTCAAAGTATTTTTTTCATTTCGAATCGATAAGTAAAGTTTCACTTTGTCAATTATCACAGTCATTGGTGTTTTTCGTCAATGATTTTCAACAAAACTTCCTTATCGAAGTTCCTTTGTACGACTATAATACCTACTGTATAGTCGGAGCTAAAATGCCGAGTTACGCACGTAATTATTATACCTACTTTTTCTTCGTGCCACATGGAATAATACTACGATGGAATTTTTGAAATTTTTGTAAACTTCCGCGGAATTTCTGTAAACTCCCAAGAAATTTCCAAAAAATCCAGGAAATTATAATACCACATCTAAAGGTTTACGAAAGCAAACTCGTGGGTCAAAGCTATCCATGAAAATCGCAAAATTAATTATCGTTTCGTAAATAATTTCGCCGTCACGGCCTTCACAGTAAAATTATCATAAAAAGATCGCTGTAAACCAACATATCGGTGTTTTCATTCAATTAAATTTTCCTTCAGTTTTCAATATGCATTAAAATTTCAGTTATCAACTGAAACTCTCATCCCGAACTTCGAAGCACTAATGACTGGAAGTGACTTTGCTTATATCTGCTTTTAATTTTGTCTACTTTTTTAAATTAGGGGTTCTAAACGCAATACAGCATACAACTAGCTTCTACATAATGTCTATCACGGCTTATTTTATATACACAACATCAAAAATGGTGACGTTACAAACTCAAGCCAAAAGTAAATTCTCACCCCCTTATTCATAAACGCTCTGTAGGCTACTGCTAACTTAGCAATCGTTTGTCCTTATCCATCACTTTGACATTTACCTTTCACAGATAAGGACAAACGATTGCTAAGTTAGCAGAAGCTAAACATTGTTTATGAATAACGGGGTCACACAACAGCGAAATACTCGTAACTAACCTAACCTTGACAACTCTCATAACACTCCAGATCTGCGTGTGCGAAAGAGATAAGCTGTACCGTTTTTGGCATGAGCGAGTAAGACGCAATAGCGCAACTCGGAAGCAGAGTCAAGTGTGGGGCCATCATATTAATGGTCCAGCTCCAACAACCTGTAGGCTTATTACCTAACTCGCTCGCAATAGCCATCGTGTTCATTTTGACAGTTCATGTATGGACTGACAATTGGCATCGGAATCAGCTAGCTGTCACATTCATACAAGAACTGTAAAAATGAACACGATGGCGATTGCGAGCGAGTTAGGCAATAAGCCTACTGGCTATGATAGCTTATACTTAGTTTAATATATATTAATTTAATAATTTAATTTTGTAATGTAAATGGGTGATGATTACCTGAAATAAACAAATTTATTTATTCATTTATTTATTATTATCACATTAATGGTGGAAGCTACCATCTCCTGACATAAGTACTCTATGGCGCGAACTAACTAATAACGTTCCCGGGAAACAGCCCGGGGTGTCTATATCCGGGATCTTTAATACTCGGCCACGGTATTTTCTTTTACGTAACTACAGAAGATGCTTTAAAGAAAAATGGTATCAATAGTGATTTTCAGTCGGAATGGAACTGGATATTTTTACTTTATGCGATGGATTTAAAAGGTTCCGTCGTGCTACGTAAATATAACCTCTTTCTTTGAGCCTTTTCGGGGTATCATTATTTTTTTGAGTACTTTTGTAAAGCCGGGTACTTATCTGCGAACTGTAACTTTAATAACTGTTGCACGGTACAATAACCAAAAACCTAGACCATTGACACATACATACATATAAATCATGTCTTTATCCCTTACAGGGTAGACGAGCTTAAGGTAACAAGACCTAAATACCACGTTTAGCATGATTGTGGGCGTATAGATGGAAAGGGAAATCAAAATAAGATCTTCGCACATTCCCTCGATGGAGTTTTACCATGTGCGCGGAAAGAGAAGCAACTGGTACCTACATTATATGTTTTTTTATTACTCCCAGACCAGCATGGAAGGATGCCATGCCCACACTAGGGTTTTTCGTTACTGTTCCGTGCAATGGTTACGGTAACAACTCGCGTGAGTACCCAGCTTAATCTTTAAGAACGCACGGCGGAAGAATGTTCAGAGGTACTATCAAATGAATCAAGAATTTTTACTTCTTGATTTTAATGTTTAGTTTTAAATTTCTAAACAGCCAGACAGCTAGTAACAGATAGAAAAAATCGAAGGCTTACCCACCTGCTATGGATGGTGTAGGGGTATAGCACGCGTCACGGAATGATGAGGATTCGGGTTCGATTCTCGGCCATAGTACTTTTCGGATTTTTCTATGTGTTCTAATTTTCAGTGTCGTTTAGAAATTTGGATGTTGAGTGGTTTAGTTCAGTTTCATCAATACCAAGTAGAAGTTCAATTAACGTTCAATACCTTTGTAAAACTTTCCAGTGAAATGTTGGTGAAGCTCGTAGACCTAATGTAGTACGTTTTTTGGGATCTGTAATTAAAAAAACCGTGTTACATAAAAGCTTTCTGCCAGGAAATCATTAACCGATGCCCAGGGTGCTCCGGACCACGCACTGCTCTTTCCCTCCGACGGATCCAAAAACGAACCGCAGCTCTTTGACAGCCACGTCTTATCGACATTGTATTTTATGTACAAAGTATTTTCAATGTTTAGGGGTGATGGCATATTACGGAAGTAGTGCGGAAACAGAATTAAAGGAGGTAAACGGCTGCCAGACCTCGCTTCCCTCAAGACACACGTCAATCGCAGCCCGACATCAACGAAATTTCCAATCGCTAACAAAGAAGGAAATTACTTTCCTTAAACTTTACATGCGTTGTTTCTGGGTGTTTTTCTGGCGTCTCAAACGCATGCAGACAGCCAAATAAGATTCTGAAGAAGAGAACAATTGGGGATGTCTTTTTATTGATTTCATTTAATTTTCCAAAAACCGTGGTAGCCTGCTGGTGTGACCAGTGGCCTTTCGAACCTCTGTTCACTTTTCACTCTGTCACGGGTCACTTTTGAGTTTAAGGAATTTATGTGCGAAATTACATTTTGATATTTACCATGAGCTTTTCGGTGAAGTAAGTAAGTAAGTAATCTTTATTTGCAATTAAATATGGTATACAATAGATGTCAAAATGAGATATAGTTCACATATTTAGTCAATAATATGGCATACAAATTAAACAATTACAAATTATTAAAATAGGAAAGGAAATCTGCACAAATTAGCGAAGCAATTGAATGGTGTTGGTGAAGTTCTTAATCCGCACTAGGACCACGTGGTAACTATAGCCCAAGCCCTCTCAGAATGAGAGGAGGCCTGTGCCCAGCAGTGGGACGTATATAGGCTGGAGATGATGATGATGGGGATTAATGTTCGCCAAAGCTAACATTGGCATAACTTTTGTTACTCATAAATTGTTCCATTTCTGAAACAGTATTTTTTTTATTGATATTAACTCAACCTAACCAACTGCATTCTGATGACAATTGCGAAATTTCAAAAAATACAAGATATCATGTGTGTTATAAAAAATATGTTATAATTGCCACCTATTGTTACCTTGTAATATTCTGTATACCTTTTTTCTGTTTTGGTTGTTATATGTGGTGTTCAATAAAGAGTTATTGTATTGTATTGTAATGTATAACCAATGAAATTTTGATGACACGTTGAAATAGTATAATTCTAGGCAATTTTGTATCTAGACTTTAAATGGTCGAAGGTAAATAAATACTGCTTACCTAAGCATAATAAAAAGTATGCATATTCTGTATTCATGCGACATGAAATGCCAGGAACCTTCGTAAGCAGCGTTGGCGACGCCCAAGCTCTGAAATAAAACCTTTTTATGTAAATACTAGACCTTTACATACGAGCATTAGAGTTATTTTCCTAGACGTTTAAATGCGCAAAATTCGTATGAAAGGTATTTTATTATTAAGTTAAGATAAGGTAAGATTGGATAAAGTTTATTTGCCGACAAAAAAAGCGTAAGAAACACTAGATTAAAGGCCTCTCTCTCTAATATTTGAAGCCGTTTCTGTGATCGTAGTTATAACTAGAGACAGTATAAAACAAAGTCGCTTTCCGCTGTATGTCCCTATGCATGCTTAGATCTTGAAAACTACGCAACGGATTTAGATGCGGTTTTTTTAGTAGATAGAGTAATTTAAGAGGAAGCTTTACATTATTGTGTATAATTCTACGCAGACAAAGTCGCGGGCAGAAGCTTGTCATACATAAGTGACACTTTTGATATAAGAAACCAAACAGAGAGTGGTTAAACAAGCCCTAACCCTAAATCTGGTCCTATCTTACTTCCTACTTATATTATAGCGTAAGATGTTTCGTACTATTTCATGTTAAAACGGTTTAACAGATTCAGATAAAAAGTATGTAGATAGGTAGATCACTTAAATAGCACATGTGATCCCGATAATCTAACGGAATCGCGATTTATGCACATGGAATCCCGAAATCTTGATGATTTAGTGTAGATTTGTGTTTACCCCGAACGTAAATTAAGACTATTTAATGGGATATTTGGGAATTCATTTCGATTTTTTCTACATGTAAATACATACATACGCATACACAAATCATGTCATTATCCCTTACGGGGTAGACAGAGCCCAAGGTGACAAGTCCTACAGGCTACATTTAGCAAGATTATAGGCGTATAGATGGAAAATGGAATCAAAATAGTGATGGGTTGCTAGCCGCATCGCCTGTAACATGATTCCCTAGACTTTTGCCCATGCCCTCGATGGGCTTTTACCATCTGCGCGGGAAGAGAAGCAACTGGTAAATTTGCTCCCAGGCCAGCATGAAAGAACCTCCTTTTTCTCCTTCTCCTTTTTTTAAAAATAAAACAAAATCCCGTAGTTCTACTACTGGCTAAACCTTAACTCTCTAGTTAAATTAAATGTATAGGATAATAAGATAATTGACTCACGGCATCAGTAAGGTCCTGCCCATACGAGCAACAGCTGTATATGCAAACTAATATGAAAGAAGAGGCCAGAAGATTTTTAATACTCTCAGGACTGCAATGAACCTGAAATATTTAAACACAATTTTATATAGGTATTTATTTTCTGTAAAATCACTTAGGGTCTTTTTCACCACTTTCTGGTAAATTTCAGTTATCTATGACACCGTCCTTATTTATTACTGCGAAACAGACAGAGACGTAATGATAGATAACTGACACATAGATAACTGGAACTTAACAGAGAGTGGTGAAACAGGCCCTAAATTTTAACATAGTATATTAGTTTGACCTGTGGGCTCTTAAGCAGAGGGTCGTGGGTTGGAATCCCGGGCTCGCACCTTTGAGTGTATCGGACTTTGTCCGAAATTACATTTGTTTACCATAAGCTTTCCGGTGAAGGAAAACATCGTGAGGAAACCTGCACACATCTGCGAAGCAATTCAATGGTGTGTGTGACGTTCCCAATCCGCATTGGGGACTATAGCCTGAGCCCTCTCATTCTGAGAGGAGGCCTGTGCCCAGCAGTGGAACGTTTATGGGCTGGTGATGATGATGATTGAGTATGTACCTAAGTAGTAGGTACCTACGCAAAAGCGCGTCACTACTGTCTTGCCATTGCTGTTGTATACATACAGTCCGTGAGCTCCTAGAATGACATTCAGTCTTCACATAATCAAACCCATAAGAGTGAGTGAGACAGCAAGACAAATCCAAATGTCGTTCTAAGAACCCACGGACTGCAGCATATTGTTACTCGTGCGAAGTTGCAACTAAAGTGCAACAAGGGAGATAATGGATGTGGATAACATATGACAGCCTTAGTTGCTCTGCAATATTGCATACAAACATGTCAAAATTTGCAGTTTCTTGTCTCCTTAGTATTTGGCCATTAAACAACGGTTATTTAAGTGGAAGGCTTATTATACAATAAACTAAATATCGTGTACGCGTCTGTATCATTCATTTGTCATAATTTCTTACGTAGGGGTCTAAATATCTAATTTGATTTTCACTAATATCGTAAGACAAAAAACTTACGAACCCTTAGATGTTAGAACTACACCCCCAACAGAAACGATAGATGATTATGGAAATTAATTTCAAGGTATGTTAACTATTATTAGGACACTATACAATGATCATTAGTAATTAAGACAAAAGTGCAAATAAGACGAGAATAAAATATTATGGCATTCACGTTAGGGTAAACGTTGTTATGGGAAAAGATCATTATGACCAAATTTATTGTGAATTATACAAATAGGGCAAAAGATATTCCAATATAGATCCCTTACCCGAGCAGCGAATCCAAAAAAGCACATGGTCCCAGAAAAAAATGCGAGGTGGATCAAAAATATTGCCCCAAATGCCTCACTCAATTCCTCCATCAATCTGAACAAAAACATTTCTTGTAGGCACTCATAAAGTTTATGCACGAACGAAAATTTAAGGCCAAAGCAATCGGTTGCCAACAGCCACAAACACTGGCCCCCTAATGTTATTCTTTTTTTTTTTACTAGCCCGTAATAATGTCGACATATATATGTCCAGCCAGTCGCTAGAAAATTTGTCTACCTATGTAATTCCTTATTTTTCACGTAATTCGTATACAAAGTATAAATAATTCAAACTAGTTAATAATAAAACTAATTAATGTGTTACTAGAAAATAAATAGAAATGCATGAAAAAGAAAAGCTTGTGAGATATAACGTATTTTGTAGTTTGGTCAATAAAGTAGTGTTTTAAAAAAATAATTAGTTATTTTTGTTGCAATGCCACATAGTTTTAATTCTATCTTGATAATTGAACGAGCATTTAATTGAAATGTTATTGTAAATAACTTCGTGATCGAAGTGAAAAGCATAATTTTATTCCCATCCATTCAGTTGATGCAATAAATTCAAGCATCCAATTAATTATCTCCAAGTTTAATCGCTCTCAGTATGTGCACCACAGATATCGGATATGCCTACCATAGACTATGCAAATATCACGATCGGTATCATAAATTAAATAACCTAACCTAAAAAAATCATTTTAGATACAAGCTTTGTTGCTGACTGTCTTGTATTGTCCTACACAGTGGCGTAGCTACCAAGGGACTAGGCGGGGCAGTGCCCCGGGGCCCTCAAACTCAGAGGGCCCTCGAATCCTTACCAGAAAATCTCGATCGAACTATTATTATTAAAACGTAACCAGTTTAGATAGTAGTGGGGCACCATTTTTTTATTTGCACCATGGCCCTTGGTTACCTAGCTACGCCACTGGTCCTACATATTTGTACCAATTCCAAGTCAATCGGACCAACCGTTGAAGAGTTCCCTCCTGCGGAGACGGTCCTGGCTGGACCACCAGAATTGGGAATGGATGATTATTTTAAAAGTGCTTGGTGATTTTTCTATTGATAGGAATAACCATCCTTAGCTACGGAAAAAAGTTTCAGATTTTTCCGTCGAGCCATATATTTTATAAAAATAAAAACATTTTACTCAGTCACTCGGCGGCCCCTATACGGAAGTAAGCAGTACGCCAATGACATAATCAAATTAAAAAAAAAATGCTGCTTGAATCTGTGGTACATTTGTCACTGACATTGATTGATAGCACCGCACTCGGAAGCTAAAACAAGCAAAAGAAACGGCTAAGTGGCGCCGTCTGTAGATTGTTGTTGGTACTAAACCACCTATTTGGGATTTCATTAAAATTACCATACATTTCTCATATAACTTTCAGTAGTGTTTTTGATTCGGAGTAGAAATAACCCAATAATTCCAAAATCTGAGAAAAAAATGTATATTATGGTCATTTTTATTGAAATTCCCCATGTTTGGTTAGTAACACGAACAATCTACAGACGGCGCCACTTAGCCGTTGCTTTTCTTAGCTACAAATGCCATCGTGTACCACAGATTCAAGCAGCATTTTTTTTTTTAATTCTATTATGTCATTGGCGTACTGCCTTACTTCCGTATAGGGCTCGCCGAGTGACTGAGTAAAATGTTTTTATTTTTATAAAATATATGGCTCGACGGAAAAATCTGAAACTTTTTTCCGTAGCTAAGGATGGTTATTCCTATCAATAGAAAAATCACCAAGCACTTTCAAAATAATCATCCATTCCCAATTCTACTGACAGAATATTCTATTGTCGTATGACTTACACAAGTACGCAAAATTTCAGTTCAATGGGATGAAGATATCTTGCCTCAAAATTGGATCTGACAGCGGGGAACCTAAACAGAATCGGAATTGAATCGCATTAAGGCGTCATGGTAAGGCCCCTGCACTAACATTTCGTAACATTAACAAATCATCAAATTTCACGGCTTCAAGTATATATTTCACTGAACGTAACGAATACAACCAAATTCTACATAATTCTCGTTTTCAGCTTACGCCTGCATCTCTTAAATATATATAACTCAATGACTGACTGACTGACTGACTGACATAGTGATCTATCAACGCACAGCCCAAACCACTGGACGGATCGGGCTGAAATTTGGCATGCAGGTAGATGTTATGGCATAGGCATCCGCTAAGAAAGGATTTTGACCAATTCTACCCCCAAGGGAATAAAATAGGGGATGAAAGTTTGTATGAAACTTTGTCAATTTTAAACCGATCGGGCTGAGACTTTGCATGAGACCAGCGGGATAGCGATAAGCGAATTATGCGCGGACGGAGTCGCGGACAACAGCTAGTTAATATTATGAAAGCGCATATTACAAGTTCTTACTGCAGTAAATTTGCGTGTTTCGGTATTATTCTTTTTAATCTGCTTGTGGTTGTTCCAACGGATGGTTCGTGTGAATGCACCACGCTCTTAAGGTCGTCCTGCAGTATTACGAAGAGTGTTCGAAGATGATTCATGCTGACATTTACTAGTAAAAGGTCGGATGTTATCAGGAATCCTGTGTTGTATACTGAAATATTGAAGAAAAGTAAACCACACAAACAATTGGGTACCGACATGCATTAAAAAATTGACACATTTCTTTATAAGAAGTGAAATTAAAACTAACATCGGTCAAGAAATACAGAAAATATAAGAGTTCTGAACTACTAATTAATCAGCGATTAGAAAGAGAACCGATATGATATGTGACGTCATTATATTATGTCACATTGCCCATATAAATTCCATATTAAAATTCCGTTTTTCTAGAAAGAGATAGAGACAAATCTTTGATAGCTATCTCGGTTATTTTTATAGTTATTTGAAAAAAAAAATGTTTCTTATTACATAAAAGCCATGAAAAAAACATAAATATTTCCCATTGGAACACTTATTAAAGCTTTTAAAATGTTCAAGAGTCTTGCTAAACTAGTATCGGGTACTACTGCGGGTAGATAAGCAGCAACAACCATAAATCTATCATGATTTAATGACTGCATACTTTATTATTATAAATCGCTTTAAAACTGCACAGTTATTATTCATTACTACAAATAACGAACTTTTGTTTAATTAAGATAAATACTGCTTGACAATAAATCACATTACTCAGTAATAAGGTACTTAATATTGATTAAACAATTGCAATCGATGAACTTACAAACGCCATAGTCAACCATGGATACGGTCCAGTACAGAAAAAAGTTGTCTTCATATTGAAATGGCACTTTCAGTTTATAAATGGTAGTGAAAGGAAAATCTTCTTTCATGATGTAATGTCTCACAGCCGTAGCGATAAGTGGCAAGCAGAAATATAAATGCATAAACACTGTTAGGACTTTGTAGAAATCTGAAAAATAATTACATGTTAGAAATTAGACGCTAGCCTGCCTGCACGCGATCACGGGGTATTTTTGATAGACAGAATGTATGAATAAAAATAATTTATTGCTTGAGTATAAGTAGTCAAAACGGTTTCACATTCTTGAAAGTTCATCACAAACAGTAATAATGTTTTATTGAATCAGGCGTTACTTTGCGGAGGCCCATTTCAATGAACAAAAAAATTACCTTACTACTCCGCTACTCAACTAATCTGCTAGCGGAGTAGCAAGGTAATTTTTTTGTTCATAATAATAATGTTTAATAATTAATGTCCCGATAGTCGTTTCGGCAAACGGTTTAATAGCGAAGAACCTTGACCATCACCTTAAAAGGCTCTCACTAGGTGGTTGGGTCAAGGGCCAGATACAGAAGGCGGTACTGGACACGGCTCGGATAGTCAGGAGGTTCGTTTCTCTGTCGCCCTGACCACCAGTAGCTTAGGCCTCGCCTCGCTGCCGGCGGCACCCTAGGTTATGATTTTATAATGTTTTTATATTTTATATTAATGTTGTTTTATTACTTTTTATATGAATATTGTAAAAACCGAACTTAAGATAAAAATAAATATACAGGATAATAATGTTTAATAAGTAATTTTGAAATATTATTGAGCTACAAACCGCTTACGTTGGAAACGTGTAACACGCGTTCGCACCTCTGCTACACGACCGTTTTGGCCACAGGCGTACTAAATTATTTGAACATGAAATCCACTTTGCCGGGATAAAAACTATCCTACGTCCTTCCCCGGGACTGAAACTATCTCTGTACCAAATTCCATTAAAATCGAAAATCCAATGAAAGCGTACAATAAAAGACAGACAGAGTTACTATCGCATTCATAAAATAAATGTACCTATAACATAGATATTTAGCTTATAAGTTCTATGTGTTCATTCGCTTCTCTTGTTGTAAGTGTTAATTATGAGATTAAATAAAATCCTTATCCTTACTATATATACTATATACTATATATACTATATATACTATATACTATACTATATTACTATTACTATATTACTATATTACTTTACTATATAATATTATAAATGCGAAAGTAACTCTGTCTGTCTGTCTGTCTGTCTGTCTGTTACCTTTTCACGCTTAAACCGATGGGCCGATTTAGTTGAAATTTGGCATACAGATAGTTTGAGTCCCGGGAAAGGACATAGGATAGTTTTTATTCCTGAAAATTGCATAGTTCCCGCGGGATAGCACAGCCCAAACCACTGGAATATTTCAAATTTAAGGCGGAACAAAGTTCGCCGGGTCAGCTAGTAAATAAATAAAATATTAATATGGATCAACAAGATGAACAATCCTGCTGTACAATGTACTAAGTATTAATTGTGTGAATGTTTATCTGTGTTAGGTATTATTTCAACACTATCGACAAACCAAGTAACTACGATATTTTGTTATTACTCCAAACGGCAACACAGGATGAATCGGAAACATTGAAGAAGAAGATTTGAAGATTTTTCGATTTGCCGCTTCACACGCGGGTAGCGCGATTGATTGACTCCATGATTCGTCGACGTTACGTTTTCCATTTATATGAAGATCTCACGACGTCTCGTAGAAATGCGAGGGAGCGAACAGTCTTTCTTTCGCAGACACGCCTACACTGTGTCGTCGTTAATTAGTTATTGTTCTGTTTTATGTAAGGTTTTCTTGTTAACTCTTGATCCTTTCGCTTGAAGCGAACGTCGTTTTAATAATGCTGGCTTACAAAGTGTACAGAATATAAACAATAAACACTTCAAATTTTAAGATTTTCAGTCGTCAAGAAACAAAACGCAGTCATCAATTTTATGATATCTTGGCGGAAATGAGAAACGCAGCATTGTTGTTGCCTAAGTAGGTATCTTCAATACTTACATATAGCTGAACAGGTTCAAAAGTCTGTAGAGGGAAGATAGTTAAAAAAAATTGGCTAGCGATTTCGAAGCGTCGTGTAGCGACGAAAATAAAACACGTTCCAACAGTTTTTTTTTAATTTTGTCTATTTATCTGTTTGTCTGTATATTTGCAAGCGTATCACGCGAAAACGGCTAAACAGATCTTGATGCAAACTTTACTAATCTGTTAAAAAATCACCGGTTATAACCATAAGCTACTTACAAAATTGAAAACGGAGCCCACCTCCGTAACTATAATTACTAGAGCCTTGAAATTTGGCTTTCAAGACTTTTCGAAATTCCCGTGGGATAGGGTGAAAAAGAGGGTTTACATTATTTCTTTGAAATGCTCTTACTCTCCGTTACTATTGTTACTAGAATCTTTAAATTTGGAATACCAGTAGGTAATATCTGAAAACTGATTTCAGAATTTTGTGAAATCCCCGTGGGATAAGAAAAAAAAGAGTACCTAATTGACTTGCTAATGTAGTTTCTTAGTATTTGGCAGACATATTCCTTGAGGATAAAAGAGGTACACTACAAAAGGATATACAATTTTCCAATGGTATAAAAGGACGGTATATAAAATATAGACTGAGTATTTAGTAGACATGTTCTTTGAAGATCACGTACCTACTTAGGTGTAACGAGAAGGAATTTTTCGAATTTCCCACAGAACAAAAGGATGGGATAAAAAAATAATGGAAGTGGGTGTACATCCAACAAACGGGTTTATTTCGTTGGGGTAGGTAGATAGTATGAAATCCTTCGTGCTAAAGTACGACTCGGATTTGACTGGTTTTTGTACATTTTCGAAGGGTAAAGACAGAAGTTTTCAAATTTTGCTTCTGTAGACGAAGTCGCCGGCAAAAGCAAACTCAAAGCAAAACAAATAGAAAATTTAAAGTACAGAAAACTTATAGTTATTTTTATCACAATTTTACAGAAAATGTACAATAATAAAAAAGCTAAGTACTCGTTTTGTAATATTTTTTTCTGATTTGATCATAAATAATAAAGTTTTGTTTTGATATTTCTTTTAAAGGTGTATAATGTAGACTCAACTTACATGACATTAATGACGAAAAAATAGCTTACACTCGCCGATCTTTGTTAAAGAGAGCTGTCATTTTCTTCTAAGCTACTTGCTGTTTAAATTTAGGACGATTTTTAACCGCTTTCGAGTGGTATTTAAACAATGTTATGTGCTTTAAAAAATCGGGCCCCAAAGCATAAAAACAAAATTAAGCACTTCCCTACATAGGTATGTTTCTTTGTCCAGTATCCATACAATACGATAATACCAATATGAACTGAACACAAATCATGAATGAAATTACAAAAATAAAAAGACAAGGTAGACAATAGGTGGTTTATCGCTAAAAAGTGATCTTTATTGGTCAACCATTCAGCTACAGAACAAAAGGATGTCCTTAGGGTGGGAATGGTTCAATTGGTGTCTACTATACCATTATACAGGGTGTCAGAAAACCCTTTAACGATAATTCACGAGCTTGTTCGCTATATTGGTTTGAACACCCCTGCAAAGTATGAGACCCTAATTACAACTAAAAAAAAATAATTATAAAAAATAATTTAATAGCTTTGCTCAGTGTGCCACAGGCTTAAGCTACTCACATGCCTACTCATAGTTCTACACGTCAAACTATTGTTGGTGACTACTTCGGCATACCGAAGTTTCGTTAATCAGCCAATTAGCCTAAATGAATTAGTTCAAAATCAACCAATCAGCTATCAAGCTTTCGCAACATAAGCGACACACAATGTCCGGTAGCGTAACTAGTTTTATACCGGGAAAATTAAACTTTTGCTGTGAATATTTAGAAGTACAAGCCAAAAACCTAAAGTTGTGAGCATTCGCATATTTTGTATTTCTTGCTAATCTTACGAAGTAGGTACCTACTTAGGTATACGGACCTTCAGTTATTGTGTCCGTTTTAGTCACTCACATGTCAAATCACATTACCACTCAACGTGAAGTACCCCGTAATCACACACAATACACACTCAAACATCATTTCGCTTTACTATTTTAATACAAATATTTAAAATAATTACAAAAAATAATAAACATTGCCACTCAATATCAACTGACGGCCGTCAGTTTTATTTGGTTTTTGGTTTTATAATCTTTTCCACTAAGGAAAGGCAAAGGGATCAAAGCCCGACAGCCATGTCTGATGTAATAGTGTTTTTGTCAAGTCCTGTCACAGTCCTGACACTACTAGTCGTATCTGTTGTGTATTTAATAAATACGTGTTCATGTGGGTACTTTGTAGAAATAATAAATCAGTCTTAAGCAAATCATCCTTGTGTTTACTTCATGGTGACAGCGGTGGTCGCGAAAAATAAGATTATATGCGTTTAGTGCCGTTAATCAACTACAACTATTATCTAATAACTTATTGCAGTACAGTGTTTGTTATTGTGCGCATAAAATGGAGCACGCGCGACCGCCTACCGAATTAGTGCTCGAAGGAGGTCCGGCTCGTCGCGCTGACGCGTGGCGGAAATGGCTGAAGCAATTTAAAGTGTTCCTAAAGGCATCGGGAGTGTACAAAGAAGCCACTGATGTACAAGCAAGTTTATTGATCAATTTAATCGGATCTGACGGTTACGATGTGTATTCAACGTTTAAATTTGAGCAAGAAGACGATAAGGACAAAGTGGACAAATTAATAGATAAATTTAACAAATATTTTGGCACTAAAACGAATATTATCCTAGCACGATTTAAATTTTTTACGCGTAACCAAGAAGCAGGAGAATGCATAGACGAGTACGTGACCGCATTGAGAATACTGAGTCAGCAATGCGAGTTCGAAAAACTCGAGGATGGTTTGCTGCGCGATCGCATCGTCTGCGGTATTAAAGACAGCGTCGTGCGAGATAGGCTGTTGCGCACGGACGACCTCACACTGGATAAAAGCATACAGATATGTCAATCTAGCGAAATAACCAGTGAAGAAAGTCGCCAGATTGAAGGTGTAAAAAGTGAATCGGCAAAAAGCTTGGCGGTAGATGTGCTGAGGAACAATCGCGGTTCGTGGCGCGGAGCAGCGCGGCGCGACGGTCGCGGATTCGGCTGGCGCGCGCCGGGCGGCGGCCGCGCGGGGCCGAGCGGCGCGGGGCAGGCGGCCGCGGCCGCACCGCGGGCTTGGGCCGCTCGGGAGCGATTGTGTGCAGCCTGCGCGGAGGCTTCTTGTGATGGCGGTATACAGTGTGCGGCTAGAAATGTGAAGTGCTTTGTGTGCGGTAACAAAGGTCATTATAAAAAAGTGTGTCCAGGGCGCAGACCGAACAAAGTGTACCAGCTACTGGAAGACACCGAGGAACTTTATTATTTGGACACCATTGAAACGATTGATCACATAGAAGACTCTAAATGGTTCGAAACTTTACAAATAAAATGTGTAGGCAACAAATTAGTGAAACAAAAGTTTAAATTAGATACCGGTTCCGACCTTAATGTATTATCAAAAAATAATTTTGTTAAATTAGGTTTTTCATCTTGTGATATTATGCCGGATGGTGTTAAGGCTCAGTCATTTTGCGGCAACTACGTGCCTATTCTCGGTTCATGTCTAATAAAATGTATGTTTAAAGATAACGAATTTACTTTAAAATTTGTAATATCTAGTCAAGATTGTCAAAGTATTCTTGGAAAGGGAGCCCTGGAACAATTAGATTTGGTTAAGCGAGTTTATTCCTTAGATATGTGTATGTTTGATGACCTGTTTAAGGGGCTAGGTAAATTACCTGGACAGTATAAAATTCCCATTCAGAGCGACGCGTGCCCGTGCATATGTCCCGTGCGCAAGATCCCGCTGGGAATCAGGGATCATCTGTTAGCAGAATTAAATCGTATGGAGGAACTTGGCGTTATACGCAAGGTTACCCACCCAACTTCATGGGTAAATGCAATAGTTGTAGCAGCGAAAAAAGATGGCAGTTTTCGTATTTGTCTTGACCCGCGGCCTTTAAACCGCGCTATTCGGCGCCAACATTATCCATTACCTACTGTTACAGAGATTGCAACAAAGTTGAGGGGGGCCCGGTACTTCAGTAAGCTGGATGCAAGGTCGGGCTTCTGGATGATCCAGCTGGACGAAGAAAGCGCAGATTTATGCACGTTTGGCACGCCCTTTGGGCGCTACCAGTTTCTTCGTTTGCCGTATGGGATTAATTCTGCTTCTGAGGTTTTTCACTGTAAGGTTAGACAGCTTCTGGAAGACCTGGATGGCGTAGATTCATTTGTGGATGACGTCATCGTGTGGGGATCTACAAAGAGCGAGCATGACAGTCGCTTGAAAAGTCTGCTAGAGAGGGCCAAGGAGGTTGGTATAAAATTTAATCGAGAAAAATGCGAGTTTTGTGTGGCGGAGGTTACTTATCTGGGTCATACTTTTAACTCGGAGGGAGTTAAGATCGACCAGAATAAAGTAAAAGCCATCAAAGACATGCCGAGTCCGACCGATAGACAGTCATTGGAGAGATTTATGGGTATGGTCAACTATGTGGCCAAATTTATTCCAAATTACTCGGAACAGGTGTCACCCCTGAGAAACCTTCTCAAGAAAAACAGCGAATGGTGCTGGGGAGCATGCGAAGAGCGCGTGGTGTGTGCACTGAAGCAGGCGCTGACCTCGGCGCCGGTGTTGGCGCTGTTCGCGCCGGAGCAGCCGTGCGTGGTGTCGGTGGACGCGAGCAGCCGCGCGCTGGGCGCCGTGCTGCTGCAGGGCGCGCGCCCGGTTGAGTTCGCGTCCGCCACGCTCACTGACACGCAGCAGCGCTACGCGCAGATCGAGAAGGAGATGTTGGCGATCGTGTTCGCATTAGAGAGGTTTCATCAATACATTTATGGTAAGATCGATGTGATAGTAGAAACCGATCACAAACCTTTGGAAGCGCTTTTCAAAAAATCCTTGGACTCGGTACCGGCGAGGTTACAACGCATGATGTTGCGCATTCAGAGGTATGATTTTGTCGCAGTCTATAAACCTGGAAAATATATGTACGTTGCAGATGCCCTGTCTCGTGCTCCGCTACCGGTCCTGATGCAAGAAAAAATATCCAGCGAGGTCGAGGATCAAACATGTTTCCTGCTACGTACGGTGCGACTTAGTGACAGTAAAATGCAATCGGTAAAAGAGCACACACGCAACGACCAGGCATGTCAAGTGCTCATAAGATATATAAAAAACGGATGGCCAGAAAGGAAACACGATTGTGAAGAATCAGTGCGATCCATATGGGAACACAAGGAATGTTTTGAATATACTGATGGTGTGCTGTTCAAAAACAATCTGGTATACATTCCTAATGAACTACGCTCAGAGATGCTCTCTCGCGTGCACGAGGGCCACCTCGGTATCGACCGCTGCAAGCGACGTGCCAGGGAGGTGATGTTCTGGCCGGGCATGTCACGTGACGTGGAGCGCCTCGTGCGCCGCTGCCGAGCCTGTGCCGACCACGCGCCTGTGCCGCGCCGGGAGCCGATGATACCACACCCTATACCGTGCTTGCCGTGGGCTAAAGTAGGATCCGATATTTTCGAATACAAAAGCAAGTACTATTTAATACTGGTCGACTACTTTTCAAACTTTGTTGAAGTGTGTCCCATGAGGGCTATCACGACTAACAGTGTTGTGCTCGCGATGAGAGATCAGTTCGCCCGACACGGAATTCCTCAGAATTTGGTAACAGACAATGGTCCAGCTTATTCTTCTAAGGAATTCAAGCAGTTCATGGAGTCATGGGGAATCACGCATGCGACGTCGTCGCCTAATTATGCTCAGTCGAATGGACGTAGCGAACGTGCCATTCGTACTATTAAAGCGATCTTAAAAAAATCACTCGACACAGGTACCGACTTTTACATCGGGCTGTTAAACTACAGGGCGACTCCGAGAGACGGGATAGCCAGCCCGGCTGAACTGCTGATGGGACGACGGTTAAACACTCGTCTGCCGTCTCACGGCGATAAACTCGCACCGCAGAGAGGCAATAATGCCGATTACACAAATATTTTACGCAATCAAGAAAAAAGTAAGGCGTGGCATGACTCGCGCGCACTCGCCCTGCCGGAGCTGCAGGCCGGGGACGAGGTGGTGGCGCTGGACGGCGGCGAGCGCGGGGCGCGGCGGCGCGCGGCGCGCGTGCTGGCCCGCGCCGACCAGCCGCGCTCCTACTTCGTGGCGGACGCGCAGGGCAAGCGCTTTCGCAGAAACAGGCGCCACCTTATCAAGCTGGAACCGGGAGACCCGTCTCCGCCACCATCTCATCGAGAGATGATGGACGAGGATGATGCGGGAAATTCTAGTGATAGCGTATACGACGACGTAACGGACACGCTGGACGACGGAAACACGATGAGCTACAACTCGTCTTTTACAGATAATCAGTCTATTGTTCCACGACAAACCTTTCCTTGTGAAGCAGGCCACCACCAGCGCCCTCCGAGGGCTGCTGCAATCGAAGCAAAACGAAAGCTTAGGCAGTAAAACGATGTTAACTATGTACAAAAAAAAAAAAAAAGATCTATATTAATTGGACTACCTACTTCCTACCTGGCAGTTCATTAATTGCATTCAAATAGGTAAAAATAAAACAATGAAATAAATTCCTAAGAAATACTTGCTTAAAATAAGTATTTTAACTGCATGTGTTACTTAATTGTAGGTATAATTAACTAGTATAATTTTGCTAAAAAAAAAAAAAAAAAAAAATGTAATAGATATAAGTAAGTGCTTAACAGTGTATATAAAGAGTAAATTAACAAAATATTGATTTTGCATGAAAAGGGAGATGTTGTGTATTTAATAAATACGTGTTCATGTGGGTACTTTGTAGAAATAATAAATCAGTCTTAAGCAAATCATCCTTGTGTTTACTTCAGTATCCTAACAGCTCTTCATGCCTTCCCTAATTGCCAAATTCAACATTTTTCAAGTTATTTCAAACTATTTTTAACCCCCAACGCAAATAGAGGGGTGTTGAGTTTTACGTCGTTCTCTCTCTCTCTCTCTCTCTCTCTCTCTTTCTCTGTGTGTGTGTGTATCTGTCTGTGGCATAGTAGTTCTCAGGCGGGTGGACCGATTTGGATGCGTTTTTTTCTTTCGAAAGCCAGTGCCAGTCCTTGTGGTGGTTTTTAGCCATTTTTGGTAAAAATCGCCGCCGCAGTTTGAAGAGCACCAGCTCTTTTCTAAAACGATGTAAGGCATTATTGACAAAAAATGATTTATTTAGGACAACAAACTATGCGATTCTCTAAACGAGACTCATGATCATGAGTGAACGGATAAATGAGCTTATTGGTACACAATAATGATTTGATTCTTTCGGGTGCCACACGCCCGATAACAAGCAAGACACACTGTCTGCCAAGCGCAGTGATGACTTCATGAATCAGAGATTGAGGCGTGAAAATGGGTATGAATAAATAAATAAATAAATAAGAGACTCAAAAGCCATCCCACACTCACATTCATGCTTAAGTGTTCACGTCCCACAAGTAGTAGAGAGTGAAGCTACCATAAACAAACAGCCACCAACCTCTTACAGAGGGCGCGGGCGATCACGCGGTATTCACTCAAATATGAACAGTCAAAAAACATTTGTCAAAACATCGTGGTTGTAATTTTCGATGTAGAATTCAATTTTAGTTTATTTTATGTAAAAAAGAGAAATAATCTAAATAAAACTGTGATTCTTTGCCGATATCCGCTCAACAATTAATGTGTGTGTGTGAGAGAGTGTTTAATAATTGTGGCTTTAAGTGTATTACGTGATTTCGTATTGATACAGAATAATGTAAGTATAATCATAAGCCACAATTACAGATATCCATTTTATTCCATCTCCTAACACATAATCCTTTTAAAATCATCTCTAGGTACTTTTTGAAAGCATACAAAGAATTATAATTAGATTACAATTATTTTCGCAATTCACTTCACACGCACGTTAACGTTTGCCAGGTCGTACCTACTGTGGATTTTCTGAAACGAATCTAGAATAATTTAAAATGATCATTTATCATTAAGGAAATCCGATCAAAGTTTTATGGTAGTTAGTTTGAAAGCAAGTGCTAGTGAAGTTTTAGTTACAAACAATAAGGTTTCGAGTAGCGCTACTCACGTAACTTATGAATGAAAAGGTACACTGAGAGCATAGTCCTAAAATGCATCTTAAGATTCGTTAATTAAAGGGTCAATTAATTAACCACGAGCGTCAAACTTTGCCAGGGTGTTCAGATAGACTTACCTGACAATTCTGTAAAAGGAAGTTAAAGGGTTTTCTGACACCCTGTATATGTTTATTTATTAACCGACGAAAAACGAAATAGGTTCTCTATTCGACGCGCATATATTACTTTTACGAGTATGTAGGCCACGCATAACTATTTACTTACTTGATATCCACTTATGGATAGATTTTACGGATTGTCGTTTCACCTCCTTCATTTCCGAACGTAAGTTGTCATCAGACCATTGCGATTCAATATTCAAGAGGAGTTTTTTTATTAATTTTCGGTTTCTGTAAATTTCTACGTACAGGATGGTCACTGAAAGGAATCAACAAGCTTATAAAATTAGTTCACCTAAAACTAATGTTGATTTTTGAAAGCGTTCGTTAGATATCTTCAATTCCATCATTAAGTAATAATTTAATGTTTATTTAATTGTATGAGTAGATGTTTGTTTCTATCGGATAACGTTGGAATGTTCTCGCGCTCCGGTCTTCTGGCCGGAGGGTGTGTTCTTCCTTCGTTTTAGGAAAGCGACCCTCAAAGATCCCTAAACAGTAGTCTTACGGTAAATTAGCAAAGCACCTTGCCAAAGCACGAGAGTCGCCGATAAATCACCAGAGAGTTGAACCATGTCAGCTCCATTCGCCATCCTCTCCAGCACACCACCCGTATGGCTCACCACAGCCAGGATGTACACCAGAAATTGCAACCAAGACATTCTTCCCAGCCACGGCGTTTCATCCAGAACATCAATGAAATTGTTTCGAAAATACTTCAACACGATCGTGTATGTCTCATGGAACATAGTGTCAGAGGGCAACTCAGACATGACTGCAGTTCAAAGTGTATCGCGCCTATTGATATAGAAGGGGAGGCTATTTTATTTATTTAATGGGCTGTTTACTACAAAATATGGGTTCCGCAGAGAAATTTAGTTATGCAAATAGCGCAGTCGCTTGTCGAATCGGGCTTACGGTAGGATTTCGCTCGAAGGGGGAACAAAACGTAGGAAAACGAGTTGGCAAGTACGGCTACCGGATTATTGTTTTAGTAGCATTGTTTGCCAAATCCAGACATCTAGTTACATTCTACTCATTCACTCACGGGCTCACTTCTTTGTAGGTATAAAATACCGGATTTTTATAAGGAAACAGTCCCCAGAATATTCATTTTACATCTGATTATTAAAGTGGTTTTTACGGCGTTTATCTGAAATGGAGAATTTTGTTCTTGAGAAAAAAAGGCGGTACTATACCGGGATTTAGTTATCTATGGGTATTAAACCGTTTAAATGAGTCCTCGCCCGCGCGGGTACAGGGGCGCGGGGTAGGACAACAAAGGGGACCGAGAGAGGTGCGGGCGGGTAGTGCCTCTACTGTTAGACCGATTTGTTTTGCTTTTTAAATATCGGTGGGTAGATGTTTATTTAATTAACCTTTAAGAAACCTTTATGCTTCTCTTACCTTTTTGTAACCATAAGTGCTCTTGTAACTTTACTATAGAAAACTTGCAAACACTGTGAAAAGGAAAGGTTTTCTTGACATAGAAAGTACACAGTGAGTTCGCTCTGGAGCGAACATAAATTTCTTTTCACATACTGAATTAACACCACATCCGTGCCCCGAATCAGTAGTGCGCCTTTCCCGGGTAAATTAGTTTAATTTGAGTCGTACACAGCTTGCTTGTTATTACGATGATGTTCCTGACTTGTAGCCTGATTTTAAGTTGAAATTCGTTACAGACTGCCAGCTATATCACTTAGGTAAAATGACAGATTCAGTGTTGTCAGTTTTTGGCGAATATTAAATAGTGATGTAACTTAGTGAGTGAATGAAAGATGCTACGAAATTAATTGCCATCATTTGTTGAAATAGAGAATTATCAAAGCGAATTAGAATAAAATGATTTTGTTCAATAAGGTTTTTTTATGTTTTCTAGTTAGTAGTAGTGTATAGAGCGAATACGAAATGTGCGGAAGCATGTCAAATTAGTTGCCAGTTTTCCACTCATTCCCCAAAAGTTTGTCATAAATAAACCAATAGTATCACATTAATATTTATTTCTACGTCTGCACTTTATTTGATAACTAAAGGTCACAATTAGGTACGAACAAAGGTATAGATAGTGGATAAATAAAGAGTACAAGTTCGAGACTCTGTTCATTAATATAAACATTGAACCTCCCAAAGGTAATGCGCTTGTTTAAAATATATATATTCCGTTCGTTCTGTAATCAAATCATTCACTACGTCACCTTAGTCAAGCACTAGCGAAATAAATGTACCATTATTTCGTAAAATGATATTTGGATGTTTCATTTTAATGAAGTGATATCGATGCCCGACTACAGGCTTTAGACTAAACATCATAGGTATTATTATGCTTTTGATAATAAATAATCAACAATAGAACGGTGATATGGGTTTCCCAATTCAGGAATTAGTAATTCATTTGTCGTACACACTAACTCTAGTTTTTACCCAACTAAGAGAAACAAAAAGGGGCAATTTTTGGGTGTTTGATTTTTCCCTTTCTGGCGCTCAAGAAGCCTGTTTTGATTTTGACATTAATAGATTTGTTTTTGTTTGTTTAATCTTGCGTGTGAGTAAACAAAATGGCATTCATAAAAATTCACACGCAAACGCAGCTGGCTAATTTCAATTACCTTTTATGTCGAGAAAATAAAGCAAATTACTATTCTACGCAGATAAAGTCGCTGACGGGAGCTAGATGTGTTCAATTTGTTGATACTTTGCATGTCAGAAAACCGAATAGAGGAATAGATACTGGAAAAGATTTTTCTTGGCGTTCCCTATCTTTCCACGCTTTCACATCACAGTGCTCGTTCCGAAGTATCTCTAATAGTCGTTAGTGAAGTGGTGAGGGTATAAAACCTAATGATACAGTGACTCAGAGATACATTATACATAGATATTTTTGCGAACTACCTATAAAAACTTTCGATGAAATATACGTTTTAATTATAATTCGTTGTCCAATGTGGTGGGAGACGATGAATATTAATCGTACGCATTTAGCAGTGTTTGAAGAGTTAGGTTTATTCATGAAGAAAATGCCCAACGGCTAAAAGATGTTTACTTTAGCCACAATTTTTTTAACTTCCATACTGGTCTGGGAGCAAAGAAATAACATAGAATGTACCATTTTCTTCTCTGCCCGCGCAGTTGGTAAAAGCCCATCGAGGGAATTGGGCGAAAATCTTAGGAATTTCCTCTTTCCACCTGTATACCCACAATTATGCTAACCGTGGCCTGTAGGTCTTGTAACCATAGGGTCTGTCTACCTCGTAAGGGTATGGATATGCGACTGCTCTCGTTCAGCTCTTGCCAGCCTCTTTACGAGGATCATCGATCCACCTACATAATCTGAAGGCGTCCTACACTACGCTATGTGATTTATGTTTTAAAATTTTAGAACCCTAAAAAATAGAAACATGAAATGCAAATGATTTTGGTTTCAATTCAGCCCATAATGCCGCAGTGCTTCCTAAGCCATAATTTTCATTGGAAGCTTACACGGTACAATTTTCCTAACAAATAACATACAATTCTGTTTCACAATTTAATGCTGAGTAAAATACTGCTTTACAACAAAGCGTGCACACTACAATAATAAAAACGGGCAAGTGTGTGTCGGACGTACATTAAAAGTCGTATGGGGTAAAGATTCTACTATTTATTAAATTTTAGTCTAATTCTGAGAGGACGCCCGTGGTGATACGTACATTATAGGCTGGAAATGATGATGATGACTATATTGGATACTCGTCGTTAACTTGCAAAACCCAATATAAGTAGCTGTGGCTGATACCCTGAACATTCGATTACATACATACATACATACACAAATCACGTCTTTATCCCTTACGGGATAGACAGAGCCCAAGACCTACAGGCCACGTTTAGCAAGATTATAGGAGTAGTGAAAAATGGAATTAGAATAGTGATGGGTAGCCGCATCGCCTATAACATGATTCCTATAATTTTGGCCCATTTCCTCAATGGGCTTTTACCATCTGCGCGGGAAGAGAAGGAACTGGTACATTCTATGTTTTCTCTTTGCTTCCAGACAAGCATGGAAGAAAATTCGAATTAATTATAAGTAGGTACGTAGGTATTACCGCAATTATTTCCGTCTTACATACACACATACATACATACCGTCACGCCTCTTTTCCACAAGGGTAAGCAGATACTACTTTGTTCCACTTGCTACGATCCTGACATACTTCTTTCGCTTCATCCGCACTCATCAATCTCTTCATACATGCTCGGTTTCGGGTACTCCTGACCTGCACCTTTTTCCAAAACGTCTCCTATTTGGTCTCGGAGCATCCGTCTAGGCCTTCCCCTCCCAACGTAACCGTCTTAGAGTCCCAAAAACTAAAACTCAAAGCAAACAAATCCAACGGGCGAAAGCTTTACCCAAATATTCTCAACAGTTTGTCGGGAAGGCGTAAAAGGGATTTTTTAAACTCCGCGATGAAAATATTAGCACCTCAAATTTCCAGTGAGAAGATCTTTTAAAACGTTAACTTGAGTGTGCTAAAAAGCCACTGGCATCCCGAATTGGGGGTGATCCGTGAGATAAAGAAAGTTCTTTAAAAGCTTTTTTAAAAGTTGTAAAATAAAGGATCGTCTTTATCAAACTTTTGATGTATGTAATGTTAAACTCAATGTTATACAACTACATAATATAAAACAATGTCGCTTTCCGCTGCCAGCCAATATGTACGCTTAGATCTCTAAAACTACGCAACAGATTTTGATGCGGATTTTTTTATAAGATAGAGTGATTCAAGAGGAAGGTTTATATATAATTTTATAATTATCTAAAATATACATAGGTACTTAACTGCGCACTTAAATCAACACCAACAGGAAGTGTAATTAACATTACACATAAACGGATAACTCACGTATAAAAAGTCGAGTGATGCTCGTCATTGTTTCGGACTATTTCGTAGTCCTTTTTCCAAGAGCGCTCGCCCCGGCGGCAGGGAGGTGGTAGTTTCATGTTGAAAGTGTAATTAAGTTTACTTTACTCAATATTCTCACGGGATTCCTGTCTAAAATAATTTTTTTTTTCGCGGTTTTTGTGCGGATAGACTCTTACGAGAGTACAATCCTGTAAATTTCAAACGGCGTACGGAATGATTCCCGCAACCAAAGCCACAGGTTGAAAGACATCACTACGTAATTAAAAGTAAGTCTGCCTATCTGTTCATGATAAACTCAAAAACTATCGGACGGATCTTCATGCGTTTTCCATCAATAGATTCATATGGAAGGTGTAGGTATAAATTATCTAAAAGTTATTTTGTAAATTGGTTGAAATATGACGATAATTTGTGGTAGTCGTGTAAGTATCGGGGATGTTACGGATATATAATTTCGGATCTGGTTATGATAATATTTACAAAGTTATTTTAAGGTAACCTTAGTTTATATTTTAATTAAAACTTTTGTAATCAGTTACTAATAAATATGTCTCTTGGATATTGGTAAAACATAATATCGGTTTCGGTTACGGTTATGGATACTTATTAAATTATTTCGGATTATCTGATAGTTTCGGTTACGGATATTGAAAAATTTAAAAATTTTAAGGAACTGTAAAATGAAAAATTCAATACGACTAAACGCGCGCGCGGCTGGTCTGCCGGCCGGGAAAAAACAAAAACTTGTCACGACGTGTCATATTTACTAAGTAGTATTTAGTTAGACTCCGCCCTATCAGAAACTATCCAAAATTTTTATATCGGATTCGGTTACGGTTACGGATATTTTTTTATTTCGGATATCCGATAGTTTCGGTTACGGATATGGATATCCATAACAACACTGGTAAGTATCTAAATCGCACCCGTGCGAAGCCGGGGCGGCTCGCTAGTCTATATTACTTCTATGTCTATATCTATACTAATATTATAAAGAGGAAAGATTTGTATTTTTGTATGCTTGTAACGAAACTACTGCACGATTTCGAAAATTTTTTCACCATTTGATTGATACATTATGTCCGAGTAACATAGCGACGGAGAAGAAGCAAGATTTTCTATTTTACAAATTTTAATTATTGTAGTTTGAATTCTATTGAGCCACCAATAACTCCTATCTTACATCCAGTTTGCGGGTGGTAGGGCCTTGTGCAAGGTCCGTCCGCCTCGCTACCACCATCTTACTCGCTAATCCTGGCGCTAAGTAGCAGTGCTTGCCCTGCTGTGTTGTTCCGGTGTGGAGAGTAAGACAGCCGGGGAAATTACGGGCACAAGAGGTATTTCATCTTAGTCCTCTAGGTTGGCAACGCATCTGCAATCTCTTCGGGGTTGCGGGTGTCTATGGGCAGTGGTGATCACTTACCATCAGGTGACCCACTTGCTCGTTTGCCTTCCTATACATATATATATATTATATATAAAAAAAAAAACATTAATCCGAAATTGGAAGATAGGAGATCTTGGCTCTTCCCCGTCGATAGGTTATAAATATTTAATTCTGCGCGGATTAAGTCGTCTGTAATAAAATTATCCAAAAACTTGAAATCTCATTGCAACAGTTCACAAATCTATCTAAAAATGTCAATCAATACTCGAGCCACTCGGCTCGGACAGAGCGGACATCTACCTAAAATGCAGAAAGGGTGAAAGGAAATTGAAAACGGTGCTGCGGAATATAACTCCATTACTAAGGAAATGAGCTACGTGAGTACGTGCAGCAGCCATTTACGGCCTGTGTTTTTACCTCTGAAACCTTAGGAAGCCTTATTCCATTTAAAAGTTAATTACGAACCGTTTCTACGCTCTATCGTTCCGGTACTTAGCTTTATATGAACGGAAAACTACCACAACATTGAGACTAACTTATTGGTGTAAACGAAAGTTTCAGATATGTATAAAAAAAAGTTGTTTCCAGCCCGACTGGTTTCGGACTACTGAGTGATCCTTCTGTGCTTACAAACATGATTGTAATTTTATTTTATTTGGACAGGTATCCTTAATAATACATACATACACACACACAGGTCATGTATTTATCCCTTACGGGGTAGACAAAGCCTATTAAGGTAACAGGTACCTACAGGCCACATTTAGCAAGTTTGTGGGCGTACCGATAGGTGGAAAATGGAATCGAAATAGTGATTGGTTGCTAGCCTCATCGCCTATAACAAGATTCCTATGATTTTCGCTCATTCCCTCGTTGCGCTTTTACCATCTGCGCGGGTAGAGAAGCAACTGGTACATTCTATGATTTTTCTTTGCTCCCAGACCAGCATGGAAAAACGGTGCCATTCCATTTTATTTACATTGAAAAATAGTTCATTTAATTTTTTCCCTCAAATATCTGACTTGAGTTACGTAACATTCAACTTTGGAAGAAAAAAAACGTTTTAGTAGGTATAACCATTTTCGAGAATAACAATAAAATTAAAAACAAAACTGAATGACGTCACTTTTCACTAAAATACTGTTCATAATGGCTTTATTAAGTATAATTGGAATTGCATCACCGTAAGGGATAAAGACGTGATATATGTATATATGTATGTATATCATCAAATCACTATACAGTGATTCTCAACTGGCTTTGTTCAATCAAACCGTAAAGTTCATCTCCCTTCAAACTTCCTAATTAATAATATACTAATTCTAGGAGCAAAGTAAAACAATAACGAATCAGCGTAGGCGCATACGCCCCCACTATTGATAGTGGGCTATAATATTAATCTGTCCGTTAGCCACCCCTGCCTTGTAGTGTAACAGATCGCCCTAAATGAGAAAACTTTGATGGCCGCTCTGAAACAATGCCAGCAGTTCGTTGACACCGGGCGCCAAGGTTTTTCAGGTCAAGCCAAGTTTTTTAAATACTTCGATCTATCTGTTACATCGACTTTGTGATCGTGATTAGAAGTAAGTACCGACCGTATTTTTTTAGTACGTTTTATAAAATGAAAACTAGCTAGATCGATTTACCACCCCTAAACCCCCTGCATAGGTACTAATCGTAAATTCGATGAAAATCGTTGAGGCCGTTTCCGCATTTCTGATTGTATATAAATATTTAGGCGACGCACTTATTTAGGCAGCTACCTTTTTATCAAACTATTCTATTTTAACACTGGCCACAAATAAAATTAATTGCACGCAGCTCTGAAAAGAAAACCAAAACAAAAGAGAGTCGTGTCATTGCTCTTGTCAGCGCTGCGTGTTGAATTTTAAACTAGTAAGTAGTAGAAGCTAGTAAAATTAAACAATTTAAATTATAGCAAAAATTCAACATATTTGTGGCCAGTGTCAAAATAGAACTGTTTGATAAAAAGGTAGCTGCCTAAATAAGTGCGTCGCCTACAATACATACAACAATTATTGCTCGTTTAAAGGTATTATATTGATAGGTTGATTGAATCAGGCGTTACTTTTTGAAGAGCCTTAATAAAAGTATCTGGGCATAGAGCAAATAACCTGATAGAGTGGAAGCGTCGTACAATTCACATGAAATAAAATTACGTTAAGCCGGAATTAGCGATTACTGCACTCTGATTGGCAAACCGAAAGTCAAAAGGGTAAATACAATTGAGCAAGCAGCTATCATGATCGATATGGATAGTTAATGTTCAATCGATTTGCGGCATAGTGAACTCGATTAATTTTAATAAAAGCCAATACGTAAATATGTGTGTAATCGGGAAGAAATTGTGTTAGTATGCTGTAAATCGAAAAAGACTGATGTGTTGCCACAATTGGGTAGCTCTTATTACCACTCCAATTGATAATTTCCAGTTCAAATAATTTCTCGCACTCGATTCAAAGGGTTGATGTCATTCAAGCTAGATTTCGGCATTGATCTGGAAGCAAGTGGCAGATCCAACCAAGCTGTGGCCGCAGCGGTTGGCCGCAGCCACTAAGCACCGACTGGCACTGTCTGCTGTTGACTCAAAAGCCAATTGCTAATATCAATAGCATAGCAAACTGTGGCGCCAAATGTAGTAGTAAACTTGCTCAGTCATACATCTGTGCAGTGAACTCCTAACACTATTTGGGTGGATTATTTCTTGCTGTTATTCTGTCCCATCAGCAAGGGGAAAAAAGTAGTTCAGTTTGTTAGAAGAAATGTTGTGTATCATTATACTAACATGCTTAATAGGTGACAAATTATGGAAGAGGCTTATGTGCACCGCAAAAATACATGTTTGGCAAATTTTAAACCTGCACGGGAGCGCACAAGAGTCGCGTCGCGCGCGAGATAGCTTGCCCGTCTTTTTCTTACTGTTCGTTTTAGAAAGAGACGGGTAGTTTTTACCGCGCGCGACGTGACTTTCGTGCGTTCTTGTGCTAACCGGGCTGTAAACTTATGTTTTAAAGTGCTTAAGGGCCGATTTTTCAATCCTCGGCTAAGCACTTAACTGACAGATACTCATAGAGTTATTCGTCAAATAGAGCCTAACTGACGATTGAAAAATCGGCCCTTATAGATGCGAGAAAAACGTAACCGTAGCAACGAGTGGCAAGAAAAAGTTTATCCTCCCATTCAATATATCATAATAATATAAGGGGCTAGAAAATTATTTGCGGATATTTTCAGGGTACGTAATAACCTAAGAATCAATTTTCTTTCATACCGGTCTGGAAGTAAAGAAAAAAACATAGAATGTACAAGTTCCTTCTATGATGGTAAAAGGCCATCGAGGGAATGGGCGAAAATCATAGGAATCATGTTATAGGCGATGCGGCTAGCAACTCATCACTATTTCGGTTCCCCTTTCCACCTATACCTGTGGCCTTTAGGTCTTGTTACCTTAGGCTCTGTGTACGTTCTCTGTTTAAGGGATAAAGACGTGATATTTTTTTTTGTTTCATACAAAAATTTTAATTACAATTACCTACTATCCAAAGATAATCACCCTCGCATTGGATACTGTAATTAATTAAGTATGCTTTAAACTAATTAACAACGATGCAAATATTCGATCCTCAAAATATCCGCATCAGATTTTCTAGCATCCTGCGTATTATGAGAATTTCTTGTAAGTATTCGATAAGTTTTAATCGATTAATAATATCGTTCAAATGAGTCGGGTGAGAAGCTTGCAAAAGGTTCAACTATTTGCCAACATGGCTAACCAGTTTGAAACTCTGTACGAGTTTATTTGAAAAGCACTAATGCGCCGTCTACACTAAACTAGACTTCGTAACAAGTACGTAAACTTGTAAAGAAACCTAATAAACTACCCACACAATTTTTCTCGAACAGTGAACAGAAACACCCCGGCTTATACGGACAAGTGCAAAAATAAGTATCGATACGAACTTCTCAAAAATATTTCCTACGACCTTATTACGCCGCGCATTACCTACTTATTTTTAAAACCTTGACTAGATACATAATTATTACACTTGACTGTACACGGGTGCAATGTATTATTTAACTATCGTCATATTTCAACCAATTCATAAAAAAACCTTGACAAATTAGAAATGTATTTAGTCTTCCTCGTGAATCATTATAACTGTTTGGGAAAACTGAATATAAATTGCAGGTGATTTGAATTATCACGAACAGATAGGCAGAGAGACGCATCGAAGAATTTTGTTTTGTAATGAGCAGTGATACAGCACACAAATTAAAAAAAAACGGAATTTATTAATATACAAACTATTAAAAACCGATCGTTTCACTTTTGCAAAGGCACACACAACGCTGATGATCTATTTTTCATGTCTTTTTTCTATAAAATTGTGCATATATTCTCTTATGTTTGTGTGTGCAAAAAGGAATAAATATCTTCATTTGATAGTAGTTAACTACTTTAGGGGTTTTTGGGTAAAATGCCTGCTTTTATAAACCCTTTGATGGATACTTAGTAGCTGTTACTAAGGCTATGGTTTAGTTGTCTCTTGTGCAATGAATTATTAGGTCTAACAATTAAATCAAGAGCCACTAACCTCAAGAAAGCCGGCTTTGACTTTTAGCCACCGCCGCCGGTAAGTAAATGTGTACCTGCCAAGATTATCCGTAATTTACACTATGACACCAAACATAACACGCATTAATTAATTTACAATTGTTAAAACAATCAATGTAAGCAGAAGTACTGAGAACTAAAGTATTAATAGCCCAGACCGTCATCTCGGGGAAGTTGCAGACGGGTTGACAAGGAATTGCTAAGAATAAGCGAACTCTAGAAAGCGTGGGCGGACTTCGTTCTTCTGTGAAATCCTATTTCAAACAAAGCTTAGCTAACTATGTGTTTTTGAGATTTTAAAGAGGTTTCAGTTTGCTTGTTCTTTTTTGTTTTGGTTCCGGAATTTATTTTATAGCTATTCCCGCGAGTCCGTGTGTTAAGGATTTGTTTATCGCTATCCAGCGGGAACTAAGCAATTTTCCGGGATAAAAGTTGCCTATGTGGTATTCTAGAGTATGATTTATATATGTGCCAAATTTCATCTAGATCTGTACGACTATTTTAGCGGGAAAGAGGAACAAATAACCAAACATATTCTTCACCCTTGGAATGTATAATACAATACAATAACTCTTTATTGAACACCACATAATAACAACCAAAACAGAAAAAAAGTATACAGAATATAATTACAAGGTATCAATAGGCGGCCTTATCGCTGCAGAGCGATCTCTACCAGGTAACTATATTGGACTGGAGAAAAGAACAATAATAATATTAGTAGGGATAGGATATACTTTTCAGTTTCACGGTAATCAGTCAATATCTATTCTCCTATCTGTTTTACAACAATATAGCAATAGTTACATGCTGTTCTGGGAGTAAAGAAAAAACATAGAACATACCAGTTGCTTGTCTTCCCGCGCAGATGGTAAAAGCCTATCGAGAGAATAGGTGAAAATATTAGGAATCATGTTATAGGCGATGCGGCTAGCAACCCATCACTATTTTGATTTCCCTTTCTACCTATACGCCCTTAATCAAGCTAAGCGTGGCCTTAAGGTTTTGTTACATTAGGCTCTGTTTACCCCGTAAGGAATAAAGACGTGATATGCAATAGTGAAATAATTTTCAGAATTCCAACAGCTTCAACAAAGAACCACAGTGATGGAGCCACACCATTATTATGGCAGAGGCATAGTGATTAATAGCAATGTTCTGTCGAGTCACAGCGTTGTAATGCATTGTGGTAACGTATGGACGTGGCCATTTAATGGTCCGTGGAAGCGGAGAGCGCTCACTCATAGCCTGGCCGCAGTTGGGCCACCTGTGGCCAACTGGCAGGGTAACCGTCTGGAAACTATACACGGTCTCTAAGAATCATTCGGGATTCATTCAGCAGGTGGTTTCGTCAGATTGATTGAATACGCCTATCATTATTATCCGTATATTTATTTTATCTTAAGTTAGGTTCTTACAACATTGATATGAAAAGTAATAAAACAATATTAATACAAAATATAAAAACATAAAAACCTAACCTAGGGTGCCACCGGCAGCGGGGCGAGGCCTAAGCTACCGGTGGTCAGGGCGACAGAGAGAAGAACCTCCTGACTATCCGAGCCGTTTCCAGGAGTTCCGCTTTCTGTATCTGGCCCTTGACCCAACCACCTAGCGAGAGCCTTTTAAGGTGATGGTCAAGGCTCTTCGCTTTTAGACCGTTCGCCGAAACGACTATCGGGTGTGTGATCGTCGAATCAACAGGCCACATGGCGATAACCTCGTGAGCCAAGTCAAGGTACTTGCTGACTTTGTCCTTCTCGGCCTTATTATTATTATGAGGCTATTTGTCCCACTGGTGAGCAAAGGCCTCCTCCCAACGCTTCCACTGCTCTCGCTCTGCTGCGGTACGTGTCCAGTCCCTTAAGAAGGTGTCCAACTCGCCCCGCCATCGCGGTCTAGGTCTGCCGGGCTGCCGCTTTGAGTTAGTGGGACTCCCATTAGTGGTTGTCTTGGCCCATAACTCATCCGGCATACGGCAAACATATACGCCTACGAAGATTTTTTAGAAGTAGAATAAATGCAGTAGAAATGAGAGCGTTAAGAAGTATGGAAGGTGTATCACTGAAAGATAGAATAAGGAATGGTATGATAAGGGAACATGCCGGGTGTGAATGAGGATAGTGACTAGGATAGAAAAAAGTATGCTTAGTTGGTTTGGTCACGTAGAGCGGATGGATGAAAGTAGACTAACTAAACAGATCTATAAGGGGAGTGTGAATGGTTACGTTGGGAGGGGAAGGCCTAGCTAGACGGACGTACCGAGACCAAATAGGAGACGTTTTGGAAAAACGTCAGGTCAGGAACCCTACCCTACATACCCGAAACCGACGAGCATGTATGAAGAGATTGATGAATGTGGATGGAAGCGTGACGATATGTATGAACGTTATGTATGTAAGATTTTTTGTTATTTTTTTTACGAAGAAAATTTATTTGCTTCCTTGCTGGTTTGGGAGCAAAGAAGAAAACATAGAATGTACCAGATGCTTCTCTTCAATGGGTCCAAAATGTAGGGTTCATGTTATAGGCGTAGCGGCTGGCTACCCATCACTATTTTGATTCCTTTTCCACCTATACGCCCAATCCTATACAATCATGCTAAACGTGTCTTAGGTCTTGTTACCTTATAGGCTCTGTCGACTAAAGTCGTGATTTATGTATGTATGTAGTTACAAGAACCGCATTATCCTCACTGATATACAAAATAGTGCTAGTGCTGGCCGGGGTTATCAATTTCGTTTAAGCCCCGGCTGATTGACGCCATTGTTAATACGCGACGTGACGTAGCGGTGTATGACGTAAATTACGCCTGTGAATAGAATTTAATTCATGATAGAAGAGTGTGTTATCCGGAGTGGGGCCTATTTTGCACCACATCGGTACTATTCCTAAGTATGTTGTACTTCTACGGGTGACCGCAGAGCTGGCAGCTTTCTTGAACAGCGTATTAGTATCGCTGTCTAGAGGTGGAATGCTGACAGCGTCTGTAGTACTATGCCACGGGGGGCCCTCCTTTTTAATTAGATTATTTTAAGATTGGATTTAGTTTAGTTTTTAATTTAGTTGTAGTTTAATTTGTTTTACAGTAGGTAAGATTACAGCAGGCAGTTCGATTAGTTTGAAAAACCATCTGGCCACTGCAAATGTCGTTAAAAATCGAGATACGGACCAACACTACTTTGGAAACTCAAAAAAACAATTTTTTGCTATCAGGATTTTAAAATTCCGAAGCAAATAATTGTTCGAGGGCAAATAGGCAAACAGTTAGCAACATAACAGATAAAAACAAAGAATGCTTGTGTAACATCTTATGACATAATCTGATGTATCCCTGTCCCTTTGTAAGCACGGTGACACAGCACTTATCCAACTAAATATGTTCAAAAATAGAAGCAGCCATTTATTTTAGACGAAACGAGTAGTCACAACTATTTCTGACCCAACTAAAATATACTTTAAAGGGAATATTATAAGAGCTAAGTCATGTTACAGATTTAAATATGATTTTCTCGCATCCGTAAGCCTCGGGCTGGATTGGATACGTTTTTATTCCAATGGACAAACTGCGACATGAAAATAATAATTTGAACTGTCAGTTGGACTCTCAGAGGCGATCCCTTGTCAGAGGTCGCGCCGCGGGACACCCGCCTAACGTATTTTCTGAGTCACTAGATTGCACGTAATACTTGTATGACGGCGATGATAATGTTAAATTAGTTACGTACAGTAAACATCTCAGAAAAGATACCGGAAACGGAGTGTAAGTGTAGGATCGGGATGATGAAAGGGAAAGGGAAAGGTGATGTTCGGATTCGATTTTCTCTTTATTCGCTTTTTATAATAATGTGATGGTTTGCTACAATTTGCCATGAACTTTACACAACTATTCATATTCGTCCATACATTTAACCTCGTAGTGTTATTGACTGCGCTCGTTGTATAGAGAAGAGATTAATCATAATCATAATAACAATCACAATCATTTTATTTGCATCAAAATGGTACATATATTGTGGTATGAAGGAAAGAATTTCACATGTTTTGTCACTCTGACAAACAAATACGATTACAGACATACCCCCTTATTCGTAAACGCTCTGTAAGCTTCTGCTAACTTAGTAATCTTCTTCTTTTTTTTTTAATATGGCGCCATCGAAATGTTCATGCTGGTCTGGGAGTAAAGAAAAAACATAGAATTTACCAGTTGCTTCTCTTCCCGCGCTGATGGTAAAAGCCCATCGAGGGAATGGGCGAAAGTCTTAGGAATCATGTTATAGGCGATGCGGCTAGCAACCCATCACTATTTTGATTTCCCTTTGCACATACATATCCACAATCATGCTAAACGTGGCCTTTACGTATCGTAGCTTTAGGCCCTGTCTACCCCGTAAGGGATAAAGAAGTGATTTATGTATGCATTAAATCACAGGGCTTTAAGTATGCGACGTTTGCATGAAGGAATCTGGACGGCGAATTGTTTATTTAATATTAACTAAACAGCCCAGACAGATAGTTACATTGGTTGCGTGACGTTATGCCATTAATCTTGTCAAAGGAGAATGAAGTGGTCAGACGTAGGGCTCATTTCTCAGTGAAACGACTCCTAATTAATCACAATGTTTCCTATCTATGCAAATAGTGCTACAAAAATGTAAGCTACGCGAGCCGTTTGTCATTTTGTGGCACATTACGTTGACTTACATGAGACTTTGGTAGACATTGGCTGTGGAATTTAGAAACCGTTGACTGAAACGAGCACCCTGCCGTCGGATGTGTTGGGCAAATTATGATCACTTAAACACTTGGAGGTTAAAGTTTACGGTTCAACCGAAAATGAAGCTCGAAATGAAACATTTTAAAATTGTAATGCAATAAATTAAAGAAAACTTAATCACACGCTCACAAATCACGTCTATATCCCTTGCGGGGAAGACAAAAAAATAATAATTGAAAATTTCAAATAAAACTGCGAGTATTTACATAGTTGTATGAGTCCGCATCATCACTTCACTACATAGTATAAAACAAAGTCGCTTTCTCTGTCCCTATGCCCCTATGTCCCTATGTATGCTTATATCTTCAAAACTACACAACGGATTTTGATGCGGTTTTTTTAATAGGTAGAATGATTCAATAGGAAGGTTTTTATGTATAATTCTACGCAGACGAAGTCGCGGGCAGAAGCTAGTAATTTTATAAAATTCACAACTGAAACTGCGAGAACATTCGAAGTTACCATTCTATGATTGAATTAAAAATGAATTATGAGCTTATTGTGTCCCACTGCTGAGCAAAGGCCTCTCCCCAACGCTTCCACTGCTCCCGGTCTGCTGCGGTACGTGTCCAGTCCTTCAAGAAGACGTCCAACTCGTCCCGCCGTCGCCGTCTAGGTCGGCCGGGCCGCCGCTTTGAGTTAGTGGGACTCCATAATTCTGGGATCTCTATCATTTTACGTTAACGTAGTTTATCAAAGCGTACAAGTAATTCCCGAGTTGGGGAGACCGAGGAGAGTCGAGACAGAGGTGAGTTGATACAAAGCCGATTTCTCTGCACCTATGACAGTTAGCGAGGTCACAACTTCACACAAACTGTGGCGTGTAGAAAGAGCAACGAATTAGCGAAGTTACCAGCCCGATAAACTGTCAAAGTTCAGAGAAATCGGCTTTGTATCAACTCACCTCTGTCTCAACTCTCCTCGGTCTCCCCTACCTACGCGTCTTACACGAGTTTAGCAAGAGATACAAGTATTGTGTTAACAACCAGGCTCCTTTGATAAAGCGGGTCCTAGACTTAAATTGCCACTCCAATGATTACCCTCACGAGTAGCCACAACGCCCTGAAAATTATGTAGACAATAACATCAATTAGAACTAAGGTAGTGCGACTCCTTTGTTTCGTTAATTACTGGCGCTCAGCTCGCCACACCTGCTTTTGCCTCGAAAATACACCGTGGGGACTAAATTTCCTGTGTTCAAATTAAAATGGCGCATTATCAACGGGACGTTGTGAGAAAATTGGGTGCGAAAAATACGAAAAACGATTCGGAGCAAAATACGCTTAGTTTTGTTTTTGTTTCATTGTAGTTCTTGTCGGCAATGAAAAGCAATTTCGTCATGAAATGGAAAAGGTACCCAAAAGGAACTGTGGATGAGTGATTAATACAAAGTTCAATAGAACTTTTAGGGATCCTATTACTATGCTTCCGTTATCCGCCCGTCTATCATTCAAGTAGACATTTCAAATTTACGTTACCTGAATTATGTCATCATTATCTCCAGCCTACATACTTCCCACAGCTGGGCACATGTCTCCTTGCAGAATGAGAGAGCTTGGTCTGTAGTTCCCACGTAGGCCCATGGCATTTTTGTCTAGACTAGAGTGCTAAGTTACAATACATCTTCTTTTGAGTCGTACACTCTTGTCAGAGCAGTGGAGGATCCTTGGCAGATGAAGAAATGAAGATATAAAATTTATTTAATGTTCATGGAATTTTTTTCTTACTGATTCGCACCGCCTCCCTTGGTACGGCGTATGTGCGGCGTTGTGAGAGCGTGTCACCAAAGACGTTTAGAGCCCAATTTCATAAGGTCCATCCATCGGGTAGGTGATCAGCCGCTACACCTCTTGCCTTCCATCTGGCATTATGCCATCAGACGCTCAATGGGCCCGTCACATTGTGTCAATTATTTCACCGGTTGTCCCACTCTCCAAGATGATGGTAGCGATCCTCACGGATCCTACACTAGGTTCTAGGTACTACTCGCATAACCTGCTCCCAATATCCATAATTTGTCATTATCATCATCATATCAGTCATAGGAAGTCCACTATTGGACGTAAGCCTCCCCCATAGACCTCTAGCTGCCTCCGTTGGAAGCGGCTTGCATCCACCGTGAACTAGCGACTTTAACCAGGTCCTTCCCGTTTGTGAATTTCTGATGCTGCGCTTGCTGACTCGCGGTCTCCACTCGGGAACTTTTCAGCCCTAACGACCATCCTATTCTCCGTGCTTCATGGCATGCTCTTTACAACTTCAACGAATCCAAATCCATAATTAGTATAGGCTAATTTCTATCCCATGAAAGAAAGAAAGAAAGAAAGAAAAGAAAGACAGAAAGTGCAAAGTTCCCGTGAGTCTAAGATGGAGGGACAAGCAACGGCTACTATCTTATAAAGCTAACTTAAGAACATTCACAATCTTTCCGACCTTATAACGATGCATAATAGAGAGTGTTGCGAAAGGTTTCCGTTTCAGGTAATTGAACTCTAAAAACGAATGGGAAATAAGGAGTTGCGGCGCGTGTGCTATCTGCGGCATAGGGGAGGGCAGGGCGCGGTGGCTTGAGTAGTGCCTCTAGGACCCTTCACTCCCCTGCCTCCCCTCTAGCACGTGTCTGTTTAAAGGACTCCTCAATGTTATCTACACAATTAAACATTTTCTGGCTGCGTTGCTGGGCAGATTGTTTTTCATAATCGTTTTTTAAAGGATATTAAATAATGATAATAAGGATAATAAATAATGTATGGTACCGTTATTGTATGTGTGCATTTTGACCACGTATTTCTTAGACTCTAGACATCGTATTAAAATAATATTTTTTGTATTGAATTGGGTATGTTTCAACTTAATAACATTAAAAAATTCAGCAAAATTATACAATTAACGATAAAGTTCCGCATAGAGTATTAATTGTTTGTTTTGTCAATTTACTACTAACCTCTTAGTTTTATAAGATTTAATGTACTACTAACCATTTTATGGACTCAGTCTGAAATAAATCATTATTATTATTATTATTATTATTAAATTGATGACTTTTTAACTTTTTTTTCATAATAAAACACCACGTCACGACAGTAAATAATACCCGAGGCTATTGTCTAACGCGCGGACTCTCGTGATCGGATTTGGCATCTCTTTCTACCCTCATACTATAACGCTTGACAGAAAGGAATGGTTAATACGATTGTGACTCCAAATGCGGTAGACAATATGGCCCCTGCTTGCCCTAGACCTAGCTTGATCTTAGGCAGGCCAAGCAGAGTATACCTGGCCTAAAGTGAACTGTCTGTTATTTTTTTTTAATTTAATAATAATAATAAATATCTTGGGACAAATGACACCATACCAACATACTTATATAATGTAGATAAATACATACTTAAATACATACAACATCCATGACTCGGGCACAAACATTCGTATTTATCATACAACTGTCTGCCCCTAACGGGATTCGAACCCAGGACCTCTAGCTTCATAGTCAGGGTCACTAACCACTAGGCTATGCGGTCGTCAGACTTTAAATTGTATGACATTTTATCCCTTTCAGAAATACATAACGTGTCATTTAATTATGCTTAATTTCTAGCTCATAAGAAACAGTTTTCGTATAACAATGAATGAACCAACTTTCGTAATAAAATTAATTTTATACCCACGCACGCTCCATCTCGATATTAATTACGAACAATACACATCGTCTATTCTGAGATTAACCAAGACAAATAAACCAACTAATAATAAGTCTCGAAAGTAAACAATTCATATCGGCTACAAATAGAGCTATTTCGGAATGTATACACGCTGTTTCATTTAATTCCGTTCAATAAACCAACGTTTATCAAATATCAAACTACAAAACTATTGAAAAAACATGACGATACATGATATCGAGAAATTTTATATGTAAATCGTACCAATTTTAGAAGCATAAAGTTTCACTAAAAACTTCACCGCGTTTATTAAACAAATTGTACAAAATTTCATCGTAATATTCTGTAACGTCTAATTTCTTAATAGTAGGTATTAAGTGTACCTCGATAAAAACATTCAATTAGATTTGGAGCAGAAACAGAAGTGAAGACAAAGTTGTGCTGACTCGAGTGGTTATTAAATTTGCTTAACAGCAAATCTTAACAAAGCTTGGTAGCTCTCTGAGGGCAAACATTTAAAATACCTATTGAAATCAGGAAAATAAACATTTCTACCGAAATCAGTGTGGTATTCACTGGTAAGGTAATTTTGTGAGGGGTGCTCTTTATGTATATGGCACAACTTTGACTCAGGTCCGAAACTCATCGCATAAAATGTATCGAAGGGTTATTTTTAGTCGAATTTTTATTTGGCATAGCTATCAGTTGGTATAATTCTCAATTCATCTTCATCGTTTCCTCACTGCTACGGATGTGACCACATAATCAGCTATCAATCGAAATGTTGCGTCCATTAAATTAAATTATCATTTGATAGAACTTTAATCAGCAGATTAGTTCGTCGCCGACTATCATTTGACAAATTTAGAAAACTTTTGGGCATTTTTTGTGTGTTATATGAATTACGTAGCATAATTATGATTATGATTTAAATTATGACTTAAAAGCAGAAACGCGTAGGCAGCATGTGAAGTTAAAGATATGAGTTGATTCAAGTTCTCATAATAAATATTTCGTGGCGTTGTACATTCATTAAACGTCTATACTGTTACCCATATAAAATCTATATAGAAACTTACCTAACTCTTTACACTCCTTCTATAAACTGTGGTATATATGTTCACTGAATAAAATTGTGCGTAGTACATCATTCCGTCACAGAACTATTTATAGGTATAGATAAGAAGAAAAAGAAAATAAACCGTTTGTTTTATTTAGCACTATACGGCTAACGGAATGCGTTTTATTTCCCTTTTATGGTGTTTTCTGTAGCTAAAGGGGAATCGTTAATCAAAATTACTTCATGAATAAAAGGTAACGTCCTAATCGAGTAAATTGGGTTCAAAGTGCGTTAAATTTTACCGCAAAATTACTGATTTGAATTGTCATTATTCATTGTACAATACGTGATTAAACAAATTTACAACAAATATGAGTTACTTTACTAAATAATAGTTTTTTAAACAATCCTTAAAGTATCATTTTAAAAGCGGTACCTACTTACTTGAATGAATAAAAGGCAGCATTGAAATAGCTTACATAAGAAAACCCTAAATCCTTAAGATTCGGTCACTGATGCGTCGAACAGAGTTAACATAATTAAGCAGTATTTATCGCATGTTTTACTGTTTTCACGATAGCAACAAGCATTAAATTAAGAGTTCTCTCCAAATCGTAACAAAAAGCTGAAACCTTTTCTCATTTCGACAGTGGGGCCTCGCGAGATATCCCTCTCGAATTCATTTAACAGTAAATTGTAAAAATATTCAAAAATATTTTATTTCATAATGGAATCTGCCTCGGAGTTCGAGAGCGCTTTAATGATAATTCAATTTGCACACCAGAGAAAACGGGTCCGAAATAAATCAAAATCAGGTTTACGTTTTATACGTACACTGTGGGTTTTGTTGGATTCACTGTGTGCGTTGCTCTTAAGTGTAACGAACTGAGTTTTTGGTTAAATACTTACACGTGGAGTTATGGTTCTGTTTGGTCCTTGGTGTCATTAGATGCCTGCGGTCGTAAATATGGAAGCACATTTGACATTATCGTCTAATTTAGCAAATTGAGTACCTACAAGTATTTTTCAAAGCAACTTAGAAACGATTAGTTAATTAAAAGGATTAAAGATGTCTAGCGTCAATTTAAACATTCTGATGTGAGAACCCTGTGACTTAGCATTAGTAACGTAGGGGCTTTTACAATCACGTTCACTTGCAGCCTATACTATAGTATACGTCCTACTGCTAGGCACAAGCCTCCTCTCAGAACAAGAGGGCTTGGGCTATAATTACCACGCGGGCCCACAGCGGATTGGGAACTTCACACACACCATTGAATTGCTTCGAACTTCGAAGGTATGTTCCTTCCTCCCGATGTTTTCCTTCACCGAAAAGTTAATGGTTGAAACGTCATTTGATACGTAAATTCTAAAAACTCAAAGGTGCGATCCCGGAATTCGAACCCACGACCATCTGTTTGAGGGGCCTTAGTTCAAACCACTGAGCTACCACGGTTTTTTATCGCGTCCACCGTCTTATTCTATCACCGGCAACTCTATGATGTGGATATTATCACTGGGTACGAGGAGACTGAAGACACAATTTATTCTTGATAGTACGAGTATTTTTATTTGGCAGGAATAAGACAGTACAGTTTTGCTAGTTACTTAAGTAACCTAGTGTTGCGACAAAAGTATTATATATACCAACAACATTGCCATATTTTAACAAACTCCCGCGACGTCGGTCCATCTAGACTCTAGAGGGAGGCCTGCTCTTTTCGGTTCGTAGTCGCCAAGAACCTTTCTTCCCCAACGCCTATCTGTTCTATAAGCGATGTGGTCTGCTCATTGTCACTTACATATTCTTATAACTTATCATGTAAAAAAAGGGTGAATATGATCGTAATTCCAATATCATTAGACAATATTGCCTTAGTTACTTCAATCGCCAGTGCATTTAGTACCACGGTAGCGTCTCACAATATAATAACTAAATAGTTTCCCAGTCTAAAACAAGGTCAAACAGAAATGAACCTTGCATACCCACTTTAATACGGCAAGCCACAGGTTCTCACACAGGAATCACCTTCATTACTCTTTTCCCCGCCGCAAGGTTAAATAAAACCCTGTCAAAACACTCCCGGGAAAACGAATTACCATGCCTAGGATAGAGTAAGTTTAAAAGCACATTTGCTAGCAACCCTTTTGTAATTATACCTGTTCTATAAGCCACGTAAGCTGGACTTCTCATTATACGAGAGAGAATTAACGAGATTAACCCGGTTACCGAGTTCCACTTGTTTATTGACCTCTAATCCCGAGTATTTTCCTTCCACGATGAATCGGTGAAAGAACCTTTTTTATCCACTCTGTAACAAATTGCGTGCAACTTTGTAGTTCAAGAGTTCAAGCGCTATTGTGAACGGGATTGGTTGTAGTATTAACATTGTGCTTTGCTTATTATGACAGTGAACTTATTTATTTATTTATTTATCTATTCTAATATTATAAAATGGTAAAGCTTGTGAGGTTGTAGGGGGTAACTCTGGATCTACTGAACTGATTTTGAAATACTTACGCGCCGATTGAGGTGAAATAAAGAATGTCTCAGATTGCAGGAACTTGTCGCACGAGCCAAAGGTGAGCGCGATAAGCATGCGACCTGAGGCTTTCTTATCACCTCTCAAGGTGTGTACACAATTTTACGTCTTCCCCTGGCTAGGAAGTGGAAATTTTCACTCGCGTAGCTGCTAGTGACGTAATTTTTTTTAGGTACCAATACAAAGCCACTGTTGGCGACTGGCAGCAGTGTGGCCTTTTTATAATCTTTTTGTCACGTTTCTTTTATGTTGTTTTTACGTTTAATGTCAGTTATCAAGTTGTGCTGATCCTGTCGTATTCATTTATTGTGAATTATATGTTAAACCCGTGTTTCTAACATTTGAGCCTTTTCATTCATACAGTCCACTCAATAGTTATCAGCCACATTATTTGTGAGTGTCATAGGTTAATTTAATTTTGCGCGGATGAAATTGGGGCCAACAGCTACGAGTATAATTATTATGAGCAACCGTAACTAGTAGTATGACACGTCAAAATTACAGCATTGAGAAATTGCAATCCAGTCCGGTAACTATGTGTTTCAATTTATTATTAAGTAGTTTAATTCCATATTAGTTTATGAGTCAAATACTGCGCCGAGTTTACTCGCCTTATCTGACCACTTTGGCATTCCACAAAACCTCTTCATCAAAGAATTAGTGCCACTCGGTTATGATTTGATATCATACTTGTTTTCCTTGTTTTATTTCGTCGGATTTGAGACGGTTGTAACAAAGTCTACGGGCAAATGCGATTGAAAAGTTTTCCCAAAGAGTACTTCCCAAGTTTCGTCCCAGCATTGTGTAAGTACTGAGGCAATCGAGCGCGAATTTGTGAAATAACTTTCTGCATTTGGAGCACTGGAAATTGCATTCTAAGTGAATAAATTCCATTATGAACGGAATCAAGGCGCGACGCACTTCGAATTCGTATTTCAATTGTGATGAGTGATAATGGTCCAGTACATTAGTGTTTAGGGACAATATTTTATGGCAACTAGTCGTAGCTACCGAATACTAAATGTCATATTTTTTTTCTACTTTAATTTTACTAAACAAAAATTACCTACATTCAACTTGTACAAAAAATACTTTTAAAGTTACTAAAGAAGATTTTTTTTTTATTAGTGACATGACATGGCATAAATTACAAAAAAAGAAGTAAAAACATAAGAACATACATGTCACGAAATGGTCCCTCAGCATAATACTGGCCAGCGCTGGTCTTCCGTTGGGGCGAGTTAAACCAAGTATAGCTGTAGACGACGCGTATACACACACACACATACACATTGTTGTTTCCTAGTTTTAAGGTTGTCGGTAGATAGATTATTATTGAAATAAATGAGAGTTCTGAGGGTAGCATTAGAAGCCCGACGGAGGGCAGGCTGTTTTTAGTCGCCTATGTCACGTGATGCTCGCCGCGCGTGTGCTAACGCTACCACCACTCGATATCACAAAACCTAGTGTTCAAATTATTTGCCCTGTGCCCCGTTCATCCCCTTCAATCAATAGCTTTATATACATGTACCAATACCCACGTAAGACGGTTGTAGTGATCTGGACCATGCACGAGGTCATATCACCCGCAAAAGCAAGCAGCTGCAAGGGCAGATCCAGGATTGTTTTCTAGGCGCAAGGGGCAAACGAGCAAAAAGAAACAACAATAACTGTTAGAAATAAACTTGAAGTATGTACTGTCCAGTACACAAAAATACCGTCTGGGGAGCACGAGACCTTTCCAAACCTGTATTTTGTCTAAACGTCAGTAGTGACAAAAACCTTTCCTCTTCACCGTCTTATTTTCCTATCTTTAGCAATATCCGACCATGACAAGTCATGAACAAACATTACGACGGGGCTCTCCATATTTTTTTTATACACAACTGGCCGCCAAGCGTCGCGAAACACAAACGGAACCTTTATTTTCCGTGGCACTACTCAGTGACACTACTGTCCAAAGATTTATATTTCAAAATCAAGTTAGCTGCCGCGGTGCTCCTATATCTGGGTATTTTTGGCCCTTCGAGCCTGCTGAAGATCTAAAATAATATAAACCTACCTCCCATTTATGATATTTATTTTGGCCAGTAGTGCCACGTAGTAGTGCCATGGGTAATACACTGAACGGAATCATCTCGCATTCACAAAAAAAACAAGAAGCAGTCCAGCGAGCTTAAATTGTTAAATACTGGCACAGCACTATAAAACGCGGCACATTTATTTAACTGAAAAAGAAATCATCGCCTCCCCTTTCCGATGTCAATAAAAAAAATATAGAGTACTCGAGCTCGGTCGCGGTAGGCGTTAAATTGAACGACGCGGCGGCAATAAAACCTAATTGAGTGTATGTCCATTAGGGAGGGAATCATCACGGACCCTTCCTATACTACTCGTGTGTAAGTTTGCAACCTATTTCGTATTTAGTAACCTTCCGTGACGAAATGAGAGCTTTTGGGCTTAGACATCTAGTAATTCGGTCGTTGTGTAGACGCACCGCAGGATGAGGACGCTCGAGATTTAGAACTGGAAAAGTGAAATGCCTTGCGATAATATTGATTGGTGGGAAGGAATGATTTCCTAAGTTTTGCGTTTCGACTCTATTTGTAGTTTGTAGTAGTTTGAAAAGTCTAATAGATCAAAATATATAGATACCTACTATCAAGTTAATCAAGAATTTTAGTTCTTGATTTTTTATGTTTACTTTTACGCTTAACCGTTAGAAATTAAATTTCTAAACGACTCTGAAAATTAGAACACATAGAAAAATCCGAAAAGTAAAGGCATACTTAAGCCATAGCTTTATTTTCTGATTTTTCGGTAGGTATTCTAATTTTCAGAAATGTTATAGTAATTTCAACTTACAACAATAAAATAATAGGATTTATAACAATAAAATAAACCTAACCTAACGTAAACCAATCTGTAGACAACGCGATCAAAAACGCTCGTCCAGCTATTATCATCCAAAATAGCTGAATACAATTTGGATCCTTCATACATTTTTTGATACGTACCTTGCGTAGCTTATCTAATCATTATGTATAGTGCTAACCTAAGAGCATTGAAATACAGAATGCCTGTATATTTTCAACCTTCATTCAAACAGCAACAGAAGGAATCTAGGTGAGGGCAAAATGAATGTTACCTATGCCTAAATAGCTCTTGAACATAAGTACGACAGTTTTTCACGTGTATCACCAATTTATATTAATATTGACATTCAATTAAGCTGCGAATGGATAGGTTATTTGAGATTACGTATGTAATATCAAAGCAATCTCTCATTACTATCGGCTGGGGAACAAGAGGACGGGATGATTGGAAGGCGTACTTGTCATAGCTCAATAAGTAAGGCGTATCGGGTTTAAATAGCTTTTGGTGTCTCGTTTCTCGCTTTATTATCATGTAGGTATACTAACTAGCTTTACCTGCGATTTCGCTCAACAGTTTTTCCCTCATAAGTGCATTTTTCTTATGTAATCACTATCACTACATAGTATAAAACAAAGTCGCTTTCTCTGTCCCTATGCCCCTATGTATGCTTATATCTTCAAAAGTACACAACGGATTTTGATGCGGTTTTTTTTAATAGATAGAGTGATTGAAGAGGAAGGTTTTTATGTATAATTTTACGCAGACGAAGTCGCGGGCAGAAGCTAGTGTCTCTATAAGTTTGATTTTACGGGACGATAATCCACGACACGCAACACAAATTATACGAATAATGTTGTCTTATCTTGTTTGTGCGCCACGTGCTTCATTCTGTCTATGTTTCTCTGTGAGTACATTTGTATCAATAACAGGGTTTAGGTTCGCTCGCTGTCAGATCCATACTGACTAATGACAGCTAAAACCTGAACTGAGTCTGAGCCCCCTAATGGTGGGACGACTTGGATGCATATCGAAAAGGGTGGCTAGATGCATGCTCTTGTCTGGGACGAGTGGCAGAAAGAAGCGAACGCCTTTGTCCAGCAGTGGCACACTAAAATATGTTAAAAAAAGTAGGTAAGAGAAGATCTATGCCAGACTACTATGTACACTGTATTGTAATATTATTCCGGTATACTTTAGAAGGTAGTTAGTTTGACTGAACATTTCTGGGGGCCTTACCGTGACGTCTTAATGCGATTCAATTCCGACTCAGTTCAGGTTTTAGCTGTCATTTTTAACAGAATTGAATCGCATTTAAGACGTCATGATAAGGCCCCTGTAAATATTTTTCAGGATTTTTGAACTGTGGTTGACAATTTTTTCTACGAGGTGACTTCTAAGTCCTTAACAGAGACCACATTTTCCGATAAAGCTGCCCAAGATTAACACGGACCACTAGTGGTAATCGCAATTAGTCAGCGCCTCAATTAATTAAAACAAAATAAGTAAGTAAGTAAGTAAGTAAATGCTTTATTGTACAAATATAAAGAAACAGATACAATTCACAAAAATAAGATTATCAATCCCTACTTATCATCATCGTCTGGTCACCCTACTCGGCCCAGACCACGTGACTTGTTTGAATGTTTACCGCGGATTTAAACTATTTTACTCAATATCCGAACAGATAATGTTATGACGTGTAACAGATTGTCACTGTCATTGATTATTTTATCATTATCATCAGTTTACAGAAAGTAGTATAAAAAAGGTTTAAGTAATTACCTAATAAGTTAACAAATTGGGATTGTCTAAAAAAAAATACCTATCCTTTTTATATTTTTTTTGTGCAGAATAGTCAATTATAAGAAACCAATTTCAATATTTTCTCATATAACTCGGTATTTTTTTCACTATTAATTATTGAAAGTATTTTGGTTGATGACGTCAGAGTTTCCATTGCCGGTGTCACACATCTGCTTATTGGATAAATTGATCATAAAACGTATGTGAACCTCCGCCATCAACGTCTTTTCTATCTGTGGTGAAGTTGGCAAACTGTCATTAGTATCAATGTCAACATGATTCAACAATAACACAGGAAGATTTACGCGATCTTCTCCTATGAATTTTATATTTTCACAATCGTTATACATACCATAACATTCTGCGCGAAGCAGTAAGGTCCATAAACACATACCAGGTATGATCGAGACAAAACAGGACCCGGAAATAAGACAGTAAACTCAGTAGGCGAAAGTAAACCGACAAACGTAATATTTTCGCTCTCCATTAAAATATTTAGCGTAAAATCTTTCATGTGAGCAAAGCACATCGCTGTGTGGTTACACTCTTGCCTAATTATCTACCGAAAGTGCTTCTAAATCTAAACTATAATACAACAATATGAAAGTAAACGGTGGAAAAAACAAGAATGACAGTAACAAGATTGCCCATTTGCTTGTCATCTGTCATAAGATGAATGAAATGTCAGATTGCGGGTCCAAATTGAACTCCGTAGCATAATACACGCGTAAATAGCATAGAATTTGTAACCTTTGCAAATAAAGTACATTTTGGACCGTCTACGCCATATCTGGGAATGTCAAATGAAGGTCATTGCTTATTTTTCATGTAATAAATTCATTATAGCAAAATAAAATAAAGTAAATACAGAAAACGATTTAAAAAGCATTTATCTCGAAATGGTTTTCGATTTACTATACATTGTAAAAAAATAGACAATCCCAATTAACGTAGGGTGACCAAAAGTTACATCAAAATATAAAATTTTGAAAAAATTTGAAAAATTAAAGTCAATATTTTCACAAAGTAGGTATTATGTGCTAGTATTTATACCAAGCGCTTAGAGTTTAAACAAGTTATTACTGTTCACGACCTAGAAGTCACCCAAAAGGAGCAAAGGAAAAACATAGAATGTACTAGCTTCACTTCCCGTGCATCGAGGGAACGGGCGAAAGTCTTAGGAATCATGTTATAGGCGGTGCGGCTAGCAAACCATCACTATTTTGATTCCCCTTTCCACCTGTACACCCACAATCATACTTAAAGTATTGTTACCTTAGACTCTGTCTCCCCCGGAAGTAAGAAATAGAGACGCAATTTATGTATGTGGGTATGTGTATGTTGTGTGAAAAACAAAAGTTACATTTAGTTGTCCGATATTGAGCGCGCGTTGGGACCGCGTTGTGAAATTAATAATTATGTTAATTTGATAGTAGCCAGTTTAATTATTAGGAACCGTACTATAAGCGACCAAATCTATAATTAATTAAGTGTTAACTATTGTTAGTTACACACCTACACCTCGTCTAATTAGGGCATTGCCGATTTGCAATATACATATAGCAATTGAATTATCTACAAGTTCATTATGACTGTATTGCACTGTATTAGATTTATTATCGTCACGGAAGTAACTCTGTCTCTCTTTCAGTTAGCTGCCTCTCCATAAAAAAACCCGACCGGACTTTAAATTTGGTAACAAGATAGTTTGAATAAATTGGTATGGCCACTAAAGATTTTTCCAAAAAATTGTACACACATACATACGAATATATATCACGTCCTTATCCCTTGATAATTTGTATATTTTAAATATACAAATTATCAAGACATTACACTAAAGGTTTATAAAACCAGCTGCAAAAGCTAGCACGCCCCCAATATCTGCTTTCCGATTGGTTAATTGATCCCTTATTGTACTTTAATTTCCTTTTAATCGTTCCGGGCCCGCAGAGCTGCGAAGTTTTACTAATTTACCTCACGAGAATGGTTATTAAATTCCTTTTCCAAATCAGGCAATTACCATCTTCAAAGGCGTTTCAAGAAAAAAAGCGTCTGTCGATGGTCCTTGTTTTTAAAAATAGCGGTTTTGGTTTGTACGTTAATTTCACGTTTCTATAACAAGCAAGTATAGTGTAATTCGGTCATCTAGACAGGGTGAGAACGCGACGAGGTGCGCTCCATCCGTAAGTCGAAGTTAAATCCATCGTTCATCTAAACTCCAGTGGACATTTGAACACCAATAACCTAACCTAAAAATATCATTTTTGATACAAACTTTTTTTGCTGACTGTACTTTTTGTTGACTGTACTTACATTCTCATCTGTCCTACATTATGTGTATCAAAATTCAAGTCAATCGGACCAACCGTTGAAGAGACCAACTGCAGAGAGGGTCCTGACCAGGCTACCAGAATTCTACTACCAGATTATTGTTTTCTCATCTTATTTTCATAAGTATGCAAAATTTCAGCTCAATCGGTTGAAGATATCTGCTTCAAAATTGAGTCGCAAGATTCCACCCAGACAAACATTACGTCCATAATATAGGTACATAACAGAAGTTACCAACAATGGTAAAGTAACAATTGATAGCTCAACAAATTACATAGCTTCAGTGGAAGTGGGCGGAGCACTGGATTTCTGGAGTGTGAGATTTCAGGTTCTGAAATGACCGCTTATCGGAAGGCGAAAAGTTTTTAGGCCTTCAAAGACGGACAATTTGGTACAAATCGCCGGAAGGTAGTAAAAAACCGATCAGTGATATACAGGTGACCGTCCGACTGATATGATAATGAGACGGTCTTAATGCTTCCAGGTTATGATTTCAAATAAAAATCCAAAGATTAATTCCAGTTGACAGTGAGCGCCGTCAAAATCAATAAAATAAATGAGTTATCGCTGTCCCCGACTAAAGTTCTTTTGAGAAAGCATCCGAATCCAATCCCAGTCCTTTCAGATTGATTAGATATAACTTTGGCCCTCTTTTGTGACCGATGAGGGTAGTCCGATATGAAAGGAACCAACTGTGATTATAATCTCTAGGATAAAATGAAAACTAAAATATATTTAATATGCCACGAGACTTTAAGTAATGGATGAGTATTTTAACGGAGAGCCGTCTGGTTTATTTAGTTGTAAAGACCTATTTTTTTTTCTTTTCTTTCAAGTTCAATCTATTTTCTGTATCTTATATTATGGTTGTCTGATAGCGGTCACTTTTAAGCAATAAGACTTATTGAAATTCCTAGATGTGGTCCGAGGCCCTTTACAGTGTAAAACACTGCACTAGGCTATTCGGTCTTCTATCAAAAAACCTACAGACGAAGATAGAAGATTATCGCTTTTGGAAGGCAGGTCTTCAAAAATAATAACGTCTCTTAAAAGTTTTATAAGCTCCAAAACTCATGAAAATTAGTACTTTTTGCGATTAGCTATCAGGTTGCTAAATACTCCGTCGGGTATACAATAATTATACGATACAATGCTTACCTGTATACCTCTTCTAAAAAACCTTCAGCATCTACGCGTATACCTGAACTAATTTGTTTAGTGAAAATGGTTTCATTTGTTTCTTTGCGTGCAATAATACTGTAGTTTAAGCCGGCTGGTCTCTTTTGTATTGTCTGAGAGGCACAGAAAGACTAACAATTTTCGACCACGATTGATCATGTATTTATTAGTTAAAATCAAAACTTCATCGCGCATTCATCGCCATATTTATGTTGAGATTATGAACGAATAAATAATGTTTATTCAGCTTCTGCGCGGCCATTTCTGCCTTGTTTACGCGGGTGCTATCGAAAATAACTCCACTTAACCGTAGACGAGATAATGGTCTATTTCCCAGGAGCGCTAGAAAACGTTATCTAATAAACCGGGGCAATTTTATGCTCGCAAGTTCTTGGATGCTCTAATTATGGCTGTTCATTAAAAAAAAAATTGCTATAAGTAGCCGAATTATGTCTTGTCTTTGTCAGACAAAAATAAATTTCAGTGTGAAGATGAAGACAAAACGAATGGTACAATAACCTCACTTTACGTTTCATGATGTTTCAGCTCGTCATCTCCAGTTGTATCTAAGTCTCACTGCTGGACTTCTCTAATAATAAAAGGGAAGGAAAACATAGTGAGAAGACCCGCATTCCCGATCCGCAATGGGCCCGTGTGGGAACTAGGTATAGCCCAAGACCTCTCATTATAAGGGGAGACATGTTTTTTTTTTTTTTATATGAATAGGAAGGCAAACGAGCAAGTGGGTCACCTGATGGTAAGTGATCACCACTGCCCATAGACACCCGCAACCCCGGAGGAATTGCAGATGCGTTGCCAACCTAGAGGACTAAGATGAAATGCCTCTTGTCTTGTCTTGTGTCCGTAATGTACCTATCAGTTACCTCAATTGTAATTATCACGAGTGATTTCACATTCCTTCGGTCATTTAAGGGGCTTAGTTTCTCCATCTTAATAGTTGTCTGACATCGACCGCTTTAAAGGTATAAGACGCCTTTTGATAGCCATGATGTCCTTACTAGGTCAGAACTGTTTATAGACTACAAATAGTCTTCAAATCCTTTCTCAAAGTTCAGTATTGATCGCTGCAGGTATTATGATCATCTATCCCAGTTCCAATATCCATGGATAAAGTGAAAGGACGTTGTTTGTATGTATTGAAGTAACGGGTCGCCTGTTCGTTGGATAGTACCCATTGTGCAGTGCGTCCCCTTACATTTCCATCGCAACAGACACCAGAAATTATATTGCGATATTGCAGGTGCAATATCTACTTTGAGAGTTCGCAGACTTCGGAATACGTTTCCGTTTGATAGCTCTTTTGGAAGTAATGCGACATTTAATTTCAGTGAAGTCGGGTTGGGAAAACACCTTATGCTATAAAAATAAAGACTGAAGAAATTAATACCTTTAGACGATTTCTTCGTCATCATCACCAGCCTACACACCTCCCAATGCACAGGCCTCCTATCAGAACGAGAGGGCTTGGGCCATAGTTCCCACGCGGGCCCAGTGCGGATTGGGAACTTCACACGCACCATTGAATTGCTTCGCAGATGTGTGCAGGTTTCCTCACGATCTCTTTCTTCACCAAACAGCTCATGGTAAATTTCAAATGTAATTTCGCACATAAATTCCAAAAAACTCAGAGGTGCGAGCCCGGGATTCGAACCCACCCTCTGCTTGAGAGGCCACAGGTCAAACCACTAGGTTACCACGGCTTGTTGTTTCTCTTCCCGCGCAGACGGTAAAAGTCCATAGGAATCTGGAATGGGTGATAATCTTAGGAATCATTACTATAGGCGATGCGGCTAGCAACCCATCACTATTTTGATTCCCCTTTCCACCTATATGCTCGCAATCATGCTAAACGTGGCCTTTAGGTCTTGTTACCGTAGACTCTGTCTACCACGCAAGGGATAAAGACGGGATTTATGTATATACAATTTTTCACTGAATTTTAACTACAAACTAATACTACTAGCCTTTAAAGCAAATTCATTAATATTATGTGAAACTTTTCGTAAAACTACGATCAGATATCATTAAACGACTTCTGGAACATTTTTGATGTTAAGAGTACCGATGATATACTTGACGTAAGTGTGAGGCAGAAATGGATGACTAATGCATTTGTTAACAAACTATTTTTTTTCTCGTTAGCTTTAAGTTAAGTTAAAGTTAAAAGTAAAGTTAAGTTTAGTTAGTTGGTAACGTTAAGCTACTGATTTATGTGGCGTTCCCATCACGTCTCCCACTCTCACAGATACACAGAACACTTCACAACTACACTGTGCTGTACTGTACAGAAACTTGTGTTCGACTAAATTCCTATTACAAAATTATAGACGTCACAGCAGCAATTGACATTGAGGGTAGGTGGAAAGTTCCGTGACATCCCAGAGGACACGCGTCTAAGTTTGACCGCGGTAAATCTCCCGCATTGGACCCAGAGGTCTTGTTCGCAGAGACGGCTATGCCCAGCGGGCTCATCCCTATTTGTTGCTGGCCTTTAGTTCTAACATTTGTCCCTCGTATTTATGGCGTGAGGTTTATTAGCTTCATAAACGATCCGATTATTTAATGGTGTTAGATGAAAGTGTTTTTGCGACCGTTTCGAGTTTATTACTGTTTTGCTGTAGAGTTAGTAAAGTCTACTTTGACTTTAATTTTTTTTTATGTGCTCAAAGCTCAGCTATGCGTGTTTTTGAGCGTAGCGTGGTGTTTCGGATTCTATCTGTCCTTTTCACCCCTTATATGCTGCGCTCCATCTCTCTTTGGCAAACCTTAAGCCTGGACTTTTCAAAATACTGCTAAGCTCAAATGGGGCTGGACATGTCTGCCGCATGTTCCCATAGAGGTTGGCCCACTAGCCACTTAGTGTTTGCCAGAAATGGCCATCGACGTAGAGGCACACCAAGAACGTGATGGTGAAGAAGACGATGGCGGGACGATTTGGACACGTATACGGGGGAATGGCGTCGGACCGAGAGTTGTGGAGGTCGAAAGAAGAGGCCTTTGGCCAGCAGTGGGGCACCGCAATAGACTAATTAAAAAAAAAACACATCATTCCGTGGTGCGTGCTATACCGCTACAACACCCATAGCGTACCTACCATAGCAGGAAGTTAGCGTTTAGAAATTAAATTTCTAACGGGTAAAACGGCAAAATTAAAACATAAAATATCAAGAAGTAAATTTCTTGATTCATTTGATAGTAACTATCGTCATATTTACAGTGATGCAGTACGTGCCGTGACTGTAAGGTCGAAAAGTAAATTCCTATTCATATCTTGCGCTACCCGCCGACCCGGGTCACCAAATAACATGAGCACAATTGAAACCTGCTAACGACATGTAGGTAACTAGGACGGTGCGGTTCACTGGGTTCCCGCGGCGAAAATGTCAAATGTATAGAAACGTACGTACGTCATAGAAAGTAATCTCTTAGAGCTCACGTGTTTTATGCAGCAAGCGTGGCTAATCTGCAAGTTGCAGCGGGGCTTTTAGCCCGTTTCCCTTCCGTAGCTGTTAACGCGCCACGGAACTAAATGTAAGGGCACTCCGCCTTAATGACGACTACCGCCATTTTGGTGAAGACGAGTCGACTGTCATAACGACGGCGCATCCTTCGCTGAGCGCGGATCCACACGCGTCGCCAAATCCACCCTTAATTGTAGGTTTTAAAACGACGGGAAGTGCATTTAATTACACATACTGTAGACTGTAGAAACTAATAAATAAAACAATTCAAATTATTAGTAAAAATTCAACACGCAGCCCTGACCAGAGCAATAACACAACAGTCTTTTGTTTTAGTTTTCTTTTAGCGCTGCGTGGAATTTACTTTATTTGTGGCCAGTGCCAAAATATAACAGTTTGATAGAAAGGTGGCTGCCTAAATAGGTGCGTCGCCTGTGTAGGCGATATATATACATACATACAAAAATCACTCATCCCTTACGGGATAGACAGAGCCTAAGATAACAGGTACCTACAGGCCATATTTAGCAAGATTGTGGGCGTATAGGTGGAAAATGGAATCAAAATAGTGATGGGTTGCTAGATCGCCTATAACATGATTCCTATTATTTTAGCCCTTTCCCTCGATGGACTTTTACCATCTGCGCGGGTAGAGAAGCAACTGGTACATTCTATGTTTTTTCTTTGCTCCCAGACCAGACCAGCATGGAAGACTGAATTTAATTAATTACTCTTATTTGTCGTTTGCTCAGGATGGCATGTTAAATTTTCTTATTTGATTGGTACAACAACTCGCACTCCCTTTTAACGAAGTTACTATATGGCAGTAAAGTGCAGTTTGTACGTTCCTATAATTAAAATGTAACCGTTTGTATTCTAAATAAATAAATAAAAATAACCCTGTCGGCTACAGGCTGGTTTGCGGCCTATTTTACCTTTTGACACGGTGTCAATGTATATACCTCCAAGCAGTCTGCCTTGTGCCACCATTGTGTGAAATACTGTCATTTACTTTTGCTTTTAAAATACTAATACATTAAGAAGGTGTTTCCATCATCCTCCATATACGTTTATACAGTCCATTACCAGTAGCTATCAAAAACAATAACAATAATTTAAACTGTCGAGAGTATTTGTACTACCTACCTCAAACACTCCTCGTGAAATAACATACAGTACCTTTTAGACCCTGGATTTGCCAATGGAAATTGGGTTGTAAGCTGCGAACACCGCCGGGTACCAGCCGTCCCACTCAAGCCTGCCTTTTAGGGTGTTGTGGTGGTACGGCTGTGATCGTCTACATAATTAAGTTATTGAGTGTATCGAATGTATTTAAAGTTACTCAGGTCGACTCGTAGAGTCGGAACACATTTTCGTATCAAGGAGGCAGCTTTGTTATTGAGTTTTCGAGGCTTTACACGGCACATTGCGATTGAGTGGTCTAATACCCATACTGTCAACCATTCAACCCGCTTACCCATAACTTTGGCACGTCGGACAAACAAGGATTAGTGTTATCGTGACTGATCTTATTCTTATAAGATCTTGAGAACATCATCTAGAAGCTATTATTTAATACGGGCCAAAAGGTAAGTGCTCGGATAGCGTAATGGACAGTAAAATATTAGCACGGGTACGCCCGAACGATTCTGGCCAACCTCACTCTGACACAGGGACTCCCTACACCGGTAACCGGTTCTGGCATCTCAGATTATTGGGGGACAGATGACCTCCTTTCGCTACGAAGCGTTTAATGTTTCCACCATCCAAGGACGGGTACTTTTTAGTGTGGCCAGACGGGCCCCCCCTTTGTTACCATGGATTTATGATTATTCAATAATATTATGAGTTATGGTTTGGCCAAACCAGGTCGGAGGTCAATCTGTAAGACATGGCGTGTATTGGGTGCCCAGGGTTGCTACCAGTCGCCACCAAATCATGTGCTCGTTTATATGGCAATACTTCCTCTAACCGGTCTGAATGCTGAAACCTCCTGTAACTTTGATGCTTCCAACTCCGCGAGCTTAACCTCCCAAGGTTAAGGAAAGACTCATAGGGTCACTGTCTTTAGAGTTAGTACAAATGTGATCTATACCTATTTAGGTATTGACATTAGGCCTCCGCCTCTGTTTCACTTTGGTCTTATTAAATCACCCAACTCTACAAAACTCTCATGTAATTGCAATAATGTAACTTTAGTTGAGATCCAATTAGATTTATAAATAAGTCAATTAATGGTTCAATCACTTCAACACAAACTCTAAGGTACTCAATTCAATTAATGCTTGGAGGAAGCTAAATTTAATAATGACAACTAGGATTAATATATCGACCATAATCTCTCACAGTTAAAACACAACCGGTTACTTAGACTGCCACAATTAAATGTAGCTCAAAAGAATCAATATTCAATTGGACGAGGCCATTTAAATGGATGAATGATTAGGAAATCATGTTTGAGTGTATTGTGGAAATCTTCAGTATTGGAGAGACATTTGGTATAAAGGCAACACCTCTACATTTAAATTAAAAGTCCAATGTATGTACCCAAATCACTAGAATAATCAGGTAGGGAGAATCTCCATTACTAAATATCTCTGAAGGTCTGGGAATATATATATATTATGAAGAAAACATAAAAGTTTTAATATCAAAATAATTTATTTTACTCAAAATAAAATTATTTGAACACACTTGAGCATCAAAAGAAACTGTTTGATTATTTAGATTGCCATTGATAGTATGCTATCTAATGACAACCGGACTTTCCATTCCTAACTGCCAATTCTAATAAAGGGAAAATGTTAAGTCCAAACGAAAAACCCTTTTGGCAATCTATGTACTATACACACATGCACATATTTTAAGACATTAATATCACAAGTTAATCATTAATTAATTACACATTAGGTCACACGTTAAATACTTAAAACACATGGATAATCTGCTCCCGTTCGAAGGGGCTAGTCCCTGTTGGTATATAAGCTCTTTACCTTAATTGGGTAAGACATTACTGTAATTATTGCATATGAGCCTTGTCATTCTTATTGGATTTATATAAAAATCACATCAGTATCAACTCTACACGGCAAATGCCCACTATGATCAGTATCATATTTAATTCTACAAACCATTTAATAGTTCTGAAAGCCGTTATCATTAAAGGGATGAGGATGAAAAGATGATTCTATTTTATTACAAAATTAAGAAGATTGTTGAAGTGAAGGCTTGTTGCTTGCCTGTATACACTATTACAAAGGCGGTACTTTACCGGGTCTCCTAGGTCCTGCTGCTCACCGTCACTCAAAACTTGACTTTACTGTTAATTTAGTTTTACTGAATTTAATTACAAATTTATAGAATAGAAGATATTGGTGTACAAAGTATTTGTATCTCTAGATTAAGCGTCTTCCCGTTAGGCGGTCGTGAACTTCACTGTCCTGTGTTCCTCGCTGCGCCCACGCAACGCAAGGCATCCCTGCCCCACTTCCAGCGGATCATCGTTATTGGTCACTGTAATTGATAGAAAGGTTCCCGCCAGTAAATCTGTATGGATATTGGTTATTGAAAAAGGAGCGTCACTGCGATTGGTCCATTCGAAATTTAGATCGTCCTCCTCAACACACCGTCCCTTTCTCACGCTCACGCGGACTAGGTCGCATCTGGAAGTAATCACTTATTTCAATTCTAAGAAAGCTTGCAAAAGAAATATTGGAGTTGTATTTGTCTTCGAATGTTCAATGACCATAAGACAGGTTCCTTTATCTCAGTTTATATTTATGGCTCACTTTACGCCCTTAGAGATGTTTATGAGTTTCGTCTGCGATAGTTTTAAGTTTCTTTTAAATTTCTTAAGGATTTCTGGGTAAATATTTTAACTGCAACCAGATGACAGCCCTTAGCTTGTGAAAATAAAATAATTGTAATACTCAATTACGAGAAATTTTGCTATGAACAGTGCTGGCCATCTCACACTCCCCCAAATAGATTTTGGAACATCTAGTACTAGCTTGCTTCCAAAATATATTTCCCTTCCCCATTCAACCAAGCTTAGCATTTACCTCAAACTCTTTTACACCACGATTCCCACGCTAAAGTTACATTTCCCACGCACGCTGCCGAATCTCTCACGCCTATCTATTGTGCATCCCGAGTGGTAATAAAGTCCTATTCTACTCCGCTCTTTTGTTCCCGACCTTTTTTACAGTCATTGTCTAGTACAGGTAACAACAGTGTCCTCTGTTCATCACTCAATCCGGACTCATTTAAAACGGTACTTCCTATCGTCACTATGGTCTGTTACTTCGTTAGACTCGCAAATCTCTATCGCTCGCGCATTTTGTTTTAATATTGAATTGATAATGGCAGCGTTTGACTCTCCCCCAAACCGCTCGACTTCACAATCCGAATGTAACCTTAGATATTAGACTTGACCCCTAGATGTTCGATCGTCAATGTTCGTTCTCTACCGCAATTTATGACTCCCTTCACTCGTTCTAACCAGTCGTACCCTAGTATCAAAGACCTAGGTAATTGAATAAATAATCCTCGCCTACGTCGACTACCTCATCGAATTCGTGAAATATAGTGTACTTATACCTCTCTGCCTCTTCTATTGCAAAACTCACACGCAGAACCTCTCTCGTCACACTCGACTATGTTACTGAACTGATTTTCTAATAAGATTCCTACACTACTTGCTACCGACTGATAATCGAAGTTGGATTCGCTCGTACTCCCCTCTCTAATGTCCGCTTCAATCCTCCTCCGCTTACTCCTAATCTGTGTCCTGACCTCCAGCCACTCCTAGTCAAGATTCTATAAACTACTCTTTCCACTCTGCTTCTCGAAGCTTCCTCGTTCCCTGTACTACACAACAATAAACTATCGAACTTCGACTGTGTAGGGAACGCTAGTTTTTAGACTCGCCCTCCCCCACTGCCTGCGACAAAGTTGAAGTTTTGTCCTCCCTTACAAAAGCGACAGCTGGCCGGTTGCTAACTCCCTCTCGTTCATTTTCCCACGGCGCGGCCCTGTTGAAATTCGCTCTATAACCCGTACGACCCTGACAATAGCCTCGACCTCTAGCTGAACCTCTCCTGTTCTGCCACCTGCCCGCTGAGATCATAGCGGCGATTGGGCGTGCTATCTGCGGCCTGTTGAAGCGCTCCTTCCGAAACCCGCCGCCAATAACACCTGTAACGACTCCTCCCTGTCTTACAACGATGTTTTGCTCGATGCTCCTAAGAAAGTTTGCTCCGCTCATTATAGTGGGCTCCTCAGTCCTAGTGAACCATAATCTTTGCACATCTAATGAATAGTGTCGCATTATTGAATTTACCAGATCCCTCTCATTAAAAGAAATCGTCAACGACTGCATCGACTCGACCTGCTCTGCGAAATGCTCAGACATAGACACTCCCGAGTCACCTGAATACACTGCGTTAATAAGTCTATACCTGACAGATTCCTGAATCTGCTCGGTCCAATAATTACGCCTGAAATCCGTTTCAAAGTCGGCAAATGTAGTCCATCCTTTCGAATACAGTTCCATAACCTTACGCGCATGTCCCGTAATACATCCTAAGGCTATATCTACCTCGCGATCCTGTCCATTTACCGCCCTAATATACTTTTTTAGACGCTTTAAAAATGCAATCGGGTTATTTAACGGTTTCCCATCAAAACTCGGTTTGCTAACCGAAGGTTGCAGTACGTACAAATTCCGTGTCTCCGAAGACATCGTGTTAGTGCTAGTAGATTCGCGACCTACTGAATCCGGCCTCACGTTCTCAATGCCGCTCCTATTCTCACTTTGCGAAGGACCTGCCTCACCTACGTTTCGTCCGTTGTTATTGTTACCGTTCGAACTCAATTGTTGTAATTTTTTATCAAATTCGTTCATTTTTTGCAAAATCAACTCTAAAGTCGCGTTCCCTACGGGTCCCGTCTCTCCCGCGTTATTACCGTTTACGACCGACCCAGTCTGTCTTGTGGTACGCTTTTCTCTACCTGTCAACATCCTTTAAGATTACCCGGTACGTCACGCTACAACAGCCTATTTAAACTTAGTTCAATGTTAGGGTTTTATGATACTAATGCAATGTTCCGTTTGTTTGTTATTCAACACAAAAATAAAACACGAATCTATTGACCAATCGCTTTGAGACTCTGTAGGAATATTTTATGGGGTTCAGAATGAGCACAGTAAAATAGACAAAAAATGGTTCAAAATGCACAGTAAAATACACACAAATGGTTTAAAATCAAACAGTAAAATAAGCAAGGAGTAATAGTTGAGCACCCGCTCCAACACACCTTTCTCCTGGAATCCCTGTAAAGTTCACATTTATAACCAAGATGTTCTCCGCTCCCCCTCAATCTAGGATAAATGTGTTAGACAATAAAAGATACATAATTTTATACTCGTGTGTGTCCCCTCCTTCTGTATTTTCCTGAAATTTTCCCTATACACTCAACCATGGTTCCTACGTTGTGTTTTTTTTTTTTTTTTTTTTTTATATTTTTTTTTTTATTTTTTTATAAATCCAATCGTATCGTTATTTCGAGTACGTATTTGGATCCTGGGCACTCGGCATCAAATTCTGTGGTGGTACGGCTGTGATCGTCTACATAATTAAGTTATTGAGTGTATCGAATGTATTTAAAGTTACTCAGGTCGACTCGTAGAGTCGGAACACATTTTCGTATCAAGGAGGCAGCTTTGTTATTGAGTTTTCGAGGCTTTACACGGCACATTGCGATTGAGTGGTCTAATACCCATACTGTCAACCATTCAACCCGCTTACCCATAACTTTGGCACGTCGGACAAACAAGGATTAGTGTTATCGTGACTGATCTTATTCTTATAAGATCTTGAGAACATCATCTAGAAGCTATTATTTAATACGGGCCAAAAGGTAAGTGCTCGGATAGCGTAATGGACAGTAAAATATTAGCACGGGTACGCCCGAACGATTCTGGCCAACCTCACTCTGACACAGGGACTCCCTACACCGGTAACCGGTTCTGGCATCTCAGATTATTGGGGGACAGATGACCTCCTTTCGCTACGAAGCGTTTAATGTTTCCACCATCCAAGGACGGGTACTTTTTAGTGTGGCCAGACGGGCCCCCCCTTTGTTACCATGGATTTATGATTATTCAATAATATTATGAGTTATGGTTTGGCCAAACCAGGTCGGAGGTCAATCTGTAAGACATGGCGTGTATTGGGTGCCCAGGGTTGCTACCAGTCGCCACCAAATCATGTGCTCGTTTATATGGCAATACTTCCTCTAACCGGTCTGAATGCTGAAACCTCCTGTAACTTTGATGCTTCCAACTCCGCGAGCTTAACCTCCCAAGGTTAAGGAAAGACTCATAGGGTCACTGTCTTTAGAGTTAGTACAAATGTGATCTATACCTATTTAGGTATTGACATTAGGCCTCCGCCTCTGTTTCACTTTGGTCTTATTAAATCACCCAACTCTACAAAACTCTCATGTAATTGCAATAATGTAACTTTAGTTGAGATCCAATTAGATTTATAAATAAGTCAATTAATGGTTCAATCACTTCAACACAAACTCTAAGGTACTCAATTCAATTAATGCTTGGAGGAAGCTAAATTTAATAATGACAACTAGGATTAATATATCGACCATAATCTCTCACAGTTAAAACACAACCGGTTACTTAGACTGCCACAATTAAATGTAGCTCAAAAGAATCAATATTCAATTGGACGAGGCCATTTAAATGGATGAATGATTAGGAAATCATGTTTGAGTGTATTGTGGAAATCTTCAGTATTGGAGAGACATTTGGTATAAAGGCAACACCTCTACATTTAAATTAAAAGTCCAATGTATGTACCCAAATCACTAGAATAATCAGGTAGGGAGAATCTCCATTACTAAATATCTCTGAAGGTCTGGGAATATATATATATTATGAAGAAAACATAAAAGTTTTAATATCAAAATAATTTATTTTACTCAAAATAAAATTATTTGAACACACTTGAGCATCAAAAGAAACTGTTTGATTATTTAGATTGCCATTGATAGTATGCTATCTAATGACAACCGGACTTTCCATTCCTAACTGCCAATTCTAATAAAGGGAAAATGTTAAGTCCAAACGAAAAACCCTTTTGGCAATCTATGTACTATACACACATGCACATATTTTAAGACATTAATATCACAAGTTAATCATTAATTAATTACACATTAGGTCACACGTTAAATACTTAAAACACATGGATAATCTGCTCCCGTTCGAAGGGGCTAGTCCCTGTTGGTATATAAGCTCTTTACCTTAATTGGGTAAGACATTACTGTAATTATTGCATATGAGCCTTGTCATTCTTATTGGATTTATATAAAAATCACATCAGTATCAACTCTACACGGCAAATGCCCACTATGATCAGTATCATATTTAATTCTACAAACCATTTAATAGTTCTGAAAGCCGTTATCATTAAAGGGATGAGGATGAAAAGATGATTCTATTTTATTACAAAATTAAGAAGATTGTTGAAGTGAAGGCTTGTTGCTTGCCTGTATACACTATTACAAAGGCGGTACTTTACCGGGTCTCCTAGGTCCTGCTGCTCACCGTCACTCAAAACTTGACTTTACTGTTAATTTAGTTTTACTGAATTTAATTACAAATTTATAGAATAGAAGATATTGGTGTACAAAGTATTTGTATCTCTAGATTAAGCGTCTTCCCGTTAGGCGGTCGTGAACTTCACTGTCCTGTGTTCCTCGCTGCGCCCACGCAACGCAAGGCATCCCTGCCCCACTTCCAGCGGATCATCGTTATTGGTCACTGTAATTGATAGAAAGGTTCCCGCCAGTAAATCTGTATGGATATTGGTTATTGAAAAAGGAGCGTCACTGCGATTGGTCCATTCGAAATTTAGATCGTCCTCCTCAACACACCGTCCCTTTCTCACGCTCACGCGGACTAGGTCGCATCTGGAAGTAATCACTTATTTCAATTCTAAGAAAGCTTGCAAAAGAAATATTGGAGTTGTATTTGTCTTCGAATGTTCAATGACCATAAGACAGGTTCCTTTATCTCAGTTTATATTTATGGCTCACTTTACGCCCTTAGAGATGTTTATGAGTTTCGTCTGCGATAGTTTTAAGTTTCTTTTAAATTTCTTAAGGATTTCTGGGTAAATATTTTAACTGCAACCAGATGACAGCCCTTAGCTTGTGAAAATAAAATAATTGTAATACTCAATTACGAGAAATTTTGCTATGAACAGTGCTGGCCATCTCAGTGTGATTCTCTATACGAACTTCGTCTGCGAAGTCATGGCTGTACGCGGTAGTCAATTTTATCTTTACCCTTTCACTCGTAAGCATTTTTAACAGAACGCGATTAAATATGCTAAGATAAAGCAAAAAACAAAATATTCAACTAGCAGCAAATTAAAATAGAATTTAAAACTAGTTTAGTTTTTCTCTCGCACTGTTCGTTGGAAAGTTTTACGAGAGAAGGCTACTCTAAAGGTTTAATTAACTTTGTCACTTGAAACAAAATGGACCATCATTAGCATTTCAGAATTTAGATGGCCAGACATTTGGCGCAGATTAAAAATTAAACGAATCATAATTTTTACGAATCCTTTTTTGTCACGTAATTTTCAATAGTCATAATATCTGTTAGTAATTTTTTTCATAACATTTGAATTCGTGCATTTCTATAGAATTTTAATAAAGTCATCAGAATTTAGTACTGGAATGTTTCTAATAGTTCCGGCTTATGGATGTGGGTTGACAATTAAATTAAATGTGAATTAAAAAACAAAACTAAAACTAATCTTAAAATAAAATAATAAAAAAAAGGAGGGGGGCCCCTGTGGCATAGTACCACAGACGCTGGCAGCATTCCCCCTTTGGACAGCGATAGAATTACGCTGTCCAAGGAAGCTGCCAGCTCTGCGGTCCCCCGTAGCGTCTACTAGCCTCTTCGAAATATCTTTGAGCCCACGGACCAAGGGTCTCAAAACCGAAAGGGACAAAGTTATATTCGGCGCTGAGACCTCTATATTTATTTATTTTGCCTAATTATTAGGTCCACCAACACAGAAAATTAATAAAAGCTGGTAATAAAAGCCATCAAACACCAATTAACATGCAGTATATTCTCTAAAGACTCCATACTTGGGAACATGTGCGTACAAAATGGTTTTACCATGAGCCCTGTTTATCTTTTCGCCTGACGGTAACAACTCTTTGACATGGTAATTACGGACGAATTTCGCAGAATTTATGTACAACCTTAGGCAGAATAAAAGATTATACTTCCACTCTGGTCTGGAGCTTCGACGCTGGTCTGGGAGCAAAGCAAAACATAGAATGTACCAGTCGCTTCTCTTCCCGCGCAGATTATAAAAACCCATCGAGGGAATGGGCATAGGAATCATGACTTTTACCTATAGGCGATGCGGCTAGCAACCCATCACTATTTATTCCTCTTTCCACCTATACGCCCATAATCATGCTAAGCGTGGCCTTTAGTTCTTGTTAGATCTTGAGCTCTGTCTAACCCGTAAGGGTTAGTGATTTGTGTGAGTGAGAGTGACAATGCGAAAAATAGAGGTGCGAGCCTGGGATTCGAACCCACGATCCTCTGCTTGAGAGGCCACACGTCAAATCACTAGCCTACCACGGCTTTCTGGTGGTGATTACTAACAAACAGTTTAAAGTAAGGTCGTGAAGGCTTTAAACACCATATCCCGTGTGTTACGAAAATCAACGAATGTTCAGTTACTTACGTTGCTACTCGCGATCACACACCAACACGTCCTCGCATTGGTTTTGGTTCATGGTCATTTCGTAAATCACAGGATATGCCAATTGAGACTCCAACTGGCCTTATAATCCAAAATTCACCCAAATCACCCGACTACTTAGGAACCTTTGAACGGCAAAATAAATTTCGCAATTCGTACCTACACCTACTTAAGGGAAATAAATCGTCTGAATAACAGGACAAAAGCGGCCCCAATGTGACGGTAGTTATGCGCTCCGCTTAAAAAACGTTCTTTGTTTTGGCTGTCATCCAACTGCTTGTTAAAGGAAACTAGGGACTTTCGAGGAACCACCATTGTTTCTTGTTACTAACACAAAGGCACTTTGTCTCGAACTCGATGACTGCGAATGTGTTCAATCGGAATAATTTCATTGCAAGAACAATTTTGAATTTCCCAATGAGATTGGCTTGGGGAATAAGATAGTTCATTGGGTTTTTTAGGAAAAAAGATGCATTTAAGTTCTGAAACGCTCAATTTTAAAAGTGATTATGAGTTGTTATTAGTGTAAGTCGAAATATGACTTTCGCTTATCAATGAGCGTAAATTACTTCCATGCTGGTCTGGGAGCAAAGAAAAAACTTAGAATGTACCAGTTGCTTCTCTTCTCGGGCAGATGGTAAAAGCCCATCGAGGCAATGAGTGTAAATCATAGGAATCATCTTATAGGCAATGCGGCTAGCAACTCATTACTTTTCTGATTCCATTTTCCATCTATACCTAGCCCCATAATCTTGCTAAACGTGGCCTGTAGGTTTTGTCATCTTAGGCTCTGTCTACCACGAAACGAATAAAGACGTGATTTGTGTGTATTGTAAATTGTGACGTAAAAAAAGAGTTGGAAATTATTTCATTTTGGCTAGGTACTCGTATTGTCTCAAACAGGTTTCAAACAGACCGGAAAAATGTACAATCTGTAAGTGTTTTGTTACTGTTTGAACTTTAAAACGTAGAATTAAGACACGCTTGACCAGTTTCTGAAATTCGCTACCGATTTAATTATTTAATTGAGACATTCAATGCCAACTCCCTGTTTTGGTAGGAATATCATCCGAGCTTGTAGCAGCGGAGCTGAAATGAGAACAATTTGCTAGGAACTCTATTGTGCCCGTATACACTGTAATATAATTATGTGGGAGGGAAACGGACCATTTATTCATTTAAATGAGACAACAGCCAGCACAGTCGAATCCTTTCTTGATTGAATCTCGCTTTACAAGCAGGGTACGGGCGTCTCACTTGGCGAATTTGAATTTTATTCGAATCATGGAATACAATTTCATTGAAATCGGAACGGTTAGGAAGAAACGTGGGGGACGTAAACGCAAACAGGCCCTGGTAAGCCAACAAAATCATGTATTCGATTTGTGTAAGGGATTACTTCTTATTTTACCGCAAACAGTTTACTTGCCGATATATTTGTGGCTATTTTTATCTTTTACAAATCCTTTACATTGCAAATGGGGCCCGCAATATTCAATAAGTATTCAATAACTTTCCGATGGTAATTTGAAATACGAGGAAAATACAGCATTATTATGTATAGGGTAGGATTATCAGCCGAAGATTGTCGTCGTAAATGTTTATGCAAACGTTTCTCCGGTACAGGTAAATCGGACCGAGAAATAAATGAAGCTCTACAAAAAAAAACTGGTTTCAATTGCAAAGTTACTCTTTATTGCGACCTATTCTAATAAAGCAAACTCACCTGAACAATATTAAATACAACATACTACCTACATTGAAATATGACAAAATAATATTTGCCGAAAAAGAGACAAACGCTTTGAAGCTATATTCTCAATAATTTATTAATTGATTTTTTACAAAAAAATACCATTTAACAAAGGTCTATTGATATACTTTCTTCAATAGGACTTCTTTTGACAACTTTTTTCTTGCGTCTTAGTTACGAAAATATCGTTAAGGTAGTAGGTACCTACTAAATCAAATAAAACATAAACTCCAAAAAAAGTTAGGATTAGATAAAATCCATAGGCTCAAAATCTTCTGCAAACACTTTTTTTACGTGGGCTAAAATCTTATAACATTGTTTTTAGCTTCCATGGGGGTACGTATGTCTATTTACCCCAGCGAATTACAGCTAAGGGAGCTTGTAACAGGTGTTTGTAACTACATGTGGGGACCAAAAACTAATACAGTAAAAAAAACAATGAAGTTGCTGATAATGCTGTGCGGGTGGTAGGGCCTTGTGCAAGGTCCGTCCGGATCGCTACCACCATCTTACTCGCTAATCCTGCCGCTAAGTAGCAGTGCTTGCACTGCTGTGTTCCGGTGTGGAGAGTAAGACAGCCGGGGAAATTACGGGCACAAGAGGCATTGCATCTTAGTCCTCTAGGTTGGCAACGCATCTGCAATCCCTCCGGGGTTGCGGGTGTCTATGGGCAGTGGTGATCACTTACCATCAGGTGACCCACTTGCTCGTTTGCCTTCCTATTCATATAAAAAAAAAAAAAAAAAGTGCTAATGCAGTGTGTTGTAATGATTGAATTGTAACATAAATAAAATATATAAAAAAAGCGAAGGGTCAGGGGTCGCGAAATATTTTTTCATACGAGTCTTATCATGAAAACGTTTGAAAAACAGTGGCCTAAAAAAAAACTAAAAAAGTTATTTCCCATTTTGTCTATGGCATGGCATACCTATTAAAGTTTCCCAATGAGCATCATCTAATTTATTTGTGCTGTTTTCTCTCAAATTCTGCCAACAGGCGGTATGGTAATGGCTCTGAAGACGCTCGTTGCCGAGGTGCCAGCCACTTCGGGCCCGCCCTCCTCTGCTTTTGTCATTATAGGGCTGTAAATCTTGCTGGCTTCTCTTTTTCGATTCCCTCTCTAAGCTATTTAAATTAAACAGAGCGGCAAAAACAGTTGGATTGAAACATCAGCGATTGTTCTCGGGAATGCATTGGTTCATACTGCCTCTTTTTTATAATTGCCTAGTGAAATCGCGGGTGTGGTGTTACCATAGACAAAATTAATTCAGCCATGGCAAGTTTGACTGCTTCATCAAAATTTCAGATGATCTTTCAGGTTATTTGTCCAAAAAAATATTTTTAATGTTAATCTTGTAACGGCGCGGAGAATTGGGATTGTCTATTTTTTTACAATGTATAGTAAATCGAAAACCATTTCGAGATAAATGCTTTTTAAATCGTTTTCTGTATTTACTTTATTTTATTTTGCTATAATGAATTTATTACATGAAAAATAAGCAATGACCTTCATTTGACATTCCCAGATATGGCGTAGACGGTCCAAAATGTACTTTATTTGCAAAGGTTACAAATTCTATGCTATTTACGCGTGTATTATGCTACGGAGTTCAATTTGGACCCGCAATCTGACATTTCATTCATCTTATGACAGATGACAAGCAAATGGGCAATCTTGTTACTGTCATTCTTGTTTTTTCCACCGTTTACTTTCATATTGTTGTATTATAGTTTAGATTTAGAAGCACTTTCGGTAGATAATTAGGCAAGAGTGTAACCACACAGCGATGTGCTTTGCTCACATGAAAGATTTTACGCTAAATATTTTAATGGAGAGCGAAAATATTACGTTTGTCGGTTTACTTTCGCCTACTGAGTTTACTGTCTTATTTCCGGGTCCTGTTTTGTCTCGATCATACCTGGTATGTGTTTATGGACCTTACTGCTTCGCGCAGAATGTTATGGTATGTATAACGATTGTGAAAATATAAAATTCATAGGAGAAGATCGCGTAAATCTTCCTGTGTTATTGTTGAATCATGTTGACATTGATACTAATGACAGTTTGCCAACTTCACCACAGATAGAAAAGACGTTGATGGCGGAGGTTCACATACGTTTTATGATCAATTTATCCAATAAGCAGATGTGTGACACCGGCAATGGAAACTCTGACGTCATCAACCAAAATACTTTCAATAATTAATAGTGAAAAAAATACCGAGTTATATGAGAAAATATTGAAATTGGTTTCTTATAATTGACTATTCTGCACAAAAAAAATATAAAAAGGATAGGTATTTTTTTTTAGACAATCCCAATTGAGAAACGGAAATCGATTTAACTATATATTTGGTTACTTTTAAAGGTTCAAAATATGGCAATTCTTAAAGAAATAAAACCAAGAATACACTTGGTTCTCTAGTTTATCTATGGAACTATCGTTTAAAGTGCACTCTAGTCAAAGACTATTCAAGTCAAGCGTTCGAAATCATGTGTCAACGCTACAACCCGAGGTTAAATTTAATACAGCGTCTATTTCTCGTTGAAATATTTTTCCGTTAATGCGCCTTGCAAGTTTGGGGGCTGCTCGATTCCGTCGTGGCAGACCCGAGTAGCGATAATTCTGCCAAAATGGCCGCCATGTCGACAGCAGCGCCTCTGCGCGAGCTCTACTGAAATAATAACCACATTATGATTTCAGACAGCCCACCGCTTAAAGTGGTTTGAGGAGACGCTAAGTAAAAGGACTGGTTTGTGACACAGTAAAAAATTACCCCTAGTCTACTCGAACGTTGCTCTAGTCTGAGTCTGAATTAAGACCCAACCTCCATAGATGATAATTCTTTATTTATTACAAGAAAGGGATGACTTGTCTTTATCAAAAGCTTTTTAACAGCCCCTCAGCAGGTCTGCATTAAATATTTATGTTCTTACCCTTTCACGGCCTTTAATTATTTCATTGTTTGGGATGTCACGGATTTTTAACGAAAAAAGAATCTTTTGTTTATGAATCCGAAACAACGCGATATTACAATTTTGAATCCAGTTTTAATCAATTTGAGGTAATATTGGTGGTTTTACAAAACTAAGCAAAATAAAAACCAATCTAATCCCTAGGGCAAACCTTGGTAAATCCGTGATATGGAGTAATTCGGTGATAGTTGTTTATGGTCATAATAGCGGAGTCACCCGATATCTTTAGGGCTCAGAATAATTTCCAGTAGGTGGCTGCACAGTGCCGCCACCTACTGGAAATTATTCTGAGCCCTAAAGATATCGGGTGACTCCGCTATAATGACCATAAACAACTATCACCGAATTACTCCATATCACGGATTTACCAAGGTTTGCCCTACTAATATTATAAATGCGAAAGTAATTCTGTCTGTCTGTCTATTTACCTTTTCACGGACGGATTTGGTTGAAATTTGGTATACCTAAAGATAGTTTTAGTCTCGGGGAAAGACATAGGATAGTTTTTATCCCAGAAAATCGAATATCCCGCGGGATAGCGATAAGAGAATTCTGCACAGACGGAGTCACGGGCAACCGGTAGTAATAGACAAATACCAAACTAAGCGAAGCTTGCACTATTGGGTGGGTACATAATAAATATCCAAAGGCACAAACATTTTGTATTTTTCACACTAAGGTAACATCTATTCTTAAGATAGGATCTTTCATGCTCGTGTGGGAGTAAAGAAAAAACATAGAATTTACCAGTTGCTTATCTTTCCGCGCAGATGGTAAAAGCCCATCGAGGGAATGGGTGAAAATCTTAGGAATCATGTTATAGGCGATGCGGCTAGCAACCCATCACTATTTTGATTCTCCTTTCCACCTATACGCCCACAATCATGCTTAATGTGGCCATTAGTTCTTGTTAGGCCCTGTATGGGATAAAGACGTGATTTATGTGTATGTAGGTTACATCTGCCCGTTATCATGCTTCATAATTAAGTTTTCTAAACCTCCGGGTTATCCGGCCCTCAATACTGTCTCAAATGAAGTAGCTGTAATGATATTTCCAAGGTTCACGTTACTCAAAAAAGCGAAAAACAATTGCCTGACTACTCCGCAAACATACGGGCAAGCTACCCAGCACAGCTACTGGGGCATTGCTATTTTGTATGGCAGCAGAGTAGCAAGGTAACACCTGATCCGATCAATAATTTCAAACAATCTCAACTAACAACAAAGATACTACGCTTCAACCTTCAGAATGAACGAGAAAAGATCGTTCGGCGATGAAAAGATCTGTTACATTCGGGACTTGCCGGGTCGTACACTTCGCACGCACGAAACTTTCACCCTAAAGGGGGATAAGAGCCAAGCGGGCATGAAGTCTACGTACGCGTACCTACTGCAACGATGTTGTCGGACGTCTAACAAAGAAATTAATTCTACCCGTCTCGGCTTTCAGAAGTAATTATTTGAAAACAGATTGCGCCTGTCACTCGGAAAGCCGCGCGTACTCACTGGGCTACCTAGTTAAGGTTTGATGAGACAATTGGGGTGTTTATAGTGACGATATGCGTGTATCACTGCGGGGTTTACTTAAACTTATTTTTGTTATATTGTATCTAGGCGTACCTTCACTACATAGTATAAAATAAAGTCGCTTTCTCTGTCCCTATGTCCCTAAGTATGCTTAAATCTTTAAAACTACGCAATGGATTTTGATGCGGTTTTTTTTAATAGATAGAGTGATTCAAGAGGAAGGTTTACATGTATAATACATGCATAATATACCGTGCGAAGCCGGGGCGGGTCGCTAGTTGGATATAAAAGTTATAATTAGAAGAACAAGACCTAAATGCCACATTAAGCATGATTATGGGTGTATTGGAAAGGGAAATCAAAATAGTGATGGGTTGCTAGCCGCATCGCCTATAACATGATTCCTAAGATTTTCGCCCATTCCCTGGATGGGCTTTTACCATCGGGAAGAGAAGCAACTGGTACATTCTATGTTTTTCCTTTACTCCCAGACCAGCATGTTACCTTAGGCTCTATCTGCCCCATAAGGGATAAAGACGTGATTTATGTATGTATGTGTAATTAGAGGAATTTAAATGAATTACTAACCAAGGACCACTACAAGATTATAAGGTTAATTTACCGAGTTATTTAATACTTAAACAAAGTTTTTACAGTACACATCGATAATTTTTACATATTTTGTAGTTTTAACATGAAATTACTATACAATAAAATTATGCTGCAACTCAACTTAATTCGACTTACGCTAAACAAAAGCCGATCATTACTGAAAATTTCACACAATTCACAGAACTGATTCCAATTGACACTTCCGATTTTATCGTCAAACAACTATTTAAAATCAGATTGGGCGACTGCAAATACAGTAATTATTGCGTCGCATTCATTGCAGGGATCGTTTTGTTCAGAATTCTAGGCAGTGGATTAAATGACCGCTTTATTGTGGTATAAATGCATCACTATTAAATTCCGGCATCTGCAAAGTCATTGCAATATTTCCTATTACCTACATAACATTGTATTCTCTTTGTATTTTCATTACTTCTTAATTTTGTTTACCATAACCCGCTTTTGCTCTCACTCACACTTTGAGACGTATACAGACACGTGTTTACCACAAATAAAGCTCACCTGCCATCGTGAATTGTAAGACTATACAAAATCGATGTAATAAAATATATGAAGGCGTAGGAGCAGAGTCTGTACGAGCACCGCCTCGCGTTGCAAAATCTTAGCAAAGTTGGGAACTCTTTCACTAGAGAGTACACAGACGAATAAATTTCACCGTCTTTATTAAAACAAAATTAATTAGGTAATAAAGGATACTTGCTCCCTTTGTTTGTCGCCGAACCGTTTTGGCACAGAACTTATGTAACTGAAGTTCATCGATGATGAATGATGTGGTAACGCTGGGAGTTGCCGAGCATTCGAATAACGATTCACACGATTGTTTGATTTCTTTGAATCGACCAATTACGTAATAACGCATAAATTTAATATTATGTCCATTCCAGGAATCAGAATCAGAATCAGAATCATTTATTTGTGAAACATAGGTATAAAGAATACAGGTGGAAACAAAGAATAATAATAATAGTAGGTATCACTATGTTTTGCCAGTCCAGCATACAAATATCAATGTCACGTAAAAATAAAAAATAATTAAAAAATTAAATAAGTCAGGCAGTGGCATATATTTAAATATCTATATGAAATTGGTTTCTTCTCACGATGGAGGACTGTAGTTCGAGAACTTATTGAAACACACTTACTTACACACCGTTGATTGATTACGAATGTATTTTCGACCAAAAAATCGGAAAACTAAGTTGTGAGCCCGGATTCGAATCTACGTCCACAGCTACTGCAACAATGAAGTACATAATTCTCTCCTAGCCTACGGTTGAATTTTATTTTAGCGGTTTTATCCCTGGTATACTTAGGTAAAGATCCGTGGGTAATTTAAAGCTATCTTTTGCACGGGCACGTCTTAAGTCCATAAACGAAGTGTTTCGTTATAAATAGAATAAGATAAAAATAGAAATATCAAACAATTTAAGAAATGTGCAAATAACGCATAACTTATTTTACTTTTCATGTTTTTCTGTTTGACGTATTGCATTTCACAAAAGCTTTTACTTAAAAACAACATGCAAATCTTCAGTACAATATCCCGATCTGACTTACAAAGGTATGTATAACAACAGGAAAAATGCACTTCGCAATACAGGCCACTCCGGTGTAAGCACTTAATCCAATAATGCTGCTTTACTTTGTAGGCACACCGGCGGTGTTCATTTTGATACCTCCCAGTTCGTTTCATTACGTCCAGCACGAAATTGGCAATGTTTTTTTGCCACAACACGCTTTTAAGACTCTATCTGCTGCCTGTTATCATTTGGAACATTGCCAGTACAGCGGCAGTTACGTAACTTATCTTTTTATTTTCTTAATTAGAGGAAATGGAATTGTCATGACCTTGGCTGGCGACCAGCAGTGCTTATTAACGCCTTGTGACATTCTCGGTTCTGCTAATTTGGATATTGTTAACGTTTTAAGCATAATTTCCATCAAAAGGCTCGGATTACTGCAATGTAATGTCAAATTTCCACCAAACAACTTGGATTCCGAAACTCTATTGTAACTACTTAAGTTTCCACACAAAAATACGTCTCAAACGCTCTCGTTAACGTCTCATTTACTATGGAAAAATTGGCCGCTTGCGAATCGAACCGGCAAGAAACTCTGTTCTCATAGCATCTGACATTTCAACACAAACGCGCGAGTCGTATTTGCATACATATAAACCGTGACACCTCTATCCCATAAGGGTAGGCAGAGACTACTTTCGGTGACGTGGCGTCCATGGAAATCGATTCTCACCACCTTTCCTATTTTAAGGCAGCTGGGCACTTTTATTGCGCAGAATTAGAGGACAAGGCTAGTTAAATGCCCTTCGGCTTGCCTTCTGATATACTTACTTTGTTCCTCTTGCTACATACCTGACATACCCCTTTCGCTTCATCCACATTCATCAATTTCTTCATACATGCTCGCCGGTTTCGGGTACCCCTGACCTGACCATTTTTCAAAACGTTTTCTATTCGGTCCTGGAACGTCTGTCTAGCCCAAAAATAAATACACTAAGCATACAGTTTACTTTCCGCTACGATCGCAAGTCGCGAGTCGCAGAAGGTTAGGCTAGATGTGCACGGTTTCGTAATATAGACTTAAAAAACTGTGTGCATGACTTAAATACTCGTATCATTTAAAGATTGTAGAATCTGTTCCGATTCGACGCCTGCCGTTTGGTGAAAATGATCATTTATTCGGCCAATACTTTTGTTTAACGAATTCACTTGGTTCATCCCAGTATCCGCCTACGGTAGCTAAGCTGTGGTTTGGAACGCCAATCCACATTGAGATTTTAATACTGAACTGTCCAATTGTTTTCATACGTTTCCAATGAATATTGCTAATACTCGTACACTTTTTATTATGATTATGTCACTCGTTGTGACAGGTTAGTACAATAGGTAAGCGGTGACCAAAAAAATGATCAAAGTTGCTAATTTTTTTTTTTATTGCATTGATACCGTCTTTATATTGTAACTTTATGAGTTGTACCTAAGTTTTCAGTATTATTGAAGAAATGTCAATCACTATCACTACATAGTATAAAATAAAGTCGCTTTCTCTGTCCCTATGTCCGTATGTCCCTAAATGTCCCTAGGTATGCGTATAATATCTTCAAAACTACACAACGGATTTTGATGAGGTTTTTTTAATAGATAGAGTGATTCAAGAGGAACTTTTTTATGTATAATTCTACGCAGACGAAGTCGCGGGCAGAAGCTAGTTACAAATAATTTCTAAAAGAAGTGTATAAATTCCGTTACTGCCACGTCATAATCACAAAGGTCTTTAAATCTTTTAATACTTTGGAATTGGAAATAAGCAAAAAAAAAGTTTATAACCTAAATTTGTACGACGAAAATAGAACCTACTTTCATTCATACGTACTAGTTTGTTCACTGACTAAACTATTCCAATAAGAAGCTTTCAATATAACTCTTCCATTTATGCAGGCGCCTCTCAAAAGCTCAAAAATACCTTTGATTTCAATATTATAAATCCCGTTAAGTATTTAATAGGGTGGATATTTTACATAAATGCGCTCGACCCGCTTACTAACGAGCCATGAATATTCTTGAATATTCAACGGGACATGAATCACAATACTTTTATATTTTAACCCCCGCTTTGTTCCCCTTTGCCCGGGCCCGCGACTGTAGGCTCTGGCACCAGGATTACCTAAAACCTAGCAGAAAAGGTTTCCTGTAGTTAATTATGGGGCGAACAACAATATTACCATAGCCAAAGTATTTTGTGTGGGACTGGCGGTGGAAGATTACGATACGCCTCATCCTCGGCGTGCATGCTGCGCTCTCGCGCTCGCGCCTCCAAAATAAACTTGAGTAAATTAAATGAACTGCGTTAAACTAATCTACTTACAACGTTGTCGTTCAAATTAAGTAGGAACTAAAAACAGAAGATTATATTTACATGGCACAGTTATCCTACTAATTTATAAATGAGAAAGTTTGTGTGTTTGTCAGTCCTTCACGCTAAAACGACTGTGCGATTCGAATGATATTTGGTATATAAATAGCTGGTTCTATGGAATAACACATAGGATACATTTTATCCCGATTTTTTGAAACTGGAAAATCCCGTAATCTTGTACCTTACTTACCACTATGGCCACAGACTTCAAATTTGGCTGACTTATTGCTTGAGTATCATAAAATTCATAATGGTGCACTAAATAGGTATTTTTCAAATTTCCCATGATATTTATATCCTTTTAAAGAAAGGATAAAAAAAAGACTTAATATTTAGTAGACAAATATTATTTGAGGGTGACGTAGATGTTCTAAGATCGGAAATAAAGAGTTAGATACTCGAAAACATGAATGGATGAAGGGGGCATGTCACTCTGACGTTACCTGTTTAGACGAAGTCGCGGGAAAAAGCTAGTTCTACCATTATTACTCAGTAGAAACACTTATTAATAAAATAAAGAAAGAAACTATTAAAAAAGTTTTTCAGAACGCTAGAGCCTGTCAATCCCACGACCAACTAACTCCAAAAAAGAGTTACTACATTGTTAAGTTAAAAAAGTTCACGCCGAAAACCTGTCAGTCAAGCAACCAATTTACAACATATGCCGAAACACAGACAAAGTTTAGATTGGAGACGTCAGAACGAAGCACTTTATTCGCGCTCGGGAGACCCCACTTTGTGCTGATTTGTGGGACAGCATAAAGCACCGACGATATTTTTTCATCAACGTTATTTATTCCCACAAGTTACTTTTACATTCTTAGGAGAGCAAAATGTGAAAAACATCCTGCATGCCTTTGAAAAAACACTTCCATATGTTAGACTCATTTCTGGAAATCTCACCACGTATACGTCGCATTTCAGTTACAAATGACCGACTTAGGCTGACATGGGATCCCTGCTAATAATACGGCGGCGAAATGTGCTCGCACTGGCCCGCTTGCCTCTCATTCAATCACCGTAATAAACATTGTTATAACTGAACAATAGCGGACTCAATTTTTACTAAGACATTTTAAATTTCTAAAATGTCAGTGAAAATTAGAACACATAAAAAATCCGAAAAGTAAAGCTATGGCTGGGAATCGAACCCGGATCCTCGTCATTTCTGTGTTCTAATTTTCACTGACATTTTAGAAATTTAATTTGTAACGGTAAAACCGTAAAAGTAAACATAAAATTCATGATTCATTTGATATCTGCATAAATCAGATAATCGAATCGTAGATACTGTTGCCAACCAATTAATTTATGTAGGCATTTTGTATTTTTCCGGGATGAAAAGTAGCCTAATGTTAATCAAATCAGGGATAGTGTAATTTTCTATGGGTGAAATAAAAATCGATCCAGCAGTTTCAGACATTATCTCTTACATAAATAACACTGAAAAATGAAGTATTTCTGTGATATATAAAGAACCTACATATATACACTATATTGTGTATATCAATTTAGTGCAGTATAAAAAAACTAGAAAATAAAGCTTTTTATTCCATAAAAATGTGTTTTGAAATTTTATTCTAAACCGACTAGAATAAACCACTTTTTACAATCCCTGATCGCTAGAATTCAAGAACGGCAGAAATATTTTGTCGTCCTTCACAAAATCTCTCCTTTGCTCCGCGCACTTTGTAGGCAGAATCAGCGATTGGCGGCCGAGGATCAGATAGATTCAATATACAGCTTAAATTGGATTTAGCAGGGAATTCTAAGGCTAAGCATTAAGTATGGTCGCTGATTTTTCGCGAATCGTTTGTTACTTTGGCCCTTTTAAGAACGCTATGACAATGTGTCTTTCAACTTTTTACGTACACTCGAAAATATATCTTTACATTTTTAGCATCTTCGCTACAGTCGATTGTACATACAACACAATTGTATGTGAAACGTAATTTATTCCAATTTAAAATATATTCAATTAAATTTAAAATTAAAATATGCCAATCATTTCATAAAAAATACTTTAGTAACGCTATAAACTTTAACATTATTAGACGTTATTAGTCGTCGTTTAGTCGTTACTAGCTTCTGCCCGCGACTTTGTCTGCATAGTATTATACATATAAACCTTCCTCTTGAATCACTTATCGATAAAAAAACTGCATTAAAATCCGTTGCGTAGTTTTAAAGCTTTAAGCATACATAGGGACAGCCAAACAGACAGACAGCGGAAAGCGATTTTGTTTTATACTGTGTAGTGATTCGTCTTAGCACTTGTTACCTTGGATTCTGTCTACCCTGTAAGAGTGATGCTTTAATGTTTATGTTATTAGTAGTAAAGTACCGACTGTCATGTTATCAGACAGTTTCAAATAACAATTACTTCCGTCAACATTTTTTTTACTGTTGAAGTTGCGTTAAAATTCTACTAGTATCAAAAATGCTAAACTTTATAAGTACGGATGTATGATTGTTTGTTACTCTCACGCCAAAATGGGTGAACACTAAATATAAACATATAGGATACTTTTATCCCGGAAAATTGCATCGTTCCCGCGGGATAGCGATAAACGAATTCTTTGCAGACGAAGCCGCGGGCAACGGCTAAAATGTTAACAATGTCATTTTTGCTAACATTAATGATTGAATCAACAGGTAACGTTACCAAAGTTTTAACGTTAATCGAGTCCATGAGAGCTACCATAATCACTAAACGCGTGCCAAATTTTATTCAGCGTAAGGGACAGAGCTATAAGGCTGCATAACTGTTGTAGGCGACGCACCTATTTAGGCAGCTACCTTTATTATTAAAACATTATTATTTGGCACTGGCCACAAATAAAGTCAATTGCACGCAGCGCTTAAAAGAAAACAAAAACAAAAGAGAGCCGTGACATTGCTCTGGTCAGGGCTGCGTGTTGAATTTTTACTAAAATTTAAATTGTTTTATTTATTAGTTTCTACAGTCTACAACTGTGTCCCTTACGCTGAATAGAACTTCACGCATCAAGCGGTTGTGGAAACCCCCTGCTTTTATCCCACCTGACTCAACAATGACAATCCACATCTGTGTAGCCCTTGGCACAAGCTGCTTGACATCTACTTATAAGCTGTACCTGCTCGTTATGAGAACGGAACGAGTAAATATGCTCAAAATAGAGCATAAAGCAGGTTTTCAAAATTTCACCTGCCATTTCCCTTCACACAGGAAGCATAGACTGGGATTGAAGCGGGTTAATTCTCGCAGCACGGCAAAATGGGAAAAAGAAATACAAAAGTATAACTTTACCAGCTTAATCTTGCTAGCTGGCTGCTTGAGAAACGACTCTAGCGCGTGTTAATACGTTACATGTGGGTTCATCGTTATAAGTCGGTGGTTGGAGCTCGTGAGCTTCATTTGGGCAAAGGGAGGTCAAACACTTAAAACCCGGAGATACAAGATTGCAGGCAAGTAGGAGCAAACGAAGCAAGCCTTCTGAATCGCTCTTCGGCATGCGAGGGAACTTTTGAGGGTGACGGCCTGCGGGGGCATTAATAATAAGGTTGTCTATGCTTATTTAGTATTTTTCTCTCATTTCAAAGGGCAAAGGGGCTTGTGCCCAGGTAACCACATCTAATTATAAATATTACTTTTGTTTATATTGTCGTATTAATTATATATTTAAATATATATAAACTTATTTATTTTTCAGGTCTATGCATCACCCGGTGTCCCCTACGGAAGACCAGCGCTGGCTGCAATGCCAGCACATGCTGAGTTGGGACCGTTTTGTGACAATTTATTTATCTTTAGCTGTTAATATGTTTTTTGTTTTAACTACTTTTGTGAATGGCATAAATAAACTTTCTCTTTCTTTCCTTCTTTCAAAGTACAGTAAGGAAAACGTATTCACGTACCACCATAGAAAGAACCCTATCACAATAAGGTGACAATACATAGGTATCACAGGAGTTTGTGTGACGGCGGCCAGTCAATTGCAACAGGGTTCTGCAGTGGTTTGTGAATACATTTTTCAAATCACGTCTATATCCCTTACGGGGTAGGCAAGGCCTGAGGCAACAAGATCTAAAGGCCACGTTCAGCATGATTGTAGGTATATAGGTGGAAATGGGAATCAATTGATGAATCAATGCTGGGTTGCTAGCCGCTTCGCCTATAGCATGATTCCTAAGAATTTCGCCCATTCGTGATGAGCTTTTACCATCTGCGCAGGACGAGAAGCAACTGGTACATTCTATGTTTTTTATTACTCCCAGACCAGCATGGAAGCATAAAACAGTCTCTATTCAAGAACTAACGCATCCTGATAATCAGTCTCGCCCCGTACGCGCAAACAAGTCATTTGAAGCGAGTCATTTGAAGTAAAGGAACGGGTGTGAAAGTAGCTCATTCTGGACCGCGTACCAACGCATCAGCTATTTCTAAAGGCGCGTAAATACGCACCTCGGAGTGCGTTGAATCGACTGCGTTTGTTCCCCTCGGCGGGTAAACGAGGAATAGTGCCACTATTCTACAAGAGGGTGAAACAAAGACTTTTAAGTAACTGCGTATCCGTGCAGCGAATACGAATTCGTTGCTGACTCTTTGTTTTTCTTGTCATAATAAGCGTCTACAACGCGTTCGAAATGTTTGTTGTGACAAAAAAGTTATGTTAAAGATGCTCTCATTCAGAAAAGTAAGCTTTGCTCCCTGTCGAGAGGGATCAAAGTGCAACTTTTCTGTTCAAGGATTTGCTAAGTGTTTTTTTGCAAATGCAATTTTTTGAAGTTGATAAATGTAAAACCACGCCATTTTCCTTCAAATTTAGATTTATTTTTTCAAGTTTTTTAATGTTCGGTGTGAAAACTTGCTTGAGCCACTCGGGAGTTAAATTATTTTCATCTTGGGCACACTTGAATCCCTCATTACGCTCTGGATTAAATACATCATCTTGCTCACTTGTGACACAAATAACTATTACCCTACAATTTTTAAGGTACAATTACTGTGTCAAATTTCCCAACCCACTCTAGGCTTGCGTGGGTACTACCCGGGCACTCTCATTTTGAATGTTTCCTTCCTTCAGTTGTAAAAGTTTGTACGCTAGAGACGACAGGATAGAGCCAGTGCAGTGCCATATGGAATCAAACCAATAAGACGTTGAACAGAGCCGTACTTGAGCGTAATTTATAGGCGAAGAATATCTAGTCTTCTTAACTAGTTTTGATGCCAAAATGTTTAGGGGGTAGTTTGTGTATTGAAACTTCCCGTTTTTTCTTCCTAAGCCGCACTTCCACTTGGCTGGATAAGATCAAGTTATTCGTATAAATCATTGCGCGCAGTGAACAAAGTTGGAGCGCGGCTCGTTGCAAATTTAGCTTTTGAACTAAAATTAATCGTCCGTAGAGAACAAACTAGTTTCTCTAATTGTTTCCTCGTCTTTGACCCTCCGGTTTTGTCTCGACCATTATTATTTAGATAATGACAACACTGCTCGGAATATTTGATTGTAAATAATTACTTTTGATTGTGCTGCCAAGGTTCACATTAAATATTCGAAAGGTCGGTCTGCCGCCATGACTTTAAAGCTGTCACTCGAGTTACGATGCTTTTTGCTAACTCTGGCTTACAACCGTGGTTTCATCCCCGTTACACACCGTCTATTTGTAATTCCTTGTCTACACCTTCAAGGAAAAAGTTAAATGTGTCTTATATGTCCATATGTCGTAGGTTTTGGACTGGATATTAATGAGCTAGTCAAGAATATTTATATATTGAGACTAATTTTGAGCTGCTCGAATACATAGGCATGTGGAAATTAAGTTGCCATCAGATACCAGTGGATCTATATCGATATTTTCAGAGAAAATAGGTTAGGTTTTAAATTTTTTTGAAAAGCCGATGGTTTTGTACAAATTCAGCTTAGACACCGAACGATATTCGATCATCCGATATATACTTATATTCTTGTATTCGATAGAGATAGACCCACCATAACGACTAAGGCTTCGATTTATGTGGAAGCAAGTGAATTCTTTTGCATGAAGACTTAGTGTCACATTATACAGCTATTTGGCACGTGTGGTTACGGAGTAGCAAGATAATTCAGAGACTATACTGTGCCACAACACTTTGTTTCATTCCCGCATTTTGTTTGTCAGAAACACAAAGATACCAATTTCGGCAAATGGATTTTAAATTTCAAAATAATTTAGTTATTATTAAACAGTCCTAAATGAGCCCTCGTTAGCCCCGAAGTAAAACCTTATTCATGAGACAAACCTTTAAGCCCTGCCCAATTAGGGCAAGACGGGAGGACGACAAATTAAATTGTCGATTCCGGGAATCATTGGGCTCCGCAAAACCGCACTCCCTTGACCCTTGCTTGTTGATTGCCAAATAGTGCCTTCTTTTACAACTTTAAAGCTATCACAACACTAATAAGTAAATAAAAATGAATATTTATTCCCAAAGCTTTCCCTCGACGGCAATCACACGAACACAGCCAAATGCTTTGGGAAGAAGGACTACGAATTAGTCCGAAATATTTCAAGCAGTTCTCTACTTTATAATAAGTGAGTGTTCTGTTTATTTCACAAAGTTCAATAGTGTGTGTGTGTAGAGTACCTTGAGCCTGAGAATTACGGTCTAAGCTATATGTTCCGATGAATGCGTATGGCCAGCAGTGAGACGTTTTTATGAAGATTGAAGATGACGATGAATAAAACTTAACGAAATTTAAATTAACTACACTAAACACCGTTTAAATTTTTCAATTTCGCACGTTCAAAAATCAAAAATTCAGAGGTGTGAGCCCTGTTCCCTCGGCGGTTTGAGCGCCCGGCTTGGCAACACCTCGGATTGAATGTGCAACTTCACCGACGAATAAACAAACAAGTTTACGCATCCAGAAATGTGAAACCCCAAGTATTTTATCAAAGTAGATGACCGAACTCAATCAATTTGTGCCCTAATAGGGCAGTTTAGAAACTTGTTATAAGACAGTTACGTCATTCGATTACCATTGTCATAGAAAAATAAAATAATTTACAATGATAAGGTTCTACGGTGGCCGAGGTACATAGCATGTCAATTATAAAATACGTAATGTAATTTGTGTATTTTAGTATGAAAATTAAATAATAATGGCATAATTTTTGCAATTCGATAATAAAATTTTAAACTATGACGATATAGATTACTAATACCTACATATTATAACTTCGAAAGCGGTACCTCAAAAATAATATTAGTAGGTACCTACTGTTTGCCATCACCTGCCATAGATTATTTGTGTGTACCTTCTACGCAATGAAATCGTGTAATAAATACCGAATTATTTAGTTTGTCAACAAATATCGCGACTGCGCCCTACGTTATGATACATTGAAGTAATGTTTACTCATCAGTTTAGTATACACTCGTATCCGTCTTGGGTACTATTCAACCCAAACGGCTATACGCCATAGATGTGCCTGTATCGCAGCAATCACGGACCGTGTTTACCCAAAGACCGTAGTATTTATTTGCAAAACTCTCGAGGGACCGTGGCACGCCGGCCTAATTTCGAATGAAAGCTGAATAAGCGTTGAATTAGAGATATACAAGTTTAATTTAATTATATCAAGGCACCTCCGAATTTGGTTAAAATCACATTAAGCGGATTTTTACGTCTCTGTTGACGAAACTTCTCTGCGTGTCAAATTAGAATCTGGGGGATTGCTTTCGCACGTATCCTTGGGTTTTAAGAGGCTAGCATTGCGAATAATTCAATGAAATTTCAGGTAACATATTCTTGAGTTATTATCGTAACGTGTTGAGTTGATTTCAAAGCTAAAACTATCCAGAGACATATTTCTTTGGCAGGTTTGTGTCGTATAATATCTCAAACACGAATTTGACCATGAAAAGTTACACTGTGGTTGAACGAACTTTTTTCCGGGCAATCGTGCACTCGTGGAACGCACTCCCCGAACATGTAATAAGGGCACCTTCGGTGAATAGTTTCAAAAATAGATTGGACGTTCATTTAAAGGACCAAAGAACACAAGTGCAGTGATATACACGCATCAGCTCAAAGAGCTGCTAGTGTATAATTTATAATAATAATAATAATAATAATCTGTTCGTGCTGTAAATACATAAAATAAACCTTTTTACAAGGCTTCATTTTGACTTGAAATGTGTCCGTAAGTATCTTATAGTTACTTTCAGTGACCGAATTAACTTGAAATTTGGTATGAAGGTGTAAGTTGAGTGACAATACATTTATTTAGACGCAGCAATTCTGATAGATTGACCATTTCCTCAGGAGGGAACTCTACAACGGTTGATCCATTGCAGTTAACTTGGATTATATACTAGCTACGCAAGATGGACAACAATTCTAGTACATTCACTAAAAAGTATAGGCAGCAAAAATGCTTAATTTTCAAATGTTTTTTTTTTGTTCGCCTTCAGCGCTTTAGAAACGATAATTACAGACAGCAACACTCGCTCATTCTATATGCATTAAAATTTAGGTGAACCCTTCTTGGTGCGAGCAAAGCCTCTCTGTTATGGTGTACCCGATGCGTCGATGGGGGAAGAGGAACAAGCTAGCGTGTTTAATGTAACCGAGCTCCCTGGTACCAATGACAAAAGGATTTGGTAGATTTCCCTCTAATTAAAATTGACGCGATCCGACTGACGTTAAGCCGGCGCAATTGTCTCGCATTACCATTTTTAAACACAATCATGGTTTTCTACGGATTCGTTAACAAAGGCGAGGAGGAGCGGTTTTTGTCTAGTTTTGTTTTTGCTTACGTTCTATCTCTTCTTAGGATTTTTGTACGGAGCTCCTTCAACCGCGAATTTTAGAAATAAAATGAAGAAAATTGTAATTATTAGAAGCCATTTCTAAGGTTTCAAGCCCGTACAATATCAGATCTCATCTTTCATCATTTCAAGTATACCTAACATGAAATAACATTGATCTAAGTAATTGCAAATGAAAATCAGTTATTTTGTACCTATTCCTCGAAATTGACCAGAGTAGTAATATAAGGGCCTATTTCACAACTCTCTGTTATGTTCCAGTAATCTTAGATTCCTTCTTTATTTATTACTACGAAACAGACAGAGACGTCATCGTAGATACGTGAAACAGGCCCTTAAAATCCAATAACTTTCCTACTGAATTAGGTGTGGAATTCTAAAAACAAGCATAAATAGCAACGCTATCGCTTGGCCGAATGCCGCTCATCATCACAAAATTCACACCTTAATTGATTTACCTCATTACTCGACACATCTCGATATAAATAATAATCCAATGTCGTTAACATTTATTCTGCTAATTACCCTTTTCAATTATTCACGCGTTCACGTAATCAGTGGGAAACATCTATTTACTGGAGTGGAATTCACGATACGGCATATAGCCAGTTATTTTGTAGGGATTTTGTACTTCAGATAAGTTGGCAGTATATCCTCAAGTTCGCCCAAAACCGTTTCGTATTATTAATGTAGTGTACGTGGATATCATTCTAATGACGTTTGTTGAACAACAGAAATTATAATAACCGCTGTACGTTGCCTGCTTTCATTGCTTCCCGGGGTTAAAAGAAAATGCTGAATTACACTTGCTTTATGTTTTGACTTAGGTTATCTTGTTAGGTGAGTAGGGTGATTCTAACTAGGTACATCAGTTTATGACCGCTACGCTTTCAGGAACAGGTAGTATCAATTTAATAGTACATTGCATTCTCTCTGAATAGAGAAGATGGTAAATATCGTGGGAATGGACGAAAATAGGAATCATGTTATAGGCGATGCGGGTAGCAACCCATCACTATTTTGATTCCATTTTCCACGTATACGCCAACAATCTTGCTAAATGTGGCCTTTAGGTCTTGTTACCTTAGGCTCTGTCTACCCCGTAAGGGATAAAATCGTGATTTATGTATGTATGTCCAATCCGTTTTCGCCGAAATTCTCACATCCTCATCCTTCTCTACGGCATTCTTTTTAATCCTGCAACTCCTCATTACCTCAAAGAGCGATTTAGTTACGTTACCTCTGTAAGATGTTCACAAAATTTTCTCCTTACTGTACCTCGTTCTAATTCTCAATTCTATGTATATTCTTATACTGTTCAGGCTTTGCGGTTGTGGAATTCCTTGCCTATAATCATAAGGCGCGCTAAATCCTTACCCATATTTAAATCTATGTTGAAGGAGCACTATCTGTCATCTTGTGCATAAATCTTGTAGCTGGCTTTTTTTAGGTATGTGTGTATGTGTCTATTTATATCTCCATTTATTATAAATGTGTGTTTAATGTATAATATATTATGTATTTCAATACTTAGTATATTAATATATATTCGAAATTGCACCACCTGCTCAGATCTGTTCTGTTCTCCAGTCCATTATGGTTGCCTGGAAGAGATCGCTCTGTAGCGATAAGGCCGCCTATTGTTACCTTGTAATATTCTGTATACCTTTTTTCTGTTTTGGTTGTTATATGTGGTGTTCAATAAAGAGTTATTGTATTGTATTGTATTGTATGTGTATTTGTTGAACTACTACGTCGCTAACTTTAGTTCTTCCACAGATCTCGGCATTTCTGATTTAGGGTCTGTTTCACCACGCCCAGTTAAGACCCTGATATTTAAAGTGTCGGTTATCTATGATGTCGTCTCTGTTTTTTAAAAAGAACTTCTGTCCAGAAATAAACAAATGACAACCGCGATAAAAGGGATAGTTTCTCAAATGGTCTGGCTCACAGACTGGAGCATTTTGATTTACTCCTTCGAGCACCGTAATAAAAATCCCCAATACTTAACTAAATAATATGAATGGATCGAATATTAATGACGACCGACTAGCCTAGTGGTTAGTGACCCTGACTATCATATGAAGCTAGGAGTCCTGGGCTCGAATCCCGGTAGAGGCAGACAGTTGTATACCTAATGAATACGAATGTTTGTGCCCGAGTCATGGATGTTGTATGTATTTAAGTATGTATTTATCTACATTATATAAGTATGTTTATCCGTTGCCTGGTACCCATAGTACGAGCTTTGCTTAGTTTGCGGCTGGGTCAATTGGTGTAATTTGTCCCAAGATTTTTTTTGTCTAGAAAAATCAATTAAATCTACCTACTTATCTATCTGTTCAGTGCAAAACGCTTGCTACAAATCTTAGTCAAACATACATAGATAAAACAAACATTTTGCTAAGAGGCTAAGTGCTATTCCAGTAAAATTTAGTATTCACATACACAGGTACGAGAGTAAGTCGTAAAATTGCAACGCGTAATTTGGTTTCAGACCAATTTAATAGAAAATTTATTGCACAAGTTTATGTCACATAAATTGAATTGCAATTTAGTGAACTTCATGCATCATGCAATAAATTTCACCAATTAACACGCGAAATGATAAAATGGTTAGCTTAGTTATAACTAGTTACTAAAATGTCGGTGCTGAAAATGATTAGAACTATGTTGTTGCAACAGAAATGAGATGCATACAAAATAGCCACATATTTTACGTCACCCTAGGCCGTAATAGGGATATCACGCCCGCTTCTCGGGCAGAAAATCTCACTTCCTGGCCAAGGCAAGACGTAAAACTTTATACAAACCACGGGCGGTAATTCGTAACGCCCCAGATCGCTTTTGGCTCTCACCTTCGGTTCGGGCCACCAACACCTGCTATGGGACAATTACGAGTTCTCCGCCCTAGGTGTGTAATGTACTATTTTTATAATTACCTGGGTACATAAAAGTGAACTCTGTACTATAAGACTTATTTAGAGCAGGCGCGTAACGCTTTTCTGAAGCTACTGTGTTTATTCATCAATTTACTGTAACTCCCCATCAAATTACTGACACATGAGGTATTCTATCTAAGCCCCCTTGACTGGCAACGCATCTGCAATCCCAAGGTGTTGCGGGTGTCCATGGGTGGTGGTGCTCACTCGCCATCAGGTGACCCACTGCTCGGTTCCTTGTGTAAAAAAAGGCTTTTTGTCTTTGCACAATTACATGGCGCATTGTGGAATAAATCAACATTTCACAGTATAAACAAAGCGCTTGGCTCCCAAAAGGGAATCGGTGTCTTTTCTAGGCAGCGTGAAACACTTATTTCGGGAGTTTTAAACTTTTATGTGTCTGTTTGCTTTATTATTTATGGATTAAGACCTAGCACGAGGTTGCTCGTGTTTTTCATTTAATATTCATCTAATTAATTTACTAAAACAGGAAGGAAGCCATCGGTTTCTTTCAAATAGGCCTATATTTATTTTTGTCCCCTAAGTTCCAAATTCTATAGTTTATATAGTTTGGCATAATTTCGTTACTATTTTGTGATTTTCGTTACTAGCGATGTATTTCTGAAACAGTATTTACATATTTTTAGAAATTGTCATAATGGCACTTAACCTATTCTAACCTACTACAATCTAGTAGCATTTCCAAAATTCTTGAAAAATGCACGATTTCATGTGTAATGAAAATGAAAAAAAAAAAAATGGTTAACTAATAATTATAACTATTCAAAATTATGGGACACAAAGTTACCCGCTTTAAAGTCGGCACTTGGAGTGCTTGGACGAAAAGATTCGTCAGTTGTAGCGGAGAGGAGCAAAGCGAAGCGGAAAGCTTCGGAATTCGACCAATCACTTAGTTAAAATATACGTGACGTGGGATTTAAAATATAGGTTGGTCCATAAACTTAGGATTCGCAATCGCCATACCAGCTAAAATCGAATAAAATGCAAGAAAGGGAAACCAACATCTTATGGACGCTGCCTGTGAAAAAAAAAAGACTCCATATCGCCAAATGTGTCAAGTTTTACGAACTAAGAGTTTAGTCGTTTCGTTGCGTAGCATATTGAAGAGTCACTTAAATTTAATAAAAAAGTAATTATGTGATCAAAATTTAAAAACTACCTTTGTTTCGTGGAGAAAGAAAAAACAATCACAACAATTTTTTATTACGAATAGTATGATGTGACAAATCACTATAGTGATTTTGTTGATTAGTACATACATACACATACACATACACAAATCACGTCTTTATCCCTTACGGAGTAGACAGAGCCTAAGTTAACAGATACAGGCCACATTTAGCAAGATTGTGGGCGTATAGGTGAAAAATGAAATCAAAATAGTGATGGGTTGCTAGCCTCATCGCCTATAACATGATTCATATGATTTTCGCCCATTGTTGATTAGTGTGTGTGGATAATCCGAATTAACACTTTATTTTGGTTATTGCTTAAGATTCAAGTCTTATAAGCTACGACGCATGCGATATGACATTCATCCAACGCTTTCTGCTGCGCGTAGGAGTTTCGTACCATACAATATCTCTCTGGGGGGATTTAATATGCGTAAAAGTTTTGACCTTCGGCACGGTTAAGGTTGAATAAACATACTACGGCCTACACATGAAGAATGAAACAATATACGTATTTTTATCCTCTCTATAAAAAATGCCTTTGGTGGCTAAGCAATTTCTTTGACGCGTCTACTACATTTATTTGGCCACAATCATGGCTGGTAGGTACCTATGTAAGATGGTAGCCCATATAAGCATACTGTACTTGATAAATACGAATTCAATCTAGATTTGAAGAACGGATTGTAGCGTTCAGGGAAAAGAGGCGCCGGCAAAGAAAGCTGATCTTCTTAGATACTGGAATATCAATGAATTGTCAATATTGTCATTGTGTTTCAGCGAATTTTAATGAAAATAACTCTTTCTTTTATTTTGAATTCTAATTTACTCTGAATTTTATTCTTTTCCATGACTTGACTATATCGCGGAGATAGCAAGTGAAGTTATTCAATTGTTTTTGGTAAGTAACTTAGAGGCCAATATTTTTTGTTAACAAAAAAATGAGCTTTTTAGCTGACTCCATTTTCATTTGATTGAACCAGTATTTAATTTTCATGTAGAATATGCTTACTACATTTTAAATCAATCTGGTCACTGAAAAACGCCCTAAACAATAAAAATTTTGCAGGGTGACCAAAATCTTGTATTTTAACTTAATTTAAATTTCATATTGATTTAAATTTTTACATTGATTTGTATTTATTTATTGTAGATTATAATGGACTTTATTTCAAAAAATACTTGACTCGTTCCTATTTTCTCTTCATTTAGATTAAATACCACTTCCATTTATTAACACACACACTTTGTAAACCAAATAGTGAGCTTACGGGGTTTTCGTGCAGATAGGTACAGTACGGGTACTAGTTCTAATTTCGTACTAAACGAAGTTAGATTGAGTTGTGTTATTTATGACTCGCGCAGAGAATAAACTGCTAGTACATATTTCATCTGATACCGCGTCAGAAAGTTTACAAATAAAGATTTATGGCTTGCTTGGAGCCGATTGGCAGGGATAATGATTGATATTAGTCCAAAGTAAATGTAACTAACATTTACTGAGTTAACAAAGCGGGGGGTTACCCCCCAGCCCTTTATATTATTTGTACATTAGTTACCATTGCACGGCTTAACATTTCAATCTATCGGTTGCGTGTGAGCAGCTTATACTTTATGCAGGGTCCTACCGGCTCGCTTCCACCATCTTACTCACTAATCCTGCTGCTGAGCAGTAGTGCTTGCGCTGCTGTGTTTCGGCAACTCAATTTTTTTTCAAGCTTTTATTTAATAATTTGCAAAGCAACTATCTATGTGCGGGTGGAATCTTGCAACTCAATTTGGAAGCAGATCTTCAAGCAATTGAGCTGAAATTTTGCATACTCGTGTAAAATCGGATGGCAATACAACTATCTGGTACTTAGTGAAATTCTGGTGGCGCGGCCAGAACCGTGTCCGCAGGAGGGATCTCTTCAACGGCTGGTCCGATTGACTTCAAACTTGATACACATATTTAGGACGGATGACAATGTAAGTACTTACAGTTAGCAAAAAATAACTTGTATTAAAAATGACTATTCATCATCTGCAAACTTTATTTAAAAAGTAATTTAGTGATTATCGCACTAGTACTTGTTGCCGTTGACAAGAAATATATGTAATGTATTTTTAAATGAATCAAATTTGTGTTTAAAAATCGATGCACGTTTCGAAAATATTTTCCAACTTGTTGCCGACATAGTTTTAATGTGTACTCTTCTTCAAAGTTATATCAATCCCTTAACAAATTCATCAAACTTTCTACAGCGGTTTTGTAACACAGGGAGTTCTTTCGCGCTTATAATACAAAATTAGGGTTGGAAGAAAATTCGATATCATCATTATTGTAGCTAAATGCAAACTCTACCGGGCCATTATTGACTTTGAGCGAGCAAATAATCAGTATCCGAAAATACCTGCTTTTAACGTAACTAATTAGTCCGGGTCAATCAACCTAGAAATTACTGGTAAATTTTTGCCTATCTATTCGTATTAGGGGATGCCAATAAATAAATACCGATAGATTCGGTAATCACGCGTATAAGCCCCTTATCCTGAATGCCTTATCTCCGAGGACCGACGTTTCGGACGAAAGATAAATAGCCGCAGTCCAAGATACACTTATTTTTTTAGTGGATATGAAACTAGGGAAAGCCGCGCTACGGTTAAATAAACAAATGAACAGTCAAAACATACGAATAACTATAATACGATTTAGTACCGACCGAACGACCGGATAGCCTAGTGGTTAGTGACCCTGACTATGAAGCTGGAGGTCCTGGGTTCGAATCCCGGTAGGGGCAGACAGTTTTATGATGAATACGAATGTTTGTGCCCGAGTCATGGATGTTGTATGTATTTAAGTATGTATTTATCTATATTATATAAGTATGTTTATCCGTTGCCTGGTGCCCATAGCACAAGCTTTGCTTAGTTTGGGGCTGGGTCAATTGGTGTAATTTGTCCCAAGATATTTATTTATTTTATTTATTTAGTATTGTAGGAAGAAAACCCGCTGCTCCGGTTTGTATTCTAAACGGCCCCCTCATTCGCGCACCGCTTTCGCGCTCTTGTTAATTTCTAAGAAAAAGATGGGTTGTATATCTCGCGCGCAGTCTCGCGGGTACTAGACGTACATGAACGAGTAAAATTTTAGAATTCGATTTTGTAACTTTATTAATACTTAGATAAGACTATAAAGGTTTCTTAAGTAAAGAAGTAGAAGGTGTACTTATAATCATACAAAATCTCAGAGATACCCATGGCAACAATAAATTTTCTGAGCTTTTGTAATAAAAAAGTCACATATCAATTGTAAATTTCATCACATAAATTATTACGTCATCAAAAAGCGCACTATCGGAAAATAAGCAAAACTGATGAGACGAGCTCCTATTGAGTTTCATGTTCTTGAATCATAATAAAATAAAATTGCATATACAAATATGTATATATCGCCGGCGGTATAAATTTTACGGTCCACTCGCTCGCCTAGCCCGTAAAGCTTTTTAACTAACATGACTAGCATGAAAGTGTAATCATATTAGTGTGGCAATTTGAGGGCAGCAAACGAGAGCAACGCGTCGAGGCGAATCCGACTGCGGCCGACTATTGCCACTAAATTGCGAGTAAAAAATTCGCTGGGTCACAAAAAGCATGAACGATATTTTGGTTAGCCGGTCTGAGCCTCTAGTGCAAGTTTTCGCATATAAAAACGTCTCGAACGCGTTGACGTAAACGCCTCAATTACTATGGAAAAATAGGCAGTGCCACTTGCGGATCGAAATGGCAACAAACTGTTCTCATAGTATTTGTAATTTTAAAGCAAACGCGTTTGAGACGTATTTTGTGACGGAAAACCTACACTAAGCATACTGATCATCCCTGCAAAGTTTCGTTGTATAAAGATATTCTAACTTGAAAAATGGAATGTAGTGCTGGCGTCCGTGTAATCATTCGTTTCTAGGCAATAATTGAATTGATCCAAAGATACTAAATTGCAGGAATATTTAGTCTACTTTTGGAATTAGATATAATCGATTCAAGTACCTCCTACAGTTTAATAACATAAGTAATGCGTTCAGTAAACAAGATTTTTGTTCAATATTTACTAAATCGTTCAATCTAGGAAACGCTTTTCTCCGCTTCTCTTTCAATAAATACCAAATTTTACCAAACATGGCTAAGAACCACCGCAAGGAAACTGGCTTTTGAATAAAAAAACCGCATCGCAATCGGTCCATCCCCTACGTTGCCACAGACAGACAAACACACACACAGACATCAACGACCAACTTATAAATAACACCCTTCTTTATGCGTCGAGAGTTAAAACCCCATCTTATATCTCAGCGACAAACATCCTGTAAGTTAATAATTTAATACAAACGTCTCGTCCTCATAACCCGTAATAGATACTCACATAACATACCGTTCAAACAAAAGTCGAAACGCAGAAACCATGTCGTTTAACTTCGCAGCGTTTGCGTTTGTGCCCGAAGCGTCACACGATCCCGAAATTTTAGAAGCAATTTGAGCGCCTGCCGATCATTCATGTTATCTAAACGAATTCTCGACTCGCTTGCATGCAACCACCCGGCGCCCTGCGCTGAGCACATTTAGCTCCTACGGTTGACGCCTCGATTTCATAAAAATACGTGCACGTGACGGCTTTTGCGACATGATACGTACATAGCTCGCAATGGGGAAATGTGTCGCGTCGATGCCACGGGAAACGTGCTCACTCAAATAATGACAGCCTACGCGTAATCATTCTTGTATCTGTGACTTGGCGAGAGGTTTCCTTTGTTGAGGGCTGTTTATTATTTTTATAAAAAGACGCTTTTAACACAATGGCGTGGCAGTCTGACAATTCTCTTGCTTTATTCATTCAATAATAATCGTCCGTGCGAACTAATGATACGAAAACGCAAATTGGATTTTGGCAAAGCGATCACGAAAAGTCCCAAGAGATTAAGCACCATTTGCCAGATTATTTGTTCGATGAAGGGAAAACCGAACTTTGTTTTATGTGTTGCATTCGCCAAGTGAAATTTGGCTGTAACTACTCAGGTTTTCGATGGAAGTCGTCGCTCCATTAAACCGCGCGGCACTCCGCCATTACCCTTCGATCCATCAAACTCAAACTAATCGCCTGCTTAACGTGCGGTCGCTATACGCCGCGAGCACGGCGTCCGCTAGACGTTCCACCCACTCGGATATCGCTCCGTATTTGGGCAATAAAGCCCCAATGCCACCGCCTTATCTCCAACGAACAGCACCGCAAATATAAATCTAAAAAAATTGATAGCAATTTATATGTTAAACATCGTCCTGAGTGAGATATTTCGCGTCTGTGCGCTCCTTGTGTATTATTTATAGACTCGGGGTATGTTTAAAGCTGCCTTCCCCTGTATCATGATAAATTCTCCCCAATATTAACTTTACGCGGTTTGCCCCGCATTGCTGGCAGCCACTGTGCAAGTGCGAAAATGAAGACAATGCCATAGTTGAGTCTTCACTCGGTCGGGGGAAGTCGGAGCGGGGACTTTTGTGATTTTGCCCGCTTGGTTTGTCGAGACGAGAGGGATAGATTATGCCGAGGTAAAGTAAGCGGTGTTCACATCACTCTGATCGCTTATCAACAAACCTACTAATACCTAGTTATAAATTAATAACGTTTGTAAGTAAATTTGGCAGTAATGTTTCGTGTGTCCCATAACTTCTTTCGACAACTACAGCAAAGTTAAAATTTAGTTAACGGTTTGCAATCAATCATACAAGACCAAAAGGCCACGTGTAGCATGATTGTGGGCGTAGTACCTATGGGTGGAAAGAAGAATCAAAACAGTGATGGGTTGCTAGCAGCATCGCCTATAACAATACAATACATTAACTCTTTATTGAACACCACATAATAACAACCAAAACAGAAAAAATGTATACAGAATATTACAAGGTTCCTGATATTTTAGCCCATTCCCACGATGGGCTTTTAACATCTGCGCGGCAAGAGAAGCACTGGTACATTCTATATTTTCCCTTTACTCCCAGACCAGCATGTAATAAATGTATGCATGTATGTATGTATTTCGGATTCACGGCTAACAATCCCGTTATAGAGCTTGCTTCATTTTACCCGGCATTCGATTACAGCGAGCTGCAGTATTTTGATCGAAACAAACAAAACACACTCGGAGTATCTTCAAGAGGAGGTGATGACGCCTCTTGCAACTAAAAAAATGAGAGACAATGAAGTCATTGGCGACGGAAAACGTTTAATTTCGTCCGTTTTGCGCGCTTAATGTGAGCTGCGACGGTTATTTGGTATGAATTTGGCGAAGCATAAACAAACTACAAGATGTTGTGCTGTTTCTAGTGTATAAGAAAGAAATATAAGAATATCTAACTACTAATTAAACATCGATTAGAAAGAAAGATCCGACATGTCATGTGTGGCGTCATAAAACAGAACGCCCGTATAAAATTCTGTTAGAGATAAAAATCTTTGATAGCTTATACCTATCTCGGTTATTTTTATAGTTATTTGAAAAATATGTTATTTAATAAAATACAATACAAATCCTGAACACCACAAATCAGTACAAAACAATACACAAACAAAGAACAAGGTAGACAATAGGCGTTCTTAGCTTTTGTGAAAGCAATAAAAAAACATGAATTTTCCCTATTCGGCTAGCTGGAAAAAACTGCGTTTTAGGGACAAGACTCGCCTTTGCGCTACTTTCCGTGAATTTATGTGTTATTGATTTAATTTCATACAAAGTATGTATTTACATAACCTCTATTTTCTGCGTCAATGTTAAAGAAGTATTAGGGTTATGTTGCATTCAACTCCAGTGCAGTGTGGTTTGGGCCAGACCTATATTTCAAATAATGTTTGACGTAAGTTAGAGCTTAACTTTATTTCATGCTGCACTAAATCAAATGGTTTACAAGGCTATAAATTTTGAGGCGGTAGGAAGTGACGTGTACATCTGAGTAGCAACTGCAGTTAGAACAGGGAGCTTGCACAACTTCTTCCCGGGTACTGAAACTTTAAAAAAATATGAGTTGTTTAGAATTTCGCACCCTAAAGGTACTAACCACAAAGACCTAGTGGTTAGAGATCTTGACTATGAAACTTGAGGATCGCGGCTTCGATCCCCAGTCGGGGCAGATATTATGTATGAATACATACACATATCACGTCTTTATCCCTTACGGGGTAGACAGAGCCTAAGGTAACAAAACCTTAAAGTCACGAAAGGGAAATCAAAATAGTGATGGGTTTCTAGCCGCATCGCCTATAACTTTATAAGAATAAGTTCTTTCTAAAAATCTATTTTGAATACAATCTTTTTGTTGTCAACACTAGCATTGTCATCCGTCTTACATTATGCATACCAAATTTCAAGTCAGCCAATGTTCGAATTGGTCAACGGGTTCCGTTGAAAAGTTCCCTGCTGCGGAGACGGTTCTGAGCGAGCCACCAGAAATTCACTACCAGATTGTATTGTCATCCGATTTACACAATAATACGAAATTTCAGCTCAACCGGTTGAAGATATCTACTTCATAGTTGAGTTGTAAGATTTCACCCGGACAAACATACAAGGCAAGATGAATAAAAGCCTGTAGAAATTATAATAGAATAGATAGCGTGGTCGTCATGTATCAGGTTCACGGGTAGTCTTACTCTCCACGTCGGATGAAAGAAAGAAAGAAAACATTTATTCGTGACATATAAAACAAAAAAAGAAGTAAATAAAAAACATAAGGACATACATCACGAAATGGTCCCATCTCAGCATAATGCTGGCCTTGCAGCCAGCGCTGCAGCGCTGGTCTTGGTTGGTCTTGGTGGTGGTCTTGGTGAGCGTGGTTGGTTGGTTTCTGGATGACTGCTGACTGATACTATAGCACAAGGTCCAATCGCCCATAAAAGCATGCCTGCAAAATAACACACAGGTGAGCTAATTCTGATTCGAACGCATGTACACACATTCCGCTGTAGGCAAAGTTAAAGGAAGTGCATCAACTAACAGAGGGCGTTAGAGGTGCGACACACGTGCCCCGCGTTCGGGATTAGGTCATTCGTTTAACTGAATACTGCACTTTGCATAAGAGGGTGTTTTGTAGCTGTCAGCGAAATGAAGCGATGTTTCAGCTCTCACTACCTGGTAGTTTACGTTGACGACTTTATTAGTGCGCTCGTGGTTATAATTTAGTTAGTTATATTTGTTTTATTCTTCCATGCTGGACTGGGAGCAAAAAAAAAAACATAGAATGGATCAGTTGCTTCTCTTCCCGCGCAAGTGGTTAAAGCCCTTTGAGGGAATGGGCGAAAATCATAGGAATCATGTTATAGGCGATGCGGTTAGCAACCCATCACTATTTTGATCCCATTTTCCATCTATACGCCCATAATCTTGCTAAACGTGGCCTGTAGGTCTTGCTACCTTAGACTCTGGCTACCCTATAAGGGATAAAGACGTGATTTGTGTGTGTGTATATTTGTTTTATTTGGTATCGCGCTTTGTTATAAAACTTAGAGTGAGTTAGAGACGTAATTACAGCAAAATTATTTAAAAAGGGGTATATAGAATAGGTTTAAAATGATCGAAGTATTTTGGTGTCAACAAATAAAACGTTTTATCTTATTTCACATAGTAAGATTCCTAGTATCTTTGTCATTTGTGCTGTTCAGTTTAGTAGCGTTCGGAGGGTGTACTTCGAAATTTGAATTTCCTATCACCATCTCTCTCGATCTCCTACTAAGCTAATAAGCGTGAGCGGAACGTCACTATATGAAATTCGTATTTCTATGACATAGACTTGTAAGACTTGACTAGCCTGAGCTCACACGGTACGGAATCCATTTAGCGCATACCGCAATCCTTTTAAAACGGCCATTAACATTCACCCTGCCTCCGCCATCACCCAACTTGCCAACACTCGTTAATAAGTTGCCAAGCCGTCGCTAACTCATAAACTTAATAGCAATTATTACAATGCCTGTTTACAACAAAATAAAACGCTTCAAATATTTATTTCGCCATCGTTTAGCCGTTTTCTGTTGTTTTAAACGGCTATTAAATCCCGGGGAGCGAAAATTGATACCAGTTCAAAACACTGTGTTTTTGATGGGCCGACCGATCTTGTTAATGACTAGTCATAATTGTAAAGGGTGTTTTTTTCTGCGGAGTGGCAATTTAATCATCTTTTAGCTTTGTGAAGTTAGTCTACTAAATTGTGAGGTTATAATTTGGATCGCACCGTAGGCCGCTTTTGAGTGTTTAAAGAAATCGCTTACATTTGCATTAAGTTCACGGATGTTTCGCAACTTAATACTTGTTCGTTAGAGTTATCGGTTGGATTTCAATACATTAGACATTTTAATCGATAGTTAACCATACAAAACGATTGACTCGACAAATTCCGTCATGTCAGAGAAAAGATTGACCATACGATCTATTGTCTGGTATTATCTTCCATTCTAGGAATGATAGGTGGAATAATGAAAATCTAGCTTTTAAAACTGAACTCAATCCTGAAACAGGATTATCTACTTTGTCCTTGAATGTATCAAAAAGGGACCAGTTTTAAAAGACTTACATTTAATTAACTACATTAGACATGTTTTCTTCAGTCCACCCGTGATTATGCATGTCCAACTGCGATATATCGAAATCTCGTCAAAGCAAACGTTACCGACCTCGTCTCGTCGAAAAATTGTGTAACATTTGAAGAATGCTTGTAATTACGGATACGTAATAGCTCTTTTCCAGTCTCAATAGGCTTACTTATCACGTTGGTGAGCGCGCGGCGAGGCAGAGCGCCGCGTAAGTGCAAACACGGCGTTCCTACAGGAAGGTATTTGTCGCGCAGTCCTGTCGCGCCTTCCTTTAGTCTTTATGATTAATGACACGTTATTTTTCATTGAAACAGCTGGTGCGTATTTTTTCCTACTTTCAAGTCTTCTGTACCATGACGTGCGCCTATTAGTCACGCTCTGAAAAGGTTTCGATGTGGATTTTTCATGTTATTTTTGATTTATGTCATTCCTGTTGATGCCAGAACTTTAATAATTACAAAAATGCTGGCGATATTTTCGGCAGCTGATGTATTTGATACCCACGTAGGTTTTTTGATGGAGCTTAGTAAGTACCAAGTTTTAGGAACGATGTGCTGAAAATAAACATTAGAATTGCCTACATTAAGTGTGAGTCAGTAGCGATTGGTTCATAGTATTTAGGAAGATATGACATGAAATACCTTGGCGACATTTCATCATCTACAATATATCATAGTTTTATAATGTTCGACTCCGGTTGTCAAAGTCTATTTCTACAATTTTGTATTTCACCTGCCATGTAAGCATTAAGCACATTTCCAGATTTCTTCCATGCTTTTCTGGGAGTAAAGACAAAACATAAAATTTACCAGTTGCTACTCTTCCCGCGCAGATGGTAAAAGCCCATCGAGGGAATGGGCGAAAGTCTTTGTAATCATGTTATAGGCGATGCGGCTTGCAACCCATCACTATTTTGATTTCCCTTTCGTGGTCTTAAGGTTTTGTTACCTTAAGCTCTGTCTACCCCATAAGGGATAAAGACGTGATGTATATTATGTATGTATGCCGATTTTTTTAATGTGAAATTGTTAATGTGGTTGAAGATAATTTATTCCTCATAAGAATACAATAATTCACATAATAATATGAGAACATAACAAACTTAGAAAATATCTTCTCATTTCTTCAGTTATACAATTACGAACTACAAGAAAAGCTCTTTTATAGGAGTTCTCTGGAAAATCATAATTCTGTGAATAATATTTTCATCTATATCTTCACTTATAATCAATATTGCGAACGTACTAACAAAAGTAAAAGAAAATGTTTTCTAGTTCCGCCCGTTAAGCCGCCGAGTCAATCACACGGAAGCGGGTAAGCATTTACGCTTGATTACATCTTTATTTCGCCATACAAATATATTTATATTTATATAATAATATGTATGTCGTTGGTAACGTCTGGGAGCAAAGGAAAAACGTAGAATGTAACACTTGCTTCTCGTCCCGCGCAAAAGGTAAAAGCCCATCGAGGGATTGGGCGAAATTCTTAGGAACCTTGTAATAGGCGATGCGGCTAACAACCCATCACTATTTTGGTTGGTTTTTCCACCTATACGCCTACAATCATGCTAAACGTGGCTTTAGGTCTTGTTACCTTAGGCTCTGTCTAGGTATAGGTAGAAAGGGGAATCAAAATAGTGATGGGTTGCTAGCCGCATCGCCTATGACATGCATGATTCCTGTAATTTTCGCCAATTGGGATTGTCTATTTTTTTACAATGTATAGTAAATCGAAAACCATTTCGAGATAAATGCTTTTTAAATCGTTTTCTGTATTTACTTTATTTTATTTTACTATAATGAATTTATTACATGAAAAATAAGCAATGACCTTCATTTGACATTCCCAGACATGATGTAGACGGTCCAAAATGTACTTTATTTGCAAAGGTTACAAATTCTATGCTATTTACGCGTGGATTATACTACGGAGTTCAATTTGGACCCGCAATCTGACATTTCATTCATCTTATGACAGATGACAAGCAAATGGGCAATCTTGTTACTGTCATTCTTGTTTTTTCCACCGTTTACTTTCATATTGTTGTATTATAGTTTAGATTTAGAAGGCGGCGCTTCACATACGTTTTATGACCAATTTATCCAATAAGCAGATGTGTGATACCGGCAATGGAAACTCTGACGTCATCAACCAAAATACTTTCAATAATTAATAGTGAAAAAAATACCGAGTTATATGAGAAAATATTGAAATTAGTTTCTTATAATTGACTATTCTACACAAAAAAAATATGAAAAGGATAGGTATTTTTTTTTAGACAATCCCAATTCCCTCGATGGGATTTTACCATCTGCGCGGGAAGAGTAGCAACTGGTACATTGTATGTTTTTTCTTTGCTCCCAGACCAGCATAGAAGACTCCATACAAATTTGCATTTAAAACTGTCTAACCGTTCTAGCGTGAAAGTGTATCAACCATACTTGAACTGATAAATCACAAACTTGCATTTATAATAATTAGTAGGATGTCAATAAATAGCTTCCATGCTGGTCTGGAAGCAAAGAAAAAACATAGAATGTACCAGTTGCTTCTCTACCCGCGCAGATGGTAAAAGCCCATCGAGGGAAGGGGCGAAAATATCAGGAATCATGTTATAGGCGATGAGGCTAGCAACCCATCACTATTTTGATTCCATTTTCCACCTATACGCCCACAATCTCTTGCTAAATGTGGCCTGTAGGTACCTATTACCTTAGGCTCTGTCTACCCCGTAAGGGATAAAGACGTGATTTGTGTATGTATGTATGTCAATAAAGTAAGCCTAATAGTGCTTCGGAGCGAGGCATCAGGTCTTGGCGCCTCATTTCCGTCTCTACGGGGGTTCGGATTTCTGCTGCAGCTGACAGGTACCTACGTTAAGTGTATGTTGGCACACCTCAGAACTTTGACATTTCAGTCGAGTGTTAACAGTTTCAACTTGTCAACGATAGTATCTTGATAAATTTGGTACCCCGTTTGCGTTACTTTTGGTAGATTGGTAGAAATCAAAAACAATCTAATCCAAAGCCACTTGTAGTGACCGAGAATTTAAAAGAATAGATGACAATGCTTACAGCCAATAATTATTTCAGTTATCTTTTTGTCACAAAGCCGCTGACTGGTATACGCTGTATTGTTTAATAAAACAATATATTAATTTATAATAATCAAGTATCGAATAAATCCATACAAGTTTAGCTCGGTGGCAAGAGAGCGACCACAGGCAAACACCAAAGACACAAGCCATGTCAGAGTTCCGTTCTGGAACTCACATTATACTGTGTTGTACAAAGTATAATTAACAACAACAATGACATGATAATAACAATGTATGTATGTATGTATGTATGTATAACTCTTTATTGTACATAAAACACAAGAAAAAGATGAATACAGGACAACACACATGTAATGGTTTACTAATTTATACGAGGGAGTTAAATTAAGTTTTAATGCAATCAATCCCTATCATACTTTTGACCCGTACAATCAGCTGCATAAATATACTGTATAGTATAGTTAAAGCTCTATTAACAGACAATAGAGTCGAGAGCAGCTATATTTAAGTGGTCAACGTGTATTATTATAAGCGGCCAACTGGTAAAATCCAAAGCAAAACTGTTCCCGAAGCCAACTTCGCGCTACCTGTTTAAACTTAAGTATTCAAGTGCTCACTTGACTTTAACTGTAGCTACAACCCCAATGAACTTTTTCGTTACCCCTTAAACTATACGTTATATTTTTAATATTAAGTTTAACAACAAGGTTTGAATTTGATATGCTTAGTAGAAATATTCTTTGATGACCATTTTGCAGGCACCTCCTTTTTTGGTTTTTTGGAATTTTGGAACAAGGGGCTGTCAATGTGCATGGGAATGCTGCTAGTGTGATAGGGTCTTTTCGAGTGGAAGGTCTGCGCTTGCTATGATTCCTCTGGTCTTTGGGTGTTTCTCGATAGTTTCTTGTTATAGTTTTAAGTTATTAGTTAATTTGTAAAACAAACTTTAAACTTGGACTGTGCTAACGTTAGGTATTTAAAGGTTGGCTGGTAAGGTTTTTCCTCGAAAATTAAGAGACAATTTCGTGAGTTTTTCACTCAGTTTAATCGATGGAACATTATTATTCAGCTTAGTGATCAGACGGGACTACTGGTGCGATTTTTTAACTCCAGGAACAAATTAACTTAAACGCTAACAAGTAACGAACACAACTGGTGTCGAACAAAGTCATTAAGAACTATTCTTGGCAATACGCCACAGACGCCGTTTTCATCGCGAGCAGTAAAAAATAAAAACAAGAAAAGGAACAGAATAAAAGCGAATAATAACTAATAAGCCCTTAGCCCAAGCTTAGTTTAAGCCGTCTAGGCTGGCAACGCATCTGCAAGACTAGTGTTTCGGGTGTCCATGGGTGGTGGTCCATTACCATCAGGTGATCACTTGCCTTCCTTCTCGTAAAGAAACTTAATTTATAAAAAAAACATGGCGTTCTCACTGAAGTTTTCTTAACACACTGATATGTGTGATATCCCAATAAATAAGTACAGTCCAAGGCATAAACAACGATGCAACCATTCATGTCAAATATATGTGTCATCGGCCTTATTTTTTACGGCATCAAGGCGTTCAGATGCTTTTGACGTCTTGGTAACGTACATATATTGTTGCCCCTGACTGTACCATTTAAGTACTACTAACTCCACTGAAAGTAGTAAGTAAGCATAAATTATTATGATTCAATGTTATCAGCCAGACATGTGACCAATTTGTCGAAAAGGAATTGTTGAAATTCGAAATCAGTGGCAGGGTGGGGGCTAAAGATGGAAGTCTGAGATAGGTCCCGACCGACACCGCAGCTCCGAACGCCTAACTGCTTATACCCCTTATCGCCACCGCGATAAAAAAAACTCATTTCATAGAAGAAATTTTCAAAACGTTTTTTCCGGGCCGGCTATTTTGTGAAATTGAATCTGATTTTTTTCAGTCGTGTGGTCTCTGCTGACTGACTCACTGATGTAGCAAATTACGATACATTAAGTAGTTCCATTTAAATCCTGTTTTACTTATCACCAGAGATCGGACAGATTTGCGTCATTGTTCGCAATAGAGTGGACATGACTCAAAAAATAATCAAATAATCAATCATTTAATTAATTTCTCGAAATAAAATTTGAACTCCCGGAGATAAAAAATTACACATGCATAAAATTATTAGCAAAATGTTAATTAAAGTGGCAGTAGTCGTTCTCGTAAATATTTTTATATAATAAATAAATCACGATCCTGCTAGATATGATTATTATTTCTCACAAAAAAGTTTTCTAGTTCTATAGGTATGAAACCTCAGTGGATATACTTATTCTTAATATATGTATTTTGACATATTTGGTTAATTTTGGAGTCATGTCCACATTATTGCGAGCAATGACGCAAATTTGTCCGATCTCTGCTTATCACTGTTGCCATTATGTAAAAAATAGACAATTAAGTCAAAGAAAGTAATATTTAAGCATACAAAAATGGGACGATAATATATACCTTGGGTAAAGGTACCTAATTTTGATGTTAATTGTGTTCCAAGATTACTAACTGCCGAGATAATCTTAAAAAACTGTGTGTTAAACTTTAAAGAGCAACGCTACTTCTCTGGCGATGTATGTCGCTTCGATTTCGTTTTCGTTCCTCTTAAACTTAATATTATGCATTACTGGGAAACGCTCGTATTTCTGCTAGAGGCTACTTTCGCATTTCAATATAGAATAGCTTTATAAATAAATACCTACGCCTTTTGAATTTAGTTCTTACGTGAGTTGATTAAGTGTTTTCTTTATCTAGAGTTTTTAAATGCGAAATAGGCATGCGTTTGATCACAAATCACGCCTGATGGTAAACACAGATGTGACCTGAGGTGGATGGTTACTTTCATCAACATCATCGTCTCCAGTCCCACGTCAGTCATACGTAGGGTTGCCAACCGTACTATAATATATAGTATTGTACTATATTTCGGGTCTGTGTACTATTTTGAAGAAATATATAGTACACAAAAATACTATATTTTCAACAACGAACGAAATTTGAAAAATAAATATAGTTTTTATAAAAATAAATAAGTAAGTTGTCTGTTTTTAAATTTTTCCATAAAATACTATATTTTTTATAGCTTATTTTGAAAAATACTGTATTCGTTGAATAAATGTTGGCAACCCTAGTCATACGTCTCACTGCTGGGCACAGGCCTCCTCTCAGAATGAGAAGGCTTGGGCTATAGTTACCACCCGGGCCCAGTGCGGATTGAGAACTTCACACACACCATTGACTCGCTTCACAGATAAGAGAAAAACTCAGAGGTGCAACCCTCTGATTGATAGACCACAGCTCAAACCTAGACTACCACGGTGTTTACACTTTTATAGTTACTTTACTGTTAGATCGATAACTTGATTATTGATTTGCGTCATCATACCTCAGTGAGACGCGATGAGATCCCTCGGGAAACCCAGTTCACGTGCAATATCCTAAGTGTGCTTCAACAAGCAGGTCTTGCCGAACTTCTCAGTTCCCAAGCCATGTAGCTTGAGAGGATACGGTTAATGTATAAGTTTCACAGTTCACTAATATAAATTTCCATAATTTAGTTACCACACCGCGAGCTCTTTCGTTGAAACGACTCGAGATGCGTCGTGCGTCTCATCGCTGTCGTGAGAAGAAAAGGAATATTATGTAATTGAGCATAACAGAAAACATTTTATCCGTCGTTGAACCGATTAGTAAAATTTTTACACAGAAATGAATCAATCGAGATAACTAAAACGTACAATGAAAAAGTCAAAACAAAAGCGTTTTTTAATTAAATACAGATCGAAACGTAGCGCAAAGAATGTGCAAACAAAGTATGTTAAGGGCTTTGATTTCATCATACATTTTATATTTATTTGGAAAAAACAATCAATTTAAAAAAAATTGCAGTTCACAATTAGGTAAAACAATCGAACCGCTGTGTGAAAATGCCGTAATTGTGTGTCAACCACACGCCGTTACTCGTGCAAATCGGCCAAAAAAATTCGTTCATCACCATAGGCGTGTTTCTCGAAACTACAAGTTAAAATTTTACAAGTGTAAACTAGCAACATTAATCCAATAAACAGTCAAATCAATGTCGGCAGTTAAAACTTGTAAAATTTTCAACTGTAGCTTCGAGCAACGTGCCTTTTATGGTTCAACGTCAGTTCAAAACAAGCTGTTACTCGCGACTTTTTCTGCAAAGAATTCGTTTATCGCACGCCCATGGGCACTATACAATTTTTGGGATGAAAACTATCCTATATCCTTCCCAGGATTGGAAACTATCTCCATACCAAATTATATCATGATCGGTTCTGTAGTTTACGCGCAAACTAACATTCGAATTTATACTTGATATTAGTTAGTATCACTTTCAAATCAAATAGGAATTGTCATAAAAATGGTAAAGCTTACTAGGTGGAATATACTCGTACATACCTGCGAAGTAAAAGTTGCCTCGCCAAAAATAATGAAGTGGTTGTAGATTGCAGGCGGCTCTCATGAAAATTAGCTTTTAAATTTCCTTATTGAAGTCGCACTTCACGAATTTTAATTAAAATTCAGGTCAAGATGATAGCCCGAGGGGGCAGGAATCCAAGGTTGTCTTTAATTTTAATTATAATAATAAATTTTGCAATCTGCGGTGTTATTTAAGTAAATTTACTTAAGTTTTATTTGTTGAATAAAAGTCTGCTTACGAAATTCTTATAGCATTCTTGATGACATTACATTGTATACATACGTAAATCACTCTATCTTTTCTAGGTTTTCAAGATATCTTTAATTTTTAAGCTCAACACTTGACCCAGTTGCAGTTAAGTACAGTTTATACCAACAGCGAGTATTTTGCGGCGTTTACAGATTTTTTTATTATGCTCTTAGCAAATATTGTAAAAGGAGATGATATTCAGAGTTAATTTTTTAACAAACAAAGAATTTCTATTGCAAATATCAAAATTGTTGGCAGTTAAATTGTCCTCAGCTGTAATAATTGTTGAAATCCCCGTTGAGTAGTTTTGGGGTTTATCGCGAACACAGACGCGCCAGAGGACTTTGTTTTTTAGTACATTACAATCCAAGGGTGGGGATATAAATAATGTCTCAGATGGCAGGAACTTGTCGCACGAGCCAAAGGCGAGGGCGATAAACAAACGCCCTGAGGCTTTCTTTATCACTGCCCGAGGTATGTACACAATTTTACATCTTCTTCTGACCAGGAAGTGGAAATATCCGCCTAGTGATGACGTGCAATATCGAACGCTTCCCTGATGCACTGTAACTTCAAATTTTAATTGGCTGCTGGTAAAGTACTACAGCATCGCTCGCTACACTTCTTTTCTATCCGGGAGAGCATTTCAATCGACTTTACACAACTCAATTACACTGTAATTGGTTGGATTTTAACCGCATCGTGCTAAATTAAGTTTGAATTATTGGCTAAATGGTTAGCAATTTAGATTTGACACGTTATTTATGGTAATTGCCTGCACGCCGTTATCCTAATGGACTCAAATCAAATTGATTCTAATCCTGCACCATGAATTTATCAATGCATTATCCGCTTACGATTGATGGCAAATTCCACGTCAAAACATCCCGGTCTTGTGCAAAAGCGGGATTCATCTGTCATTCCTTAAGAAGTAGGAAGAGCGTAAGTATAAGTTACCAATCTTATCTTATTTTAGATCTTATCTATCTTATCTTCTGTATAAATAAAAATGAATCGTCGAAATGTATGTACGCGCATAACTTCCGAACGACTGCACCAAATTGGGTTAGGTATAATTTTTTAGCCGTGTTATCGTCAGGGCAAAGTTGGCATAATTATAAAATTTTGTAAAAAAAACTGAAATGGTGGCGAAGCCGCGGACAACAGCTAATATTTTAAACGCGAATCTGAGTTTGTTTGTTTGTTACGTTTTCACGCCCAAACTACCCAATCGATCGTAATAAAATGTGGTAGGTACCTATGAAGTTAGTTTGAGACCCTGGGAAGGACAAGATAGTTTTTATCCCGGAAAATTTTAACGAACTCCCCGCAGAGGAAGTCGCGGCCAAGCTAGTATTACCAATGTACATACAATTACTAATTAAAAGGTTGTCATATAATTAAGAGGTAGGTTTTTTTTTCTTTGTGAGATAAAATGTTGGGTATAATACCCAGTCAGAGCTACTGAACCAATAAAAAATCAGTAAGTACTAGAAACCTACACTATATCTGCACGTCTAGCACGAGAGCGCACAAGAGTCGCGTCGCGCGCGAGATAGATTGCCCGTCTTTTTCTTACGTTCGTTTTAGAAAGAGACGGGTAGTTTTTCCAGCGCGAGACGCGACTTTCGTGCTATCTCGTGCCAGCCGGACTGATTAACATATCATTATACTAGTTTTTATACCGAGAAAGTGGAAAGTTCGCACGTGACGCAAATGAAGTATCGGGGAAGAAGCTAATGAAAAAAATTGCATTTAATTTAATTTTTACTTTCCTGCAGTAGTTTTTCTACAACTTTCACAAACGGTTGTGAGGATTTAAATTTTGAAATAAAAACATAGTACATTTCGCATTTCGTGAGTGTTCTGGCCATTTTCTCTAATAAGTTTTATTGACTTACACTTTATTCTTAAATGTTTGTTCTGTCTGTCGACAAACGGGCTAATTTTGAGAAATTCCCGCAGAATAAGAATTTCTGTGACGAGAAGGAAGCGACGGAAGTAAGTTAGCGCAATCATTTTCTTAGGAAACTAAAATTGTAACCGTAACTAACTAAAATTTAGTTACGTTTTATAACATTCTGAGGAACAATGTGAAATAAATTTCCAAGTTGACAGAGTCGAGTAAACTACGCAAAGCTCGTAAATCAAATCCAAAAGCAAAAAAGTTAAACTATAAAGTTTAAAGCGCTACGCTAAAATTATTAAGTAAAAACGTTCCCAGAAAACGTTCCGAGTTAAATTGTGCTCTTAAATCTTTCGGCTGGGTTTAAGGCCTTCAGTAATTAACCCACCGTGTTTATCGCGATTGTGATATCCGGTAGCAGACGGGAAAAACCGAAACTGGCCGGAACCCACCCCGTTATAATCGGACAGCCGAGAACAATATTAATTGTTCGGAACACATTTGGTAGGAAACCAATTAGTCACGTTTTTAATGAAGATAATTACGGTCATGCGTTACAATTTTTGAGAGCTAAAAAACAATGCAACAAGATACTTACATACATGCTGTCACGCCTCTTTCCCACAGGGGTAGGCAGATACTACTTTGTTCCACTTGCTACGATCCTGACATACTTCTTTCGCTTCATCCACATTCATCAATCTCTTCATACATTTTCGTCGGTTTCGGGTACTCCTGACCTGACCTTTTTCCAAAACGTCTCCTATTTGGTCTCGAAACATCCGTCTAGGCCTTCCCCTCCCAACTACTTAACAAAATACTTAGCATTACAAATCTGATAATAAGGATGTGTTTATAGAATGGATTGTTACTCTTTCATGCATCAGCTACTTAACTGCTTTTCAGTTGCAGGTAACACAGTTTTTATTCAATCATAAGGTCCTCAGCAAAGTTCGATACTTATAAGCAAAGACACACGATTCAAGACTGTATAATTAATAGCTAGAAAGTCGATAGCAAACCCTACATTAATTACACAACTATATAAGTCTTCAGAGATGTTTAGACCAACTGTCCTGACGAGCATATAAACATTGTTACTTTTTGTATATACACAAATCACATCTTTATTCCTTACGGGGTAAACAGAGCTGAAGGTAACAAGACCTCAAGGCCACGTTTAACATGATTGTGGGCGTATAGGTGGAAAGGGGAATCAAAATAGTGATGGGTTGCTAGCCGCATCGCCTATAATATGATTCTTAAGATTATCGCCCGATGGGCTTTTACCATCAGTGCGGGAAGAGAAGCAAGTGTTACATTCTGTTTCTTCTTTACCCCCAAACTAGCATGGATGTAAACATAAGCATGGAAACATGGTTTTATGTGACATCTTAAAATTGCATCATCAAGTTTAGTATACAATGGAAATTCGATTATAAAATTAATCCATTAAAACTCACCATTCTAATTTACCTCATTCTATTACGAAGATCAAACAGAAAGTACAAAGATCCGAGGGTATTGTATGTGTACGGCAAAAACCTGTATACTGCTTAAATCTCAAAATATCTCATGCTACAGTATGTAAGTACTATGACGAAGTGCCAGTTCTCAATGACTATAAGAACTTAGTTTTGTTTTTGACAATACTTTTGGGACTTTTTGACTCCGACTGTATTCATTTGCCACCAATTGACACTAATTGACCTAGTCCCAAACTAGGCAAAGCTTGTAATATGGGTACTAGACAACGGGATAAACATACTTATATAGATAAATACTTAGGTACTTTAATATACATTAAACATCCAAGAGTCGACCAACATTCGTATTTTCATACGAATATCGGCTCCAACCGGGGAACGAACCCGGGACCTCAAGCTTCATAGTCAGGTTCTCTAACCACTAGGCCAGGGGTGGCAACCTTTTTCGGTGGACGTGCCATTTTTTCACAAATAATGTAATATTTGGCTATGACCTCAGACCTTGTTGTCTTAAGAGTGTGTTATTGTTATATTACCATCATATGACCATATTGTCATTATTGGCGTGCCCGAATTATTTTGCGTGCCATTGGTTAGCCATCCCTGCACTAGGCTATCCGGTCGTTAAGTCCGCAACAAATCCGAGTCTCTGAACTTAACTATCTCTCTTTATGTGTTTTTAAAACATGGATTATTTAACATATTACATACCTACATGATTGTTGCCCACGATTTAACCTGCAAAAAAACATTTACCTCTATCCCGCGGAGATTGTGCAAGTTTCCGGTTTACCAACGATTCTAAATAGGTAACGTTATGCCCCGAGACTCAAACTATCTACATGCCAATTTTTATCTCAATGGGTTCAGAGGTATCAAGACAAAAATAAATGTACATAGTTAGTACGGTTATCAGCAGAGATCGGACAAATTTGCGTCATTGCTCGCAATAATGTGGACATGACTCAAAAATTAATCGAATAATTAATCATTTAATTAATTTCTCGAAATAAAATTTGAACTCCCGGAGATAAAAATTTAGACATGCATAAAATTATTAGCAAAATGTTAATTAAAGTGGCAGTTGTCGTTCTCGTAAATATTTTTATATAATAAAGAAATCACGATCCTGTTAGAAATGATTATTATTTCTGACAAAAAAGTTTTCTAGTTCTATAGGTATAGAACCTCCGTGGATATACTTATTCTTCATATATGTATTTTGACATATTTGATTAATTTTGGAGTCATGTCCACATTATTGCGAGCAATGACGCAAATTTGTCCGATCTCTGGTTATCAGGGATAAGAATTAAGAATAATAGCTACAGAAAACAATTGAAAAAGCCTTCTCGAAACCAATTTAGTTAGTTGCCAGGTGAAAAAACAAGCTACCTTAAGCCGAGTTGCAAGCACATAACTAACTAATTGCCTCAATCGCGAGCAACTGGCAAGACGCGCCTCCGACTTGCCAATCCCCCTGACATCAGGTGTGTTCTAGATCAAACTGTCTCGAATAATGGATGATTCCGGGTAAGGGCCTTTTTAAAACTTTTTTACACCGTGCGGTTTGGGATTGGGACTGCTGATCGTTTCGCTCAGTCAATGCTTGGGGACGAAAACGATTTATTCTGATAAACAAGTATTTTTCACGTTTGATTTTCGTTAACTTCAGTATCGTGTTTTGATGTGATGATACTGTATTCTTTTTACAAGTCTGTCATTGTCGTTGTCTACACTAATATTATAGAGGAAAGATTTGATTGTTTGTTTGTTTGCATTGAATAGGCTCAGAAACTACTAGACCGATTTGGAAAATCTTTCACCATTTAAAATCGTACATTATCCCTCATGAACATAGGCTTTATGTCATTCTCCGCGTAATATTATAAAGAAGAAAGATTTCATTGTTTGTTTGCATTGAATAGGCTCCAAAACTACTCTATCGATTTGAAAAAATCTTTCATCATAACAATCCTACATTATAACTAATAAAAATAGCCTATTTTTATATTTAATTCTAAGTGGAAGAAGTCGCGAGCAACATACACACACATACACATATCACGTCTATATACCTTACATGGTAGACATAGCCTTTGGTAACAAGACCTAAGGGCCACAATTAGCGTAATTGTGGGCATATATGTGGAGAAGGGAATATTAAGACTCGAGAACAAACTTTCGTATTTTTCATACAAATATCTGTTCCGACCGGGGATCGAAACCGGGATCTTAAGCTTTATAGTCAGGTTCTCTAATCACTAGGCCAGGGGTGGCGAACCTTTTTTGGTGGACGTGCCATTTTTTCACAAATAAAGTAATATTTGGCTCTGACCTGTCATCAAAGACCCTGTTGTCTTAAGAGTGTGTTTTTATTTTACCATCATATGACGACATTGCCCGTTTTCCGCCCTATCTCATAATAAAATAATCTTAAGTTGGTAATAATATGGACAAAAATAAACCGTTTTATTATTAGCGTGCCCAAATTATTTTGAAGCGTGCCAACAGTGGCACGCGTGCCATTGGTTCGCCAGCCCTGCACTACACCTTATAGACTCCGTAATGAAACTACATTATGGCCAACTTTTTTTTGACACTATTGGGGCCGCCCCTGAATCTAGACGCCCTAGGCCCGGGCCTACCGGACCTTAGGGTAAATCCGCCACTGTGCACTAGGCTATCCGGCCGTCAAAATGAAACAATGAAAACATTCGGCGCACTCCTGCCCCGTTTCTCATTATTTCACACAAGTTTAGCTCGAAAAATACGTGTTCCTGCTACTTACATTATCACGACTTAATGTCCGCATGGAGCGGGTGTATAAATTGGTCTTATCGCACTATTACAATGAGAGGTTCATACATTTAGCGGGCTGACGGCGCTCGGCGCTCGTGTCTCACTCCGCGGTTAGCAAACCAAATCACGCGATATGAGGCCACTTATAATTCGGCCATACAGCCGGGAACATTACGGCTATAGTTATGGTACCACTGCTTTATGATCTTACTATAACGTAGTGTTCAATGGCGATGTTTACAGTGTTGCCGTTTGGTTCCGAAAGTTCAGTTTTGCGGAACTTGGGAGGAACTTTGTATTTTGGTACATTTTTCGGAACTTTTGGGGTCCCGGCATAAAGATACGTGGTAAAAAAACTTTAAATTCACACTAAAAAATACAAGCTAATTTTTTGTTATTAACACAAATATTATTCCAAATTCGTATGGATGAATGGATGAGGTAAAAAAAACTTTTCTGCCAAAAATGGAACTTTTTAGGGATGACAATGTAATTTTTAAGGGAAGTGACCTGGCAACACTGGATGTTTACGCTCAGTAAATTGAGTTGAAGGCTTAAACAATAAAATATACGCGTCGAATTAAAAACCTGCTCCGTTTTTTTTAATCGGTGAAAAATCGGAATACCTGGTTTGCGCTGCTGTGTTCCAGCGTTGAGAGTAAGTTTTTTTTAATGCGAAATAGGCATGCATTTGATCACAATCACGCCTGATGGTAAGCATAGATTTGATCTATGGTGGAACACGCTTACCAAGTAAATGCCCATTCGCCCCATTCATTCGGCGAAATAACCGACAGATAAGGTATTCTATCCTTGCCCTGTTGGCTGCCAACGCATCTGTAATCATCAGTGTTGCAGGCGTCTATGGGTGGTGGTGACAAACTTGCTCGTTCGCGTCCTTTTCGTATATAAAATACTGCTGATGCTCGCGGCTTCGCCTAACGTTTATTCTCTCTTTCAAATATAGTTTTATAAGAACCTTATGACACTAACAAACACAGCCAAAAAGAAGCCGTGACCAAAGGAGTAGGTACATCTTTACTAGCTGTTGCCCTAGACTCCGTCTGCGATAAATTCGCATATCGCTATCCCGCGGCAACTATGCGATATTCCGTTATAAAACTATCCGGGACTAACTATCACTGTACCTTATTTCAATAAAATCGATTTAGCCGTTTTGCCATGAAAGAGCAACAAACATCCAAACATCCAAACTTAAAAACTTTCGCCTTTACAATATTAGTACTAAGTAGTTACTCAAGAAGTAAGATATACCTACGTTACGTGTGACATTCATTATATTTTGAAAGAAATATGCATTTAGATTTCATCAGAAGATCGCGGTGCACGACTCCATTCTGAAGGTGATTAGAATATTAAAACTGGAAAATACGAGTAAGACGTAGAAAAACACGTTTCTTGAATAAAGATCGCCTCTAAATTTAAGGTTATTCGATTGTTATTATTTGTCGCTATGTCGGCTATTCTCATAAATTTTCATGTGTTAGTAGATATATACACACACACACACACACATACATACACATACATAAGTCACGTCTTTATCCCTTACGGGGTAGACAGAGCCTAAGGCAACAAGACCTAAAGGCCACGCTTAGCATGATTGTGGGCGTATATGTAGAAAGGGGAATCAAAATAGTGATGGGTTGCTAGCCGCATCGCCTATAACATGATTCCTATGCCCATTCCCTCGATGGGCTTTTACCAGCTGCGCGGGAAGAGAAGCAACTGGTACATTCTATGTTTGTTCTTTACTCCCAGACCAGCATGGAAGCATGATAGACATATCATGGTTTAAAAATATACCCTTTTGATTGACGGACCGACGGTCTAACAGTGGAGCTTCGGTAATAGAGCCCAGTTGGCAACCTTTGGGTACAGTAGGCACAAAACAAAAAAAAATGGGTTTCAAAAGCGGAATCTTTGTCGGCTTGAAATTAACTAATCAACGGTAAGAACGCTCTAAAGTTTGACTATTTTCGCAGCTTTTCCATCAGTTTGGCATTGCTTTCTTCATCTCAGTTTATCGACTGTTAGCGATGGACAGTATTTCTGTGCATTGTTTGGACAAAAAAAATAGATTCAACCTCTATGGTCGTTTCTCTATCTTTCAAAAAATACAGATTCAACCTCTATGGAAGTTTCTACATCTTTCAAAAATATAGATTCAGCCTCTATGGTCGTTTCTCTGTCATTCAAAAAATATAGATTCAACCTCTATGGTCGTTTCTTTATCTTTCTTTTTTAATTTGCCTTTTCTAAGCCGCAGCAAACCTTAAATTTTGCTACAATAGATTGCTTACTTTTGAGGAATAGGGGATAGTATACTTTGTGGTTTCAATACCCTATACTCACAATACATACATACATACATCACGTCTTTATCCCTTACTCACAAACATTAAGTAAATATAACATACAGCCCGGATCAAATTACTAGCTACATTTCTAGCACAAACAACAAAGCCCCGTAGGGTTTAATCGAACTTGGTCTAATGTCTACAAGTATTCTTCGCTTTATTTTCCCACAAACTTGATTAAACCGGAGACTGCTGAATTCCAGTGAAACGACTGAGCCAAGTCCCATTTTTGTAACAAAATGAGCATACTTGGAGTCCGTTCCCCGTGACTGCGCTCCCGAGTGTATCAGACCGCGTGCATGGACTTGACAGCAAAAGGTTCAATCTTTTGAAGGAAATGACGCCGGTGGATACGAGTACTCGATTCTGCAAGCCTTTGTTAGTGTTCGAATCGAACCGAACCGCCCGAGAATAAATCCATCTCCCTATGGAAATTGCTTGAGTTACGAAGTGGTGAAGGATTTGCGCCCGATATTTTATTAAATATCGCAATTGTTTTATGTTATTTGGTTTTCCCTTGCGACGTAACTATACGTAATTCATCGAAACAAGCAATATTTTGCAGAGGTTCATATTAATGAACAAAAAAATCCATTTTCTTATTTCAGGGTTGTAGCGGGGTAGCAAGGTAAAGATTTTATTTTGTTCATTTGTAAAACTATTTAGTTTTCCCTCCTTTTTATTTTTGTTTATTGTAAACTATTTAATTAATTTATGTATTTCTTTAGTTACACATAAGTCGGGTTCTATCTAAGTATTGCATTGTTTACGTAAAGGTTTATGAATTATGTAGTATAGTTTATCTGTGTATCGTTCCGTGAGTCATAGACGGTTCTGGCTGAAAATCAGTGCTGCAGGTGTCTAACACCTCAGCGTAATGCTGAGCCAGCGACCGTTTCACTTTTGCGAAGACACACAACGCTGATGATCTATTTTTCATGTCTATGTTTTCTTTTTTTGTTATACCTTGTTTATTTTCTATAAAACTGTGTGTATTATCTTATATTTGTGTGTCTTGCAAAAAGGAATAAATGTCTTCTTTCTTTCTTTCTTTCTTCTTTACCATGTTATAATAATTATAATAGCACGATGAACATTTTTACCGAAGTTGTTGAAGATTGTCGTGTTAATGGTTCCGAGGTTAGCTAAAACATACTATCTCAGCATTAAATCTCTAACGTGAACCGTAGAAAGGTCGTAATTAATCGATCTGCTAGTTTCTTTCTTTGATTTTTAGCTCAAAGCGATCATTAGCTTCTTTCATGTGCTAATAAATGCGTCGTACGTCGTACCAACATTTAGATTACACAATTTTCTACGGCATCTGCATCACCGCGATTATCTTCGATGAATTTATTATTTCATTTGATCTTTTTTGCTTTTTTCAGGAAAAGTAAATAGCCGTGTACCATTTTTAACATGCTAACCTTTATGTCGAACGAAGTCCATTTTAGAATTTAAAAATGCATGCCGACTAAAGCACAAATATTTGCACTTCGTTTTCATATCACAGTACATAGAAAACACAAGCATTTTTTAGCTAACGTTACGTTTTGTATCAAAAAATCTACGTACACAACACGTCAACGTTATAAGTTAGTTGAGACGTTATTTCAATCCGATTAAGTGACGCTACAGCGAGTAAGAGCGCCGAGTACCTTCAAGTTAATTTATACTTTAGTTTAAGCTGATTAGCTGACACTGGAGCGGTTAGAGTACCGCGGAGAGTCATTGAATTAAATCAGTAGCCGTAAGCATGTCAGGGGGCTACAACCCATAACTCAGAAGTGGAGATCTCCTCGCGGCCCATAACATTCAATCGTCCGGACGAGGGGCGAATTCCGATGACCTCAAGGAAAAGTTTGCGTCTCGAACACTCTGTATAAATCCGGGGAGTCATGTCGGGATTTCGTAAATCGCCTTTTTTATTTATTGCGCCGCTACCACAGTGGGCAGCCGTTTAGGAGTGACGTCGTGTTACTTGTACGTGATACTTTTTCCCAGGTCAGATGGAATTATTATGGCCGGGGATATAAATCTCGCAGGAATTGCTTCCATCTTCCTTTATAAAGAAATAGAATGAAATCCTTGCGATGTCTTTGTTTGCGCTATTGGACGATAAATTTGGGAACGTTGAAACAAAAGGATTTTTGTAGACAGTCCAAAAAAGGTACGTATGTGTGTAAACTCTTTATTGTGCAAAATAAATATAAACAAATACAATTGACAAACATTTCATTTCACACACAACACTTTTCATTTCATTTCATTTCATTTCATTTCATTGAGATACATAAAGGAAAAGGAAAGTTATGGGTATCGCAGCTTTTCAACGAAGTCCTACGTCAGATGTCGGAGTGTTCAGCCACATTCAAAGCAATAATAACCCATTGAAAACTAGGTCTTTTTGCACTTTTCCGACCAATATTGTAAACAAACGAGCTTAAGTCCACGGTTTTACCCCTCGTTTACAACTCCCTATCCCGTGAGATTTTATAAAATCCGTTCTTATTCCTTATCTATCATTCAAACGAGGAAACATCTATGCAAAATTTAAGCAGGCAGCTTCAATTCGTTTAAGATAGGTACAATCCTCCTCAATATTTTTTGTTTACTTTCAAGGTAAAATGGTACCTACTTGTCCTAAGTAACAGATTGTTACTGCAGACGAACTCGAGTTTCCACTTCAGAGTTTGCGTAGGTAGCTAATTATGTAGAATCAATGACAAGTACCTACTGAAAAAAAAACACATTAAAACGTACATCTCGTTAGCTTTTACCACCATATCATACCATATTTTAAAAGGCTTTATCATTTACCTGTTCAAACTTTAAAAACTTCACTTTTAACGCACACCGATATTCTTCATTTGCATTGAGCAGTAAAATCCATCGAACTTTAAAATGGAAAACCATATCGCTGAATATGTTTCCATTAACGCAGTACGAGGTTGCAATTTCACTAAATCATGCTCCTAGCAGATGTGGCACTCAAATAATAATATGAATGAAACAGCCGAGCTATCTTTCCTGTCATCACTATCTATTCAATCTTTATTTATCTAGATTGAATAGACGTAAAATTGTATAGGCAGGAGTAATATACTAATGCTCCCTTTAGCTCGCGGGCCTATTGAGCTAGCTGGAAAAACACGCACGTGTAAGATGCTTTGGGTATTACAAAAATATCCCTAAAGCCTAAAGGGGTTAAATGGTTTCTTGTAAAGAGGCTATCATAAAACTATAGGCACCTATGAAGCCCAAAAAAGGTTAATTAAAAGTAACGTTGAAGACCTTATTTTCATAAAAGTAAAGAGATATAGAGTAGATGAGGTCTGTCCAGCAGTGGAACGTATATAGCTGGAGATGGTGATGATGAAAGAGTAAATGGCACAGAAGCCATAACTAATGTCTATGGGGTGACAAATGACAATAACTAGAGCCTTGTCATAACTTCCATGCTGGTCTGGGAGTAAAGAACAAACATAGAATGTACCAGTTGCTTCTCTTCCCGCGCAGATGGTAAAAGCCCATCGAAGGAATAGGCGAAAATCTTAGGAATCGTCTAATAGGCAATGCGGCTAGCAACCCATCACTATTTTGATTCCCCTTTCCACCTATACGCCCACAATGCTAAACGTGGCCTTAAGGTTTTGTTACCTTAGGCTCTGTCTACCCCGTAAGGGATAAAGACGTGATATATGTAAAAAAAAAATGTTATCATGATGTCTTAATGCGATTCGATTCCGATTCAGTTTAGGTTCGCTCGCTGTCAGATCCTTACTAAAAATGGCAGCTAAAACTTGAACTGAGTCATGGTAAGCCCTGTAACCTGTAATTGTGGCGTTTTACGGGTGGTAGGGCCTTGTGCAAGGTCCGTCCGGATCGCTACCACCATCTTACTCGCTAATCCTGCCGCTAAGTAGCAGTGCTTGCACTGCCTGTGTTCCAGTGTGGAGAGTAAGACAGCCGGGGAAATTACGGGCACAAGAGGTATTTCATCTTAGTCCTCTAGGTTGGCAACGCATCTGCAATCCCTCCGGGGTTGCGGGTGTCTATGGGCAGTGGTGATCACTTACCATCAGGTGACCCACTTGCTCGTTTGCCTTCCTATTCATATATTAAAAAAAAAACAATTTAAGTTGCTACTATTTTCAACTTTCATTTTTTTTTTAGCATTTTTGTAACTCTGTGTATAATTGGCGAGGAGAGTTCTTGTAAGCTTTTACTGGCGTTAAAATAATTCCCAACAGTGCGGCGGATGCGACGATGGAGGCCGGCGCCGGAAGCGGGCTCCGGCATTACGTCACTTCCTTCCGGCTTCTCTGCCGGGTCCCTCGAGCCCCTTACAGCCTTTAGATACCTAGACGTTTTACATAAACCACGACTTAGGCTAATTTTGCGTATCGTTGCGGACACTGACTCAGACTAGACACATGGCTAGGTGCAGAGCCTGATTCACCCTTTCTGTTAAATTATTGGTGTCAAAACAATATGTCTTAGAGAGAGCCCTAGAATTCAACAGGTAATTCACGTACACGTACGTACACAAATCACGTCTTTATCCCTAATGGGGATTTAACATTCAACTATCGTGAAACTTAGACGTAGTTTACTAAAGGATCACTGAAGAACAAAAGTCAGGCCAAATCTTTCAGTCTTTCACGAAGTACGCGCGGATAGCCTAACGAGAATCTTCTTTTGTTTCATAAGAATCTCTAAACATTTCACTGTAATCTGCTTAACATAAAGACAATCGCCGTTTCAATTCTCTTTGATAATTGGTCATTAAGATAACCGTAGCTTACCGATAAAGCAGGGAGATATAAAGTTCGCTCAATTGAATCAGTCCATTTATTAAATTTAAATTGTCCTTTCGACGCTGGAATGAGAAGTTTTGGTAAAAAGGCGTTTTCTGAAGCATTATCTTAAACTTTATTTCCATTCGAATTATGAGGTTGTTTTTGTTTTGAGATTTTGTTTCCATTTGCAAAGTGGATCAAGACAAAAGCGTACCTACCTAACAGTTTTAAAATTTAAGGTTGAATTTATTCTTCTTCTTCTTCTTCTTATTTGTGGCGTTTCAAGTCGTTATAGCGACGACAACTTCGCCAATGCCAAAGTAACAAAAATATGATTAAAAAATCTTGTGACAAAATGTCGGCAACGTTGTACGGTAATGGTCAAAGACCCCCCTCCCCCCTGTCGGGCTCTTAGCCAACGGTCAATGATATCCCTCAGAAACTGCCAGGAAATCATTAGCCGTTGCCCAGGGTGCACCGGATCAAGCACTGCTCTTCCCCCGGACGGATCCAAAAAGGAACCGCAGCTCTTGACCACACGTGAAGGTAACCCGACTCGCACCCTGATTTTATTAGATCATCGATGATCGCTGCAGTGTTCCGGCATGCACAGACAGCTTTGTGAAATTGCTACTACATACATACATAAATCACGTCTTTATCCCTTAGGTACGGGATACACAGAGCCTAAGGTAACAAGATCTAAAAAGCCACGTTTAGCATGATTGTGCGCGTATACGTGGAAAGGAGAATTCAAAAAAAGAGTGACTGGTTGCTAGCCGCATCGCCTGTAACATGATTCCTAGAATTTAGCCCATTTCCTCGATGGGATTTTACCATCTGCGCGAGAAGAGAAGCAACTGGTACATTCTATGTATTTTCTTTACTCCTAGACCAGCATGGAAGACTAACCGCAAAGAATAACCGTATGAGGTATTTTAACGTCAAATCCTTTTAGGTAACGCATCTCCTTTAGTCTTATCTAATTTCATCTTCCCGTTGAAAGTATTATAAAAACTGGCCCGGTTTTTTTGCTCTCAAGTATATATAAATCAAAAGAACCAACGATAGCCGTGGTCAATACAGTATTGAAAACTAGTATTAAACTACTTACTCGAAATAAATAACTGCATTCTGAATGAGCGGCAGGCAGTGTGTAAATTATTTGTACTTGTGAATGACCGGTATTTAAAAAGAAATGTAGCATTCAATATCAAACCTAACATCCATTTAATAAGTGTAAAAATCGAATAAAAAAAGAAAATGTTCGTAAAATCGTGAGTGTAATCGCTATAGTAAACACCTGTACAGCGATCTTCGAGATGACGATAGAAATTTCATCAGCCCGGGTCAAATATTCAATCAATTCTGCGTAAAGTAGTCCGAAGGCCCGCCTCCTACCTGAACGGCTACTACATTCTACTATTTCCCACTTTACATCTCTCTCCATCCACCCTAGAAAGACAAAGACGCCAGTATCGATCTAGATAGTCGTGGACAGATAGATGCTAGGTTTTCTGAACGATTGGATGACTGATCCCTCGCAGAATGTTGCAAATTGACTGCCGAGATTGAAAGCGATCGTAATTGTAGGTACCTGTTTATGCGATTATTTCTCCCCTTTGTAAGTCTCGAAAGGTTAAACGGTTCAGGGATCTCGTGACCCAACTTTTGCGCTGATGCAGTTATGAACAACTTATCAAAGAATTTGTGAAGATGCTTTTTAATAGGCGATAAAAGAGAAAATTCTCAGTTCGATTGCATGGTTTCGTTTAATTATTATCACAGCGTTTTTTATTTAGATATGCAAGGCGTCATGTTTGCGGGCTGTGAATTTCAATGATTCTTCTTCATTCTATAGCTTTTTTTCTAAATGTCAGCGAGTGAGGAGTTACGACCTTGGTGCCATTAAGAGGCGAGTGTACAATTTTCTCTGCAGGGCCGACAACGCACTGGCACTGGTGTCTATGGACAGTGGTGATCATTTAACATCAGGTGACCCACTAGTCGTTTGTTTGGCCTCTCTTACATAAAAAAAAATTAGAACAGAAAAATCCAAAAACTAAAGCTATGGCCGTGAAAAATTCGAAGACTACCCACCTGCTATGGGTGGTGTAGGGGTTCATGCGTCACGGAATGACGAGGATCCGGGTTCGATTCCCGGCCATAGCTTTACTTTTCGGATTTTTCTATGTGTTCTAATTTTCACTGACATTTAGAAATTTAATTTATAACGGTAAAACCGTAAAAGTAAATAAAAATCAAGAAATAAAAATTCTTGATTCATTTGATAGTAGTTTTTTTTATTGAAATCGGTCATACAAATCACTAGAAGACAATGATAAAAGCCGTATTCTATTCTATTAAGTGAAGCTATAAACTGTATGATTGCGTATAATTCATTTTCTACATTATTCGTAATATGATACTGTATGAAATTATGTTATTTTTATTGTAGGTACATTGAAATAAATTATTAGCATCCATAAAACTGTCTCACATACACCTGGGTACCTACAACACTATTTCATTCCGCTCGCTTCCTTTTAACGTTGTACAATTTCATGGTTAAGTAGTTACTGTCACAAAGTTTAAAACCTACTTCTATTGTTTTTACTATTTCATCTAGGTGCGGTAGGCTCAAGAGACCCTGGCGGGATGACCTGGACCCTTCTCTTGGGAATTGGCCGGACAAAGCTCAAGATCGGGGCGAGCGGAGGAAATGGGGGGAGGCCTTTGCCCAGCCGCAGGAGACCTACCCACGCTGATAATAACAATAGTATTCGGGTCGCTCCACACACCTCCACTCATATTTTAATACCCTTCATTACGATACAGTCACATAAACTACTATTACGTAAGTTTTTTTTATGTTAGAGAGGCCAGGCAAACGAACTAGTGGGTCACCTGATGTTAAATGATCACCACTGTCCATAGACACCCGCAGCGCTTTACGCGATGCCAGTGCGTTGTCAGCCCTAATTAAGTATTACATAAACGTCTTGTACTCGTATCCTTTTCAGGCCCCTCGGCAAGCCTCGTAGCCTAATCACGACACGCGACTTTAACAACCCCTTTTACGACGCTATCGTATAAAATACTATTTTTTTTTAAATGCTTCTTTGTCACAATCGCGTAACTTATTAAAGCCATGAACATAAAGATGTCGCATGGAACCAATTAGTTTTCTACAGTAATTGCTTTATTTGTATGCGTCCTGCGTTTCATAATACAAATAAAGAACCCGATATGAGCTTCACGGAAGCGTTTCACCCGCCACACGCGAGAAGCAACTTTTGTTTCGAAACTTTGAGGCACCCGCGAAAAATATTCAGAGGTTTTTGCTCCACTCGTCCAGTCAGTTTGCGTATAATGATGAAAAATTTGGCCGCACGCTTCGGTTTTAACAGATATAGTAGGGTAGAACTTTGTGTAGGGTCCGTTCGGGTCACTACCAAGTACCAACTATAATTCTGCCGCTAAAAACAACAGACTTTACACTATTGTTCAACTTCCATACTAGTAATTGTAGTAAACTCAAGTGTGTCTGTCTGTTAAGTAACTCTTCACGCTTTAACCATGAAATAAATTAATTGGATTTTTAGTATATATATATTGATTCCGTCCCGAGAAATGACATAGTATATTTTATATCCCAGAAAATCGCGCAGTTGCTTGATAGTGATTAGGGACGAACTAAACAGAGTGTGGTAAAACAGACCGATAAACTACTTTACGTTAAAAATGTGTGTACACTAAGAAAATTCATATGAGTTCAAGTGAAACACTCAACTTACCTTAGTGATGTCGAAGGTAATCTAAGAATGACTATAAAAAAACAAGTAACGTCAAATAAGGCTCCAACTTTGAAGACGGTGGAGATGCAACGCTCGCTCCCCCTCGGCATCCGAAGATAAGTGTGACGCCGGATCGGAGTTAAAAGGGCGAATAAGATTGTTCGATCTTTGAAATCGCGTAATGGATGAAAACGACATCGCGAGTACAAACGCCAGTTTGTCACATCACTAATGGCGTAGAAAATCGGGAAAGTTCCGCTCCCTGACAACGGTGACTCGTATCGATAGATTGCACCCGAATAACGCATATTATACGAGTGAGCACGTACCGTTATATCGACACGGCGCTGCTGCAAAATATTTGGATGATACGTTTAAGTAAACTTATCCACTTATCCTCGGTACAGCTCTTTGGAATAGCAAAAATAATAGATTGTTCAACGAGGGACTAAAACAAGTCATAATGACACGAGATGTTTAGTCACCCGAGCTCACAAACATCATGACATGGTTTAGGGGTTTCTAAAGTAAATTGAAAAAAAAACTTTAATCTCTAGAGATCAATAAGGAGCTGCCAGTTTTAGTCACGATATGCAGAGATTAAAGTGACATTTTAAAAGCATGAGAAGTGAAAAAGGTTAGGAGATACCCTTCTTCATAGTACTGTAAAGCAAAAAACAAACAAACAAACAAATCACTGCTATATAGACAGAGCCTAAGCTAACGACCTACAGACCACGTTTAGCATGACTGTGGAAAGCAAAAAGGTACATAACTTATTTTTAACATAATAGTAATAAAAAATAAGTCGTGTGAACAAAGGCTGATGTTTTAGAAGTAACAATCTAGTCCACCATCGTTGATTTTATTGCATTGTTGCTACTCTATATTCAACTACTAGCTGTTGAACGTTTGCACAGAATTAAACGTAGCCTATGTTACTCGGGGATAATGTAGCATTGTAATGGTGAAAGAATTTTAAAAATCCGTTCAATAGTTTCGAGTTTATTGGTAACAAACAAAAATACGAATGTATTCTTTTTGTAGTTTTAGTATGGATGCAGCGCCCCGAAATACCTGAAACAATACGTTCTATTTGAAACTTAATATATCTACGTACTAAAATAAAAATAAAAAATATGTTCTACCAGTTCTATATTTTCTGCTAACGAATATATTTTAGATATTGCAATGCCTCTCGTATGCCCTGTTCCAAATCCAACATTTATCCTACCATACGTACATAGTTAAGTCCTGGGGCCGTACCATGACGTCTGAATGCGACTCAATTCCGATTCAGTTAAGGCGCTCGCTGTCAAATCCATAAAAAAAAGTGACAGCTAAAACCTGAACTGGGGCTTACCATGACGTCTTAATGCGACTCAATTTAGACTCAGTTCAGGTTTTAGCTGTCATTTTTGTATGGGTCTGACAGCGAGCGAACTTAAGCTGGATCGGAATTGAATAACATTAAGACGTCATGGTAAGGCCGCAGAGTCTGAATTGAGTCGCACTAAGACGTCATAGTAAGGCCCCTGTGCCGACGCTAGCACGCACACGCCCACACCACAAAGCTTATATAACGCTAAGATTTTACGCCTGATTAAATATTTTCGCTCGAATGCAAATAAAGGTTGTTGGAATAAACGGTAGAGGGAAATCCTCTCGCGAACATTTCGATTCTACTTGTATTTTTGCATCTCGTGATATATATTCTGCGAGTACGTCGCTGATTTATGCCATGGATCTAACCCCTTGTTAGAATATTTTTAAAGGTTACATTTAGGTATTTTATTTGGCCAACGATATCTTTTAAATGGGAGCTATCGGGTGTGAATTTGCCACTAGAGGCGCTAGTGTCGCGTGAGGTCCAATAACTTTTCACTGGTTTTGTCGTGTTTCGTGACATCACTATCACTACATAGTATAAAACAAAGTCGCTTTCTCTGTCCCTGTGTCCCTATGTCCCCATGTCCTTATGTATGCTTATATCTTCAAAACTACACAACGGATTTTGATGCGGTTTTTTTAATAGATAGATTGATTCAAGAGGAAGGTTCTAATGCATAATTCTACGCAGACGAAGTCGCGGGCAGAAGCTAGTAAATTTATAATTTCTTTCATTTGTTCACCTGTTGAAAAGTGATCTCCTTCGTGAAATTATCGCAGATATGGATTATTTGGCGATGAATGTGAACGCTTTGAAAGCGGAATTATTTTCGAACAAAACGGAACTGCACAACATTGCGGCATAGCTACTCGATGTGATGATAGTTATTTATAATTAATAAACTTAATGAAATTCAAGACTTAAAACTTTGTTTCCGCGCCGATCTTATAAAGTCGCCTTGACAGCTATACCTCTAGTCAACAGTGGCGCCAACTGATGAGCAAAGAAACGATACTCCCTGGGTAACTGTCATATTTTTGACTTCAAAGGTCTGACTCTTTGCTGTCGAAATCTAGTGCCAACTGTCTCCACAAATATGTAGTTAGTCCCTTATATTTAAACTACAAACTATTTGTACCTTCTACCCCCGGTTGAGGCCTATAATAATATTATGCTAAAGCCGACAAGCTGAGTGGAAACGCAAGTGCTGACTCAACTGAAGGTTTCGAAACAAACATATATCATAGTGCTTGTCGACGTTCTGGTCTTATTACACTGATGTTACAAATTCGAAGTTTGTATAGTATCGCTCCGCTCCCACTAATAGTCATTGATATGAGAGAGAAAGAAGCGGGATAATACGAATATCAAATTTCGCATTTCAGAGTAACCCTCTCGCGTTGAGAGATCTGTCGTATTTCATTCGGCTATTATTCGGACGACATACGGATCTTAAACCTGTGACATACCACAGAGTAAATTTATAGGTTTCACAATACAAGATTGAGGCAATTATTATAATTTCTGCGTACCTGTGTTCTAGCTTTCTCCCATGCTGGTCTCGAAACAAAAAAAACATAGAATGTACCAACCGCTTCTCTTCCCGCGCAGATCATAAAAGCCAATCGAAGGATAGGGAAAAATTTTAGGAATCATGTTCATGTTTATTGTTTGTTGGTTTAGGGTGCAGGCTATGTTTCAATTGTTGCTGTATCTGTTTTTTTTGGGTGTGTAATGATCGATATAAAAATATTTAATATATTTTCTATCGATATATCAACATTTGATATAATTTCAAAGGGTATAATCACTCATTGTGTATAATAAACGTTTGGTATAATTTTAAAATATATACATTTATTTCGTATATTTATCGTTCGGTATAACGCTTATTTCTTATAACGCTAACCTAACCTAACCAACTTTTTTATAGCAGTTCGTTTTTGTTGCGGGACGCAGTTCAAACCTAACCTAACCTACTTTTTGATAGCAGTTCGTTTTGTGATTATGTCTCTAATAGAAAATAAGCATTATACTTAAAGAATGTTATATTAAATGATATTATATCAAATGATCATTATAAGAAATGATAATTATGTCATATGTAAACATATTAAGTGTTGTTATATATGATTTAATAATTATATCAAATGAGCGTTATTGCTACTAATATTATACCAAAAAAATTTATAGCCATCGTTGCGCACCCGTTTTTTTTTCAATAAACAAAATTAAATAAAATTAAATAAAATATAAAATATAGGCGAAGCGGGTGGCAACCAATCCCTATTTTGATTCCTCTTTCCACCTATACGCCCGCAATCACGCTAAAAGTCTTGTTGCCGTAGGCTCCACCTAAGGGACAAAGAATGTTTTAAAAGGTACGTGTCAATTACCCTGGAAAAATTGTCAGCACCACGAACCGCACGGTAAAATAACAAACCAAATCTCATAATATTTGATACTTCAAAGCGTAAGCGTTCATAATGTTGGTCGCGACGAAAATCCCATAATTAATGCTCTGCTAAAATGTATAAAACTTGGAAGTGCAATAACAATGCATCTAGTATTTTTAGAAACAATGGCAATTCAATAAAAAAAAAATCAAGTCAATAAAGTTTTCTTATTCTTTTTTATTCTTAATTATAAACCTGGAGCCTTACCATGATGACTTAATGCGATTCAATTCCGACTCAGTTCAAGTTTTAGTATTCTCTCGATGGGCTTATACATACATACATACATACATCACTACATAGTAGGTATAAAATAAAGTCGCTTTCCGTTCTCTGTCTGCCCAGCGCATACTACGCGACGGATTTTAATGCGGTTTTTTTTAATAGACAGAGTGATTCGGGAGGAAAGTTTATATGTATAATATGCAGACGAAGTCGCAGCTTGAGGCTAGTTAAATTTAAAAGCAAGCCCAAAAATTATAATAGCATCGCACTGTTTGCTTACGAAATGTTAGGTCCACGAGGGTGGTGCCGAGGCCTTGCATTATGTTATTACCCTGTTTTCTTTTACCTTCGAGCTTAGCGGAGCTAAAAGGTTTTGTTTTCATTATAAATGAGCTTACTTTGACCTCGATCAGAACGCGGTGTGAGGAATGACCGCTACGTTCTACTCCTTTTACTTTTACGTGATTGTTGTGTAACTTGCTTCCATTTATTAATTACTTTTATCTACATCCATATCATAACTTCCCTATAATAATGTTCAGGATCAGTTAGCAAATGGCCTACATTATGAAACCTGTATCTGTTGTACTTTAATGTTCAATTTAGAGTATCAATATCGATAAGGACTCTAACGTGTGGCAGTATTATAATGATTACATTAGAGTCTCAATATCGATACTCTAATAACATTCAAATTTCGATCATCTTAAATAACAAAATCTGTATGTCTATTGTCTTAGAATAAGTCAGCATAACACTATGTACTCGCTATACACATAGTTTTAATCGTATTCGTGTTTCAAAAACAATATTTTTACTGTTGAGTAAATTAGTCATACTGCACAAAGTCATAACTTAACCCACAACTGCATAGTCGAGGTCTTTTACATATACACAGTCTTTTGTTTTAAATTCGCATCAAAAACCTCGCTAATTTATTTAACCAGAAAACGAGGTGAGCACGAACAATTGTACACATTGGCAAACGAATAGCGACCTAAATACGCACGTGACGGCCCCCAAAAAGGGTCGCCTGGGCTTATTAATGTCACATTATTTTTGCACAAAAAACCGACGCCGCAACTTTAGGCCCTTCCCTCTGTCTGGATGTCAAAATTAATCCATTAAACGGGAAATTTTGCATTAGTTCAAAGCAGGATAATGCGTGCGTGAAGTAGGGTACTATTGATTAACGGAACGTACATTTTATCTAATCCACTTATCCGCGCACGTGAATACATTACCGATTTAATGGTCTGTGTGTATGTGAAACTGTTTGTCTCGTTCCAAGATAGTATTAGCATTTTTACCGACGCCACTTCTGATAGAAGGTATGTATGTATAACTCTTTATTGTACATAAAACACAAGAAAAAGATGAATACAGGGCAACATGCACAAAGTTTAACTTATCTCTAAGGGATCTCTTCCAGTTAACCTTTGAACGATTGACAGGACATAAGTATTAAGCAAGAGTAGACACACAGAAAAAGTAAAAGAACCGATCGAAACCTAAAATAATGCTAAATGTCTAAATTTTAAATAATGTACGATATAATAAACTACACACATCATCATCATCACTACATAGTCTATATCTATACATATAATAAAATCGTTGAGACCAAAAAATCTGTACATTGAAGATTAAAAAAAAAAACTGACCAGGGTGACTTAAAATCGGTAACTGAACATAATAAAACAATTTTTAAAATTTTTGTTTGTTTGTTTGTTTGTTTGACTGAGCATCACGTAAAAACTACTGAACGGATATTGTTGAAATGTTCACAAATCTATTTCAATAAATTCAGAATAGGATATAGGCTACAGAAATTTTGGATTTTTTTGGAAAAAAGGGGTGAAAAGGGGGGTTAAAGTTTGTATGAAAAAATTAAATTAGTTTGTTCTAGAATCATGAAACTCAGAATAAATACTTAGTAATAAAAATAAGGAAATACGTGTTTTAGCATTTTTTTTTAATCTCACCCAGAGGCGCAAAAAAGAGGGTTTTGTGTTTCAAATTAATTAACTTCATACACCTATACAATAAAAACCAATGAAGTGTAAACCTTCTAAAATTGCTAAATAATACTTCCAATTTAATACAGGTAAATATAATTTCTCAGTTTTCTTGAAATTTAATTTTTGAGGTGATTACGCACAAAATAGCGGAACTCAAGATAATCAGCTTTCCTCGGTATAAGTAGTTGGTAATAACTACAAACAAAATAATAATACGAAGAAAATATATAGATACGAATGTACATAAGACATAAAGCCGGAAAACTGTGTCAATTGTGAAAAAACATTAATAAAATAATTACATGCTTTACAGGTATTTTTCAACGAAGAAATTTTCGTCAAACCTAAATCAACCTAAATTAGCGTCCTAAATTGTGTTCTTTACCTAACACCTAAAGTTCAATATGCAATACCGTTACTTTGTTTTTATTTATGTGCTATTATTCACAACGCGTTCGGTTTTTGAACGCACTCTTATTTGAAAACCTGATATATTATGAGGGCAGCGTGAAACGCTTGGCTGTATGCTCTTAATATCTTTGCCTAAAAAAATCAAAATCAAAAGGCGCGTTTACGTCTGCGCTACGAACATGTCAGAATTTTATTGTGAAAAAGTTTGTGCTTTTAGTCTGACAGCGAGCGAACCTTAACTGAATCGCATTACGACGTCATGGTAAGGCCTCTGTAGGTAATTAATTTGTAGATAAAGATAATAAGTGTTAATAATCTGTAGCTACCTACTTAAACCAAGAAAATAAATAAAAAAACTTCTGCTAGAAAAAAATGAGTCGCAAAATATTAATTAAAACGGATTAGTAAATGAATTGTTAGTCGTAAGGTAAAAACAGGTAAACATTTATGTACCTATTATTTGATTAGAATATATTCATTATTTTAAATTAATCAGGGTACAAATATCGTTAAAGTGAGCGCAGTATTCGCCAATAAGCGTCATAGTTCGGCGAAATTAATAGTGATGTAGGTAACTAAAACTGTACTTAGCTTTTTTTGAATAAAGAAACTATAAACAAAACTATAAATTAAACTATTTTGTAAAATAAGGCATAAATAAATGTGATGAGTCATTAACCAGTTCACACCTGTTTTTTTTTTCAAGATACCGTGTCACAAATTATTATTTTCATGACGTAATTCTAAAAGTATAGTTTCGTACACACTTTCAGTGGTTCACGTGACGAAGTTAATAGTCATAATAATAATAATTTTGATATCGAGAAAAGCCGTAAGTATCACAAAAACACACGCGGACGAAGTCGCGGGCAACAGCTAGTATAAAATAAAGTCGCTTTCTCTGTCCCTGTGTCCCTATGTCGCTATGTATGCTTATATCTTCAAAACCACACAACGGATTTTGATGCGGTTTTTTAATAGATAGAGTGATTCAAGAGGAAGGTTTATATGTATAATACATGCATAATATACCGTGCGAAGCTGGGGCGGGTCGCTAGTAGTAGATAAAGGGAGGTTTTCAATTTGATAATTTTGATGCTGTATTTAGTGTGTATTTTGGTTGTAAGTTCCTGTGCAAGGTTTCGGAATGCTAGCACAATCTCACTTGCTAATCCTGCCATCTAAGCAGCAGTACTTGTGCTGCTGTTTCGACGTGGAGAGCAAGACAACTGACGAAACTACTGACACGTGCAGTATACTTTCTAAACATCTGCAACCCGATGTTCTTGCGAGTGTCTATTTTACCATCAGTTGACCCACTAGCTCGTTTTCCATCCTACCTCATTAAAAACAGCAACTTAGCCTCTTTCGCCTCTCAACGGCATTTCTTGTTATGATCCTCAGTTTCCCGTCTGCACTAGCAAAAAACCGCAATAAACGTGGAAAATTACGTTTTCTTTTCAGCACTAAATACTCAGGTACTAGCAATTTGTTAAACACGCTTCTTATTAAGGACGGGGCTTCGTGGCTCGCAGGCGGTTGAGACGATGGACTCGAGATCTAGAGATTATGTACGTGGGTTATCCTGCTAAAGGGGCTATGAAAAGATTTATTTTTCCTGTAACAATCTACGAGGTGGAGCTATAAATCAGTCATCGCGTGGAAAGTAGCGAGCTGCGTTTTCCTCTCAGCGCCTTCAAATATTTAAACACGCGACTGACGATTTAATATTTTGATGTGAACTTTGCGAGCGCGGTTGCGATATTTACTCGAAGTACGTAATATGCACTTTATTTACGTCTGATGCGAACTGTTGTTCCATATTTGTTATGTTGCTCTCTTATACTTGGGTGTTTAAGGTCAGTCCCCGTTAACGAGATGCCTAGAAGCGTAAAACGCAGGGCCTTACCATGACGTCTCAATGCAATTAAATTCCGATTCCGATTCGAATTTAGGTTCACTCGCTGTATCCATACTAAAAATGACAGCTAAAACCTGAACTGTGTCGGAATTGAATCGCTTTAAGGCGTCATGGTAAGGCCCCTGTACTGAGTCTCTAGTGTAAGTTTTTGTCAAGAAAAACGTTACGAACGCGTTCCATTCCATTTTTTGGCCTGTTCCAGTGGATGGATAGACTTGAAATTTAACAAGAGTACTGGATGACAATGTAAATACACCGTCAGCAAAAAGTGTAGTCAACAAAAAAGCTTGGACTAAAACCGAAATTAAAAAAAAAGTTTAAATCCGGGAGTGACAAACGGCAAGCTTTAGTGTGAATACGTGTATTATATTGAAATTAAGCGCAACGTTAAAGAACTATAAACAAGGGACGGGATGCGGCAACTGTATAACAAACGTACCTATAAGGCTGCGGCTCCACTGAGGCGGAGACGAGCGGAGCGGAGAGGAGACGTGTGGGGATCGACCAATCATATTACATGAAATCCACATCTCGTCTCCGCTCTGTAATATGATTGGTCGATCCCCACACGTCTCCTCTCCGCTCCGCTCGTCTCCGCCTCAGTGGAGCCGCACCCTAACAGCTCACTCGATAGTAGGATGGTGTGATTAAAAAAAGTGACTACATTTGTGTCTCCGTGACAGCGGGAACACGAGTGCAGAAAGAAAAGCATTGTTCCCCCCATATGTTTTAATTTTAACGTCTGCGCGTGGTGTGGGCGATTTGTATACTCGTACAGGCTCGAACTACACATACATCAAACTCTACCCACACATTGATGAGAAAACGAATGAGGGCAAACGGAAATGCTGGTTGTGCTGGATGCTTCAGTTTTTGAAAGGCTAGATGTGAATATCATAATTATTAACTGTCCTTATGTGCGACTTCGCCCCTGTTGCTTTTGTCATAATTTTATTTGAAGGAATGGGCGAAAATCATAGGAATTATCATATTATAGGCGATGCAGCTAACAACCCATCACTATTTTGATTCCAATTTTTACCATCTATACGCCCACAATCTTGCTAATCGTGGCCTAGGTCTTGCCACCTTAGGCTCTGTCTACCCCGTAAGGGATAAAGACGTGATTTGTGTATGTTTATTTGAAACAAACTTTGTCCAAACCGTAACGAAAACCATTAAAAATAATTATCCCATTTGGTGCAGTCATTTGGAAGTTATGCTTACATACATACATTTCGATGATTCCATTTTATTAATAAAGTTGTAAAATAACAAGTTTGCTCGATTTTATTTTGAATAGGAACTTTAGACGTCAGTTAAAATAAACTCGCAAAAACAAAGAAAGCTTGTAAATACGGAATGAGATACTTTCAAAAATCGGACCCCTTTTGTGAAAGAAGTTAATCATTTAAAATACGTCTACTCATAAGGTAACTGATACACACTTCTCAATGAAGGTGTGCCAATAATTTTTTCTCTGATATTTTTGCATATACTACACTACCTATTGGTTCACTAAAGTTACACCAAAAAATTATTGACAAATGCATCATTCGACAAACACTTCACTTGACAACCTTTTATTTTCTACCAGAATATTGACTTTTTGGAAAACTTATAAAACAAACCTAACTTAACCTAATGTGCGCCACGCCTAAAGATGTTTAGTTTTTTTTAAAGTTAACGGTTTATCAGCTATTAAAGTGGTGTCAAATGAAATGTTTGTCAAACGTTAGTCGGTCAATCGATGAATAATACCCTAGCTAACATAGCCTATGACACTCACAAATAATGTAGCTTTCTATTGGTAAAACAATCTTAACAATCGGTTCAGTGGATCCAGATGTTACCCCCTACAAGCTCAAGAACTCACAAACTTTACCTCTTTATAATATTAGTAGCTGGCATAGTCCTTCGAACTACGCAACGCTATTCCGTGTCACAACATCAACTGAATGACGCTCGGCCATTTCTCCGAACGTACAGCATAAAAATATAGATGGGGATCCGATTTAGGAGCAACCGTCGCCAACCCTGGGCCCTGTCGCTTGATATTACGTCATAAATCCGACGTCGCTGTCGCCTGTCGATTATCGCGCGGCATCCGCGAGGAGCGATTCTGGTGACGAGTGGAGGTTAAGTTGTAAACCGTGGCGGGACTGAAAAAATAACAATTGCGATTTTGGATACAATAACTAAAACACCACATATAACAACCAAACCAGAAAAAAGGGATACAAAATATTACAAGGTAACAACAGGCGGCCTTATCGCTACAGAGCGATCTCTACCAGGCAACCATAATGGACTGGAGAACAGAACAGATTTGAGCAGGTGGTGCAAATTAGAATATATATTAATTTACTAAGTACTGAAATACATAATATATTATACATAAAACGACATTTAGACATATTAAGATAAAAATAATTGTAGTGGAATTAAAAATATGGAATTTGACAATATACAAACTATTAAAGACTAAATAAGAATTAAATAAGAACGAATAGAAACAAATTAACGAATGCTTATTTTTGGGGTAAACGAAACGTGTGTAGATCAGCGGCCATATTCATTTACGCGCAGTTGTAGACTGTGACAGAAATGGAGAATGCAATTTAATTGCGATCGACCACCAACTCACAGAAACAGCTTTAAGAAAAAAGAAAAACACGGCCCACCAATCCTAAATATATAAATGACAGTGTGAGTTTTTGTGGTAGTTTTAAGCTTCTTCCGTAATAAAGGTCATTACTGAACATTTTAGTGTAATGTGACCCAAAATTTCTTCTAACAAACTGTACTTCTTTTGTCTCCGTCGCTTATCGGACAGAGTAACAACAAGAAATGGTTGATGCATATTCTATTTTGTGTCAAAATTCAAAAACCATGGAGCGTCGTAAGTTTGTGACTTGGACCCTAGCAAAACGCGTTCAGAATATATCTCGTAAGTAATCGGATACGGGCTTTCAGCGAAATTTTTGTCTCTCGACCTAAATTGATGTTGAGTTTATGAAACTCCGGTAGCGTGATGAGATTGCCTTCTTAATTTTATTTATCATAGATCGATCATCGAGCGTGTAAGTTAACGAAGCATACCAATTGTTTTGTAATTAGTTTGATGAGTTAGGAAAATATAATCTAAGCGTGACAGGACCGCTACGTTCGCTATTAATTTCCCGGCTCAGGTAGATAGGGCCGACAACGCACTGGCATCGCGTAAAGCGCTGCGGGTGTCTATGGACAGTGGTGATCATTTAACATCAGGTGACCCACTAGTTTGTTTTGTCTGGACTCTCTGACATAGAAAAAAAAAAGAAAGGTACTGCGGCGCGACTGGAGAACAGAACTGTAATCATTTTATTTTTATGTTAGGTATAGATTTCTTGTATTGTAGATAAGTTCTCTAGTAAAAGTAGAAACATTTAGATACCTACCGTTTTCATAATAGGTAACAGAACTGTTAAGCATATTTTCAAAAAACCGGCCAAACGCGCGTCGGACTCGCGCACCGAGAGATCTCTCGAAGCGAAGTGAAATGCGTGACCATAGTATCGGTTATTGTGATGGTGGTGATCGTTATCGATTTAGTGATGTTTGCGGTGAATAAGTATGAAATAAAAATATTTGGGTTTTTTTGCGTGACTTCGACTTGAAAACATTATATTTTCGTGGAGTATCAAAATAGTCTATGCTTATTAATAAATATTTTATTCTTAACTAGCTTCTACCCGCGACTTCGTCTGCGTAGAATTATACATTACTAGCGACCCGCCCCGGCTTCGCTCGGTATATTATGCATGTATTATACATTATAAACCTTCTTCTTGAATCACTCTATCTATATAAAAAAAACGCATCAAAATAAGTTGTGTGGTTTTGAAGATATAAGCATACATACGGACTTGGGGACAGAAAAAGCGACTTTGTTTTATACTATGTAGATAGATAGTGATGATGATAAACATTCCTCTTGAATCCGCGAATAAAAAACCGCATCACAATCCGTTGCGTAGTTTTAAAGATCTAAGCAAACCGGGACAGACAGCGGAAAGCCACTCTGTTTTATACTATGTACTGCTAATATTCAGGTAGTAGTATTGACAGATTGTCCCAGAAACCCTATGATATTTACGTTATTTTGGTTATAAATAGACGCGCTGAAAGCTAAACTGATTTTGTAATGTAAACATTTTCTCGGCATTCGTGAGGGCACATTATCGTCGAAGAGGAACGACGGCCCTGGTGTTGGGACGCGGCCCAGGGGAGCCCCGGCCTGCAGTGGAACGAAAAGGACTAACGTTAACAATGAAACGCCATTGATCAAAAACAAATTGTAGGAAATTCTTTTGTGTAAATGGAGATTCCATTCTACTAATATTATGAATGCGAAAGTTTGTGAAAATGTGCGGATGTGTTGTTCATTCTTCACGCTGCAACGATGGGATTTAGATCAAATTTGGTGTGGTAGCTGGTACCCTAGATTAAAACGTAAGCTACTTTTTATCCCGGAAAATTGCATAGTTCCCGCAGGATAGCGATAGACAAATTCTTTGCGGATGAAGTCGCGGGCAACTGCTACTTGTTAATATATACGGATAAACTGGCGTAATGGGGACTATCGTTTCCTTGCTCACCAGTTGGCGCCACTGTTGCCTAAGATCCAGAGGTCTAGCTGTCAAAGGCGACTTTATAAGATGGGCGCCGAAACAAAGTTTTAAATCTTGAATCTCATTAAGTTCATTAATTACTAGCTTCTGCCCGCGACTTCGTCTACGTAAAATTATACACCTTCCTCTTCAATTACTCTATCTAGTAAAAAAAACCGCATCAAAATCCGTTGCGTGTTTTAAAGATCTAAGCATACATAGGGACAGACAGCGGAAAGCGACTTTGTTTTATACTATACTAGCTTCTGCCCGCGACTTCGTCTGCGTAGAATTATACATAAAAACCTTCGTCTTGAATCACTCTATCTATTAAAAAAACCGCATGAAAATCCGTTGTGTAGTTTTAAAGATTTAAGCATACATAGGGATATAGGGACAGAGAAAGCGACTTTATACTATGTAGTGGTAGTGATAGTGATAATACAATCCAGTGTTCCGTGTTACGTACAACAGTGGACCTTCTATATTATCAGTCAAGAAACTAGGACAGCAGAAACAGACTCATTACAAATTTTGCAAGTGTTTTCGCTTGTTGTTGCCAGAACATCTAGCTAGGGTTTGGTAATCCCAGCTTCTGTCTACATTCTCTGAAAGTTACAATCTGGCAAGTTCAAATAAAGAGTGAATGAACATTTATTAAGTTTCGTCACATCATCATCATCATTCATTCATTCGTTCTTTGCACATCTTAGCCTAATATCAAGCGTGATTGTAGTCATATTAATAATAGATACATACACATACACAAATCACGTCTATACCCCTTACGGGGTAGACAGAGCCTGAAGATAACAAGACCTAAAGGCCACGTTTAGCATGATTGTACGATGAAAATAATGATGGGTTGCTAGCCGCATCGCCTATGACCTGACTCCTAAGAATTTCGGCCATTGCCTCGATGGGCTTTTACCATATGCGCGGAACGAGAAGCAACTAGTACATTGTATGTTTATTTATTTTTTTATTTATTTATTTATTATTACATTGTAATGTCATGTACATTATATTAAAAGATGTTACAAATGATTGGTCAGTCCATGACGCCCTGCAAGGGCACACAATAACAATTTATCACTTAATCTAATATCAATTAAAATGTCAATATGTAATATTATAATAATGTAGATCATGCAATTTTATAGTATTTATTAAATTAAATTTAAATTAGCTATTTTTTATGTCAAGGAGCTTTATAAATGATAAAAAGATTCAAATAAATGTGAAAAAGAAAGAGGTAAAATTCGCATGTCAAAAAATTATATTAGTAAATACATGTAGGAGAGGTTTTTCCTTTGCTCCCAGACCAGCATAATAGTAGGTATGACAGAGAACTGATCGTGATAAATATGAGTCTCTTAAGCATATTGATGTGAAGAAATTGCAGCCTTGCTTCGGGATTTCAGTTACTGTTTAAGACGGCTAAAATTTAACGGTTAAACAAAATGCACAATCAAATAGCTACCTTCGCCGTATTTAAATTTTCATCAATCAAACTGTCAAAACAGAAAAATATGCAAATCCTTAGAGCCTATAAATTCTTCCAGTTGTGCTACAAATAAGGCGATTTAAATACAAAACCATACTGCTGAGACTAAAGTATGAAGATTAATTGTGATCCCAGTTCTCTGGTAGGGGACCAAAACTTAATTTTGTTTCTTCAACTTGCTTCCAGTTAAGCGCTGGATTAAACCTTTAAACTCCGAGGGAGATTAAAATAATAAGCGCTAAGAACTACTTAGCTGTTTGATTAATTTATTGTGATCAAACTTGACGTTCTGTGCTGAGATGCGCAAACATTGTTAATCTTCTACTTTTAATTAGTTTTTCTCGTGTCAACTCTTATAAATGTGATGATGTAACATTTTAACTCGACTGCGCCAGGGGGAGGGTTAACTTTTTCGGGTGTCAAGGTTAAGTTTTTCGGGTGTATGTATGTGGATTTCTTTGACACTCTAGAGCAGGGATAGCGAACCAATGGCACGCGTGCCAGTGTTGGCACGCTTCAAAATAATTCGGGCACGCCAATAATTGCAATATGGTCATGATGGTAATATAACAACACACTCTTAAGACAACAAGGTCTGATGATAGGTCAGAGCCAAATATTACATTTTTTGTGAAAAAATGGCACGTCCACCGAAAAAGGTTCGCCACCCCTGCTCTAGAGCCTAAAAGACTTGTGCCACTAGAGCTTGAGCGATATCATTAGATACGTCTTCAGTCATGAGAGTGACACTGGGTACATTAAAATTATAAAAATTGACGCAGTCGGTTTTTTACAAACATACATAAATCATGTATTGTCTTTATCCCTTACGTGGTAGACAGACCAGGATAACAAGACCTAAAGGCCACGCTTAGTATGATTGTGGGCGCATAGGTGGAAGTGGAAAGGGCAATCAAAATAGTTATGGGTAGCTAGCTGCATCGCCTAAAACATGATACCTAAGATTTTCGCGCACTCCCTCGATGTGCTTTTACCATCTGCGCGGGAAGAGAAGCAGCTGTTACATTCAGACCAGCATGGAAGCCAGCATGAACACCAGATGCAAGTTGATGTTATTTTTTAATAATTAATTTATTTGTTAGCAGTTATTTTTCACAGCCTGGGGGTGTCTTTCAAGGTAAAGATGTTTCTTCCCAGGTTACAATCATTCAAAATGTTAGCTCAATAGAACTTAGTAAGCCTGTATTTTATTAACATCCTCTACAAATAAAAACTGGCGCTGCAAGCATCCTATTTCTATGCTTATTTTAATTACATGGCACGCATAACGGCGACCCACTCTCGAGGCTCCCTCTTTATATCCGTATAATTAACTCTGTTGCACACAACTTTTGTTTTATTTCCATGCCATCAGAGTGTTATGCATTAGTGTCGCGTCTACACTGTAATTTAGGTAATTCCTTAACACTTTCGCCTCGTAGTGGCGGTTGGTGGCGGTCGCAAATTCAAATTAAACAGACTCAAACTCAGAACATCAATCTTGCGACACGGGGTAGTTAACCACAGACTACGGGCCTTGTTTTGCCGCTGAAAATAACTGAATTTTAATTAACACGGAATACATTACCGTGCAAAAGTAACGGGGCAGTTTCTATACTAAGTCGTATGAAAAGCGGCCCGTTATTTTTGCTCGTCAGTATAGTTAGAGGTGAGGTGTTTCAGAGTCGCGTGTTAGTTGGAATAGTTGAGCGAATTCCGTTGCATGCAAGCATGAGTCTGAAATGCAGCGAAGTGGATAGTGAAAAAGACAACATAAAAGGACGCTGGGGGATGGTGGTACAAATACTGGAATATTAGCTGCCAGATAACTTAGCGGCTAGGGAATTTGAATCTGAAAATTAAGGTTCCAAATTTGATCCTCGGTCGAGGCAAAACGAAAAATGCGAATGTTCACTCTAAAGTCTTGGATGTTATAAGTTATATTATAAGTAAAATTATATATTGGCAGGTACCCATAGTGCAAGCTTGGCTTTAGCTTAGGATTAGGTCAAATTCAGTTAAAAATAAAATTGTAATCGCTATGTCCTCAGAATTTCATAATATTCATACAGAACCACGTGTGAGGCTATGGGTAACAATACAATACAATTCACTGCCAAATATTTTTAATGCAGGTTTATATGTTGACTTCACTTGCTTCTTCTTTTAATGCCTCTCCAACAGTGACGGTTGGCGTTAGCTCTATGTAGTTTAATTGCATTGCAATCCAATCTACGTATGCATATCAAATCTCAAGTCAATCTAGTCGCTGGTAACGGGTTAAATTCGAGGCGCGAGATTTGTCCCCAACACACGAACTCGCAGGTCGAATTGAATAAACGCTGAATTTGTGTCATTAATGAATTATGACACTCGATCGTAATGTGGTACATTACTGCAGAGACCGAAAAAATGGAATCCATGGATGAGTATTGTTTGAAGGTTGAAGCATAGCTGACAGGCCAGGGACACCTCGCTATACTCGCTTCTCGGTCATCGTCGGCGTTGGGACCAGTGCCTAATTATCCTACTGATATTATAAATGCTATAGCCCAAAACTTCCAATAAATGTAGGAGGTCTATGCCGTGAGGCACGCCGAATTACGCGATAATTAAAAAAAAAACTATCCTACCTACTGAAATTGCAGCGAAACGAAATAAAAAAGGCTATATTATTATAAATGCGAAAGTTTGTGAGGTTTGTTCCATCTTCACGCTGATAAAATTGGACGGATTTGACTAAATTTGGAAGGGACACAGCTGGTACCCTAGATTAAAACATATGCTATTTTTTATCCCGGAGAATTGGATAGTTCCCGCGGGATAGCGATAAATATATCAATTGCTGATTCTACGCGGATAAAGTCGTGGACTGAAGCTACTATAAAATATAATCATAACCATAGCCATATAATAACGATAGTTACATAGATCAGTGAGATATTCGACTATACAAAGAGCACAGTTCTAGGGACTATTCAGTTTTAAGTCTCAAATCATCTTTATAGCGGTTTAAAATAAATATCATGAACACACAAGCAACAAAAGGCTGTCGCGTAAAATATTAAGCCAAAGAGCCACTACACTCATAAAGTTTGCCGTGTTCTACTCCACATATTTATTAAGAAAGTTAACTCTGTCGCGACTTCTCTAGTCTCTTTGTTATCTTGTAGTTCTAGAACCACTCAACCAGTTTGTAGTTTAATAACTTTGTTGTGTCAACAAGAAAACAAGTTTGGTTTAAAAACAAATATAGTGAATAGGCCGGAATTATTTCACTTAAGACTTGTGTTTGGGAATAATTTGTACATCATTATCAACATCATCTTTGTCTTTCGAATATATAGGTACGTCCAGGAGCGTTACCATGACGTCTTAATGCGATTCAATTCCAATTCAGTTTAGGTTCGCTCGCTGTCAGATCCCTACTAAAAATGATAGCTAAAAGCTGAACTGAGTCAGAATTGAATCGCATTAAGACGTCATGGTCCTTAGGTTACGTTACGTCCTTATGTCGCAACTATCATACTTATTACTTATACGTATTAATTGTAAATGTTAATAATGAATATTTTTGAGAGACCTTAAACAGAAGATATGGAAACCAGGACGTTTCATACATATGACTTCTACGAGGCACTTCTTATCTGCCAAGTTTCAGGGTCGGTGAACCGTAAAATGAGCTGGTGATACGTGTTTGCCCCATAGTTTCTAAGCCTACAGATAATACCCGTGTTTGTTGCCTGTAAACAGCGTAAATTGTTTGTCAACGGAACGCGTGTAATTTGTTACTCACCAGTGTTGCCAGAGCTATGTTGAAAAACCGTACGATGAAAATGCGTCGAATTCCATTGTGGCCGGAAATGAAACTTTCAATTTAAGTCATTATCCATACATAAACACACATAAATCACGTATTTATCCCTCATGGGTTGACAGGGCCTTAGGTGGGTGAAGACCGAAAACACACCGTTAAATTTGCGTTAAATTAGTTAAATTCACCACTTTTTCCATTGTGACACGAATGTTATCCTTACAAATGTATGGCAAATTTTCGTGTCACAACGGAAAAAGTTAGCGATAATTTTAACTACCTACTAACGCGACTTGAACGGTGTGTAACCGTTTGGTCTTCACCCATGTAACAAGACCTAAAGGCCACGCTTAGCATGAGTGTGGGCGTAAAGGTGGAAAAAGGAATCAAAATAGTGATGGGTTGCTAGCCGTATCGCCTATAACATGATTCCTATGATTTTCACGCAAGAAAAGCAAGTGGTACTGGTATGGAGTTTTTTGTTTGCTCCCAGACCAGCATGGAAGAATCACTAATCTAAGTAAGTAAAACGACCTGAATGTACCTAATGACAATTAAGAGATATAAATTAATAATATTCACATACTTACATGTTACAATATTGAACCCTAGATAAATTGTGGGCGTATAGACAGAGCGCGGTGGACCATAACCAACCAAATCTAATTCGTGGTCCACCATAATTGCGAGATTATTACACCGCTGTCTTCCCCAGTCCGTACAAACTTATGATCAAACGCAATGATCTATGGAACCCTAGTACTTCATTGATCTCCAGTTTAACGAGTAAATTAAGTCTGTCTGTGAACAAACTTAAAATTCTTTTCTTGTTCGAATTAAAACTGAAAATCGTTCTTTTTAATCGTTAAAGTTAACATTTACAATTAATAGTTAAATGTAAAAAGACTACACCTATTTCTAATACGTACACATACATATACACAAATCACGTCTTTATCCATTACGGGGTAGGCAGAGCCTGAGGTAACAAAACCTAAAGGCCGCGTTTAGCATGATTGTAGGCGTATAGGTGGAAAAAGGATTCAAAATAGTGATGGGTTGCTAGCCGCATCGCCTATAACATGATTCCTAAGGATTTCGCCCATTCCCTCAATGTACTTTTACCGGCGCGGGGCGAAAAGCAACTGGTACATTCTATGTTTTTCCTTTGCTCCCAAACTAGAAGACAGAAAGAATCAAAAAGTAAACTATGACCGGGAACCCGGATCCTCGTCTACAGAGGAAATAAATAAAATCCGAAAATAACATTTTCAAACTGTAAAAAAACTAAACCAAAATCACATAAAACTCAAATATGCCTACTGACCCGCATTATTCCTGCAATACTAGTGCCTGGCCGCGGATCGGCAAGCGCAGCGTAGGACGTCCACCAGTATGCCTAGCACGAAAGCATACGAAAGTCGCGTCCGATTACCCAGCTCTTTCTAAAACGAATAGTAAGAAAAAGACGGGCAATCTGACTCGCGCGGGACGCGACTTTTGTACGCTTTCGTGCTAGACGTGCAGCGAGGGTCAAAGTCGCGGGTTCACGGTGGATGCAAGCTGTCACCTCGAGGTCTATGGAGGCCTATCTCCAACAGTGGACGTCCTGGCTGATATGGTGATGATATTAGTTCCCGCCTTCTTGTTCTTGGCGCAATTACTGCCAAAAGGCTGTGTTGTCATTTGTATCAAGAATAATTCAAAGCGAGAGTCGAAACCGTTTGATAATTGTTTAATTTAGTGTAAAACCAAATTGAGCTCGAGGCATTATCGTTATTTCGTAAATCTACGGAATTACGTTAAGCCTGGCAACACCGCCGCTCGCACACAAATCAGACAATACGTATTTTGATTAGTTATTCAGTAAGCGGTCGCGACTTGTGCAGTTCCGCGCAAATGTAACAGTAGGCGATTTCACGAAGGATATGCAATCAAGCCCGCTTTGGCCCATGAATGGGTCTCAACGAGCCCGCCTATAGAAGAAATAACTAATAGACTGGAACTGCATACAATTTGTATGGAAGTTTCTCGGTAAGTCAACTCTGATTGGCCAGCCGAAGGTCTAGAATGTCGCTAGAATTAGGCAAGCAGCTATAAAATGCAAGTGGGTGACCAAACACCAATGTATTGCAGATGCGTTGCTAGGCTAGAGGGCTAAAGTGGAATCCCTAATCTTATCTTATCTTATCTTATCTTATCTTATCTTATCTTATCTTATCTTACTAATGTTATAAAAGCGACCGTTTTCAAGTTTGGATGTTTGTTGCTTTTTCATGGAAAAACGGCTTAACCGATTTTATTGATATTTAGTACCTATAGTGATAGTTACAGTCCCGGGAAATACAAGCGAATTCTGCGTGGACGGAGTCGCGGGCAACAGCTAGTATTATAAATAATAGTCTTGTATAAATGAAAATAAATACCATCTTAGGCCTTATCTTTGGCTTCCATCAGGCGAGATTGAAGACAAACGTAAGCCTATTGTAACAAAAATTTGTACTTAATCAAAATTCTAACAACTTAAATGGTTTGGTTCCATGAAGATGAAGGAAAAACAATCGCAAAATTTTATGTTTGTGTGGTGTAAGTGATAAGTCCAGTGCCGGATTTATATTTTTTATGAGTGTAGGCCACTTTTTCCGCCGCCCCATGTACATACCATGATAAAACCAGTGAACGTATTTGACTTTTATCGTCTGAAATCTGCCGCCCCTAGGACGCTGCCGCCCCTAGGCCGCGGCCTATACGGCCTATTTATAAATCCAGGACTGGATAAGTCACTACGGTGAAAATATTGGAAAGTCCGTATTACTTCTCTATTTGCTTATTTCATCTATGTGGACCATGCACAATGACCGTTCTCACTATGATTTCATTTCGCACTGTTTACGGTTTAGTGAATGCCCATAATACCACTGTAATTAATTACTAGAATTTCACGCCGCAAAATGGGCGCGTATTAAACGATTCGCGTTTTTGAGGCTCCGCCGGAACATGAGTCCACTACCGCCACGACAGCGGTGCGGAGTAGCATGGTAAACGTTTTTTGTTCATTGAAATGGAACTCCGCAAAGTATGTATGTATGTATGTATGTAAACTCTTTATTGTGCAAAATAAACAAGACAAAATACAATTAACAAACACTGAGACACATGCACAAAGGCGGACTTATCCCTAACGCATCTTAACGCGCCTTAGTAACTCGTATGACAAGGTGTCTTAAAACCATTCTGTAATACTTAGGCAGATGGTCGGTTTAGTGTTTCAAGATTTGTTTTATTGTAGGTGATAAATGCTTACACTGGTACAAGTCCAAAGTCTACGGCGACAAAAGGGCGATCTATGCATCAAAAATTACAACGAAAATCAATAGTTGTGTTACCCCCTCTTTATGGCATTTATTGTGAATTCGTTAAGTTTTATTTCGTACAGTGCTTACGTATCACAGTGTTTTTTGTGACCCCAAAAAGTGACATTCTGTTTTTATCAGTAATATCCAAAGTTTAACTCATTATTTATGTAAGACTAAAACACCCAGGTGACAATAGGCCATAGTTGTTTTTAAAAAAAATATTTTAAAAAGTTGACCTTAAACTGGGTCAAACTAGAAATTTATTATTATTTCAAGAAATGTACACACTTAGCTTCTTTCTGTATTGCAGGTAGATACGTTAATGTATGGCGTATATTATTGCTCACTTAATTACTTAAAAGTACTTATAGAAACGGCAGTATACGCATTTTTTAATTTTAAGAAATTATTTTTTTTCTCTTTTTCTACGCCGAAGTAGAATCTCTGCTTAAGTCAGATAGATTCCTTGAAATAAGCTCTATCACCCATATTTTTTCTCTATTCTAACTCCGCGGGAATTTCGAGAAAAGGACCTTTTTCAAAATGGGTTAGGGCTGTCACAAAAATTGACCTTAAATAATTCCGCCTTTTTAGGCTTTTGTGCTTAAAAGATCCTAACGGGACATTATTAATATTATGCCTCTGTTGTCAGTCTGTCTGTCTAATAATAATTAATTAATAATTATTTTATAATGTTACTCTTCTAGACTTGGTGTAATATTTTTTATTGTACGAATTTGGAGCGTCAGATTTCTTTTAAGTAGCGTACCTATAGAAGAAATTTTTTCGATGAAAGGTTGTGTGTAGCACGGGAAGGGGTCCACCCTCGTTAGGCTTTAGCTAAACCCCGTGCTAAGGCACGTAACCTGGAGAAACGGGGGTAAGGCACCATGGAGCCGTTACAGACCCATGACGCCGCTTTGCCTCACTAGGGGCTTACCCAACCTGCTGAGGGATGTCCGTCCGAGCCTCGATCGGCGGACTTAATGCTAGAGGGGCATGAGGGCGCCAACCCTCATGTTGGTACACGAGTGGCAAGTGAAGCTGTGGATGGTGCCACAGCCGGTACTTCTCAGTCTCTGGAAGTAGCCGCTAGTATACAAAGAGGACGCACTAGACTACATCTATACGAGTGCTTTGACTCCAATTTGCTTTGACTACCAATTGACTCACAAAAATTTCGCATCTTTTGCCAAGCAGTAGCTGAAAAGTACGTCAGGAGTTACAACTGGCACCCAATGACGGTTACTATTCATAAAATCTTGTTGCATGGTCATGAAATCATCGAGGCCAATCCCCTTCCCATAGGAATGCTTTCAGAGCAGGCCGCTGAATCGCGGAACAAGTTTTGGCGCAGTGACCGAGAGCATCATTGCCGCAAAATGGATCGAGAAAAAACTATGATTGATCTATTTCATCAAGCGTTAGAATCCTCGGATCCTGCAATCGCAATGCTTCGTGTCAATCGCCGTCAAAGATTTTCAAAGCGACTCCCACTGCCAGTAACTGCGGTGAATTTGCTGAAGCCTTTTAACGATAATACAAACGTAAATACTGATGATGACGAAAATATTACTCCTCATGATGAAGAGTCTTAAAGTTAATCTTAGAAGATGACGACGAAACAGTATTCTTGAGTACTGAGAGTAATTTATTTGAAAATAGTGAAGACTAATAAAACACAAAATTAGAAAATTCATCATAATCATAACAGCCACAGGACGTCCACTGCTGAACAAAGGCCTCTCCCATTGATCTCCAGAGAGACCGATTAGACGCGGTATTTTTATTTAAATTCTTTAATAAAAATATTTTTGACCTTTGCTGTGCCAACCCTAAATTTGAATATTGACCTTAACTTTTAAAAAAAGATTTCTCAGAATTCCCGCGGAGTTAGAATAGAGAAAAAATATGGGTGATAGAGCTTATTTCAAGGAATCTATTTGACTTAAGCAGAGATTCTACTTCGGCGTAGAAAAAGAGAAAAAAAATAATTTCTTAAAATTAAAAAATGCGTATACTGCCGTTGCTATAAGTACTTTTAAGTAATTAAGTGAGCAATAATATACGCCATACATTAACGTATCTACCTGCAATACAGAGAGAAGCTAAGTGTGTACAATTCTTGAAATAATAATAAATTTCTAGTTTGACACAGTTTAAGGTCAACTTTTTAAAATATTTTTTTAAAAAACAACTATGGCCTATTGTCACCTGGGTGTTTTAGTCTTACATAAATAATGAGCTAAACTTTGGATATTACTGATAAAAACAGAATGTCACTTTTTGGGGTCACAAAAAACACTGTGCGTATGTGGAAGCAGAGGACAGTAAGTTTGCATGTAAACATAATATACTTGGCACAGGCTTTGCGGTCTTGAAGGTGTGGTACTGTTAGGTTAGGTTTTATAGGTCTACGGACTGGCTGGTTTACGGACTGGTTGGTTCGTGTTTGTGCACAATTTTTATAAATCGAACACTCTTTCGATTTTATTCGGGTTTTGTTTTAGAACTTGAGGGCAGACGAGAGATCTGCTTGAATCAGGAACTAAACCGTTTCCCTGGTATATTGTAACGTTAAATTTTATCAAAACTGAATGAACAAATTATTAATGTACCAAGCAACTAAAGTTTGTATAGGACGCATCGTGATCCGTACTTGCTACACCGTACGATTTAGGTAGTGAGAGCTGCTCCGTAGTAGGTACCTAGCGGAGTAGCGAGGTAAACATTTTTTGTTAACTAATATGAACCTCCGCAAAGTAACGCCTGATTCAATAAATGATTCAAACTATTGTACCTAATACAAGTAAAAACAGTAAATCAACTGAACTTGTTAGTAGTGCTATTGTTAGATGGCCTAGACTGCAGTAATTTCCGCTATTTGGCAGAGATCCCGAGGCAGCCAAACCATGCGTGCGATTCGAGAGAAACAATTTGGTAAATTGTAACATGTGAATTCGTACAACTGTGTATCATAACTACATAACTATAAGCAATTGGCTAAGTAAAGTTTTTTGAAGAGTTGTAAATTAGGTACCTATATATTTTTTCGATAGTCGACGTCTTAATACGTTTTTTTTTAATAATTCTAAGCTAGTTCTAGGAACGAAGCTTATCCAGCCATTAAATCTCACAAATCGACCACTTAAAAAAAATATTTCTAATTTATAATAGGAATTAAAAATAAAAGAGCTGCAGTTCCTCGATTATTGAGACGTCGACTGCCGGAAAAAATATAATTGGAACCTCTTCAAAAAACTTTACTTAGCCAATTGTGTGATTAAATGTAATTCAAGTCTACTTCATTTTGTGTCATTTTTTGGTGGCTAAGGCTTTCCCAACTTGATAGCACGGAGGCCTGTCAAAGTCGAGTGTACCACTTTTCACAATGCCAGAAATGCCAGTCCTAGTGGTAATGTGGGTATTATGAGCGGTGGTGATTAGTTAACATCAGGTCAACCGCATGCTCGTTTATCGGCTATAATATTTAAAAAAAAACATGAAACTCACACGTTATGTTAGTTGATTTCTGTGTCCAATAAAACCGCGTATTGTCTACTTTATTAATGTTGCATTAATACTGATTTCTGAATTTCAATTAAGAATATTCGTAGTTCGTTTATAGTTCGTGTATATTATGAAGAATATAAAATATGGCAGGCTCATATTTTTCTGAATAAATACATATTTTAATCCTCAATTTATTATGATTTTGATAAAGCTTAGACGCCGCAGTTCCTAGAATAGAAGACGCGCTCAATAATTGAATCTTGATCCGCCGGTTCAGGTCTATGTCTATTCCCGACGTTGTTAATCTAGTCGCTTAGCTGCAAATGCTAGTGTTGTAAAAGACTCGATCCCGGAGTACTCATTTTGTACATTTTTAACTTCGACAATACCTTGACGAACTCGGTAAAATCGAAGACTCCAAACTGTACATTCAGTATATAGACCACTTTAAGCCACTTGCTACGAAATTACTTTTAATAATACAACTGTATTTTTCATCTAGACATCTCAAATCTCTAAGGCGACAACGGCAGAAGCAAGTGAAGATAGTATACAGAATAATAACAAGCTCCTAGACGGTACTACAAACTCATCCTTGAGGCAAAGGTAGGTTCAAACAATAAAACGGGCCGAGTACGACTTGTTACACCAGAGGGCTCGAGTCCTAAAGCCACACTCGCTTAGTTAGAAGTATTGCAATGAAAAGAATGCTGATGTATTGAGTCAAGTGTCGTTATTTTGAATTGAGTCGGGGAGAGGCCACAATAGAGACATCTTGTCATCCATGTGTGTACCGAAGCCCGAAGGAAGAGAGTTGGAATTATTTTACGCATCTGCGTTAAGAAACTCCGTAGCGCGATGTAGAACATGGGCTTACTGGCGCTACTCGTGCGTTGTGGTGGTTTATGTAGTCGATGACTAGGTGGCGCTAGTGACACGAGTCATATTAAAAGGACTCCTGGAACTCGAGTAACAGCACTAGCAAATACATCTTGGCACAAACCTTAGCATGGAACCTCAGGTTTAGCTAACTGGGTCGAGTAATAAAGCACGAGGATTGGAATAAGTGGAATCAAGCTGGCAGACCCAAGCTACGAGTGCTGTTCAATAAGTAATGAGAATGGCAAGAATACAAATTTTCTTATTTCTTAATTTAAAATTTGTTATCTAAAAAAATCTAAATAAAACAAAAGTGCCAGTTTTTTTTTAAAGGAGTTTAGATGAACTTCTGATATTTTACTTTGTTTAGTCAAACTAAGAAATTCCCGGCTTGATAATGTCGAAACTATTTCACTAACAATTACGTACCTGTTCTAAAAATGGTAAAGCTTACTTACCTACCTCCACCTTGTTAACTACAGACAAAAGGAACTAATCAGATAATTTTTTATGCTTCCATGGGGATGACACCGTAGGACCAAGCTATTTCAGTGTAAAAGATTGAATGAGAAACCAATTTTATACCGCGTTCTATAATGAACAATGCTTTTCTTCATTAAGCGTAATTGTATCTTCTTAACTTGTTAAGCAGCTTAAGCTGGAGTTTACTCGTATTATGCAGTAGCGTTTGCCAATTAGATTTTGTTCGCTCCCTACAACTTTGTAACTGTGTTACATCTAGGGTAGGCACTACCCCGCGGGCTGGTGACGCCGCCTCCTATTTGTTTGTTTAATACAAGTTTTTATTCCAAATTCTATGTATTATTCTTCATCATCATCATCTCAGCCATTACAAGTCCACTTCTGGACATAGGCCTCTCCTTTAGATCTCCAAAAAGACCGGTTGGAAGCGGCTTACATCCAGCGCGATCCTCCGATCTTAATGAGGTCATCGGTCCACCTTGCGGGTGGACGGCCCACGCTGCGCTTGCCGGTGCGTGGTCTCCACTCGAGGACCTTTCGACCCCATCGGTCATCCGTCCTCCGTGCTATGTGCCCTGCCCACTGCCATTTCAACTTGCTAATCCGCTGGGCCATGTCGGTAACCTTGGTTCTTCTACGGATCTCCGCATTTCTGATTCGATCTCGCAGAGAGAGATGTATTATTCTTATTTGTATCAAAATTTAGACTGGGGTCTAATGTAACAGCAGGGTCAACGTAGCTGTAACTAGGTCTTCTTTAGTCACCAATAAACTCACACGGCATGCCCCTTTAAACTAAGACCATTGATAGTTCAAGACGCAGACACTGCTTGCTTGACGCCAAAGTTGGCACGTTCCTGTGGAAGCTAGTCAACAGCGAGTGCGAACTAAATCCCAAGTGGTTCAAAGTTACGCGTACAGTGTATGGAGTGAACAATTGCGCTTAAGTTAGCTGTCTCTTTAGTTATTTATATTCTTTGTTTATGAGTTAACAAATCACTGATTTAACGGGCGTTTCTTTCGTTTACTTGGTGTGTCTGTGTATTCATTGGAAGCCAAGGCCTGAAGGTAGGTGTAGACAATAAAATGTTTACTTTACTTATTCCGCACATAAGAAACAAATGTTAAGTAAGACACACAAATCAAACAAAAAAGTAATTAAGTGCCCAATGGATCCTAAAGAATAAAAATCAAACAATTTTAACTATTTAAAAAAGTAGCTGTAGGTAGTAAAGCAAATAAATAACTTGAATGTAGGTATTAGATAAATGCAAAATTTAGTAATTAATCTATACTTACAACAATCTTTCCAACGCTAACGTAAACTAAAACAAAAATTCTTTGAATAAAAATAACTTCAATTACTTAAATGTAATGGGTTTATGGCTAGATTGTGTCGTTTATTTGCTGCTGATATTTATTCACAAAGGTTCCTGCGATTATCCCCCGGGAACTTTATATTTCTCTGTAAAGCGTATTTTGTGTAAATTTTCAAACAAAACCAACATCCGACGCCGTGGGTAGAATTAATCAAATCATTAAGCCATGAAGTCAATTTATTTATGAAATAATAAACACATAATCCTGCGGTGCTAGATTGTTTTTTGCATAATTGGTTTCATATTATTTCGTAAAATATTATCTGTAGTTATTTTTTTTAATGTTTATTTAGACCAAGGCTGCTCAACCATTCTGCTAGTTGAGTTATATGACGTACAAAAATCTCTGACAACCTCAAGGAGATTCCTATTTTCGTGACCAATATTTTTTTTAACTTGACGTGAATTTTCAAACTTGTTCACGAGGCCCAAATAAAATTTAGCTATGGCCTTCGATCTTAGTAGAATTTGTTCCGAGATAGCAGAAACAGAAAATATACGTTTCACTGCTATCAGGCCGCCTCTCAGAATAGGACTTGGTTCCAACGTTCGCTAATTGCGGATTGGGAACTTGAACTAAATGAATAGTGGGAAACATTGTCACATTTTATTTCCGCCTTAAGCTCGAGTGATAAAAGCTATAAACAATGACGATAAAAGGAACAGTCTTAAAATAATTTCAAATTCCCCGGAGCCGCACCGCGAGCCACGACATGAATCGTATATTATTAACGACAGCAGAGTGCCGAAGACGTTAACAACATCACGGCAGAATTTCATGCACGTTTTTGAAGTTCGACGCCATTTTGGCACGGTACATGAGGGTTACTCAGAAATTCGAAATCCGATCTTCCCTGTCAGTCCAATATGAAACGCTATTAGTGTGAGTGAGGGGGCGCGAACTTTGAATTTGGAAGCATAAGTCAGCTTCCTTTACATCCAATGAGAATTAAGTAGCTACCTGAACACGAAAGTAACTAAACTAACCCATAAGCAAAAATAACGGCTCACTTTTCATACTAAGTTCTATGCTCTACTTCCATGCTGGCGTGGGAGCAAAGAAAATACATGGAATGTACCAGTTGCTTCTCTTCCCGCGCAGAAGGTACAAGCCCATCGAGGGAATGGGCGAAAATCATAGGAATCAAGTACCTATTAGGCCATTAGGCAACTAGCAACCCATCACTATTTTGATTCTATTTTCCATCTATGCACCCACAATGTTGCTAAACGTAGCCTGCAAGTAAGGGATAAATACGTGATTTGTGTATGTATGTTGTATTCTATGAAAAGCGACTTTTTTTTTGCTCATCAGTGTATAGTTGAAAGGTTGGTACATAATCGAAATAATAAACCGTGTTAAAATGGGAATGTCATGATTGATAACGTTGCATCAAAAGCGAAGGTTCTTCGTTATATAGAGTGAAACAATAACATTTCGGTACGAAGTTGTCTTAATTGGACCCCTTTCATTCTCTTTAGTCTCGGCTAAATGGTTCTCGAAGATGAAACTATCCATTGGATCACAAAGGACAAATAAATTGGTGCCATTTCGCTAACAAATGTGGGTAGGGGATGAACCAATTTTGTATCGATAAGAATGCGTAATATGTCAAAACAAAAGCTTTGCTTTCTTCGAATTTTCGTCCTTTGGTCGAATCGTTTGGATTCATTTTAGCTATGGGTAACGATTTATCTTAAATCATAGAATATCTGTTTTATTCACACGATGCCTTTAAGCCGATAAATTTAATAATGTACTGATCTTAGAAACAACACGCATTACTAAGGGAATTTCAGAAATAAGGGTACAATTTTTTTCCCCCCCAATTTTTGAATTTTTGTATGGGTCTTCTCAAGATCAATCGATTATAATGGCGTTAAAAAATGTAACCAGTTTTTCCTACAAAAAATTGTGATGATTTTGTTACCTTCAAACATGAATGTATGAAAAGTAACAAAACGATCTCGGGTCACTTTTTTCTTCATATACAGAATCGCTAGAGCTATTAATTCTGAGAAGATCCATAGAAATACTAAGAAAAAAAAGAGTTGAGAGGACATTGTTTTTAATAAAAATAAAACTTTTATTTCAGACCATAATGTAATAATATTAATGTAGAGTGCCCATGTTGGTCTGGGAGCATAGGAAAAACATAGAATGTACCAGTTGCTTCCCTTCCCGCACCGATGGTCAAAGCCCATCGAGGGAATGGGCGAAAATCATAGCAATCATGTTGTAGGCGATGCGGCTAGCACCCATCACTATTTTGATTCCACTTTCCACGTATTCTACAGTTTTTAATTTATTCTTTACCAAGTACCGTATCTTCATGAGGATATTATTAATTATTTTCAGTTGAAGCCATTCCAGACTAGTTCTGGTAATGTGATGCTTGCAAACATAATGCCCGGGGGTAATCGGAGATAGGTTATTGTTTGTTCCCATGGAGCGAGAAACTCCGTGTTCAATGTAATCACTGGTTTTGTGGCGTGTTTGTTTGTAGCTATTACGCGCTTCTTAGTTCCTGTTTCTAAATCACTTACGCTACTTCACTACATAGTATAAAATAAAGTCGCTTTCTCTGTCCCTATGTCCCTATATATCCCTATGCATGATTATATCTACAAAACTACACAACGGATTTTGATGCGGTTTTTTTTAATAGATATAGTGATTCAAGAGGAAGGTTTTTATGTATAATTCTACGCAGACGAAGTCGCGGGCAGAAGCTAGTAGATTATAAAGCATTCGTAAAAAATGATGATGGCTTTTCACTTTTTATTATTGACCGGACTAGAAATGTATGTAGGAATGTATTTTTGTCCGGGTGGACTCTCGCAATTTAATTTTGAAGCAGTCAACTTCAAGCTATTGAGCTGGAATTTTGCATTATTTTAGGTATATTTAACAATTTAATATGTATTTTCCATGCTGGTCTGGGAGTAAAGAAAAAACAGAATTTACCAGTTGCTTCTCTTTCCGCGCATATGGTAAAAGCCCATCGAGGGAATGGGGGAAAGTCATAGGAATCATGTTATAGGCGTTGCACTAGCAACCCATCACTATTGTGATTTCTCTTTCCACCTATACGCTCTTAATCATGCTAAACGTGGCCTTAAGGTTTTGTTGCCGTTGGCTCTATCTCCCCCGTATTTATGTATATGTATTTAATTTAATTTTACTGTAGGCACCACAGCACTCAGTTAAAGAAATACGTTGTTTCGTGAGCATAAAACTGTTCTAGGAAATACAACAGACTCCAGAGTATCGTTAGGATACACGGTCTAATAACTTAACCTAACCTACTCCGGGACCTTTATTATTTGTACAAAATGTGAGAAGCGCTGTTCCAAGAGACAATTTTAGCTCCAAGAATACAGAAGTAGTTTTCTGGCAATCCACAGATTGTTATCACTTTCTAATAGAAATTTCGTGTGATGCTTTCAAAAATCGGGTTTCAAATTCATAGACATTTTCGTCGATTTTGGTGACATAAGACGCAGCACTTGATTCGTTTTACGACCTTATACCAAGCACTTCACATGGTTTAATTTTATCACCAATTTTCACCTAATTTTCTTGCGCTTGCCGCTCAAAATGCCTCCGCTCCCTGAACTGTATCAAAGAAAACACTTTCAAAAAACCATGTCCGCACTCCAGGCCTTCGCGGACCAACCCGCGGCGTAATCTACCCTAAAGTTCGGGCAGTGTCCTTGCCTAATGAATAGCCCTCGGAGAAAGTTTCCAGCGCTGATTTAGAGCATGATCCTTCCGAACCATTAATCAGACAAAATGAGGAAAAGGGTTAAAAATATTTATCAATAAAGTCAGTGCCGTGACGGCAGCGCCGCTTCTTTGTCGTCGAACCCCGCCTGACCCAGTTAGGTCCGAGATTTTTTACGCGCGAATTTTATGTGATTTGCAACTGAAAATAAGTTATGATACCAAAGTAGATAGAGACTTCGGTCAATCGCATCAGAAGTTGCGAGAGTTCTTCGAGCCCATTCCTAATGAGCTCATTGTTTTTATTTTCATCGCGAAATGTTATGTGATACTTAAACGACTTCTTACTTAATTTATCTTGAAAACTAAACCATCTATCGGAAAATGGACCATACGTAGTGTAGAAAGAGCTCCCTGTAAAGTATACTTTGTACATCTGTATTGTCATGTACCAGACTTGATACTTATTTGTGTTTTATGTTCAATAAAGAGCTATAGGTACTGTGATTGAGAACCTACTTTCATTTTTGATGTCGGTTGGAAACGAGAAAGGTATCTATAATACACGAACATGACTATTGTCAGGAGCACAAAGACATTTTTAGGGATGACAGCGCACCGTTCTGTATCGCCAGCTTTTATATTCATTATTGAGGAAAATTTCCAAAATAAAATCAGATCGCTGATGCAATTTTTTCGCATCACGACGTCCGCGCGGAGCAAATATCTTATTTTCAGGTGGAATTCGATCAGTGGCCTAATTTTGCAATTGATTCCCTGGGGCCTGATTTTTTAAAGCACTTATGTATGTGGAAATACCAATCGAGAGTGGTGAAAAATTACGCTAAATTTTATAAACGAGTACATTATAAGCAAATTACAGGTCTAATTAAACTGGTCAACTAACAATACACATTTTTTGCCACTTTCGAATGACACTCTCGTATCCTTTATCATAAAATAAATAAGCAGAAAATTAGTTACGTGCAATAGAAATAAATAATTTAACTTAATTTTGAAGACACTCCCGGCACAACTATAAACATGATTCTGAGACTAAAAACAATTGAAATGAAGTACATCTACTAATAAAATAATTCTACGACAAACCAATGTTATGAATTGTATTCGATTCAAATATCTTGGCGCTAGGTGAGTTTATTCTTCTAATGACATTTTAAGTTAGACATGCTTTTCCCGAAAATTTTCCACCGGTCGTGCTATGCCATCTAGCGGAAAAACTAGCATTTTCATGAACTTAACACTTCGCGCCACCTCATCGTGCTACGAACTCAATGATTGCGACATCTAGTGGGCTCTTGATAAAACACAACGTATACTACTTTGTGATTTTCATGGCGTTTTCAGTTCAAAACTTAGTAGTATTCAAACGCTATAAAAGAGGGCGCATTGCGCATTCCTTTGCAATTCCTTTGTTGCACGACGGTCCAATGAAAAAAGCGTTTTTACTAGGTACTTCTATTCCTTCCGTAGAGCCGTAAAGCATTGACCGAAATGTATTGGGATTTTGTGAATTTTTATAAAGAACTCCCAGTAGGTAGTTTTTTTTATACAACAAGGAAGGAAAACGAGCAAGAGGGTCACCTGATGGTATGCGAGTACCACCACCCATGGACACCCGCAACACTAGAGGATTGCAGATGCGTTGCCAACCTAGAAGGCCTATAATTTCACTGGCTGTCTTACTCTCTTCGCCGGAACACAGCTAGGCAAGGACTGCTGCTTGGACGGCGAAATAAAATAGCATCTATAACTTATCACAAAAAAAGGGCTAAGTGAAAAAAATAAATAGAATAAATAGTTAAAAAAACTTGTCAAAAAAAGGGGTCCCTTTAAGGAATGATGCTACCCTCAAAAACAAGCAATAATAAAACTAGCTTTTTCGCTATTCGTACTTTTACACTTTTGATCTTGTGAGGAAAACAATGCCTCTTGTTTAAAATCACTTTTAAATTTTTAATCCTAATGTCAAATCCTGCATAACAAAACATTAAAAAAAATACAATTCTAAATTTAAAACCAATTATAAAAAAGGTCGCTAGTGTTTGCAACAGATCTAGTTTTTGCTATCAATCATAAGAAATGAGTCAATTTTAACTTGTGATGTTACAAACGGACAAGTTCTTTTTCTACATATCTAGTTGTATACTGAACACTTACTTTAGTTAATTAAAATCCTGTACATCAAAACAATAGGTGATTAACCATCATTTATTTGCAAAGCAGGGCTTGTAATTCTAGTTAAAGCCGATTGATTAAAATCACCCTCACGTATTTAATATGGGTGAAGGTCTGTATGCCTGCGTTCGTGAAATACTTAAAACTGAGTCAAGTTCACTGGGTCATTCGATTCTCATACGAGTCAATTTAATATTCACCGGGTAACTTCATTCGAAACTGATGTTTGTAAAAGCTAGCTTCGATCAATCACACACTAGATCCAACATTGCCCACAACATACCTACACATACACAAATCACGTCTTTACAGGGTACACAGAGCCTAAGGTAACAGGGACCTACAGGCCACATTTAGCAAGATTGTGGGCATATGAACATGGAATCAAAATAGTAATGGGTCTAGCTTCATCGCCTATAACATGATTCCTATGATTTTCGCCCATTCCCTCGATGGGCTTTTGCCATCTGCGCGGGTAGAGAAGCAACTGGTACACTCTATGTTTTTTCGTTGCTCCCAGACCAGCATGGAAGTTATGTTTATGGTGTGGAAAGTGCGCCTTGCGCATTCGCCCGGTAGGTACGGGTTTACCGGGGCTCCTTACCTTAGACTTTGTCTACCCCGTAAGGAAATTTCCACTTCCTGGCCAGGGGAAGACATAAAATTGTGTACACACATCGGGCGGTGATAAAGAAAGCCTCAGGTCGCATTTTCATCGACCTCGCCTTTGGCTCATGCGACAAATTCCTGCGATCTGAGCGTCTAGTGTAAGTTTTCACACAAACAAGCGTCTCGAGCGTGAACACCTAAACGTCTCAATCACTATGGACAAATTGGCAGCGCCACTTGCGGATCGAAACGGCAACAAACTGTTCCGATAGTATTTGACATTTTAACGCAAACGCGTTTGAGACTTGTTCTGTGACCGAAAACTTACACTAAGCGTACTAAGCCATTCTTTGTTTCACCATCCTCTGAACGTATACTAATATAATTCGTTCTGCAGCGCTTAAACCGCTGAGCGATAAGTATCACAATCGTGCAGCCAAATCTCATTGATTTTCTTTGCCTATCGCTTGACTAAAACCGCCACCGAAACCCTATTAAGGTATTCAGGGTTTTACCCAGAAGTTGTGTAATCGGGATTTGGTAAGTTCGGGCTTCGAGCGCTGTGAATTCATTTGTTTCAAAATGTTCGCTGAAGCGATCAAAACAATTGAAAATTTAACCAATGTGTAAGATTGGAAACCTGTAGGATTGAAGGTTTAATTTTAACTGACTAAAGACGAAAGCTAGGATAATTGGGTAAATTGACGATAGGGGTTAATAAGTTGGATTTAGGTATTATTATATCATCTGTAATAATGTGTGTTTGGGGTTACGTGCCTCGAGTGGCATAACATAAAATTTAAAATTGAAAAAAAAACAAATTTCTAAACGACACTGAAAATTAAAAAAAAATTGGATCATTTGATAGTACCTTAAAAAAAATCCTTACGCATTAATCAATTAGTCACATGCAAATAAAAATTAATTTAATTTTGGAAAAGAACTGATTCTCTTCAATGTGCTGAACCGATTTTTACCAAACATGGCTGAAAACCACCGCAAGGAAACTGGCTTTCGAATGAAAACAAAACGCATAAAATCGGTCCATCTGTTTGGGAGCTAAAATGCCACAGACAGACACAAACACACAGACCGACGTCAAGCACAACACCCCCCTTTTGCGTCAGAGGGTCTGCCATGGGGTGCGTTAGATTGGTCGATACTGCACGTTTCCACTCCCCACCTTAAATAGACTCTTACTCCCTTGTGGTCTTTAGGGCTACTAAAGACTATCCCTCTGTCATTCACAGTAAGTACTAGACGGGACTATTTCACGAACGCGACAATTGCCGGTGACAATTGTCAGTTCTGTTGCAAATAACAAACTCGACAATCTACGCCAGTTGGCTTCGCATTGAATTTCGAGTTGTCTGCACTTGTCACGGACTATTTAAACTCACTCTTTGTCAGTCTCTCGCTTAATGCTCCTCTCATTTACTCAAAGGTTAACTGGTAGAGATCCCTTATAGGGACCCTGCGCAGTCGCTTGAAGGAGTATTGGCTCGGTGGATCCTCTTAAATGAATGTGATGTGTATACATATAAGAAATGAAATGATGCTTTAAGTATCTGTGTCTGGCAAATGCAAACGTCAAGGTGACAGACGAAGACCAACAAACGTTAAGGTTAACTGAGGCTTAATAAGGTCTAAACTAAGCTTACATAAGATTTTCTTACAAACTAAGAAGAACTCCAGCTTTTTAAAACGAGGCTAAGAACAAAAGCACTTGAAGCTTTCTGGCGCTCGTGTGATAAAATGTATTAAGTGCCTACCTTAATTAAATTCGTAAATTTTCACAAACATTTTATTATAAATAAAATGCAACTGGTGTTGCTTCTCTTCCCGCGCAGATGGTAAAAGCTCATCGAGGCAAAAATCTTAGTTATAAGCGATTCCCCTTTCCACCTATACGCTCACAATCATGCTAAACGTAGCATTTAGGTCCGTGACGTGATTTATGTATGTATTTTATTAATTTTGAATTATTAGTGGGTGTCAAAAAAAATGAAGGAAAGGTCCGTCTGGATCGCTACCACCACCTTACTCTTCAGTAACCCTGTCGCCGAGCAGTCCTTATGTTATGTTTCAGAAATCCTACTAATATTATAAACGCGAAAGTTTGTATGTATGGATGGATGATGTTTGTTGATGATGATGATGATGATGTGTGTGGGGACGCCTGGCTGGATCAGGCGGGCTGTCGATCCGCTGTGGCGATCATTCAGCCCAGTTCCCCTTGGCAGGAGCCGCCGGTTACTGTCCCAGCAGCGCTCCCACACAGCAGCTCTCCTCAAATCTTCGTGTCTTCCTGCCGAACATAAGGACATCTTTTAATTTGATGTCTCTAAGCTCGTCCTCCTCCAGTTCATCGCTCCCGAATGCTTCGCGCCGCGCTGCCGCATACATGACGCACTCCGTGAGGATGTGTTTACTTGTCTCCTCTTTCCCACATTGTGGGCAGGAGGAGTCACTCGCTATACCTATGATGCTTAGATGCCTATTGAGAGTATTATGGCCTGTAATGATGCCAGTTAATATTCTTAAGCTACTCTTACCTAGATTCAGGAGATACCTAGTCCTTTTTCCGTCTATGCCTTTCAGCATCATCTTCGATTGTCTGCATCCCGGAGCTTGTCTCCATTCTTCGTTGGCTTCTTGTTCCTTTAGTCTATCGATTGCCCCCTTGGTGACATCTCCCGATATTGGGAGTACCGGTTCCGGACCTATGAATTCCGTGTCCGCTCCCTCCCTCGCTAGTTCATCTGCTTTTTCGTTGCCCATCACCCCTTGATGACCCGGGACCCAGGCTACAGTTACCTTCGTGTTCTCTCCTAGTCTATTAAGTGCTGATTTGCATTCCCTTACCAGTGAAGAGCTGACTACTGGCTTGTCCAGTGCTTTTAACGCAGCTTGACTATCTGAGTAGATCACCACTGTTCCTACTTCTCGGTCTTTTCCCAGGTTCTCATGTATGATCTGAGCGCATCTCATTATTGCGCATACTTCAGCCTGAAACACACTGGCGTATTTGCCTAGCGGTATGGCCTCCCGGACGTTCATCTTTGGTATTAAGACGCCCGCCCCCGCGAGTTTCGTCGCTTTCTTCCTTGAGCCGTCCGTGAAGCAGATTGTTATCGGATGTACCAAATCTGCCTTCCAGTTGTCTCTGTCTCCAATGTGTATTCTATATTTTTTGTCGAAGATCTTCTCTTTCTTAATGAGGTCGTTATTTTGCGCTAGCATTCCCAGCTTTAGTTTCGCCTCCTTCTCTATGAGTGCATGCCCTTTGTCCGTGAAGTTCCCTCTCCACTCCTTGCATGCTCTCATTCTATGCCACTGCTCCATGGCCCTCTTTTCTATCTCCAAATGGAGTGCTTTCAGTCCCAGCATTACCTCCATTGCCTGTGTCGGGGTGGTTCTCATAGCCCCTGTTATCATGAGGCATGCCAGTCTTTGCACCTTGTTCAGTTCTTTCTGATACTCCTTGATGCGAGCTCTGTGCCACCATACCGCCGCTCCATACAGCAGCCTAGGTAGTATAACCGCCTTGTACATCCAGTGTATCATGCGTGGTTTAAGTCCCCACTTCCTCCCCACTGCCCTTCTACATTGACACAGTGTTCTTATTACCTTCGCAGTTTGTTCTTTAATGTGCCTTTTGTACCTGAGATTTGTGTCTATTGTCACTCCCAGATACCTTATTTCTTTCACCATTTCTAGATCTTCGCCCTGCACTCTTATTGGCCTCATGTCTCCTATCTTCCTTTTGTTCGTGAATAGCATCAGCTTGGTCTTGGCGGGGTTTAGGCCTAGCCCTCTTTCCCTACACCACTCCATCGTCTGTGCTAGTCCTCTCGCCATTATGTCCCTGACAATGCTGAGTACTGAGCCTTGTACCAGTATTACCCCATCATCAGAGTATGCTTGCATATATAGACCCTCCCTGTTCAGCTTCTTTATCAGCGAGTCTAGCAGTAGGCACCACATTAGGGGGGAGAGGCATCCTCCTTGTGGAAAGCCCCTGCGAGGTCTGATCCTTCTCATAGTTTCTCCCATTTTTGCTGATATGTCCCTGCCTCTAAGCATCTTAGAGATCCATCTCCCTATCGTCGGATGTATTCCTTCTCTCTCCAGACTTTCCTCTACCGCGGAATATGTCGCCTTATCAAATGCCCCCTCTATATCGAAGAAACATCCTAACATGTATTGTTTTACTTCAAGGGCTCTCTCCACCCTCACTGTTAGATTGTGCAGCGCCGTCTCCGTTGATTTCCCTGCCACATAGGCATGTTGATTGCCGTGTAGCGGTCTGTCACTGCTTATTATCTTGCTCCTCATATGTGTATCTATCATCTTTTCCAGTGTCTTCAGCACAAACGATGACAGACTGATACTTCTGAACGACTTTGCGTCCTGATAAGTTATCTTACCTGGCTTAGGCAGAAAGATCGCCCTTACCTCTCTCCATTCCTTTGGGATGTATCCCATAGCTATACTACCTTCGTATAGTGCTGTCATTTTATTCTTTACATGTTTGTATCCTTTTTTGGAGTAGCGCCGGGATTATACCGTCCGGGCCAGCCGCTTTGAAGGGGGCGAAGGATTTGACTGCCCACTCCATTCTCTCCTCCGTTACTACCTCCCCGGCCGGTCCCCAGTCTTGTGAGCCTCCCTCTCCTTCTTCTTCTTCTGTCGTCACTTCTCTGCAGCCCGGGAAATGTGTGCTGAGCATGATCTCCAGAACCTTATCCGGCTCCGTAACCATGTCCTCTCCCACTTTTAGGCTTCCTAATTGGCACGTGCGTTCGCCCGCTAGCATTCTCATTATTCGTGCCCCTTCGGAGTAGCCCTGTATCTCTGCCGTATAGTCTCTCCAACTTTTGAGGCTCGACTGTGCCCTCATTCTGCTATAGTTATTTCTTTTGCTCCTGTACGTGTCCCAGCTTCGGGTATCGTTTTTCTTGATTGCAGCCCTCATTGCCCTTCTTGTTTCTTTCCTTAATTTTTGTAGCTCATTATTCCACCACGGCTGCCCTTTTCCGGATCTTAGCTCCCTCTCCGGGCATGCTTTGTGGAATGCCTCCATTATTTCTGTCTTGAGTTCTATCGCGCCCCTTTCCAGGTCCTGTATGCTCTCGTATCTCCCTGCCCTTGTTGGATTTTTACTCAGTTCTTCTTCGTACTTCGCCCAATCTGTTTTCCTTGGGTTTCTTATCTTTGTCGTCTCCACTCCATATTCTATGTTGAAGAGTATCCTCCTATGGTCTGACATGCTGTCCTCCATGTCCACCCTCCAATTGCTAATCTTCTCGCTCACCCCCCTCGATGCTATCGTAATGTCTAACACCTCTCTTCTAACCCTAGTCACAAAAGTTGGCGTGTTGCCCACATTCATTAAGTCCAGGTCGTTGCTTATTATTAACTCTAACAAAGACTCTCCCCTGCTGTTGGTGTCAGTGCTCCCCCACACTTCGTGGTGAGCATTGGCATCGCATCCAACAACTAGAGGAATCCCCTTACCTTTGTACAGCACTACCGCTTCTTCCAGTTCCTTGGAGAGTGCCACGCCATCACTCGGCCAGTAGCAAGACGCTACCGCTATTTTGTGTCTCGTCCCGTCCGCGTCGGTGACGAGTGTCTCCACCACCACGAGATCTCTGTAACATATGGTCATTAGACAACCCATATTTCTCACATTATTGCTTACGTATATGCATGTTCTGGGCGGTCGCTCACCGTTCCTTTCGTAGTAGAGAGCACCCCCCAGATGTCCCAGGCCTGCCACCTGATTCCTCCATGCATAAGGTTCTTGTAGCAGTGCGATTTCTACTCTATTCCTCGCAGCATACTGTCCTAATTCGGACATTGCGTCTTTGCAGTGCTGGAGGTTTACTTGACAAATCTTTGTTTGTGTTTTTGTGTTTGTGTGTGTGTTTAGTGTGTTATGTGTATGTGTCATGTTGCTCTAGTTTTTTTGTGTAGTGTTCTTGTCCCCGCACTTTCACTCGAAGAGGTCATCCCCATCCCCACTCATTCCTCCTTCTCCTTCTGAGTGGGTACCTGGGTCTGCCTCCCCTCGCTCCTGTGCGGGTTCTTTGTGCGGCTGGTCTTCCCTGCCCTGCTCCTCCTGTCTCCTATCCTTCGAGGACTGGGACCTAATGAGCCTGGCCCGGACCTTGGTGGCTGAGAAGAAGAGAGTCTTGTGGTTTGAGTCCCCCCAATTCTCCTCCACCAAGGTCGGCACCGAGAAGCACAACCTAGTGCCCTTCTCTAGTTTTTCCCGGCCCACCACGCTCCAGTCCTTCATTAGTAACTCTGGTTTGTCCCAGTTCTGGATCGCCATCATCTCCATAAACCTATCGGTCTCCGGCTCTCCAGGAACCCAGACTTCTACCTTTGTCTGCTCTATTCTCCTCGCGCCAATTCGGTGTCCGTCAATCTCACCGAAGAACTGGCTCAAGAGCCACTCCCTCGCCTCCACCGAGACTGGTGTCACAAGGAAAAATCCCTCTGTCACCAGCCCCGATGTCGCGAACTGAGGAGCTCTCGCCCCAGTCCTCCCCTCCCAGATGGTCATGACTTCTACCTCTATCAGCTGCGTTAATCTCCTCCGGATGAGTTTGGCTAGGGCCTCATCCACCGAAACGCCGTCCTCCCGGTAGACCGCCACGGCGAGATCGCGGTTGGCTTTCGCCTCGCTCCGCCCACTCTCCGCAGCTGCCCCACCCAGATCCCGGCGCTTCGGCGGAGGCTTCCCCGACTGCCCCTCCTCCGTGCTTTGTCTTTTAGTCTTCCTAACTGGGGGGCTCGTCTCCTCACTCGCCCCCACCCTATCATTCCCTATCCTTTCCGCGAATTTCCTCGCCCTCCACGCTCTCTTCTTCTCCCCCTTCGATCGATACCTTTGGAAGGGGGTCACCTCCCGGGCTTCCTCACCCGGCGCAGGCGATCGCGGGAGCTCCTCCTCTTCGATCTTCAGCTCCCCCATTTTAAGATGGACATCTGGGGGGGGTCCCTTGCTCGCTCCCTTGAACGGCTCCCTCCTTCCTTCTACTCCTGCCATCGCAGGTGTGTTGGTGCTTTGCTTGGAAGCTTTATCACTCATTTTTACTGTTGCTGTATGGGAAGAAAACATTAATGAGGGTGGCAGTGCTCCCTTACCACCCCCGGCTACATTCATCTTACGCAGTGAGCGCCACCTCCCCTGCGCATAGTCGTTCACAGCAGCGATTGTGCCGAGTAGGCTCGCGAGCATGGAATGAGCAGCCCCTGTGCCGCTTGTGGCAGCAGCCTGGGTCTGGTGGCATTGTGTGTCCCCCCAGCGTCCTCTCTCCTGAGGTCCCAGGGTTGCGTTTCCTGCACACCTCCCCATCCCACTGCTCCATCCGTGGTTCCGCCCGAGTGCATCACTAGTGACACCCCAAAGCTTCCCACACAGACAGGTACCGCACAGGTTCTGCCCCTCCACCCCTCGACCGCTCGCGAGCCCAATCCGCACCCACCCCCCGCTGCCCACAGCCGGCTGTGAGGGTCTCCGGCACGTCCTCCCACCTCTGACCCTGGGGGTGTTGGGGGCGCGCTGCTATACCGGCATGATGCCAATATGTCAGCGCGACCTGTGCACTCCTCTTTTTTCCGGGCTTGTGACCGGCACCATACCGGACCCTAACCCTCCGCTTGGGACAGTCAGTGATCCGTTATCGAGGCAGAGTTATGTTTGTTACTCTTTAACGTAAAAACTCCTGAATGGATTTGGATAACATTTGGAATACCCTAAATTGCATATTTCCGGTGGGATAGCGAAAAACGATTTTTTTGCAGACGAAGCCGCGGGCAGCAGCTAGTGAAATTATAAATTAATTACTAGCACATGAAATATTCAATCCATTCAATCTTAAGCCTCTAGGCTAGCAACACTTCAACATCTCCTAGATATGCAAGCATCCGTAGATGGTGACACTAACCTGTTATCTCCCATGTGCTTTAGTTAAAAAGAACAGTGATTGCGGTGGTTATGAGTTATGAGTGAGGGTGAGAGAGAGGATCTTCATTTATTGATTACCTACTCTTGGCTATCGCATCTACAAGTTTCTTTTACCAATTATCACACACAGAAAAAAGGATTTTGCTCACCGTCCTTTTTGTTAATTATGCTTAGATTATGCCATCTGTCCTACATTATAAATTTGTACCAAATTTCAATGCAATCCGGCCACCAAAAGTCCGTCAAAGATTTGCAAGATTCAACCCAAAAACAACAAACAGACCGAGTTAATAAAGAGTTAGTCAAAAATACTAAGTTTGAGCTGTAATTTTCTCTGCCCTTATTTTAAATTCAGCACAATTTTTCACTACGTTCGATTTGAGCAGTACCTCCCTGGTAGTTAACTTGAATTAAAATTGATTGTATGAGCCTTATGGTTAAAAAACTTACGTACAGCAGAATTTATAACTCTGACAATTCCAGAAAATTCTCAAACTTGGATACCTATATGCATAACATAGTTCGACGGTCGACCCAAGTGGTATTAAAATGATCCTCTTGGTCCGATGGTCGAACTAAGTGAATACAAAATTCCCGCTAGTCCGACATGTCAAACTGGAAGGAATCGAAATTCCACGTCGTTCGACATGTCAGACAACGTGGTTCAACCACGTGGCCGAAGGGTTTTACGAAATTACGAGAATTACGAGTACGAGGGGGGAATTACGAGTAGAACGTCAAAACTCCACCCTTTACTAACAAATTAAAGTATTGACATCCTAAAACATCCGTATCAACCTGACGGCAAAAAGTGGGTCACATTAAACTAAAATGTGGCATACAAATTATAATGTCAAAAATCCACCCTGGCTCTGAAAAAGTGACTAATAGCTGAGTTGTGGCCTTCTCGCACCGCGCGGCAACCTTGCACGGAGGGCGTCATACCGCGACCGTAGCGCTCCGCCGTCAGTTTAACTCCGCTCTCCCACCGGAACAGTGCTCACACAGAAACAAACAAAGTGATGCGATGTGAAAACAGTGACATTGACTGTATTTAGTGTGTGATACAAACGGTAAGTTAACTGAGCAACTATTTTAGCAGTTGTGTGTGTATCGAGCGCTGTGAACGATTCCGCTTTGGTAAATGGGTTACGGAAGTAAATAATGGCTTTATTACAATAGTACCTACCAGTTTGAGGATTAACCTACCGAAAGTATCTTTAAGTGGTAACGTGGTTTGGTGGAAGTAAACTGCCTTTCCTTTGTAGCTATTTGGAACATACGAAATTAAAAGGTCTCTCAAAAATAGTCCGCAATCTTTCTGCATGTAGTTCGATTAGTTAGACTGAACCCATGCAGAGTTTTCATTTCAAAAATTGACGACTGTGATTCAAAAAATCCTGAAAAACATTAACAGGGGGGGTTACCGTAACGTCTGAATTCCGATTCAGTTTAGGTTCGCTCGCTGTCAGATCCATACTAAAAATGACAGCTAAAACCTGAACTGAGGCGGAATTGAATCGCTTTAAGACATCATGGTAAGGTCCCAGGGATGTTAATTCAATCTAATCCAACAACCTATACCTTATAGAGACCTTGTATATGAATAGCTAAATTTATTTCAGGTCACGTAAAAATGTGTTACCATTTTACTTGGATTAGCTTTGTGTAAACATGTTGACAATTTACGACGTTACCGTGGAAAATAACTTCAGTTCCCATGACTGTATTTCTAGGATATTGCCGTTAGGTCCCGCTTTTTGAAAGCACATTCAAAAATACCATTAGAAAATGGTGAAAATTGGTACTGACACTCCACCAGGCAGCTGACCGAGACAGAGAATTACGGCCTTGACCTCTCCAGTTCGAAATTCGAATCATGCCGCTTCACACACACTAATAAAGTGAAAAGAATGCGGTACGATACCAACTTCATATTTCGGATTTTGGAGTAGACCCTTGAGTTGAGCGCTGAGTTTAAGTTTAAGCAACGACACCTCGAACGCTTTCACGTTGAGGTGTCGAACTCTATGAGATTATATTGTTACTGTTACATGCTAGTGATGTTTCTAATTTTTCTCTCTTTCTCTCTTCTCTCACTCTTCTTTTCTCTTTTCTTCTTTCTCTTTGATGCGGAAAGAACAAGACCGGTCTGAGAGCCTTCGGGCCTATGTCGTGAAGAAGTGGACGTCTTTCGGCTGACATAATGATGATGATGACGATGATGGTGAATTAAGACTCATTTGAACGCGTTCGAGACTTTTTTGTGTCGACAACTTTATGTCACGACTTATAGAGCGATTATGATGAAAAGATATTTATGTACGAAGATTTCAGAGCCAATCAAACCAATCCAATCAAATATACTCACGAGCAAACAAGCTCGTTATTTTTGCTCTACATTGTATTTTATCAAGTACCAACCCGACCGGTACCAAAATCCGGACGTTAGAGCGATATACAAAAGCGATAACAAAGACTGTATAATTCATTTTGATAATACATATTATTATTTATTATAAACATCACGTCTTTATCCCTTACGGGGAAAACAGAGCCTAAAATAACAAGACGCAAAGGCCACGTTTAGCATGATTGTGGGCGTATAGGTGGAACGGGGAATGAAAATAGTGATGGGTTGCTAGCCGCATCGCCTATAATATGATTTCTAAGACTTTCGACCATTCCCTCGATGGGCTTTGATCCAATTTGAATTTGATTATAATTACTATTTTTGACACTTCCAGTATGGATCGATAATGTTCGACTGGTATATTTTAAGGTACTGGATCTCACAAATAAAAGTGCCTATTCGCTCTAGTGGATATGAAGACAGTGGTCAAAAAAGGACGGGTACAATCCTAATGTTTTTGGGTACGTGCGAAGCTGTGATTAGTTACAGAAAAAACTACGTCACGTAACGTTTCGTTTCTACGTTAAACTGTGAAGTTACACAATACTAAATAATTTATTAAAATGTTTAAATAAAAACAGTTGCGTTCGCAACAATATTGAATAATTAATTTAAATCACAAATGTGCTAATCGTCATTGTATAACCAGAACAACGGGACTAACTAAAGAGGAGTACCAATCTACAAAATGCCCAATTAAAATAATATCAAAGGGCTACGTTAAAGGGCTTGTCTTTTGTTCCCCCTTTGGCTATCTTCGTTATCTTAAAACACAATGGATCGCTTTCCTAGGAAACGTAGACCAAATCCTAAAGTTTTCCACAAGAACTCGGAAACATTCCGAGAGTGCTTACTCAACGATTTCAAATTTTGATAGAAACAGACCTGCGAATGGCTCATACAAACAATAAAGAGTTTACATACATACATACATACATACAAACTGGCTATATTGTAGTTCATTTGACATTTGCCTTTGCACAGAGATAAAACATCCGGGGGCTTGGTAGTTCGCCAAGTCAAGCAAACCAAAAGCACGGCCGTACTATCCTTTTTTCGATAAATTTTACTAAAACAGATCTGAAACTGAGATCATGAACAAGGGAGTAAGTGTTAGAGTGACTAGATACAAACATGCTTACCTAATATCATTGTTATTATCTGTGAATCTTCGCCCCTAGAAACCTTCTAATACAGGTTGTTAATAAGCCCTGCACTATGTTCCACTGGGGTGTATATAAATGGCTGTAACGGCATTAACTTGAGACGGCCAATGACGTCATAAGCCGCGTTCATACCAACGACACGATCGCAACTCTATGGTAGTGATGTAACGAATATTCGCATTCTCATTCGCATTCGCGGATATTCGCGCTTTTTGGATATTCGTATTTGCATTCGCATCCGCAAAATTTCTGCGAATGTTCTGCGAATATGAATATAAAAAAAAGAACAATTTGAAGATAATGGTAGGTTAATAAAATCAAAAACCCATTCATTTCTTATGTTTTTAATGCAAGAAAAAGTAACTTAACCTCAGCACATTAACAGTCTTCACTAAACTTTATCATTTGGTATTATTTATTCATTATTTTACGGAATGACAATTCAGTCGGATGAGTTCGCATCAACTCGGCAATTCTCGAAACAAAATACAAACGGAACGCACCTCGTAACTGCCAGCAAAGCCATAGACAATTGGCGCCAAATTTGAACACTTCTACATTCGCATTCGCATTCGCGAATGTCAGTAGCAGACATTTGCATTCGCATTCGCGAATGTTTAAAAAATGACATTCGTTACATCACTAGTAGTGATTCACTACTCTATGGTCCGACATTTACGTGCCGTAGGCTCCAGTATGCGATATGCGGCATCTTGAACAATTCTAATATCGGCTGCATGCATCCACGCCAAGTATCCGCCAGTCGGGTTCTGTTCGTAGGCGTTTCCGCTATAAAGCGAAAAATGCTGGTACCGGTTACATTATGACCGTAGCGCGTAGCAGTACATACATACATAAATCACGTCTATATCCCTCACGGGGTAGAGAGCCTAAGGTAACAAGAACTAAAGGCTACGTTTAGCATGATTGTGGGCATATAGGTGGAAAGTGGAATCATAATAGTGTTGGGTTGCTAGCCGTATCGCCTATGGGATGATTCCTAAGATTTTCGCCCATTTCCTCGATGGGGTTCCATCTGCGCGGGAAGAGAAGCAACTGGTATATTCTATGGTTTTTCTTTACTCCCAGAACAGCATGGACGAATACTTGTAATTTAATTTTTAATTGAGTGCTTTTATAATTGAAATGTAGGTAATATTTAATTAGTTTATTCCAATATTGTACACCATATATATGTATATGGTAGACTAGCTGTTGCCCGCAACTTCGTCTGTATAGAATTTGTTTATCGTCATCCCACAGGAATTACGCAATTTTCCGGGATAAAAAGTAGCCTATGTGTTATTCCAGACTTTAATCTATCTATGTTCTAAATTTCATCCAGATCTGACAAGCCCTTCTGGCGCCAAATAGTAACAAACATCCATCCGTCCATCCATACTTACAAACTTACGCGTTTATAATATTAGTAGGATTACGGTCATGTATAGTATTTATTTATTTATTTTATTTATTTATAAGCTTTATTTTATCCCTTACATGTAATGGTTACTATACTATTTTGTAATTTGTGTAGATACTTATTTATTTGTTAGTAATGTTAGTTTTGTGCTTAATATAAGGTAAGTATTGTTAGGTGTAAGGGCCGCCTTTTGCGGTGAAAGCCTCCTCCAAACTGCTCCAGGTGACTCTATCTTTTGCAAGCCTCGACCATAGGTTTCCGGCTATTTCTACTATATCGTCACTCCATCTTTTAAATGGTCTTCCTTTCTTTCTTTTTTTATATATAGGATACCAATTTGTAATTGTTTGTGACCACCTCTCATCCGTTGCTCTCTGAATATGACCTGACCATTTCCATTTCAGTGTTAGCACCTGTTTCACCGCATCTCTCGCCTTTGTTTTTTCTCTCATCAGTGAACTTTTGACTCTGTCTTTCAGTTTTATGTTCATATAGCTTCGTTCTATTCCTCTTTGGCAGCTTCTTATTTTATTTAAGAGGGATTTTTGGAGGGTCCAGGTTTGGCAGGCGTAAGTAAGCACCGGTGTAAGGCAGATGTTCATCGCTTTCGTTTTCAATTTAGTCGATATGTGACCTTTGAAAATTTCCTTCATACTCCAGTATTTATTCCACGTATTCTTTACTCTGCGGTCAATTTCTTTTTCTGTACAGGATTTTATTGAAATTAGATGTCCAAGGTAAATGTAGTCTGCGACATATTCTATAGACACTGACTGTGTAGATATAGGTATTTGTTCGTGGTTAGTCATAATTTTTGTTTTGTCCCAGTTGATTTGTAGCCCAACGGTCTCGCTTTGATGATTGAGGGAATCTATCATGTGCTTCAGTTTGTACGGGTCTTCCGACAACAGTATTATGCCGTCCGCAAACCTGAGGTGTGAGAGGCACTTGCCATTGATATTTATTCCCATATCTTTCCAGTCAAGATCTCTGAAGATAGATTCTAGGACTGCGATGAAAAGCTTTGGGGAAAGCGGATCCCCCTGCTTTACCCCCCTCTCCACTTGAAATGTTGGTCCTCTTGTGTCTAGGCGTACTCTTGTAGTACTTTTCAAGTAAATCGCTTGAATAAGTTCTATGTAGTTGTGGTCCACTGCTTGCTGGTTTAAAGCCCGCCATATAGAGTCATGTGAGATTGTATCGAAGGCTTTCGAGTAGTCTATAAAAGCAATGTATAAGGGGAGGTTATATTCTGTAAACCGTTCTATTATTACTTTCAGTGTGTGTATGTGGTCAATGGTAGAGAAGTTCTTCATAAATCCCGCTTGTTCAATAGGCTGGCTCTCATCAATCTTCGTTGCTATACGTCTTAGTAGGGTCGACGCGAATACCTTATACAGGCATGATATAAGACTGATAGGCCTGTAGTTAGATATCAGTTTCGGGTCTCCTTTTTTATATAGTAGAGCTATTTCCGAGCACGTCCATGATTCTGGTAGTTCTTTTGCTATTAAGATCTTGTTAAACAGCTCAGTGAGTGGTTTTACTAATTTCTCTTTCGCAGCTTTTATCATTTCGTTTGTCACTCCGTCAGGTCCTGGACTCTTTCCTGATTTTAGTTTATTTATCGACAGCTCTATCTCGCTTTCTAAAAAGGGTGGGACTGGTTCTTGGTTTGGTCTATAATTTTTAAATATTTCTTCCTCATCATTTTTATTTGTAGAAGTATAAAGATTCTTGTAGAAATGCGTTGCTATCGTCATTATGTCTTTCCTGTGTGTGACGTTCATTCCTGTACCATCCTGCAGTTGTGTCATCACATTTTTGGTAGTTTCTAACTTTTTGTAAGCCTTTCTTATTCCACCTGTTTTTTCTATGAATTCACTAATCATATCGAGTCTCCTCTTTTTAATGTTTTGTTTTATCTTTTTATGTATTATCCTGTATAATTCACTCAGAATTTTCTTTTCACTCTTAGTTTTGTGTTTCTTGTTCTTTAATATGTGTTTTTTATGTTTCAAAGTTTCTATTTCCTTCGTAATAATTTCTTTATTTCTTGTTTCAGACGTGTTTTCAGTGTGTTTTTTATAGGATTTAAGTAAAAAGGTCTCTATTTTCTTGTTGAATTGGTGCACGCTGTCTTTTTCACCCCCCATCAAAGATGGTTGGTCTTCATTTGTACTTCTTTTTTCTGTATATGCTTTACCCTGGTAGTGAGCTCGCGCTTTCTTATTTACCTTCATGTTTAGAGTAATTCTAACCATTCTATGGTCGCTGGGGTGCTGTAAATTACTCAAGACATTTACATTGAGTATATTTTTTGTGACATTTGTGGCTATAAAGTCGATTTCATTCTTCGATTTTCCATCAGGTGTCATGTATAGTATGTTTTATTTAAAATGACGAAATGCAATTAACGCAGGATTTTACAACTTCTTTTGTTGCTGAATATGAAAGGAAAAAATAACAAAGAGACATAAAAAAACTGACCGCAGTATGGCACCTGTACTGGAGTAGCTCAACTCATCTTGATCTTTGAAATGAAAGATTTTAATTTTTATTTAAAATATGATTATTAATACACCCGTTAGACACTAAAAAAATATTGCACTTAAGCCTGGAAAGTATCCCCTCCTATTGATTATTGTTTATTACCTGAATTGGACCCTTTTAAGTATAATAGGTGTATTGTTTTCCATATACAATTACAGTGCGGCTAACACTCAGGTAAAAATTTCTTATACCTACTATTAAACAATTGTGCAAAGTGATTTTGATACAGTATATAATTATTATTTTAGAAACGCACGTCATCTAGTGTAACACCGGCCAACAACATCAAAACTATCAAGATTATTTGTTCACGGTATACTTGGACAGACGCTAATGGTTTTACAACCCCACTTGAAGTTAACAATTGAACAATAGATGTCGGTTTTAAGTACTTTTCGTCATTTTAAATGAAACAGACCATACCTACCTACAAAACTGTATTTACTTCTGTCTTTCTGTACCTGTTTTCATGCAATAAATGAAATTAATTATAAAATAATTGCCTATTATAAAAGTTCTTGTTCTAACGAGTAATAGCTGCGTAGATACAACAATTATAATAATGATTATTATTGTTCTGTTATCATTTATTTCACTATTTTGCTCTTTGTTATTCTACATTAAGTACCTATTGTACTATTAAGTAATCAAATATAAGTAAACTAGCTGTTGCCCGCGACTTCGCCCTCGCAGATGGTAAAATCCCATCGAGGGAATGGGCGAAAGTCTTAGGAATCATGTTGTATAGGCGATGCGGCTAGCAACCCATCACTATTTTGATTTCCCTTTAAACCTATACGCCCTTAATCGTGCTAAACGTGGCCTTAAGGTTTTGTCACCTTAGACGTGATATATGTATGTATGTATGTAAATTACAATATAAAAAACTACATTAAAAATTAAAATAATATAACTATCAATACATTACATCAAAAAGGCACAGTGTTTTAGGTGACGTGTCCTCTAAAATTACATTTGAATTAAGCTAGCATCGTGTTTAACATGTCTAATTCTACATTAATGCTATTAACATGTCGGCACATTATTGTAATGGATGCTGATGTCAGTTTTTAGTGAATGTAAAGTAGTTCAGCTTAGTTATTACGTTAATGTCGTTCACACATTTTCACTACATTTCGACTTAATATTGTTTGTAGAACTACCTCAAGCCTTAAGGTTCTGGAGGACCCAAAGGCCATGCTTAGCATAATTGCGAGCGTATAGGTGGAATCGGGAATCAAAATAGAAATGGGTTGCCAGCCGCATCGCCTATAGCATGATTTCTAAGATTTTCGCCCATTCCCTCGATGGTCTTTACGATCTGCGCGGGAAGGGAAGCAACTGGTACATTCTGTTTTTTCTTTGCTGCCAGACCAGCATGGAAATATTGGTAGAGTTAAAGATCACGGGAAGTTTACGTTAAGTTCACGGGTTTGACGACCGGATAGCCTAGTGGTTAGTGACCCTGACTATGAAGCTAGAGGTCCTGGGTTCGTATCCCGGTAGGGGCAGACAGTTGTATGATGAATACGAATGTTTGTGCCCGAGTCATGGATGTTGTATGTATTTAAGTATGCCTGGTACCCATAGTACAAGCTTTGCTTAGTTTGGGACTGGGTCAATTGGTGTAATTTGTCCGAAGATATTTATATTTATTTATTTATTATTTAAGTCATTGGCTACGTCTAGCAGAAAACAGTAGACATCTTCCAGGAGATTATGATGACCATGACGATGGGATTCGACCCCTTAATCTCTGCTAAGTCACGGTCACTACCCACAGGACTATCCGGGCGTTATAAATATTAAATATCGCCAAATAACCACTATATCGTATAGCTGCGCCGTACTGTATTAAAGCTACCTAAATACCCTTCATTAGGCATCCCTTTCTCTCTCTCTTTATCTACCATTGATTTTCATCCTACTTACCTTTCATGCTCCTTGGCAAGTGCAAATATGACGTCACTGCTGTCTGCGTCAGAACCTGGAAGCTACTGAGCTAAGTTAGGTATACCTACGGTTTATTTTGGTGTGGAACTTTACCTTCTACAGTGTCTTGAAATTGGAATACTCTGAATACTTCAGCAGCATCTAAGCCGCTTGGCTTGGCAATTCGAATTGTCACTGACCTGTGATAATCCGTGTCAGTACTTAACCACGAAAAACTTTTCCACGAAAACTTTTTCACGAACGACTTTACCACGAAAAACTTTACCACGAACAGACTTTACCACGAATAGACTTTACCACGAAAACTTTATCACGAAAACTTTACCACTAAAGACTTTACCACGAAAACTTTATCACGAACGGACTTTACCACGAATAGACTTTACCACGAAAACTTTATCACGAACAGACTTTACCACGAAAACTTTATCACGAACAGACTTTACCACGAATAGACTTTACCGGCTAATAACTTCTATACCCGTTGACCTACCCCCACCAAATTTCTGTGGTAGGTAGAGTTAAGGCAGAAATAATTACCCTGTTAATTAGGATCGTTAGCAATAAGCGGTTGCTGAGATATAAATTGTCAAAAAACGCTTTGCGCCTGCAATTTATATCATAACAGCGCCTCAGGAAGTGTCTCATCTTGCTCAGTTTTAACGCTAAACTTCTGGATTTGGTGTCAGGAGGTAGGGCTAGTCTTTCGCCCATTTTCGTCTCTGAAGTGCGGGGGAGTATCTCCACCCCATTTTGAGATACGATTTTTTTTTAAAAGACGATTTAACACCTTTCGGCGCAATTTTCGATCACAAGGTCCTATTCGGATTTTGTTCAGAAAAATCCCAGAAAGGTCGCAAACGCTAGGGGTAGCCTAGCTAAAGCTGAGGGCTTTACTGAATCTAAAATAATGTTAAAAGAAAACAGCCATCTTTGCTGCACATTATAATCAGACTGACATTTTAATATAAAAACAAAAAGAATTCTAAAATTGAAACATTCTAAAATAATAAAAAAGTATAAAAACATAAAACAATACAAAAAGGTTGTGCCTGCGGCACATTTCTCCCCTTTTTAGTCACACCAGCATCCGTACTAACTTCTTAAGAGGCTGACGAAGCACGTCGGCAGAAGTGACCACATCCGCCACCCTGACGATTCCGTCTCGGCCAGGAAATAATGCTGTCACATGCCCTCTGGGCCATGGACCCCGAGGCAAGTTGCCATCGGCAATGAGGACCAGGTCACCCACCAGCAGAGCCGGGGCTTCTCCATCGCCTGATCTCGGTACCAGAGTAGACAGGTATTCTCTGACCCAGCGTCGCCAAAAATGGTCGGTTAGATGTATTGCTCTGCGCCAGGTGCTCATGCTCAGTAGGTCAGCCTTGAAGGGCGGCGGCGCGCCCGCTTGAAACTGACGGGGCGGCAGCGCGCCCGCTCTAAACTTGAAGGGCGGCGGCGCGCCCGCTTGAAGCTGGCGGGGCGGCAGCGCGCCCGCTCTAAACTTGAAGGGCGGCGGCGCGCCCGCTTGAAGCTGGCGGGGCGGCAGCGTGCCCGCTCTAAACTTGAAGGGCGGCGGCGCGCCTGCTTGAAACTGTCGGGGCGGCGGCGTGCCCGCTCTAAACTTGAAGGGCGGCGGCGCGCCCGCTTGAAGCTGGCGGGGCGGCAGCGCGCCCGCTCTAAACTTGAAGGGCGGCGGCGCGCCCGCTTGAAGCTGGCGGGGCGACAGCGCGCCCGCTCTAAACTTGAAGGGCGGCGGCGCGCCCGCTTGAAGCTGGCGGGGCGACAGCGCGCCCGCTCTAAACTTGAAGGGTGGCGGCGCGCCCGCTTGAAGCTGGCGGGGCGGCAGCGCGCCCGCTCTAAACTTGAAGGGCGGCGACGCGCCCGCTTGAAGCTGGCGGGGCGGCGGCGTGCCCGCTCTAAACTTGAAGGGCGGCGGCGCGCCCGCTTGAAGCTGGCGGGGCGACAGCGCGCCCGCTCTAAACTTGAGGGGCGGCGGCGCGCCCGCTTGAAGCTGGCGGGGCGACAGCGCGCCCGCTCTAAACTTGAGGGGTGGCGGCGGCGCGCCCGCTTGAAGCTGGCGGGGCGACAGCGCGCCCGCTCTAAACTTGAAGGGCGGCGGCGCGCGCTTGAAGCTGGCGGGGCGGCAGCGCGCCCGCTCTAAACTTGAAGGGCGGCGGCGCGCCCGCTTGAAGCTGGCGGGGCGACAGCGCGCCCGCTCTAAACTTGAGGGGCGGCGGCGCGCCCGCTTGAAGCTGGCGGGGCGACAGCGCGCCCGCTCTAAACTTGAGGGGCGGCGGCGGCGCGCCCGCTTGAAGCTGGCGGGGCGACAGCGCGCCCGCTCTAAACTTGAAGGGCGGCGGCGCGCGCTTGAAGCTGGCGGGGCGGCAGCGCGCCCGCTCTAAACTTGAAGGGCGGCGGCGCGCCTGCTTGAAGCTGGCGGGGCGACAGCGCGCCCGCTCTAAACTTGAGGGGCGGCGGCGGCGCGCCCGCTTGAAGCTGGCGGGGCGACAGCGCGCCCGCTCTAAACTTGAAGGGCGGCGGCGCGCGCTTGAAGCTGGCGGGGCGGCAGCGCGCCCGCTCTAAACTTGAAGGGCGGCGGCGCGCCCGCTTGAAGCTGGCGGGGCGACAGCGCGCCCGCTCTAAACTTGAGGGGCGGCGGCGCGCCCGCTTGAAGCTGGCGGGGCGACAGCGCGCCCGCTCTAAACTTGAGGGGCGGCGGCGGCGCGCCCGCTTGAAGCTGGCGGGGCGACAGCGCGCCCGCTCTAAACTTGAAGGGCGGCGGCGCGCGCTTGAAGCTGGCGGGGCGGCGGCGTGCCCGCTCTAAACTTGAAGGGCGGCGGCGCGCCCGCTTGAAGCTGGCGGGGCGACAGCGCGCCCGCTCTAAACTTGAGGGGCGGCGGCGCGCCCGCTTGAAGCTGGCGGGGCGACAGCGCGCCCGCTCTAAACTTGAGGGGCGGCGGCGGCGCGCCCGCTTGAAGCTGGCGGGGCGACAGCGCGCCCGCTCTAAACTTGAAGGGCGGCGGCGCGCGCTTGAAGCTGGCGGGGCGGCAGCGCGCCCGCTCTAAACTTGAAGGGCGGCGGCGCGCCTGCTTGAAACTGGCGGGGCGGCGGCGTGCCCGCTGGAAGCTGGCCGAACGAGCCCTCTTCATTGGAATGAACGTCACCTCCATGGCGTCCACAAAGCCGTCGCTACCATCCGCCGTTTCCTCTTCTCCTCCTTAATGGGAAGGCAGAAGGAAGATCTGCTGGTTTGCCCCTTAAGGCAGGTTCACTTAATCGACCAGGTGATTTTTTTTTTCGGAGAGTTCAAGTCCCAAAAATTGGTCACAAAAGTAGGGCTAGGCCACCCCTAGCGTTTGCGACCTTCCTGGGATTTTTCTGAACAAAATCCGAATTTTCCACCTTTTTGTTCACCCAAACTGACGAATTTTCGACCTACGAGTTCCCATACATCACCTTCGACATAGGACCTTGTGATCGAAAATTACGCCGAAAGGTGTTAAATCGTCTTTTAAAAAAAAATCGTATCTCAAAATGGGGTGGAGATACTCCCCCGCACTTCAGAGACGAAAATGGGCGAAAGACTAGCCCTACCTCCTGACACCAAATCCAGAAGTTTAGCGTTAAAACTGAGCAAGATGAGACACTTCCTGAGGCGCTGTTATGATATAAATTGCAGGCGCAAAGCGTTTTTTGACAATTTATATCTCAGCAACCGCTTATTGCTAACGATCCTAATAAACAGGGTAATTATTTCTGCCTCAACTCTACCTACCACAGAAATTTGGTGGGGGTAGGTCAACGGGTATAGAAGTTATTAGCCGGTAAAGTCTATTCGTGGTAAAGTCTGTTCGTGATAAAGTTTTCGTGGTAAAGTCTATTCGTGGTAAAGTCCGTTCGTGATAAAGTTTTCGTGGTAAAGTCTATTCGTGGTAAAGTCTATTCGTGGTAAAGTCTGTTCGTGATAAAGTTTTCGTGGTAAAGTCTTTAGTGGTAAAGTTTTCGTGAAAAAGTTTTTCGTGGTAAAGTCTATTCGTGGTAAAGTTTTTCGTGATAAAGTTTTCGTGGTAAAGTCGTTCGTGATAAAGTTTTTCGTGGAAAAATACTAGCGCCGTGATAATCAGAGATCGGACAGATTTCCGTCATCGTTCGCAATAAAGTGGATATGACTGAAAAATTAATCAAATAATTAATTTCTCGAAATAAAATTTGAACTCCCGGAGATAAAAACTTACATACCTATGCATAAAATTATTAGCAAAATGATACTTAAAGAGGCAGTTGTCGTTCTCGTAAATATTTTTATATAATAAAGAAATCATGATCCTGCTAGATATGATTATTATTTCTGACAAAAAAGTTTTCTAGTTCTATAGGTATAAAACCTCCGTGGATATACTTATTCTTAATATATGTATTTTGACATATTTGATTAATTTTGGAGTCATGTCCACATTATTGCGAGCAATGACGCAAATTTGTCCGATCTCTGGTGATAATACTGTTTACGTTACAAACTCTACAAGAATCTAAGCCGATTGCCTTCATATTGACCACGCATCGCAATTCGAATTGTCACCTGTCACCGACAATTTTATTGTCGAGTTGGTGGTAGGGGCCAGGTTGGGTTACTTTAATTGAACGCCCCTGTACATATTTTTGCGGTTTCATGGCGGTTGTCAATTTTCTCCACACATTGGTCGGTGCTCAAAGTAGCCCAAGTAACATCATTTTAAATCTACAATTACTTTGGAAACCTGAACTGAAATAACGTTAAAACTATCCCAATCCCAACCACTTAATGAACACTAATCGATTGGTATAGACTTTTGAATGATGATGACGATCCTTTCGGCCATGGCGACCACTTCGGCTCCTATAGTTAGTATGACGCTCATGCGCCCGAAGATGGCTTATATAGCTGATCTTAGCGGTGAAACCTCGCGCACATTAAATGCACTTGAGCACACTGTTGACATAATCGGTAGCGAATGGCAACCGGCTGGCGAGACTTTTGAATACAAGAATGGGAACAAGAATAATCGCAACCAAAAGAATAGTCATGTGAAAAAGAAAGAGATGAAGTAGGAGATACGCACTTACTGAATGATTCCAGACAACTTGTATACATTTATATACAACATAAAATCGTAAGCCCATCGAAGGAATGGGCGAAATCTTTAGGAATCATGTCATAGGCGATGCGGCTAGCAACCGACCACTATTTTGATTTACCTTTCCCATAACCCATAAATTTCGCTAAACGTGGCCTGTAGGTCTTGGTCATCTAGAGCGAGTCTACCCCGCTAGCGATAAAGAACTGATTGATATCTATGTATGAGTGTATTTATGTATGTAGAACCCGGTAAATGGTTGGATTTCTGATTGAAAATTTGCATTTGACGCAAAAACATAGACTATTTAGCCGTGTTACGCGGTGGTGGTCTTCCATGCTGGTCTGGGAGCAAAGGAAAAACATAGAATGTACCAGTTGCTTTTCGTCCCGCGCTGATGGTAAAAGTCCATCGAGGGAATAAGCGAAATTCTTAGGAATCACGTTATAGGCGATGCGGCTAGCAACCCATCACTATTTTGATTTCCCTTTTCACCAATACGCCCTTAATCATGCTAAACGTGGCCTTTAGGTCTTGTTACCTTGGGCTCTGTCTACCCCGTAAGGGATATAGACGTGATTTGTATGATTTGTATGTGTATGCCGTGACCGCATACGATATAGTACGATAGCATGTCGCGCAGTTCCCATATTGCCATGACATTGCGCTTATCTATATCACTAAATAGTATTATCATACAGCAAATAAATCTTTATGGCTTTAACGTACGGTTTGCACAGCAGATCAAATTGTACAAACCAAAAGGAATTTTCTATCGTACATAAACATAAATCACGTCTTTATCCCTTACGGTTTAGACAGAGCCTAAGGTAACAAGACCTAAAAGCCAAGTTTACCATGATTGTAGGCATATAGGTGGAAAGGGGAATCAATATAGTGATGGGTTGCTAGTTGATTCCTAAGATTTTCGCCCATTCCCTCGGTGGGCTTTTACCATCTCCGCGGGAAGAGAAGCAACTGATATATTCGGTGTTTTTTTTACTCCCACACTAGCATGGAGAATTTTCAATCAAACGCGGAATATGGTTCAGAATTTTATGTAAGTACAGTTTACAGCAAATAATTTACAGGGGCCTTACCATGACGTCTTATGGATATTTTAAACTCACTCTTTGTCAGTTTCTCGCTTAATGCTCCTCTCATTTACTCAAAGGTTAACTGGTAGAGATCCCTTATAGGGATAAGTTCGCCTTTGTGCATATATTTAAGGTCTTTTTTTTGTGATTTGTCTCTACTTCTCTATATTTGTACAATAAAGCATTTACTTACATACTTACTTACGTCTTTATGCGATTCAATTCCGAGCCAGTTCAGGTTTTAGCTGTCATTTTGGTATGGATCTGACAGCGAGCGAACCTAAACTGCATCGGAATTGAATCGCATTAAGACAGGCCCTTGCTCTTTTCACGATGGCGATTGACTTTTATTTGTGGTATCTTTATACTCCCATGCTGGTCTGGGAGTAAGAGAATAAACTTGGAATGTACTAGTTACTTTTCTTCTCGAGCAGATGGCACAAGCTCGAGGGAATGGAAAATTTAGGGAATGTTACAGGCGATGTGGCTAGCTACCCCCCACTATTTTGATTTTCTACCGTTACGCCCTCAATCATGCTAAACGTGGCATTTAGGTATGTTACCCTAGGCTCTGTTTACCCCGTAAGGGATAAAGACGTGATTTATGTGTAAACATAACTTACACTGAAAATCGCGTCAAAATTTTACAAATGCATAAGTACCGATCTACATGAGAGTAGTTTTTAATTTGTTTTTAATTTAATCATAGTTTAATTTGTTTTTAGTTCCCCTTTTGTATTTTTTTCATTAATAGAATTTTGAAGTACCCATATTATTATTTTCCAACAAAAACCAATTTATCACATTTTTGGGTTACTTAACTAAGTTAAGTAACCCAAAAATGTGCTTAACTAAGTTAAGTAACCAAAATTGAAACCTTTCATCCATCATGTCAGTCCTCGCGCCTATCGGTCTAAAAATAAACCCTAATAACTTATTTATTTTTGGTTTTAGTATGAATACGGTCTCTCAAACGGGGTTAATTTTGTCCCTTTGGCATTTATAATTCAGCGTCGGGTTACGCGTGCGGGGATGAACGCTCATAACTAATAAACTGCTTATGCCTCACTATTATGCGGTCCTAGTACGTCAAAACTCGTAGTGTTAAATCTTGTTGATGATACCCCGTGAACTCAGCAGGACCAATGGGGGCGCAGTATGGACTTCCACGCGTCATGGTCTGTGCTGTTTCTGAGTACAAACGTCTCAAGTACCTACTATGGAAAATTTTGCACCGCCCCTAGTTGCTATAACGGCAACAAACTAATCCAATTATCCACTTCAACGCGAACGTGTTCTGAACGTTTGTTGCGAAAAACTTTACTAAGCGCCAGAACATCAGGTTCGGAGCGAGATCAGTTTTTTTTTTAACTTTATTGACATTCTGTGTTTTGACAAGGAAATTTTAAATGATTCTTGGTTAAATTGCATCCGAGTTGAGAAGGGGAGAGGGCGCTGTCACAATAGGCTAGTTTTCATATAAGATTCAGCAATCAAAATGTCAAAAATGGAACCCTAAGTTACGTCCTAATCGGACGCTCGAGCGGAGCGTGCAGCTGGGCGGGGCGAGCGGCGTTCATGTCAAACATAAGCAAATGTATGCGAGCGTCCTGAGAGCACCGCCTATGCCACTAAAGCCTTACACTTATTATAGTTTCACCATACCTACTTCTTTTTCCGCATATTACTTAAATACAGTAGGTATAAATGGTATGTGACCTAAGCCACGGAATGCGAAAAGGCCTGCCTGTAAACAGAAATGGCGAAAACAAAGGTGCCGCTTTTGCTATTTTGACGAAGGAATCCTTAAAATGAATGCGAAATAACAAAGACCAATTGACTTAATAATATACATAATACATAACTGCCTATCTACAAAGGAAGTATATGTATATAATATGTAAAAACATTCTACTTCGTATTCCCTTACGTATTCTCTGTTGAAGATTAAACGTTTTTGTGTGGAACTATACAGAGCTCATTTGTCACGCCGGAGTTATTGTGTTTACCTGAAAGAAGAATCTATTTTCATTAATGAATAAACATTAATAGTGAATAACGTCAGAATTTTTGAATACGGAACAATACTTAGTAGTAAGCCAGTTCGTAAAGACAACTGATAAAGTACCATTTCTCGGGGGTGGTTGGGAATTTGCGATTGAACTCCACTCCTTGGTAAAAGTATGTCGTCGTATTTATGGATTCAAAATAAGGTCAACCCTTGACGCCCTACGCTTCAAGCCCAACAATGTATAAAAACATGAAAATGAAAATGTGAGAATAAATCGTTGATTAAATACAAAAAGGACGCATTGTAAAATCATTCACCATTGCATCTAAAAACAAAAGTCGGCAGTTATAAGGTTTCAAATGCAACAGTGTCTGATTTTGAAATGTGTCGCTTTTGTATTTAATCAGCGAAATATCTAACGGTAGGCTTTTTATGTAACTCGCTCGCAATCGCCATCGTGTTCATTTTGACAGTTCTTGTATGAATGTGACAGCTAGCTAATTCCGATGCCAATAGTCAGCCCTTACATGAACTGTCGAAATGAACACGATGGCGATTGCGAGCGAGTTAGGTAATAAACCTACGGGAAAGAGAGCAGTTTTTGCAAAATAATTGGGAATTTTGTGGGAGGTAAAACCGTGTCAAATAAACTAACGGCGACCCTGATCATAAAAGCTTTACCAAAAGACATAGAAAATCATTGTGTTATTTGAGAAAGGTGTCGCTTTTGCTTATTTATTGTACAAAGATACTTTGGGCGACGGTTATTAAGAGGGTTAGGGGATCTAGGCCTGCGGCCGTCATCTCAAGGCCGTCTGCGGATGTAAGGCACTTGGAATCATTCCAAACATCTCGAATTTACGTAGTTACCTAATACAAGAATCAATAGAAGCGGAGATAAAAACATAATAAACGTGTGGTATGTTTCTAAAGGTTTAAATAACTTTGTTTGTCAGTCCTAAATCTCATTAGTTAATATTGATTTAAACTTTAATTATATTTGTGGGAGTGAAATGTTTAGTGACAAACAACATACATACATCGCATGTTTATCGCCCACGGGGTAGACAGGCCCAAACGCCACGCTTAGCATGATTGTACTACTGCAGGACTACTGTAGGTGAATACTATATTTTCTATCATATTTCTTTAGTGAAACTAAACTTGTAAGATTGAGTCAAAGCGATTGTCTTATCCAATCCTCACGTTAGGTTTGGAAAGTACCTATTCATCTGCCACAAAGGTAAAAACGTATTATTATATACCTATCATTCATACGTTTAAAGTCTGTTGCGCAGTCGAGAAAAAAGAAATTTGTTCCTGTTTTAATTTTACTGAAACCATTTCGGCGTTTGTTTTCTTTATTTTCATCACAATATTTACCAACGGTTGACCTAAGCAGTTAACGGGAATCAACGTCAAGAAATGTCGTTTTAGGAGATCAAACAACCCAAGGTGACACGAATGTTGGAAACGTAGAAAACGGCACCCGATCGTACAATGTTGCCAGCATACTTAAAAGACATCGGATTGGAGTTGAGACCAGAGTTGACTCACTGTTTCTTTCTAGATGATATAATTACAATTTTTTTATTGACATCTTACTTTTATTTAGCTTGCCATCAAGATAATCTTAATTTTGTGAAACATTTCTTTGGTGTTTACTCTTATTCTTTACCTAGTGCAGACAGCAAAACAACACATTATCGTACAAGCGTCATATTGTAGTTTTAAGTGTTGTTTATGACGCTACCAACTGTTATTATAACCCGGCTACAACTATACGCAAACCACGACCCAGGGAAGCAATTCTCTATCCATTACGCGGTCGCGATGCTCACCACTCAGCAACAGCGCATAATACACGCAATGTATTAGTATATTGCGATCCGGACGTATCGTGCCGTGCATGGGTTGTTAAGGGCACGCTATAGGTACCTAATAGAGGCGTCTGCGCTGCGTGGGCGGTGGCGAGACGCCATGGCGATGCCTCCGGAGAAAAGGACACGATTTCTGGAACCTTCTATTTATAGAATTTAGTTAATGCAACTCGAATAAGCAGGGTCATGCGTAAAAGGCTTTGCGGCGGAAAATTTGACTGATAACTAACTGCACATCTATTTCTGTTTTTTCTCCAAATAAAGCCGTGGCCTTTAGGTCTTGTTACTATAGGCTCTGTATACCCCGTAAGGGATATAGACGTGATGTGTATATGTAAAGCAATAAAACAGCAGCGACAACCTATGTAGTGATTTGACCTATGGCGCCCCAAGCAGTGGGTCGCGGATTCAAATCTGGGCAACTTCGAATGTTTCGCTTTTTCGTTTTTTCTTTTATTTCAAATATAACATGAGCTATTCGGTAAAGTTAAGTATCGTGAGGAACCTGCATACACCTGCGAATCAATTTTATGGTATTTCGAATCCATATCGGGCCTGCGTGGTACATAGCCGAAGCCCTCTCATTCTACGAGAGGGCCTGTACCCAGCAGTGGGACGTATGTAGGCTGGAGATGATGGTGAGGTTGCTGCTGGCGCATGTGTGGTGGCATTTGCTTCAAAAATATAGACAACGAAGTCAACTGTGAAGTCATCCACATATACATTAAATACCACGGACATCAACACTAAAAAATACTAGATCACATTTTTACCATGTCTAAAGCAAAATAAATTATTTCATTTCATTTCATATATATTTTTACTGCTATACAGTTTATACTTACTTTTAGTTTCTTTTTGGTAAAGAAGTTTTACCTACAATGTACCTACTTGCTATATTTTTACTTTTTTTTTTACCTAATGCTGAAATTGAGGATTCATTAATAATGCAACGTAAAATGACCGCTGATCAGAAGGAAATTAAGAATAATGACACGACTTTACAATAAAGAGGGCAAGTTCCTGCATAATGATAGACATCACGTTCTTCTAGAGCATGTTCGAATATTTCTAGCCAGAACTTCGGTAAAAAATTAATGAAATGAGAAAATTTGGCATGATAATCCAGAAATACAAAATGGAAACATTAACAAAATTCAAGGGTAAATAAAATTTAGTGAGTGAACCGATTTTTATACGGAACAAACTTTGAATTATAAACAACTAGCTTCTGCCCGCGACTTTGTCTGCGTAGAATTATACATAAAAACTTTCCTCTTGAATCACTCTATCCATTAAAAAAAACCGCATCAAAATCCGTTGTGTAGTTTTGAAGATATAAGCATACATAGGGACATAGGGACAGAGAAAGCGACTTTATTTTATACTACGAGTATGTAGTGATGATAGTGATTATCCAAAGCCACAATCACAGCTAGCAAAGCAACGACGGAGATGTATACAAAAAAAAACAATTTAAAAGAGCGTACAATCGAATGACAATCTTGTTTTGTTGATGTAGTTTAGACGGGGTAACTATCAAGTAGGTACGTAATTTCAGGGCAGCTGCACCTTTTTATGAGGATGAATGAGGGAATGGGCGAAAATCGTAGAATCATGTTATAGGTAGGCGATGAGGCTAGCAACCCATCACTATTTTGATTCCATTTTCCACCTATACGCCCACAATCTTATCCTAAATGTGGCCTGTATCTATACCTGGTACCTTAGGCTCTGTCTACCCCGTAAGGGATAAAGACGTGATTTGTGTGTGTGTGTGTGTGTGTGTGTGTGTGTGCACCTTTTTAGCAATATTTACAGTTTTATGTCAACCTGCCCTCATTTCTGCCGCTGATCAGAACGACATTCAGAACATAATTTCACAGTCCCCGTCTTGAATATCGAGCTGTCCCACTTGATTCCTTTCACGACCGTTAGGGTGTAAAATAAGTATTCTTTTATGTTTTATGTTTTCTTTACGAGGAACCAACCCTTGGTGACATGAAACACATTCTTAGCCAAGTATTAGAACCTTATTCGATCTTTGAAGGATGCTTTTGTGTTTGTTTGAATTAGGTACGATCAATTGAAGATAATATTTACAATTTGTCCCTTTGTTTCGACAAACGTTGATGTATACTTTAGAGTTGTATTTGTATCCCCTTAATTACGCAAAAACTGATACACTTTTGGAGCACTCGCCCTGGTGGTGCGAAACGAACCCTCCAAGATGAAGGACTGCGAACTAGTCCGAAACATGTAGAGCATCACTCGACTTTTATGCGTGAGTTATCCGTTTTTTGTGTAATTATTATTGACTCTCACGGTAGTTTCGTGTTTGTATCCCCTTCATAAACGCTCGTTACATCTTATCTGTTACACTTTTCAGACATTATTAACTAGATCTTCTATTTTTTACGAAAGACGTAGATAAGTTGCAGGAGTTTATTTGATTTCAGTGCACTATCATTTCGTAGTTTATTCCTTTGTGACGGAAACGTTTTTTGCTGACGCATTTTCAAGGGAAATAATCCTATACTATACTCGCCAGCCAATTTATATTTCGGGCCGAGCCTGAAAAGTTGACATTAAAAAGTGAGTAGCTACTCCTTCTTTTCTTTATTACGCAAGCATAAAGATACATTGCGTATTTTATGGACAAAAACTACAGAGTCGGTTCCGTCAGCTGAACACCTTTTTATCGAAATTAATTCGTACACTGTATTTAGCCAGCTGACTGAAAAACTTGTCTTTTACATTGTATGTATTTCGTTGCTGTTTTGGTTTGACTTTGGAACTGTCATTTCGTAATACGTTTATCTAACTATAATTTATTAACACACTGCAGCATTAAAAGATAGCCATACTTAATAATGATATGCAGACATTCAAATGTAAACACTTTATGTAAACGCCTCGTATTTTTTCTTTTACTCCTTAATATGCCTCTCCGACTAGCGAAGGCTGGCTGTCAGCTTTGAATACCTCACCTATCTTTCACGAGGTGAAAAATACGGGCGGCCCTCGCGATACTGGTCCACTCCCGAATGTTTCGCAACCAAGACTTTTTCGACAACCCGCGAGTCTCTTGCCAGTGACTTACATATAAATCTTTTTAGTAAACGCAAGTTTCTGTCTCTAAATGATCTTTTAAATTGTTGTAATCTCATTATAGGTATTGTTTGGTTGCCTTCATTGAAGAATAATTTTGTATTTTGTTAACCAATTAAAATCCCAGACGAAACTAAGAGCTTTAATCGTACTAAGCCGGCCAGATTATGTTTTTATTTTTACCGTTAAATTAATTTTAATGATATAAGACCTATCGGATTATGTCTCTATATTCTCAATAACAAAGTCTGCTTGCGTTGTCGTGAGCTACTCGCTTGTTTTTCTACCAATGAAGCCAATTTACCGTAATTACGCTGAAAGAAACTTGTATTCCAATAATCATAATTATTGTACCTGTTGAGTTCAGTCTGTTGGAAACTAGATTGACGCAAGTTATTAAATTAGAGAATACAGAGAGCATTGGTGTCCCGCGGTGAGTAATTCTCTCCTGCGGAGTAATTTGTTCAAGTTTGTCGGGTTGACGTCGTTGAGGAAAACGTGAAACCACACCGTCTTTATTTGTGTGGGGTAAAAGACTGTTTTATTTCGTTACTTTTACCGTTTGTTCATTTAACAAGCTACGTTGTTTAAACATGTTTTTTTGCTTTAGTTCTTGGTATTTTCATCGAATATTTATAAAGTAAATTACAAGAAACTCGGACAGTTCGTGGTCTGACAAAACAATTGATCTATGTCCAATGTTAAAGTTAGCCAGCACTTGTTTATAGGTTGATAATTACGGAATCATGCTGCAAACTATAACTTCTACATTCATAAACAAATATGTTTGTATCTGACATAGACAAAATTTGAAAGTGACAGTTAAAGAAAAATAACTGCTTATGAATTAGAGGATAAATGCAGCGCCAGTGAAATTTTTTTTTATCTTGACAGTGCCCCCAGATTATTTATTCATTTGTTTCGAACAGCCCAAATTACTGTTGCTGACCAAACTTTGTCGCATAGCACAGAAAATTGGCCAAGTCTGAGCCGAGACGAGGTAGCGAGAATGCCCAGGGAGACCATAAATTTAATAAAAACCCGTGTAACATGACCGCGGCCCTTACGGGGACTCAGGACTTTAGCTTAAACACCCACTTAAGCGCCTACGTGCAGCTTGGCAAGGATTTTCTCTGTTGGTATAACTTACCTTTAACCTTCACGGGATTATCTCGAATTAAGGAAACAAGAAAGCGGGTGGGTCAAACACAGAGTAGAAAAAGGATGAAGCAACTAAACATTTCCATAAGATGATTATGTGGCTAAAATACGGTTACCACAACGCTAGTACTAATCCAAAGTACACTAAAGATCTGATCTTTATTACAATTGTGGCGGTTACGTACTTTCGTGTGAGAAGACTCGTATATATATCACTGTCTAAATAAAAATGCTTTCTCCAGAAAATTAGTCGCGTATTTTGTATTCGTTAAGAAAAGACATACACGTTCGAATCTTACTTACCAAGTTTAAATGTCAGTGACATACGAACAGACACAGACTAACAGGAGGTAATGATAAAGAGTTCATTTTTTGCAATGTTAGCGATCAGGATTGTCTTAACATACAAACCGACAAAATTGGCTTGTTTATGTTATTTGATGTTTTGAGCGTCTACGCTTTGTAATTCCGAGTTCTAGGAAACAATTTAAGCGACCTATTAAAGTCAGTGAGGCTTTTCATAGCGGTTACATGCTTGCTCGGGGCTAATTGGGTATTCCAAAAGGTAACTTTCATCTAACTTAATAATGAAATATTTAGTTTATGTTAACGTTAAAAGAAAAAAATACATGACGACTAGTTGAGCTGATAGGACATGTAGAGATGAACAAAAAAATACATGACAATAAGTTGATGACAACATGTAGAGATGAGCAATCTAACAAATTCCCGGTAGTTCTATCGCGGGTTCGAAACCAGCTACATATTAGGATACATAATTATAATTAGGATACATAATGTTTCAATGGGATGCGTAGGTTTTGGTCTTGTTACGTAGTACCCAAAAGTAAGTCGCTTATGTGAAAATACAGTTCCAAATACTCAAAATGCCTACAAGTGTGCATAATAAAACCAGGTTAATTAGTATAAATTTGTCTTGTAATTTTATGACTTTTGTAACTTTTATTAAAAAAAAAATTAAATTATTGTCGAGGGGCTAGCCTTTGGCCTGCAATGGACGCGCACCAGCAGTGGGATATCACACTAATATTATAAAGGCGAAAGTTTGTGAGTGTGTGTGTATGTTTGTTACTTCATCACGAGATTTGAATAAAATTTGGAATGGAGACATCTGAGACCTTAGATTGACAAATAGGCTACTTTTTACCCCGGAAAATTGCAAAGTTCCCGCGGGATAGTGAGAAACATGTCGAAGGTCGTAGCTTCCTAGAGTCGCAACGTAAATAATTATTGCAGAATATAACTATCAACATTAGTTACTAAATCTAATTATACGCGGACTAAGTCGCGGGCAGAAGCTAGTGACTTATAAACAGAATATTTTTGTCTAAAAAGACCCGAGTATTGAGGGTGTTCACCCTTTAATTACATTAAGCGTGATAAGGAATCTAACGTAATGTGTGATGTAAGATAAAAAATATGTAGGTACCGCAATATCATAACAGCAAAAACGAAACGATTAAAACATCAAAAGCGAACTTAGTCAAAAATCAAGTCCTTGTCCATCCAGAATCTCATTCCCTTCCAATTTCCGAGCATACACCCACCGTTGGTACATATTTTTATTTACAAGAGCTGTACTCAGGGCGGTTTGGCGTTGTTTATAAAATAAGGCTTGGATCGTCGTCGAGTCAGCGGTTAGGACCATTCAGCGTCTAACATAGTCTTCAATGTACGCATTATGTGACGTAAACTCCGAGAGCTGGCTCGGGGCGCACTGGTTGTAGCCTCGCGCCGCACCATCGATCGAATGCGCGCGCACCTCCGCCATTCTCCTTTCAGTACCGACCAGACCCTCCAGTCGGCCATCAAATTCGACAGAAATGTACCAAACCCGTGTTAACTGTGGCTGCTCGAGTAGGAACTGATCGCTAGAAGCAGGACTGACGAACGAGGATCGAAAACGAAGGTTAGTGGTGCGCAAATACAGCCAACATCGTGAAGTTAACTCGGTAATGGTAATCTTGAACAGTCACTTATCGAGATTAAATTTTCATTGTCAGGCATTTGTTACCCTACATTGGAACAGGGTTAAGTAGTCAATCCACTGGTTCTATCCACTTTCTCGTTAGCTATGTAATGCATACTCCAATCCAGTTATAGCTGTGAAGTACCTAGTTGTATATGTATAGTTTGACGTAGCGATAAATTGAATTTCGACAATTTCACACTCCGCGGCCTGTTCATTGGTGCAGAAGCTTACTGTTTATTTACTAGCACGCGAACCTATAACGTGTAACCTACGATAAAATCTTTACGATCGATGTTCGTAAAACCGTGAAAGATAAAATTAAACCCTCATGGGAATATTGAGGTAGATGGAGTTAATAATGAATTATTACGGAATTGAGCCCATTTTGATATGGCGAGCGGTTTACGCAAATTCTAAAGCTATTTACGAGAAAACACCAGTTCAATTTACATACACAACCAATGACCTAAAGTGAGCGCGTATCGACTTTTGCAACCACGAGTACGAGGCGAATTCGGAGCTTCATGAATTCAATAAATCAGAAATAGACTATGATTATTGCGATAGGAGTAGCTCCAATAATTAATATACATCATATCAATTGTTACTCTGATAACTGGCATCAATTTAATTAACGAACGAAATATTCGAGCGCCGTAACCTATAACAATATAACTTGATACTGTATTTTCGTCTCAATTTACGTAATTTCCATTTTCTTCGTGCTAAGTACTACTCTCGCAACATCGAATACCTTTGCCGTCAGACTAATCAAAAAGTTCAGACGGAATTTGGCAAACCGTAAAGTGAGGCCGGTTAAACTACGCCTTGCCGTGTGCACACAGTTGTACTTACAACACACCAAGCAGACTACTTATATACTACGCACACACGCACATTTCAGGGCGTAGTTTAAGCCGACATCACTTTGGAGCTCCGTTTCTACTTTTTGTCGGGTTTAAATACTTATTTATTACGAGTACATATAAACATTTTTCTTCGTCAGTGTTAAGGAATATTTTTATAAGTTTTTATTTAAAAGGATTCGCTTCCATTCTCCATTGAAACGGAGCGAAGTTTGGAGCGGAACAATGTAACATCCGAAAAATGACGTTGTATGTATGTATGTATGTAAACTCGTTATTGCACATAAAAATTTAAAAAATACAGCCCAACGTTGTGTAAGTCCACGTCTCGCGTTATCATTGTCTCATTAGTGTACTTTGTCTTCAGCCATCGTAGAACCCACTGCTGGGGACAGGGGCCTTACCATGACGTCTTAATGCAATTCAGTTCCGATTCAGTTTAGGTTAGCTCTGTTAGATCCATACTAAAAATGACAGGTAAGGCCCAGGACTCCTTTCAAAAGGAGGGTTTGGTTACGCGCCCCCGCGGGCCCAGTACGGATTGGAAACTTCACACATACCATTGAATTGCTTCATACCTGTGTGCAGGTTTCCTCACACTTTTTCCTTCATCCAAAAGTTCATTATAAATTTCAAATTTAATGTGATTTCGTCTATAAATTCTGAAAAACTCAAGAGGTGCAAGCCCCATGGCCTACTGGGCTACCACGGCTTGTGGTTGGTCGATTCTTCACTCCTCCGCTCCGCTTCCTAAAGGTATAAGAGCCTACACAATAATACCTACATACCACTGGCTAAAAGCCAAATATTATCTACTCATAAAAGTGGGGATTTTGTATGCCGAGGTAATTTTTATTGGCTATGTACTTGGCTTCTTTTCTACAGACCTTTACAATATTTCGAGCAGACACTGTCTTGAAATTAATCCAGGATACTTCAGCAGGTTAGGTTACACATACATAGAAACATACAATAATCACGTCTTTATCCTGACACCTGAGGTAACAAGACTTAAAGGCCACGTTTAGCATAATTATATAATCGGATGGTCGAATATTTGGTCTCATGTAATGTTTGACAGAATGTTTGGTCTAAACTAGATTTTTACCAAAGTCTTACCTTACCTAACTTTACATAGCTGGATGTAAAATATTTTCGGTTTCAGCAGGAAAAAAATAAACCAAACAAAAATTCGATCAAATAATACGTTAAACCGAAAAAGTATGCAAATACGATCAACAAAGGTCACCTACCCACACTGAAGATATTTTTCCTCTAAAATTGATCGTGTATTTCCTCGTACTGATTATATTCAAGTGCAGTTGCGATCGAAACGAGTGGGTGTTTTTACACACAAAGTATGCGTGAGTACAAATAATAATGGATAACTTTATATAATTTTCCGACGAATTATATCAATCGATTTGGCCTTACCTGACCGTAAAAACCACAAGGTACGCGATGAAATTGGCAAAATGCAAAGGGAAGGCTGAATTCCAATAACCATAATTAAATAGCTAGAGGACATTTTCAATAACATGTATATCTATATAATACTTTACCTTTAGGATAGAAAACTAATCCGTCTACTAAATAATCATCATCGTGTCCTTGAGGTATCCGTCAACCGCGAAGACCGCTAGCTCCGGAGGTGGAAGCGAGAATGGGTGGCGAAACCAAATTTGGTTTTAAAGGTGCGGTTGCACGGCGCACAGTACAACTGACCCACGGAGTCGTATGTGTTTGTGTAGGAAGGCTTAAGCCGTAATAAGATATAATAGCACAGTAAGACATAGTTATTACAAGTACCCTTTGTCTTATGTAAAACCGCCTCTTAGAAGCACCATTCAAGGGCCTTACCAAGACGTCTTAATGCGTTTCAATTTCGAACCAAAGCTGAATCACTCGCTGTCAGATTCATACTAGAAGTGTCAAAAATGACAGCTAAAGAATAGCATTAAGACGTCATGATAAGGCCCCAGGTAATCTGACTGGCTTTGATGTGGGTAAGAAAACTTAAACGGATGAAGATTAGCGTATGAACTTTCATAATTTTAAAACAAAGGCAATTATGTAAATGCGAAAATGAAAGTTAATCCCGTTTAAATTGTGAATTTATGGTGTTACTAAATCCTCATTTTGCGTATTAATAAAAATAAATGCTAAAATAATACGTACTTGTACTGTATTGTGACGAATAGGGTGAACATAATATAGGGATACTTTCTACGCAAAACTGTATGAAATGTAACCCGACTTTTGCTCGATGACGTCACAGCTGAAGTAGGTACGTCAAGACATAAGATAAAGAAGTAAGTCCATGGCACTATTTTCTTTCAGAATTATGAAAAATGTTCGTCCCGTCAATACTTTTGGTAACTCAGAATCACTTTTTTTTTAAATTATTTTTTTATATACTTAGCGGCAAGAATAAGGCCCTCACGTGTATGCAAAAATATAGGTAATTTTGTATGGAGAATGGGCCAAATTTTGTGCCGCTGAGTGTAATAATATTTGACTTATCAACGATTTGGCTTATCAACGCCGGGAGTTACAAAAACATTTAAATTTGCTCATTTTGGACAGCAAGCATCAAGTATTTAGCGGAATATTCACAAAGAGTTTTATTACATACTAGTCTCTGCCCGCGACTTTGTCTGCGTAGAATTCGTTTATCGCTATCCCGCAGGAATTACGCAATTTTCCGGGATAAAAAGTAGTATTAGTACAAAATCAAAAATAGACATGCGATTAAATATAAGGAATTTTTCACAACTTGCATTAATCATTGTTGCTACGAGTACCTTCATAATCGTAACTCGTACGTTAGATTTTGGCTATCGCTATCCCGCGGGAAATGATCTACCCTGGGACTGAAACTATCCGTATGCCAAATTCCAACGAAATTTGTTCAGTAGTTTAGGCGTGTAAGCGTAACAACCAAACAGAGTTACTTTCGTATTTATAATATTAGCACGGATTAAAAACAAAACACCCGTGTACAGTAACCACGTAAGCATTCATTGAAACTGTGGAACCGATTGTAAATCAAACTCGACAAGCCCAAACAGTAATTTAAAAACGGGTTCGGAACTCATTTAATTAATTTCGGAGTAACCTGTGAATTGAATATTGGCCGCTACCTCCCTTTACATTACGTGACATTTACTCGGAACTGAACGCCCACTCTTTATATTTTCGATTTGTTTCTTTACTTTCGTTATATTTGTGATAAAATAAAGGTCAGTAAACTTTAAAAGCCCGTGTTTAGACAATCTATGAATACTTTCAACATGAACTCAATCATAATTACACAAACGGATAACTAACGTATGAAAGTCGAGTGATGCTCGATTGTTTCGGAGTAGTTCGTAGTCCTGCCTCTTGGAGCGCTCGCCTCGAAACGAACACTGCGCGCCAGCGCTCTGCTCGCGCGGCTAGTCAACGCAACTGACGGCGGCGCACAACTACCCTCGTTTTCATCGTGACTTTTATTATTGCCAAAAGTAGGGCGGCAGAAAGACAAATTTAGACTCAAATCCATGCCAAAGAAGTGACATACTTTTGCAACGTAGAGAACGATGAATAATCTTGACGTGAGTGTTCAATTGAGCTATTTCAACTCTGATTGCTGAAATATTCTAGAATATTTGTTTGTTATACGCGGGAGCAAAGCAACCGGGTCACTTCACATAGAAAGTTGTGTAAAAAGTTTCTTGGCTCCTGAGTATATCTGAATATTTTATTGTTCGATTTTTCATGAGATACTGCATACGTAGATAGTATGAATCACTATTGACAGCAATTCAATATTCGTAGTAGTCATTCGTCACCCTCGTAGCAGTCTACGAGTGCTACGACGTAGCAGTGCCGAATCAACTCGAAACGAAACCAAACCTACGATCATGTGTTGGGTGGGGTTCTCTTCGATGAATAAATGACTGATGGTTCTGTATTAACCATGGGGAGATCTGTCTTACTTTAACTCCATCATAAATTTTTCATTTATTGTTCTTCTTACTCTAGAAATATCCGTAAAAAAAACATGGGACAATTCACGCCAATCGATCTAGTTCCAATCTAAACAACATCAAGCTACGTTAAACTTTGTTAGCACTAGTCTCAAAACTAAACCAAATCAGAGTTTCAATCACTGGAAGTCCGAAGGCCGATATCCGGCCTGGAAACCTCTGATATTATTAGATGCTGTATATTTGTAACGACTGCCTAAGATTGGTCACCTTGATCTTTTTCATAAATATAAAGGAAGCAAGAGAAAGAGTGATACAATATACGTCATGTATGTCAGAGAGAGATAGAGAGACCAGTTTTTACACTCTAACAGGCCCTGGTGACGCTCGTAAGTAAATGAAGAATAGTACATTACATTCCGAAGGTGGTGAAATAAAGAATGTCTCAGATCGTAGGAACTTGTCGCACGAGCCAAAGACGAGGGCGATAAACATGCGACCTGAGGCTTTCCTTATCACCGCCCGAGGTGTGTATACAATTGTTAATGTACAACTTACAGATATTCAAAAAACGAGCCAGCTCTTTTTCTAAAAGGGCCGGCATTACTCCCATAACCCTTCTATGTTTAATTTTATTCTTGAATGTTAAAGTCAGTGCCAAGTAGACGATACAACAGAGTTTTTCTGAGCAGTATGAAAAGGGCAATTACCCTCACAACCCCATTTATGCTGGCAATAGTTGGAGCTAAAGTCTGTAGCGTATACATTTAGATTAAAGTGCATTGATATCTACAATCTACAGTCTGGCACACTTGCATATTTAATACTTTTTGATCTTGCTACCTTACCGACCGATGCTCTACCTACCTGCAACCTACCTATAGTTGAAGAGCCAACGGTTTGGTCAACGGCTTGTTGAGTCAGTCAGTCGGAACAACTTTTTTTACCTACATAACGCGCTTTATGTAAGACTAATAGCTGTTGCCCGCAACTCCGTCTGCATAGATTTCGTTTATCGCTATCCCGCAGGAATGACGCAATTTTCCGGGATAAAAAGTAGCCTATGTGTTATTCCAGACTATAATCTATCTAACGTTAGTCTTCATTTTCAATCAACGGTATATTTACACGATTGCCTTAAGGTAGAACCCTATCGCAATAAGGTAAGATTTCACTTGAGTTTGTGTGACGGCGTCCTGTCAATTTCTACGTTGGTACGTGGAAATGCCTCACTGTACACTCTGGCCAAGTTCAAAGATAGCACCTACCTGATCACTAAAGTCCCTTGTCACTTACCTTACCTTTATTTACTAATACAATGCACTAAACTTTACTAGTAACTGAACTAAACTAACGTTAGTAACTAAAGTGACATAGCTGACTTGATCTGCGCGGGAACAGAAGCCGCTGGTTCATTCTAAGTATTCTTTGCTCAAAGACCAGCATGAAAATGAAAATGAAAATGAAAATTTATTTTTGCAAATTGGCCGCTTTTACATGTCTTTTTGAAACTACCAGCACATTCGGAAAGCCCATCATTGCCAAGAAGAATGCGCCGCAAGAAACTTGGCAGAAAGTTATTTTTTCAAAATAAAATACAGTAAGAATATCTACTTAAATTCTACTTAAATTAAATACATTTATAAAAGGGATGTATAAGGTCCCCGAGCCTTAAATTATATTAATCTATAAATAGTAGAGATGTATAAAGTCTCTACTAGTCAAAATAAAACAAAAAAAAAAAAAAATAGTAAGTTCAGTGCCAAACGCCTCCACCGTCAAATAAACTAATTGGAGACGTCTCCAATGTCGCAGGAAAAAAAATATATAAAACAAAGTTATGAAATATACATTTCATGTCAAGTAAATAACCAATAAGCTTTTGGATTCCGTAGGCAAGCTTACATCTGCCGCCCCCAATGTTGGCTTTCACGCACTCATGTCCTGCTCTGAAAGCAGAGCGGTACCGAGGGCATGTCTCGCTTCCGTCCCCACAGGCACACTATGGGAACGTTTTAGGAACTTCGACGTCGCTAGCCTGCTAGGTACTAAACAGTAAAAGAAAAAAAAAATGGAAGAAGTACCCTGGTACTTACTATTATGGTTTTTGTTGCAGGAATGTCGCCGCCCCTGGAGCTAGCACTGCGACGGCGCCGCGAGGCGCCGCCGGAAGCAGCCGTGGAGGAGTCCTCCACGGCGGCTATTGGGAGCACCACCGGACATTCCGAACTCACGTGTAAGTTACCCCACCTTAGAACTCAAGGGCTGGCGCTTACGTCTCTCAAAAGCTGGGAAAAGCAGTTCAGAGAGGCAATGTGGCTAGCGTCTTGGGGCCGATGCCTGTAGCGAAATATCCACTAGGCTCCACTATTTGGATCCTCAAATACAAAAAATATAAGGTGTACTATCCGCTTTGGCAGGTCGTTAAAAAAGTTTACCTTTGCACGCAACAATTATAAGACTTCTCTATGACTGCGTTTTACGTTTTGAACCTAAACGGGCCTTACTATCATCTTCCTGCTACTATTTATAGATTACTAGCGACCCGCCCCGGCTTCGCACGATATATTATGCATGTATTATATATATATAAACATCCTCTTGAATCACTCTATCTATTAAAAAAAACCGCATGAAAATCCGTTGTGTATATAGTTTTGAAAATATAAGCATACATCGGGACATGAGGACAGAAAAAGCGACTTTATTTTATACTAGTATGTAGTGAAGTGATGATTAATGTCAACATTAACATTAGTAGAAGTCGCTAGTGAGTGGTAGAGGCATCTCACAGATGGACGTCAAGCGCACGATCAAGCTTGGTTCATGATTTTAGCATGCAAAAGGACCAGAGAATATGTACAGTCGTCCCTTTGAACTCAATTGCCCTCTTGTAGGCTTGTTCAGCCACCAAAGAAAGTGCGACAAATAGAATCCTTAAAACAAAAACTCGTAACATAATATTTATTTTTAGGTCCCTTTCCCTTATGTCAGCAGAAATTGAATTAAATATTTGTGGTGCCGTTCCCAGCCACCATTCCCATTCCTAAGACAGCCCGAGAAACTACAGACACAGGTTTGCTCTCTGATGTCATGGTTTTCTATGAGCAGCGATTACCTACTAACGATCGGGTGATTAACACATTTGTATTGCCTTCCTTGTTGTACTTATAAAGTAATTGTTTGGTAGCACCGGGCAGTACGGGCGAGTCAACAATGCCGCCCATCTCCAGCACCGCGAAGACACTCTCCCAGGAAACAGTGGCCATCGCCAACAAGCTGAACATCGAGCCATGGCAACTGGTCGCCATCCTCGTCGGTATGTAAGCAATACAGGATTCCATCTTTGCCTTAGTTGGCAACGCGTTAACAACTCTCTGGTATGGGCAAAGGTGATCATTGATCGTCGGACCAACCAAGGCCGTATGGTCCGTGGCTTTGACGCTTACAATCGGTAATGTTAACTTTGTTTGTCTCAATTAACGTAAAAATAGGGGCTACTCCATTCGTAACATACTGTGTATCAATGTAAACAGAACAGCATGAAACGCACTTCGAAAATGGAATTTCGGAGTTGGCCAGTTATCTTGCTACGTCGCCGTCGTGCACTTGTAGTTGCGAAGTACCTAAACTTCATTTATTTTAGGATGAGAAACCACAACATAATTACATTGCGTCTGGTCAACTATTTCTTACCTAGCAAATAGTACAGTGCAATAGTCGGGGAGCCGCAAAATAAAATTGTTTTAATGCCACTTTATTTTCGTGACGTTTACAATTACTTTAGTACAAATTGCAAAGAGAGCACACTTCACGAGCCGCAATATAATGTTGTTGTGGTTTCTCATCCTAAATTAAATTAAGTATAGCAACGTTTTTGATATATTTTACTGTCGTGTATTGTCGTATGCCTTACGAATGTCGGACGTCGGCTTATTCAAGGTTTTTGGGATAGGTACAATGTTAAATGTGTTACTTATGCAATATGTATGAGCTTATTAATTAGATCGACTGACAATTATTGACAGTATTTGCATTGATTTTTGATATTAGTAGATAGTTACTTTTAATTACCTACCTAGTTGTCCAGTGACAATAAAAAAATAGACTTAAAAGAAACGATCAGTTACTTGTAATACACGAATAAATGTGACAGTTAGTTACGAATACTTTAGCGCATTTATTTTTGTTTCTCTTCTATGCCAAGCAATTAGGTACAGATTTACAGAAGTATTGTTTTGTTGAGGTAGAGTAACGATGCAGTTTGTCGTTAGTTACAGTAGGAAGGGACCGGTTTTTGTGTAATACCATTCCCCGCAGAGTAGGTACAATAATCGTCGAAACAGGCGCCTTTCTTTTATCCGATCGGGCTGAACCTAATCACTACTTTCCCCCATCAGAGTACTAAAAATACAGTTATGTAACGGAAGCAACTTACACTTTACCGACATGAAAATTTTAAAATTTTGATGAGAGCTGTATCAAAAATGACTAACCAGAATAGGTATTTGAAGGGAGCCTCTTGTTCAACAGCGGACTTCTTCCGCCTGATGATGATGAAATAGGATTTTGAGGGTAATTCTTACTAGAGTTTCAACCGCTATCAGTATGATGCTTAAAAAAATAGAGTGCCTACGGTAGAATATTACATACATTTTTCAAAATTGTATGCTTATGTACTCTAGCTCATTTCTTCAATATACGTGACAAAGTACTGACAGCAGTTAAAAAACTAGTAGAACTCCTTGAACTCACGTCTTCCTAAAAACTTCTCCGTGCTTTCCACTTTCCGTACTCAAATAATAAACAGTTCAAATACTAGACTGATAGATTGATGACCTATTTAAGATCGCAGGAGTCCACTGGTTGAGGTTCGCGCAAGACCGGTCTTTGTGGCGCTCTTTGGGGAAGGTCTATCTTCAGCAGTGGGCGTTCGGCTGATGATGATAATAATTTAAACCAGGAGTGGCAGTGGTCGTGCTAGGAGTATGCTTCTGCTGCATCCGCCGATGCTTCCGCAAACGGCGCTCCAAGGATGGCAAGAAAGGAATGAAGGGCGTTGTCGATCTGAAATCCGTCCAGCTGATCGGCTCAGCGTACAAGGAGAAGGTAAACGCCATCTGTTCTAGTTCCTCACCTTCTAAGGCTAATTTAATCATATCACTCAAGCAGAGACAAAGGAACTTGTCAATTATGAATGGTCGGCCGCCAAATGAAGTTGCATAGTAACTTCAGGCTTTTTGATTAAATAAATAAATATCTTGCGACAATTGACACCAATTGACGTAGTCCCAAACAAAGCAAAGCTTGAATGGGTACTAGACAACGGATAAACATACTAATGTAGATAAATATAAATTATGTACTTAAATACATATTTATTAATTAATTTTGTCGCGTGGTTTTTATTCATATTATCAAATTATTTGACAATATTCTTGTCATTGATCTAATTTGTAAAAGAAACTAAGATACTGATGTACTACGACTGAAAGAACGCAGCTTGTACTTTCTCGAATTAATTTAGCTTAGTACATAGGTACTACTCCAAGACAAGACAAGATATTTGCTCTACTTATACTTGATAATATTTATACTTGCTCCAAGATGGTATTATAATTTGAAAGTCATCATTTATTTAATTGATCGCAAACTTCAAAGTGATTTTGAATACTCATTCCTCTTGAAACTGAAATATTTTAAGCAGATTTCACCTTGCGAAGGCTGAAGTTGAGTGCGCTGAACTAATAATTCATAAGATGAGAAATCGTGGGCGTGGAGCTAACTGCGTTGCAAAGTATCTTGGCATTTGGTTTAATTTCTAAGAATTTTCATCTGCATAAGAACTACCTATCCTCTCATACCTGCTATTTCTAGTGTAAATCCAAATACAAGCAATTTTACATGAACATTTCGAATAATCTGAAATTTCGGGTCATAATATGAGCTAAGAACCCACATTCACACAGGTTTCGACCTGCTCATTGGAAAATGGATAGCGCATTGAGGTATGCATATAGCCGCTGCACACATTGGGCCAAGGTAGTGGCCCAGCACATTGGGCCAACGTGTACCGATCTACTTGACTGTAAGTTGATAGTTGGCACCAACACTGGCTGGCCAACCGAATGGGGTCCGTTTTTCGTGAACACGTCAAAGGATCTTGGCGCGTTCCGCAAACAGAGTTCACACGTTGGCGTCTTATTCAGTTCGTTGTTATTCGTCATCAAAGACAAAACTGAAATATCTAACACACTACTTAGTGTCATTAATTCTTAAGTTACGATGGGATGGACAAGTAATGAGGTGTTACAATAATTGAAAACTGAACCAATGGAAAATTATTGGTGCGTCATTGTGTAAACAGCAACACTTGGAGTGGTTATTTTGGCCCAACATGCTGGCCCACTACCTTGGCTTAATTTGTATCACAGCGGTCATTAGGCACAGGCACTTGTAACTGCCAGTATCTACGCAACGCAGCTCCTCGACAAAGGGTCATGTTATTTATAAGAAATATGATTTTCATGTGAAATTTGCCGCGGGACGTGCATGTAGGTTCAGCCGGACATGGAGGAGCTGACCGAGAACGCCGAGGAGCCCGACGACGGTGATTCTAAGAAGGAGGAGCAGAAGCTAGGAAAACTACTCTATAAGGTGCGTGATTAGCAGGAGAGGCGCTAGGATCGAGGTCTGTCTCCAGCGTGGTATGTTGCTACTCTTTGATACATACCATGCCATTAGAATGAACCATTTAGGATTCTAAGACTTGTAGTTCCAAAATATTAGCATCAGGATCGGTAAGAAGGCATAGACCTCATGCTTCGAAACAAGTGCCGCCTGTATACTTTCCCGGCCTTCACGTTTAATCTTTTTATGCACGCTATCGCTGTTTCGATTACCTGTCTATTATTTATCCTTTCAGCATACGTTGATATTTAGTTTCATAAACATTCAACAAAGGCTACGTCAACGGACTTGCCCAATTTATAAACAATTTGAGTAATTATAAACACGATGAAAGTTTACATGTCTTTTTCTATTCGGTCATCTAGCTAGTGCATTAGCATTCTCATATTTAACGTTACTTCCATGTAGAAAATTGCTTTCCCGATGCTTGGATACACCGAAACACTTTATTGTTTAGTTATGGTGTTCAATGGCCCAAACTCATTTTTTGAGTAAAGAGTAGGCTGTAGAGCCATTATGTTTTAATATTACTCCATCATCAGGTATATTCTACACATTTCAAAAGAGTATTTCGTGTAACAGTTTTTTCAGTAGAAATAGCATTAGTTTAACGATCGTTTTTTTACTTATTTTCCGAACATTAATCGCTGCATCAATATTTTTTTTAAATCCCAAAACGGGATCATGAAGCAACATTCGTAACTTTGCTAACAATTTTTCAGCTGGAATACGATTTTAACAGCAACAGTCTTTCCGTGACTGTTATCAAAGCGGAGGACCTGCCAGCGTTGGACATGGGAGGCACCTCTGATCCCTACGTGAAGGTGTACCTCCTCCCCGACAAGAAGAAGAAGTTCGAGACGAAGGTCCACCGGAAAACTCTTAGCCCCGTTTTCAACGAAACATTCGTCTTTAAGGTACGAATTGTTAGGAAAAATATTTTTTATGACAATTTAAGGCAAACTAAAAATATGAAGGCACAATTATACCCGAGTCACGTGCGTAGGCGGCCACGGATGACGACGCCCCTAAGCCGCTGATAACGAGACCGTTCCCCTGCTACTTTCGCTTGTAACCATTTTATTTCTATACAGAACGTGCCCTATGCCGACGCGATGAACAAAACGCTAGTGTTCGCAATCTTCGACTTCGATCGGTTCTCCAAACACGACCAAATCGGCGAGGTGAAGGTACCGCTGTGTCAGGTGGACTTGGCTCAGACCATCGAGGAGTGGCGCGAGCTGCAGAGCGTCGAAGGCGAAGGGGGGCAGGTGCGAACACGATACACACACAAAAACCTTCCGACATACGATCCTCCGTGACACCTGTATCAATAATACATGTCACAGACTGAGGAATGTAAACAGTCCAACAATCGATGAACGCGTAGGAAAACAACGCATCAATTCCGCCTCAATCTTACTGAAAGATCAATAATGCTGCTTGATCTGACAAAATTATTGTTTACTCTTCTCTATTTTACAGATAATTTTAGGTTTTTACTGAGTCCTGTTATTGTGAATATTATTTCAGCATTCGCCTGAACCACAGGAAAACTTGTTCTTCTTTCATTTGAGCTTTTAGAACCTATTAGATGGTTGGATAACGCAGACACGTGTGCTTCCTACTTCTTTTGAGTGTTACTTTCAAAGGGCCATAAAGATATTTCTGTAGTCATAATTTCGATTGTTTCAATAGGTACATTGATTCATTGTAACAAGCAAAAATTCGTGATTGGTCAAGTTAACGACGTTAACTGCTACACCCAGGTCACATCAACAGCCAACTCTGACGTAGGAACACCTACACAAACTATAGACATGTACCTAGCACACTTGACTCGGCCAGGTATCTGCGATAAATGAAATAGCAAGGTTGTCATTACAAGGTATATGAGTATACGGAGAGCTAACGAGACTATTTTATATTTTTTTCTTAGCTTAGGCTAGGCTGCCAAAACACACTAGATCATTGCGTTTTGACAGAACGGCAATATTTTTAATTATCACAGCCTTTCCATGTGTATGGTACCTGCTAAATTGACTTTGCGATTTTTTTCTTTCTGTTGTAAAGAATAAGATGAGATGTTCCATAGTCATTGAAAGGCTGATTTACATTTTTTGAAATCTTACTGCACTTTTTTGATAAGAGGAACCTTGACAGAGCAATCCTACTTCATCAAGCAACTCGGACTTGATTTTGATACAAAACATTTTTGCTTAACACCATTACTGCATTGAAGAGTCAAGGCACCTCGACGTGGATTGATTCGTCATTTATTTTTCTGATAAAATTTATTTCGACAGCAGAAATGTATTTACTTGGTTTTTCTCTTTTTCTCCATATTTTCTCTGCTCTGCTTGGCTGTGTTTGATTGTGTCCTGAACAATCTTGCATGCCGCTTCAAAACCGAAATGATCATTCACGTAAGTATTATTTTGAGACACATCAAGATATATTTGGAGTTGTATTTTGAACACGTTGTTACTCGGACGATATAAATACACAAGTTACTTGTACATTTTATGTTGAACAAATCGTAAATGCTCGGTTGAAGTTGCAGCCAGTGCACGGCTGGTTTTAGGGTCATGGCAGGTCGGTAGGGAGCATCGTTACCTACATTCGATCCACACCTTTATACTGTAATATTCACCTTTTATACCTGACATCACCTATCGTACCATTTTTATTTTCAATTTTCATTTGTTCCATCCAACACTTTGTTTTGGTTATATATCGCGGCTGGGGAATGTTGCATGTCCGTCATACCTAATTGTTAAACTATTGTGCTCGTGATTGTCTTCCTTGCCGATTTACGTGACAACATGTTGCAGTTCACCCTAGTGTTTTACTTTCAAAAATAACGATTAAAATTATAAACTTATTTTCAAAATTTAATAATACAAGTTGACACAAAATGGCAAGTTTTAGGTTTATGTAGATGATGTAATTGGCTATATAGAGTGGGCACAAAAGTAATTGGCTAATTGTCGAGTACTGGCATTATTGCTTTATCACATCACATCCGCAACATCTTCAGATGTTATTTATCTCCTCTCTTTTTATTAAAATACAAAAAGAAAAAAGGAACTAATTTTTCTAGACTATTTGGTTTCAATTGTAGAAAGTAGGGGTCAAGTGTTGGATCAACATTGATTAATAATCCAACATCAAGCTCATTATGCTTTTGTAATTTTATGTAATTAATTACAGAGGCAAACAATGGTTTTTTAACACACTTAACGATTCTACAAATATGTTACAGGTCCATACTAACCGATGAAAGAAGAATCATGCCTAACACAATGCTACTGACTTATATAAGTACTGATATGCATGAAAACGATGAAGGGACGAATTTAAATGAAAGAAACATATGGAAATAAAATAACTTTTTGGATAATTTTCTGCTCAAACATGGAAAAGCTGCTGCTACTTAACTTTTAACTAAATAGCTGGAATTAGTATTTTGTTTGGAAATTCGTTAATTAACACCCAATTGCAGTTTAACTTCGATCCTTCATCACACGTAGTAAATTTAATGGATTTAGCTACGCGTGGGATGTTGAACTAATAATAACGAAATAAAGCAAATTTAAATCTATCAAGAAGTAAAATTAACTAGTAATTTTGAATTAATAAATATTAGGCAATCGAGCCTCAATCACCACGCGTAGCTTGTAGAGTAGGTACACCAACACTCCAATGGCTGTTCTTAATCGTCTGCTTGTTAGAATAATCTACTTAATTATATCCAACGAACAAATACAAGTTTAGTATGTACGAGTATGCGTGTCTAGAAGCTGTTTCCACTAAAGAACGTAACAGAGCTCAATGAATACTTGCTTTCCTTTTAAATAACCGTAAAACGAGCTGATAATACTTAATTGCTATAAAATCGATATGATCATCACGAAGTGAGATTTTGACGTGTAAACGAAAAAATGATCGATGAAGTCATCGAAGAGTAGGAGACACGAATAAAAATTTGTGAGTTTGCCATAGATTCACTTTGTAAAGTTGCTCCGTTTTGGTATATCGCGACAAAATAGATTAAAACAGGACAAAATATGTCTACCGAATTGTTACGTTCTTTAGTTTAAATGTGTTTGATATTTTATGTATTTATGTATGATTTGTACCTGTCTGTATAAGATAATTGCGATCTGTTTCTAAAATGACTAGTCTTAATGACAGATTAGTCAAGATGGATATATGAGGTAGACAGACGTTTTCTATTAGGATTTTAGCGGTTGTAGGTTTAAAGGCGAGTTAGGTTATATTTTGATCTGAGCTGGGTGTTACGAAAACAACAAATTGGCTTCATTTCGGTAACAGATCGTAATACAGAGCATTCACTTAAAAAATATTATATTTATAATTCCAGCGGATACCCTGCTTCATGTATGCTCTTAACGTTGGTGTTTTGTGTTTTGTCTAGAGTACCGAGTATGTTAATATATGTATCATGTTTATTTTTATATGACCTTAGATGAAGTTATATATATGTGCCAAAACGTTATTATGTAACGCAATGAAAGTGTTCGTCAAGTACGTGTCCGTATGACTAGCTGCAATCTCCATTCTGCCGAGGCTACCCTCGACTCCGTAGACGTCCCGCGCACGTCTCGTCGATACAGACTTTCAGGGCCGATAATTACATCCTAAGACACCATTAAGCTTTGCTTCAATTCAGCGTACGAACATTATAACTCTAACACAAGCACACTTGCCTATTTACACGTACGACAAATAATTCAGGCAAACTACACCTTCAAATTGAAGAGCGCGTACGTGACTCCAACGTACCGCATTCACAAACAGAAACACTTTCCTAACAGGTTTACAAAGAATTAAAGCAAATATGAACACTGAAAATCTGTATCGATAAACCAGAAACCATAATCAATGATATGCTTCTAGGTGATGACACGAGGCTATTGTTATGTTCAGTTTCTTTTGGTTGAGTGTACTGAGGTCCAGCCCCGCCCTATGCCGTGTTTTTATGGCCCGTATATTGTTGAGTTATCAAACAGCTTTTCAAACCCGATTGGACGCTATATATCCCTAACACAACTTTTCCTTCGTCTATTTTCCATACTTTCACATCCAAATTACCAAATAGTTCCGACTTAGCAATTTACAATGCGAAAACTGATATAGATTATAGATTTAGCTACAAAGCAACGCTATGGGTTAACAGCTAATATCTTACTTTATAATTACATACTAACTACGAAGCTAAACCTACATTATCGCAAACGTAAATTAAGACATTTCACTATTTAAGTATGCTGGTATAATTACTTTAAAATTGATCACAAATATGTTTTTTAATCGGGACAGCCCATTACCGATTGTAAATTTTTCAGGACAACAAGTTGGGAGACATTTGTTTCTCGTTGCGATACGTACCGACGGCCGGGAAACTAACAGTGGTTATTCTGGAAGCGAAGAACTTAAAGAAAATGGACGTCGGTGGCCTATCAGGTAATTCTTTCGTGTTGTACAAATCGCTGATCTCTATTTGCATAACTAAAGCGTTAACGAACCTACACTGATAACATAACTATCTAATTCCACAGGACTTTTAGGGTAATAATAAAGTCTATACAGCGTGCATTTTAATATCACTTTAGAATTATCTAATGTTTTATTTACCTTGATGAGGTAATACCTACTATAAATAAATCATTTTACATTGAAGCATGTTTCATATCATTTCACTATACTGTGTTTTATTTACATACTGTTAAGTAAAATGTTCAGTAGACACATAGTGACACTGTTTATCACTTATCACTAATATTTATTCCTATAACGCTTTTATGTCAATTTAGTAACTGAGTGTCCTCACTATGTATCAGCATAACATTCATAGAACACTTTTCATTATTCTACGTACTTGTTATCGATGCCACTACATCACTAGCATATCATTTAATTTCTTAGACTTACAGTTACGTAATCAATATGTATCATGTTAAAAGCTCGCACCAATTAAAATGTAAAGACAGAATTCTGCCAACAAAGTGAGGTCGTGTTAAACTACGCCTCCCCGGGTGCGCTTTTGCTTAGCTCCTAATTTGCTTGCACTAGTGTGCGACTGTATGCACACGGCGCGCGGCGTAATTTCACCAGCCGCATATGACGTTCGCAGAATTTCGGTCTTCACCTCTCTTTTGGTCCGAGTTTAAACGTAAACGTTTCTTTTCCATATTCCGCACCGTGGGCCGGCCGCAACAGATCCGTACGTAAAGATAGCTCTCATGCAAAACGGCAAACGTCTCAAGAAGAAGAAAACGAGCATCAAGAAATGCACACTGAATCCCTATTACAACGAGTCATTTACTTTTGAAGTACCATTCGAGCAAATACAGGTGCGAGCCGAGATTGGAACAAAATTCGATGTCGTAGCGCTTATGGCTTAGACGTTTTTTAATACAAGCATTGACAGGACGCCCCAGTCCGTGACTGCTTTATTGAAAAACTGTCTAAGTATAATGTGCGCAATTTGATGTTGTGTAATTGTTGTGAGACTATGGATACACACACCACTTGCATCCAGCCGATCCTACTCCTTACATGGACTGAACAAAATTTGCTTTCGACTTTTTGTTTAATTTCTTTGCGAAGTAACTGTAATAACAGAATTTATAAACATAACCTACTTTACAAACGAAAGCCAAACAGAGTTTGGTAAACATTGGAAACGGGGGTTGGTGTTGTCAAATTACTTTAAAATTGCTAGTTGATTTCTACAAGTATACCTACAAAACGTAGGTATATGTACACTAAACTCGTATGCCGAAACAAAAGACAACTGAGACACAAATATATAGGTACAGCTCTTGTTTACCAATATCGCGAGGTCTCAAGGCACAGTTCAAAACAAATTTAATGTACGAAGTGCATTTTTTGTTACGTTTATGTTTGTTGTTTGTGATGCTAGCTAGATTGGAAGTAGTAACCTCTACATGTTCTGTGTCTATATCCTGTTATGCGGTCATGATTTGTCTATGGTCCTCTTTGGTCTCCTGCTTTCCTGCATCCTTTATCCTTCTTTCATTGCCAAGTTTTTTAGGATCACTACAAAGTTAATGTCCACCTTTATCTGTAACAAATCGTCTCAGATAAAGGTATCATTAACACTACAATTCTAATCAAATTGGCTTTGAATAGTAACCTCTATTATCTATACTGTACCTAAAAAGTGGTGTAAATAATCTCTCCTCGTGACTGCATTACAATTTGGTGACTTCAAATTGTAATTACTTATGGTTTAAGGAATCCAGTCCCTCGTTCTTCTTCTGCATCTACTTTACAGCTTTACACTCTTACCCTTTCTTATATTTAACTATATTTTGACATATTACGGTAAGTTTTTACACTTGACTATGACCAGTAGATAGAATTGGGCATGCGATGGTTTGTTTGCAACTACTTATATTACTACAGTGAGTCTACAGTAACTATTACAAACAGTCGGCGCGCGAGCTTTGAGGAATCGGGGGCCGAGGAAGCGGGGAGGGGGTGCACCGCGCCCGTACGTCGCTTCGTACCCCGCACTTGCCCAGTGCGAGAGTTGTAAATTATGAACCATTTGTTTAGCGATATATGAATTTATACTCAGGATTCCTCAAAGCACGCAAGCGGGCTGTTACGTGTAAAATATTTAAGTAAAGTTACCGCAGTTTTCAATATTAAAATGACTCGCTGAATCACTAATATCAATAAGTAGGTAACTAGGATATTATCGGTTTAAGGAGGTAAAATATCAATAGCAAAATTAATGCTTTTACATAATGCTAACATAAATCATGCAAGTTTAGCGCAGTGTTGCGTGACCGCTCATCGAGATTTTGCCGATTTGATACTTTACTTTCGTACTCGATAATGATCTCTACCTACCCACAAGTCCCACAACACATTAACATTTTTTTATACTTAAGCAACTCCATTTTCACGTTCCTATGATTTTTATGATAATTCGTAACTTACAACACGTTTCTATAGTTTTTTTACATTATTATGCAGCAAGAAATAGCACTGCTCAATAGTTACATAGATTCATTAAAAAATTAAGGAAACTCTTGTCTGGTAAAACTCAATAATTCGATCTTCAAATGAAATTTTTAACTTTCATTACTTTTAGATATTTAAGTTGTTACATAACATAAGTAGTGCTCCATGCATGATTTTACTAAAGAAGAATTATATTTTTCATTAGTAGGTCCGGTCCAAAGATCAGGGGCCATACTATGACATCTTAATGCGATTCAATTCCGATAAAATTTTAGGTTTTAACTGTCATTTCTGACACTCCTAGTATGGATCTGACAGCGAGCGATCAAACTTTGGTTCGAAACTGAATCTCATTAAGACGTCATGGTATGGCCCCTGAACCATCTGTCTTTCTGGAACCTTTTTACAATAAACAAAGACTCTTATAGACCTACCAATGCTTTTGAAGAAATTCACTGTGAAATTGGACTCAAATTCAGATTACCTGCAATAGTAAAATAACGATAGAACGGGGATAGAATAGTCGAGTACTTAATGTTAACCTGGCAGAGTTCACCTTATTTTGAAATTTTGAAAATTTTTACTGTTTCCAAAGCTGACCAGTTTATAAAAATATAAAATGGCCAATATTGGAACTTACTTATTTCATTATAGTAATTTTTCATGGATTGTTGCTATTGTTATTTTCTTTTACGTGTAAGGCTCGATTTTTTATAATTTACCAATACCGTCAATCACCTTGTAGTTATTTCGTAGTCGCACGCGCGCATTTAACTAGCTTACTCTACAATTTAATTTTCATAAGACCGGTAGTACCTATAGGCGACACCAACTTATCATACGACAAAGATGCGACAAAATCCGACAACATGAACGGGCGTTTCGAATATTTTGAAATTAAAACTTTTGTAAATTGATAATTTTGAACTTGGCTCCCAGTAGGTACCTACCCATTTATGTTTTACTGGATTCAAAATTCAAGTGGTCGATGTTTTCTTTCGAGTAGTTTATAAAAAAAACAACAGCGTGGATGAGGCATCGATTCTAACGCAGCTTTATTGCCAGTGTCACAATTTTATACAAGATGACCTAGAATTATTCCCGAAGATTTCAGAAGGGTGTTAGCTTATTTGGTCGCGGCTGTAAAAAAAAACATCGAATCTTCAATTATTAGTCGCCTCTTGGACGCCGTACATTTGGAACATCAACCAATGTGTGGAAACATTTGTGAGTCAAAAATTCCTGCAAAACATTTACACGGGTGTTCAAAATACCTATAACCTAACTTGCTGAAATAGTTCATCGCTCCAACACTACTCGGTATTTATTGGCGGATTATTGTCGCGTCTATGTCCTACGAGCATACCTAATGCATGTTCTTGCACATACTCGGGCCTCATCTCTTATTTAACGAACCGGCAGAAAGTGAATCTAGTAGTAACGGTGGTGGACTACGATCGCATCGGCACGTCGGAGCCCATCGGGAAGGTGGTGCTCGGCTACAACGCTTCAGGCACAGAGCTGCGCCACTGGTCGGACATGCTGGCAAGCCCGCGGCGCCCTATCGCACAGTGGCACACGCTGAAGGACCCCGACGATGGAGAGAAGAAGGACTAAGGTGTCTCAGGTACGGCCTTTCAGTGGCAGAGAACTTTCAGTGAAAATACCCAGCGCCAAACTAATATTAAGTACCTTAAAGCGGCGAGTGAAGAAAGTGTGAGAGAGGGGAGTTTATTAGAGTAACCCGGTGGAAACCGAGTTGAAAGTTTGAAATGCTGGGTCAAAAGACATGATGGTTCAGAATATACAATGCAATACATTGTACTATCGGTGATTAGCTAAGCGAACTTTTTTGATCGCCTAATTAGTTAGTTTTATTTATAACAACCTTAAACATTTGGTGTGAAAATTAACACGCATTTTCTTGTATTCCAGGATTTCATCGGTTTTTCGAACGAGTGATATGAAGAGTAACTACGACTTCCGAAAGAAGACATTAACATCTTTAAAAATGGAGGAATATTTTAAGTTCTTATTACAATAAGTTCAATACTTTGCTATAGTAACTCAAGGGTAAACTTAAGTGACGAGGAACATCAGTAAACGGTTTGTAAAATTTGATTCGCCATTGTTTCTGCAGCTTTCAAATTGGATGTTTAATAACTTCGTACATTTGTTTAACTATAAGTAAACGTGGGAAGGCTTAAATTACTTAACATGCAAAGGCGACTACGGTGAAAAATCTAAACGTAGTCCTAAAGTTGTAGCTGCGGTCTTGCGGGTAGCATAGAGCTACTTACTTACAAAAATCAAACAAATTTATGCTCAGACCAAGAATACAACGGGAGAGACTAGCTAGATGCCAGATGTGGATAAGTGAATTCGGGTAATTCAATGATTGCACCTAGATTATCTTGCAACTGATAGAGTGATAATTGGCATTTAGTATCTATTTGATATCTGAATTCCAATAGGAAGCAAAGTAAGCAAAACCATTGATTTTTCTTCGCTGAAGCTATAATAAAGCCGTTAAAAATAAGGGTCAGATTCCTCGTGTACTTAAGTTTTATATTATTTCGAAAATTTGAAGATCCTTTTGAAATATTTAATCTAATCACCCGGATTCGCCATCCTTGAAAGCCGCTAAGACCTTATTTAATATTCTGTCAGATAAAATAATACTCTTATCTAAGTAAATTGTTGTGAGCATGGGGAGGAAGTGTGGAGTGTAGGGTTTGTAGAAGGTAGGTCCCCCTTGCTTCCTTCCAAAAATAGAGACGTTTACTAAACAGTTGTAATAACTGCAAACGGAGGTATTTCCACGACTAACGCCCCGGCCACGACTCTCAAATGTGAAATTTGAAGTTCGGATCATACCGCCCCTTTCACTCTAATAATAACCACTATTAGCGTGAGCGAGACGTTATTCAAACTTCGAATCAAAGTTCACTACGCGGTCAAAACGCTCAACGCAGATTGCTTAGTTGACATCAAAAGCAATGTATTACGAAAAGTAGTGGTGGCCGGGACGTAAGCGGGGTTTAAGCGTGACACGTAGTTGTAAGTCGGAAAGATTCACTTGATACGCCTACTTTGTATATTCGTTTTGTGTAATTTATATCGCCGGGTGGCAGGTCGAAGGACCATCGATTGAAGCTTGGACTTGGCAGCAGTTAAGCTTTCCATCCTATGAACTTAAGCTACGTTGCTACTCCGTAACCAAAGGGCAAGACAAGTGTAAGAGTTTGGTTGTGAAGAAGCAAGGTAACAATTTATGGATATGAACCTCCTATAGTTACAGAAAAAGTGTCATGAATGACAATGTCTGACATTACAAAAATTATACACATTGCAACTGGAGCCAAAAATCGGACAGCATCACAGAATGATCTGCAGGTTATTGCTATTTAAAAAAGACATCTATACAATAAATCAGAAGTTCTTACCACACTAGCATTTGATGTACGATAAACCATCGTCTTATACCCACTATATCGTATATTACAAAAAGAAAAATAAACAGCAATAAACACTAGAGCAGACAGTTCGACAAGAGTTTGGAATCTATTAAAGTAGTCACCATATATATATGCGTGTAAGAGATAAACACAATGGCCACAACTTTAAAACTTACTCAGACCTATGGGGTTCTAGGAGGCTCAATCGACGCGTTCCCAGACCCACTGCATGGCGAAAACCTAAATCTTTATGAAGTACTATGTAAATAAGTTACATCGTGTTAAATTTACAACATTCTATTTTACTATCGTAAGTGTTATAGTATTGATACCCTTTTCGTGTAAAGTTCCTCTATGGACGAGAAAGCGAATTATACCAGTTTGAAAACTAACATAATTTTTCACAAATTCATTTGTTTATTTTTATGTGTATTTAATTGCCATCTTTCTCTTTCTGCGAGGAACAATTAGGCCTATTGAATTATCTTATAATTTTAAGTCATGACATTTTTCCGCTACAATTTGTAATGTGTCCAACACTTTGTCCTGTCAATATTATCCGATCTTTTCTTTCCACTTTTATTTCACAAGGCGTTTTAAATTATTTCATAATTTGGTGAATGGCAATGGACACTCAACTCACAAATCCGTGGTATCATCGAAACTAACTAGTCAAACTTATTATAGACCACAATAATAAACGTATAATGTATTGTTAAATAGTTAGAATAATATATATTGATTCCTTACGATAATTATAAACGCGATTAGACTGGATTATCTTATCAAGAGTTCGTTTCGCTTAATTTCAACCCTGATATTTGCGTTCGGTATTGGACTCTAAAAAATTATTTAAGATAATATTCTCTCTGATTTTTGTGTTAATCAAAAATTTAATATACTTAGCTAAAGCTTGACTGTTGTTGATCTCAAACCTATGTGTTATCGTGTATATAATGTAATCACATGTTAAATTTCACAATCACTTTATATCTATGTATAGGAGTAACGAGACGGGCTTCAAGTACATTAGCGATGCACCAACACGAAACAAGTAGGGATAGACTCGAGGTTCCGATGTGAACAATAAATATAACTATTGTTAATATAGATTGTACAGTCGGTTGCAACAGACTCATGATCCACGGACTGCAGACAACCTCATACGGATTGTCTTTGCAGTACAAAGTGTGGCTTTTACTTTGGCTAAGTGTTAAAGTAAAAGGGGCACTGTGAAGCATGGATCTGCTGAAACCATCCTTATTTAAATATCAGGCCGCGCCAGTCCAGCGGTGGGCCCCAGTAGTATTGACAATATGGACATTCAGCGCTATTTAATAAATGAAATTTTGTAATCATACGGCAAATTGCCACACAATATGTGAATAATCGCTAGAATACGTAAACTGACACTTTACAGCTATAGACAAGTCATTTGTATTTTCATGCTGTTAATGTCCGTGGTATCTTCTAATATAAATGGGGACAATTATATCTGTCTGCATAATTTCGAGTAGGTGTACTATTCTCAATACCTTTAAATTAAATATTGTACACGTTGGTATTGATGTTGGGGCAGTTGTAATAATTAATTGCTGTTTGTTACAAAGTTTAAAATAAAAATTTTGCTGAACTAGAATTGTATAAATGTAACCAAAAATTTTAAAAGTTAATTTACAGTAACGTTTTATTTGGATCTAAATTAATGCAGGGTTTACCTTATATTCATTAACAAGTCATCTTTGCAATGCACATGATAATTTTCCATTTGCAGATTCTGTTCTCATCTCATCGGTATTGTTATTGTAGCTCTAACGAGATATATATTATATATTATAGAAATTGATAAACTTGTCATATCACTTGCCACTTAAATGAAAATCTTAATTTATTGATTTAAGTTGCATTTGGTTACAGTTATGTAGAAATAATAGATTTTTGTTAAAGAAACATATTGTATTAATTTTAATTAGAGTTTATATTAGTAATGAATTATGTAAGCTACAAAGAATGTCTATAATACATAATTACATAGAGGTGATGTTTTATTTCCAAAAAAGACTTTTGATGTTATATTGCTATTATTGTGATAGAAATGAAACTTGAAATTGCATAACATCGACTTTATTTAACTGAAAATCTCAATTATTTGAGCGTTTTGCAGATATTACAGTCACCAAAATTAATACTTACATACTAGCTCATAGAGATAGATTTCAATTCTGATGAAAACTTTCATACAGTTACAACAAAAACATAGACATGCTTAATACATTCTCTATGCACTTTTTTTTTTCATTATACAATGATTACGAATCACAGTCCTCGTAAATGGTATAGGCTATGAATCTATGAATATATTGACATTGATTTTAGTGCTATGCTCGAGATAAACAATTATGACCTGTAGTCAATGATAATACAGTAAGATGTGTTAAGCACCACATTCATTTTGCATAAGTTTTTGTAGGGATATGGTCAGTATTCCAAGTTTATTACGTTTTACTTAACAATGTTTGTCAATGAATTTTATTTTGCATATAATGACTTTATCATATAAATATACGGCTGGAGGTTCACAGGCTTTTATAACAATGGCTTTTATAACTTTTTTTTATAACAATGATGGAAAACTTCCTAAAGTGTTTGTTTACCTACCAAGGAATGGTCCCTAGAAACTGGCACTCTAATAATACAAAAATATACTTATATGTACTTAAATTGAGCATAATATACACAACAACATAGTAACATGTACTCTCCACTTGTTACATGAATACATAAGCAAAATATTTTTCTTACCACAATGTTAGTTGTCGTCATAATATCTTCGTTTCATCGTTCGATACTTCTTAAGCTTGTACAGAGCTTCTATTTCCTTGACAACGAAGTCCCCGTGTTTGACCATCGTCGCAATTTTGTCCGGGTCTGTTTCTCCGCTGTTTTTAGTGAATACTTTGTGAAGTCGTTTTCTAAATAGATCATAACCTTGAGGCCATTCACGCCCCATATATAACAGCTGCAACAAGATACCACATGATCAAATGTGCAAATATTCGTTATCTAATCAAAACTAATAAACTTATACTACTAACTAGGAACTTCGTTTCTAAACACTAGGTCTAAACGATGTCATACCGTTTTATAGAGATTTAACACAGCTGCTCTATGCGGTTGAGACATGTCTTGATAATTTTAAACGATAAAAAAATAAGAAGTAATTATCGTAAAAAAATTAGTAAGTACATAAAAGTTCATAGTCCACAACTTGTGCAAAATATTGTTATTTATGTCAATGTCAACATTGGTTTGACAGTTCCAATACTACAGGCTACACTGAGATATCAGAAGGTGTGATATTGTTCTACACAACCAAGTCTAACCTTTTTTATTGGCATAACATTTGTGACAAAGGTAACAATTAGCTTATCATACTTAAAACCTACTGGGTTCGGGCCACCTTGATTATTTTTATGAATTAATTATTATTGTTATAATAGGACACTATGAAAACTATAGTTCTCAGTTTGCATCAATAATTTCATACTTACACGTCCTGTGGCTTCTTTAGTCACTGGTAGATATGACAGATAGACACTGCTGCCACTACTACGCAGTAAGGCGTATTTTCTTATTTACAAAAAACGTGTTATTGAATATTAATTGAGTTGTCGTGCCAAATAATAAATACTTGGCAACACCCAAAAAATAGCGCCAAAATAAAAAAAGCACCGAAGACTGGACAACGGTAACTAAGCAACAGTAGTTACTGTCAATAATTAGATATCACATAATATTGTAATGTTTAGTTTTATCTTGGAAGCATCCAGGTATAACAGCGAATAAGCTAGGCTAATAAATTATAGCAAACCATGGATGAAGACGATGAACCTTCTATCTTCGGTAAGTAATTATAATACTTACCTGCTTATTGTTTTTTCTTTTTCTTCATTATTTTTAGTGAGTTTTCTTCACGTTCGTTCAGGAAATCCAATCAAATTTGTATGAATGTTATCAAAACTGCTTATCGCATTTTAGATGAAGAAGAAATAGAACCAGAGCTTCAACAACCAGAAGAGGAGCAGGTGGAAGAAGAGTCCATACTCACGGAGTACGACCCTGACGAGTTCCTCTCGGGTGCCGTCAATACCTTAGACTCGACCATACCTCTAGACTTATTTGAATTCGAGTATCCTTTCCACAAATCCAATAACCCAATATATTTTATTAGAGATTGGAAATTCGCCTAGTTTTAGCGGTCTAGTACCTAATCAACGAATTCTGCGCAGACAGAGTCGCGGGCAACAGCTAGTAGGTACACCATAATAAATGAGCCATACACAATCTCAACGATAACTCTGTACCTACACGAAACCACAAACATTCATCTCTGAAGCGTTATGTGTGAAGAGGTCACAATAGAGAGATCTCTCTACTCTTAGGGGCAGATGTCATCCCTAGGAAACGAAGTTCGAAGGAAGAGGGTTGGAAGTTGTATATATGCGTTGAAAAACTTCGCTGACGCGATGTAGAACATAATGACGTTAAAGAAAAAGAAAGAAAGTTTATTTAGGACAACGTTACGTCACATTAGTGGCGCTAGCTACGCGTGCGCTGCGCCATAGCAGCTTATGTAGTGGATGTCTTGGTGGCGCTAGGGTCGCTTAGACTTAACTCTAACCCAGATACTCCTATGGCTACAACTGCCACAAATATTTCAACCTGTGCGCGTGCGACGACTCCGTAGTCTGCTGGGCTTCAGGCAGCATCATCACGTTCATGGACGTCAATACCAAGCAGACTTGGTTCCGCAGGAGCACCACTGGAGGCTCTGTTGGACATATTACTGTGAGACTCCTAAAGGCCCTAGTACACAATGTCTCACGATGGCGCATTACTTAGAGAAATAAGACTTCTATTAGCATCTTAGCCATCTTAATTTATCTGAAGTCTATGGCGACCAGCGTTATTGTTAACGAGGGGTGATGGCGCATGATGGGGGGATATAGTCATAGGTCATTACATCAGTACGTATTAGTATAGAGGTAACCAGGTACCTAAGGGTTGGGATCCCTGGGATGTCCCAACAAATCATATAACATATATCTTAACTTAATGACTAAGTTTATAGACTATAGTTTATCGGATGCTATCTTCTGCTGTATTGCTTCAACCAAAATACTTGCCGATATTTTCTAAGTGCAGAAACAAATAAACCTACGTAATTTCAGTCTTTCAGGGAAGACCCGAACTATCGCATAGCGATAGCTGAAGGTAAAGAGGGATTGAGAGAGCCGGTGATACTTATGTACACTTGGCCTCAAATGGAAATCGATGCCGTCCTCCGAGATGGCACCACCAATGCCTACTCCATTCTTGATTTCAGGTATCTCTAGTAAATTATAAAAGTAACATAAATTGTTCAATGCCACAAACCAATACCACTCTTTCCAATTGCTGTTATTTGACTAGGTATATCCTTCAGCCAAGGTTCTTTATACATAATTATCATGGGTACTACCTGATCTTGCGTCCTTTGCCTAGCAGCTGCTCCACTTGCTCTAGGACCGATCCTGATTCCCCAGGATAAAATACCTTTTTTACTTATCTCGTTGAGAACTATTTTGAAAATAATCCTTTTGGCTTTTGGAATACTGTTTAGTAGTCTTCTGCACCCCGCTGCCACCACACCAAAACCTACAAAATACCAATTCTCTCATCAGTCCAGACGGCGAACTGTTAGCGTCAGTGGGCAAAGAGCCCGATTACAACCTTACGATATGGACTTGGAAGCGTCACAAGATCCTACTGCGCACGAGTGCCTTCACCTATGATGTCAATGGTGTTATGTTCTCGCCTTATTGCCCTGGACAGCTAACGACAGCTGGTAAGCACTAAGCTTATGAGCGCTTCGATAAAAGCAGAGCTTTCATTGAAATCTACATTGCTCTTTATGCAACTTTGTTATTAAAATGTGAAAGATAATACGTGCTCGTTTTACTAAGGTGCTGCTCACATAAAGTTTTGGAAGATGTCCAATACTTTTACTGGCCTCAAGCTGAAGGGGGAACTGGGTAGGTTCGGCAAGACCGAGATATGCGATGTCCTCGGCGTTTACCCGATGCCTGATGAAAAGGTACGTGTTAAAATCTCATAAAAATTACGATTGTCAGCAGATCATTCGTGGTTCGAGTTGAGATCTTACAACCGCCGCAGGCAAGATTCTTCTTTCTACGAATGAGACGCATATAATATATCCTCGGGATATAATTGTTACTTTCATTTCACATCCAACCTTATGGTTACGAGTTTATTGTCTACGAGTGCTCAATTGTCATATGACAGACTTATACCACAATAAATGCCGTGATTCGGCATTTGTACCATTACAGTTAGACCACAATTATGTGTATTCGGCCTAGAAGCATACCACTAATCAGTTAGTTGGCATTATAACTACAATGCCTACTTGCAATTAAATGTATTAGAATTCTCGTGACACGTTCCCTATCGCACATAATTGTCATTCAGGCTGTTTATTGCTAAATTAAGACTTCCGGCAACAAATTGCAGGTACTCTCCGGTTGTGAGTGGGGCAACGTGCTGGTGTGGGAGGCGGGACTAGTCAAGATCGAAGTCACGCAGCGCGGAAGGAAAACTTGCCACAAGGCTCCAGTTGTTAGTGGTTGCTTCAACTTCATCCTAACCGAGCCCTTAGGAAGAACATTTATTCTTCGTTTATTCATTTATTCACTGGTTATCTTTATCTTGGATATGTACCAGAGACGGTGCGAGAAAGTGTGGCGTGGGAATAAAAACCCGCCGATAGGTTTACTAAGCACTTTTCTATTGGTGATCTTTATCTTCGCACGCCACTAGCTGCCTACTCTTCTTTCAAATCAAAATTACCTTATCGCCAAAGGACATTACAGCTCACACGTCTGGATTGTGTACTGTCTTAGTTACTATATAAACATGAACGCTGAATGTTCGAATCTAAGAATGTTACAGGTTAGGTACAGTACCCGGCGATAAAGAATAAACATCGGTCTTTGGTAAGAGACTCGGCTAATTTCGGCTACGTCAAGCGTTGTCAAACACCACTTATGAGCAGTTTCCCAGTCGTTATACTGGTTATACATGTGCCGTAGAGTACAAACGCCTTTCCATGAAAATATATTAAAGTCGTTGACACCGCCCAACCTTAAATTGTAAGATGGCATAAGAAAAAGAAGGTATCTTTTAGACGGTCAGTTACGTGAAATTATTTGGAATGTTTATAATTTTTTTAGCGGCAGCCGATACATTTAAATTTACATTACTCATAGAAAAATAGGTGTCTTGTAGTCTCAACATCTAGAGAGATGTTGATATATTTATCTCTCTCTATATATGTCCGAAGTTTACATATGAATAATATGACGTAAACTAATTCAGTCCATAAAGTGCAGTATTTATTTGATAATAGACAACACTTAATAAATAGGATGATTCATTCTTCATCGCCGGGTAATGTAAATGATTATTTTTCGTTAACAAGAATTTAAGAATAAGAGTACCTAAGGTTTATTATTTATCATCATAACTTTAACATCAGTAATTTTAATCAAAGTTCATCCAAACGAAAAGTAACAAGACATTTGCTATAAAGCATTACATAAATACATTTCAGATCCAATTCATGCTAAGCAAAGCAGGCGATGAGGTGACTACTATAGCACGTGACGGTTGCATTCGTGTCTGGTACTGGGACACTGTGGAACAAGCTGATCCACCGGAAGATGATCCTTACGTCGAACTGAATCCTGTCGCAGAGACTTGTGTATGTAACACTTTTTCACACTTAGTTTACGTGTAAAGTTTAGCGAGAGATTGCCTTAAAACTTAACAAGCAAACTTTAAGTTTAGGTAGATAAGGGCCTCCACAAGTGATACTTATTTAAACAAGCCTTTGTGCGTATTACAGGTACCAGATTGTCAAATAATGTGCCTCAAACATCAGAAGGATTTCTATTGGTACGCTCAAGTAAGTTTTCCAATAAAATACCTACCCTGTTTCAAATTGAAGCCTCTTACCTTCTTGTTTTCACACGTTAACATTCCACGACCCAACTTCTTTCACCTTCTTTCACAGGACGGGAATGGTGGTCTCTGGTGCGCGGATACGGAAATTGACAAGATCGAGTGTGCCCATCGGAAGGTGTTCACCTGTCACTCGGGTGGTATAGTTGCTATGGCAATGCTACGGACACACCCGATTCTGATCACAGCCGGGGAAGATGGCGCTCTGCACGCATACAGCACGGAAACACACGTGTTGCTGGCTAGATATGTGTTTCCGACGGGTGTGTCGTGCATGCTGTACCCTCCACTTGATGTAAGATCTCTGTTCACCATATTTTGGTCAAGTCGTTACATTCTCATTCATTTCTAGAATACACGCCTACTTAGTACCAGAACAATAACTTTAATGTAATGTTGTAAATTAAAACTGACTCTTATTCAGTCTACGTGTGTCCAAGTCCGCTATAATGTTGACGATACGTCGAGGTAATTTTAAAGAAAGTTCTTTTGCATGATTAGGTCCCGTGAGTTACAGTAATAACAACTCGTGTGCACTATCATTGCTTCAATTTTTCAGGTCGATCAAACATCAAGGATAGTAATGGTCGGTTTCGGGGACGGTATAATGCGAACCTTGCTGCTGCATCCGGAGCGACTGCAAAGAGAGGGGAGTCTAATCGACGTGCGGGTGCACTCGGCTCTGACCATTCACAGCGACGATTCGGAACACCCTGACGTCATTGATATGATATCGGTAAGGAAACTTGCAATACGTTACATGTTCTTCGACCACACGATTGAAGTAACTGAACACAATTGCGTGTGGAAAGATCATTTGCAAGGTCCGGTGGGATCTTTGCCATTATCTTACTCGGCGTGAAGAGTAAGACAGCCGTTGAAATTACTGGCACATGACATAAGGTATTCTTTAGCCTCGGTGCGTGGAGTGTTACGGGTCTATTTGAGGTGGTGTATACTTTCCATCTGGTGACTCACTTTCTCGGTTGCCTTCGTTCATACATACATTCACTTGTTACAGCTGCTGAAACCACACTCCAGTGCGATTTCTCAAATAACTATTAACGAACAGCGAACTCTCTTAGTGACGTGCGGTCATGACTGTACTATTTTTATGTACAAGCTTATTTTAGGCACGCCTTTTACACTGGAACGGCTGGGTTTTATAGAGACTCCAAACAACATAGCGTTTATGACGTGGAAACCTGAAGAGGTATGCCTTTTATGAACTTCAAAAATGTTGTGGCGTAAATAAAGTACTCTATGGTTACTATATTTCTAGGAACATGTGCTGTTACTGTGTGGGCGGGTGGGATTTGTAATGGAAGCGGTCTTGCCTGATGTTGATGTCCGTGATTACTCCGAAATAACAACCTTTAAATTGGATTTTGTCTCGTTCAAGGAAATTCTTGTCAAGAAACATTTGTAAGTTGAAATCATAAATACATAATCACGTCTATATACCTCCTTATTTCGTGATATTGATCGCGATATGCGTGGATCGCACGATATTATTGACCTTTTGATACGTACATACATAAATCACGTCTTTATCTCTTAAGGGGTAGACAAAGCTTAAGGTTACAAGATGTAAAGCCCCCGTTTAGCATGATTGTGGACTTTTAGGTAGAAAGGAGAATCAAAATAGTGATGGGTTTGCTAGCCGCATCGCCCATAGCATATTTTCCAAGATTTTCACCCATTCCCTCGATTGGCATTTACCATCTACACGGGAAGAAAAACAGCTGGTACAGTCTTTGCTATTTCTTTGCTCCCAGACCAGTGACGAATCTTGTTTATTGATATTATCTTCTGGCTATGGCCCGGGAAAACATTTGCATCATAAGTTTATCGCTATCCCGTGAAAACTATTTACGTAATACGTAATTTTCGAGGGTAAAGGCTTTGGCGTGAAAGAAAAACAAACATTTAAACAATCTCGCAAAATTTCGCATTTATTATATAGGATACTTAAGAACCACCTTAAATAAGTCACCCTAAGTAACCCTAATAATCTGGCAGTATGCGGTACCGTCCCTTTCCTACGGAGGAAGATCTTGCCAGCATCGACGAGGAAGCACTGAAAGCGAAAGACGACACTGGGAAAGACGACGATGAAGAGGAGGAGTACCTTGGGGAGATACAACTAAGTAAATGTCCCACTACTACATCTCTCTCTCTCTCCCTCTACATCTAAAGGTATCTAAAAAAGCAAGATGTAATGCAACATCTGCGTCCCTGTGGCGGCTTCAAATTGGTGCATCAGAACATTATGTCTTCAAGTTAGTTTGTTGATAAAAGCTATGAAAAAGCTGGTTTGGAGTACCTATGGGTTTGAAGCTGGAGTTTGTAAAACAGTGTTCACAGAATACAACTTTAGGTAATTGGTAATTCCCATTTCCATGCATTGTCTCCGCTTAAAGAGCTCTTCATTTTCTAGTGGAAAGTGAGAGCATGTTGGGAACAACGATCACTTGGGCAGAGTACTGCGATCAAGGCATCTGGGTGGTCCAGAAGGGTACAGGAGCCTTGTTCCTGGTCAAGCCTGGCGCCACCAAGATACTGAAATACGGGCCGTTCCCCGGCGCCTGGTGTGATGATATCACAGTTTTGAAGTTTGTGTAAGTACGCATAGTGAAAATGTAAATGATGGAACTGTTCGCATTATGGAATGTTTCTATGTTCTGATAATTTCTGTCTCTAAAATATGTTCTAGTAGACTATTGGTTTCATGCTCGGGTTGAAAGGCAAATATACGAAATATAGGGTTTATAATATAACTGCTCTTGGTCTGGAAAGGAAGTCTGCACAAATAGGTTGGAGACGACTTGTTTATTCCTCACTCAGCAATAAAGCACTTTATGATCTTTAATATTTCAGTTGTGATGGCCGCTACCTAGTCATAGGGACTAACACAGGCTACATTCGCGTGGTGCGGATGCCCACCGAAGAGGAAGATTCTGATGAACATCATTATGTTACTTGGATGAGCGCCACGCAGAAGCTTCTTAAGAAATTGAAGGGCAGACGATTGGCTAAAGAAGAGGTAGGGTTAATGCATATTTCTGAACTACTCACACATAGTATTATAGATAGCATTGCTATTCGTTTCGAAATACATCTCCTTTCTACTTGCGTAGATAAATGTAGGTAGGTTCTGCTTTTGTTACTTGAATCAGCATCTTCTTCTCTGTTTCTAACTTACCTAACTTCCTATGAACAAAGTATATTATTATGATGACACTATTAATTATAGCTACTTGTAGCAATCCGAATATTACGTCTGGTTTTATCTTTTCCAGAAACAACCCATCCCACGAATTGATTTCCTGGACAACTATTACTTGCCGATGCATGATCGATATACTGGTGCTGTCACTAGCCTAGAGTTTAGCTCTGATGGAAAGTTAGTCTTATCAAACATTATTTGCTCTAAATGTCTTATTATTAAGTTTTATGTACCTGACTTGTCATTATTTATGGCTAGGTACCAATAGTTCTTTATCACAAGTTTGCAATCAGATTGTAACTAACCTCTATTGTCTTTTTCTCCACCACTTTGTTCACATCTCGTTTTGCAAATTCGATTTTAGTGATCGATGTATTATTTTGATTTCAGGCGCATGTTTTCAAGCGGCGCTGATGGCAATATTTTCTCTTATCACGTCAACTTTCCCGAGCCTCTCATACAAACCCCAAAGATGCCGCGTCCACCTGAATTGTCGGTATGTTATATATAAATTTATTCCATACTTACATCAATGGTAAGAGAGAACAACAAAGCAGTCATTATAAAAGTTAGTTAGTTAAGGAGTTAGAGAGGTATCAAGATTTGCGTTTTTATATGGCTTCCAGATCACAGGAGTGTCTTGATTTAAATTGATATAATATTCAGACGGTCTTTCGAAATATTTTTAATTAAATGCGAAATCAACATGTTGATGTATCACGTGTTTTTTGATAGTACGTATACTATACGTAACAGCAATTTTAGTAAGACGTTATTTGTAACAATTATAGAAATTGGAAAAAGTGAAGGAGCCAAGCACGATTGACGGCGAGTTGATGTCCCACGAGCAACTGAAGCAGAAGGAAGAGTACGACAAAATGATGGCGATCGCCAACGCGCACAAGAAACGCGTGCGGGACCAGTTGTCTGAACTCACATTTGAGTACAGCAAGCTCATCAAAGCGTACGTACTGCCAGAAGACAAATATGAGAGTGATATAGCTTGTAAAACTGAAAAAGAGTAAATTAATCAGCTAATTATTTCACTTAACAGCAACAAATATCTGCCAGTGTCCCAACAAATCGACGTCACTCTGGATCCTAGGCCGTTGGTAGTGCAAGAGAACGAGCTAGATGAAGCCAAAGCACTGACAATAAGAAAACTTGCTCATCAACTAGAGGCTTCCGACTTGGCACTGCATAAAATGCACTCGCGAAATATCGTGCAGTTGGATGTCTTCCCATTTATTCTTAAGGCAATCAGGTGTGTGGATCAATATGATGCTTGATAACCCGATGTCACTGTTTATAATTATCTAAGGTAAAGGCCAAACACAACTGAAAGTGCCACGATTAACGACGATTGTCGAATGGTCTACTGTGAGGAAAAGTGTACCATATAGTCTTAATGTCTTCGTGCCACTATTTGATTGTCCTTAGCTGCTGCGTGTTTTTGAAGTTGATTTCAATTTTTCATTGTTTTTTTATAGAGATCCAGCTGTAATTATAAGGCCGTTACGCCAAAAGAACTTGTCCAAAGAATTTACTGATCAACTTGAAGAAGTACATCAGAAAATGGCTGAAGCCGCTCTTCGTGGGAGGTAAGATTCCTATTCCAATTTTGGGGTATGATTTTTATTACCTACTAGCTGACCCGGCGAACTTTGTTCCGCCTTAAATTTGAAAAATTCCAGTGGTTTGGGCTGTGCTATCCCGCGGGAACTATGCAATTTTCTGGGATAAAAACTATCCTATGTCCTTTCCCGGGACTCAAACTATCTGTATACCAAATTTCAACTAAATCGGCCCAGCGGTTTAAGCGTGAAGAGGTAACAGACAGACAGACAGACAGACAGACAGACAGACAGAGTTACTTTCGCATTTATAATATTAGTAAGGATTATAATATTAGTAAGGACTAGTAAGGATTAGTAAGGATAACTGAAGATCGACGTAGTAAAAAAAACTGTGGTGAGAATTATTATGATTTCAAATATGATTTTCTGCAAATTACACGCTTACCAAAAAGGAATTTAAACGCCTTGGAATTAGCTGCTCCTGAGCCAAAGTAAGTGCAAAACTTTGAAAATGTGCATGCTGTTCTTGTAAAACTTTATTTGTACGTGTTTTTTTTTCTATTGTAGCCATAAGTTTTATTTTATAGTTTTTGTATTTATCCTGCTATATATTTTCTGTCGCGTATGTCTTGTCCTTTAAGTCGAACAAAATATACCTAACGTCTAATTTTAAAATTAATTAAAAAAAGAATAATAAACTTGTGACACCAAACTGATTTTTTTTTATTCATTTATTCAACTAAAGGTCTGTGATTTCACAGGCTAGAAGATGTCTCTTGTCTTTTACTCCATTTTCTGTTACTCTTCTTCTCACGCTTCTGTATTTTGTATCTTATGTTTCATGTGGATACTATATTCTTTTTCCAATTACAGACGTGCGGAGTCAACGACCCGTCGCGCTGCCGTTCGCAAGCAGTCTTGGGGTCCCCCCAAAGTTGCGTCTTTTCTGTTGGGCTTGCCTCCGCGCCCGCCGCATCCGCTGAAGAAGGCACTGAGGAACTACTACCAGCGTTTGAACAGACATCACTTGCAGTTTATTGAGGTATGATAGGGATGGCTGAGATAGATAGCCGCGGGTACGCGATAAACGTAAGTTCGTACATAGGTAATTATAGATCGTAACGGTAGTTTCCTAGAGACTAGTGTCCTTTAGGTGAAAAACTTACTTAAAAAAATGACTTAAGGCCCATACCAGTTCTGTATACATACAACAGGTAATTTACTTAAGTTTATCACTTATAACTAATAACACCTTTGGCGTTGTTAACATCATTCAATCAACGTTATTTCTGGTCCCCCTTTTCCCAGTGGCAAGAGCACCTGGCCCGCCAGCCGGACCCGTCCGCCATGCCGCCCGGCGCTGCTGAGGCGCTGAAGGATGCTGAAGCTTCTATAGGGAACCGCGTCCTCAAGACGCATCCCGACTACGTGGCGCCTCCAGGACACAACACGCAGCTGCGAGTGTGCGTGCTCAGAAAAGAGGTAAGAACAGTTAGCGCATATAGTTAGCATCCAAGTCAGCTAAATAGTTCGGTACACCATAGACATAGTATGGCGTGCGAAACTTTTGGTTACTCGGGATGTTTCATACTATATTACGCTGACTGTACAAGATCCTGTTGAGAAAGGCGAAGTGGGAAAAATAAACAGAAATGCAAATTAATGTCGACATAACATGGGCATTGTGCTGAATTTGGAATACAAGCAATTTGGAATAAAAGTTACAGCTCTAATTAATCTTGTCACACACACACGCATACACACAAATCACATCTACAGCCCTTAAGGTTTAGATCAGCGGTTCTTAACCTTTTTGGCTGGCGACCCAAATTATAAATATTTTTGAAGTCCGCGACCCAAATTTTTTTAGTAATAGGACTAACAAAAAGCCCCTAAGTAAGTAAATTTAAAATTTCGGGAGAATTTCGATTATTTAAAACTCCTTCCGGGAGCCGGGAGATTCCAGGAGAGTGTGGAACCGTACCCGCGACCCATCCCAAAACCGCCCGCGACCCAAATTTGGGTCGCGACCCGAGGTTAAGAACCGCTGGTTTAGATAGAGCCTAAGGTAACAAGACCTAAAGGCCACGTTTAGCATGATTGTAGGCTTATAGGTGGAAGAGGGATTCAAGTAGCGATGGATTGGTAGCCGCATCGCCTACGATTATGAGCCCTAAGATTTTCTATCTTCTTATTTTCCTAAGATTGTTACTTTACACGGTAGTTAGGTACTTTATCCTTAGAAAAATGTCCATAACGATTTCTAGGATCTGTCAACTCTGAAGGGATACAGACGTATTTATGTATATGTGTATAGATCTACGACAACAAGCGCACGTTCAACGAGAAGGTGCTCCAGTTGCGAGACCACAAGGTGGAACTCGTGAATAAGATGAAGCAAATCGGAGAAAGACTGGCTGAGATCCGCGCAGAAATACCAGCCAAAATGGTGCGCCCGCCGCCCCCTGTGCCGCATATAGACAACGAACTTGAGTTCCCAGAGAAGAACCTGGAGGTAAGAACCTTTGCAGGATTTTTGTCGGTAAAACAAATGTGTTGATGCTTTTGTACAACCTACTTTCACGACCAGATAAAACCAGAAGTGAAACCTCCTGGCGGCCGGCAAGGGATGTCCAGTAAGAAGATGGCGGATCGACGTGAGCCCTCGACCACCACCTATCCACAACCTAGAGTGCGCCAACCGAGAGTCGCCAGATTCGTGCCTCTTTGTGGTAAGGGTCCTATGTAGGTAATACACGTGTAGCAAATTCATAATTTCTTTAATTTCTCTGCTAAATATATTTGCTCCCGATGGCATCTAACCAATGCTTGATTAAAATCATTTTATTGTTAATTCCTAAATTCGTCTTCTTCTTTATTGCAGAAACTCGCCCCCTTGCTGCCTCCTGGGTGTTGCTGAAAGCTGCACCAGATATCGAGTCAACACCAGAAGAAAATGAAATACGGGAGAGGCGTATTGAAAGGTGCATTAATAAAATTAACTAATTTGCGACGCTAGCACCTCCTGTCAAAACTTGACAGAATTGCTACAAGGGCAATAAATAACACAAACGGAATAAAAAGTAAAGACAGAAATTCTGTGAACAACAAATTTGTTACAGAATATGAAACAAGAAAATAAATATCCTCAACATTAGAAATTAATATAGAGTAGGTAATATGCATGATACTGACATGTCAACTGTGTAATTATACGAAGGATTGAGTGGTCTACTTTACGAAGATTTTACAGTCAAACAACCAATGTGTCTCCCCAGACATTTATACGAACAAGATATGCTGCTAGCGGATGCAGAGATGGAAGTACAGCAGTTTGACTCTCGCCTGCGGCAGCTGCAACGCGAGCGGATCAGAGTGCAGGAGAGCAACCAGCTGTTGGAGCTGAAGCTGTGCCAGCTGCATCGAGAGATGAACGTTTTGAACCGGTTCGAGGCGCACGAGGACAGGCTGGCTGGGAGAGTCTACGCAAAGTTGATGCAGGTAGGTAATATGGACATTTATTGCAGCTATTAGCAGATGTGATACTGAAATAATGCTATAGAGATTTTTTCCGTTAATCATGCTTAAACTGACGAGCATGTTTGAAGAGATTGATGAATGTGGAAGAAACTATCTGCCTTCCCCTCATGGGAAAGAGATGACCATAATATATGTATGTATCATCCCGGTATCTATAATTCGTAAGGTGCGCGGCGTCCAAGACCAAATAGTGGACTGCGAGCACCGTATCGAAGAACACTTTGTGGAGAAGGAGAATCTCAACGAACACTGCGAGGAGCTGCAGAGGATGTTCAAGAAGCTCGTGCAGGACAACAAGTTCGCTGACTTCCTTCGGCGGATTTTCAAGAAGAAGTACCGTCCACCTAGGGATAGGGACTCTGATGGTAAGTTGGTGGATGAACTTTTTATTGTCACTCGTTGCTATGGTTGCGTTCTTCTCGACCGCTCTTTAAACTGTTATTGGATTTAAATTTGTGGTAGTTTTAAGCTTCTTCCATAATTTTGGTCATCTACTCAGCATGTTATTATAATAGCACACAACATTTCTTTTAATAAACTTTACTATAGTTTTGTCCCCTCGCTGATGGAACAGAATAACAATAAGAAAATGTTGAAGAGCTCACGTACAGTTTCGTAAAAATAACTCTGAGCCACAGTGGACGTTGTGGGCTCCACTACAACAATAAGAAGTGGTTTAGGAGCTGTGTGCGTTAAACCTTTTGACACGCATGTTTAAAGCCAAAGCGACGCCTATCAACGTAAACCCGTAGTGGTTATTATTCCCTTTGATGCCTATGGTGATCTTGAAACAAAATGACGCTCTAGGGCGGGTTGCTACCCACGGCAACCTAACGGCGTAAATTGACTTCTTCCTTTTGTATGGCGGTTAAAAATAACTAATTTCACTTTTATCGATTTAACAATGGTTACATTAGGCAATATAGTATTTGGGAAAGACTGATAAAAATAATGAACAGCACTTTTAAGCTCAATCATGGTTCCACAAATTCAAGTTTTAAGGGTTCGCTGTCGAAATTATTTTCTGGTATTTCAAATAATGATGATGTGGTGCGAGTCGGGTTACCTCCACGTGTGGTCAAGAGCTGCGGTTCCTTTTTGGATCCGTCCGGGGGGAAGAGCAGTGCTTGATCCGGTGCACCCTGGGCTTCAGCTAATGATTTCCTGGCAGTTTCTGAGGGATATCATTGACCGTTGGCTAAGAGCCCGACAGGGGGGGAGGAGGGTCTTTGACCATTACCGTACAACGTTGCCGACATTTTGTCACAAGATTTTTTAATCATATTTTTGTTACTTTGACATTGGCGAAGTTGTCGTCGCTATAACGACTTGAAACGCCACAAACAAGAAGAAGAAGAAGAATAATGATGATTGACGATAAATGGGTATTCGCGGCTGGTCTTCGAGTTTGATTTTGAAAGAAATTCGTTATAGTATTAAAACCGATTTAGATCATGGTTACGTAGCTACCTACTGTGTTGGCACGTTTTAGTATTTATATGTACCTACAAGTATTATTTTCACATCTAATAAGAACCCGTCACAAGGATCGATTCGCACTTCACCTCTTCTCCATTAGGCTTAATTGAATAACATAAAATTAACAAAACAAAGCTTATCGTTATAACTAATTAAAACATTCGCGATATAATTTCCTATAAAACGTCAAAATCGAGAGCGCGGCTTTTATTTCAATGTCATAACTTGCATTATGAGTTATTTGAGACTTGTACTGTGCCTGTTTGGAATTAACTATGCTGGTAAGTGAATGTTAGATATTTTAATTTGAAAATAAAAAATACAGCTTTGAGTTATGTCGTGTAAGTATTACATTAGAATGAAACTGTCCAACAAGAAAGAGCGAGGAAAGAATGAGGGAGCCATTTCCTTTTTAACTGTCATTTTAATAACTTATTTTTTTCGAATATGGACACAGGTAATGAAAAATTTTTGTTTCCTTTTTCTTCCCGTTATTGTCGCACATATCTGCTCCTACTTACTTTTAAGCATTATGTGTTGTAATAAGCTGGTAATTTTGTCATATTCTCGTGGCGTTATAAGAAGCATTTACTATTTCTTTATTTTTTCTAGGTGCTATTCTGGTATGGCCTGATACTTATCAATTCAGGGCAGTCCTGAAAATACCATCGGCTAATATAGTGGAACCTTACAAAGTTTGGTGAGTACCTAGGTATAAGGAATTCACAAAAAAAAATCGGTCAAATGACTGTGCGATTAGTATTAAAAAATCTTCGGGTTGCTGTCCACTCACTTTTATGGGTTTATTGATACTTGGATCAGCTCATGGTAACCGAAACCCGAATATCGTATTAGGATCTCACGGACTGTGTATATTATATGTTAAGTATTTTGTTAAATTTGATCTCAATCTTTTTTTACTTTCAGGGCCGATGGTGATACTGAAAATTACCGAATTGATTTTTATGATGGCATAACAAAATTATTTAGAAAACAGAATGGGGACAATAACACTGCATATTACTCGGTGGGTAGATATTTGAAGCTTTACCTAATCGTCATAACGCTAGCTTATGCACAAATTAGAGCGTTCTCGAGACAGATTCAATTTCGAATCTGGTAATGTGAAACCACTTTGGGTAATACCCATGGCAATTTGCAGGTTTTGAATACGGTTCGGCTTTTGAAAAATTGCACCGTCATCAGATTCATACAGACATAGGTACCTAGCAAAATTGAAGCCAATTGAAACGTTCGAAGCGGGTGAAAATAGACTTGCATGCTAGGTTTACTTTGTTAGTTGATTTGATGATATACAGTACCTGGTCATAAAGATTTGCACCTCGGTCTTCTCGGCTAATTTGGGCTCCGTCCGTTGTCTCGCTCTAATTTACGTGACGCCAACTGTCTCTTTCCAAAGACTGAAGTGCAATCTTTATGACCGGGTACCCGTACCTAGATGAGGCTTTGAAGCTCACAAAGTCAATATCGTTGTAACGTTTAAAACTATCACAAATCTCTCTTCAATCCCGTATCTTTTTTATGTAGACTATATGTTTCTGACGATCTCTTCACAGATAAACCCTGAATCGACGGAGTCATACCAAAATAAAGAGGTCTGCCATGAACTACAAATTTCGTCCCGCTTAGTAAGCTCTGTTCTAAGCAAAAGCTATTTGCCTAAGACTGAACATTTCTCATTTGTAGGTGAGTAGAAAAAGTCTTTGTAAAACCACTTAACAATATTTAGACTACACTGTTGCTCCCGTATCCCGAAGGGGCAACGTGGAGCGTATCTTGCAGTCTTCGTTCCGTTCTCAATAGTAGTCATTAAGTAATGTTGTGTATTTCATCAGGAAAAGAATATCTGGCCAAGACAAAGACGAATAAATGGCAATGCAGGATGAAAAGTACGGAAACTGGAGTAATTGTTGACCATACCGTCTGGACCCATACAAAAAGTGTCATAAGCGGTAATAGTAAAGTTTGGATACCAGTGAGGTGAGTAAATGAAGCAAAGAGTAAGAAAAAGAGCGTATATGTAAATTCATCATAATCTCCAGCTTACGTCCCACTGCTGGGGTACAAGCCTCAAAAGAACGAGCCCGAGAAGAAAATGACTGTTATAATAAATCTTGTCAAGGTCTGTAATTTTGTAGGAGGCTATTTCGATGGGTATCTTGGTCCTGAAAACACCTGATTCGGAAATACCATTCGAAAGTTTTTGCACTTATCTGGTAGGTACACTATAAATTACAGAAATGTGTTTGTTTGTTTATATTTGACCTTGTCTGTGTTTATTTTTAAGGCATGAGTATCGGATGATAAATGGCGACAGAGAGCTTGATTTTATGCAGCATGACTACACAGAGTTTACGGTCGACACGCCTGATTCTGCAGTATTTAATTTACCAGACGGTAAGATTTCTCAGCCTAGCTAAACATGAACGTGTTGTTTACATAAATTAGTTAATTCATATAAAATTTCATAGGCAGTTTTTATTGGGTAAAATAGAAAATTTTAAAAAGCTAACTGCGCCTACCGTGTGATTTTTTGGTGTAATTTTATTTTATTTGCACTTTTATGATATCCATCACACTTTTCAGATTTAAAATGCCCGTTATATGCAAGCAATTCTATTTATAAAGCTGTAGATCCAATTTTAGAGCTGGTTAATCCAGATCTAGAACATACGCGAAGCAGTGAAGCATTTGAAACGTAAGTAGACTGTAGAAATGATCAAAATATATTCGGAGATTATTAAAGATGCACTCATTTACCTACGAAATACTAGTGATATAATATATTAAAACTTTCGTATTTTCCTTACAGTTACAAAATAGAACATAATAAACAATACAAAACCAAAGACGAACATTTCATGAGGCTGCGGGTTTTCAAAAACAATTTGAGGTATTAATGGTTGGGTCTTAGTTATTTATTTATTTCAATTTGTAGTTTGAATCATACCGTTTTACTCACACTGTTAGTGTTCAATATTAGAGTAGGAGTTCTGAGTTCTCTCAGCATATATCTCGATTTAAAATACGTGAAAGGCCCATTTTGTACGGGTATCTCGTGCTGTAAATAGAAAAAGTATGCTTAGTTGGTTTAGTTGCGTAGATAGGAGGATGAAAGTAGGCTAACTAAACAGATCTATATGAAGAGTGTGAATGGCTGCGTTAGGATAGGAAGGCCTTGACGGACGTTCCAGGACCAAATAGGGGACGTTTTAAAAAGTGTACCCGAAACCGGCGATCATGTATGAAGAGACAGAGGGTTGTGTATGTCAGGATCGTAGCAAGTGGAACAAAGTATAGTCTTAGCCTACCCCTAGTGGAAAGCCTATCTATGTACATACATACATACATATGTATGTATCTCGCTGTTTCGTGGTAGTTTTTATTTCAAAGGTTAATTAATTATTTGAATCCATTATTTTAGATACATCCAATCTATGAATCGTCTGCAAAACTCATACAAGCTTGCTGTAAACCACTTAGCCGATGCGACCGAAGATGAGTTATCGGTTTTCCTCGGCACAGAGATAAGTTCTGAACTCTATAATTCAGAGAGTCAATTCGAAGACGATGATAAAAATGTGAAAGGCGTTTTAGACTGGAGGACGACTGGTGCCGTTACACCTGTAAAGGGTAAGTGTTACCGAAGACTCCATTATTTGTAATGGAGTATACTTTGGTATACTTCATTTGTTAATTCACTTCATGCGAGAGTTGCGTGGTCAAACGCGATAGTAGCATCCTATAGTATGGTTCTGATAAACCTCTTTTGATTAGATGCTATTATAACAGTATCATTAACCTTTTCAACGCCAACGACACAAAATATCAACACCGCAGGTTGAACGCCAACGATCTTTAGATACCGCCTGCCGAATGCAATAAGGGCACAAGTCAAAAAACCAATATTTCGAGAAACGGCCAGTTAAAGTTTTGAGAAACAGGTGTATGATCACCAAATTGGCTATATTTTTTTTTATTTTAGAAAAACGTATCTGTTCATGAGATTTTCTTTTTCTTTATCATAGATAGCTTCGGATGAATACGTTAATTTCATTTATAATAATATACATTTGAAATTGTTAGGGCCTAAACATGGGTACTTAGTGTTGTGCCTTTGTTGCAGAAAGTATTTTATGCAATTTCGTGATGTGCCTGAAGTCATGCTAATTATCATATGCATAATCAATAATACAAATGCAATAAATTAATGTCAAATTAAAGAAAATGCTAATAATATAAAATAAAATCAAAATCCCACTTTCAAAAGACCGGTTCCTAACCAAATAGGTTAGGATTGGTATCAATTGTTTTCTACACATGTTTTTATAATATCAGTATTAATTTCGTCGTACCCTACAGATTTCATATTATTTTAATGACATCCTATTCATTTATTTTTCTGACACTGGTGTTATGAAGATGCTATTATTTCGTGCATTACCATGTATGTCCATTTGGGGTGTTTGAGGTTGTTTAACTGAACCTGCTAGTTCTGTGTAGTAAGTATTAAAATTTGATGCTATTTCAAAGGGGTCCGTTATCATTTTATTCTTTATTACCAGTTTATTAATTATGTATATTGCGGTGTGTTTATAGTACTATTAGTTTAATTTTTTATTATTTGCCACGAGACTGCATTTATTTTTAATGTTGATCAAATATTTGCTATTATTTAATCTTTGCGCAGTGTCTATGCATTTTTTTAATAATTTAGTGTATCTGTAATATTCATGTTTATTTTTTTCGGTTCTTTGTTTTTTATAATATCGAAAACGAAGTAATCTTTTCTTTTGCAGCAAATTTTTACTCCTGTTGTCATCCATTTTGGAGAATTATGATTTGTATTGTTTATTTTTTCCGCATAACTAGAAAACATAGCTTATACCTAAAACAATACGATCAAGTCGTGAAACTGATTGAATGCGACATTAAAATCACTTTCTAAACATATATCTGAAAAAGATAGACTTGACAAACATTTCTGAAATTTATTTATATTTTGTGCTGTGTCATGATCAGAAATGCCGAGAAGTAAAATGGCAGCATAGGCCATTTTTATTTTTACATTGCTCAATATATTGTCTATGCAGGTTTTATCCCTTGTTGGTTCTTTTAAATGATTTGTTAAATTATAATTATTTTTTTATATATATATTTTTTATATAAATAGGAAGGCAAACGAGCAAGTGGGTCACTTGATGGTAAGTGATCAACACTGCCCATGGACACCTGCAACCCCGGAGGGATTGCAGATGCGTTGGCAACCTAGAGGACTAAGATGAAATGCCTATTAGTCTGTTACAGTCGTTACTAATTGCTAGTGTATTAATATTGAAGTCACCACATACGATTATTTTTTTAAATTTAGATTTAGTGTTCAATTCGTGTAGTAAAATATCTAGCTTGTCAAGAAATAAGTTAGCGGATGAATTTGGAATTCTGTACAAACAAATGACTACAGCATTATGTTTGGGTACCTCAATACCACAGCACTCAAAGATCCTCGATACTGACATTTTCTGCAAAAAATCGAGTTCCTTAAAAGTTACCTCTGGCTTTGCCAAGATACAGACTGCGCCTCTATTTTGGTCTTGGGAATAGCTGCTGGCCAATGCGTAATTATTGTGAACTTTTATATTTGTTTCATTTCCAGATTTAATTAAAGTTTCTGTGAGACATATAATATCTGGCTCATTGTTTTTCTTGTATATTTTCGTGAATTCATTATGCACAATCAATGTTCATAAGTGTAATATAAATATAATATCACAAGACACAACTTAAAATTCAACTCAAATGATTGTGCAATAAGGGCACAACTAAGAAATGCCTTTATCGCATAAACAAGGTAGGCCATTTCGTCACATGTAAAAAGGGCATTTATGCCCTCTATATTCCGTTAGAGTTAACTTTTGAAAATAGTCTTTAATGTATACGGTAAAACGATCAAATTAGGACACGATTCCGGGATAAACTCAAAAACCGAAAATTTTGATTTCGGCCCTTTTTGCATTCAGCAGGCGATACGTCCATTACTTCAATGCAAAAGCAACTTTCACTCAATTGGGTTTAGGTTCAACTTAAGTAGTGCAGTAGCAACATCGGCTTTGTTTCATCAAAATCAGATATTGGGAAGAAAAGATATCGTCATTAACAGTTTCTCTCCTAAAAATAAGTCCCCTCTTCCTCCCCTCTTCCCTCTTCTTTTAGTAAACAAGTACTTCCTTGTTTGGCAGATCAGACAACTCTCTGCGGAAGCTGCTACGCCTTCGCTGTGGCTGCAGCGATAGAATCCGCCGCCTACATCAGAAATGGGTTCAAATATCTCGAAGATTTGAGCGAGCAGGAGATCCTAGATTGCTCCTGGGGGTAATAAACAACAAATCACTTAGACCAGTGCCACTTTTCGGCTTCGACGTAATTGGATAAAAGGCGTCTTTGTCGTTCGACAATGCCTTACACATATTGAAAAATATTGCTTTAATTATCTTCAATATATCAATGAGAAATTTTGTTTTAGTGGCTCATTCGGTAATCACGGCTGCAATGGTGGCAAGCCTGATTATACTTTGGACTGGATCAGAGACCACGGTATATCTTACAAGAAGGATTATGGTCCTTATTTAGCCATGGTGAGTGCAAATAGTTGTTGTCATAGATTAGATCGACTCTGATGTAGACCCCCTGCATCTATTTAACACCACACTTTGATTGTGGCCATCAGGCTAACCTTAATTGTTGAGATAGGTACAAAAACATAAACTTTTGGCGTGCAACGAAACTTATTAGTTGACCTATAACTACTCTATTTTGTGTAACGGTAAACCTAACTGAAATACTATTAACTTTTTCTTTAGTCCTTCCATTTATTTTCAGCCGGGTTATTGTGACAAGGATCAGTCACGAGTCTTGACTGTTTCTGGATATAACCAGGCCCCAAGAAATGTGAGCGTCGTGAAAGTAAGTAATAGTGTAATTGTCCCTTGTCAGTTTCGATCAAAGATTTCTTAACACTGGTTGAGTTCACACATATTTCAATTTTTTGATCAAAATTATCATAAATTCTCTATTGTACATTCAAAGTAACGTCATTGCTCAAGATGTTTGCCGCCCAGTGTATATAGCTAATGGCCTGTTTCACTACTCTTTGTTAAGTTCCTGATATTTTAAGTGTCATATAACTGTGCCGACGTTTCAGTCTGTTTTGCAGTAATAAATGAAAAAGCCACTATAGATATCTGACACTTAACATATCAGAAACTCAAGAGAGAATGGTGGAACAGTCCCTAAATGTTTTAAAAAACTTAACCACGCATTCCTAACGGTTTGTTTTCGTTTCAGAAAATGTTACGCAGGAAAGGACCTATGATTGCTGCTATTAGTTTAACAAAATCTTTACAGTTATACTCCAGCGGAATATACGATGACGTGAATTGGTAAATTTAAATATATTTTTTAATTATTTTCAACTTTGGGAGTCGTAGAGGTATTCCTTTGTCAGTTTTAACTGACGTTCCCGTAGCCTAGTGTTTTGACTTATTATTTTTGACTTAATTATTTGTATATTCAGTGGCGGATTCACCAACAGGCTGAGTAGGCTCGAGCCTAGGGCGGCAGATTTTGGGGGGCGGCAAATTTGGGGCACGGCACGAGCTTTTTTTTTTACCTCATAGAAATAAAAAAAATATTTCTTAGAAGTCTGCAACAAATTTTGCAAGGGCGGCAAAAACACTATTCAGCCTATACCTTGAAAATTTGTAAATCCGCCACTGTGTATATTCCTCTCGCTCTAAGAGGCGGTCTGAGCTCAGCAGTGGGACGTATATAAGCTGGAGATGATGAGATTTGTCTATGCTTCATTACAGCTCGGCGAAGCCTGAAAAGCGATTGCATTCTGTTGTCATCGTAGGCTATGGCAAAGAGGCTGGCAAAAGATACTGGATCGTCAAAAACTCGTACGGCACGAAGTGGGGAGAAAAGGGATACTTGAGACTAAGCATGGAGAACAACGTTTGTGGTATTGCTAATTACGCTATGACAGTCGAATTGTAAATTACTCGTATAAGTGATTATTTTTTTAAATAAGAAATGTACGTGTTTGTAAAGACATCGTCGATATTTTTTGACTGTTCAAAAATGTAAAAATAAACTGCGTAGCTATATTATTAAGTTTTATTTCCTTAACTCCTTCAGTTCTTGTTGTTTCTTCTTAATTGTTCCCTATGCCAGCTATGCCTTAATTGCTTCCCGATCACTGTTCCTACCAAACTAATCCAGTCGATTCGATAATTTTGAACTTACAAGTGCTAATCACAGGCTAACTATTCTCAAATACGTGGCTTACAAGTGTTGGTTCAACAACCGTCTGGTTGTTTCCAAACTCGTAGCAGAATAATTCAAGGCAATTCTTCAGTTCTCCACTCCTGATTGAATTATTAATGCGACAATTTGTACTGAAAAAATGAAATGAAAAATTGTACTGAATTGAGTTTGTAACGTCTGTCTATGAGGTATGAGGTACTAAAAGCCGAGTAGGTACTCGTCTACGAGCTGTAACCGTAGCTATTGCACGGCATGTTACAGTAGATAAAAGCCCAAGTGTGGACGTTGCTCGCCAGCCTGCCCCGACCGGGACACCAGACACCAGTTTGGTTACAGCTCGCAGATGGTTAGGTTAGGTACCCGGCTTTACTTGCATGCCTCAAAAAATAATGCACCCGATAAAATTGCCATCCGAAACAGTTCTTCTTTTACCATTATATCGTCGTAATGCCCACCACAGAATCGTCAGAAGAGTCAGAGTCGTCGTCGTCCAGCGAGGAGGAGGACGCCGCCAGCTTAGACAGCCGCGACATTGGGCCCATCCGACTTGACCCCAACATATGCCCCGAAGGTTGCGAGCTTGAGGTCTTCAATAAAACCTACGAACTGAGGAACACCAGGTTAATACCTACAAATTCAAATTGTCTCGAACTTTTTCGCCCACTAAGTCGAAGAAGCTCTGCAAGCTGCCTAACCAAGCTAACCTATCTTATTTCTTGTATTAACGTTTTTCAATAAACAAAGGAGTGTTTGGATGTTACCTCTAATCTTCGTTGGCGGGGTTTACCCGTAATATTTTGGCAAGTAAACTTATTTTATGGAAGTACTATGTTAACTAAACAGGCACAAGCACGAACAAGACATGATAGAACAGGATAGACTGGTGGATCTCCTGCGGAAGGATATCGACGCGCACAACAAGGTGAAGAGGAAGTTGGCCATACAGCTCGACAAGAGGAAGAACGAACTAAGGGAGTTTATGGTAAAGGACTAGTTTAGGGTACGACTAATGTGCGACCTTGGAATGTAGCCTTTTGGAGTCCCTCTTTTAACCTGTATACTGCACGAGAATTATCAGGGCGTGCAATTGCTGGGTCACACTCACACCTCCTAGTCTGCCGAGTAATTTGAGGAGTGTTTAGTTTAGTGTAGGAGGATTTAGTGTGACGTTACAAATTAACGCTACTGTGAATCTATTGCTTAGATTTCAAGTTTTGAATGTAGTTAAAATACAATTTTTGCCAAAAGTTTTTCGCTAATTTAAGTTTTCGTTGATTTTCAGCTAGAGAAACAAAGCTGCATGAACGAAGTGGACCAAGTGATAATTCTCCGCTACGACCAAATCAGGGCTTCAGCGACTCTCGGCTGCACGGGGCCCCAAGGGCTGTCCAACACCGTAGTGTTCCCGGAGAAGTTGCTCAAGAAGTTAAGGAATCGAGTTCTGGAGCTGCAGGATGAGATTAAACAACAGAAGCAGAGACAGAAGTGAGTCAGTCACGGCTTCACTTTTAAAAATGCTCTCAGGGTCATTATTTGATCTCACTGCACATCTTTAACCAAGATTTTGGCATCTATCTCTTGTATTTTTTTAATTTCTTGTGTTGATCAATGTAATTCATCGATTTATGATCGCTTATTTAGGTACTCAGATGTATGTATAATTAATACTTAGTAATTTATAATTATAATACATAGTTTTCATGAACCTAAACAAAATGTCTATATAACTTCACTGGTTTCTGGTTTATTCATCAATAATCATAAAATCGAAAGGATTTTAATTTAATGTCCCGTGTCTGCCCCGTATGGCAGCGGTCGGCGACCTTTTGCCAAGGTTGTTGATGTTAACACCAGAAGCCCAATATAGCTATATATTTATAACTTATTTACAAAACATTCACGGGACGCAAGTTAGACGTCCGCGGGCCGCACGTTGCTTTGCTGACCGCTGCCGTAAGGGGCAAAGTCGTGATTTATGTTATGTATGCGTGTATGTATGTACGTGTGTAATCTTCAGAGTAAACCGCACTCACCTGTTCCGTATGAACGTGGACCTTCGAGCAATGGAGGCGCAGGCGGAGGAGCTCAGAGCGCAGATGCGGGACGTGCTCACGCGCAAGCTGGGAAAGCCGCGCCGCGTCGACAAGACTCTTGACGATCTGCTGCGGCAGATGGCGCGGCGACACAAGTTCAGCACCACGCTGGGTACAATCCCGCAGGTTATGAAGCAGATCAGAAACTGGCGGGTGAGTGTACAATAACAGGGTGTCAAGTACAAGGATAGGACACTTGATGGTCTAATGCAGCAGATGGCGCGAGACTCAAGTTCAGCACGGTACTGAGTGTAATGTCGCAGGTTTTGAAGCAGATCGGGGCACTTGGTGACTAGCGAGTACTGCGGCACTTGATGTCCTGCAATAGATGTGAGGCGACACAAGTTCAGCACGATATTGGGTCTAGTCTCGCAAGTTATGAAGTACCATAGCTGGTGCGCTGCCGGGCTGCAACCTGCCTGTTGCTGGTGATTCAAATGAAACTGCTAGAACTGGTAAACACGTCACATTGCTTCCTGATCAACATTTAATCAAGACGAGCCTTAACTGTTTCTAACTTATAGTTTACCAGTTGTTTATCCTGTTTTTTTTTAATTAATTTAATCGATTGTTATCAGGACCGCTACAGCGAATTGGAGAAGAAATATCTAGTCGTCTTGAACCGCCACTCCGAACGCCTCCGGACAGCGGCGGCTTTGCAGGCTGATGTCTTACCACAGAAGGTACTGGGGTATTGTACCTACTGGGCAAAAATAAAAAAATTACGACGTGCCTCAAGAATCAATTTAAACGTCTACACTTCTTTATCCATTCCTCCATGCCTCTGTTCTACCGACAAAATGTTTCACGTCACCATGTTTAATTATTGTAAAAAAAGTTTTTAATACAAGCTTCTTTGCTGCTTTGATTATACTTGCATTAACATCCATAGCACCTATGAAAATATACTAAACGTGGGTCATATTTGACCCAAAAAACTTACCTACCTGCCTACATTGAAAGTTGACGATATAGGTAGGTAACTATATGCCTATGAAACTACAATCCCCAGGTTTGAGGAATATGATCGCTTTGGCCCTGTTATGGTGTAAACTATTGATTATTGTGTACTTAAATACTACTCCCACAGCCCATGAAGTCTGTTGATGAAATGGTGGGTGCTTACGACACTGAAACTTACCACCGCGACGTGGTGCGTTTGCGCATAGTCCGCTCTCAGCAGCTGAATCAGATGAAGGTAAGGAGCGTCTTGAAAGTGGTAGGTTTTATTTTGTTGTAAGAGATAGAACAATCGTTAATGTTAGTATGGAATCAATGCGTAGGCGTATCAAGGTGTATGCTATTATGCTAAGTACCTATCAAAACCACACATGACATGTCGTAAATAATGTAATTATAGTTATCTAATCAGATATTCCTTGACGTTCACGATTTGCATAAGCACACTGACTGTAAATTACAAATGATTATCAATTTATTCAATGTAAGACGTAATAAATACCTAATTATACACATTGGTAGTTTCAACTATGTAAACTATGAAAGTACCCTTTAGGTTTCCAACGGTAAATGCGTCAAAAACAGCCTAACTGGAAACTCTTCGCTACAGGCTCTCCGCGAAGAGATCAAGGCGCTCCGGCTGAAGCCGCTATCGCCTCGGCCTCCACTGCCGTCAGCCGAGCCCCCGTGGGAGGAGCGCGACGACATATACCTGTTCATGGGGCCGCGCAGCGCCTGGCGGCCCAGGAAGAAATACTTCCCCATGTCAGTTCCTATACTTCCTAAACTTCAATAAAAGCATACCTACTTATCCTCACACAGTTCTTTCAGTTGGAATTTGCTGAGCTATGTCCGACACCTTTAGTTATTCTAAGGAACAATTAAAACGATTTATATCCATTTCAGAACTCCACTAGGTTCCCAAGTGAAACTGGTATACGACGTGAACATCATGAAGCTTCTGTACGACTGCCTGGATGCCATGAGGGTAACTCGAGATGACGCCGAGGAGCTACTTCAAGATCTGACAGCGTTGCTGCCTGATGTCTTGTCTGGGTATGAGTAATCCTTGCTTGTACGTCCAGGAAAAGTTGCTGAATCCTTTTTCCTTTTGATTACAATGTGCTTTACAAACTAACTTATAACCAGGGCGAAATCGCGGTACGAAGTAGTGGATACGCTGGTGAAGAAGTGGCTGCTAAAGTACGGCGGCGACCCGAGGCAATACAAGAAACAGACGCGCGCTTTCGACGCGCTCGCTGCTTTGGCCGATCGTCTCATACGGGAGCATGTAAGAAACATGTTTGCTTCTTTATTTTTGTACAATAAAGCATGTAACTAGCTTACTATGAGCCAAAATTCAACCTTTACTTCACCTTGCAGTTATAGAATAGACCGCTACAGCATGTCAAACCACCGTAATGTAAATTGTACTCTCCAGGTGGAAACGTTGGAAGGGACAGGGTCTCATGAGGTGATGCAGCAACTTGAGGGCGCGCTCAAATCCGTGGCTGGGGACAAGGAGCCCCTGTACGCGAGGCTGGGGCCCGCTCTGGCGGCACTTTTCCTCACCGCTGAGTCAGCCGATTTGGGTAATGGTATTCTTAATTTTACCAGGTCACGTACCAAATGAGAGAGACTAAATCTTATAGCAAATACAACTTGTGTTTTAACTTCTCTTGGAGACGCCACAACCCCACAGATTACAAAGAGTAGCTAGCTGGGTACTTTACCCAGGTGGTGGACACCGCTGCACCGATTACCGCCGCATATCAGAGCAGACGGTGTGCAGATTGTCTAGTTTTCAGACCCGTCCACCACCCAAACTTCTAAAGTCCTTACGATTTAATTTCTTCACCAATGACTACTTATATTTCACAGAATCCATCGAAACCATGGCGTCGCTTGTCAATTCGCTGGTAGACGATGATCATCCACTGACCACTGAATCGTTAGAGCGCATAGACATTTTCGATGTGATTGAGGATATCAGAGGTAATGTTGGTGTTTGTATTACGAGGGGTATGTACATGAAGTATACACTAAGTACAGTAAGGAATATTTATTCACGAACCGCCGTATAATCCTGTCGCAATTGACAGGCCGCCGTATCTCAAACTCTAGTAGGTCACGGTGGTACGTGAACACATTTCTCTTAATGTACTACTATCAACAGCAGAAATGGATTCTCTGACAGGTTGTCACCGATTTCGGAGCTCAACACTACTTTACTGCCAATAGGTGTTTGATTTGTTTTGAGTTTTTAGTTGGATGTTACTGTGATGCTTAGATTAATAATAATAAAAAACCCTTAAGGATCATCAAAATGCCAACCTTGTTTGTTTTGAAATACCTGCTTTCAGAATGTGGCGTAACAGCTTCCCAAGAAGACATAGGCGAGATAGTTGTAGCAGCTATAGAGTGTTTGAGAGCACAACTGATTACAGCCGAGGAAGCCAGGCAGGTGGAGAAGGAAGTCGATCAAGTTATGGCTAAGGAACGGGTATGTGTTATAGATAGGCTAAGTAATCGTATATCAAACCTTACCGTTGAAACTAGCAAGAGTGTAGCGTTAGCGTAAAGTTTAAAGTAGCGGAGTAGCAAGGTAAATATTTTTTGTTCATTGAAATGGACCTACGCAAAGTAACGCGTAAAATGAAATATTTAGAACTACAAACGTCCCATCTTGCATAGGTACCTACATGCAATGCATATCTAGGAATGCATTCTCCTTACCGTTGGAGCTGTAATACAACAGCAGACGTGGGTCTCGTCATTATCCTGTTTAGGTTATCGGCTGATATCAGCTGGAAGACGTCGACTGCTGGACATAGGTCTTCCCCAGTGATCTACACGAGGATCGTACTGGCAGGACGTAAACTCCAACTACAGTTTGTGTGCTCTTAGAATGCCATTCGGGTTGATTATGCTGTCTCACTTAGATTCTCTTATTGGTTTGATATTTGAATCAGCCATAGGTACCCGAATCCCAAATGGTATTTTAAGAGCTCTTGGACTGTACGTAATACGTAATATGTAACTATACGCTACAATCTGGCATTTACTAGGCTAGCAGGCTCCACTCTGGATCAGAAACATCTTTGCTTACCACCAGCGTGATTGGGATCTGCATGCCTATATTGCATAAACAAATATGTTTTCGGTGACCTTGAACATCTTAAAATAATTATTCTATTCTCTTAATGATCCATAGTTTTGTTTTTAACAGAAATCACGAATCGTGAGCATCGCACCAAGTGGTCACAGCAACGTCACGAGCACCAAGCGCTCTGCCAGCACCAGTCGCAGTACTAGGAGTTCCTTCAGGGAAGATGGAATGGACCTTGGCAGAACCAAGAGTACGCCTGACACTGGAGGACGGGCCAGCAGTGTCCATACTGCCAGTGGCGCAAGAAGCAGTGGCCGAGCTACTGACTCTGAGGGGAGAAGCACCCACTCATCGGACACTGGAGCTCAGGCCACAGATGGACCTGATACTGAAAAAACTGATGCAGACTCAGATGAGTAGGGAGGACTTAAATAGTCTAGTCTGCGTAGGTAGGTATAGTATACCTACCTGATATTGTCCGTGAACCAAAAAGTTAATCTATATGTTACTTATTTAGTTTACCTACTTAGCTACTTATTTATTAAGGCTGCATTTTATATATGAGGAATAAGTTCACATTGTAATATGCAGCAGAAGTCGTGGAGATGACGGATTTAGGTAGGTATCGAAATAGTTACTACCTAAATATTATGCTTATAAATATGTCACTTAAGTTTGATTGTGTTCTTGAATTATAATTAAAATGCGAGTAGGGATGTATTATTACCGTTAATTGTGGATTAAAATTACTATACAATAATGTTAACTTGTTTTATTGTATATTTGCCACAGCAAAGTGATAAATAGAAATTGCAGAAAAGTTCCTAGGTACGAGTACTCAAAAGTTACATAATATTTAATATGGGCCTGGTAGAATCCGGTTGCATCACCCTGCTCTCTGAAACGAAGCTACAGATTTTTTCCTCTGTTGCCCATGGTCCTACTACAGTGTGTCCTGGTTTTCAACAGAGCTCCGCCCAAGGACGGAGCTTCTTTTTCTGGGTATTTTGCTCTTCGGGTAACTAGGTAGTATACAAAAAGTTAACTGAAGATACCTATACCTAACTGACCTAACCTACCTATGTTTGTATTAAAATACTAGCTGTAAGTTGCCTGAGGCTTCGCCCCCGTTCCTGTTTTTTTAGTGTTTTCTTACCGTTAAAACCTTCCCTGGGTTTCCACGAATATTTCAAGACTAAAATTAGGTAGACAAATCGGTTCAGCCGTTCTCGAGTTTTAGCGAGACTAACGAACAGCAATTCATTTTTATTTATATAGATTATTGAATGATTCCAAATAATGGCAGCATTTTTTCCGAGTACACAAATTAGTAGGGCCACGCCTGAGGTTGTTCGTAACTCGTTGATCTAAATTTTGTTGCTAATTTATTTCACAAGGCGCGAGCATTGAACCAGTCTAGTAGTAAAAGGGTTTATTTATGGATTGATTATTTTATTAACTTTCCAAGATCCTTGATAAATAATATCTCTTTATTTTTAATAAACTTGTTTCTTTTGCACAATTAATTGGCAATGTAAACGTTTCCTTTTCTGCCACCTTTTCCTTGTGCTGTTTGCGTTACATTATTTTTATACTAGCAACATTATCGTTGTACTCACTCGCTCGCGATCGCGAATATTATTTTTTTCTTTCATAAATTTCGTTTCATTCATTCGTTTTAGTTTTTACGTTAAAAAGACGTGTGTCCGCTTAGAACCTAAGGAAATTGCAAAATACTTGCTCCATTTATAGTTAGTGTACTGCTGTGTTTGTGATTATGTGAAACTAAGTGGAAGCTTGGCTATTTACCATGTTGTGAACTCACTGTATACGTCTCAGCTCGTCAGTAATTCGTGGTATTTTAGAATGTATTATAATTAACGTGCGGTCAGTGAGCGCTTCAATGTTCTAATATTTACTCGTCGACGATCGAAAGCGAAGTTGGCATTGGCACTCGTCGAAATATGCCATGTTCGCTCCAGATCATCTCAGAAGGAAGGAAGCCAGAGATGTTATGTACCGCAGTAATTCGAGTCTCGACTTGATATACGGCGAACATCCGTCCGGGAACGGGTTGCGGCGCGAGTATGGGAGCCACGGCTCCATCGACGTGATCGGGGGCGCGAGTGAGAGGGTCCCTGCGATGGTGCACAATTATAACGTGACGGAGAAGACTTCCGGGCTGGCGCGCGAGGTGCTGAACGCGGACCACGCTGACGGGCCGCCGCCACGCGCCGGGGCCAGCCCCAAACCACGCCTCAAGCTGAACAAGCTCTGGGGCGGCGCCGCGCCAGCCCTAGCACGCCAGCCCGTTGACGATGCCGCCCTATCCTCGGTATCCGAAGGAGTCAAGCGACAGCAGTTCGCTCACTACGACTGCCAGTCCCTTATGGCTAACCTGAGCTATGCTGCGGAGATCAGGGGAGCTCTGCTCAGCCGCCGCCGTAACACAACCACTGGAGCATCAGCAGCATCTCTGTCCACTCGGGGCCCACCGCTTGGAGAAGACACGGTACCTGATACGGGAGACGGAAGGGCTAATGAACTACTTGAGTGCTGCCCCTTCTTTCGAAACGAATTGGGAGGTAAGATTGTACATTACAAATGCTAGCTTTGCACATTTGTGCCAAGTTCTCAAGGCGAATTTAAAACTGTGTCTATTTGTTATTTTGTTTCCCTTTTAAGTTGCCCTTTGGACATTGATCCGTGAATTAAAATTCATAAATGCTATATTTGAATGCTATTCTATACCAGAACCACCCACCAAACCCAGCTGTTATATTTTTGACATTTAATACAATTAACCAGATGCTTTATAATATTCATACATTTTGGTATGACATGTATTTCGTCAGTTATCCTGCATCTGGCTTTAATTATATCCAAATTCCATGGTGGATATATATTTTCCTTATTTTAGAAGAAATCCTATAAGACAAATGAAAAGTGTATGTATACATACACATACATACCGTCACGCCTCTTTCCCACAGGGGTAGGCAGAGACTACTTTGTTCCACTTGCTACGATCCTGACATATTTCTTTTGCTTCATCCACAGTCATCAATCTCTTCATACATGCTCCTCGGTTTTATAATACAAAATTAAATAATAATTGTCCAACATCATAACATTGAGGATAATAGCATCATAATTATAAAAATATGAATCAAATGATTGAAATGTCATTCACCATTCAATATAGTCAATGGTTTTTCCTTATCACTTCGTTTCCAAACAATAATGATCACAACTGTATATGCGTAGATAATTATAGCATTTCTTCAGCTGCAAGCATTACAACTTACTACGGAATGACCATTGTCTGTATGTGAATCAGGTGACACAAATTCTGCTCTCGCATCTGACATTGTTCTACCAGAAACCATTACTCATGACTAGGCAATACCGGTGCTGTTGTGTACTTAAATGATGCCAAGTCAGATGACTACACGTTGTTCTTATGAAAAACCAGTGCGTGCAATATCCCTTGAGAGTTAACCTACTTTACTACCACTTCAAGAAATGTCAGACAGCGTTAACGGATAGTTTAACCTGTTTATTTTTCTTATTCTTACTTTTATAGACGTAATATTATAATGCTGAGTCATTTACGTTTTTGACAGTTGCATTTTTAAACAGTGTTTATATTGTTTGTACTTTTGAAACTGTACCTGAATCTCTTAGTAGTCTGTGAACTGTACCTAATTTAAACAAACTATTGAATAAATCTCTTATATTTTATTTATTATTATTATATGGTGTTATTCAAGTAAATTGGAAATGTGGGCTATAATATAATTAAATATGAATTTTATTGTCACATCTGAATGTGGTGAGAATTCTTCATCAAGATTATAGACTTTTAGTTATCAAAAGAACATCCATAACTTTATTTTTTGAGTTTGTGTTATTTATTCTGATATTTTGTTTTTAGCTTAATTTTTTTTTTAATGATTTGCAGTAGAAAGTTCTCATTCATAATTCATGAAATAAGTATAACTAAACAATGAAATAGTACAGTAAGAAAGCAAGTTGCAACATTACAACACTAAATTCACACATGATTGTAGTTCCATTGAATAACTGCTTATTAATGGAACAATTGGGAATGGATGATTATTTTGAAAGTGCTTGGTGATTTTTCTATTGATAGGAATAACCATCCTTAGCTACGGAAAAAAGTTTCAGATTTTTCCGTCGAACCATATATTTTATAAAAATAAAAACATTTTACTCAGTCACTCGGCGAGCCCTATACGGAAGTAAGCAGTACGCCAATGACATAGTCAAATTAAAAAAAAAAAATGCTGCTTGAATCTGTGGTACACAATGACATTTGTCACTGACATTGATTGATAGCACCGCACTCGGAAGCTAAAACAAGCAAAAGAAACGGTTAAGTGGCGCCGTCTGTAGATTGTTGTTGGTACTAAGCCACCTATTTGGGATTTCATTAAAATTACCACACATTTCTCATATAACTTTCAGTAGTGTTTTTGATTCGGAGTAGAAATAACCCAATAATTCCAAAATCTGAGAAAAAAATGTATATTATGGTCATTTTCATTGAAATTCCCCATGTTTGGTTAGTAACACGAACAATCTACAGACGGCGCCACTTAGCCGTTGCTTTTCTTAGCTACAAATGCCATCGTGTACCACAGATTCAAGCAGCATTTTTTTTTTTTAAATTTGATTATGTCATTGGCGTACTGCTTACTTCCGTATAGGGCTCGCCGAGTGACTGAGTAAAATGTTTTTATTTTTATAAAATATATGGCTCGACGGAAAAATCTGAAACTTTTTTCCGTAGCTAAGGATGGTTATTCCTATCAATAGAAAAATCACCAAGCACTTTCAAAATAATCATCCATTCCCAATTACTACATGCCCAGTCAAGCAATACATAATAAATTCTGCTTTAATTATGTGTTTTCTTTAACATTCTTACAGTCCTACAGCTATGTCATGTGATGAAAATCAAAACTGATGCATTATTATTATTAATAATCAGTTCTAACAAGAATAATTATGTAAGCTCTTTTTTATTTCTCTATTTTTATATTGCTTCAATGCACCTGTGTGACTGTATTACACATTTATTTCAGGCCTATATATCATCTTAGTTACAGTCTTATACAATCTGTGTTAATTATTTTAATTTGAAACCATATCTTGTCTACCTGACATCTAGCTAGCAAATGAATAACGTTTTCTTCTATACCAGGGGTGGCCAACTTGATTAGACCCAAGATCTCCTGGTTACTAACGAAACCCTGTGCGATCTACCAATTAAATACTTCATGAAACCTTAAATCAGCAGTTGGTGAGTATGTTGCGCAGTCTGGTCTACGTGTTTATATTTTTTGCCTTGCCACGATCGACTGGACTAACAGTCGCGATCGACCTGTTGGCCACCCCTGTTCTATACCATAGTCCAAGATGCATGTTCTGCCTAGTTTAGGGTCTGCTAAGCTTGGGTTTTGGTGGTTGTCATGTGAAGGTCTTCATGCAAACCAGATGTCTCTATTTTTTTTTACTTTAATGACTTCTTACGGGGTCTGTATTTACAAAGATCTAGTTACTAGATGGCAGGCAAAACAGAAAAATTTGAGGTGGCTATTTGTAAAATAGTGTATTTTGTTTTGATACAATGAAGTAATGATAAGTCATTGTTTGTTCCTGTCTGAATGGAACACTTACTATAATCTTGAGTTCATTGATAAAACTGTAGCCTTCACATTGTTTATCTTTTGATAAATAAGCATGCAAATTTAATCTTTATCAAGATAATATTTCAATCATTTTGTTTTTGCATATTCCCTGTTTAGACAATTGTGCTTTATTTTTGTTATGAAGAAAATAAATTAAATTTAATTGCATTCTGGACTCACACTGAAACCATAGCCCAAGCCCTTTCATTCTGATAGGAGGCCTGTGCCTAGCAGTGGGACGTATTTAGGCTGAAGTAGATAATGAAGAGAATTTGAAACCCTGCTTCTGTTTGTCTGTATACTATAATGCTTAAAAAAATATTTTTAGGAATGGTTATGTACTTTTACTTTGAAAGTTTGCAATTGATGAGTAATCTAAGGCATTTGTATCAATGGTTCTGCCATTTAACTCCACAGAATGTGGACAAAAGCTAGTTTCTATTTGTACACTCTTTGTTATTCCTAACTGATTGTTTGTATGTTACTTTATAATCAAAGCAATACACCTCACATTACTTAACAATAATGGCTACTGGATAAACACGATTATTAAACCATTGATTGATGATTATCTTGAGTGATGCAAAACTGCTTAAGGCAGCCTTATTTCTTTTGCATCTCTTATTTGTGTATATATTTTTATTGTATAGTTATATAAATGTAATAATTGTTTGGACATAAGATTTGTCCCCGTCTAGGTTTATATTTTTTTATGCATTTATTTCTTTTAAAAAAAAAACTTGGCCATCTTAGTTACGTTTATCCCTCCTCAATAAAATTTTACTGGAAGAGATCCTTTTCTAAGAATAAGTTCGTCTTTGTGCTTAATCTTACAATATATTAGTTTATTTATTAATTATAATTATGTACATATATGCAATAAAGAGTTACTATAATTTGCTTAATTATGAATACACATTAATAGGAATATTATGGATACAGGGTATTTGATAATGGGTTCATAATTTATTCATTGTCAACAAATCGTCCAATCATTCCAAACACCCTGTTTGTTTTGCTAGAGCAAGTTCAAGTTATCTCGTGTAAGATATGCCTAAACTACATTGTATTTGTATGACTCATGAAACAGGTTTTTAGTTCATTTCAATGCAATGTTCTCGACCTCTGATGATCACTCACATTTCTATGAAAGAGAATGTTATTGCATAAGTAACTCTACTTAGTCATCTGCTTAGGGATTTTGAATGTACAATTATTTCAAGGAAAAATTATGCAGATTCAATGTATGCACTGGAATAATGTTTAGGTTAAGTTATTTAATTACCATGTTTGGAGCTTTGGTGGTAATGAATAAGCATTAGGTATTTGGGTGTTAATGTATCTTAACTAATTTAATTAAGAATGAACAGGTAAACTTTGTGGTTTGTTTGTGTGTAAGGGTGATACCAGGAACTAATGAACCAAGCACTAAGTTCTCTCGTATTAGAAAAGTCTTGACTGCCTGACTCATGAACCTAAGACCGAGACAAATAGATTTGCATAAAGGTTTCTTTTTGATGAAAACAAAGTAGTAAAGACAGATTTTGCGAAATTACTACTGGATAGGGAGTTCTGCAAAGCCGCGAGCTCTAGCTTAGCTACTAACAAAAAGAAAACTAATATTGATCTTTGCATAAACACAGAACGTAACTACAAGCGTTAACGCGTCCATCATCTACGTATAAAACACGTCAGGGATAGAATTCGCTGGCCTTGACTTCGGCTCTGCTCAACAAATCCTTAATTCTGGAACGTTCCACAGGCGAGGAAGAGCGCTGCGTGTCCCTATGCTGGCGGACGGCTCGCGGCGCCATCCCTGGCCACCCTGGCAGCTGGCACCGGCCGCGCGCCGCCTACGGCATCTCTGTGCTGGAGTTCCCTCCTGGGCACACGCACTGGCGGCACGGCTGTCCCTTCGCCAAAACCCTTAACCCGCTCCCCGTAGAGAGCCAGGACCAGGGCGCGCTGTATTACAGGAACTACTTCTATACTCAACGTAAGTCATTACCAACTCTAATACAAGGTCTCAGAATTTTTCCGGAGCAGGGGGTCGTGTTAGTTCGACTGAAGACGCCTACAATGATCTTTTCACGCTTCTCATTCAGAAAAGTAAGCTTTGCTCTCTGAAGCGAGGGATCAAAGCGCAACTTTTCTGTTCAAGTTTTCTGAGTGTTTTTTTTTGCAAATGCCATCTCACCCCTTTCACCCAGCCATCTCAGCCCTTCCACTCAGCCATCTCACCCCTTCCATCCAGCCATCTCACCCCTTCCATCCAGCCATCTCGCCTCTTCCACCCACCCATATCACCCCTTCCACCCAGCCATCTCACCCCTTCCACCCAGCCATCTCACCCCTTCCACCCAGCCATCTCACCCCTTCTACCCAGCCATTTCACCCCTTCCACCCAGCCATCTCACCCCTTCAACCCAGCCATCTCTCCCAGTTCCACCCACCCATATCACCCCTTCCTCCCACCCATCTCGCCCCTTCCACCCAGCCATCTCGCCCCTTCCACCCAGCCATCTCACCCCTTCCACCCAGCCATCACACCCCTTCAACCCAGCCATCTCACCCCTTCCACCCACCCATATCACCCCTTCCACCCAGCCATCTCACCCCTTCCACCCAGCCATCTCACCCCTTTCATAGTAATTGAAACGTTTAGGCGAACGCGTTCGTTACGTTTTTCGTGTCAAAAACATAAGCTAGACGCTCTGCGTTAGGTAGGAGACTAACGTCATTTGTTACGTGCGTAATTCATTCATGCTTGTAGTAAAAGCGAGTCACAACGTGTAGTGACCGTCACGCAGGTAAGTACATTAGACATCCGTTTACGCTGTAATGGTCCTTTCTGGAAAACTATTACTTTGCAACTCAAATGCAAACCGCAGTCTAGACGAACGAGTAGGTTTGAAATGACGTCAGTTTTATTATTAATACTGTTAATTTATAAGTAGGTATATTGTTTCACTTTCCTTAATTTATTAAAAGCGAGGATTTTCGACAACAACCTAAATATCCACTATGTTGATACCTTAGCATTTGGTACACACAGCAAAATAATGCGGTTAGCACAGCCACGCACACGTCTATGCGTGTTGAGTATCGACATGAACGTTAAGTAGAATCTATGACATGTGAATGTGTGAGTGAGTTCGATCATAAAATCTACCCCCTAAGTACAGATTTTTTAGCAACAAGATGAATGAGCAATGTCACTGTAAATTACCTGTTTATTGAATAAACAACAACTAACTATAAAATAACAATGAAGAAAGTTACAACTATTTAAGTTAGTTTATAATAAATTAAGTAAAAAATAATTACAAATTAAATGAAAATAATCCCCGCCGGTATCGTGTCACACTCAAAGGCTGAAAATGCAATATCTCCGGTTTCAGTTACTTCTGCAAAAATAATGTAAAAGTATTTTTTTTATTTAGACTGTCCTAAAAATATTTTACCTGATCTTACATTGGATATTGTCATCCCCAGTGTAAGCGAGAGAACCGAATCGAAGCTTCCTTCGACCTTGAATCTTCAAATTTATGCAATCCCACGCATTGCACTATTATTACTAGCGAAGAGTAGTTACCATCTCACTGATGCGACGATGTTATATTATTATTTCTCAACAAGTCTGAGATTCCAATTCCAAAGCAATATTCCTCACAACCAGCACGGCCATCGAAATAACATCCAAAAATGTCATTTTATTATTACTATTTTATATTCCGTTTTCTTCGGATACGAACCCGGTTCACTAAAGCAGAAGTCACATCTTCGACCTGTCTTTGACCGCTAGGCCACCGAGGTATGCAAGTTACATGGTGAATGTATGAATTATGTTCAATCTGCGACTACTGTATTGCAATTTGTGTAAATAGCTGTTTTATGTGCTTTGAAATAAGGTTGAAATAATAATTTATTTTTTTCCGTAACTATTTAATTTTATGGTGGTTGCAGTCTATTGTATGTTTAATTTTACTCTTATATAATATGTTAAAAACGCAAACGCATTGTGTTTTCTTTTAATATAATTATTATTAGGTATGACTCTTTTTACTGGAGTTTAAAAGTTGCTAGCTGATGGCTATTTTGGTCGTTATCGTCTTAAACAATATAAAGTGTTTTCTACCCTCAAATTTCTAATAATATGATTTTGTGAAAAAACAACTGTCACCGCTGGCAGCCATTATTAGCTGCGGGATGAACCGTGTGTTATACTTACGAACTGTTTAATTTTGCCTTTCGAATACCTTGTGACATGGATTTTCATTTATCTTTGTTGAAAAGAGCAAAACAATATAACTATTTATATAAGGAATCGCTAGGCGTTTTTTGATATGGGTAAGTAGACAAACGGTGTTAAAAACAATGACTTATTATTTTATCGGTAATGTTTTAAACAACTTTCTTTGACGAAAAATGTTTTTATTTAAACTTCATTTATTTTGCAGCGGAAGACTGTGCCATTATGGATTCACCCTTACGCAGACTTCGGACACGATAAAAATATTCGTTCTGGGCCTAAACCTGAAGCCTCATCTCCTGCCATTTGATTTGGACATTATGTAGTTGCCGCACCCGCTAGTGACCCATTTCACAGCAACAAGACACAATGCTACGTTGCAACCTGTGCGAAACCATCTGCATGCTGCAGGATTGCATTGCCGTAGACCAGCAAAAAACATGCTTTAACGGACCAGCATAGAAGAAACCTTTGCTCGTGAATATCTTGACTTTGATTATTACATCAATCAAAGTCAAATGTAGTGATTTTTAGTGATGAAGACGAAATATATTAACTTAATTAAATATATAAACACAGTAATGTTTTACAGTGCAGAACGAGTGGCAGTGTTACTTTAGGCTATGGGGTTGGATCTCATCGATGGGCCCTGGTGTCCAAATCCAAACCAAATCGAGATAGGTAGCTTAGTCGCTTCAAAGTGGAGATTATAACCCAGTGTGAAATGATGTTATTGTTAATGGCTGTCATTTAACATGTCTATTCATTTCACCACTGACTTACATGTCCGCAAATAAAACGTTTCGTTCATCTTTATCAGACTTAAACCTAATAAACCAGAATTTAAGATATTAATTATGTGTCATCTTAAAAATAGCCCTATTATGGTTGTGTATTCAATTTGCAAGATAATTATTGTGTTAGTGACATAAGACTTTTTAGTAAACATAAAATCATACTGGCCTCTAAAGTGTGTGTTATTTTATGAATATTATTCTATAAGGAAAAGTGTGCAGTTTTATTTAGCTAATTTAATTACTTTTGGTAATAATAATAATAACACAAATAGAGGCTAATACAATAAAAATTAAATGTTGCAATAAACAATTTGAACCAATAATTGCATTTTATTGTTTTATTCTTTTACGTCCTTTTTTTCTTGTTTTAGGTAAACATGAGTTTATTTTGAGATTAGTAATTTAAAATTGAAAACAAAAAAGATACATTTGTGCAGGATTCGAACCCGGTTCTTTAGGTTTCATAACCCTAGGTCAATACACCTGAGCCACCACGCTTATAATACTGGTGGCAAAATTATGCTTCCATTGAACAAAATACCAGCAGGTTTGAATAACTATGCGTGAAGGTAGTCAGAAAACACAATTAGCACAGATAGGGCATTTTGTTGTGTGCGTAATAAGGCAGCGGATAAGTGCGGATGTGTGTATAGAATGACACACATGGATAACTAGGGTGCTCACCGATTCGCTTTGCTGTGTGTACATGAATCATTGATTTGCCATCAACAGATTTAAAAGATTCACGATTAATAAAAATCATGCTAAACGTGGCCTTTAGGTCTTGTTACCTTAAGCTCTGTCTAGCCCGTAAGGGATAAAGACGTGATTTATGTACGGTCAAGTGCAAAAATAAGTATGGATACGAACTTCTCGAAAATATGTCCCACGACCTTATTACGCCGGCGTAAGAACGTATGGTACTTATTTTTGAAACTTTGACTAGATACATATTATTACACTTGACTGTACCTATGTATGTACTAGGTGTTGCCCGCAACTTCGTCTGCATATAATTCGTTTATCGCTATCCCGCAGCAATTACGCAAATTTCCGGGATAAAAAGTAGCCTATGTGAAATGAAAGTTCGGTAATTGCTGTCACCTGACAAGACGTGTATACGACGCTCCGTCAGTATTATTGTACAAATAAATAAGAAAACATCACGAACCTGCATAAAATTACGAAAGATACCAAGACATTGGCACTGCGGATTTGAAAATCATATTCATCGCGCTTTGGTGAGCAGTTTAACGTAGATATTGCGATTTTAATAAGTGGAAAATAATAATTATTAATTGGATTTGACGCACACATACACATTTTTTGAATTAACAGACTAATTACTCCAAAAATCATAATAAATAAGAGGTAACTGACCAGCTGTTATAAACAGATACATCAACTGTCAGTCGCTGTCAGCTGTCAGCTAAGAGACGTCTAAGCGCGAGTTGTACCGTATGTTGCGTTCGGAAACTTAAGTTAGAGGTGCGTTCTGTGTGAAGCTAATATTAAAATGGTCCCGAAACCGACATGCGCACACTGCAAAAAAATAATTAATCTTAAACACTATCTAACATGTTCCCATTGCAAGCTATCTTATGATCTGGCCTGCTCAAATACTGAGAAACGTTTCTATCTTATGGATAAAGAGCGTAAGGCATCATGGACGTGCCGGTTTTGCAATCAAAATGAAAATAAAAAAATAAGTAAAAAAAGAGTGACTCAAAAGGAGACTAGTACTCCTAATACTCCAAATCTAGCAATTCAAATAGCCTCTTCTTCATCATCTACACCAAGACAAATGGAGGTATGTGAGATGAAGGAACAACAGGCTAAATTAAAGGAAATCGAGACTATTATCAAAAATTCTACCAACACTCCAAGGAAAGAAATTCAAATGATCTCATCTTTAACATCTACACCAAAACAAAATGAAACAGAGGAAACAGAGCTGCATGAAAGACTGTTAGAAAACTCTATAATTTCACCTGATAGGGTTACTGTTAGGAAACACAGGATATCTCTGCAGAACTCATTCCATTCCCTATCTCTAGAAGATAGTTATGATGGCATGACACTGAATGCTCCTAATTCTCTAAATAGAAGTTGCCCTGACATAAATATGGATGAACCTGGATATAAAGAAAATCAGCACATAACCAAGCACAGCTTACCAAACTTAGATTCTCAAGTACAGAATATTATTGTTGATGAGCTGAAGCAACAAATTAATGAACTAAAAGGACAATTACTGGGTGCAGATAGTGAAATACAGAAGTTACTTGGAGAAAACTACAGATTGCAAGACGCCTTAATTGAATCACGTAGGAAATGTGACTTTTATAAAAATCTGCTTCAAGGACCAGTACCACCATCACCACTTAACAGAGGTGGCGTCACATCATCTACTAATAAGAGAAGATCAGGAACATGCTCAAGTAAGAATCACAATAACTCGGCTAAGCTATACCAGGACAAATGTACATCTACATCTGAAGACAAAAACCAGCTAAACATGGAACCTGTGCATGATGTGCCGAGGGCGTCTACATCTACTAAATCCCAAGACGAAAAACAAAAAATACAAATTAACATAAAATCTATACATAATACGTCTAAAATGGACAATAAAACTACAGGAGTACAGAATAAAGTGATAATTCTTAGCACCAATAATAAAAACAAGATACTTAACATTATTAGAAACAATGACTATTTTGACAGATTTTCTTTATCTCATTTTATTAAACCGGGGGTTGGAATAGCGTGTCAACTTAACGGCTTACGAAACCTACTTAAAGATTTTACGAAGCGTGATTACTGTGTGATATTGTTGGGAGAGGAAGATTTCCGTAGCTTGAATGACTATAATTTACTTGTACAGTGCATCAGAAACAATGTAAAAGACATTTCATTCACAAATGTAATCATAGCCTGCCCTACCTACATATGTGGCAGACCCCTGTACAATGCTAGAGTGGAAAGGTTCAATAGTTTATTGTTTGATGATTTAGTTAATCATAATGAATGTTTTTTTGTATATGACTCGAATCGAAATTTATCGTTTGACATGTTTTCGATAAGGACAGGCCAATTGAATAATTATGGCATGATGAATATCATAAAAAACCTAGAGCATAATATTTATTGGCATGCAAATAAAAAGTCAGACTCTTGTAGTGAAGATGACAATATTGTAAGTTGTAGCGGTGATGCTTCTTGCATCAATGATGGCCTTTTTCGTGTATAAGCATGTATTTGTGTTACACCAAAACATCAATGGCTTAATAAATAAAGCAGATGCGTTGGCTGTAATTTTGCAGGAATTGTCACTATCACATGGGCCAATTGATGCGATCTGCATCACTGAGCACAATATGAAAGAAGGTGACGAAACTCAGTTATCTTTAACCAATTATGTACTTGCAGCACGCTACTCAAGAGATGGTAGAAGTGGTGGCTCTTGTATACTGGTTAGAAAATGTCATAAATATAAAGTTTTAAATAACATTGCTGACGTATCTGCCTCACGTATATTCGAATGTTGTGCTATCGAACTTACGGAAAGTAATGTTATTGTTATTTGCGTATATAGAGTCCCCAAATACAATGATTGTGATATTGACTTATTTCAAAATAAATTGCACTCTATTCTAAATCACATACATGACACTCAAAAGAAAATCATACTTTGTGGTGATTTCAATATTGATACCATGAAAAGAAATAAACATTCAACTAACTTTATAAACTTGCTATCTAGCTTTAATATGCGTTTGGGAATTTCTGTGCCTACGAGATTGCAGAGCAATACGTGCATTGATAATATCATACACAATGTACGTGGAGCTAAGGCTGAGGTAATGGAACTTGCCTTATCAGATCACACAGCTCAAATATTGAAATGCCCTGTAAAACCAACGTGTTTACTAAAACATTGGTACATTACTAAAAGGGATTTTAATGCAGACAACATTAATAAATTCGTTAAATGCTTAAAGGCTCTCAGTTTTAATGGAGTTTACATGGCAAATGACCCAAATGCAGCTTTTAATTACTTTTACGACGAATTTATCTTGTTTTATAATCTTTGTTTTCCCATTATAAAATGTAGAGTGACCTCATTAAGTAAACCAAGATGGATCACTAAAGGGATACGTAGGTGCTGCAAAAGGAAAATAAACTTGCTATGGGAATGTAGACTACATCCGACTGCAAAAAATAAAACCTATTTTAGACAATACACAAAACGTCTTAAAAAAATAATGCTTCTAACAAAAAAATCTCAGAATAATTATTACATTACTAATGCTTCAAACAAATCAAAAGCCACATGGACTATAATAAATAACACAAAACAAAGACATATCAAAGAAAATATTACTGAAATTAATATCAATGGAAATATAATTAATCACCCTAAGGATATTGCGCAGGCTTTCAATGATTATTACATTGATCAATGCAAAATAAGCAAAAACTCAATTGATAGATTAGATAAAACGAATTCTCCGGACAGTAACACATTGAAAACTAAAACAACAATGACATTTAGCATAAATAATTCAATATACATGAAGCCAACTAATTCTGATGACATAAAAGTAATTATAAATTCTCTGAAAACTACCAACAGTACTGGATATGATGATGTAAATACAAACATTGTAAAAAAAGTTGCAAATATAATTTCGGAACCCTTAAGTTATATGGTAAACTTGATCATGGAACACGGAATTTTTCCAGAAAAGTTAAAGATAGCCATTGTACGACCGTTATATAAGAAAGGGGATAGAAAAGAAATAAATAATTACAGACAATTGGCACTGTTATCGGTTTTTTCTAAAATAATAGAAAAAGTGATACACAAAAATTTTAATAATTTTTTTGAAACAAATAATATTTTTGCTGATGAACAGAAGGGTTTCCGAAAAAATAAATCCATAAATATGGCAATTTATGCATTACTCAATAGAATTATGACACAGATTGACAAAAAAATACCTGTATCAGCCCTTTATATGGATCTAACTAAAGCTTTTGATTTTGTTGACCATGATATCTTGTTGGCTAAACTGTACAATTATGGTGTGCGGGGGAATGCCTATAATTTAATTAAATCTTATTTGGTTGGACGAAAGCAAATCACCCAAATAAAGCAAATCTCTGTACAATGTAAGAAGGAAGTTACTTTTTCCTCTGATATTAGAGAAATTGAGTTCGGTGTTCCACAAGGCAGTGTTTTGGGCCCACTTCTATTCCTTATTTATGTCAATGATCTTCCTAAAGCCATCAGTGACACTATGGTACTATTTGCTGACGATAGTACAGTGATTTTTACAGAAGATTGTGAGTGCTCCTATGAAACGCACATTAACAACACAATACAACTCATAATTAAGTGGCTACAAAATAACAACCTCTCTATAAATTTGAGCAAAACTAAAATTATGCATTTCCAACAAAGAAAAGCGAAAATCTTAAATTTAAAAATAGCATATAGAGATCACAATATTGAACAAACTGACATCACAAAATTTTTAGGACTAAGTATTGATGATAAGCTGACTTGGAATTATCACATTGACACTATATGTAAAAAATTGAACAAATATTCTTATGCTTTATATAATTTAAGTAAAGTTGTGAATCAATCTGCAGTGCTGACCTCGTATCATGCATATGTAACATCGACACTGAGATACGGGATAATATTCTGGGGCAATTGCAGAGACAGAGAATTTGTTTTTAGAGCACAAAAAAAGTGCTTAAGAGCGGCATGTGGGCTGCAACCCACTCAGTCATGTAAACCTTACTTTATTGAGCTGAAGATTATGTCCTTAACGTGTCTTTATATATACGAAGTGTCATTATATGTAAAACAAAGTTGTGGACTGTTTACTAAGTTAAATAGCCGACGACACCACTACAAAATTAACCATAGGTTGTGTAGAACGGCGCTTCTCAGTAAGAGTATATATGGAATGGCGCCGAAACTTTATAATAAATTGCCAAGTAAAATACTGGAACTAGTAGACCTTACACAATTTAGAGCAGCACTCTTTGAATTTCTTACCAGGAAAGCATATTACTCCATCCAGGAATATCTGGCAGACTCCTTTTAATATTTTAATGTTTTAGTAAGTACTGATTGGAGTTAGTTTTTTTGAGTACCATTACTTAATGCATGCTGCATGTGAATCTGTAGCTATTTGTATGCCATTGGGGCGAGACATAGTGATACCTACTAATTACTGTAACATCTATTGACCTATGTTTGACAAATAAATGATTTCTGATTTCTGATTCTGATTTCTGATTCTGTTATTCCAGACTATAATCTATCTATGTTCCAAATTTCATCCAGATCTGGCCAGCCGTTCTGACGTGAAAGAGTAACAAACATCCATCCATACTTACAAACATTCGCGTTTATAATATTAGTAGGATGTACGAACGATAAACATAAGACATTTTAACAACCGGATATAGACCTTCTTCCATGCTGGTCTGGGAGCAAAGGAAAAACATAGAATATACCAGTTGCTTTTCTTCCCGCGCAGATGGTATAAGCTCATCGAGGGATTGGGTGAAAATCTTAGGGATCATGTGATCATAATAGGCGATGTGGCTAGCAACCCATCACTGTTTTGGTTCCCCTTTCCATCCACACGCCCTCAATCATGCTAAACGTGGTCTTTAGGTCTTGTCACCCTAGGCTCTGTCTACCCCGTAAGGGATAAAGACGTCATTTATGTATGTATGGATATAGACCGCAATTCATTTAAACGACCTTCCGATAATTGGATGCAGGTGCATGCATCACGATCACGGGAAATATCGTTGACAATTATGTATTATGTCATCAACAGCCCATCAGAACTGGTTCGGCATGGACGAGACCCTAGGCCCCGTAGCCATATCGATAAAGAAGGAGCGAGTGGAGCTCCGGCGCGGAGGTGGGGACGCCTCCGCGCCGGCGTCCCAGCTCGCCTGGCAGTACCGGCTGATCGTACGCACTTCTGAGCTGCTGACGCTACGCGGGTCGCTGTTGGAGGATGCTCTACCCATTGCCAAGCCGAGTAACAATACAGCTACTTACAATACGAAGGAAGTTCTGGAGTATGTCGCGCCGGAATTACAGCTCAACTGTCTTAGGTAAGTGGAAGGGTGCAGGTTTATAGAGCTCAACCAGGCTAGAGTAGGTAGGCTGTTGCTGAACCAGTGAGTTAACGTTGGCCTCATCAGGCTTTTCCATCGGGTGTATGTATCCACGTACCGCCGTAGAACCCTGTCGCAATTGACAGGCCGTCGTCACTCAAACTCGAGTGATATGACAACTTATTGCGATTGGGTTCTACAGTGGTACGTGGATACATTTCCCTTACTGTACATACTCTGGGAAATGTAGAAACGTACATGTTAGTGCACGTGATTGTACATTATGAAATAATTGAAAGATTATAAAAATTTCATCAAAGATAATCCGGTTATCGTTGCACGCCAATGCACAAGTTTTCTCTCAACACAGTCTCGCGTTAGCATAACATCTTAGATTGCTAAACCGATGTACCGATTGAAGCGACGCTTCACCAAATCTTTGATTACAGACTCGGCACTAACAGCAGCGGCGCTGAAGAACAACTTTTACGGCTTGACGAGCAATGCGTGACGCGGCACTACAAAGTAGGCGTCATGTACTGCAAGAGCGGCCAGTCCACCGAAGAGGAGATGTACAACAACCAAGAAGCCGGCCCGGCCTTCGTAGAGTTCCTGCAGATGCTCGGCCACACGGTCCGATTAAAAGAATTCGATAAATACAAAGCAGGCCTCGACAATCGCACCGACTCCACCGGCCTCTACTCCGTCTACACAACCTATCAAGGCTGCGAAATCATGTTCCACGTGTCCACTATGCTTCCTTACACACCTAATAATAGACAACAATTGCTCAGAAAGCGGCATATAGGCAATGATATTGTGACCATAGTGTTCCAAGAGCCGGGAGCTGCGCCGTTCACGCCGCGCAATATTCGATCGCAGTTTCAGCATGTGTTTGTGGTGGTGAGGGCGATAGACCCATGCACAGAGAACACGCATTATAGTATAGCCGTGAGCCGGGCCAAAGAAGTGCCACTGTTCGGACCGCCGATCAGAGATGGCGCTGTTTATCCTAAGGGGGAAGCGTTCACGGACTTGCTTTTGAGTAAGGTATGGTAACTTATTGCATTCGTAACTGTTGCACGTTGCAGTAACCAAAAACCGTATAGTATCCGCTAGACCAAGTGCAACTGCACTGTTGTTGCACGGCCCGTTCCATATGGCAGTGCAAGTGCGAAAGAGATCGCATGATTCCGATGATTAATGGCCTGATTCGCCACTTGGTTTTGCGGATGCGAGTACGAGGGTTTTGGTTATTTTAACGCGCAACAGTTGCGGTTACAGCTCGCAGAGTATCCGGCTGAAGTGTGATTCTTTCGAGCATTTTTTAATGTTTGGTAGTTTTTGATATTAAACTGACTTTTAAATGTATTATTTTAGGTAATTAATGGTGAAAATGCCGCGATTCAGAGCCCGAAATTTAGTACAATGGCGACGCGAACGCGACAGGAGTACTTGAAGGACCTGGCGAAGAACCACGTGACGGCAACAACGCTCGAAACCGGACAGAAGTTTTGTACGTATTGAATCTATTCACATAAACTATTTTTATTTATCATGAAATAAAGAGACTAGTCTGTGTCAGGGATCGGAAACCGGTTTTTGCATTTAACCGGTTTAGGGTTAATGACCGAAACCGAAATAAATTAGTTTACGGTTTGGTTACCGGTTATTTAAGAAACCGGTTTTCGCAACAATTCAGGTTTTTTAAGCGAAATTAACCGGTTAAATGGGGTTAAAACGCCATCTATTCTATTCTATTTTGTGTAGGTGAAAAACTTAAGTAAATGACCTGCTGTATGTGCGAGTAATGTGTGTGAATAGACAAATTAACGTTCCAATTGAAAAATGACTTAAATCCCGTATCAGTTCTGTACACTACTACATACAACGGATCATTTACTTAAATTTTTCACCTATAATATGTATTATGTCAGTTTGCAAGTATCATTTCGTTGTGTCGAAAGAAAAAATCCAAAACCAAAATATCGAAGGCCTGAGTAGCGAGCGTCCAGTAGAGAGTTGGGCGGAGCGGGCAGCGTACACTCTGGACGCTCACATACATTTTCTTGTGTTTAATATGAACGCTGCGTGCTCCGCTCGAGCGTCCCCAGTACGTCTAGCACGAAAGCGCACAAAAGTCGCGTCGCGCGCGAGTCAGATTGCCCGTCTTTTTCTTACTATTTGTTTTAGAAAGAGATGGGTAATCTATCTCGCGCGCGACGCGACTTTCGTATGCTTTCGTGCTAGGCATACAGGCCGAACACAAACTAGACACGCTCCGTAGTTTTCAATGTATCACAGTAACTTATATTTACGTTGATAACAGATTCCTTGACTTAAATAGTTTAATTTGAATTTGTAGACTTTGTTGCAGCGATATTCTCGTCGCTCCTGATGAAGGGCGGCAGCAACAGCAGCGGTGCTGTGCCGCCACGCACCTACAGTTGCCCCAGCGACGTGCAAGTCGGCGGCGCTATGTGCTTCCATGTGAGTATGTGAGAACGTGTGAGAGAACATGTGTGAATTCCTAAACTAACCTTTATATTTTTTGTTCATTGATATGGATTACAAAGTAACGCCTGATTCAATATAATAAAAAAACGAAGTTCGATGTATGGTCAAAAATTAATGTTGGTGAGCGTTCTTTTGTTGTGTGCAGGTGCAAGTGCAGGACGAGGGCGCGGGCGGCGCCGTGCTGGACTGCATGCTGGGCGTGTCGGCCGACACCGTGGTGCTGGTGGAGGACGCCACGCGCCAGCTCGTGCTCGTGCTGCCCACCAGCTGCTTGCTAGGTAACGTGCAGGTGCAAGTGCAGGACGAGGGCGCGGGCGGCGCCGTGCTGGACTGCATGCTGGGCGTGTCGGCCGACACCGTGGTGCTGGTGGAGGACGCCACGCGCCAGCTCGTGCTCGTGCTGCCCACCAGCTGCTTGCTAGGTAACGTGCAGGTGCAAGTGCAGGACGAGGGCGCGGGCGGCGCCGTGCTGGACTGCATGCTGGGCGTGTCGGCCGACACCGTGGTGCTGGTGGAGGACGCCACGCGCCAGCTCGTGCTCGTGCTGCCCACCAGCTGCTTGCTAGGTAACGTGCAGGTGCAAGTGCAGGACGAGGGCGCGGGCGGCGCCGTGCTGGACTGCATGCTGGGCGTGTCGGCCGACACCGTGGTGCTGGTGGAGGACGCCACGCGCCAGCTCGTGCTCGTGCTGCCCACCAGCTGCTTGCTAGGTAACGTGCAGGTGCAAGTGCAGGACGAGGGCGCGGGCGGCGCCGTGCTGGACTGCATGCTGGGCGTGTCGGCCGACACCGTGGTGCTGGTGGAGGACGCCACGCGCCAGCTCGTGCTCGTGCTGCCCACCAGCTGCTTGCTAGGTAACGTGCAGGTGCAAGTGCAGGACGAGGGCGCGGGCGGCGCCGTGCTGGACTGCATGCTGGGCGTGTCGGCCGACACCGTGGTGCTGGTGGAGGACGCCACGCGCCAGCTCGTGCTCGTGCTGCCCACCAGCTGCTTGCTAGGTAACATGCAGTGGCGGGACGCCCTACTCGATCCCCATTGGGTCCCTTTACCGAATTCTCTCGCACTTGACTCGCCACTTTCGGGTAAATACAGCTAACCTAATCAACAGACGGTAGCAACGGGGCCAGAGACCGTATCTAGACTTTACACGCATACACACACACAAACACACACACACTACAGGATTACTCACAAAACACTGGATTCTTACGGTAATTTTGCCAAAGATGGCCATGTCATGTTATCATCGCACATGTATTCATCAACTGTGTAATATGCTTTCTTTAAGAGCGTGTGCTTTATGTATTTTCTTGAATAACACATATGGCAATTTCCACGCATCTACAGGCACTTTGTTGTAGAACCTGACACAGTTTCCCAGGAAAGATTTACTTACTTTCCGTAGACGAAATTTAGCAATGAAAATCTTGTGTTTATTACGAGTGTTGATATCATGGATGTCTGACACTTTCTTAAAGGAATTGAAATTATTGTGTGTGTACATGATCACGATATGAGTTTGTAATTGTGTCGTACAGACGCATCACTCAAACAGATGACGCTTGGCGACAAAAATTCGCATAGTGACAAGGTCACGTCACAGCTAGTAACAGATAGAAAAATTCGAAGGCTTTCCCATCTGCTATGAGTGGTGTAGAGGATAGCACGCTTCACGGAATGACGACGATGTCGTTTAGAAATTTAAATAGTGACTTGACTGACAAGTGACTAGCGCAACATGCAAAAATGTCTAGTTCACTGCTGGACATAGGCCTCTCCAACTACCTCGTCTAGCTCTTTCCAGCCATCTTGCGAAGATCCTCGCTCCACCTAGTCTGGGGTTACGTACTCGTGTTCTCACTGTTATGTTCCACTGTTATAATCTTATAATGTCGAATTACACTCTACCATAAGGCCGACGGAACCCCGCTTTGGCGGGATAGTATTTCTATTCGGTTTGCTATATGGGCATTTGAAGATACCTAGCGAACCTGACCCAATTTTGTTCTATCTAGTCTAGGAAAAACAGTCGAACGATAACTAATCTGTCTGATCACCGGTTGTCAATTCTTCGGCTAATATGGCCACGTTAGTTTGCTGATCCGAACAGCTATGTCGGTGACTTTGTTTCTATAATATTGTTAATGTGTCCACAGGTTGGGTAGAGAGCGGCGAATGGACGCGCGTGTTCTACCACCGCGGCGAGTCGGTGAGGCTCCGGGGCGCGTGCGGCGCGTTGCGGCGGCTCGCGGGCGTCGCGCCGCCGCTTGCGCACGCGCTGCCCGAGGTCACGCTCGAGCGCGGCGCCGCCAGCCAGCTAGGTACAGTGCTGCCGCCGCGGCGAAATACTATGTTCCTTAACCCAAGTACCGTCAAGTGTAATAATATGTATCTAGACAAAGTTTCAAATACAAGTACCATACGTTCTTACACCGGCGTAATAAGGTCGTGGGACATATTTTTGAGAAGTTCCTATCGATACTTATTTTTGCACGTACTTCGCAAAGCACGTCTAAATCACAGTAAATAAATAGAGCAGTATGGAAGCTAGGGTTACATTTTTGAAATATATACCTACGCTCCATTAGAGGTTCGCTCGGTTAGACGCTCCGTTAGGGTTGTCGATTTAATTGCTATAAAATTGTAATGTAAAGATTTTTGTTTAGTTAGCGCTGTAATACGAGCTAGTAACGTCTGTTTTAAACTAACTAGCTACACTTAATAGCTTACTTAAAAAAAACTATTGGGAAACATGGGCATGGCACTATAAAACTGTTTTTTTCTAATTCTTTGTAAATTAATACAGGTACTTTGCAATTTATATGTTCTCTGACAACAACAGCGAATAGGTCCAATAATTAAAAAGTTAAAAATGGCGGCTACTTTTTCTCATTTCGATAACGGAATCGATGACTGAGACCAGCCATATCCCCAGATTTCGATTTTGAAAGCAATCGGTCGAATAATTAAAAAGTTCAAGATGGCGGCTACTTTTTCTCATTCCGTTAACGGATTCGATGCCTGAGACCAACCGGATACCCAGATATCGATTTTGAAAACAATCGGTCGAATAATTAAAAAGTTCAAGATGGCGGCTACATTTTCTCATTCTGTTAATGGATTCGACGTCGGAGATCAACCGGATACCCAGATATCGATTTTGAGAACAATCGGTCGAATAACTAAAAAGTTCAAGATGGCGGCTACCTTGTCATTCCGTTAACGGATTCGATGGCTGCAACCAGCCATATCCCCAGATATCGATTTTGAAAGCAATCGGTTGAATAAATAAAAAGTTCAAGATGGCGGCTACTTTTTCTCATTCCGATAACGGATTCGATGACTGAGACCAACCATATCCCCAGATATCGATTTTGAAAGCAATCGGTCGAATAATTAAAAAGTTCAAGATGGCGGCTACATTTTCTCATTCTGTTAATGGATTCGACGTCGGAGACCAACCGGATACCCAGATATCGATTTTGAAAACAATCTGTCGAATAACTAAAAAGTTCAAGATGGCGGCTACATTTTCTCATTCTTTTAATGGATTCGACGTCGGAGACCAACCGGATACCCAGATATCGATTTAAAAAAAATCGGTCGAATAACTAAAAAGTTCAAGATGGCGGTTACTTTTTCTCATTCCGTTAACGGATTCGATGTCTGAGACTAACGATATCCCCAGATATCGATTTTGAAAGCAATCTGTCAAATAATGAAAAAATCGCGACTGACTGCACCGCGAGATCCACTTGGGGGGCATGTAAAAGAGCGCGTCTATGTGTGCGTTCGTTTCAACCGTTTTGTTCGTAGTTTCCTTACTGCTTTAGCTTATATATATGTCTAAAGTAAGCCCAATGATACGAGATAGAAAATGTAAACACACGTTCAAGGGTTCAAACGATGACAACTGCGGTGCTGGTAGCTTTCCTGTACCGCGAATCACGCAATAACAACTGTCATCGACTAACAGACGCCATTATTGCGTATAAGAATAGTATAATAGTAATCGTTATCGCAAACTCAGTAACGATCGATTGTTTACGTATTTAATCACGTCTCGTTCGCCTTACTTTAGCAGCCTACCGAGTTGTTGGCTGTTTTGTCCTGCGCATGCGTATAATGGAGGGTGGTATTGCAGGGTTCCACGTGCAGCCGGACGGGCTGGTAGTAGCGGTGGAGGGCGGCGGCTGCGCGGCGGGCGCCGGCATCCGGTCGGGCGCGCGCCTGCTGGAGGTGTGCCGCGCCGCCGTCGTGGCGCTGCCGCACGACCAGCTCGTAGACCTGCTCAAGACCTCCGACCCCGTCACGGTCAGTACACTGCGCCAGGGGGGCTGGTGCTGGCGGGGGAGGGAGGCGGCTGCGCGGCGGGCTATTCAATTATTTAAAAAATTAATAGTATTAAAAGTTTCAGTTAAATGCTTTGAAACATTTCCCTTGCTTCGTGATTTCATATAACCACACAAAAAAAAACTTGCTTGCGACATAATCAACTATTATGAGACATGTATCATTAACAGTGTGTTGTGGTACCAGGTGACTCTGACGTTCGCGTCGAGCTACAAGTGCGGCTGCGAGGCGGCGGCGGAGCAGGCGGCGGCGCCGGCGCGCGGCGACGCGCAGCGCCCCGGCCGGCCGCGGCGCGCCTACGAGCGCGGCCACTCGCCGCCGCGCTCCGACAGCTCCGGCTACGGCACCGGTGAGCCCGCAGCCAGGCCAGGCATGGCGAGAGTGAAAAAATATCGATAAATCGATGTATCGATACTTTTTTAGCGATCCTACCGGACTCCTGTCACAGCAGGTAGCAGAGCAGCGGGAAGGTGACGCAACATAATTTACTTCTCACTTCCTCCATAGTCTATAAACACGCAAATAAACTCCTCGCAGATTGATGACATAGTTTTTCATCTTACTTGCTCGTAAAGAGTGATATTACCTGTAGTGTAGGGCAGTAATGACTGATATTCCGCCCATGGGAGTTATTGATATTAAATTGAATTGTGATTATAAATCTATGGATTTTTTGAAATATGCCGTTCACTCGTACGTATTTCAGACTAAATAAGTAGCCCTTCGCTTTTGGTATTGGGCTTCTAGTAGACTCTCTTCAGTAATCCCCTTTGTTTTTTAATGATTAGGTAGTTTGATTTAAGGACAATCTTCACAAGTAAAGTGGCGCTACAAGAAGTAATCTCCTTCTTACCACAGCATGGTGTCCTTCTTACCACCCTGGTGTATAATGTATTATTGTTAAAGTTTGATTGTAACGGTGTTGTAGGTGGTTCGGGGCGCAGCGCGCGGCGCTCCCCGGCGGCGTCGCCCCCCGCGGACGTGGCGCGCCGGCGCTCGCACGACGCCGACACGCGGCATCCGCGGCACAAGCGGCACACCAGCTCGCTCACGGTCAGTACACATGACATGACACACTTGTACATCGCTTTTGACATTCACGTGTTTATATTGATTTATTTATTACGCTTCTGGGTAGTTTAGAGCTTCGACATGCTATCGGTATCCTGTCGGTTGTATGTAGAAATGCACAAAAGTCTTTATGATACTAGTGCGGAAAGTAGGCAATTACCATCGAGTGCATGCGATTTTTGACGGGCATGAGTTGGTAATTCCCTATTTTTCGGGCGTTTCTCGTTTTAATAACATTTTAGGATAAGTTTCCCTTTGTACACCTGATTATCATGTTACCTACAAATGATTTTTATACTTACCAACACATATACGTTTTTACAGCAAGAGCTTATGCGTCTGATGGACGCGGAGCTCGGCGAGACTGCGCGCGCGCCGGCGGCCCCGGCAGCCCCCGCCGCGCCGAGCCCGCTGCCGCTGCCCGACGCCTCCGCGCTGGACTGGGCCGCGCTCGTGCACACCGCCACCAGGGCCATGCTGCAGGTAACTAGCTGGCGAGGCTGCGCGCGCGCCGGCGCCCCGGCAGCCCCCGCCGCGCCGAGCCCGCTGCCGCTGCCCGACGCCTCCGCGCTGGACTGGGCCGCGCTCGTGCACACCGCCACCAGGGCCATGCTGCAGGTAACTAGCTGGCGAGGCTGCGCGCGCGCCGGCGCCCCGGCAGCCCCCGCCGCGCCGAGCCCGCTGCCGCTGCCCGACGCCTCCGCGCTGGACTGGGCCGCGCTCGTGCACACCGCCACCAGGGCCATGCTGCAGGTAACTAGCTGGCGAGGCTGCGCGCGCGCCGGCGCCCCGGCAGCCCCCGCCGCGCCGAGCCCGCTGCCGCTGCCCGACGCCTCCGCGCTGGACTGGGCCGCGCTCGTGCACACCGCCACCAGGGCCATGCTGCAGGTAACTAGCTGGCGAGGCTGCGCGCGCGCCGGCGCCCCGGCAGCCCCCGCCGCGCCGAGCCCGCTGCCGCTGCCCGACGCCTCCGCGCTGGACTGGGCCGCGCTCGTGCACACCGCCACCAGGGCCATGCTGCAGGTAACTAGCTGGCGAGGCTGCGCGCGCGCCGGCGCCCCGGCAGCCCCCGCCGCGCCGAGCCCGCTGCCGCTGCCCGACGCCTCCGCGCTGGACTGGGCCGCGCTCGTGCACACCGCCACCAGGGCCATGCTGCAGGTAACTAGCTGGCGAGGCTGCGCGCGCGCCGGCGCCCCAACCATGCAACCATGCCTAAACAATGTACTACACCGTCTGTTTACTGAAAACCTTAGGCCTTAGTTAAGTGTTGCACTTGTAACGTTTAGACTGGTCACGATAAAAAACCTGTATAAATATAGTGTTGTGTTATTGCAGATATGCGAGGAACACCAGTACCCGTCGATAGAGGCGGGTGAGTCGGCGCCCGAGCCGGCGCCCGAGCCGCCCACACACGACTCCTGGACAGAGCCGGTCAGTCGCCTTCACACCACACCGTTAGAGGCGGACGGCTTCAAAGTAACGCCTGTTTCAATAAAATATCCTATTAGACTTCCGTTAGTAATCCCGTTATTACCGGCCTAGGTGCACAATGTACTGTTCACTGTTTGATAGCTTCAGTTTGTTGACGTGCAGCTATGTGGTTGTGCAGGCACTGGAGGCGTCCCCGGCGGCGGCGTGCGGCTGCGGGCTGGCGGCGCGCGCGGCGGCGCTGGAGGCCGAGCGCAACGGCGCGCTCCGGGCGCAGCACCAGCTGGAGGAGGAGGTACGACATCGACCCACTCAACTGCTTCTATAAAGCGCCCTGTAAACGATCAAATTGTATGTCAAACTTTACGTGTTTGTCAAACAATTTGATCGTGTACGGCTGTGTTTGAGGCGTTTGTCAAACAATATACGTGTTTGATGCGTTTGATGAAAATCTGGATTGATGTCGAGTTTGACAAACAGGTTTGAACGTGTACGACGGTGTTTGTCAAACAAGACCTCAGTAGAAGAAGTTTGACAAACAAGTTTGTCTAGCAAGTTTGACCGTTTGCGCAGGGCGCTTTAACAAATTTGTTTGATATTTGGTTTGATCGTTTACGCTTATGTTTGATGAAAACGTGAAGTTTGACAAACTAGTTTGTCAAATAAATTTGATCGTTTACAGGGCGCTTTAGCCTAACTAAATATTGTCCGCGACTCTGTCTGTAAATAAATAAAATTATGGGGCAGAAAAACCGCGTGCCGGAGATGCGGCGTCTGGCCAGGCGGTGCCGCGGAGGGCGGCGGCGAGCGGGTGTCGGGGGGGGGGGGGGGGTCGTTGGTGTGGCGGGCTGCGCGGGCGGCTGGGGCGCGGGGACTACTTACCGCCCTAGGGTTTCGTGACAAGAAAAAAGCCCGTGGGTTGTATATGGGGCTTTGCGGCCAAGTTAAACTGTATGTTTTGATACCGTTTACGAGCAAGTGTTATGTAAACTATTAGCGACCCGCCCCGGCTTCGCACGGTATATTATGCATGTATTATACACATAAACCTTCCTCTTGAATCACTCCATCTATTAAAAAAAAACCGCATCAAAATCCGTTGTGTGGTTTTGAAGATATAAGCATACATACGGTCATGGGGACAGAGAAAGCGACTTTATTTTATACTATATAGCAGGGGTTCCCAATTTTTTTTGTGTCAAGGAACCCTAATTGATTACATTTTTCCTAGCGGAACCCTTCTTTGATAACACCTTAAAATAGGTATAAATGAAAAACATCACAGGTCAGTGCGCGCGAACAACGTTGCTCACCGCACATGAAAATATTTTTTACGGAACCCTTATTGCCCTTCCACGGAACCCCAGGGTTCCGTGGACCACCTTTCGGGAACCGCTGCTATATGGTGATGATGATGATGAATGTTAACAGGTGCGTCGGCTGCGGCGGCACAACGCGCGCCTGCGCGAGGAGAGCGCGCGCGCCGTGTGGCAGCTGCGGCACTTCACGCAGTGGCTCAAGCGGACCGTCGACAAGCAGTGACCGATCCACGCCAGCCCACGCACACGTATGCCTATCTCTTTCCCGCTCACTCTTGACTCGCTCGCACCTTCGCGAGCGTATCGTCTAGAATCGTGTTGGCAGATTTGTATGTCCATAGGATTGGTCTTAGACCCTTAGCTATGTGTTTGAAATGAAGGAGTATGCAGTAACGAGTAAGACGGAGCTATGAAATGTCAGCTGTCTCTGTTGGACATCGACACAGTGAAATGCTTTGCATATGCGTGGTGCCGGTTGATTCACAAGAGCTAGTGCGAATGGGTTGAATGAGTGAATGAATAGTAACAAACTTGAGGTTAATTTTTTTCTTGAGTATTATGTACTTGCTTTCAGAATATTAAGAGGTCCCTGTACAAGAACGTCACTCACACAGTGACAAGTGACATTACTTCGTTCAATCCCTTTGTGCCAGCTCTTGTGAATCGACTTGTACGCGCTACTACAGAACAGTGGTTCTCAACCAGCGGTTCGTAGAAATCAAAATTCGGTCAAGTACTTGAATTTTAGAAGACTTCAGTGTCGTTTACTAACTTAAAATGTTGCGAACCACTGCTATAGGACGTCTACATTCCATGTCTATGGAAGGCAAAAATATACGCTCTGTATTAAAATTAATCCATAATACTTCAGCAGATGGATGGATTAGTTTGAGAGAACACCCTTGTGAATGTTTTTAGGATTTTTTAATTGTTGTGGGTAAAATGTTTTCACAAATTGGTCTGTGTTCAAAGTTTACGGCGGCATAGGGGGTCACCAGGTAGGCAGCGGGAAGGTGATGCAAGAGAATTTGTAAGCGTCGCCTACTCTGGTGAACCCCTCCCCCCCGCACTGCACGCTCTAAGGGGTGATTTAATATTCAAACATAAATTATGATCATAAAATTTAACAGACATGTACACACGGCAATATAATCAGGTAAGCACCTATCCTGCTTACCGAATAGCTTTGCTGTGTGTACGTCCGCAACAGGGATGTTGCGAATATTTGCATCCGCATCCGCAGATGCGGAACATTGCATCAATTTCGACATCCGCATCTGCATCCGCATAAATTTATGTGGAGCTGAAGCGGATGCGGATGTGTAGCAGGTCGCGACATGAAAGAAAGGGGAGGGCCCGGCGAGTGGCACGTGTCGACCGCGCGTGCTGATTGACCAATAGGAAAGCGGTAATTTTGTTTCGGACTTCGGTGAATCGGTGACGGTGACGCGGCTCGCTACTGTTTTGTTGTGACAACTGACAAGATCTGACTCGCGCTACTGTGTTTTTTTAACTCTACCAACCCAACACTTAAGTTTTTTATACAGATCCGCATCCGCGGATGTGGAAAAAAGTGGATCCGCAACATCCCTGGTCCGCAATGCAACGCTTGATTCAATAAATTACATAACGGGGGTATTCCGTCAGACTAATCCATCCACATGCTCAGAAATTACATAACTATTTTGAGATACCTTGTAGAGTACCTATGGTTAACTTGATGAACAACGATCACAGTTGGACATCTTTATTATGTAAAATAGACGAATTGTTACGAAAATCACTGCGTGGTAGCAATCGGTGCCAGCATTGACTTTAACCTTTTCGCCGCTATTAATTTGAAGCCAGTATATGCGGTGTAAAATGCGCCTACACTTAATAAGATAAAGTTGACAGTTGCGAGTAACACTAGCGGCTTGGCGGTGAAAAGGTTAAAAAAATCTGTTAATTGAAAACATATTTATTGAAAGTAAACTATAAGAAATGCGTAGTAAGTTCACGTTGGTGCCTATGGAAGTGTATAGATAATGGTGCTTACGTGATTCCGGTATGGCTTAGCCAGCTAGCATCGTCGCTGCTGCAAGAACTTTAGACTACATTATACTGTGAAATCGTTTTTGTGAACTAAAATTATGTCGTGTGACGAAAATTAAAAAAGACGTCTCATAGGTAAAATTACACGCGGCTATTAGTGGACGTTAAGTATAACGTTCGCAACGTTATTTGTTATTCATGACTGAAGCATAAACAGCAATATATTATAGAATCGCAGTGTTTTATATTGATGATTGTATTTCTAACTGGTAACAGGCCTTACTTGGTAGGCCTATATACATCAAGATGGACGGACGTCTCGTAAATATCGCTGGAAGCTGCAATATCAGTTAAACGTCTAGCAGTTCATGATATTTGCATTGCTTTCCATACTAGTAAGGTGCATTTACTTATGACTTGATTGACAAATGCTGTGTAAATTTTGTGTTTTCATATTATGTATACATACGTTTAGTTCAATATTTACGTACTATTCAATAAAGACGACAACCTTTTTAGGTGCTTTAATGTATTTGATACAGGTTTATTGACCCTGTGAACGCAAGTGTGTAAATTAAATTTATAATTTTGACACACATCGAAAGTGACCGCGTTAGTAACGTGATCACTAGAGAGCGGATTTAAAGTAGCAATCTCAATATTTATATGGATATGGAAGCGAATTATTTTCATTTCTTTGAGTCGTAATAAAAAAATACTGTGCATCGTTCTAAATTTTACAATATTTACAAAAGCTTCCAAAAACGTTTTTACTGTTTTGTTCCGATAAGTTACATTATTTTTGTGTGAAAAAAAAATATATACCAGTCATATCCATATAAATATTTAGATCGCTACTTCAAATCCGCTCTATAGTGATCACGTTTACAAATGATATGATAAGCAGTTTTGGTGCAAAACGGAATGCACTTTCAACGTGAAACGCTATATCGATATGCAAACCTACTTGTCATTCCACGTAACACCATAAATACCGGAGTGTGATGATAAATATCCACCAAAGACATGAAAAAATGCTTGAATCATCTCTCATACTTATATGAGAACGTCTCAGATGCGGGTGATGACGATAAATTATTACGTTCTCTATATTAATTGTTGATGTATTTTATCATTCGGCTGTACCACATTGAGTTGACACAATGCCTTGTTAACCTTTTTGACACCAATATCCGTCAGATAACACAGCGCAAGAGCAACCTTTACGCAATGCCATACGTTTTAAATTCGCTTGATTATTTTGCCTGCCTTGGCGTTGAATAGGTTAAAATGGTGAAAGTATCGTACTAGTTGAGTTATATTGCTGAATCGCATTGCAGTGGTGTTTAAAGTGATCAATCAGTCGGAGTAATGTAAAGCAAGTCGCGCTAATAATCCGTTTTTTACACTAGCTTATCTGAGCAAAGGTTCCAAGTAATTATGGCGACAGTAATCTGTTTTTATGTACTACATGTTGTAGTCTTATCTGAATCGTATCTGATTTAATATTTTGTCGGGTTTTCCAAAGATATTGAAGTATTGTGAGTGAATTAAATAATCTCGAGAGATTAGTGCGTACTAAAGTTTGAGTTAAAGCGATTATTTTTGAAAATCAAAGAACTGAAGCCGAATGCTGGCACTTTATAACATTCCAGTAAACATAAGAAGATAATAAATTATGTCCCAAAACTTAAACGTAAGGTGCCGTTAATTCGGCTGATTTACTTTATAAGATGGATAAAGAATATAACGTTCATGTTAGATAGTTACAAAAAAGCGTAGATAATGACCACAAATAATCAACAAGTAGCAACTTGTTTACGGCGCTCAGAGTTATTCGCGTAAGAGATAATTCAATGCTCTGTCGTAACTTAAACTGAATTACATCCTAGTACAGGATTCAGTTGTTTTTGATAGCTTAGTTGTGTATCGACTGACGTCAGTAAATTCCTTGTCTCATTAATACGGCGTCGTTTGCGCTTAATTCCTGATCAATCAAAACCACTATCATAATCAGTTACCAACGGATTATCACTGTCTGCTTGAGAATACTATTACCTAATTGGGTGAGGACCGAAAAGTTACACACCGTTAAACTTGCGTTCAATTTTTTACTAACTTTTTCCATTGTGACACGAAAATTACTCATGCATTTGTGTGGATAACTTTCGTGTCACAATGGAAAAAGTTAGTTGAAGTTTTAACGCAACTTTAACGGTGTATAACTTTTTGGTACTCGCCCTATCCAATCGGAGTACTATTGAACAAATTGCTTCCTCACCCATTGTGAGATTTGTCGCAGTAGATTGTCATAATGATGATACATTTAATTGGCGGGGAAAACCAATGTGACGTTTACTGCGATAACATTGTTATGAATCAATTTGTACGATAGCACACCGACAGTTGCTACTGATTAATAATAATTACTTTTTCTAGAAGTAAAAGGGTTATATTTCGTCCTAATGAAGTGATTTGATTACGATATGAAAGTACATTATAAATTTACGCAAATATATGCATATATAATATACGAGACAGCTCAGATAGAAAAGGTATTGCTAGAATTTTAACTGGTTAAGGTGTTCCGAGAGCGTGAGCCCGTGCCCTGCAGTGAGACGTATATAGGGTGGAGGTGATGAAGGTGTTCTTATTTTAACATAAAAATAACGGAAGCCTTTGACGGTATTTATTACCAAAACAAACGACAAGCTCATTCTGTGAGTGTAGAGTGTTATGACAAAGGCCTGAAATGATAACGATTTACTCATTATTCATTAAGCTTAAATATATGGTACCTATATAAAACGCTGTATCTTATGAATTTCGTGCCTTTTTTGTGCTTCCGAAGAAGCGTTTATTTTCGCCCTCCGAACGACGAGCGTCGCTGTAATATGCGTGTTAACGTTCCGAAGTCTATGCAAAATGCAAGGCATCCATACTACGCGTGTGGGTCAAGTTTTTCTTAATTCGTAAGCGAATTTGGTAACTAGTAACTCAAACTTACCAACTATCTGAAATACCCCCTTATTCATAAACGCTCTGTAGGCTGCTAACTTAGCAATCGTTTGTCCTGTTTTGTGAAGCCTGCGTTTACGAATTTCGGGTTAGACTGTCCTTATCGCTTCGAGTGATATTTTCAGAACTGTCTAAACGGCCAGTGCCTCATTTAGTCCTCCGAGCTCCTCCCACTAGACAATAACGCAATCCATACTTTTTGTGCAGACTTTGGTACGAAATGTAGATCTCTTAAGGAAGTTGGGCCAATTTGATATCTTGTTTATTAACAAGTGTAATGAGAATTCATTGTTATTGCTTCAACTATTGGCCTATAGGTTTATAATAAAGAGATGTTTACGTGCTAGTCGTTCTGATAGCATAGTTGTGTGTTAACGATAGGGGGTTAACATTGTGGAATTTTTGATTGTCGCTCATTGCATCCTTGTATGACTGGTTCAGTTGGAAAGGGATGGTATGCGACAAACGAGAATATGACGAGTTAACTGTCGAGATTTGAAGATTTTACATTGATAGTTTATTCGGCGTTGCTGTTGCGAACGATTTTTGTTGTAAAGTTGTTCTAAGTTGGCATGTAATACCCCACCCACAGTTTCCTATAAGAATTCATGCCCTTTGTTGTGTGTTTGAAGTATGAATTCAAAATATTAGTACCGGTTATAAATTTCGTCAAATCAAGACCCGACATTTATTTTCTACCTAATAGAGTTAATAAAATGTACTCCCTAGATATGATAATGTTAACAAAATTACCTGCAACTCGCTTGGTAAAGAAGTATTCGTATTAATTATTCCAATAAAATAAAAATTACAAAGCAGCGCCGTCTGGTGGCCTTAAGCGTAAGTCATGTCTAAGAACATGATTTGAATTGATGTCAATATAATACATAAAAAAACGATTCTATAGTTTTTGAGAAAAGTGACATCATACATACACATAACTTACCCCAAACTTTACCCGTTCCGTCGTGGGAAAAAAATGAATAAATGGCGTCTTTGTAAACATGTCCTGTTTTTCGGCAAGCGTTTCAAAGACACTTCAATAAAATCTCTTTTTAAAATGCTCCATTAATTTATTACGCCACCGTATAAAGCAACTTCTGAACCTATATAATCAAAAAATGAATATGTAACTGTTCTTATAGTGCGTTTAAGAATTTACCAGAACGATTAAATACTTATCCGTAGTTAGTACGATTAGTTTTAAGGATATCCAAAATTGTAAGGTGAACACCAATTAATTTAAGATTAGATGTCGGCCGTGGTTCGGTATTGTGATGCGACATTCTTTTATTTTTCTGAGATTATTTATTCTTTATTTATCGTAATTATAACGTCGCGTCGCAATTCGTCCGTGGCCGGCGGGCCTTGGGGTTGTTTGCGGCCAGTTATCGGTGTCGTGTACTTATTAAGTTCGTCTCATTCTTTGTTCCATCTCTTTTCGTCGCCTCCAGATATAATGAGATGTCAAATCGCGTGAACCTGGAAAAAATGTGGTACTATCGCGCACTTTGTTCATAATTACGTATATCAAACGTTGTAGTGCATGTATTGCACGCTGTTGTTTACAAACACGTCACTAGATATTGATAGCATTCCATACAGACTAATAATTTAAACTAATCAGCGATGACCGTACACTATCTCAATCTTCGAGTCCTCCAAGTGAGGCCAACACCTGCATCCGTCTCACTCTTACGATAGGGGAAAGTGTAATCAAGACTGAATGAAAAATGAAACAGACAGATCGGGCCCCTATTTCATAACCGTGACGTGTTCGTAGCCGATATGAAACCTAGGTTATTAAGAAATTGCTCCAAGAAGAAAATCGGAATTAAGAAGTTCGTGTCGTACTATCTCTTTCTCTCTCGTATTAATGACTATTATTGTGAACGGGAAGGCACTCGTCAAAATTATAAAATCGAAGTGTAGAGCCAATGTATTTCGAATTGTCATCACTTGTTTGGCGCGTTTGTGAAATAAGGATGAGGCGTGGACTTACTCCCACCGATATCTAGTTGGCAAACCGACCCCAGCCCAAATGAATAGAATAAGATTAAATATAAACCTGCCAAATATATTGTAAGAATCAATACACTTGCACAACTACCGTAGCCCCGACATTGCACTCATAATAAAAGATGTACCTAGTAATATTCACGTTATTAAAAAGAGATAACCAATGATCTGATAAAAATATAATCGTAAGTTATAATACTTGAAGGTACTGTTTTGTTTTGTTGTGCTTCTGCCGATTACAGTTCGTTTTTTCAACTTATTGATACAGGCGAGCGGACGTAAAATATGAATATTTTAGAGACTGCAAAGGGACTCTGTAGCGTAGTCCTTAGTCTGACGAAATTAGAAGCACTTGACTACCAAAAAAGAAAGCTACCGTGTAATGTCACGTCAGAAAAAATATTTTCTATTTACAATAAACTGAATGGGATCAGTTGTGCGACATTGTCATCACAGTAACTAAACTGATATAATTTTTACACCACGTGTCTGTTACCTTGATTTCGGGCATACTATCTCAATTATTAGTTGTTTACGATATTTTATTATTATGTAAATAAATATAAAATTAGATATAATCATCATACAATGAAAGCTTTATTAGTGTAGGCCTTCTAGACGCATTATGTAGTTGTTAAAGAAGTTAACAGGTATAATATTCTATTGTGTAAGTCTATAAATCAGTGCCTAGGATATATTCTTTCGGTTGACTATTATTTTTTTATTTATTTTTTTGTATTATAGTTTTGTGAATTTGATTTTGTTGTGAATTTTACATTGGTTACTGAAGTTCTATTTGCGGACAGCTTCAGAGATTTATAAGTCAGTTTAAACACGTGTTTATCGCCTTATTGTGTGTAAGTAATTTTATACCCTGATAGATGTTATATTCCCCATCAGTAGAACCTCCAAATAATAGTATTTGCACAGTAAGACATTTTTATTTATGTAAGATCGACACAGAGAGTAACAATCTGGCATATTTGACTGATGACTTTGGTGTAACTGATTCGGTACGCAAGTCTGGCATCAGTTTCATCTTCTTCACTGTTCTGTTGCTGTTGTTAACCTTTTCAACCAGAGGTTAAATAATCCTGCCATCAAAAAGAAAAGAAAAAAAAAATGAAAAACCGAAACTTTACACGTTGGTTTATCATTGCGCCATTCATAATAAGTACTTATTTGATATTGGTAACTATGTAAGTGTTTTCTGTGTTGAAAAGGTTAAACCACGGGTACTTACGTACAAACATACAGTATAGGTACAAATAACATTAAAATGTACTCCATTAAAGCTTTTCCCTGTTCAAATTATATTTATTCTTATTAAGACAATTTCCGTACCTAAATGTTTTATATAAGCAAGTTTGAATGTTTTTGATACATATTTTTTTAATTAGGTAATTTTACACAATGTTTAGTAACTTAATTGTAAGATACATTATTGACTTACTCCGTTTGTACAATGTAATGGATTTATAGAATCCTTCCCACCACTCGTGTAAGCGTAATTTATTCTAAATCAATTCTTGCTTTACTTATCGTTAAGATTCTTTGTATTAATTACCAAAGTAACTCAGCCATAGTTTTGAACTACAAGTATCGCACTAGCGCCGATTCGTGCAAACTGGTGCGGTGGAAACAGCCTTTACAGATTTAATAACTGGACTACAATTATAAGACCCGTCCCTGGCAGGTGAACTGGCTTTGTCGTAATATGTATACATTATACATACAAGAAATTCCATCTTATATAAATAAAAATGCATCGTCGAAATGTATGTACGCCCATAACTTCCGAACGACTGCACCGAATTGGATAATTCTTTTTTAGTTGTGTTCGTTACTTTTTGGACAAGGTTTGAATACATTAAAATTTTTTTTTTAATTGCACTGGGGCGAAGCCCCAGGGAACAGACAGTTAATCTATAAAATTTGTCAGTGGTACGGCTTAAGAACAACTTTAAAAAGAGTCAAAGTTCATTTAGTTACTTTTAAATGTTGAAGCACTAAGTCGACTATGCATTTGATTGAAAGTATCTCTCAGATAAAAGGAATTTTGTTTACATATGTCTTGACACTGCCAAGTCGCTGTAACGAATTATTGGCATTATCTGTAGTGTTTTATGTCACACTATGCCCGTACCAGTTTGATCGTCATCAGCCTTAGTACAACTGCCTGTTATACATTGTACTGTAGAGAAACCTGGCGTACTGTCCGTTACATTCCAATTTAATTAAGGTACCAAAGGACTGTATTGTATAATCATAAAATGTTTCTTACCTCAGTCGTGTGCTCTTTCTTGTGCGTAAAATTCAAGGAATACATTATTTTCATGTGATTCTAGACTTTTATTTCACAAAACCTTTTACTGGTTTCTTAAAATTGTTCCGTGATATTTCAGTAGATGGTTGGGTTGGTTTGACTAAATAGTAAATGTTTATCAGGATTTTTTAAGGATAGTTGATAAATCTTTCCAATACGTTGCTCGATGTTCAAAGTAACGCGTCAAGGGTGGGACGAAATTTTGAATCAAAAATTTTAATGAAAGATCTTTGTAGGGGTGTTCGATCCAACAATCCAACCGCCTGCTAGCATATGCCGGAAAAAACCTAAGAGGGCTTGTAAATTTTACAAAATAATAATCCTATGACACCCTCGCTGCTAGGATAAATCCAATTATACCCTGTTTGCATTGACGTCTCGATGAAGGAAGGGACCAAGGAAGTATGTAGGTACTTAGATCCTGTTTATGTTATTTGTTTACTTTACCATTGATTATTTCCCAGAAATGGCCTTAATTAGTTTACAAATATAAAGATAACTTTATGAAACCTAATTGAACGGCTGAAAAGCCATTTTAATTATGTTCCAATTCAATTATTATCTAATCTGTGGATTAGTCAATCGAGTACTGCGTTATTTAAAGGTGTATTAGGTACGTCTAAGCTAGAAATATGAGGAGGTCATTGAGTAAGGTTTTTCATATAGTGAGAGAAAAAACTGTACATTAAAGATAATTGAGAAAAAGTACTTCAGTGGTGAATAAATACTGCTAAGTAGTAAATTAAATTAAGTAAACCAGAATACAAATAAGTAGAAAATCTTAAAAACTTACTCGGCGGCACAAAGTTTGGCCCTCATCATCACTACCTACATAGTATAAAACAAAGTCGCTTTCTCTGTCCTCATGTCCCTATGTATGCTTATATCTTCAAAACTACACAACGGATTTAGATGCGGTTTTTTTTAATAGATAGAGTGATTCAAGAGGAAGGTTTTTATGTATAATTCTACGCAGACGAAGTCGCGGGCAGAAGCTAGTAATGTATAAACTACATTTTGCCGCATGAAGTTAAAATGATAGAAGTTTTTTTTTACAGTTAGAGGCTCCCTCTAAGTAGTTATGGCTGGCAACTGACGTTAGAAGTTGGAAGTTGTATTTATCCATACATGTTAAGAAATTTCGGCGCTAACTCATGCAACGTAGCAGTTTATGTAGTCGATGAGCGCTACATGTGTAAATCCAATAACAATTTAAAACGAACGTAAGCTTAGGTACTTACCGTCATCCAAAAGAATGCTTTAATAATTAATTTAAACCTGAAACTTATTCATAAAACAACATAAAGTAAAAAGCCTGCTAAGCTAAAATGGGACTGGAATGGGCTGGGCATGGCCAGCAACGACGATGGCTGACCAAAGAGATGGTGGGACGTTTTGGACTTATAATGGAGGACTGGCCTGACATTGCGCCAAACCGGGAGTTGTGGAGGGTGAGAGGAGAGCCTTTGCCCAGCAGTGAGACACCACAATAGGCTAATTTAAAAAAACAACGGGTTGTCGTCCGGGATTGGCGGCAGAAGTGAAAACTACACACGCACACTCGCGCAAACGCCCTGCGCCGCTTAAACGACCCAACAGCAACTGTCCCTCCGTCTTACGAATTTTTGATCAGGTCCCGTGACCTGACGCGAGTTATTTTTTACCCATCCCAAAAAGTGCAGAACGCCGCCAAAGAAGTTTTCGCTACAAAAAATAAAGTGAGACAATAAGTTTATGGGAAATTTATCCCGTTTAATTATCCTCGGCGTGATTGAGTGTTCGATTTTCAATTTGGCGCTATCGGATTTGGTTATCTCGTCGATTAACTAATTAATTAGGTACGCGTTAAGATACGGTTTTGTATAAATGTGAGCCGCGTCCATTCATGCTGTACGTCGAAGGTGATAGCCCGAACCATGCGTTTCCTCGTTCTCTTAGCTCTTGTGGGAGCCGCTGTTGGTAAGTCTAATCAACATACTACTTACATACATACATACATACATACATAAATCACGTCTTTCTCCCATACGGGGTAGACAGAGCCTAAGGTGACAAGACCCAAAGGCCACGCTTAGCATGATTGTGGGCGTATAGGTGGAAAGGGGAATCAAAATAGTGATGGGTAGCTAGCCGCATCGCCTATATGATTCCTATGCCCATTCCCTCGATGGACTTTTACCATCTGCGCGGGAGGAGAAGCAACTGGTACATTCTATGTTTTTTCTTTACACCCAGACCAGCATGGAAGCAACATACTACTTAAGTGTAATTAAAGAAAATCCACACAAGTACTATACCAACAAAGCAATCCGATGATTGTTGTATGAAGTTCCATCCGCACTGTCCTCACGAAGTGGAAACTATAGCCCTAACCTAGCTATTTGATCTGAAAGGAGCGACGTTCACAGAAATGGGACATTTCTGTGGCTGTGGACGAATTCAACAATGAAATCCTCACCCTATTATGGTGCCAGTAGCATCAATACCCTTTTGATCTAACCAGGGATGCTCATACCCACACAGAAGATTACCACCGGTCATACTCATGGCAGCCAACGTATTAACAGGCTTCCATAGCTTATGCCCTTTCAACGTCCCGAAAAGTGACGACTCTCCTGGAGGTCTTCTCTAGTTCCTTAGATAACTCGTAATTATTACAGCGGTGCCTAGGAATGGCCAACGCATCGTTGGCGGATCTCCGACGACGGTGGACCAGTACCCGTTCATGAGCAACATGCAGTTCGGCTGGTTCGGCATCTGGTGGTTCCAGGCTTGCGGTGGATCGTTGATCACAACCACTACTGTGCTGTCGGCTGCTCACTGCTACATGTAAGTACACCGCAGTGGCGTGTCGATCTAACAACTCGATTTCCGCCAGTTTTCTTTCTCTCGCTCTTTCATGGCGGAAAAATAGAGTTGGCAAAGGCAGCTTTTTTGCTCCGGGTTGCCTAACGGAAACTTTCACGAAGAGCATCTGGCGCAGTATTTATCATTCGTCCATTCACCCGTAAAACTTGTACCTGGTAAATTAAGGATGTCGTCTACATAATATCCAGATTGGTATCTGAAACAATTGAATATATCACTTTGTAACAGTTTAGAAATTTTGCTTTGATATTATTAGATCCGTTCAACAAAACATTCATTGTCCTCATACAAATTGATTTCTCGATTTTTCCATGCTGGCGTGGGAGCAAAGAAAAAATATAGAATGTAGACCAACTGCTTCTCTTCCCGCGCAGATCGTAAAAGCCACGAGGGAATGGGTGAAAATCTTAGAAATCATCTTAACAGGTGATGCGGGTATCAACCCATCACTATATTCATTCCCGATTCCATCCACGCCCGCAATCACACTAAACGTGGCCTTTAGGTCTTGTTGACCTATCCTTTCTACCCCGGAAAAAGACATGGGGGCAAACGAGCAGACGGGTCACCTGATGGAAAGCAATCACCGTCGCCCAAGGGACACCTGCAAGACCTGGGGAATCACAAGCGCGTTGCCGGCCCTTTGAGGAACAGGAAGGCTCGCTTTTTAAAGATCCCTAAATTGTACCGCTCAGGGAATGTTGCAGCAGGAAGTTGGTTCCAGATCTTTATTTTGTAGGTTTTTTTCTTTGGATTATGTCTGTGATGAGTTGAGTAACAGTTTTGTCGTCGTACAGCGGTGACTCGCCCTCGGAATGGCGCGTGCGTCTGGGTACCTCCTTCGCGTCGAGCGGCGGCTCCGAGCACGTCGTGTCCCAGCTGGTGCTGCACCCTCAATACAACGACAACACCCTCGATAACGACGTAGCCCTCGTGCGCCTCGCCACCGGAGCAGTATACGGCGTCAACGTTGGCGCGGCCAGCATTGCCAGCGCTAACTACAACCTTGCTGACGGAACCGTCGTCACCGCCATCGGATGGGGCACTCTCTCTGTGAGTTAACCTCATTGCTCTTTCCAATAAAACGCCTAATCAACTATGTGTTCTACCAACTACAATGAAACATGTTTTCTAAAATTTAACGCTTAAATACCTAAAACATTCAGGTGTTTAATGCTAGTTTTCTTTCTTAATTTATTCTCTCAAAAAAGGTGATGCTTAACCTCGTCAGAATCAGACCCACGTCATATTTGATCTATAGTAATTTGCGACCTACTCGTAATCGTAATGTGCTTAAATAAACCAATAAAGCTCATGTTTCCTTGGCCTAAGTTTTTCTTAAATTTATTAGGCTAGGCCATAAAGCAGTGGTTCTTAACCGGTCATCCTAATAAATAATTAGATATAAATGACAACGAGTCGACACGACAGAACGCGTACCTACCCTAAAGGTGCAATTCCGTTCATTGCGACCGATAGCAGCCATACATTAGATACCTAGTTCGTGGTCCACGGCAAGACAGAAATTTTGACTAATGGTTGGTCTAAAAGGTTAAGAACCACTGCCATAAAGGAAATTACTGGCTAGGCCTTTACGAGACTATAGGTATATCCAGCTCCAGATCTCAGCTAATGAAATATTGTTGTTATCCAGCCGGGCGGCGCCTCCCCCGAGCAGCTCCAGCACGTAGACATCAACGTCATCAACCAGGACTGGTGCGCGTCGCAGTACGCTTGGCTGAAGACCCAGCCCGGCTTCGCTGGCTGGCCCGATGTCACCGCCAACATGCTCTGCGCTGGCATCCAGCATGTCGGCGGCAAAGACGCCTGCCAGGTACGTCCCTAATTTCATTGCGCTCGATTTTGAAGTGTGTCACTTAGTAGGTAGTAAGGGAGCGTTCAAGTATTACGTAACGCAATTATTGAAGATTTTTTAACCTTCCCTCCCCCCCTTGTAACGCGCCGTAAAACGTTACGTAGCTCTCAAGTGACCATTTTTACCCAAGTGTCAAAATTTATGTTGTTACAGTAATACTACTAAATAAAACAAGAGATGTTTAACCCGCATTACATGCGTAGTTTGTTAACTTGGCAGTTTTAATTCCATGTTTTTTTATTTAAAAAATGAAAACGTTACGTAACGTGTAATGTCGGCAGTGTTGTAAGAAAGCCCCCCTCCCGCCCCTGTAACGCATCGTAACGTTTTACGATACCCCCCTCCCCTCAAATTGCGTTTCATAATACTTGAACGCCCCCCAAGTAGTCGACCAAAACCTTTTAATAGTACTCTTAGTACAGACCTATGAAACACTTCCCGCAGCCAGACATGCGCTGAAAAATGAGATTTATTCAATAGTTTGCCTGCCTACAGCTTCCTGGACCTATTTTGCTTGGTCTGTTTAACTAATGTTTGTTGTTGTACAGGGCGACTCCGGCGGTCCTCTCGCCCACAACCGCAACGTGCTGGTCGGCATCACCTCCTGGGGCTACCGCTGCGCCGAAGCGGAGTTCCCCGGAATCAACGCCCGCGTCTCCCGCTACACCGACTGGATCGTCGCCAACTCATAAATCCGATGTTAATGTTACCTGTTTAATATAGATTAAAGATAATTTCTTTTTACAAAAAACTTTATTTGAAATCTACCCTATCAAGCGACGATTGAATTGCAATTATACGGCAGTTACAAGCCCAGTTCAGGGAGGCTATTCCGAAGATCGAAGTTCGTATCACAATATTCCGCTCACTCTTCTTTTAATGGTTATTAGTGTCTGTTAGGACTATGACCTGCGAACTTCCAAATTCGGAGTATAAACTACTGGTCTAGTGCAGTCAAAAATACTTAAAACTAAAATAACGTATTTAACGTAAATATTGGCTAGTATTTGATTTGAAGACTGCGCCTAGACTTAGAATAAGAACACCGAGCTGAACAAGTACCTAGGGCACACAAAGCGGAAGGACAGTTTGCGGTGATAGCGAGCTTCATGAACGTACTATAAAAGTCAAGTCCCGAACACAACACCGAATAGCCCGGCTTTGTAGATGTCATATTAATGACAGTCAAAATGTCAACAGCGTTGCCAGATAGTGGTTTTTTGATAATTTGGGAAAAAAATAACTTATTGAGGATTTTTTGGTAAAATAAGGACGATGGGGAAAACATGGGGAGAACGTGGAAACATTAATTTAGAACATTAATTTAGTAAAGAAGGAGACTGCATTCATGAATCCTTAAAGTATTTTTGTGTACCTAAAACCATATTTTATTTTATTTTTCATATTTTCTTTACATCACGTACCTACACAGGAAAAAGATGATTTCCTGAAAAGTATCTACTTGGGGATTTTTTTTCAACATCATATCGTTTGGAAATACGATACGTAAATAAGAACCAGAGAAATTTCGAAATCCATGTCTGGCAACCCTGAATGTCAATGTCATTATGTCAGTTGGTTTAATTTAATTATTATTTTTGTTTACTATTTAATTTAAGAAAAATACTCGTGCACTTAAAAATGGATAATAAAATTCAAAGTAAGTTAAATTTCTTAATCACATCCATTATCTCCAGAGGAAATTCTAGCACGCTTGTGCATGTGCACGGTTAACTGAATAATTTCTGTATTCCCACTTATAGGTAACTTCGGTACCCCGGCCCCGGCGGCCTCTAATGTTGCAGAAACTCGTACTAGCAATATGTATATTCTACAAGTTAAACCAAATAACGCTCAGGGACCGTTAGAAGCGGAAGCCATTCCACTGCACATGCTGATAAATGTAAGACGAAGTTCATTACCATAGCGCGGACAAGTCATCGCAAAAACAGTTAAGGACATAGAACAAAATTCAATAGAGTCGTAATATTGTACTTAAGTCGTAATATTGTATTTTCACAATCAACATTTTACCATTTTTATTTGCATTTCTGTCATATGTCTGGTTCTATTAGATACCATACTACAATAGTTTTGCGATGACTACTCTGTTTCATCCATGAAGTTAATAATAACAGTACTTACTTGAATTTATTTTAGGAGCAGGATGCTGAAAACGAGCAGTATTTAATTTCAGTTTTACAAGCCAAGCCGTTGCAATTGTTTATAGGTAAATTAACTATACTTAATTATTATTTTGTTTTCACTAGGAGTAATGTACACACACAATACAGTACACAAGTCACATCTTTATCCCTGACAAGACCTACAGGCCATGTTTAGCAAGATTGTGGGGCAAGGTATAGATGGAAAATGGAATAGTAATAGTTTCTAGCCGCATCACATATAACATGATTCCTATGATTTTCGCCCATTCCCTCCATGGGCTTTTACCATTTGCCGGGAAGAGAAACAACTGGTACATTCTATGTTTTTTGTTTGCTCCCAGACCAGCATGGAAGTACTGGAGTAATGTATGTATGTATGTATGTAAACTCTTTATTGCACATAAAAATTAAAAAATACAAAAATACACAGAAAATAGTACAAAGGCGAACTTATCCCTAAGAAGGGATTTCTTCCAGTTAACCTGAATGAAGTAATGTAGTGAAGTAAATAACCTTGGGTGCAATGTTAAGTAAGTAAGCAAAGTAGAAAGCTAATAATCAGACAAAGACTCTGTCTTAGACATTTGTGTTCCCAGATCTCATTGTGCAAGAGTATTTACAAATAAACACAAGTTTTATTTCAGATCCTCAAGGTCAAGTTTCTACAAATGGAAATGCCCAGTATTACGAAATACCCACACCAGAGCCTCAAATTATCAATGATTTCACCAGTTCACTTCAAATAATTAATAACTTAAACAGCACAGCTTCGGACCTATCGAAAGTTGATCATGTAAATGAAGTGATTCCGGAGAATTCTTTAGCAAATGTTACGTTAGACTCCAGTGAACTCGAAAAGGGGTATAATAGTGCTGTTAAGAATGTGGATACCAGTAAGAAAAAAGTTGTGCAAAGATTCGGTAAGTTGTTATACTTGTTATAATACCAATTATGTATGCAGAAGCTACTCCAGAGTGCCTAATTAAACTGATCGTTATGAACGTCAGTATGGACAAAATAAGAATATCAAATTCACTGCCCGCAATGCATGGGTTTGGTGGCTTTCGTCAAGTGCCACAGTCACATTACAAGCTATTTGAATGCATGCGCATTTCCAGCACTTCCCAAGTATGAAGGCAAGTGTCTAGTGCAGGGGTTCCCAATCTTTTTCAACCTGCGGCGCAGTTACAAGTTTAGTATTTTGTAACGGCGCCCTGCCTTAGCTAAGTTGTTAGGTTAGGCTACTTAAACGGAAATAGCAAAAAATAAATAATAATAATAATAATAATAAAAGATATTTATTCAACAGTTTGCAGTTACATACATATAAAAGTAAGAGTAAACAATAATATGCTACAAACTATTGAAATGGTTGGCAGCTCAGCTTATGCCTGTGCCACACAGACCTAACGATCTGTTGACAAACAGACGCTGTTTTTCAGCCGCCCCCATGATACACTACTTTTCTCACACACGCGAACATACCCTCACATACACACAAAATTTTAAAGACCAACACACGGCCCGTTACTAAAACTCGTCAACACCACACATATCTACACATCACATGAAAATAAAACATCTACAAAATGAATAAAAGTTTATTTATTATAAAATAATTGAAACAATGACGATAATAGGTGCCTACTTACCGTCGTTTTAAATTTAAAATCGCGGTCGAAAAAGAGTGACACGGCGCTATATTATTTACCTATGCGAACGCTCAAATAGGTACCCGCGAATATTTGTGGTTTCGGATAATGATAGAACTCACGGCGCCCCCCTCTTTACCCGGGCGCCGCGGCGCACACTTTGGGAACCCCTGGTCTAGTGCCATCTTTTGATTATAAGAGTCTAGAGACATTAATCCCCGCATTTCAACGTGTTTTGTATTGTGCCCATTTTGCGTGTTCGGCTGTAGTCACTTTATTCCAGCATAGCTTGTGAAAGAGCTGTGAAGAGATGTAAAAACTTATTTAGCAGTGTAAGGAGATGTTAAGACTGATAATTAGCGGTGCGAGATGTAAAGACTTATTTAGTTGTGTGGGTAGATGTATAGACTTTTTGAGCGGCGTTAGGTGTAATAACTTTATTTTTTTTATCTTATATTTTTACGAGGCTTAAGTGCACTTGTGTGACTATGCCAGCCTCATTGGATGTCTCTTGGGCCAGATTCATCAAACACTCCCCTGCCCACTACCAGATGTAAAAACTTATTTAACGGTGTGAGGAGATGTAAAGTCTTATTTAGCGGTGTGGTTGTCAGTGCACATAAAGGACCGCGTGGTGTTGCCACGCGCCGTGGCGGTGCTGCCGGCGGCGCTGCAGCTGCGGCGCGGCGTGGTGTCCCCGCGCCGCGCGCTGCCCGCCAGGGTGCGCTTCGGACCAGTACAAGGTAACAACAATGCAAGGGACAGGCTAGGGGGGAAGGGGGGATTACCGCCCCTCCCTAGACAATCGAAAAATATAGTCTTTATTTGTTGTCAAGTTGACTTTCAAGTGCTGCCATACTGATTGATCTGCCGCTAGACCTTATGCTTCTACTACGATCATCGGCTGGCCTTGAACAGCGTTGTTGCTATCTGACACTTAATCTTTTTAATGCCAACGACGGATATATCTGTGGGAGAGCACAGCTTAAAAGTAACCTCTATGCAATGGTATAAGTTTGATATTAGCTTGACCATTTCGCTGGGCTGAAGGTGAAACGGTTAAGCTATCAGGAACTTATCAGACAGTTGTTTTAAGTTCCGTTCAATTCTCACTAGATTCCTTGAGCTACATTAGGTTAAATAAAAAAACAATTAACTGAAATAAAACCTTGCCTCGGCGCCACCACCAATTAGCTTAAACCCACAGTCCCACATCCATAATTAAAGTGGTAATTAAATATGTAATATGATTTTTCGTTTCGACTATTTCAGGAATCAGTCAAGCACTGGCTCCTACAGAACTACAAAGCTTAGTTTTGGAAGCGACCAGCTCAAGTCTACCAATATTTCTATTGAAAACAGATGATGATCAAACTGTTCATATAGATGTGTCAGACAAAGGTATGTGTTTACATGGTTGTAATAAGGTTTTGTTTCAGTAGGTAGGTGCTTATTTCTTTTCGATATTTTGATTTAAAGTTACTTATTGCATTGACATTTTACTATTATTAAGTTAGTTTTGATATCTACATTATTGTTTTATTTTTTAATTAGATTTCATAAAATAACTGTCAGCACTATTTCTTCCGAGGTGGTGTAAGAATAGCGTTAGTTACAAGCTACGTGAACACGCGCCAATGAATAATGCAGTCGACTGTCACTTGCGTTTGCGTGAAAATCTGTTGTGTTGAGGTGACAGAATGCAAAACCCGACGCAACAGCTCGTTCACGGAGCTTGCTAACGCTGACACCTGCTTCCTGAACAGTGTTTGCGTTATTTACGCGGAATAAGCTTCGTAAACATATCCAAATAGGTATTGCTTGTTAGTAAAGTAGTGTTTCGGCGGTTTTTGAGCGCGATTGGGGGTCTAGTTGTTTATTGTACGTCAATGGTAGAGACTTTTAAATCTCCTTAGACAAATCGAACTGGCTGAGCCTCCTGCCGCTGGAGCAGAGCTCAGCCAACGTGTGGCTGTACCAGGAGAGCGGCGCGCTGTACGCGGTGTCTGCGCGGGCGCTGCCGGCGCGCGCGCCGCTCGTGCTCGGCTACAGCCGCGAGTATGCGCGCGCGCACTCGCTGCCGGGCCCGCCCGGGCTCAGTGTGGATGCAGGTTAGAGTTCAATTTCGATCCTTTTTTCTAATCCCGGGATATCCGGATTATCTACAGTTAATCGGTAAGCCATGTCAAAATCAGTTTGTTTTATGTATCTTTTATGAATGTCTTTAAATTTCATATCTTTAAAAATAAATTAAATAATTTAGAAACAAAAACCAAACTAAAAATATTTGTCTGTAAAGAAGACAAACAGTTATAATATAGTTACTTAGCGCAAAACCTTTTCATTTCGGTTTCGTCCATGAAACCTTTCAAACTGGTTTTAGGGGAACTTTATAAAGTTATTATCAGATTACAAACGCACTATGAAGCCAGGTACTCGTCTCCGAGCTGTTACCGTAACAGTTAATCGCTACTGAAACCAGAAACCATAATATTCACGTGGCTTGCGATTCTGCCGAACGCTGCTTGGGTTTTTAACTAACGTAGCTGTTAGTGGCGTTCAGTAGAGTTGGCCGGGGTAGGCAGCGCATAGATATTGCGGTGCGCCACCCCCTCCCTGGCTGCTATGGAGGTGTGCCACACTGTGTGTTGTGTGCAGAGCTGGCGACGCCGCAGCGGCAGTGGTGGTGCCGCGAGTGTCCGCGCGCCGTGTCGTCGGCCGCGCTGCTGCAGCGGCACATGGACGCGCACCACACGGTAAGCCAGTACTAGGTATTGACAGACAACCTGCCCGCTTGGTTTGTTTTAACCTTTTCGGCGCCACGTCAAATACAAGAGACGTCACCCATACGCCAGACGTCTTTGTTGCGATGCCTTAAATTGAACCAAACCCAATTGAACGAAGGCTGCTTTTGCATTGAAGTAATGGACGTATATATAGGTCGTTGGCGTTGAACCTGCGGTGCTGATATATGTGTCGTTGGCGTTGAAAATGTTAATAGGTATTAATAGACACGATAGCCTCGTTTTACCTTCGCGGAACCACAAGTAGAACTGGCGCGGCTGCAGAAGTGGCCGAATCAGGTAAGATAAATAAATATAGGGGTCTCAGCACCGAATATAACTTAGTCCCTTTCGGTGTTGAAGCCCTTGGTCCGTGGGGTCCTAGCGCTATTAACTTCTTCTAAGATATTTCGAAGAGTGACCGCAGAGCTGGCAGCTTCCTTGGAGAGCGTATTGGTACTGCTGTCCGAAGGGAAAATGCTGCCAGCGTCTATTGTACTATGCCACGGAGGGCCTCCTTTTATAATTATTTTATTTTAAGATTAGTTTTAGTCGAGTTTTTAATTTAATTATAGTCTCATTTGTTTTTAATTCGTATTACTGTTTTTTCATTAATAAAACGTTTATTAATACAAATACTACACCAAATGTACATATGCTTGGTGAGCGAGAGTTACCTTACATGCTCCTTCTAGTGGAGGTTGTCTGTCCGGGATCCGAGCCAGGAAACTCTAGCTTCAGACTTCCCGTTGTCAAGCTTACAATCTGTTTGTCAGGAGGAAAGACAGAGGGCGCAGCAGCGGTACCGGTGTCGGCACTGCACGCGAACCTTCTGCAGGATGTTCACGTGAGCTAATTCGACTATCATTCAAACCCCAAACGAGTTGTCCTATGTTAACTAGTTGATTAAGTCACGCGATATAAGCCTTGCTCAAATACAACAAAAACTCAAAGCCATTAAAAATATGTATAAGATTATTTTTCCTCGCACACCCCTTGGCTACCTCAAGGTGCCTTTCGCCAGAGATATGGTACGCTAAGTTGCTATGGTCTATACTATGGTATACTATACATTAATCTAAGCAAAAGAGGGGTGTATTAGTTTGACGTCGGCGTGTGTGTGTGCGTGTGTGTCTGGGGCATCATAGTTCTCAAATATATGATGTATTCGATTACAAATTGTAAAGTATGTCTTTATTACATTATTGCTTGACTTTTCCAGATCAATGCTTGTCGGTTAGTATATTTTTCCTGTTTCGACATAAAAGTAAAATTTACTAAGCGACACTTAACTTTTGAAATACCAGTATTTTTGAATAATTCCATACGCCACAATGTAAATTACCAAACAAGATTTTTAAAACACTAAGAATTACGCCTGCAGGATGATTACAAGAATTTACATGTTTTTTTTTCGAAATAGTCAAACTTTAAAATGTTCTCCTGTAAAGTTAGCCCTATGTCGCTTAGTCAATGTTGCTTTTCAAGCGTCGCAATGCAGTTTTTTGCCTTGCGGTGGTTCGTAGTAAAAATCGGTCTTCTCCAAGGTGATGTAAGGCATTTTTGGAAAAAAAAATGTTGCTTGTTGTTTTTCTTATTTTTTTTATTTACGGTTTGATTACTCGGTTAATGCGTGGGGGTTTTTTTAATTTTTAATTTATTATTATTTATATGGAAGAATGCGTGCTGTGGATACGTGATAATGATAAGCATACTATAAAGGAAAGCTTGGCATAAGGGAACACATAGTTTCATAGCGTATCCTTCACATCCTGCTCCATGCTGCACTTCTCTGGCGGAAAGGCGCTCACACAGTGGAAAAACTAAACATTGTATTTCTTTTGCATTACAGTTTGAGACGGCACATAGCGCGGCATTGCACGAAGAAGGATAAACAAGTAGTGAATGAAACTCTAGAGTCTGTGACTGCGATACTGTAAGCATACATCATGAGTAAAATTTAAATTAATAGATGCCGATTTCAGACATTTTTTTGTCTATTTCATATAGTCAGCTTTGCATTAGATTTAAGTTTGGGCAGTAACAGATTTAAAAGAAGAAGAAAGAAGAGAAAAGCAACTGGTACATTCTCTTTTTTCTCTGCTCCCAGACCAGCATGGAAATAACAATAATAAAATAACCTGCTAATTGACCTTTCCCAGGGAATCGTCAAAGCCCGAAGAGTTACCAGAGTTGACCTTGAACTCCACACACGCGGACGACAGCCGTCTGCCCTCGGACGAGAGTCTCCAGACCAGCCTGCTGTCCAACAACCTGGACTTCTCCACGAACCTGTTCGACACAGACCGCATGCCCAACCTAGACATCTCGGGCAGCTCTAAGTCAGACAACGACTTCAATCCGTACTCGTTAGGGTTTAAGGATGATATTGGACTGGTGAATGCTATCGACTTTGAAATTGAGACAGACGCGTGCAACGGTAGTAAGGAGGTATGCTTGTTCTCTGTCTTACAGTGGCGTGGCGTCCATAGAACTCGATACCCACCGGCTTGCCTATTTTAAGTCAGTTGGGCACTTTTATTGTGCAGAATTAGAGGAAAAGGCTAGTTAAATTCCCTTCGGCTTGCCTTCTGATATACTTGACGCCACGGCACTGATACCTTATCTATTGTATAATATTATAAAGTACAGTAAAAGTAAAGTAAAGTAAAGTAAAATTTATTTTCCAAAATAGAAACGAAATACAGTATTTGAAAATTCAATGACTCCACACTAGGCACAGCCTGTATCGTGGCAGCCAAGAAATATCAATATAAAAAACGGTTACCATCAATTATGAAGCGGTCAAATAACAAAAAAGGTAAAAACAGAAAAAATAAAAAAATAATAAAAAAAATTATAACAATAGTTTACAGATGGGAACCCAAATACCAACTAAAAATTAAAACTCAAAAACACAAACAAATGATAAATTCTATCGCATGCCTGTTATTGGTGCATGGGTCACTTGTAGTTTTGTACGTTGTAATGTTTTGTTTATTTACTGTTGGTATGTCGAAATGAAAATACATTGCCCGGCCGTAAAGTTCGCACTTCCGTCTTTGAGAAGAGAAATGGCGTCACTTACCTAAGTTAGAGCGAGACAACGCTCTACGAAACCGAAATTAGCCGAGAAAACCGATGTGCAACCTTTAAGGCTTGGTAGTGTAAATGAATACCTAAATAAAAACTACTGGACTGATTTTAAAAATGCATTCACAACTAAAATGCTACGTTATCCACGAGTTACATAGGTTATAGTTAATTCTAGCGAGCAGCAACTAGTTTAAACACTTTACTTTGAGTTTTTTTTTAAATCTCAAATTGTTTTCAGATGAAAACAGATAATGAAGAATCGTTGCTACTGACTTGTCGTTATTGCAATCAGACCGTCATCAAAGGCAGGCAGCGGCAGCACGTCAGGTTAGTGAGTTTCATTTATTTTTGCATAGGTACGGTGGGCCAAATAATTAGTCTACCACTTTTCATCCAACTTCCATCAAATGAAAATGACGCTAAAGTCGAACTTTCAAGTTGACTCCCACATCTTATCTTATTTCTTTGTCGGTCTCTCGCTTAATGCTCCTCTTATTTACTCAGAGGTTAAGTGTTAGACTGTTAACTGTGTTCGCCTTTGTGCATATATTTAAGGTATTTTTTTGTGATTTGTCTCTGTTTCTTTATATTTGTACAATAAAGCATTTACTTACTTACTTACTGATCGACATTATATTATTGTGACGTGCAAAGGCTTAACCCTTAGGGTGGTAGACCACCATATTTGGCTGATGGTACAAGGTCACTCGGGTTTTTTCCGGAACATTTCCGTAAGTGGTTGGGAATGTTGGAATAGTTCCACTGAACGCCCCAATGCTCGACGCCATAATTCCAGTAATTGACACCTTTATTGCTTTGCTATGAATTAAGGTTGAAAGCGTCGGTTATTGGTTCTTGTCGGTCATTGGTGTTCCAAAGATTTTTTTACACCTCTCATTCAGAAAAGTAAGCTTTGCTCCCTGTCGAGAGGGATCGAAGTGGAACTTTTCTGTTAAATGCTTTTTTTCTAAGTGTTTTCTTTTCGCAAGTACAATTTTTTGAAGTTGATAATTGTATTTTTTAATGTTCGGTGTGAAAAGTTGTATGAGTCACTCGGGAGCAAAATTATTTTCATCTTGGGCGTTAACACTCTCCCTCATTACGCTCTGGATTCAATAGCGTCCTCGCCGTAAATACACCATTTCGCTCCCTCGTGACATAAATGACTATTCTTTTTTTTTATTCACAATTTATTCCCGCTCTTGACGCGGTTCACTTTAAACGTCGAACAAAATCCTGAAATACATTTACAGGGCTATTTATTTGGCTAACCAAACCTCCTGCTAAAATATTAAAAACACCCTGTCCAATATTATGATGAAAATAGTGCGACGTGAATTGGCATTGTTCATTTTTTTTAAGCTGTGCTTTTAACACCTTTATTTGATAAAATGGACTATTTCAAGCAACTAATTTGAATATTATGCTTTTACGTAGCTTTGTTAATTAATAATAAATATTTTGTCGCTGTTTGATCATTCTTGAATTTAGACAAAATCCCAATCGCCTTCGTTCGGCTGGCTAAAAAAAAACGGCTTTGTCTATGGTTTTGTCGATTTGACAGTGACACGTGACAGCTGCCATAGCTAAACTTTTTTTTTTTCATTTTTGTGGCAAACATTCGATGCTGGATTCTGTCTAAAAACCGGGTCGTTCGGTCAAACAAAGGTTCATAGTACTTTTACAAAAATATCTGCAATCATAAAGTATTTTTGAAATAGGACAAGATAAATCGGATAAATGATGGTTTTCCTCGAAATGGTTTTCGAATTGGAGCATACTAAAAAAAATGAACAATGCCAGTTGAAACGTCCTTTATCTACTTCCCTGAATAGAAACTGCGAGGGAAGGAAGTTCCGATGCGAGTGCGGTCGCGCGTTCATGTACAAGGAGAAATTAGCTCTACACATACGTTTTGACCACGGAGACGACGGAAACACTGAAGCCCAGCAGAAAGAGGTAAGCTACTGTCACGGCAAAGCCCAGGGTTTTCGCGGTAAAACAAAACGCAGTCGCAATCTAGCTAGTGTTAGAAACATTTTTTTATCGACATCGATAGTTGCGTAATTTATTTATTTAACATGTAAGGGAAAGTTTATAGTTAAGACCAAAACACCTAGGTTAATTACATGATACAAATAGTATTATTTTAGATGAAAGTGCTCCCCAACCATCAGCGGAGACGTCAGCATCTCGGATCTCACATAGAAAGACATTCAAGTAGCGCTATCGCCCTGGCTGTCGGACTGTTTCGGGCTTTACATGTAACACTACCTAGATCTACGAATAATAATAAGTCCCGCCCCCTGCGGTTCACTTCGCGTGGAATGATTTTTCGGGCTTAGTTACGCTTCTTGAGTTATTATTATTCGTAGACCTAGATAAAACTACAGCTTCTAGTTTTGCCGCGAAAATTCCGGGCTCTGGTCAAAGTAGTCATTTTTTACCCAGGAGTTGCTCTATTCCGGTCAAAGTTGCAATGCAGTATAATAGTAACCAGTAATAGCATTTGGATACACTTTTTTTTACAGAATGCGAAGGAAGCTGAAGATCTGCAATACAAATGTGAAACGTGCATGCATACATTCAAGGTAAAGAAATATTGAGTAAACATTAATATCAACGATCCCAACATTTGCTATGGTTTGAAATACTAACGTCATTGTGTTGGAAAATTGCAAATGTATGCAGATAAAAAATTGAGACAAAAATCACAAATTATTAGCGCAACCCATGCCACTAAGTTTGAAAACGGCTACACGCTTTGGTTTTGTTGGCAATTGAAATCCGATCAAAGTTTAATTCCAACCCAAGGGTTTTAAAGTTCTGATCTTTGAAAATTGGTTTGCGCAGCGCCGCGGCATGCTGGTGAATCACTTGTGGCGCGTACACAAAAATGTGTCAACCGCAGTGCCGCTAGAGCGTCGCGTGCGGCACTACCCGTGCGGCACCTGCCCCAAGCTGTACCGCACCGCGGCCAAGCGCGACCGCCACGTGCGCGCACACCACCCCGGTCAGTAGCGGTACATACGTATCCCAGGGTTACGTTCAGTAACTAAAGTGTCAGTGTGATTATCGTCGGATGAAAATCGTCCGGTCATGAACACATTTACTGAACGGGTTGGGACGTTCTTCTGTCAAAAGTGTCAATTCAAAATAAATATAAAATAAATATTTGCTCCGAGACCTGAATAGAATATTTCTGTCCCTTTTCATCTTGAATCATTAACGTCTTCATTGAATCTCCCATTTTAAATTAAATTCACATTAAATTTAAATGTCGATGGTATGCGATTTCGTATTCGTAATAATAAGTTTATATCCCCAGCGTTCGAATTATAAATTTTGCCGCTTTTAACTGTCAAAGTGACGTCTGGGCGTTTTTTACCCATCTATTTTATGGGGTGACCGGTGCGATCGCCCGACGACGCTCGACGATGTTACTGAACGATTTGGTGTGATCGTCCGATGATCGCACTGACTTACTGAACGGGCCAGTGCGTCGTCGGGCGTCGTCGGGTGATCAAACTGAACGCATCCCAGGCTGTAATATATACATTAAATATGACTGGATTATTTTTCCGCATAATTAGTTTACGAGTAACGTGTCGTGTTGCGCAGGCGCCGCGCTGCCGGGGCGCGCCATCGAGGGCGGGCGGCGCTTGTGCCCGCCGGCCGCGTGCGCCGCCTGCCCGCGCCAGTACGCCACGCGCGCCAAGCTGCTGCAGCACGTGCGCGCGCAGCACCCGCTGCTGGTGAGTGCAGAGGCGCGCCCGCGCCAGCACGTGTAAAGACAGTTTGTTTGAATGCACGATGGCAAAATCATACCTGACCTAATCGTGGAGTCTTTCAAAATCACTTTTTCTGCAGACACTATTTTATTCAATTGGCATTGTTCAATTTTTTTAGTATGCTCCAATTCGAAAACCATTTCGAGGAAAACCATCATTTATCCGATTTATCTTGTTCGATTTCAAAAATACTTTATGATTGCAGATATTTTTGTAAAAGTACTTTGAACCTTTGTTTGACCGAACGACCGGGTTTTTAAACAGAATCCAGCATCGAATGTTTGCCACAAAAATGAAAAAAAATTTTTGCTAAGGCAACTGTCACGTGTCACTGTCAAATCGACAAAACCATAGACAAAGCCTTTTTTTTATAGCCAGCCGAACGAAGGCGATTGGGATTCTGTCTAAATTCACGAATTATCAAACAGCGAAAAAATATTTATTATTAATTAACAAAGCTACGTAAAAGCATAATATTCAAATTAGTTGCTTGAAATAGTCCACTTTATCAAGTAAAGGTGTTAAAAGCACAGCTTAAAAAAAATGAACAATGCCAATTAAAATAGGACTTTAACTATCACATTTTAGCTTTCAACGAATAAAACTTGTGTTCATTTACAGGCACCACCCGTGAAGAGAAGGACGACGAAAAAGAAATGAAAGAAATTGTTTTATTTTTATTTTTAGAACCAAAGTGCCGCTTTTGTTAACCATATTCCAACAAACTATTTCCAATAACAGATACTGTGATAAATAAAGTGCTGAATTTTGACATAACGTAATAATTTCAAATAGTGGGTGCACTGCTTTGTCTCAGCACTACCTGTAAACGGCTAATCCCAGTGCAAACTTAAGATATGGCTGACTGGGGCCTGCGACGTTAGGATTGGGGTGGGAGGGAAGCGACCCTGCGCCGTGCCGCGTAGGTGCGCTGTCTAGATGCCGAGTTACCTCACTAATTGTCATTATTACGCTATGGCATAAAATCTGATTACCTAATGCCGCAAAAGCCTTACAAAAGAGAAATAAAAATCATTTACATAACAATAACGAATTTTATTTTACAATTTAATTTAAAATGCCTGTAGGAATACAACACAGGATACAAAAGCAGCAGTTAAAGCAACAAAACGCTGTAATAAAAAAACATTACGTAGGTATAAAAACGGACTTTAACTAAGTTTTATTATTTTTTACAACACACATTAAAAAAATGCCTAAAACATTTTTGTGTTGTGTTCCTATATGCATTCGAATTGGATTCGAATTAAATATATAGGTATTTAAGTTATCCACCGAAGAACAAGTCGTTGCGTTTTGATATTAATTACAGCTTTTAAATCTGTTTTGATTCCCCTTTCCACCTATATGCCCATAATCATGCTAAACAGGGCATTTAGGTATTGTTACTTTAAGCTTTGTCTACCCCGTAAGGGATAAAGACGTGATTTATGTATGTATGTAGGTAACTCAAAAATAACAAAATGCTAATTGACCCGGTAATTAATTAAATAAAACATTATTTTCATCCCCAGTTACCAAATGGAACATCCGTAACGACTTCATAATAACATTAACATTTCAAACAATACCCCAATTAATACGCCTCTACTACAATAAGAGGCGACACGCGTACCGATTCGCTGTTCGTACAAACAGCAAACTAATCGATACGATGCTTTGTCCTTGTTACTCCGTGAGCACGAAAAGAGATAAAAGACAATCTGTTTTGAGGTGACCCAGTATACTGCATTGCGTATAACGCAGATATAGTTCGGTTTACATAGTATAAACATGTCATATAAGGATTTAGCTATAAGCCAGTATTAAAGAAACAGTGGATAGTTGAACAGTTACTTATGCCGGTGAACTCCTTGAGATGTGTGAATTGTATCACGATGGAATACAATGTAGATGAAGGATATAATCCGAGTGAATTTGCTGACTACGACTTTGCTGAGGATGCGTTTGATTTTGAGGTTAGTTTTAAGTTTAAAGTAACCAAAAGTTAAGGACCTTGAGTTGGTATTTTGTTTTTGAGAATGCCGTTAAAAATAGAGCAAAACTACCGACCACAACGACGTACCTAAATGTTATATTAGCATTGTTTTTCTAATCAATTTAGACAGGTTTAAATGTAAACAAATGAAATATTATACTGTCGTCTCGGTGAATGGTTTCGTAAATTGGTCATGATTGGTCCAATGAAACCTTATAATTTACAAATTATACAACGTACTGGGTTATACCTAATTAGAACAGATTATGACCGCTCAATTTCACAATAAAATGTGTTTTCCTTATGCGCGAAGTTTGATAAGATAAGCCCTAAATACAATAGAATAACAGAACAAAAACATTGTCATAATGTTTGTGACATACAATAGATGGCGCTAGTACGACTAATCTCACCAAAGGTCGTTCCGCTTCCCGCTAAATCTGACAGATGGCATTGAAATTTACATTAATTAAAATGGTCTTACACCTTCATACGATACCGAGTGGGTCACATTAACCACTCACTTGCTTTCGATTTTAAGATAAGGTAGCCTAAATTGCTTTGACATTTCACAAATACGACGGCACAGTGTCACGTTATTTTCAAAAATCGATAACTTTGTTTCTACTCAACCATTTTCAAATATTTTTACCATTTAATAAAGGTGAATAAAAGAAGAATTAGACAGCAGCGCTATAATTATGGGTTATTATACCAAAAATATTTTTTAAAAATGCACAAAGTTGACATAGTGTAATAATTGCTGAGTTTATGTCGAAAACTATTTTTAATTAAAAATATAGGCTGATAACATGTATTTTTCTATTAATTAATTTAAAGTAGACTAAACAAGCTTTCATTTGATACCAAATAACCAGTTCGTCTTCTTAGAAAAAATATTAAATAAAAATAGTTTAATTTTCGATTCAAAACTTTACAGAGCTCAATTTGTCGCGAAACAATATGTTACGTTCATGATTTTTTTTCTGGATCATTTAGGCCCCGAATTACCAAAATATAGTCATAAACAGGATGAGAGACTAATAATCTTTAAATAAAATGCATATTATGTGCAATTTACACGGTAATTGTAGCCATATAATTCAAGATAACAAAAAAGTATTTACGTACCTAGAAAAATCCCAAGTTTTGTTAGTGCCAATCACTAAGAACAGAAATAAGTTGTAACCACAATATCACGTTTAATAAACACACCACAGCACACACTTTATAACCATGTAACCATTATAAGCCATATCAGTGCTTAACATATTAATAATTACACTCAATCACAGTAAATAAACAATCTAAATGCCATTTTTTGCGACATCTCACCGCACGCGCTGACCGTTACTGACCTTGGAATAGTTCAAAATTCAAAATGGTTGCCTATTTAGGACGGGGATACAACGGGCGCGGCACAGGTGTGCAATAGAAATGGGTTTAGCGATTTGAAAATTTTAATGGTGTGTATGATAATTATATATTTAATTCTCTATTGTGATTTAATGTATGTTTATTATTAAATGTAATCTATACAAAATAGTTAGTTATTGTCGATTTGGATTTGGATTCGACTTTTGTAAACATCCAGTATATCAGCAAAAAAATTTAAAAGTAGGTTTGTAACTTAGTTTAATCCATAAACTGCAGTTGTAAAAAGTGTAAAATAAGAATAAATAATGTTTTTTTATTAAAACAGGAGCTGAGCCCGCGGCTTTGCCCCCGTGAAAAAATTAAAAGTCTAGTTCCTTATCCCGTTCCCTTTTGTAAATTCCTTCTTAGTGCACCTTTATGATCCTCAAGGATTATGTCTATAAAATTTCAACTATTTAGGTTTAGGCTGTGCGGTGTCTGTCAGTCAGTCAGTTACTCTTTTATAAATCGTTTTTTAATGAAGTGTACCTACCTATCTTTCATTCAAAGTTTCCACTGTAACTTTCAATCATTTGCTGGGCTCCAAATAAGACGCAGTTTGTTTAATTTATAAACAACGACAACGCAATAATAATATTAATAGGTACAGTCAGCGCCAAATAGTTCGTGACATCCATAGTGGCCAATAAGTTAGCAACACGAATTTGTTTCAACTATAACAAAGAAGTGTTGCGAAGCATTTGGCTACTTTAGGTGTCACGAACTGTTTGACGCTGACTGTACCATCGAGTTAATCTAATTACGGACATGGCAAAAAAGGATCAATTGTGATTTGTTTTTATTTTAAATTGCTTATTAGGTTGTTCTTAACGAATAAAATACAAAATATTAGTAGAATGCCTTTTAATGAACAGTTCACACAAATTAAAATAATATTTAAACAGAAGTAAACACAATATATTGTAGTTAAAATATTCATAGGTGCCTATGTCGAAAAGATCACCATCGATCGTGAAAAAAAAAACAGCGCCTCAAAAAGAACCGGGCTAAAAATCTCGAAAAGTCATTCAAAAAGTAAAAAAGACAGCCGCTAAATAGATGTGGTAGCCCGGGCCCTGAGTTCTTCGGAATAAATTTTGTGCGAAATTTGCGATGTTGTCCGTCCACCTAGTAGAAGGCCAGCACTGCTTCATATTCATACATAAGACAGTACAAAATGTTCTTTAATGAACACCACAAACCAATACAGCCAGATTACTAAAATCAGTGTTTTTTAGATTTAGATTATTTATTCATTCAATAAAAATTTATGAGTTGTACTGTCAAGTTAGTAGAATTTAGATTGAAAACGTAAATGAATTAAAATACATTTTCAAGCTAGGAGAATTTAGATTAAATTGGTCAAGAGTAAATGGAATCAAATACATTTTCAACTAGGGGAATTTAGATTGAAATCGTCATGAGTAAATGAAATAGAACACATGTACATACAATACATACGGTAGATACAAATATAAACCGGAAATCGATACATGCTTTTTTAACCACCAGCGCTTTCGTAAAGACCCTCGTTGCCAAGAATAATTCGCCACAAGAAACTAAACATTAAGACATTACAAACACTGCACTATCCTTCTTTTTTTAGCATCAGAAAAGAGGTAAACTATTTTGACATGTCTGACACGTATATATCATCCACCAATATTATTATTATAATTATAAAAACAATGCAAGAACATATAAATATAGATAAACTATCATTATTTCCCATGGCATCAGCTTTTGAGCTGGTGGGGTGCTTGGAGTACCATCACCCAAACTGCACGGCGATTTTGTTGGCGACTGTTTCCTGAAATACGATTGCAATTATTTTTCCAACTAATATTACAACTGTATTTAAATTTAATTCCGTGCTTATAGTCACATGAATAAAAAAAGATGTATCACCTTGTCTGTTTGCGAGGTGAAGCATCAGGCAAAAGGAACCGCTCCAACTGGCTTGCCCTTTTTGGCCGACCTAGTTACAAGTGGCGCGTTTCGGATGGCAAGTCCCGAACACGTCTTTTAGTGTCAGCAAGACACTTCAGGACTAATTTTTTTTCTTCGTCATACGTCCTAAAAAGAAAAAAGAAATTTAACACGTTTTTATGTCATATGCATATTTGAAGTGAAAACAAAAAAATCCCAAAAAAATATTTATTAAAGTATTCTCGTATTATTATTGCTAGGTATATTGTAGTGTTTCCTTGACACGGGAAGCACCAGCTTTCAAATAAACAAAGAATCATTTAAATCGCTTCGCCCAGTCGAAAGTTATGAGGTAACAAACATAAAAAACATACGAATTGAAAACCTCTTTTTTGAAGTCGGTTAAAAAGTTAAAAAAAACAGTCGGTAGGTAATATGCGTTCCGTCTCCCAATTATACATTTAAAATCACCTCCCGTTGCGCTATTTACCAAAACCTGAACTGATAGTGTATTTTTAAATTTAAAATTAGTAGTAATTAGTATATTAGTAATGTTTTTTGCTAAATACCAAAATAAGAAATATATTGAAATAACGAAAAAAAATCACAAATAAGTATGAAATGAGACAAGTGTACCCATGCCTTACGACCGGTCATGCTGTCAAAGTGTATACCAGAATTGCTTCTGGTAGCTACAGTTACCGGGTTGTACTCATAGTTAACCGTCACATGTTTTGTTCGCTAATCCTGTGTGATAAGCTGTGGTTTAATACATTTTATGGTTTATAAATAAAGTTTAATACTACAACTATTTAATAACAATTGATTAAACAAGAAATATGTGCTAATCTTAGAAATGTAGGGCAATAAAATACAAACCTCGTCAAAAAACTACTTAGCTATTCTTTTAAAGTGAGATTTGTTGATGATCAATACGTAATAGGCCAAAAATATATAATTGATCTCATACACCAATAAACACTGAGTAGTTTAATGTATAATACTCATAGAAATATATAGATTTGAATACTTACGGCATTTGAAAAACACTTGGCACTTTTTGACGAACTCACTGTCGAAACACCTTGCAAAGTAATTCAGATTTAAAATATTTTCGGTGTATTAAATACGATGAAACATTTTTTAAACGTTGTTATGTTGGTTATTCTGTATTGTGAAAACGGTTCATAGCATATCTGTGGCACCGTTTACAGATAAAAAATCGAAAACCGTCCATACTCTCCTTGGTAGCCACAGCTACCAGAAGCAATTTAGAGGTGCACAAAGTTGGTAGCTACAGTTACCAGAAGCAAGTGAGTGGTTAGTATGCAAAAATTATTCGACAATAAACAAAAATGACCATGGGACTGACGTTATTACGAAACGTAAACATAACGTACCTCGGCGTACCTACGAGTACCTATAGCAACTGCGATTGAATGAGCGGGTATTTTAGTGTGCGAACGGCGGTCCTGATTCCACATCGTCTGGCAGCGAGACTAGCGAGCGAGCGAATAAAACGAATTGGAATATAATTTCAGCTATTACATAGTGATTGTGATTGAGTGCGTTGAGTGATGGTGTGCGGTGACCGGTGCGGTTGCGGTGCGTTTTGCCGGCGACTGTTCTGCCGCGCGCGGCCGCCGGATTCTACTGACAGTGTGAACCAGGACGATGTTCCAGTCACGTTGGTAAATTAACTAGGATTTATTAAGTTGACTAAATGCTTGAAAACAGAATGAAAAAATGGCGGGAGTTAAGTTGACTGCTTTTCCTAGTCCGACTGCTACTTACCTAATTAAATGTTATGTTCAATGTTCCGTCCGTTTCGTTAAAGTAATTTTCAAAGTAAGTTTAATTTCTTGCGTATCAGATAAATAGGTATTTTATACTTAAATTGCTAAATTATTTAAGTCTGTTCCGCACATTTTGATTTAAAAGTAACAACCGTTTTCGTATATGTACCGATTTTACAACCAAATCTTGGAGTTGCAAAAATCTGAAAATTAACGACTAGTTTCGACGTACAGCACATTTTTCTACTAAGTACTGTACTGGTATTTTAAACAATAGTTTCCTGGAATCCTTAACTCTTTCGCTATTTCAGTCATTTCAGAATATCTGCACTTACCTAGCTGAGGTTCCAAACAGCAACAAATAAATAAATACTTAAACCACTCAGTCACAGCGATGTAACAAATTCAAAATTATGTGATTTACAACACCTAACTAAATAGCTGCCTACCCGGACCAACTACCTGCGCGTGCCTCGGTGAATTTAAAGGACCATTACAGTCCCTTTTCTGCCCTCAACAGAACAAGATGGGTGTTTGAAATATTTGTTGTTCTTTGATCATGATCATTATTTATACTTAAATAGTGGAAAGTTGCTTTTTAAGGAAAAAATTGGTTAAAATGGTAAGTTACAAATACTGCAATGTTATGTTTCCTAGTATTCGTGTGACCCAATAACCTAATATAATTTATAATGTTATCTATGTATACATAGGTACTTAAAAGTATAAACGCAGTCTATAGCCGAAGCATCATTAGAATTTCCAAGTGACTAAGTGTGTCTTGTTACTAGGTATCAATGATTCCTCTGGTCTGGGCCTCTATTCGGTGCTGACACGCCTAAGCTATTACCAACCATTTGCAGTGCCTAACGTTTAATTTCGTATTCGTCGTCGCCAAAATGTCAGTTTGCCGAACACAATCCGATGAGAACGCGATGAGTTCTTAGTAAGCTATTCGGGGCGCTTCGTTATTTTGTTGGGGATTTTCAACAGCTGTCGAAGTGTGACAGAAAAAAAGAGGAATTCTGACCGCATATCCTATCAAATCTATAACGAGCTAAAATTATTTATTCAGTGCGATCGCATCAAATTTATCTAAATTTAAGCCCTGAAAGTTGAACGCACGCAAAGTGGAGGCGCTATTTTCATGTTTTAACTGAGTTTGTTTGCCATTAATTAGCGGGAAAAAGTGTTCAGTTCATAAATATTAAGTAACCATGCTAACAGTGTGGTATCTTCCTACCCAGCCATATTGTAACGTACGTAACGAGCAGCCATAAGAAACTGACGAAGGAGTTACAGCGACAACGTGCCAACCTTCGCAGCCCACGCGGTGTATCCTCCAAATGATTCACTCAAAGGATTCACTTGTACAACATGACGAATCCAGTTTTTTGTTGACACACAAGTCAATAACTTGAATGAAAACTTACTATGATTCATTAACACGTTACGCTTGAATCCGATATCTACCTTCTTAACTGACACTAACTCAACTTTTTATTGGCTAATCTTATCTTGAACTACTCATTGTTTGCCGAATATATGCTCCAAGTCTTAAGTAGGTATTTCCTAACGAGATAAAAATATTTCGTTCAGTTCATCTCATAAATCAAAACTTCATTTTTTGTCCCGTGGTCCTCTAAGAATCGAGCCAACAATAATGTTGATAAAATTATACTTTCTTCATTCAATGTTATTATTTAGTTATTGCCTTGATCGCGTAATTACTTATCTAACTGTTTTTAAGCGGAAGTTCTCGTGCGGTCGGGAAAAAAATGTTTGTAAAAACAAACTAAGTTTTACCTAATACTTATACATAAAAACACGAGGAAAAACTCAAGCACTAGGTTTATTTGTAAATAGGTAGGTACTACTAATAAAATAAGGTTTATTTTACTGGAGTTATGCTTTATTCGACCAATAAGTGTAAATTCAAAGGGATCGCACATATCTAATCGTGCGCATTGATAAAAAAAACTTTCTCCGTAATAAGTCTCATGTATGATTTAGACAATAAAAAGGTTCTTAACATGTACCTATGTATGTAGATAAAATATACTTAGCAGTTTAACATTTTTTTTCCGCGTAAAATGCCCGTTACAATGCGGACTAAATGGACAGACGTTCATTCCTAATATTAAATTTGTGCAAACGCTTGAGTTGCCGGTGTTTATTTACATCTACAGCGCATCGACAAATCTAAAAACGTGGGAAACGTAATGGATTCGCATAAAAATAGAGACATCATCACAGAAGCTCGTTATGTATCTATATGAACTATTTTCGAGTCCACCGCGTGTTTTTCTCCGATTCGAAGGCTGGAGCCTGATGTCATGTATTTATTTCCACTGACTTTATAACTGGCTGAAGATAGGTATCGGAAAAATCATTTGAATTTATGTTCGAAACTTAAACAGGGTGTTCCGGAAACCATATAACAAAAACATTTTTGGATATACTTAATAATTAATTTGCAGTAGAGTGGTCAATACCTAACTTAGGTTAGGTACCTATTAAATACTTTTTTTTATGTTAGAGAGGCATTACAAACGAACTAGGTCACCTGATATTAAATGATCACCACAGTCCTTAGACACCCGCACCGCTTTACGCGATGCCAGTGCGTTGGCGGCTGTATATTTTTGGATATAGTTACCTACTTAAAGTATATTTTACAATACCAAATTTTCCTGTGGCGAATAAAAAAAATCCAAATATGAAGGAAAATTCGAACTTTACCCTCCGAGTACCTAACCTCTTACAATTCAGTGAATCATTTCTTTAGGTCGTTACCGAGCAACGAAAAAGTAGGGTGACCTACAACCTAGTTTATTGTTTTTCCCCAAAGTCTACGTGAAACATATTTTATACCTAAGGCCGTGATTACTCATAAACACGCATGGTCTCACATTATGTTGCTAGACAGACACTAAACTTGGAAGATTGTGTTAAATATTACTTTGTCAGCAACATTACTATCGCAGATTATCGACAGATTTGACAACTGTCAAATGACAGCAATAAAATCGAAAGAGTTGAAATATATTAACTTGATTTCACTTTTTATGGCCCTTCTTTAATTTAAGCTCCCTACCATGTTACTAAGTAGGTAATATAAGAGAAATTATCCGTAACAATACCTCAAATCTTTTCAATCTGTGTCATAAGTGGTTGTGGTTTACGCACTGGGTGTTTTTTTTTTCGCTTTATACGTACTTTTAATTTTGTATTGGATTTGCCGCAAACTCAAATACGCAGAAAATTATTACAGCCTGTGTGACTGCTGTCACTGAACTTATTTACACAATAATAAATAAATAAATAGCTCACGCTCGCGGCTTTGCGTCCCCAATGGAACTCTTCAAATCGGCGAAAGAAATCCATTAACATTTTCATGCGGATGATACGGAATACTTGGATTATCTAGCAAACTCCGTTCTCGTCTAAATCATAAAGAAGTTGGCCTCTATCCAAAATTTCAGCTTTCTAGGTCCAATTATCAGAGCTGCGAGCTGATGGAACTGTTTTTTCACACTTTTAAGCATATTATTACGTCATGCTGGCCACGCGATCAATTCCAATTTTAAACGCCAGTGTAGGTAATTACCCAATAACCGACACTTTTATTTCAACCTTAATTCATAGCAATAAAGGTGACAAGCAGAGTGTCGAATACTGGAATAGAAGTGTCGAGCATTGGGGCGTTTTTGGGTGCTACACAACATAAATTAAAACTGTTGAAGCAGCATTGGCATTCATCGAAGCACGAAGTAATTTTAAATTGAATACAAAATATAATTAAACATTCAATTCGCAACAAATATGCAGACTTATTTGACGGTGGTTGTGCCTTAACCGGAGTCAGTGCCTGATGAGATCATGAAGTGACGCAGCGGAGGTCGACCACCGAGAGTTGCACTTGTAAAGGACATTGCCTACGTTGTTGCAATATAAAATCGTCAGGAATGTTGAGTTGTGATACGACTTTGTACGAAAGCGACCTGTTATTTTCGCTAGACAATTGGCATCAATTATCCGATTTATCCTGTCCGATTTCAAAAATACTTTATGATTGCAGATATTTTTGTAAAAGTACTTTGAACCTTTGTTTGACCGAACGACCGGGTTTTTAGACAGAATCCAGCATCGAAGACTTTGGAGAGTAAGACAGCCGGGGAAATTACGGGCACAAGAGGCATTACATCTTAGTCCTCTAGGTTGGCAACGCATCTGCAATCCCTCCGGGGTTGCGGGTGTCTATGGGCAGTGGTGATCACTTACCATCAGGTGACCCACTGCTCGTTTGCCTTCCTATTCACATTAAAAAAAAAAATGTTTGCCACAAAAATGAAAAAAAAAGTTTGGCTACGGCAACTGTCACGTGTCACTGTCAAATCTAACAAAACCATAGACAAAGCCGTTTTTTTTATAGCCGGCCGAACGAAGGTGATTGGGATTCTGTCTAAATTCACGAATTATCAAACAGCGAAAAAATATTTATTATTAATTATCAAAGCTACGTAAAAGCATAATATTCAAATTAGTTGCTTGAAATAGTCCATTTTATCAAATAAAGGTGTTAAAAGCACAGCTTAAAAAAAATGAACAATGCCAATTATTATGTACCTCGGGGTACAAACTGCCATCAGATATATCGAAGCTGACTTTATAGCTGACATGATAAATTTTCAATGTATTTTTTTTTCATATAAATTCCGAAGGACGGTGGCGTGAGCCCAAATACTGCGTCCCTCTGTTAGTGGAAGCATAGACCAACAAGTAGTATAGAACGGACATAATATTGTTGGCATCTTCGCGTATAGACGATAGTGCCTCACGGCACGGGCACAGTGGACAAACGCTATCAACATTAAATAAAAGCTCACAAATTCGAACTATCGTTTTTAGTGTTTCAGAGAGGATATGGTTCAAACTGGTTCCAATCGCTGCCAAACGATAACACAAGGAAACAACCTTTTCTCTTATTATTGGCAAGTAATTTGAACTACAATGAACTAAAGAAACGGGTTATTAAAGAGTTATCGCCCAGTAAAGTTAGCTAATGCGTAAACCAACAATAGAATTACGATTACCTCACCTGACGGCCACACCGACTGTTTACCATAACACATCGTAAAATTAACACGTTTTTTTTCAGGAACACATATTTTTGCCGCCATCGGTTGCAAAATATGGTTTGGATAAGAATATATATATACATATAAACATACACAAATCACGCCACGCATAGGCCACGTTTAGCGTGAATATAGATGGAAAATGGAATCAAAATAGTGGTGGGTTGGTGTTATAGCCGCAACGCCTACAACGTGATTCCTAAGACCCCATTCGATTCCCTCGATGGCCTTTTACCATCTGCCTGGGACGAGAAGATACTGGGTACATTCTATGTATTTCCTTTGCTCCCAGACCAACATGGAAGAAAATTACATGTAATAAGTTATTATATTTCTTTTCATTATAATGTAATACGAAAATTTGGATTCATATATTTGTTACTTACTTAATAATGCCTAAATGGTTAAACAGATTTGTATTTGGAAAAGAGATAGCTTTATAGTCAAGATTAGTACAGACTACGTCTTACCCCGGGAAAATGCGCAGTGTCGGTGGGGTAGAGATAAACAATTTCTTCGTAGGTAGGTAGATGAAGTTGTCAGCAACAATAAATGAAATATGGTTTAAGTATCTGTTTTCATTGCCACAGTTGTGTGTTCGGAAATGGCAAAGAAAATGGCTCTCAATATTTTCAACTGAGCCATTTCTCGTCGGACTGTTCCATCTGTAACTCTATTAATTTACATTGTAATATTATTATGCTATTGATAGAAATGTCCTCACAAAGTCAAGGTTTGTCCGATATATCTACATTTGTTATCTTATCAATGAGCCTATGAGACATAAGCAAATCCCCTGAAAAAAAAGTGTCAAACCCAAGCATATCTGTCAAATCATTGATGGCGTAGCGATTTTATCATAAAGCCTTTTAGTGAGTATTAAATAAAGATTAGGTAAACTCTCAATTTTATCAACCACACGTGTCCATAGCTTTGTCTAGACTTACCTACCGCTTACGGTTTTTAACAATTAGCGACGCAACACCGCAAAGTATTAAGCATGAGTTGCACCAAATTACTTCGACAATGATGATGATGATGATCCTTCCGACCGATTTCGGCCGTGGTGACCACTTCGACTCCTAGTTAGCATGACGCTCATGCGCCCGAAGATGGCTTATAGCCGATCTTAGCGGTGAAACCTCGCGCACAATAAATGCACTTGAGCATGAGCACACCGTAGACATAATGGTAGCGAATGGTAACTGGCTGGCGAGACTTCAATTTATCAATTCAACGATAACTTTAACGATGAACGATTGGTGCAGCTCACACTAAGTAGGCACAAATGTAAAGCTCTCGCTTCCGATCGTGCGTAGTCCTGGCTCGACCGTAAGACTTGCGGAGTGGTAGGAAAGGTCCTACACAAACCGGATTACTAACTACTAGGTACCGTATTTCTCGCTAATCCTAAGTAGCAGTGCTTGCGCTGCCGTGTCCCGTCATGGAGAGTAAACCAATCTTTGCTTTCTTGGCTGGCAAAGTACCTGCGATCCTTTGGTGTTGCTTACCATCATGTGGCTGGCTTGCTCGTTTGCCGCCCTAAGTAAACAAAAAAAACCGGTCAAGTGCGAGTCGGACTCGCGCACCGAGGGTTCCGTATCATTATCTATAAATATCTAAAACCAGTGTAAGCAGAGCCCTGTTCCAAAGCAAAATGTACGCAGTGTGGGGTTACTTTATATTGGTCACTGCTATATTATATACAGACATACATACACATTTACGGTTTTCGCAATTATTCTTTAATCTGTGCTATAAGACCTACCTTCATACCAAATTGCAAGATTCTGCGTTCACGGGAACTACCTTGTAGGTTTTGATTCCCTTGAGAGTTGAAAATTTGCGGAAATTTGCGGCATAAACGGCTGTATCTTTTGATTGCGTTGGCTTAGAAGTTTGATTTTTTCACAGCTTCAAGGGACAGTAGACCTGAGTGATTGATATAAATTTCAGCTTCATACCTCCACGCGTTACTGAGAAAAAGGGTCTTGACAGACGGACGGACGGACGGACAGACGGACAACAAAGTGATCCTATAAGGGTTCCGTTTTTTCCTTTTGAGGTACGGAACCCTAAAAAAGACTATTAGATGACCTAAGTGCTGCGATCTATACCAAGGCTACTCAACCTTTCGAGCAGTGGTTATTAGACTACCTGCCTGTATAAAAATCGTTGATGGGCCACTTCTGTTTCTGTTTTTAACTATAATGAGCGAACTTTTCAAACTTACTCACGACTCTCACGAGGGCCATTTATAATTTGGTTGTGTGCCACAGTGGCCCGCGGGTCTGGGATTAGGCAACCATTATCTAAACAACCGTTGTCGTTTGTTTTACCTACATTTTACATTTCTTTTTGCAGTGTCAACTGGCCGAAGCACGAGATGTGAAGTTCAACCACGTGCTGACAGAGCCCTTGGTGATAGGCTCGCACATACTTTGCACCGGCACGCCTACGGAAGACTTACCATGGTACGTTTGCAATTGAAAAAACCATTGACTAAAACCAAAAATTGTGTCAACCTTAATAGCCTGTTATGTCAATCAACATTAATTGACATAATACCTTCTTCGAGTATTTTAAGAGGGGTTACAGAGAAACAGAGAAACAGAGAAACATTTATTTTCACACATTCGATACACGTAGACATAAAACAAGGAGAAATACAATATACTAAGGAATAGTACCGATATGCTGTAAAGTGGACCCCACTCAGCATAATGTTGCGGCAAGCCGCAACGCTGTTTTTCAGTGGGACCCAGATAAAATTACAAAGTAAGTTAGGTACTGTTCTTGTCATTTGATACGGAGATATTAGGTAAAAACGTAAAATGGATTTTCGTGCTGCTTATTTTTAGTTTTACCAAAAAAGGTTTGCCCTTCAATAATATTTTGTTAGTAATTTTTTATCGGTTAGCGATTTGCCGATGGACTCTTTATGGAACCATTTTTAACTCTTGGGCTTTAGGGAATTTTTATAACAACCTGTATAGTCAAGATATTTTAACTGTTTTGGCTATAGGGATGTTTTGTAACACCTGTAGGTATAGTCAAGATTTATAATCAGCAGTCGAAAGAATGACGGAGCTGTTCTCAAACCCTTATCACTTTGACTTCGTTGGGTTAGTTTATGGAATACCTATAAGGTTTTTCACCCCTCGGACGGCGTATATTTTGCTTGAGTACTACGTAAATGTGTATGTAGGTATACTATGTATGTATGTTTGTCGACAAGGATGTTCGGCAAAACTAACCCAACCACGTACCAAAATACCTACTCCAGAATCATTTTAAAACACTCTACATTGAAGCCGGTATTTTGTAGCAGGAACGCCCCCTCAAAATAAACTGATGACCTGATGAAGGTCATGGTAGTCCTTGGTAGACCTTCCTTGTGGCGCTCTTTGGGGGAAGCTATGTTCAGCAGTGGTGGTGATGATGATGAAGATGTCTTTATAATCAAGTACGTGTTGTCTGTACAGGTTCGCGATAAACATTGGCACGGGCGACCCGGGCGCGCCCACCGCGGAAGTGTCGGTGCACTTCAACGTGCGCGTGCCGCAGTGCTACGTGGTGCGCAACACCAGGCGGCACGACAAGTGGGGGCCCGAGGAGACCACGGCCTTCAAGTGAGCCCCGTTTTAACATCGGATTTACTTAGTACAGGAGCACTGAATTTCTTACATGCTGGTCTGGGAGCAAAGAAAAAATATAGAATGTACCAGTTGCTTCCCTTCCCGCGCAGATGGTAAAAGCCCATCGAGGGATTGGGCGAAAATCTTAGGGATTATGTTGTATGTGGCGCTGAACTAAGCATTTCGAGCGGGAAAAGTACATTTTAAATTATCGTTTGGTCTGTTTGCGAAAGCGGGACTACTGCGGGGCCTCGCAGGGGACACCGGGACAGACTGCGTGAAAGCAGGACATTCCCGCCCAAAGCGGGACGTATGGGCACGTTAACTATGATTCAAAAATCCTGAAAAGGGGGCTTTACAAGGCTATAAGACAAACCAAGAACTGACGGCCGATAATGGGGCCGAAGGGTTCTCGAGTGGCGTCCGCGGACCGGAAGACGCGGTGTAGGTAGGCCTCCAACAAGATGGAGCGACGACCTGGTAAGGGGAGCGGGAACGCATTGGGTGCGGATGACGCAGGGCCGATCTGTTTGGCGAGCCTTGGGGGAGGCCTATGTTCAGCAGCGGACGTCTTTCGGCTGACATGATGATGATGATGATGAAGACACAAACTAACCCAACCATCTGCTAAAATATTCAACCGCAACCTTAACAACTCTGCTATTGACTGTGATTTAAATACCTAAGGATTTATTGTCGAAGCAGAGGACGGTGGGTTTGCATATCATCACTATCACTACATAGTATAAAACAAAGTCGCTTTTTCTGTCCTCAAGTCCGTATGTATGCTTATATCTTCAAAACTACACAACGGATTTTGATGCGGGTTTTTTTAATAGATAGAGTGATTCAAGAGGAAGGTTTATATGTATAATACATGCATAATTACCGTGCGAACCCGGGCGGGTCGCTAGTAATAAATAAATTTCACAAAGGCATGGCTGTCTTGCACGTGTGTAGCGGAGTAGTAAATATGGTAAATGTTTTCGTTAATTAAGGGCAGGTAAGTTTTATGGCAGTGCTAAAAGCGTGGGCAGACACTAAATACCAATGGCCGGCTATTAGGCTCGTTACCGCGCGGCTAATTCAATCATCCAGAGCAATTTAGGTCGAGGATAGTTTCATAAAACAGCAGACCTGCACTGTTTCCACCTTTTTACCTAGTACCCTTTTCTTAATTTTAATAAAATGTTTTGACTTTCCTATTCCTGCCGCTTTTGACTCCTACGCCTTCGTATTCTCATCCATTATAGTGGTGACCTTTCCCATTCGGTTGACAATAAACTTGTGTCCGCCTCTCGCAATTGGCTTTTAAATTGTCATTCAGCTTTCGATTATGTACCTACGATCCATGCCGCCCAGATAGATCACAAATTAGATCAATCAATTCTAATTTAAGTATTCGCTCTTCAATAAATTTACATTACCTTAATATCTCACTTGGAATCCGTTCTAAAATCATTCCAAACGTCCTGCCAGTAATATCTATTCGTGTTTCAGATCATTTCCTTTCAAAATGGGCCGTCCTTTCACGATAGAGGTCCTCGTAGACGAAACGGAAACGATGTGGGCGGTGGATGGAGAGCACTACTGCAACTACGCGCACAGGAACCCTTCGCCCCTGGCAGCCAACTGGGTTCAGGTGGCAGGCGTCAGGGATGCCACGCTACACGTACAGAAGACTGAACTATACCCCATGCTGGCGCCACCGCCTGTAGAGGTTAGTTATGTCAGCAACAGAACAACACAAGCAAATGTGACTTTTGTACCACAAATGTACTTCCTTATAAAATACTGTAGATAGCGCTGAATTCCACAAAATATAGAAGGGCTTTGTACGTCCAGTTCTTTTCAAAGAAATCAGCCAAATCATCGGTTTACCGTTTATTTTTGTCAACTTTCTAGACTTTAGTTCCAAGAAGCGCTGTCTTATATATCTAGACTAGAGGTGGTATACTTTAACTACCACGTTGGGCATTCATTTCTCTTTAATTTTGATTTGATGCTGTCCTATGCTGAAACTTAATTTGGGAAACAAACGAGACATAGAAGGAAGTTTTACTTTATCGGACATACCTAACATCTTCTTATAAGTTTGAATTTGCTTTGAATTGCAGGTGCCTGTTAGAGATAGTGCAGAAGCGCTCGCCATGGTCAGCGAGCCCAGTTGGTATCCGAACGTAACAGCTCTATTATCCAAAGGAATCCCACCAGGGCACCAGATAGTCATACATGGAAGGTACGCATAGGACTTCTGACATTTTACTTACCGTTACCGTTAGTAATTTTCACGTTGACCTTCACTTGTTCGTAACAGGAAGGCATTTAGCATCGTTAGAGTTACTGTGTTAATTTACCGTTATAGTTAGGTGATACCTATTTGTAGAAGTGTTATATGCCTACGTAACTCACTTAGACCGGTGGCATGGTTTTGGCAATACTGATACAACTCTCAATTATTTGGCTTTAGACAGATGAGGTTACGTCCCAGCAGTATGTACAATTGAGTACAATTGTACTTATAAGTAGATTGCCAGCCTGGCATACTGCTACTACTTATAAACGCACGATCTAAAAATTCCATGCCATGGGTCCCAACAATTGCGGCCACATAGGTACCTACTGCTGGGACGTGTCCTCATCTGTCTAAGCCCAATAATTGAGAGTTGTATCAATATTGGCGAAACCATGCCACCGGTCTGTCCGTGACACAGTTATTTCCTGTACTTAATCAATAATTTGTAACAAATCTGCTCCATCGATGAGTTCAAAAGTGGACGTCTTCCGGCTTCTGATGTATGTTCTTCATCTTCCAGGCTTCGTCCGCTCCTGCACTCTTTCACCATCAACCTGCAGGACGCGGCGCGCGAGTGGCCGGCGCCGAACGTGGTCGTTCACGTGAACGTGCGCGCGCATGTCGAGTCGCAACGCGAGCGGCAGCTGGTCGTGCTCAACTCGCGGCTCGGCGGGTGGGGGGACGAGCGCCGCCAGCGCACCGCCGCGCTCGTGCCCGGCACGCAGGTACACCACGTAGAATACCCAAACGAATAAAAAAGAGGACAGAGGTTGCAAATGTTAAGGCTTTAATCCATCCTCTGATGGATGAATGACAGAAGGATGATAGGGGGTGAAAGGTTAATTAAACATATTTATATGGAGAGTTTGAATGGGTGTGTTGGAAAGGAAAGACCTAGACGGAAGTTCCGTGACCAAATTGGGGACGTTTCGGCAAAAGATCAGTTCAAGAGTAGGTACCTATAAACCGAGGAGCAAGTATGAAGTATGTAGGGTTCAATAGAGAGCTCGTCTCCAAGCAGATCTTATGCCTGATCATACCATCCGCGTTAAGAAACTTCGCTACTTTTCGTTTTACATGCATGTGTAACTTCGGATCTAAAGACCGTACTTAATCGTCTTAATCTCTAAAAACGTTTACTTATGCTGCCGGTACAAATTCCATAGCGAACAGTCCTAACCTTCTAGTACCCACATCCACTGGTATCAGTAACGGCCCCTCTTCTATTTTAGAAATCACTGGTGCCAGTTTCTCGTTCCTTAACCAATCGAGAACCTCCACGCCCACACGTGTTCTAAATCCTTTACCTTTCTTCAGAGCACGTTCCGCATCGTGCACGGCCCGGGCGAGTGGGCGGTGTTCGCCAACGACCTGCTGATTGGCGAGCTGGAGCACCGCGGGGCGCCGGCGCTGGCGCGAGCAGTGCGCCTGCGCGGGGACCTCTTCCCCGAACACATTTACATATGCCCGTCCTCACATTCACCTACTATTGAGGACTGCAAGGGAGTTTCGGATTGTTGAGATTGTCTTTGAAAGACAGTGTTGTACTATCACGATCAGGACCGTCTTTTTACGAGCCAGGGTCCTTTGGTAACGGTAATCGAAATAAAGACGTAAATCGATCACGGTCTGCTGTTTAAGCTGGTGTGTGACAAGAAGAAGAATAGAAGATCACGGGACAGGCAACTACAAGAGCAGAACACAATGTCACTGACAATGGCCGAGAGCTTCTTCCACGTCCGTACCGTTCCTAAAGGCGCTCACCGTTGACTTGTGTAGGTGTAAGGGAGCTGACAGGTATTGGAAAATGCAGCTGTGATGGCTGGAGCCCAGTTGAAGGATTTGCTGCATATTTTAATCGCGAATCAATATATTTCAACTGCAAAATATGAACTGAGTTTACAATTTTTAATATTTATTAATAAACACTTAATTGGTTTGGTGTGTGGTACATAATAATTTTTATTGAAGTCATTAGGAATATATGTGAATATGATGCGTTATTAAGGTAGCTGGAAATAATCTCTTTTTTGGGATAAGCGCCCATACACTACACACACATACGCTACACTTTATACTACTGTCTACTGTCTATTTCTAAGCTGTGTTATGTTAATATGTTATTAAAGAGATTCTATAGTTATTCTCCCGACCTAGGTACTTCGTTTGCGAAATCAACGCTACGCTCGACTCCCATTAAGAAACAACTTGTCACTCTTAAACATGAATGGAGTCAGGTGTCTCTACGTTGGCCAGTAACGCTGTCACCGCACGACCAATGACCAATGTGAGACACCTGACTCAGTAATATGCCTGCGAGCGAACAGGTCAAGTTATGGCTGTCTTCCGTGAACGAGTTTTATTATGCCTATGAAAATGACTAGCCAAGCATTTTGGTTTTAATAGTGCTGACTAAATATATTGTAATAATCGAATGGTCTGAATGACTGTTGAACATGTTTAGATATGTGCCCTGAATCGAAGCTAATACTATTGGAACCTAGCTACATCATTTGTGTTTAGAAATGTTACTCTTATGTCATAGGTAACGTATGTAAAACAAGTTTAATTGTTGACAACACAAACGCTAGAGGCAAAATAAGTAGGTAGGAAGGTGTTTAAATGTGTGCAGTTTTAATAATTGACGAATGAATTTTATAATTCGTGTTTACTTATGTTTGTACTACTATGTTATAAAATACTTATTCTGTTAATTATAGTAATTAATTAAGACCACGCCTAAAAAACACAATATTCTGTAAACTTTAAGTGATGACTGATGAAAAAGTAAAATGGAAGTGATAATCTGAATTAGGTACCTAGCTAGTTATACTGTAAATAAAAAAGTGTTCTTCAGATTGAAATTACAACATAGGTACCTACCTAGCTAGTATAAAATTGTTGGCTGTTATAAGACATAAAAGTTTTCGTTGTTCATTTAGTACCGTCTTGAAGTTTAGTTTTGTTCAATTAAAAGGAAATGTTACTTAGGACTAGGTACAATTTTATTAATCTATAATAACCGTCCAAATAAGATTAGAGACCCCCATTGATGTGAAAAGTTCAATAAGGGAAAGCGCTAATATTTTTTTATAAAAATATGTGTTAAGTTATTCTCATCGTTGTTTTAAGCTAGTACTATTATTATTGTATTAGCCACGCGGCGATTATAAATGAATTAAGTGTATTGTGTTGAAATATTCTATGAGTAAACGTGGTTCGAAATGTATGAGAGTGTGTCCGTTTATTCAACACCTTCATTTAAAGACTGAAACCCAAATTTACACACTACCTACTTAACTACAAGGAATATGCTGGTGTGAACTCGTGAAAGGGTGAAACGTGGTCGCCGAGCGCTGTAAACAAAGTCACACACGAAGACTACTGTTGCAATTATTAAGGTTAATGCTACATAACATACATACATACATAATTCACGTCTGTGTCCCTTACGGGGTAGACAGAGTCTAAGGTAACAAGGCTTAAAGGCCAGTTTCAGCATGATAGGTATAGGTGGAAATGGAAAAGCGAATCCGAATAGTGATTGGTTACTAGCCGCATTGCCTATAGCATTATTCTTAACTCGTTAATCTTAACATCTTCGGCCATTTCTTCACGCACGAATCGTGCGTGGCAGACGCCATAACCTTTTTAGGCATGGGGTTCTAAAAACTGTTCGAGTTTGAATAAGGTAAGATGAGACTATTTAATAATTGTTAATGTTGTGACTTACAATACATTACTCAAATACTGAACTAAATTATCGCGTTTATAACTGTTCTCAATACTAATATCTTTCTATCATATTATATTGTTTAGTGAATGTACATCAATATAATATCTACGCCCTGCGGACAATATTCTACATCTAATAGGATACAACACACAAAATTTTTAAATTTGCCGCGCGGTGTTAGTCTCAACTTTCGCTAGTCAGACTATTATTAAAAGTCAATCAATCGCGTAAACTCGCATTTTTAAAATGACTTCAATTCAATTTTTGGGACTATAACAATGACTTAAACAGCTTTTTTACACGACAGTTGACAGCTGATGTGTCATATTTGACATTACTAACGTCAGCTGACATCGTCAAACCTATTTCCACGTTGCGTTCCTGTTTACGTGAGATAGATGTGGACTTGATTTACAATTTTTTATATTTAATCTTGGATTTTCATTTTACACCAAGGATTTAGTCCAAAATACAATTTATTGATGTGATATTAAATAATAATGATAAAATTTTGCAATCATTTTATTCGAAGCCGAATAAAGTTGAGCGTTGATGGAAAAATATTGAGTGAAATGAATTTTAGCGTAGAAATCGACATGCTTTCGACGAAGTAATGGTCAAAATTTTATTTACAATTTTTAAATGAATGAAAAGTGATTATTGCACTTAATATCACCAAATATATCAACCGACAGCCAAGTTCAATTGAAACTGGTTTCAATTACCATTCATGATTATTCAAAATTCTAATTAGAAAAGGCGACATCGACGTCAATAGCCGGGCAGCCAATACATAACATCTCCGGTACTTGGTTTGACCTTCTCAAGGTGACCGATACAGCGGGCTCGTTCAGTCGCGCTCAGTCAGGGTCTTCGTCGCGTCTCGAGCGCGGGTGGATTTCGCTTATAGATAAAGACAAGTCAAGATGAGCGTTCAAACGGATTCGGATAAGCGCAAGCAGATCTCTGTGAGGGGGATCGTTGCTGTTGAGAATGTTACGGAGGTGAAGAAGGCTTTCAACCGTCACGTTCACTACACGCTGGTGAAGGACCGCAATGTGGCGACCCCGCGGGACTACTACTTCGCGCTCGCTCACACTGTCCGCGACCACCTCGTCTCCCGTTGGATTCGCACGCAACAATACTATTATGAAAAGGACCCTAAGGTACTTCTAGCTGTGTCTTTCTTGTCTTATTGATGATAAAAGTAATTCCCTGCATAAACTACTGACATAAACAGTACCTAAAAGTTAATAGTTAAAGCTATAATGGCAAGTAAATTGTCAAGGAAATAACAAAATGTGGTTGAAACTCCAATCGTTATGTTAATTGTTTTGATTGTAGCCTCAAAATATGTTGTTTTGATTTTTAATTTGGGTGCTGTGCCAAGCTGAAATAAATAATACACCTACCCGCTTTTAAATCCTAAATGGATTAAGATTGTATTCTTTATCAATTATTGTTATTGTGATGATAATATTACAACTATGAGATTAAATAGATGTGTTAGATAATAGCTTAAATTTAATTTTTACTATTGACATGCCTGAATGATGTCCAGTAAATTATGTCTTAAGTAGTGTCTGACCGAAACACGATTTTTAGCCGAAACCGAAACCGAATATTCGGTTTTTTTTCTGATTTCGGCCGAAACCGAAACCGAAACCGAAATTTTTGAAGACGTATCAAAATATTCAAAATTACTGTACAAATCGTTAGGAAAAGGTTATTGTTGTTATATAAAGGATTTCTTATTTGAGAATGTTTCTTTTTTTGTTAAACAAAATAAAAAACGTTTATTTTTAATGAAAATAGATATAGGTACATGAAACTACCGTGAGACTTTAATCATAATTACACAAACGGATAACTCACGTATAAAAAGTCGAGTGATGCTCGACATGTTTCGGACTATTTTGTAGTCCTTCTGCCTGGAGCTTAGAGTACATATTTCAATTTGTACTTTTACTTTACGCGCCCGAATTAAGCCGAATGCTTCCGATGCGAGAGCCGCGAGAGGCCGCGAAGTAATTTCGGCCCGGCCGAAGGTTTCGGCCTGATTCTGGCCGAAACCGAAACTTCGGCCGAAATCACTTTTTTGGCCGAAATTGGCCGAAACCGAAACCGAAACTTCGGTCGGACACTAGTCTTAAGTTATGTTCTTTTTTAAATATTTTAGGTACTCTTTCTTTAGCTCAAATGTATAAATAAAAAAAATAAGACTAATCTAATTACAAATAAAATAAATAAACAATGTTATTGTCATCAGCGTGTTTACTACCTCTCGTTGGAGTACTACATGGGCCGCTCGCTTCAAAACACCATGATCAACCTGGGCATCCAGGGCACGGTGGACGAAGCCCTGTACCAGCTCGGCCTGGACATTGAGGAGTTGGAAGAGCTGGAGGAAGATGCCGGTCTCGGTAATGGAGGCTTGGGCAGACTCGCTGCTTGCTTCTTGGACTCCATGGCTACTCTCGGCCTTGCTGCCTATGGTTATGGTAAGCTATTTAATTTTCTTTAAAATACTTTGATTTTAAACATGTCAGCTAAAAAAATATAGGTAACAGAAGACTTCCTCCTCACAATGGTTTCCTGCTTTCACTGTTGAGTCATTGTAAAGGAGGAATTTGTTATGTTTAATTTGTCATCATCTACCTCTATCTAAATCAGAATACAGATTGTTGTAGACAGTGCTTTTAAGAACAAAGTGGTTGGTCCATTACATTAAGCACCCTCTTCTTGGCCTTCTGCTTTCCACCTTGTTAGTGATCAGATCACCAGTTACTTAAGGTTGTCAATATCCCTTGTGATGCGGCGAAGTAATCTAAGATACATAGGATTATAGACAGACTAGCTTTTGCCCGCGACTTCGTACGCGCTAAGATGTAAAACGAAAAATAAGTTTTTTCCCGTTCCCATGGGAATTTTGGAAAGAACTCTCTTAATGCTCCTCTACACTCCCGAAGCAACCTACATGCCGAATTTCAGCTTTCTGCAACCAGTAAAACGAAAAGTCCCGTTTTTCCCGTTCCCGTGGGAATTTCGGGAAATCTTTTTGTAGTGCTCCCCTACACTCCCCAAGGGAACTTGAAGGCCAAATTTCAGTTTTATACGACCAGTAAAACCAAAAATCGATCCCGTAGAACTGAATATGTAAATCCCGTTTTTTTCCTTATCCCGTGGGAATTTCCAAAAATCCTGAAATTAGTTTCTTAGTTTTGTAATCACCTACTTTTGTATTAAATTTGAAGTCTAGTTATTATAGTTACTGAGATAGCGTCACTCGGAATCGAATATTTAATTCCCGTTTTTTCCTTATCCCGTGGGAATTTCCAAAAATCCTTTCTTAGCGGATGCCTACGTCATAACATCTACCTGCATGCCAAATTTCAGCCCGATCCGTCCAGTGGTTTGGGCTGTGCGTTGATAGATCACTATGTCAGTCACCTTTGAGTTTTATATCATCACTACATAGTATAAAATAAAGTCGCTTTTTCTGTCCCCGTGTCCGTATGTATGCTTATATCTTCAAAACCAGTCAACGGATTTTGATGCGGTTTTTTTAATAGATAGAGTGATTCAAGAGGAAGGTTTATATGTATAATACATGCATAATATACCGTGCGAAGCCGGGGCGGGTCGCTAGTATATAGATAATTAAAAGTCTTCTTAAATGGAGATCATCCCTACTAATATTATAAATGCGAAAGTAATTCTGTCTGTCTGTCTGTATGTTACGCTTTCACGCCTAAACCACTGAATCAATTTCAATTAAATTTGATACAGAAAGAGTTTAAGTCCTGGGGAAGGACATTGCATAGTTTTATCTCGGAAAATCGCTTAGATCCCGCGGGAGAGCGATAAGCGAATTCTGCGCAGACGGACCCGAGTCCGAACTCGGACGGTTAAAAAAGAGATCTTCTCAGTCGTTGTCAACTGGAAAGACCTTGAAGCTAGAGTACAGGATCACGACGCGTGGAAAACCCTACTGAGAGCCCTTTGGTTCTGCTGAGCATCCACAGGATCTCATCACCAAATACATGTCTCATTACGTTCGCACTATGAGAGACAAATAGAGCAACAACATTAAAAAATTTGGAACTGAATTAATTGTAAAGAAACTCATCACGCGGCTGTGAAAGTGGCAACAAGTGCATAATAAACTGAAGTTATTTTGATCCATGTTGTGAAAATGCCTTCAAATAGTTGACATTCAGCGAGTATAAACTAATTGAAACGGTTGACAACCCGTGGCTGGCGCCTCGCCAGTTTAATTGTACGGACTCTAACTACGGAGGATGAGCCATGAGGAACATCTGTAGGCATTTGTTGTGGTTCGAAATATTAATGCTAAGAAAAACACTGAGAAAAGCTGAATGGGATTGGTAGTATTTTAGATGACTACATTTTTATTTTGGTACCTAATATTTCAAGCTGTTGCCCTCGACTTTGTCTGCGTAGAAAACAAAGCTATCTTGTGAACTATGCAATTCTGAGGGATAAAACTATCTTAAAACGCCTGCCGCCCGCACCTCTCTTGGTCCCCTTTGTCGCTTACCCCGCGTTCCTGTACCGCGCGGGCGAGGGCTCATTTAAGCGATCGGTCTATTCTATAGGAATGATCATCCCAGTTCTTAACTTTGTTGTGTCAAATTTCAAAATAGTCGAATAAGACGTTATTTCGATACAGCAATGGTGAAAGCCATAAAAAAGACAATAACAACGCAATTTTCAGTTTTTTTCCGCCACAAAGAAGACATTTGGGTTTAAACCAATAACAGTAGGTAAAGTTGGTTAATTAGGATAATCTAAACAGACATACGAGTATGTCAATATTTTCCCAGAGTTGTTTTTGTTTTCAACTTTATTCCGCAAGTAAATATTTTTCCCTCATATAGGTACCTAATAACGAAATGTCTCGCCTGGGCAGGCTTGTTGTGAATGTTAGACGCGATGACTTTGAGCAAAGGCAATCGCAGCCACGATGTTAGTAGCAGCCATGACATAATTTATGTCCTTGTTTTGCATTGGCAGTGTATACATTGATCATAATATGAACATTTAGGTACCTACATACCCGTTTAATATTGAAATCTTCTTGTAAAAACTAGCCAAGTGCGAGTCCGTGCGAATTTGGCAAGTGAATAAAAAATCCAGTGCTAGCAGAGCCCTGCCTCCTAAGCAAAATGAAGGCGGTGTGAGGTCATTTTATATTAATTGCTTAGACATAGAGACAAACATACAACAGAAATATATCATCAGTGGAAATTTCAACTGTAGGTATATCACGGTTCATGAGATACAGTCTGGTGACAAACAGACAGACGAACAGTCTTAGTAATAGGGTCCCATTTTTTAAAAGAAAAATTAAAAGAAAAGTCTTGAAAATCTCGTCAATTGGCTGCCCGCGGCCTTAAATTTAGTTTAGAGAGCTTGGAATTTGGCATTAAGGTATAGTTAAGAAATAAGGACTGATTTTTCGAATATCCCACGGGATAGCAACGCTGGCGTCGGTGTATATTATAATTTAATGTAAAGTTTGCGAGTTTGTGTTTGTTAGGTACTCTTTCACGTTAAAATGGCTGGACGGGCTTAAATGATGTAGACAGCTGGATATTTGGCTACTCATAAGCTACTTTTTATCACAGGAAATTGCGTGTATCCCGCGGGATAACAACGAAATAATTATTTGCAAACAAAACTTCACCAACACATTTCATATTGGAACATCCAATATTCAATAGAATGAAGAGCTTAAGAGATCTTTTATGTCACCAGGTTTAAGGTACGAGTACGGTATATTCGCGCAGAAGATCGAGAATGGCGAGCAGCAAGAGGAGCCCGACGACTGGCTTCGCTACGGCAACCCTTGGGAGAAGGCGCGTCCGGAGTACATGCTGCCCGTCAACTTCTACGGCCGAGTGGTCGACACCCCGCAGGGCAAGAAGTGGGTCGACACACAGGTACGTGTCATTTATCCCTTAATTTTCATTGGTCATAATATTTCGTTAGTCTTTTCTTTTTCACACGTGAAATTTTCACTTCCATGCTGGTCTGGGAGCAAAGAAAAAACATAGAATGTACCAGTTGCTTCTCTTCCCGCGCATGGGTAAAAGCACATCGAGGGAATGGGCGAAAATCATAGGAATCATGTTATAGGCGATGCGGCTGGCAACCCATCACAATTTTGATTCCATTTTCTACCTATACGCTCACACTCTTGCTAAACGTGGCCTGTAGGTCTTGTTACTTTAGGCTCTGTCTACCCTGTAAGGTATAAAGACGTGATTTGTGTATGTATGTGAAATTTTCAGGAATTCCATCAGAATGTTATAGGTTAGGTTAGGTAAGTTTATAATTCATAAAAAAAACTGTTTCAGAAATAAAACGCTTTATGACTAACGAAAATTATGACAAATTATACATTCAGAACTTAAATTGGGACAAAATCAGACGTGATGCAAGTAAGAATATAAAATCTGCATAAACTAGGTCTTGGCTGAGCGAGCCGCCTCGCGAGGCACGTAAAAATTAAAAACACACATGTCTTCTAAGGGATGTAGACCGTGATTGCCTTTAATGAGCTCGATATTTCGATGGAAGACCATGGTGCATGCAACTGTGCCAAAATACAGATAAATCATCATCATATCAGCCGTAGGACGTCCACTGTTGGACGTAGGCCTCTCTCATAGACCTCCAGTTGTCTCGGCTGGAAGCGGTTTGCATCCAGTATGAACCCGCGACTAACCAGGTCATCCGTCCATCTCGTTAGTGGACGGATGACATGCAAAAACCTCAACTCAAGAACCTTTCGGCCCCAGCGATCATCTGTTCTCCGTGCTATATGGCCTGTCTATGGTAATCGCGTATCCGTAGAAATGTCTTGTGTTATTACCCGTGAATCATTTGAAACTATTCAAACCTAAAAAGGTGGAATACATTCGATCCATTTGGTTCTCTCTCGTAAGAATATTTGTTTACTTATCGGGAGCAATAAAACTTGCGCGTTCTTATCGCCATATCAACAACATACGCGTATGTCTCACTATTTTAATTTCACGTAACACACGCGGTAGACACGAACGCTCGCAGCGGGCACGTGCAACGACCTTTGATGTTAAAAGAACTTGCAAAGAACGAAGTATTTATATACTCTAAACCTGTGAAATGACGTCTCTTACCAGTACTCTTATAGTGGAAGTTTTCACTAAAAAATACGCCTCGATTGCGTTCGCGTATAATGTCAATTGCTACAGTTTCGATCCGCGAGTGGCGCTGCCAAATTATTTGTAGTACTTAATTGAGACGTTAACGCACTCACTTAGCTTAATGACTGAAACGTGTAGCCTAAGCCACTGAACCAACGTAGACTCACAATTAAGCATACTTGTTAAGGTACCTTGAAGATCACAGAAAGCGTTTTCACACAACAGATAACTAGCTTATTTTGCCCCGGGCATACCTAGTTAGTTAATTATTATGTCCAACTTGTTGCTCACGATTTCGTCTGTGAATTGGTTTAACACTATCTAGCAGGAATCGCTGAGCAAATCGCTGAGAAATCGCCGGACAAATCGCTAGTGTGCAAGTGCCCTATATCAGAGCCTATTTTACTCCTCAATGTTTGAACAATCTTGTAAAATTTCATCAACAAAACTATAGCGGGTTTTACCGTGAAATAGCAAACAGACAGAGAGACAGCGCTACTTTCGCTTTTATAATATTAGCTAGATGTATTAACTAAACAGATTGATATGGCGAGTGTGGATGGGTGCGGTGGGGAAGGCCTAGACAAACGTTTCGTGACCAAATTGGGGGCGTTTTGAGTTAACAAAAGCTCAAGTCAAGCATTACTATAAAGACGAACGTGTATGAAAAGATTGATGAATGTGGATGAAGTGAAAAAGGTGACAGGATCGTAGCAAGTGGAATAGAGTAGTCTCTTCCTACCCCCATGGGAGAGGCGTTTGTATGTATATGTTTATATTACACCTCCACTGAACTTATTATTTTTTATTTTTATTTTGACTAGTAGAGACTTTATACATCTCTACTATAGATTAATATAATTTAAGGTTCGGGGACCTTATACATCCCTTTTAAAAATGTATTTAATTTAAGTAGAATTTAAGTATTCTTACTGTATTTTATTTTGAAAAAATGACTTTCTGCCAAGTTTCTTGCGGCGCATTCTTCTTGGAAATGATGGTCTTTCCGAATGCGCTGGTAGTTTCAAAAAGACATGTAAAAGAGCCCTTGGCGGCCAATTTGCAAAAATAAATTTTCATTTTCATTTTCATATAATATTAGTACGGTTTCCTCGCTGAATAATAATAGAATATCTTGGCTGTTTTAAAAAGCCATTGACCTTTATCTCAACATGCTGATACTCTGTGACAGTGCGTCACGTCACCGTGATGAAGCATCCATACCAACTATTTCTCTCCGAGTTAAGATAAGCTATCAGCTATTATGTTTTATTGCAATGCTAATAGCGGAAGTTATGGGTATATAATTACTTGTTATTTGTTCTAGTATTGATTATTGATATTCATTCATAATCCGGTATTATTCTTATTGAAGTATCTAACTTACTTACATGCTTAAGGGCATTTCAGCATTGAGTGGGTCTTATCTTAGCTAATAACTTTAAATGAGCAATTCTCGTATAGTTATATGTAATCTGATTCTCGGATTGAATGGTTACGTTGGGAGGGGAAGGCCTAGACGGACGTTCCGAGACCAAATAGGAGACGTTTTGGAAAAAGGTCAGGTCAGGAGTACCCGAAACCGACGAGCATGTATGAAGAGATTGATGACTGTGGATGAAGCGAAAGAAATATGTCAGGATCGTAGCAAGTGGAACAAAGTAGTCTCTGCCTACCCCTGTGGGAAAGAGGCGTGACGGTATGTATGTATATGTATGATTCTCGGAAACGGCTCCAACGATTTTCATGAAATTTGGTATGCAGGGGGTTACGGGGACGATAAATCGATCTGGCTAGGTTTCATTTTTAGAAAACGTACCAAAAAAAAATACTGAGCAAAACTCGGTCATCCGGGTACTCTTATCTTAATCTAGGCCCCTACGGATACACTTCGACCCATTCGTGGATCTTTTGTGTAAACAGCATTGAATGGAAAAACAATCTCTTTTAATTTAGATAGCTTATCTTTAGTTATGTTTTATTGCATAATAGAGGAAGGAAGATACAGTCGTTTTTATGCGTGCTTTTGGAATATTAAAAAGTACTTAGACACGAAATAAGACATTGTGTTTAATTATTTTTAAGTAGAAATTTGCTTTTGGTGTTCAGATAACTAACCCTATGTAGGCGCGGTAGTTATTAAGATAAACTAATCGCCTCTTTAACTGCACGCTTAGTAATTGAATTCGACCTTAGTTTATTTTTGGAACTATGTATAATTTGTGGACTTACAATTTGTATCGATCTTTTGGCACTGATTAAACGTTTTCTTTTTCTTATGTCTTTGAATAGTCACTTAAGAAACACGTAAAAATACGTAGTAGGTACCTGCCTAAATATATTCAGCAGAATCGAAATTGAATCGTTACCTACCTGTTATTTCAAGGTAGACTTATACTGGTAACTAGTACAAGCGTTTCTATTTTACATTGCCTGTGTATTTACCTGTGTTAATTATCATTTCATATACTTAAATATTTTAAGTACCATTTCAATTCCGGTGTTTTTTTTATAGATGTTGAGTCACCAGGTGTATCTTGGAAATAATTTCAGCATATTTATAGTTATATTTTCATTGAACGATTGGTGCTTCGTATAGTACATCCGGCAGTTATTCTTACCACATTGATTTGTTCTTTTTAATGTAGTCTTTGCGGGTGGTAGGGCTTTGTGCAAGGTCCGTCCGGATCGCTACCACCATCTTACTCGCTAATCCTGCCGCTAAGTAGCAGTGCTTGCACTGCTGTGTTCCGGTGTGGAGAGTAAGACAGCCGGGGAAATTACGGGCACAAGAGGCATTTCGTCTTAGTCCTCTAGGTTGGCAACGCATCTGAAATCCCTCCGGGGTTGCGGGTGTCTATGGGCAGTGGTGATCACTTACCATCAGGTGACCCACTTGTTCGTTTGCCTTCCTATTCATATAAAAAAAAAAAAAAAAAAAAAAAAATGTAGTTGAGCTAGGAGTTAGGACTGACGAGGGTTGAGTTGTATTAGTTATGCAACGTTATTCTATTGCATTGTTTTATAGTCCATTCCAATCTATTTTGACGCTTTTGTAAACAAACAAGTCCCTTGAAGTTCGTATACCTAAAATTGAAATACATATAATCACTACATGGTATAAAACAAAGTCACTTTCCGCTGTCTGTCCGTCCCTATGTATGCTTAGATCTTTAAAAGTACGAAACGGATTTTGATGCGGTTTTTTTTAATAGATTCAAGAGGAAGGTTTATATGTAAAATACATGCATAATATAGTAGAGAAACACTGATTGCACCCGTGCGAAGCCGGGGCGGGTCGCTAGTCATAGTATAATTGTTATAAGATGAGTGCGAGAGGTATCAAGTGTGATCCCGCCCGGTGGTTATAAAGCTTAGCTTGATGAGAAATTTAGATGAAGTTGGTTTGTTTACAGAGGCATTAAAATAGATTTGAATAGACAATAGTCATGTAATGCACATTAATACAGTATAGCTACAGCTGAGTCGATATGACTTGCTTGTCTGTGCCAAATATTTGAGTCTAGACCGATCCATGTTTTCCTATCGAATGTAACAAAGCCACAGCGGACGGGAAGCTGGTTGTTATGTTTGCCAAATGGACAGTCGATTTTACTTTTGAGTAAGGTGATGACAGCTGATGTTTTGACGACATCTAAGTATGTTACAACGATACATATTATTATGTTGAACAAAACTATAGTAAAGCTTATAGTAAAGCAAGTAATATGTGGCTTATGCCATGACATGAATTGAGAAATGTTTGTTAATTACACACATAGACATATAAATCACGTCTTTATCCCTTACGGGGTAGACAGAGCCTAGGGTTACAAGACCTAAAGGCCACGTTTAGCATGGTTGTGGGCGTATAAGTGGAAAGGGGAATCAAAATAGTGATGGGTTTGTCATTTAAAACTTTTTTAATCATATTTCGAACATACAATAAGTATATTTTCATATTTTTACGCAAGTGTACTTTGAAATTCTGTAAGTACAGATGTTTAGAAATATCATCAAGTAGGGTAGCGCGTCGCGAATAGGGTTTAATGATATTCATGACATACATACCTAACTGTGCGAAGATTTATCTAGTCCCCAATTCGTTCGAACTTCCGAGGATCATATCCATTGGCAGATTGCTACCTCAACCTCAACACTCGTCCATTGAACTCTGTAAGACTTTATTAATTGACCAATTGACCGATCGGGATCCAACAAGATAAGACCAGATAAATTATGCCGTTTGAATCACATCCAAGCAAGACATTGGCGAAGCGAAATCAATTCTATTAAACTTTGTTAGTTCGTTGGCTTTATTAATAAGTAAAAAATGTACATAGCGTCTATTTTCTTAATGCATCGCGTCAAACTTCGTGTTTTGACTGTTGTCGGGTGCGATCAGTTGCACAGGTTGCTAGTGACCTTATAGAAGAACACGACCGTATAAATTTTCCGATTGCCACCGGTTTTATTCGGATTCAAATACAATTGAAAACTTTTGAAAATCCGATGAAGCCGAGGGACAGTAAGAAAATAGACGCACTTGTGATCATTGACAAATTTGTTGTGTTGGGCGTTAAAACCTCGTATGTGGGAGCTAAAAGTACTGCATTCTACTGTCATCTGTTAAAATACTCAAAAAGATAACCTTAGATTGTGCACTGATCAGTGGTTAAGCAATTAAAGGGATAAAGTCAGACGTCATGCTCTGTTAAAGAGTGCTTCATTGGTCTCCACCTAAGCTAAAGATACAGTTTTGTTATAGCAGTGGAGCGGCGGTAAAATACTCAGCACGGCTGGCACGAGATAGTCTGCCCGTCTTTTTCTTACTGCTCGTTTTAGAAAGAGATGGGTATATCTCGCACGCTCTCGTGCTGACTGCAGGTGTGAATACTAAGTACATATTTTTTATAGGTGGTGTTCGCGATGCCGTATGACAACCCGATCCCCGGTTACCAGAACAACGTGGTCAACACGCTGCGGCTCTGGTCTGCGAAGAGCCCCATCGACTTCAACCTCAAGTTCTGTTAGTATACACATTAATGCTTGTTGTCTATAGCCGCCTTTACTCTCTTAAAAACAATCATCTTGCCAAATTTTATCAATCAATTCAGCGGTGTTACCATGTGATAACAAACAGACATACTTTTTCAATTGTATTATTAGAATGGTTCCTAGATCATACTAACCAAAAAAATAATGCTGACCACCAATTAAAAGAAAGTCTAAGTTATGTCAGTTATTTGAGTACTCAAATGCCAGATTTATAAATTTATCATCAAATCTTAGCGAGAAAATGAATGCTCGTTGTGTTGCGTTGAGTCTTGGAATCGTATTTAGATGCGTTATGACAAGCTAGATACGCAGAAAAGGAGCTCCGCGAAGTGGAGTTCCGCCATCTCAGAGTCATAGGTACACATTATAAAAGTCACTAAGTTAAGATCATTAATTTTGCTATACCCTTCATCAGTTAAATGTTAGCTGTTCGTAATGTATCTTATAAGTAAGGCGTAAGTTTGGCCTTTTTTCTGTTGTTGTACTGTTTCAGTGCAAGGCCTGAGTGGACGCTTGAAGCAGAGCGTTCGGTGGGTAAAGAGCTCTGTGCGGCGTACACTCAGGACACGAGTATGAGTTTCATTTGTTTAACATGCCCGCGTGATCAATGGAGAGTATTTGTATTGTGTCGTTGTCCCCAGTTAACTCGGGCGACTACATCCAGGCGGTGTTGGACCGCAACGTGGCGGAGAACATCACGCGCGTGCTGTACCCCAACGACAACTTCTTCGAGGGCAAGGAGCTGCGCCTGCGCCAGGAGTACTTCATGTGCGCCGCCACGCTGCAGGACATTATACGCCGGTCAGCCTCTAACTATACTAAAATCTTTTGCGAAACAAGATTTAATTAATTAAAAAAAACCCCGACTGCGTCAATTTTTTTTTATTTTTTTTTATTAATTCTGATGTATAGTTGGTTGATGTAAAATTGTACAAAGTGATATTGACACAGTATATAATTATTATTTTAGAAACGCACGTCGTCTAGTGTAACACCGGCCAACAACATCAAAACTATCAATATTGTTTGTTCACGGTATACTTGGACAGAACGCTAATGGTTTTACAACCCCACTTGAAGTTAACAATTGAACAATATATGTCGGTTTTAAGTACTTTTCGTCATTTAAAAAGAAACCAACCATACCCAGTGTCACTGCTCTCACAGCTAAGACAAATATAATGATACCTCTCAAGCTCAAATCGGACCAGCCATTTAGGATCTAGAGCGTTTCAAAGAAATATACTAAATACATACATACACTCGAAAAATGTAACCCTCCTTCTGGCGCAGTCGGGTAAAAAACGGGCACTGGTTTTATTTTGATTTTTACGACAAAAAATAAGGTTTCAATTGGCTAAGTAAAGTTTTTTGAAGTTGCAAATTTTTTTTTTCGACAGTCGACGTCTTAATAATCGAGGAACTGCAGCTGTTTTATTTTTATTTCCATTTATTAATTAGAAATATTTTTTTAAGTGGTCGTTATGTCATTGGTGAGATTTAATGGCTGATAAGCTTCGAGTCTAGAACTAGCTTAGAATTTAAAAAAACTACGTCAACTGTCACTTTTACATTGTAAAAAAATAATACCACGGTTCTGTTTATTTACGTTTCCGTATAATCAGTCTACGGTAGTTTATATATATACTGTGACACAGTGGCGGCGAGTAGAGAATGAGCGAGAAAAAGAGGAGTTTGGCAGAATCTAGTTGTTAGGTTAACACGCCACTGTGATTTGAATAGTGACTGAGCCGAAGATAATAGGATGAAAAAGTGCGTCGGACAAAAACGATGCTTAGTTTTTATATGCAAAGAAGTTTCAAAAGGCAAAACTTATCGAATCTGCTCATAATATTTCACGAGAATCAGATATAAGCTATTTTTATATCGATTCTGTTAGTCTGATTGGATGAATCGTAATAAAAACTTTCGAAAGGAATTCCATTTCATAAATTTCGCAAATAGGGAAGCCGCGAAAGATTCCGAAGAATGCGTAATTTAATTTTAGCTTCATAGATTTTGTTTTGGGTGGAAATCGAGTTCAGTAATTATCGTTTAGCTTTCAGCTATGCAATAAATTAAACAAATACAGCTTAAATTTCTATGTGTTCTAATTTTCAGTGTCGTTTAGATTTTTTTTTCTAAGTACCTACTTTACTTTATTCTACAATACGTCCTTTACAGGTACAAATCATCCAATTTCGGATCTCGCGAAGCCGTCCGCACGACGTTCGACAGCCTCCCGGACAAAGTAGCCATACAGCTCAACGACACCCACCCCGCGCTGGCCATCCCGGAACTACTCCGGATCCTCATTGACGTCGAGAATGTCTCCTTCGACGAAGCCTGGCAACTAGTCCAGCAATGCTGCGCCTACACCAACCACACCGTCCTCCCGGAAGCCTTGGAGAGATGGCCGTGTTCCATGCTCGAGAACTGCCTCCCTAGGCATATGGAACTGATCTACCACATCAACTTCCTCCACTTGAAAGAGGTGGAGAAACGTTTCCCGGGCGATTCCGATCGCATGCGCCGCATGTCTCTGATAGAGGAGGAGGGCGAGAAACGAGTGAACATGGCTAATCTATGCGTAGTGGGATCGCACGCGGTCAACGGCGTGGCGGCTATTCACTCAGAGATCATTAAGGCTTCAGTCTTCCGCGACTTCTACGAGATGTGGCCTGCTAAGTTCCAGAACAAGACGAACGGCATCACCCCCCGCCGTTGGCTCTTACTCTGCAACCCTGGCTTGTCTGATCTGATCTGCGACAAAATCGGAGAGGACTGGACCGTGCACTTGGAGCAGCTTGAGGGGTTGAAACGCTGGGCTAAGGATCCTGGGTTCCAGCGGGCTATCATGAAAGTGAAGCAGGAGAACAAGTTGCGTCTTGCGTCGCTTATCGAGCGGGATACTGGTGTTTCAATCAATCCTGCGTCGATGTTTGATGTGCAAGTTAAACGTATCCACGAATACAAGCGGCAGCTGCTGAACATTCTGCACGTGATCACGCTGTATAACCGCATCAAGCGTGACCCCGCTGCCGCGGTGACGCCGCGCACGGTCATGATCGGCGGCAAGGCGGCGCCGGGCTACTACATCGCCAAGCAGATGATCGCCCTGGCTTGCGCTGTCGGCAATACGGTCAGTACCTAGCTCTGAATATATGCAACATAAAAAAAATCATTAGACATTAAAATAAAAGACACCAGAGGCTAAGCAGTAGTCTGTTAAAAAATGGCCGGTTTTTTTAATACATACATACATACATACATACCGTCACGCCTCTTTCCCACAGGGGTAAGCAGAGACTACTTTATTCCACTTGCTACGATCCTGACATATTTCTTTCGCTTTTCGGTTTTTTTAATACTATTCTAAATTATTTTTGAAGTTATTGCTACAAGACTACAGCTCAAATTAAGCTGGCTAGTTGGCGAGATTACTTACAGCTTATTTTCTTCTAACCCATGCGTATTTCGTAATCAGCATAATTTTTTACCACTTTAGAAATTCAAGTAGATACTTTCGAGTGATGTTATATTTCTGTCATACTTTCCGTGAGATGTTTACCCAATTTAATCGATTGTTATAAAATCATTACAACAATTGTAAGCAGTTATATTGGTATTGTTAAACACGCACGGGCGATTAAACAGTGCTGTAGAGGCACCTTGTTCCACGGTAATTATAACAATTAGATAGCTTTCAAAAAATTAAGATATTATTGAACGGACATTCGCGATTAAAAGTACTGACTGACTCATCAACTCCCAGTACCTGCAAAGCCGAAATTATAGAGGTTACGCTGTAACCTAAATCAAGTCACGTAAGTTTACACAAGGAACAAGGACGAATTTTCCAGAAATCTGACGGGATAGAGATGTCTGAAAGGCCCTTGGTTCAAATTGGCAATTTGCTGATCGGGTTTCTCTTGCTGACTATTTTTGGACTTGATACTTGATTCTGCCGATGGTAACCGAGGTGTTTTGTTCTATCAACAGGTAAACAACGACCCAGACGTGGGAGACAAGCTCAAACTGATATATCTGGAGAACTACCGCGTGACTCTCGCGGAGCGCATCATGCCGGCCGCGGACCTGAGCGAGCAGATCTCGACAGCCGGCACGGAGGCCTCGGGCACTGGCAACATGAAGTTCATGCTCAACGGAGCCCTGACCATCGGCACCATGGACGGCGCCAACGTCGAGATGGCCGAGGAGGCGGGAGAGGACAACCTGTTCATATTCGGCATGCGGGTGGAGGATGTAGAGGCTTTGCAGAAGCGAGGGTGAGTTCGGGGTTTGGGAGTTTATGTTAATATATTCTGCGGGTGGTAAGACCTCGTGCAAGGTCCGTCCGGATTGCTACCACCGTCTTACTCCTTAATCCTGCCGCCAATGGCAGTGCTTGCACTGCTGTGTTCCGCCCTGGAGAGTAAGACAGCCGGTGAAATTAATTGCACAAGAGGTATTCTATCCTAGCCATCTATGCTGGCAATGCATCTGCAATCCTCTTGTGTTTTCTCTGAACCCTCTGAAAGCCGATTTCTCTGAACTTTGACAGTTTATCGGGCTGGTAACTTCGCTAATTCGTTGCTCTTCTTACACTCCACAGTTTGTGTGAAGTTGTAACCTCGCTGTCATAGGTGCAGAGAAACCGGCTTTGTAACTCACCTCTGTCTCAACTCTCCTCGGTCTCCCCTAAATGTATTTTCTCAAACATCTGCACTTTTCACCAAGCGGGATAAAAATAGGCGTTAATGTCAAAGAATGCTTTTTCATCACTTAAGCTTTGAAAGTAGGTTGCATTTAACTTGAAATCCGAGTTGTAAATTCGATTTACATCCTTAGGGATGTAAGTAAATTTAAAAATCAAATGCTGCTCCTTAATGCGTAATACTTACCTCCAAACCTCCATGGTGGCATAATGCTGCTGCCCAGTGCTGGCTGAATATGCCAAAGCCAAAGAGCGCGAGGCCATTACAAAAAAACAAAAGACGGTTTGGCGCGATAAATTTTCTTCCGCTCTATTACAAATAGTTCAAGTGACGATTTGGATTTTCCTCGCATTTGTGATGAAAAGTAGTGTTCAACTCGAGTGTAAATGATCAATTACACCCGCGAACTATAAGCACCCTCGCTCGCTTTGCTCGCTCGTGTGCCTAAATATCTTGGGTGTAATTGATCACTTCTCGTCTTTTTCGAGATAGGGGGGCCACGAGGAGTAAACCTCTATAAAAATCAACAGAGCGGGGTGACTTCGGTCATGTCGGTCGTCACGTAAACCCGGCCCAGGCGCTGGGAACGTGGGCCGCTGCGGGGGCTGCGAGGAGTCAACCTCTATAAAAAATCAAACGGTCACCGGCGGGGGAGGGCGGGGATTCCGGAACCCGCATCCAACGGTGCCGTTGCGATCTGCCCCATCCCGGGGCGGCCAGTGGGCGTCGCGGTTCACGTTGTTCGCCCGTAACGCCCACAGCACATGGCCAGGAGGGAACGTTTGTGTTTTTAGACGGTATGCCAATCCTCCCCTCCTTCATTATGAAGGTAGCGGCGAGCTGTAGAGCCCGTCATACCTCCGTTCGTGCTGCCCCGAGCGCGGAGATGCATAAGGCGCATTTTCCAAACGTTAAAAAAAAAAAAAAAAAAAAAAAAAAAAAGGGTGTAATTGATCACTTACAACCCTTGTTTATCAATCTACTATTGTTCTCTCAGTTACAACGCGTACGAGTACTACGAGGCGAACCCGGAGCTGCGGCAGTGCATCGAGCAGATCCGCAGCGGGTTCTTCTCGCCGGGCGAGCCGGGCCGCTTCGCGCACATCGCCGACGTGCTGCTGCACCACGACCGCTTCCTGCACCTCGCCGACTACGACGCCTACATGCAGGCGCAGCAGCTCGTCTCGGAGGCCTACCAGGCGAGTACCGGGACGACTCATAGATCACAGATAAGGCGATGGCATAGAGGAAACGCCGTGTCACTACATAGTATAAAACAAAGTCGCTTTCTCTGTCCCCGTGTCCGTATGTATGCTTATATCTTCAAAACTACACAACGGATTTTGATGCGGTTTTTTTTAATAGATAGAGTGATTCAAGAGGATGGTTTTCATGTATAATTCTACGCAAACGAAGTCGCGGGCAGAAGCTAGTAATTTATAAGTAAGAATTAAGCTAAGCTGAAATTGGCGATTGCTGCATTCTGATTGGCCAACTAACCATTGGCCACTAGTTAGATACCCTCTTATTCATAAACGCTCTGTAGGCTTCTGCTAATTTAGCAATCGTTTGTCCTTATCTGTCACTTTGACACCTTTACCTTTCAAAAATAAGCATAATTATGATAAGTTTCCTTTTAAACCCCCATGAATCATTTAAAGAATTTTCCAAAAACTGTATGGAAAAAAAATTCTGAGAAATGTCGATTTCTGTCCATGCTGGTATGGGAGCAAAGAAAAAACATAGAATGTACCAGATGCTTCTCTTCCCGCGCAGTTTTGTAAGATTAGAAAAAAAGTATACAACCTTGGCATGTTTTTTTGTGATTCATTTTGTTATGTTTTTATATTTTCCAGTTACCAATTTTTAAAAAGTGTTTTTCGATATAGACATGTCAAAATTGTGTAACTTCTTTCTAATGCTAAAAAAACGACGTATGGGTACAGAGTGAAAAGAAAGCTAGCGAAAAGGTTTTTTTTTTACCAAAACTTATTCCTTCTTTCTCTTAACCTCACAGGACCAGACGAAATGGGCCGAGATGGTGATAATGAATATCGCGTCATCCGGTAAGTTCTCGTCGGACCGCACCATCGCGGAGTACGCGCGCGAGATCTGGGGCGTGGAGCCCTCGTGGGAGAAGCTGCCGGGGCCCCAAGAGAATTAAGCGTCCCACAGACCATAAACCACCGCAGCATAAACCAGCACTACAATAAACAAGCGAGAAGCGAGAGCGGCGGCTCTCTTGAAAATTACACTGAATTCATGTAGCTATAGTTGGGTAATTACCAAACAGTCGTGCACCTTGACGCAATCAAACATTTTCCGTTGTGACACGAAAATTAACTATTATAATTTATGGGTAATTTTCGTGTCACAGCGGAACTCTTTCCAGTCAGGGGTTTTTGTATAAACTACCACTAACAGTGGTCAAACTTTTTGGTCCTTATCCAGTTACGAGCAAAAATAACGGGTCACTTCAAATACAATTTTGTTTGGAAAGTGACTTGTTATATTTGCTCGTCAGGGTGTTTGCGGGTATTTGTAGATTACAATACATTCAGAGGACTTATTGAACGCGCGAAATAGCAATCGTATTGATGCTCTTTGCCACCATTTTATTATGTTTGGAAGAAATAAATTGTGAATGCGATTGCGAGCGTTTGCGCTTAGACATAAGCCTGCTGGTTTATACTGTGCCAGTAGCAGACGCCACTTATAAAATTATAGCTGATCGTTTGAAGAACAAAAAACTTTCAAGTGAGTTGGTTTTTATTAAGTGGTCGATGCGATTTTTTATCCTTGAACCGTCAGGTTTTGAACTATTGGCCTACTTATCGAACCTAAGACATGCAAGACTAACCTCCATCGTCATAAAAAGTGTTTTATCTGTGTCTGGCAAACGGAAGTGCCAAAGTGACAGATAAAGACAAAAGAGTGTAAAGCATAACCAGCATTTTTGATGGAGGTTAGGAATTCGGGGTTATATGACCATAGTCCGTTTACAATGAATAAATATTTATGAATAATTTATAATGCGAAATACTTTTTAAGAGCTGTTCGTAGGGGATTGTCTTGTCCGTGCTTGTATAACTGTGTGAGTGACAAACATTTAAATGAAAATATGTGTGTATACTAGAAGGTTGACTTTATAGATTAAAGGCAAACCTAGACACCATGGTAAAATACAGTACATCTGTTGGATCTGCTCTTCTCTACATTACAATGAGTTAGAACGACAATGTTAAGTTTTTAACTTGGTATCCGAATTTGTCTTTGAGCTGAATGTCTAGCACGAGAGCGCACAAGAGCCACGTCGAAATAGATTGCCCGTCTTTTTCTTACTGTTAGTTCTAGAAAGAGACAGATCCTATCTCTTGGCTCTTGGGCCGAGATGGATTATAAGTAATTTTTGACAACTGTCAGTCCGAAATAAACTCTAATCGTACCAAAAAGTTGTTCTCGATATTAGCAAGAACCCTCACAGTTGTGATGAAACCCTTCTTCCCTAAACTTTAATTGAACGATTATGGGTGGTTATCTAACCACCTACAATTTAGGGATTTAATTAAAACAAAACTTAATTTATTCCTTTGTGTAACCAAAGTTACCCATCTAGTTTGTATGCCTAACTTTCGTTACACAAAGGAAGCGATCGTGATTTTGTTTTTTAACTATGTACATTTTTTTGAGAACGACCCTAGAATGATAGTAAATAATGCCAAGCTGTCAAAAGTGAGTTATAATTTATAAAAAACCTTCAGGTATACTTCTGTTGACCTTATATTTATTTATTCTAATGAATTTAGGCAAGTCAATTATACGCCTTACCCGTTATAAAGAGCAACTGATTATAAGGTGTTCAGAACTGGGTGTAACCTCGTTGCAAATCATCGGCCATAATATACCCCTAGTCCTAATTCTAACTATATCTATGTCTCTATTAGGTGTAGGTGAAACCTTATGCTTGTATTCACTTCAACGGTTCACAATGATAATTAGGTAGCTATTTGATTGTGTCAGGTGTTATTGGGGAATTGAAGAGAAGGATAATTATAAGAAGATTATGAGATTATATTCAATGAAGGTTAATATGAAATAACGTTTTATGGTAGTAAAATTGCATCGTTATTTTTAAGATTAAGAAAAAATAAAATTATTTATGTTTGAATGTATTTTTTATATTTTTGTTTATTGTAGGTAGAATTTTGAGGATTTATTTTTGTGCCATAATTGTGTAAAATAACTCGATCTGGTTCCTAATATCCATGTTCATAATAACTCGGGACTCCTTATTGGTTAAAAAAAATCACAGAGCCATCTGTCTTAATGTTGCACTGCCTAGCGTTATATATTAAAAAAAAATCTGAAAACTGTATTCAAAGCTAATCAGGATGATTTTACCCGACAACACTGTCACAGACTATGAAAAATATAAATATAAAATATAGTATGGGTCATAATAACATTATAAGATAATTTATCAATTTAGATACCTAGTTTTATAAAGTAGAATATTTATGAAAATACTGCCATAATATATATTGTTACTCGTGCTGTTATGTTACTCTCTGCAATTTTATTTTTATTAAACTAATAACATTCATATGTTTTTTTATTTTACTTGAAGTTGATATTGCCCATTGATACCTAGTTCCTTTTTTTCAACTAGAAAGAAGAATGTAGGATCTAGTGCAATTTTAATATTGTTCCTGGGTGCTATAATAATACGAGCGAGAGCAAACAACGTTCTCTTTATGTATCACCGCTAAATGGCACGCAAGGTCAAATTAACAACTAGAATCCTGCTTGAATCCTGCGCGCGCAAATCAGGGGTCCTGCCGTCGGTCATATCCGCGACGCTTCGGGTTTCCCTTGATATTGGCCCGGCTAGCACGCTAACTTTTAATGCGGACTTGAACCATCCATCTCTTTCTGTCTAGCGAATTTCAAAGGGGTAAGTGCTCCGTCCCATTGGGAAGCGCACTATGCTAGGCTTGTATCTGTGCGAGCGAGTAGCCTGCCATATCTGTCTCGTTTTCTACTCGGGTGTCATTGGCCGTTGAATGTTGCTTAAATACCTATTCTACTCACTCCGCGTCGGTTGCTCGGACGGGTCGGTTCTCGCCGCCGTCCTCTCGCGTGTGTTGTGATCTCAAGTGTTGTGTGCGCTCCGGTGGTACACCACTCCCCTAAGTACAGGTACGAACACGAATGTGTCCTAAATAGTCATCCGACGTACTTTTATGTGACAATTATTTTCGCGAATCATACCGGCCGGGCGAATGCGCGAACTCGATCGATAACGATGTTGTCTTGTTCGTGCCTTGCAGAATAGCCGTATCAAACACTATTGATATAAAATACACGATTAGGCACTCGGTAAATCTTGGTAGTAAACGTTTGTAAACAGAAAATCCTGCACCTTGAAAACCATAATTTAAAATTAGTTCAATTCATTCTAAGGCTCTACGAAACGGGCTATCGTAATTCGCAGAGCAAGACATTTTAGTTTCTAACTGGGGCAAATGCTAAATGTAAGCTATAAACTAACTGAAATTGGACAAACTGCGACAGTCAAATCAGCCTGTGGGTGGAGGACATTGGGACATGCGGCCAAAGTCGCACGAATTTCGCAATTTATTGATTCTTAAACCCTCTTACTGAGATGATATATAAATATAAGCATATCGTTTTAATAAAGAAACGTGTCAGTGAAAAACAAAGTTGCTTGGAATGTATAAATTGGTAGCGATGTGGGTGCACTTGGCACTTGCTTACCTAAGTATCAAGGTGATTCATTCATTCAAGAAATCCTTGACAGGCAGCGTGCATGGAAGTTCTACAAACTGTTGTGATTCAGTTTTTATTTTTAATTAAGGATAGAAATCCGTTTCTTGGTGGATCAATTAACATTTTGTATGTTTAAATAGGTAAGATCTTATTAGAGAGTTGTGAACACGAAAAATTATACTTTCTCCAATAAATGTTCTAAGAAACTGCGAAAGAACATACTCGTAGAAAGGAGTAGAAAATAAACTCCAGGCGCTACTTTCTTTGTAGTTGTCACGTTTTGACGTAGGGCAATATGTAATTGTAAGTTCATCGTCGTTCTTTATTTCGCACTGGCTTAAGTAAGTAACTACCTATATAAAGAAAAAACTCAGATATCACCCTGCCCTTTAAAGGCCTACTAGAGTAGACTCTACCTGGCCTTCAACTTCATTCATCTAAACATACCTACTTAACTCCTTTTCCTTGCCTACTATTGAAGTAGTGAAAATCAACTATTCATAGATCTCAATCGTTTATTTGGTACAATTTAATCAGCCAACGCCTTGATAGTACGTCGATAATTTAGATACTGGACTATATCTAACGTGCCTACATAAATAAACAAACGTATTTAGCCGGCCGGCTCGCTGAACTTTCGCTAGTATAACAACTACACTAACTAGATTTACACCTACATCTATAGAGAGTTAATATCTGCAAATGTATACCTATTAATGTAATAATGTTATGCTAACAAGATGGTTAAGATATGCTTAATGGGTTGGTTGAGATAGTGGGGACTGGGGACATCTAAGTTTAGAAAACCAGTCTACAGTCTGCTCCAGTCTTAGGGTGTTTCTAGATACGGAGCGGAGCAGAGACAGGCAAGAGACGACATCAAATCAACTAAGTATTAGCACCAACCTACTGCGTTTGTGTTCCATGGACGTTGCATGGACCATCTTCGCTTACCATTTGAGAACTCAAAAGCCCCATTCGCAAGTGCAACCAAAATTAAAACTCAAATTAAATTGTAGACTAATTAGTTGACAAGATAGAGCTGTAGTCTTCTTCACCGCTAAGTACTCTTATTTTACACACAATTTTTTAACACTTTCATGTGATATAACTTGCTTCTAAAAATCTGCACCCTGACATAATTATTATGGTCAAACGCAAGCCTATTTTGTATTAAAAAAAAGTCGAACTAAGGTTTAAGCTCTACGTTGCTAACCGGACAGCTTTCTAGAGGGGATTAAATTTACTACAATTACGAACTAACAATATTTATAATGCACCGAGTAAAGATGGGACGTGTCGATTGTAATTCGGCAGGGTACACACCCTCGCCCTCTTCGCACAACGACCTTTCCCCCATTACGGACGTAGCTGCCCAAAAGCATGGGGTGACAATGCTTTCGTGTGGAATGCCCTTAGCCTACAGACCTACCTGCACTTGTACCTAAAGCCTACGAAAGTGTATAAGCGTAGGATTGCGTATATCGTAATGGATAAAGTTTTCAATGGCGCGTTGAAACGGTTTAGATACCTAATTTGTAACAGTAATCCGAATAGTAAAGTGATTTTCGTTAAGTACCTAATTGGATTTAAGGTAGGTACAAAGATGAGGGTTTGATTTTCTTATGATTATAAGATGGAGTAGACATAGCTTTAAGAATGAACTCTGATGATGCGAGGAGGGCGGGTTTTTATATTAAATAAGAAATATGGGTCGCTCAGGCGCAGAAGTCTTACACGTGTGGTTGCGGAACAGCAAGCCAGTCAATTTTGATTAGTTAAAAATTGTTTTTTTATCAGTAAGACAGCTACAAACAATGCAGACTAACGTAATATACAGTCCCGAATCAGCAACCATTGCTATCCGATCTGATGACACTTGCATTGCGATCGTTGAATCTGAATTCGTATTGTACTTTGAATACCTTTCTTGAGACTGCAATAAAAATGCACTCAGACCTCGAACTGCCATTTGCTTATCGGAATGCAGACAGCCTGGATAATAAAATCCTAACTTAAATACTAAACTGACCGAATGCTAGCTATCGATTGTAGAGCGAGCTATAACAATAGCCGGAATAAGTTTCATACTTCCTGTCATAATACATGAAAGTAACTTCCTAGGTTCGTGACAGAAGGTAGCAAGTAAAAGAAATAATAATTTGAAACCTCAAAAGAAAGCTCGATTATCGTTTTCTTTGTACCGCTTACGGCGAGGCATGCAATTCGAAACACATGGCATGGCCTGCCGGAGCAGGTGCAAAATATCCTAAAAGCAGTTTTTGTGCAGGTTGGCAGGTAGACGACCCAAGCGTTTCTTTCGGTTTACTAAATCAGCTGCTGTTTACTTTGACAATTAAAAAAAAACTTATGTAGAGTATGCGTGAAGGATGTGATTGTGTAGGTAGCTAAATACTGCGGTTGTAAGTACCTATGCAGGTTAGGTTGGTATGCACAATTGGCCTATCTCTATTAGTTACTATTGCAAACTTTCTTATTATGTGAAGCTCAGTAACCAAGTTTTCTTATTATAGAGCTCTACATTATTAGACATTTCATTAATTTTGTAAATGATTAAAAAAATATTAATTAAAATACAAACTAAGGCTATATACCTTAAAATAAATTAGTAAAATTACAACTTAGGCTAAAAATTAAAATTAAAATAAATTTGGACCCTATCACGCAGGCAGCATTCCCGCGTTGTATCGCAATTGCATTATTAGGTGTTCTTCTTAAAGTCTTGGTTCCCGTTTGATGAGATTACCTTTTACAACATACGATTTTGATGAAACAGAACCTACATTTTGCTCTAGGCTAAACTTAATCTACTGGTAAAAAATATAATCCGTTCAGAAGTTTCCAATAATAGCGTAATTCCTCCCGGAGTATTTTTTCCCAAATATAGTTGCTTAGTTTATGGAAGATATTATTAAAGTCCGGAGGATAAAAGATCCGCCGTCTTGCTACGAAAGTTATACCGTAGTTTGTTATGTCTAGGCTAGTACATACAATACAGACGAGAAACGCAAGACGAGAGATGTAGTGCGGTCCGTCTGTCTCCCCGACAACACATCTGCAATCGCTTGCTGTTGCGGCTGTCTATCTACTGTTAAGATCCTACTAATGTTATAAATGCGAAAATAACTGTCTGTATGTCTGTCATCTTTTCACGCTCAAACTGATTTAGCTAGAATTTGGTGTACAGATGGTTTCAGCCCCGGGGAAGGACATGGGATAGTTTTTATACCAGAAAATAGTATAGTTCCTGCGGGATAGCGATAAGTAATGAATAAAAATTCTATAACTCTCATACAACAGGGTATTCACAATACAATACAAATACTCTTTATTGAACACCACAAATCAGTACAAAACAATACAGAATCAAAGGATAAAGTAGACAATAGGCGGTCTTATCGCTTAATAGCGATCTCTACCTGACAACCAATAAGAGAAATAAATTGGAGACAGTTTAAGTAGGTGATAGAGATAGATAGAGATAATTTATTTGCATAAACATGAGTTAATATTTACATTACAAAGTTGTTCTAGTCATAAAAGAGTCCGTCATGTTTTACCTTTCGGCGTACAAATCACAATACACATAATACATTACAACGATGAAAAGTATTGCAGTATAATTAAATTAGTGCATGTTATCAAATGCATTATCCATGTCATTTAAGAATTCATCAATATTATAATAGCATTTTTTGTATAATAATTTTAACAACTCTCGTTTAAACCTATTCATATTCATATCCCTAATTGTGGCGGTAGGTATTCACATAGGTAATTCATGAGTACCCCGTTCCGATGTTCGTAAATGTAATAATGTACCTGCCTGTTACACGTCACCAAATGTCACGAGCAGAATACAACGCGTGATAGCTTTGTTAATGAAACAGACAATAGAGAATTTATTATTACGGAATTATTTATGCCATAAGGGGAACCTGATAAAGTAAAATCGAACCATGTGATTGCAAAATATTGGTTGATTATACGGATTCGGGTATCGGTCATATATACATGGGTCGTTTTCAAAAATAATGTACATAGTTAAGGGCCTAATAATAACAAAACCACGATCGCTCCCTTTGTGTAACGAAAGTTAGGCATACAAACTATATGGGTAACTTACGTTACACGAAGGAATAAATTAAGTTTAGTTTTAATTAAATCCCTTAATTGTGTATTTTTTTTTTTAAATGACTCACATAGGAGAATTTTCTTTGCAAGCATAATTTTCGCCCCATTAGAGGAAATGGAAAATATACTCTGTAGTTGTTAGGTTACAGGAACAGAAAAAAAGTCGCTAAAAATAAACATAACATAATAAAAGCATCGATTGTTAATGTGCATACTGATGTTGAACGTAAAGAATAGATACGGTACGATATACCTACGGGAAATAATTTGTAGCAGCTCTATAGTAGCGGATGAAGCCGCAGAGTTATCAAAAGGGCAATCGCAAGCAAGCGGCTATGTATCTAGACATTATATAAAACTTCTATTCACAAGATCTTTCTGCGTAGACGGGGGGTGGGAGGGGTGGTACGGTATGTGCCGTCTCTACTCCTACTTCCTCTTGGACCCAGACGTCTTGTCGAGTCGATATCTAGAGATGGTGCCCCCTCACGGAGTTGGCTAAAGTTTTCCGCCTCCTTACAAAACACTTTGAGGATAACGTAAATTTTGCGAGGATTATGTTAAAAATGCAAGGCATTCAAGCCTACTAGTTAGGTATTGTGACGGATATACGTAACCGTATCCGCGAATATCCGAGGGAAAAAATAATCCGTAATCACGTACGAGCATCTGGGGCCCGATTTTTGAAAGCACATGTATTGTGTGAAAATACCACTCGAAAGTGCAACATTGTGCTGAATTTCAAATACGAGTAGCATAGAAGACAATCACGGCTCTCATTGATCTTGTCAACTAGTCAAAACTTTGATTAGAGCTGTAGTTTTGGAGATATAAGCTGATTTATACCACTTTCGAGTGATGTGCTTAGAAAAATCGGGCCCCTGATTATCTGTTAATTGAAAGTGAAACAAATGTTATACAAAAGATAATTATTAATTTTAATTAAAATTATATTTTATTTCGCCCATTTGGGACATTAACAATGTCGCACTCGATTTATATCCGCACATCCGCAGCCGTAGGACGTCCACTGTTGGGCATAGGCATTCGCATAGACCTCCATTTGCCTCGGTTAGAATAGAAGCGGCTTGCATCCACCGTGATCACCCATTATTCCGAATCTGACATATCACTGTCTAAACTAGCCCAAATAACCTACCGCAGACAAATAACTGGAGTAGATATTCATAATGAGGATACTAATGACTTTGACAGTATGGAATCATCCGCATCGCCGTCTAAACTACGCCCATTTCGAATAAGGTGAAGAGTAAAGCCGATTGTTCGACTTGGCGGTGCCCCCGAATCATCGTATTGGAAGTTATAAGTATACAAAAACTATGTTAACATTATTATTTGTTATTCCATTCCTGTACAAACGGTTCAACGTAAACAGGAACGCATCTCCAGTGCTGGATAATGGAGGCCCAAAAATAACCTTCCGTCGTCGGCGCAGTCACTCGTGCGCAGCTCGCGTGTTTTATTAGTTAGCCGCAATTTTATAGGGGAGTAGTATAAATAGAATTTAAGCTTAACGGCTCATTTGTCGAAATTGGTTGGTGCGCTTGCCCCTGCCATTTTGTCACTTGCCACTGCCTCTCTGCTGATGGCTTGGTTAGAAAGGAATAGAAATAGAGCTGATGGCAGAGTGGCGGCATTACGGTAGGGGTATTAATGGAATTCTTTAACTAACTTGTGTGTGAAAGCATCGCTACATTTATTAGAAAAAATATAACTTGACCCTTACGCTCATAGTCATTATACGGATTCAGGTGTCTTTGAAGTTGGTCAACGTCTACACTTAATCAATGTCAAAGACACTTTACTCTGTATAATATCTACTAGCGAACGGGTCAACTTATGACTGTTTAACGAATGCATCGATGATTCCACGGACGAAGTTCGTTTAGATAAGCGCACGACAGGTTTGCTCGCATTTAAGACGGTGTTGAGAAACCAAAGAGATAATAATGGCCAATTTCCGTGCAGCCAAGGTTTTACATAATTTTAATTTGTTCTGAATTGCTTCAACATATTTCCAGTTCTTTCTGAGCGCTCTGTAATATTTAGATAACATAAACGATTCACATTTCAGTAAATATGATACTATATTTTGTGAAAACGAGAGCCTAAGTAAGTTAAAGTTTCTTGACTACCGCTAAGTATACTTTAGCGGTCAAGTTTGCATCATTATAACCGAACTATATTGTGTATAGTTTTTTTTGGCTGATCTGTTGCTACATTCTTAGATTGCATATTAATTTATGCAGATCAATCGATTGTGCAAATACAATAAGTAAGGTTTATTTTCGTAAAATCAGACGAATGATACAAACTTAAAAGTCAACACTAACTGTGAAACTAGCTCGCTATTAGTGACCCAAGACATCTTGCTACGATGATGTCATCTCATCACAAACGGTTGATATGATGACATAAATTGCAAGTTTATATTATTATTATGTTTAACAGTTTGCCATAGAAAAATTGCGTGATGAATCATGTTCTGTGTTTACTAAATTGAGTAAACAAATGTTGGATATTTCTTACGTTTACAACTTTGCCTTCTTTGCGGAATCCCTTATCCCGTGAAAACCTAACATATTCAGTCTTCATTTCTCTGAGATTTCTCTGTATCATATACTCGTTAGTTCTAGCCTAGCATTGTCACTAGGTACAGTATAAAACAAAGTCCCTTTCCGCTGTTTGTCTCTATGAATGCTTAGATCTTTAAAACTACGCAACGGATTTTGATGCGGTTTTTTTAAATAGATAGAGTATGATTCAAGAGGAAGGTTTTTATGTATAATTCTACGCAGACGAAGTCGCGGGCAGTATTTTATAAAATACAAAACAATAGTAAGAATAACAGCCGAATGTAATGAGTCAGTCGCTCAGCCATTATAGGTTAGTACCTATAGTATGTATTAGAATGTAATTCAAATTGCGAGATACGTTTCAAGGAAACACCTTAATAATTATACGTTTCAAGCAAAGTAGTGTAACCTGTTCCACACGCACAAAAGCAATATCCTGCTGTTAAAAAAGCACAACTATAGAAGTCCATTAACAAAGCAGAAAAATAAGGGGGAGCGTCCGGCGGTACTCAAAATAAACAACGTAGCGTGACGGAACGCGTGGTTTACTTCACGGTTTTACGTTTGGGTAAAACATACTTAATGAAATGGACATAGCCCTGCTCAAATATTAATGTGAGCTTTGACCTACTTCTAATTAATTTAATAACACGCTGGGAAGGTACAGGCAACGCCCGCTAACGTATAGCTGCGTAGGTAGAGCTTAAATATTATACAACTAGCTTCTGCCCGCGACTTCTTCTGCGTAGAATTATACATAAAAACCTTCCTCTTGAATCACTCTATCTTTTAAAAAAAACCGCATCAAAATCCGTCGTGTAGTTTTGAAGATATAAGCATACATAGGGACATAGGGACAGAGAAAGCGACTTTATTTTATACTATGTAGTGATAATGATGTCATTGGATCGAAGGAAGTCAGAATAGTTATGACACGTTTAAATTTAACCCTGTCATCACACAGAGTGTGCAACCCCTTCTTTTATTCCATTCCAAGCGACCATTTTATTCTATCGAATATAACAAATCCGTTTCGATTTGCACTTTGTATGAAATTATTGCAATGGACGTACAGGGGAATCCAAAACGTCTTACAGTCGTGTTGATATCTCACCAGTAACGTAGTCTGTTCAATATTGACTTTGGCCATTTTAAAACTCAAGTGCTTGCCTCTGCCACTCGTCTGGTTCAGCTCTCGAGAAGCGATAATCAGACCATGAATTAATAAGTGCACCTGGTCGCTGCTGAATCTACATTTGCATAATAAATAACGCACGTCCGTTTGTTTCAGATTCGGGCTGCGCCCGGCCGCGTCGCGGCACATCGAGTTTTGTTTTGTTTGGTTACCGACATTTTCAGTTTTAGTTGAAGTGATTAAGTGCTCTGTGAAGTGTCCAAGTGACTGTGCAATGGCGATGTTACCCGGATTTGCCGTCCTCGCGGCGGCGATCTTTTTTGGTGAGTTTTATTAAAACGATTGTGATATTTGGATTTGCACCAACGTTAGCAATGGACCGAAAGTTCTCTTTTGAAACTCGTTGGTATTTGTAAGTTGAATGTTGTATAAACAAAATAGATCTTCAGAAAATGGAATAGTTTTCATAAAATGCCTAAAATCAATGTTACTAATAGGTACGAGTACGACTACTTAAAAGTAGTAAAACCGACCAAGTGAAATGTGTGCATCAGTTACGGCATACCGTATACCATAGTGTACACTCTTTTATTATTATTTTTTATAATTTAACTATAGAAATATGTAGCGGTTTCCAGAATACACTTTCAAGATTCTGTTTTTGTTAGTTAAAATACAGACCGGCTCACGACACGGAATGTTTCCGTTTAAGCCATGGCTCGGTGTTTTATAAACCAATTTCTCAGCTATCTACTCATTCGAATTTTTCGATGCGTCCATACATAGCGGTTTTAGCGCTAATTATCGTTTAGTGCCGTCTATTTAGTAGTCTAGTAAATATTTTACCGATGCGTTGATGACCCCAGCAGATGGGCCGTGGCGTTGGTATGTTACGGCTGAATAAACTGTTAACGCAATGCGTTTGCCATGCCTGCGTAGATCATCAAAGCTTTTAATCTGTATTATTTACGTGTTGGTAAATTAAAAAAATATTTTTGAAGCAGAAATCTGAACGGTCTTCTAAATTACTTTTATGCTTTAGTACTTTCTTTTACGATGGTATAAGTAAAAAAATACATTGTACCTAGTAGGTACCTACCTACTTTGTGTTGAATCGAACGGCAAAAACATTCGCTAAAAGCTTCTACTTACGCGTAACATACAAGCGTGCCCCATATTCAGATTAAATCATAGAGCATACCAGGAGTGAAGTCAAACGCAAACCTATTATGTACACAGGTGTCTTATTCTTCTGGAATATGTTAGCAGCTGGTTGATTTTGTGTAATTAAAAAAACCTGTAAAGGTTTTTAATCCAAACTTTGGATTGAAAGATAAGCCGCCCCTTTAACACCGTACACTTTGAGCATCGACTAATGTACGAAAACCTTTGGTCAAGCAAAATTCAAAAGCCCCCCACGTAGAAACCGCTGAACCAATTTTTACCAAACATGGATAACAACCATCGCAAGGAAACTAGCTTTCGAATGAAAAGACAGGAGAGAGAGAGCGAGAGAGAGAGAGAGAGAGAGAGAGAGAGAGATTGACGTCAAACTTATAACACCCCTCTTTGTGCGTCGGGGGTTAATTTTAAGACAGTGTAAAGAAACTCCCGACTAGCCGATATCCGCAATATCCTGGATTAATTTTCCACCCGCGGGAGCCTAAGGCCTTGAATACGGCTACGGGAAGCATGCGGGCGATGTTCACACGTCGAGCCGGGGTCGGGGGAGCCGTGTCGTCACCGGTCGATACAGTCCGGCCGCTGAACCAATCTGCACGTCACGCGTTACGACCCATGCATAAAGCATGAATAAAGCTGGGGCTTTATTCATGCTTTCAGGAGTAGCTTTAGGAGTAGTATCTTAAAACAATACTTCCATGCTGGTCTGGGAGCAAAGAAAAAACGTAGAATGTAACAGTTGCTTCTCTTCCCGCGCAAATAGTAAAAACCCATCGAGGGAATGGGCGAAAATCATAGGAATCCATCACTATTTTGATTCCACTTTCCACCTCTACGCCCTCAGTGTCTTGCTAAACGTGGCCTGTAGGTCTTGTTACCTTAGGCTCTGTCTACCCCGTAAGGGATAAAGACGTGATTTGTGTATGTGTGTGTATGTATCTTAAAACATTTTCTATTTGTCATCGATGAAAATTTGTGATGAAAAATTATAATGAGAGTAGACCTGATTAGGCGTAAACAAGGAATAAAGAAAGATTTTGTGTTATTCCAAAGGAATAGGTAGTTCTGCAATGGAGGCGAAGTTGTTTACGTAAACAACTTATTGCTTAGAATGACCAATTTATTTGTACGAGTGAATAGGTAATCAGGAACCACTTAATAACTGTTTATACCCTTCTAATAAATATTGACGAAGCGAAAGATGTACGTTAGGATCGTAGCAAGCAAAAAGTCGTATCTGCCTACCCAAGAGAAGAAATACATAATATGCAGGCGCATGAAAGTCGGAAAAGAAAGCTTTACGAGTCTATCGGTGATAAAATATCCAATAAGTATTTCATTTACTTATGCGTGCATGATAGAATTGCGTGGGTGAATCGTGAGATTCAGGTTTAGACTTTATGAGTAAGCGCTAGGTCGTAGAGTAAACAGCCGGAACGTTGGCCTCTCCACCGTCTTGCTAAGGTCACGGACACCATGCGAATTTATAAGTGGCTAATACAGTCTGTACATCTACATACTTGTTTGATATAAATGTTTAACAGCCAGTATTTACTTTAACGTATTAACGCTCTCAGCTGAATACCAGATGTGAACCAAATGCTAAATGGTGAAGAACATTTGCCAAAAATAGCATCAATATTTTGAAGACATGGGAACTATAATTATTGAATATTAAACGACCAATAAAAGTCTGAACGGTCAGATTCCCCGACTAGCTACTATCCTTTCGAAAAAACATGACACGATTATAAGGACATAGGAACTGTTCTCGATCTCGGTAGGTACTTGCTTTTGGGTGTTTGTATGACATTGGCGGAATCATCGACAGTATCGATGGCGCTAATTCTTTTTAAAAATTGAATTGAATTGCTTTTGAGTGTTTGTCTGAAAGGCACATTTCGCTCACCTAATGTAAGGTTTGTTAGATCAGTTTTTTCGGTTGTTTGTGCCTGCTGTTCTATAGGTACCTACAGATATAGGAGAGTCTACCTGTACTTCGATAGGACGGGCATAAATGATTGACATGAACACTTTGAAAATGGAATATGGAAACAGGAGCATGCGCTCCATAGTGGAGCGAAAGAAGTCCTTTGTACAGACAAAAACGGAAGTGGAATTATTCCAAAAGAACAATCAAAGACGGAAAATGATCATAGATCTACAGTTTCTTCATAGTTCAATTATATTTATATTGCATCAGATCAGATGCAAACCAGAACGAAAGGAACGAAAATAACAGCGCTGTTTATTATTGTCCAAACCATGGATTTGTTTTTCTTAACAGTTTTAAATTTCAACCTACCATAGCTAGGAGGCCACACAGAATTACTTACTGTTTCAGCACCATATTTGTTTGTAACAGCATGTGTTGATTTGAGATTAAATGCAAGGCCGGAGACTGGTTTGCATTTATGAATTAGTTAGGCTTCCGAACGTAATCTGTCTGTTGCATTCATTTATAATGAGTAAAATATGGTAATTTTAATCTGTTTTTGTATTTCAAACTATGTAAGGATGTAAATAAGTACAGTATTTTTTATCTCCAATGCTGTAACTTCTGAGATCAAACATAAATGTTTTGTCCAAAGCTCTATAGTTTTAGAAAGCTCGCCCAATGAACGTGAGTTTAAAAATCGAAGGTTTCATCTTAACTAAATCTTCGGAAGTACAAACCCTTAGGTAGCCACCGACTCTACCTTCTAAATACTTATTTAACAATAAATATGAACCCACAATTACATAATATGTACAAGCAAAATCACAGCGGAATGACATCAATTGAAACATACATCCAATAAACACATTCAGAAGCAATTTTCTAATCTACTTCAGGTATGCCTCATGCACACCCACTCTACACAATAATGATAACAGCTACCTTATCATAGCGCAGCAAGAGCTGTATTTGGATGAGCCTATGTTACTTTGGATATGGTGTAGTTGATGGTCAACTATTATACAACAAACAGTTGCCAAGGCACGGCATGGGCGTAGAAAACCGGAGTATAACATGGTGCATGTGGGCGATTACTATGGATATTTGAGACAAGGTCAATAGCTCACAAAAAAGAAACAGTTAAGTTCTAATATTTGTGTTTTGAATAAATATTAAACTGAGATCTTGTGTTTCTGCAATTGTTTGCAGAAGTCAGTCAGTATTGTAGGGGGAAAAAATATCATAGTTGGAAGACGTTCACTGTTGACCAAAGGTCTCCCCCTTGAATGCCACAATGAACAACTTGCCGTCTGCATCCACCGGTTGTTAGCAACTCTCGCGATGTCATCGGTCCATCTAGTGGGAAACCTGCCAACGCTTGCGTCTTTCGGTTCGTGGTCATCACTCGAGAACCTTTCATCCCTAACAATTGTCAGTTCTACGAGCGATGAATAACTTTACTTTACTTTGCTGTCTCCGCAATATAGTGAAGTCAAGTCATGCAAAATAGGTCTGCGTCCTGCAAAAAATTGCATTTCAGTAGTTAATATGTTAAGATTTACTTGAGCTGCTGCAGACTCTTTTTTGTTCAACTTGTGTTTATTAGCCAATATCACTGACACATTTCACCGTTAATAATACCAAAAACTTTTAATCTGAATTTACGAAAGACCCCTAAGCCCATTAGAAGATTTCGTTATCAGTAAAGCTCACAGTGATGGTGCAAGATGCAGATAACATCTTTGATAACGTGAATTCGGTAGCAGTCGGGTGAATGACCGACGTTTACGAACAGACACACACCACGTGCCAATAGATCTAATTACGGTATTACATCTTAAATCCATTAACAGTCACATCTCATTACGCTTTGTTTACAAGCTTTTCGGGTAGTTAAAGCTCGTTAGGTAAGTCGGTAAAAAGCATTATTTAGTAGTAGTGAAAACTAGGGCGATATCTAGTAAAGAATTTGTAGCGAATTGAGATGTAGAAGCTGAGGGTATTTCTATCTATAAACGACCTGAACCTTTTGACTTATTGTCTTATTAATAATTATTAATTATTTTCGCTTCGCTCGGTTCATTCGGGAATATTAAGAACGTCAACCTGTTTTAGAGTCTAATTTCCTGAATCAAAAAGGGATCCGGTAGGTTTTACAACTTACAAGTTCCTACCTATAATGTACTATCGCGATCTATCCATAAAGCGTATAATTCTAAAATGGCAAGACTCGAGGTCGAGATGAAATTTGTACTAATTCCGTAAAAGTCTAGTCGAACACGACTGGCCGCGTTTCTCGCTCTCCTTTTCCTCGAGTCTTTCAGCTGCCTTTAAAGAAAACCGTTGCTCAATGATTTAAAAATAATCAATTTAATTCTCTCTACACTGGTATTTATGTTGGAATTCTGGGCACGCGCACGCACGCCGTACAAATATCGTCGCCACGAGCTGTCTTTGTTCTTCATAATCCAAACACTGTAATATCAGTCGCCGGTTCCTGCTTTTATACGTTGCATCACTTACAATTTCTATTACATTATTTTGTTTGTACAAGTATAAAACCTTTTTTATTTTATTGCTACTGGCCACCAATAAAGTAAGAACGCTCGCGCGCTGCGAAACAAAACGCGCGAATAAAAACAAAAGAAAGTGTGTAGTTCTGTCATTGGCATCGCCAACCTAGAGCCAGCAGCATGCCGTTTAATTTTAAAAGGTACGACACTTTATTTTAAACTGTTGTGATATTGTTGATAGTATTCCGTTACCTACCCTTCTCATGATTGAGCCAAATTACAAATGCGGTTACTTAGTCTATTGTAATGGCACTATGTGTTCTTGTCTATTATAAAGATATCCAATCAGTGGAGTTCCATTGCTGTTTAAAAATCTACCTATCATAAAATATTTTGAAGTTAAAACTTCATTAGAACTTAACTGTCATTTAACGGACACTTTTAAAACGTGCAGCACAACGAAATCTTAAACAAAAGCGTGTACTAATGAATAATGTAAGAGTGAATTCTAGTACAGGAAGACAGTATGCATAGATATACGGTTACGGGCGTTGTGTTCACGCGGAGCATACTCGCTGACTCTGAATAGCAAAGTTAGGCGTTACCAACAACATGAAAACTTTAGCGAGCGCGAACTGCATCGTCTAGGCAAATATTGAATAGAAACTTATAGCTATGTACATAAGTACAAGGAGTCTTAGAATTGTTCTACAATATTTAAGCAAATACATGCATGCCTAAAAAACGTCTAGACCTAAAGACCACGTTTAGCATGACTGATGGGCTTTTACTATCTACGCGAGAAGGGAAGCAACTGTTATTGAATTATGGTGCAATGGTGCTTGCTGGTTGAAGCAAATGGTTAGGTTTACCTATTTAATTGAGCTTTACTGTAAAGATTTTCGTCGGAACTTTGCTTGATGCCCAGTCAAGGAATTTAATTCCTAACTCACCATGGAACCTTTTTATAGTAAGCATCGTAACGATTTTCCTTGTTAGGTAAGTAATGCGATGTCACTATGACGTTTTATGTGAAAAACATTTACATTGTTCAGTCAAAAGAACTCAAGCTGCTGAAGTATTGCGGACTAATTTAAAGATTATTAAGGGGTGCAAGTCGGGTTACCTCCGCGTGTTTACGGATCCGTCCGGGGGAAAGAGCAGCGCTTGGTCCGGTGCACCCTGGGCATCGGCTAATGATTTCCTGGCAGTTTCTAAGCGATATCATTCACCGTTGGCTAAGAGCCCGACAGGGGGGGGGGTCTTTTGGCCGTATTACCGTACAACGTTACCGATTTGTCACAAGATTTTTTAATTATATTTTTATTACCTTGACATTGGCGAAGTTGTCGTCGCTATAACGATTTGATACGCCACAAATAAGAAGAAGAAGAAGAAGAAGAAAGATTATTAAATTTAAGTACCAGGAAAAGATGATGGGTTTAAAGAAAACAATTAACAACAATAATTAGCACAGAATATGAACCAGCCGAACAGTGAATAGACAGATGCTTCTTAGTCCGTAAATTAGTTCGTGTAGCTAATTAATCTTCCTAATTCCTTATCGTACCTATTATAAGAAAAATTACCGATCGCGTCCTTAGGTTTTGTTTTATTCGTTTTGTACATTTGACTTTTAACCTAACATCTAAAATTTAATATCAAGATCATCTCAATTGTATATTGTGTAGCCCGAATGCGTACTATAAGTAAATGAGGTAGATAGGAATTTTAGAAATAGTACGACCGCCTGTCTCCTTAATGTTTCACCTTTAGTTGAAGAGTCATTGAAGAGTATTATAACAAACAGAAGCTAAATATGTACATACTTACCTTGTTTAATACATACATCTACAAGCCATTGTAGTTAACCATCCTGATTATCCATTGTTTGTTAATCCTGATTACAATAATCAGGCTCCTTAGTTGAAACATAGCGCTAGCTCAACTGTGGTTATGAAGGTACTATGTGAATGGTATTAAAGTTTCTTATCAACGAGGATTCAATGTTTTTGCTTGTGATTGCCGGCTGACCGTCTTCAAATCTAGGGAGAAAACGCATTTACTAGGTAAGCGAGCTCCGTCTTAAGGCCATACGTTCTTTTACCATCGGGCGTGGTTGTGGTCAAAGGCAAGCCTAGCACGAAAGTTAATTATTAAAAAATATATGTTTAAAATATGTATATCCATAGACACATATTGACAGTCTAACTAGACCACACGAACTCATAATCGTACTAATTACGAGGAAAAACCTTTTGTAATAAGGACGATAGAACACAAGTCATAAAGTTACAAAAAAAAGTAATTAATATGATTGTGAACTAGACCATCGTCATTATAAGTTTGAGTCTTAAACCTTATTATATGCGGTCTGGATGGAATGCTTATTAGTTGCCAATTTCAATAAAGTAAGAGCCTTTGATACGACAGGGTCTACAAGAATTCAGACTTAACAGAAAACGAATCCGAAGCTGAACTGCGTCCTAATTATCTAACAACTTGAGCCGGAACTGTTATCTAAAGGATCAAGTTACTACGGTCAGTTGGTAGATAATATATATTTAGTCACTCATTCACTACGTCTGTTTCATTGAGTGCTTCCACATCACCTTGAAAATGCTCGTCTGTAAGATCTACGTCGGTTTTTCCTACAGTGGTCATTTTCTAGGCAAGCCTGATGGTGGTCTGATGCGCGTTTATTATAAGTAAAAAAAATCATAAAGTCCTTCTAGGTAAATAAAATTACGACGTTTTACTAAGTCTGAGGGTAGGATAATGACCTAGGCCAATCGATAAACTGGCTCGAAGTTTGCAACATACATTAATTTACTGATAACAGTCAGTCATGCACTAGATGCTATCGTTATCAGAAATGTAAAAATGATATTGAACTGATTTTATGGTCATTGATAAAGGCGAAATAGGTGCATTATTTACGTAACATCAACATGTGTTATATTTTTTTCAATAATAAAAAAGCACCTATAGCTCAACTCGTTACCTGGGTAATACAAATTCAATCCTGCGCGTCCATAAGGCATCACAAGTGGTTATAAATCATTTTTGATTTGGTCTACGCGCATCGGAACATCTGTCGCAGCATCAGCCAATCAAGAGCGTGCTCGCGCGCGCATCTGTTGGGCCGCGCCGGCGCACACCCGCGTGTTCTTGTTCCTTTTGTGCCCTTTGTTGCTATTTTTTCTACACCTCAAGTGGACTATAATATAGATAAATATTCCCGATGTAGTTATGTTTGATCAGTCTCAGATTTTGAAAAGGAAACCGTAATACATAAATTAATTATCAAAGTCACTTTAGCAGCAACTGTTATTGTTGAAACCACTTACAAAGTGAAATAAACACATACGTTATGCCTACCGTGCTCTTAATTGGTTTACTCAGGAATTAACGATGCTTGAATCAATCGCTCTAACTGTAATCTAAAATAAGCTCCAAACCCGCTTATAGGATTGTTAAACGCCGCAAGTGTGCCTGTTCCTATTTCACGATGCAGACGCAACGCATAGAGTAAGATCCCAGAGCGATCAGACATAACTTATTTTCAGACAAATGAAACCTTAAGTTTTCAGTAGCGTCTCGTGTGCCTTGAATACCTACGCGCTTGTGAAAACTTGCCGAGTGACACCTGGGCAGGTACCAGGTGAGAAAGGTAACTAAAAGTAAGAGTTATTTAACTTAAATTCACATGGCTGATTTTTATATATATCATGTAGAATATTATTTTAAAGTAATATCATAAGTGTCAGACACTTTTGATGGACCAGAGCTTTTGTCAGACGCTTTTAAGCTAGGTACCCAAAAAATAAATGAACTTTACTTATTTTTACATGTCTGATTTTTGGATATGTTATTGAAGTATTTATTTAAAAGTTATATTCAATCAGTCAGACAAACTAGAGTGACCAAACATCCCCTAAGACAAAAATTCTGTGAAATTTATAGTATTCCTGTTAAAGTTATTTTGTTGAAACAAAGATGCAAAAATCTCAGATCGAAAACAGTAAGTATTCTTAACACATTATTATTTTTTACTTTGAGGCGCATGCGCAATAGTGCTCTCGCCCTCATACTTCTGGCTGAACAATATTTGTCTTAGGGGATGTTTGGTCACTCTAGTTTGTCTGACTGATTGGATATAACTTTTAAATAAATACTTCAATAACATATTCAAAAATCAGACATATAAAAATAAGTAAAGTTTATTTATTTTTTGGGTACCTAGCTTAAAAGCGTCTGACAAAAACTCTGGTCCATCAAAAGTGTCTGACACTCATGATATTACTTTAAAATAATATTCTATAGGATATATATAAAAATCAGCCATCTGAATTTAAGTTAAATAACTCTTATTTTTAGTTACCTTTCTCACCTGGTACCTGCCCAGGTGTCACTCGGCAAGTTTTCAGAAGCGCGTAGGTATTCAAGGCACACGAGACGCTACTGAAAACTTAAGGTTTCATTCGTCTGAAAATAAGTTATGTCTGATCGCTCTGGGATCTTGGACTAGCATCTTTATACGTCCAATTAGAACAGGAAACGAATAAAACGTGCTTAATGAATGAGGCTGATATTAATTGCTGTCAGTAATTGTCGTGCAATGTCACACATCTCGCAAGCTCGCCATACATATGGAGCTTGAAATGGTAGTTAGTTGCGATGCTTGTGTTTTTTCCGCTCGTGACGAAGTGGGTCGAGCCTGTAAACTAGTGCAAAGGGTGTTGGGCGGGTTACGGGAGTCAGCTGTAGTGCTCAAAACTCTTGACTCGCTATTCAAGAGCCCCGCGCAATGCGCAAAGCTTTGTAAGCGTCCTGTTGCCATTAAAGAAATCCCAACTGCGATATATACTCTAAGAGCACTTCTACGATAGGACTGACGGCCGCCCTTTGTAATGTTAAACTCGTAATTATAACGACAGAAGCCGTAAGGGAAATAGGACAATGTTTTGAAGAGCAGGTCCAATGTTCGCTTGAAACACTACTTGATATGTTTACTTACTAACGAAGTTGCCTGTTTTAAACCTTACTCGGTAGACAATATTTTCTCCAGGTAGTATTTAGCAAAAACAGTAACAAACTCACCAAATACCTTCCCTTGTCCACAGGATCAGTGTTATGCGAGGATGAAACGTACGGCCCGATCTTCATGAAAGAACCCCCGAATCGAGTGGATTTCAGCAACACGACCGGCGCAGTGGTGGAATGTGCGGCCCGAGGCAACCCCAATCCCGATGTGTTCTGGGTACGAGGCGACGGAACCGCTGTGGGCGACGTCCCCGGCTTACGACAGGTAAGACTTCTTGAAATTCTTGACTTCTCGAACGATGGCCTTCTGCAACACAACAGGCGCAGTGAGGTAATTTACTTGCGACAAGTGAGTCACTATATCTAGATGGCACATGAAGGCTACCTCATGAAGAGACTTCTTATAGACTTAAGCACTATGACTAGAGCGTTAAGAGCAGGCTGCAGCAACTCCAATCTCAATCTCCTTTGAGCGAAGAGCGACATCCCCGGTGTACGACAAGTAAGTCTAACCCTCGTGATGGACCCAAGAGTGGACTGCAGACCAACAAACTGTAATGCCCAATGGGCACTATAGTAAGACGATCGAAGAGCAGAATCCCTAAACACCGAGCCTAATATGTAATGTTTTGTGTGTGAGACGACAGAACTGCTGGGGAGAACTTCTCGGCTAGAGATAGGTGAGTTAACTCTCATGACATGAAGAAACTAAAAGAGTGGACTGGATGACTGCAGCAATGCTACCGATAAGCTCTCAACTCTAATGTCGTATGTAGTCCGTATCCAGCTACACCGAAAATACCGGATATACACTAATGGTTCGCACATTGCTACAGCGCAAAATATTTGCAGCCATTGGCTCTCTGAATAACTATCAAATATTTTTGTGAAATCAAAAGACCCATATTCGCATGAGCTTGATTCTAGTTAGAGAGGCTGCTTGGTTAGACGGTTAAGCGGCATAGGCTAATAATAGTGGGCGACCTAATAAAGCCGGGAACGTGAGAACTTCATTTGGACTAGTGTTTCCTTTTTGTTGTACAGCCGTCTAAGACTTAAACGTTGAGTCAGATAATGGAAAGTTCGTTTAACTTAAAAACATCTTGAGTTGTAAAAATAGAAAAACATACTTATCAACTTACCTATACTTTGGCTTAAATAAAGTATTTAATGGCTGATACCCTTAATGTTGGATATATGTATCTTCTTTTCCTCTTTTTTCATGGTTCGCTTTTGGTATCTAGTATTTACTTTCAGACAATAACACTAAAAGTTTACAAAAGCGACTTTTTCAAACAAGGCGAAGGTTTGCCCAATGTGATTAATGACCCGTTTTCACAAAAATGACAATATCACACGATATTCCCCCTCCATCGTTCGCCAAAATCTCGAGTGTTCGCTTTTATCTAATGCAGAAGCAAGCAAAACGCATTATTGACTTTATGAACTGTCTCCAGGTCCTACCGAACGGCAATCTGGTCTTCCCACCGTTCCGTGCAGAGGACTACCGTCAGGAAGTGCATGCGCAGGTCTACGCGTGTCTCGCACGCAATCCTCTCGGATCTATCCACTCACGAGACGTCAACGTTCGCGCTGGTAATACATCTTGCTTTTTCTTTGAGAAATTTTGGGTATATTCATTAAAAGATACCTACTACACATTCTGAGAGTATTGACTTTAGAACTAAAGGGGAAACAAATTACCTTAATAATAATAATAATTTAGGTACCTGTTTGTGTTACTATGACTCAACTAATTTCGATAGTAGATTTCTCTAGTTGTTACTGTTTTAAAAACACGTATATATATGTACCTAAGTACTTAGGTACGCCAAGTTATCTAGTTCTGAAGTCAATAATTGATGACTTGTATAAACAAAATTAAATATAAATGATCAAAATTTAATGAAGTTAATGAGTAGAAATATTTTTGTTGAATTTATTTATAGATAGATAAGAACATGTGAATTTAACTATTGCTTTCTACGGTTTAAAACTTCTAGCTAAGTGTCTCTACAACTACTATTTTTATCAGTCCCGCGACTCCCGAGTCATATAAGTAAGGACAAGTCATAAAGTTCTAACGAACATGAAATAAATCTTCACAATGGCTTCCAACTAAATCATAACAGTAACTGAATACTTTAAACAGCCCAGCGCTTCTCTACATGGAAATAAAGTCTCCGTTTATCAAAGATGATATCTCACTTCAAACGTGCTGCCTGAACTGTTGACTTATGCCCCTTGCTCGCTGGAAACCTAACGCTACTTTGATGACATAAAGTATTACATTTCATGTAATAAACATATCCCTGATTACAACGCGGAAGAAAGTCTTGTAGGTAATATAGCGAGCTAAATAAATGAGCATTTTGACTGAAGCAGGAATAAATAAATAAATAACCACGAAAACAACTTCATCGACAAACATTGTAAACATGAACGTAAATAAAGTGGCTTATCAAAAGCCATCTTTGAAAGGCCCTTTGATGTAATAAAATAACAATTGTCGATGCATTTTATTGGATTGTCCCAGTCAAGTCACAGGGCGCTGCCCTTCAGAGGAAGGCCAATAGGGTCAATTAAATAATCAGCCGCGGAGAAAGAGCGACTCAATCATTGTTAGCATCGAGTTTAGTAGCCATAATATAGTCACATCGAAAGGAAGGAAAGATTATGAGCAGATAGTGGGCATTGGGCATGCCAAAAACTATTTAAAACAAACACGATAAAGCAATAAATAGGTAAAGACACTTCGCTAGCGGGATATCTAAAAAAACATTTCTAAAATCTAGAGTTGACAGAAAAACATGTAAATAAATGCAAATTTACTTCCACTAGTATTGTGTAATGGAGTGCATTGTTTATACAATACGATGTGCTGATGTAACAGACACCTGTTGCGTTACAAATTCTAAAGGCATGGCCACTCCACGACCAAATGCGGCGAGAACAAGGCTGCACTTGAGAAGCATTTTCACACTGAAATTTCAACTTGTATAGGTGAAAAAAGTTATGGAATGCAGTTTTATCTGGCTTCATGGATGGTAAAGTCTATACATATTTTTTAGCAATCTGCCTCGAAATTATCAAGACTTTACAATCCACGTGGTACCTATTATCTTCAATTTTAGTGGAGCTAATGTGTATTTTCTTGCAGATTCTTAATTTACTTAATTTATTGATTGTGTTCTAAGTAACGGATTTTTCTTGGTGCCTTAATGTTTGACTAAGCGTGTTATCTCAGTGGTCGCCCAGAATTATGACACCGACGTTAACAAGGAATACGTCATACTGGGCAACAGCATCGTGCTTAAATGTCAGGTCCCATCCTTCGTCGCCGATTTCGTAGAGGTCCTCTCTTGGCACACCGACGACAACGAAGATTTCTTCCCTGGCAACAACTATGGTTAATTGCTTGCCCTTGCCAAACTAATCCCTCTTCCTAATCCTTGAGGATTTTTATATCTGCAGTGGTACAGCAGCAGTATGAGTCCGAAGTGAACAACGAGTACGTCATCCGCGGAAACTCTGCAATCCTTAAATGCTCCATACCCTCATTTGTAGCGGATTTTGTAAATGTTGTGTCTTGGCAAGATGAAGAGGGGAATACTTACGCAATCGCGGATTCCAAAGATAACAATGGTACCACTGTATACATAAATGTACATATTGTACATAGAATACATGTCCCGCATCCTGTTCTTGCCAGCTTTCCGTTCCCAACCAAATCACTTACCAATGGAACGATATAAAAAGTACAGCCTTATATGAGCTTCCTGTTGTCCAATATAAATATTTTATAGCGTGCCTCTCGCATTCTCAATTATTTGTTAGTCATACGTAAGATCGTTGGTTATATTAATTCTTATTAACTATAATGTTCAGACCCTGCTTATCTTATTTCAGTCGTAAACCAATTTTACGAAGCCGAAATCCTGACAGAATATGTCATACGAGGGAACGCTGCTGTTCTCAAATGTTCCATTCCCTCTTTTGTCGCCGACTTTGTGAAGGTAGAATCGTGGATTGACGAAGAAGGAACAGTGATTACGCATTCTGACGACCTCGGTACAATAACAATAACTTCGCTAAACAATGAAGTGATCACTTCCCGACGCCGCACTAAACGCCTGTCCCACACCTTTACCCGCTCATTCCCGACTAGTTGACTAATTGTTATTCTTCAGTCGTGTCACAGAATTACGTGACCGAAGCCGAAAATGAGTACGTGATTAGAGGCAACGCCGCGATAGTCCGCTGCAAGATCCCTTCTTTCGTGAGTGACTTCGTCTACGTGGAATCATGGATAATGGATGACGGACAAATACTCACGATTAACAATACAAATACGGCCGAGGGTATTCCTTTCACAAGTTACTTTTGTTATACTTCGTTATCCCCTCCATGATCCTTTTTAGTTTAAAGAAAGTAAACAATTTTGATTCATAATTTTTACTAGTAATATCGCAACCCTACGAGCCTGAGGCTGACAACGAGTACGTTATCCGTGGAAATGCAGCGATAATGAAATGCGAAGTCCCGAGTTTCGTCTCTGACTTCGTATCTGTCGAAATGTGGACGGACAGCGATGGAGGCTCATATTTCCCCGGCCATAGCGAGGGTAACACCTCATTTAAAATGAAATTCCAATCCCAAATCCAATCGTTTTCGTATTTTATGCAGCTGTACTACAAGTGTATGAGGCTAGAGTGAACGACGAGTTTGTCTTGCGAGGGAATACCGCCATTCTCAAGTGCATCGTGCCATCGTTTGTCGCGGACTTCGTTCATGTTGTGTCTTGGAGTATGGACAACGAAACTGTCACAGCAGAGGAGCAAGCTGACGTTCAGTCGGGTAGTTAAATACGCGGAATGTAGTGATTCCCCTATCCCTTCCAAAATATCATGTAGATCTGGAGCGATGATTTTAGTTTTTAACTTTCACAGTTGTACATCAGTCTTATGAACCTCGCGTTATCGACGAGGATGTCTTACGGGGTAATTCGGCCATAGTAAAATGCTCGATCCCGTCATTTGTGGCGGATTACGTCAATGTCGTCGAATGGATAACTGACGAGGAGTCCCTCTCTGCGTTTTCGTTAAACGGCTCTGACGGCAATTACGGTAATCGAGAGCGCCCGTCCGACCCCAATTGTCCCTATCCGCTCTCCACTAAATCCTTGAGCGTTAGCCATAGCTATGTAGAGGTCGTTTTAACATGCATCAAACATTCCAGCGGTCAATCAGCTCTACGAGTCGCAGGTGTACGACATGTACGTGATACGAGGAAACGCTGCGGTATTCAAATGCCATATTCCCTCGTTTGTGTCTGATCATGTCCAAATCGTTTCTTGGCATGACACGGATGGAGGGGAATACGTTCAAAATGAAGCATACGGTATTATTTCTTTCTGAAATAAACGAAAACTACGTCCCACGCATCCTGTCCCTAAGATGTTTGTGGAAAAATCATTTATAATATTATGACGCAGTCATTTCAATATTACAGTGGTATCTCAAGCGTACACGGTCAATCTGGTTGAAGAGAATGTTTTACGCGGCAACGCAGTAATCATGAAATGCCTCATCCCTAGTTTCGTGACAGAATATGTCTCAGTTGCCTCTTGGATTATTTCGGAAGGCGATGAAGAGTCTGAAATTAAGTTAGAGGACATTGCTAATAATGAGGGTATTTTAAAAGTTACTACGTCAGCTTAGATCCTAAGATCCCTTCCTGAATTGAAATAAAAGATTGACAGTCGATGTTTGGATGATATTTGCAGTAGTGTCACAAGCTTACACGGTCAACATCATGGAAGAGAGCGTATTGCGAGGGAACGCCGTTATTCTAAAATGCCACATTTCCACTTTCGTCACCGAATATGTAAGCGTTTCCTCTTGGATTATATCCGAAGGCGACACAGATGAGTTGGAAATAAAAGCCGACGCGGAAGAAAATAACTTGGGTATTTCTAATAAAGATTCTCGTCACTTGCCTTCTTTCCCATATCCTTTAATAACTAGTTGTTCGGTCAACTAAGTACCTGTCATTTTTTTAATATCACAAACAAAACGAACATTGTTTCAGTCGTGTCTCAGGCGTATACCATTAACTTGATGGATGAGAACGTTCTGCGTGGTAACTCTGCCATCCTCAAGTGTCACTTGCCCAGCTTTGTCACAGAGTACGTAACTGTAACATCTTGGATAATTTCTGAAGAAGGCGCCGACGAACAAGAAATTAGTGTAGACGATTCCTCTAACTTAGGTATTTTAAAAATAACTCGGCACCCGTCCTAGTTTCCCATTCAGGTCCTTTCATCGCAAAATCTAGGCTTAGCTTACCGTTGTTTTTGTACCTAAAAATAAATAGTTTATTTATTGCAGTGGTGTCTCAGTCGTACACCGTTAATCTTTGGGAAGAAAACGTCCTGCGCGGAAATGCCGCCATACTGAAGTGTCACATTCCGAGTTTCGTCACCGAGTATGTCACGGTCACTTCCTGGATCATATCCGAGGGGGAAAAAGACGAATTAGAGATAAATTTAGATTCTGAAGTAGATCTGGGTAAATAAGAACAGAGTCGTATCTACACGTTCCTACCACTATCCCATCCTAAACAGTAATTAGTCTGGCAGTGACGTCGAGTAAGAGTCGTGCATTCTTTTAAAACTGTTGATGTTTTTGCTTCCATACTCTTCATATAATTAGGAATAGGACAACGAACTCTATAATATTTGAAATAAGTAGTTTTACTCAACCGTGCAGTTCAACATTGAGTTAGTGTTAGTAGGTAAGCATTGAGATAAAAAAATAATAGAACGGATGAATCACTCTGGATCTAAGTTTCTTATAAGTGGTGATTCATTGTTTTGTAGGTATTAATGACGTCATATTTAATTAACTCGTGTTCATTTTTGACTTTATTAAAACTATGAATGGCTCTTGTCCTTTGCAGTCGTATCACAAGCTTATGACGTGAAATTCTGGGAAGAGTATGTCCTGCGAGGGAATGCTGCTATTCTCAAATGTCAGATCCCAAGCTTCGTTTCCGAATATGTATCAGTCGCGTCTTGGATAGTTTCTGAAGATGATCAAGAGCAGGAGATTAATATCGACAATTCATCCGATTTAGGTATTTGATTGGTTGGGTCCTTACTATTACCTCCTTTTCCCACACATCCACTCCTCTACAATCGTTGTCGGTCATTGTTAAAGGTGACTTAAGGGCAGGCATAGTCAGGTTAATTAAGTAATATAATAGTCCCCTGACGAGAGGCTGTTGTTTCAGTGGTCTCGCAATCGTACGCTGTGAATCTAATGGAAGAGTACGTTTTGAGAGGAAACGCCGCTATTCTAAAATGTCACATTCCAAGTTTCGTGTCGGAGTACGTTACCGTAGTATCGTGGATTATCAGCGAGGATGGTGCCGACGAGCTCGACATCAATCTAGAATCCGATCATGATTTAGGTACGACCTTCATACGCCTTGGCTTCCGGAATGAGCATCAAAGTTTATTCGCGGATAGGACCATCCTTTATCGGGTTCCCGTGGCTCCACAGGCCTGACGGCCTACCTATCTCCTTGATCCTCCTTCCTGCATGCATTGAAATTAGTAAGTAAACCGCGGCCTTATGTTGCGTTGCCAAATTCATATAAATCAAATATTTTTTAATCCATTGGATGACAGAGCAGACTTCTACAATGTTTTGAAAATTTTCAGAGGGAAAATACTTAGTCCTACCATCTGGAGAGTTGCATATTAGAGATGTTGGACCCGAGGACGGATACAAGTCGTACCAATGCCGCACAAAGCACAGGCTTACCGGAGAAACACGCCTTTCCGCTACTAAGGGACGACTCGTCATCACTGGTGAGTTTTCTTTTCTTCTAATTATTGGTGGCGCTGTCAATTCATTCATTCGTTCATTGTTTATTTTGGATTTTTTGTACTGGGACGCAGTAATTACGTCATAATTAAATTTATCGATTACATGGTTTGCAACAAAAGATAATGAATTGAGAGCGACACGTTAATAACAACAGTGTCGTAAGGTCATCGCAAAAATGTTTTGATGTATCTAAATTTTATACATAACAAGATTTACTTCCTAAAGTTAAAAATCAAAAGTTTACATTATAATTAAAGTTGTTCCCGTTACATAACATTACATCGACATTGTTGATATTAACTAAAACTTTTTTGAAATTCTATGTCTTTTCATTCAATAGAGTTTTAGTACAGAATATTTCCTAACAAGTTATTTATTTTTGTGTCAAACTAATAAATTAGATTAGGTTCTTCCTACTAGGAGCCTAAGCAATAAGTATTATAAATATTCTTAGTCAAGCCAGTAGCTATTAAGGTACTTAGCGACAGAATAATACCATTCTGTTGCAAAAACATTTCAGCATATGGGAAATATTCTGTTATAAATTGTTAGCATACCTGCATTCTTTTTCTGATAATTAGTGTTGTACAAAATAAATAATCTCCATTAAATTCTCTTACAATTTTTAAATCCACCTACTCGACGAATTATTCAATTAGAGATTATTACTTTTGTCTATGAATTTAGCGAAGTTTGCGCACACAAGCACTTGTGTCTGTAAACTTTATTGTGTAAACGACTTGCCTGAATGTTGGGATAGGGTACCCTGCAGAGCCTTGACTCGCGATTTCAAAATTAGGCGCTTAGACACAGTAGGGGTAACTTAGCCGATCAATGTCCACTCTGGTCTGAAACTGCCCGACCCTCGTGACCCCGCCTTCTCCCAACATGCGCAGAGCCCGTGGGCCGGGTGCCCCCCAAGTTCCCTAGCGCATCGACCACCAGCGGCTTCCAGTTTTCCGTGGGCACCAACATGGCTGTGCTGTGTCCCGCCCAGGCGTACCCTTCACCCATGTACCGGTAAGAGCTCTTCAATCTAACGTCGTTTTACCTCCTCAGAGCCGGTAGGTCGCGTGCCTCCCAGGCTGTCCAGCACACAAGTTGGTGCCATGTACGTTACCACACTGGCCGCTTCGTTTACGTTGCAATGTCCCGCCCAGGCGTTCCCTGTACCTTTATTCAGGTAATAGTCTCGTAAAGCAAATCCCTCTATTTTCTATAAATACTTTTAGAACCGGTTGGACGCGTACCTCCCAAGTTTGCGACCGTACTGACGGGGACAATGTTCGAAGTTAAGAAAAACGATTCTTACGCGCTGCAGTGTCCCGCGCAAGCGTTCCCAACACCATTGTTCAGGTACTTTATATTATTAACAAGTATTCGTACTCCTTCCCTAGAGCCGGTCGGACGTGTGCCGCCGAAATTTGCAACTTTAGTGATGAGCACTATGATCGGGGTCAAGAAAAGCTTTCCGCACGCGTTACAATGCCCTGCTCAGGCGTTCCCGGTTCCAATCTTCAGGTACTTATCGTTTTCGGCTTTACTGAAATTTTATATTTTTGTACGTAGAACCTCTCGGAAAGGTATCGCCGAAATTCCCAAATCTCGATAAGGGTCGTCTGGTGGACTATGAGAAGAGCAGCAGCGTCACTCTGTTGTGTCCTGCACAGGCGTTCCCGATCCCGCTTTATAGGTAAAAATAAAAACCACAACATTTTGCTCCAGAGCCCATGGGAAAAGTATCTCCGAAGTTTCCCAGCCTAGAAAAGAGCCGACTATTTAATTTCGAAAGCAACCAAACGATATCAGTTTTATGTCCCGCTCAAGCTTACCCCGCCCCAATGTTTAGGTAAGTCAATTAAGTGGTTTACGTCTAATATTTACACAGAAATAAACATTAACCTGCTATTCGTAGATCCGATGGGAAAGGTATCTCCAAAATTCGCTACCGGAGACGTTAGCAGATCGTTTATATCGAATATGGGAAGCGGTGTTCCCTTGCTTTGCCCTGCACAAGGGTTCCCCCCACCGGCATTTAGGTAATTCGAAACTGTCTCTAATATTTTCTCTCAAACAGAACCGATGGGCAAAGTATCGCCGAAATTCCCGTCCATGGAAACAGGGCGCAGCTTTACATATTCTTCCAATTCTTGCGTGACATTGCTCTGTCCGGCGCAAGCGTTCCCCACGCCTTTGTTCAGGTACATTGATGCATATTGTTGTCTTCCTAGAGCCCGTGGGACGAGTCTCACCTAAGTTCCCTTCGATGGATAGTTCGAGAAGCTTCAGCGCTACTCTTAACGCAAGTTTGACGATCCTTTGCCCAGCGCAGGCCTTTCCCGTCCCACTATTCAGGTAATCATTAGATATACGAGCATGTCAAAGCGTTTATATATTCTTAGAACCCGTCGGTCGCGTTCATCCTAAATTTACAACTGGCGACAAGAGCCGAGCCTTCGATGCTAATGGCGGTGATAGCATCACACTCTTGTGCCCAGCACAGGCATTCCCAGCTCCTGCCTTCAGGTATTAAATTTCATATTTTATCCACTCAAAACTATTTTGTAGAACCGTTGGGCAGTGCTGCTCCGAAAGTGGCCACTAAAATGATCGATCTCACAGAAGAACCAACAAATAATACCATCACATTGCTCTGTCCGGCACAGGCCTTCCCTGTCCCAATATTCAGGTAAATTATTACATACTGTGTACAATTAGATACATATATAAATGTTGGTGTTTAGAGCCCGTGGGTAGAGTTCCACCGAAGTTCCCTACCTTGGACAGTGTTAGAGGTTTCAGTACGTCTGTCAATGCAAGCGTGACATTGCTGTGTCCCGCCCAAGCATTTCCAGTGCCTCTGTCCAGGTAAATACAAAGCCATTGACATGTAACTATTTTCTTGTAGAACCGATTAATAGCGCCCCACCCAAGGTTCCCACTAAAACGATAGAATTTGTGGAATTCATGATGAACTCGAGTATAACGCTGTTATGTCTGGCACAAGCGTACCCGGTTCCAGTATTTAGGTGAGTCATGAACGTTTCTTGAAACATCGCGTTTGTTTTAGAGCCTGTCGGTCTGAAAGCTCCTACTTTCTCTATGGATTTCAAAATGGCGTGGTATGTTAAGGACGTAGAGCAGGGCTTCGCGTTGCTTTGCCCTGCGCAGGGATACCCCGCCCCTCTATTCAGGTACTTTAATATGTCTGTGTTGTTTTAGAACCTATCGGCTCCAAAAGTCCTTCTTTCTCGAGTGGATCAAAATTAGCATGGTTTGAAATAAATTCCGGTCAAGATTTTGCGCTCACGTGCCCTGCGCAAGGGTTCCCTGTCCCAGTGTTTAGGTGAGAGACGATCGAGTATTAAAACACTTATGCTCTAACACATTGAGCTGTTTCTATTCAAAATATTTTATTTTAGAGCCCGTCGGATCAAAGTCGCCCACTTTTTCTACCGATAACAAATTTTCGTGGTATGTGAGGAAAATAGGCGATAGTCTAAATCTTCTGTGCCCAGCTCAAGCTTTTCCAGTTCCAGTTTACAGGTGAATAAAATGTACTATTTCGATTATAGAACCCGTTGGCTCAAAGTCCCCTACATTTTCGAACGACGTCCAATTCTCTGGCATCACTCGTAGAACTGGTCAAGATTTCGCTTTATTGTGCCAAGCGCAAGCGTTTCCTGTCCCAATATTCAGGTAAGAAAAGAACTTAGTCGTTCGTAGTTAAATCTGAATGAATTTGAATCGGCAGAACCGGTCGGGTCAAAGGCGCCAACATTTTCGTCTGAATTTAAAAGTACTACACTTACGAAAGCGGCAGAACAAGCAATTGTTCTTTTATGTCAGGCTCAGGCACACCCTTCCCCTCTATTCAGGTGAGTATCTCGTTTTTTCAAACGACCCATATTTTACATCCAGAGCCCATCACTGCCAGAGCTCCTGCGTTCCAAACTACTGCAGCGTCTTTTAACTACGAAATCGAGGCGAGTTCTATGGGCTCCATGCTCTGTCAGGCGCAAGGTTACCCTAAACCAATATTCAGGTCGGTACAGGAATTTAATGTTTATTTATTTTTAGAACCTGTTGGTGCTAAAGCTCCTTCCTTTTCAACTGAGTCCAAAGGCAGTATCTTTGTGAAAGAAATCGGAAATAGTTTCGCGTTGCTCTGTCAGGCGCAGGCGTTCCCTACTCCAGTGTTTAGGTAAGCTAACGTTCCATATTTTCTTGCACAGAGCCAGTGGGTTCCAAGCCGCCAACGTTTTCCAATGATTTCACTCTTTCGGCGGTGACGAGGCATATGGGTCACGCTTTCGCAATGATGTGTCAAGCCCAGGCTTTTCCTTTACCGATCTTCAGGCAAGTGTCCAATAAGTTTATAAATCAAAATCCATTACTATATTGAAAAACCTAGCTTTTGCCCCTTATACCTAAAGTGGGTGCTGCGTCTGATAGTAGGTAGGTACTAAATGCTGTTATTACTGTGTGCAGAGCCCGTCGGTTCCAAGGCCCCTTCATTTTCTACCGAATCTGATATCTCGTCTCTTAAAAGACACGGAGGTGAAAGTTTTGCACTACTCTGCCAAGCGCAAGCATTTCCAGTTCCAATCTTCAGGCAAGTTTAACAGCTCATTTTCTAAATGGGTGATTTCAATGGTCTATTATTTCAATATAAAACACATCTTCTGTAGAACCGGTGGGCGCTAAATCACCGACGTTTTCATCGGAATCAATGGGAAGTATATTTAGAAAACGGATTGGACAAGGCTTCGCTCTTCTCTGTCAGGCTCAAAGTTACCCTGCTCCCATTTTTAGGCAAGTATCAAGGCTTTTTCGTATCATTATCAGCCGAATATTTTGAACAACAGAACCCGTCGGCTCCAAGGCTCCCACCTTCTCTACGGACGCGCGTAGTACCTCTTTCGTAAGAACCATCGGGCAAAGCTTCGGACTGTTATGCCAAGCTCAAGCTTTTCCAGTCCCGATATTCAGGCAAGTGTTTTATACCTCTCCTCACACATAGTGTAGGTCTTATGTCAAGATCGATATTTTAAGCGCCGTATAATTCCGTTTCCCAGAGCCAGTGGGAGCGAAAGCACCGACTTTTTCGGGAGACTCTAAAAGTTTTACGTTCATCAAAGAAATAAAACAAAATTTTGCTCTGCTGTGTCAGGCGCAGGCATTCCCTACACCTCTATACAGGCAAGTCGCGTTTCTTAATTAAGTAATGTTCGTCTAGACCCCATCGGGAGTGCTGCTCCGAGCATCACAGCCACACAGAAATCTACCGTGCACTTTTCACAAAATTCCTCCAACGCTCTTTTGTGCCCAGCGCAAGGATTCCCTGTGCCGCTATCCAGGTTCGTCGATTTTATCACCTTACTCTATTGCAGAGCCCACGAATAAAATAGCTCCGCGAAGCGAAAAGAGCCGCAAATTCGAAGGTGGTCAAATCTTTTTAGTTTCCGTTACCGAGTCAGTCTATCTCACCTGTGAAGTCTCGGGCTATCCCGCACCATTATTTAGGTAAGTGATACTTATACAGATCTCTCGAGGAATGTGATTCCTCTTAGCCACAGTTTTACCTACAAACAGGCAATATTCCTCAATTGTCCGATACTTTACCAATAGGTTTTAATTCTGGTTTATCTTGAGAAAGATGTAGGTTTTCTAAGTCTCCGTCCGTTATTACAGAACCGACTAATAAGATTCCACCTAGAAAAGATTCAACCAAAAACTTCGAGGGTTGGGAAGTTATCGTCGTATCAGAAAAGAAAGTAGCATACTTGACATGCCAAGTAGCCGCGTACCCTGCACCCGTATTTAGGTGAGTGATAGGCAGTGTAGAGGTTTGGACGAAAGAAAAATTGGGCTAGCTTCGATCAGACGGGGAACTCTACTCCATGAGTGAGACTTAACTAATACCTCGTAGGTTCGTTGTACGTTTTCAATTCTGTCACGGCCGGCCGCCGACATCTCACGCATTCATCTATCACGTAGCCTCACCATCCCATTTCAATGTACTGATGTGCGTTGTTATTGCAGTCTGTTGCGGCGGCCCCCCGCCCGCGTGACATGAAGGCGTGACGATCGCGGCCGGCCGCGACCTTACGGTCCCCAGCCAAAGTAATGATCGACCAGCGTAGACACCTGCCGGTAAGTGTCAGGGTGTTCTTGCTTTTATAAAGGCTTTGATCTTTACTTTGTGCTTCGCGGCGTAGCTGCACATAACAATCGTCAATGTGCTTTGTTCACGCGCTTTCGTTATTGTATTTTCATTTTGTTGCCGTGTCCGTGAAGGTGGTAGGGTATAAGTAATGCTTCTCACGTCAACTCTTAATGTGTTTCTCTTTAAGAACCCACGAATAGTATCCCTCCTAAGCTGGCTAGTGGTCGAATACAAGAGTCTGAGTTGGGTGTCGGACAAAAGGGAGCACTTCTTTGTTTGAGTCAAGGGTATCCGGTTCCCGTTTTCAGGTGGGTGACAGCGGATATTAGCCTGTAATGTTTTGGTCTTTTACTTCTGTAGAAATTTTACATCTGAATGTCCGAAGTAAAACAATTTGGTAGCCTTTATACTCTTTACTGAACGCATTCTCCTTTGTTGCAGGTGGTACAAGTTCATTGATGGCACGACCAGGAAGCAGCCAGTTGCGTTGAACGACAGAGTGAAACAAGTATCTGGAACTCTGATTATTAAAGAAGCTAAAGTTGAGGACTCTGGAAAATACTTGTGCGTGGTCAACAATTCAGTTGGTGGTATGTAACTTACCTACACAATAATTTTCAATACCTCAATTTGTTCTTAATGTGTTACCTTGTTTTTCTATATTATAATATAACTTCTCATGTCATGAATTTTCAGACTGCCAATAAAAGTTAAACACTACTACATACATTATACATAATCTTTTACTAACTTTCTTCCAAATTTCCAGGTGAATCCGTGGAAACAGTCCTTACTGTGACCGCTCCCCTCAAGACTGCCGTGGAACCCGCAACGCAAACCGTCGACTTTGGAAGGCCCGCCGTGTTCACCTGCAAGTACGAAGGAAACCCCGTCAAGACTATCACGTGGCTCAAGGATGGCAAGGACATGCAGCACCATGACCCTCTACTCAGGTAAAAAAAATAACCGGTATAAATATTTTTTAAAAAGTGCTAGAGTAAAAATTTTTTTGGCATTTGAATAGATATGTGCGGTTTGCGGACATCCTACAGGACACCTAAGACCGTTACGGGTAGTCTTTAATAGCTAAAGAATTCTTCATGGATCACAACATCAGATCAAGGCAAAGTTGCAACGTGATAAACTTGATATTATATATCTTGTTTAAAAAATAATTGATAATTTGTTTTGTTTTAAGATCCACGATGATTTGCTTTCGAATGACACGTTTTGGTTTGGTCTATTTCAGGATTGAATCGGTAAAGAAGGAAGACAAGGGCATGTACCAGTGCTTTATCAGGAACGACCAGGAGAGTGCGGGAGCCAGCGCTGAACTCAAACTTGGAGGACGATGTAAGGCCAAACCTCGCTTGTTATTTATTTATCAAATTCGACTTTCGAACGCCGACAAAGAAAATTTTAGAAAATAAACAAACGCTATACCTACTAAACTGAGCGTAATAAATGAAAAAAAACTACTAGTCGATTAATATACAACTAAATAATCCCTATTGAACGAACATGCCCGACTGTGCAGAGAATTGCGCGTTGACCGTACGTATCGCCAGCCTCTTTATAACGCCCTGGCGGCCATACCAGTGCCCCAATTCCGTTGAAGTAGGAACTAAGTCGTTTTCTATATTAAAACTGTTCATAATTTTAAAAACTTCATCATATATTTTGTAATATTACGCTCTTCAAAGTAATATTTATAACACCTAAAACTATTCATCTTCATTTGCCTTTTAAGGGAGAGCAGGTATGGTTGTCTCACGGGTTGGTTGCCACAGCAGCCATAACAGCCAGCTGTGTCAAAAGATCTTGATTTCTTGTGATCTTGATGTCTTCTTTCGCCAACGCTCGATGAAATCATGCATTTATTTTGTAGTTTGTTAATGTCACTGTGACAAAAAACCCGTGAGGCAACATAATATCTCGTCTCCCCTAAGCTTTTAATTTTCTGATCATTGTCTCCTCTAATTATAGTCGAGCCGCCCCTAATCCGGCACAGCTTTGGCGAGCAGACCCTCCGCTCCGGCCCCTTCCTCCGCCTCAAGTGTGTAGCTTCCGGAAACCCTACTCCTGAGATCACCTGGCTCTTGGACGGAGAGAAACTGTCAAGCGGAGAACGCCTCCAGATCGGAAGACGCACCGCCGATGGAAACGTCGAATCGCATCTGAACATTTCGTCTGTACATACCAATGATGGTGGATTGTATTCTTGCATTGCATCGAGCAAGGTAAGCCTTTTTTCTAGTTAACGATGACACAAGAAAAACCCTCTAAGTACCATTTTTCGAGTTATAAGGAGCACTTTGAGGTTAGAACATGTCAGTAGTTCTGTGATCGCTATGAGCGATGTTTCACGTTAATATAAAAGTTATAGCTACTAGCTACAATAAAATGCCAATCACTGGAACTGTGCCAAAACGACAGGCAATCCAACAGTTGTTATGTTATTGAACGTTATTTGGGTATCAAGACAATACATTACTAAGGCCTGTTGGTATCAGTGGCGTAACTATAGGGTGGCAGGGGTGGCAAAATGCCAGGGGCCCCTAGCTTTACGGGGCCCCGAACTGGCTTGGTTTAGACCACAGAAGGGACGCTGATGCACTTCTTTATATTGAGGAAGGAGCCCCATCTGACGAATTTGCCACGGGCCCCAGACGTTATAGTTACGCCACTGGTTGGTATTAGAAGCGGCAAATTACTAGCAAACAAGAAGTATGAAAAATATAAAACAGTATCAAAAACCAAGAAGTTCGCGACAATAGCATTTAATGAATTTTATTTAATAAGACTGTATTTATATCATTTTTTAGGTTGGCAGCGCATCGCACTCGGCCCGCGTGAACGTATACGGCCTGCCCTACGTCCGACCAATGAAGAAGCGCCCCATCGTCGCCAGTGACACGCTCGTCGCGCACTGCCCCGTCGCCGGCTACCCGATCGACTCTATTGTGTGGGAACGAGATGGACGGTAATAAACAGTTCATACTACGAATTCGCTTAGTATAAAGTCCCTACCTACTAGAGAGTACAGAGAGCAAAAAAAGGACGCATTTTGTTCAATTGACTTTACCAAAAACGCAAAAATCGCATAATCTACAATTGGTTCGAACTATTGACATCGCGATTCAGGTACAGTCAAGTGTAATAATATGTATCTAGACAAAGTTTCAAAAATAAGTACCATACGCTCTTACACCGGCGTAATAAGGTCGTGGGACATATTTTTGAGAAGTTCCTATCGATACTTATTTTTCCACTTGACCGTACAATATTCAAAGTTTTACTTTATCCAGTTGACCAGTTAATATAATCGACACTTTCAATTCTACCTATCCATAACAAAAATCTTTCAAAAAAGAAGACACAGAGTTTGATATTTTATGGACGATCCCCTCGCTTGTTCTCGGCCTTCTAACGCACTCGTCCGTTAGTCGGCTACGCTACGTGCCATACTCTGCAATATTGTACTCGTACAATAATGAAACTACTATTTACTCCAGAGTGCTGCCAATCAACCGCAAACAGAAAGTCTTCCCTAACGGCACCCTGGTGATCGAAAATGTGGAGCGACTGAGCGACCAGGCCACCTACACCTGCGTCGCCAAGAATTCGCAAGGCTACAGTGCCAGGGGCTCTCTCGAACTGCAAGTTATGGGTAAGTCTGCCCACTACGTCGAAGGTAGCACGAATTGCCTCATCTTCTTTGTCGCTGAGAGCTATACGGTTAGCGATTAGCAAGAAAATGGCGATCGTGCTAGCTCATTGTTGTATAGAAATATGGCGACGTTGAGTGAGTTTATACAGAATTTAAATTTGCTGGAACTATGCATAAAAGCTTCGTTTTTTATAGTTTCAAGTACACTTACGTAGAGAAAATTCAATTGTGTAAAAGTATTTCTGACCTTTAATGTCACATACCTATTCAAAGTTTATACCTATAGAGATTTAGTAAATTCTCTATTTAGCTCATTCAGTGTCATCAAACTAAATTGGAAATGCATTTAAAGCAAATAATTCAAGTATTAATTGAGTACATTTATTACAATTTACGTAAATGTACAAATTAATAGAAAAATCTTTAACATTTCGGACAAGATACATGAATAAGTATAAAATGCATTTCATTTTTCACAATACATTTCTAGAAGAGTCAACCACTCATTATTTCATTTAAATCGACTCTAGATAAAATACCTAATTATTGACGAATTTTATAATTTAATTTGTTAACAAAAATAGAAATCAAATAAAACTAGATACTTAAAAAAACTAAGTCTAAATTCAAATCAATTAGTAACATCTAAAAAATAATGAGTGGAAGGATATCACTGGGTTACCTATTGAAATAAAAATATCTCCGTAATATTATGAGAAATAAGATAAGTAATTAAAAAAAAACAATAACTCAGTGTCTCTTCTAACTCCAAAGTAATGCTGCTGATAATGATACAGGCTGGGGTACCTAAATGGGTACATGATATTTTTTTAGCTAACACCTAAAAAACTAAAGATAGTTCTACTTCTAAGATAGGTATACCATATTACCAAAAAGTCATTATTAGCAACATTATCTTTGCCTTTTTATTTATACTACTTAATACATTTTTTTACAGATTTTACATCGTAAAAAATTCAATTATGTGTTTCGTCATAAATATATCTACCGGACCGTCAATATTACTACCGGATAATGTTTATGCCCGCCAAAGCTACATCGTTTGCCACACACGCCCTGCTCCTACGGCATAATAAAACGGTGTCTAGCTCAAGGATCAGCAATATGAGTCATTACAGTGCCGCCACAAATATTACCCTTCGAGTTTGGCGAAGAACCTGCAAACGCTGGCGACATGGCATCCATATCCTGCGCTATTAGCAAAGGCGACCAACCCTTAAACATTTCCTGGTACTTCAACGGACAACTCCTCGCAAGAAATAATGACCTCGGAATCGTTATCGTAAACATCAACAAGAAAACGTCAATTCTAAACATAGACTCGGTTAACGGAGTCCACAGGGGCACATACCACTGTGTGGCGAGCAACTGGGCCGGCTCCGCCAATCACAGCGCCGTGCTCAATGTCAACGGTATACCAATCGGATTTTCCTTCCTCTAGAGTAGTTCCGTAACTCCTGTAGACATCCCGTTTCAATTGCACGCTCCTCAGTCCCCCCGCAGATAACGCCGTTCGAATTTGGAGAAGAAATCCTGAACGAAGGTGAGACCGCTTCGGTGTCATGCGTGATGAGCAAGGGCGACCTCCCCGTCACGTTCACGTGGAGATTCAATGGGGAACAGATCAAGCCCCGCAACTCTCTCGGCATAGTCCTTACCACCATCAGCAAGAAAACTTCCATTCTAAACATTGAGCCAGTCAGCTCCGTCCACCGCGGCTCCTACACCTGCGAGATCAAAAACGACGCCGGTGAAACGAACCACACCACCCTCCTAAGCGTGAACGGTTCGCTTTTTTCTTTACGTACTCGTAGATTTATTTGAACATTCGCTTTTTATCACAGTTCCTCCTCAAATCTTACCTTTTGAGTTCGGCGAAGAGCCTGCCAACGCCGGTGATACCGCATCTGTCCAGTGCGTCATGAACAAGGGCGACTTACCAGCCAACTTCTCCTGGAGCCTGAACGGACGACAGATTTCTAACGGCAAACACCTAGGCATCGCTATTGGCAGTATGAGTCGGAAGATGTCGATTTTGAACATTGATTCTGTCAACGGCACTCATAGAGGCACATACGTATGCCGTGTTGAAAATGCCGCTGGCTCGGCCAATCACAGCGCTGCGTTGGAAGTCAATGGTTGTTTTTCCTCGTTATCTCTTAACGTAGATCTTAGTGATACTCTTGTATGGCCTTATTAGTAAATTTTTGCAAATATTAATTCCATACAGTTCTACCCCAAATCCATCCTTTCACCTTCGGGGACGAGCCGGCTAACGCGGGAGATATGGTCGGCGTTCAGTGTATGGTCTCTAAAGGCGACGCTCCGATCAACATCACCTGGCATCTCAATGAAAAACCCTTGAACGGAATTCAAGGAATAACAGTCACTAAGATTGGTCATAAGGCCAGCAGTCTGTCGATCGACTCTGTATCTTCAATACACAGGGGCATTTACACATGCTTCGCGTCCAACCAAGCGGGTCATGCTAACTATTCTAGTGAACTGGCTGTCAATGGTAATTTTTAAAAAGATATTTTCCTAGTAGAAATTAACACGTGCCTTTCCCGCTCCTCCTTAGCTGCAATCTGCAATGTTCTTGTTAATTATATTTTTAATTTGTATCAATCCCGTTATAGTCCTGCCTCAAATCAACCCTTTCACGTTCGGAGACGAACCAGCCAACGCGGGTGACACAGTCGGATTGCAATGCATGGTGGTCAAAGGAGACGTACCCGTCAATATAACTTGGAGGTTAAACGGAAAACCTATTTCGGAGACGCCTGGTATATCTGTTATTAAAATGAGCGCAAAGGCAAGTGGCCTCACCATTGAATCTGTGGCTGCCGTCCATAGAGGGACCTATACTTGTTTCGCGCAGAACGCTGCCGGACACACTAATCATTCTGCCGAGCTAGCGGTCAATGGTACATGCTCATAACATATTCATTACAAGTTTATACGCTTTGTATTTTCTTCCTACTCCCAAATACCCACCCAATAAATGTCCAATCTAGTTCACTTAATTTTCCAATAGTTGCACCGCAAGTAACTCCATTCGATTTCGGCGATGACATCTTGAACGCAGGAGAAACGGTCTCCCTCACCTGTACCGTTGGTAAAGGTGACTTGCCCTTGAAGATACATTGGCAGCTCAACAACGAGCTATTGAATTCTGGCAACGGAGTGTTTATCAACAGAAATGGGAAAAGAATTTCCGTACTGAGTATAGAGAATGTTCAACATGAACATATCGGCAATTACACCTGTATAGCGGAAAACGACGCCGGCCAGAGTAGCCACAGCGCGGTGCTCAACGTTAATGGTACACTACACTGGTATCACTAACAGCTTAGCTTTTGTTCGCACGTCTTCTTTAAATCCACATATTTTATATTTGTTTTATAACCTTTACGCTGAGTATGTCCATATCCTTGGCAGTGCTCCCACAAGTAGCGCCATTCGACTTCGGGGAAGATACGTATAACGCCGGTGATACCGTGTCTCTGACATGCACGATCACTAAAGGGGACATGCCGATTGAGATATCATGGTTGTTCAATGACAAGCCCATGCAAAGCAGCGACGGTGTAGTCATCGCGCGTAGTGGCCGTAAAATATCAATGCTAAGCATCGACTCTATTCAGGGCACCCACAGGGGGAATTACACGTGTGTGGCAAAGAACGATGCGGGCACCGCAGCACATTCCGCTCTCCTTCACGTCAACGGTACCATTTTCTATAGCTTATAACGATCAATATTAGTTCTTATTTATCCCATTACTTTCCTTTATTAGTTGCTCCACAAATTATACCGTTTGATTTCGGCGTCGAACCTGCCAGCGACCAGGAGCTCGTCGTAGCTATGTGCACCGTCACCAAAGGCGACATGCCTCTGTCGATCATGTGGTACTTCAATGGAAAACCTGTCAAGTCTGAGAATAACGGCGTTGTGCTGACGACCACAAAGCGTACTAGCCAACTCACTATAGAAGCGGTCACTCACTTAAACCAAGGGAATTACACATGCGCCGTCAGCAACCAGGCTGGCACGACCAACCACTCGGCCGAGCTTTATGTTAACGGTACTTGGTAGTGCGTCAAGTAGACTTTAATTTCTATTTTGTACATGCTTTCTGCTGATTCCTTTCCTCTGTTAGTCCCTCCGCAGATAATGCCTTTTGAGTTCGGCGAGGAACCGGTAAATGCTCAAGATATGGTGTTGGTTACTTGCACGGCTCTGAAGGGAGACCAGCCCTTGAAGATAGAATGGTATTTCAATGGCACGCAAGTGAAATCCGGAGACAAAGAAGTGACCTTATTGAATACAAAGCGCACGAGCCAATTAAGCATTGAGTCCGTTAGTCATCAGAACCAAGGGTCCTACACGTGCGTCGTTCGCAACGACGCCGGCTCCGTAAACCACACCGCACAGCTATTAGTTAACGGTACACCTATTAACTCTCCTGTGCCTGAAGCCTTTGTAGCATTAGTGAGCCTTGTTTTTCCTTTCCTCCTCTGTAACTTTGGCGGGTCATAATAGACATCAGAAAATATCGTGGTAAACTGAATGTCATATATAACTTGTTACCTACACTACAACTTACGTTACAACAAACGGCTTCATTGAAAAAAGTAATAGGTAAATCGTTTCAGTGACTTCCTTCGAATTCGACAAACAAAATGTAGTGGACATAAGTTTTAACTAAGGAGCCGCGTTGATCAATATGAACTTATATTGGAAAGTCCCAAGAATTCAGCAAGTTCATCACCATGAAGGTGCACCCAGGGTTCTTTTCTATGGCCAGGTCAACATAATATCGTCATACTTATACATGCACTGCCTCCAGTATTGTCGCCAGCGCTACTCACCTTGCCACCTTCAATGTTAAGAGTATCACTGTTTTGCAATATGTCATGATAGCTTATTACGTGCCTACTTTGTTAAGTTCCATTTCATTCTTCTTACAAACTACGAGTTAAGTGAAGAAATAAGAATCCAGACCGAAATACAACGAAGTCTTTAGGCTACCAGATCGTGTATTTATGTTACAGTGGCACCAATAATATCACCCTTCGAATTTGACGCGGCAGTATTTTATGGAGAGAGTATTCAAGTCCTGTGCAATATCCCTAAGGGCGATACACCACTAAACTTGACGTGGTATTTCCGCTCTCGTCCAGTCCAAACGCAAGACTCTGTCATCATTACAAAACTTGGAGACAGGAGCTCTATTTTAGCTATTCCATCAGCAACAGAAAAACACTCTGGAAATTACACTTGCGCAGTTTCAAATACCGTAGCGAGCACTAACCACACCGCTACATTAAACGTTCAGGGTACACACACTTATGTAGATTCATTGTTGTCGTTTGGTTTATTTTTTGTTATTTCCCTCTCCAGTTCCTCCGCACATTGTCCAATTTGAGGCCGAAGAGCCAGTCTTTGCCGGTGAATCAGTACAATTGACATGCCACGTATCCAAGGGCGACACGCCCCTCACAATCGCATGGAGTTTTCACGGGAAGGAGCTCTCCTCCCACCAAGGGATAACTACGATGAAGATTGGCGAGCGAACGTCGCTGCTGACTATATCTAGCGCGACAGCAAGCCACAGCGGGGAATACTCGTGCCATGCTGCCAATCGTGCCGGCCTGGCCGCCCACTCCGCCACTGTCAATGTCCACGGTATCCCCCCGTTCCGCCCACCGCCCTAGCTAAACGCACGCTGCACGCTTGCCTCAGTAATAACCTCGGCCTTCTGAATTAACAGTACTGCCACACATTGTTCCCTTCGAGGCGGATGAGTCGGTCTTCGCTGGCGAGACAGTCCAACTCAACTGCCACGTCTCTAAGGGCGACTTGCCGCTCGACATCAAGTGGCATTTCTATGGTTATGAAAACACTACATCACAACTCGGCATCATGACAACCAAAATGACCTCGCGTACCTCATTCCTATCGATCGCCGCCGCTACTGCCAGCCATAGCGGCAACTATACCTGCGTAGCTACCAACAGCGCCGGCTCTACTAATCATACCACTGTCCTTAATGTTCAGGGTCAGTTTCATTTATTCATCATCATTATTATGGGTTTTCATGTTCATTGTTCATCACTGCAGCGCATCGGTGCTAGATGTGTCGATAGAATCAGCATGAAATCTATTCACACATCTACAGCGTACGCTTGTTTATCTTCAACTGTTTATTTTGCCATGATTTTATTTCTACCTGTGGTTTCTTTCGTTTGTCTCATACAGTAACACCGAACATTTTGCCATTCGACGTCGACCAATCTTTATTCTCTGGAGAGTCCGTTCAAATGATGTGCCATATATCGAAAGGAGACACTCCTTTGGACATCTACTGGACGTTAAACGGCGAAGCACTATCTCGAGATTTAGGAACCTTCTCTAAGGTGGGCGACCGTTCGTCTGTGCTGGTGCTGCCCTCCGTCACTGGCGCCCACAGCGGAAACTACACTTGTGTGGCCAAGAATCGCGCGGGAACCGCTTCCTACACGACGATACTTAAGATTATTGGTACTGTCACATGTTAGGTTTTTAGGTAGTATTTTTTTTGTTTACCCTCCTTACCACTATCCACGGCAGCCACATCTTACACCGATATTTCGAATTCAAGTGGTCCCACACATCATCCCGTTCGAAGTAGAGGAGCAAATATTCGCTGGAGAGTCAGTCCATCTCACATGCCACGTATCGAAAGGGGACAAACCGCTTCAAATAACTTGGAGTTTTAACGATAAGGAGATTCCATATCACAATAACATGGGTGTGACGACGACCAAGTTGGGAGAGAAAGCCTCGGTGCTGAGCATTCCGACGGCCATGGGCCAGCACAGCGGCAACTACACCTGCACGGCCAGCAACCGCGCCGGCCGCGCGCACCACGCCGCCCTAGTCAACATCCATGGTACCCACCAGCGACCCTCTACCCGTTCAGATGCACGATTAGACTTAACACTAGATTTTTTATTTCCCTTTTTAATTAGTTCCTCCTCACATAATGCCATTCGAGATCGAAGAATCTGTCTACTACGGAGAATCAGTGCAAATGACCTGCCATGCCAGTAAAGGTGACCGACCCATGACGATTACGTGGACCTTCGAAGGGGAAGATCTCTCGAATGACAATAGCATCAAGACGATTAAAATGGCGGAGCAGACCTCCTTCCTCTCTATAGCAGCAGTGACGGGAGCGCATAGCGGAAATTATACGTGCATAGCAAAAAATAGAGCCGGAGAGGACAGATACTCTACAGCTCTCCACGTTAAGGGTATTTCTAGTTAATTGTTGCAGCATGCACTTTATAAGTTGTGCTACTAATATTGTACCGTTTTTTTGTCAGTCGTCCCCCACATCAAACCTTTCGAATTGGATGAGGCCGTGTTCGCGGGCGAGTCGGTACATCTGGACTGCCACGTGTCAAAAGGCGACACGCCTTTGAATATATCTTGGACCTTCCAAGGAGAGCCAGTAACGCGCAGGATGGGTGTGACCACTACAGCATTAAGCGCTCGCGTCTCAGTTCTCGATATCCCGACCGCAATGGGAACTAACAGTGGCAACTACACCTGCATAGCGGCGAACCGCGCCGGCAGCGCGAGCCACACGGCCCTCCTCAACGTCATCGGTACTGGCAACTAAAGCTCGAGTGATGCTTGCTTTCTGTTCAGTTCCTCCCGTCGTCCAACCCTTCTCATTCGGGGAAGCTGCCATGAATTCCGGTCAAGTAGTGACGGTTCCATGTTCCGTTATCGAGGGCGACCACCCACTGCAGCTCCGATGGCTCTTCGATGCCGAACCAATCAAACCGAGATCGGGGGCGACCGTGTTCAATATCGGAGAGAGAAGTGCTATCCTTAGTATCGGTTCCGTATCGCATAAACACGCCGGGAACTACACTTGTATTGCGGAAAACGAGGCTGGAATCAGTTTGCATTCCTCCATTCTGATCATAAACGGTGCTTAATTTTCTTCACTTTAACTATAAACAATAGATTATAATTTAATTAAATTTGATTAGCGTTAATTTCGTATCCTTTTCCGTTATGTCATATTTAACGAGTTGGCTAGCGAAGCACGATTAACTGACGCTATATTCCAGTCCCCCCCAACATTCTGCCGTTCACGTTCGGCGAGAAACCCGCGCATTTCGGCGAGTACTTGCAGGCGGCGTGCACCGCCAACCTCGGCGACCTGCCCATCACTATCTCTTGGACCTTCAACGGCCAATCCATATCGCAGCGCAACAATGATTACGTCATCACTAATTCGAAGCGGAGTAGCACACTTATAATAGAGTCTGTGGACGCGAAGCATGCTGGTTCCTACGTCTGTATCGGAGAAAATCTCGCGGGACGTACATCCCATTCGACCGATCTAGTAGTTTACGGTTAGTTAATTTCCGGTAGTGTACTATTATTTAGTTACTAGATGACGTTTGCATTTCAGTTCCTCCCAAGATCGCACCTTTTGCCGCTGGTGACGAACCAGCCTTTCTCGGTGATTACTTTGCGCTCCAGTGCATAATAACACACGGTGATCAGCCAGTCCACATCGAGTGGACAGTCAACAATAGGTCGGCCGACATAGACACCGGCACGCGCGTCAGCACCATCGACCGCCGGAGCAGCGTGCTCACGATAGAGTCGGTGGACGCAAAGCACGCGGGCCTCTATAACTGCACCGCGACTAACGCCGCGGGCATCGCCTCCCACACCACCGAACTCGTAGTCAAGGGTCCGAACACAAACATTTAACTTACCCTCATCATGCATCTTGAATTTCTATAAAGATTCCGCTTCACTAAAAGTTTTGTATTGTCCTAGTTCCACCATTGATAGTGCCGTTCAGTTTCGGTGAAGTGCCCATCAACCCGGGCGACGCGGTGCTCGTGCACTGTCTGGCATCCAAGGGAGACCTGCCTCTCGATATCTCGTGGACGTTTAGCAGTGAAACCATAGATTCTAGTCTACACCGAGACATCACGACGACACAACTCAGTCCGCGTGTTTCCGTGCTAACCATCAGCTCCGTGAGCGCGAACCACCAGGGAAACTATACGTGCATCGTTCAGAACGCGGCCGGCCGAGCAGAGCAAGCAGCCACGCTCATCGTTAACGGCATGTCCTAAGTACATTAATTATCAGAGATGGTAACAGGGACTAACATCACGGAATAGTGCCTTCGAATGACCTGTACACCGGCACCGCTCTATCCGTCACTTATCACACCAGTCGCTAACATGCCTGCAATCGATCGATCTAACCCCGAAATTTCTATGGTTGTTCGCAGTACTGCCTCGTATAGTTCCATTTTCGTTTGAGACACCACTATTCGCGGGGCAGGCGACACAAGTCACTTGTTTAGTGTCGGAGGGAGACCAGCCCCTCGATATTCAGTGGTACTTCGAAGGGCAGTCTTTGAAAGAAAAACCCACCATGTCGGCTACTAAGATAGGACAAAGAGCCTCATTGCTTCTGATCGATCCGGCGGGGTGGTCTAACAGCGGATCATACACTTGTCTCGCGCGCAATGCCGCTGGCTTCTCCAACTATACCACCTCGCTCGAAGTTCACGGTATAATATGCATTCCTAGCACGAATGAGCTTTGCATACCTTCCTAGTTCCAATATCGTTCGCTTATAGTTTAAAACATAGAGCGGTATACAATGATTACTCACGATCTTGATGTGATTGAAGGTTGTTGCCACCTTTTAATAAGTTCAAGTGAATGTTGCCAATATGCACAATGTAGATGTAACGGATGTGCACAATTGCTGCTATGTCGTGAATCATGGAGTAGGATGTTGGATGTCGTCAGTAGGAACCGGCAGCGGCTATCATCGACGAACCTCTCTTCTTCCCCTCCTCGCATCTCTTATTGTTTCCTTCCTTCTCCTTGGGTTCCTGTCTTTATTTTCTGTTTGTTCATTTTATTGCAGTATTTGTCTTTAAGTTGGTGCTATACAGCTTAGCTTATTAACAATTCCATTGAAATCAATTTGCGAAGACGTGTGCTTAGAAAAATAATAATTGTCTTTAACTAGTCAACCTAACAATTTCTTTTTCTAGATAATTTTACTTAACACGTCAGACAATCGATTTCACGGATGAAGTGCTTTTTGTTTGCATTATGCTTTATTTTAAAATCAATAAGTTATTTTTATTTTCGGCCAGTTATTTTATTCTGTTTGTAGTTAGCTGCTTCATTGTAACATTCGTTTGCCTCATTGGTGTGCTTAAAATAATAAATCAAGCAGAAAGCTTCTATAGCAATCCGTGATCATGCTGCTGGCGATAAGAAATTAAAAAGCAGTATTTTATCTCTCAGTGCTACTCAAAGCTAATGCTTCCTTGGCGACTTAATGTATGTAATGTTCAAATATAGGTATAATAACTTAGTTTAAAATGTTATTCTGCATCGGTTGGTATAGAAGCTTTTTGTATTGAATATTTAACCATTGCTTATTGAATTTCAAGTTACATTTCACAATGTAGACTGAGCCCCTGTTTGACATTGCTCACACAACTTATAGCATTACGTATGTTAGTGTTTTGCGTGACTTTGAAAATATTTAATATAAATATATAAATATAAATATTTAATGAATCAAATAAGTATCGTAATAATACGGCTGATTTTGTTGACCAGTGTTTTTTCTGCCACTGATGTTCTCGGTTTTAGAGTTGTGTGAGCAAGTTCAGATCGAATATCGAGAATTTTTAATAAATTGTATACTTCATTTCTAAAAAATGCAATCCAAATTCACGTTCACTGTTCAAATTAACGTAAAAATACACGGAAACATTCAAAATTAATATTAAAATATAGATCATATAGATCTGCATGACTCCATTCTAAAATTGGCGTTTATAGCGGTAAGCTACAACTATATGTGCGATTTCAGTGCCCCCTCGCTGGATCCTTGAGCCCACTGACAAGGCCTTTGCCCAGGGTTCCAACGCTAAGGTCGAATGCAAAGCCGACGGCTTCCCCAAGCCCCAGGTCACGTGGAAGAGGGCTGGAGGTACGTACAACAACTTAATTGGTAATAGGGCAAAGTAAATCAAACTTTGTAGGTTCAATTCATACAAAAGATATGACAGAAGTCGATGTCACGCGAGTCTCGGAAATCGCAACAGTAAAAGCAATTCCTATACGGTCTAAAGTAAATACTTAATCAATGGATTCCTTAATAACAACACGCTTAAATCTAACACTTATTGAATGCCCTCGTTCCATTTCAGGAGATACGCCCGGTGATTACAAAGACCTAAAGCCAAACAACCCTAACGTTAAAGTAGAGGATGGAGCACTGGCCATTGCCAATATCCAGAAGACTAATGAGGGATACTACCTTTGCGAAGCTGTTAATGGAATCGGATCAGGACTATCAGCTGTAATTCTCATCAGTGTCCAAGGTAATCTCAAATCCAATAGACTCATTAAAATTAAATGATAAAAAAGAAAAAAAAACTTGGTGTTGCCAATAGTAGTTAATAAATTATTGAACTTTTGCAGCTCCGCCCCAATTCGAAATCAAAATGCGTAACCAAACCGCACGCCGAAGCGAACCCGCCGTCTTGCAGTGTCAAGCTAAAGGAGAAAAGGTCTGATTATAAGAAATTCAAGATATTCTTTGTGGCTTCCCTCTAGTGGAATAATAAGTACTATGTAAGCTTCTGATCATGTTATTGTCCTTAACAGCCAATTGGAATCATCTGGAACATGAACAACAAGCGTCTCGAACCCAAATCCGACCCCCGCTACACCATTCGCGAGGAGATTCTGATCGGTGGAGTGGTATCTGACCTTAGTATCAGGAGGACCGAGCGATCAGACAGCGCCCTCTTCACCTGCGTCGCTACCAACGCCTTTGGCTCTGATGATACCAGCATCAACATGATTATTCAGGGCAAGTATATTAGTGATCGTGACAAGCTTGTTATAATAAAGCTTTATGCAATAAGTCTAATCTTTGAGATACCTCAGCCAACGTTTCTATCGCAAGTTAAATTTTACTTTAAACAAAAACAAAAGGTAGAAAAACCTTATGAACCTCTATACCTAAAACTGAATCAGCCATATTTGGAGCTGCTAATACATCCCATTCCCATGTTTTTTTCGAAAAAATTGGAGGTTTATTTCAAATACTAACTAACGATCGCATTTTTAAACAGAGGTACCAGAGGCGCCTTACGGCCTGAAGGTGCTCGACAAATCCGGTCGCACAGTGCAACTGTCCTGGGCAGCCCCCTACGACGGCAACTCTCCCATCAAGAAGTTCCTCATTGAGTACAAGCGCGCCAAGGGCAGCTGGGAGAAAGATATCGACAGGTAAGATGTTAAGACAACTACGTCTATATATGCGATGCCTATGTATCGTACTAGACAGACAATCAACAGTAGCTCACGTTAGCGTTTTTACCAATGGTATTTTATTTGGAAGACTTGGCCAGATAAAGCAGGATTATAGATAGGAGATAATGGCTGGTCACCTACAGTTGTTGATATGTAAAGATCAAGTAGTATTAGAGATTTTATTGAGGTTATTTATCCAAAACATGTCTTAAATAGTTAAATGAACTTACTATTATAATTAGATAACTAGGTACCTCTTAAAAGTTATCTAGAAGGGATACCTTATGTGCATAAATGCTTACCGTTACTCATCTGTTCGGTCACGCAACATGTTAATAATTTTATTCTACGTTTGATGTGCAGCAAAGAGATATACTGCTCATGAAAAATACTCTTAACAACGTGGCACTTATCCATAACCTCACCTGCAGGGTCCTAGTCCCCGGCGACGCCACAGAAGCCGGCGTGTTCAGCCTCCGTCCCGCCACCGCGTACCACATCCGCATCGTTGCGGAGAACGAGCTCGGAACCTCGGAGCCTTCGGAGACTGTCACCATCATCACCGCCGAGGAAGCGCCGACCGGACCCCCGCAGGACGTGAAGGTCGACGCTGCTGACAAGCACACGCTGAAGGTCACGTGGAAGCCTCCCCCGCCCCAGGACTGGAACGGTGAACTGCAAGGGTGAGTAATTATATAAACTTTTAGCCATTGACATTTCTCCATGAATCATTACGTTAAGAACCTATTTCACCATTCACTGGTAAGCTCCTGATAGCATAAGTGTTACATATCGATGTTACCGTCTCACTCTATTCTCAAAAAAGTATAGACGGTATCATAGATATAATGACACTTAAGCTATTAGGAACTTATCAGTGAATGGTGAAACAGGCCCTAAAACACACGCTCTGAAGGCTTATGGACCACACTGAATATAATTATGACAATTACGCATTTAACTAATAATGTGACATTTTGTTATAGTTACTACGTTGGCTACAAACTGGCTTCAAGCAACAAATCATTCGTCTTCGAAACCGTAGACATTTCCAAGGAATCTGGCAAGGAACACCATTTGGACATCCTCAATCTTAAGTACGTGCAAAATACCTGTATTTTTTACGTATGTTAGCTACCTATACCACGCCACATAGATGTAGCAATTAAAATAAAACGTGCTGTGCTATGTAAACCCATAGAATCTGCTAAGTAATAAGTAGATTATGAAATTAATGTTTCTGTACGCACGTCACGACCAACATTTCGAAATGTAGTTTTCCCCAGTCGGCATTTGTTTTTGATATACCGGTGTATGCACACTTTGTGATCATCGCTTGAACGAGACTAATTGCCATTACCTTTGAGTAAAACCAAAATTTTCCACAGGACATACACCCAATACTCCGTAGTGGTCCAAGCATTCAACAAGATGGGTTCTGGCCCTGTGTCGTCCGAAGTTCGAGCTTATACCGCCGAGGGCGCTCCGTCAGCTCCGCCACAAGACGTGCTCTGCACCACTCTCACTGCTCAGACCATCCGCGTATCCTGGGTCTCACCTCCTCTCGCCGCTGCCAACGGACTTATCAAGGCTTACAAAGTTGTTTACGGACCTAGCGATACTTGGTATGGTAAGTAATACAAACAAATATTGGCTATTGTTTTTACTTATGGCACTGAATTCTGCTGCGAAATTTTCTGCTCCCGGTCTATTATGCGACGAACGTATAACTAGTCTTTTAGAACTTCGCTTGAAAGCATCATTGTGACATGAAAGTGTCGTTGAGATCCGTGGGGAGGGCCCAAGTCCAGACGCTTTTCAACTCGTGTGATGGTGATAATTAATGATGATTGCCAGTTTTCCAATGCTTGTCATCTCTAATGGATACTTATTACCCAGGAACTCAAGAATTGCAAATTATTTCATTTTTACACGCATTGGAAGGGAACAGAGTCAAGAGTAAATAATTTCGTTTGTCTGACTCATTAATAAGCAGAAATAATAATTTACGTAATACTCTTTCCTGGCGTTCTGGTATCCCTCAAAAACTTGAACCTAGTATTGTTTCAAATGTAGTTTAAACTTTTGTAGACGAAAAGACAAAGGACACGAAGATCACGGCGAGCAGCGAGACAATCCTGCACGGCCTCAAGAAGTTCACCAACTACTCCATGGAAGTGCTGGCGACCACCAACGGCGGCGACGGCGTGCGATCTGTCCCTATCCATTGCCAGACTGAACAAGACGGTAACAAATACTTCTAATATACTATTAGGTATATTCATAAACCATGTGTTCAATGCGACAAAATTATCAGTTTAAAAATTAACCAAGGCATAGTCCGTGAGCTCCTAGACATTCGGGTTTGTATTGCTGTCTCACTCACTCTTATGGGTTGATACTTGAATCGGCCGATGGTACCCGAAACCCGAACACGAATAGTGTGTAATTTGATGAGCTGATTTTAAAAGTGGAATACGCAACAACAAGCAAGTAGTACCGCGGTAATTATTTACGATGTCATTTTTTAAATATTCACATGCAGAACCTAATGATAATTAGACTAATACTTACTACGTATACTGTCCTCATCTAGCCAAGGTGTATTCGTGTTTTCTTCAGAGTTAGGACTTGTGTCATGACTCTCTGATAAATATATCTACGAGTTGTAAAACAGGTCCTCACTCCAAAAAATCCAAAGTACCGTATTTGGCCGACAGTTCCCGAAGCGCCGCGCGCCGTGAAGGCGCTGGTGATGGGCTCGGAGTCCATCCTGGTGTCGTGGCGGCCGCCCGCGCAGCCCAACGGCGTCGTCACGCACTACAACGTGTACACGCAGGCGCAGAACGCGGAGCCGCATCCCAACAAGGTACACAACGCGCAACGTGCGACGCTACACGCTGACTGAAGCGGCGAGGTTCAGAACAAGTCCATCCTGGTGTCGTGGCGGCCGCCCGCGCAGCCCAACGGCGTCGTCACGCACTACAACGTGTACACGCAGGCGCAGAACGCGGAGCCGCATCCCAACAAGGTACACAACGCGCAACGTGCGACGCTACACGCTGACTGAAGCGGCGAGGTTCAGAACAAGTCCATCCTGGTGTCGTGGCGGCCGCCCGCGCAGCCCAACGGCGTCGTCACGCACTACAACGTGTACACGCAGGCGCAGAACGCGGAGCCGCATCCCAACAAGGTACACAACGCGCAACGTGCGACGCTACACGCTGACTGAAGCGGCGAGGTTCAGAACAAGTCCATCCTGGTGTCGTGGCGGCCGCCCGCGCAGCCCAACGGCGTCGTCACGCACTACAACGTGTACACGCAGGCGCAGAACGCGGAGCCGCATCCCAACAAGGTACACAACGCGCAACGTGCGACGCTACACGCTGACTGAAGCGGCGAGGTTCAGAACAAGTCCATCCTGGTGTCGTGGCGGCCGCCCGCGCAGCCCAACGGCGTCGTCACGCACTACAACGTGTACACGCAGGCGCAGAACGCGGAGCCGCATCCCAACAAGGTACACAACGCGCAACGTGCGACGCTACACGCTGACTGAAGCGGCGAGGTTCAGAACAAGTCCATCCTGGTGTCGTGGCGGCCGCCCGCGCAGCCCAACGGCGTCGTCACGCACTACAACGTGTACACGCAGGCGCAGAACGCGGAGCCGCATCCCAACAAGGTACACAACGCGCAACGTGCGACGCTACACGCTGACTGAAGCGGCGAGGTTCAGAACAAGTCCATCCTGGTGTCGTGGCGGCCGCCCGCGCAGCCCAACGGCGTCGTCACGCACTACAACGTGTACACGCAGGCGCAGAACGCGGAGCCGCATCCCAACAAGGTACACAACGCGCAACGTGCGACGCTACACGCTGACTGAAGCGGCGAGGTTCAGAACAAGTCCATCCTGGTGTCGTGGCGGCCGCCCGCGCAGCCCAACGGCGTCGTCACGCACTACAACGTGTACACGCAGGCGCAGAACGCGGAGCCGCATCCCAACAAGGTACACAACGCGCAACGTGCGACGCTACACGCTGACTGAAGCGGCAAGGTTCAAAACAAAAACACTAAGCCCCTTATTCATAAAAGCTCTATAGGCTTCTGCTGACGAAAATGAAAGTGACGGATAAGGACAAGCGATTGCTAAGTTAGCAGAAGTTAGAAGAGCGTTTATGAGTAAGGGGGTAAAACATCGGCAGAGTGCGGTCAAACCCGCGCACTATGCTCAATTTTATGATTCTAAGGACCTGTCTTACTACTTTCTGGTAAATCGCTGATACCTTATAAGCGTCAGATATATGTGATGCATTCTCTGTTAATTCCTTCAAAACTAAGTGAGACGATATCGTAGCTATTTCTCTGTTAATTCCTTCAAAACAACTTAACGTTTAACGATATCGTAGATATCTGACTCTTGAGGTATCAGAAACTTAACAGAGAGTAGTGCAACAGGCTCTCAGTCAACGGGTTTTAGCCTGTGCATTTCGATTGTGGACTTATTATAATATGATTGTGTGACGTGTAGTATCAGAATCAGCTTCGTAATTCTGTGTCTTACGGTTATATTTGACATCAGTCTGTTGCCACATGTCGGGTTGCGATGTTGTGGTTATATCGTTTCCGTATAGCTATTGATCGCGACAAAAATAAATCCAGTTTAAATTAATAGTATATTGATTATCTGCGCAGGTCCCCGCATCGCAGACCAGCTACTCGGCCACGGAGCTGAAGTTCGGGCGCTACGACTTCTGGGTGACGGCGTCCACCATCATCGGCGAGGGCCAGCCCTCCGCCACCGCCTCCTGCAGCCCCAGCGACAAAGGTGACCACCGCACCTGGCCTTGTTACGCGTACTCTAAAATAACTCACGAGCAATATGCGTCACTTTACATAAAAGTTTGTATAAAGTGATCGGTTATTTTTGCTTGTCAGTGTAAAATGTTTTCCTCTTTTTAGCAGCTTCTATTTGAGACTATTCGTTACATGTAAGAATGTAATTTGTCCACTTCATTTAAAAGCCGTCTTTGACTACTTCTAGGGGTCGGATTGACTTGAAATTTGTTTTTTTGCTACAAACTTCTTCAGTAGCTACTTCCGTACATTATTTCACGCCTATTAAGTATGGGTTGCAATTAATGTGTCCTATTCTTGACGTACCACTAAACTGAAGAAAATAATAGCTAGAAGATAGATAGACTATCATTAAGGCCTGTTTTTCACCACCCTTGGTTAAGCTCCTGATAACGTAAATGTCAGATACCTCGTCATGCCATCTTTTTTTGCTTCGTAATAAAAACCATAGATGACTGACACTTAAGCTGTCGAGAACTTAACAGAGAGTGGTGAAATGGGCCCTTAATCTTGTAGAACTTCACTTACCATCATCTTGCTCTCAGTGCCCGCTAAGATTGCTTCGTTCGACGAATCGTTCACCGCTACGTACAAGGAAGATGTGAAGCTGCCCTGCCTGGCCGTCGGAGTGCCCCCGCCTAACATTCTGTGGAAGGTAAATTGACATGAAAATTACTGCATAATCTTATTTTAACCCATTTAAACTAGTGGCTCTATGTTTATCACATTAAAAATGGCTGAAACATATCTTTTAAGTTTTCAGCTCCATGGCTTCGCCATTTTCACAAGAAAAAAAACATTTAGTACCTATTTAACAAACCTGCGTACGAAGTTTTACATAGAATGGTTCAGAAATGCGACCTATATAGACCACACGAAATCATTTTTGCCCAAGCTGAAACGAACCGCTTTCCTCGCACTGCGCGCTTGCACAGTCCGAAAAAAGGAGAACAATTAATTGCTTTACGTTGCCCCGGGCCGTAAGTAACGATTTACCGCCCGCTACGAGAGCGTAAATTTAAACTTCCTGGCCACGGGAAGACGTAAAATTGTGTACACACCTCGGGCGTTGATAAAGAAAGCTTCAGCTCGCATGTTTAGCTCGCTTTTAGCTCGTGCGACAGTTCCTGCGACCTGAGACATTCTTTACTTCACCACCGTCGGAATGTACCTACTATTCGCCGGTACTCTGACTCAACCTCGCATATGAAATTTTATGAAAATGGAAAAATCACTTTAAACCGTGCACTTAAGGTTGTTATTTCAATGTCGTCAAAGTTGATAGACGAGGTTGAGTCACAGTACCGTCGTATTGCTTTACAAATGTTGCAATTGCAGATCAAAGGCCAGCCCCTGGAAGCGTCGGAGCGCGTGCGCCAGCTGCCCGAGGGCTCGCTGCAGATCGCGGGCGTGGCGCGCGAGGACGCCGGCGAGTACTCCTGCCACGTCGACAACCCCTTCGGCACGGACACCGTCACGCACACGCTCTCTGTACTCGGTGAGTAGACAGCAGATGTTGACGCTCCGACGAACGATCGAAGAATGACGGACCGTTATTCTTCGACCGAATCCGTCTGCGATGAATCCGCCGGGGGGAAATATGCTTATTCCGGGATAAAACTATCCTATGTCCTTCCCCGGGACTGTAACTATCTCTGTATAAAATTTTGCCGCTTTGCCATGAAAGAGCAACAAACATCGAATCATCCAAACATCCAAATTAAATTTTAAGTAAGATTACTATGGAAAATTTTACAACGCCTTTGTGCGAATCCGACTCTCTTGAACGGCTTTCGTATTTCCAAACTAGCTGTTGCCCACAACTTCGTCTGCATATATAATTCGTTTATCGCTATCCCGCGGGAATTACGCAATTTTCCGGGATAAAAAGTAGTATATGCGTTATTCCCAACTATAATCTATCTATGTACCAAAATTCATCCAGATCTGTCCAGCCGTTCTGGCGTGAAAGAGTAACAAACATCCAAACATACTCACAAACTTTCACATTTATAATATTAGTAGGATAGTAGGATGTAAGTGGGTAAACTTGCGTGTGTCCGCCAGCGCCCCCGTTCCCGCCCGCGCTGAGCATCGCGTCGTCGTCGGTGTCGTCGCTGACGCTGCGGCTGAAGCCGTCGCACGCGGCCGAGCAGTCGCCCTCCGCCGGGTACACCATCCACTACAAGCAGGAGTTCGGCGACTGGGAGACCGTGCAGGTAACACCCATCGACACTACAGGCTCTCTTACAAATTGTTCCAATTTCAACAGGTGGTCGGGTTTAGTTTGACCACTATCTGAATCAGCCGACATCCACCCACTGCTGAGTAAAGGCCTCTTCATTTTCACACCACTGCCCGGTCCCGTGCCAGTATCATCCACAGTTTTCCAGCCGAATGACAGATCTGACCAACGGGCTGATGGTCTGCCCACTGACCTTCGACCCAGTCTTGGCCATCACTCTGCGACCAGTGACAGTCTTCGACCTAATCTTGGACACCACTCTGTGACAGTTTGACTACATAGCCCTGTAAATGTTTATCAGGTTTTTTATATCATAGTTGGCAAATGTTTTCAAAGTGAACGGCGTCAATTTTTGAATCAAAAATTTAAAGAAAATTCTTTGTAGAGCTCGAGGGTGCCACATATTTGGCTGATGGCACTGAAAATAATTCAGTATCCCCAATATTCAGAAGATATTTTCTTTAATGGCAAGGATAATTTAATTTATCTATTGTTGTTTTTAGATTCCAAGCAGCACTGACACTTACACTCTGGAAAACTTGTTCTGCGGCTCAAGATACCAACTCTACGTTACGGCATACAACGGGTTAGTCATTTTTGTTAATCAATCAAATGCAGTCAATAACTGCTTACCTACTTCACTTTAGACAAAAATTTTAAAAAGGCCGACGGAAAGCAGATGACCTATGTTTCGTATTCTTCAAATCGTTAGTCTACCCCAAGGAGCAATTTTCGGTACTATAATATAAGTCTGATGTTAACTACGGTGTATGGTGTTAGCTACGGCACTGGAAGCATCGATAATCGCTTTTGCCCGCACTTAATAGAATTCAGCTATCGCTAATCTGAGGAAATTATACCCTTTCCCAGGATAAAAAGTATCTTATAAGCTAATCCCGGTTATAAATTACATGTAGGTAAGGCACTCAAATCTTGTCAATCGTTTCAGCGTCTATACTTTCTCATTCATAATGATATCACGTAGGCACAGTCGAGGGCATAAATATCTATACAGTCATCTTGTCAAATATATATAAATATATTATGTGTCACCGAACTCATTGTTTGTGGCGTAAAGGTGTAAAGATGTTTTTGACGATACTTACTTACATATATGCCTTTGACAGAACAATCTTAACAAAAGCCAAAAATACTTTAAGTCAGCTACTACCGAAACACCGTTCTATTGGCTTTCTCTCGAGCGCTTCACTCTATGTATAACCTGTTCTATAGCATCGGCACCGGCGAAGCCTCCGACGTGGTGATCGCCAGAACGCGGGGCTCCAAGCCGCCCGTGCCGCGCGCCGCAGACTTCATCGAGGTGGGCTCGTCCTCCGTCACGCTGCACCTCAAACAATGGCTGGACGGCGGCTGCCCCATGAGCCACTTCGTCGTTGAGAACAAGAAGAAGTAGGTGTAACAAAAGCTAGCTACAATTAACTATGGTTTACTAGTTTACTATATACAACCTAGGGTGTACAGTGGAGGGTCGTTAGGGCAGGCAGCGCGTACTAATTGTGTTGCGTCACCTACCCACTGATACAACCCATTTGAAACAAAAGATAACGCAAATGAAATCACGATAGAATAGATGCAAACACTTTTTGTATAGATTCGGCGGACTCTTTGTGAAGTCTTGGGTAGGTTATATAACTCCGAGTTAACTGCTAGTTCAAGGTTCAGTAATGTCAAAATTTATGGAACTGTCATGTCCTGTCACGGTCTCCATTTGATGGAAATAAAACTCTTGAGGAATTTAGGTTTGCTGTATTACGATGACCCGAAAAGGAACCGACATTTAAAAAACAAAACTATCTATCAAAAATTAGACGTTTAGAAAAAACCTGTAAGGAGTCCACAACATCAAGTTTAACGGTTTATATTTTAACTGTACTCCAATGTAAACACTCGCTGCCCAAGGTACCATAAATCATCGGTCCGCTAGGGACGCGTGGGATGGGCTATTATACTCGTATCGATTCGATAGTTCGTTATCCATTCCTAACTACTTTTTTATTTTATAACAACTGGTTTAGCCGTTGCCTATACATATAGCGAAAGTCAGCCATTATAGTCTTTTGTGATGGAAACATTGAGGGCTATCTTAGAATCGCCAGCTAAAATCTTGATTTTCTTTTAACAGGGGCGCTGCCGAATGGAACCAAATCTCGAACGCTGTGAAGCCCGGCGGAAACTTCGTCGTTCTCGGTATGGTGGTTACTAATCAGAAACTGTTGACAATATCGTCGACTGCACTATAGACTTTCCCAAGCATGCCATATAGTTTTACCATAAAGTTAGGGGCACATTAACCATAGTTGTTTACAAAAGTTCCTAATCAATAAATGCATCCAAATTTATGTCGAAGAATTTTTTTTAAAAAGGTATGTTATGTACTCTTAAGAATCAAGGACACGACTTGATGCCTTATCATGACTTAATGTGGTTCAATTCCGAACCAAAGTTGTATCGATCACTGTCAGATTCATACTAGAAGTGTCAAAATAGGAACTGAATCGCATTAAGACGCCATGGTAAGGCCCTGGTTCCGAATCGTGCTTTATCTGAGCTTATTTAAATTTACTTATCGAGAAGACAATCGGGATGCATTTTGTAATTTTTTTCCCAGACCTGGAACCTGCGACCTGGTACGTCCTACGAATCACCGCCCACAACAACGCTGGTTTTAATGTCGCCGAATATGAGTTCGCTACCCTCACCATGACTGGTGGTACGTAAATTGACTGACACTAGGAACATGTTTCACTTGGGGCCATGTTAAGTGCCATAAAATTGAAGTTACGAAGGTATAGTTTTCATAATTATTATAAAAGTGTTTACCTAAAACTCCTGAAAACTGCTCGTTTTTATATTACATTAAGTTTACCTATTCATAACAAGGGGATCCAAAGTCAGTCTCTGTTTTCCGACTCATTTTGAGGCTGGATCTCGATAATGACGATCACTTAAATAGAAGAAAAGATGAACCATTTTGTTTATTTCAGTGTAGAAGTAAATTATAGCTCGACAATTGTTAGAAAATTTGCGACTTTTTGACATCTTGATTATTGTTACGTTGGCTATCATTATTATTTTTGATGTTGGCTACGTTTGTACTCTGACTCCATACAAATCGTACTTCTATTGAAGTTTCAATGCACTGCTAGATACCATAGCCACCATACATTAAACGCATAAAGACTTACCTGAAATGCATCGCCTTCATCAATACTTCTAAAACTGCCAAATCAATTTTCGCCCATCTTTATATGGGATAACCGCACTTTTTTTGTAATTTACGCGGCAGTTATTCTTGAAATTGGTATTGTAAGTATCGCGTTGCATTTCAGGTACGATCGCGCCCGCGCGCGAGGTCGGCGGCGGCTCGCTCACCACCGAACAAACCATCAAGCTCATACTCTCCCATCTGAACCTCATCGTGCCAGTCGTGGCTGCTATACTAGTCATCATCATCGCTATAGTCGTCGTATGCGTTGTGCGTGGCAGCCGGGACCACCACAAAGGTAACAAGTTATATTATTTTAAGGTACCATCGCACCGCTGCCTGGCTATTCGGAGGAGAAGGAACTCCCACCGTGGGTCAAAGCCTGGCTGGAACCGGAAGTATTGGTGCCTATTCTGGCGACGATAGTGGTGTTTATCGTGGGTGTGGTGGTGATTTGTCTGACGCTTGCGCGCCGCAACGCGCCGCACCGCCTGCGAGGTCAGAAGGACGTGTACGACTGTATGTATGCATGGAGCGACGCTTCATCTATTGGTTTCTTATTCATGTTTCCACGGATGCTATTTAAAATGACAGAGTTTGTAAAGTCCTACAGTACAACATAGAGTAATCAGACATCGATGATAGCTACTGGAAAGTCGGAAAACCAATTTAATTGATAATTCAACACAATTTTTCTAATTGATTTTATATAGCAGCCGACAATGGTACTAACTTTATTTGAATTCTACATCTTTATTGAAATTTGTTTTTAACCTGGACACGACTGTTGATTGTATACTAATAAATCATTCAATTTTATCATCAACCATAATCATACATTAAGTCATTACCCTAACTTAATTTTATTATTTCTCTAATCATCGTTTTCTATAATTTGCGAATGCTCATTCAAACTTCGCTGTAATAACTGTGCGTGAAATTAAAGTATTTATAAGAACACTCACAGTTGTGTAAATGTATTATATCACTTATGTAATAAAATATTTTTGATACTAACACATTCCTATACTCACTTTTAAAGTCATGTATTGTGCAACTTTCTTTGTTATTGGGCCCATAACCTTATAGTGTCTACAATGACATTTTCAAAGAAAATTCTCAATTCAAGTAAATCAAACCTAGCATCTCCATTCATACGAATTCAAATGCACCAAAATGTACTACATACTACAATACTTCAAGGGAAAGAGGAGATTACAGCTCTAGGATCTCCACGAAAGTTCTTACCTTTAAATCCAGCTTAACCACACCGAGAATCGATTTTGTAGACGATGCAGTGTACAACGCATCGCAAGCAGCCATGGGCGGCGGCGGCGGAACTCTGGACAAGCGCGGTGGCCTCCGTGACGAACTTGGATACATCGCTCCTCCCAACCGCAAGCTCCCTCCTGTACCCGGCTCTAACTACAACACCTGCGACCGCGTCAAACGGCAAGCTGTCATTAGTGAGTACTCGAACACACTCTACTTCACACTTTTACATATACCTAACAAACTTAATGAGTACTGAGTACTCGCCCACACTTTAATCTGTCACTTCTCACAACCTTAGCGAGTATTGTGACATACTCATGCACATTTTCACACTGACGCCTCACAACTTTCGTGAGTACATGCTCACTAACTTATTGATGGATTCACATTGAACACACTTTTCCAACTTTATTTACCTTCACACTAATAACAAACCTACTATTAAGATTACAAATACCTTGTAAAACTGAGAGGTAAGTACGTTTTCAATATATAAGAAATTTAAATAATTCTAAATGCACGATTCTCCTCTGCCTATTTCTTACCTATCTATTAGCTACTTTCAGTTTAAAGGTCCAGGTGGGTGATGGCTTACAATAGCTGCATAGATGTTGGACGCTGCTCACTTGTGATGTCAGTTTCTTACACCTTGATCAGAAAATGACAATTGCCCATGGATCATTTTTCCCAATTCCATCACTATGTAAACTTAAATCTCAAGATACTGAGAGAAGCAACGTGTTAAGCTATTAATTTTGTATCAGCTAACTTTCATGTGGACGTTCATGACTCTGGTCAAGGTATAATTATTCCCCCAAAAATATGGACGCAATTTTTGTTCAACATCCCCTTTTAAATCTTTACTTGCACTTGCTATCGAACATACATAACTTATGGATATTTACGGCCTTGAACTTTAAAACGTCTAAGACATGTCTAAAATGAGAGCTTTCTGTGAACACACGTGTTCAACAGTTGTCTAAGCGTATTAGATTAGAATCATTAAATTCAGATTCCCAAATCTCACTAACGAGTTTTTTTTTGTAAATTATGTGTTTGTTCGAATGGCAATTTTGCTAATTCAGATTTTTATTACTTTTTGGATTCATTTCATTATACTCGTTTATTGTTTAGATTATTGCAATACTGTCATCAATAGTTGAAATCTTAATTAGTCAATGTGCAATGTGCCCGTTTATTTTAATTTACTTAATTTGTTGTCGTCTACTCGATGTTTCTAATATACATTGGGTGCTTTTTAAATAGCTTAAACATCCAATAGCATCTCACTTCACGAATCACGATATAGATATTATTAGAAATTCTAGTACTCACAGGATGTAAATCGTATTTTAGACGTAGCATACCTGTGTATGTTATTTCAAACCTAGGATTATAATTTCGGAGTGGGTTGAAAAGTAAAAACCAAACACCGTAAAGTATAGCGGGTTAGGGTTTATACCATAGCTAGTGGACGATAGAAAAATAGTAAAAATATTAGCATATTCAATCATGGCATGATCGATTACGTTTGGTGATGTACAAGCAGAAAGGATATTTATGTCATTGTTTAGCTAACGGGTGACAGTACGGAAGGAAAGGCAGCGCAAATACTAGGTGACGTAAAAGAAGAGTAATGTAACGTAGCAGTGCTTAGCGGATAGTGGGATACTAAAGCAGTAGCCGGCAGTGGGAGTGGTGTGAGATGCTAGGGCTGCATGTAACGGTGGTGTGGCACAGTGGGCGCGCACTCGACGTGGGACCCGCGCCGCCACCACTACGAGCGCGTGCGGCGCGCGCACCAGCGTCGCGGCTCCGGCGACACCATCTCCACAGGTACACGCCTCGAGCTAACCCTGGCGAGCGTTATAACCGAACACTTGTGCCGAAACTGTAACTTTACTTAAATTAAACCGGTTTTTTAACAGCTCCAAAAGTACATAATTTGCCTCTTGAATCGATCATATATCGTCGGAATAAATAGATGCTAAACACGCAACACAGTAACAAGGCTTGGAAGTTTCTAAACCTCGACATGCAGTTTGGTTGATGCAACTAATAAAGCAAGAATCCCTTTCCCAAAATCTACATATAAACACTTCATCTATTATACAAAATGTTTTTTTAACATTACATTAAAACATCTACATGTGGCCCTTGATTTTTTACACCTTCAATGGATACTAACAATTTTTCTAATGACAGAGTAGTGGTTTAAACGCTCGACAGATGTGACCTGCATATCGATGCCACCTTTTTTCATAATCTAATCACGAACTGGATATGCTAATGTAGCAAAATCGAATGTCAGCTAAATTATATCTGCTAAGTAAGTATTCAATTGTAAAGTTTGATAGAAGATCTTCAGGTGGAAGGTGATCCCAACTGAAATGAAACAACTGAAAATATCTATACGCTTGAATTTAGTTGCGTATTGCAAGCAAAAATCTCGCTAAGTAAATTTCTGCAAGCCGCATTATTAAAGAAAATTCATTTACTTCATAAATTCATAATAAATAACTATTATTTTATAAGATGATGTTCCGTAGATTAGATCTTGTCTTAATACGTTGGATGGAGGCATCGATATAATGGTTTTATGCTGGTGTGACCAATTTTTGCGTTTCGCGTGGTCACTTATTTATTTCACTATGATGGTGGTCACAGCAGCATTAATATTGTCACGTCCAATTTTATTGACCTCTTTATCTATTCGGAAATAGAAGGTTGGACATGGCGTCAGTTTGAAAATTTTGTTAAGTTCTAACAGAATGGAGTATCGACTAACAGTGCCTGATGCGTGAGTATTTATAGTTAAAGTAATCTACTAGATTTCTTAGTCTGGCAGGCAATAATTGCACGTTAAAGTATATCAAGACAGACTATGGTTTGTGTGTAGGTAGCTCAAATATGTTCGCTTGTTTTTCTAACCCAGTTATTTTTTATTTGCTTATCTTCCGTATTTAGAGATGCATGCGAGTGCCCAACTCACTAACAGTTACAATTTTCACTAAAAAAGCATTTAACAATTTATGATGTGTCATACTAAACACAATTAAAATCTGTTTGTCGCGAAATAAACGCACTCCAGTCTATTCTAAAGAGACGGACGCCATTCGTCGGTACTCGGTCGGTAAGTCTGTATGTGTAACATGATTTTCCAGGCATGGAAGACGAGATCTGCCCCTACGCTACGTTCCACCTGTTGGGCTTCCGCGAGGAGATGGATCCGAGCAAGGCGCTGGCCTTCCCGCACCACCACGCCGCGCACGCCGGCACGCTGGCGCACCCGCACCCGCACCACCCCGCGCACTCCCGCGCCGGCTCGCAGAGCATGGTCAGTACCTACTGATACTGCCACACACCACCCGTACTATTATAATTATTACAGTAAAGGAAAATGTAAATTCCATATTCGCTTGTGACAATTAAACGAACGTTTCATTCCAGCCCCGTGCCAATAGCCGCTACGCCCGCAAGAACTCGCAGGGAGGCCAGAGCGCCATCTACTCCACCGCGCCCGAGTACGACGACCCCGCTACCTGCGCTGAAGAGGACCAATACGTAAGACACTACAACGCCTTACAAGGACAAACAACCGATTAAAAAAACTAGTACAAAGTTACACAATTGATTACTAAATCTGATAAACAACGGCATTCCAATCCAAATCTTGTACGTCCAACGCTTGTAAGCTCTCTTTAACAAGACATATGTTGCCCAGCGCGCCCGCTACTCCCGCCCGATGTATGCCTGCGGTCCCGAATACGACGAGCCAGCATGCTGCGCGCCCGAGGACGAGCAGTACACCGGCGCTTACGGCACTCCCTATTCTGACCACTACGGCTCTCGCCCCAGCATTGGTGAGTTCAATATCACGTCTAGATGACTCGCAAAGAACAAAAAATCCAATGCAAAACTTGAAATACAAAATACGCTGTTTAGAAAACAATCTGTCCTCCAAAATGTTGTCCAACTCCTGTAATAGCGAAAACTAATACAAATGCCTGTATTGTTTAGATCTCTATTCTTTCTGTACTAATTCTTGTAAGAATCCAACATGAAGCAAAAACCTTTTGTGCCTACTTCCAAACCAAACTCTGCGGTAACATTGAAAGGGTAACAGATGAACGTCATAAACGAATGTGTGTATCAGGAACTCGCAAGTGCGGAGGATCCCCCGAGCCCCCACCACCGCCGCCACGCAACAACGCCGACAACAACTGCTCGTCCTCCTTCAACGAGAGCAAGGACTCCAACGAAATCTCCGAAGCCGAATGTGACCAGCCACGCAACTACCCCGGTACGTACTTTGCAACGTGAGGTATCCAATAAATGTTTACAATACGAGTAAAAGACATTTCCTGTCTACCTAATGCTCAAGAGCGGTAGTAAATATGTTTACGACATGAGACTGCAGTTCCCCAACTACCACCCAAAATACACTGAATTTACAAGATTTGACCGCTGCTTCCCATGAACCACCTAAGTGCGGCGACAATAGTGGGTTCACAGAATATTGCCGGATGATAACTATTATTATGTATGTAACATAACGTCCTCAAAAGATAGGTACACGCTTACAGCAGAAAATAGAAAATTAAGTAAAAGCGGTGACATAAAACGCAATTTTTTCCAATAGAGCTTCAGATGAGAGGGCTGGCGGTTCAAGCCCTCTAAACGCTTGACTAAATAATTATATTCAGGCTTGATAGTGCTACAGCAAGTAAATGATCAACGTTGAGGGATTGAGCATGTTAATGCACACGTGCTTAAAGAAAATTTTGAATAATCACGCGTGTTTGTACTCGTATACCGCACTCGCCGACTCCTGCCAGGGACACAAATTGAAATTGAATAGCATTCTTTTACGTGTTTATATTTGTCATACTTCATCAAAATATCTACGCGTATAAGTAGTATATTCCGCTATAAAATAGCTCAATCAAGCTGCGCTATATTACATTTTGTTTGTGCTACATAAATTGAAACAAAAACCAGTATGACAAATATATTTTCGACATCATACCATCCAAATTGTTTTGTTATAATCAAATTAATCCTCAAATTGGTCCATGCACTCGTGGGTGTCGCCTGAACAGAAGACGGTAAAACTATTTTGGCTCAATTAGTTTTAATTACTTTGTGTTCTAAACTGTGACTGACCGCATGCAAAATTTGTCTCCGTAAATTATTGGATCACGTTTTACTATACTTGAGCTTCAGAATAGAATATTCCGCAATTGGCTTACTAGAATTATTTTCAAAATTTTGTCTTGTCTCTATTTTCTGATGACTTAGCGACGGTAAACAGAACATTAAGTGCATTGGAGTGCCACGACAATGATACACTGACCCCGAGGGTTTGAGTCGAGACTCAAAGGGGCTGATATTATAACTATGACTGGTTGTGATTTAAGTCTTTTCAATCAACTACAGCTCTTCTGTTTATCGCCGCTAAGCAATTCAATGGGATTCTTTCTTCGAGTAAATATTTTCATACCTAATTCTATTACTTTTATGTGTTTAGACGTGATTGTGATAACTTTATTTTAAAATTGTGTAGATTATCTAGTACATGTTTCGGGAGGCAGACTCCAATAACACTCTCCCAAATATCCAATTAAGTATTATATCTTTCGGTAACCTTGGTGCACTTCTTGCATAATGACACAAAAATAACAATACAGAATTACCTTACTTCATGGATGGAAAATTAAGTATTAGTGAAGATTGGGCGAGTGGTATTGGAAGAGTAGATAGGCTGAAGGTTAGCGTAGAACGCGTCGTGACTTGTGTTTGTTGCAGTGAGGGCCCACACTGCCAAGGACGGCATGCACACCGAGGAAATGAGGAAACTCATTGACAGGTCAGTCACTCCGGCCTTACTCACACGCACACCCATACACCCACTAAGTACTTAATATCCGACACCTATCATAGTCTAATGTCATGATCAAGTCCATAAGGCAAATAAGTTTTCAAGTATCACGCAAAATTCGTTTCCCCAAGCTTGAGAGAGCTTTTGTAATTAATGTATTTTTTATTACTTATACACTATTTTTACAATTTCAAATAGAGTAAAGAAGTTGAATGCATAATTGCACAACGAACAAAACATAAAAAAAAAAAAAAAAAAAAAAACATGGGGAGAATTTTTAAACGAATATTGTACGTGATTGCTTGTTGAAATAAATTCTATTCTTTTGAGTAACAACTGCACTCAACATGCAAGTCTGATCGAATTAAATCCACGCGACATGTCAGATGTCTCGATTTAACTTCCCACACTTTCAATGTTAACAGTACCTATTACATGTGATAGCCGGCTCCTTGTGTGTGCGCTGACACGTTTGCGTACTTAGTGTTAGAGCATCCTTACGATAAGTCTGTCTAGTGCTCGCAAGTCGTAACTAAGCATGTGTTATGTCCTGCACCCGCGGTCTACAGGAAACAGTAAGTCAAGTATGTGAACGAACATTGTTTTCAATGTCCTCTAATTTGCCTGATTTTTGTTTCTAACATTTTGTCGCTAACACTTCCGATATATTGTGCACTAAAATGTTATTTTGCAGTTAGAGCGGTAAGATATTAGCCGGCGCCATTGGCTGACGTTTTTCATAATTACCTTTATCCCAAAAATGCACTCTTGCCAACTAGGCATGTTTTTATCAATTATTTGTGAAGTTTTCTCCCTGTGAATTGGATTACCCCGCATAGTTTCCAATATAGGAAAATAGCTGTCCCGCTATCGAAATTCTGCGATTCCCGACATTTATTTCCTACGAGTTTGTTTGCTACTTGCATTTCATTAGTTTCATTGTTTTTTAGCGTCAATAGCTCAATCATAAATGGTTCAAATAGCATTTTTAATTGTAACCAATTGTAACCAATTCGCACTACCCCGCAACTTTACAGTTGAGAATGTGAAGTTTGAACGTTTCGATGAATATTCCAGACCAGAAGCAAACACCCCAATCCCCCAGCAAGCAGTCCACGGGCGGGGACTCACAGCCTACGATACTGTGGCAGTGTAACCTGTAAGCGACCACGAGGAGGAGCGACACACAACACAACCTTTACGCATTATTTTAACGGACCATTACCGTCTTGCTGAACAATCAAGTCAAAATAAGTTGTTCGATTAAATAATTTGCTCATTATCATAATTTCAGTAACCGCGATTGTTTCCGGTGATCGTGTTCAGCAAAACGGTAGTTCACGTGCCAAATTTTTTACAATAATCCGATCAGTGTGTCGCGATTTGAGTTGCGGTTTATTTTAAATTTATCCCAACTTAGTTGGCTGGATTTGGTATTTATTTTTTTCTTAGTTTAGACGAACGCACGTTTGTGCCATAACTAACATCTTGGGCTCAATCGCCTGTGGTAAAGGTGCCGGTTGGGAGCGCCCCGTAGGATCACACGTCACGTCTAGTGTTACCATATTATAAAAGCAGAAAATCATGGTTGTGGTAGTTATTTCAAATTGATATATTCGCTTAATAGAGTGGTGACGTGTTTCTAATGAAACTAACCTGTCCAATAGGTACGTAAATTGTAGCATCCTAACTCCTTCCTCTGTCCAACTCGAGCATACTTACTGCAGGTCCCTGTGTACGGAAGTACATTACGGAGGTAGTTAACCTTATTTTAGTCTTATTTGTTTAGCTTAATTTAAAGAAAGTTTTACTGGTGATTGGGGTGGCGTGACTCAAAAAGTTTCGATTTAAATTAAGCTCAACACGTAATAATGTGATATTTTGTATTTTTATCCCATTTTTATTTTTTGTATGAGATAACAGTTACATGAACGTTGTACTCGTGTAGTGGTAGGTGTAGTGCCGGCGGCTGCGGCCGCGCCCATGCTTCCTTTAATGTTATGGATTTAGTGATGCTTTTTTACCATTTACGTTATTGCCAAGTCTTTATTTGTAAATTGTAAAATGTTTTTTATCGTTTTTAATTTGCATTTAAGCGTACACAACGTAGGCTAAGTATAGACTTAAGATTCTGTATTAGTAATTAATCAACTTTTAAACAAACTTATGTAATCCGTAGTTAGTTAGTGACGTGTCCGTTACTCAATATTATTATGAAGTAAAATTTAAACTAATCGACTATTAGGTACACTATACGAATCGATTCAATGAACTAAACATTACAGGAACTTCACACAGATATTGAACGAGATAACGTCAACTGAGTCACAATCACTACCACGGAATTTTGAAATGCTTTTAATATTACTCTAGGTGTATTAAGGTGCATTTTTACTAATCATAGTCGTAATTTTATCCTTCTATATACTATTCAAGACTAGGTGTAAGACACGAGCGTGTCGTTTCTAGATGTTTCCTTATATGTTGTGCTCTCGTGTGTGCTTCGCGACGTAGCAGTAGGTAGGTTCCCGCGACTTCCTAGCAACCCAAATCTTCTACTAACCTTCCAATTAGCGCGTTCGGGTTAACGGTGTTAGTTAAATACTTGTGAACAAATTAAATTATAAAATAAAATATTCAAAATTATATGTAGCTTATTCGAAATTGTCTCAAATCGATGGAATGTATTATTCGTAAGCTAGCGTTAAATGAATTGTGGCTAAAAATTATGAAACTAAACCCTATTGGTGTTTTTGATAAGTTTGGAACGTTTTGGTGGTTTCGCTTGTCAGTATTGCGTTCGCGGCTTTAACTATGCGTTTTGTATTATTGGGACACCAACGCTAACCGCAGCTAACAGTTTGTACCAAAGTGTTTGATTTGTGTTGAATAAACTACTCAAACGTCAACTACATAATGTTGTTTTATTTCAACCTTAAGTTATAAATCATGCACATATAAACTGACATAACAACACTGAAGAGCATGTTCTACGGAGGTGTATTCATTATACATACATAGTTGTTACTTTTAGTTAAATATTTAGTTACGACTAACGTTATCCGCCTACGCCGCTGCCTTGACGATCTCCTCGGCGACTTCGACGGCGATCGCCGCCTCTGCTTTGGCCTGCAAAATTGCATACTCTGTTATTACTTCTGTAAAAAAATAGCAGTTAACAATACAGATAAATTTCTGGTCATACGCATTACAAAGTAGTGACTATAAAAGACTCTTAAGAACAAAAGAGACAGACAAGTTTCCATGGCGGCGCGTGGCGTTGTGTCATTACTTCTCGCGATCGTGTGCAATTGATATTAAACATTACTGCCACGAAATAAGGGGTTAATTTGAACGAATGTGTTAATGTATACACATACACACAACACATAGACAACGCCGCTCGGACGTTTCTTGAGGAACTTTTGTTAGCGATTGGGAGTCTAGTTGCTTATTGACGTCAATGCACAAGAAACAAAAAAAAAATACATGGAAGTACAGTCATCTATTTTAGTAAAACTAAAGAGTAAACAGCACAGCTGACAAACTTTACCTAGCATCCCCTGAGTGACAAATGACAAGAACATTAACAATTAGAATCTACTCTTTTATTAATTACTCTATGCCAATTAAAGTTAACTGATATTTTGAATAGTTACTTCTTTTTGGGTATATTTGTGACGCATTGCATATCCAAAATTACCTCTTAATACTTAGCGGCAAAAAATTTGACCCTAACACGTTTGCAATAGAAGATAATTTTAAGTACATCGAGATTGGGCCAAACTTTGTGTCACTGAGTATCATCACTATCACTACATAGTATAAAATAAAGTCGCTTTTTCTGTCCCCGTGTCCGTATGTATGCTTATATCTTCAAAACTCCACAACGGATTTTGATGCGGTTTTTTTTAATAGATAGAGTGATTCAAGAGGAAGGTTTATAGGTATAATACATGCATAATATACCGTGCGAAGCCGGGGCGGGTCGCTAGTATTTAAATAAGATTAAGTGGTATGTGGTGCTACCTTGTCGTTGGCGGCGGAGCCGAGCTCGGACTGCGCCTTGTTGAGCGCCTCCTGCGCGGCGCTGCGGTCCAGGCTGTCCAGGGGGTGCGCCTCCTCCGCCAGAACCTGCCGACGTCACAACACATGTCAACCAATGGACTCTACAAGACAGTGTGGGTTTTCGAAATTCGATCAAACCTTACTCTGAAGTAAAAATTCATGGTTTGTATCATGCTGTTTCACTCACACTGACAGAGACTAATACGAGACTAAAACAGTATAATACGAATTTCGAATATCAGAGTAGCCTTTTTATCTTAAATAGAAACATGAATGACTTCAAATGTAAATCTATATACGAGTATATATCTACAAATTATTCAAAATATAGAGAACTCCCATACCAGTGTATCAATTAATCTTTTAATTTGTGTTGTGGTTTTTGTGTTCCACTTAACAAAAATGTTTTAGATTGTCACCAAAGAACCAAAGGAGACTATTTCAGAAAACTTTTCAGGAAATTACAGGAAATTTAATCCTATTTATTTGAAAAGGTTAATAACACTGGCTTCTTCACACAAAATTAACACACCCTGTAGAGTGAACAAACATTTACTTTGCTGAAAGCTAAAATTCTTCATAATAATTTTATTATAAAAAAAGTAACTAGAAATATAACCTGAACTGTGGAATCATCATTGACTGTGACGGTGCCGGATGACACAAAGATTTTGTTCTGCTTGCCGTCAGCCTCATGGACTGTCACTACTCCTGGCCGGAGAACAGCTGGAAATGACAATCACAATTTGAAACATTCACAATCGTTATAGTGATATAATCTTTGATGTGAAAATAAAAATTATGTTATTAAACTAAGGTACAGTTTATTTACTACTAGCTTTTGCCCACGACTTCGTCTGCTTAGAATTATACACATAAACCTTGCTCTTGGATCACTATATCTATTAAAAAAAACAGCATCAAAATCCGTTGCAGTTTTAAAGATGCATACATAGGAACAGACAGACAGTGGAAAGTGATTTTGTTTTATACTACGTAGTGATATAAAAAGGTTTATAAAAAAATATGCAGTAGCAGTAGCCCAGTAATCTTTGATCAACCCACCTAAACACATGCTCATAACCATGTCCTAGTGCAGGATGTAGTGTATTCTGTCACCTCTGAGCAGGACCGAAAGATTGCACTTTAATTTCATTTCCATAGTATTAAAATAGATTTATAGTATAATGAAAATTGTCACTCACCAAGTGTGGGCACATGCTTGGGCAAAATGCCGAAAGCTCCGCTGAAGGATGGGACATCAACTTGCTTGACAGCTACCTTGTCATAGTACACCTGAAATTTACAGTCATTAATGAATAACAGCATAACCAATGTAAAAACAAAAATCTCACGAAAAATTAAAGTGTATTAAAGTGTAATAAATAATTATTAAATAATAACTGTTTTTTTAGTAAGATAATAATGTTGTACAGTCACATTCTTTCATTAAGGACCCATTTAATCTTTTCACCGCCACATCAAATACAAGAAATATCACCCATACACCAGACTTCTTAACTGAGATGCCTTAAATTGAACCTAAACTCAATTTAACTAAGGTTGCTCTTACATTGAAGTAATGGATGTATATATAGGTTGTTGGCATTGAACCTGCGGTGCTTACATACATGTTGTTGGTGTTGAAAAGGTTTATGTTGAATAACTATCATCTTCTATGACGATTCAAAGACTTTTCTTTTATAATGGGTCCTAAATGAACGTGACTGTTCTCAAAACATATCCTGATTAGAAACCGATACAATAGAAACTGTTTGTATAACACTGATCTGTACAAAATGAGCAGAACTATGTCCCTGTCAGAGAGGTGCATACATCTACAGCGAAATAAAGATGCAAAATATTTTCTTTGGATACTAGAAAACGATTTGGACGCATATACGGTGTAATGGCCTGATATTGCATCGGACCAAGAGTTGTGGAGGTCAAGAGGAGAGGCCTTTCCCCAGCAGTGGGACACCGCAATAGGCTAATTGAAAAAAAAACTAGAAAACACATTGCATGTCTATCTATATTATATCCTATGCTAGGTGAAGAGTATATAAGTATTAGGCGTTTCAAAATTGACTGCTGTGGACATACCTTGTTTCCAGCAGCAAAGGTGAGAGCCATCTCTCCTTCTTTGAGAGCCTCTGCCGCGTAGTTACGGACCTGTACCCTTCTCACTGCGCTCCTCATCAAACCACGGAGTGCCACAGACATGCTGCAAATGACAATAACACGTACACCCCATGCCGACAAAGTTCACAATGGTTATAAATTTTACCCAACAACCGCATAAACCAAGAATCTAACGCAGGGTTATGTAATGATATTTCTGTCAAAATTCAACAGCGGCTTTTATAGTAAACAATCAATGTATTTAAAAACCTTATATAAAAATCCAAAGGTGATCATACATACATTTAATTAGGTTTATTTGTCCGTTAAAGCGATTATAAAAGGTTGAAGGTGATCTTTTAGATCCTTCAGCAGTTCGGCACACGCACCCCCGTTCCAATTGACTTTTCGTTGACAGGTCAATACGGTGCTGCCATTCTCGGTTTACCTATTTTTAATGGGTAATTTTATACAATTTGTTATTAAGAGTTAAGGATTTACAAAATACAAAAACGAGCTGGGATCGCTACTGCGGGAAGGGGAGGATAAATGCGTGGCTGTAACTTTATTAAGCTTTGTTTTTCATCTTTGTTATTAGACATTTAAGATTACTGAGCACAAAATGTGGATAAAAATTATTTAAACTGAAATATTAACAAGAGAACGGTATGATAAAAATGTACAGAAGATATTGGAAAATAAGACCAAAAGTTTCTTTGACAAAGTTAAAAATTTACTTTTCAATGAAAAAACATTGTAATATCGTATTTCAACGTTGCGAATTAGCAATTTTCGAGTGTTGAACTGATGCAACCATGGGTAACTAACACGATCATTAATATTGTAATGTTATTAATTAAAAGAGTGTCTTTGGGTTCGGAGGTGTATATTTCAATGTAATTACAGATTACTTATTTTAATAATATTTGTGAGATGTTAGCGGAAACTTATATTACTTATTACGTTTCGTTACAAATATAAATATAGAGTTTGAGTTAAATAGTTTGACAGGGTAAAATCTTGCAAGTGGTGGCAACACTAAAAAGCTGTTCGAGACTCTCATAATAGAATATTAAAATTTTCAAATAATTTCTTTCATCGGAGATTTGTGCCTGATGACGATGAATTTTTAGTTTCATTTTTAGCGTACATCAAAAGACGAAAATGAAAAAATATTTGAACACTTCTCTACAAGGTTTTTTGTTCTCAGTTGTAACCGGACCGGGCAACAAACGACGATCAAGATCATAAAGTATGAGTATGAGACAGTGAAAAAGCGCGCGATGCGGCTTGTCAATGTCAATATGAAAGCCATCAACAATTCAATTGAACACTTCTTCATTCATAATTTTGTTTCGTACTTAGATCCTAGAGTAATTCATGGATAAAAATCAGTGATTTAAAATCACGGCCATGGAAAAAGGTGGATTGAATCCCGTGCAAGCGGCCAAGGAGTTGTGTAGGATAGTGGAGACTGTAACATGCATGGAATGGTTCGTATTTAACCTTACAATCTTACGAAAGTGAGTGAGTGATGGATGGATGATTGTTACTCAGATGAACGTAGATACGCCAGAACGGCTAGATAGATTCGATTGGAATTTAACACAGGTCCACAGGTAGGTCTGAAATAGCACGTAGGCTACTTTTTTTACCGTAAACATTCAGTTCCCGTAGAACAGCGATAAACGCAATCTTCGTAGACGAAGCTACGTGCAACAGCTAGTTAATTTATATGGGATGGATCTACGACTCTGCTACCACTTTGTTCATTGATATTAACTTCCGTAAAGTAACGTCCGATTCAATATAATTATGTTATTTTCAGTTGCAAAATTTATATATTACCGGAAACAGCATTATGCGGGCACACACTGTGCCATGGTTGCTGGATCGGGAGGCAGACATGCCCCGTCTGCGCCTCAAGCATCGCACGGAGAAGTCTTAAATCTAATGATGTTGTTAAAAAGTATTCAGAACTAGTTCAAGCACTGGTAACAGCATTTGAGAAATTATATACAATTAAATGTAAGTAGGTTTTAAACTACTTTGTCATTCATTTAATGTTTGCATTTTTATTGATTTTCTTCTCTTAATTTCCAGTGGAAGAGTACATGCAGGACTTGCCAGCCAAGGCACCAATACTTCAAAAAGACCCAAATACAAATGTTAAGGCTTGGCTGGCTGACTCACTGAACCAATTTTCAGCACCCATGTCGTCACAGCTATCAACTCAAGCTAATATCACTGCTGTAGAAGTGAAGACTTGTGATATCCAGATTCATACGAACTCAAAGAAGCCTAGCGGCCCCCATAAAAAGATACTTGCTCCCCCACCCCCACAGGATGATTGGGACAAGATTGAGAGTCTACCAGATAATACTGAAGACATTACCAAGAATAAAGAAAATGTTGGTCCTATGGACATTGAACTATTCTCTTTTGATGATGAGGAATACACAACTAACCATCCTCGAAGAAGCTCAAGAAAGAGAGAGTTCAAAAATGACAGCAAACCAAGTGAAAATTCCATAGATAAGCATAGCTCTAGCAATGTTAGTATTGATACGGACAAATTAAGCAAAGGTAAGCAGAACTGGAGTAATGTTAAAAGAATGAGGAAAGAGTTCAGTAAGCTGCACAAGAAGAATAAGAATAAGCTCAATGTTTCAATTGAAATGTGTAAAAAAACTCAAAGCGCTATAAGCAAACCTACTGCAGCTAAAGTAGATGACGCTATGTCTCAGCCACTTACAAGTGTTATAATAGACGATTGTACTCCAGTTTTTAATCATAATGAAGAAAAAAAAGAATCTACTGCTACTTCTGAAATAGTAGTAATTGATAATAGATCTAAAATTGATAGTAGCTGTAAAGGCAGCCCTATAAATCCATCTCCTAAGGATGTGAATGACAACCAACCAATAAATATCAGTCAAAATGGTAATGAAAAGTCTTACATTGCAAATGAGAGAAATTCATTATCTGAACAACACTTAAAAAATGTACCAGATGTAAATTTTATAAAATCTGTTGATCCAAACGAAGAAACAGTGCACCAAGGCAATATACCATTTTTAAAAAAAGGTGCTCTGCAAGCTCAGAAAACAGTTAATGTTATAAAGGAAGACACTGTTAAAACTGTTAACCATGTTGTTAATAATTGTTCAGAGGCCCCTGATTCTGATGACATACAAATAACCATTAAAATTGGGAGTACACTTACAAATATTTTTATCAAGAAAAAAAACAATGATGTCAAAGTGAACCTTAATACAGATCAAGAGGTGCAAACTGCCCATAACATTGACAAATCAATTTCCTGTAACATTTCCCCATCAGCCCCTAAAGATTATAATGTACAAAACATTGAAATTAATATTGGAAATGAAGCCATAGTCAGTGCCATAACACAGCAGACAAATTGTGATGAAATTAAACAAAATTTGGACAAAACTGTTTCAACCAAGAAAAACACAAAATCTGCGGAGACTATGACATTGGGATCTGACCTACATAAAACAAATAATTTAAACAAAAGTCTATCAACTAAGAAAAATTTGGTACAAACCTCATCAGTAGAGCCTGGTAACATAAGAGTTAATTTAGACAAAACAGTATCAACTAAGAAACACACAGCATCTGCAGACACTGTACCATTTGAAATTACTGATAGTGTTGAGAAAGAGCTTTCCAAGATCATGGAGTGTGATGATGAAAAAAATAATGAAGATCAAAACAAAACTGTAAAAATTACTCAAAAAGGACAGGATGATGCTAATATATTACCAACTACTGCTAACTCTGCAAAACAAGCAGATGAAGAAATAATAGATCTTGATGATGTAGATATTTTTGCAAGTGGTTCTGTTAAAAGTAGCAAAGTTCAGATGCTAAAAGACAATCATGCTCCTTCTGAAATATTAATGCCCTCTTTGAAGCCAAGTAAAAAACTGACACAAACTCTGAGACATGCTGACAAAAGAGATAGAGAGACAAATGATGATGAAATTCCTAGCAATAAAAAACTTAAAACCGGTGAAGTTGAAGATAAATTCAATGAAGAAATACCAAGTAACATAGATAAAGGTGTTGAAAATCAAAGTTGTTCAATGAATTATGATCTAGTAATGGGTGAAGTGTTTGCTAGCATTGATGCTGACATGGAGAATGTTGACAAAAGTCAAAGCATCATCAAACATCAAAGTGCCAGCAAACCAGAATTAATTGAACATGTTAGTAACCTTACTATAGCTATTATTAATATTAGATTGTATTTAATGCATGCATTCATTTTTCATTTGTGAAATTGTGTTTCAAGTGTGTCAAGTCTGTTTTTAAGAGTGCACTTATACAGATAAGTGCACAGGCCCACAGGGATAAGCCACAGGGCTTGGGCAACTTTTCATACACTCCATACATGTTCGCGGTTAACAATCTGAATGAAATGTCAGAATATTGGCCACCTCCAGGGTCTTTTAAAATACGAAACTCAAGAGCATCACTTTTCACTCAGCAGCTGTAGCTAACTACCCACTACTATTTAAACAATTTTTTGGCATTCACATTCATAGATTTGGTTATTTAAATCCTTACTATAGACATGGCTAAATATTTTTTTAACAGCATTCACAGAACTTGAAGACACAAAAGACGCAAAAGAAAGTTTTGGCTCCAAGTAAGCTGGCAATTGCAAAACAAAACCGAATGCACCAAAAGGATAGCGAGAATCTATTTACGCTTTCCAACAAGGAGTCGCAAGCCCATCCACAGGTAAAATAAAATTATCATAGCAAAACTTAGGGAAACCACTGCCCAACAACTTTCTACAAGGCCTCAGAGTAGTTCCGGTATATTTAAGCTGGTGGTTGGGATAGTTTGCTCAGCCCTACGAAATTCAGACCTTTTTTTTTTTAACGTGGAAAATGTGCCTTATGCATCCCCGCGCTCGGGGCAGCAACGGGGGTATGACGGGCTCTCCAGCTCGCCGCTGCCTTCTCTATGGAAGGAGGGGAGAGGCCTACCGTCTAAAAACACACACGTTCCCTCCTGGCCATGAACTGTGGGCGTTGCGGGAGCACTCGTGTCACCGCGGTACGAAATTCAGACCTGCCCTAGACGCGGTGCACTTTGAACATAGATGAGAAAAGATCCGTCAACTATGATTCCAAAATCCTGATAAACATTTACAAGGCTATTTAGTGAAACTAACCCAATCAGTCATCACATAGTGAAATATCCCGGAGCGATTTTGCGGGAACCTGCATTTGGCCCACGCCATGCTGCGGATTTTCGGTGGTACTACTTAATTTTACTGGCAACGAGTAATTTTTCATTAGATGCTGAAAAGCTTGGAATGTTGGAAGCCTATTGAGGGAATGGGCGAAAATCTTAAAATTCATGTTATAGTCTATGCGGCTAGCAACTCATCACTATTTTGATTCCCCTTTCCACGTATCCTACAATCATGCTAAGCGTGGCTTTTAGATTTTGTTGTCTTGGGGTCTGTCTATCGATACAGACGTGATTTATGTGTGTATGTATGTATGTATGTTGAAAGTTGTTAAATGTCAACAGGAAGAAATTTTACAATTTAATATTTTAAATATAATTTTCAGTTATTTACCTGAGTGTTAATATCACTCTAAAGTTATGTTCCAATAGTTTCAGAAACCTGGTCCAGAAACGCAAGCCCGTATCGAAAATATCTTGACACCGGGAATGTGCCGGGACCTGGTGGCATCAAGCCATGTGTCTCAGGAGCCAGATGATGCTATACAGGCGACGCCATGTCAGGACAAGGATGATTCAGACATGAGCATTTATGAAGATACACCACAAAAGTAAGTAATATCTTGATACATACATATATAAATCACGTCTTTATTCCTTACGGGGTTGACAGAGCCTAATAAGAGTATAATAATAAGACCTAAAGGCCATGTTTAGCATTATTATGGGTAATCAAAATAGTGATGGGTTGCTAGCCGCATCGACCATAACATGATTGACAACAAACTGACCACAAAACAACTGGTAATTACAGGTCTTTACCAAGAAGAACGTCCATTGAACCTGCGTCAGCCTTAAACAGCAGTCAGCGTCCGGTCAAGGCCCTGAACAGTGCAAAATCGAGCGAGCACAACTCGCAAGCAATGAAAACCATTATCAACATCTCCGATACAGAAAACTCTAAAACTGAAAAAGACATAACCGTAGTTGAATCCAAACCCAAACAAACTCAGGATATGGAAACACCGTCAACTATCAACAAATTCTTCGATCAAGTGAAACATAACTCGACTCCGGTTGCAAGGAAATCGCTTAACTTCGTTTCGAATCAGAACACGCAGAATATAAGCACGTCTATATTGGCATTGGCTAAGAATACGCAGGAAAAAGAAATATTAGAGAAGGCCTTTGAACCCACACAGAAGTCTTTCACTAAGCCGTTGCCTCAGAGGAAGTATTGCTTAGCAGCCTCTTGTTTGACTTCGGCTGAGGTGAGACTGGTTGAGACACTATGTGCGAAGAAGGGGTGGGATTTCGTCAGGGAGTACACGAGTCAGGTGACGCATTTGGTGGTCGGAACTGATAATGACGGGAAGTCGCAGAGGTAATAAAAAAAAATCGGTACACATTTACTTTTTTTTTTTTAATTTTTTGTGTCGCATTCTGACACAACTTTGCTCGTTTTTACTTCATCACAGATGTTTCTTGTCTATAAACTGTTAGTAGTGAACAATAATCGTTAAGCGGATAAGACAGCGACTCCGATATGACGACAGGGGTCACCTTGGTCGAAAAGGATCGGGAGTTGTGAATTGTTGCCTTTTTAATGATACCAGATTATGTCTATAGTGAAGAAAAGTAAAGATTTTACAAAAAATTTCTACCCTGCAGTTGTGACGATTCAAGTGTTAACTCGAGTTGAGCTTGGCGCGTAACAACTTCTGTTGAACTCTCTCATATCTCCTTGTGTTTGGATTGACGATAAAATTCGCTTAGTATTTTGAAATAACTGTTATGAGAACAATTTCGGCCGGCTACCTACCTGCTAGGTGGTGTGGAACTCATGCATGCATTACAGATTGATGAGGTTCCAGGTTCGAATCCCAGTCATAGCTTTACTTTTTGTTTTTTTTTTTAATATCGTTGAGTTTTTTAGTTTAGCTTTGGTATTATTATCATTAAATGGTATTTTTCAGGACGGTAAAGTTTATGTGCGCCGTGGCGGCCGGCAAGTGGATCGTGCGCTACGAATGGGTGGAGCTGTGCGTCGCGAGGGGGCATCGCCCGCCGCCCGATGAGGTGAGCCTGCCCTAACACTAATGCCGTCCCGCTCACACTTGTAATGTTTACCATGAGAGTGAGAGGGATGGTGAAATAATTTCTAATGCGGAACTTCGTAGTAGACTCCCTGAAGCTTTATTGTCCCCGCGTTATTTGAAAATGCGGTAAGAGTGGCTTAGGGGTTTATTCGCATTAGGGAAACCTTGGTTTCATGGATGGTGGATGACTGGAATATGGTGGCAGCTAATTCCCTATTCTAACGTACGCAGAATTTGGGTGGGTCAACTTTTTAAATAAATAAATAAATAAATATCTTGGGACAAATTACACCAATTGACCCAGCCCCAAAGTATACAAAGCTTGTACTGTGGGTACCAGGCAACGGATAAACATAGTTATATAATGTAAATAAATACATAAAACATCCATGACTCGGGCACAAACATTCGTATTCATCATACAACTGTCTGCCCCTACCAGGATTCGAACCCAGGACCTCTAGCTTCATAGTCAGGGTCACTAACAACTAGGCTATCCGGTTTTTGTTGCTATCGTTACGATCTCTTCTGCGTTACTCTCACAATCGTACGTTTATAGGATTAAAATAGAATAGGAAATGAAAAAGAGGATTTTATGGCAAAAATGTGTAGTAACGAAGGGATTTTTGACAACAATGTGCCCTTTTTCACCGATCTTAGAAGATCAAGCTAAAACTCAATGCTTTAATATTTGGAAAAACTACTTAGATGGAAGATCGAGGGAGAAGAGCATATGGTATAGAAACATGGTAAGTGAGCCACCAAAGATACCCTGGTTTGGTGAAAACCGGTTGAATCGAAACCTAGTAGTCATAGCCTTGCGACTTCGATTAGCGCACGTTCCACTTAATGTGTTTGGGCTGATGAAGCTGACAGATTCTCCAAATTGCTCCGCTTGTGACGTCAGAGGAGATACCTATCACGCCTTGGTGGAATATATAGAATTGGATCATCATCCTGTCATACCCGACGTCTAAACTAGCTTTAAAACTATCTTACATGATATCAAAACAAAACTAATTAACTGTAGACAATAAGTTTGTAAACCTAACGAGACTGACATCGTCAGCGACTAAAGCCTCCTTTCTTTCTTCACTATCACTAGATAGTATAAAATAAAGTCGCTTTCTTTGTCCCTGTGTCCCTATGTCCCTATGTATGCTTATATCTTCAAAACCACAGAACGGACTTTGATGCGGTTATTTTTAATAGATAGAGTGATTCAAGCGGAAGGTTTATATGTATAATACAGGCGGGTCGCTAGTTAAAAATAAAAGAAAAAAAAGGATTAAAACTTGCCAAACATGAGTTTTTGTGGTAGTTTTAAGCCTCTTATTTAATTGGTCATCCACTAAGCATGTTAGAATAATGTGACACAACATTTCATCTAATCAACTGTACAACTCTTGTCAACTGAGTTACGAGACAGAATAACAAGAAATAGTAGATCCACCTATTTATTCACTAAAACGCGTGCCTTTATCTTGTATATCTATAAGAGCCGATGTACTCGCCCGCATCTCATCGACCGAGTGTCAGAACAGCAACGCTTCAGCACTTGCGATACGGTCCAGTGATCGAACACCTTAAAGCGCAACTTAGTCGATAAGCCAATGATAATCAATGATATAATCACTAATTTTGGAACATGACCAATAGTTTACGAGATATCTATCGTAATTGCTTGTGTACGTGCATCAAAACATCTGCTGTGCTTAGATATGATCGCTAAGCGTCCACGTGTATACAATCAATCTTCATTGTATACGATAACAATCTATACATATAAAATTCAAAGTCCTGACTGACTGACTGACTGACTGACTGACTTAACTATATATCAACGCACAGCCCAAACCACTGGACTTAGAGACTTGAAATTTTGCACATAGATACCTTATACCAGGGGTCGGCAAGTAGTTTTAGGTGGGGTCCGGATACTGTAGGAAAATTTAAACGAGGTCCAGAAAAAAACATTATTTTAATTAATAAAGGTATACGTATACCTTATCTTGTGTTAATTGATACTTGGTACAATATTTCGCGGTCCGAGATTCGACCTTTCGCGGTCCGCAAACGGACCGCGGTCCGCCTGTTGCTGACCATTGCTTATACAATGTAGGCATCCACTAAGGAAGGATTTTTGGAAACTCCCACGGGATAAGGAAAAAACGGGAATTATATATTCGATTCTTTGTAATGGCTGAGATGATGATGATGATGATGATGATGATGATATATTCGATTCCGAGTGACGCTATCTCAGTAACTATAATAACTAGACTCTTCAAATTTGATACAAAAGTAGGTGATTACAAAACTAAGAAACTAATTTCAGGATTTTTGGAAATTTCCACGGGATAAGGAATAAAACGGGATTTATATATTCAGTTCTACGGGATCGATTTTTCGTTTTACTGGTCGTATAAAACTGAAATTTGGCCTTCAAGTTCCCTTGGGGAGTGTAGGGGAGCACTACAAAAGGATTTCCCGAAATTCCCACGGGAACGGAAACACCGGGACTTTTCGTTTTACTGGTTGCAGAAGCTGAAATTCGGCATATAGGTTGCTTCGAGAGTGTAGAGGAGCATTAAGAGAGTACTTTCCAAAATTCCCACTGAAACGGGAAAAAAACAGGATTTTTCGTTTTACTGGTCGTAGAAGGCTGAAATTTTGCAAGTGGGTTCCTTGGAGAGTGTAGGGGAGCATTATGAGATAATTTCCCAAAATTCTTCTTCTTTGTTCCCGTAAGAATTTCGGGAAATGCTCTATTTGGCGAAATTCTTACGGGAAGCGGGGGAAAGTTGAAATTTGTCACGTAGGTTTATTCGGGAGTGTAGTGGAACACTAAGAAAGGATTTTCCGAAACGCCCACAGGGACGGGAAAAAACGGGATTTTACGTTTCCAGACGAAACAGCGGAAGAAAGAGACTTAACATTTATAACGTGTGTTTCTTTAAAGGCTTTAAGTGTACTACGAAAGCACTCCCCAAAATGTCCATGGGGACGGGAAAAAACTTATTTTTTCGTTTTACATCTTAGCGCTTACGAAGTCGCGGGAAAAAGCTATTTAGGGTATATTTTAGGACAGCCCTATAGGTTAGGTTAGGTTTGTTTTATAAAAATCCTGCAATATTTACAGTTTCAGAAAAATCAAGGTAGCGGGGCAATGCGTTGGCTTGCTTGCATGCTTGCTTGAGTCCTTGCTTTGCATGCTTGATTGCATACTTGCTTTCATGCATGCTTGCATGCATGCTTGCGTGCTTACTTGCATGCATGCTTGCTTGCCTGCCTGCTTGCATGCCTGCTTGCATGCCTGCTTGCATACTTACATGCTTGCATGCATGCTTGAAAGCTTGCAGGTTTGATTGTTCGCTTGCTTGATTGCTAGCTTCTTTGAAATACTCATGGTTCACGCGTGCGAAGCCGCGGGCAAAAGCTAGTACCAAATAAAACGTGGAAATAATAGAGGAAACAGCTAATAGAGTGGAAATGTATGTATAAAAAAATTGGGGCAGTGTGGCGACTGCTGCTCTCTGATTTGGTTGGTAAAGGTCAAGCAGGTCACTAATGTTACCAAGCAGCTATTATGATAGATATGTTTTGTTAATATTTAGTCGTTGCGTGACAAACAACGTTTTCATTGTGGCTATAAAAAATAACAAGCTGCCACTCAATCTATTGATCTTGCCACAGAAAAACTTTAAAAAAGCGCTTTTAAAATGGCTCTCAGATAACAATTTATACTAATTGTGTTATATTGGTGAACTAGCTGACCCCACGAACTTCGTACCGCCTAACAGTCGATGGTTTATTTATTTTTTCACTTTTTTAATTTTTCTCTCCGTAAGAACCATCCGAATACTTCAAGAAACATTCTAAAAAAATAATTAGCGGAATCGGTTCAGCTGCTCTCGAGATTTGCGCTTAGCAACAATTTTCGATATAATAGAAATTGTATTAAAATAAATTTATTTAAATCAGTTTAGATATTGAGACCAAACAATATTACTTTGCACGCCTACTTAAAAAAGGCCTACTATTTAGCACTATCTGGACTCAAACATTATTATTCTTAACATCTAAATGGACATAATGTTATGCAAATAAATAATTTCATTCATTCATTCAAAGTCAATGAAACTCACTTGATTATAGGGCCGATAACGCACTGGCATCGCGTAAAGGGCTGCGGGTGTCTATGGACAGTGGTGATCATTTACCATCATCAGGTGACCCACTAGTTCGTTTGTCTGGCCTATCTAACATAAAAAATAAAAAAGTGTTTTTTCCATCTAGAAGATAAAAGAAAAACAATCGCGAAACATTTGTGATAGTACTAGTACAAGTGATAAATAACTAATTTGTTTCATTCTATTTTTTATTTCCTCTATGGTGGAAATGCACAAATAAATTTTCCCTCACGTTTTGATGATAAAATAATATGTTGAAATACTTTAGTCATAGCGTATCATAGTAACCGTAGCACTATGTTTATTGAAGTTAATTTAGGAGCTTATCTGGCATAAACGTGTTAAGTACAAAATGCAAAGGTCACTTCGTGGTCTGCGTTCATGTGATATTTAGTCATAAATAATTAAGTTTTACAAGTATTGCAGTGTAATTTATGTGCGGTCGGCCAAAAAATTGGTATACCGCTTGAATGAGACCTCGCCCGCGCGCCTGGGGGGCGGGGTGGGACGACGGCGGGGAGCTCTCGGTGCGGGCGGGGAGTGCGCCTGCCCCCGCACAGAGAGAGGCCCCCGCGGTCGTCCTACCCCGCGCGGGCAAAGACTCATTTAAGCGGTCGTTCTATAAAGTTTATGTTTTCTTTGGACGGGCTATGCTAAGGCTGCGGCTCCACTGAGGCGGAGACGAGCGGAGCGGAGAGGAGACGTGTGGGGATCGACCAATCATATTACAGATCGGAGACGAGGTGTGGAGTTCATGTAATATGAATGTAATATGATTGGTCGATCCCCACACGTCTCCTCTCCGCTCCGCTCATCTCCGCCTCAGTGGAGCCGCACCCTAAAAGCCCTTAAGTGTGAATATGGAAAAAATTGCATATTGCACTAAGTTAAGAGTAAATAAATAAATAGATTTTGAAATGTGTCAATTTCATACATACATACATAAATCACGTCTTTAACACTTAAGGGGTAGACAGAGCCTAAGGTAACAAGACCTAAAGGCCACATTTAGCATGATTATGGGCGTATATGTGGAAGGGGGAATCAAAATAGTGATGGGGCTATAACATGATTCCTAAGATTTTCGCTCATTCCCTGGAGGGGCTTTTACCATCTATGCGGGAAGAGAAGCCTCTGGCGCATTCTGTTTTTTATATATTTCCAGAACTTACTTGTCACTTGTAGTCAATTTGGCACATTGTGACTGTGATGTTCGAATTAAATATCGTGTCGTTCTACACTAACAGTGTTTAACACCAGAGAGAGGGACAGTATGATATGAGAACTTAAAATTTCGAACTTGGCCAGCGAGCTCTTAGAATGCCATTCGGGTTTGTATTGCTGTCTCACTCACTTGGATTTGATACTATCCGATGATACCCGAAACCTGAACGACATTCTAACAGCTCAAGGACTGTAGACTGTAGGGGTGCGAGTCGGGTTACCTCCGCGTATGGTCAAGAGCTACGGTTCGTTTTTGGATCCGTCCGAGGGGAAGAGCAGTGCTTGGTCCGGTACACCCTGGGCATCGGTTAATGATTTACTGGCAGATTCTGAGGGATATCATTATCCGTTGGCTAAAAGCCCGACAGCGGGGAAGGGGTCTTTTGACCGTGTTCTACCGACATTTTTGTCATAATATTTTTGACAACCGGATAGCCTAGTGGTTAGTGACCCTGACTATGAAGCTAGAGGTCCTGGGTTCGAATCCCGGCAGACAGTTGTATGATGAATACGAATGTTTGTGCCCGAGTCATGGATGTTGTATGTTTTTAAGTATGTATTTATCTACATTATATAACTATGTTTATCCGTTGCCTGGTACCCATAGTACAAGCTTTGCTTAGTTTGGGGCTGGGTCAATTGGTGTAATTTGTCCGAAGATATTTATTTATTTATTTATATTGTATTTATTACTTTGACATTGGCCAAATTAAAAATAGAAGAAGGCGACTCTGTATTGTAGTGTGACTTGTTGCGTGTAGGAGGCGTTCGAGGCGCTGGACTGGACGGGGGACCCGGGCCCGCGGCGCGCGCGCATGGCCGACAGGAAACTGTTCGAGGGCATCACCTTCTTCTGCAAGCCGCCGTTCACGGTGCTCAGCGAGGCTGTGTTAAAGGTGAGAAAAAAAAAAAACAAGTGCGTGTCAGATTCGCGCACGAAGGGTTCCGCGCCATCTTACTAATATTATAAACGCGAAAGTATGTAAGGATGGATGGATGTTTGTTACTCTTTCACGCCAGAACGGCTGGACAGATCTAGATGAAATTTGGAACACATATAAATCACGTCTTTGTCCCTTACAGGTAACAAGAGCTACAGGCCACTTTAGCAAGATTGTAAGCGTATAGTGGAAAAAAAATTGGAGTTAAAGAGGGAGAGAGAGAGACATTTATTTACACAAATTCGATACATGTAGATATATAAAAGGAAGATATACAATAAAAATAAAAAATAGTACCGTTATGGTGTAAAATGAGGCAGTCATCATAATGTTAGAGGGTTTAAAGTCTCGTGTTTGTTTATTGGTTGTTGACAACGCTGATGATCTATTTTTCATGTCTGTGTTTTTTACATACACAAATCACGTCTTTATCCCTTACGGGGTAGACAGAGCCTAAGGTACTAACAGGTACCTACAGGCCACATTTAGCAAGATTGTGGGCGTATAGGTGGAAAATGGAATCAAAATAGTGATGGGTTGCTAGCCGCACTGCCGTGATTTTTTAAAAGGCAGTCTTCTGACAATGCACCGAACGAGTAAAATATAAAGCAAAATATAGGTTATAAGATTAAACAGACACCCCTCCGCCGAAAATAAAAAAACGTAATTCTTATTCTCTTAAACGAATGAATTATAATAAAAAAACCTAAAAAAAGACTGCTATTGCGTTTCTCTCAAAAATTAATTTTGTCAGAAGACTGCCTTTTAAAAAATCACGGCAGCGCATCGCCTATAACATGATTCCTAAGACTTTCGCCCGTTCCCTCGATGGGCTTTTACCATCAGCGCGGGAAGAGAAGCAACTGGTAAATTCTATGTTTTTTCTTCACTCCCAGACCAGCATGGAAGAAATTATTGTATTGTATTCTCTTATATTTGTGTCTTGCAAAAAGGAATAAATGTCTTCTTTCTTTTTCATTCTTGGTTCTTGGTTGTCTGATAGAGATCGCTGTTAAGCGATAAGACCGCCTATTGTCTACTTTGTTCTTTGATTCTGTATTGTTTTGTACTGATTTGTGGTGTTCAATAAAGAGTATTTGTATTGTATTGTATTGTTTTCATAGTCTATGCTGGAGGCGGCGGGGGGCGCCGTGGTGACGGAGGCGCGGCAGGTGCGCGTGAGTGGCGACGCCGTGCGGCTGCTGCTGGCCGAGCCCGAGCACACGCAGGAGAACCAGTACACGTGTGAGTACTGCACGCTCTGACACACCCATTTATTTATTTACTAGCGACCCGCCCCGGCTTCGCACGGTATATTGTGCATGTACTATACATTATAAACCTTCCTCTTGAATCACTCTATCTATTAAAAAAACCGCATCAAAATCCGTTGACTGGTTTTGAAGATATAAGCATACATACGGACACGGGGACAGAAAAAGCGACTTTATTTTATACTATGTAGTGATTTATTAGCATCAAATTGAAAAGTTACAATTTTACCTATAGGGTGTAGCTAAATACATATTAGTTAAGCAAAACAAACATTAACATTACGTAAAAAAATCCATTTTAAATATTATAATAATTACAAATCATTTGTTTTACTTCACACTAAGAATTATTACTTTATAGTATATTTACTCAGTAGTAATCATCATTTTACACTATACAATAATTTACTAACATTATAAAATTGGTCTAGGTTATAAGGACATAATTCAATCAGGTGCTTTTTGAAAGCAACCACAAATTCGGAATATATCAAGGATTTTATTTTGTTTGGCAAGGCATAATATATAAGCTTTAGTTGCAACAACCTTAGTACATCTCCTGAACCCTGATCTGGCAGAAGGCACTTAAACATCCAGAGAAATATGTTTCTTAACCTATCATACTCGACCTGCGGCCCGCCCGGCCTTTGTGGTTGGCCCGCCTAGAGCTACCTACCCCTAAATCATTTTTGCTTGTGGCCCAAGACACTATGACTTAAACGTGTTTGTGGCCCGTATAAAAAAAAGGTTGAGTACCAATGCACTAAGGCATGTACCGTCTCTCTCGCTCTCGAGTTGACGACTATTAGTGTAAGCGGGACGGCACGAAACTAACTTTAAAAATCGAATTTCTAGGCCCACGATTTCCTATAAGGTGTATTCGGGTAATTCCGGAAGTTGGATAATTCCGAAAATCATTAAAATCAATCGATAGAGATGAGATTTATGTATGTATGTATGAATTTTGAGGTATAAGGCCAGGTCTGCTCCGAGGATATAAATTGCAAGTTTAAAGCAGAGAGAGGGATCGTATGATATGAAGTTTACGGAATAGCCCCCAGGTCACGACCTGACTTCGGGCGTCGGGCGATATGGGGTCGCGGGAATTCTCCTATTTCATATATAATGTCATCAATTTCAGCAAAATATATAGGTAGCCTACTTCTTCTTCTTCTTATTTGTGGAGTATCAAGTCGTTATAGCGACGACAACTTCGCCAATGTCAAAGTAACAAAAACTCTTGTGACAAAATGTCGGCAACGTTGTACGGTAACGGTCAAAAACCCCCCCTTCCGCCCTGTCGGGCTCTTAGCCAACGGTTAATGATATCCCTCAGAAACTGCCAGGAAATTATTATTAGCCGATGCCCAGGGTGCACCGGATCAAACACTGCTCTTCCCCCCCCCCCGAACCAAAAACGAACCGCAGGTCTTGACCACACGTGGAGGTACTCGCACCCCATCAGAGTTGGGCGTTATGTAGATAATTATTTCAAATAAATTTATTCGAAGATAAATTCAATCACAAATAGTGCGTTGACAACTTTTTTATTTAGATAAATTATCTAGATGAAGATAACCGACCTCGTTTGTTATTGAAGTAAGCTTATAATAATACGTGTATACAGAATGTCACGTCGGGTCAAACCGTCACACTGACATTGCTCATATAATCAGAAAATAATTGTTGCAACATAAACGCTGCAATGTCGTCTTCTAGCTCTGGCTCTCTACATGTCTCCAATTCAGCAATCCTAAGACTTTCGCCCATTCCCTCGAAGGGCTTTTACCATCTACGCAGGAAGAGAAGCAACTGGTAAACTCTATGTTTTTTCTTTACTCCCAGACCAGCATGGAAGAACCCTCCGGAACCCCTCTAAAATGTCTATCACTATCAACCTGGAAATTTACGTTTAGCGTTTGCAATTTCATATGAACTCGTTTGTGTTCGAAGTTTGAAAATGCCTTGCCAAACAGTACTTAAAGCCATAGCTATAGTGGTTATACATAATTATACTCCGATATAAGTAATTCTAGTCCAAAATGTTGCCACATTATGACAAAAATTACGTCATATCACGCGTGCGCCGGCGCGTCACGCGAAACACCCGTGATTACATTACAACATAGTTTAACGGTTCGCTTACTCTGAAATATATGTTGGCCAAAAAAATGTTGTACCATTGTCATCTAATTTACATTTTGTACTTGCAAAATTGAAGACGTTTTAATCAAATCCGGTAATTAGGTAAATCGAAGTAGGTGCAATACGACTTCCAATTTGTGTTATTATATGACTCAACAAATGAAATTGTTTTTCAAAAGATGTTCTACATTCGTCCATCTTACGTATAGTGATCCTTTTTATCCTGTAAACCTATTAATTATATATCTAGAATGTTTTTAGCTATATTGAATCTTCCGGCTATAGTTGAGTACAAAGATGTTTATAACAAACTAGCGACCCGCCCCGGCTTCGCACGGTATATTATGCATGTATTATACATAAAAACCTTCCTCTTGAATCGCTATCTATTAAAAGAACCGCATCAAAATCCGTTGTGTAGTTTTGAAGATAATAAGCATACATCCCTATGTCCCTACATAGGGACACAGGGACAGAGAAAGCGACTTTATTTTATACTATGTAGTGATAATATCATATTTATATAAATTCCAGTTGCTTCTGGATTATTTGACAATGCCCATGTGGTTAGGAGGTTAAAGAGGAACCACATACTCTCAAGTTGGCAGCCAGGCATTGGCCTGCTGTACTTCAAAAGCCCGGCATCCACTCAACACAGCTGATAAAAGTCTAGCGACTGATTCTATAACATAAAAAAAAAAATTAGAACACATTAAAAAATCAAAAAAAAGTCACGCAACCGCTACGTAACAGCTAAAAACAAAACACTATAATATATGGCTAAATTACGTGCCTCAGCTCTAATTTAGTTACCAATCTCTTAGCACCAACATGTGTTAGATTATATCGATTGTTTTGTCCCACAGTCCTAGCTTTAGAGCTGAGCATAGTGCCCGTGAACTACGAGTGGGCCCTGAACTGCCTCGGCAGCTACACGCTGTCGTCGGTGGCGGAGCTGCTGCTGTGCCCGCACTCGCTGCTGCCCGCTGCTGCCCAGCGGTGGCCGCGGCACCTCATCGCGCAGGACGACGACGATGACCCTTCGACATGATGAGATGATGATGATGATGAACGGACGGTTTGGTGATGGGATTATAATTAGATATCGGGAATGTTGCAACGGGACTGTTGTGCAAGTATAGAATGTTAATACGCATCAGTGGCGTGGCGTCAAGTATACCAGAAGGCAAACCGAAGGGGATTTTATTAGACTTCGTCTAATTCTGCACAATAAAGTGCCCAACTGCCTTAAAATAGGCAAGCCGATGGGAATCGAATTCTACGGGCGCCACGCCACTGATACGCATAAGCTTTGGTTTGACAGTGACAGGTGACCGGTTGATAGATTACATATTTTATATTATTACTTATATTTGTAAGGCTCTATAGGCTACGGTAGCTGGTTACCACCAGGCGGGCCGTATCCTTGTTTGCCACCGACGTGGGATAAAATAATAAGATTAAAATAGTAATTATTAAATAGAGATGTCTCTTCCTTTGTAACCGTTATATTTTTGACATGAAGCGCTTGTATGTGGCAACAATTTTGTGTGGAAACATTCTGCCATCTGTCTTCTATTCTTTTGTGTGGGAGTTTAACGCTCTTGTACAGAGGTGGCCAACCTATTGGTACAGTTGATCGTCGTGAAGTAAAAAAAAGTATGTTGAAAAGTCAAGGCTATGCAATTCATAAATCGCACAGAGCACAGTAAACCGTAGGGGTATCTATATTTTGTCCCATAAAACTTAAGTTCTGAAAGTATAGTTTGACATCATTTTCTTTAGTCGAGCGATTTTTTTTTAAATTGATATTAAAGTGTCCTAACCCAACCTTTTGATGACATTTTCGAAGTGCCTAAAAATGTACGATTAATGATAAAAAAAATATTAACGAATAATTAATACTAACGCGACAAAAAAGGACACGCAACCGTGGATTTTGGGTATGTTGAAGTTGGCCACCCCTGCTCTAGTACTCACACTTGCACAAAGAGGTTATCAGTTTCGAACTAAGCATAAGGCACTTGCATTACATTAAAATAATGTACGCGCTGCAAAGGTTAAGTTCAGTGTGCTTACGGCTCGGCCACGACGTCGGGCGGAGGCGGCAGCGGCGAGCGGCGCCCGTAGGAGAATTAATAATATTTACTTGTCAAGACATAGGTTTACACAGATCATACGTATAAATTAATTAGTTTCACTATGCTTTGCCTGTAGGCTTACCTACAAATAGCGTGCATTATAGCATGCAGCATGCTCATTTACAAAAATACAATGTCAAAATAAATTAATGTATGTAAGTTAGGTAATCATTTATTGTATAATAAAATCTTATTTACAAACAGTTTGTCGTTACTAAATAGTTTACAACTTTTTTACTGTATAAAATCACTAAATCGTATCTCTCTCTCTCTCTCTTTCTCTCTCTCTCTCTCTTGAGAGAACAAAAGGTCCGAGCGTGTTATCTCGTTCTCTCCTATGGGCGCCGCCGCCCGATGTCGTGGCCGAGCCTAAGCATGTTACTTTCCAGTCTTTCCACTAACGACAAAGAAGAATATTATGACTAGGCCCCGTTATCTTGTCGTACAGAAATTGATTTTCAGTAGGGCGTGAATGTTTTTTTATCGACTATCTAAATGTCGATACTGTATGTCACTGATAATTTTAAAGAGGTGACACTAGGTACTACTTATTACTTTTGTATAAAAACACATATAATAATAAACGAAGAAATAAAAGTAGGAGGTTCTTTAGTTAGGATTTATCATAGTTTTTCCACAATAATTAAACTTTACACAACTGTATATCGTCAGTGTAACTATGGGTTATATAGGGATTAGGGTTGAGCATAGACTTAAATGGCGAAAATTCAATTGCATTATATAAATATCGATAACAAAAAGGTCGATAAAAAAACATTCACGCTCTACTGAAAAACAATTTCTGTGCGACAAGATATCGGGGTCTATTTATGACACCTAAATGAGGCAAAATAAGATTTGAACGTAAAACGTACGAGACGAATTAATATACGTCACAGTAATAAATAGATTATCTCACCTAATATCAACTATAACATCTAGTAGAGCTACAAATTTCCAAAATACTACGAACTTTCGTTCGGGAACAATATTAGTGTCAACTATCGTAAACTATTCAAAATAGCACCTCACCCTGCAAGTCAGGTGTTATTTCCCGAGACGACTTTTGAGCGACAAGCCGTGTCACATTGTTTGTCTAACTTACAAATAAATATGTTTGAAAATCTATGAACTTATAGCCTTTCAAAGCAATGTCTTTTAAAATAACGGGATTGTTATTGCAAATTATATTTTAAGTATTATAAGATTTTTTCTTACTTTTTGTAATAAAATGAAGTTGGTGCCATTTACGATTTTCATTGATATTATTTTCCGTATCAATCACCCCATATGGCTTTCAACAACATGTTTGCGTGAGATAGGAAATACGTGCAGCGACGCAACAATGACGGCCGAGGGAATGGCGTAGCGTGTAGATTGTATTTTATTTTTATTACTAGCTGACCCGGCGTATTTTGTTCCGCCTTAAATTCGAAAAATTCCTTTGTAAGTGCATCTTTATACTAATCAAGGAATAATGTGTAGGCATGCAAAATTTAATGTCTGAAGCTTTATTAGTACAACAATCCCGTGGGAAAATAGTGATAAAAAGTATCCTATGTCCGTCTCCTGGTTCTAAGCTACCTCCCTATAAATTTTCAACCAAATCGGTTAAGCCGACTTTTTTTAATAGATCACAGCATATATTTAGCTTGCTTGCTTTTTACAACGAAAGCTTTACCTATGAGCTTGTGAGTTTTGACGTAGATTAGATTAGATCTGAAAATCCACTTAGGCACGCGATAGTCAATTGAGCGTTTTCCAAAAAAAAATGTCCACATGATGATTTTCCAAGATTTAACTATTTTGGAGTTTTCTTACTCAGAATCGTTGACCCTATCGATCATTGTACAAGAAAAAACGAATCTGATTAAGAAAAACAAAAAATATTGAAATTCTGGAACAAATGTATACACGTCGACTTTTTTTTTGAAAACGCCCCGATACGCAGTTGTGTTGTGGTCTGATATATGAAAGAACATCTCTCGACAGTAGTGAAATATTGTGCTAAATTTGTGTACGACTATAGAGTCAAACAAAGCTACAGCTCTCATTAATCTAGTCAACTCTCGGAAGTCAACTAGTAAATTAATTAAAAACTAAAAACTGGACTGCAAAAACATCAACTGAAAAGACGAAAAACAAGCCCTGAGACACCGACAAATAAATGACTTATTGATTGATTGATCGGCAACAGAATCTTCTTTAAATGAAATACGACAGGCGAACTCGTGAAAAAGTTCACAAGTTATCAGTAACATTGGTAGGTAATTTTATTTCATGTAAGTTTGAAAAAACAGATAGTTAAAATGTAAATAGAAAACTAAAACTACTATTAAATTAAAATAACTAAATTAACTTTAAAATTAATTGTAAAAGTGAGATGGGCCTCATGGCAGGGTGCCCATCACGCAGGCAGCATTCCCGCGCTGAACTGCGATTGCGATTCTTTGCGCGAAACATTTAGTAAGTAGTAAATGTCAGATGATGCATTTTAAAGGATCAAAAAGTTACCCGTTAAAGTTGCGTTAAAATTTCCATTAACTTTTTCCATTGTGACACGAAAATTAGTCATGCATTTGCATGGATAACTGGTGTCACAATGGAAAAAGTTAGTGGAAATATTAACGCAACTTTAACGGTGTGTAACTTTTTGGGCCTCACCCATGTGCGCATTGGCAAAAGGAAATTGAAACTTTCGCGTAGTCATACCTGACACTAGTGGAAACTTTCCGATCGTTACTTTTTACTGAACCACGTGTAACAAATAATCCCTGACATGCAATACTGATACCGATAACACCTAATTAAGTATAATTAAAAACTAACTTGTTGTTGTTCCAAAGTTTGGTTAATTTCTATGAACTTATTTATTATCCCCACGTTCTCGAGTCATGCTGTGATGAAATGTGTCGTGAAAATCACGTGGTTTCGGCAGACTATGCCACGTACCAATGTAGGTAGACACTTATAGGATTGATAAGAGAACTATAAGTCACTAACAGTCATAGCTCAACGAATGGGTTGTTGAAATGGCATGGGCAGGCTATGTCACTCGTAGGAAAGATACTGTTGGGGGAGAAAGGTTCTCGAGTGGCGACCACGAACCGGAAGACGTAGCGTTGGCAACATCTGTGGTCCCGCGGCTGGGGACTAGGCGGGGCAGTGCCCCGGGGCCCTCAAGCTCAGAGGGCCCTCGAATCCTTACCAGAAAATCTCGATCGAACTATTATTATTAAAACGTAACCAGTTTAGATAGTAGTGGGGCCCCATTTTTTATTTGCACCAGGGCCCTTGGTTACCTAGCTACGCCACTGTCCCAGCCAAACCCTTTTAATAACTCGCTTCCATAGGTATACATCTTAACTAGCGCGTAGCAGTTTTTCGCTTTAGACGTCGTTAAGCCAACGTTCTGCTAAAATGGTAGATTGTACGAGAGCATAATGCAAGCCATTTTATCCAAGACTCATATAACCATCCGAGCCGGTACTCGTATATTATAGTCTTCGCAAGTTCTAAAGCTGTAAGTTTTAGTAGGTATTTAATAATAATTCGTATAGGAGAACTTGTTATTTAAGTTAGTTCGGCTTCAATATATTATACTAAGTTAAAGGAAAAAAAAGATATTTTAATTTGGTATAAAATATATTGTAGTTATGTTGTTAAAAATAAATTTCAGGGCTGACCATTAAACTTGGCATAGGTAGATACATTTAGATCTCACTTTTGTCGTTGAAGTCAACAACAAGGCATATTATATCATACTATTGAACTTGGCTCTCATTTCACATTTATGTTTTTGATGGGCTAAGCTTAACTAATACTTCCTGAGTTATGTGATAAATAGTAAATAGCAGACATCGCTGACTTAAGACATAATGGTGATAAAAGCTGTGATTGATTTAAGTTTCAAGTATCAGGTACTCGAATCATTAATGTAATCGTCGGTAATTAAATTAATATGAACGATAAAATCGCATTTCTTAATAAATGATAAATTCTCACGTGTTGTCATCGAACGTGCGCTTTCCCCACTAAAACACGAGCGACGACCACATTGGTCACGGGAAATTTTATACGAGTAAGATTTTAACACAAAAACTTCCGTACTTACACTTTTTTTTGACACGTTTACGTATTAGGTAGTAGGTACCTCACATACATACATACCGTCACGCCTCTTTCCCGTAGGGTAGGCAGAGACTACTTTGTGCCACTGGCTACGATCCTGACATACCTCTTTCGCTTCATCCACATTCATCAATCTCTATACATGCTCCCCGGTTTCGGGTACTCCTGGTCTGACCTTTTTTCAAAACGTCTCCTATTTGGTCCCGGAACGTTTGTCTAGGCCTTCCCCTCCCAACGCATACATTCACACTCCCCATATAGATCTGTTTAGTTAGTCTACTTTCATCCATCCTCTCTACGTGACCAAACCAACTAAGTACAAAGTACCTAAGCATACTTTTTTCTATCCTACCTAGTCACTATATCTTCTTTCACACCAGCACATTCTCTTATCACATTATTCCTTATTCTGTCTTTCAGTGTCACTCCTTAACGCTCTAATTTCTACTGCATTCATTGTACTTTCGTGTTTCTTTTGCCATACCTGTCCAACTTTTGCTACCGTACATTTTGTATTACCTAAACGTCTCAATTACTATAAATAAATTGACAGCGCCACTGGCGGCACGTATAATGGCAGCAAACTAAACTCATAGTAGGTATTTCGCACTACGAGACTTTCGAGACTTTCGAGACTTTCGAGACGTTTGTTGAGACAAAAAACGTACACTACCTACACAGAAAAAAAAGATGTCTTATTTCAAAACGCAAAACTCTCTCAGGCACTGTTTGTTGAAGTGAGAAATATAACTCTTCATCAAATAAATATATCTCAACTCAACAATATCTCATTTTTTCAAGAAAGAACCTAAATTAATTAGTTCAATCTTCATATACTTTTGTGCCAAAAAAGACATTTTTGAGTAAAATAATTAATTGATTTGCAACAAAACGCTACAGCGTTTTAACAATAATATCAGATTTCTTGAAAATGTTATTTGATGCAAGTAATCTTCTTTAAAATAAGCATGTACACAAATTTCAAATAAGTATTACTTAATATTTCCTTCAATACTGTTACTTTCTCGGATGAAAACTGCCAATTCTTGGTTTAATATTCACAAGCTACAGTCAAGATCTAAAAATTTTAATTTAAAATAGACCGCGGTTTTACACCAAGATTCATTACATTTTCGGACGAAAACTGCTAATTCTTGGTTTAATATTCACAAGCTACAGTCAAGATCTAAAAAGTTTAATTTAAAATAGACCACAGTTTTACACCAAGATTTAGTACATTTTCGGACGAAAACTGCTAACTCTTGGTTTAATATTCACAAGCTACAGTCAAGATCTAAAAAGTTTAATTTAAAATAGACCACAGTTTTACACCAAGATTCAGTACACTCTTGGCTTGATTTACATTTTATTTGCCATTTTTTCATCAAATGTTTTACTATTTCAACCAAGAAACTGGTAACTCTTGGTTTAATATTCACAAGCTACAGTCAAGATCTAAAAAGTTTAATTTAAAATAGACCACAGTTTTACACCAAGATTCATTATATTTTCGGGCGAAAACTGCTAATTCTTGGTTTAATATTCACAAGCTACAGTCAAGATTTAAAAAGTTTAATTTAAAATAGACCACAGTTTTACACCAAGATTCAGTACATTTTCGGACGAAAACTGCTAACTCTTGGTTTAATATTCACAAGCTACAGTCAAGATCTAAAAAGTTTAATTTAAAATAGACCACAGTTTTACACCAAGATTCAGTACATTCTTGGCTTGATTTACATTTTATTTGCCATTTTTTCATCAAATGTTTTACTATTTCAACCAAGAAGCTGGTAACTCTTAGTTTAATATTCACAAGCTACAGTCAAGATCTAAAAAGTTTAATTTAAAATAGACCACAGTTTTACACCAAGGTTCAGTACATTTTCGGACGAAAACTGTTATCTCTTGGTTTAATATTCACAAGCTACATTCAAGATCTAAAAAGTTCAATTTGAAATAGACCACAGTTTTACACCAAGATTTAGTACATTCTTGGCTTGATTTACATTTACATTTGCCAATTTTTCATCAAAAGTTTTAGCATTTCAACCAAGAAACATACGAAAATTAGTATTTCAACCAAGAAACATACAAATCATACAATCTTAAAGTAAATAATATTGACGGAGGTATATCTTGTTCATCTCGTGGTGTTGCCATAATAGAAAATAATACCCTTGTAATGGGACAGCCATCATAATTCACATATTATTGAAACTAAAATAAAATAAAAAACCCGCATAGAAAACTTAATTTAGAATTGCCTATTTCAAAACCAAGGAATTTAAATAGTATAAAATAATAATTATTTACGTTGGGTTGAGCTAGTTCTTCTTCAATTTATTTTCATAATGAAGCACAGGACGTATGAGTAGGTATGACTGATTGGTCGATATTGTCGATTTTTTTAGTTTAATGTTTTTGCAGTCGAGTTTTTTTAATAATTCAGTTTTTTTGTTATCATACGATAGTGCATATAAAAACTTTATCACAGCTTTAAAATATTATTTCTTACCTTGGTTGTCTGGAAGAGATCGCTATTAAGCGATAAGACCGCCTATTGTCTACTTTGTTCTTTGTTTCTGTATTGTTTTGTACTGATTTGTGGTGTTCAATAAAGAGTATTTGTATTGTATTAGTTATAAACAAAAATTTTAACAAAAAAAAACCGACTTCACAAAAGGAAACTATTCCAAAACAAACTAATACGCACTAAAAAGAAAAACATAATTGCATATTCTTCTAAAACTTAATAATCAACTTACTTTTTCTACTTATCAATATGTAGGTACGATCTATCTAATGTTGTTACAATTATTGTTATTTCTGGAGTCGGTGTCAGCCAACATAGGCTTGTAAAGAATTACACACACAGTTATAGGTGAGATGTGATTGTGTATAAAAGTTAATTTGTAAAAAAATATTTATTAAAGTATTCTCGTATTATTATTGCCAGACATATTGTAGTGTTTCCTTGGCTGACACCAACTCCAAACATAACAATAATTGTAACAACATTAGATAGATCGTACCTACATATTGATAAGTAGAAAAAGTAAGTTGATTATTAAGTTTTAGAAGAATATGCAATTATTTTTTTCTTTTTAGTGCGTATTAGTTTGTTTTGGAATAGTTTCCTTTTGTGAAGTAGGTTTTTTTTTGTTACAATTTTTGTTTATTTTTTTATATTTTTAGTGAATCTGAAGTACACTAACATTTTTTTCTGAATATGGGTAGACCTATTAAACGTGCTGCTCATATGACACAGCACCGTTTAAATGAAACGGACATACTTAATGCTAAATGGAGGTCTAAAGGAGAGGCCTATGTCCAGCAGTGGACTTGTAATGGCTGAGATGATGATGATGACTTAATGCTAATTTTAGACTTGTATGGTTTTCTCATGGGTGTCATCGTCAGAACTGGACCAAATTGAAATGGGACCACACGGAAAGCACCAGCTTTCAAATAAAAAAGAATAATTAAAATCGCTTCGCCCAGTCGGAAGTTATGAGGTAACAAACATAAAAAAAAAACAGACGTATTGAGAACCTCCTCCTTTTTTTGAAGTCGGTTAAAAATGGTTGTTAACCAACTTTAAATCGTTATAGATCCTAAATGGTCACTCAAAATTAAAAATTATTAAATTTATGAAATCTAAAGATGATTTTCAAAGTTAATAAAGGGTGGGGCCTTTATATTTTATACCATTTGTCCAAAAAATATGGAAAACAATTCACAGTATTTAAAGCCGTGGTAGTACATGTAGTGGCTTGACCTATAGCCTCTCAAGCAGAGGGTCGTGGGTTGCGTTGCGACCCTGGCTCGCCTCTGAGTTTTTCAGAATTTATGTGCGAAATTTCATTTGTAATGTATCATGAGATTTTCGGCGAAGGAAAACATAGTGAGGAAACCTGCACACTCCTGCGAAGCAATTCAATGGGGTGTGTGAAGTTCCCAATCCGCACTGGGCCCACGTGGGAACTATAGCCCAAGCCCTCTCATATTAAGAGGCATCCTGTGCCCAGCAGTGGGACGTAAAATAGGCTGATGATGATACCAGTATTTTAGTCAGTCAAATAATTACTTTCAAAACAAATTATTTTCAAAATGGTCAAATATCCCGTTATTGAGTTAATGCCGAAAACTGTGCTTCTCAACAAAATAACTTAAGTGCGATGAAGATACCTACACTCTTTTATAAGTTATTTTTTAAAGTCGGTTTCCAGACCTTAAAACTTTAAATATTATGAACGCGAAATACTGCTACTGCCAAACGAAACAAAATAGTCCTCGAAATTGCCTTAAAGGGTAAAATATCAACGACAGTTGGCAACTCTATGTTCCTTGTTCCTTTGCTAGCCTAGCCATTTTTGTAATTGTTCGATCGCTGTGCGGCTGTTTGCTGTTTCATAAAAATCAAAAGGTAAGATTATCATTACTTTCATTACGGATATATACATATTATGTGTGTGTGAATTACGCCAGTCGATTTATTGGTAGAAGTTTGTCTTTTTTGTCAATAATGAGTTTCACTAGGTACCTACGTAACTATAGTTTCTCGCATGGTCATTACTTTGTGTTCTTATAATTATTTTTGTGTTTGTTTTAGGCTGACTTCCACAGCATTGAGCCGATCATCTCAAAATTATTTCCTTGTTGCTGTTCAGTGTTCACATGCCCAAGCGCAAACTTATTACCTAGTGGCCGCCATTAAGGGAAACAGAAGTCTCGCATATTCTTTGCCACGTGTCCTATGATATACGGTTACAATGGAGGAAACAGTCCTTCTTCTAATGAAATGGAGTTTTTCTGAAGAAATCATCAAGAATTTCCTCGGTAAATACCCAAATCTTGTTATTAATTAGGTACTTGCATTCGTAGATTCGAGCTTTAGTTAGCAGGTTTGTTTCATAGTAAGCAGTCTTATAAATCGAATATTATATCCGTTATTTTATACCTATCTTGATGTAGGTAATGCCAGGATTATCTGATTATCGGCGAGAATAGATGAATAGGCACAATAAGAGTATATAAGTGACTTGTTGTTAGGATGTATTCGATATTGGCTACAAACACTCATCCGTTCTCCAGTCAATGGCTGTTTTTTTGGCGCGTTTCAAACTATTATTTTGTACGTTTACAAGTATAACTCCGAATACTGCCGAATATATTATGTATGTATTCGCGAATACTAGTCTGTTCTCCAGCCATCCATAGCACGGTAAGGTTTATCCACCCATTTTATCTACTAATGACTCGGAGGAAATAGATAAACCTTACTTTGCTAGGGCCTCAGGTGAATATACAGGTAAACAGGGTTTATGTACTCGTATCCGCGGCTAAATGATGTGGTGAGTAAGAAAGAATGTAGATATGTAAGAAGTGTTGACGTCATGACAAGTAGAGCCTAGGTTCTATCTACATATAGCGGCAAACAGCTAAATGCACAGCCAGTCTCGGTTTGGTCTTTGCCGCAGTCTAAACTAATTATATTTTTAATTTTTTTTAGATAATGACATAACTATAGAAAAGTTCAAGGATTTGACACGGATATATCAGTCATTGTCGTTGAAAAGGTTAAGTATTTACTTTCGTGAACCATAAGCATTTCAAAGAAGCAAGTGAACCCGCAAGCGTGCAAGCAAGCCAGCAAGTCTAGTGACTTGACCGTGACTTCATCTGCACAGATTTCGACACCACTAATATCCTGCTGAAACTATGCAATTTTCCGGTATAAAAAATATCCTAATATTAGTAGGATTACAATTTGGTTTATGAACTTTTTATTCAAATGAGTATTGTTTTTCAGATTAGTTTGGATTTTGAGGAAATGTATGAAGAACAATCATTAAATTTCTTTATAAATTGGCACATCGAAAAGCTCCTGAAGTTGAAACAAGACCAAATTAAAAATGAGACTGGGATTTCAATATTGGAGACATTGTTTGCTTTAAAAGACGATGGTAAGTTTTTAAGTTTAATTTATATTTATGCACTTTAGAGAACCTGAATATGAAGGTTAAGGTCCCGGGTTCGATTCGCGGTCGGGGCAGATATTTGTATGATGAATACGAATGTTTGTACTCGAGTCTTGGATGTTTAATATGTATGTACAAGTATGTATTTATCTATATATGTATGTTAATCTATTGTCTAGTACCCATAGTACAGGCTTTGCCTAGTTTGGTACTCAATTGGAGTAAAGTGTCCCTTGATATTTATTTATTATTTATTTATTTATGTACAGTCAACAAAAACTATACAGTCAACTAAACAAAAGTTTGTATTAAAAATTAAATATTTATGGTTACTTTATTATGTCTGGCCAGGATCGTCTCCGCAGGAGGGAACTCTTCAACGGTGAACCACAAACATTTAATTTTTAATTCAAGCTTGTGTTTTGCTGACAGTACTTTTTGTTGACTGTACTTGCATTGTCAACGGAGCTCTATACAGGTACTAAATTTCAAGTATTATTTAAAAATAAACTTTTGTTGTTTTGTTTTTAGATAAAAAAAATCCAGTACAAATGACATTACGAACTCCTGCAACTAATAATGATGGGCAAAGTAGCCGGCAGAAGAGCCGTCGGCCGGAGGAAGAAGTCGCAAGTGCTGCCGAACTTTGCAACCTCGCGAAGGTTGGAGGAAATATGCGGAGCTGACTGCCAACCTCCACTAGTTGGAGAGGCACTATAAGAGAGAGAGAGACAAATGACATTACTGGGACACCTTTATTCCGCCTAAGGGGAGGATATCTCGAAAGATAAAGTTTTCGTCAATGGAGGTGATAGAAAGCCTGATTGTTCGCACAGAGGTAAGTTTCGGTTCTCGTTGTTTGTCCCAGTTAAACCTTACACTAAGAAGAGTGAAAACTGATACTGTGAAAATTGTTAAAATGACATCCATTATCAAATCCAAGATTTATATTTTCTTAAAAATCGATAAGGCTCCACACGCACAGAGAGCGGTAGCGGGGTGGCGCGGCACGGTGGCGTTATCGCTAGCGCTCTCTGTGTGTATGGAGCTTAAACCCTAAGGTTGTACGATGCTGAACCCAACCCAATTTTTGACAGACATTGAATAAATGTACCTATAACTTAATAAATTTGTGCATGTGACTAAGCAGCTTATTTTGTTTTAGGACGCCGGAACCATCGACACAGTAATCAAAAAGAAAAAAGAAAACTGTAGAATACCGGTTACCAGTTTAGTCGGGCCTTGCAACATAGGTTTCGCAATTAGTTTAGGTTAACCGTAGGCCTAGAGATGCATTTGTTTCCAGCGACGACCACGCGGATTCATTTGATGCCAAGGTACCAGCGCAAGGAAAATTGATATTTTTTTATTTTCACAATAATTAATTTGTGATCATAGGTTAGTGATTGTTTTTCGTATAATAAATGCATCTATTACTTTCTCAATTACGTATTTTGTTTATTTTTGTCAATGTCCAACGGCAAAGTTTTTTGTGTAATTCTGGATAGCTTTCTAAAAACTAAACGTTTATTTTGCTAATTAAACAATATGTAGGCAAAGGCAGGAATGTAATCGATACAACTATGTTTATTTGAGATATTTATCTAGATTTCGCTTACTGCAGATGAGAATATAATTAATAAAATTGATAGTTGTGAGGAACGCTGTTATTAATATTGTTGGTGTGGAAGACCAGTAATACTAATAATTGCAACAACCTCATTTGCAGTTAGGCCGCCTTTACACCTGTAAATTTTAGTAACGTAAGCGACTTCCGTAATGAACTTACAAAGGCATTTACATTAGTAAATCTGTCGTAAGTTCATTACGGAAGCTGTTTACGTAACTAAAACTTACAGGTGTAAAGGCGGCCTGTATTGACTTATTGTTTCTCGATTTAAATATTTCCAGAATTACAGGAAAAATTCAAACCTCTCCCTACAAATAACAATAGACTTGAAGCAAGACATAAATATATCTTACTTCAAAATACAATGTACTTGAAGCAAGACATAAATATATCTTACTTCAAAATACAATAATCTCTACTCAAGATAACAGTGAAATCAAACCAAAAGATTTCATTACTTGGATAAAGATTCAAGTGTATTAAACCAAAACATTTACTGACTTCAATAAAAAGTTTAAAATACTAATTTCAAGTAATATTCTTTCTTCGTTTAATGTGGATGATGTTTTGATTAGAGATTGAATATTTATAAATTTAAAAGATAATTGTTTTGGTTCAATAAATTTTACTTCTCACATTAAGACATTATCATCTTTAAAGTAATTGGGTGAATATGAAACCAAGAATGAAAGTTACTTGGTACAAGTTAAAGTAAAGTTTAGTTTGAAACTCAGTGTTTCACACTAAGAAACAACAATCTCATTCCAAGTAGTGTTAGTAATTATTTTGAGAATGATTGTTTCAATTCAAGAAATTTTGTTTCTCACATTGAGAAATTATCATCTTTAATGTAATTGGGTGAATATCAAACCAAGAATTAAAGTTACTTGGTACAAGTTAAAGTAAAGTTTAGTTTGATACTCACTGTTTCACATTAAGAAACAACAATTTAATTCCAAGTACTGGAAGTCATTACTTTGAGACCGATTGTTTCAATTCAAGAATTTTAGTTCTCAAATTAAGAAATATCATCTTTAAAGTAATTGGGTAAATGTCAAACCAAGAACTAAAGTTACTTGGCATAAGTTACACTGTTTCACATTAAGAAACAACAATTTAATTCCAAGTACTGCAAGTCATTATTTTGAGACTGACAAACTCTTATTATGAGTAATATAACTATTTGCAATTAAGAGACGATACTTCTTTGTGTCAAGAATTTGTGGATTTCTTTCTGAATAACGATTTTCATGAAACAAAACAGTCGCACTCTTGGAATAAATATTAAAGTTTTTAAAAAAAGAGTGTGTTATGTATTGAAAAAAGAGATTTAATAGTTGGAGGAAGTAATAAACTCTGAAACATCTTATGTCTTATTGCAAGCAATTAGTGTCTTCCTGATATAGGAAACAGGATATGTCTTGAACGAAATAGGTTTATTTGGTTGAAGACATCTTTTTTCTCTGTGTAAGGTTTTGTAGATAGGTGCAGCGTGCATATTGACATGTGCATTTACACACTTAAGGACTTGGGCCATTTTGCAGGAATGGGTGAATCTCGACTTAGCCGCTAATTCCTAATCCTAAGGCTTGGAAGTTCCGTATATTCTTATAGGTACTACTAAATCTAGTTTAACGCTAGATCGAGATTTAACACTAAATCGAGTTTAATACTAAAACAAAGATTAACGCTAATTCTAGTTTAACACTAAATCAAGAAACACTAAATCGAGTTTAACACAAGACTACCTAATGTTACAAACAAACAACAAAAAGAACGTTAAATAGAACAACTAGGTATAAATTGTAACAACTATGATCTGTTCAAGATCTGTTCAGCTGTTCTGGCTGTAATAATAACAAATATCCTCACACGCTGTCGCATTTGTCATATTAGTAGGTTGTAGTAGGTACCTAGTATACTTCAAATTGCTCCACCGACAAGAGCTAAAAGAAAGTCTTTTAAGTTTTTTTTAGAAGAAGTTCTACTTAGTAGATTCATTAAGTTCAATGAAGTACTTAACTATTTGTTTCAAGGCCAAAAAATCTGCAGGTTTTATAAATAACAAGAATAATATACTTACCTACATACTTGAACCATAAACATATGGAAAACCACGCGAATAAAAATATAGGTACCTAACGCATACAGTTTAAAGTTCGTAGTCAGTGTTTATCACATTTGCTAAGCGAGGTTGTGTGTATGATATCACGCGGCGAACCCAGACAGTCGTCTGTATGATGTGTCCGATCGAAGTCCGGCTTATGTAATCGTAATTATAAAACAAACAGGTTACTGCGGTGCGTTGATTTTACATCAAGAAAGGCCAAGGATCTTTAGGCATGAACTTGTACTGTTTAACTGTGGGAAAGTAAGTCTGTATGTCAAAAATCATAATCACTAGGTACACGGCAATATAATCAGGTAAGCACATACGCACGCTCGCGCCGTATCTATCCTGCTTACCGAATAGCTTTGCTGTGTGTACATAGTATAAAATAAATTCGCTTTCTCTGTCCCTATGTCCCTATGTCCCTATGTATGCTTATATCTTCAAAACTACACAACGGATTTTGATGCGGTTTTTTAATAGATAGAGTGATTCACGAGGAAGGTTTTTATGTATAATTCTACGCAGACGAAGTCGCGGGCAGAAGCTAGTAATATTATAAAGGGGAAAAAATTAGCATTTTTATTCATTGAAATGGACCTCCGCAATACAACGCCTGATTCAATTAGGTAGGTACCTACTTAATTATTTTTGTAGTTTTGTTTGTAGGCAACTATTAATAAGCTTAAAAATTAATGGACCGACTCTGTCACCATTATAATGTTACATTATTCTTCATTACCTAACCTAGGCTGTATTTAATTCTGCGCGGGCGAAGCCGCCGGCAACAACTTTAGACATAGGTATTATAAAGTGACGTAAGTACTTTTTTTTAAACGGGCTTCGTACATTTTGTCACATTAGCCCATAAGGCAACAGCGAATGAAACAAGTGGACATTGTTGGTCACATCAGCCAACCTGAACAGCATCAACGCGAAGTCTGAGGCCGGTTGGGCTAAGACATCTAGAAACATCCCCGTGTCGTACATAATAATATTCAGATTGGCTGCTGCAACCAACGCCTCTCTCGTCGTAAGTACTTAATGATAGGGTTGTGTTTTGGGCGCCGAAAAATACTGGCCATATCTAACGAAAAAAAAACCAAGGAGTAAATAGTAAGTACTAAGGAGTGTGGTACTTAATACCATAAATCTCCTATTGAATTAAAATGTTGATGTCACGTGGCTTCTCTTTCTTTAAAAAAGTATGGCAAATATTTTAATGACTAATGAATTAATGATGACGGTGTTGATGTAGTATTTTCTGCGGAACCCAACAAACATGTTTGACCATCGCAAGGAAAGGACACTCACCGCACAGATCACGCCACTACAAATATCAACAAATCAAGAAGCAGAGACGTGGCCTTAGCCTCTGCCGCTGATCGCTACGTGTGGCGTGACTCACTGAGGACTTTGGCCCCAGGATTTAATTAAAGGATGTGTATAAAAATAAAGTAAGTAGATAAGTAAATGCTTTATTGAACAAATAGCTATAAAGAAATAAACACAAATCACAAAAAAAAAACATTATGCACAAAGACGTAAAGTAAACAGGTAAACAGGTTTGAAAAATTACGGAATCACTACAATAGACCAGACTAGCAAGCAATGATGAATGGTTTTTTTATTCAGATTTTTAATACCTAGCTTCTCATCCCGCGCAGATGGTCAAAGCCCAATGAGGGAATGGGCATAGGAATCATGACTTTTATAGGCGATGCGGCTAGCAACCCATCACTATTTTGGTTTCCCTTTCCACCTATACGCCCGCAATCATGCTAAACGTGGCCTTTAAGTCTTGTCTACCCCGTTAGGGATAAAGACGTGATTGGGTATGTGTGTGTGTTAAGTACGCACGATTTTTGCAAAAACGTAAAAATAAGACCCCCTCAAAAACCCCGATAAGTAACTAACTACTTATAGCAAATTTCATCGAACTAATTTAGATCCGTTTTCGAGATCTTAAAACATTTGCACAATTCTATTGCTTAATTTTGTTGCGTTTTTGTAAGACTGCGTTGCACTGAGCTAATCAATCTGCTATGCAGCTTGCTGCTAACAAAGTGCACCACAAAAGAAGCAAACTCATCGATGTAAGTATCATTATGTAGTCAAAGTTTCAAAAACGCTCTTACACCGGCGTAATAAGGTCGTGGGGCATATTTTTGAGAAGTTCATATCTTATTTTTGCACTTGACCGTAACTATGGACCGCTTCAATGTTCCTTTAACATCCCTACCTACAGTATGCTTAGTGTAAGTTTTCAGTCACAAAATACGTCTCGAAAGCGCTTGCGTTAAAATGTCAAATACTATGAGAACAGTTTGTTGCCGTTTCGATCCGCAAGTGGCGCTGCCAATTTTTTCACAGTAATTGAGACGTTCACGTGAACGCGTTCGAGACGTTTTTGTATGCGAAAACTTACACGAGAGGCTCTGTATGCTTAGTGTAAGTTTTTGGTAACAAAATACGCCTCGAATGCGTTTGCGTTAAAATGTTGCCGTTTCGAGCCGCAAGTGGCGCTGCCAATTTTTCCATAATAATTGAGACGGTAACGTGAACGCGTTCGAGACGTTTTTTTGTGTGAACACTAGATGCTCAGAAATGGTGGTATTGGTTGTAGGAAACTTGGAACTATTACACGTTATGCTATTGGGGAGTGTTGAAACCAACGCGGGCCGTCAGGTTTTTTGGCTGTCTCATTTTTATGATTGCCTAGGTATGGTTGTCTCTGTCTTGTAGGTAACTACGAGTTTTACATGAATAGCTAAAATCTTTAAAAATACATTTATTATCTAAATACCTATCAAACCGGATGGACCACGCGACTAAACAGGTTCCATGCTAAAAACTTAACATGATAATTAGTTTGTTTATGAATAAGACGGAAATATATATCTTTACCCATATTTATAACTATGTTGAAGGAGCACTATTTGTCATCTTGTGTATGAATTTAGGTATGTGTGTACGTAACTTTTTTTTAATTTCAACTCAGTTCACCACTTCGAGTGATATTTTCATAAGCCATATAAGGCTAAAGTACCATTCGAAAATGGAAATACTTAGCTGTGTACTAAAACTACATCTCCAATTTAAGGTATTGGCTAGTTGACAATATTAATTAGACCTATGTAGTTAGGTATAATTTTCTTTCACTCATTTCGTATTTTCCTTCCAAGCTAATCTGGAAGCAAAGAAAAACATAGAATGTACCAGTTGTTTTTCGCCCCGCGCAGATGGTAAAAGCCCATCATCGAGAGAATGGGCGAAAATCTTAGGAATCATGCTATAGCCGTTACGGCTATTTTGATTCTCCTTTCCACCTACACGCTCACAATCATGCTAAACGTGGCCTTAAGGTCTTGTTACCTTAGCCTCTGTATCTTACGGGGTCGTAAGGGATAAAGACGTAATTTATGTATCTATCTCGTATTTCAAAGTCAGTATAATTTTATGGCGACATATTAGTTCTGTTGACACTCATATACATACGTAATTAATTTTCACCTCTTCACCTCAAACAGGCAGAGTTTGCTCTTTAAAGTCAGTGAGGCACTTTCGATTGGTATTTTCCACAAAATGTGCTTTCAAGAATCGGGCCCCAGGTCACGCCGTCACAAACCTGGACGGCGACGTGGCCTTACCAGTACCGCTGCTCGCTACGTGTGCCATGACTCAATCAGGGGACTTTGATACTAGGATACAGATTATAGTACAAATAATAGATAAAGTGTCGTGCAATAAATATCAAACAAGGATATAAACAATTTGGACTGACACTGTAAATCTCTAGAGATGTTTCATTAGGTTACCTTGTAGGTAGCTGACCTAGGGCCCTAGGGCCCCTACTATAACTAACTATACCTCCCTGTATCATTTAATTTGCATTTTTTTTCTTTTTCTTTGTATATATACTGTACAATATAGTAAAGTTTTAGTAGTTTAGTAGTTAACTGTCAGCTTTTTTAACAAGCTTTTTATTAACTTGCAATGTATGTACATATGTAAAAGTATGTTTGTCCGGGTGGAATCTTTTGCAACTCAATTTTGACTCAGATTAACTTGTTTGGTAGCAGTTGCGTAACTATAGGGTGGCAGGGGTGGCAAAATGCCAGGGGCCCCTAGCTCTAGGGGGCCCCCAACTGGCTTGGTTTAGAGCACAGAAGGGACGCTGCACTTCTTTATATTGAGGAAGGAGCCCCATCTGACGAATTTGCCACGGGCCCCAAACGTTATAGTTACGCCACTGTTTGGTAGGTACACATATGTAGGACGATGGCAATGCAAGTAGGTACACACAAAGGCTACCATCAGCAAAAAAGCTTGCTTCAAAAAATTTTAGGTTAGGTTTTATTCCATTTCACTTTCTGACAACGCTGGCAACGAACGTCTTCGAAAACGCTGGTAGAAGTAGAAAGAAAAGTAAGGGCTCTATGCGGCCTAATTGTAAAGTTTTTGGTCTCGGAAATCGCATTGGCGTAGTATCTTTAGTAGAACCTTTTCACGATAAATTATAGAAGCTTCTAAGCGCGCTGCATCGCATTTGAAGAATGTAGAATATTCTAACTTAGTATGTATATTATAGTGGCCGACCATAGTAATATCTGTCATCACGTCAGTTTGTCAGTAGGTCATGCGCTGCCTAAGTCGAGTAAGAAAATACTTCGCCGCTCGCTTGTCGTAAGGTCAATGACTCTTTCAAGTTATTTAATACGCGTCAAGGAAGGCGTTCTTCCGGTAGTTCCGGTTTGTTTTATTTCATACCGACGTTAGTTATACTTAGGTACAAACCAAAGCAGGTGTAAAATATAGTGTTACCTACGGAATTAGCTCGTGCTGTAGTATTTTGTTATCGTTCAATTATTTTGGGCAGATAGCTTCGATCAACAATACCTAGATTCACGGTCCCATACAAAATCAAAGCGAAAAAGTGGTCGTGTTGCTTATGCTTATAGCTATATCTGTTTTAGCTTCTTTATTAACGTAAAATAAACCTTAAGTCTAAGCAATAAAGATCCAAATAATTATAATTGTATATAATACTTACGACGTTTCGTCACAAGACGAGCGAAAGCGTTCGATAAACAAAAGAACTACCTTCGTTTCAAAAAGATGTCATTCTATTTGAGGAACAGGGTAATAATGGAGTCGCAATTAAGTATATAACTCAGAATCTTTTTTATTTGACAGATATTTACAAATACAAATATTAACATGAATTTTAATAATCCCATCTACGTTCTACTGCTGAGCACAGGCTTCCTTTAACAACGAGAGGGATTGGGCCATAGTTCCCACGCAGGCCCAGCCAGGCAACAGCCGTAGTAGCCTAGTTGTTCGACCTACCGCCTCTCAAGCAGAAAGTCGTGGTTTCAAACCAGGCCTCGCACCTCCTGAGTTGGAGTTGTTGAGTTGGAGAAAAGTACAAAAATTGTACAAAGAGACAACATAAACGTTTTACCCGATTTGACATCGTCGATTCTGTTATTGCCGCTGCTTGCACTTTCAATTGTTTGACGTGAATCTGCAATTAACGGCAATATTATAAATATTGTACGGCTTGAACTTTTCTTGAAGCTTTACGTCTTCTTTAATAAGTGATAGCTCCTCTGTTCCATCTCACTATACTTCATCCTATATTATTTTAAACATTTCTATGTAACTATACCTACAATTTGGGAATCGCCTTTTTCTGTAATCTACGCCTTTGGCTATTTCCAGTTATGTCGAATTTGTCAAAATGAATCGAATATATAGCAGATTTTTTGTAAGGCCTGTAAAGTTATTCTTCTCTTTCTCTCGCGACAATAGTTATCCATTCCGCAGAGCAAAAAGGATCACTAGAAAATCTACAAAAAAATACAATATAATTATATTGTATATTGTATAAAACGACAACTACTCCTTGAATTTCTTGTTCTAAAACCACCGATTATTGCCAAGATGGTGGGCCAACATTGGCCAAACAATAAATTATTGATTTTAAAAATGTAAACTGCAAATTTTTACGTACTTTATGAAATACTGACTTGTACTTACTTAAAGAAAGATATTCCTTCCGAAACCTTTGTGTTTCGGTGGCTGTTTTTGCAATTTTTGAACGCACATTGTGGCATTTTGACACGTCCTCACGTTGGCCGAGGTTGGCGCATACTGTCAGAAATAAGGCCACAAATTTATTTTGTGCTCTTATTTCTCGGAGCCGTTTTCAGAGCTATCACCGTGAATCTAGTTGTATTGTTGATCGAAGGCAGATAGGTATGCTTAAAACAGTTTGTTGCAATGTCACGTTGAATTAGGTAATATAATAATAAACTTAAGTGAACCTGCTTATCTGTCATAAATAAATTAAAATTGTTTAAGACACTTCTATACAGCTGCCAGTATTTTCACTGTCGAGGGCATGAATATGGATACAGCCATCATGTTAAATAATTATGTGTCGCCGACTTTATTGTTTGTGGCATAAAGGTGTATAGATGTTTTTGACGTCTTGGCAACGTAACTACATATATAATGACTTGACTGTACCTAGTGTACCTACTCATTTGCGACCTGTTACCGTAACTGTCGCACGTTACGTACCTAACCACAGTTCCTACCCAAAATTTGGCGTTCCGTTTGCGGCAGGTTCGAAAGCCGCCGTCAAGAGAGAGACATGCCTACTTAAACACTTAGATACGTCATGCAGGGCCGGCCCTAGGGTAGAGAATTCAAGCTTACTGCGTGTCGTTCCGCTCACACGAATAGTCATCCATATGCAAATGAGAGGGACGGTATAATACGAACTTCGAATTTCGAAGTAGTTGCCTTAATCTGATATAGGGCAGTCATTGAAGCGAAAAATACGGCCTTACCTCCGAATTTTTTTACTGTGAACCGATTTGCATGAAATTTTGGAATTAGGCTCATCTTACCCTTAACTTCAAAAGTGAAAATGATTTGAACTCCGCAACCACCCTGGGGGTGGTTGCCACCCCTTCTCGGGGGTGAATTTTTTTTTTTCAAAATAACCTCGGATATCGATAGAAGGCCTAATTTTAAGTAAAAAATCATTTGCAAAGTTTTTCAAAAAATCCAATACTTTTCAAGTTATTGGCAATTGAAGATTCGCAATTTTTTCACCTTTTTTGTCGGTTTCTTGCAAATATCTCCAACAATAACCGTTTTATCGAAAGTTTTATAAGAAACAAAATTGTAGCAGGTAAAACAATGAACAATTTGGTTTTTTATAAAGTATTCTAAGTGCAATATTAAGCTAGATATTAAAGATCAAAGCCGTTTTTTATTGTGTCTGAAATTTAATCGATGTGGTCAATGCCATCTAGCGGCGAGCAGATGCATTTTATGCATTCTAATACAAAAGGGTTTTGTAGTGCTTGAAATAAGCTTTAAAATGAGCACTATTAAAATAACTTTTGCCCGAAAATTAAGTGAGCTGGGGCCTGATTTTTGGAAAGCACATGTATGAAAATACCACTCGAAAGTGGTATAAATCTGTTTATATCTTCAAAACTACAGCTCTAATCAAATTTTTGACTAGGTCACAAGATTAATGAGAGCCCTAAGTATTTTCTAAGCTACTCGTATCTCAAATTCAGCACAATTTTTCACCACTTTCGAGTGCTGTTTTCACACATGTGCTTTCCAAAAATCAGGCCCCTGTATTGCAAATAAGGGGAGCATCTAATGTTTTTTCTTTTAAATCAATGGGTTTCATAAGTGCCATTTCCACCAAAATTAAAATTAATCGTATTCCGCCTAGAATTAACTTTATTATGAAGAGTTTGATAGATAGTATCAGTTTGGCTGCTTCAGGACACATATTTTTCAAAAAAGTCACGATTAAAAAAAAAACAAAATTTCAAATTTTTAAAAACCCACTTTCTTTTCATAATATCTCAAAAATGACGACAGATACGTATAAAAGTGTATGGATTAAAAATTTAGGCATTTTTCTGACAAACAATTTGGTTTTTTTGTTTTTTCTGTCAAACAAAAATTGACGGAGATATGATTGTTTAAAGAGCGCGCGGCAGCGCAATCACAGCCTCTCTTTTTTTTTTAATCGTGACTTTTTTGAAAAATATGTGTCCTGAAGCAGCCAAACTGATACTATCTATCAAACTCTTCATAATAAAGTTAATTCTAGGCGGAATACGATTAATTTTAATTTTGGTGGAAATGGCACTTATGAAACCCATTGATTTAAAAGAAAAAACATTAGATGCTCCCCTTATTTGCAATACAGCTCACTTATTTTATGTGCAAAAGACTTTTAATAGTGCTCATTTTAAAGCTTATTTTAAGCACTACAAAACCCTTTTGTATTAGAATGCATAAAATGCATCTGCTCGCCGCTAGATGGCATTGACCACATCGATTAAATTTCAGACACAATAAAAAACGGCTTTGATCTTTAATATCTAGCTTAATATTGCACTTAGAATACTTTATAAAAAACCAAATTGTTCATTGTTTTACCTGCTACAATTTTGTTTCTTGTAAAATTTTCGATAAAACGTATATTGTTGGAGATATTTGCAAAAAACCGACGAAAAACGTGAAAAAATTGCGAATTTTCAATTGCCAATAACTTGAAAAGTATTGGATTTTTTGAAAAACTTTTTAAATGATTTTTTGCTTAAAATTAGGCCTTCTATCGATATCCGAGGTTATTTTGAAAAAAAAAATTCACCCCCGAGAAGGGGTGGCAACCACCCCCAGGGTGGTTGCGGAGTTCAAATCATTTTCACTTTTGAAGTTAAGGGTAAGATGAACCTAATTCCATAATTGTATGCAATTCGGTCCACAGTAAAAAAATTCGGAGCAATAATGCTTCAATGACTGCCCTAATAGTGCCAGTGGAGCAGCTGCCCCAAGCACAAGCACCAGGTGGCAGGGAGCGGTGAAAAACAAATTTTCATGACAGTTGTAAATGGTTAACTATACGTTATGGTAGAAGTAGGATTAATGATGGGATTCAACGATACCCAAACACTTACCCGCTTATTCATAAACGCGCTGTAGGCTTCTGCTAACTTAGCAATCGTTTGTCCTTATCTGTCACTTTGACATTTACCTTTCACAGATAAGGACAAACGATTGACAAGTTAGCAGAAGCCTATAGAGCGTTTATGAATAAGGGGGTTAGTAGGTAGATGGTAGAGTTCACCTCGCCGGGTTCATAATATTCTAAAATGCCTTTAGAAACGTTAGTAGGTATTCGTGGAGTTAGGATAAATATCTAACAGTTGTTTCGTACCACGGCACGCGAAGCAACGCAACAAAATTTATTTTCACCAAGTCGTTATAAGCCTGCGTGGGTAGCGAGAAATAACTACCTATCTTGAAATATCGAGCGAGTTAATCAAGGTGTAAGTAGTGAGCCGACGCCATTTTGCCCCGTTACCACCACTTTGTTACCGCTGGCAGGTAACATTTTTCTTCTTTTTCCAGGCAAAGGCAAAAAAAACCGCGGATCACCGCCAGACGGTAAGTTAAACTGGCAGTTTTCAAAAATATTTAGGTAATTATTAAAAGTATAAATTTTAGGTGAGTATATTTATTTAAACAAAATAAAATAAATGATATACCGGAAGGTCAAACTAATTCACAAACCCGAAGTTTGCTGAGAAACTAGAAGCACTGTAAATACTTACATTGTCATGCAAACAAAGCATGGCATGCTGGTATTGCTGGTACTGTTATGTACCTAGTACCCACGTGTATAATTCCCGGCTTCAGGCCAAATTATTTATACATTCAGTACTTTGTAAGTTACACGGGTTTCCCCATCGGCCAATTAGCAAACGATCTGTTTACAGAGAATAATCAGAAAATAAGAGGTTTCAGTAAACACTAAACATTAAATTGTGTTTACTACACCCCCTTGCCAAAAATCGGGCACCTATGTTTTTCAGATTTTTAGGCATTAATAAAGCTTAGAAAGTACGTACGTTTTTATGCACATAAAATACAAAAACAGTGGGTGCCCGTTTTTTTTGCAAGGGGGTGTATATTATATTTTAAATTGAAATTCAATACCTACAATACTACTAGGTATACGATTTTTTTTAACTCATTTAAAATGCATGAATTTTTTAAGTATTTTGATTGACGTCGCAAATGATGATCACGTGTCATACAGGAAAGTACAGTCGTGTACAAAAATTGACATTGATTGACAAACTACGAAGCTTGTACCTAAGTATAGTTATTACAAGTTATCTAGTTAGGTTGGCTTAAAACAATAAATTTGCAAACAAAGTATATAGTGTCAAACATTAATACAATTGTTTCTAAAGCTTATCTTAAATTATTAATCAGAATCATTCATAATCAAGCGTTGCATTTAATCATTAATTAAATTTATAAAATACCTAAAATTACGTGCATGACTTCAAAAAGGAAATAAAAAGATAACACATTGTTACTCCTGTTATTGTTCCAGGTGAGTAAGCATTGTTTTCTTCAGTTAACATTTAAGCATGCTTTCATTGATAACGTAATCATTAACCTAGGTTATGCAATAAAAAATACAATACATTATTTTGCAACAATTCTCATCTCCGTCACCGTATGATGTGATCTCAGTCCCACGCCGGCTAGTCTAGGCATAGCTATAGATATATTGCGCCTAGTAGGCTAGCACGTGTCTGGTGGATGCGCCGCCGTGGACGGGGATCGCGTGACGTGTCGTCGCCATACATCGCGCCACTCCGAACACCGTCCAATCCCCGAAGCCCGCGCTGACGCGACCCGCACTCTTCTGCGGACGAACGTGTAGTAAAGCAGTCTGCTCGCAAACTCGGTTCACAGTCCAACTAAACACGTGAACGTATTTACCGGTCTCCCGGATTGATAACACTAATTATTATTCTTAATCCATATCAATGTTTGTATATAAGCATTTTACAGCCGGTTTATTTATCATTACTATTTCAAGTGGACTCTACTGAACAACGTTGAGTGCTAGCGATTGAAAAAGTGAAAAGTGCAATTTGTTATAATTAATTATATAGGTGAGTGTCCAGTTATTTTAATTTATTTAAAATAAATTCGTTTAATATATTGCTATTACAGTCAGAAAAGCCCACTTGTTATATCCGGGGAAAGTTTACAACAACAGTTCTAAGTACATTTTAACTGTAGTTAACTTTTTGAGAACGGTGAAAGTTAACATAGATTTTTAAACCCAATACTAGTCCTATACATATTTCTTTCTAGTATCTGTAGACAAACTATTTTCATGATTTATTTGGTTTCATTTAACGAAATTAAAAATAAATCATCGGGTTATTTCGTTACGCTTGAAGCAAATGTCATGGTAGTGCATTATGTAAAAGAGGTCGTAGAGGACATCACCTAGCACGAATAAATTTTTTTTGGGTAAATGTGCTATTGCTATAGTATTCAACATTAATGAGACATCTCAGTATCATGTTTCTCAAATACACGAGGTCTGCAAGAATTTTCGTAGGTAGTTGCGTTGTGCAAGTTAGGATTGCAACTTCATCTTTTTTTGTGTAACAGTACAAATTGCTAGTTTTTTATTTAAGTACAAATTTGTAACGATAAATACCTTCCTTAGGATTTAGTGTTGGGTTCAGAAAATTGGAATGTAAAATTAAAAAGTTAAGGCGTAATTAAAAAAAATAAGGTAGTTGCATTTTTAAAACATCAAATAAATCGCAGCTGGCTGAGGTTAATATTTTGATTTCCCACGTGTTGAGTATTGTGAGGACTTCGTTACAAATGTATGTGTAGCTAAAGTAGTGTAGTGGCTAAAGTTGTTATTTACGGCAAGCATTTACTGCTTTGTCCGACCTATTATGATTTCTTAATGTATATTTCTTAATGTATAGAGAGGAGGCCATACATATAGGCTGGAAAGAGACGATGTTTATACTATTGAAGATGGGGTTGATAGATAATATTAATTGCAAGCGCTCGGATCAGATACTTTCTGCCTAAAATGAGATTAAGAGGGTAAATGGTTCTGAGAATTTTTATTCGGTACTTTACCTATTTAAGTAACAAAAAATATTTTACTGCCGCGATAGTGAGCTTTATGTTCACATAAAGCCGATATCATTTTTTTTGGGTAATTGACCTAACCAAAATGACTTTTTACGAACTATAGCACATGTACTTACTGTCAGCATATATATTTGGGAACTTATACCTAACTGGTCCATTCTATGTTTTTTCTTTGCTCCCAGACCAGCATAAAAGTTGCCAATAAGAAATCGTATTCACAAAAGATTGAATTTAATCAGGGATGATATAGATTAGATATAAAATTTTGAATATGGTTATACCTGATGTTTGAATGATATTGTGTTGGTATAAGTTGGTTTCTTTTTAAATGACGAAAATGCAATTAGCTCGGGATTTTACAACTTCTTTTGTTGCTGAATATGAAAGGAAAAAATAACAAAGAGACGTAATAAAACTGACCGAAGTATGGCATCTGTACTGGAGTAGCTCAACCCTTCTTGATCTTTGAAATGAAATATTTTAAATTTTGTTTAAAATATGATTATTAATAGGTCCTGTACTTGTTTACACAAAAAATCAACACTTATACATATTACATATTCTTATGGCTAACATGCAATATAATTTAAAATGTGATTATTAATAAACAGAAAATCAACATTTAATACATATTGCATATTCTTATGGCTAACATTTAATATAATTTTAAATATGTTTTTTTTAATATGAAATATAAACAAAAAATCGACATTTATACATATTGCATATTATTATTGCTAACATGCCAACAACATCAAAACTATCAAGTTTGTTTGTTCACAGTATATTTGGACTGAACACTAATGGTTTTACAACCCCACTTGAAGTTAACAATTGAACAATAGATGTCGGTTTTAATTTAAGTACTTTTCGTCATTTTAAATGAAACAAACCATAAACTAGTTTCAGTTGAGCTTAAGAATATAAAATAACTAAAATGTCACCCCCGACTTCCTCTGCAGACAATTCGTTTAACGCGCGCCCGCGGGAACTATACAATTTTCCAAGAGCTAGGATTACAATTTAGTTCAGATAATCTGATAGCTTCGGTTGGGTTCGATTAATGACAGTCATTAGATTTGCTAGAAATTGTACAAGGAAAATACAACGGAAAATTGATCTGCCCGCCTCATTTAGACTGAGGCCATTCCAGTAGTAAATACGTAAGCAGAATAAATTTTTACTACCACCGCTTCTTCCGCCTGTCAGCAGAAGTAAGCAAAGCCCCTCCCACGCTCCCCCTAGCCTAAGCTTACGAAGCCATTGATATTCCTAGCTTAAATTCAGTAGAGTGAAATAATTTCTTGATTGGCATTTAAACGCCCCAATACAAAAATGCCAAATATGTGCAAAGCATAAGACTTGCATTGGTGACTACTTATTACTTGTACGCCCTTCAGCCCCTATGTGAAAATTTATATTGGAATTGGATACGGTTACGGGGCTTCAAAAAGCCTTGATTTAATTTTATTTATAGTGTGTGCTAGGAAGCTAATTGAACCCCACTGCAATCCTTAGGCAAATTGTACTCTGAACTGTGGTAGCCTAGGTTTCATGATTAAACATACTTGATCGATCAGTATCCAAAATATACCGCAAGTTAGGTATTTTTATTACGTAAATTCTTAAATTAAAAATTCAAACTTCTTGTTTTATCCTCAACAAAGTTGCAGGGGGTCAAAAGTGTCGTAGATGAATCACGCCAAGAAAATAATGATGTGGCTGTAGGTCGTAGGTACTCGACTTGGCGGAGGCACTGCGGCGTCTCATGATATTTTTGGTACCTTTTCGAAAAATTTCTCCCTTTTTTATCTACAAACATTCCATTTAGAAATTTTAATTATATTACTACTACTTAAAACTAACTACTTAAATGAAAATGAGTAACTTTTGGAAAGGGGTAACGGCAACGTAGCTACATGGGCCTACATGCAACCGATAAAGTACTTACATGTATACATACTTAATTTTTCTTTAAAGGATAGTACGTAAATAGATTTTCATGCTTAAATGAAATTAGGTACGACACTAATTGTAGACGTGCGATATACCATACCTACTCGTATCTCGTAATAATTGTACTATACACGAGCAAAAGATGGAAAATACCGCATGTAAAGTACTTACACTCACCTAACGTTTTTGACAGTGACTGTACTTTTGTTTGACATTGAGCTTGACAGTATTGTTTGTTGCAGACAGCGCACAAAACAAAAAAAATACTTTTAAGTTGAAAAATACGGTACTTAAATAAATAAATACCTTAAATGATTTAACATTTACCTAATGTTCAGTTTTTACATTTCACCTACTAGGTAGCTACCATTTACTTATTTCGAAAGTACTGAATATGTAAGTAGAACAAAAAAAGGTTGTGACAATGACAATAACTAAGAAAATACATCGCGCGGTAAATGGCTATATGCTATTCGCTCATAGCATAGTATTTGCTTGCTTTGCCATCCTGTAAATGCAAACCAACCTAATTGCAAAAGCAAAATTCAAGGTCAGTTCACTCAAACCACCTGATCGCGCCATGTCGGTCGTCCTGCGTCGTACTGATTTATGCGCGCGCCGCGTCTGAATCATTTCTTAACTTTCATTCCACTGTTTTTGTTATCGTCGTAGTCGTAACATGTGAAAATGGATTTTCAAAGCGAAGTAGATTACTGTGCTGAAAGGTTCACGTGTTTTTTAAATAGTTAACTAAGTACTTCCGTGTTTAACTCGGGCGATACTAACTAGATTTTCTTTTCAGGTTGCGAAAATCTGAAAAAATGGCTCCTAACGTGACAGAAGAGAATGGGGTGCTTTTCGAGAGCGACGCAGCGACTCCCGATTTGGCGCTGGCCAGAGCGCCCGTTCAGCAAGCCGATAGCAGCCCAAGAGTCTACGTGTGGAGAAACATCATCCTATTTGCGTACCTCCACATCGCAGCACTCTACGGAGGTTACTTGTTCCTGTTCCACGCGAAATGGCAAACAGATATATTTGGTAAGCTTATCGTCCGCCTATCTTGTTTTATCTGTATGCAAGCGAGAAAATTCCGCGGCTGTTTATTCTGATATCATTGTCGTTAGGCTTTGATAAATCTGTTAGTGAAAGGTTAACAAAAACAAACTGCACAAACAGATATTAGAAATATTTTTTATTCTGTGCTTTCTAATAAATTACATTGCAATGTAATTACTTTAGGATTGTTATTGTTAAATTTATATTTGGAACTTAACAGCAGATAACTTTTGACTTAATAAAACAACTGTCATAAATTTTTTAACTTACCATGGTTTTTTTTACAGCCTACTTCCTGTATGTGGCATCAGGACTGGGTATCACAGCGGGGGCTCACAGGCTCTGGGCACACAAGTCATACAAGGCTAAATGGCCTCTACGGGTCATTCTTGTTATCTTCAACACCATCGCATTCCAGGTAAGAATAATAATTGCATAACCTAATTTGTATAAAAGTAAAAAAACCTATACAGTTGTGTTCTCCAATAAGTACACTGCCGACTGTACAAAAATCTTTATAATATTTTGTTGACAAGCAAGGCAAATGAGCAAGTGGGATATGTAACTGAAAATAAGGTTTATGTGTAGAAATTTTGACTGTTAATATTTTATACATACATACCATATATAAATCACGTCTTTATCCTCTATCTAAGGGATAGACAGAGCCTAAGGTAACAAAACCGTAAGGCCATGTTTAGCATAATTGTGATATTATATACTGTGTATTAAAAATTAGTGCGCGGGTTGGTTGGACTGAACACCCTACAGACGCATACAGATATCTTTCAGGCTTGCTTTATTGGGATTGACTAATGTTTCCATACATAACATAAACATTGGTTGGTGTTTTAACTGTACGGGCATCAGGTGACTTAATTTTTAATTGAAAATTATGATGAAAAATCCTTACAGAAGTGGTTAATCAATCTAATTCAAGCACCTGCTGGAACATTCTGGAATAATTCTGGACAACTTGCATATAACAGTGACAGTCAGTTTTAGAAAATTAAGTATATTTCAGCAGATTTGACGGCCAGTGCACAGGGGTAAAGTTTCATCATAAATTTTTATTCTATGCCCTTTGACATGAAACACTGAACACCAACCAAATTTATGGAATAATTTTTGGAACTCGATTCAAAATCCTGAAAAACTTTTACAGGGATGTTTAGTTGCATTTCCAGAAATATTATAACTGTATGAATATAAATAGACAATTCACTGTTTAGTCAATGATTAGGCATGGTGGTTAAAATGTAGCATTTACATAATATTTATTCGCAAGCGTGAGCTCAAACGCTTTTGGCACAATGTGTGCTCTCAAGGGTCCCAGGATATTTATTTTAAAAGAACATGTCACATTTTCCTGTCAATAATTGCTGTAGAGAAGGTCACAGGATGTTAGTTTCAACTAAACAATTGTTCCAACTCATGCCTGGAATGTGTGTACAAACCTATTTTCCTATTTTGGTTGTGAGAATGTTTATACATACGCTAGGACTTTGGTTGACTGACTGATGCATTATAAATCCCAACCAGCCCCACTAAATTCCATAATTAAATTAAATGGCCGCAATATTCTCCCAAATAGATTTGATTTAGTTTGAAGTCTGTTAAAAATATCGTATTAGGTGGGCCGCACAAATACAAGCGGCCCGCGGGCCGTGTTTTGGTCGGCCCTGTCTTGCAAAGAGCACATGTTTACTCACGTTTTTTATGGTCACCGATTGACAGATAAGGCCATGTTCTGATATAAATTTTTTTCCTACCCATTATTAGTTTGGATTTGTTTTTTCTCGGATAATTAATTGATATTATCAATCCAATTAGCAATTATACATGATTGATCTTGTTATTTTTGCTATCACTTTACCTGATAAAGTGACAGCTGATGGTGAATTCCTTATATTTACGTCAATACTGATAAAAATATCAATTAGGTAGAAAATGAGACGGCGTTTTCCTAAAAATATACACATGTGTAATTAATGCTGATATGATTATGACACTTTCACAACCAAAAACTGCTGACAAGAAGCTTTTGTAGTTTTTTGCTGCTCTAAGTCATAACATAACTTATGTGTTGTCTTTTCTTCTAGGACTCAGCGCTAGACTGGTCCCGTGACCACCGCATGCACCACAAGTACTCGGAGACAGACGCTGACCCCCACAATGCGACCCGCGGCTTCTTCTTCTCCCACATCGGCTGGCTGCTGGTCCGGAAGCATCCGGAACTCAAGAGGAAGGGCAAGGGACTGGACCTAAGCGATCTGTATGCGGACCCCATTCTTCGCTTCCAGAAGAAGTGAGTATTTAATGTTTTTGTTACAATTAACTTCATCTGATCATGGATCAAAATTCAAGGACTTAATTGTCCAGTTATCCTTAATCGGGGACGTAGGGCTCTCAGTATAATTTTTGGACAATCTGGCGTCCAGCTGTTCCCGGCTCCAGCCCAGGGATTAGGTTTCACTTTCAACAGAGTGCTGCCACAATAAATTAAAATGAGTGCCTAACAATTTTAACTTGGCTCAAAATTCAGTCACAAGATATAACAATGTATTGTTAATTTGAAATTTAATTGGAACATTATTCTGTTTTATGTGACATACATAAATAAATTTTATGTAATTAAGATATAAAATATATCATCACTACATAGTATGAAATAAAGTCGCTTTCCGTTTTCTGTCCCTATGTATGCTTAGATCTTTAAAACTACGCAACGGATTTTGATGCGGTTTTTTTTCATCACTATTCAAGAGGCAGGTTTATATGTATAATTCTACGCAGACGAAGTCGCGGGCAGAATCTAGTAATCATTTAAAACTACCTGTTCATATATACATGTTTACTAATATCGAAGTATGGTTTAATCAGTTGTTAGATTGTTAATGTGGCGTTCATTTGCATCATTTAGCTATGGCTACGGTAAAAACTGTTTCGCTTTGATAATTTGATTTATGGATTTTGGACTAGCATCTACATATGTATATATGTGTGTTAGGTAGGTACTCAAATCAACGAACGGCTGATTAAGCGGTGAAGCCTAGCTAACGAATCAATAAATTGCCACCAAAATAAAGTAGTGCGGTTTTACGCGCCATCAGGCCCCGTATTTAACCATCTCGACAATAGTCGGTGACAAGTGACAATTCTGTTAACATTACATAGGTACTCGACAAGAATCTACGCCGATTGCCTTCATATTTACTTATACTTCGAAATTAGTTTTTCGTGCCGTTCCGCTCACACTAATGCTCATAATTTGAGAGTGAGAGGGACGCTATGATGCGAATTGTACGGAAATAGTGAGTCTCAGGAAAGGATGTAGACCAGTGACGTAGAATAGTTTTTATTTTGGGAAACATAGTTTCTACGGTAAAGCGATAAACGAAATCTTCGCGGACGAAGTCGCGGGCAACAGCTAGTATTTCATACGTCGAAACAGCGAAGCTATTGGTATGAAGTATCACTCTTTTTGACGTAAATACGAGTAACATAAATAACTAACTTAAGTAGGTACATACTTCTGTAGACCGACCGTTTAAATGAGTCCCCGCCCGCGCGCCGGGGGGGCGGGGTAGTACGACGGCGGGGAGCTCTCTCGGTGCGGGCGGGGAGTGCGCCTGCCCCCGCACAGAGAGGCCCCCGCGGTCGTCCCACCCCGCGCGTCTATACTGCGCGGGCGAGGACTCATTTAAGGGGTCGGTCTATAAATTCATGACATAATTGAAGTAAGTACATAATCCTAAATTGCATAAGTACTAGATTGAAACACATGACTCAAATCATACCTAGTCGTTTTCAAGTGCTGAAACAAATAGTAACCAATTCGCGATGTGTCTTGTAAGCAACTCTATGCTTTCTTGCACACTTTGTAGTGTCAAATTGCAATGGCAGACTAATTTAAGTACTATAGTCCAAAGATAACACTAGTTCTAGTTATTGCATGAGTGCCGTAAATTTTCCATGCAATAATAAATTTGTATGTTTACGTTTGCAATTTTCCAATATCATTTTCAATGGGGACTAGAGTCATAAAATAAATGTGACTGTTACACTCAATTGTGAAATAGACGTGGAAAAAATATTACGTATGCGAACAATGTTATCATGAATTCATGAATATCATAGAGGAAATTAAATAGAATAGTGTTATTGCTCATTGACTTTGAGCAGCCCAGAATGCAGCAATGGTTATAGTGGTTTGCCGTTTTTACCACTATGTGTCATTTTCACTCTACTGTTTAATTCCTCTTGTCAGTATATGCTTCTTGAGATCTGCTAATCGTGCAAAAACTACTATTACTACAGTTGAGGAATAACAATGTTTTCGTTCAGAAATTATGTACATACATACGTCCATAAATCACGTCTTTATCCTTTACGGGGTTTACAGAGCCTAATACTCCATGTATTATACCAGTTGTTTAGAGATCGCAATGTTTGTGTCTGTTGACCAAAAAGGTTTCTAGTTTCTCCAACTAATGACCTACTTCTTTTCAGATACTACCTGATCCTCATGCCGTTGGCTTGCTTCGTCCTCCCCACGGTCATCCCGGTCTACTTGTGGAACGAGACGTGGAGCAACGCGTTCTTCGTCGCCGCACTCTTCCGCTACACCTTCATCCTGAACGTCACCTGGCTCGTCAACTCCGCGGCCCACAAGTGGGGCGACAAGCCCTACGACAAGTCCATCAAGCCCTCAGAAAACATGTCTGTCTCCCTCTTCGCTTTTGGTGAAGGCTTCCACAACTACCATCACACTTTCCCCTGGGATTATAAGACCGCTGAGCTTGGCAACCACAGGTTAAACTTCACTACTAAGTTCATTAATTTCTTCGCTAAGATCGGCTGGGCCTATGACATGAAGACTGTGTCTACTGAAATCGTCCAGCAAAGGGTGAAGAGGACCGGTGATGGCTCCCATCAGCTATGGGGTTGGGGGGACAAGGACCACGCCCAAGAAGAAATCAACGCAGCTATAAGAATCAATCCTAAAGATGATTAAACTAGATTGTAACTTAGAATGATGCCTGCGCGCCTACATTATTTTGAGCTTCCTTGTTCCGAGGTCTGATGTACATTTTTTGATTATTTTTATCGTTGTACAAGTTAATAGTGAGACTATAAAACTTGGTTACTTAACAATAGATAAAAATTTAGCGATGTATTATTTATAAATGTTCGATAGGTATAGTTGTGTGATCGCTTCTGATACTCGGAGCTAGTTTGTGATAGTTAACACATCAGTATTATAGACCACATATTATTGTTTTGTACTAAAAGGAGAGCTGAATTATGAGTTAGCTGTTCTAGTTTTTTTGCATTTCCTAATGTAACATTTCTTATTTATATTTAACCCAGTGTTAAGAATTAATTTATACACAATACTTACGATGCAGGTTGTTGACATGTAGTTGTTCGCGCTTTATGGCAAAGGCATAATTATTTTAAGGATATGTGGTATATAATATTAATAAGGATTTTATTATAGATAATGCATTGTATGCATGGAGATAGTTAAGCCACTGAACTTAGCTGGACTAATTCGTGGTGACACATACAATGTGTATTGGACTGATGTGTGAAGTTGTTTGTGATATTAGAATATCCTTTTGGTTTCTTGTTATATATAAAGCCATTGCTATAGTGTGGACCCGGGATGTGATCTGCGACTAAGATCACATGCGGGTGCGTACTGTGGCCCGTACTCGATTGTATAACTCAAGGTTGTCTTTTGTTGTACGCGTATTGGTTTTATATTGACGCCGACCGGTATGTAAGTGAACTGTGGACTAACGTAATATCTAACAGCACATGCACGTATCTTCCTGTCGTAAAGACGCATTACGTATGCACATTTGGAGGACTCGATGTTGTGAGTCTGTACTATAATTGTCATAGACATGTTGTTTATGTTAAATTACATTTTAAAACTTTCAACTGTGTTTTAATCCTCTTTATTTCCTTAAGATTTGTAGGCTAATTCTATCACCCTCACACCCTAAGGCTTGTGTGTAATAGAGGGATGGAATTTCGGTACAGCTCTCACTAGACACACTCATACACACACGCACATGAATGATGAAACTTCACATGAATGACTGAGACAATAGGTGATCTTAAAAGGAGCTTAAAGAAAAAAACAACTTCAGATAAATTTATTCGTACAAGGCTGCTAAATCACATTAAAAAAAATAAGTACGTATTCAGAATTGCTTTAAAATCTCATTCTTAAAATATTGTAACTCGTTACAACCATATTATATTTTGAATGGTACTTTTTGTAGCAAGTGAGTGAGTGCATTTTAATTTTACATTGGCAGTCTAGTCTTTCACAGCCTTTCAACGCTTGCTGTAAAATATTAAGAGTTCAAGACACAGTGACCCCTTAAAAAAACACTGATGCGAGCCCTTAGGATATATTACGTAGGGCAACCCTAAACTAAACTGGTCACATCAGAAGTGGCACACTGATAGCAATAATTAAACTACAGTGCACGATTTTTTTAACTATGACTTGGTGTGGCTGTAGCTGTAGCCTTATACAGTCAAGTTCAACTTTTTATACCAAGCGTCATAACATAACGATCTTCCATGGTAAGTAACGCGGTCACTGACCTTTTATGTGAAAAGGTTCTTCGATGGGTAAGGAAATAAATTCCTTGACTGTCAAGTGTAATAATATGTATCTAGACAAAGTTTCAAAAATAAGTACCATACGTTCTTACACCAGCGTAAGTTTCTTGCGGCGCATTCTTCTTGGCAATGTTGGTCTTTCCGAATGTGCTGGTAGTTTCAAAAAGACATGTAAAAGAGCCCTTGGCGGCCAATTTGCAAAAATAAATTTTCATTTTCATTTTCATTCATTCATTTTCGTAATAAGATCGTGGGACATATTTTTGAGAAGTTCCTATCGATACTTATTTTTGCACTTGACCGTACTTATTTGATGTCACATTTTATTTTATCTGAGATGTTATTAATATTGCAGGATTAGCTGCAGTTGTGTGTGTACGAATGAATATTAAATATTATTGATGCAAATGGTAAGTTCTCAAAATATGTATAGAACAACATCACACGGCAATGAGTCACCAACTCTATGCTGCATCAAAGGCGTGTTTATATAGGTACTTATTGTATGTTTTTGGTGTATTGTGTCCACTCGGACTCCATTCATCTGATGCTCAATTGTTCCAATTTGATCGCACCGAGCATTGGCCTTTCAAGCCAGTATTAAGTAAGCTTGAGCGCGAAGAAATCAGCGATAATTAGTTCCATAAAGTCAAGTCTGCTGTTAAATATTCTCCTCGTGAAAGAAATCTTGTTCGTCGCATTTGTCTGGGAGGCAGACGAAAAATTCGAACAGGTTCATGATGGGACCCCTGGAGAAGGGATTCTGGTACCGGCCTCTTTTGTCCCTTAAATACGGGTATCTTTTGTAGTTGAACATCTCGTTCGTGGTTAGATTCATACAGGCATGAAGGATCTGAAAAGAAAAATGTAATAAATTTAATTTCATCATGATCATTTCCAATCTACATACACAGCAATGACGCATGGTGGGGTAATCCACCCTGTTCCGTACTGCCAGGATGCTGTCAGGTCGGGCACCCGACCGCACCCGACGAAGACGGGGCCAGCGTACTTCTCCCCTTGGCGCGGTGCTGGCAAACCACTGGTAGTATGTAATTCAGTTTTGGTCACCAGGGGTGCGTTTGTGGTGAAACCCTTGTGGCATTCCACTGCGTCCCCATCACACGGGATTGAGGGCAACCCCAGAAGTTTTAGTCTGGGTTTACCCCTTCGGGGCAGAGTCCCTGATTTACTCTGTTACGAAAAATGACCAGCACTTGACGCAACATACATGAGTAGCATTAAATTTGACGTTACTCACAGAAGTGCACGTAAGGATCCAGCCGAGCGCGCAAAACGTGAGGGCTTCCAACAGCCCCAGCAAATAGAGCAGGCCGAAGCCTTCCAGCAGCAAGCAGTAGCAGGCGAAGTAGATGGACAGCGTGCAGTTGATGGCGACGCTCATCACGAACAGGAAGAACCACATGCGGTTGCGGACGCCGACGCAGTTGTAAATGAACGGGCAGTGGTGGTCGAAGTACGCCACGCAGCGCTTGCAGATGCGGCAGTGCTTCGCTCTGGGCAAAAGATTGGGTTTATTTCTTAAACTGTTGACCATGACTTCGTCTCCGAATTCGTTTAAATCGACAACGCTCGGGAACTACGCAATTTGGCGGAATACTTGCATTACATGCATCAGTTAGACAGTTGAAATATTCACAGATGATGTATTTCTGTTGCCGCTATAACAGCGAATACTAAAAACTAGAATAATGTATGTATGTCTGTATATATCAATGACCAATATAAAGTGACCCCATACTGCGTACCTTTTGCTTTAGAGCAGGGCTCTGCCTACATTGGTTTATCGATATTAACATACAATGGTACCTACGGAATTTAACCCTTCGTGCGCGAGTCCGATTCGCAATTGGCCGGTTTTTTTTCCTAGTCACTAAGTTTTCTTTTCTCAAACATGCTCGGAAATGTATGCGTTAATGTCCCGATATGAGGACATGAAGTTTCTCGTTTATGGCTCCCTACATTACTTCTTGGCTTAGGCCACAAAAGTTAGTATGAAAATCCATTTTTGTCCGCTGCTCTAATTTTTTAAATTTCTATACTAAAATTAAATTGGCAAAGGAAAAAATTACATACAGCCAACCACCACCACAATCTGTACCTAAGCATAATTGCGACATAAAAAAAAATCTATGGTACTATATTTATGTGCGGTTAAACATGGTGCTCAAATAGCTGGATCAAATTAGTACATTTAAAAAATAAAAAAGGTGGCAAATCGAAAATCTTTTTTTCTGCTTATGCGTATTTCGTAGTGATTGTTATTATAATTTAACAGAAATAAAAATGACTTCTAGTGATGAAAGTGACGGGGAACTTATGAACTGTACTCCGCCTCATTTAAAAGAGGAGGCAAATTTAGCTATGCAAAATATGCTACCGGAAAAAGTAAAGAGATTTACTTGATTGTCTAGTAGTTATTTTAATTTTAATATTTCCTCACATTGTTTGAGAAAAGCACTATACAAGCTTTGGCCGGAACAGGGATTGCAGGACTCGTTCTATCTGGCCTCGTCTTCGACTCGGCCACCTACCCCAAACTCGTCCAGCAATCCCTTACTTCACGGCCTCTGCAGTAATGTACTATTCACACTTCACACTTCATTATGAGTATGGATTATTTATACTTCCCACTCACCTCAAGGGGCGCAAACACCGGCAAGTGTGGCACAGTCGCGAGAGTATCACGTTCCGTTTCTTCCACTTGTCGTAGTAGGGGATCTGCCGGATGGCCCGGTAGTACGTGTCGGAGTTCTGCGGGATGTAGCCGGGGTCCCGGCGGTTGGCGATCACCCAGCTCAGCCACATGATCGCGTTCCAGTACAGGAAGCAGTAGTGGGAGAGCCGCAGCGTGTTCCAGGTCAGCGGGATACACTGGGAACAAGCGAATATAGGTACTAGGTATAGGCTTTGAACTAATTCATCATCATCATTGATAGCTACTGGAAGTGGACTGTATAAAGAGTGAATGGAGGATGATGGAAACACCTTAGAATGTATCAGTATTTAATAAGTTAGCAAAACACAACACGTACATAAGATGGCACAAGGCAGACTGCCAATCTTAAAATATTGACATTATATCTAAAAAGGGTAAAAATAGGCCGCAAACCAACCAGTAGCCAACAATCATCATCATCTCAGCCATTACGACCGGACGATCCGGTGAAGACCGGATAGCCTAGTGGTTAGTGACCCTGACTATGAAGCTAGAGGTCCTGGGTTCGAATCCCGGTAGGGGCAGACAGTTGTATGATGAATACGAATGTTTGTGCCCGAGTCATGGATGTTGTATGTATTTAAGTATGTATTTATCTACATTATATAAGTATGTTTATCCGTTGCCTGGTACCTATAGCACAAGCTTTGCTTAGTTTGGGGCTGGGTCAATTGGTGTAATTTGTCCCAAGATATTTATTTATTTATTTATTTATTACAAATCCACTGCTGGACATAGGCCTCTCCTTTAGATCTCCAATAAGACCGGTTGGAAGCGGCTTGCATCCAGCGCGATCCTCCGATCTTAATGAGGTCATCGGTCCACCTTGTGGGTGGACGGCCCACGCTGCGCTTGCCGGTGCGCGGTCTCCACTCGAGGACCTTTCGACCCCATCGTCATCGGTGAACTAATTAAGGTAGGTAAGTACTGTAAAGAAAACCCTGGTGAGCAGTAGATGTTCCACGGGAGTTTGTAATAGTGTCGTACAGACACATAATTCAAACAGATGACGTTTGGCAAATTCGCATATTAACAATGTCACTATACATATTTAGTTTTATCCGTTAGAAATTAAATTTCTAAACGACATTGAAAATTAGAACACAGAAAAATCCGAAAAGTAAAGCTATGCCCGAGAATCGAACCCGGATCCTCATCATTCCGTGTCGCATGCTATAGGTACTGCTACACCACCCATTGCCATTTTTTTTTGTAATTTAATGTTATCGAACCCGAATCGAAAAACCTGATGCCTCTCAATCTCCCTAGACCTAATCCATCCATAGGTGTGTTGTAAAAAGCGTAGGTACATAAAACCACTATGGCTGATACTCACTCTAAAAACATACATGGGGTAGCCCCACAGCAGCACCGAAACCAAAAAGAACAGCAGCGGCCCCTTGGAGTCGCCCGCGCCGCCAAACAGGAGCGCCCACAGCTCGGACAGCGGCGGCATCCAATGGGACTTGCGCTTCATCTCTTTAGTCAGTAACTTCACTACTTCAGCGTGGCGGTGGCTCTGAGCCAACATAAGAGGCGTCTTGCCGTTCTTGTCTCGAGGCTCTAGCTCTGCCTTTACCTGAGAAAGAATGTTGTCAACTTGTACACTTATTTTCGTAGCATAGATACAAATATTCTATTGAATCAGGCGTTACTTTGCGGAGGTCCATTTCAACGAAATAAAAAATTTACCTTGCTACTCCGCTACTCACCGCTCACTCGCTCACTCGCTTGCTATGAGTAGCGGAGTAGCAAGGTAAATTTTTTGTTACGTTGTCATAGATACAAATGTCTAGTCACAAAACTTGTGAAACCAAGTAAGTAGGTACATATAGCTGTTTCTCGTTTATATATTTTTTAAGACCATTAGATACCTGCTGTTCTGGGAGCATAGAAAAATATAGAATGTACCAGCTGCTTCTCGTCCTACGTAGATCGTAAAAGCCTATCGAGAGATAAGCGAAAATCTTAATAGGCGATGCGACTAGCAACCTATTCATATTTTCCCCTTCCCTTCCTATACGGCGATCATGCTAAGCGTGGCTCTCTCTACCCCGTTAGGCATCCAAAAACAGAAAGAAATATGTATGAAGTATTACCATTAAATTCTGAAAGTATTTACCTTTTCGCAGAGCAGTCTCACACACGTGAGATTCCCCGACAAGCAAGCTAGATGCAGCGGCGTAGATCCAAAGTTGTCTGTACAATGCAGCGGGACCCCAGAGTAGATGAGCAGTCGCACCAGGTCTGCATGACCCTTGTAGGCGGCCCAGTGCAGAGCGGTGTCCCCGTTGATGTCTGATAGCCTGGTGGCAGCTCCCATACCGAGGAGGTACGCCGCTGTGGCGGATTTTCCGTACATGCAGGCTGTCATGAGGGGAGTCAGACCTGCATGGAGAAAGAAATATTTGGTACGCCTACTTGGATCATTTGCGGTAAGCGTAGTACCTGTTACTGTGCAAGTTTAACATGGTACAAAAAGTTACGAACATCTGTCTTCAGCTACTTAATATGGCTGAGTTATTTTTTCTATCACTACTTCTGCTTCTTAACCCGACCCCTCTCCTATGATAATCATAATAAAAACTAATATGGAAAGGTCTAGTCTTAGTAGGTCCAGTAGCCCCACGTTGGGCGCCATTTGTCGTGTACGCGGCGCGGATGAAAAGGCGGGTTTCTGTATTACACTTTACTGGCACAACACACATATTCACAAGTTATTACAAATCATTTAAGTCTAAAACTAGGAAGTTAACACAATAATAGTGATCGCAACAAAACAATGCGGAGCAAGCATGGTTGGTTTCAACTGCCACGCAGCACGCGCAAACTCCGGCAGCCGCGGTACGTACGTTAATACAGTATAGTGTAACTTTAATTCAATGAAAGAATCAGGTAAATTTGCTAATTAGCTATTAACGACTTTTTATCGTGCGAAGTTTAGCTTTCAAGGGGCAGATTTGAATCATTGATACCTTTAAAGTCAGCTGCGTTAACTGCAACCCCGCACTGCAGCAGAACTTGCACCACTGATGCATGCCCTTTGCGACAGGCCCAATGGATTGGTCGTGGACCCTGTAACAGAAATATTTAGCAGCTATTCAATTCTAGTACAAATATTGTTCATATACCAATAAAATGTACAGGCGTTTGAGCCACCCGGTAACGCCAGAGACGACGGCAAGAGACTGGACGGTATGTCACTGATTTCGTGGAAGTTGGGTCGGGTGCTGGTGTGGGACGCTACCTGTGTAGACACACTGGCCCCTTTCCATGTTCACGGAATAGCTAATGAAGCAGGTGCGGCAGCAGAGGCGACTGAAAAATTAAAAGTAAATAAATATAAAGTTCTCGGCTCCGAACAATACTTCCTGCCATTCGAGAGCTAGTAGTTTGGACAGAGTGATGCTCGATGCAGCTGTTGTACCTACTTGAGCTGTTAGACGCACCAAGTGTTCCCGGTGCGTCTACAGTGGTGGAGACAGGAGACGAAAGGTCTCCTGATGGTGAGCTCGAACTGGGCAAATGGGCATGGATGCGTAGAGTTCCCACAGCCCCGGAAGCAACACGGCGGAGAAGAGGAACACCCTGGGGTTTTTAGTGGGTAAACCGCCCCATCTCGGGGCGGGACTCCCAAATAACCGCCGGCATCCCCAGCCGGTGGTATCCATAAAGGATTTTCCCCAGGCCAAAAAAAAAAGCTGTTGCACTTACTCTCGATCTTTACAACATTATTTTTCATTCATTCAAACACTTGCACATGTTTAGTCGAACACATTAAGAAAGTAGAAGCGCTGTACCTTACCGTAACACATCATAGCTCACCTGAGTGCCCAGACAGCTTATCATAGCTTACCAAAGTGTCTAGAGCACACAACGTAGCTTGACGGCGTGCCCAGACAGGATACCGCACCATAGCTTATCTGAGTGTAAATCGTACCTTGCCAGAACACGAAATCAGGAGATCATAGCCTGCCGCATTAGGTACCCTGTAGCTTATCTGAGTGCCCATAGAATAGTGTCCAGACAGATTGTAGCTTACCTGAGTGCCCAGGCAGGACAGGTCGACGGGTGCGCCGCGCTCCACCAGGTAGCGCATGACGGCGACGCTGCCGTCGAGCGCGGCCCAGTGCGCCGGCGTGTAGCCGTGCTGGTCGCGCGCGCTCAGCACCTCCGCGCCCAGCTTTTCCACCAGACGCTCGATTTCTGACACCTCGCTGAAATGTTATGCTGTGGTTAGGATACCGCTGCCATTATATATGTCTTTACTAGCTGTTGCCCGCAACTTCGTCTGCATAGAATTCGTTTATCGCTATCCCGCAGGAATTACGCAATTTTCCGGGATAAAAAGTAGCCTATGTGTTATTCCAGGCTGTAATCTATGTAAGTTCCAAATTTCATCCAGATCTGTCCAGCCGTTCTGGCGTGAAAGAGTAACAAACATCCAAACTCACAAACTTTCACATTTATAATATTAGTAGGATTAGAGGGTGGCTAACTAAGCAAGTGACCTGATATGACCACCACTCATGGACGCAACACAAGCACTGCTGTTTGGCAGCGGGGTTACTGAGTAAGATGGTGGTAGCGATCCGGACAGACTACACAAGGTCCCACCCGCATAGTCTACTGCGAGCAACTGCCAACTACTGCAACTTTTTTCAGTGGGCCGCCCCTTAACTTTATAAAGTGCTAAGCATTTGCCTATAAGCGACTGTAAAGTTTACAGCGATCAGTTAACGCGATCTACTTAAGTAATACTGAAAATATTACTACAAACTTGTCAAAATTCATGATAGCCTACTTTTAGTCTACACAAAAGAAAATCTTAGCTAACATTCTTCACCGAATCGAGTGAAAGGAATTTAGAAAGCGAGGTGTGAGAGTACTTGCCTATTGATATGTTTGTTTAAACGTCAAATAAGTATAGGTAGGTAGGTACGGGCAAGGCAGAAATCATAGCATTCAAGATTAGAGTTTACAGAAATTGCAAGCAACGCCGACATTTGATTCCAAAACGTCTCTGATTTTAAATTAAAAGTAACTCTGTTGTAAACGTTAGTACTTGGTTCCACGCATCCTAAAAGCAATAGGTATTGTACATACCTATATAACTAATACGCGTCTGTACGTACATAATATACCTAATATTATAGCGCCTGTACATAACAATTTGTAATGTTACAGTAGCAAAGACGTTATGTAGAACAGTTTTCTGCGATAAGGCGTTTTTTTTCTCTGTCTATGTGAATTAATCTGTGGTAACAACACAAACAATACGCTCAGGATACAGTTATGTCTAGAAGAGCTTTACAGTTGAGGATAAGTGAAAGTGTAAATTTGTTAACTGAAAAACCTTGATAGTTCATTGGTTTGGCCACGGCCTCTCAAGCAGAGGGTTCGAAACCCGGACTTGCACCTCTGAGGTTTTCGGAATTTATGGGCAAAGTGAAATTCCAAATTATCATGAGCTTTCCGTTGAAGGAAATCATCGTGAGGAACTGTAGCTATATCTACACCAGCGATTCTTCAATGGTGTGCGAGAACTTCTCAATCTGCACTTGATCCGCGTGGAACTAATAGCCTAAGTATAACAGTGCCGCTAAGTAGCAGTGCTTGCACTGCTGTGTTCCGGTGTGGAGAGTAAGACAGCCGGGGAAATTACGGGCACAAGAGGCATTTCATCTTAGTCCTCTAGGTTGGCAACGCATCTGCAATCCCTCCGGGGTTGCGGGTGTCTATGGGCAGTGGTGATCACTTACCATCAGGTGACCCACTTGTTCGTTTGCCTTCCTATTCATATAAAAAAAAAAGTAATCATTTTATTCTGAGAGGAGGTCAGATGCCCGGCAAGGGGACGTAGATATATATACTGCCCTAGAATATTACTAATTAATAACTAAATAAATAAAACTTTAGGCTAGTAGACTGAGGAAAAGAATAAGAGAAATTTTCAACTAACCTCGACCTCACAGCTTCAAAGATCAGCTGGTGCAGATCGGAGTGGTGGTAGAAGCTGGTGATGGTCCGCGGCGGGGCGGCGGGCGCGTCCGGAGACATGGGGGAGCAGGGCGGGAGCGAGTCCTCCGCCGCCATCGTGCAGGGGGGCGGCTGCGGCAGCGCCCACACGCCGCGCGCCGCCCCCGGGCTCGGGTACACCTGCGGGCATTGCTAGCTGAACAATACGCAAGGGCGTCGCCAGCCGATGATCAAGGGGGCAGAAGTATAGCGTCTTTCGGTAGGTCAAACAATACGGCGGCACTTGAATGGGTAGAACATATAGAGTAAGATCCCAGAGCGATCAGACATAACTTATTTTCTGACGAATGAAACCTTAAGTTTTCAGTAGCGTCTCGTGTGCCTTGAATACCTACGCGCTTGTGAAAACTTGCCGAGTGACACCTGGGCAGGTACACACAGCAAAGCTATTCGGTAAGCAGGATAGATACGGCGCGAGCGTGCGTAGGTGCTTACCTGATTATTTTGCCGTGTGTACATGTCTGATTTTTGAATATGTTATTGAAATATTTATTTAAAACTTATATTCAATCAGTCCGACAAATCAGAGTGACCAAACATCCCCTAAGACAAAAAATATTCAGTCAGAAGTATGAGGGCGAGAGCACTATGTATACTTCTGACTGATATTCAAAAATCAGACATGTACACACGGCAAAATAATCAGGTAAGCACCTACGCACGCTCGCGCCGTATCTATCCTGCTTACCGAATAGCTTTGCTGTGTGTACCTGCCCAGGTGTCACTCGGCAAGTTTTCACAAGCGCGTAGGTATTCAAGGCACACGAGACGCTACTGAAAACTTAAGGTTTCATTCGTCAGAAAATAAGTTATGTCTGATCGCTCTGGGATCTTGGACTAATAGTCAAAAATAAAGGCTACGTTTCTCGATTCTCTAGGGCGCCCCTTGATAATACGATTACAAAATAAATGTGCTAGGTAGTTGCGGAGTTCCCAAAAAGTTGGGAAATCTTTGGAAATGCCTAGAAAACGTCACTAGAAATAGGAATTTAAATTGGGAAATGAAAAGTTTCATGTCTAACAATAAAAATGTAAGAATTTTCTGAAATTCTCCCAGCCGCAAAATTTCGCAATTTTGGAAACTCTTCCACCGGCATATCAACGATACGAATACGTTTTATGCCTAGCCAGAATATTTATACATAATATAAGTTAGTCAGAACATTTATTCTAGTAGCTCTTAGTGTTGCGGGTGTCCATGGATGAAGGTACTCATTTACCATCAGGTGACCCACTTCTCCTATAAACTGCAACACTGAGGGAGCCACCGAGTACCAAGGTGCAGTTTCGGGTTCCAGGGGGCCGATTTGTGAAAATACCACTCGAAAGTGGTGAAAAATTGCGCTGAATTTGAAATACGAGTAGCTTAGAAGATAATCACAGCTCTCATTAATCTTGTGAACTAGTCAAAGCTTTGAGAGCTGTAGTTTTGGAGATATAAGCTAATTTATACCACTTTCGAGTGATGTGCTTTCAAAAATCGGGCCCCAGGGGGCGAGTTTTGAAAACTCCCATGTAGAATATTATTAGATATCTATTTACAGAAATTCACTGCAGTAATTTAAAAAACCGCTCTTTCGGGTGTTTTCCCTGTCCCCGATAGGTACTTAAATGCTGTCTGTGTGGGTGTCGGATGGGGGTAAAACATGTAGTCAACGCGACGGCGGCTATTTTTCATGAGCATGACTCACCATTGATGGTATAGCAACCATAGGTAGGTATCCATTTAGTTTAATATAGGACCTCCGCAAGCTAACAACTGAATCTAGTCGTCTGTATACAATACCTGCGTGTTTAAGGTTACACAGAGCATCTGTCCATTAACCCATAATTTGTCTGGCAAATATCAATGCGACAGACGGAAGTTGAGCTAACAGAAGCTTAACCAGACCTTCGTATCTTCAATATTTACATACAAGATCCTTCCAAAATAATGCTGCGCCGCCCATGTCAGTCTGTCACGGAAAACTTCCCCTGTTATGACTATAGTGGGGCTAGGGGGGTACTAGGAGTCTAGGAGTACCTGCAGCTAACAGTACCTTGCTGCTCACGGTGAGGCCCACGCCCCCCGCCACTGCTGACCCGTCACTCTCCGCCACGGCCACACCACACTAGAACCCAACACTAAACACAACACTTTAACACTACTCGCTCACGCAGCTAACACTTACTACCTATACATCCAGTTTTCTAGTGACCTAAATCGGTGCCTTTTATTTGGACATTCCACGTCGAGACCTCTTGACAACTGCAGCTTTTGCTACAAAACTATCGATTTACGCTATAGCTGGGCATGCGCTCTGAATTTAAAAGACAGTATAAGTTGCGGCAATTTCGAAGCTACTTTGCGGGTCAATCTACACAGACCCAGTTTTAGTAGACTAGGGTAAAGTTTAGAATCTAGAACGTAAAGGCCGAGCGTATCGATAAACTGTTACTTCATACACTCGCTGATTTTTGGCGCGTCCTTTTCAGTACGTCATATAAAAAACTGGCCCATAGGGCATACTCTCTTTAACTTTACATTTTTACATTTAGTAGGTCCATTCAAGGAATTTAATAGCTAATCCACCATGGAACTTTTTTATAGTAGGTACCTAAACGTCGTAACGATTTTCCTTGTTAAGTAATGCGATGTCACTAACGTTTTATGTGAAGAGGTTCCTCGATGGGTTAGGAATTAAATTCTTTGACATACTTAATGTTAGTTACGAATTTCGGTAAGAAGTATTTTTCGTCAGAACAAAAGAGGTAGGCTACTTTAATTAATTAAATGTACCTACCTATCTATATTATGAATCCACCTCATCATAAAATATTATTTATTTACTTAATATGGGCATGAGTGCGCGATAATCATACCCAATTGAAATAAAACAATTCGGATAGATACAATAGGTAGAGCTAATATATAATAATCTGCACTGACTGACCGGAATTCAGCTGGCAGGCTGTCTGCAGTCTGCGGTACCTACCCGTCATGATGCAATGTTTGTTCTGAATTCATTAAAACGGCTCGCTTTCCTTCTAGCCGCACACTTATGGTTGAAAAGTAATTAATGACCGATTTCTCGTTAAAAATAGCTTGAAGGTCATTAAACTGGGCCTAGGTTAATTGTGAATACGTGTTAGACACGTTCGAATCTCGCTATTTAAAATATTAAGTAACCACTACCTAGGTTCTACATCTTCTCTAATGTATTTATAGCTTCCTCCTTCTTTCTCGACGACACCAGTCGGATTAAATATTCCAAAGTATTGGCAGCACAATATGCCTCGACTCACGTGTGTGGTATAGTAATTATATTTAGGTATAGACCGTGTGATTTATAAATCACAGTTTTCGTGGCATTTCTTTATAAAAAAACATATAATGCTATCAGATTATCGACAATTGTAGGTCATGGCACATTGTGCGAGATACTAAAAAGAATATGTTCGCGTTGTAAGCGCATTAGTCATCATAAGAAACATCTTTGCCAGCCGCAGCCGCACACGCCGCGCGCTCGTATTTAGTAAGCGAGAGCAACGTAAATCTAAACTGAATGAAAAGTGAGTTGATGCTCGCAATAGGAATAAGATATAATTATAATAATTGATTGCACATGCAATCATTCGTGATGTATTTCGTAAGGCGCGCTATTTGTTACTACTAGCGCCATCTAGTTTCCGACCGGTCTAACAACTGATAAGATGGATGTAAAGTTCGAGATAAAACAAATTAACGCACTAAACACGCTTGAGGTCAAGATAGTGCCTATCGTTTTTGTGCACTTATGCATTCGAATGACCATTCAATTTATTATAGTACACACGAATAAATTTTGATATGCTTTTTAATTGATACTTACAGAGTGCCTGTGACTGCAGCACGCTAGTTCCTTTTATTAGGTCACGCATACGAGTATCCTGCATCTAATAAGCCTTTCAAAGTTGGTTTGACGCATAAGGCTGTTGGGCCTTGGGAGTCTAATTTGAGTTGTCTCTGCCCAGACACTTTTGTTTGCCTGTTGGTTCATGTTGTAAGGGGCGTCTACGGTTCATAGGCCCGTTTAGAAATCTGATCGGGGGTTACAACTATGGCACCAGGGACTGCAGGTGTGAGAAGGGATAATTTAGGTAAGAAGGAAAGGTAAAGGTAGGTAACATAAAAACCAAAAAGTGTAAAAAAAACTTATAAAATCAATAAAGTAAATATTTTTTATTAAAAATTAATGTGTGTTATATATTATATTAGATACATTTATCCAAATAAGGGATAATAAAAATCAAAACAGTGTCTAAAATTGTGAAAATGAACTTTAATTCAGCAAATTTTATACTAAATGTATAAATATGATATAATCTAGATCTCATTTTCACTACCTAAATAGACATCATGTTATAAAAAGTGTACAACTAAAACTAGTGCTGATTAAACATCTCAATGTGGCTTATCAATTAGTAAGATCTTGTAAAAGCACTTCCTTTAAAATGGTTTATTATACTTAAATAATAGATAAAAATAATGAAGCTACAATAGCTCACAACTGATGTCCAAATTCCAAACAACAATTTGTCAATACAATCTTAAATGTCTAGTAAACTTGAAATATTTAACGAGCAAACTGAATAAATTATTATTCATAATAAGAAACAAACTTAACAATGTTGATAGCTCAAAGTAATAAAATACTTTCAACAAGAGTCACCAGACTTCACAAGAGTGGACACGAGTCAAGAGTCAGATTAGTTTGATGCGGTTTGTATATGCGGACCAATAGTTTGTCTTGTCTATTTATTACTGTATTGATATTGTAAATTTTATTAAGGCTTTGTTTTAGACATTATCTTTTTTGTGTCTTGAAACTAACAGAGAGAGGCTGGGCGTGGAGCAGGTAGCCATTGAGCGCTTGTATCGCCATGGCCGCCTGGTCGTAGTTGCGCATTGTCACAAACCCAAAGCCTTTGCTCTTGTTAGTCTGATGGTCTTTAATTATCTTAACCGAGACTATAGCACCATATGGACCGAACAGCTGCCACAGGGTCAGCTCCTCCACCTCGGGGGCAATATTATAAATGTAGATAGACCATGTGCTTGGCGAGTTATGATCTCCTATAGCACCCATGTGATTAATCCAATGATAAGGTTTCACCAACGCATTCTTAGTAAAGTTATTATTATTGTTTTTATGTTTATTAGGGTTAGTCTTATTAGCATACTTAACAGTTAAAGGATGTAAAAAACCAGGAGGGGTAGAGCCATTAATATTTTGGATGGCTCTCTCCGCCTCATATTGGTGTTCGTACAGGACGAAGGCTATGCCGGCAGCGATGCGGGAATTTACTATTTTACCAAATTGTGCGAATAGTCCATGTAGGTCCTGCAAAGTGAGCTCGTTGGGCAGGTTGCACACGTAGAGGTTCCAGTCCGCCTCGGGCTTCGTGGGCGGCTTTAGCTCGGGGTTCAGCAGCGCGTGCGACACCTTCAGCGTCTTGTTCTGCATCAGCAGCCCGTTGAACGCCTTACGTGCCTTCATCGCGTCCTCGGCGCTGGCATACTCCACGAACCCGTATCCTCTGTTGGCTATCAGCTTACAGCTTTCTAGTTTGCCCATCGTGGAGAATAGGGAGAACATCATATCCTGTGTCATGACTTCAGGAATATAATTGATGATAAGTTTGGTTGGTGATTCGTCCGGCCCATATTCGATATTTTCATGACAATTACCGCCTTGACACGATTCCGACATTTTTTAATTGTTGTCGGTGAATGACATTTCAGCTGAATGTTGCCTTTTTTTTTTCAATTCGTTCAGAAACGATCTGACATGATAATTTTTTTTTCATAATAATTCATCTGCACAGATTTCATAAGAGAAATAGTCTACTTTCATTTAATGAATTTTAGCCGCTAAATAAAATCTGCGAATTCTTTGAATAAATCAGAATAAACCTTTGACACCTGAAAATTCGTAGCACATGGAAATATCAGATAATTATATTTCCGAACGGTGTTGCCACGTCCGTAAAGCGTCGCCACATTGTAGTTCCTACAAACTGACTTACATCGCCTTTGTTCTGTTGGAATAGAGTTGTAGTTTCAATAACTCGTGCAAGTTAAAAAAAAATAGGGAAGTCGAATCAAAACAAGAAAACTTAACTTTCTTGTAACTTCTGTTATGGCTCTGTTATGTGGCAGTTGCTTATTACTGCATGCACGCTCGGAATAGCTGGAGTCGCTTTGCGTAGTTTAAGGTCATTTTGTAAAAAGTACGGCTTTTTTCTCTTTAGTTTTCAGCTCATTTGAAAACAATTTTCCAAAAACTTTTTTGTAACTAATGAAAGGCACGGGAACTTAGATTGTTAGTTGTACACAGAGATGACATTCTGCATGCGGGAAGTCCCCGTTTTAGGCCTTACAAAAATTCGATTATCGAAGTTCGTGTCGTCGTCGTGCCATGCCGCTCACAATAAGTCATTACTTTGGGAGTGTGAGGGATGGTATGATGCAAACTTCGAAAATCTAATTTTGGAGTAACCCCCCAGTTGATGACTTCCTAGTTTCCCCACCTGCTTTACTCATTCAGCTTCAACCACCAAAAAGGAAAAGAAAAGAGAGCAATGTTTGATTGCACCATATCTAGTTATATTTCAATATAAGTACATTTAAGGATTTTATTAATAGACACTCAACGATTTCAGATAATAATGAGAAATTTTGCGAATTTATCACAAATTAAAAAAAAATACTAAAAACGTACACATTACATTTTTACAAGGTGCTTAATATAATAAAATATCACACAACGCGGTGAAATGCGCAATCACAAAAACAAGATAGATTTTCACTTAAAGCATTATAATAAGCACAGCAAACAGGTATTCAATAATTTCGACCAATTACAGTATAGCTGCTGAATCCTGATAAAGATGTATTTTACCTAAATATAATAAAATTCGAGTTGCCAACAATCTATTCTACCTGGGAATAATAATAAACATGACCATTTTACTATTGGACACGATGCGACTAAGAATAGAACTGAGTTATTTCATACAATCATATCATAGTACTTACGTCAGAGTGTACATGAAAGAGAAACGACAGATCTATCCTATTCACATCGCTATCTAATATAACACTGCCCGATACTAAATACTTTCAAGATTACTGGACTCCCACAACACAACAAAAGAGTAGAAAATGGATGAAACAATTAATTTGTATTAAATTGTTATGCTTTTGACGTAGTGCTGGAAACTTTACGCCAAAAATGCGACACTTGTGAATAAAGTGGCAATCTCATTTCATTCCTACTTTTTGCAGGAGTCTACATTCATGATAAGGTGGTCATCAAGGTCTTAAGTCTTCGACTTTTCCAAGACAGAGAGCACGAGAGTGCACCGTCTCACTCATTTGGTTACTGCCCGTGTGGGACCGCCCAGTTTTTCTGCTAACACAAACATAGCGGTTCAAGAGAGAGACCGCGCTATTTACGTATAACTCTGTCCTTATCAGGGAAGAATGGGCTAGTCCCCCTAGTTATATCCCGCAAGTATTGTTCAGAAAGTGCGCTATGTTTGCAAAATTATAACGCAATATGAATCAATGGAATGTAGAAAAATATGTTGATGTATGTTTTTCATAAACTTTTTTTATCAAACAGTAGATTATTCATTTTGCGCATCGCATGCAAATTTTCACGATCAAAGCACAGTTTCTAAACAACGCTTGTGATAAAAAGCTGCATTTTATCTTTGCATAATTTTCTTATAATTATAATCACAGCTATTGAGGGTACATAGTACAATATATTACTTTTGTACGAAACCGCTAAGGCTGTTCTTTTAAACTAACATAACACTATGTTTGGGACGAAGCGTTTTTGACAGAAAAATACATAATTATCAAATAAAAGGAACTATTGACACTTAGTATAAACACAAATTATAGATTTTAACAAGTAAATCAATCTATATCTTAGGTATATCTATCTAACAAAATATTTTTTTGTCATACAATTTATAGTTTTGCACCTAATCAGAGATGTAACAGATTTTTTTACCTCAAAATTAAGGACTTTCGCAGTAATTACGCCTATTTTAGTGCCGGATGGTTGTTACCTTACAATTATTAGATTTGGCTGATGCAAGACGAATTCAACACATCCACGTTGATAACTTACGCACAAAAAAGATAATTAGTTATAACAATCTTTTAACTTCCTGTAAATAATAATTATGCAATGTATTCATATAACACTAAGGGCCTATTTCACCACTCTCTGTTAAGTTTCAGCTATCTTAAGTGTCAGCTATCTATGATTCCGTCTCTATTTATTACTGCGAAACAGGCAGAGACGTCATGATAGATAACTTACACTTAAGACTAACTAGAACTTAATAGAGAGTGGTGAAATGGGCCCATGTTTTGCACAAATTCTGCATTAATTATTAAATTATTACAGGCGTTATAAAACTTTGGCTATCGACACTTTCGATTATTTTAATAATGTTTGACTTATAACGCATCGTCTTATATTATAAATATATAACATGATAATGTTGGATCGCCACAAAATGCTGGGAGCGCATGTCTTTTAATATACAACAATTTACAAACGCACCAAACTAAATATTTAATTCATTATATAATCAAAAAAGATAAATACCCAAGGTACAATGGTAGAATGCTAAATTATCACTTCATAATAAATAGTTACCTAAGATATTTTACTATGAACAATCTCAAAATTATGCGCAACACGGTATAACGCATGTCGTAATTATAATCTCATAACATTTTTATAATTAGAATTTAAAATGCAATACTTTATTTCATTCGATTAAAGTCACGATTTATTTAAAAAATAATTTAACATTTAAAAGCTACGTATATATCAATATAAAAAAGGAAAACAGATCTAAAATTCTAAAACCATTTACTACATACAATTATTGTCATGCTGAGGAAAAATAAATCTATAAAAATCTTTGGTTAATCCAATCGTCAGTAAAAATGAATTGTTGAAACCCTAGTACACAGTGGTTCACTACAGCCCACTGTCATTACATGTACACTATACAGGGGGCTTATTGCGCTTGGTGGCGAACAATTGGCCATGCATGGTCCACTGTGTACATAGCTTAAAAGGCCAGCTTGAGCCTAGAAAAAATTGACTAAACATGTCAAAAAAAAGCCAGTTTTTAGCACGTGTTCTACGCCAGTGGGGGGTTGATTATGTTTCCAATGCTGGCATACGTGCCGAAAAAGAACCCTGTGAGTCCTAACAGGATGATGAGGACGTCCTTCCATAGCTTCCAGTTGTGCCTGCCCAGCTGGTCCGGCCAGAAGGTCATGATTTCGATCACAGGGGGGAAGATGAGGGCGAGCGCAGAACTGCTCACTGCGCCGACCAGGGATATAATACCACTTAGATTTGGAATAAGGGCTGCCGCTGCGACTGTAATGTAGACAATTTTGGTATCAAGTTAAATAATAAATATTCTTAGACAATTGAGAATGTTACCTAATTTTGATTATTAGCACTCCATACTCTCTGTGAAAAATAAAAAATACTAGTGAAAGAATTACTTCGATACGTCAATTAGTTTCCGATTTAGAAGTAAAACAAGTTGTAACCGTACGACGCAGGCCGCCGGCTACGGTGTGACGTCATTGTACAACACGCTCAGTCTGGCTCACTAAGTCCGCTCGCAGCCGCGCGCCCGTGCCATCGAAATTATACCTAAACTAGCTTCTGCCCGCGACTTCGTCTGCGTAGAATTATACATAAAAACCTTCCTCTTGAATCACTCTATCTATTAAAAAACACCGCATCAAAATCCGTTGTGTAGTTTTGAAGATATAAGCATACATAGGGACATTACCGGCCGGTACCGCCGCAAACGCTACGTCCCGCAATTTTTAAATCTGTAATTATCTTCGAAAATATTCATTTAAATCATATGCTGTAAAGGGCCATATAGATCTATATTAAATCAACAATTTATTTAAGGTATTCAATTGGATAAGGATTAATGCTGTATTGGTTAAAATCGCTTCGAAAATTAGCCATTATTTGTCGTAAAAAGTAAATGACAAAAATGTTTTATTGTGGGATATCCATAAGAGATACACATATACCATCGCAGAGTTTTCTGTAGACCTTTTCAATGTGTACAATACTTAGTACATTGTTTTGATAAATCTCGTAGGGTTCAGCCTGCGTTTGCTATGTAAGCGGAAAAAATGTAATTATTTACGACATCACATTAGAAACCTCAAAAATAGCAGTACTTCTCCACTATGTTATTATACATATAAACCTTCCTCTTGAATCACTCTATCTATTTAAAAAAACTGCATCAAAATCCGTTGTGTAGTTTTGAAGATATAAGCATACATAGGGACATAGGGACATGAGGACAGAGAAAGCGACTTTGTTTTATACTATGTAGTGATGATGATGACTATGTAATGTAGTGATGATACTTTTAAAACTGTCCAAGCCAAATACTAGGAAATCATGTGTTGTGCCTAAACGTAAAAATACAACTACCAATTCGTCGGAAAAGTTGTTTTTTATTGTTCCAAAAGACGTTAAAATGCGAAAAAAATGGATAAAAGTTATGAAGAGGTCAGATCCATTTGGAGATAAAAGTACAGTTTATTGTTGTGAAGACCGATCTGAAATAAGTTTCAAATAAAAATAAATGGCCTTACGTATTTTGTTCAAACGTCTATATTTGCAATAAAAATTAAATTAAGTAAAATGGCCTTACGTATTTTGTAAGTCAAAAAAATACAAATAAAAACAAGGTTTAGTACCTACATCTGTAACGTTCAACCCACTACATCTACATCCTAAGTACCTAACCTATCCTACTAATATTATAAATGCGAAAGTTTGTGAGTGTGTGTGTGTTTGTTATCTTTCACGAAAAAACTACTAAACGGATCTGGACGAAGTCTGGACTGGAATAACACATAGGCTACTTTTAACCCTGGGAAAATGTACAGTTCCCAAGAGAAACGGGGGCGAAGCTGCTGGCGGAAGCTAGTTTGCAATAAGTCAATGTATGTATTCATTTAAATTTATTAAGAAGAGCGGTACCTACCTATATATACATACGTACCTACCAATAGCTACAAAACTATAATAGTACATATTTGTTGTCTTTAACGTAAAAATTTAATGGTAGGTAACTAGGTACTTCTACTATTTGAGTTACATTAGTAGCACGGAAAGTTCAATCACCTTTGCATTTTTATTCCTCGCAACCATTAATCCACCTATTTTAGGTAGATTATCCGATTGCCCTTTTTCGAATCCTTCATCCATTTTATTAATCGAGTAATATTTACAAAAGTAGTAGTAGTATTAGACAATTAAATTAATACGCGGACGAAAACACAACAAAATACAACAAATTGATACTAAGCGGCCCGCGGCCCGCGCGGCGTGTTGTACTGTGACGTCACAAGCGGTCACGTGACTGTTAGCGGGACTCGACATTTTTTGAAACTTTAAATGCCTATAAAATCAAAACTACTAGGTATTTTTGACTACAACAAAAACTAGTGTATTTGTATACATACAGGCTTTACTGAGACAACGTTTCAAGTGATTTGGCATACCTAGTAACATTCTCAATTGACACCAATTGGCATTGTTCATTTTTTTAAGCTGTGCTTTTAACACCTTTATTTGATAAAATGGACTATTTCAAGCAACTAATTTGAATATTATGCTTATACGTAGCTTTGATGGCTGCTGTGGCAAACATTCGATGCTGGATTCTGTCTAAAAACCAGGTCGTTCGGTCAAACAAAGGTTCAAAGTACTTTTACAAAAATATCTGCAAATCATAAAGTATTTTTGAAATCGGACAAGATAAATCGGATAAATGATGGTTTTCCTCGAAATGGTTTTCGAATTGGAGCATACTAAAAAAAATGAACAATGGCAATTGACCTAATTCAAATCCAAAACTAAGCAAAGCTTAATATAGGATAAACAGACTTAGGTATATAGATAAATACATTCTTAAATACACATTAAACCTCCAAGATTCGAGAACAAACTTTTGCATTTCCATACAAAATCTGCCCCGACCGGGGATCACACCCGGGGACTCAAGCTTCATAGTCAGGTTCTCTAACCATTAGATTATCCTGTCGTTCAGAGAAAGAAAACAAGACACAAAAAAACAATAAGTAAAGAACTATTAAGTAGTGTAAAACATTTAATCACTAAAAAATAAATAGCGAACGACGTCTAGGGAATTGGTTTTTTTAAAGGACATCACTCGAAAGTGCCATTCGAAAGTTGAGAAATGCGGTACTGAATTTGAATTACGAGGAAAAGAAAGTTACCAACTAATTAATTTGAACTGAAATTTTATAGAGTTTACAGAATCGAAATTTCTTTTCAGTGGCGTTTTCGAATGATGTGCTTTCTAAACTCGGGCCTTTGCTTCTATTGTCTTGACACTTACTCTAAAAAAGAACTTGATAAACCCGTTATGACATAATCTATGTTTTATCTGTGACTGTGGTTTTCCATATTTAAGCTGATGGCACTGGCAGCCAAAGCTCAGATAAAGAAAAACCAAACGTCAAAGTGACAGATAAAAGCAAACGATTGTTTAGCTAACATAAATAAACAAACACGCTTTTATGAATCGGGACGGTTTGTCAATCAGTAACGAATACCTACATCTTGGTAACAATATTTACGCACATCATTACGTTAATACATATATACTTAACAATGATCAAATATATTTAGTAAATCGTTAGAGCATTAAGTAAATTTCATATTATCACCCTAATCAGTCAGCGGAAATTTCGGCCGATTTATCTGCGTAGGAAAGTTTATTAACTAGTTTGGTGACACAATTTCTAACTGTTACTGGGTTAATGTTTCCTATTTAGACTTCCGTATTCAAAGATCGGGCAACTAGCGACGCGCCCCGACTTTACACGGGTTCAATTCAACAGTACTTGTCAGGATAGTCAATCTCAACATGTTAACTGCACTTCGTACTATTGGTTTAATTAAGAACCTTCTTGTTAGGGAATATTTCCATAAACCTAAGATACTAAACTTTGAAGGGGTGGTCTGAAATATCGTAGCTTGATGCTTTATTTGACGCCGTGTTAACCGGTGAAAGCACTGATTGGCGGTAAGATTACCGAAGAATATGGTAGCGATCTGTAGGCTTATTACCTAACTCGCTCGCAATCGCCACCGTGTCCATTTTGACAGTTCATGTATGGGCTGACAATTGGCATCGGAATCAGCTAGCTGTCATTCATACAAGAACTGTCAAAATGAACACGATCGCGATTGCGAGCGAGTTAGGTAATAAGCCTACTGGAAGGATCCTGCTTATATGAGGTCCCTACCACCTGGAAGGTTTCTTTCGTATTGCTGAAAACGATGCGATGGAATAATTCCGCATCAATACAAACTAATGGCCAGAAGGCTTAAAGGGCATATAATATTTCCCTTCATTAGCACGTGTATCAATCATGACAGGGGTTAATTAAACGTCGAGCGATCAATTAATGATATAGGTAACAGCGGAAAATATTCGTTATCTTTGTTTGCGGACAAACAATAGGATGTATGTCTTTGTTTTATGGATTGGTGTCAGTCAGTCTGCGCCGGTTTTGACGTCAAAGTTCACAGGAATGCGTTCACACGGTGAGAGATAGCAATTATAAGATAAATGGAGTTATGTATGTAGTGGAGATATAAAGTTGGTTTTGATTTTGTGGATGTTACGTAAGGAATGTCGAATTTTAAAGGTGACTTTGTTCTTATTTAAACATGTATAATTATTTTATTTTACATTTCTTTAGACCACGCTTATCTTGTAAGCTTTTGCGGACGCCTACGCTCGCGTAGAAGAATGCATTATCCCGCGGGAATAGCGAAAACCGTCCCTATTCCTTGTCTACCATCATAGAGGGAAGCTTTATGTAAAATAGATTTCTAGGTCTAAGGGTTTGGGCTGGGCGTTGGATGTCTCAGCCAGTCAGACAGACAGGGCTTTTTCTTATTAAGTACCTATCAAGATTTAGCAAAAGCATACTTGTTGTATTTTAGAGATAGTCTCTTGGGTGCTGGCCATAAATGATGACTGTCTGTTTTTTTAATTGGTGTCATAATTTTGGGACGAATCCTTTTTGGTAAAATATGGCGTCATTCGAAACACTTAATCCTCAGTACTAAAATAGTGAATAAAATTATGAGATCACGTGTAATCAACGTTTATTTGACTAGGTAGGTATATTATATCAATGAAGTTGACATCTGTTTTATTTCGGAGTGTCAGTAGAAGGTCAGCTTAAATGCAATATGGCGCTCACTAAAACGATAATGCCGATTTGCACTTTACGTAGATGCAATAAAAAAACGACTTCTAACCAAAGCGTTTAGCTCGGTTTGGGACTCAGAAATATAGGTTTCGATAGCACGCAGATTTCTCCCAATAATAATAAGGGATAGCGTAGCTCTTTATTAACTAGCTGGTTCGGCACTAACAGATCGGATGTGTTCATTTATTTACTTCGGACTGATATTTGTCGGCTTCGGATCAGCCAAAGTGCAGAACCGCTCTCTTCTAGATTCACATTTGAGCCATTGCTCACGTGCAGTGGGGTCGCCAGGGTAGGCAGCGGTAAGGTGACGCAACAAAGAGTCTAACAGGCTAAGCTAACGCGAGTGCCCTCCGCCGAGGTATTTGGTTATTCCTTCAAGAACAAGCCATGCTTAATATCAGTCTTCGATCTTCACTTGTTTTCGAGTAATTTAAAATAACGTAAAAAATCGTCGAAAACAAAAGAAGTACGAATGTTCTCAGGAAATCACCAGTAAACCACCTGAAAGAGTGACCGAATCCGTTGAAGGAGGCCACTCTCGCTAGCTTAGCCTGCTAGACTACTAGCCGAGCAAGAGACAGGACATTCTAAAGTGGAATAATTACTTACATGTCACACATATAAGCACGATCCTCGTGACGGACTCTCCGTGCTTGAGCGCGTTTTCGGACGTCAGCCGCGACTTGATGTAGGGCCAAACTATATTCATGGGCACGTAGAACTGCAGCCCGTACGAGAGGAATATAGAGGCCGCCATCACCGCTCGGACGCTTTGAGCAAGGCTGGAAGAAATGCATAAACAAGATTAAAAAAAAAACTTCCTTCCATGCTGGTCTGGGAGCAAGGAAAAAATGCAGAATATACTAGCTGCTTCTCTTGCTGATGATTAAAGCCTTACGAGGAAACGGGCAAAAACCTTAGGAATCATGTTATAGGCAATGCAGCTAGCAACCCATCACTAATCACTATTTTGATTCCACTTATACGGCCATCGTGTTAAATGTGGCACTTAATTCTTGTTACCTTAGGCTCTGTCCCCGTAAGTGTGATTTTTGTATGTATGTATGTAAAAAAAAATATGCTGATTTACGGCAACCAAATGGAACCCTAGGCCACTGTGTAACCTTATCGCAATAAGTTGATTGTGAAAAGGTTCTGCAGTGGCCTAGGGTGCTGTGTGGCTGACTGTATTTGCATTGTCGCATAATCTTTTTTTACACGGCATGGAAGACACGAGCATGTAAGTAAACCAGTCAATCCATCCATTACACAAATTCAAAATAGTTTATTGGAGTCTCAGTTAAATTTTTTGTGCAACAGTCATACATATGGTTTATTCAATTAGCAATGCAAATTAGTCCAACGGATGTGTCTGCTCATATAAGATACGACTTCTAATGATCTGAATATTATAACAATGTTGAGTAGATACCCAAAAAACTATAAATAATCTCGTTGCAATTCTTATCGATTTCTTATTTACATACTACTAGATATTTTGCACGTCTGTCTGTTTTTTAACGCAAATCTAGGGACCTTTAGCAGGTATAGATGAAGTTAAACTCACAAATCGTTAGGCAGATTTAACGTGATACTTCCAAGCACGTTCTCCCCATACTTCAGGTACCCGAAGAAGCCAATAGCCGTGTACAGAGCAGCAACGATGACCATACTGGTGTTCAGGACACCGTTCCACCCGCCGAAGTCCTCGGGCGTCTTCATGTTGTTCTCCAGAGGTAGCACCTGAAATTTAAGCTCGGGGTTTTAAGGAGACCCAACTCAACCCCTTTTTAACCGTGGTACTACCGGTGGTACGGCAGGTAGTTCGGATTTTTTGGCTCGAAGTAGTCTGATAGCATATACCACAGTTTCTTTTGAAACGCGATGTTCAGAGCCTAAGCTTACCTTGGTGCTACAAGTAGTACCATAGGTAGTACCTGGGTAAGAAGACCTCTTAACTACTGGTTCCACACTGGTTGTTTGCCATGACTTGACTTTCACTATGTCGCGGAGAGAGCAAAGCAAGTGTCACAGTGGACATCTCTCTCCGGGCAGATGTTTAAGGGGTCCATGGACCTCACATTAAGAAACCTTGCCGTAAGGGATAAAAGACATTCGGTCATCAGATCAGTAAAATTCGCTCTTAGACCGTAACGAGTTCATTAATTGCTATTTTCATACTAATTCTGCGTAAGACATTCTAACATTGAAACTTTTGCAGAAACTCGAACCGGTTCTACCTATATAGAACAGGATAAAACGAGCGTTAAAACACCAGCACATCAATCGAAACTGAACCGGTTATCGAGAAAGTCATTGTCCTCTTAACAAAGGTTACAACCGTATTAAATAACAAAGTTAATCTGCGACTTCTGCGAGAAAGAAGCACGGACAAAATATACCTAGACCGGCACATATTTTTTTATTGTGATTGCAACCTGTTTTATTACATAAGTAAAGATTGCGTGTAAGTAAAACTAATCTGTAATCAATACTGACAATACTCTAACATTGTTATGTCAGGCTACTTTCTAGGTAACATTTTTGACGTTGAATATGGTAATATTCCGTCTTTCTATAACACGTTTTCTACTTTCTTTTTCCTTTTACCTCTTTTACAATTTTGACATCGTAAACCTTAAAAAGTATAACGTTTTCTACTCCAGCGGCATAAAACTCGGCCCAGTCTCAACGAAAAATTACCTTTCGTATGTTTGAGAGTTTCGTATGATTGAATGTTCCGCTAACGTGTAAATTGATCGGGATCACAAACATTCTTCGTATGCGACTACATATTTTGCATCAAAACGTTACCATATGTTGGTTTAGTGTTTCACTGAGATATCAATGCATTTCCGCTCACTCGGGATTTCCCTGAGATAGTTGCGCAAAAAAGGGGCAAATCGCGCTAGTTGTGTTAATGTTGTCATATACAATACATAATTAAAAAAATAAATTAACAGTGAATACTTCAGCAGACTATTGGGATACTTGAACTGAACACCCCTGTAAAGTTTTCTGGCGAACTGTTTTACAAAAAAAATCCATGCATTGATTCACGTTTACAGCGTATGAGGTCAGATGGTTTACAATATACAATGAAAAACTCTTACAGCATCTAATGTTCGATAAAACTAACCCAAACAACTGCCGAAATATTCAGGAAAAGACCTTTTTATAATTAGTTCCGAAAGCTTAAAACTTATACACTCACCACTCCAATCCCTTCGAAAGCATAGATAGCCGTCCCAAAATACAGCGGTAGCTGATGCCAGCTCGCGAATGGCTTGACCGTGCTCGCACGCGGCATATCTTGCAGGATATAGTAAAACGTTATGGTCAAACCCCAAGCCGTCATTACCGAAGCCACCATAGACACAGGCGTCAAACACTTTAAATTTTTCACCATGGCCAACGCTACGATTGGCGGGAACAACAGTATCAAATAGCTGTGGACGCTCATGTTGATGTGGAAAAACCTCATGGTGTCCTGTAGGTTAGTGGCCACAAACAGAAAGTACACACAGCAAAACCCCAGTTGGGTTATCACAAGAAATACATTCACCACTTTCCTGGAACAACGGAGACGTTGGTAGTTGTTAGTAATGTTAAAGTCACACTTATTCGTTTCAAATCAAAATTAAAGGGAAACTACCTATTACGTTATTGTTACTATTATATTACACCGCGCATCGCTAAGCGAATTTGATATGAAATTCGGGATCAGTAAGTTTTAGTTAAGTAGTTATTATTATAATTATAGTAGGTATTTATTTTATTATATCTGATAAATGTAGGAAACTTATATTTTGCTGTTGCCTATCGTCAGTGTTATGTTATAGCCAATATCCAAGCTGATTCTAGTAGATATTCTTAGGCTTACGTAGCCAAAATTGCAAAAACAGTAGCATTATAGTTTTGTTCGGCTATCTGCCTATCTGCTCGTATGCCACAAGCCACAGGTAGCTAAGGGCTACAATGTTCATAAAATATATAAAGTATAGGCATGCATATTCTTTGTGGACGCTACAGCACAAGAATTCCATTTTAACAACAGCAAAAAACAAAATCTAGAGAAGTGCTAATAAAAAGCTAGGTATAAAACCTACGTATAAAATTATCGTATTCCCGATGGCGTACTTTAAACAACTCAAATTCTTTGCTAAATCTGTTTAACATCCCGCTATGCGTTGTTATGTCATCAACAAAGAGCGCAATTCACGCAGTTCGTGAAGTTTGCCAGGTTGGCACTGGGTGAGTGCGCACGGGAGGGGGGGAGGGGGTTTAATGGGTATATGGGGGTTTGTAGGTTGCGGGGGTGGAGTGGGCGAACGTGCGATACATATTAAATTCTCATAAGATGAACATAGAATTGGATCAGCGTTCATTTGCAGCTGCGTTGCATATAAATGATCGTAATTGTATATTGCGTGTAAAGTTATCCAAGGTTAGCATTCAATTCATTCAAGTTCTACGTTTGTAGGCAGGTATTAAGCCGTTTTTATTTTTCCGAATATGTAACACAAAACACAATTTGCCGTTAAATGCAGTTCACAAGTACGAAGTACTAAAATGAAACTTTACCTACTCACGACTCGAAAAATATGTTAAATTAAAAAAAAAAAACCGCTTTCACAATGTAAAATTCACTTTCAAGTGAATCGTTTTTGTTTGTAATAGACAAGTCAGCATTAAAATCGGTTTTTCCAAAATTATATATAATAATATATAATTATATGGGACCACCTTTGGCGTAAGTAATTAAGTACAGTAGAATCCGTTTATTATGACTTCGAAAGGAATTGACAAACACGTCATAATAAGCGGACGTCATATAAAGCGTTATGTGAAATGAAAAACTTTTTTTATGTAAATATGTATGTTTGAGATTGTCGAATGACCCACGCCAAATTCCTTTGCGAGACATGAGTTAGATTCTCCATTTTCTAATCTGCATATTTATTGCACCTTTCTCCTCAATTGTAAATGCTTTACGTCGTTGAGATGACATTTTTTTCACAGTAACAAACGAAAAACAATGCGTGACCTTCAACCGTCAATTACTCACTGAGAATCAAAACAAAAAAAAGCCACGTGCCGAACGTCGTCGGGAATCAACGAACAATACCGAAGGTGTAAAGAATCATGTCGGTCATTATAACCGGACATAATTTATTAAAAATGGGTCATAATAAGCGACATGTCACTGTAAGGGAAGTCATTATATCCGACTTTATTATAAAGAATTTTATATGAAAACCAAACTTCGTAGTGCAATTACGTCATAATAACCGGCTGGTCAATATAGGCGGAGTCATAATAAACGGATTCTACTGTATACGCTTTCCAATAAAAAAAATAATTACTAAAATCAGACTACTCTGTAAAAACTAACAATAAAGATAAAACAAACGCGTCGAATTGAGAACCTCCTCCGTTTTTTTTAAAAGAAACTAAAACAAAAATAACAAAGTCTGAACATATTTACCTAAAACGAAATTCTTTACGAGTTTATTTAGTTTAAGGCAAAATATTTATGAACCGTGCTTTTCAGATAATTCCAATGAATCATAACCAGACATATCGATTGCTGGGGCGCCAGAATGCCGGCATATACGAAAATTTCCGCGGTGATCTAGGTCATCCAGAACTAATTGCAAAAAAATACAATGTGTCTTAAAATTTATCCGGAATACTGAAGCAAGGAAAAATCTTGTTAATGTTTAGCCGCTGTTTTTTATAATTGTAGTTGACAAAATGTTTCCGTGTCTTGGTCGTTGTCTGAAGTATGCGGCGTTAAAGTGGTGAAATAATTTTGAATTCAAATTGACGATGACAAACCTTTGCAATCAAGGGCGAATCCAGATGTTTTTTCAACAAAAACAACAACAATAACTGTTAGAAATAAACTTGAAATATGTACTGCCCTACACAGTATACAAAAATACAGTCATGTCGAGGTCTTGTTTGCAATAGAGTGCAATCGAACTATCTGGCGTGAAATAATCGTCTTTGTGAAAATACGTGTCAATGTTTCTTTCATGTTAAAGTTTCTTTGCACTAATGAAAACATTGTTAACATGGATAACTCACTCCATGGTGATTTATCCGTATGTATATGTTAACAACGTTTCAATCTCAAGGTGGTTTTCTATTAAAAACAATGAAAACATTCCAACAATTAAGTAAGTGTGCATTGTTAAGTAATAACTGGATATGAGTAACTACGTTATTTACTTGTCATTTAACTATGTACACTTATGATTAAAATAAATAGGTAATCAACATAACGTCTATTAGGAAACATTATCTTCGCGATAACATTCCACGTTATCATCCATTGAATGAACTAACCACAGTTCTGTTAGTCTAAGATCCCACAGTAAAATGTGACTTAGATAAAAGGTTACACACGAGGCCATACAAGTTACAACGCATCAGGGTTCCCTACCCTAGCAAAATCTAGCCGCAAGTACAATTATGTTTACAAGCTTTTTATGAACTTACAGCGTATGTATGTAACTATGTATGTCCGGGTGGAATCTTGCTACTCAATTTTGAAGCAGATATCTTAAACCGATTGAACTGAAATTTTGCATACTTGAGCAAGTCAGATGAGAATACAGTAATTGGGTAGTGGAGTTTTGGACCCAGCCAGGATCGTCTCTGCAAGAGGAAACTGCAACGGTTGGTCCGATTGACTTGATATTTGGTACACATAATGTAGGACGGATGCCAATGCAAGTGCAGTCAACGAAAAGTATACTCAGCAAAAAAGCTTGAATCAAAAATGAAATTTTTAGGTTAGGTTATTTAAAAAGTAGAAAGAATTTCATTTCGTCATCAATCATTTATGTGTTAGGAAACGAGGAGCCATAGTAAATACACGGTCCTACCTGACTGAAAAAAAGTTTGTCACAACCTCAGTACTTAGTATTTGCGCTGCATACAGAAAATACTATTTTCAGTTCTTTTGATACGTATATTTTCCACGGCACTGTGACGTTTTCAAACAAATGAGCGCCCAATTGGTAAAAAACTGAAGTATAAAAAATACAAAAAAAGTACACACAGCAAAATAATGCGGTTAGCACAGCCACGCACACGTCTATGCGTGTTGAGTATCGACATGAACGTTAAGTAGAATCTATGACATGTGAATGTGTGAGTGAGTTCGATCATAAAATCTACCCCCTAAGTACAGATTTTTTAGCAACAAGATGAATGAGCAATGTCACTGTAAATTACCTGTTTATTGAATAAACAACAACTAACTATAAAATAACAATGAAGAAAGTTACAACTATTTAAGTTAGTTTATAATAAATTAAGTAAAAAATAATTACAAATTAAATGAAAATAATCCCCGCCGGTATCGTGTCACACTCAAAGGCTGAAAATGCAATATCTCCGGTTTCAGTTACTTCTACAAAAATAATGTAAAAGTATTTTTTTTATTTAGACTGTCCTAAAAATATTTTACCTAATCTTACATTGGATATTGTCATCCCCAGTGTAAGCGAGAGAACCGAATCGAAGCTTCCTTCGACCTTGAATCTTCAAATTTATGCAATCCCACGCATTGAACTATTATTACTAGCGAAGAGTAATTACCATCTCACTGATGCGACGATGTTATATTATTATTTCTCAACAAGTCTGAGATTCCAATTCCAAAGCAATATTCCTCACAACCAGCACGGCCATCGAAATAACATCCAAAAATGTCATTTTATTATTACTATTTTATATTCCGTTTTCTTCGGATACGAACCCGGTTCACTAAAGCAGAAGTCAAATCTTCGACCTGTCTTTGACCGCTAGGCCACCGAGGTATGCAAGTTACATGGTGAATGTATGAATTATGTTCAATCTGCGACTACTGTATTGCAATTTGTGTAAATAGCTGTTTTATGAGCTTTGAAATAAGGTTGAAATTATAATTTATTTTTTTCCGTAACTATTTAATTTTATGGTGGTTGCAGTCTATTGTATGTTTAATTTTACTCTTATATAATATGTTAAAAACGCAAACGCATTGTGTTTTCTTTTAATATAATTATTAATAGGTATGACTCTTTTTACTGGAGTTTAAAAGTTGCTAGCTGATGGCTATTTTGGTCGTTATCGTCTTAAACAATATAAAGTGTTTTCTACCCTCAAATTTCTAATAATATGATTTTGTGAACAAAACAACTGTCACCGCTGGCAGCCATTATTAGCTGCGGGATGAACCGTGTGTTATACTTACGAACTGTTTAATTTTGCCTTTCGAATACCTTGTGATTTGCAAAACATGGATTTTCATTTATCTTTGTTGAAAAGAGCAAAACAATATAACTATTTATATAAGGAATCGCTAGGCGTTTTTTGATATGGGTAAGTAGACAAACGGTGTTAAAAACAATGACTTATTATTTTATCGGTAATGTTTTAAACAACTTTCTTTGACGAAAAATGTTTTTATTTAAACTTCATTTATTTTGCAGCGGAAGACTGTGCCATTATGGATTCACCCTTACGCAGACTTCGGGCACGATAAAAATATTCGTTCTGGGCCTAAACCTGAAGCCTCATCTCCTGCCATTTGATTTGGACATTATGTAGTTGCCGCACCCGCTAGTGACCCATTTCACAGCAACAAGACACAATGCTACGTTGCAACCTGTGCGAAACCATCTGCATGCTGCAGGATTGCATTGCCGTAGACCAGCAAAAAACATGCTTTAACGGACCAGCATACAAGAAACCTTTGCTCGTGAATATCTTGACTTTGATTATTACATCAATCAAAGTCAAATGTAGTGATTTTTAGTGATGAAGACGAAATATATTAACTTAAGTAAATATATAAACACAGTAATGTTTTACAGTGCAGAACGAGTGGCAGTGTTACTTTAGGCTATGGGGTTGGATCTCATCGATGGGCCCTGGTGTCCAAATCCAAACCAAATCGAGATAGGTAGCTTAGTCGCTTCAAAGTGGAGATTATAACCCAGTGTGAAATGATGTTATTGTTAATGGCTGTCATTTAACATGTCTATTCATTTCACCACTGACTTACACGTCCGCAAATAAAACGTTTCGTTCATCTTTATCAGACTTAAACCTAATAAACCAGAATTTAAGATATTAATTATGTGTCATCTTAAAAATAGCCCTATTATGGTTGTGTATTCAATTTGCAAGATAATTATTATGTTAGTGACATAAGACTTTTTAGTAAACATAAAATCATACTGGCCTCTAAAGTGTGTGTTATTTTATGAATATTATTCTATAAGGAAAAGTGTGCAGTTTTATTTAGCTAATTTAATTACTTTTGGTAATAATAATAATAACATAAATAGAGGCTAATACAATAAAAATTAAATGTTGCAATAAACAATTTGAACCAATAATTGCATTTTATTGTTTTATTCTTTTACGTCCTTTTTTTCTTGTTTTAGGTAAACATGAGTTTATTTTGAGATTAGTAATTTAAAATTGAAAACAAAAAAGATACACTTGTGCAGGATTCGAACCCGGTTCTTTAGGTTTCATAACCCTAGGTCAATACACCTGAGCCACCACGCTTATAATACTGGTGGCAAAATTATGCTTCCATTGAACAAAATACCAGCAGGTTTGAATAACTATGCGTGAAGGTAGTCAGAAAACACAGTTAGCACAGATAGTTGTGTTTGTGTGTGGCATTTTGTTGTGTGCGTAATAAGGCAGCGGATAAGTGCGGATGTGTGTATAGAATGACACACTTGGATAACTAGGGTGCTCACCGATTCGCTTTGCTGTGTGTACCTACGAGTACAATACGGCAAGATGTTGCTAGGCTAGGCAAACTCAAGCCACATTACGATCAAAGAAGACATAAGAGTGGAATTTTACAATAGGATCTTACACTATGTATCAAGTTACCGACACCGACAGATTGACAGACAAGGGCGAGTTACTTTACTATACGTGAAATGAACTGCTCTCTCCAACAAGAGGCGTGGCCTAACCCAATTGGAAATCATAATGATGATTTAAAGTTACATTTTTTTCAACAACATTCGATTGTCAAACAAGGAAAATTTTGTGTAATCTTTCTCATTTATTTCTAACTCTCCACAGCCCAGCAGTTAGTCGGACTCAGTTAAATAACACGACAGTTAGTTAATTGGACCATGGCAAAAGTTTTCCGTCATTTGCCATAAGTATTTGTTTTTGTTTGTTTTCTCGATAATTACGCTGTCTTCTCGATAATTACGCTGGCAAAAGTTTTCCGTCATTTATTAGTGTATGTTTTTGTTTGTTTTCTCGATAATTACGCTGTCTTCTCGATAATTACGCTGGCAAAAGTTTTCCGTCATTTATTAGTATATGTTTTTGTTTGTTTTCTCGATAATTACGCTGCTAATTACACCTCATCAAATTTTACCGGAAATCCACGGCTGCACAATTTCAAAACCTAGTAAGTCTCAAAAACTCAATTTTGGGATTTTTGCTTAAAACGTGGTTTCTAGCAAGTGCCTATAGGATACAGAAACATTTAGAGGCCTATCTCGCTCAACTTCAGAGATACGAGTACTGCAAAACCTAGTAAGTGCCCAAAAAAACTGACTTTACAATTTCAAAACCTAGTATGGCACAAAACCATTTCAAAAACCTAGTATGGGACATGCACTTACTAGGTTTTGAAAAAGTCAGAGAGACTTACTGGGTTTTGATATGGTCAAACGAGTTTAATTGTAGCTTTTTGGAAAGTAGTATGTGTTTGTTATTTGAAGTTACTAGGTTTTGTAAGTCAAATGTTATAGGTACGTTGTTCTTTATTTATTTTGACGCGTCAAGGTAGGCAGCACTGTGCTCCCGCGCCAACTTCATGCTATTGCACTGGAGCTGTTTCGAACTCGTTTAAACGCGTCCGTCAGTTGCCTGCCAAGGTTGAGTGTGCTTGCACGTGTTATGTTATGGAATTAAAGCCTCAAAAAAGACTAATATAATCGATAAACTAGTACCACTGATGCCACATACATACATACATACATACCGTCACGCTTCTTTCCCATAGGGGTAGGCAGAGACTACTTTGTTCCACTTGCTACGATCCTGACATATTTCTTTCGCTTCATCCACAGTCATCAATCTCTTCATACATGCTCGTCGGTTTTGGGTACTCCTGACCTGACCTTTTTGCAAGACGTCTCCTATTTGGTCTCGGAACGTCCGTCTAGGCCTTCCCCTCCCAACGTAACCATTCACACTCCCCATATAGATCTGTTTAGTTAGTCTACTTTCATCCATCCGCTCTACATGCCCAAACCAACTAAGCATACTTTTTTCTACCCTAGTCCCTATATCCTCTTTCACACCAGCACGTTCTCTTATCACACTGTTCCTTATTCTATCTTTCAGAGGTACACCTTCCATACTCCTTAACGCTCTCATTTCTACTGCATTTATTCTACTTTCATGCTTCTTTTGCCATACCCAAGTTTCGCCACAGTCCCGAAAATTTTTTTGGACCAATCTCCCTGTCAGTAAATAGTGCCATTGATTTGATAACAGACGAGGGCCAAATTTCGGAAAATGATTAATATAATGGAAAGACCCTGGTGCCGCATTTTTTATTTTTTGTAATATTTTTTTGTAATGAACAACTACTTAGCTGACTGGTTTGTTTTATTTAAATTGAAAAAAAGGTCCATATATTAAAACTTAAATGATTAAATCTCTTAATCATGCCAAAGTGGCAACACATACTAGGTTTTGAAATTGATCGGTTCACTATAGTTTTTATTTGAGTTCAATTTCAAAACCTAGTATGGCACATAAAACATGCAATATAGGTTATTAAGTGTATATATATATACCAGGATATTCGGCTTAATCTAATAAACCAAGAAAGTATCACTTTTGGAACGAATATTGCAAAATTTTGTACGGCTGAGACAAAACATGTTTTTTCGCTCTCCTGTAAAATTAGCTTAATGTCCCTTACTAGGTTTTGAAATGGTGCAGCCGTCCAGCTAGTGGGTCGTTCTACAAACTAAGGAATTTTCGGCGGCTCAGCTAATATATCATGAAAAATTTGTTGAAAATGAATTTATTTGTATAACATATTGTAAAACATACCTATGTCTAGCTGGTCTCTAAAAATAATGTAGATTAAAACATTTGTTCTTGACAATTTTTTTTTTCTAAGCGTCAAATATTCAGGATCCTGGAGTGTCCCTCAAACAAAATCGAATCAAAAGTGTACCGTGATTTTTTTACTATAACATTTAGGCCATAAAATAAACCAAAATAAAGTAGTACTTAGTATTTCTTCTTATCTGTGATACGTATTATTATTTCGCTGAACCAAAAATATTATAAAATCGAGTTCCAGAATTTGTCCCAACAGTTTTATGTCAGGATCCTGTTCAATCAAAATGTAAGCGAAATTCAATTTTCTATTCGCCGAGCGACGTTGTCGTTTATCTGAGTCAGTTGTGCCTACGAACGAGACAAAGAATACCGCCTATCTGTTTGCACCTAGCGTATTGTTAAGCCAGCCCGGCGCAGGAGACGGAGGAAGTAGCGTCGAAATCAGTCGGGTTCACAGGAACCTGGTAAGATATTTACTTACGTAAATAAAATAATAATGTGGTAATTTTAGCATTTTGATATGTAAGTTGCTTACACGAAGGCTTAGTTCTGCTTGAATTTGGTTGAATGTTTTAAATTGATTGTTTTTTTCCAATATAATACAAATATTCTCAGGAACCTGGTCTCAAGATCCTGTCAAATTAAACCCCAGGATACTGAGCAGCATCCAGGACCCTGAGTGTTTATATTGCAATACTGTTTTTGTGCAAGATAATTTGATACTTTTTTCTACTATACACTTTAAAGTTAAAATAGTAAAGTCTTTAACATCAGCATTGCAAGCGATCTGACATTAAATTTAAAAAATCCAGAAGTTTTGGCTGCTATGCCTGATTTGCAGATTGACCTAGCTACTCTCTTTTTAAACCCGCCCGAAGAGCAAATAACGAAGCAATTACAACAAAAAAAAAGGAAAGCTAGAACTCAAAAAAGAAAATTTGAAGATACCGTTAACGTGCAAACAAAAAAGAAAAAGAAATGACTGCAAGAAAAGATAAAGTTAAAAAGGAGGTAAATTATACAAGACAGAAACCAAATAAATCCAAAATAACAGAAAAAAATAACCACGAATCCAGTGATTGAAGACAGTATTCTATACTTAATGATTAAAGTTCCTGTTGTTGTTGATAGAGATAGACTGGTGTTGATAGAGAATTAGTGCAAGTCAAAAATAGACCTAATTTTCGTTATCGTTCAAAATATTTGGACTATTACAAAGTAATGCTTAGAAGGATATTTTTTATTTGTGAAATTATAAATAATCGTTGATCTCAGATGATTTTCTGGTTACATCCTCATTTTCCTGTTTCATGAATTTCTTGAAATGGCCATAAATCTAAAATTTTAAAATATTTTGACTGTTCCACTTAACATAGGCTAAAAGACAGTGTATTATTTTTGATAGACTATATTTTCCAACCAGAATGTTAAAAAAATATCGGGCCGGAATCAGACTCGATTTCGTCCTTAGTTTGTAGAACGACCCTAGTACCATTTCTTTCTTAAGGTTTTCTACGTGCAATAGCTTCAATAAGGATGAATAGATAACTAAGAACTAAACTACGATAACTGTAACTTTACAGAGTAGACATTAATTTTAATATCTACACGAACCTAAGCAACGAATCGGATCCTACTGCTCTGTCTTTAAAAAGCCAAAGAACGCGTGAAGGAATATTGTCGGAAAGGATTATTCTAGTTTGAGGTTAAATGTAAATAAATCTTGGTGAAATCGCGGATATTTTCCGCGCCAAACCGACGACAGTTAGCGATTTCACGGCTGATTTCACGCCAGTTTCCATGGTAAATATGCCAATCAAAGTTAAACTAAGTGAGATTTAATCTGTTCGCACCATACACAATATCGCTTTTGAACGATTTCCAAAAGTCTGAACCTACAAGCCTTTTCTATAGATTTACTAGCCGTTGCCGCGTTGCCTGCGACATCGCCTGTGAAGAACTCGTTTAGCACTATGATCAGTGGCGTAACTAGTCTTGGATCCGTGGTAAATTCATGAGAGAGGAACAGGATACTTCCTCATTACAAAGAAGTACATAAACGGCTTTTCTGTGTTCTAGGGTCAGCCAGTTCGGAGCTCCATAGAGCGAGGAACCCTTGGCATTTTGCCCGTTTTGCCACCCTATAGCGCTAATGGCTACCCCGCGAGAACCGTGTTATTTTATATGAAAAAATTGTGTTTTGGTTACAAAATAGAAGCCGTTTTAGCGTAATTGTAATATAGTTATAGCCTCAGAAGCGTATTGGTTCGCAATCAAAGCTAATAAACTGAGCAGAATCTCACTCACCTCATCTTCTTGGCGTAAGGCCTGAGCGAGACTGGTCCTGAGGTGAAAGCATCCTCAATGACCTCGGGGAAGCTGAGCGCTGGCCGCTGGTTCCTGATGCAGAGCTCGTGCGAGCACCGGACCAGCATATGCATGCAGTGGGTGCATATCGCACCCATCAGAAGGGTGCCAAACACACCTGGGACAAGACAAAATGCATGAAAAGGCAGGTCGCAGTCAAGACTTAGTGGTCGCCCTACGCAAAGATACCGCAATACGACGAATAGCATTGCCATTTGGTACAATGTATTAGGTCAAAATAGGCTTTATACTTCGAAATTTGAAATTCGTTTTGTGCCATTTCGTTCAAACTAATACTCATTAACGTGAGTATGAGAGGGACAGTAAGATACGAACTTCGAATTTCGGAGTAGTCCCTCAGTTCAGCAGGTCGGCGTCGTACAAAGTCTACGAGTATTAGATACCCGGGAAGACGATGATTATGTTATTCATTTTTCAGGGCTGTTAATACTTGCTTCTCCCATGATAGCGAGATAAACTAAATAGCTATTAAAAATGTTCTCATTTCGTTTCTTAGACAACAGGGACAATTTCAACATGAAACTACCGTGAGACTCAATCATAATTACACAAACTGATAACAAGTACAAAAAAACACGAGTAAAAGTGTCCGTTTCGCTGCCGCCGGGGAAGCGCTCCAAGAGGAAGGACTACGCACTAGTCCGAAACATGTCGAGCATCATACGTGAGTTACCCGTTTGTGTAATTAACATGGACAATAGTTAGAAGTCGAAGTTATAATATAGGGGTACGGTCGAAGAAACTGAATCACTTACGTCTGTAGAACCTTTTCTCATTTCATTTTGCAATAATTACTACGGCAAGCGTATGTTAAGTCATCATGAAAATTGCAGTGAAAAGGTTCTACAGTGGTATGCGATTCCGTGTTTTTCACTGTTTATCGCGATTTTATTGACGAAACTTGGCATCTGTCCCAGGCGGCGAGTCTATGTTACGCTACACGCTTTGGGACAGATATGGCACTCAATCAATGTTAAAAGGTCAAAGTTATGAGGCATACCTACATTGTTATTATGTAGAGATTCATTAATTCATTATCTCATATCCATTATCCTTCTGCCCAAACAATAACAAAACACCATGTTGCCTATTTAGTGTTGGCATATTTCTTGGTTCAACTTTTCAGGCAGATGTTTTTTGCCAAATAATAAAGCTGTATCATTTACCCAAGTATTTACTAATTAAATTAAGGGTTGTTTACTGGCCTTGAATCTTTGAATTTGACAAAAACACAGTCCACATGCAATGGAAATAATAGTAAAATTGTATATTTGTTGTTAAATCGGTTACAATTATAATTGCAGTTGAAGAATTAAAACAGATGTACAAGCATATTGATGTAGTGTTGGGAAATTGGTTTTTCAACTACATTAAGTTTTCTTTTAACTTCAAGCCAAGTTCAAGTTTTATGAATAATTTTTTGACAATATTAAAATTCGGGACAGCCCTTCAGAAATTGGTATGGATGACCTTGGGGTTACCTCAAAGTTAAGTTATTCAGTATCAGTATGGGTGTAACTATAGCTACATATACTTACACCCATACATATACCTATGCAATTCACCTTATCTCTCATCACAGATACGGCTTTATTGTGCAAGCTTTACAATAGCACAATATTATGTATATTAAACATGCCGAATCAATTTACTAATGCATTGTCACATAGCTACTGAACCCAACATAATAAAATTTGGCAAGAAGATAGATTGAATATTCCAAATGAGCTTGAGCTTTTATCATGTAAAAATAAGTTTTCTGGTATTGCCTTACCCAATTTTTTAAGCAGAGAAAGTTGAGAGTAATAGAATAAATTAATTGACAAAAGAAAACTGAAAAAAACCAGCTCGTTTGGCTGCTATTACTTGTTTTCAAAATTTTAACTAATTAGGTATAATATTTTCACCTTTTTGAAATATTTTTTTAAGTGTAGTATATTTGTTCTATATGTACATATAGCATACATTCATATTATAAGTACTAACATGCACATATTTGTTTAGTGATACAGATAAGCATTGAGTACTATGAGACTAGTCAGTAGATAAATAGGTTTGTTAACCAGTTCAGTATGCCAATGTAACTTGTAACTCACAATATGAATAATTTTTCCACTCATCTTAAATTTATTATTAATGATTATCTTAAATATTAAAGTACTTTCATTACTCTAATGGAATGTTTTAATTTATCTTGACATTTACATGGTTCACGGGGACCCTAATCACCAGTAGGTCATTTTTTTAAAGTATTGATAAAAATTTTGGGCCCTTTTATTATTGCTTGCACCTTCAAAAATGACATAGAGATAATAACTTACCAAATATCAATCCTGCATTCTTGAAGGCATCAGGCATAGCTAAAATCCCGGTGCCTATATTGGCTTTTAGGAGATGGACCATCGTGTCCAAATTTGATGTAGGGTTTTCCAGGTTTCTCTCCGAAGCCGGATGATAGTCGGACTTCGCTTTTTCATCTTTAGAGGGTGCAATAGGATCTATCACTAATTCCAACGCCTGGTTTTGCACCTCTGCATGCTCAATGGATATAGTAGGCCCAGTAAGAAGCGGCTGCTTTTCATCACTCATTATTAATAATATTTTAACTTCAACGACTAAATTCCATAAAAATAAATTATAATACAAGCGCAATGAATTTATACGCCATGAAGACTGAACGCCTTTTACTAGAAGATTAATAGTTTATTTACGTGAATGCGGTACGCGTTTTATTACTTCGTGAAGTTAAGTGTTACTTGCAAGTGCGAAATTAATTCAATACTTTAACGCTTGTGATGTGTGGGCGGCTGGACTTGCGAACGTATTGTGACGGCAAAAGCCGATAACGTCAGCTCACGACGACTTTTCAAATCACAGTTAACTCAATAATATATTAACGTTTGGAGAATAATTGATAAGATAATGGCTTAATGCCAAATCAAATAGATTTTTGTTAATTACTCCATTGCTCATTTGCTCAAAAGCAATGCAAAAGTTTTGTCTGACAGATTGTATGTCGTTCTCTGTCTAACGCCTAAGATAGACCAAGAAGGCATTTATTATGACACGGCGAAAGAAAGCAAAAAAGAGCATCGGTGTAATAGGGTGTAATACTTTTGATCGTTAAAACATTATCTTAAATAGATAATCGTACAGATTGGTCCAAATCATACATGTACCAACTTTAAAAGACGACATAAGCAGCTGTAGAAAAGAAAAGACCGATTTGTGAAGAATCCACAATACGGAACGGCTCATTCTGTCATCAGTGTCATCTTTTGACGAACAAATTTGACAGGGACAATCGTGTTTTCGTGATCGTATGTAATGATTTCTAAATAAATTCAATGGAAATTTTTCGGTATTAGAAAATTAATCATAACTATGGGAAACGCCGGGAGTAACCAGCCCAAGGAGTGGCATAAAGATGCTGCTACGAAGCCCTCAGGAGCAGGCCCATCCTCTCCAACTAAGGAAGGAGAAGCTTTTACGTTTGACAAAAAGGTGGATGAGGATCGTATCGGGCGAGATGACGACAATAACATTGAGGATGGAGCACCGTATTATACGAAAGCAGTGCCTGAGAGCGAAGAGGAATTTGGTCTTATGCGCGAGCGATCAAACACGTTAACAGACGGTAGTAAATCAACTGACGAATCTAAAGTGCTTCCTACTGTGTTTAGATGGGAAGGAGGCGGAAAGCAGGTTGGTAATAATAATTCCAAGGCTAACTAAATAAAATAAAATTAAATATGACTTCATAACAACACTACTTGACGTTAACATCAATGCAAACATTCTTCTCGCAGGTATTTATAAGTGGAACATTCACTGACTGGAAAACTATTCCAATGGTTAAGAGTCATGGTGACTTTGTGACCATTATTGATCTGCCAGAGGGTGAGCATCAGTACAAGTACTTTGTGGATGGAGAGTGGAGAAATGACCCACAAGTGGTAAGTTTGATTATGATTATGTTATGCTCTGTAGGCATTTTGTCAGTAGCCAGTGTAAAAGTTGTTTAAAAATAAAAAACTATTTTGTATTCCAATTTTGTATTGCAGAAGTTGGTTGATAATGGAATGGGCTCCAAAAATAACTTGGTTAAAGTGAAGTTGTCAGATTTTGAGGTGTTCCAAGCACTTGCTAAGGACAGCGAGGGCATACACAGCAGCGCTCAGACTGAGTACTCACAGGTAATGGCCATTTGTTACTTTTTTTTTTTTTTTTATATAATATTTTAACGAGGCTTGAGTGCACCACTTACTTACTGTGTACTTTTGAATAGTGAAATTAACAGAATGTAGATTGATAATGAGTTTTAGATTAGTACCTTTTCCCTGATGAGCCTGACAAATTGTTTGGCTAATTTTAAACTAACGCCATTGTGTTAATGTTAGTCTATGTCACATTTTTCAACATATTGGCATTAAAAAGGTTAAACCATAAAGACCAATTATAATCTAGTGTCTCTTTGATTACCATTTAGATTGTCTCAACAAGTCTTCAATAACAGGTATAACTTTTTTTGTGTTACAGGAAATCCCACAGTCCAAACCATGGGAGAAGGTCTCAGGGCCCCCGATTCTCCCACCGCACCTTCTACAAGTCATATTAAACAAGGACACACCACTCTCAGTAAGTAGTCTTCAATTAATAGTCATTTCCCATATCAATGACAATGATGAACGAGGTCCCTATGTCACCATCTTGACAATAGTCGGTGACAAGTGACAATTCTGTTTACATTACAACTTCAACAAGAATCTACGCCGATTGGCTTCATATTGACCATGCATCGCAATTCGAATTGTCACTTGTCCCCGACAATTGTTGAGTTGGTAAAACAGGGGCCAGTTGTGACTTATAAAGACATTTTGTGACAATTAACCAGTTTAATCTTCAGTTTATCCCTTATGTTGTTACTATTGTTTTAACTCTGCACAAATAAAATTATACTTTCTGGCTATCAAATGACAATGGTATTTTCATGATATTGATTGCGATATGCATGGATCATTTGTTAATATTGACCGTTTAAACCAGCTATACTCAACCTGCCTTGTGGTTGGCCCGCCTTGAGTTACCTACCTCTGTGACCTACCCCTAAAAAATTTTTGCTTGTGGCCCGCGACACTATGACTAAAACGTGTTTGTGGCTCGTATAAAAAAAAAGGTTGAGTACCACTGGTCTAAACCATGCCAATGACAATATTGAGCAAATTGAAATTGTTTCACGGTCTACAAAACTATTGACAGTTTTTTTTATTGGCAACATATTTCTACTGTAAAGCCAATGACACCCAAATGAAGTGTTTTCAAAATATGTAGACTTGGCTTAAAGGACCTAGCATCCAGGCCATAAAATCTTAAAAATAAAAAGAAAAAAAAAGCCAATGACAGTTATGGTATACTTTATTGTTTGTATCAGTGTGAACCAACCCTGCTTCCGGAGCCGAATCACGTGATGCTGAACCATTTATACGCTCTGTCGATCAAAGATGGCGTCATGGTACTATCAGCCACGCATCGCTACAGGAAGAAATACGTCACTACCCTCCTTTATAAACCAATTTAAACATTCACGTGTGCCTAGTTAATTAATATTGTTATTTAGGTTTTAGTCAAACCTCTACACTAACAGTATTTTTCCAATGCTTGCAATTGTATCTGTTTCTATAAGCAAATTTATATGTATTATAACTTTAAATGGTATTCATAATTATTCTTAAATACGCATATGTTCACGTAAAAAAAGAAATTAACTTTTTCGCATCTGTCAATTTTAGCTTGTCAATGCTCCTGGCATTTTACACTGCACATAGATCTCGACCGAGCTAAGTTTGCACCTCACGTCTTAAAAGGAACAATTCAAAAATTTTAAATTCAACAAATGGGAGACGAAAATTTGTAAAACGCGTATCGACAAAGATGCTAACCGTACAGACGCGACAGGGCGATCGCGGGATGGTGAGCGGGGAAGCGGGCGGGACGCCGTATTCCAGCGAGGTGCACACTTAGCTCGGTCGAGTTGTACTTACTTTATATCAAGTCAACGGCGGCGGAAAGGTTAAATGCATTAAACCAAATTTACACAACGCATCCTTTTTCCTGATAATGAAGTGTTTTTTGTATACATACTTATACATATTTTTATGTAAAGTAATGAATATTCGCTTTAAATCCAATTCAAACTTTCAAACGTAATTGTTAAAAGATGTGAAGTCGTAAGATGGAACTTAGAGGTAGTTCATAAATGTAAATAAAAATATTGACATTTGATATTATTTTTATTTTTTAATCTCTTTAAACAAAACCTGAGTAAAAATACCCTCTATAATACGTAATTTTGAGCGCTACTATCAAGTTTGAAATTCGAAGTTCGTATCATTCCGTCTCTCTCACTGTCTATTAGTGTAGGTAAGCAGGACGGATCGACGTGCAAGACTTGATAGCAAGACTACTTCGCGTACATGAGATTTCTTTCCAATCTTAAACACAAAAACTTTCGCGTTCCTTTCCCAAAACAACGATTTTCAAAATAACACATTACAGATCAAATAATGTTTATTTAAAATCGTGTTATAAAGTTACAATACAGTCAAGGGCATTAATAGGTATGTGATGCATGTTACCAAGACGTCAAAAACATGTATGCCTCAAACAATAAGCGGTGATACATATATTTGACATGGTGGTTTTATTGATATTTATGCCCTCGACATACGGAACCTATTTTATTAGTCTCTCTGGCTGTACCGATCTTGATGAAATTTTCGGCTATAGGTCGTGCGTCCACCTACAGTTTGTTCATCTGGTTTTCGACGGAGCTCCACCAAAGGGCAGAGCCCCTTTTTCTAGGTATTTTGACCTTCGGGCAAGTGAAGATACCTAACTAACCTAACCTACCTATTTTTGTATTAAAATAATAATAAATGATTCGAAATAATGGCGGACCAAATAAGGTCGACCACGACCCATAGCCTGAAATTTTGTAAGATACTTTGACGTTTGAGGTATAAAACAAACTACTTATTCCGGTCAACTGCACAGTTCTTGCAGGATAGCAATAAACGAATTATAAGCAGACAAGTCCCGGGTAACAGTCAGTTTTATTATTAAGCGTGTGACATTTTTGTCACAAATTAAAATCAATTTGTGACATAAACGGTCAGACTTATTTTGAGAATTTCATTTTTTTTTCAGGAATTCTAATCCCGAAATGGTAATCCTATGTGTAAGATCGATAAGCGTTAACCATGCGCAAGCGTATCTTTTTCAAACTATTTCTAAACATAATTAACAAAACATAGAATTACATTTCTATTATTGCATTAACTTACCAGAATAAAAGGCATGAGTCCTAATTCCTTATCTAGACTATAACATTACCAGAACATTATACATTACATGTCAAACCATAAAATAAATAACTAGATGTTTCTAGTAGCGAATAACTTGACTACTTAATATTCAGCCCTTGGAAACTCTTTTAAATGCAAGGCAAAATGCAGTTTCACATTAATTACAAATATTTTTGTAGACCATCAACTTTTAGTTTAAAGTTTGCTAAAAATACTACATTTATGGGCCGACCACACCGACGCGACATAACGTGACGCCTACAACACGTCACGCGGATACGCGGGGGCGTGATCGCTCCTTTATTTTATAAAAACCTACAACATTCTTCGAAAAAGATCACAAGGTCTGAATATTGTTCGTATAATCTATTAAATTACTTAAATATAAATATGTACATAAATACAAGACATTTGAGAACTGTATAATACTGGCACATGTTATTTATTTTATATCTAATACAAAACGAATTTGGTAGATCGTTAATTCTACTATCACTAGGCTAACCAAAGGTATACTTATATGAGTTATGTGGAAGTAAAATTAATTCAAACTTGGTTCTATACAGTACTATGTTGTACATGATGCACTTATTTAAATCTAAATTCTAGACATGGAAAGGCGGGTTAAAGGTGCTCCTACAGTGGAGTTATAAAGTGTTGTAAAATGTTATAAAACACGATAAAATTCACTAACATTTCATAATATTTTGTTACAACTTGCAAGTTTATTAGGAAGTTTTGTGACAAAATGTTTTATAATGTTATTAATAACTCCTGTGTGGAAGCACCATAACATAACTTGATAGTCAGTAGATCGAATTGCATCAGATTCCCTTTCCAATACCATTTCAAGTGATGTCACAGTTATACACAAGTCAGATTAGCATTGCAGACATATTTTAACATATTATGTTTGAATATGGCAACTATTTGCATTCATATGTAAAGAAAAGATTTAGTTCCCCTTTCAACCGTTTTCGATTCTTTGTTATCATTCTCTACACCTATTTTAAGATCATACCTATTATGTTTCCTAAGCAAAATAGACAATAATGTGGACACACAAAAATAACACACTCAAAAATTTTAACCATTAGAAAATGCCTCCAGCTTTTGTTATTGCCATCACAATTGTTGTTCATCATCACTTTTCTGTTACCACGTCGAGAAGTGGTTTCTTGTCCCTTGAGCTATCACTTCCCAAATTAACATTATTAACAGGATTTTTGAAATACATCGCCACAGCGATAACGACTAGACAAATAGATATCACAGTACCCCATGTTATCAGAATTCGGAACAGTATGTAACAAACTACAGCCGTTATCACAAGCTCTAGAGCACTCGCATAAGTTTTTAAAATAGAGTTGAGATTCTTCAAAAAGAAGCTGGTCACTATACCAACTACGGCACTGTTGACAATAATAAGTATCACAATTATGTTACACAATGATCCAAAGTCATCAAACACTGTGTTTAACTCACCTTTGAACATTAGTATGAAGAAATTACATATGACAGAGTCCAGGTACATGAAGACGTTCTGTAAAAATATGTCAACACTTGAGCCCTGGGTCTTTAACAGGTACTCGTTGTAGGTGCCGGCCAGGCACGAACAAAAGTTTTGGAAGTTGATAGACAGGAAGTAAATGTTGAATATTTGTGACCAAAGATCTGTGTCTTGCTTGGACTGGACTGAGGCAACATCAAAGTTCTTTATCATGCATCCCAAAGTTAGGATGCCTAGGGAGATCCATTGAATGAATGTTAGCTTTTTCTTGAACAAACACTGAAATAAAGATATCTTGATTAGTCCAATTAATTTAAGGATCTTGTGAAGGGTTTTCATATAAAATTAGTGGTTAGATTGAAATGTTAGCTCAGTTTCTGAACTAACAAAAAAACATTCCATTTTTTACTTTTGCTGTCAAACTCTAATAATGATTATTGAGAATAAGCTAGAACTTACTTGAAATAACAGTGCAGTGAGAACAACCCGGAATTGTAGGAGAATGTAGTATGAAGTCGGATCATAGTGGGACAAGTTGACAAATGCCAAGTTATTGTAGAAACAGTACAACAGCGACGGGATGAAATATAGCAGCAGTAACTTGAAGTTTATCGCCACCGCTTTGAATATATGTGGCTTGTCACTGAAATTTATATTCCATGAAAAATATTGAGCATTCAGAATATACTAAAAACATGTAAAAGCATACTTACAACACACTTAGCACATCAATGGGTATTACATGAAAAAAATAGTGAAGTTTACATGCATTTATAACTTCAAAAAGATGAAAATAAGCAAGGCAAGTCAGTGATGGACTAAACCTGTCAGAGGCCAAAATGGAAATTAAATAAGCTCCTGCCAATTTTAGAAGTTAATAATGTTTACAGTAAATACCAATCTACTATCAAGAGACCTGTTTGTCGTTTGCTGACCCCCATGTTTAGTCCAGCAGTGTTGCAAGGCTATCAAATTCATTTAATACATTAATATAGTAACTTACTTTCTTCTAAATGAGTAGAGTGTAGCGGAAGCCACCAGTTTAAGGAGTTCTGATAGGAACACAACCAGTGTTGTGTTGTATTCATATCCACCACTTGCGTTCTTTGACGCCGTAACAAATACTCCTGAAAAACGAGACAATGTTACACGAAATGAAACAATAAAACACAATTGACTATTGTTTTGTTGCTGACGCTACTGGCTGTAACTAGGCAGAGGAAAAAAAATAGCACGATAACACAAGCGTTTGCTAAAATTGTGTAATTAATTGATAAGAGCAGGATATTGGTTGAACGTGGGTTAAAGCAAAATTCTTTGAATTCTCTACCTTGAAACACAAACAAAATTATGTACAAGGCGAAGACTATAAACCCTTCTTTATTGGGGAATAGATTTTGTAATTCTTTCATTTTTGCACGTGCATCACTCGTCGTTCACCGCTGCTACAACACTAATTTAAATAAATTATTTCCTGCACTGAAAATGCAAAACACCGAAATTCGAGACGCGAGCTGAAACAAACACCTATCACTTCCTTCAGCGTCTGCTGATAGTGTGTATGATTGTGTAAACGCGAAGTCCAGTCCAAACTAAGGTGAAAATCATGTGTGTTTAGTAATATTAAGGTTAATCCCAAGCTGTATCGCTAGATGGCGCTGGGATGCACTTCTTGAATTCGCGCTTGTTTTTGTTTCGGTTGTTACGTTTAGATCATGGCGGCATAGCTATGTACCTCGTATGTTTATTTCGTGTTTTGTCTGAAGAATAAAGTGGATTTGTGTTAAAACGGTGTAGTTTAAATATTAGTGGTCCTTTCGAATCGAATTTTATATAAACAATGTAACAAAATAGTGATATGAACTAACAATTACAGTGACTAAGTGCGTAAGTGATAAAAAGTACTGCGTGTGGGTAAGACCTGACTATAAAAATTAACTTTGTTTCTGTGCATCAGTGAATTATACATATTAAATCAACGATTTAATATTAGAACTACGACAAAAAAGACAATATGCTTCTATAATGGTACTTACAATAGTACAAACAGTGTTGGACTCGTAAAATATTACAAACAAAACATTTATCTACATGCCAAGACTTTGTTGTTTTAACAACGTTTTTTTTATACTTTGTGCATGTACTTATAGTGTTGAACATTAGTTAAAACATACATTTCTACTTAATAATAAGTGATCATTTGAGCAAACTTTTGTTGTTTGAAAACATTTTAGTGTTAAAATGGCACAACTCTGTTCCTTACAAAAGGCGTTGTCGGAAAGAATATTGAAGTTATATACTAATATAAAGAAAACATCAAGATCTCGGTATACACGCGGATATTTAGAAACTCGAGCAGAAACATTAGAAAATTATTGGATTCAATATAAACAGCAACATGACTCGATTTCTACAACGATTACGGCGAGTGATTTATTAAAGTTAGAATTTGATGCAACTAGTAATTTCGATGCTACTGAAGAGGTGTACTTAGACCTTATGACATTAATTAAAGATTCCTTATGCGAATTTACTCGCCCCGAAACTAGCTCGAATTCTTTGAACAGAACTATTGAAAGCGAAACCGCTGTTGTAAAAACCAAACTTCCTCACATATCGATTCCGAAATTTTCCGGTAATTATGATGACTGGATGAGTTTTAAGGATTTGTTTACGTCCCTCATACGTAATAACGAACGTATTTCTACAATTGAGAAATATCATTATTTAAAAACGAGTTTAACGGGTGAAGCGGAACAATTGCTCAAACATTTTGCACTTACTGAGGTTAATTACGACAAAGCTTGGAAAACTCTCGAAAGTCGATATGATAACAAACGCATGATTGTTACAACAATAATTAGCCGCTTAATAAATCAAAAGAAGATGAGCACAGAATGTTCTAAAAGTTTGAAAGAAATCTTGGATAACACAAAGGAATGTTTAAATTCTTTAGACAATCTCAAGGTTGACACTTCAACCTGGGACGCGATCGTTGTTCACTTAGTTGTTTCCAAATTAGACATAGAAACACACAAACAATGGGAACACTCTCTTGGAGCGTCTCAAGATATACCCACATTTGAACGTTTGTCTTCATTCTTAGAAAATCGTTTCCGATCTATGGAAATGATAACCACAACGCATAAAAAAGACCCACCGCCAAAACGAGACTTGGTTACGAAAACTACACCGCACAAACCAGCACATGTGAAAACATTCGTCACAGAAGTAAACAGCGGATGCACTTATTGCGCACAAAATCATTACATTTGCCATTGTAAGGACTTCGCTCAGTTAGATGTTCCTCAGAGGCAGGAGTTTATTAAGAAGAATGGCATCTGCTTTAACTGCCTTGTAAAGGGTCATTCAGTCCATACGTGTCGACAGAGCACCACTTGTAGAAAATGTAACCGTCGTCACCACACTCTGTTGCACACCACAACCCTGAGCAAGAATACACCAGTGCCTGACACTAACAATCCTGCTCCTAAACCTGAAACTAGTTCATCGACACCAACTGTAACGGCAAAGGCTGAAGTTCACAATGAACAAGTCATTTTAGCTACTGCTCAGATTGCCGTACAGTCAAGAAACAACGATACTATAATCCTGAGAGCACTCATTGACCAGGGCTCACAAGCGTCATTTATCACCGAAGCCGCTGCTCAGTTACTTAACCTCGAACGTGTTTCAGTCAATGGTAAAATCACAGGCATATCAAGTGCTACACTCACAACCAAATCCATGGTAAAATTAAAGTTCCACGCTGTACGAGATTCCTCACAGTTACTTACCGCTGAGGCGTACGTCCTCAAGCGACTTACTTCGTTATTACCTTCTCAAGAATTTCCAGCAGATACCTGGCCTACATTTGATCAGTCTGAACTTGCAGATCCACACTTCCACAAGCCAGGGTCTATTGATGTTCTACTAGGTGCCGACGTGCACGCTCACATAATTCTTGATGGAATAAGAAAACACAACTCACTCTTAGCTCTCAACTCCCGTTTGGGCTGGTTAATATCCGGACGGATTACACAAACTGAGTCCAAATCACACCATGTCGTCGTCATGCACACTCAAGTAGAAGTGGATCAGTTGCTCAGACGGTTTTGGGAGATCGATGAATACTTACCTAATAAGAAACCTCTTTCACAATTGGAGACACAGTGCGAAGAGCATTTTATGAAAACTCACACTCGGACCGCTGATGGTCGATACAAGGTTGGCTTACCTTTCAAAGATGAAGACACACAAAACTTAGGTAATTCCAGATCTTTAGCTGTCCATCGTTTGCTTCAGATGGAAAAGAGATTTAAACACAAACCGGAGTTTCAAGAAGAATACTGCAAATTCATGAGGCAGTATGAGTCGCTCGGTCACATGGAGATCGTACCTGAAAAAGAACACAAAAATGAAAAGGTTTACTACTTACCTCACCATGCAATAATCAGAGAGTCCAGCCTTAGTACCAAACTGCGTGTCGTCTTCGATGGAAGCGCCAAACCTGCAAACGGAAATTCATTAAACGAAGAACTGCTGATCGGTCCACCCCTGCAACAAGAAATTAGAGATTTAGTCACAAGGTGGCGACAGCATAACTTTTGCTTGGTTGCTGATATCCAACAAATGTATCGACAGATACTTATTTCACAGCAAGATATAGATTATCAAAGAATAATGTGGCGTGAGACACCTAACGAAGACATAAAAGAATATCGGTTACTTACTGTCACCTACGGTACTTCGTGTGCTCCGTATCTTGCCATAAAAACCTTGCATCAACTCGCAGATGACGAGCGCGAAGACTTCCCTGAAGCTGAGATCCTGAAAACTGATTTGTACATGGACGATTTGATGACGGGTTCATCCACTGAAGAAGACGCTCTCACTCTGCAAAGGCGTTTGACCGCGCTGTTTAAACGCGGCGGTTTTCTCCTACACAAGTGGTCCTCTAATAGTGAAACAGTGCTTAGTGAAATCCCTGATGCTAATAAAGCCTTGAAAAGTGTCATTAATATAAAAATGGATGATTCGCTTAAAGCTCTAGGCATTGCCTGGAAACCACACAGTGATACTTTTGAACTAATAGTAAACTTAGCCTGTGATAACAACGTTATCACCAAACGAAATGTTTTATCTGCTATTGCAAAAACGTTCGACCCTTTAGGTTGGCTAGCTCCTCTCGTGATTGTCTTGAAAATCTTTATGCAAAAGCTGTGGCTGGCCGGCCTTGGATGGGACGACGAACTTAACTCTGAATTGAAAGCTGAATGGGTCACTTACTTGCATAACTTTGAAAATATGAATCCCATTCTGCTTCCACGCTGGTTAGGCACTGGTAATACAATTGTTAAAGTTGAGCTGCACGGATTTAGCGATGCCTCCTGTGTCGCCTACTCGGCGGTGGTTTACACCAGAGTCATCACAGACAATGAGATCAAGGTGAGCTTAGTTGCTGCTAAGACTAAAGTCGCTCCTGTTAAGCAGATCTCCTTGCCTCGTCTTGAACTCTGCGGGGCCGTTCTGTTAGCTAAATTGATTCAAACTGTTAAGTTAAGCTTAAATATTGATGACGACTGTATTTTTCCTTGGACCGATTCTACTATAGTTCTGTCATGGCTCCGTAAAAGTCCTAACACGTGGAAACCGTTTGTTGGTAATCGTACAACTGAAATTCTTAACGTCACAAACAGTAGTCAATGGCATCATGTCAAATCTGCAGACAACCCAGCGGACTGTGCATCGCGAGGCGTCAGTCCTGCAGATCTTGAGCAGTCACAATTATGGTGGGAGGGTCCACAATTCCTACGCGAATCTGAAGTGATTAGCTATCCTAACTTCGATGTACCAGAAACCACTCTAGAAATGAAACCGAAAGCGAAGGTTAGTCATGTGTGTGTAACGGAAAATGAAACGAGTATAGGATACTTAAATAGATACTCCAGTCTCCTTCGACTTATTCGCGTGACGGCTTATTGCTTCCGATTTGTCAACCTATGTAAAAATAGTAAACTAAAGAATGAAGAAAATTCAAAGCTTACATACCTGACTTCAAATGAATTAAAAAATGCACTGAATGTGTGCATTCGTTTGTCACAATCTATGTCTTTTGAACATGAGATCAATTTGTTAAAACAAGGAAAATATGTTCCTAAAAGGAGTAAAATTCACACTTTAAATCCCATTCTGGATGATGAAAAAATTCTTAGAGTTGGTGGACGTCTGGTTAATGCTCAAATACCATTTGATATGAAATCACCTGTCATTCTGATGCAGACTTGCAACCTAGCTAGATTGATTGTTTTAGATGCTCACATAAGAACCTTACATGGTAGAAATGCTCTTATGCTTAATCTCCTCCACCAACGATACTGGATTATTGGCGCAAAACACCTTGTAAAAAAGGTTATTAGACTTTGTAAACCCTGTTTTAGTCAGCAAGCAAAACCTACTGCGCCATTAATGGGGAATCTACCACAGTGCAGAGTGCAACCATCACGTCCTTTTCTGTCGAGTGGTGTTGACTATGCTGGTCCATTTACCCTGAAACTGTACTCTGGTAGATGCACCAAAACTTGTAAGGCTTACATTAGTGTTTTCCTTTGCATGGTCACAAAGGCCATTCACCTAGAGCTGGTTAGCTCCTTATCTAGTGCTGCTTTTCTGGCAGCATTTAAACGTTTCACTGCTCGACGTGGGCACTGCCAAGACATATGGAGTGACTGTGGGACCAATTTTGTGGGTGCCTCCAAAGAATTGAATATAATGTTCAAAAACAGCAAATCCTCCGTAGTTAAAGAAATTGCCCAACTCTTGGCGAACGACCACACTACATGGCATTTGATACCCCCTGGTGCCCCAAATTTTGGTGGTATCTGGGAGGCCGGCGTCAAATCGGTCAAAGGACACCTTAAACGAGTAATTGGCGAATCCTGCCTAACTTTCGAAGAGTTTAACACCCTTCTCACTCAGGTGGAAGCTTGTGTAAATTCTCGTCCACTTACCTTGATGAGCTCCAATGACGATGAGCTCCCCTTAACTCCCGGTCATTTTCTGATCGGAGAAGCTCCCATTGCAATCCCTGAAGACAGAGTCGTGGATGCTCAACCTCAGTACCTTAATCGATGGCAAAAGGTACAACGTATGGTCCAAGGCCTATGGCGTCGTTGGCAATCCGAATATCTCACCATGTTGCAGCACCGCTACAAATGGTCCCAGAATCAACCCGATATAGAACTTGGAACTGTTGTTCTGGTTAAAGACGATCGCCTTCCTCCGGGAAAATGGCTTTTGGGTCGAGTCGTGGCGAAGCACCCCGGCGCAGATGGCATCACTCGAGTGGTTTCCTTGAGGTTTAAGAACCATGTTTTTAAGAGACCTGTTAACAAAATTTGCCCTCTGCCTCTTGATGCTTCCGTATCCTAGTTTTAAGGTTTGCTCTTGCATTACTTAGTGTTAGTACTTTGATTTCTATTGTTATGTGCTTAGGCTCTTCCCCGTTCTAAAGGACGAATGTAGCAATGTAGTCCTTGGGCCGCGGGATGTTTAGTAATATTAAGGTTAATCCCAAGCTGTATCGCTAGATGGCGCTGGGATGCACTTCTTGAATTCGCGCTTGTTTTTGTTTCGGTTGTTACGTTTAGATCATGGCGGCATAGCTATGTACCTCGTATGTTTATTTCGTGTTTTGTCTGAAGAATAAAGTGGATTTGTGTTAAAACGGTGTAGTTTAAATAATGTGAAAATATTTGCTACTCCTAGTTAAAGAGATTATAAATTGATCGATTCACAATTCTCAAATAAATAAAAAAATATAGTCGTAACAAAAGCCATGGAATACGACAAGTACAATTATTAAAAATGGAAAGTACAGACTTCGTCCAAATAATTTATATTTCTGGTGCCATCGTTTGGACAGTCTGCGAGTTTGACTAGATTATTTGACAGTTGACAGGTTGCATGTGACAGTGACACTCTTCGGAAGTCCAATAGCATAACTGGCTCACGGCTCACTCAAGTCAATGAAAAAACAGCCTTGAGGACTTTTTTTAACCACGTAAGAAGAAACAAATTGATTACCTATTTTCCTTGACTGACACTCAGCTGACAGTTCTGTCATTGCATTGATTTTATTGTTGTGCTGAAAGTTGTGTAAAATAATTGCTGTTTAATACTTATTAGTGGGTGCGGACGGTATCTAATCTACAATCACTGAACAAATTGCATTAATAGGTGTCTACAGATTAGTCACCGATCACCGTGACTCAAAAACATTGAGGCTTAAATACAATGGCTGGCGAAGAAGACGACAGTACTTGGTAAATAGACGCAATATTGTAATGCGAGAAATATTCTATTAATCTTGTTCCACGTTCTGTATCAATTCGACCTTATTCATTATTGTTACAGTGTAGCGTATGACCTTAGTAGACTTCAGAATTCAATGTGTGGTTTTACCGTGAGACATCTGTCTTCTGTGTTTACTATAGAGATAATAGAATTAAGCCGTCGAGAATTTGGTTTATTATTCAAGTATGATCATTGGTCGTAATCATTTTTAATTTTTCTAACCTCCTAAACTAATAAGTAAACTGCCGGACATGATGAACAGTCTAAGCATAAATACCTATGGAACTATGGAACTATATTTTTAATTGCTATCTAACTGACCCGACTAACTCACTTGTGAACAAAAAGTTACAAACCTGTTACAGCAAAATGTATGTTTGTTTGTGTCTGATATAGGTAAATGCCAAAAAGACAAACAAATGTTAACTTAACAAGACCTTAAAAGTCGCTTGTGATTAAAATGGTTACATTTTTCGCCTTGGCTTATTGTCAAACATAATTTTAGAAAAAGAACAATTTCAAATTTCAGGTTGATTGAATTGGAGTCGGCGCTTCTAGACGGATGTTCAGCTCATGAAATAAACTCGCTCACCAAAGGAAAGAAGATACCGGAAAGTCTTCGCCCGGATGTTTGGTTGCTCTGTCTCAATTGCCAAGATGCTGGTAATCAATTATTGCTATTTGATGAAATATTTGACTTGACCAATCAAAATGAGCTGAGAGATGACGTAAAGAAATTTGTCAAAAGTCTCGCTAATGAGGAGGATGACAAACTGTCTGTGATTTCTGATATTGAATCTATAATCACATTTTATTGCAAATCTAAATCCATTCAGTACTCTTCCAATAATGGCTGGATTGAAATTTTATTGCCATTGTTAAGTCTGAAATTACCAAGGTCTGACACTTATAATTTGTTTGACAAAATTATAAATCTTTACATTCCGAAAGGCTGTATAAAAAATGGTGTACCATTCCACATTCTGCGCTTGGTTCTGCAGTACCATGACCCTGAACTATGTTCATTCCTCGACACAAAGAGAATAACTCCTGAACAGTATTGCCTGCCATGGCTCAGATCACTCTTTGCTGGAACTTGCAATCTAGAAGTAGTTCTCTTTATGTGGGACTTGTACTTCCAAAGATCTGACCCTTTCTTCATTTTCTTCCTTTGTCTCATCATGATAATAAACTCCAGAGAGCAACTGCTGCAAATGAAAAATGATGACAAAGCCGATATCATTGCAATTTTGAGTAAGATGCCAGCTGACCTCGAGGCAAATGATGTGTCTGATTTTTGTTCATTGGCACACTATTACTCCTTAAAAACTCCAGTATCATTCCGTGATGATGTACTAGATGTTTTATTTTCTACTAATGGCCTTGAGATCAATTCAAAACTCTACTCTCAAGCACTTTGTCTTCCGGTTGCTGTTCATGAACTGATAGAGAGTGCCACCATAGAATCATCGGATTCTGATAATGTTAAGTACTTTTTAGTAGACTGCCGACCTTCAGAGCAATATAATGCTGGTCACTTGTCTACTGCATTCCATTTAGACTGTAATCTCATGCTGCAAGAGCCAAACGCTTTTAACACTGCTGTACAAGGCCTACTGAATGCACAAAGGCAAGCATTAGCAGCTGGGTCGCTGGCTGCAGGTGAACACCTGTGCTTTGTTGGTTCCGGTAGGACCGAGGAAGACAGCTACGCTCACATGGTTGTTGCGTCATTCTTAAAAAGGAATACCAAATACGTTTCAATGTTGGACGGTGGCTTTGTGGCCATACATGATTATTTCGGTCCACACATGACGGATTGTTTGGAGGAGCATAACCCTGCCGCGTGTTTAGTTTGCGCGCCTCAAAACAATAATGACGGTGCTGAATTACACCAAACGCCAGTGAGGGACAATGCGCCGGCTATACAGCTGTTTAGTAAACTTTCTTCAGCAATGAAAGCCAAGAGTCAGGAAGTTAAAGGGAAACTAATAGAATACATTGTCAATCCGAATGCTACGGGTGGTAATGGTGAATGGCACGTTTCTGCTAACGACAGGAAGGATCAGAGGTACCGCAATGTGCCTCCCGTGTTCAGTATTAACGACGAGGATGACGACTCGCGTTCCGACGTAAGGAGAGACGTTACAGACTCGTCAGATTTGCTAGATGAAACAGTGGATCTCAACGCTTTCCTGAAAGAAAATAATGTGGTCGATAGTTTTCTATGTCAAGAAGTATTACTTAACGGTTATATGTATGATTCCTGCCTGATTGTAACTGAAACGCATCTGATTGTGTTACGTGATATACCTAATAAACGAGGAATGTACAAGGTGCTGTCGCGAAGGCCGTTGTCGACTATAGTGAAGATAACGGCGAAAAAGAGGCATCCTGAATTAATTACATTTAAATACGGAGTACCGGATGGCGATAACCTACTGATTAAGGATATGGATCGCTTTCTTATTCCCAATGCTTCGCTAGCTACTAAAGTGGTGTCCAATCAAATTGTGACGCAACTCGACAGCAAATAAAGATTATTCAAATTGTTCTAGAATAATATTTTGTAGAAGTTATTTGATGTCTAAGAATGGTATGCTGTGTTGGATGCATATTCTTTTAGGTGTGGATCAAAATTGAGATGCTAATTTCTATGAAATATTCTTCACCTAAATATTGATGGAAGATTTAGAAGATACTGTTCTAAAAGGCACTAAGTTCAGTCCGATTCGCATTTTTAAATAAATAACACAATTTGAAATGGATATTATAGTTATAATGTCTTGCTTACGACGTAGGATTTGATTATTTATTTATTAAATACGAGTAGGTTAACTCACCATGCTTTTATTTCTAGCACAAGTTTAATGTTTGTATTTCGAAGCAAAACTAGGATAATTATTTGGTAATACAGTTAGGTGTACGATAATGTTAGCGAAATAGGACTTTAAAGTTGTGTCCTATTGAGCTGTAGTTACCTTGCCTTTCATCTCTTCTATTCATGTAGTCATTCATTTGTGTTATGCCCATAGCTCGGACAGGTCATTGAAAGAACAGACACTACGGAAATGGAACAAGAATCGAAAAAGGGCTTGAAAGGTACGACCTTTTCCGCAGAATCAACCAACTCGTTTGCCGTTCGTGCTTTTGTTCTCAGTTACATCTTTAGTAGTGAATGGTGCCTAAAAAACTATGAAATCCTAGGATATAGCATTTTGCTACCAGCGACAATGGATTTCTCGAAACGATAAGACCTTTCATATTTTTTGATGACTCGGTGTATTAGTCACTTTAACTTAATTGCATAGCGCTTCTTCTTGCTAATAGATTATGAAATTGGCTCCGTACTTTAGCATCGAAATACCAACAGACTGACGGACGGACAGAGTTAAATTGGAATTTTATAATAATTAAGTTTGATATGCATTTACGTGCTTTCTGCTACAGTTGAGCAGTAAGTTTGTACCTACTTTAATATTTTTTCTTGTTTATTATCAGTTTAAGGGTTACCACATCAATAGATCGATGGTAGAATAGAACAGTCGACGTCGATCGATAAATAGCTCTAGTAGAAACTATCGATCGACTTCGACCGTTCCATTCTACCATCGATCAATGATCCATCGATGATTGATCGGTTGGTGTGGTAAAACTCTCACAAATCCGTAGGTACAATAACTCTTACCTTCTAAAAGTCGTTTACTTATTTGTATTCAGATTTTTGTAGAAAAAATATTGATGTAAGTACGTAATTATTATTTTTAATTTGGTGTGACTATCTTCCTACCTATGTTAGAAGTAGATAAAGTAAAGGTATTAAAGATTTTTTATTTTGCCTATAATGTGATCTTGAATTGAAACCAATGTACATAAAAATATTAAATAAATTATTCTTGTGTTACACAATTTCGTTTTTTTTAGAATTGTAACGCAAAATAGCTAGTATAGAGTACCTACTTACCATCTACTCACTTACCTGGAAATTTGATACTAGCGCCATTTGTTTCTGTCATATTTTTGATACAGCTACCTTTGTATGAAACCTTGGTTCCGTTTACATTAGTTTTCTACTCTTTTGTTGTCCTACTCCGCCACCAGTTCTTTATAAAGAATACTTTAAAATAATTAATTATAAAACACCTCCGCACAACAAACACCTACCTATACACGCAGCTACAGTCCGCGGGGTCTGGGGAAGCGGGGGGCGTGCGCTGCGCCCGAACGTCGCTTCATACCCCGCACTCGCCCTAGAGTGTTGAGCTTGATTTGACTTTTGACGCGAGCGAGACTAGGCTTTTCGATCTTGTAGTTTGTTACCCTTTAAAGTATCGATATATTCGTACTGTGTCACACTGCAAACTAAGTTCGCATTCCGACAAATTAAAGCTTCGCGCCACAAACCTGAACGACGTATCTACAGCCGAACTAAACTGTAAGTTCGGCCGATCGTCAATAGATGGCGCTGTTTTAAATCAGGATTCTAATTCAACGTACGCACACTAGAGGGCGCCTAGGTCGCTCTCCGCGTAAATTATATTTATTATTTAATTAATACACACACTTGAAACTATTTATTTATTTAATTAATACTAACACCTACATTATTTATTTCGTTATTTCATACACTCAGCAACACGTATCAAAAAGCTCACCTGTTCATCTCTACACGATCGGCTCTGGTTGGTTGATTCAAATTTTGACAGGACATATTCCGCCCTAAGGCGGAGCTTCTTCAAAATTTGAAAGAACCGCTAGTTCTGGATAAAACCAGCTGTTCTATCCGAAATCGGTCATTCTGAATCGACTGCAACCTGCCCAGCTCCTACTGGTAAGCTCTCTCTGAACATTTTTATCTTTTAACTGTGTTTTGCTCTGACTGTGTATTTATTTAAATGATTTAAATAAATCATTTAAATTCTTAATTCTAACTCTGTTACTCTGACAAAGAGACACTTGCAAATTCCCCTCGCTGTTGGGATTGCTCATGTAAAATTAAATGTAACGTTCTCTTTTGCTGTTAATTTGAATTTAAGCTCTACTAGATGTTAGCTTAGTACTTTGGGTTTAAATCATAACGGTCGTGCCGACCGTTGGAATTCAAACCCACGTCTCAATTTAAATTCAGTTGCTCCTTTTCATTTGCTTACAATTGTATAGTTTAACTTCTTCAGCTTTTGCCTGCATGTAACTCCGTATGCCTAGCTCCTGCCATGCACTGCACTTAGCTCCCTCGGGATAAATCCCCTTCGCACCGCAGGGCCTGGCAGGACGCTACCTAACTGGACTCGATCTCACACCAGCATTCTTGCAGGGCAACTACCGCACCCCGCGGAATTAACACAGCTACGCTCTGTCACTGCGTCCCTCCGAAACATCACCAAGCTACGCTCAATCCTGCCACTCGCTGAATAGCCTACAGCTCTGGCTCAGCCTGGCACCAGCTGAATAAGCAAGAACTCTCTCATCACCATTGCTGGCCGCTGACCGCTCCGTTGGGAGAAAGAGCATCGAGCCACGACTACTCTGCTGACTCCACCGAGCGCGCCTGCCGCCCATCTCCAGTTCTTCGGCTCAGAGGATTCCCGAGGGAAGTGGAGGCCAAATAAGCGCAGAAAACTTAACCGAAATTTAGTACTTCAAAAAGATCCGAATCTCATCCTGAGACAAGTCGCTCTCCGACCTTAACTTATTTTTATTGTCGCGATAGGTCCGTTTTTGTTTCTTATAAATAAATATAGTAATCTTAATTCTTGTTTTTCTTCAACAAAAACCCTACTAGGCCTACACTGTGACAACTGTTAACACCTTTGCTGCCATGAGCATCACCAGTGGGATCACGTAATCTTCTCTGTGAGGCCATGAGTATCACTGGTGGGATCAAAAGATTGTTTTTCAGAGTATTCATGTTCACAGCACTTCAGTAGTAGGGCGATGCTCTAAGCATCACCGGTTAGCAAAACTTTGGTTGAAGTATGGTGGGCAGCCGACGTCTTAATTTGTTCCTTAAGGCTAACTTTATCTTGCGCTTTTGGGGTAGGTAGTCTTAAATCTCCACGAGCGAGCAAACCCGCTGTAATACCGGGATGGACTGACTGGACAGTTACAGAGTTACTCACGAGGACGAGATAAAAAACTCGAGATGAAGCTTTTGTAGTTGGACTCGAGTTACTCGGTTAAGATAACTCGACTCGCCCATCGACAGGTTTGGGATCGAGGGGTGCTATGTCGGAAACCTCCCCGAGAGCTCTAGCGTTACAGTTCCCTTCTATCAGGGACTTTGGTCCCATGGGGGGGGAAGGGTAACGCTTAGGCCGGTGCACCCTGGGCAACAACGGCTGATTAAACCCCTCGGGGATTAGTTAGCTGGTGGCAAATATCCGACCTGGGGGGGTGGGGGGGTAGGGCGGGGCGAAGTATTATGTCTATGTATATATATTTTGGCGAGGGCCGGGGCGAAAGCCCCTTTTTATCAAGGGAGGGATCAAGTTTAGGTGGGGGAAGGCGGGCGGTAGCTGACGGGAAGCTGCTCTGCATCTGCGGCCGAGTAGCCACTGGTGCAGGTCGGGGGGCCAGTGCCAGATGGTGAAAGGAGGCGTAGCTCTGCACCAGGCCTGAAGGCACCAAACGCCTTTTGGGGGGGAAGGGGAGCCTTGGGGAGACGAGGGACAGAAGCGTTGGGTACTGTCGGGCCGAGCTGAGCTGCCTACTGAGTAGCCCCTCCCGCCGAGCTGGTCACTCGGCCTGGAGCTGGCGAAAAGTAGGTATTGCTTTGCGGTTAATTACCGGCAGGCCTTTCGTTCTCTGAGGGGGGGGAGCCTAGGGGGGGACGGGGCGTGCGGTAGCTGCCGGGGAGCTGCTCTGCATCTGCGGCCGAGTAGCCACTGGTGCCGTGGGACGGTGCCAGGAGGTTGAAAGGTAGCGCAGCTCTGCACCAAACCTGGAGGCGCCAAACGCCTCGTACGGGGAGGGACGGGGGCGAGTCCAACCTTGTACCTGCTGTTCGCCCCGGGCGGGGAACGGAAGGGCGAGCCTCATGCTGGCGGCGGGCGAAAGCCTGCCGTCGAAGCGGTGCGTTCCGCAAGGGACGCGATCGCGGAGCGGAGTGACCTCGGTCATTTTCGGTCGGCACGTAACCTGGTCCGTAGGGCCGGGACCGTGGGCCGCCTCGTCTTTATCAAGATAGGGGGGCCGCGAGGAGTAAACCTCTATAAAAATCAACAGGGCGGCGTGATCTCGGTCATGTCGGCCGTCACGTAACCCCGGCCCGCTGGCGCTGGGAACGTGGGCCGCTGAGGGGGCTACGAGGAGTCAACCTCTTTAAAAAAACAGACGGTCACCGGCGGGGGAGGGCGGGGAATCCGGAACCCGCATTCAACGGTGCCGTCGCCACCTGCCCCATCCCGGGGCGGCCAGTGGACGTTGCGGTGGTCACGGTGTTCGCCCGCAACGCCCGCAGTTCAAGGCCTGGAGGGAACGTGTGTGTTTTTAGACGGTAGGCCTCTCCCCTCCTTCCATAGGGAAGGCAGCGGCGGGATGGAGAACCCGTCATACCTCCGTTCGTGCTGCCCCGAGCGCGGAGATGCATAAGGCGCATTTTCCACACGTTAAAAAAAAAAAAAAAAAAAAAAAAAAAGGTTTGGGATCGACGTCGGCGGGAGTAATGTTACGCGCGTATTGTAGGTAAACTTGAAGTCATGGTGATTCTGAAAAGGATCTAATGACTTAAAAAATAAAACCTGCATTGTAACTGATAAATTCTTTTAATTTATACTTTAGTCATTAAGTTTGATGATTTGAAATGTTATTATTACATAGAGAGCTCTCAAAAAGAGTAGATAATAGACAGAGTCGATTATATTTACAAACCTGTTAGTGCTATAGCTTATTAACTAAACGTAAAATTGATATGTATCGGTTGCATTTAGAGGCTTTTTAAGCGTCTGTCACATTAAAGACTCTACCGCATGACGCAGACGTTACTCCCAAATTCGATGATCGTATCTCGCTCTCGCTTCCATTAAACACTATTAGTGAGAGTGGGATAGCATAATACGAAATTCGAATTTCCAATTGCGAAGAATAGGCCTGAAGTCGGTAGTAAGTGGTCACATTCGTTGCCGCCATGAACTTATGTCAAAAGTAGAGGCTTAACCTTTAGCACTATTATTTTTAATAGGGGGTTTAATTTTGTAACTTAATCTACGTTGAAACTTAGGCTTATTAACCTTTCGGTGAACATTGATAATTTATGGTTGGGTATTAGAAAGAGAGGAAGAGTAGGTCACAGTTTTGGTAAGTGTGAGATATTCTCGTAGAGAGTCGATTATAGACGAAGGTTGGGCTCCATCTTAACCTATAACATCAGTGTGGACTGGCGTAGCGTAGTCGACGATTGCCAACTTGATGAGTAGCCCAACCGTTTGAACGTTGACACAACGGCAGAGAGGTTTACAAGAGTTGCATCTCCAACCTTGCTTCAACACAACGAAAGTGACCGCTGTACTAACCTGTGGACGCTTTAGGTGTACGCCATATGGCCAATATTTATATCTACTAGACTACTCGTTTAATATCGTGATAAATATTGACCGTGTGGCAATGTCTTAAGGTATTAAATGTTAATACTATCACCCGACGCTACCCAAAAGCACCATAATTACTTAGTGCGACTCGATATGATTGTTTCTGAACAAATAGCACATCTCGCAGTAGGTACACACTTCTTTACCATTTGCCTTCAACGATCTTCAAGTTTTAGCTAGTTATAATATCATCGTTAGTTTTCAAATGTTATTCAACTAAGGCCGAGTCCACCACCGCCTTCACCGAGCCATCTTCGGACTACTGAGACCTAAGTCTCATTAGTTCGATCATCAGACTAGACAATCGGGCTTCCGATACTAGGTCCTGTATTTCTCGGCGACGGAGGTAGTGGACATTCAATACGGTCGTTTCTGACCTCTATTTGCCTGTACTTCAAGTGCTAATAAAATAGTTTCCAGGCAAACCTAAACAACATGCCGATGGCTGCTTAGTACCTAAAGTTGGTAGCAGTTACATACATCGAATGCCATTTACGCCCGCAATGACAATCGGGGTAAGTTACCTTTAGTCACACACCACCTTTTTGCGTCTATCGGGTAAAAACGTTGATTACCATTTCCCGTTGCAAGCTTGTTGGACGTTAAATGTACGGGATATAAGTAAATAGACAATGAGACGTAACGACGTAGACTTGTTTGTCGTGTCGCTATGATATTGAAGTTTTCTATGAGTATTACAACACCTCCAAAAGTTTCTCAATGGTATCTTCTCATCTGATAATTATAATAAACATCTCATCGATCACGATCGCAGTTTTGTCGAGTCTCATGGCAATCGGGGAAAATATAATGTTTCAGCTTAAAGTTGGCATAAGTATTTGCTAAGCCAAAGCTGTTAAAGAAAAGTTAAGCGTAGGTAGAAGAGGAAATAAAAGAGTTATTTCAGTTATTTCCTCTAAGGCGGGAACAAGTAAAACAATTGCCTTCCTTTTATTTTCGTAGTAAATAATTTACGTGGGTCATTTCACGTGGGTATGGTAACGTCGCACTGTCTTTGGGATAGTTCCAATCTCAGTGTAGTAAACATTCGGTTCTACCTAGATATTTCGTTGACTAAGATCACAATTTATGATATGTCTGTTGCTTAGTAATTGCACATGTTAGTGTGAGTTAAATTCTATCTTACTTAAAATTATGTACACTTAATTATGAACCGTAACTTAATGACAAATAAATGGCAGTTAATATCACATTACATAGGAAGTGAAAGAGAAATGTATTCAAAAGGAGTAGTTATTTAAATAAAAAGCTTTATGTCAAACTACCTTATTTGATAGTTACGTAACCTCAATGGTATAGCTCTATATTTCGAGATAAAACCTATTGTGCCTCGTAGACAACCACTTTTGATGACTGGTTTTCTGTTAGAAGAAAATATTTCTTCGGCTCAAAACTCGGTTACCAAATGGGCCCGGGATTCTTTGTGGAAAACTAGGTATCTATTTACTTACAGTTTGTCAAGCTGATTTACCAGTTTTTATTAAATGAAAAACAAACAAGGTATTCCGACATCAAAATCGAAAATTAAAGAAAAAGGAACTTAAATTGGCATACACAATTTTACAGAATTCAACGCTATACGTAAAAAATGTGACAGTTGTGAAGGAAGTGGCGCCCTCACTTCATTTCTGCTCGTTATTGTGAGAGTTAACAAACTTGTTGTTAGTAGAAAATCAACTTTCTCATCAATCAAATATTAAATAATTTTTTCTATGATTGTGCGAATAAAAACCGTTTCACAACGTTTTATACTTACCTACTAATTTTCCTATTAGTAAACCAGTTACCAGACGTGGTTATCCACAAGGGTCAAAGTAGGTACCAAAGCAGCGACCATGCTAACATTATGTTATGACTGCGCCATATTGGTATTGAGCTACTTTTAGTTACTATGACTTCCAAATAATAATGGTAAAGGCCAGTCTTTCACTAAGATTTTGGTTGTTTTTCGACAGTTTTTAATTTGATAATGGCATTGTTGTCATTTCGATTTCTTAGTGAACGACAAGCCAATGTAAACTGGTTTATCTACAAAGGCATCTCGATGCTATATATAAATTAATTCAATAAAGTCCAATCTAACTATTGCACATATTTCAAACATTTGGGGCAAAGCCGCTCTTTGTTACTATATAATATAGTCGAGGCGAAAACAAGTTTAAACTTAACTAGTAGGTAAGTAGGTAAATTATCTAATTCTGAAAACAAAGTAATCTATAACTTATTTCTACTGACCCTCTAATTAACAAATATATATTTTTTAACAATACCTAGGTCAGAATTTAAAAGTTCTATAACAAAATGAAATCAAAGTTTTATAATAACGCCTTTTAACAATAGCTTTGTCAATAACGATCATAAACTGTGTCAGTTCAAAGCAAAAGAGACCGGCAGTTAATATTTTTTTACAGAGCCCTTTTGCTTGGACTTTTCACCATCAATAAACTTTATAATTGTCGATCCTACCTAATATCTACAAATATGACTTACTAATAGTTGAATTAGCTTATAAATATTATTGGTCTTTACAAGCTGGGTATCGTTCTAATACGTCTAAAATTGGTTACAATAAATTACTTTATAGGTTTTTTTTGTAAATTACTTCCATGCTTTACGAAATTAATTGCAAATTTTGTACGAAAGCTGATATTACGGACTAGCAATGAGATGCGAACTTTTTTTTATTAAGTAAAGATCTTCTAGTATTATAAATTTGAAAGTTTGTTGGTTTCTTTGTTACTCCATCACGCGTAAATAGCTGCACGGATTTGAATGAAGTTTTATATAGACAGACCATGACTCGCAGACAGACTTAATACTTTTTATCCCATTAAATTTTGAAGTTCCCACGGGAAATCGATAAACGTCCCAGGGTTATTGCAACGGCTGCAATTGCTGTTTTTGACGAAGTCTTAGTTCATACATATATTATGATTTATAATAGTATGTATGATAATTTGATCTCACTATGAATGGTTTAATATACAGGTAGGTATTCAATTATGTATTAGTAACTAGCAGTTTGTGTTGGTATAAAGTTAGTTCGTAAGTACCTAATTGACAGAAATTAAGCTCTACATTTTGAGGTAGAAAGTAGCCTTTTTTACCGTATACCAGCCATAGGTTTACTAACGTAATAGGAACCTAGTGGTAATTTTCTTCGCCTTGTAGAAGAATGTGCCATTAAAAAGATTAAAACCACTATATAATTTATTAGTATTATAACAGCGTGTTTATCATAGTTTCGCAGAAATGAAGAACGTCCTATGTTTGTAAAACTATTGAAATATTTTCTCATCTTTTCGTTTATTAAGTTAGCATCTCAAAGCCCATCATACCTTTTTTGATGTCCCACTCTGATCTTCAGTTTAAGTATCTAATTGACGATTATTTTCTACAAAGTCTTATTTCTATCGATACTTTGGACAACGTTCACACGGGTAACACTTGCTGCACAGTAATTGGTCAAGCCTTTGCGTTGGCAGGGTTCCTTAAGCCTGTTACTCTCAAAACGTAGGTATGAAATAGAGCCAAACTTCAGAGTAGTATTAACTACAGATAATTATACCACCAGACAACTTTTTCACGCAAAAGCATTTTTAACCCCTTATTCATAAAAAATACAGACTTATAGATTGTTACAACTCGTTTTGTCTCCGTCTGGCAAAAGACACAAATAGAGACGAAGTAATGTTAAGCTAACAGATGTTTAAGGCGGCGCATTCACGAAAACTTTGTAACTATCTATACGTTTTGCGAGAAAACGATCCACCAAGAAGATTACTTCATTTCCCAAGCCTAGCTCAACGAAATTATTTAGCTGTGGATTGTTTCATCGCAGTACCTACTGCTTAGGTGACTGATACAGTTATGCTTTTATAAATAAAGGGGATATGCAAGCAGGTAAGTTAGATCAATTATTAAATTTATTAAAGACGCACGTCGCAAACCGTTTCACTGCTGACAGCGAACAAATTTGAGGAAAAACTAATATAAATCGGTCACAACCGTCACCGGCTTCGGAACCCTGATCCAACAGCAGCTTCTCTCATCACGAAGGAACATCCACATGCACTGTACACCCCTTAAATTTAGTAGGCACTGAAACAACAGAACCGACATGTTTGCGTACGTTAATCGGCGGCGCGCCGCGAGCGTGACCTTTTGAAGGAACGTAATTTTGGCAACACGTAAGCTTCATCTTAAACAAACAACTTAAATTTTAATTTATAATTGGAAGATTCTCTGTCGTGTTTCGTTTAACTTATACTAAGTATTCAGATCACGGGTGCAGATTTTTCTGTCCTATCTAAGTATGTACTTAACTGCCCGCTTCTTCCTCGTAGGTTAGTTGTCTATTATGGAAAACATTTCACAGTTAGGTTTTACTCATAAAAAACGAAATGGCATTTTCCTTCATCAAAAAATTGCGATAATTATATAATGGCGTGATTAGGTGTTTATATCTGCGTTTTAAGTAGGTAGGTACGCCAGAAAAACTGTTTGATAAAGAATTGGTTTAGTGCTAGGTAGTTACCTATGTACCTAGAAATATTTTCTTACCTACGAGGAACAGGCGAGAAGTAATTCTTGGTACTTAGTAATGATGTTTAAAGATTAACAATTTTATTGATAGAAAGATGAATGTTAGGTATTCTTGTTTGTTTCTCTACTGATTATGAGTAAAACTTAGGTCTTCTTTGACTGTGATACCGCTTCTGTTTATTCTAACAAAATAAACAGAAACGGTCATTATCACAGACATTATGTTTTTATCAGAGAGTGACAAAACATACCCTTACTCTTTCTATCGGAACGGAATGTCTAATAGTGCTTGCGGAAGTTTTTAGTTTTAAACAAATAAATTAAACGCCTAAGTGCTTTCATTACACAATATCAATAAATCGATAAAAATGTCATTAAGCGATTCCTGGCCTCGCGCAAAAAATTACATGACCAACTAGGACAAACTAGAACAACGAAAACATTAGATTCTTGAGATAGCTATAGGAGAATCTGACCTGTTTTTCATTGCCCTCGAATGTTATTCAATTAAAATAAGCCTGTCAAACTATGTACAGTACAAATTCATTCAATACATGCCAACCAGGTTTAGTGAACGCATAAGTTTTTATCACAGCCCGTTTTTTTAAAATCATGTCATTAAAGCTACGCTTAGACTATAACACTAATGTCTGACAATTAACCCCATAACCTCAATTAACCTCATCAGGCCTTTGACAAGAATTTGTATTTCACCTCGACAATGATCTCACCGGATTCACCTAATTACCGTATGTAAATTTTCAATGCCTTGCTTTTCTTCGACTGCAGTTGTTTTTTTTTAAATTATCCCTAGTTAAAAGCCGGGTACTCATCTACGAGTTGTAACCGTAGCTGTTGCACGTTAACCCTAACCGAAAACCCTAGCGTTATAGTTGAAAAACTTAAGCACATTGACCTGTTGTATGTGTGAGTAGTGTGCGAATAGACAAATTGACGTTCCAAATAAAAAAAATGACTTAAGTCCCATATCAGTTCTGTACACTACTACATACAACAGGTCATTTGCTTAATTTTTCACCTATACGGTGTTATGGCGGTTTGAATGATACCAAGTTTAAGGCCTTGTGTGTGCTTCGATATATTTCTAGACGGTGGATCGAGTGAATTGATTATTTGAGGACTATTAAGTATTTATGGTAATTCTAGATGTTGCAGTAGATATATTTGACGACGTTCACTGTCACTATTTAAGTAACGCTGACTGTACACAAATCAACACAAGTCCACATTTTACTAAACGGCGGGATTTTAATCGGCAGTTCTTTCAATCCTCATCCGTGCTTAAATTCCTGCGTTCATGGGTTTACGATAGGATAACGAGATACTCTGAGACATTATGTGTTACAGCCTTAACCTACCTTTAGTCGTATCAAGCGACATTAAGCATAGAAAGAAGTAGAAAGAGAACTATGGATGGCAGTATCCTAGCAGTCGAAGAGGCGGTGGGCTCCGGCATGGTTAAGTTGGCTGATGGCTGGGAGAGCGTTGATGGCCGTATCGCGTCCACTGGTGACAAATACAGAACGAATGTTAAGTTAAAGTCATCATCATCATGTCAGCCGAAAGACGTCCACTACTGAACATAGGCCTCCCCCGCGGCTCGCCGCACAGGTCGGCCCTGCGCCACCCGCACCCAATGCGTTCCCGCTCCCCTCACCAGGTCGTCGCTCCATCTTGTTGGAGGCCTACCTACACCGCGTCTTCCGGTCCGCGGACGCCACTCGAGAACCTTTCGGCCCCATCGGCCAAGTTAAAGTACCACAGTTATACTCTTCTTCTTATTTGTGGCGTATCAAGTCGTCATTGCGACGACAACTACGCTAATGTCAAAGTAATAAAAATATATAGGTATTCAAAAGTCTTGTACCAAAATATCGGCAAGGTAATACAGTCAAAATACCGTATCCCCCTCCTCCTTGTTGGGCTCTTAGCCAACGGTCAATGGTATCCCTCAAATTGCCAGGAAATCATTAGCCGATGCCCAGGGTGCACCGGACCAAGCACTGTTCTTCCCCCGGACGGATCCAAAAACGAACCGCAGCTCTTGATCACACGCGGTAGTACACCCAAGTCGCACCCCACACATTTTATAGCAACCGCGCAGCCTTTAGGTCTTGTTACTTTAGCCTATGTTTAAAGGGATAAAGTCCCGTAAGGGATAAAGACGTGATTTATGTATGTACCAATGTAGTTTCTCATCCCGTACGGACTTACGAGCATCAATACAATACAATAACTCTTTATTGAACACCACATATAACAACCAAAACAGAAAAAAGGTATACAGAATATTACAAGGTAACAATAGGCGGCCTTATCGCTACAGAGCGATCTCTTCCAGGCAACCATAATGGACTCAAATGAATGGATGGAATGGATCAATGTGCAATGTCTCCAATTTGTTTTGTCTCTAGCTCTGTGTCTTAAGTTTCGCATTGTCTGTCACTTGTTATGTACAGTCAAGTGTAATAATACGTATCCAGTCAAAGATTAAAAAATAAGTACCATACGCTTTTACACCGGCGTAATAAGGTCGTGGGACACATTTTTGAGAAGTTCGTATCGATACCTATTTTTGCACTTGACCGTACCTTAACCATAATGTGATAGCATCCATACTAGACACAAAGCTTTACATTTCAATATATCATTCGCAATCCAAACTTTACTGCGAAGTTCCTTTACGTAACTTCAACAAAATTTCGATTAGCTATCCGAGCTATTTCAATATTAAACGAGTAAGAACATAAAACGGGATTCGTATCTCTGAATTGGGGGTATATTATCAACCGAATACCGCCGCCGAGAGGGTTTTTAGGCAGATAGTGTCACATTATTCTTGAAGTTTCCCCCGCAAGCCCTTTCGGGTACACCGAGTAGGTATTCCTCGAAGAATGTGCAATAAAATACATTTTAGTTGGTCTTTTGGGATGTTCGGGACGCCGGACTGGCCTGTATGGTGATTTACGGAAGGATTTTTGGCGTACCTAGTTAAAAAAATATGAATAGAAAAGGAAGCTTTAGCGATATGTAGGTACAGTGGTTTTTCTAAGTTTGCTTTAAGTTACTCTGTTTGTTAAGACGGCATTATTAATTAATTAGTTTCTGCCCACGACTTCGTCCGCGTAAAATCAGATTTAAAAACTGATGTTGATAGTATATTCTGCAATAATTATTTACGTCGCGACTGTAGGCAGCTACGACCTTCGACATAATGTAAAATGTGATAAAAACAGCATATGTGTTAATCTAGGGTACTATTTATCTCCGTTCCAAATGTTATCCAAATCCGTCCAGTCGTTTCAGCGTGAAGAAGGAACAAACATACTCACTGCATTTATTATACACATACATACACAAATCACGTCTATATCCCTTACGGGGTAGACAGAGCCTGAGGTAACAAAACCTAAAGGCCACGTTTAGCATGATTGTACGCGTATAGGCTATTTTGATTCCTTTTTCGACCTATTTATAATATTAGCAGGATTAAATAAATACTGAACTGTCTGAAAAAGACAATTAGGTAAACCCACAATGTAAATTAGAGGTGCCTGATTACTTTTTTGCCGTTGTCTTTCAGCAAAGTCTGTCGTATTTCTGAGAAAGAAAGTGCGGGGCTCAAATGATATATTTTCCAAGAAAGTCTTGGTACAGAATAAAATATACAGACCTAAAATAGATTGATTAATGCCAACTTATAACTGCTTCACGAGTGTTCGTCGCATCAGCCCTTTGATTTGCCAAGTTTCGTGGCAATGAGGGTCCTTCTAAAAGCGTGGGTGGTGCCAAAAAATACCTTTCAAATCAAAATAAAAAAAACACTTGGCCTCAGCGCATGAGCACGAGCTTTCAACCCTAGACAAGGCTTAGAAATTGTGTAAACCGTCTTAGACTTTCAGGTTCACAATAAGAGGAATTTTGACTAAAATATTCAACAACAAATGTGGACATAGGAGATTTCAAAAGGAATAGGTAAACATCATGTCTGATTCTGATGGAACAATTATAATAAAAACCACACATATACGTTGTTAAGGTAGCTACTTATTCATCAATATTCCAACACCATTATTGTTTATTATACTTTAATGAAGTTACCGGAGTTATTTTTGCATTTCATCATTTAATTTATTAAATTCGTGCACATGGCCAGTAAGCGATATTATTAATAGCAACATTAATATTATTACTCAAAAACACAAGACCCCTGCTGAATTTTAATCGATCATGAATATGAAGCGACTGATTCCTGAAAACCAGAGGTTTGGCAGCCATTATTATTCTGAGAACATCTACGTAACGTCCCGTATTGTTCGAATTAACGGTAACGATGCTATGAATTAAATTATAGACGTGTGTGCAGACTTTGTAAGGCGTTTTAGCAGAGTCCTACAATATTGTGGAAGAGAATTAAGCAACGATTGTATAATAAATTAAGTTTTTTTTCCCGACTGCGGCGAAGCCCAAAAAAGATGGTTATGTGTTTGCCCGCGATTAGTTAGATTAGTGTTAATTAGTTTCACTGGGTACATCAAATTGCGGGCGGGGACATTTTTTAAGCAAGATTTATAATTTTGGTTTGTCCCCTTCCTGCTGTATTTAATTGAAATACAATTCTGCTGCCGGAGTTTAAAGGCTTCCTATTTTCAGTTAAATGTTTTTGCAGTCCGGTTTATTCTTTTCAATAATTAATTATTAAAAACGGTATTATACCACCTACGTTTTTCTCATCAATCGACCAAGCCAGTATATATCCAACGCACGAGATAAAATACCTCTCTTTCTAGAACGAACAGTAGGAAAAATTATCATCATCTCAGCCATTACAAGTCCACTGCTGGACATAGGCCTCTCCTACTAGGAAAAATACTGGTAGTCAATCCCGCGGAAAGACCCGCAGCTCTTGACCACACGCGGAGGTAACCTGACTCGCACCCCCAAATAAAAGCTACGTAATAATCTCACCTACGTAACATCTCAGCTACGTAATTTCGGAGGATCGCGCTGGATGCAAGCCGCTTCCAACCGGTCTTATTGGAGATCTAAAGGAGAGGCCTATGTCCAGCAGTGGACTTGTAATGGCTGAAATGATGATGATGATGAATAATCTCACCGATGACAGTGTCATTCCTGACGTCAGCGAACTTGTCGTGTATGCTCCGGAACTCGGGGATGGTGCTGACGCAGGTGATCTCCAGCCGCCCGGTGGCCACCAGGTGGAGCTCCGACACGGTCACGTACAGGTCCCGGTCGCGCGGCCGCCGGCTCCGGTGCCGGGACGACGAGTGGATCACGCTCGGCTCGTGCACCAGGTCACCGAACTGGAACAGTTGGTTTGGGCAGGTCAGAACGGGTCCAATGTATTAGTTAAAATGTTATTGAATCGGGCGTTACTTTGCGGAGGTCCATTTCAATGAACAAATAATGTTTACCTTGCTACTCCGCTACTCACGTGCAAGGTAACCAAGCCTGTGTGAAATATATATGTTTTTCATGCAATCCCTCCTTCCCACAAACCTAATTATCCCTTACACTACATCACAGAAACACTGACGCGTTTCGATCCCCCTACGGGATCATTATCAAACTTTATATGGGTCGTTCTCAAAAAATTTGCACAGCTGCTTTTATGTTGCAATTTTTTTTTAAATTGCGATTTTTGATTTTTTTTTCTATAGGATCGATAGATATATATTCAAATAATCGATATCACGCGGAGGGAAGTGGTTAATTTTAAAATCTTAAAAGATACAGGTGTTTGAAATTTTAGGTCGGCAGGTAAACGACATCGATGTCAAGTGAACGACAATATGGTAGGCAGGTGAAAGACATCGATGTCAGGTGAACGACATTTTTTACCAAGTTATCGACAATAGGTGCAGGTTTACGATAAATATGTTCCAACTTAATTGAAATTGTTAGCAGGTTAACGACTACGGTAGCAGGTAAGTGATATTTTAGATAAAAACTACATTAATCTGTCAACATGTGCTTTATTACTTATTTTCTTCATTCGTTTTTTCCTCATCACAGTAATTAGCTTTAAAAAAATAAACATTAATTAAAAAAAAATTAAATGTCTATTAGGAAAAATAGGAACTTATATTTTTTTCTCAGTTACAACAAAATCACTCTAAAACAAACATTAAATTCTTCTTATCAAAACTAAAAAATCTTTAAAAAAAATTAAATGTCTATTAAGAAAAATAGGAACTTTTATTTTTTCCTTAGTTACAACAAAATCAGATTTCTATTTATCTTCTTAATACTAAACTTGCTCGTATTTATCACATTCACAATTACTTAATCAGTATGTATATCACCTAGGCACCTAGGCAAGGCATACCTAGAAAAGTATCACATTCAGTAAGATTGGACGTTGCTTAATTTATCTAGTTATCTAAATGTTACTTGAGGCATGAATATTATCTGGTAGTATTTATCACAATCATCAGTCTTAATTATATTAACAATTTAACAGTAGTATAATTCGTCAGTATTATTTTGGTAATAAAGTATTCTCAAAAACAGTTTCAAGTTAAGGTAAGGGCATCTACTTACATCACAAAATTACTGGTAGTATTTGTCACAAGCATCGCTTAACAGTCTTAATTAACAATTCGTTACTATAACTTTGGTTACAAATTATTTTTAAAAAACGCTTTAAGGTTAAACTATTTTGTAAGTTAAAAAATAATCAATTTTTTTTTGTGCTTTTCTTTTTTCGTACTTTATTTTATTCTTCCTCTGATATTCTGCATATAATTCCGGGTCATGTCATGTTTAATCTTCTGGTATCTGAGCTTTTCCCGTTCCCTCTTTTTGGCTAAAAGTTCCTCTTTGTTTTTAGATTTAGGTTTACCCATCGTCAACTGAAATGAAAATATAATAAAAATCTAATTAAAATTCTACGTAATTATTAATTACTCGAAGGTTTAAATATCACTTAAAATTTTAACATAGTATGTATTAATATGGCCGCTCTAACAACAAGAAAATACAGTTAACTATTAAAGGGATTATACAAGAAACGTGTTTTATTTATTGGTACGAAACCCTTCGTCCATGAGTCCGACTCGCACTTGGCCGGTTATAATTTTAAGTACTTTAGTACACTAAAAACTCATCAGTGTCACATAAATGTAAGGATTATAGAAAAAAATGTCGTTCACCTGGCGTATGCGTCGTTCACCTGTTTTTTTAAGACAAGTGAACGACACACAGGTGATGGACAAAATGACAGTTATATCATCAAAACAAAGAAAACATTTGGTTGATGAACTAAATATTTATACACATAACAAAAGACCATACTTTACGTGTCATAAATTAAAATGAATGCAATCGTACACACATCGACCGAAATATGGAAGACAGAATATAGACTACTTACCCATTACAAACTCCCGCTCGCGTAAGTTTATTGATCGTAATTTTCAACTCCAGCAAACTGACGACGTGTCACTCGGAACAGTGTTAGGTGGCAACTGAAGGTCTCGGTTCATGCGGGGTGAGACGGGCTAGGTGAAACAGTGGTCACACTGTTGTATCATCTGTCTCATGACAAGTGCACGACAAAAACTGCCGTGGACAAACTTCAATTGCAAATAAATCGTAATATTAGTATAGTATTATTATTAGACATAGTAGTATTAAATCTTGATTATATATGTATGTAAAATAGAGTACTCAAACTAAGCTAACTCGGTAGTGTATATGTTTTAATTACAACGAAACATGAGTACGTCGCGGCGGGACAGTGCAAGTGACCGACAAAACCTAGTTATAAATCGTTTTTTGGCTATTGACATACTTTTATTTTATTTCAAATCCTTTGGCCTATATGTAAAAAGTGTCTTTTGATATGTATTAATAATTTAATTTTAAGAATGATGCGTGGTAAAAAAAAAGTTCGAAGACAAATCTGTGGACAGGTGGCGGTGCAAATTTTTTGAGAACGACCCATATATTTCACATTGGCTTGGTTATCTTGCACGTGAGTAGCGGAGTAGCAAGGTAAATATTTTTTTGTTCATTAAAAAATATTGTTCCCTTCCATGCTGGTTTGAGAGCAAAGAAAAAACAGAATGTACCAGTTGCCTGTCACCCGCGCTGATGGTAAAAGGGCATCGAGGGAATTGGTGAAAATCATGTTATAGGCAATATCACTATTTTGATGCCTCTTTCCACCTGTACGCCCAAAATTATACTGAGCGTGGCCTTTAGGTCTTGTTACCGCGCGAGAGATAGACTAATAATGAGCCATGAGCATCACTTGTGGCCATGAGCATCACCGATGAGATCACTAAATTTGTATGTGGCGTGGGAGCAACTCTTTAGTTAAATTACCTATGGTGTGCAGTCAACTTGTTAATTAAGGTGTTCACAATTTCTTCACAAGTTTCTTCCATGGTGGTCTGAGAGCAAAGAAAAAACATGAACCAGAATGTACCAGTTGCTTCTCTTCCCGCGCAGATGGTAAAAGCCCATCGAGGGATTGGGCGAAAATCTTAGGGATCATGTTATATAGGCGATGTGGCTAGCAACCCATCACTGTTCTGATTCCCCTTTCCTTCCATACGCCCACAATCATGCTAAACGTGGTCTTTAGGTCTTGTCACCTTAGGCTCTGTCTACCCCGTAAGGGATGGAGACGTGATTTATGTATGTATGTATGTATGTATTCACAATTATGTTGGTATTACATACAGCGTGCTCCTTAAGGCTGCAGCCGGGCGCGCGCGTGGCGACGTGCGAGGCGTGCGTGAGCGCAAGCAGCGGCGGCGGCGAGCTCGGCTCGCGCTCTGTGCGCGGCCGCCGTCCGTTGCGCTCGTTCAACGGCACGCGGTACTTGTGCGAGTGTGCGAGTAGCTCATCCATCTGAGTCAACATCAATGTATTTATAAGTATTCACACCAAATAAAAAGTTCAGAAGTTTGTGCGGTTGCCAGAAACTGTGTGGCCGGTGAGCTGTGACGTCACTGTAGGGCCTCTTAAATATAATGTTTCAGCAGATGGTGAGGTTAGTTTGAGTAAATTAGCCCAGTAGTTTTCGGTATTTGTGGATCGTAGCTGATAAATGTTTCAATGAAAAATCTTCGTAGAAGTGTTCAGTAAAACTGATCCAACCTCCTTCTGAAATTATACTCACGTGCAAAAATAAGGGGTAGCTTTTCATAGAACTTCGTATGAAAAGTGACCCGTTATTTTTGCTCGTCAGTGTATTACGGAAAAGTTCAGAGAGACCTTTATAACGTCTGGGGCTCGTGGCAAATTCATCAGCTATGGGAGTTTCATCATTATAAAGAAGTGTATCATCGACCCTTCTGAGCTCTGGGCCAAGCCGGTTCCGGGCCCCGTAGAGCTATAGGGGCCCATGAGACCAGTCCTATCACCCTAAAGTTACGCCACTGCCGATGAGTGTCTCGACCAGGTTGCTTGACAAATAAAATTTTGCCTGCGCTGTATTCACAAATAAAGCGTAGGTAGTGTAGCCCTGTACTGAAACTGACAACATTATCCGCGATCCCCTTCGGGCTGAACACTGCTTGATTCCCTTTGGGCTACCAAATGTTCGATTCCCTTCGGCCTGGAACATCCATTATTGACTTTTTATTTGGTGAATTATGGTGAATAGGTGTGGTTTAATAATGTCTCCTAGCTTAAAGTTCTTGGACACACACATGCCACAAAGTTATTTTGGAATTAATAAAAGCTTCTTAAATTCGGGTGGCATGTTGCCAACGGTCCAGGCAGTTGCAGCCGGCGCCACCTGTTGCAGGCATTGATCAATAGCGCCTCTCATATTTGTAGTTTCGCGCGGGTGAAATTTTGCTATCATTCCGCCAATAGTTCAGCAACATGTATGTATCGTGCAATTCAAAATCTACGAATCTACTGGGTGATCGAAATATTTTAGGAAGTTGAAGTAGTTGGATTGAACGCTCCCGTAACGGTCTTTTTGGCGTAATTTGTTAATTTTTAATTTATTTACCCCTTTGACGCCGTAACTTTGAACATTGACCAATGAATGGTAAAAAAGTCAACCATAACTCTGACATCCAAAAAAAATTATAGGGTTGTTCAGTCTTTAACTGAGCACTAGATGAAGTAATGTAGATTAATTTTAAGCCACAGAGCAAGAACTGACTCCTGTACAAAGAGTGCCGAGGTGTGCCGTTAATTGACGCATCGACGGAAGCTTAGCAATATGTCACCCGTGTTAATATTCGAGATCATTGGACATTTATGATCGATCCATCCTTTGTAAAGGTGATGCTTAGGTGTGGGAGGCTACAATAGAGAGATCTCTCTCCAGGCAGATGTAGAACATACCCTGCCCCGAGGCCCGAAGACCGAAGAAAAGGAGTTCGAAGTTGTACTTAGCGTCATGGCAGTTATAACTAGGTGAAAAACTTAAGTAAATGACCTATCGTATGTGAACCCGGGTAGGCTGACCAACGTTGCGAGGTGTTATGTAACATGTTAGACCTCGTAACGTCGGTCAGTACCCAGTTTGAGAGTAATGTGTGCGAATAGACAAATTGACGTTCCAAATTAGAAAAATGACTTAAATCCCATATCAGTTCTGTACTGTACATACAACAGGTCATTTACTTACGTTTTTCACCTATACAGCCTGTGAGCTCTTAAAACAACATTTAGGTTTCGGATACATAAGAGGGAGTGAGACAGCAATATGAACCCGAATGTCGGTCTAGGAGCTTACTGACTGTGATGTAGTCGACGACTAGGTGGCACTAGAGTCTCTACAAGTGTAACTGTCGGCCTACCTTCTTCCCATTGATGAACCAGGTGATGTGCGGTGCGGGCAGCGCGGGCGCAGTCGTGCAGTTGGCACGCAGCGTCTCGCCAGAGCTGAGGAAGCGCGTCGGGAAGTCGATGCGCGGGTGGTGCTTTTGAGGGTCTGGAGAACAAAGTTGAGCAATACAGCTGCAGACGCACCTATTTAGGCAGCTACCTTTTCTAACTATTATATTTTGGCACTGGCCACAAATAAAGTTAATTGCACGCAGCGCTAAAAGAAAACTAAAACAAAAGAGAGTCGTGTCATTGCTCTTCTGACGCTGATGATCTATTTTTTATGTCGTATGTTTTTTTTTTGTTTTACCTTATTTATTTTCTATAAAATTGTGTATATTATCTTATATTTGTGTGTCTTGCAAAAAGGAATAAATTTCTTCTTTCTTTCTTTCTTTTTTTCTTTCTCTTGTCAGCGCTGCGTGTTGAATTTTAAATTTAATTTAAATTGTTTTATTTATTAGTTTCTACAGTCTACAACAGCCACTAGTATTATTAAACCGTAATGAAAATAGGATTGCGCCAACAGTTATTCTATATGCTTACGTCAAAAAATATATAATTATAATTACAGATGTTTCATACACATCCTGCGCGGTCTTTTAATAGGAAGTCGGCTATTGAACGTGCTCTATACCCGGAATTGCTCTACATTCTAGAGGATAAAATTCACATTGATGTTATCCGAACCGATTACACAGGCCTCGTTTAGTATGACTGTGGGCGTATAGATGGAACATGGAATCAAAATAGTGATGGATTGATAGCCTCATCGCCTATATCATGATTCCTAAGAATTTGCGCGGGAATAGAAGCAACTGGTACATCTTATGTTTTTTCTTCGTTCCCCCACCGGCGTGGAAGTGTTTTTTTAATAATAATTATCCTTATTTATGTATTTAATTACATTAGATTTCAAACTGGAATTCAAGAACACAAATTAATCAGGGGCCCGATTTTTGGAAATCATACCTATGAAAATATCGCTCGAAAATCGTTCAAATCCGTGAATTGCTATTTTTGAAAGGCGAGTAGTAGAAAATCACCGCTCGAATTGAAAACGACTGGTCTCTAGAAGTCGTTTTAGAATTCGAGTGGTGGGATGGCTTGTCAAAATTAAAAACATGGCGAGTTGGCGGGTGACTACCTTCACTCACTGCTGTCATTGCCTCGATGCGTTGGGCTATTTTCTTCGTATTATTGAGATTTTCTGTTAATTTGTAATTCAACAAATCTAATGCCATTATCATATGAAAATGGCGAGTTTCGACGAGTTAGTTTTGTTTAATTTGGAGGATTCTCAAGAATCTGAAGACGAAGTTGCGGAAAATCAAACTCGGGGTACACGCACCCACCTGCGGCAGCTCGGAAGCGAGGCCTTCCGAGAGACGGAAACCAAATTTAAAAAGAAATATCGTATAATATCGTAAAAATAATATAATGAGTCTAGTTGCAAGAACCTGTCGGGTGTAAATCTATTACCTATCCTATAAATGCTATATGAGGATTGAGGTATATCAAGTAAGTAAACATACCTTCCTCCACGACTGCCACGATTTCGTTGCCCCTGGTAGGGCATTTAAAATTTCCGCCACCTCGCACCACTCCTTTTGCGCCGTCTTAAAAGAGAAGGTGGCCGAAAACTTCCCCGATCGCAAGTCCTTTCGTGGTTCCAACAACTCCACCAGCCTTTTTCTTTGTAAAGGCGACATATGCTTTGCCATTTGAATTTTTGTTTCGCTGTTTAAAACTTAGCAGTCGTTGCAGAAAACTTTTGACAGTAAAACAATACAAAGGACGCACAGACGATAACAAAGGTTTCGTTTTACGCAATTTATTTTGTAACAAATTCGCAATTTAAACTAGTTCTAATAAGTACTTTAGCATAAAAAATAAATAACTATTATGCAAAAATACTTTGCAATTTATGTTAAATTAATTTGAGCTGAAAATATATATTTCCAGGTGCCCAACAAAAAACCGGTAATTATCGACTTTCTGCGTGTAACGAGACGGGACTACTTTTTACTCATCGACTTAGTCTTTCACTAAATTTCGAACGCGGATTTCAAAAATTGGGCATTTGAGGACCACTCGCAAATGGATGTGACTAATTTTCGCGTGTGGATTGAATTCTATTACTCGTCGTGAATTCGAGCGATATGATTTCCAAAAATCGGGCCCCAGGCTTTAAAATGCGTGGCACGGATTCCGTTTTCAGGGGTTTAATAAGAAGTTTTTGTTAGTGTCGAGATCGATTTCCAATTAAGTCCGATGTCTCTTGAAACATTTTGTCTGTTCGAACACTGATTCCAATCTAGAGACATTTTTCAAGATATGAGAAAACCATGTCTTATTTTTTCTGGCATATGCAAAAGTTCATGTGACAAAGTGAAAGATAAACATTAATTAATGTAACGTTACGTGTAAAGGAACTATAGCAGCGTTTGCGAATAAGGAGATGAATTTTAACTAACTATATTTATTTAATTTAATTGGAAAACATAATAAGTTTTACTACGAATCAACCAATGTTAAGATATTTTGTATGACGCTATTATTGACGCCACCTACTTACACTGTCTCCAACTTATTTCTCTGTTTTGTTGGTTGTCTGGTAGAGATCGCTATTAAGCGATAAGACCGCCTATTGTCTACTTTGTTCTTTGATTCTGTATTGTTTTGTACTGATTGGTGTTGAATAAAGAGTATTTTGTATTGTATTGTATTGTATTACAAAGTTTAATTTAATTCTAAGATAAATATTCAAACTTTATGCTACTCCAATTCAATGTATCTGTACAATATAGTGACTTTTTATACATACATACATACACAAATCACGTCTTTATCCCTTACGGGCTACACAGAGCCTGGTTTAACAAGACCTAAAGGCTACGTTTAGCATGATTGTGGGCGTATACGTGGAAAAGGGAATCAAAATAGTGATGGGTTGCCAGCCGCATCGCCTATAACATGATTCCTAAGATTTTCGCTCACTCGAACTCGCTTTTTATTGAACACAGAAAATATATACATAGCTAAAATTACTAGGATAGGTTTATCGCTTCAGAGCGATGTCTACCAGGCAACATATGAATAACTATTTATCACTAATTTATATACCTACTTCGGGGTTCTCGGAAACCGATCCAACCAATTCGATAACGTTTGCCATGTCGGGGCTTTTGATCTTAACACTAGATCAATTAGCAGAACAACAGGAACAAAAGTAGACATAACATGAAAGTTATTGAAAAGAAGCATTGTCCTAAAATTACAAAGGTTCGAAGGTTAGCTGGAAGAGATCCCTTTATGGTACAAGTTCGCCTTTGTACATCTATTTTGTGTTTTATGTACAATAAAGACTTAGGTATACATTACATAGGTACATACAATTAAATGATTTACTTGGCATCAAACATAAAGGAACGCGCTAGATCACCAAACGTACGAGTACTGGTTCGTTGCGTATGTTGAATACCTACCAAATATTCATAAATATTTCTGAAGAGACATGAGAATAATAAATAAAGGGAAATTTCACCCGCGTGTGTCTTTTACAGCGGCTGTTACAGGATGTGCGGATTGCCATATTTCAGGGAGTCCTCGCGCTCTTTGGGCGTGACAAGCTCCATGTAGGTTAGTCTTGGAGTACGTACGACAGGAGGCGGAAAAGCGCGAAAAGCCGCTACCAAAAATATTTGCCTATTTTACACATTAATGGCCTTACAAGCAGAGTCGTGAGTTCAAATCCTTGGCTCGTCTCGAAAATTATTTGCCATTAACATTTGAAATTTACCATGGGCTTTTTGGTTAAGGAAAATATCATGAGGAAACCTGCACACATTTGCGAAGCAATTCAATGATTTGTGTGAAGTTTCCAATCTTCATTGGGTCCGCGTGGAAACTAGTGCAATACTTCTTATTTCGAAGAGGATGCCTGTGCCCAGCAGTGGGACGGGTATAGACTGGAGATGATTTATCTTTCTTATCCTACTGACATGTCAGGAAAATTCCTTGCGTCTTGTAACCCTAGATACACAGATATTTTCGACGGCTTACACAATGCCATGGCGTAGGACGTTAGTAAATATTTAGTCAAAGGTTATGGCATATTGATAGCAGATATTATGCTCGAATTGCTGCTTGTCAGCAGCTTCCTAAATTGCATACGTAATTAATCTATGTGTATGGTCGAGTCTAACGTAACATAGCTAACTGAGAGAAATTGGACCGCCAGGCATAATATCACTTAGTCAAACGTACGCTGGCTGAATATTGAGGTGCACCCAGTGCGCTTCTATCGCGTCCAAACTCATTGGTAAATTCAATAAATTTTTAAAATACTGGCCACCAGTTTTCTAACCTTTTTTCTTTTTCTGTTAACCACACTGTCTACTACCATAGCTGGCGAAAAAGAATTACGGCCTGTAATTTCGCGCTGAAATCTGATCGCATTTAAAAATGGAAAATTCTTTGTCTGCCAAAATCCCTTCTATTCAAGTCTGCGTTGAAAATTATGAAGTAAAAGTCTCTCGTCTTCAAGTGCGCAATCTCCGTCAAATATCTCTGTAAGTAGTAAATCTTGGAGGAATTCTTAACGGTACCGTTAAACTTGGGCCCGTTGTTGCCGCCCTTAATTACGCCACCTTACGCCTCGGGTACCTCCGTACAAAATAATCTACGTACTATTAACTTGGCTGATGACATAAACAAGCCTGTTGGGGATACTTTTGAGGTTCCGAGGCGTAGATTGAGTGTTATGTAGCTACTGAATTGCTGTGAGCATTTTGTTATTTTGTTTATGTGCCTTACATCCTTTGGTCGGTGAGAAATGAAGCTTGGTCTCGATAATTTCAATCAAAAATGCTTTTGAAAATGCACCAAGAAATATAAACTAGGTACATTACTTTCTAGCAAAAGCAGCATGCGATACGTAAGTATAAAATATGACAGAACCACGTTGATTGTCATGTTTTGAATTAAGAATTCTTTTACCATTGGGACACTTGACCACGAAATTAAGGGTATACTTGCCGACAGTTAAGAAAAGTTAATATAATTCGACGGTTAAACCAAGTGGACCTCTCAAGAAAGAACCTCTATTACAAGACTAAAAATCACTGACGTCTAAAAACGAGTAGCGCCGGAAATTGTTCGGTAAATAACCTATTATTTTTGCTCGTTGTTGGCAGTAATTAAATAAATTGTTAAAAATGATAGAGCCATTATATACGGTACATACATTTATTATGTGGTAAACGCAGTTTTAAATTATCCCGATTCCAGTTGTCGTTTTACGCATATGGTCCAGTTCCACTGCAGTTGCAGTGTTTTTTATCGTTGTTTCGTTTCATTTTATAGTGAGTCCAGTAAAAAATGTGTTAAAAACAGCGTTAAACAGTGAATCGCGCGGGGTGTTCGTTACACCCCGTACCTATATGTAAGTATTGTTGCAATTGCTACAATTACGCATTTTTGAAGTACTCTACAAAAGTATTAGCTTACCTAGTGGATAGATTCTATTTTAGGTATAATAGATTATGTAAATACAAAAAAATGTTAACTTCTTTGAATATTCCAACATTCTGATGATGATCTATTTTTCATGTCTGTTTTTTTGTTGTTTTACCTTGTTTATTTTCTATAAAATTGTGTAGGTATACTATCTTATATTTGTGTGACTTGCAAAAAGGAATAAATGTCTTCTTTCTTTCTTTCTTTCTTTGACAATATATCAGCAAAATTCTTAGCCATCCTTGTTAACACTTACATTAAAACGCGGTATTCTGTCATAGTTATAATAGATTTTCCGATCCATTAGTCAATTTCCGAGGTAGTCGAGTCGTTTTGAATTTTCCATTAGCATCCTAGCCGAGACTGACACCGATTGCTCAAATTACTAATACGCGTTACTTAGCGAATAGTGTTTTAATTTTATTCATTAATGACTGCTTTCCTGGACTTTTTGTTGCTTTAGATTCTAAAGCAAACGAAAAAGTGTAAGAGCAACAAAGTTTACGCCACCTTTCATGGAATCGTTTTGTTGATTGGTTTAAAATTTTAAGATTCTAAGAAAACATAAGAATTGGAAACATAAGTTTCCGCAAGTAAATTATAAAATAGCTAGCTGATGATATAGCGAAGCTATTTCAACCACCTCAATCTTTGTGTATGGTACTACATAAGTATATTCACTTTAGTCAGATTACGTGGCGGCGTTTTGAGCGAATAGTATAAAAGAAAGAAACTGTAAGTCGTAAATATTTCATTATTATAAAAAAATAACTAAATTAAAACTATTCTATTCGAAGAAATGAAAACAGCATTCACTTTAAAAATGTGTATACAATTGTCTTACACTTGGGATTCCGATGTCGCACAGTAATTGCCTTTACAGATGCATCCGGATCCAATCAATGTAGCTAGTGACTCGAGCGAACGCTGAAGGGAAGCCGAGTTTGCATCCGTCCTCGGCCACAAACGAACTGACTCCAATCAAGACGTCTTGTCCCTGGTTTTGCACAATTAAAGGTCCTCCAGAATCGCCTCGGCAAATCCCAACTCCACCCCAGCCGCACGTGCAAACGTTCGAGTCCTGAATGAAATTACCATACACTGCTCTGCATTCTTGATTGGTAATCACTCGAAGGAACACGTTTCGGACCATCGTATTAATAGTGGGGTTTGACACGTCGGAGTATCTCCCGTAACCCGATGCCACGGCCCATACGTTGTGCAAATTAAAGGTAGTCCACGCTCCAGTTGGTAAGAAGACAGGCCTTATCGCAGCTGAGAAAGGCACTGGGCTAGGGAGATACAGCATCGCTATATCATTGGCCAGTGAGTTCGGGTTGTACTGAGGATGTATGGCGAAAGTAGACGTAGGGATCCTCACCCCTCCGTGATACAAGAACGGAGAGCCTAAGACGACGGTGAATCTCCAACCCTGGTGTCTTCCATCGAACCAACAATGCGCGGCTGTGAGGATCCTCGAGTTAGAAAGAACGGTGCCTCCGCAAGCTGAAGTATGCGCTAAGCCCAAGAGGTCGATGACGAGCCCTGCTAGATAGGGGTGGTTGTTGATGGGTGCAATGGCGCCACCGACGATTGGTGCTAAGCTGACGGCTGATGATCGGTGAGGAACGCTACTGAAGAGCTTATCTTCGGCCTGTTTTATTCTTTGGGCTTCTTTGACGCCGACTCTTTGATGGTAGCCGGTCCAATCTGCGGCGTGGCTGAGGCCGAGCACAGCGCACAGGAAACCAGCAATCACAAGCACGCGCATGTTGATCGATATAATATGTCCCGCTGTATCCTTGTATATAAAGGCAATTTAATCTTTTATCTCATGTTGACTGTCGTATGAGGATTCGGAGTTTCCAGTGTTAATCTGATTTTTTATTGCTCTGTTAATCACGGATAAATCTATCATATATTTTTTATTGAAACGATTTCGCTGCCAAGTAAGTAAGTGTATATTATTTTGCTTTTGTTTTAGCTACTTTAAGCACCAGCTTTACTTTATTTCACTATTACCAGGTTATTACACTCTGTTCGACCATAAACTTTTTTCATGTTGCCCCGGATATTTCTGAGGATTTCAATGATTTCTAGTACACACTGTTTATCGATGATTTCCTAACGTATGGACCCGGCATTTGACAATATGAACAGACACAGAAGCCAAGTCACTTTTATAAAGCTACTCAATACCTAAGGTCACTTTATTATTTTGGTCCCGGAAATCTCATTACGGAACCTGAAAAGAACAGTCATTAGTTAACAAAGTCTATTTATCCCTAAAATGAAACAGCATAACAAAGCGTTTCCACGCATCGAATTAATCAAATATGAACACTTTATGGTTATTAATCACCTTTTAATCCGACAGATTATTAAATTAAAAATGACGATTACGCTGTTTTGTTAATGCTGTGCTAAAACTGTATACGTTTTAGTCGCTTATCAATAAATTAAAATTTGTAGAATCTAGTAGAAGCAATTAGATACCGGAATATGTCTAATTATAGTTGTTAGGTAATATTGCGGGCATGATACTGATAGCAGATGTTTTATGATACATAATATGTTTTTTACGTGAAAGGAAGCTTATGTTTAAGCTAAGCTTAGCCGCACCCAAGATGCAGTCAGTGTATTTCTCAAAAATATGACACATTGTGTGGATAATTCGTACCTGACGCATTACTCATTTCATTACCAAAACGAAAACATCTCGGAGTCAACGAGATTCTGTTCAGAAAAAAAAAATCTATACAACTTCTTTCGCAGAGTAGCAAGGCACTTTGGTCTAAATTTAATCTGAACTGAACTTCCTCAAAGTTAGGGGTGAATATCAAACTTCTTTGTCAGTGAACCAGATTTTCCCACTCCGAACGCACAACCTATTCCAGAACGTAGTTCTTTCCAGCGCCCTTTTGCCTTTTAATACTGATCCGTTTCCCAACTTCCTTTGTTGTCATAAATGTTTTTTATAAAGCAAATTATCAACACCGTTCCGGGTCATCTATCACCATTATATCTCAGCCATTATGATCCGGTGTGCGGCTGTGACGGACTCAGACAATGGCGGGAATCGCGACGCGGAACGGATCCGTCTCCCCGCGGACATTTATCTTTGCTTAGAGTACTTACACCTGGGTATTCGCCGTAATATTCGTATCTTGAGTTACTTTATGAAAGGAATAAAGGGTACAAAGTGTTTCAAAATGGAAATTGGGCGTCGCTGCTGTTTGAGTTTGTTTTAACGTGCCTTTATCGAGCGAGGCTAACAGATATCGAGGACTAAGTGGTGCATGAGTTCTGTTGTTTGGAAAATGTTCTTGTCTTATGCAGTGAATGCATATAACTTTATTGGCTGTACCAAGAACAAAAAATGATCCTCCTTAAATCGATACAGACTGAGCTGAGAAAATAAATGTAATGTATTTTCAGATAAACAGGCGCCCCGCTTTTTTAGCTCGCGTGACATTTGTATTCCCCTTATTTAATACCTACTGCTATGTAATAACTGTGGTCAGATAAACACTGAAATATTGCATTTAAACCACAAAGCGCTTGTGCAGGACAATGGACGCTTTCTCCTCTGCCTAATATAAAATAAAGAGTTATACATACATACATACAATATACAGCAGCACTGACCACCTTGGCAGTGGAAAATGTGTGGTTCTGTGCGCGTGTCATATTTGGAAAACGGTTTTATTTTGGTGTGCGTTAGCAGTAAAGTAACAAGTGTAAGATGTCATTCTATGGAACTTGCTATCTACGTAAATAAAAGAGACAAAACATTGTCACTTTTTCACCTTGAATTTTCACACCACCTCGTCAAACACCATTAAAACCGTACACTATTGAAACGGTCGTTAGCGTAAAATACAAAACCATAAAATATATAACTGTATCTTGGATATTTCATTAAAAGTTTAAAATGGTTTCGTAAGTTAGGTTATTAGGACACCTGATGAAATTAATGACGTTTTTGTTTCTTTTAAATCCTACAATATTGTCTATGATGGCTAGTGTTGTGACTAAAGTTGGTGGTTTACAGGTATAGTTAGCAAGTTCCATAGAATGACACTTTAGACGTGTGTTTATGCCGTTTGTATATTACAATGTATATTTTACTTCACCCTTCACAAAAAGTGCAAACGACACTACTAAGGTTGTAATTACAAGTTTCTTGCATGGTTTTTCTGACATTATTGTAGTTGAATACACTCGTTATTTATTTTTATGTTTCAAATTTCAAAAATGATGATGATTAAATATGATGTATGTAGCCTTTCAAGAGATTTCAATTACTTGAACTAGTGTTCACTTAATTAGCGAAGTCATCAATAGAGAAAATTTCAACGACACTTTGTTTATGTAATAAGTACCTACGGTGGCTGGTTAGACTCGAGTTAATTAATTTTTTTACAGATTGAAGGAGCTATAACAATAAAAAAGACAACCTAAAAATCGCATGTATCTTTGTTGATATTTAAATGTAGCCAGCAGGTGTGCCGACCCGGCCTTGTCAATAAAAAGCGCCGGCCGGCCGCTTGATAAATGATTCGCCGGAGAAATACAGCCTCGCAGCGCCAGCCTTCCTATCCTTGTACGAAAAAAGCGACCCGTGTAAGACGTGCGAACGAGATGTTCTCTAAAACGTGATTTTTATCGGACACCGATGAACATTTCATCTATAAAACGCTTCTAATCCGAACCCACACTGATACGCTCCAGATTGAGGCTAATATATACGTGCCAAAAAATAGGGAAGAAACGGCGCTCGTAAAATTGATGCCAAATCTTCCAACTATGAAATGAAACTAAACTGGATACGGACGCGAAATATACTACGAATAACAAGCTAACGAATTGAAGCGACTAATATCAAGCTATACAAAACCTAATGAGCGTTTCATTTCCGTTATCAAATAGCTTCAATCCATTCAGGAATCCGTGCTGTCGTCATCGGGTCTTCGGGCAAAACGCCCCTGTTTCTTATTCCAGCGGACTACGGTCCAAAGTAAGAGAAATCTAGTTTTGGCAAGTGATGTTTTAGTAATGTATTTTGCTTATTTGCTATGCGCGTCATGGTTGTCCCTCATCGTGAATTCAAATAGGCGTTTAATGATGTTGTTTTTGGTGGAAACTGAAATGCGCGATGAACTTCTGATATCTTATGTCTTAGGCAAGGGCGTCGCCAGCCGATGGCGCAGGGGGGGGGGGGGGGGGCAAGTTGACTTTACCTACTACAATTCATACTTTTCTCATTCGCTATGGCTAGTCTAGGACTTTGGTTGCATTATATTTGGCAACTTTTTTAGAATCTCTAGGGGGGGGGGGGCAGCTGCCCCTCCCTGCCCCCCCTTGGCGACGCCCTTGGTCTTAGGCCAACTGTTTCAGAAGCACGAGTCTGCTTTACTTTGTTTTTTGTCCCTTCGGGAAACTAAAGTTTTAAACTATCTTATAGAATCAACCATTGTGTACTTGGCTTGCTTCATATTTACTGAGGGTCACTTTGGAATAAAAATGTACGTGATCTATCCAATTCACAACTTTAAATATTTCCAAACAATAACGAACTATATTTTCATATTTATTTGTAAAAATCTGACATCTATTTTAACTGCCAAGATATTATATTCTTTATACTTAATTAGAACTCTTTGGAAGGGATACGATTCAAGACATGAAAACCAACACAAGTACCTAAATAAACATTAAAGTGTTAGGTAATAAGGGGGCTAAAGAAATATGTATTCATTTTCTTATAGTGTTCTTTTGATCATGAACATACCTAACTCGTTTAGGCGTAGGCAGATGTTAACATAAAATGTCCTAGGTAGTTTATTTCTATCTTCTAGGTATTTTTTTATATAATGCAACAAGAAAAACAGAATGTACCAGTTGTTTCTCCTCCCGCGCAGATGGTAAAAGTCCATCTAAGGAATGGGCATAGGAATCATGTTATAGGCGATGCAGCTAGCAACCCATCACTCTTTTGATTCCCCATTCCACCTATACGCCCACAATCATGCTAAACGTGGCCTTTATGGTCTTGTTACCTAAGGCTCTGTCAACCCCTTAAGGGATAAAGACGTGATTTATGTATGTATGAAACAAGAAAGGCAAAAGAGCGAATGGGTCACCTAATTCTAAAATGCAGCCTGTACTTGATAAAGTCGACGAGTAACAGGAAAAAACAAAAGCTAATCTAGATTTAGTTTTTTTATAGGTGGCCAGTGTCACGACTGGATTAAGATTTTGTTTGCGTAAAATGCACTGCGGGTGGCTGCAACAATGTGTCGCTAAAAATTACATCCACGTGTTCACGCCCTATAAATACTAGTGTACGACATTTTAATAGGTCGCATATACAAAGCTGTAATATAAATTGTTATTTATCGGACGGCCGAAACTCCAATAATAGAAAACGTATCGGGTCCTCACATAAATCTGGAATTGGAAAAGTGTTTGGCGTTTCAGCGGCTGCTACTAGTTGGTTCTCGGAAAAGATTTTTTCAAGGGATAAAAATAACGAAACTTCCGCCGTGGAGTTTGCTTCGATAGTTCAAGATAACAAGATAATGCGGTAACGAAATGTTTTAATATTGATAGCTAGCTTACGCCCACGGCTTCGTCGCTGTTACAAAACTCCCTATCCCGTGGGAATTTCACAGAATCCGGTATACATTAATTTTCTGTTTATTATAAAAAGGAACTTCTACGAAAAAAAACTTCCTGTTTACTCGGTCTAAGGATTTGGGATGGGCGTTGGTGTTTGTTTTTCAATACAAATCATCGTGTTTTGATGGAAAAATATTTAAAATGTCTTTATTTTAATTAGAAATAGAGATCAGTTATTAAGTAATTTAGTCAGTTTTTGCAAAATTTCGTAATTGTATGTCAATGGGCTATAGGTTATGGTTGCCACAATTTTTGTATGAAAATACACTTTTAAAAGTTATGTATTTCTAGATCACATTTCTTTACAGCTCCAACAAACTACAGGTAGGCAATGTATTTCATAGTTATTACAACTTGATACAAAATATAATATGTATGTATAATCAAACGAAGAGAGCCATACGCTTAATATTAGTTGCAAACTGCATTTTGGCAAGTGGAATACTCTCATAGCCTTAAACATAGAGTAATTAACCAATAAAGTGGACATTTCATACCATTTGTAACCTGAAAAGATTTCTTCAAAGCATTGCGGCGAATGCAATCTGTCTGGGTGACCTGCCCGTGGTAGAGCAGGATGCTAGAGTTAGGCAAACCTATTCTAATCGATCATCATCATCTCCATCCTCTTACCATCAGATGACCCACTTGCTCGTTTGCCTTCCATGTCGTATAAAAAAATGAAAATGGCACGATTCCTATGCCCATTCCCTCCATGGTCTTTTACCATCTGCGCGGGAAGAGAAGCAATTGGAACATTCTATGTTATTTCTGTACTCCCAGACCAGCATGGAAGCACAAAAAAAGCGAGGAAAATTCAATACAGTCAATCGTAATTTCAAGAACTAAAATAACTCTTTCCATTTTGGAGAAAAATTAAAAACTATAGCGAACAACTAGTGCTAGTTCGGTAAAATAAACAAATCACTACAATAATAATATAAGAATTGGATAGCTCGCGTTACCAATCTACTGTGTAATTCCTCCATGCCTTAAATAACGCATTTATCATAAGATTCATAAGCTCTAAGTTTGTTAGAGTTTAGTATTGTAGCATTCGCGGCTGGCTTGAATAACTTGCTCCAATTACGAACTTCCCTCCGCAAACTGGCTCTACGTGTGTTGTTAGTACTTAAGATATAATTAAGTGTTTGTAACTTATAACATTTGTTTTACCTGTCACTATCTCTCATGTGGTTATTTTAACTGACTCCAAAAAACGAGGGTATTATGTTGCATGTAAATGTAAAATTCTTCCATGCTGGGAGTAAAGAAAATACATAGAAAGGACCAGTTGCTTCTCGTCCCGCTCAGAAATTCTTAGGAATCACGTTATAGACGATGCGGTTAGCAACCCATCCATATACGCTTACAATCATCCTAAACGTGGCCTTTAGGTTTTGTTACTTCAGGCTCTGGTCTACCCCGTAAGGGATATAGACGTGCTTTGTGTATGTTTTTTTTAATTTTACGAAAATCCGTCCAATAGTTTTTGAGTTCATCGCGAACAGACAGACACACGCGGTGGAGGACTTTGTTTGATAATAGGTATGTAGTTATTAAATTTCTGAATGTTACTGAAAATTAGAACACATAGAAAAATCCGAAAAGTAAAGCTATGCCCGGGACACGAACCCGGATCCTCGTCGTTCCGTGACGCGTGCTATACCCCTACACCCATAGCAGCGGCCATAGCTTTACTTTTCGGATTTTTCTATGTGTTCTAATTTTCAGTCACATTCAGAAATTTAATTTCCAACGGTAAAACCGTAAAAGTAAACATAAAAATCAAGAAATAAAAATTCTTGATTCATTTGATAGTATGTAGTTATGTATAGAAAGTAACCTATGTTAATGAGGGATAATGTAGCTGCGTATTAGACGAAAATAAGGCCGCCTATTTTTACCTTGTAATATTCTGTATACCTTTTTTCCGTTTTGGTGTTATATGTGGTGTTCACATACATACATACACAAATCACGTCTTTATCCCTAATGGGGTAGGCAGAGCCTAAGGTAACAAGACCTAAAGGCCACGCTCAGCATGACTGTGGGCATTTAGATGGAAAGGGGGAATCAAAATAGTGACGGGTTGCAAGCCGCATCGCCTATAGCATGATTCCTAAGATTTTCGCCTATTCCCTCGATGGGCTTTTACCATCTGCGCGGGAAGAGAAGCAACTGGTACATTCTATGTTTTTACTTTACTCCCAGACCAGCATGCACGGAAAAAAAAACTTAGCTGTGGTAACTAGGAATTAGTTGGCGCAGCTAAATTCCTTCGAAACTATAGGGACATCGAAGTATTTAGCTATCGTTGCAAAGAGTTTTTCGCTACCGAAACTTGGCTGTGATAGCAAATATTCTTAGTTGTGATCACTTTGAAGTTTGGGAAACTTAGCAGTGACTGCTAATCATATTAGCTAAAATTAGTTGTGGCTGCTAAGTATATTAGCTATATTTAGCAGTGACAGCTAATTTAATTAGCAATATTTAGCGGTAGCTGCAAACAAATTTGCCGTAGCTGCTAATTACTTTAGATGTGACAATCAAAATAATTCGTTGCATCGGCGAAAGTGTTGGCTGTAGCAACTAAGTTAGTTTGATACTCTATCGCATTTCTTTAGCGGTATTCGACAACGAGTTTAGCTGCAGCTGCTAAAAGGGTTTGTTACTATAAGAAAGACTTAGTTGTGAGATGTAATCAAGTTAGTTGTAGCTGCTAATTAAGTTTGTTACAGTTACTAAGAGTCTTAGTTGTGGGATGTAATCAGTTTGGCTGTAAGTACTAATTGGGTTTGTTACTGTAACCAAGAGTCATAGTTGTGGGATGTAATCAATTTAGCTGTAGCCTCTAATTGGGGTTGTTACTTTAACTAAGAGTCTTAGTTGTGGGATGTAATCTGTTTAGCTATAAGTGCTAATTGGGTTTGTTACTGTAACTAAGAGTCTTAGTTGTGAGATGTAATCAGGTTAGCTGGAGCTGCTAATTAAGTTTGTTACAGTTACCAAGAGTCTTAGTTGTGGGATGTAATCAATTTGTGGGCCGAGGAAGCGACCGCCACTGCGATACGGCAACCCGTGCACACACCTGCAAAGTCTGATAGACCGGGCCCGTTAACATCCTAACGAATTAGAAGCAGTAACGTGCACACTAGGCTACTCAGACTCGCTTCCTGTGTCTGTTACAAGATAATCATTCAAAATCATCTCGGGTATATATGGACGCTCGGTCAACCAAACGATAGCGCGATGTAACTTGCGCGCAGCGCCATCTGTTGGCGTATTTCGTAAGCTCAGTTGCTGTTGGCCTTAATACTTATCGTTACTTATAGTCAAAGCTGCAAAAAGTTCTTGGCTGCCACACTTAAGTCTGATTTGCTACGACTGCTAATATAATATTGCTGTTCATTGCAAAGTAAATTTGTTGGTGCGACTAAGATTCTTAGCAACATTAGCAAAAAAATATTTAGCAGTTGCAGCAAATAATATTAGCTACAGTTTGTGAATAAGTTAGTCAAAGCTGCAAAAAGTTCTTGACTGCCACACTTAAGTTTGATTTGCTACGACTGCTAATATAATATTGCTGTTCATTGCAAAGTAAATTTGTTGGTGCGACTAAGATTCTTAGCAACATTAGCAAAAAAATATTTAGCAGTTGCAGCAAATAATATTAGCTACAGTTTGTGAATAAGTTAGTCAAAGCTGCAAAAAGTTCTTGGCTGCAACACTTAAGTCTGATTTGCTACGACTGCTAATATAATATTGCTGTTCATTGCAAAGTAAATTTGTTGGTGCGGCTAAGATTCTTAGCAACATTAGCAAAAAATTATTTAGCAGATGCAGCAAAGAATATTAGCTACAGTTTGTGAATAAGTTAGTCAAAGCTGCAAAAAGTTCTTGGCTGCCACACTTAAGTCTGATTTGCTACGACTGCAAATATAATATTGCTGCTCATTGCAAAGTAAATTTGTTGGTGCGACTAAGATTCTTAGCAACATTAGCAAAAAAATATTTAGCAGTTGCAGCAAATAATATTAGCTACAGTTTGTGAATAAGTTAGTCAAAGCTGCAAAAAGTTCTTGACTGCCACACTTAAGTCTGATTTGCTACGACTGCTAATATAATATTGCTGTTCATTGCAAAGTAAATTTGTTGGTGCGACTAAGATTCTTAGCAACATTAGCGAAGGATATATTAGTAGATGAATCAGAAAAAAATTAGCAGCCGTTGCAAAAATGTTATTAGTGATTGCAAAATGTATTTATCAAACGTATCAAAGATATTATCTGCTGTCTAACACATGTAAAATTAGTAATAGTAACGAAATTTTTATCCACTATAACTAAGAATTATTAACGGTTACAACTAACAGCAATTACTAAATTATTTTGTTGATAAATTAGCTATAGTTGCTAATCAATTAGTACTGTTAGCAAATTATTTGAAATTCGTTTAGCTAAATATCGTTACCAGTGGTAGCTAACTGGTTTTAGTTGCTATAGACATGGCCTTGTTACAGTTGCAAACAAATTGTATGCCACAGCAAAGAAAATTTCAGCAAAGGGAGCTTAGCTATCACGGCTAATTCATTTCTCTCCGTGTGAAAGCAATGTGGTGTTCAATATAGAGTTATTGTATTGTAAAATTGACACGTTCGGCTCCCATACATCACATCGTTTAGGTCACTCCAATATCTTCTTGGCTAAGCCTGATCATTTTCAAACAGCCACGTTTCAGCTTTTTTAATCAACAACCTACGAGCGTCGGCGATAAACTCATGAAGCTACAGAGTATCTGTCCAAAACCGACAATTTATTTGGAGAGCGGCATCAAGTAAGAAAACTTATTCCCAACTTCGACTAAGGAGCTAACACTTTGCCCAGCTTCGGCCCAACTTGGCCAGTTTGCGTGAAATGCGCTTGTGTGTAAACTGTGCTTTAAACTGGAAACGGGAATATGAGCAAGACGCTATTTGGAAACGGTAATATGAGCAGAGCAAGACTCTATTTGCACCAAGAACCTAACACTAGCATATATGCTTTTTAAATTTGTTGTGCGCAATGAACAACAAATTTTACCTTGCTACTCCGCTACTCACGTGCAAGATAACCAAGCCTGTGTGAAATATATTTGTTTTTTTTAAGGTAGTTGTTTCAAAATCAAAATCAAAATCAAAACATCTTTATTCAGTTTAAGCTGTACAAGCACTTATGAATGTCAACAAAAAATTTACCACCGGTTCGGAAAACCCCAGTTGAGAAGAATCCGGCGAGAAACTCAACTGTATATATATTTTTTTGTGTACAATAAAAATCATAAATTAAAGGGTACTTTGGGAAAATATATGAATGTAGGTACATTGTGCTTATTTATACGGTTTCGAATCAGTACGACGTTGGTTTGCATGTGTAACAGTTGTGCTCATTAAACTTTGATAATGATCCCGTAGAGAGATCGAAACGCGTCAGTGTTTGTGTGGTGCAAGGGATAATTAAGTTTGTGGGATTTATGTGTTTTATTGGCAGCAGTGGAGGGAGGGATTGCATGAAAAACATATATATTTCACACAGGCTTGGTTATCTTGCACGTGAGTAGCGTTGTAGCAAGGTAATTTTTTTTGTTTATTGAAATGGACCTCCGCAAAGTAACGCCTGATTCAATAAAATATTGTTGTGTGCAGATTGTCACTGGATTACCAGGTTAAAAGTAAGACCGTGTTAACATAAAAAGTGCCCTACGTTAATTCATGTTGGACCGGATCTCCATTTAATGAGATAACAAGCACTTTGTCTTCAATGGATCTGTTATATAAATAAAAACTTTTAAATATCGAAACACGTCGTGCTTCGTTGCCGTCTTGAATTTGTCTCAAACTCCATTCGCTCCTATCTCATTCTTTCATCTTCATTCTTTAGCAAACGAATTATCATGACATGTGATACATTAATAATATTAATAAACATACGCTCTGGCGGCCTCCCTCTAGATGGACCGATGACATCGCGAGAGTTGCGGGAAAACGGTGGAGGCTCGTTCACTGTGGCATTTTAAGGGGAGGCCTTTGTTCATTAGTGGACGTCTTTCGGCTAATGATGATGAAGAAATTAATAGGCTGTCAATTTTTAGACCGTGCATTCCTAGGTCGTGCATTAAACGTACAGTACGTTTCATCACAACGACTGATGGTCTACCGATTCATTACACACGTAGAAGACTAGCCCTGGACAAACCGAAAATTGCTAAAGAAGAATTTGAAGCTATGATCAAGAGTGGAACTACTAGACCATCACTCAGTCCCTGGTCATCGCCGCTCTACCTAGTCCCAAAGAAAAACAAGAGCTGGAGACCATGTGATGGTAATTACCGGCAACTGAATGCACGAACCCTTCCAGACCGGTATCTCATACGTCACATTCATGACTTTGCCCATAACCTGTCAGGCAGCAAATACTTTTCTACCATCGACCTCGTAAAGGCATATAACCAAATTCCAGTCAATGCTCCAGATATTAAAAAAAAAGCCAATACTACTCCATTTGGGGTATATGCATTTCCTTTTATGACATTTGGTCTCAGAAATGCAGCCCTGACGCTCCAACGATTTGTCGGCGAAGTGACAAGAGGCCTAGATTTCGTTTTAACATATTTAGACGAATTTTTGATTTTCTCTCAAGACGAAAAAGCATACGAAAGTCACTTACACCTCAGCGTAATAATGCTGAGCCAGCGACCGTTTCACTTTTGCGAAGAAACACACAACGCTGATGATCTATTTTTCATGTCTGTGTTTTTTTTCTATAAAATTGTGTATATTCTCTTATATTTGTGTGTATTGCGAAAAGGAATAAATGTCTTCTTTCTTTCTTTCTTTCAACTGTTTCACCAAGCTGAAATAAAATGATATCGTCATAAACCCTTCTACATGCACATTTGGAGTAACAGAAGTAAAATTTCTTGGCTAGGTATCACTTCACAGAAGAAGGTACGAAACCATTGGAGAACAAAATCGGAGCTAAATTTACGTGAACGCGTTCGAGACGTTTTTATATGCGAAAACTTACACTAGAGGCTCAGCCCATTTCGCTAGATCCGCGCCGACCAGACCTCTAACGTATCCATTTTGCTGCCGTAGGACAGTCGGTTGCTTTTAGGGCATGCTCCCTTTATTTGATTGCGTGTTAGACTACGTGTGTGGTTAAATGTATTCCAAAGGTTCAGAACGGCGAAGTCATTTATCACACACGCACTATCGCGTGAGGAAGACAGCGATAGAGACATCTGTTACCTTACACCGCCGAACAATCGGGTCAAACTGCTCTGATAGGGCTCGGCAGACGTCTAGGGTTACCATGGGTAAGTTTTCAGATACATATGGTTTATTCGTGAAACAAATGAGAGTCATGATTTAACAGATGGCTTCACAGGCTGAGGGCCGTGGGTTTGAAGCTGGGTTCGCACTTCTGAGTTTTTCGGATTTGGTGCGAAAATTCCCCTTGTTCTTCGTACATAACCAAGTTACATTACTAGGACATTCTAACGTAAAATAAAGACTATTTCTAAAGTAAAACAAACATGTTCGCGGTTTCACCTAAACCTAAATTAATCCAAATTATTAATCATCCAACGTTGGTTTTACCAGTGCTGGTAATGTAACTTGGTTATGTACGAAGAACAAGCTGAAAATTCTTTTCAAATTTACTATGACTTTTTCTGAGAAGTTTCCAATCCCAGCTTAGTCTGTAATGAAGTTCATTGTTGTAAAAATGGGTAATTGCAGAGATTATTGTTCAAAAAAGATTGCATTACACTGATGAGCACGAGTACTTTAATTTAGAAAAAGAAAGGTTTAATAAATAGTAGGAGGATGAAAAATGTGGCGGTATTGATTCTAGAATGAAAATACTAACGATGGCATTTATATACCTATTCTTCTTGTTAGTTATTAGTTCTGTGCTGGTAACCCTACCTCCTCCGCAATAGTCGTTTACGTAAAAAGCATTTTCGTTCCATTCAACATCTAGCAAGGAAAATTGACAATTCACCTAATTTCCAAGCCATGGATCAGTCGATTTAATAATAAAAAATAATATAATAATCACACGGCAATTTGATACCAATTTGACCTAGTTCCAAACCAAGCAAATGTACTACAGGTACGGGTACTAGGAAACGGATGAAAATACACATTTAAATACTTACTAAACGTCAGTGAACAAAAAACATTTAAGTACCTTGCTATTCATAATGCTAGTGTAGTAGCGGAGTAGCATGGTAAATAATTTTGTTCATTTATGGGTCGTTCTACAAACTAAGGACGAAATCGAGTCTGATTCCGGCCCGATATTTTTTTAACATTCTGGTTGGAAAATATAGTCTATCAAAAATAATACACTGTCTTTTAGCCTATGTTAAGTGGAACAGTCAAAATATTTTAAAATTTTAGATTTATGGCCATTTCAAGAAATTCATGAAACAGGAAACTGAGGATGTAACCAGAAAATCATCTGAGATCAACGATTATTTATAATTTCACAAATAAAAAATATCCTTCTAAGCATTACTTTGTAATAGTCCAAATATTTTGAACGATAACGAAAATTAGGTCTATTTTTGACTTGCACTAATTCTCTATCAACACCAGTCTATCTCTATCAACAACAACAGGAACTTTAATCATTAAGTATAGAATACTGTCTTCAATCACTGGATTCGTGGTTATTTTTTTCTGTTATTTTGGATTTATTTGGTTTCTGTCTTGTATAATTTACCTCCTTTTTAACTTTATCTTTTCTTGCAGTCATTTCTTTTTCTTTTTTGTTTGCACGTTAACGGTATCTTCAAATTTTCTTTTTTGAGTTCTAGCTTTCCTTTTTTTTTGTTGTAATTGCTTCGTTATTTGCTCTTCGGGCGGGTTTAAAAAGAGAGTAGCTAGGTCAATCTGCAAATCAGGCATAGCAGCCAAAACTTCTGGATTTTTTAAATTTAATGTCAGATCGCTTGCAATGCTGATGTTAAAGACTTTACTATTTTAACTTTAAAGTGTATAGTAGAAAAAAGTATCAAATTATCTTGCACAAAAACAGTATTTCAATATAAACACTCAGGGTCCTGGATGCTGCTCAGTATCCTGGGGTTTAATTTGACAGGATCTTGAGACCAGGTTCCTGAGAATATTTGTATTATATTGGAAAAAAACAATCAATTTAAAACATTCAACCAAATTCAAGCAGAACTAAGCCTTCGTGTAAGCAACTTACATATCAAAATGCTAAAATTACCACATTATTATTTTATTTACGTAAGTAAATATCTTACCAGGTTCCTGTGAACCCGACTGATTTCGACGCTACTTCCTCCGTCTCCTGCGCCGGGCTGGCTTAACAATACGCTAGGTGCAAACAGATAGGCGGTATTCTTTGTCTCGTTCGTAGGCACAACTGACTCAGATAAACGACAACGTCGCTCGGCGAATAGAAAATTGAATTTCGCTTACATTTTGATTGAACAGGATCCTGACATAAAACTGTTGGGACAAATTCTGGAACTCGATTTTATGATATTTTTGGTTCAGCGAAATAATAATACGTATCACAGATAAGAAGAAATACTAAGTACTACTTTATTTTGGTTTATTTTATGGCCTAAATGTTATAGTAAAAAAATCACGGTACACTTTTGATTCGATTTTGTTTGAGGGACACTCCAGGATCCTGAATATTTGACGCTTAGAAAAAAAAAATTGTCAAGAACAAATGTTTTAATCTACATTATTTTTAGAGACCAGCTAGACATAGGTATGTTTTACAATATGTTATACAAATAAATTCATTTTCAACAAATTTTTCATGATATATTAGCTGAGCCGCCGAAAATTCCTTAGTTTGTAGAACGACCCTTATATAGACCTCCAAAAGTAACGCCTGATTCAATAAATTCTACTTAGTAATTCAAGAATCAAGAACAAACATTAAATTTTTTACTCATAATATATGTTCATTTGTTTTCTTTATTTAAATTGATCGGATCGAAATTGGAACCTCAAGTTTCGTACTCAAGTTCTAGAGAACTACTAGTGTAACCGGTCGTCATTAGTTAATTATTGTGTACATTGGATTGTTAAATAACAAAACAAGGGGACTGCGATATTGTAAATTATCAATTTAAGACTGATAAAACATTTTTTCTAGACGACGCTAAGTCGTCACATACTTAAGATAAGAAACATGTGTAGGTAAATTAATCTACGCAACAATTCCGGTGGCTTTCGTCACAATGCTTTCCTGTTTTGCACGAAAAAGATTTAAAAAAAGACGTGAGGTATCGTCATCTAATTAGTCATAACTTTTCGATATTTTTTATGTTCACAGACAGATGCTGGAATTATCATCATCTTTCCCAGCCTAAATAAGATAACTCACAATTTTTCTGGAATATTTAATCAGGTAGTTTAGTTTACATTTAAAATATTTAAATTATTGATTAAAATTTTAGTTCCGCCATAGACGCGGTTCACTTTGAACATTGATCATGGGAACATTTGACAACTATGATTCAAAAATCCTGGAAAACATTTACAGAGAGCTATTTAGCCAAACCAACCCAACACCCAGCTAAAATATTTCAGAACAAATTCAAGAGAACCTGTCTACGATCCATTGTTGGGCACAGGGGCCTTACTACCATGATGTCTTAATGCGATTCAATTTCGACTGAGGTCAGTTGGCATATTGCCTAACTCGCTCGTAATCGCCATCGTGTTCATTTTGACAGTTCATATGGGCTGACGGTTGGCATCGGAATCAGCTGGCTGTCACTCTCGTACAAGAACTGTCAAAATGAACACGATGGCGATTGCGAGCGAGTTAGGTAATAAGCCTACAGGTTTTAACTGTCACTTTTGGCAAGCGAACATACACTGAATCGGAATTGAACCGCATTAAGACGTCATGGTAAGAAAGAAAGAAAGAAAGAAAGAAAACGTTTATTTATGACAATCACAAAAATCAAATAAAATAAATTAAACACAAACAGATAAGTTGTCACAAAATGGTCCCAACTCAGCATTAAATTTAACTCAGCAATAAGGCCCCTGGCCTCTTTTCAGAATTACGGCTGTCAATGAATTTGGGATGGGGGTTGACCATAGGACTGGGGTATAGAGTTAGATCCAACACGGGCCCAGTGCGGATTGAGAAATTCATACACATAGTACACCATTTAATAGCTTCGCAGTGTATAGGTTTCCATCGGCGGAAAGCTCATGTTAAATTTAAAATTTCGCTGATGATCGGAAGCTATGACTTACGGAAAACTGTGAGTTGCTTCTCGCTGGAAGCCTTGGTGTAGATGGGGGTGTCTAGAGACACCTCACAGGAGTAGGTGCCGCTGGCAGCGAAGTCGAGGTTCTGCAGGACGATGGAGTTCTCTGTGGCCAGTGCGATCTAAAAGAAAAGTAAAAATAAGTTTAAGCGAAACTTTTTGTAGGCGACGCACCTATTTAGGCAGTTAGTTACCTTTTTATTAAACTATTACATTTTGGCACTGGCCACAAATACAGTTAATTCCACGCAGCGCTAAAAGAAAAACAAAAACAAAAGACAGTCGTGTTATTGCCCTTGTCAGCGCTGCGTGTTGAATTTTTACTATAATTTAAATTGTTTTATTTATTAGTTTCTACAGTCTACACTTTTTTTGGGATGGCGGACGGAATTTGGGCACGCGCTTCTAGACCAAACCTTCCTACCAATTGGATCAACAGGCTTCCTACCACGAAACAAGAACCCAATGCCTAGAAGCGCAGATTCAAATCCCACCCGTCTCACTGATTTTTGTTCGTTTATAAAAGTTGGTATCGCTTAGCAGGCGTACTGCTGTAACAAATAAAAGTAACAATAATTTGAAACATCTATTTGCGACTTTGATAAATATTTTAAAACTAAACGGCAACGTATTGCCGTACCTACTGCAAATCATTTCCCTACCTACAGCGCGAGTAGCGAAGTAATTGTTTTTTGTTTATTAATTTGGACCTCTGCAAACTAACGCCGGATTCAATAAAGTATTGCAAATTTATACTCGCGACGACGTTCAGAATGTGTCAGTTCTTCGTGCAATATAATACCTATGTTTTTAGTATTTAAATAACAGAAAAACTTAAACAAACTATCACCGACCGCAGTCGGAACAAACTTTTTATGGTACGTACTCGTTTTATTTTTAGTACCGCAGATATTTACAACTCAAGATTAGTACGGTCAGCAACAAGACAAAACCATCAAAACGTTACTGGCCATAAAAGCTGACCATAGACTTTTATTTTGATGTTGTGTCGTCATGTTGATTCGTAACGTCCGTGAACTGGATCGCTTTATTGGCCGTCTTCATTTGTTTCTTGAGCACATTTATTTGCCTCTTTTACTTTAATTCTGATAAAGTTGGTCAAATAAATTTTAAGTTATTGGGTTCAAAAGTAGCCCGAAATGTTTCGTACAGGACGTCCCAAGATTACTGGACATGAAGGGAAAGTACCTTAAATCGTAGATAGGATATTTTACTGAAAGAAGTTTTTATATTATTTTTAAACGTTAGTAACATTGCACTCAAAGATATTCTTAACATTACTTGCTTTGTCTGGGAATTGAGCCGACTTCAATGTGAAAAAAACACCAGTATTTTTATGATGTCAATCGAAAGAATGAACAAAAATTAATAATTCTTCTTAAGTAACGTGGTATCTCAGAAAAGGAACAACGTGGAATGTTTGATTCCAATTTCTAGAAAACTATTTATTGCTGACGACGACGTTCGAAAAATAGTGATATTATCATCATATTTATTGGCATCATAAAAATATGGGTGATTTCTTTCATATTTAAGTCGGTTCGCCTCCCAGACAAAGCAAGTAATTTTTAGAATTAACTTTTAAAAATAACATAAAGTCTTTTTTTAGAAAATAATCCTATCTACAATATTTAAGGTACTTTCCCTTCATGTCCTATAGTCTTGTGACGTCCTGTATATAACCCACGGCTTGTCTATTCCTTGGGAATTTGGCCTTTTCTACCATTTTTTGACCATGTTGTTGGAAGTGTCGGATAAAGTGAAGCTGCCTGGGATACCAATTTTAATTCTGCGCAGACGAAGTCGCGGCTAACAGCGGGTGTAAGTATAATAGGCATTGTTTATTTGGTCAGTGGAATCTCATTTGCAATCACAGCGATAACGATACTTAGCGCTAACGAGAAAATAATGTCACAAGATGGTATTCGAAATCATTTGACCATTTTCCACACTTCAACTCTGTTACTGCTTGACGGCAATGGACTAGTAATTGTTTCAATTTACATTAAGTATTATTATTAATTGAAATTGGAGCAAATTTTTGAATTTATTAACAACTCAAAATTAACTTATTCTATCCCTAAATTGAAAACCATCAAATACTTACCTTAACTTGTATAAATATAAAAAAATAATAAAAACCTTACGAAAAGAAAACAACATACAAAACAGTCATCAAAAAATATTGACGTGAATATCTAAAAACTGGCTGTAAAACACTTGAGTTCAAGCAAGAATTGAAATGATATAAGTTGGAAATAAAACAAATTAAACTATTAAATTAAAAACTAAACTAAACTAAACTAAAACTAATCTTAAAATAAAGTAATTAAAAAAGGATAGTTTCCGCAGACGCTGGCAGCATTCCCCCTTTGGACAGCGATACTAATACGCTGTCCAAGGAAGACGCCAGCTCTGCGGTCACCCGTAGCGTCTATTAGCCTCTGCGAAATATCTTTGAAGAGGCTAATAGCGCTAGGACCCCACGGACCAAGGGTCTCACGGGACAAAGTTATATTGATATATAAGTTGGGATTTAAATTTATATTTGGTGGAAAGTGTCCTTGAAGCCAGTATCTCCGGGCAAAGCTCCCAAAACACTACTGCATTGGTAGAGCCACACAGACATCTTAATTCTATTTTAGGAACAGAATCATCATTCTGTAAAAAAGTGTATTCCTTCCGTTGTCTGTAGCGGCAAAAAATGCAAAAAATTAGGTTTTCGGAAACTCCAGTACGTGACACGAAACTTAATCCCCTGGTATAGGTGGCGCTTCATAATAGTCTAATGATGTATCAACATTCCCTGAACTGAAAATTATTTCGTGTATATCCTTGCAATACATTTTAGGGATTTCTGCAAAGGGTCCAGGATACCTGAAGGAACCATGGCAAGTTCTCCGATAAGGGGGCTTGTATTTCGAAGAATCTACAGTATGCCACAGTTAAAACCGTTCGAAGAGTGCCAGCACTCGATCCTACGTAAAATAATTAATACAGATTGATTTCACAACCAACACGTCAACATCGACGACCGGATAGCCTAGTGGTTAGTGACCCTGACTATGAAGCTAGAGGTCCTGGGTTCGAATCCCGGTAGGGGCAGACAGTTGTATGATGAATACGAATGTTTGTGCCCGAGTCATGGATGTTGTGTGTATTTAAGTATGTATTTATCTACATTATATAAGTATATTTATCCGTTGCCTGTGGTACCCATAGTACAAGCTTTGCTTAGTTTGGGGCTGGGTCAATTGGTGTGATTTGTCCGAAGATATTTATTTATTTATTTATTTATAACATAACCTCATCAGTTTTTACGAATTGCACTGCGCTGGGCACAAGCTTGCTCTCGAACTGAGAGCCCTTGAGCTCTTAGTTCCAAGCATAGAATAACTATGTAGAATGCAGTTGGTAAAAGTTGTAAAAGTAATATTAGGTAACTACTAATTTTGAATACAAAGTGATATAATACAAGTGACGCTTTTTTGCATACAGAAACAGCTGCTTCGAGAACACCAACTAGCAAAGTAAAGGTACACTTTTAAAGTAAACCGTAATTTCCATGAAGTGTGTTCTCTGCAGTGTTGCCAGGTCCAATCAGGAAATGTCAGAAGAGTAAAACCTTAAAAATAAGGAGATTGAAAAAAAAAGTAGATCAAATATTATACTAGAAAAGTCACAAAACTTATCTAAAAGCAAATGTCATGTATTCTGATTATTTTGTTTTTAAAATGCTGATTTATAATGTATAAAAATGATTAGTTAATCTGAAAAAAAAAATACATACTAGCACCATCAATCATCAATCCAGATGTCTTCCCTTCAAATTGTAAACTAACATACATACAAACATCCACACCTTTATTCCCAAACAGGGTAGACAGAGCACATGAAAACATACACGTGGGTATAAAACATCCTCAAATCCTCAGAATCATTACTAAGGGTAATAATTATTAGGTTCAAATTAGACTCGTAAAATTCAGTAGATTCGATTGCAAATTCATTAGATCAGTAGACATAGTCAAAAATCAGAATAACTCCTGAAAAATCAGGAGACCTGGCAACACTGGTTCTCTATCTTATGACCTAAATATTACAGTGCTGTGGTTGTGATAGAGCCACGCCGTTAAAACAAGAACCAGGCGTAACTTCAACTAATTCACCACTTAATGTTAGACATTCTCCACATATGACGCCAACTGTACCTACTCAGTTGATGTCCATACTTACCTAAGTTAGTTTATAGACCTCGTTCTGAGAGTAATCCACCAGGTTCGGTCGACCGACTTAATGTTCCGAAATAATGTGACTTATGCGCGTGGCAGTAAGGGCAGACTTTGCAATTAATAAGATTACCTTACATACATATATCACGGTTTTATCCCTTACGGCCTAGACAGAGCCTAAGGTAACAAAACCTTAAGTCCACGTTTAGCATGATTAAGGGCGTATAGGTGGAAAGGGAAATCAAAATAGTGATGGGTTGCTATCCGCATCGCCTATAATTATGATTCCTAAGACTTTCGCTCATTCCCTCGATGGGCTTTTACCATCTGCGCGGGAAGAGAAGCAATTGGTAAATTCTATGTTTTTTCTTTACTCCCAGGCCAGCATGGAAGAACCGTAACCTAGTTAACCTTGTTTTTGTTGCTTGTTGTTTAGTTAACCTTACGCTGACATTAAAGATTACACATGTGTTGTAATAGTCCGGGAGCTGTTAGACATTTTTAAATTAGTATTTTAGGCAGTAACTAACTTGGTCCGAAACATGTCATGCAACTACAAATACTAAAGCGACCATTGTATTTTATTTAAAAACTGGCTTTTGCCCGCGACTTCGTCTGCGAAGAATTATCCATAAAAACCTTCCTCTTGAATCACTCTATCTATTAAAAGAAACCGCATCAAAATCCGTTGTGTAGTTTTGAAGATATAAGCATACATAGGGACATAGGGACAGAGAAAGCGACTTTATTTTATACTATGTAGTGATAGCGCGTTACTTTTGGGGGTTTAAGGTTAATTTATGAATAAAAACAACTTTTCGACTCCGCACTGCAACCAAAACTGTTGGGGAATGAGTGGAAAATTGGCAACTGATTTAACATGCTTCTGTACGTTTCATAAAAAACCTTATTGAACAAATCATTTTATTAAAATACGCTTTGAAAATTCTATTCAACTTAAACGACGCAAATTAATTTCATGTATCATTCATTCTTTCATTCACTCACTAAGGCACATCACTATTTAATCAACACAATATACTAAAGAATCTGACATTCATAAAATATTACGTTCGTTCTATAATCAAATCATTCATTACATGACCTTAGTCGAGCACTAGTGAAATAAATGTGGTATCACTATTTCTTAAAATGACATTTGAATGTGTCGTTTTACTGTAGTGATCTATCTTAAGACTATAGTATTGTGTTATTTGCGACAAATAATACATTTTCTTTATAACAAAAGCTATTATGGAACTGGAGACAGCAAAAGTTTTCAGATCGTTATGTCTTATGCATAGCTGCTTATTAAATAATTCTGTTGGGAACTCGAACCACTCCAGCTTATTGCCTGACCTTTAACATATTTACTTACAGATATAGAGACTAGGAGACTTAAAATGGCGCGACATGATAAATATACTTATCTGAATAGAGTTGTTACAACTCTATAGCATAGTATATGTTTTTTATTCAAGGATCTTTTATGCTCGCTGTACATTCTTATACATAGCAAGTTTTAAGCTAATCCAGATGGGGAGCTCTTCACTTTTTTCGTCTCCACTATTGTTTCTGATGTCCTGTCAATCGTTTGAAGGTAAACTAAAAGAGGTTCCTTTAAGGAATAAGTTCGTTTTTGTTCATATGATTTATACTCTGTAACCTTCCGCGTTTTATGTAGGTAGGTATAGTAAACAGAATACATACAATATTGATATGTGTAATGTTTATAGTCGACATATATTGATTTGATGAAAAGCATGTAGTGGCTTAAACACAAAATTCAGATTTCATTTCAAAAATTATTTTCAAAGCAAGTTAAAATCGCAGATGAAATAAATATTTTGCATAATTTATTGAATCAGGCGTTACTTTGCGGAGGTCCATTGAATAGGTCTATTTAAATATTTTTCTTGAGACAGTATGCCTAAATAGGACTGATGACGATCCATCAACCAACTAAAAGGCAAGTCTAAAATAGACAATGCACAACTTGGGTTCTGTACAAAATGGGCAAGTCGATATAAATCCAGTATTAGCAGAACCCTGCCTGCTCCTAAGCAAAATGAAGGCAGCGTGGGGCCATTTTATATTAATTGTATCAGACAGACAAAATATTAAAATTTTTAGTATTTGTTGTTATAGCGGCCACAGAAATGCATCATCTGTGAAAATTTCAACTGTCAAGGTTCATGAGATACAGCCTGGTGGCAGACAGACGGGCAGCGGAGTCTTAATAATAGGGTCCCATTTTTACCTTTTGGGTACGGAACCCTGAAAAGTGCTTAGAAGAATTTAAAGAATAACATGCTTGAGGTTACCGTTAGGCGATAAACCTGAAGCTTAACTGGCGAAATTACAGCCCCATTACTGTCAGTTAATAGTACCCAATAAAACTTTAATGCCTTTGTGTTATTAATAAACTAACAATAATTATTCAAGAGATATCTTTAATATTCGCGATAAAGGACTCGACGCGATCCGCACGGTTTGGTAGGAAACGGAATTTCTTGCTAGTTGCAAAATAACCTTAAAATTTGCTATAAGTCATTTCATTATCAAAGCGGTAATTTTACCCAAAGCGGGTGCTCGAACATTCGTTTCTATTTTTTTCATTTCAAAATAAATCTGTATAATTACGAAATCCGAGAATCACATTTTAATTTAAACGGAGAAAAACATAGGTATTTAGGTCCTTAGTGGTAGGTATTTAATACCACTGTAACCTCAAAATATTCAGTAAAATTTCAAATATTGCTAAGTATCGTAATAAACAAAGATAACGCAGTTAATAAACAGATCATAAAATAAATAATACCTGTAAGAGCACAACCGTATTATATCACCTAGTACAAAGCTATAAAAGGCAGCTACACTTTTAACACACCTTTCTCGGCCTGGTGTTAACAACGTTTGCACCAAAAGACAACTTGCTCTCATATTTATTTTAGACAAAAGTGAATTACGTGTGGCGGGTCGGTATAACTGGCAAATAGGGTTGCCAACCTCTCTATTTTAGCATAAACTAGTTAAAGCAGCATACTACTACATCCACGTTCAATATTAGCTACTTATACCCACGTAAGCACGAGAAATCTGAGCGCATGCACCGAACAGTGAAAAATCCAAAATATAGGCATTTTTACATTTGTCCCGGACTTGAAAGGTTGGCAACCCTGGGTGTAACGGTGACCCGGAAAATTACCCGGCAGCATTACCCGCGCTCGCGCCGGGCCTTTAAGGTGTGTTCATTATTACTGTACAGTTCGACCCAACAAAATGTATACATTGAAAGAAAAAATATAGGGACTGAAACAACACATTGCCTATCTAAAGGGCCAATAACCTAGTTATAGTATAGTGGCTTTGAAAAACACAATAGTTATTAGTTTTAGACTAAAGCTGTCAAATCAACAATGCATCAGAAATTAACATACAACTCCTATAATTTATCTGCGTTCAAATATTAAGAACAATGGGTACTTTACAATTTTTTTTCATTCAAGCAACTTTAAACAAAAATGATCTAAACTAAATAATGTCTTTATCCACCTGTACAATATGCCTCGGCCCAGGCCACCCTGCAGACCTCTGTTGTAGGTAACCTTTGTATAGAGCCACCAAAAACGCTAGCTTGGTCGAGGCGTTTCGTCTCGGCGGGTTCGCGAGCCACGTCCACTCTAAGGTCTTCGCCTTTTCGGTTACTGTAACGTGCAGCAGTAACGGTTACAGCTCGATGAGTACCCGGCTTAGGCCGTGGTCGCTTTCACCCGCCGCACGCGGCCGACAGCGGCCCGCCGCCCGCGGCGTCTGAATGGTGTGTTCGGGAATGCTCGGGAGTGGTCGTTTTGGGCGAAAACGACCACTCCCGAGCATTCCCGAACACACCATTCAGACGCCGCGGGCGGCGGGCCGCTGTCGGCCGCGTGCGGCGGGTGAAAGCGACCACGGCCTTAATAGCTAGGGAGCTGGCGAGCAAAATTTCTATATGATTAGCACACAAGGCAGACGATATTAATAGTAATATTTATGGCCTAAGGAACATCAAGGACCCGGTCTGCCACCATGGTGGCGCTGCGTTGTAAATTTACAGCGTTTCAAAAATGTAAAAAAAAAAAGGTGTGCTGTATTATGTGCACACGTCTGCCTCTGGGCCTGATGATTACAGTCATCCTAGAAACACAAAAAATCGAAAAGGCAGACATCCAGGGCTCTGACTTTTGTAGTATTAATTTTTTTAATTTATTTTTATGATTTAAAAAAATGTATATGAAATGCACACTTGGCAGACTTGAATTGTTCGATCAAAAACAATGAGAAGAACCACGGAAAAATAGTCTGCCATCATGGTGGTGCTGCGTTGTAAATTTACAGCGTTTCAAAAATGTTAAAAAAAAAGGTGTGCTATATTATGCGCACACGTCTGCCTCTTGGACTGATGTTTGAATTCCTTATGAAAACAAAGAAAATCGATGAGGCAGACGTTTAGGCCTCTGATATTCCAAAGGCAGACCATTTGTTTTTTTTTTCTGAATTGAATTGTTTTTTTCTGGTTGGCATTGAGAAAAAATATGATTGCATAGATTTCAGCTCCAGAAGTTTAGTCGTTACCGTGCTTTTAGAGAATAATAATTAAACAAAATTGTATAAATAAAACTAAAAAATAACAATAATCCCATGCAATAGGTACACACGGCAATATTATCAGGTAAGCACCTACGCACGCTCGCGCCGTATCTATCCTGCTTACCGAATAGCTTTGCTGTATGCCTGCTGTCCCTTAATTCCGTGAATTTCAAACAGTTACACAGGTGAAAATCAGCGAGCAAAGTGTCTGCCACATTTTTTTTCGAATCCACGGAGTCATAGTGAATCGAATGGGCGCAATGAGAACCGTGTGCAAATGACTTAGTAGAGCTTTTTTTTTTTACACTTTTAAGACTCCGTCCCATGATAATGCAGAGTCCTGAATGTCTGCCTCTTCGATTTTCTTCGTTTTCAAGATGATTGTGACCAATGAACTCCAGAGGCAGACATGTGCAAATGACTTAATACCCCCATTTTTTTAAGCAACTTCAATCCGCTATAACGCGAAAACGCAGCGACATAGGACCTTAATTGATTGAACCAAATCGATTCGTAATGATTTAAACTGCACTCCACCTCAACGTGAAACGTGTGCAAATCATATACCGAAATGCTCGCCAGCTCCCTAACTATAAGGTGGTCACATCCACCCTTTTTTTTTTTTTTTTTAACGTGTGGAAAATGCGCCTTATGCATCTCCGCGCTCGGGGCAGCATACAAACGGAGGTATGACGGGCTCTCCAGCTCGCCGCTGCCTTCCCTATGGAAGGAGGGGAGAGGCCTACCGTCTAAAAACACACACATTCCCTCCAGGCCTTGACTTGCAGGCGCTGCGGGTCACATCCACCCTATGCTGCCCACGTATTTCCCCACACAGTTTATACAGCACTGACTTCCATAATAAACCGATAGAGCTTCTTTCCATGGAGCACCGCGGTCGTAACGTGCTCGTTACGACCCAAATTGGCATTGTTCATTTTTTTAAGCTGTGCTTTTAACACCTTTATTTGATAAAATATACTATTTATTTTCAAGCAACTAATTTGAATATTATGCTTTTACGTAGCTTTGTTAATTAATAATAAATATTTTTTCGCTGTTTGATAATTCGTGAATTTAGACAGAATCCCAATCGCCTTCGTTCGGCTGGCTATAAAAAAAAACGGGTTTGTCTATGGTTTTGTCAATTTGACAGTGACACGTGACAGTTGCCGTAGCTAAACTTTTTTTTTTCATTTTTGTGGCAAACATTCGATGCTGGATTCTGTCTAAAAACCGGGTCGTTCGGTCAAACAAAGGTTCAAAGTACTTTTACAAAAATATCTGCAATCATAAAGTTTTGAAATCGGACAAGATAAATCGGATAAATGATGGTTTTCCTCGAAATGGTTTTCGAATTGGAGCATACTAAAAAAAATTAACAATGCCAATTGTTGCGTGGTATTACATGAGGCAGATTTTAACGTTCACCGTGCAGTTGGCAAATATTTCGGTTGGGATTCTATCTGGAGAAAGTTGGGTACGAAATTGTTAATTTGTATGAAGATTATCTTACGCCCGCGGCTTCTTTGTGGAAGCGTCTATCTCGAGGGAATTCCTAAAAACCTGTCCTCGTTCTTTGTGTACATCAGGGAACCTCTTTTCATAATTTCAGCTTTGTCAGACTGAGGCGGCTGCACACGGACAGTACTTCAAAATTAGAAGTTCGTATCATTCCTTCCCTTTCGCTCTTATGTTTATGACTATTAGTCTGAACGGAAGGGCACGAAAAGAACTTATAATTTCGGAGTATGTTTAGGCGTATGATTCTCTAAACGAACCTAGCCTGTCGGCTACTGGCTGGTTTGCGGCCTGGTTTTTACCTTTTGACATACATACACACATACACAAATCACGTCTTTATCCCTTACGGGGTAGACAGAGCCTAAGGTAACAGATACCTACAGGCCACATTTAGCAAGATTGTGGGCGTATAGGTGAAAAATGAAATCAAAATAGTGATGGTTTTCTAGCCTCATCGCCTATAACAGATTCCTATGATTTTCGCCCATTCCCTCGATGGGCTTTTGCCATCTGCGCGGGTAGAGAAGCAACTGGTATATTCTATGTTTTTTCTTTGCTCCCTGACCAGCATGGAAGACTTTACCTTTTGATATGTGTCAATGTATATAGCTTCAGTCAGTCTGACTTGTGCCACCATTGTGTTTGAATTACTGTCACATACTTTTGCCTTTAAATAATTAAATATTATTATTTAATAGATGTTTCCATCATCCTCCATTTACTCTTTATACAGTCCTTTACCAGTAGCTATCAGAGCCAGAGAAGATTGCTGTGCTCGAGAGACAATCTCAACTTAATCGAAACAAAGAGAGGAAAGAAAAGAAAACGTCGAACATTGTCGTGCCGGTGTGACAGGGAGCTAGAACAAAAAAATGCGATACCTTCTTAGCATAGCTGAAGAAGATACATGTACAAGTGTGTTATGTTTCCGCTAGTAAATAGATGCGGTGTCTGATGTGTGATTAATGAACTTTTTGCCGTTCCTTTTTTAATGAGGTCGGTGATAGTATGGATTTGTTCGTAAATCGCAACACTTAGGACATTTCATTTTCAGCCAGTAAGAGTTGATATTTAAAAAGTTGGTGCAGCCCGCAATTTTTAATAATAATAATAACAATCCGTTTTTCCTTCACTGTTTGCGCTACCAATAAACAAGGCTTAAATTGGAACAGGGGAAGGGCTAAAGATAACAAAAAAGACATTTGTACTAACAAAGACAAAGTATTCTGTCCCTTAGCGGACATGGAAACCATTTTACTCACAGTCTGAATAATTAGTAACTGTAGGTAGTGTAGGTAGGTAGTCTAAAGAAGCAGCGGTTCAAGAGTGTTACGCAAAAAAGCCGCGATAGAAAATTATTTCTTTTATAAAAATGTGTAAGGAAAAAGAAGCTAGGTTGAAAGGGAAATTTTAATTAGTACAAATAATAATAACACTTCCATGCTGGCCTGGGAGCAAAGGAGAACCATAGAATGTACCAGTTGCTTCTCGTCCCGGGCAGATAGTAAAAGCCCATCGAGCGAATAGGCGATATTCTTAGGAATCGTGTTATACGCGATGCGGCTAGCAACCCATTTCTATTTTGATTCCCCTTTCCACCTATACGCCTGCAGTCATGCTTGACGTGGTCTTTAGTTCTTCTTACCTTAGGCCCGTAAGAGATATAGACGTGATTTGTGTATGTATGTAAAAATAATAATAAAAAAACGTAATTGGTTTTTTTTTTTACAAACACTTAGGTACATTCCCTCTTTATCTTATCAGTACAGCGGTGACATTAGGGCATACCCTAATGTCACCGCCATACCATACCATATACCATACCATAGTATATAACTACTACTTTCCTCGCAATTAATCGATACTCAAACTATAAGCACTATCAAATGAATCAAGAAATTTTTATTTCTTGATTTTTATGTTTACTTTTACGGCTTTGCCGTTAGAAATTCAATTTCTAAATGTCTATGAAAATTAGAACACATAGAAAAATCCGAAAAGTAAAGCCATAGCTTTACTTTTCGGATTTAGAAATTGATACTCAAACTTTTAGATGGACGATCTAATGAAACAAAAACTATTCAGTTCAGCTCAGATATGTAGTTTATCTTTCTTCCTTAAAAAAAACAAAAGAAAAAATTAAATAATTTAAAATGAATCAGATTCCAAATTCCAAGCCTGTGTCTCGGGCGTCCGCGATTTATATTATGTATCGCTTTTTTTATTCCAAAGTGTAAATCAGTGCCGTAAAAGCGCTTGTACAGAATCTTTCTACATTTTAGTCGTGAAAACGTGACAAACGCGCCGCTTTTGGGTTATTAGTGAGGTCACGAAAACCAGTGAGGGACGGCAAACTCCAGAGGTAAATAGACTGGCTTTACACAAATAGACGAACGCTTGTTTCGGTCATGTTCTGCATGGAAATATGAAGCGATTCGTCCCTGCGTGCTTAGAATGCAAATGGTTCCATAGCTGCGAGCGAAACTGCATCTCGTTAACGAGAGACCAAACGGTACTAATGTCATTGTTTTTATAATAATAATAATAATAATAATATTCGTTTATTCAAGTAACCATGACTCAATAGTGTTAGTATTCTTAAGACTAGGTTAGTAACAAATTATCTATAATAATTACTTAGCTATATTTAAATTTACATTTTAAGCCAATCCTGTACCATACCGCCCGATACAGCACAGCAACGGCTCACATACGAGCAGTCAAGTCGGTTTGCAATCATGCTCAGAATGCCGTTGGAGCTCTCCCGCACCCTGCGCACCAGGGACGCACATCTCTTACGCATAGTGGCGTAAAAACAGTCCACTTGTGCTTCAGCAAACATCCCCGATGCACTACAGTAGCGAGGTAGCCCCAACAGCACCCTGAAAGCATTATTATACTGCACTCGGAGGGCATTGTAAGCTTTTTGAGTATATCTAGCCCACAGGCTACTCGTGTAAAATGATGTACAAAAAGCTCTAAATAGTGTAATTTTAACGTGTTGTGAACAGCGAGCAAACCTGCGAGCCAGCATGTTCGCTCTCACTGACAACGCCCTCCGTTCTCTTTCAATATCATCATCATCCTTGAGGTCGGGTTTATGAAAGTTGTGTATTATTTTGTAAGGCCATAAGTGTACCTTCAGAATTTAAATGTTTTGGGGTTTTCTTACAAAGCAGCGTTTACCCCATCGATCTTCATACAACAAAAAATGTGTCCTAGATTTTACTATGGATTTTTTCCTCTTCGTCACGTTCCATACATAGCTATATTCAAAAAAGTGACAAACTGGAATGGAAATTTTAGGGTTAAATTCTGGAAAAAATGTTCACGTGGACTTTTTTTTTAAATGCTCACCTATGTTTAACGGTCATGGTGGTTTTGAGCTGTAGTTTACAGAATATAGGTTTCGCAAATAACATTATTATGTGGGTTTTATGAGTCCTTTAAGATAGTTAATTAGTGAAATAAATACTTAAAACTGATTAATTTCAAATTCTTTTTTTATGCTAAGACATTCATTGACAAAAGAATAAAGTAGGTAATTTTTGGACATACGCCTTTTTTTTTGGCTTAGCAGGGTAGAATTTATGTTTCAATGTTATGTTTTTACAAAGAAAAACAGAGTTTTAATTTTTTCATCATGGCAACATTGAAGCGAATGACGTATTTATAAAATTGATATCGAACTAAACTTTATAAATTAAACTAAACGCAGCGCATACAATGTCATCAATGAAACGAATCAATTGAAACGTATGCATTCGTTATTAGTGCCAGTCGAAACAATACGTCGAAAGCGTTTTTCATCCCGCCGGTATTTTATTTGTTGCTCATCCATATGAAATGAAGCTAGGCTTGTTGAAAAAATATCGATACATCGATATATCGATATTATTTTTTCAATATATCGATATTTTTGAGCGATATTTAACAGTTCGATATAAAATTCTAAGTATCGAAAAGGTATAAAAATCGATATTTTTCAGACCAATAATCATTTATAAGTTTTAAGATTAAAAAATCCTTTAATTAATTTTAATTTTAACATTTAATTTTTAGAGCACGAATGTTCTCTGTCAAATCATACCGATATATCGATATATCGATATTTTTTAATAAAAATATGAATATCGATATTGATATTTTCAAAAAACATCGATACGATATATATCGATACTTTATTGCATTTCCGACATCCCTAAATGAAGCTAAAGCCGAAGCTCCGACCCGAATTTGTTTTGTAAATGTTCCTCTGCCATTGTATTTTATGGGAGTCGGAAGAATCTATTTCCGCGTCTAATAAATACAGGCGTAAACGTTAGGTTTAAACGCGCGTGCTCTTATTAGAAAAGGGTTTATAAAGTACCTACGAAACATCTTGCTTATATACTTTCGTTACAAGAAACCGGCCAAGTGCGCGTTGGACTCGCGTACCGGAGGGTTCCCCGCACGTTTGTAGGTACAGTCGGGAGCGTATCTATACAGGCATCATGTAAAATATGTGTGTAGTCTTATTTTATGGCATAAAGGTGTATAGAGTTTTTGACGTCTTGGTAACGTACAGTCAAGTTCAAAAATAAGTATCGATAGGAACTTCTCAAAAATATGTCCCACGACCTTATTACGCTGGCGTAAGAGCGTATGGTACTTATTTTTGAAACTTTGTCTAGATACATATTATTACACTTGACTGTACATTATATTTATGCCCCTGACTGTAACTATGTAAATATTGTAAATAGTTCGGCAAACTTATAATAATCCAGGATTAGCAGCACCTGGCTACTGCTAAAATAGGGTTTCGTTTTTGGCGCCTGAGATACTAAATACTAAAAAATAAAAACACAAAAGCTTTTTAGTTAAAGAAGATCGACACTATGTAAGAGATGGATATAATTTACTGGAAACTGATTTCGTTTACTCAGCTAGGCTGGTCTAATGAAAAAAAATTTTTTCCTCATTTCCAATGTTATAAATATACGTAAAAAATAGTAAAAATGGATGGATGGATGGAATGGGTGAAATTCATAGGAATCACGTCATAGGCGATGCGGCTAGCCACCCATCACTATTTTGATTCCCCTTTCCACCTATACGCCTCCAATCATGCTAAACGTGGCCTTTAGATCTTGTTACCTCAGGCTCTGTCTGCCCCGTAAGGGATATAGACTTGATTTGTGTATATGTATGTATGTGTATAAATACGTAGGTAGTTACCAAAGAATAACAGATCCAGATTTACTTAAAGCACATGCATCAGTCCAAAGAGCTCCAGCGGGAAATGCAAATGAGTCAATGGTGGAACTAAAACGCGATCGTTTGTAAATAGGACTAATTGACACCCGTGGGCCTGCGTAGGGTAGTATAATAAAAGGGTTGACGAAACAACACAGCAAGTCCTAACATCAATCGAAGTAATCAAGCGAGGTAATGATTAATTACGGTTAGCCGTTGATTTATTGTCCCGTTCCCTAATTGCGGTAAAACACGAAATTATCAGCATGAAACTTAGATGTAGTGGCTAAGGATTTATGTACATGGAATAAAGAACGTACAATACCGGTGTAACAAAAGAGTTACTTAGATATTGTTTTGAACATTGTATTGTGAACTGGATTCGCTTTTACTTGCCGTTATACCGTGAACTAGTTTCAATTTGATACAAGTTTTTAGAATAAAAGGCTTACAAAACGTAAAAAAGATTTTAAGCACTTTCTGATAGACTAGAGCGTTAGATCTTCAAAAAATTTATGGAGCTAATGGCTGTGAAAAAACCAGTACTTACGCCAGCCTTTTGTCTTAATGGAGGTATTTGGTGGAGTAGTGGCCCAATAGAAAGCGTTGTCGCTAAATCACTTTTTTAATGTAATAATGGTGTCTATGTCTTTACAGCGTCTTCTATCTTTGATGTTCTAGATGACTTTGATGTTATACCGCATGAAAACCATTTTGTCCAGCAAACTAACAGGCGTAAGCAATCCTGACACAAAGACCGCCTTTCCCGAATGGACTTTTAGAAAGGTATATTACGTACATAAAAGACAAAAAGAGTGAAAATTCATGCACGAAGTCTTCCTATATCTAGTGAACTGAACGATCTTGGTGGCATGTCATATGAAAACCACCTTGTCCAGAATATTGGGTGGCGCAAAAGAGCATGCTAACAGCCCCGAGCGTGGCAAAGCTCCTGCACCATCGCTTTCTATTTCTAATGCAATTGAAGATCTTAGTGCCATATCACAAGCCACCTTGTCCAAAATATTAAGTGGCAATCGGTCTTGCTACCAAGAGCACCCTCACGGACATATCAAAAGGAATACTCACATTAAGAACAGCCCCAGGCGTGGTGAAGTTCCTGTACGGCGGCTTTCTATCTCTGATGTACTGGAAGATCTTGGTGCCGTGCCGCAGGAAGACCACCTTGTCGAGCAGGTGGGGCGGCACGTCGTGCACGCAGCGCAGGCGCACGGCGCCGCCGCGAGCCGCCCACCGCTCCATCTGCAGCTCTACGCGGACTTCTGTGTGCCCGCGCGCTGGGAACAAGGGATATACTATTAATTTTACGTCTGTTGCTTAACCAATTTGGTTTTATATATTTTTTTTTTTTTTTTTTTTATGTGAATAGGAAGGCAAACGAGCAACTGGGTCACCTGATGGTAAGTGATCACCACTGCCCATAGACACCCGCAACCCCGGAGGGATTGCAGATACGTTGCCAACCTAGAGGACTAAGATGAAATGCCTCTTGTGCCCGTAATTTCCCCGGCTGTCTTACTCTCCACACCGGAACACAGCAGTGCAAGCACTGCTAAAAAAAAATGAAATGAAAATTGCTGAAATGGTTTGTATACCTATGTGGTACAAAATAAACAGTCTATCGCTTGATAAAGTAGGGTTTGGGATGGACCCGAGAACAGTTTGGTATTGTTCAACAGTGACAACAGTGGTTCGATCGTGAGCATTAGTTTGTAAAGATGGAAGATCATTGGGACAACGTGTAGTAACAATCAAGGACGTCTGCTCTGGTAAAGATTGTGGGAAGCTGACGATGTTTTTTTTTTTTTTTTTTTTTTTCATTTATTTAGAAACAAACAGTCTTACACAATAATATTACATTTTAGCTAAAGCTAGGATTTCGTTTTATAAAAATAGACCTACAGTTTCCTATAAAATAACAATAAGTACAGTTAAACACGTTAAAACATATAACATCTACATATATACAACATTAACATCAGCACAATCCTGAGCCTATATATACACATACATACATATAAACATGATGTGATGTTGATGATTACGATGATAGATGCAAGTGGTAATTGACAACCCATTATGCAAAGGCGACGTCGTTTTGCTGTGTTAAACACCCTTGTATATTCCAGGGTTCCTTTTGGTTTATGAAGGCAATCCATTTTAAGCTGGACTTCCAAGCAAGACAAGCAGTGACGCAAGAGCCGCTTTGCTCGGAAGTCTAGCTTTATAAAGCCACATGTATAGGCATATGCCCGAGTGTTATCAACAGAAGTACGGGGACGTAGGTAGGTCACACTTTGGTTATTCTGAGCAAACCTCTGCACAGCGCGGGGTCCCTTGTATTGGGTAGTTTGTATAATTTTGTGTGCCCTTTTCCACGACGCCGAATCCTGCTTCAATTTATTTGCTTCCTTAACTAGATTACGTTATCTTGATGAACTTTACTCTATTGGAGGGTAATGATGAAATCGCTTAAAAGTGATCTATTAGCCGTTGCACTTCTCCAGTATAATATTACATTGTTTAGAATATGCAGTATGTTTTTGTTAAAGGTACCTATTGTGTGTAAAAATATACAAAGTTAAATATATTTAACTGTACAAACTCTTGTAAGGCAACATCACGTCGGTACTTATTCCAGTATTACATAACCTAACCTCTATAAAAGTGAAACGGGGATTGAAACTTTCCAACAAGTAAGGGTTTCGCCGAAGGTATATTTATTATATTTTGCACAGCAATACCTTCCGAGATCCAATAAAACAGAACGACATGTAAATAAAATATAGATTCCCCATGCTCTTTTGGCATCGAGCGAATCGTCCAAATTCAATTTAAGTTGTTCCTATGAGTTGAGAGCTGTCCCGTTCTAGTATCATATATTCATCAAGTATCTGAACCCCCCCCCCCTGTTTGCGTCCCCCACCTATCTCATCACCGGGAATGTTGTCCTTTTTATGACTTTTGTCACGTTCTCCAGGAATTGCTTCTGTAGAGCGTTCTTGTGATCAAATAAGGAACGGTTCGAAGAAACGAGGAAACTGTTTCTTATTATAATTTGGGGCCTTTTGGTCGTATACCTAATTAGCAAGAGCGTTTTGATTGTTTTGGCGTATTATTTTTAATGGGCATATCACCTGTGCATGAAGTAAGAAAATCAGTCAGCTCTGGATAAAACATTAGGATTAAAATCTACATTTAAATTTCTGTCTTTTCGGTTAAAAGTTTCCGGTAATTTTCAACTTTAAATTTTAAATTTTATGACAAAGTTGACACACAGGCATGCGGTTCGCATGATTGATGTTGAATCAACACAACCTGAATCCCACAGGACAGGTACCAAACTTTATTACCGTGACAAAGTTAACCCCATAACGGAAAACAAAAGGAAGGAAGCAAGTACTTCCCAAAAAAATTAGCACTTTTTACTATATCATTTTATGACAGCGACCGTTTGACTTTTGCAAAGACACTATTTTCATGACTGTTTTTTTGGTTTATTTCTGTCTTTCATAAAACCCAACTACGACAATATCGAAGAATGGGCGAAATTCTTAGGAATCATGTTATAGGCGATGTGGCTAGCAAACCATCACTATTTTGATTCCAGTTTCCACCTATACGCTCACAGTGTCTTGCTAAACGTGACCTATAGGTCTTGTTAGCTTAGGCTCCGTCTACTCCGTAAGGGATAAAGACGTGATTTGTGTATGTGAGCCTAAGGTAACCGGTACCTACAGGCTACATTTAGCTAGATTGTAGGCGTATAGGTGGAAAATGTAATCAAAATAGTGATGGGTTTCTAGCCTCATCGCCTATGTCATGATTCCTATTATTTTCGCCCATTCCCTCGATGGGTTTTTACCATCTGCGCTGGTAGAGAAGCAACTGGTACATTCTATGTTTTTTTTTGCTCCCAGACCAGCATGGAATGTATGTATTTCTTTATGTAATAGTTACATAGACACCAATACTAGTGTAAATATATGCTTTAATATCAGCTCGTCTTGAGCGGTTCATCGTTTAGTCGGAGCTATTTAATTATTAAAGCCTGTAGGGATACCTTCTAACATGGCCGCACGGTAATATATCAAAATGTTGTCCACTGTGAATAATCACCGGACGGCTAAGCTATTTAATTTGCAGGATACATTATATACAGATCTATAGGGGAGGGTGAATGGTTACGTTGGGAGGGGAACTAGACGGACGTTCCGAGACCAAATAAAATTTTGAAAAAACTACTTTCTGACAAGTTTCTTGCGGCGCATTCTTCTTGGCAATGATGGTCTTTCCGAATGCGCTGGTAGTTTCATAAAGACATGTATTGGTGGCCAATTTACAAAAATAAAATTTTCATTTTCGTTTTCAAATAGGAGACGTTTTGGAAAAAGATCAGGTCAGGAGTACCCGAAACCGACGAGCATGTATGAAGAGATTGATGAGTGTGGATGGAGCGATAGAACGGGATCGTAGCAAGTGGAACAAAGGAGTCTCCGCTTACCCCTGTGGGAAAGAGGCGTGACGGTATGTATGTGCATGTATGTATGTACATAATATGTTTCGTTGTTGAATGGCTATGGTTTGAGCGTAGGTATCGGCTTTTTATGAGATGATAGACTTTGATACGATTTCATTGGGTCAATTTAAAGGAAATATTACAGAATACGTTTTTAATAGTTTGTTTAATAAAATAAATTTTAATAAATTTAATAAATAAAATAATAAGTGGTGATGAAATATATTACAACTAGCTGCCGCCCGCAACTTCTGGTTTTTCGCTATCCCGCGGGTACTATGTAATTTTCCGGGATAAAAATAGCCTATGTGTTAATCTAGGGTACCAGCTATCTCCGTTCCAAATTTTATCCAAATCTATTGAGTAGTTTTTACGTGAAAGAGTAACAAACATCCATCCATACTTACAAATTTTTGCGTTTATAATATTAGTAGGATTTCCAATAACCGCTTTCCAATTACCATATTATATAATGATAATAATAATATGGAAATTGGAAAGCGGTTGGTCGAAATTATAATATATTTCAATATTGAAATATGCGTTATTTTAACTAACGAATTAAAATTAACGTTACAATTTCATTTCCCAGACAGATTTTGTTTATTGTAAGAGATGTCTATACATACACAAATCACGTCTTTATATATAGACAAAACCTAATTCAACGTACCTATCTAAAATCTAAATAATAGTTGCTTCCATGCTGGTCTGGGAGCAAAGAAAAAATATAGAATGTACCAGTTGCTTCTCTTCCTGCGCAGATGGTAAAAGCCCATCGAGGGAATTGGCATAGGAATCATGACTTTTATAGGCGATGCGTCTAGCAACCCATCACTATTTTGATTCCCCTTTCCACCTCACACACAATCATGCTAAACGTGGCCTTTAGGTCTTGTTACCCTAGGCTCTGTCTACCCCGTAAGGGATAAAGACGTGATTTGTGTGTGTGTGTGTGTGTGTGTAAATATTAGTTCTCGCGTTATTGCTGCTTTGTCATCAAATCTCTATCTATAAACGTATCTAATTAATAATTCTACCTACTTAATTGCAAGTCAATCCAACCTCTGAAATAGGTCAAAATTCAGTTGTAAAGTTTAAAGCTAATATAAAAATCAAAAAGGCTTCAAAGTCATTATAACAGAGGTAATAACTTTGTCTGCTGGCGCTCAATAATGTCAACATTTCAATCCGTTTCAAACTCCATCACGACAACCTCGCGTGTCACAAACTTTGGCATTTATAATTAGCAATTACTCAGATAAAAGCAAAATATTGGTTAAGCAATCCGAAAGCGGCAAGACTATGAAATATAATGTGCAATCAAGTGAAATGGAGGCTCCGTGAAAAAACTCGCATCTTTCTCGCGTGCCATAAACCATTCCCGAAGGTTTTATGTATCTCGAGATTTACGAGTAGCGCCCGTTGCAGCCCCCGGCCACGATTATGCGCGACCGGCATTTCCCCGAGCGATTCCCTGTTCATTGCACAGCCGCAACTCTTACCACACAGCGCTTAATTGGCTATACACGCAATGTATTGCAATGTTAGGTAAACGTTCGCCGTGTCATCGGCCGAGTGGTAGCGGCTCTACCGTCTTGGTACGCCGCAGCACAATAACAACGTTAGTTGCGTCTAACGTAATCATTTTACAGTCTTATGAAACTGAACTTAATTTGATGTGTTCGGAAATTTAAGTTGCGTACATCTGGCATTTTTTATTGCGCTGTAAAACGGTTACTTTGTGGCTTAAAAAGTCTACCATTTTACGTTGCGCTATAGGAGTTTATTGGATGAGCATGTCGTATTCAAGATATTACGAAACGATAACCCTTTAGTTTTGTGTCAGTACTGTCAGTTGATTCAGTATTTATGAAACAGGGACTTCATTACTTCACTTGGCACTCGCGATACAGACCCTGAGTCTAGTGCGAAGGCCGCTGTTTCATTTACCTACCGCATAAAATGTCATCTACCTATCTCTATGTAACAATGTGTTCTTGTAATGTACTTTGTAACTGCTGTGGTGAAATAAAGTTTTTCTTATTCTTATTCTTATTAAATTCAAGAAACACTTTTTGGAGTAAATCTGTTGCAATTTACAAAACAATTGGATAAGCATAAAATAAATGACCATCTAGGTCGAGAGAAAATTGAAAATTTCGAATGTGTAACGGCTTTGTTTCGGTTCTGCGTTTTAAGGAATTGATGCTGATTGTACTTGTGATGGTATGTAAGTACCGCTTTATTGCCAGTATCGAACAGTCTTCAACACGATATAGGTAGGTACCTAGGCTTAAGACCCAATGTTAAACGCGAAAACTTAAATTTTCGTCGACGCTCAATGGGTTGGCTTTGCTCGGAAACTGTCCTATTCAGCCCCATATCAATCCATCTTTCAGTTCGTTAGTAATGAATTCGGATGAAAGGTGAATGTAGCCAATCCTCGGGAACTCCATACCTTAATCTTTAGACAATCTTTACCACATTTTTGAAGTTAATATTTCAAGTTATATAAGCCTTTATAACTTTCAAGAGAAGTGATGCGAAGGGGTCAGGAGTTATCGAACCCAACGCCCGATTTTTGAAAATCAATCACTTTAAAGCAGAACAATCTGTGTAATGCCACAAAATACAGCTCAAATTAAATTTTCAACTACCAGACTAGATTCAATAGAGCTGTATTTTGTTTCTAATCTAATCGTTTTTCAAATTCAGTACAATTTTTCACCACTTTCGAGTGGTATACTTTCACTAATAAATGTGCTTTAAAAAATCGGGCCCCAGAAACGCAATAATATGACTTCCGGCCTTACCATGACGTTTTAATGCGATTCAATTACGATTCTTTATCTGTCATTTTTGACACTTGAATTAAATCGCATATGAAGACGTCATGTAGACTACAAGCCCATGGAAAAAAAACACATGTGAATTGAACCAGCGTGAATGAAGCTTAGAAGGCTGTTACTATATCATAAAATAACTCTGAGCGCTACGGCGTTTACGGCGTTTTATAGCTTATAGATGATTAAAAATCAATGTCGAAAACCTAGTGCCGCGTTAAAGTGGTGGTGCCGGAAGTTAGTGCAATTTTTTTTTCAATGTATGGGAAAAAATCTGTACCGCTCAGAAATGACGGCATAGCGCTCAGAGTTATTTTATGATGTAGTAACAGCCTTCTAAGCTTCATTCACGCTGGTTCATTTCACATGTTTTTTTCTATGGGCTTGTGGTCTAATGGTAAGACCCCATGATTGCCTTGCAAATCTAGTCGAAGGCTTTACAGTGAAGAGATAGAAATCGAGAAAACATTTTAAATTTCATAACAAGATATTCAGAACTTCAGACTTTCAGATTTGAGTTTTAAATAAACTAAGCTAAGAATAGCAGTTTCTTGCCAATGAATGTGTTCCAAACAAAATATAGCTTCCATGCCACACGTTTCCTTCGGCGTCCCTTAGTGAGAAGAGCAAACTAACCCTACCATGTTTACAAAACGAACTAAGAAATCGCTCTCGGAGTTTACGTAGCTATTGGCTAAGAGGCTAAAAGCCTTGGGTTTATTCTGGATTTAACAGCTGTATTTTATTTTATGCATGCAAAGAACGTTTCCAGGCGTCCTTTACATTTCAAATCGAGGCAGCGGAAATAGAAAACAGACACTCGCTGCATAGTTGGTTTGCGGGTAGTTTTTGGTTCAGCACATTGTTGGTAATGATGTGGACGTGCGGTGTGAACGCGGTTTTTTGAGTTCAGCGCTACAAAGTTCGTGTGAAATGGAAATGACGTGTACTTACTCGTGTTCCGTGTGGTTTAGGTCCTTCAAACGTGTTATTTTGTAATTGGTACTGCAAAAAAGGAAGACATTCTCGATTCGACCGTTTTCTTGTAGGCAGTTTGGTACGCGATGACTCGTTTTTTTGCTGATTGTAGATTTTGTTGACTACAGGGTACTTGGATTATGATCCTTCTTACGATGTATACCAAGTTCCAAGTCAATCCATCCACTGAAATGGGTGAAATTAATTCGACTTGCAATATTTGACCCACGTTCACTGATTTATCTAAGTTACCCTTACGCTGAGTAAACTAAATCTAAGTAGCTCTGTTATAAAAATACGTTTCACAAAACGCTTAAACATCAAATTTTTACGCCAAAACTAGTATAAAGTAAGTAAAAATGTCGAGTAATTTCCTTAAAAGCTTTGCATAAAGATAATAGTCTTATAGGGATGGCAAATTGCTGGTAGCCGATACTTTGAAAACAACTATGAACAATGTAAGGTCATCACAAATGCCTATAGAATGAACCAGAAGCCGTGTTACAATATCTGCGTGCTGTGACATATCAAAGTGAAAAACTCGAGAGAGATACCCTACGCTTTGCTACTTGTGATCTCGGTCTTTGAGTAAAAACAAAACATAAAATGGTAAAGCCAGGTTTAGACGAAGCTAGTAACACGGTCCTAGTTCATGACCATATCCGTCGATTTTCGTAACAAATGGATTCGGCGTTTGATACGCTTCTTTTTTTCTAACGGTTTTGTTAGGAAGTTCAGTGAATGTGCACCCTTAGCGTAGTTTCTTAGCTTAGTCTCAGATCTTAGCTAAAATTACTGTCAGACCTTTATCAGTCGCCGTCGAGACAGATATTATTCTTGATGTTACGGGTATTTATGTTCTAGGCTCGTATTTCAAGCAGAGTGCTCTCATTACTAAGCCAGCGCCGTAGTTTCAATTTCCATTGGCAGCCGTAAATTAAACGTAAACATTGAAATTTCAATATTGGTTAAAATTGTATTACTCCCATTGCTTCATGTGCTAACGATTCCGAGATTTAGTTTATGGACAGAAATGTACTAAATAATGTAGATTGCAAATGCAGAATTTTTACGAGTAAGTACTCTCTTTCTAACTTTGTATTCATATTTTATTTGGAAGATTATTTTAATTTTGATCCACTTTCAGTCAGACAGAGCCGCAAGCCAACGTCTAAAGGAGTTAGAACAGAATTACGCAGACAGCTTTTCTGGAAATAAGAAGATTTGTAAAGTGGTCCATACCTTAGTAAACTCAATTCAAAGTTGAAAACCAAAACCGGCCAATGGCCAGAATTCGGGCACCTGCCCTACTAAAGGGGTCACTTAGATATTGAACTTTTTGTTTTTAAGTCAATTTTATTCATACAATTTGTACACTTTAAATAGGTACTCATCGGATACGGATATACATAGATAGATAATAACCTGACCTAACCTAATCTGCTGTATTCTTGTGACATTTCCAAAATTCCTGAAAGACGCAGAATCATGTGTTGGGAAAAAAAATTACTTGGGAATCATTTTGACTAATGAAAATTATGGAACATAGGGGGATCCGTATATTGCCTACATTTAACTGTGTTTTACCAGTAAATATGATAATCCTAACAGCTAAAAGCTTCATACTGCCCACTATTATCATCCCGCAGATTTTAGTGTAAACTATGTCATGCACAGTGGTGAATGTCTTCCAACTCCCACATACAAACGACTGTGAGTACACCCTTAGTTAATTACAATAAGTTTTCATAAACGTCCCTTTTATGACGTCGGTGACTAACCACGAATAATAGGGCGATTATTCACTTCGAATGGGAAAACGCCTTCGCGAACATTCACATGTGCCGACATCGCTCAACCCGCGAATAGACATACTTTGTCACTTTCTCAGTAACCTAGAAGGACAGGGATGTGAGACTTTGACTCGACTGTCGAGTAATGGAAAGTTGTACCAGCCTTGGCCGTTAGGGAATGTAGTGATGTGAAAAAATAATCGATTTTAACAAGCGATTTCTATAAATAATTACACGTTTTTTAATGGAAAATAATGAAAGAATGAAAGATGACGTTGGAGAAAACCCAATGCTGCAAAACTTATACGAGTCAGTAACTTTCTGATGAATGCACTATACTATATAATGAACATACCGATCTAAAGGTTGTTGTGTACCTATCAATTTATGTGTTTTTTCTTAAAAATTTGTTAATGCTTGTTAAGATTGCATATCAAAATTACGTCTTTATTTATTTATTTATAAAATATCTTACACAATATTACAGTGTGGCACTAAGGCATTGACTAAGACAGACAAGAAAAGAAAGATAAAACTAAAAACCGGTCAAGTGCGAGTCGGACTCGCGCACCGAGGGTTCCGTATCATTATCTATAAATATCTAAAACCAGTGTAAGCAGAGCCCTGTTCCAAAGCAAAATGTACGCAGTGTGGGGTTACTTTATATTGGTCACTGCTATATACAGACATACATACACATTTACGGTTTTCGCAATTATTCTTTAATCTGTGCTATAAAACCTACCTTCATACCAAATTTCAAGATTCTGCGTTCACGGGAACTACCTTGTAGGTTTTGATTCCCTTGAGAGTTGAAAATTTGCGGAAATTTGCGGCATAAACGGCTGTATCTTTTCATTGCGTTGGCTTAGAAGTTTGATTTTTTCACAGCTTCAAGGGACAGTAGACCTGAGTAATTGATATAAATTTCAGCTTCATACCTCCACGCGTTACTGAGAAAAAGGGTCTTGACAGACGGACGGACGGACGGACGGACAGACGGACAACAAAGTGATCCTATAAGGGTTCCGTTTTTTCCTTTTGAGGTACGGAACCCTAAAAACATAAAAATGCCTTACATGGTAAACAGAACCTAAGGTAACAAGACTTAAAGGCCACGTTTTGCATGGGTTTGTAATCACATCACCTATAACATGATTCCTAATATTTCTAAGTAGTTTTTAGATTAATAGAATAAATTAAATCGATTACTTCTCGAAATATAATATTTTTTGGTAAGCCGATCATTATTGAAACTAGAAAAATCGATTGTTGGACCATCGATTTTTTCCACGCAACGTCACACCCCTAAGAAAACGGTGTTATGTCCCTAGATGCGTTTACAGACAAAGGCGACACGCGAACCGGCACAATTGTAAATATAATGGCTGAGGTAAATGGGGCATGTTCCCCGAAATGTTGTGTACGTACGTGGGCCGTGTCAAAATTGAGTGCGATGGCTTTATTGTCGCGCTACGTGGATTGTTTGTGCTTGATCTTGTCTGTAGTTGCTGAGAGATGGCGTTGTTGATTTTAGGCTAACGCCGTGTTACTAACCCGCGATGAGAAAGGGATTGGACCATCTGTCATTCCATATATATTTTGACGTAAGTATAAACATGCTGCTCGCTATCCCGGCCGCACGCACCAGGACGTTGTCCCACTCACCTCTCCACCGGACTCTCTTAAACGATATCCTGGACAGTGACTAGTGTCTGGATTTGTTCTTTACCTCTGAGTCGAGGTTTCTTGCATCGGCCAGCCGGCATTTGGAGTCAATAGTGACACCGAGCTCAATAAATGTATAACATAGATATTTAGTTTATAAGTTCTATGTATTCATTCTCTTTTCTTGTTATATAATTAGCATGTGTGGCTTGTCTGTAAGTGTTAATTATGAGATTAAATAAATAAATAAATTTAAAAAAAACATGGGATGACTGATTTTTTAATCCCTTCCTCATCCCAGTTTAATAATACGCGTATACAACAGGGGTGTACTAAGGTGGTTGCTATCGCAAAGACGAGTTCTTTACCAGTATATTTTTTTACACGACAAAGAAGACTATCCTTCCATGCTGGTCTGGAAGCAAATAAAAAACAGAATCTACCAGTTGCTTCTTCCCGCGCAGATGGTAAAAGCCGTAAAAGCGCATCGAGGGAATGGCTGAAAATCTTAGGAATCATGTTAAAGGCGATGCGATTTTTATTGCCCTTTCCACCTAAGTATACGCCTACAACCAACACCTACATGCTAAACGTGGCCTTTAGGTCTTGTTAACTTAAGCTCTGTCGTTCTGATGTGATTTATGTATTGTATGTATGTAAGGAAGAAGAATAAGCGAGTCAACTGATAGTAAGTGCGCACCACCATCTGTAGACACTCGCAACAGTAGAGAATTGCAGATACGTTACCAGCCTAGAGAAATCTCTTAGTATAAACTGCACAATCTTACGGTCGTCAGAAATTTCGTTTGTTCTTCACTTAAGCTGAAAACTTGTAAACAGTGAAAGTTTCCAAAAGGCAAAATGAACTTCGAAAGTTTCAGTGAACATGAAAGCTCGGCAAAGCGTATTTCGTCTAGACACAAAACAAAAATGGATGACATTGAAATTTATTTGTCGAAACTATTTCTAGGTATAGCATGAACCGACCGCAAGTCCTAGTGCATGCTGGCACGAATGAATTCACTTTATTTACATTTAAATTGTGAAAAGCAATAAAAACTTAGTGAGTGAAAGGCTTGAAATATAAATGTAAATTCAACTTTATTTACGAGCGTGTTCTTGCATCGTGTAAAGTAATGTTCGCGCTTACAATACAGCATATTGCATCGCGATAGAATTCACCATCTCTTTCCAACGCCGTCTTATATATACAATCTAAAGAACAGATATAGATTAGTTATGGCCGGCCGTGCGAAATTACAAATGCCAAACAAAGCCCACACGCGATGGCTATGAGAATTTTTAGCAAAATTCCTAAGTGTATGTGGGGGACGTATAGGTATGCATTGTCAGCGATATGCGAAGCGATGCATGCGAGCAGTCCTGCACCGCAACTCGCTACCGACACTTGTGCTATTTAATTGTAAATCTAGTTGGTAGCGAATATAACTTTAACTTTGATTCAGTGTTACGTTTATTTATCACCCGTCGCATACCCATATATATAGGAGTCAGATCAAGGTCTAGAATACCTACACATTACCAACATTGGTGACCCGCGACAGAAGAGCATTAGTGGAAATTAATCAAAGTTAACTTCAATTCACAAGGCGAGATGTTTCAAGGGCAAGGACAAGCGCCAATTCCGCAAGGGCAGACCGATCAGTCAACCAAGCCACAGATACCAGACCCAACCGCGTCGGCGGACGTCATGTCGATTTTGTTGTCGGCGAGGGTGCCAGAATTCTGGACAGACCAGCCGCGGGTCTGGTTTATCCGTACAGAGGCGGTATTGGCGCCGCAGAAGATGGGCGACGAAGCAAAATTCGACATTGTGGTGTCGAAGCTGCCCAAGGAGGTGATAGTGCACCTCACGGATTTTTTGGCGAGACCTCCCAGCACGGGCAAGTTCGAGGCCCTTAAGGCAAAGCTCCTTAGTATGCTTGAGGATTCCAAGAACCGGCAAATTGAAAAGTTGCTAAGCGAAATGAGCTTGGGAGATCAAAAGCCCAGTCAGCTCCTGTTCCAGATGCGAAATCTGGCGAAGGATAATTTCCCAGATGCCACCGTGCGTATAATGTGGCAGAATCATCTCCCCACGACAGTTCGAGCAGTGTTGGTGGCGTCGCAGATCACCGATCTGGACAGTTTGGCGGTCATCGCGGACAACGTAGCTGAGGCTACGCGTTCCGGGCAAGTCGCCCAGGTGACCCAGAGGCCGATGTCAGGGTCGGCAGATACGGCATTGATCCTGGCGGAGATAGCGAAGCTCAGCGTCAGGGTTATGGACCTGGAGCGAGGCCGGACAAGTCAGAGAAATCGCTCTAGGGGACGCAGCAACGCGCGGGCGACATCCCGAGGGAGTAGCACGTCACGTCGTCGGAGGGATCCAGACAGACTCTGCTACTACCATTACCGCTTCAGGGACGCGTCTACTAAATGTCGACCGCCGTGCGCGTGGAAGAAACCGTCGGAAAACTAGGAGGCATGGTGCAGGCACCGTCGGAAGTCTGTACCATATCACCAAGCAACCGACTTCGTGTAACAGACAATAATAGTGGTTTACGTTTCCTAGTGGACACGGGCGCAGACATTTCGGTAATACCGGCCACTAGGAAAACTCGTGCGGGAAATGCGTGTTCGGACTATAAACTATTTGCCGCCAACGGTACGGAAATAAACACTTATGGAGTGAAATCGTTAGTATTGAACTTTAACCTACGACGACCGTATCGTTGGGACTTCGTGGTTGCAGACGTCAAACAGCCGATTCTGGGCGCAGACTTTTTAAGTTTCCACAGACTTCTAGTTAACGTAAGGGAACAAAAGCTGATAGACCAAGTGACGGATATGAACGTGGCAGCTGTATCTGTAAGTAGTAAACAACTTTCTATATATACAGTCGTTGAGAGCCATCCGTACCATGAATTGTTATCTCGTTTTCCCGCAATCACTAAACCACCATCGTTCAAGGAAACTCCACCGCATAATATCGTTCATCATATCGAAACGACGGGTCCTCCCGTGTACGCTCGCGCAAGACCTTTACCACCCGATAGGTACAGAAAGGTCAAGGACGAATTTCGTCTTATGCAAGAATTAGGGATTTGTAGGCCCTCGAAGAGCGCATGGGCCAGTCCTTTGCATATCGTGGCGAAGAAAAATGGCGAAATTCGACCTTGCGGTGACTATCGGATGTTAAATGCAGTAACAAAACCAGATCGTTATCCAATACCCAGGCTACATGATTTTACCTATATACTAGCGGGTAAAAAACTTTTCTCGAAATTAGACATAAACCGCGCGTACCATTGCGTTAGCGTAGCGCCCGAGGACGTCGAAAAAACGGCAATAATATCGCCTCTAGGTTTATGGGAGTTTCCTAGAATGAGTTTTGGGCTTCGAAATGCGGCTCAGACCTTCCAGAGGTTTATGAGCAGCGCAGTGCTGCAAGGGCTGGATTTCCTGTTTAACTATCTCGATGATATTATTATCGCGAGCGACGATGAGTCGCAGCATAAAGAGCATCTAAAACAGGTGTTTGAGCGATTCGAGAAATACGGGATAACAATTAACCTAACCAAATGTAGTTTCGGTCAAGAAAAATTGAACTTTTTAGGCCACGAAGTTTCGCAAGAAGGTATTAAGCCTTTGGCGGAAAAAGTTCAGGCTATAGTAGATTTTCCAAAGCCAGTGACAGTAGAACAACTACGTAGGTTTTTAGGGATGTACAACTTTTATCGTCCTCATATTCAACACGCAGCGCAGGCGCAGTCGGAGCTCGACAAATATTTAGTCAATACCCGAAAACGGGATAAGACTCCGATTGTGTGGACGCCCGAAGCCGATACAGCGTTTTTAGAATGCAAAACCGGCCTTCAGGAAGCCACAATATTAGCGCATCCGCGACAGGACGCGACGTTAGCCCTGATGACGGACGCGTCAGATACCGCAGCCGGCGGGGTACTACAGCAGCGCTTAGGCAATACATGGCAGCCGCTAGGATTTTATTCCAAAAAGTTTAGCGCAGCGCAACGTAACTACAGTACGTATGACCGTGAACTAGCAGCTGTTTACCTAGCCGTAGTTCATTTTCGTAAGACGTTTGAAGGGCGACCGCTGATAATATACACAGACCACAAGCCCTTATGTTACGCTTTCCAAAGTTCGAGCAACACTAATAAAGAATTACCTAGGCGTACCCGTCAGTTATCCTTTATTAGTGAATTTACAACAGATATTAGGCATATTAGCGGGAATCAAAACATAGTAGCAGACACGTTATCACGCGTAGAGACAATAAGCTGTCCCACGGTACTCGATTACGACGAACTCGCTGACGCGCAAGCTAGCGACGAGTACTTATTGCAGGCAAGGCAAAACAGGGATCGCGCGGCAGCTAGTAAAATCGTTTTAAAAACAATATCAGTTCCGACATGTAGCAAACCTATCGTTTGCGAAATGTCAACTAATAATGCAAGACCCTATTTGCCAGAGAAATTTAGGCGTTTAGTTTTTAATAGTTTGCATAGTTTGAACCACCCAGGCATACGAAGTTCAAAAAAATTAGTGAAAAGTAAATACTTTTGGCCCGGTTTGGAAAAAGACGTAGGCATATGGGCTAAGGCTTGTGTACAATGTCAGCGATCGAAAGTCAATCGTCATACCGTGTCAGGAGTAGGTAGTTTCGAGGAAGCAGCTAGGTTTGATCATCTCCATGCCGATATAGTTGGTCCATTACCAACATCTCGACAAGGATATCGCTACCTAGTCACCATGCTCGACAGAGGCTCACGTTGGCCCGAGGCTGTTCCCATCACTGAAATGACCGCGGAAGCCGTAGCTAAAGCCATTTTCGAGGCTTGGATAGTGCGTTACGGATGCCCACTCAAGCTGACCACTGACCAAGGTCGCCAGTTTGAAAGCAGTCTTTTCAGAGAACTCATGAAGTTGCTGGGAGTTGATAGGTTAAGAACTACTGCTTACCATCCCCAGTCTAATGGACTGGTGGAGAGATGGCACCGCTCTTTAAAGTCAGCCCTTATGGCCAGGATAGCCAGCAATAGCTCATGGATAGATGAGCTACCGTTAGTTATGTTAGGGTTAAGAGCAGCAGGCCGTAGTGACAACGGGATAAGTCCCGCAGAAATGACCTTCGGGAAGGTTTTACGGTTACCAGGAGAATTTTTCGACAGCGCAAGGCATACGGAACCCTCCGAACCGATAGAGCTAGTCAAAAAGATTCGCGATGCAATCCGCACGCTCAAGCCGGTACCGACGACCGCGCGCGATAACAGAACGGTATTCGTGCATCCCGACCTAAATACATGCAAGTACGTTTTTGTCCGTAATGACACTGTGCGTAAGTCATTGCAACCACCATATGACGGACCTTACAAAGTATTAGAACGTAGTCCTAAGACGTATTTGATACAGGTTGCAAACAGGCAAGCTCGGGTATCAATCGACCGTTTGAAACCAGCTTACTTGTTAAGCGTCACTGACGTCGGTCCAAACGCAAGCGCCACAGCGGCGGCAGACAATACGTCACAAGCTAGAGTCACAAGCGAGTTAGACAAAAGTTCCCGTTCAGTACAGGCAGCACCGCTACCGTATGTCACAAGGAGCGGGCGAATAATTAAAAAGCCTGTTACTTTTAAGGATACATATTATTAAGAGTACCTATCATTAGGTAAGATAGATACAGAATTAGGTTAGATCATACTTATTACGTCATATGTTTTACATGGCACTCACGAAAGTATTAAATAGAACGTTGATTACGAACTACTTAAGTATTATTATTGTGTTAATTAAGTTACATACTATCTACCAACCGCGCATAAGCGGAAGCGATTCACGCAACGATCGCTTGGACCCAACGGTAAACATTAAGCGCTAACGAAACTAACAAATAAGCACTATTGCAATAAGTGTAAGTAAATTGCGAAATAAAGTAAATTGTTTTAGTGATCTAGATATAAAATGTGCATAATTTAGAATAATATAAATTGCAATATGTTAGATTTCTAGTTAAGACACTAGAAAATAATGTAGTGCAAGCGCATTTTATGCCTTATATTAAGAATCGAATCATAATGGAACTTATTGATTCTGAGACAGTCACGGAAGCAAGCTGAGCATACAACTCAGTAGTTTGTACTTTTTTTTTGAAAATCACTCTTCGTGTTTAATAACGCAAAAATGGGCTGGGGCCAAAGTAAAGACGAGAAGGACTCCCACGATACGATCGCTATAGCCCAAGTGAAAAACCTGTCGGGCCAAGTCGAATCGAAGCTAAATTACGTAGGCATTTGTGTAATAATAATGTGTGTCATATTGACCCTATTTTTGTTATACCTCATCCGGAGCAAATGCAAGCAATGTGCAAGGGCCTGGGTGACGCAGACTATCGAGAAGGCGTCACCGCCTCTCGCAGTGGTCAGAGTCCAGAGGGACCCACCACAAGTGCCACCAGCATCTCCGCAACAAGTGATTTTTCAGCAATAATGCTGGTTAGTACGTAAGTTTTACATTGTTTTTTTAAAATGTTAAATTTTTTTTTATACTTTCAGGCTCCGCAAGAGAAGCCATTGTACTTATCAATTCTAGTAAATAAGTTTCGTAATTCACACTTACTATTGTTACAGCAGATCAGATTACATGCAACTGCAAGGTAGTGTGACATCAGCGGCAATGCAGCTGCATGAATAACATGTTATGACGAATGTTGCAATGTTAGAGCCATAGCAAATAATACCTATCGAACGTAATGTTTAAAAATAAAAAATAATAATTTCAGAAATTATATTTTTTGAAAAAGGAGGGGGTTGCTGTGGGGGACGTATAGGTATGCATTGTCAGCGATATGCGAAGCGATGCATGCGAGCAGTCCTGCACCGCAACTCGCTACCGACACTTGTGCTATTTAATTGTAAATCTAGTTGGTAGCGAATATAACTTTAACTTTGATTCAGTGTTACGTTTATTTATCACCCGTCGCATACCCATATATATAGGAGTCAGATCAAGGTCTAGAATACCTACACATTACCAACATGTATATCGCAGGAAGAAAGGTATACATCATTTGTTAATAAACTTAAAACCTATCTCATTGACTAGTGTCCGTATTCCTTACGGGAGTTCATGGGATAAATAAAATATTTAAATACATACGAGTACGTCGTGATAAAAATAATATAAAAAGAATACCAAACAGTGCTAATTAATAATAATAAAATGTTTAAAACTATGTTACCTATATAGACTACAATGTATAACGTAAACTAGATCACAGGCAGTCGGTGCCACATCTGGTACCTCGTGAGCTTAGGCCTTCAAGACAAGAAAACAAATGCGAAAAAATGAACTTGAAATAGTAGACGATTTGTTACGAAAAATATGCACAGTTTCTTAAAATTGTTCCGAAATATTTCAGTTTTTCAGGATTTTCAAAGTGAACCGCGTCAAGGGAGGGACTAAATTTAAAATTGAAAATTTAAATAAAAAATCTTTGTAGGGGTGTATTCATATTCCGAAAAAAACTGAGAGTCGTATTGTATTCTAGTTATCAGTCCCACAAAGAAGCAATAAAGGAAAGTCGTATACTTTATTTTCCACGTCAACAGGTGGAATTCTATTGCGGTTACATAAAAAAGCTGACACGCGCAAATTTAATATGTATGCACCCCACTAAAGCGTATCAGGCGGCGCGGCACTTTTTCTACCGACGCCTGTGCCGCACTCGACCTATATTCCGAGACTTTCTACCTGGTGCGATCTGTTTTTGATGCAAATACCTTGCGCTGCAGGCTTTGCGGCAAACAATTGTTGCTTTTGAATAAACAGGTTAGGATTAAGGGAATCAAGGAGTTACATAAAAAGTGTCCAAGTTTCTTGATTATCATCTCCAACCAGACAAAAACAGGGCAAGACAAGTCAAAATGAGAATGGCGGACGCTACAGCCAAACTTTTTTTATTGTTTTAAAATAGGTACCAACAAACAATAACCCAATTCAAACAATGACCCGTATTAAGTACCAGTTGGCCTCTTGTTAGATCTATTCATGATCCTGGAAAGCCATTGACTACGAGAAGCACAAAATCGATCGTCGGCCATGGCGATCCTTGGGGAACGCCCACGTCTAGAATGGACGACTTCCCACTGATATGATGTTAATGTCTGAAATTAATTTTCTGTGAGGTTATAATTGACCTGGGGCTTTACCATGACGACCCAATGCGATTTAATTCCGAATCCGAACCAAAGATGGATCGCTCGCTGTCAGATCCATAGTGTTGTTAATTTTGACTGGATTATGTTGCACTTTCTTTAATATTGTCAAGGCAACTTCAATGTTATAATTGGTAAAACTGTCAGTAATTAAAAACAAAAGTGAAATTGCAATGTGCTTAAAAGAAATCGAAAATAAGTCAATAACCACATCATGTTCGCATCTCTATAGTTTTAATAAGTTTTCTTTTGACTAATTTTGTAACGGCAACATTGTTCCGGGTAGGATGGTGGGGAAACGACTAGGTGCCAGACATTAAGTCGACTAGAAGTGTCAAAAATGACAGCTAAAACATAAAATTGAATCGAAATTGACATTAAGACGTCATGGTAAGGCCCTGATGATTAACACGCTGAGCAACCACCCCAGTAAAACAAAACTGTCAATCGATATCAAGCACAAACACAGTGATTTGAATATCGTGACAGCAGTTACTTAGTGGAGTACAAATAATTATAGTAGATAAGTGCTGGTTACAAATATAGGAGGGTCCTTCGGTAATTACCACTGATTGAAAAATACAAAAAATATGGAAAGCAATTCATTTCTTTTTTTACACGACATGTATTGTTTAAAGAAATGGTGTTACTATACTTAACAAAGACAACATTAAATAAATACCACCAAAAGTCGCTTAAGGCGGATGCTCGCGTTAGCTCATTGAAGAAGTCCCGTTAGATGGCGCTGTAATCAATGATGTGTGTTTTTTGTAGTTTTTAGAAGATTCTATTAAAACACTTATAGATTATCAGTTGATTTGCGCACACAGTTTAATACGGCCGATTTTTTGAGACTACACTCAGAGGGTAATAATGCACCAATTCGGAGAATAGCTGCACAAACCCTGGTGTCACTAACGGCCCTATACAGATACTAGGTAATACGCGCCGATTTATTTTTTAATTAGGGGTGCTACTTTTCCTAGGGGTCCGTGGCTGAAAGAGGTTAAGAACCACTGTCTTAAAGGAAAGACTTTGGGTGCTATAATAAAACTTCCTTGCGTACTCAAAAAGTCACACTTCAAATTATCAGAAGAGCTTCTTGTAGACGTTGTACAGTACCTATTTTACTTTCATCTGAATTTTTATCTTTTATCTGAACTTTACTTTTATGTAAAAAGAAAAAACTGACCTACTAAACACTCTTGCGACTAAAGCCATCTTAAGCTTTGTTAGAAAGAAATAAATAAAAGTTTAATCGTAACAATAGATAATAAAGAAATCATTTAACGTAGTTGCTGCTTGCTGCCAAACCCGAGCCTTCCCCAGATGCCAATGACGCGCATATGCGTTCAAATGCCTGTAAAACTGTGACCGCGGCACTGGGCGAAAGTCACAAAAACGCATATATGCGTCCCAACTCTGCATTATGCAGGCCTTACAGCCTGCGCTGGTCTTCCGTTGGGACCAGACCAAACGCTTATTCCCTTCCACTTCAAATAAGAAATCGTATACCCATGTATTTATTTGACCGAAGCAACGTTCCGAGCCTCCTGATACAGATCAATACAGATTGACCGCCTCGGATGCAAACATTTTGTGTAAAACACCTTAATCCTCTGCAGCCGAGGCTCCCGTTCGTCCTGATCTCATTTGAATCTATAATTTAGCACAGTTTTCTTGGAGCAAGCGAAACTACATTTACGAGGTACCTACTCAAAGTAAGAAGCTTTGAGTTGGTAGGTATATTATAGAAAAAAACAAAAGCCATACACTACTGACTTTTCGTATGTTAATCCTGTACAATGCTCGTATCATCCCATTCATCTAGAACAGGGGTCGGCAAACCGCAGCTCGCGAGCCACATGCGGTGCTATGGACGGTCAGTTGCGGCTTTTCAAGTACCTCTTAAAAAAGGTTTTAGGTCCAATTGAAATCCAATATTTTGTAAACAGCACAAGTCAAAAATGTCTCTATTTCGAACCCAAACACTGCGTATTCCCAAAACTGCGGCTTTTAGAACTTTCGAAAAATCATAACTTTTTAGCATCTGGGGCTTTACCATGACTAATGCGATTCAACTCCGATTCAGTTTAGTTTAGCTCGCTGTCAGATCCATACCAAAAAATGACAGCTAGAACCTGAACTGAGTCAGAATTGAATCGCATTAAGACGTCATAGTACTAAACGGGCGCCCTGGTCTAAAGTTATTGTGGCTGTCACCAATAGTGGTCTAAAATGGCAAGTTAGGAAGGTTTTTCTTAAATGATACGTAATTCCCTCGTGTTCTAAGTGGCATTTATTGTAGATAATTACTTAGGAAGACCTGGCAAAAGCTAAGCCTTTTACTTATTTATGTTTAAGTTTACCTGTCTATTTAAGTAGTGAAACGGAAGTAGCTTACAAATAAGACAGAGACCACATAAGGTAATTTAAGAGTTATTAGATTCGCAGTTGTAAATGACGAGCTCTGATTAAAGAGTTATTGTGTTTTGCTTGGAATATATATTATACCCTATACATGTACAAACTAAGCTAAGCTGCAGATAACAGCGTTTCTATCATAAGAACAGTGTCACCACAGAAGCACATCTAAAAAGAACCTATTTTCTAAGAAAATAACGCAGGCGTCCTCTATCAGCCTAGAAACCTGTGAAGCAACCATTAACAATGGTATCAGAGCAACCTTAAAAGATTCAGAAGAATTCCGCTCCGGTCAAGACAAGCGCTGGTCACCATCTAGGACGCAAAATTCGAAGACAATCGCGAATCTTCATTAGCAGGAGTGCAAGCGGACGAAGAAGAAACACAGTGCGAAAGATTCAATTTGCACGGCCGAGTAAAGTAACCATATATGCCAATATGGCGTAATTTATACTGGGGTTGCGTAGCGGTCGTAAACATTGTAATTAAATATTCAGAGCGGAGTGTGTTCGTGTCGCAGGCCCATTCGCGTAATAGGACAACATTTAGCCGCTGTAATGCTTTATATACAGTGGAATAATTAGAATGTAAACCGCCGCCTGTTGCTACTTTTAGACTTATTCATTACTCTTTTAACCGCATCGTCTGGTTGCTGAATAAATTGTGCTAAGCTATTTATTCGGAAAGCATTTTACGTCGTCCTGGGCTGTAAGTAACAATATACCGCCATCGATGCGAGCGGAATTCCACTATCTGGTCAGGGGAAGACGTAAAATTGTGTACACACTTCGGGAGGTGATAATGAAAGCCTCAGGTCGCATGTTTATAGCTCGGCTTCGGCTCGTGCGACAAGTTCCTGCGATCTGAGACATTCTCTATTTCTCCACCCTCGAGGTGCAATGTACTAATGCTACTAGTTAGACTGGTATGTAAATCGGAAGCGTATCATCAAAAACCATCATGAGAACCAGCGCGGGGAAGTGAAGCCACCTGACTTGCTGTGCCTCAGCCTTTTCCCTCAGTTTATTAATAAACACTATGAATTAGTTTGTGTTTTAGATTTTTTTTATACGACAAGGAAAGAATACGTGCTTGTAGGTCGTACCCACCCATTGAAATACGTACCTAACACTAGAATATTGCAGATGTGTTGCCAGAGATACGAGTAGCTAAGATAGAATACCTCATGTTCTAGAATTCCACCGAGCAATTACGGACAAGTTTCAACCTTGCTTGCTATTTTGAACGGTGGCATCGATGTCATGCTGCATCTTGTAATGAATGGCAGTAGTGAGTAGGATTCTCTATTAGACTACAGGCCCATGTCCAAAAAGTGTGGGTCATAGGAACCACCGCATGACGTATATAGGACGATATAAGAGCATAAAATAATAAGATTCAGCACTATGCCGTCACTTGTAAGCTGTCCAACTGAGTGCTGGTGAGAATTCAAACGTGCAACCCTCGATTTTTCCCCTTGTCGCATGATTTTTGTACGGCGTTGCGGAATAATGGATTAGCAGCTGTATTGAAACAGTATGAAACTGATGCCGTACAAATGGTGCGCCACAAAGTCGGTATTTTTTTTTGATTTTCTGACAATGTCCAGGGTAAATTTGGTCATTTCATTCTTTTCAGTTCATATGACCCACATTTTTTGGACATGGGCCTGTAGTCTATATAGTTAGGGAGTAAAGTTGTGTGGTGCGGACAAGCTTTTCAAATCTCCTCGTGGAGTTTGTGGAGTAATGGCCACCATTACGAACACGGAACCGATATGTCGGCGTCGGGGCGCAGCGGAGCTGGAATCAATCAGGTCATGAAGCTGCGTATGAGACCATCAATATTTTATATCGACGGTAAATTAAAGCCAACGATGCTATCAGTGGAAAAGGAAGTAAAGATTCGGGAGCTGCAAGGTAGTGCGAAACGGCGATGTAATTGAGTGGTTTGGATGAAATCAGTGCTTTATAGCTCGACAAAAAAGTCAAGAAATGGAACTAACTTAATTTTTTCCTTGCAACACACTACTAGCTGTCAGTGCCGGTACAAGAAATGTCAAATTTGAGGTCTGAAACTCATTTCGTTACTATTTTTGCATATTATTAGCGTTATTTTATCGAATAGAGTGTGAAAATGAGTAAAACGCTTCATAGTGGTACAGTCGCCATCAGATATATCGGAGCGGGCGAGGTCCTCAAATATTTCGGAGCAGCAGTAAATTTCAATAAATTCGTTACACTAGATAAGGTTAATAACATCAGAACACGCAATTCGTCATAAATATAAGAGCAGCGACTTTTCAATAAATTCGGAACGTTCAATGAGGTAAAAATATCAGGAAGCACAGATCGTCAAAAATATCGGAACATTTATGGAAAATAAACCTTACTTCTGTAATATACAGTTCCTTATCAATCTCACATTTAAAGTTGTCAAACACGATTTTGACAAGAGTAAGAGTAGGGTAAATCGTCAATTACTGGCCACCCTCCAATAACTGGCCACATTGTACAAAAATTATTAAATTAAGAATTTTACAATATAATTATATTTACACGCTTCAAGTAAATCACCAGATACCTAAGGGCAGCTATCTCAAGTATTAGTCGAGTAGATATTATTCTAAATATGATAGCAAAGACTATTAAGATATAAGACCAACACCGGAGATGACGACGCAGCGGAGCCACAACGTTTCGTCGCCTAAATAACATTTATTATGTTTTTTGAATTTTATAGCGCATTGGTTTCGACTGTATCTAATGCTGTAATTTTTTTTTATTTTTTTTATTGACTAAATAAATAAATATAAATAAATAAGCTATATCCTGAGCTTTTCAACTAATTAAGTTCAACATTTTCAAAAAATAAAAAATAAAATTAATTGTCAGATTAGACGGATCCCTCCAGATAATCGTCAGATTATGAGTCAGCTCATTTAGGGCATAAAGGTGACCCTATATATATTAATCTGACGCGCTTGAGTATGTCAAAATGGCGATTTTTTTTGCATATTCTAATAATGGCCACGAGTTTGCGTCACATCCAAATCGTCAGATTATTATATAAGAGCTTTGTTTAAGTTCACTTAACATCCCCTTAGAACATCTGACGCGCTCGAGTAAATTTTTTTTTTTTTCATTTTCAAACCTTATATACGACCACCCCCATCACTGAAACAATCAGATTAACATACGTACATATTTAAAAATACGTAGGAAATGGATGCCAGCAATATCTGACACGCTGGAGTACGTCCATGCAACAGTTATTTTTACAATTTTGAAAATCTATAGCCGCTCTCCCTCCGATGAAAAGGTATATATTATATAACATTTTTTTCTTTTTATCATCTAAGCTTCGCAACTCAATAGGTCTCTATGACGCTTGAGTAAATCCCGATTTAGCAGCGTCGGCTCCCCTACCATTATCATTTTGTAGAGGAGTAGATTCGAATTCCTAACAAAACAAAAATATGGCTAATACGTCATACAAAAATGAAAGATGTCACCTATATTTAGTACTCGTTTGCATGCATAATTCACTGTAATTTAAACTGTATATTACAGAAGTAAGGTTTATTTTCCATAAATGTTCCGATGTTAATGATCAGTCTGACTGCGTCGAAATTTTTGACGATCTGTGCTTCCTGATATTTTTACCTCATTGAACGTTCCGAATTTATTGAAAAGTCGCTGCTCTTATATTTATGACGAATTGCGTGTTCTGATGTTATTAACCTTATCTAGTGTAACGAATTTATTGAAATTTACTGCTGCTCCGAAATATTTGAGGACCTCGCCCGCTCCGATATATCTGATGGCGACTGTACTAGAGAGGTCAGTTTTAACGTATACAGACAATGTCTCGCAGAAAGCGAAGCAAACTACTGTGGCAAAAGCTATTTTACTATTGTTGGCTTTGTAAATAGTTGTTTTATATTTCTGTTATTGTCTATTGTTCTATTATTTGAAGTTGCTTTTTTATACGTGTTTTTCTTAAATCACTGTCTGTTGGTCAGTCTCATTATAATTGTAACGTCAGCTGCTTTGATTTTTACTTCTCTCCCACATTTCTGCTCCTTTTCTGCTAAATAGCTATCGAATGCGCTTCAACTATTATTTTACAAAAGACACGATGGAATAGAATGCATAAATGTAAATGATACCCGTTCTGAAAGTATTCTATCTTTTTAGGACGCGTGAATCAAGGTAGAAGACACGATAAAATGTCATATTTTTTAGCTTCAGTCTGTTGCAAAAAATTTACAGAGCTCGGCACAAAAGGCTTTCTCTTTTCAGGTCATAAAAATACTTACTGTTTCAGAAATTAAACAGGTTATCACTAACGAAAATTATGACAAACTGTACATTCGGAACTTCAATTTTATGGGATAAATATAGACCCCTTAATATTTGATAGATGTGCTTAGATTTTAGCTGACAGAGTTCCCACACGGGCTAAGGGATTTGAAACTTTGCAGACGCCATTGGATTACTTTATAATCATAAACCAGAAGAAGAATAAATACAAAACTATGTGAGATTGACACGTTTTTAACGCGCCAAGGAGTCCAAGAAGTGCAAGCAGATTTTTGGCGCGGAGTGTTCAAGTCGCAACCGCGGAGGCTACCGCTCCTTTAAGAAGGACTTAGTAATAGACGGAAACATGTCGAGCAAATTCTCGATTGTAATTGCTTAATATTTGTCTACAAGAAACAATTAAAAGTGGCCACTATAGAATTATTAAACTTCGGTATCTCGTTTACGTACGACGGATTTAATAAGGTAAACAGGTTGGTTTATTTAATACTCCTAAAGCTATTAGAGTTCAGTTCCCAGGTGAACTGTGGTCCCGCAAACACTTTAATTAATATCACGTGAAACACATAATTACCATTAGGGCCGGCAAGGAAGCGTCGCTTAATTATACTTAGGGTGTCAGTTTGTTTATGAGTAGAGTAGGTAAGTACAGCGACAGTTACATAGGCAATGCAGAAGGCAGTTCTCCCTTTATGCGCCTGTAGCGAATACGAAGACGTGAGTCAAGAAAAATTAAAAGGCGGAAAGTAGCACTTTTGGGATCAAAGGAATCTTCCAGAAGAGTTCCCATCTTTGAAGCAGTTTTCTACGAACTGTTCTTTTACGGTACCAGTGCTGGGACTATTTGTCTTGAATGAATTTTTGATCGGACAATTGTATTAAGTATTTGTTGTTGATGAACGCAACAATGCTCGGAAAGTAGTTCCTAAAATCACTCTTTGAATCATATTAAAGATATTTTTTTAGACTATCGAGCAAGGCAGCAACACGGAGTATAAACAAATGCAACACTAACTATGACGTCACTTCAAAAAACCTTAAAATCCTCAAACCGAGTACCAGCATGTTCAATGCTCCATTCTTAGTACATTAGACAATGAATCGAACCTGGTACGGCATAGAATCGAATTCCAGTTACTTTGAAACGGAACATAAAATCTTCTATCAGGGTGTACGTGATTAATGGTCGCTTCATTCATGAATTCTTCAGAAGAATACGTTACGTTACCTTACGTTACAAGGGATCGAAAACTTAAATGACTTGATGGCTTGTCTCATACTGTAGCTATATTTAATCATAACTAGCGGTGGAGGATAAACTCCTTTCTACTGCCAAAATGTATTTTATAGCTGGCAGTTGTAAACCTTGTGACAGCAGCATCTTACTTTTTATAACTGGATTCAGTTCCTTATGAACCACGGTAGGAGGTGCTGCTGCCACGAGGTCACTCATCTTATGTAGTTCTATTTCGATACCTTTTAAAAACCAGTTCATCATCATAAACCGCTTTCTTTTATAGTATACAGTCACTAGTTCACCACACTAGCGTTTGCTCGCAACTATCACCTCTTTTTGTAGATGTTTTCGAGCAACCTTTCTCTTCTCATTTTGGTCTTCAAAAGTACCTTCATCAAACTATTCTTATTTTTCTTACTAATATTATGAAGGCGAAAGTTTGTAAGTTTGGATGTTTGGATGTTTGGCTGTTTGTTGCTCTTTCATAGAAAAACGGCTTAACCGATTTTATTGAAATTTGGTATAGTGATAGTTACAGTCTCGGGAAAGGACATAGGATAGTTTTTATCCCGGAATATCGCATAGCGCAGACGGAGACGCGGACAACAGCTAGTAGTAGATAGATAGAAGTATATTACTTAACATTACCGTAAATAAGTGCTTGTCTCTCTGCTACCCTTCGTTTAGAATTGAATTAAGCCTAATAATTTGTATTTCACTGTTTTTAATTAGTCTATTGATAGGGAACCTTATTGTAGTGTATTGCGGTGCCCTCTCAGGGTTGTGTTGAAACATATTTAAAATTAAGACCTTTTGTACACACAAAGCAATCAATAAATGAAATGAAATGAAATGAAATATATCGATAGATAATTCCGATAGCATAAAGTAAACAGCGAATTGATCCCGATTGAAATAAACGCTGTTTTAAAAAACAACTTCCAAAAAGATAGGCTCTATAGTCAATCGTGTTGTGCGTGTTCACATTCTATGTTTTTTCTCTACTTCCAGACCAGCATGAAATAAATGGTAGAAACATGTAATACAGCTAAGTAGTCCGTCGGAAATGATATGCAGTTTCTACTGAGTCTCGGGCGTAACGCGTGATGTCATGTGCTCCCGCGATTAGCGCGCCTACGCGCCGCCATAATGTGATTCGAAGCCGAAAATGCGGAAAAATGAACACGTTTTTGAAACGTTATACGAAAAACTTACACATATATACCGTCACGCCTCTTTCCCACAGGGGTAGGCAGAGACTACTTTGTTCCACTTGCTACGATCCTGACATACTTCTTTCGCTTCATCCACATTCATCAATCTCTTCATACATGCTCGTCGGTTTCGGGTACTCCTGACCTGACCTTTTTCCAAAACGTCTCCTATTTGGTCTCTAAACGTCCGTCTAGGCCTTCCCCTCCCAACTTTACCATTCACACTCCCCATATATCTATATATCTGTTTAGTTAGTCTACTTTCATCCATCCGCTCTACGTGACCAAACCAACGAAGCATAGTACTTTTTTCTATCCTGGTCACTATATCCTCTTTCACACCAGCACGTTCCCTTATCACACTACTCCTTATTCTATCTTTCAGTGATACACCTTCCATACTTCTTAACGCTCTTATTTCTACTGCATTTATTCTACTTTCATGCTTCTTTTGCCTTACCCAAGTCTCGCTACCGTACATTAATGTTGGAACAAGCAACCCTCTGTGGACAACTTACGTATAAAAGGTTTACGTTCACGGATTAAGAATTTTGTATAATTAAAGCTTACGTTTACGTTACGCTAAAGAACACGTTTTCAACTAAATTTAGCTGTATTTCAGTATAGCCAGCCTGGCCTTCAGAAGCAAAATTAATCGGCACAGCATTATTCTAATATACTGCTCTTATCCGCTAGGCTTAGCTCCTAAACAAGCACGTAACGCTGCCGCCAAGCTAAGACACATTACAAATTCAGTACGTACTATTTTATTTTATAAAATAGGGCGGTAACTGAGTAAATACCTAAGTGAGATTGATGGTAAGAGAAAACTATACATACATATACATACATACATAAATCACGTCATTATCCCTTAACGGGTTCGACAGAGCCTAAGATAACAAGACTTAAAGGCCACGTTTAGCATGATCGTGGGCGTATAGATGGAAAGGGGAATCAAAATAGTGATGGGATGTTAGCCGCATCGCCTATAACATGATTTCTAAGATTTTCGCTGATTCCCTCGATGGACTTTTATTATCTGCGTAGGAACATACCTCAGAGTAAGCTTCGTTGCTACGTTGGTCAATTTATAAATCAATTGATTGAAATTGTTTGATTACAACTCTAAAATAAATTGTTAGGTATATCTTTGTCTTATTAACAACTAATACCCCCGACTTCGTACGCGTAGAATTTAAATTGGGAACTGATATTGATAGTTAGTCTGCAATAATTATTAACGACCTTTGACATGTTTATCGCTATCCCGCGGGAACTATGCAATTTTCCGGGATAAAAAGTACCTTATGTTTTACTCTAGGGTACCAGCCGTGTCCGTTCCAAATCTTATCCAAATCTTTCCAGTCGTTTCCAGTCACTCACTCACTCAAATCGTCGCAAACTTTCGCGTTTATAATATACTAGCTTCTGCCCGTGACTTTCTCTGCGTAAAATTATACATAAAAACCTTTGTCTTGAATCACTCTATCTATTAAAAAAAACCGCATCAAAATCCGTTGTGTATAGTTTTGAAGATAAAAGCATACATAGGGACATAGGGACAGAGAAAGCGACTTTATTTTATACTATGTAGTGATGATGATGATGTGAGATCTATGGACCTCGGGTCTTCAAAAAGTTACTGAATTAAATTGAACAAAAGTACAAAAGCGAGTACCAAGTTAACTTGATTACCTGAACAATACTCTCGCTCGACATATCCGCGCGTCGCTAAGTCAACTCAGCGAAAGCAAATCAATTTGTTTGGGATTCATTAGATTACCGGCCCGCGCGATTGGATCCATAAAATAAACACGTATTGCAACGGTCTGGAACCTTCTACTTGGAGCAGTAAGCGACACGGAGGCGACATGCGCGCTAACATAAGTTTTTGTTTGTTTGTTAGGTTGCTTAAGAACTTGGAGCCTGTCGGATATTTTTAAATTAAGTTAATCGTTGTTGTCCAAGGTGCACAAGGAGGTTCATCATCATCATCAGCCTATATTAGTCCACAGCTGGACATAGGCCTCCCCTAATGAGCGCCATAGCGCCCTGTCTTCAGCTTGACGCATCCAGCATCTGCCTGCAGCCTTTCGCAGATCGTCTACCCACCTGGTCGGAGGGCGTCCTACACTACGTTTGCCGAGTCGCGGTCTCCACTCAAGAACACGTTTCCCCCAGCGGTTGTCGGTACTTCGGTCGGCACAAGGAGGTTACCATCTCACTATAGTGAATCTCTTTATTATCTACCTACGTCGTTATGTACACAAACAACTGAACTATAAAAAAATAACTAGATCTACAGGCACACAATTACTCACACCCGCATCTAAAAGGGTTAGGATCGCTGGGGCCTTACCATGACGCCTTAATGCGATTCAATTCCGACTCAGTTCAGGTTTTAGCTGTCATTTTTAGGGTTCCGTACCTCAAAAGGAAAAAACGGAACCCTTATAGGATCACTTTGTTGTCCGTCTGTCCGTCCGTCCGTCTGTCAAGACCCTTTTTCTCAGGAACGCGTGGAGGTATGAAGCTGAAATTTATATCAATTACTCAGGTCTACTGTCCCTTGAAGCTGTGAAAAAATCAAACTTCTAAGCCAGCGCAATCAAAAGATACAGCCGTTTATGCCGCAAATTTCCGCAAATTTTCAACTCTCAAGGGAATCAAAACCTACAAGGTAGTTCCCGTGAACGCAGAATCTTGAAATTTGGTATGAAAGTAGGTCTTATAGCACAGATTAAAGAATAATTGCGAAAACCGTAAATGTGTATGTATGTCTGTATATAGCAGTGACCAATATAAAGTAACCCCACACTGCGTACATTTTGCTTTGGAACAGGGCTCTGCTTACACTGGTTTTAGATATTTATAGATAATGATACGGAACCCGCGGTGCGCGAGTCCGACTCGCACTTGACCGGTTTTTAGTATGCATCTGACAGCTAACCTAAACAGAATCGAAATTGAATCGCATAAGACGTAATGGTAACCCCCCTGATCTTAGGTATGCTCCGAAATCAGAGTTTCAAATTTCGTATTGTGCTGGCCTTTACACTAATACTTTAATTGGAGGCGGAGAGGCCTTTGGCGACTCCGCTTGTTTCCATGCTGTACGTAAATCCTTCATGTTCGCTGGATAGATTAATTTACGCCGATTTACTTCAATCGAAGTAAAAATGTTCAAACTGAAAATTGTAAACAGAATAAATGCACCAGTGCCAGTCCGAACGTGTTTTGTATTCGAGTTCAAGTGTTTTACAAGTTTAAAGAACTAAGGCAGAAAACTTCTGTGTGCATCCGAGTTTCGTGTTCTTTCAGAGTTTTAAAAACCGTCAACGAGTTAGTTTGTTTTGGTTTTTATTCTGAAGTGAAATAACAAAGTTTCACACATTGTACAATGTTGAATATGGAAGTACATCACAGCCAAGAGTTGATGAAACCAAAAGGGAATATAAAACCTACCCCACCTCTTTAACGGCGCTCCTCCTATGCGGTTTACACGGTGAAATAGCTGAGGTTTTCCCCGCTTGATACAATTATTATGGGTGCCTTTCAAAGGCAAGAGCTCGGCAAAGACCAAAAATCGCAGTACTGTAAGTGATCCAATTAAAAGAAAAAACCTTACTAATATTATAAATGCGAAAGTCTGTTACCTTTTCACGCCTAAACCGCTGGACCAATTTAGCTGAAATAGATAGTTTAAATCCCGGGGAAGGACATAGGATAGTTTTATCCTGCGGGATAAGCGAATTATATGCACGAGTCGCGGACAAAAGCTAGTCTAATATATTTTAACTCGGAAGGCATTGTCAAGCCGTAATAGGTTCAACTTATGCCTGAACGGGGCCACAGACAGAGACTGTTAGTCTATATCAGGGCTGGCGAACCAATATCACGCGTGCCACTGTTGGCACCCTTCAAAATAATTTGGGCACGCCTATAATAAAAAAAGGTTTATTTTTGTCCATTAAATCACCAACTTAAGATTGTTTTATTATGAAATAGGGCGAAAAACGGGCAGTGTGGTCATGGTAAAATAACAACACACTTATTAAGACAACAGGGTCTTTGATGACTTTATTTGTGAAAAAATGGCACGTCTACCAAAAAAGGTTCGCTACCCCTGGTCTATATTATTGTAAAATACACTGACGCTTTTCATTGAACTTTGTGTGAAAAGTGACGCGTTATTTTTGTTCGTGAGCATCAATATTCTCATATCGCTGTAAAGCATCTTAGTGGCATGACTTATGGCGTTTCTGAATTGATGTGCAAAATATCATCAAACCAATGAGTTTCGATGAAGGTAAATATAACGAAGAAACCCTGTGCTGAGATAATATCTACAGCCTCAATTCTCTTATTTAGATTAGAGAGACGTATGCCCAGCGGTGGGATGCATAAACTGGAGGTAAGATGCCACTTTAATATAGCGTCCTGGAATTTATCGGATAATACACAATCCAAAGGTAAATGGTTTGCAAAGGTTGTAGTTTTCCGCAGAACCCACTAATTGCTCCCTCACTGAGTTATCTCCGTAAATACGTTTAACTGCGTGTTATTCTGTTAAGAGTTTACTGGATCTCTACAAGTTATTTTATGCTTCCTCACAACAAACCAAATTTTACCTTGTAACTCGCGCTTTAAGGCACAATTCAGTATATTTTAACGTTGTGATATAGAACCTTGTTATGGTCAAACGGCAAGTTGTAATAGGACAGAGTTAATAAAGCGTTCTGAGAGCGCATAGCTCTAATTAATTTTAAGGTTAATTTTGAATAGCGGGAATTCAAGTTGATGCAGTTTATTCGGACGAAAACAATAATTAAGTAAAGTGTCACAAATGATTGTAGTTTTTGCTGTGAAAGAATAAATATTATATACCTTAGGAGGTTAGCATGTAAAACTTAAATAATAAGTTACAGATGCATTACGTTTCTGAAAAATCAGATTTTAACATAGAAGGGAACAATTTTGTTTATCAGGTGAGTCTTGAAGTAAAGTACAAGTCTTTTGATTTGACATGCGTTTAATGCTTTTAAAGAAAATTACAAATATAGTGACGTGCGTTCGTTGCATTGAGAGGAAAAAGAATGTGGGGTGAGCTGCGCCGTGTATATACAGACGCCGGGTGCGCGTGTGTGGGTGCTGCACACACATGCTACGCGTTAACAACAGAAGAAGAAGAAAAAAAAGAAGGCAAAGGTCATTAAAATCAGGCGGCATGTGGCGAAAAGCAATTTGGCGGGGGGAGGAGTAGAAACCATCGACGAAAGGATTCCGAAATTCAACTTTGCTCACTCTGACCAAGGGTTAAGGCCGTTGCTACTGAAAAGGCAAAAAGGATACAGTACGTCTGTAATTAAAGGCTACCCACTGCTATTAAGCTACCCCACCAAAATTAATTGCACATTGAAGGACGCCCCTCGTCTTTTTAGTCATGTTATCTTTACAATCGTCGCGAAAGGGATCAATCCAAAATTTATATCATCTAACCGTTTAATAAGGAAAGAGATCCGTACATTATTTAAGCCCTTTGTTTTTAAAGCCGGGATTCTGACCGGTTTCCATTGACATTCTCTCATTAATATCGTCCGTTTTCCCTTCCGGTCGAATGCCGGGCGGTTCGCCGGCGCCGTACATGCTAAATGAGCCCGTAATTGTTGGATTTTTCGGTACGGCAAACCGTTGTGCTATGATTAATGTCTTGTTTGGAAGTCGAATTAAAACGGGCTGCGGGAAATTTGTTAGGTTATGATGAAGCTAAATTAATTGCAGTTTTGTACCGTTCATCCATTAGTGTAATTGTTTTCGTGCTAAAGTTGTGCTGTTATTTAATAACCGTAGGGTAATAGAGTAGTGTTTTATAACCATTTCGTGGATTAACTAAGAGATTGTAAGGGATAGTTCAAAATAATAGTAGAGCAGTGTGAGAATAGATCAAGGGCAAGCATTAGTACTCATACACAAGCTTTCACACTCATACATGACGTACTGAAAGCAAGACTGCCCTCCAACGTACAGTACAACTATGTTGATGGTACCCTGACGTACGCTGTTTGCAGCAAAACTTTCACGGCAAAGTTCGGGTACATCAGCTATATAAAGGCAAAACATCCAAGTTCCTAAATTTTTGCCAAGAAAAAATAAATAAAAAAAGAAGTCGTCACTGTAGCCGAAAACGGCTTTCAAAAAATGGCGAAGTAGCTCCGAAATCTTATTCAAGCTGTTCTTTTTTTTTTTTTTTTTACTACGAACTGACCAGTGATTGACCTCTATCTCACTTGGTAGAAGGTGCAGATGAGGCCAAAGGTGTAACTCACTGGTTCAGTAATAGCCTATTCACTCTAGCCTTGAAGAGCCCTAGAGCCTAGGTCCTGATTGCAAAAACATATCGCTTGAACATTTCTTTCGTGGCGTATTTGTTTGTGTAACATTTTGAACATAAATGTAGCAGAAAATTGCGTTATTCTTCCTGTAATATACTCTTTCCAGTGTATACATTTCGTTATTCTTTCGCTGGTGATATACGGCGATCCAACTAAATGATTTATGGTACTAATGATATGCGGGGCCATCAAAGATGAGTAATGCGTCGCTTTGTAACCGAATCGGAAGCCAACAAAATTGAATATATGGACGCTTAGCTGTATCCTGATAAACCTCACACATTTGAGGGTATTTAAAGGTAACTTCGAAGTATGCATACATACCGTCACGCCTCTTTCCCACGGGGGTAGGCAGAGACTACTTTGTTCCACTTGCTACGATCCTGATATACTTCTTTCGCTTCATCCACACTCATCAATCTCTTCATACATGCTCGTATAACTTTCACAAAAGATCATATATAAAGAAGTGTCTCTTCCATGCTGGTCTGGGAGCAATGAAAAAACATAGAATGTACCAGTTGCTTCTCTTCCCGCACAGATGGTAAAAGTCCATCGAAGGAATATCGAGTAAGCGATTCTTAGGAATCATGTTATAGGCGATGCGGCTGGCAACCCATTACTATCTTGATTTCCTTTTCCACCTATACGCCCTTAATCATGCTAAACGTGGTCTTAAGGTTTTGTTACCTTAGGCTCTGTCTACCCCATAAGGGATAAAGACGTGATATATGTAAGTGTTTGTAAGTATAAAGAAGTATGGTCTAACAAAGGCATGAAATTTGCCGTTTTGTTGAGAAGGCGTTTTTTGCAAACCGTAGTGGTTTCGGTTAGGTTAATAAAAAAAGCATGTTTGAAGAAAATTGGCCTTACTAAAGATCCAAGGGTGTAGTCAGCTAAAGATCAAGGGGGGGGGGCAGTAAAAGTATAGCCTTTTTCGATTTTACAAGGGGGGGGGGGGAGGAACGGCAATCCTCCTACCGTCCCTTGGCGATGACTTTGTCACACCAAATAAAGAAAACCGGCCAAGTGCGAGTCGAACGCGCGCACCAGGGGTCCGTACAAATTCGGCGAGTGAATATAAAAATCCAGTGTTATCGGAACCCTTGTCTTGGTACGTGACGACTCGCACTTGGCCGGTTTGTTATGCATTTTGATCGCCTGCCTCATGAAATTCTCTTTATGACAATTTAATTGTGGTTCCCCAGAAAACGTGCGCGTGACCTGGTTAGGACCAATTGAAACTTTGGTAACTTGCGTGGCTTGGCTCTCTACTTAGGTACCTCAGTTGACTCAACATTTGACGTTTCAAATAAGAAAGCGTTTGGAACTTTTATTTAAATGTATATTGATATTCCGTGGATAATGTCTGTAAAAAAATGGCCAAGTGCGAGACGGACTCGTGCGCCCCAAGTTGATTAAAGAAAGAAAATAGACAGGTGTAAATTACATTATTGTTAAATTTTATTACATCCTATCTATTCTAACTGCAGTACGTGTGAGCGGGTTGAAAAATAATGAAGCGTCTAGGTGTCCCAAGTATAACGGGCAAAACTATGATATTTGCATTCCGAGTGTTTTTTATAAAATATATAATTGTCATTATGTTTACTTGAAATCAATTTGTGCCATTGAAAATACTGTAGCAGGCATTGTTATTAGGTTCTTCTGTTTTCTTGGGCTTGATAAAAGCAACGGCCATGCCATATACATTCCTATAACATTATTCTGGTAGATTCATACAAATAAGTAAGCAAAGTATGGAAGAAACAATGGAATTGAACGAGTTAATAATAGGCTAGATTTTAGTCCAAATTTATAATTTTGTACCACCTCCTAGAGGCTTTTTATGAGATTTCACTACCCAATTTTTATGGATAAAATCATCGTAATCGAGACTTGGCACTTTTATCAGCATATTTTTGTTGTGTTTTGCGCAACCTAAAACAGTTGTGGAAGTAAAACACAAATTAATCCGTGACGTCGCTTCAACTTTGATTTTATGAGCTCGTGAAAGTGTAATTAAACAAAACAATGAAGGAAGCAATAAATAAAGGATTATCATTAATTATTGAGGAGGCATGGATTATTACCGCCCAAATTATCTCGGGGCCTGACAATTGGCAAAACAGGAAAGCCGTTGCGTAACGAGGAATTATTGCGCTCTCTTTCTGATAGAGGGGAAGAAAAATGTCGCTACTTACTGAACTCGGCAAGGCGTCTTAGAATAGAGAATATTCATGGTTTTATAAAAAATCATTAAAGCAAAAAAAAATCAAATATAAATATAACCGAGATATACAGGGTGTTAGGTAATGAGTGGATAATCCTTTAACTATGGATAGAGGGCACTTAGGACGTTATAATAAAGCTAAAATAGGTTTTGTAAAAGTTGCACGGTTTCCGAGATATTCGGACTTTTAGGTTTCTTTCGAAAATGAACACCCTTGTTCAATGTTTTGATCATAGCACCATTTTAAGCTAACTTTTTCAATTTTTTATTTTTGCTCAATATTCTTGAGTACTTGTATTTTCAGATAGGCATTACTATTTTTGTGAGACTACATGGGATTTAAAAAAAAAAATCGCAAACTTAATTTTTGCCTTTTCAATCATACATTGATCGAATTTTCAGCTCTCACGGTGAAAAAAAAATACACTACCGCCTAGTTGCCAATAAGCTTAAAAACATGCCGGTTTATTGACAATTTAAAAATGGTAATTACCTTTTGAATTTAAATTCAAAATGACAAAATAATTAAAAAAAATATACGCTCACCCACATTTTTCCCGATTTACTTTTTGTATCACGGGCGTAGAATTCAAATTTTTTTGTTGCAAAAATAACATTATTGGCCACTTATTTAAATGCAAATGGCATTTAAATAATTCCAAATTTAAAAAAAACGTGCCAATTGCCTTTTGTTTTTTTTTTCAACTACGATTTTGAGTTTCGCTATTATTGCATAATGAATGGTGAAATTGTGCCTTGGTACTCACCATAAATGTAATGCATTTGGGCATATTCTATCAGTGTGTATTATGTTCGAAGCAGTATTAAAGTAAAAAACTTCAACACAACGATCTAAACGCAAAAATAAACATTCATTACGCAATAGTACCTACTAGCGAAATTCAAAATCGAATTCGAAAGAAAAACAAAAGGCAATTAGCATGTTTTTTAAATTTGGAATTATTTAAATGCCATTTGCATTAAAATAAGTGGCCAATAATGTTATTTTTGCAACAAAAAAATTTGAATTCTACGCCCGTGATACAAAAAGTAAATCGGGAAAAATGTGGGTGAGCGTGTATTTTTTTTTATTATTTTGTCATTTTGAATTTAAATTCAATAGGTAATTACCATTTTTAAATTGTCAATAAACCGGCATGTTTTTAAGATTATTGGCAACTAGGCGGTAGTGTATTTTTTTTTCACCGTGAGAGCTGAAAATTCGATCAATGTACGATTGAAAAGGCAAAAATTAAGTTTGCGATTTTTTTTTTAAAAATCCCATGTAGTCTCACAAAAATAGTAATGCCTATCTGAAAATACAAGTACTCAAGAGTATTGAGCAAAAATAAAAAATTGAAAAAGTTAGCTTAAAATGGTGCTATGATCAAAACATTGAACAAGGGTGTTCATTTTCGAAAAAAACCTAAAAGTCCGAATATCTCGGAAACCGTGCCACTTTTACTAAACCTATTTTAGCTTTATTATAACGACCTAAGTGCCCTCTATCTATAGTTCAAGGATTATCCACTCATTACCTAACACCCTGTATATGTTATCAAAGATTTTTTTCTGTCGTTTTCAACAAACGGAATATAACACGGAGTACTTCTTTTTTTAATATGGACCCATCGATCAATGAGTATAAAATTAAATTTAAGAATTTGAATTAATAAACTTAATTTAATAAGTCAAAGTCTACATAGCAACAATTATTGTTTCATATTTTTATCGGCTATGTATAAGATTAACTCAAATACGCTATATTTCGTTTTTATTCACTTTAAAAAAAGGTAACCAATCTTGAGATGTCGCTTTATTGAAAAACACATTTTACAAGTCGGTAACTCTAACATAAAAGCAATAAGCAATGGACTGGAACGGTTTGTGATAACCTAAATAACAACACACAAAACAGTGTAAAAAAATTGTAAAATCGATGCTGTTGGTAAATACTTAAGTGGTTATTTAGTATAGTTGAAATTGTTATGTAAGAAATAACGCTTGTAAGCGTGCGACAACAGTAGCAGATAAACCGATCGCGGTTTTCGCTCGCTGTTCACACATAATGTTATCCCTTTGTAATTGATTTGAATAAATAAATAAAAATAAAAAAAATAACGAAACAAATCACAATATTTTAGCCGTTATTTATTTTAAAAAGTGTTTTTATTAAAAACACATGGCAACATTGTTTACCTTTCTTTTAATGTCAAAAAGCGAAGTGTAGATGTATAAAAACGTTTTTCTATTCACATTCATTTGGACATCCATTTGCAAAGTGGGCCAGCTTGCTGTCATAAATAAGGAATGTCGTCTAAAAGGCTAAGCTTTTGCAACGTAGTACCGTACTTTGGGCTACGTTTACACTATATTACTACTGGTACTGTTCACATGCATAAAAATACGCAGTTAGTACATACTGCGTGACTTAAGAAGTGTTCATGGACTTGATGAGCTAACGATAACGGAAAATCTAAAGCGTAATGTTCACTAATCGCAAGCATCGCATCGGATCAGAAATATACGGTTAGTAAATCATACGTTTGAGAGAAGATAGGTTAGGTCTCTCCTTTTGTTTAATCTTGGCGGGGGCACTACCGTGTCCCCAGATACACAGTATAGTTATTTCCAAGCCACGCAAAGCAGCTCGACTGCGGGCGTCTTCCGCGACACACGATCGTAGTCGAATGTATGCTGCGACACGCGAACGACTTCGTTTGCTTTTAGCGATGCGATAGGTACGTTTGTTGGAAATTCAACATGCGCGATTGGCTGTCAAAAGTTCGACTTTACCGACCTTTTGATAGGAAGTTGGATGAAAAGTAAGAGATCGCTTTGGCCGACCGTATTTGTTCGCGGCCTTTCAAAGCGATATAGTGTCAAAGCAGAAGTGAACGCAATACAGAGCGATGTTAGTATGAGATAGAAATGTGGTATGTGGTTAGGGCTATGTATCAATTGGTCGGTGCCGAACAGCTGCGGAGGCTGATCCAACCCTTCCTCAAAACCCCCGAAAAGGGTCAAAGCGATGCCATGGTTAATTTATTAACCCTGCTTACGCGAGATACTGTTTCAGCTGTTTACAAAGTTCTTTTTATTTTAATTGGCTGGGAATTTTTAATTACCCAAATGCGGTGATACGGACGAATTGAAAATGAAAAAGTTTAATCTTGTCATAAATGAGACAAAAAGACACCCCTTATTCATAAACGCTCTGTAGGCTTCTGCTAACTTAGCAATCGTTTGTCCTTATCTGTCACTTTCACATTTATCTTTCACAGATAAGGACAAACGATTGCTAAGTTAGCAGAAGCCTATAGAGCGTTTATGAATAAGGGGGTTAGTCTGTAGCGATGTAGTGCATGTAATTCCTATAATCGAAAAATAATATAAGGCTGATGACTTTGACTTGTAATGGCGCTTCCTCACCGTGTTGTTGTAAATTTTCTAATAAGCTCATGAGTGCCAACAAAATGTTATGAAGTGTTACTGAATTTTATAACGTTATAAAACAGTTTAATAACTCCGGTGTGGGAGCACCATAAATGAAAATGTCTTCGGATTGCTACACCGCACAGGTGACATTGAACCTTTAGAAAGTACTAAATCTTGGGCGTCAGTACGAAAATAAGTGAGGTATGTGCGGATCGGACTCTTAAACAAAAGTTTTCTGAAATATTACAATGACCATTACCTATTAAAATCGAACAAAAAACGCCGAAAAAACAACGGTTCTTATTTGGGGAACCCCATAAATTAAACTTCACTTTATTGTTATTACTTGTCCATATATTAATGTTTTTTTTTATGAATTGTATCTATTTCTTTATATTTGTGCAATAAAGCATTTACTTACTTACTTGTTTGCTCTAACGGCTATAGTAATACACATACTTGCAAAATAGCGAGTATTTCCGATTTCATGGCCTCACTGTCTGCATTTTAAACTGCAAGATGTGCTTACACATTGTTACCACGTAGAAGCAACGCATTGACAGTATTGACACTTGTATTCCGAAGTTAGTTGGTTCAATTTTTATGATACAGTATCTGAAAAATATAGCACTTCACACATCTGATTTAAGCTTTCCTTTCGTATATTTGCAGTTCTCGTACCTATATAATTTACTAGCGAGATAACCAAGTTATGAAGGCTGTCGCCACGTACTAAAGTATTAAGATGTCATCAATTCAAAATTGTACTGACAACCTACAAAATAGCAAAATAACTGTTGTATTTCTTCAATAGATGTCGTAATATACACTTACCTAAAAAAACGTTAGATTTGATCGGAGCTGTTTTTTTAAAAATCTTTATTTATAAGCTTGAATCATTTGAAAATGATCATGTCAGCTCCAAATGCCTATTATAAAAACCCACAACAACCACAAAGTAACTTAAAAACGACAGAATTACATAACTATTTATAAAAAAAACTGTATACAAATTTAGCCGGTTCAGAAAAAGGTTTCGCCAATATTGTGTGAAAAACACCCACATCTAAAAGATTAAAACCCCAAACTCTACACAGCTCATCCCTCTTGGCTCGATCGAAGCTGTAACAACTGAAAAGTGACCGAATAATTTGACAGCTGTTAGCGAGTGTTAAAGAACAAATAGCAATACTCCTTTCATTTATGAGTGTCACTAGGCTCTCTCAGGCTCACCTGGTACCTTGACCATGTACACAAATCCCTTTTTTTATCTGCATATTTTACCAAAATCAACAGCAGAATATAGTTCAATAATGCATCTTTAGATATTCTTATATTCAGCAAGTTTTTATTTTCTTTCTAAAAATCATAAACGAAAAAACTGTCTGCGGTACAACAGGTTCCCCTAGCTACCTCATCGATTGTGTACAAGTGTTACACTTAAAACGAAAGTACTGAAGTTTATTCGATCAGCTAAGACCCAAAGAAATTCTAAAGGTTATATAACAGCGAAATAGAGCAACATACGTAAGTTAAATAACACAGGAAAGTTACAAGACCCTCCCTTGAGAGTCGAGCGCGCATACATACGTCTTGTCGCGCTACACAGTGAGTATACAACAAGAAAAGTATAATAGCTTCAGTATACTTTCGGAATAAACTTACCGCTTATATGTTGAGTGAGATGAGATTTTGTACGTAAATATTTTACCTCTTCGACCACGTGTTGACAAAGTTTTGATTAATTTTGTATACTTTGAAGTGTCTTGTGGTATAGTTCATTCAAGTGCCGCGCTCCGCTCGGTTTTAGAAAAGGAATACCATCTCTTTTCTGTTTTGCTATTGTTTGTACCCAAAACTAATTCAAAATAGTGGTGGGCGTTGTATGAACGAACCGTTTACATAAACTGTTTTTCGTACGTGAACGATTCAACTAGTTTATAGTTCACAGATAAACTAGTTTATTCGTCGACTGGTTACGAGTCGCGAGTCGAATCCGTTGCGTCGCGTCGTGTCGCGAGCGTCTGGCCGATACCGACCGAGTGAACCCGAACATTGCCGACGCGAGCGAGGAGTCGCGACGCCAACAGATTTGATGAAGTAGTCTTTTCGACGACGACGTAAACTAGTCGAAAATTAGACTGTTTTTGAAACTAGTTTATCGTCGACGGTAAACGGTCTCGTTCCGTCGACTGTAAAATCGTCGACGACCCACCACTAATTCAAAAAGGGCGTTCTTTAAAGGTGAACATTGAACCACCAATTATCTTTAAAGTTTCTTATTAAAATAAAAATTGCTTAACTACTTATACATTGTAGGTCGGACAAACGATAGCGCGATTCAGCATTCGCGTCGGACGGTACAGCGCCATCTCTCGGGAGATGAGTAAACTAAACTTACATTTAAATTAAGCCTAGTTAGGAGGTTAAGACGCAAACAGCTATCCCAAAAGACAATTAAGGGACCTTTTTATCGACAAGGAAGGCGGACGAGCAAGTTGGTCACCTGATCGTAAATGACCCCCACCACCCGTGGACACCTACTACACAAGGTATATTACTTACAAAGTATATACTTCATAATATGCCAGCATCACCCACTGTCTTACTCCACGCTGGAACCCAGCACAAGCAATGCTGTCGACAGGATTAGCAGATAAAACAACGGTATCGATCTAGACGGACTTTACAAGAAGCCCTTCCCACAATGAGAGGATTTGAAGTGAGAGCAGCAGCGCTGGCCGTTGCCAACTACGACCTCAAGTCTCCAATTCGCATTACTTTCCCAAGAAAGTCACCGTCTACGTTCAGTTTCTCAATGACGACCAGGGCCCTGATTTTTGAAAGCACATGTGTGAAAATACCGCTCGAAAGTGGTATAAATCTGTTTATATCTTCAAAACTACAGCTCTAATCAAAATTTTGTCTCGTTCACAAGATTAATGAGAGCCGTAAGTATCTTCTAAGCTACTCGTATTTAAAATTAAGCACAACTTTTCACCACTTTCGAGTGGTATTTTCACACATGTGCTTTCAAAAATCGGGCCGCAGGACTATTCTGTCAAGAGTTTAGAGACTCTAGAGCGAAGTCTACGAGAGCGATAACGTAACGTCTTTAAACGTAATTTTCAGATTCGATTAAAATTTGTGACGTCAGATTTCGTAATAAATTTATGTACGTAGTATGTGTACATAATGAATGGGGTAGAGCAGAGCCGTGTGACTTCGAATGCGTGGTTAGTCGAGTCGAAAAATCATTTGACTTCAAATAAAATCACTCAAAGACACAAGTCGCTTCACCGCACGGTGGTTGCATCGTTTGGAGGATTTCCACTAAACAGCTCTCATCGCATCTAATAAGAATGGATTTTACAATCTTTAAACGATATCAATACTTCCACGCTGGTCTGGGAGCAAAGAAAAAACATAGAATGTACCAGTTGCTTCTTTTTCCGCGCAAATGGTAAAAACCCATCGAGGGAATGGGCGAAAATCATAGGAATCATGTTATAGGCGATGCGGCTAGCAACCCATCACTATTTTGATTCCACTTTCCACCTCTACGCCCTCAGTGTCTTGCTAAACGTGGCCTGTAGGTCTTGTTACCTCAGGCTCTGTCTACCCCGTAAGGGATAAAGACGTGATTTGTGTATGTGTATGTATGTATGTAAACGATATCAAATAGTGTAAACAGTACTTAAACCCCCTTATTCATAAACGCTCTATAGGCTTCTGCTAACTTGGCAATCGCTTGTCCTTATCTGTCACTTTGACATTTACCTTTCACAGATAAGGACAAACGATTGCTAAGTTAGAAGAAGCCTATAGAGCGTTTATGAATAAGGGGGAAAGTAAAGTAAAGTAAGGGGGAACCTAGCCCTGTACACCAGCTTGATCGCGGGTGTCCCTAACGACACGCAATCGTAGCCGCAAGTATGCGCGACGTGCAATCGACTCCGTTGCATTGTGATGTATGCCGTTTGGTGGAATCTCAAAATCCTGCTGACCTTCTAGTGTAAATTGCAGACATAAAAATCATCTCGAACGCGATTCACGTCACATTTACTATTGTAAAATTAGCAGCGCTATTAGCAGAACGAAATGGCAAACAGTTCTCATAATATTTGTAATTCTAAGGCATAAACATACGTTTGAGAAGTATTTTGTGACCGAAGCATACTGGACTATCAAAGAAAGAAGACATTTTGCAAGACGCAAATTTTATAGAAAAGAAACAAAATAAAACACAGACATGAAAAATAGATCATTATCAGCTGTTGCCGCATCCATTCTTATCCTTTTCGATTCGATGCGACGCCAGCCATTTCGTGGAAATCATCCTTAACGCTGACGTGTTGCAACGGAAACAGCCGAGCAGTTACGAGCACTCCCGAACTGTCACAAAGTGGGAGTTTGAATTAGGTTTCAGCATGTCTGTCCCTAATTAGTACCTAGTCGACATTGGATTATCGAAATTAGTCGCGCGTCTCGTGTGCCTAATTTAAGTGGCCAATTTATAGTGCTAGTTATAGACAGTCAATTTACATAAAGCCAAATTGAAAGTAGGTAACTAACTAACTTATTATTTCCTTTCAAATTTTCGTTTTCCAAGCTGGTCTGGGAGGAAAGAAAAAACATTATAATGTGCCAGTGGCTACTCTTCCCGCGCAGATGGTAAAGCCCATCGAGGGAATGGGCGAAAATTTTAGGAATCATACCACAGGCGATGCGGCTAGCAACCCATCACTATTTTGATTCCCCTTTCAACGCATGTTTTTACCTTAGGCTCTGTCTACCCCGTAAGGGACAAAGTAGGCCGCAAACCAGCCAGTAGCCAGCATTAGATTATTTAACGGTTATCCGTTAAAAGTAGTGCTCATTAGAATTGATCACGTAAACCCACTGAGGATTACAGTCGAGCGAATAACCAAAAGTTTTCCGTACACTAAACTGAAATTTAGTTTATAACTGCAGGGCATTACTCTCATTGCACTAACGAATGGAGCAGACGAGTGCAACAGTTTAACGTTTAACGATATGCTCGTAAAGCCCTTTTTGACTGCGTTTAATGTTTTAGCATTGTAACTTTGTATGACGGGAACCAACAGTATATTAAAGATGCGTGAATTCAAAGCAAAGCTGAAATATCTGTTTGTTGGCCGCGGCTTCGCCCTCGTTCCTGGTTTTTAAACGTAATGCTGTAATGCTGCTTAGCGGCAGGATTAGAGAGTAAGACGGTGGTAGCGATACAGGCGGACCTTGCTTAGGGACCTTCTACCAGACCTTTAATTACCGTTATTTTTGCGTAACGCTATTTTTCATAACGTTAGATTACCGAATAGCATTTTTCAATAAAACGTTTTTAGGTAGCGCTATTTTTCAGTACGTTATATTACCAAATAGCGTTTTTTAATAAAACATTATTTATTCTGTAGCGGTATTCATTATAACGTTATTAATAGCGATATATATCGATACTTCGGCAAGTGATATAATAACGTTATAGACCATCTCTTTCTTACACTCTATAACACCCGCTCTATATAACGTGCGACAAACATATGCAATGACAAATCTGTACTGTTTTCGTGAATTGTCAAATCATGTCATTCGTTCATAATCAGTTTCATAGCGTTATTATACCTAACGCTATTTCATAACGTTATGGTTTTCTTTAAACACAAACGACATATACCGGTATTATATCGTTTTTTTCATAACGTTTTAAAGGTCTATAACGCTATTTCGTAAAGTTACGGTTTTCTTTTCGTTATGATATGATATAACGTTATGAAGGAATATAGAATTTGTTTGAACGAAATTTTAAACACAAACGATATATACCGCTATTATATCGTTTTTTTTTATAACGTTATAAAGGTCTGCCTTCTACCCACAAATTACCTAATACTACTGTCAAGTATTGCTCTTAGACGCGTTGTCATGATGCTCCCACACTGGTGTTATAAAATGTTCTATGACGTTATGAAACACGATAAAACTCACTAACTTTTTTTTACAACGTCTAATAATTAATATTTGTGATAAAACGTTATAAAACTAAAATGTTTAAAACTAAAATGTTTTATAACGTTATAAAACATTTTATAACTCGTACAAATGAGACCAATAAAAGCACGTTGTAAAGCAACCTAAACCAGTTCCCAGTTATCAAAAATCCCATCGAAACCAGCTATCTAGGAGTTCAATTCAATTTAGTTCCACGGCCTATTGTTCTTGAATTTGGGTTTAATAAAATCTCTGCACAAGTTGGCCCCTGACTCGGAGCTCATGAATCTCTGTATCGCTCTGCAGAGTAATGCCCAGGTACATTTACATAATGGTTTACTCTGCATGCGGTAGAATCGGAAGGAAGTGTTTCCCCCCTTGTCGCTTTTTGCCTAATGCGTTGATTTTTTCCAAGAATACACAAATGTGTGTACCTAACTACTTTCGGTGCGAGATGCGGTCGTAATAATGATCAAATTATTTAAAAGTAAGTAAGTAAGTACATTTACTCAGGAATGTTAGCTATAGACTACAGGCCCATGTCCAAAAAATGTGGGTTCAAAAGTGCAACCCTATCGTCCTATATACGTCACCTGGTGGTTCATATGATCCACATTTTTTGGACATGGGCCTGTAGTCTATTATATTTTTAACCAATTATGTATTTTGACCCATTATGCACTTCGAACTTTAGATATTTACACACGTACCCGCTTCAAATACCATCCTATAAATACTTCTTATCTAATTTAATAACATAGTCAATTGTTGCATACCAAAACATTCAATCATAGGCACAAAGGAAACATCTGCACCGCTTTACGACGCTGTACATTTTACTTGCTCGCCTCATTTTTCACGGAGACAGCAAAAATGCCTCGCTAAATTACGGGGGAGCCTGCATACGTCAATGGCTAGAGCGTCCCACAAGAATGTGAGGGTCGCTGTTCCCCGTCACCTCGTGTCGTCGAATAAACTTTTACGTTCCTCCACGATTGCTGATGCGAACTTTCTCGAATCCGATTAAATTGTATTCCTTTTGTACATAGCTTAAATAAAGGCTAAGGATATTGTCGTCTGACTAGTTTTGCAAGGAATTGCTCGTTTCGTCGTCGGATTGTTTTGTTGGAAACAAATTTCGTGGAATTGGCGAGATTCGTTGAAAACAAGAGATGTAGTGCTCGTTTGTTTCAAGCAAGGAGTTGATTACTGACCTTACCGTGCCGTTTAAATGCGATTCAATTCAGATTCAGTTCAGGTTTTAGCTGTCATTTTTTGTATGGATCTGACAGCGAATAGACCTAAACTGAATCGCATTAAGACGTCATGGTAAGGTCTCTGAATAGGACGATGCCAACCAATTTGGACGCGCGGCCTCGACCATGCGTCTTCTTAAATAATAAAGCGGGTGTTAATTGAGAATGACAAAGTATGTTTTATTAGCAACATATCTATAGATAGTATGTTGTATGTTGTAGCTGTATATGCAACGTACGTCATTTAATTTAATGTTAGATGTTTTTATTTGTAAATACATACATACATACACAAATCACGTCTTTATCCCTTACGGGGTAGACAGAGCCTAAGGTAACAAGATCTACAGGCCACGTTTTGCAAGATTGTGATTATTTGTAAATACCTTGTGTAAATAAATATATTGACATTTTGTAATGTATATAGGAATAATTTAGGGCCGATTTTTCAATCCTCGGTTAAGCACTTAACTGACAGATACTCATAGAGTTATTCGTCAAATAGAGCCTAACTGACGATTGAAAAATCGGCCCTTAAAGCTTAAATATTTGTTTTTTTTAATGAAATGGCATTTCGACCAAATAGAACACCTGATGGTTAGTAATAACCACCACCCATGAACACTTGCTCGTTTGCCTTCCTATTCATATATATATATAAAAACACCCGCAGCACCAAAAGTTTGCTGATGCGTTGCCAGCCTACAGAGCCTCATGTGCCAGTAATTTTACTAGATATCTTACTCTCCTCGCCGGAACACAGCTGCGCGAGCATTGCTGCTTGGCGGCAGAATTAGTGAGGAAAATGGTGGTAACGATCTGTACGAACCTATCACCCGCAAAATTCAGTTACATGTTCATGTAAAACGATAAGAAACCATAAAACGAATTCTTCTCGTAATAGGTACCTAGTTATCTATTTTATGGTAAGTTGAAACTATAAACACTGCATGAACTAACAGATTAAGACTTTTATGGGTCATTTGTATAAAAATAAAAAGGGAGGCATGGCTTCTTTAGCAATACTAAAATAAGAGTTTATAGGCTAGGCTGCAGTGTGCAGCGTGCTTGATAAATGTCACCTAAGTAGGTCAGGCGAGGTGTAAACGAGCTCTAAAACAGCTTTATTAGTTCAATATTCACATTTACGGTACCTACATTATTCGCAGTGATGGCCGAGATAAAGTTCACACCAGTATTACGGTAAGTGCAATATTTTTCACTGATAACGACATGTGAAAGTCTTACATATTTCTTAAGACAGGTTTCGTTGGTATCCACAAGGATGTGTGTTAGGAAGCAAACTATTATCATAACAGAAGGATCAACTGCCTTTTGATTTACTAATCGAATATAATATTTTAATAGCCAAATCAACGTTTGGCTTGACTTGTTTCTGTTTAATTGGTTTAATGCGATTGAACTGATCGAGTGTTGCCATACATACTTCCGTGTATTTGTCAGCTTGTTTGTGAAGTGCGTTCCACTGGCGTTCGTGTCGCCACAGTGTATGTGTTTTTTGTGTTTAGTTTTATAATTTTATCTGGGTCCCACTGAAAAACAGCGTTGCGACTTGCCGCAACATTATGCTGAGTGGGGTCCACTTTACACCATATCGGTACTATTTCTTAGTAGGTATTAGTTATTTCTCCGTGTTTTATATCTACGTGTATCGAATGTGTGTAAATAAATGTTTCTCTTTCTTTCTTTCTTTTTTAATTAGTTTGCTTGGAAACGATATTAACAAATTATTGTTAAACATGAAAACAACAAACTCTTGGCTTTACAACGTCCTAGTTTAGTGAAATGCTGCCCCGTCGGGGCTATATTTGTAAACATATTTTATGTTGTGTTTACCTTTGGGTGTACCATGTGAGTGGACCGTCACTTTAATTCCATTAATGGATTAAATATGTCGAAAGGTGTCAAAGCATTTCAACGGTCGGAAATGTTGGAGGGACCGAGATACTATTGAACAGGTTTGGATAACAACATTGTATGAAGTTGAATTAGTATAAGTGTAGATTGAAAAAGGGAAGATAACGTCTAATTGACGACGTGGTTGGCTTAGTTGGTAGTGACTTCCCGGCTTCGAATCCTGGTAAGGGCATATATTTGTGTGTTGAGCACGAATATTTGTTCCTGAGTCATGGATGTTTCTATCTATTTAAGTGTGTGTTTCTCCATATAAGTATGTATATCGTTGTCTAGTACCCATAGTTCTAGGTCAATTTGTGTGAATTGTTCCCTAATATTTTTTTTTTTAACATGTTCTAGAATATAATGGAACTTTAGATATCCACATACTTATAATATCCATATACTTCAGAGTGGTTTGATTAAAGTTTGCGATTAACAATGTTAATAGATTACAATAAAACTGAAAACGGTCAGTAATTGTTGCACCCAGAGACGTAGGTACTTAAAGGTCTTATTAACTTCGCAGCCTTTACTGCAATTAAGTGTTACCGTTAGTAAAGCTAGCCCGGAGCTGAAGGGTTTAACACTCCAAGAGTGGAAAGAAAGCGGCAGGTATTTTTGCGAATAATGGTCTGTTACGAGTCATTTCAGTCCAGAGTGCAAAATAGTGTTAAATTATGTTTTTAAATCTTACGAGATGTGATATGAAAGCGTGCGGAAAAACCGAGCAAGTCATAATAGAATATAGGGGTACAATGACAGAGAATGTAGAAAAATATTAAATTATTAAAGTAAAACCAAATTATGTAGAATTCACTTCAGATTAAAAAAATTGGAGATTTTTTTAATTGGTTCATGGTCGTTGCTTAAACATTCGTTTTTACCTGTCACTTTGAGATTATCATACGAGAGATTCAGAGGGGCCTGGGGGCTTACCATGACGTCTTAATGCGATTCAATACAGATTCACTTTAGGTTCGCTCGCTGTCAGATCCATACTAAAAATGACGGCTAAAACCTGAACTGAGTTGGAATTTAATCGCATTTTCGTTGATTTTTGAAAACACCTGCGTGTTAAATTTCATATACATACATACATAACAACTGAATTAGGTACAGCTCTAATTAATCTCTTCAATTAGTCGAAAATTTAATTTGAGTTCAAGCAGCAATATACAAATTTTATTATTATTGTTTCATTATATACAATTTCTACTTTAGTTATACATAGGTATATACATACTTTCTCTCCTGGACTTTAAACTATGAATCAGAGAGTAAACTTGATATTATTTCCCGCCAACACTCAGTTTACATACCTACATACCGTCACGCCTCTTTCCCACAGGGGTAGGCAGATAGTTTGTTTCACTTGCTACGATCCTGACATACTTCTTTCGCTTCATCCACACTCATCAACCTCTTCATACATGCTCGTCGGTTTCGGGTACTCCTGACCTGACCTTTTTCAAAAACGTCTCCTATTTGGTCTCGGAGCGTCCGTCTAGGCCTTCCCCTACCAACGTAACCATTCACACTCCCCCTATAGATCTGTTTAGTCACACTCAGTTCATTGATAAAATATTAGTATTGTTTTGGTTTCAAGATATATGACTTTTTTTATTTATATGAATAGGAAGGAAAACGAGCAAGTGGGTCACCTGATGGTAAGTGATCACCACTGCCCATAGACACCCGCAACCCCGGAGGGATTGCAGATGCGTTGCCAACCTAGAGGACTAAGATGAAATGCCTCTTGTTCCCGTAATTTCCCCGGCTGTCTTACTCTCCACACCGGAACACAGCAGTGCAAGCACTGCTACTTAGCGGCAGGATTAGCGAGTAAGATGGTGGTAGCGATCCGGACGGACCTTGCACAAGGCCCTACCACCCGCGAAACTGCAATTCTCTTTGCTGCGTGTCGTAAAGTGATAGTATATTTCATCCAGCTGACCTACATACATAGAGGGTCAGGCTCCAGTAAATAAATTAAGCAAGCTGTGGTAGTCGACGAAATATTAAGATTTCTGCGTCCGAGTGCAACTCCGCAGCTTGAGACATTACGACATGAATGGACTCTGATTATACTCCACATTGCATAGATGTCCCATTTCTCAAAATGCTTGCAGAAACTGCTATCACCGTTTATACACAAACATTTGGGTACATCTCATTCTTTCGTTTTATTTGCAGCGATAAAGCTTCGTCCTTGACATTTGCCAAAAGAAAGATTGAAAACTTGAATTCATATTCTTAAAGATATTGTTATTTTAGATTTAGGAGCCTTACGGCTCGTGACGTTGAAATGGCTTTAGTATTATCACTACATAGTATAAAACAAAGTCGTTTTCGCTGTCTGTCCGTCCCTATGTGCATCTTTAAAACTACGCAACGGATTTTGATGCGTTTTTTTTAAATAGATAGAGTGATTCAAGAGGAAGGTTTGTATGTAGCTTCTGCCCGCGACTTTGTCTGCGTAGAATTATACATAAAAACCTTTCTCTTGAATCACTCTATCTATTAAAAAAAATCGCATCGGAATCCGTTGCGTAGTTTATGATATACGCATACATAGGGACATAGGGACAGAGAAAGCGACTTTATTTTATACTATGTAGTGATAGTGATGATAGTGATAGTGAATACGCAGACGAAGACGCAGGCAGACGCTAGTATTAAATAATAAGAGCTTAACCGGAACATATCACTATATATTGTCAACTATACTTCCCAGTACCGTGGCTTTATGGAATATTTCATGGTAATACACATTTATGTCATCGTAAAATGTATCATTACACAGCCAAACCTACTAAGTCTAGAACGCTGACATTTAGATTTAAGATTCCTTTTGTAACGTAAACGCGCTAAGAAAGGATTTTCTAAATTCCCACGGGATAGGAAACTATCGTTCATTTTATCCATCTACAAAAGCGAAGCCGCGAGGATAAGCTAGTAATAATTTTGTATTTTTGAAGAATCTCAGATCTTTTGAAAATAGGCGATCACTTAAGGGATGCTTTTAATGTAAGGCATGAATAGCTGCCGAAATCCTTTGAAGACGAAAAAATACTGCAGCTATTTACCCGTCAGTTCCCGTCAATAGGAACCACTTATAATATTCCGGATATTACTCGGATAAAGTAAATCGGGGACGAACAAATTGTGGTATCGGATAGGGATAATTATCCAGCCTCCCTCAAAAGTGTTGAGCACGTTATTATCCCCGTAAAAGTCAAAGTTTAAAGTTATTTTCCAAGCCTTCCGATGGCATTGCAACGAATAAATAAAAGAAGATCAACTTAGAAACGAATCCACAGCCCTCTTTCCTTCCGAGGTAAACCACTGCACTGACCGGTCACAATTAAATATGGTTGGTAGAGATCGCTCTGTAGCGATAAGGCCGCCTATTGTTACCTTCTGATATTCTGTATACCTTTTTTCTGTTTTGGTTGTTATATGTGGTGTTCAATAAAGAGTTATTGGATTGTATTGTATTAACCAATGATATTTAACTATATTTATATACAACTAGCTCCTGCCAGCGACTTCATCTGCGTAGAATTATACATAAAAACCTTCCTCTTTCCTCTCCCTCCCTCCCTTTATCTATTAAAAAAACCACATCAAAATCCGTTGTGTAGTTTTGAAGATATAAGCATACATAGGGACATAGGGACAGAGAAAGCGACTTTATTTTATACTATGTAGTGATAGTGAATATACAAAGTGACACTTCAGGTGGTGGCTTGCCATCAGACAATCTACAGCTATCTACAGTTCTGCTGGCGACGACTAAAGTAACAATGGTTGGCTGAATAGTAGAAAAGATAAAAGTATCCACTGATATGTAGTCTTCATTTTCGCACTAATTGTTTTACGCGCTGCGCTGTATTAAATCGAATTAAACAAACATGCGGTTTAAAACAATTATTCGATAAATTACAAATATTTACTGATCGTGAAGTACAACTGTTTAATTGGAAATACCCATCTAACGAGATTTGATAAAAAGTTAAGAAAGTTTTTCATTTTTACATTACAACATAAAACACGTTTCTTTTCAAAAGTCGATTATAAAAGCATCCGAGTCATTACAAAATTATGTGAAATTTGAAGGCCAAAATTAAGCATATGTCTTTTGCATGAAAACGTAAACACGCACAAAAGTAAAAAACCAACACAATTGGGAAACATTAATATACAATACATGCATAGAGACGAACTATTCCTTTAAGGGATCATTCAATTAATATTTGAGTGGATGAGAGGAGCATTATATCAGGGACGGACGAGTGAATTTAAAATTACAAATAAATATTTATGTAAACATACTGATTGTAATTTGAATAAATAACTATTCCAAATTTGTGGTACCTACTTTTGCGTTACATGCGATTTCGTTATTACAGTTGCGTTAATAAGTTTTTGTTCATACGAATATTTATAAGATTAGTTATTACAGCGGATGAAATTAAAATGATACAAAACTACCAGCAAATTAGAGCTAAAAATTACTGCCACAAACATTCCGCTGTAGTTAAAGTAGTTCTTCACTCAAGTTGTGTTGACCAAGCGGTTACTAAAACGAATGGGTTCAAAGTTGTACCCGCAATAAATACATCGCCGCTCTGGAACTCCCCAACTGAGTTCTGGAGTTGTATCTTAATTAATTCCGGCGTTTGCATCTTGTAGAAGTTGATGTGTAAACGTTTTTGCTTGGATTGCAAGGATAGGAAGAATAATAGTCCAAGTTTTTATATTGAAGTCTGGAAGACGTTGACTGATTCTATATTTATCTGGCGTGTGATATTTGCTTAGGTGGTGAATGAAAATTACAAATTCTTTGACACAAACTTATACTTTTTACAAACTGCTTTAGTTACCAAGCGTTATTTGCTGGTTTTTCGCCAGATATGTACCATCCATCTTACTGACTCATTGCAATTTTCTCACTTGCGCAAAGCGCTAACTATACGTACGAGTGGTCATTTCTGTATTTTTAATAATTGTTTTTTTTACATGTAAGTGTCATTGAGAATGTGAACGGACCATGATTTACCAGATTGCTTCATTCTTTTCTTCGGTTTGTGACCTAATTCTAATTAACGCGTCGCTTTTTTACATATTAATAAGATAGAGAGAACAAATCTGTAGAAGGATCTAAATGAAGCCGAGAATTCCAATTGGTCCCTGCTGACGTACCAATATCTTCACCAACTTAACGACACTGTTAAAGAGATATGACAGTCATTCCATCTCACTCTATCTTAAGATCGCATCCCTGATAAGGGTATTGGCCAACGTAGAGTGCATTTATTTCTGGCACTGGTCAACCCTACGCTGTACAAAATTACAAACTCTCAGTTCTCCTAAGCAAGCGTCTGGGTATTGTGGGCTCGGTTGATTAAAGGTTCTTTGGTATGATGTAGGTAACAGCTTATTGCGTTGGGTTAATTGTTAGATGAATGCCTTCCGTGGACGTCGCGTGATGACATAAACACAAAACCACGGGCGAATTAAGGTAACCAGATTAAGAGCTTTTAACGTGAAAAATATGAATAAATTAAGAATTGTACTGGAAATAGAGTTTGTATTATAATAGACGTGTACACGTGTCCCAGCTTTGTTTTCTTGGTTTTTTTCATGTGAACTACTTTATTAGGTACATCTAATATTATAGAAAAATTAAAAGGTCAGTTTTCTGTGAACTAACACGTGGTAAATTCATAGTCAACGATTGTCTAACTCTACTATACTATAGTGTACAAACGAAAAGTGCAGTACATACATTTGTTGGTTGATAAAATAAAATCCATGTGAAGTCTTAAATTATCTGCAAATCTCCCGTGGTTGTGCATCAGTCAAACACTCAAGTCAGCGAGTCCAACTCGAACTTGGCCCGCGTTTTCACCTAACTACACCGTACGTCATTATAATTGCTAATAATACCCCAAAATTACACTCACCGCGTAAATAGCGTGTGCAATTGTACCCTGTCATACTAACCGCAACGTATGTGCCACCAAACGTATGTGTCAAATAAGTTAAAACGGCAGGGTACTAGAATATAATGTACGTGACAATACTGCGGTCACGTCTGCACGACGTGTTGGACAAGATCGGGAAGAGCAGGAGTCTTACAAAACTGACAGGACGATGGTAATTTTAAAGTGGCACAGAAAAATATCCGTGAAGCCGTGAAGGAAAGCTAGCCTAGTGGTTTGACCTGTGGCCTCTCAAGCAGAGGGTCGTGGGTTCGAATCCCCGGCGCGCTCCTCGGAATTTATGTGCAAAATCACATTTGAAACCTGCACACATTTGCGAAGCAATTCGATGGTGTGTGAGAAGTTCCCAATTAGCACTGGGCCCGCGTGGGAACGGCCCAAGCCCTCACGTTCTGAGAGGAGGCCTGTGCCCAGCACTGGGACGTATATAGGCTGATGATGACAGAAATATATATATTTTCTATGGGATATATGTATTATCTTTAATGAACGATATCGGCAGCTCACTACAAATAATCACGGTCTACATTTAAAAAAAACGTGTTATTAGAACTGTGGATCATTTAATTAAAACATTACGAATAAAAAACAATGGCAGTAAAGAAAAAACATAGAATTTACCAGTTGCTGCAAAAGCCCATCGAGGGAATGGGCAAAAGTCTTAGGAATCATGTTATAGGCGACCCGGCTAGCAACCCTCACTATATTGATTTCCCTTTACACCTATACGATCTTAATCAAGCTAAACGTGACCTTAAGGTTCTGTACCTTAGGCTCTGTCTACCCCGTAAGGGATAAATACGTGATATATGTATGTATTACGAATACTTCCGAGACTTTTGAGTTACGGCTATCTCCGCTTCGGTTTCATTTTAAAAATGGAACTAAATTATTGAAGGTCGGGAGAACTTGACGCGGGAGGATGTTCAAACATTGGCTGTATTCTGTGTTCATATTAATTTTGTTAAGGAAAATAACCGACGCGCCAAGTTTAAAAGTGATAAATGTGTTATTAACAATCTAAAAGTCTTGCTCTGTGATTAATTTACTGCCTAATCGTAATGTGTTCCACATATACATACATACATATATCACGTTTTTATCCCTTACGGGGTAGACAGAGCCTAAGGTAACAACACCTTAAGGCCACGTTCAGCATGACTAAAGGCGTATAGGTGGAAAGGGAAATCAAAATAGTGATGGGTTGCTAGCCGCATCGCCTATAACATGATTCCTAATACTCGCTCATTCCCTCGATGGGCTTTTACCATCTGCGCGGGAAGAGAAGCAACTGGTAAATTCTATGTTTTTTCTTTACTCCCAGACCAGCATGGAAGGGTTCCACATATTGTTACCACATACATATCTACCGAATCCAACACCGGAGATGACGACGCAGCGGAGCCACAACGTTTCGTCGCCTAAATAAAATTTATTATGTTTTTTGAATTTTATAGCGCATTGGTTTCGACTGTAATGCTGTAATTTTTTATTGACTAAATAAATAAATAAATAAATAAATTGTTGATAAAAAGTCATCTCTACAAGTTTATGATTCAAACCATCTTCAAACCATCGACATAAATGCCCTGCGCTTGCTGAAGTAGTAAAAATCCTCCACAAACGTCAAAAGAAACTATAATAATTATGATGATTGTTTTAGGAACTGGCCATAAAAACAAGTGGTGTACGCGTCGGAGGTATATATGGATGATAAGGCTGCTATCGGTCGTCCGTCACGCGAGCCTGCGTGCATAGGGATGTGCCGACACCGCACTGCATTCACAAAGGTTGTTATCGAGTTCTACTCATCAACCGAGTATCGATATAGATAAACAAGTATAATAGGGAACTTACATGAAACAGCTCGATGCTTCTGTTTCTGTAGTTCTTGACTGGTTGACTTGAAAGGCACACTAGCATTTCAGACAATATTATAAAGTTTTTGTCTCTTTCATGCATGCTTATTAAGAAAAGGATAACTTTTGCTAAAGGGATATCTTATTCTGTTTGATAGTTGAGCGTTTTCAAAAAAAAAACACCTGAACATTTTCTCCAGAATGTAAATATAATATTGGGTTTTTCTTATTTAGAATCGGTACCCTATTGATTCTTATACACAAGAAAAAATGTGTCCAGATTTTACTATGGATTTTTACATTCAAAAAAGTGATGAACTGGAAGGATCGATAGGGTAAACGTGTCTGAGTAAGAAAAACCCAAAATAGTTAAATTCTGGAAAAAATGTTTATGTGGACTTTTTTTATAAAACGCTCAGTTGCAGTTTGCACAAAGAAAGCAACATTATCATAAAATGTAATGAAGAAGGTGAACTTCTTGTAACAAAGATAATCTTTTTTTACAACCATTTAGACTGAAATGACGCAACCGTTGGCAAGTTTTTGGCCTCAGTATGTATGTATGGTTACCACCTATGTTATATAACCTTTGCTATTACATCATGTAGCACTCTCCACTCTGTAGGTCTTACGAAAATACTTACATCGCCACGTCGGCAAAATATATATAGAATATTAGCGGCATACGTTGCCAGTCGAGGGAAAATCGCTTCCGTACGATTTGCGAAGCGCTACCGGCGACGCCCAGAATGTTCGGACACGGCGACTTTTTACACGACGCCAATTTCTGAGGCAACCGTGCTTCTGAAACTGTAAACGGTTTCAAATTGAAACAGCAAGTTAAAGAGATAAAAAGCTAGCTGAAATCACGTGACTTCTAACACTTTTAGTGAGAAATTAAATTCCATTTGAAGTTGTGTGCCCGTGATTGCTGTTCGATTGCTGTAGGTATCGAATGTGTGTAAATAAAAGTTTCTCTCTCTCTCTCTCTCTTTGTATAGACAGAGATAAATACGTAGCCTAGGCGAGTAATACTGTACCTAAGAACTTGGGCGTGGTTAGTCACTGTCTGTCTTCAAGACTGGTAGCTCTAAAGTCCGCCTAACTGAAAAGTATAATTAAAATTAAAATCAGACTTTTATATAGTGTAGGTAAGCTGTGCTCCTATAATGTTGTAAATAGAGAAATGTTACTACTCCGTATCTGATTCCTTAGACGATAAATTGTAACCTGTATAGTTGCCTACTAGCGACTTGTTGGTTCTTATTATACTACCTATTGTATTATACCCCACTGGGTCTATGTGACACTTCTTTAGTATTAGTTACCAACATTGTAATACCATGGTTGTGACACTAAAATAAAATGAGTAAATACTAAATACTCGTAGCACCAGTTTTAATCTGTTCCTCTCTTCTTTCTGTTGTTAGCGACATATTTTTCTCAGTCTACCTTCAAGTATTGTAGGGAAGAGGCCTTTACCAAACAGCGGCGCACCATAATTTACAAAGTAACAAATAATCATAATGTAGTGGTGTTCAATAAAGAGTAATTGCAGGTATAGTTAGACTATATAATTGTGCACTTTAAGGCTACTGCCTGGCTTTCGCTACATATCCCCGGTTCGTAGCGGATATAAGTTCCTATGCCGTGCTCAAAGCATTTGTAATCGAGCGTGTCTGGTAGGCGTAAAATTGCACCGCCTCACCGTCGCGCACCGACCGCGGTTCGATTACAACCAGATTAGCTACCTGCCCTGGATCTTCGCTTCCTAACTCTAATAAATGGTACTCCAAATTGCGGGGGAGACCGTAATTGCACTTAGAGTTTCCCATTCCAGCGTGGTTTTCATTTTTTTGCGCAGGTAATGTATTGAATGGCTTTTGAATTAATCTGTGCCAATGGTGAAGTTAGTAATAGGGTGTCTGTAATGTTTTGCGCTCGGAGTGGAGAAACATGTTGTCTAAGTTCTAATTTATCTTTAAATAGAGTATTTTTGAGTTAAAGTCTTTTTGCTACTACAGTGTTTTTAAAATTAAATTAATGAAAGAACCCAACCAGCACTTACCTATAATATCAATGGTCCTTCGAAAAACGCTTATTAAACAGACGTTAGATACCTGATTAATGTACACACAGCAAAGCGAATCGGTGAGCACCCTAGTTATCCAAGTGTGTCATTCTATACACACATCCGCACTTATCCGCTGCCTTATTACGCACACAACAAAATGCCACACACAAACACAACTATCTGTGCTAACTGTGTTTTCTGACTACCTTCACGCATAGTTATTCAAACCTGCTGGTATTTTGTTCAATGGAAGCATAATTTTGCCACCAGTATTATAAGCGTGGTGGCTCAGGTGTATTGACCTAGGGTTATGAAACCTAAAGAACCGGGTTCGAATCCTGCACAAGTGTATCTTTTTTGTTTTCAATTTTAAATTACTAATCTCAAAATAAACACATGTTTACCTAAAACAAGAAAAAAAGGACGTAAAAGAATAAAACAATAAAATGCAATTATTGGTTCAAATTGTTTATTGCAACATTTAATTTTTATTGTATTAGCCTCTATTTATGTTATTATTATTATTACCAAAAGTAATTAAATTAGCTAAATAAAACTGCACACTTTTCCTTATAGAATAATATTCATAAAATAACACACACTTTAGAGGCCAGTATGATTTTATGTTTACTAAAAAGTCTTATGTCACTAACATAATAATTATCTTGCAAATTGAATACACAACCATAATAGGGCTATTTTTAAGATGACACATAATTAATATCTTAAATTCTGGTTTATTAGGTTTAAGTCTGATAAAGATGAACGAAACGTTTTATTTGCGGACGTGTAAGTCAGTGGTGAAATGAATAGACATGTTAAATGACAGCCATTAACAATAACATCATTTCACACTGGGTTATAATCTCCACTTTGAAGCGACTAAGCTACCTATCTCGATTTGGTTTGGATTTGGACACCAGGGCCCATCGATGAGATCCAACCCCATAGCCTAAAGTAACACTGCCACTCGTTCTGCACTGTAAAACATTACTGTGTTTATATATTTACTTAAGTTAATATATTTCGTCTTCATCACTAAAAATCACTACATTTGACTTTGATTGATGTAATAATCAAAGTCAAGATATTCACGAGCAAAGGTTTCTTGTATGCTGGTCCGTTAAAGCATGTTTTTTGCTGGTCTACGGCAATGCAATCCTGCAGCATGCAGATGGTTTCGCACAGGTTGCAACGTAGCATTGTGTCTTGTTGCTGTGAAATGGGTCACTAGCGGGTGCGGCAACTACATAATGTCCAAATCAAATGGCAGGAGATGAGGCTTCAGGTTTAGGCCCAGAACGAATATTTTTATCGTGTCCGAAGTCTGCGTAAGGGTGAATCCATAATGGCACAGTCTTCCGCTGCAAAATAAATGAAGTTTAAATAAAAACATTTTTCGTCAAAGAAAGTTGTTTAAAACATTACCGATAAAATAATAAGTCATTGTTTTTAACACCGTTTGTCTACTTACCCATATCAAAAAACGCCTAGCGATTCCTTATATAAATAGTTATATTGTTTTGCTCTTTTCAACAAAGATAAATGAAAATCCATGTTTTGCAAATCACAAGGTATTCGAAAGGCAAAATTAAACAGTTCGTAAGTTTAACACACGGTTCATCCCGCAGCTAATAATGGCTGCCAGCGGTGACAGTTGTTTTGTTCACAAAATCATATTATTAGAAATTTGAGGGTAGAAAACACTTTAAGTATATTGTTTAAGACGATAACGACCAAAATAGCCATCAGCTAGCAACTTTTAAACTCCAGTAAAAAGAGTCATACCTATTAATAATTATATTAAAAGAAAACACAATGCGTTTGCGTTTTTAACATATTATATAAGAGTAAAATTAAACATACAATAGACTGCAACCACCATAAAATTAAATAGTTACGGAAAAAAATAAATTATAATTTCAACCTTATTTCAAAGCTCATAAAACAGCTATTTACACAAATTGCAATACAGTAGTCGCAGATTGAACATAATTCATACATTCACCATGTAACTTGCATACCTCGGTGGCCTAGCGGTCAAAGACAGGTCGAAGATTTGACTTCTGCTTTAGTGAACCGGGTTCGTATCCGAAGAAAACGGAATATAAAATAGTAATAATAAAATGACATTTTTGGATGTTATTTCGATGGCCGTGCTGGTTGTGAGGAATATTGCTTTGGAATTGGAATCTCAGACTTGTTGAGAAATAATAATATAACATCGTCGCATCAGTGAGATGGTAATTACTCTTCGCTAGTAATAATAGTTCAATGCGTGGGATTGCATAAATTTGAAGATTCAAGGTCGAAGGAAGCTTCGATTCGGTTCTCTCGCTTACACTGGGGATGACAATATCCAATGTAAGATTAGGTAAAATATTTTTAGGACAGTCTAAATAAAAAAAATACTTTTACATTATTTTTGTAGAAGTAACTGAAACCGGAGATATTGCATTTTCAGCCTTTGAGTGTGACACGATACCGGCGGGGATTATTTTCATTTAATTTGTAATTATTTTTTACTTAATTTATTATAAACTAACTTAAATAGTTGTAACTTTCTTCATTGTTATTTTATAGTTAGTTGTTGTTTATTCAATAAACAGGTAATTTACAGTGACATTGCTCATTCATCTTGTTGCTAAAAAATCTGTACTTAGGGGGTAGATTTTATGATCGAACTCACTCACACATTCACATGTCATAGATTCTACTTAACGTTCATGTCGATACTCAACACGCATAGACGTGTGCGTGGCTGTGCTAACCGCATTATTTTGCTGTGTGTACGTATGGCAAAATTTTGCATGAAAATATTCTATCATTCGCTTTCTATTACTATTTTATTTTAGAGTCTTCAAAGCGTTTTTTCAAGTTTTATTTATTTTACAATGTATTATGTAAAACAGCCGTAGTAGCCTAGTGGTTTGACCTGTGACCTCTCAAGTAGAGGGTCGTGGGTTCAAATCCTGGGTTTGCACCTTTGAGTTTTCGGAATTTACGTGCGAAATTACATTTGAAATTTGTTACGAGCTTTTGAGGAAAGCTGCACACATCTTCGAATCAATTCAATGGTGTGTGTGAAGTTCCCAATCCGCACTGGGCCCGCGTGGGAACTATAGCCCAAACTAATAAATGGTGGAAGCCTATACCATGAGGCACGCCGAGTTACGCGATAATTTATAAAAAAGACTACACAAACTGAAATTGTAGCGAAACGGAAGAAAAGGGGCTACATATATGTAATCGCCAAAAAGCCGTGAAGTTTTTTAAGTTCCGAATAATATTGACTCTTCCTAAAGGGGGCAGATACCTTCCTATATTCTTTAGTTCCGTGCAAATACGGTTTGCAATAAAGTTTTGCACGGGTCGCGCGAGCCTCCCCGCTACATGTGTACTGGCATTACCTAACACAATTTTTGCCTGACACTTTCGAGGAATTGGAACAGAAGTGTCCCCTAGAGATAGTAGGGTTGCCTCCGTGACCTCTATAGTTTAGACTTTAGAGCTTACACTCAACTTAGTGGTATTTATGACTATTGTTTCCAAATTTATTGATTGCGCCCTTCGAATTGTGCGTTCGTCCCCGCTTAGCTTCGAGTAATCTATTGGCTTTCCGCGTTGATAGATTGTGTTGTTTCCAAATTTAACGTCATGGAAAACAGTTTTCACATTACCGCCGTTTGATTAATGTTGACCTCGTTCCGAGACTTATAATGTAATTGAATGAAAATCACGATTAATCATTCGAGTAAACTTATTATAAAGTCTGTAATCAAAACATCCTGTAAGCAGTTTTGAGTCCAATTTCATTACGGCGGCCTTGGCGATAACATCTCAATTGTGATGTGGACGCCCACAACTCATGGCACGACCTACTAAATATTTAGTGTAGGAAATGTTACTCAGCGAATGCCGATAGCACGAGTGAGCGCTAATTTCGGCGTCAGAGCCTCTGAGGTTTTAAAAAACTTCGCGAACGCATTCGCAAACGTTTTGATTCATCATCTTCATATCTGCTGGGAGACGTCCACTGGACATAGGCCTTCCCCAAGGATCTCGGTGACGATCGGTGTGTGCTACCCACAGCCAATGGCTTCCTGCGATCTTAACCAGATCGACTGGCCGTCGCCACTAAGGGCACGTAACGTCAAAAGACTATTGTCATAGCATTTTGAAAGGCGAAGACGTTTGTTGAAATGCTAACTTACAATGCTTACATTAAATACTCAGTTTAGTAATGTTGACGTGTTGCTAAGCTATTTTTTAAGCCGAAATAGTATGGAATCTGGATTCCTAACTTTAACCTGTTTATTCGTATGTTGGTAAAGGCAAATGTTAAAGAGACAAAACAAGCGAATTCTAAATTAAAAGCTTAGACCATTTAAAGGATATGTACAAAATATACAGATCTATTTGTTTTAAGAAAGAAAATACTTAGTCTGTATATGGAATGGTCACTATTGACAAAGTGACGAATAAAGATTACATACACATACATACATACATACACAAATCATGTACTTACGGGGTAGACAGAGCCCAAGATTAATCATCACTACATAGTATAAAACAAAGTCGCCTTTTCTGTCCCCAAGTCCGTATGTATGCTTATATCTTCAAAACTACACAACGGATTTTGATGCGGGTTTTTTTTAATAGATAGAGTGATTCAAGAGGAAGGTTTATATGTATAATACATGCATAATATACCTTGCGAAGCCGGGGCGGGTCCCTAGTGTTAAATAAACGAAAGCTTGACAAACTTTTTAAACTATAAATACGGTACCTTTTCTAACTTTAGATTATCAACTTTGACACATGGATTATGCATCTGTTTCCGTTGGCTTGGAGACCGCTGCTGCACAGCTCCAACTTTCAAAACAATGTGTTTGAATTTCATAGAGATGTGACTGTTCACTCACTACTGCTTGGACACTGGTTACTTTCTTTTGTGGTATCTAAAATGTGTTCGAGTTTCATAGAGATGTCACTGGTCACTCACTACTACTTGGACACTGGTTACTTTCTTTTGTGGTATCTAAAATGTGTTCGAGTTTCATAGAGATGTCACTGGTCACTCACTACTACTTGGACACTGGTTACTTTCTTTTGTGGTATCTAAAATGTGTTCGAGTTTCATAGAGATGTCACTGGTCACTCACTACTACTTGGAGATTGCTCAGTTTCTTTTGTGGTGCCTATCTAAAATGTGTTCAAGTTTCATAGAGATGTGACTGGTCACTCACTATCTTGTACGCTGGTCAGTTTCTTTTCTGGTGTCGTCAACGTGTCTTATAATTATTGCTGCAAATTCCAGCAAGTAGTTTGATTAGCTCGATTGCTTGCAAAACTCCTGTAAACCTTTTTATCGTAGTTTTCGTTCGAAATTATGTCACCACTTTGACGCCGTACAAACTACCTAATTAATAGGTCAATGTACGGAAACATCTGTCAAACACAATAAAACATTGTGAACATATTAATCTAGGATCCAATTTACATAAGTTTATTGCGCAAGAATTGTTTATTGTGTAATACTAACTTATAATTTTAGCAGCAGTCGGCAGTGGAGCAAGTTCGAGTTCACAATGTTGTTTGTCTGTTCTATTCTAAGGATACTCAAAGCTCTAGAGAAATTGTTCAACCATTCGAGCGTAGTTTTGGTCTCATTGGTTCGCATACAGATTTAAATTATTTCTCATACGTGCGTTTCTTGCTCATCCCTTTGGTACTAGCTTGCGTCCGCGGGTTCGCTTCCATTACTGTCGAACCCAGATCCTCATCATCCAGTAATGCCGCTAAACCACCCATAGCAGCTGTCACGTGACCTTGTTTCTATGCGATTTTTTGTCGCCAAGCGTCATCTGTTTGAATGATGTGTCAATTACAAATTCCCGTGGAACATCTACTCACCATCCCTGGTGAGTAGATATTCCACGATCCCATCCCGAGAGAAGGCGTTGTTTTTCAAATGATAGGTAAATTACATTTCTAAACGACACTGAAATTAGAATAATAATAAAATATTAAATAACATTAGTTAGGTTGCGGATGTTCTATTTATAGTTCCAACCCTAATTTCTGAGCGTGCGAGTCACAATCGGCGACCGCAAACCCGAATGACGCCCTTAACACTCTTCAAGCCAATCTTACACAAAGCGAAAATAAAACAAGTGAAGGCCGCCCACGGTCCCGTAGAACAATGGTTTGGGTACCTTTTAATTCACTCCATTATCACACATAGCTGCGGTTCCAGCTATTGTTGGGTAAGTGTCGGATTTTACCACCGGAACAACTGGGTCAAGAGGAGTCGCATTGATTTCGGTGTGAATAAAGAAAATATTAAAATTTTAGATCGAATGGCGTGGTGGGATGGTAGGAAGACCGGTTGATTAAGCAAATATTGAAGTCTTCTTCAGACATATTGTACTTACTAAGGTATCTCAAAAATGGAGTACCTAACTGGGAGTTACCTACGTCTAATTTTTACTTGGAAATGTCGGCCTATCAATTTTACTGATTAGAAACTTAATACACTCCGCAACTTTAATAAACTAGCATCAAATTGAGGCGATTTTCTTGAACCCTGTCTGGAAAATTGAGGTAATTATAATTATTCGTAACATTAAACTTACAAAAATTGATGAGAATGTTATATTACGATACCAGTTACCACCACTTTTGATCGCAGTGTATATAGCAAGCTCATGGACATATTCGCCTATTTACGTAACACTTTGAAACTATGAAACTGATTCTACAAACTACCTTGAAGTCACTTCTATTTATAGTAATCGTATCCTGGGTACTAATATTAGAAACACGAAAATTTGTGACGCTTCGTCACGCTGAAATGACTGGACGGATTGGATCAAATTTGGATCGGAGATAGCTGGTACTCTAGATTAAAACATAGGTTACTTTTTATAGAATAGCGACAAGCGAAGTTCCGATCAACATTAAAACAATAACTAATAATGATAACAATGATAATAATGATATAATGACTAACGTATACGCGTATACGCGTTCTCTAACGGCTAGGATACTACTACTTGGGATTAGTGGCGTGGTGAGAGCTTTTTCTATACCGCGCGCAAAGGCGTGCATTGGAGGGGTCGTCAGGCAACGCAGTGGTAAGTTACTTAACGCTGTATTTATTTTAAATGATGGATTGTGGACTTGTGCTTCCTATTTTAATAATTTATAATTGTTTAATTTGTATGTCATATTATTGACTAAATATGTGAACTATCTCTCATTTTGACATCTATTGTATACCATATTTAATTGCAAATAAAGATTACTTACTTACTTACTTACTTACTTACTTACGCAACTCAAATTGCACGCGCTACTCTGGTGACTCCCCACTGCTATAGATTGTGTGTCCTGTCAGGTAACCACTAGGCCGTATGCGTATCTGCCGCGCAATGAATATAAAAAACACTCGCGGCGCTGTCGGTCGCGCGTAGTGGAAAGGTCTTAAGCCTAATCCGCACAACGTCACGCGGCAAGGGTCGCTAGACATCAAGTCATAATGTCTGCTCTAAATTGGGTACATGTAAATGGAGAAGGGACAGGTGGCACAGCCAATTGGAGGAGGCCCAAGGGTCGAAGGTAAATATTGTACCGATTGGATGGCCCTGATTATTTAGTTACAATTTTGAGTGGAACTGGTCCGGCATGGTTCAATTAACGTGGGTAAACTTTCGGGGCGAATTCGTGGCAAAATAATAGCAATGGACTAGTTTCGGGAATTGGTTAAAGTTAAAGTTAAAAAGATGTTTTGAGTTTGTCGGAATCTATTACATGAAGGCGGTTTGAACGACAAAATTATCCCTGTGTCAGGAAAAGCAATATTTTGTAAAACATGATAAGCTGTTAGTATTATGCTATTTTAACTTAAACAAATTGCAAACCGAACATATTAAAAAATGATTTAAATGCGCTATCATAGAAACTAACAATCAGACATACAGAAAGACGTACGTACCTACTTTCGCTTTTTAAATAATTTATTTATAGGATAGTGAGCGTTCATCCATGCGTGAAAAATATGATAAATTACGTTAAATTATTTTTACACTTACACCAACTAATCTCATCCCAAGAACATGCAAATTGCTTTAAAACATTAAATAAAACAATTTCACCATTCAGTTTCAGTTCAGAAATCTGTCAAAAATAACAGCTGAAAAGAACCAAAGCGTTCCAACAGAAATTGAATTGAGCCACTAATTGGGCCAAAAGAAAGAGCGAGTAATTTTTAATGGACGACTTGTTTGTCTAGGAACCGAGAACTTGCTGATCGTTTAATTTGGACCAATTCTGATGAATATCAACGCCGTGATGAAAACTAAATAAACAACTATAATTGCCCTTTGACACTAATAGCCTCATAAAGGTGTAGGATTTATTATTTAAATCATACCTAATTTACGAGGGGCTTTATAGCCAAGGTCAATGTCACCTAAGCTTGTGGAGCCGGAGGAATCGATTTGTCAAAAGTTTCGGGGACATTTTTGTAGTTGAACATTGTCACTTGAATTGTAAGCAGAATTTTGTTTGACTTTATTTTTCACTGAAGTATTACGCTTTACTCGTACTTATTCGATTTTTTGTTAAAACGAAACGAACAGATCACGGGGTCGTTGACACTTACACAGAATTTCCAAAACACAATCTCAAACATTAACCAGATTAATTTTAAATTTGTTTTTAGTTACGTACTTTGTAAAACCTTTTATAACAAAATTTGTGTGTCTCGCAAAGGCAAGTGTAAAAGTGAGTATTATAATAAAAACAAACGAATTTTACCTACGCTATTAGGTAACACATTGAGGAGCCATGTCAGAAAATATACTCAACTATTTTTGTTGCAGCAGCAGCAAACTTTTTTTGTGAGTCTGGTAGACCATTGAAAAGTAACGGACATTTTGTTTTACATAATTAAAACATTAGATACATTGAGTTGAAATGTCGCATGACGTCACGTCTTGGTAAAATTTTAACTTAGAAGAGATGTCACAAAGTTCCGAACTTTGACGCGCTGTATCCTTGTCATTTTTCATTTGACTGACGAAAGAAAAAATACACTTCCAATATTTTTTGATAATCAAGCTGACGGATTAAATGGAATTTCGTTTTCTTTACCAAGTCATTATCCCCATTTTTTGTCACAATGCTAAGCCATTTGACTTATAATACCTATAAACCTTCTCGTCACGCCCTGTCAGAAGTTTCGGAAGCGCATAGGCATTCTCGGGTAAACAGAGCGCTGGCATAACAGCTAAACCTCCGTTATGTAAATAATTTAACTGCCTAAATTAGGAAATGTAACAAAGACGTTGCCTGAAAAAGCCCGGGTTTTGGAGAATTTTTGCCGCTTGTTGACATTAACTCCGGGCTGCATCACAGGGTTGGCAATGCCGAGAGAAGTACGAATTTAATAAAAAAAATTGGAGAAAAGAAGCGCTGCTTATCTTTAAGTACAAAACGTCTCAAAGACTATACTTATTAGATAGAGACCATAGATTATTAGAAAATAGCAACAGCAGCCATGTTCAACGTTCGGGTGGTACTCGCAATTAGCCGGTTTTTTTTCAGTTTAAGTTTTTTTTTTTTATTTTTTTTTTTTTATATGAATAGGAAGGCAAACGAGCAAGTGGGTCACCTGATAAGTCTATGATAAACCGCTTTATTACCGACAATTTTTAACCCCCGACGGAAAAAGAGGGGTGTTATAAGTTTGACGTCGATGAATGTATGTGTGTGTACCTGTCTGTAGCAACTATCAAGCAGATGAAGCAATTTCGATGCGGTTTTTGCATTCGAAAACTAGTTTTCTTGCGGTGGTTCTTAGCCATGTTAGGCGAAATAGTCCAGTAGTTTGAAGGGCATTAGCTCTTTTCCAAAATGATTTAACACATTTTTGGCATAAAATAGTGTTTTGATGTATTACTCGACTAATGCGTGGGGGTTTTAATTTTTTTTAATTGAATGTTATAATGTCATAATACGCCGATTTTTTACTTAAGAGTAAAAAGTATTTTTTCATCACGAGTCCTTATTTTTTTTTACATTTTAAAATACTTGGAAACTTACCTTACCTACTCTAAAAGGACAAAGAAAACTTAGAATAGGTAACCCTAGTTTCAGTAGCTTTACCAACTCCGCCCGTACCCTGTATCCTTTATGAGCTGAGTCGCACGCCGCCAACCTACAAGGCTTTTTAACTTATACCCTCTTTATTTTTAATTGAAAAACATTGTCAAGGCAACGTAATTTAATGTAACGTTAAATGATGGTATGTCATGCCGCTTGTTTTTAATTTTACATACATACATACACATACATACATACACATACATACATACACATACATACATACACATACATACATACACATACATACATACATATATACATACATATACCACGTCTTTATCCCTTACCCTGAGGTAACATAAAGGCCACGTTTAGCATGATTGTGAGCGTATAGGTGGAAAGGGGAATCAAAATAGTGATGGGTGGCTAGCCGCATCGCCTATAGCAAAATTCCTATTTTCGTCCATTCCATGGGCTAACCATCTGCGCGGGAAGAGAAGCAATTGGTACCTTCTATGTTAATCCTTTGCTCCCAGACCAGCACGGAAGACTTTTAATTGCGCAGCGTTTTAATTTTAACTCGAGGAAAATGAATCGAGCAAAAATGACGGGGAACGTGTTTAATTGTGATTTGATGAAGCGGATGAAAGTTAAATTAAAACTTTGATGGATGATATAATATTTCATGTTAAAGTTATGACAGATAGGTTTGGAGGTCACCCAGCTGAACATTTTGTCCTGTCTACTGAACTAGCTTTTGCCCGCGGCTTCGCACGCGTGAACCATGAGTATTTCAAAGAAGCTAGCAATCAAGCAAGCGAACAACCAAACCTGCAAGCTTTCAAGCATGCATGCAAGCATGTAAGTATGCAAGCAGGCATGCAAGCGTGCAAGCAAGCGTGCAAGCAAGCATGCATGCAAGTAAGCACGCAAGCATGCATGAAAGCAAGTATGCAATCAAGCATGCAAAGCAAGGACTCAAGCAAGCCCCCGCATTGCCCCGCTACCTTCATTTTTCTAAAACTGTAAATATTGCAGGATTTTTATAAAACAAACCTAACCTAACCTATAGGGCTGTCCTAAAATATACCCTAAATAGCTTTTTCCCGCGACTTCGTAGGGTAGACGCGCTAAGATGTAAAACGAAAAAAATACGTTTTTTCCCGTTCCCGTGGAAATTTTGGGGAGTGCTATCGGAGTACACTTAAAGCCTTTAAAGAAACACACGTATTAAATGTTAAGTCTCTTTCTTCCGCTGTTTCGTCTGGAAACGTAAAATCCCGTTTTTTCCCGTCCCTGTGGGCCCCTACACTCCCGAATAAACCTACGTGACAAACTTCAACTTTCCCCTGCTTCCCGTTTTTCCCGTCCCCGTAAGAATTTCGCCAAATAGAGCATTTCCCGAAATTCTTACGGTAACAAAGAAGAAGAAGATTGGGAAATTATCTCATAATGCTCTCCTACACTCCCCAAGGAACCCACTTGCAAAATTTCAGCTTTCTACGACCAGTAAAACGAAAAATCCTGTTTTTTCCCGTTTCCGTGGGAATTTTGGAAAGTACTCTCTTAATGCTCCTCTACACTCCCGAAGCAACCTACATGCCGAATTTCAGCTTTCTGCAACCAGTAAAACGAAAAGTCCCGGTGTTTCCGTTCCCGTGGGAATTTCGGGAAATCCTTTTGTAGTGCTCCCCTACACTCCCCAAAGGAACTTGAAGGCCAAATTTCAGTTTTATACGACCAGTAAAACGAAAAATCGATCCCGTAGAACTGAATATATAAATCCTGTTTTTTTCCTTACATACATACATACACATATCACGTCTTTATCCCTTACGGGGTAGACAGAGCCTAAGGTAACAGGTTTTTTCTTATCCCGTGGAAATTTCCAAAAATCCTGAAATTAGTTTCTTAGTTTTGTAATCACCTACTTTTGTATCAAATTTGAAGAGTCTAGTTATTATAGTTACTGAGATAGCGTCACTCGGAATCGAATATATCATCATCATCATCATCATCTCAGCCATTACAAAGAATCGAATATATAATTCCCGTTTTTTCCTTATCCCGTGGGAGTTTCCAAAAATCCTTTCTTAGTGGATGCCTACATTGTATAAGGTATCTATGTGCAAAATTTCAAGTCTCTAAGTCCAGTGGTTTGGGCTGTGCGTTGATATATAGTTAAGTCAGTCAGTCAGTCAGTCAGTCAGTCAGGACTTTGAATTTTATATGTATAGATTTTGAACTGTCACAGCATTCTTAGTCACAACACTATGCAATTCAATTTTTGAAAATATAGCTTTGTAACATTTCATTTATTAATATACAAACTTATTTTATTCAAACATATTTAATTACAAGTTAAAAGTTGATACGAAACAACCTTAAACTACCTTTATCTAATCCTGTCATCTGACCAACGGGCTGATGGTCTGCCCACTGACCCAGTCTTGGCCACCACTCTGTGACCGCCTTCGACCATCTGTCGTCGTTCCGTCTTGCCAAGTGCCCCGCCCGTCGCCACTTCAGCTGTGTTATCCGATATCCACAACTCTAGTTACTACTAGGAACAGTCTTTAGTTAGTTAGTTACTTTATAGTTTTAGTAAACCCTTTTGGTTCAAGAAGCTTCAGATTTTTGGCGCAAAATTTACACGCGAAGCTAGAACCTCCTCGTAAACCGCATACTCTTAATAAAGAGGAGTAGAAAGTAAAGGTAATTACCAGCAAAATTAAGCAACATTACCATATTTTAGACAAGTCGTTTGGTCTTGTTTGCATTAATTCTCACTTTAATTTCATTAGGCACCGCCGTGAATCATGATAGCGATAATCGCGAGAATTATGAATAAGAATAATGCTTCCGTTTTATTTGTAAAGGGAATATACTAACAACCTTTTACTGAGAAGGTACGAAAATAGGCTCCATTTGTAAATCTTAATTGTTACTTTGTTTTTTTAATTAATAAAATGAATCTTCCAATACACTCTTAGTGGTGGGATAGAATTGAAACGATTTACTGTCATTCGGTACAAATGGAAAATTGACAATTCGAAATTATACGTCAAAGTAGAAAATATAAAATAGATGGATGGATGTGTGTTACTCTTTCACGTAAAAACTACTGAACGGATTTGGATAATTCTTTAATATTATCTTACAAGCACAATTATAATTTCTCTTTCCATAAAAAAAGAGCTTCAACGCAAACGCGTTCGAGATGTTTCTTTCGACAAAAAGACTCACTAAACTGAGTCTTTCATCAAAAGTTTGTTGACATCGTTCAGTTTCTGTGTGTACACTGGCTAATTGAGTGAGACACGTTATTCTTTTCTACTTTACTACTAAAGTTGAGTTCTTGCGTCATCACATCAGCCTGCTCAAAGGCCTAGAACGTCTCGCCCGAGGCTGTATGAGCGCTCTTCTGTGACTAACCTGAGGACCACAAATTAGTTATAAACAGCTTATGCCTGCGGCTAACCCTTGCCGAATATTGTAACAATATGCTAGTTTCTGTGTGAGAATTTCGAAAAATCCTTTCTTATTATAATAATAATATAGCCTTTTTATTCCGAATTCGCTACAATTTCTGTAAGTATGTTGTGTTTTGCGAAGACACACAACGCTGATGATCTATTTTTTATGTCGTATGTTTTTTTTTTGTTTTACCTTGTTTATTTTCTATAAAATTGTGTATATTATCTTATATTTGTGTGTCTTGCAAAAAGGAATAAATTTCTTCTTTCTTTCTTTTCTTTTTCTTTCTTTGTTGTTGTTTTTGTTTATTTATTATTAAATTGTCGCGTAATTCGGCGTACCTCATAGCATAGGCCTCCTCCGTCTTTCTTATTATGTGATACTTAAAATGACTTCCGTAAGAAGTTGTATCGACATACTCGTATATAAAATTGTGTATGGCCACCAGCTTTGGAACCAATAAGAGACTGTAAATACTGTAATTACTGTAATTTCCTCGCTCCGCAAAATTGGGAATTGAAATTATCATACAATTCGCTTAACTGCAGCAATTATTTCGGCGTAAACCGAATATAGGGGCTTTAAATAAGCGAGTAACTAAAATAGCTAACGGACTCTTTGAATTTACTTAGTTGCGAAAGAATTTCCAACATCAGGCAACTTCGTCGGCGTCCCGTTAGAACTTTGCATTTTTCCAGGATAAAAGTAGCCTACAAATAAAAATAAAAATACACAAATCACGGGGTAGATAGAGCCGAAGGTAACCTACAAGTATGTTAATCATAGATACTGTAGCTTTAGGCGTTAGAGGGTTATTAACTCATGACAACCCGACAAAGACAATTTCTTTGTAATATTACAAGCTGTTGTCCGCGACATCGTCCGTGCAGAATTTAAATTTATATTGATGCTCCTTTAACCATCTTAATTCGGCCCTATCACCAAAATGCTTTCTTAGCGAATACTTACATTAGAATCTGCGCCCCAAATTTCAGCGCAATTAGTGCAGTGGTTTGATCGGTCAGTCAGCCACAATTGCCTTTTAAATGTACAGATAAAGATAGAAGTAAGGAGCGATTGTCAGAAACTTAAAACAAAAGATAGTTGTTCTACACGTGACAAGGAAAACGCTTATTTATAATCAATCTTCGAAAATGAAACGTGGAGCAATTGTTAATATTAATAATGTTAAAAGTCAGGGGACCGAGGGAGTTGCTGGCGTAACATGGACTCGCGACGAGATAGCGGGATTCAGCGACGCCATTATGCAAAGTATCCGGGGGGGGGGGGGGGGGGCAGTTGGTGTACCCGCCGAGTCAGCCGATGACAAATAATTGGATCCACGTCTTATCAATTACATTAAAAAAGGGAATGTCACGCTTGAGATCGAGAGGGAGCTCGAGACAGTGATTATAAACCAAAAAGTGAGGAGCGAGGAATCTATACGTACTCAGCGATGAGTGTTGCAATGTTTTGACCTCGTTTCAAATTCGTTTTTATGAAATTAAATAATAATTTTAAAGTTAAAACGTGGCGTGTGTTTTTGCAGAAAGATGTTGTATTTATGAACTAAAAATTTTATCGTGCTACTCGGCAAGCACATACATATGTTTACATGCAAACTAAACCTCCACCGCTTTTTTTCCCGCTTCTAAAAGTTGTTCAATGAGAGTCCGCTTTTATTATGTTTTTATTGCTGTAGTAAAATGCTGTCATATAACTGGTCAAATTCTAGCCAGTGTTATGGTTTGCCATTTCACAAGCCAGTTTTGTGAGGATAGGCACGTCTATAAGCAAATCAAAATCACTTTCAACATGAAACTACCGTGAGACTTAAGCCGGGCCGAGCGCTCCAAGATGAAGGACTATGAAATAGTCCGAAACATGTCGAGCATCACTCGACTTTTTATACGTGAGTTATTCGTTTATGTGTAACTAGCTTTTGCCCGCGGCTTCGCACGCGTGAACCATGAGTATTTCAAAGAAGCTAGCAATCAAGCAAGCGAACAACCAAACCTGCAAGCTTTCAAGCATGCATGCAAGCATGTAAGTATGCAAGCAGGCATGCAAGCATGCAAGCAAGCATGCATGCAAGTAAGCACGCAAGCATGCATGCAAGCAAGCAAGCATGCAAGCACGCATGAAAGCAAGTATGCAATCAAGCATGCAAAGCAAGGACTCAAGCAAGCATGCAAGCAAGCCCCCGCATTGCCCCGCTACCTTGATTTTTCTGAAACTGTAAATATTGCAGGATTTTTATAAAATAAACCTAACCTAACCTATAGGGCTGTCCTAAAATATACCCTAAATAGCTTTTTCCCGCGACTTCGTAAGCGCTAAGATGTAAAACGAAAAAATAAGTTTTTTCCCGTTCCCATGGAAATTTTGGGGAGTGCTTTCGGAGTACACTTAAAGCCTTTAAAGAAACACACGTTATAAATGTTAAGTCTCTTTCTTCCGCTGTTTCGTCTGGAAACGTAAAATCCCGTTTTTTCCCGTCCCTGTGGGCGTTTCGGAAAATCCTTTCTTAGTGTTCCCCTACACTCCCGAATAAACCGACGTGACAAATTTCAACTTTCCCCCGCTTCCCGTTTTTCCCGTTCCCGTAAGAATTTCGCCAAATAGAGCATTTCCCGAAATTCTTACGGGAACAAAGAAGAAGAATTTTGGGAAATTATCTCATAATGCTCCCCTACACTCCTCAAGGAACCCACTTGCAAAATTTCAGCTTTCTACGACCAGTAATGCGAAAAATCCTGTTTTTTTCCCGTTTCCGTGGGAATTTTGGAAAGTACTCTCTTAATGCTCCTCTACACTCTCGAAGCAACCTACATGCCGAATTTCAGCTTTCTGCAACCAGTAAAACGAAAAGTCCCGGTGTTTCCGTTCCCGTGGGAATTTCGGGAAATCATTTTGTAATGCTCCCCTACACTCCCCAAGGGAACTTGAAGGCCAAATTTCAGTTTTATACGACCAGTAAAACGAAAAATCGATCCCGTAGAACTGAATATATAAATCACGTTTTATTCCTTATCCCGTGGATATTTCCAAAAATCCTGAAATTAGTTTCTTAGTTTTGTAATCACCTACTTTTGTATCAAATTTGAAGAGTCTAGTTATTATAGTTACTGAGATAGCGTCACTCGGAATCGAATATATCATCATCATCATCATCATCTCAGCCATTACAAAGAATCGAATATATAGTTCCCGTTTTTTCCTTATCCCGTGGGAGTTTCCAAAAATCCTTCCTTAGTGGATGCCTACATTGTATAAGGTATCTATGTGCAAAATTTCAAGTCTCTAAGTCCAGTGGTTTGGGCTGTGCGTTGATATATAGTTAAGTCAGTCAGTCAGTCAGTCAGTCAGTCAGTCAGGACTTTGAATTTTATATGTATAGATTATTATTAAGTCTCACGGTAGTTTCATGTTGAGTGTTCGTTTCGCTGCCGCCGGGGCGAGCGCACCGAGAGGAAGAACTACGAAATAGTCCGAAACATGTCGAGCATCACTCGACTATTTATACGTGAGTTATCCGTTTATGTGTAATCAAATCAAAATCAATGACATTTAAGTAGAATGCAGAGAAAACCAGAAAGCACTTAGCAAACTTTTGTGGGCGTATGAAAAATTGGAGCTTCCAGATAAAAGCTCGTTACGCAATAATATCCAGAGCGTACTTAAGTTTGAGATTGTTTTCTTCGCAATTTCCGTAGCTCTAGTATTTTGAATTGCGAATTCGTAGTATTTAATGAGAGTGAAATAAGCAATTTTTGCACGAAGTTGCTTCCAGGACGCTTTCAAAGTTACAATCCTTTTAGTGGGTAAAAACTCACTAACTAGACGCCGTTATACAGATCTCTTAGCTTAGATTTGGGTCACACGGTTACTACACGAATTGAGTTATTACTAAACTTCATGCGGGGGTCCTAATCGTCATGAGCATCATCTCGGAAAAAATGCAAAGTTCTCTCGAGACAGCAGTAAACAAATTCTTCACACACGAATAGGGCAACATCAAGAATCAATGAAACAATAATAACCCTATAAGAATCGTGCCTACAAGCTGTTGGTGGCACGGCCAAAAGTGTTGCGAAAGATTCTGGGAACAATTCAGAGAAGACGGGAGCTGGAGATGGAGATTATTGCGGAGCTCAATATTATTGCGAAAACCAAAGCGCCAGACTAAGTCAACCACGTCGTCAAACTACCCCAGAATATGTAGAAATTAATTCACACATTAATTAATAGTAACAACGTTGTACAGCATATCAGATCGCACTGCTCCATAAATTACTAACCGGTCGGACTAACGGCGTTGGCCCTGCCTATCTTTAGTAACCAATTACTAGGCTTGCCTTGCTAGGAACTACGAACGTACATATTTTCTTTCTCCGCCTTTCCTAAATCAGTGTATAGTTATTACCCCATGACATTCGTGGCACGCGAAAGGGTCGTAAGGTACTCAGTGACCATTAGAGCGGGTATCAGTTAGGGCGAGTGCCATTAACACAAGTTACCCGGATTAAACGTTTAACTTCCAGTGTTCCAGTCCCGACATTTTTCGCATTTATCGCTCGTGCTATCCCTTTCCAACGAAATAAGAAAAACAAGGAGATACTAAACTAAGTTCAAAATGGGACACGGCACGTTCCCGCTGGTAATCCTAAGAAATTACACGAAAGGTAGGCCTGAAAGTGGTTAAAGTTTGCCTTTGTAAAAATAATCTAATGTCTTCAGTTTCAAAGTATGAAGTTTATGTGTATAGAAACATTTTCGCTGGCGTTGTGATTTTCTTGAAGTAATATTAGGTTAAGCGTTTTTTTTTCATTAAACTGAAATAAGAATAACCTCTAGCCAGAGTAACTAAGGTCTTTAAGAGACATTTTATCTCTGTCTTAGGTTCGCAACCCATAAGCAATCGCTTTTGTGCCTTGTTTGCTCATTATTTTTTTGTGCAAAGAAACGCAAGTTTATCGTTGCACTTTTAACTATTATCATAGGGTTATAATTTCTAATAGTAGCACTTCTTTGTTTTGGAACTGCCTACAGTCGGCCAGGTCTCGGAGTGCGATGAACGTCGGACGGACTAAGGCCTGCGAATTGGTGTCTAGGCCACACGGTATATAGTTACCCCAGTTTAGACGTCCGAGTTACCTCACTAGTTGTCATTACGCTATGTTATTACTAGCTATTATACTCTAGGAGTTGAGTCAGCAGGTATCATGTCTGCGTCAAAAGCCTCAGCGCCAAGTGCTAACGACGCAACTAGTGACTAAGGGACAGAGTTAACTACACTTCAATGTACTATCAAATGAATCATAAAAAAAAAAAATCTTTATTTTTATATTTAATTTTACGGTTTTACCGTTAGAAATTAAATTTCTAAATGTCAGTGAAAATTAGAACACATAGAAAAATCCGAAAAGTAAAGCTATCAATTTATTCTTGATTCATTTGATAGTAGGGCCCTATCATTTGAAAAACAGCGCCTTCTCTCGTCCCTGGTGAGCAGTAGATGTTCCACGGGAGTTTGTAATTGTGTCGTACAGTCATCATTCAAACAGATGACGCTTAGCGACAAAAATTCGCATAGTAACAAAGGTCACGTGACATCTAGTTAAAATTCGAAGACTACCCACCTGCTATGGGTGGTGTAGGGGTACAGCACGCGTCACGGAATGACGAGGATCCGGGTTCCCGGCCATAGCTTTACTTTTCGGATTTTTCTATGTGTTCTAATTTTCACTGACATTTGGATTTTTTTTTAAGACTTCAATGCTTTGTCATTGTTAATATTCAATATAAAGCATTTGTCACCGTAACTGGGTTACGGGTTATTTTTGTGTCGTTCAGTCGACCCGCGTCGCGAGCTCTCGTCTCGTCTCTCGCTATATTTAATTGCTTTCGAGGGCAATCTCATTCGGCGTAATACAAAACCATACGTGAAATTTGATGATCACTCGAAAATAATTGAAGGATATCTTTCGGCAAGTGTGTCGCGCGGGGTAAGATTTGTAGCGGCAGGCGTATTGGGTTTCATGTTGTGTGTTGCTACCAGTACGACTATTTTAAGTTCTGTTACTGACACTGAAATATGACTTTGTAGGTTTCCATAGCTCAAAATGAAAACAGGATCTTTTAAAAGATCACTACGTTGTCTGTCTGTTTGACTGTGTCAAGATTTATTTTATCAGGGACGCGTGAATCAAATTGAAATTAAACACTTCATTATAAAATCATGTTATAGGCGATGCGGCTAGCAACTCATCACTATTTTGATTCTTTTTTCCACCTATACGCCTACAGTCATGTTAAACGTGGCCTTTAGTATATGTTACCTCAGGCTCTGTCTATCCCGTAGGGGATATAGACGTGATTTGTTTATGTATGTATGTATGTATATTATAAATAAAGTCCCCCGCGTTTGTCTGGTTGTCTATTCGCGATTAAATCGAAAAATATTGAACTGATGTTCATGCGATTTTTACCAATAGAAAGTATGTATGTATGTAAACTCTTTATTGTGCAAAATAAACAAGAGAAATACAATAAAAATAGAAAAAGTAGAAAAAGAGAAAGTTTGGATATATGTATAATTTTGTAATGATTTTGTGTAAATTATTTGAAATATAAAGATAGTTGATACAAGTTCCAGGAAAAGCAAGCCTGGGATACAAATTGTAACAGCAACGGATACGATAAGTGGCCCCACATAATACTTAGTCCACATACAAAAAAGCCACACTTACACAAAGTCGCGGTCACAGTTACTGAAATACAACATCACTTTATGCCTCGGCCCGAAAATCTTTGATCACCCCTTTCACATTAAGGCACGGAGATTCGAACCCATTAAATTTCGGGTCGTTCTGGTTTAAATTTTAATGTAAAGCGGTGAATAAAACCGACGTATATCACCCAAATGTACCGATTCCAAACTGGGACGCGGAATGATAAAACCGTTGACACAGGCCGAGTATTCAGATAGAATAATTTGTTAACGCTCGAACAACACGTTTTGTGTTATGTCCGCTTTGTTAGTGCACAGGTTTGTTTGATATTATAAAATATTTGTATGTTGCGATAACTTTTTAGCCTTTTCTAAATTGGGTGGCAACAGAGGTGAGTCGCGTGATGGTAAATAAAGCACCCATGAAAAATCGCAGTACCAGGGAGGTTTAATGCGTGCCAAGTTCTATTCAACGTAAGGGATAGAGCTATATGGCTGCATAACGGTGTCCCTTACGCAGAATAGAACTTGGCACTCATTAAGTGAATGTGGTAACCGTCCAGAGGCCTTACCATGACGTTTTAATGCGATTCGATTCTGATTCAGTTTAGCTTCACTCGCTGTCAGATCCATACTAAAAATGACGGCTAAAACCTGAACTGAGTCAGAATTGAATAGCATTAAGACATCATGGTAAAGCTCCTGTTCGTCCTAGAAAGACAGCCGTGCAGAGTATTGCAAATGCGTTGTCAGTAATTTCCGGGGTGATAGAAAGTATTCCGTATTAATTTTGAGACCGTGTATACGTTCGACACGGGTGTGTTCGTGTGAAATTTCAGGGTCATATCCGCAATTCTGAGTCCCGAACAAACTTTAATGACTTCCAGCAGAAATAGAGAGATTAGGTTGTTAAATCGAGACATTTACCGAACTTTGTGCGGCAAACTCCTTGATGGACTTACTTCAGACATCAGATTTTAATCATAAGGCCGTAAAGCCATTCCATTATTTAGTTTGCTGAGCGCAGGCGAAATGTTCTGGAGTGTTACCGGAACACTGTTTTGACATTATGCTAATTATTAAAACGCGGAAATACAGTAAACTAACGTGCTGTTGACGTTGCGTGTTTTATTTTTAAAATGGTTATTACGGTCGCAGTGTTCTTTGTCTTTTGTTAGCATTAAGAATTGGTATAATATTTACAACATTTAACCTTCATAAGCAAAGGTTCTGTGGATAGGATAAGGCAACAGTTAATGATGTAGATATAGAAATGATGTTTCATGACTCAAAGTATACCTTTTATTTGTAAAACAAAATGTCTCTGCGGATTACAACCTGGAAGCTTAAGATTCTTCTGGTGTCTCTCTCACCGTGATATCCGATCTTTGACTCCATTCTGTATAATTGGAAATTTTGTTTCAAAAATTAGGAATTTAATCATCGGATGTATTGTGTTCTTTTTCTGTCGTTGGCTAAAATTGTGAAATAATCTGCTTAAAAAAATGTTTTTATTTGAAATGTTTTAAAAATATTGTTAACGCAAGCATTTTCTGCTGACTGTAGTTGCATTGTCATTCATCCATAGAAATATTAATGGAGGAGAAGTCGCGTCGTACGTAATTTCAAAGAGCACCAGTGTCGCCAAATTTCTCCTACTACAGCTCCCACACACACATTGATCTGCGTAAAAACAAAAGAACAGGAGGAGCCTAAGAGTCTACGACAACACGCATACGGGTGTTGTGATTAGCTTAAGGACACTTCACGCACACTTTAAAAAAAGCAATTTATTTTTCACCTATACGCTAGTGAGAGAACAAAGATAAAATAGGATTGATAAGATATCGATATCTCAAATCTTTCGTGGCATTGAGACGTATATCATGTAACAGTGAGGTTCTGGAGAAATTTCTATCCCATAAATTATTTTTTTCAATAGACATAAAGTAGTGAAATGTCGTACGGAGTCAAGTTGAGTATTTTTTAATTTCTTTAAATGTCGTAGGTACGGAGCCAAGTTGAGCATTTTTGAATTTATTTATTTAGCTGGCCAATAAAGGGGAGATTAAAAGTATTTCGACGAACAGAGAACTGTTACAAGGTAAAAAAATATTAGGCGCGCGAGTTGAATACCGAGCATGGAAATGTTAGGAATGAGTAAGCGTACAATAGATGACAAGGACAAGATGAGAGGCGAGGCGCGTGGACGGCGCGGGAAGATGCTTCAGTTCAGTTCATCATATTAGGCTCCTTGTAACTTAAATTAAATCTACATGAAAATTATACATACATACAATACATACACAAATCACGTCTCTATCCCTGTATACCAATTCAAATTCACTCTGTACAATAATTTTATATTAGTCACGTAATGCAAATAACAACATAGGTTAAATAATAAAAATAGATACCTCGCTATTACTTGGGCATATCTAAGCTTATTTATCGATAATATCTCAACCGCAATAAACACTAGCACTGCACTAATTCGTGAACTGTGCATGCGGCCGTACCATGTTTTTTCACGCAGCAGTGGAAATCGATGATAACGGAATACATTGCGGTATCATATGATGTGACATTATGTGGTTGCTGTACTAAGCCATCAATGTATACCATGTCTAAATAAACATCAAAATCAAGTTCGGTATTATGGTAACTCATTCGGCACTGAATTTATTTGTTAAATTGTTACGTTTTTTGTTACTTTTAAGCAAAAAAACAATGAAATTCTAATACTTACATATGGTAAGTGACTCCATTATTCTTGTAGTTTTTCGTTTCACTTCTGTTTTTGCACGTAACCACACAACAATTCGGCATTTTGGTAAAACATCGGAGAACATTACCGTCGTACGTCCGAACTGTGTCTAAAGAGTGGCGCGGCTTGTTTCGCGAGCGATGTTCGTTTCTGACCATGTCGCGGAGTCACGCGCCACGCCTTCGTTACATATCTAGTCCTTTCTCTGATCTGAGCATTCATCTCACATAATATGTGTACCTGCCATATTCAGTGGGTCGAATTCAACATTTGATTAGGTTCAAGTGGATATTACAGACACGCAAGCACCGGGCCAGGTGGAACTAAATAAAGGCTAGTAAAAAAATACTGGACTTAGAGAATTTCCCAATTCCAATCTTACTGAACATTTTCAGTCGTAAATTAGTTGAAGTTAAAGTTCTCAAACAAAATAAAATTAAAACTGCGACGGTTTGTCCTTATACAAATAAACTGACGAGCAAAAATAACGAGTCCCTCCCCATAGAAAGTTGTATGCAAAGTGACACGTTATTTTTGCTCGTGAGTATAGAAAAGTCATGTACCTACATCTGTTTTGTTCACGTAAGTCTAGTGAAGAGGTAGAGGTTGGATTTCTTGTTGCCGAGTAACGTATACCCATCGGTCAGGGTTGACAGGTATTAGCTGTTTGCGACTCGACGTTTCTCATTACCTTGTTTATATCGTGCTACGGGAAATGAGACTCTCGTTAAACCGATACACAATCCGTTTGGCGGGGTTCTAAATCGAAATTCGAAGTACGTATCACACCATTCTTACTCTCATTATGAATAAAAATGGGTGAGAGCGGAACGGCATTAAACGGATGTCGGATTTCTACCTTCGAGGTATAAGGTTCCTTTTTTTTAATATGACCCCGGTGCGATGATTTCGCCAATATCAAAGTAATAAATAAATCTTGTGACAAAAATGTCGGCAATGTTGTACGGTAGAACACGGTCAAAAGACCCCTCCCCCTGTCGGGCTCTTAGCCAACGGATAATGATATCCCTCGGAGACCGCCAGAAAATTATTAGCCGATGCCTAGGGCGAGCCGTAGCTCTTGATCACACGCGGAGGTAACCCGACTCGCACCCAGTATAAGTTTCACCAAGTCAATAATTTTGGCTATAAGTGACACTTCAAAATGCAATGTGTAGCCAACATGGAGCCAACCGATGTAGGTTTTTGTAGAGTTTTTAGTATCACAAAATAGTTCCTGGCTAGCCACATAAAAAAATTAAGACGGTACTTCCCTTGAGACAGAGCTATCCAAAACGCGCAGAATCGACCAAACACATTAATTGAAATACTTACATCTTGCAATAAAATACTGTGATAGGTCAATTCGTATGTCTCAGCTCCACTGCCTCAATGGAAACGCAGTCTAAGAGATCTCACCTGCAATGACTCGCCCCAATAGCAGCGTGCTGAAGAGGATAGATAGCAACCGCCTTCTCTCTCTGGCCACCATCTTGCTGCGTCAACATCAACTCTTGTCCGCAACCATAGTCCTCACTCAACTCAACGATAGCATAGTTTACACTCTCACTGGTGGCATAGTCGACACTCAACAAACGGTGTCATAGTTTCACTCAACACACTGCGCACTCAGTTGCCACTTCTGACTCAGTATTTAGATTTGACATGTTGAAAATCTGGCGTTGTTTTAAAATTGTGAAAGCGATTATTGGAATAACACGGATAAAGTCGTGGAATATTTCAAGTTGAAAACTAAAAAATAAATATAGTGCATTAGGGTAAATTCGTAAATGGGGGAATTTCGAAACTCGGGGATATCCACTAAACGGGGAACAATTATATAATCTAGCAATGCTTACTCCAGCTAGCTCCAATGTCTTTGGCTTCTAGATAAGCGTTGCCATATGGAATTGTTCCCCGTTTAGTGGATATCCACGATTTTTGGAATTCCCCCAATTTCGATTTTACCCCAATACATCTTAAATGAAAGTTATATTGCCAATCTTTTAGTTCAATATCCAAATTTAATTATAACCAGTTGTCAAATCGTCACGAAAAATATTAATAACCCCTCGTCCTCTGCAAGATAAAATTTATATTAGTGTTAAAGTGTGAACATCTTTTACAGGAACAAGTCAGTTTATGAACATTTTACGGCTAATAAAAACGCCTACTGAAACCCCTGGCTGCCTATGCTGAAATATAGCGAGTAAACTGATAAGTATTTTTTATGGTAGAACGAGAATTTATTAGGTAGTTGCTTATGTAGGGCTCGCCTAATGTATTCGGGTATATTGCGACTCCATTCGTGACGTGCGATGGTGGAAGGTAATGAAAATTTAGCTGCGACACCTCGTATTTTGCTGTATTAATTTGCGGAAATATTTGTGCACCTCGCTGGTTGGCATGCGGTTCCCCTGTACTGCGGGCACCTATTCACTCCATTTATTACGTCACAAAAAAGTAAGTCTGGAACACGCTCGCGTAAACAAATAATGTCTTGATTCCAACCAAAAAATACGACCAGCCGTGGCAGCCTAGTGGTTTGACCTGTGGCCTCTCAAACAGCGGGTCGTGGGTTCGTATCCCGGGCTCGGACCTCTTAGTTTTCGGAATTTATGTGCGGTGGTTGCATTGGGAGAGGAAGGCCTGGAAGGACGTTCCGAGACCAATTAGGAGACGTTTTGGAAAAAGGTCAGGTCAGGAGTACCCGAAACCGACGAGCATGTATTGTATGAAGAGATTGATGAATGTGGATGAAGCGAAAGAAGTATGTCAGGATCGTAGCAAGTGGAACAAAGTAGTCTCTGCTTACCCCTGTAGTAAAGACGCGTGACGGTATGTATGTATGTATATGTATGTATAAAGATAGAAGGTAGATTAGAATTGCGATGTCTCAGGAGAGTTTGAATCGTAGTATTTTTAACATTACATATTGCAATTGATTCTTGTTATGAATGGCGTATTGTTACTCCGAACAGCCTTTAAATACAGGGTTGCGTTCCATACTTTTTCAGCCTTATTTATTTCTCACGTGGGCCGGAGTCGTATGTACCGGAACAAAAGCTTACTCTTAGCCTTAGAGCTGGCCTGTCACAGGCAAACACTGGAAACTTTTATTCCATTGTAAGAGGTTCAACAAAAGGATTTGTTCATACAGTACCCAGACTGGGAAAGCTAAACACAAGTCATGATTTTAGAAGACTGTACGCGTTGGTCATAAAACAGTATACATAGTGGTTTAGAAATGTTGTGGAATATTTCAGAAGGTGGTTAGTTGGAATGAACACTCCTGATAAAGTAATCGTAATCTTTGATTATTATGCTGGTCTGGGAGCAAAGAAAAACATAGAATGTACCAGTTGCTTCTCTACCCGCGTAGATGGCAAAAGCCCATCGAGGGAATGGGCGAAAATAATAGGAATCATGTTATAGGCGATGAGGCTAGGCAACCCATCACTATTTTGATTCCATTTTCCACCTATACCTACGCCTACAATCTTGCTAAATGTGGCCTGTAGGTCCCTGTTACCTTAGGCTCTGTCTACCCCGCAAGGGATAATGACGTGATTTGAGTATGTGCGTATGTTGATTATTATTATTTTTTATTCTTCCATGCTGGTCTGAGAGTAAAGGTTTTCTTCCCGCAGAGATGGTATCTAAAAGAGCGTTTTCCAAATAAAGTCTTCATAATATTTTTTCCGAATGAAACTAATCTATCATGGGTTTTGTTACCCAGAGTCTTTCACCCTATCAAATACTGGACACATCTGCCACCATCTGCGAAGCAATTCCTAAGGAAGACAGAGCCGAAGGTGACAAGACAGGCCACGTTTGGCAAGATTGTGGGCATCTATACAAATGGTGAATATAATTATAATTCTGTATTCCAAACTAGGTTAAATGGATATTTTAGGAATTTACTAATATAAGGCTGGTATTATAAACGTGAGTCAAAATACTTCAGAAGTCTTCGATAGGCATGCGGTTGCGGTTGAAAAACTTTGGGTAGAGAAAATAGCATCTGACACGCAGCTTAGTTAGGGCCATAGTTTCCAAGTTCTTTTACAAGCTTTTACCTTGCAATGCTTGTTTGTTAAAGTCTAATCTTGAAAACCAGATTGGACTTGTAGTGGTTGGATTGACTTTGATATACATAATTTCTTTTTTGTACAATTGTGTGTATAGTGCATTGGGGTAAATTCGAAATTGGGGAAATTTCGAAACTCGTGGATATCCACTAAACAGGGAACAATATAATAATCTGACAACGCTTATCTAGAAGCCAAATACATAGGAGCTTCTAGGTAAGCGTTGCTAGATTATGGAATTGTTCCCCGTTTAGTGGATATCCACGGTTTTCGAATTTCCCCTATTTCGAATTTACCCCAATCCACCTTAAGCTCTATTTGTGTGTCTATAAGACAATAAATGTCTTTTTTCTTTCTTTCTTTCTTTAATGCCGGATGGATGACAACAATGTATGAAGTACAGTCAAAATTAATAGAAAAATACAAAATTAACTTTAGTCAATAATTATTAGAGACCGGATTATATGCAACATAAAAAGCTCGTTATATGCATGCAAATATGCATGAAAAATGCTTGAAATATGCACGAAAATTGGCAAAATATGCAAAATATGCAAAATGAAATGAAAAATTTTAGGAACCCAAAAAAACGAGAAAAGTTAGCTTTAATTTTTTTAATTTAAAATTAGCATACAATTAGTAAGTACGCATCAAATTTCACACAAATAAATAAAAAAACTAAACTGCAGATCAATGAACACGCACGCTAAGTACGAACAAGTAACAATTTATATGCGTAATAGGTGAAAGGACTTTGTAGTACTAGCGCGATGCTCTTCTATTTTATTAAACTGTCAAAACAAAAGACGCACGCATCTCAGCAGCCGCGCGCGTTTTTTGTTTTGACAGTTACAGAGCCACAGAGTCGGTAGTCTTCGTTCAGAAATGTAGTAAAAAGGATAACATCACGTATCCGGCCAAAGTCATAATTTTGTTATTACTCAATAGCCCTTATATGTTTTGTGACGATTAAATTTGGTCGAATTCGCGATAATATCACTTTTATCGCATTTTGAAACGCAGGGTGAGTGCTCGCACTCGGAAAAATATTGTAAATGTACCGATAATATGCATCATAACTAGATTTTGGGTAAAATATGCAATTACCGCTGAGAATGCCTTAAATATGCAAATGCATATGCAAATATGCAAATGCATATAATCCGGTCTCTAATAATTATCAATTTTGTACCTCTATAGTCGAAATATCATTATGATGCCATTTATTTTTAAATGAATTTAGTTCTTTATTTAGAGCAGTCTATGTATTTACTCTTAACGATGTCTAATTTTAATCCTTGTACCATAGTTTTGTAAGTTATAACAGTAAATTTAACTTTACCTGTAAGTATTTTTTTTTTTCAGTATCGGTAGGGGAAGATTTAAAAAGTATGCCTTGTTGGCGGTGAATTTGGGTTCCCATACCATCTAACCTTATCATGTGACAGGCGTTAAGTGAAGTTGTTATGATTCGTAGTGTTAGTTGTGATGTCTTCGACGGTGCGGTTTAATCGGTCTTTTTTGCCACGAACTTGCAAAATCTGGAACGAGCTTCCCGCTGAGGTCTTCCCATCGAGTTACGACCTGGGTGCCTTTAAGAGGCGAGTGTACAATTTTCTGCAGGGCCGACAACGCACTGGCATCGCGTAAAGCGCTGCGGGTGTCTATGGACAGTGGTGATCATTTACCATCAGGTGACCCACTAGTTCGTTTGTCTGGCCTATCTAACATAAAAAAAACGGAGTTGCTTCCGTGGCGAATCTAAAGTTGGGACGAGCCAATTCAGCTTATTGTTCTTCTTTTGGGAAACTGTAGAAACTTGTTCGCTCGTAAACCCACTCGGAGTAAAGTGGCGTTCGTTTACGCAACTCTTTATTGCTGTCCGAAGGAAGCGATTATATCACCAAAACTTTTTTTGTTTATAAAACCGTTGTTTTGCGTTATTGAATTGTGATACAGAAACCACTGATTCGTTTAACTTGGTTTTATCTTGCAGTGTCCGTATGTATTTATACAGGTTGTTAGGTAATAAGTGGATAATCTTTGAACTATGGATAGAGCACTTAGGACGTTATAATAATGCTATAATAGGTTTAGTAAAAGTTGCACGATTTCCGAGATATTCATAATTATAGTTTTTTTTTCGAAAATGAACACCCTTATTCAATGTTTTGATCATAGCACCATTTTAAGCTAACTTTTTCAATTTTTTTTTGTTGAATGTTCTTGAGTATTTGTGTTTTCAGATAGGCATTATTATTTTTGGGATTTTTTTTTAAATCGCAATCTTATGTTTTGTTTTTCAATCGTACATTGATCGAATTGTCAGCTCTCATGGTGACCAAAAAGTACACTACTGCCAGTTGCCAATAAGCTTAAAAACATGCCGATTTATTGACAATTTAAAAATAGTAATTATCTTTCGAATTTAAATTCAAAATGTCAAAAAACGTTTTTCCAGATTTACTTTGTGTATCACGGGCGTACCTACATAAATAAAATTATTGGCCACTTATTTAAATGCAAATGGCATTTAAATAATTCCAATTTTATTAAAAAACAATACAATACAATACAAATACTCTTTATTGAACACCACAAATCAGTACAAAACAATACAGAAACAAAAAACCTAATATTAAAAAAATATTCTATTACTCGTATATTAAAAAATTCACCATTCACTACGCAATAATAGCGAAATTCAAAATCGAATTCGAAAAAAAAACAAAAGGCAGTCGGCATGTTTACTCAAGGCAGCTACGACCTTTGACATGTTTATCGCTATCCCGCGGGAACTATGCAATTTTCTGGAATGAAAAGTAGCCTATATGTACCAGCAATCTCCGTTCCAAATTTTATTCAAACCCGTCCAGTCGTTTCAGCGTGAAGAAGAAACAAACATACCCACATCGTCACTTCCATCCATCCATCCATCCATCTATCCATTCATCCATCCATCCATCTACCCATCCATCCACCCATCCATCCACCCATCCAGCCATCCATCCATCCATTCATCCATCCATCCACCCAACCATCCATCTATCCATCATCCATCCATCCATCCATCCAACCTCACAAACTTTCGCATTTATAATATTAGTAGAATACAACGTCGCGTGACTGAGCAGTGAGGCGTTGCCGTCACGTGTACTCCGTAAACTAGTACGTGAATTAGTTTGGTTTATTTTTATTATCATTATTAAGGTGAACAAACTTTGAGCTACTGTGGACTGGACTGCCAAGACGTAACACGTTTATTGATGCTGGCGTTAATGCCAAAGTTGGGCCTTATCTAGATAATTTCTTATAAATCATTTTATTTAGTATTATTTTTGTTGTTATTTCGGTTTAATTTAGTTTATTATTATTATTATTTCTTTTTTTATTATAATTGACGATTGTTTTGTGAATTACTTATATTTAAATAATATCTATCTATCTATGAAAACACCCTTCTAATGACGGTATCTTTTGATTAAGTTGACTTAGAAGATTGATTTTTTCACAACTCCAAGGGACCGTAACCTTCAGTATTTGGTACAAATTTCAACTTTATAACTTCACGCGTTCCCGATCAAAAGTCCTAGACAGACGAACGAATCACAAAATGATCCTATAACTTTTTTTCCTTTTGAGACCTTCCCTAAAAACAATCTAAAAATCAAGATGCGTTCGAAATCAACTTTAATTTATGCATGCTCGTTAACTGAGCATTTTTAATTGCGCCCCACATACCTACAGTAACATACTCCGCCCTATTGCAAACGGATTAACATACAAATATGCTATTACGTTTCCACACGAACAGAGACTATGCTGTCCGAGTTGCTGGGCCCTGGAACGCAAGCTCTATCAAAATGTCATTAGTATAAAAACATGTTTTATACTCATTTGGCTGGTAATGTACGAGCAACTGCTGGAAGGCGCAAGGACGTTTATTAAACTCTTTACACAATTATACAGGGTGGAAAGTTGAAATGGGGCAGCAAGGGCAGCTACTAGATCCCTTGCTGCTACGCGAAAATGCTCCTAGGAGACCTTTACTAACTTTTTGAGTGATGACAATCGACATTCACAGATTTTTGATAAAATGTACAGTCAGCGAAAAAATCGTCAGTTTTGACTTTTTTTTTAATGCCAATCGGTCCCATTTCTATCAAGGATTAAAACACTCTTTGAGACCAACCGAGGTTAGAGTACTAGAACAACCACAAATCAAAGAAAACTTTTTCCATACAGTTCGTAGGGTAATTGGGAATGGATGATTATTTTAAAAGTGCTTGGTGATTTTTCTATTGATAGGAATAACCATCCTTAGCTACGGAAAAAAGTTTCAGATTTTTCCGTCGAGCCATATATTTTATAAAAATAAAAACATTTTACTCAGTCACTCGGCGGCCCCTATACGGAAGTAAGCAGTACGCCAATGACATAATCAAATTAAAAAGAAATATGCTGCTTGAATCTGTGGTACAAAATGACATTTGTCACTGACATTGATTGATAGCACCGCACTCGGAAGCTAAAACAAGCAAAAGAAACGGCTAAGTGGCGCCGTCTGTAGATTGTTGTTGGTACTAAACCACCTATTTGGGATTTCATTAAAATTACCATACATTTCTCATATAACTTTCAGTAGTGTTTCTGATTCGGAGTAGAAATAACCCAATAATTCCAAAATCTGAGAAAAAAATGTATATTATGGTCATTTTTATTGAAATTCCCCATGTTTGGTTAGTAACACGAACAATCTACAGACGGCGCCACTTAGCCGTTGCTTTTCTTAGCTACAAATGCCATCGTATACCACAGATTCAAGCAGCATTTTTTTTTTAAATTTATTATGTCATTGGCGTACTGCTTACTTCCGTATAGGGGCCGCCGAGTGACTGAGTAAAATGTTTTTATTTTTATAAAATATATGGCTCGACGGAAAAATCTGAAACTTTTTTCCGTAGCTAAGGATGGTTATTCCTATCAATAGAAAAATCACCAAGCACTTTCAAAATAATCATCCATTCCCAATTCCCGGCCGTAGCTTTACTTTTTGGATTTTTCTGTGTTCTAATTTTCAGTGTCGTGAATGGAAGAAAGGAATGAAGACGTGATTTGTGTGTGTGTGTGTGTTATTTATTTTGAAAGTGACTCTCATGTGTTTTTTTTCTAAACGCCAATACTTGTCATTTTCATACATAAGGATACTTCGTAGCATTCACAGTATTAACTCTAACACTCATGGGGAAACGTAAATAAAGCGCAATAACGAACGTGGTATAAGCGTAGCACCGCTACGAAGGTCTACGAAACACAGTTACCGTAGCGCTCTACGAACACAAATATGGAAATCGGCGCAACAATTTTATACAGAAGTTGTTCGGCACTTTTTGCTGTGACAATAAGTTTAAAATTTAATTTTAAGGGTACCTCAGGAAATGAAAATGTTATTAGCATCCTCTTACCTGTCCTCTTGTCGGGGATATCTGAAAACTTGCAACATTCCGCTAACAAGTTTGCAGAAAAGAATTTTATTCCGCATTCGCATAATGCATATTTCTTTTTTAACAATTGAAAGAGGGGAGTTCTGAGTTTTTCGCCTTGTTATGGGACGTGTACTGTATTTAGCACGTCGGATTTAATAAATAATTGAAAAAATAATGTTTATATATAAAAATAGCTGACCCGGCGAACTTTGTTCCGCCTTAAATTTGAAAAATTCCAGTGGTTAGGGGCTGTGCTATCCCGCGGGAACTATGCAATTTTCCGGGATAAAAACGATCCTTTGTCCTTTCCCGGGACTCAAACTATCTGTATACTAAATTTCAACTAAATCGGCCCAGCGGTTTAAGCGTGAAAAGGTAACAGACAGACAGACAGACAGACAGACAGACAGACAGACAGACAGAGTTACTTTCGCATTTATAATATTAGTAAGGAATATTAGTAAGGATATTAAGGATGAATCCCTTGGTCACGGCATCACGCGTGAACGGCTGGACCGATCTCGCTGATTCTTTTTTTGTTGTGTTTGTAATTGTCAGGAGAAGGTTCTTATGTAAGAATATTTTGAAAAAAAACAACTGGTACGGGGGCGAAGCCGCGGGTAACAGCTAGTTGGTTAATAAATATCTAAGAATACTAAATTGCATTATAGTGAAACAAACGCCACTGTCGCAAAATAAGATGTATGTATGTAAACTCTCTCGGAAACCAAAAAAATAACACAATTACAAATAGAAAGCAGTAAAAAGGCGAACTTATCGCTTTAAGGAATATCTACCAATTGGACGCATTCTTGATGAAACGCACTCATGTTTATCAGGTCGAATTTTAATCGTTAAAAAAAGGTGTTATAAAACATACATAATAATTATGTCATCAAAAATCACGTTTATATCCCTTACGGGGTAGACAGAGCCTGAGGTAACAAGACGTAACGGCTACGTTTAGCATGATTGTACGCGTACAAATATTGATGGGCTGCTAGCCGCATCGCCTATAACAAGATTCCTGAGAATTTCGCCCATTCCCTCAATGGGCTTTTACCTTTGTGCAGGACGAGAAGCAACTGGTACATTCTATGTTTTCCTTTGCTCCCAGAGCGCCATGAAAGTTAATTTCAAGACAAGGAATAAAAATATTCAACCAATATTATAAACTAGCTATTGCGCGCTTTGCTCCCGTTCCATCAGTATTTTTCAAAACTTTAGATTTTAGACCAGCATGGAAGTAAAAGTATTTACTTCCATAGACCAGCGTCTAGGAGCAAAGGAAAAACATAGAATGTACCAGTTGCTTCTCGTCCCGCGCAGATGGTAAAAGCCCATCGAGGGAATGGGCGTAATTCTTAGGAATTATGTTATAGGCGATGGCGATGCGGTTAGCAACCCATCATTATTTTGATTTCTTTTTCCACCTATACGCCCACAATCTTGCTAAACGTGGCCTGTAGGTCTTGTTACCTTAGGCTCTGTCTACCCCGTAAAGGATAAAGACGTGATTCCTGTATGTATTTGTATGGAAGTAAAAAAGGACAATCGAATGAAATTTCGTTGTACAAAATAGTCGATTACACTGCCCAAGCTTGTAGCTGAATGCGACCATAATCAGCTATTTACGAGCCGGGTTTGTACAATAAAAAGTACAATCAGTGCGTGGGTGATGAATGCCAATTTCAATTTATCGCGACCAGCATTATATGGGCAATAGAAAGGCCGGCGTCGTAACTCCCACATTGATGTCGTATTTTACGCCGTACGTGGTAATGGTTTCACGTACGACACGAGTTGAACCCTGACAGAGAAGTATATAAATGGATACGTACAAATATATACACGTAAAGGTAGAGACGTACATATGAAAGACAAGAGACTAGCGAGACGCGTAGTAAGGGTAGAGACGTTGAGACGTACGTACGCTGAAAGACAAGAGACTAGCGAGGCGCGTAGTAAGGGTAGAGACGTACGTTACGCTGAAAGACAAGAGACTAGCGAAGCTTAACGTAAGCAGAGCTGGACAAAGTACATACATACCAGTGGCATGGCGTCAGGTACTATAGCAGAAGGCAAGCCGAAGGGGATTTAACTAGCCTTTTCCTCTAATTCTGCACAATAAAGTGCCCAACTGCCTTAACATAGGCAAGCCGGTGAAAATCGAGTTTTAAAGACGCATATACATAAATCACATCTTTAGGCCTCACAGGGTAGACAGAGATTAAAGTAACAAGACCTAAAAGCCACGTTTAGCAAGATTGTGGGCGTATAGGTGGAATGGGGAATCAAAATAGTGATGAGTTGCTAGCTGCATCGCCTTTTACAGGTAACATGATTCCTAAGTTCCGTCGATGGACTATTACCAACCATCTGCACGGGATGAGTAGCAACTGGTACATTCTATGTTTTTTCTTTCGTCCTAGACCACCATGAAAGTAAATTTCAAGACACATAGTACAATTATGTAACTATTATAAACTAGCTTCTGCCCGCGGCTTCGCCCCCGTTCCATCAGTATTTTTCAAAATTTTATTTATACAAACCTTGTCCAGGCAAAAACGAAGAGGACTTTAATGAATGGCCAATTTGGTGCAGTTTAGGCGTTCGGAAGTTCTGTACGTACACACATTTCGACAATTCATTATTGTTAATATAGATGTGTGTTTGTTACTCTTTCGCGCTAAACTGGCTGGTTGATTTGAACGAAATTTGGTATGTAGATAGCTGGTTATCTGGGATAACACATAGACTACTTTATATTCCGGGAATACGGAATAAAAAACATTAATACGTTAGTATAATAGTGTTAGTGGCCTTTGTGCATGTGTGTTGTCCTTTATTCATCTTTTTCTTGTGTTTTATGTACAATAAAGAGTTATACATAATATTCACGTGAGCGAAGCCGCGGGATAGTTTGTAATCCCGTAAAAAATACAAATGTGAAAATGAGAGCCAAGTCCAACATTACTTCGCTGACAAAAGGAGGCAAGTTCTGAGTAGAAAATCCTACATTTATTTCTCTTGGGATGTAATTCAAAATTCACTCCCGCTTATCTAGATAAGGGTGCATAAAAGTCGCGCTTGTTCCCCGTACGTAACTATTTTACATAACCAAGACATTCTAAGGCAAAATAAAGACTATTTCTAAATTAAAACAAACATGTTGGCACTTGCGCCACCCCTGCCGCACCTAAAACTGAATTAATCCAAATTAATCATCCTACATTGGTTTTACCAGTGCCGGTTATGTAACTTGGTTATGTTCGGGGAACAAGCTAAAAGTCGTGTATGAGCCGAAAACGCCCGGCAATGTGGTAGAAAATATAGTCCGTACATTATTTGATTCGGCTACCTCTTGTTTGCGGCTTCTGTCTCCCGTCCCCGAGTTTAATAGATACATATCGCCCTCAACGACAGGATAAATATCCTCTCATGTTTCAACGAGATTTTATTTTCGTTTTGTGCACAAGACAAGTTATTTTGTGTCCGGACTCGCTTTAACTGAGTTGAGATATAGTGCTGTGGCGATAAAAGATATTATGCGCGTTTTTCATACGAATAATTCATCAAAAGTATAGACCAACGGGGATAGTATGGCAGCAAAAAATAGGGCTTTGTATGTAAGGGACGAGATGAAAAGAATTATGTACTTCTAGTGTCTTCAAAAGTCTCCATCTTGCAAAATCCTTTCATAAAAGAAACAGTTCGTAAATTTTCAGCTTTTAGGTTTAAGGATATTTCTTTTTATATGTATTGTACTGGGTTGATCTTATTATAGAGAATAGTTAAATTAAAAGTATTATGATTTTATTAGAAAAAAGTTCAGTACAGGAATTAATTGTTGTTGAATTTATTTAGAATTAGATTGATTAGAAATTAATTGTTATTCCTGTATTTTTAGTGTACCTAACGTTCTTTTACCAACAAATTTCAGTTTTTAATAAAATTAATTAATTAATTTATTAGAAAATAAATGACGTACCTGTTTTAAAAATACCCGTAGTTTTTTAAAACGATGAAATTGTGTTCTTGTAGACATAAGTTTTAAGCAGGCTGTAAAAGCGCTTATGCAATCTTTACACAGCTATTAAAACGCTGAATAGGCTTTTTAAACGCCGCATAATGATTTAACACATTGCTTTGTTACACACAATAAAACTAGGTGGCTTAGGAAAAAACGAAAACGAAACGAAAACCGCCTACTTTATTAGTGTAAAAATTGTTAAAAAAAAATACTATTTTCTGGTTTTTTGGTTACATGAACAGCGAAATAAACAAATATCTCAAATAAATTATTTATTTACAAGACACTTAAAAATTTAATAACAACTTTTGATAAAATATAAATAAACAAGATAAATCCAAACTGAGTAAACTAAAATTAATCTAAAAAAGAGCCCGCGGCTACAATTATTGTCATATTGGAACCAACTTCTTTAAAGGTTCATTTTTTATAAATTACCTAGTACTTATGTACTAACACGTAACAATAATCCACACGTTTGGAACACATTTATTTAATTTTTATTTGTTAATTACGTAACAAATACAAACTGACCCTGCCCTGTCGCACTTTTCTACTAATTTCTAATGAAGAAAGACATATTTTCAAACTGGCAGGCAAAGAAACCATTGTGGAACGCAAGATTTGATTAAGCTGCTTAACAATCTCTTTAAAGCCTTTATACCGACTTAAGCTTTTAGCCAGCTCGAATGTCACTAGTGGTGTCACTACTGCAAGCAGTGTCGCTATCAGGTTTAAAGCAAATTGGTGTAGGTATTCTTTTTGTTCCGGCTTCGTTAGCGGGCCCGCACCTCTTTCTCTCCCGTTCCGGCGCTTCCCCGGAACCGGACCGTTTGGGCGAGGGTTGTGAAAAATGGTACAAGATTTTTGGTACTATGGTGCTATGAAATTTGCTCATCACACAACTACGGTATTTGTGTCAGCTATCATTGTCTTTACTGGCTGGAAATTATCCGTTGCTGGATAAAATTTGGATAATTTAGGATTAAAAATTACTCGTAATAAATACTAGGCGGGCACTTTTTATTACATTAAAGTATATGCTTTTTCATTGTCTTGTAGTTATACATCACAGTGCCATAAACGTATTTAGTAAATAAAATAGACTTAATGAGCCGTCGTAAATGTGCCTTAACAACAAAAAGTAACATCAGGATAACGTTATATTGTCGCGTACCAAGTTTAAGTGGTACAGATATTAAAAAATGGTACATGTACCAGAAACAGTGTTGGACATCCTTGTTTCTAGCAAACCTTAATAAATTACTGGTGCACCTTGGGTTTTTCGAACTAGGTCAGACATCGTTAACACTCGGTCGGTTTCACTATTGTTTTTCGCTTAATAATATAGTGGTTAGCTCTATTACCCATTGTATGTTGTTCCCGTTCTTTGAAAGATAAAAATCGGCGTTTAAAGTACCAAATAGACATGATAATTAGATAGTTGGTGACAATGTTTCAGTAGTACAATGTACAAAGGCACGTTTTTAAATCCAGTGATTGGAAAATACTTGGAAATAGCGACGCTTGTGTCACGGGTGTATGAGTTTAACTGTAAAAACGCCTAATTGCCGCTCCCTCTCGCACAGGGCGCGCTCTCACTCAGACTCTTAAAAATGGCGCATAACTGATTCGTCCTAGCTATTGTTGTAATATAAACTCTATGTATACACAAAGGAAAGTAAAGCTTCACCAGTGTTAAATCGGCTTTTTATTAAGCAACAAAAGTAATATTTTGGTACAACGGTGGGCCAATTCAATAACTACTGCAATGAGTAAACATTAGCTATTCATACCAGTGTGATCATAGTGATCAGTGGGATTCCGTATCGTACCGTCTTTCTCACTTTCCAATTATTCACTATTAGTGCGAGCGGGATGGCATAAAACAAACTTCGAAACTCGAATTTCGGAGTATAGGGTCTGCTTGACCCTGGTCACATTCACATCACACTGGCTTGGCATTTTTTTTTAATTCACTTAGTCTAAGATGTTTTATCTTAGTTATGGCAGTTCATTAAAAAAAAAACTTTTAGTTGAAATTACTTAAGTGTTTTGTTTATTTACTATCTTCACTACATATTATAAAACAAAGTCGCATTACGCTGTCTGTTCCTATGATCTTAAAAACTACGCAACGGATTTTTATGCGTTTTTTTAATATAATGATTCAAGAGGAAGGTTTATCACTACATAGTATAAAACAAAGTCGCTTTTTCTGTCCCCAAGTCCGTATGTATGCTTATATCTTCAAAACTACACAACGGATTTTGATGCGGGTTTTTTTAATAGATAGAGTGATTCAAGAGGAAGGTTTATATGTATAATACATGCATAATATACCGTGCGAAGCCGGGGCGGGTCGCTAGTTATGTATAATTCTAAGCAGACGAAGTCACGGGCAGAAGCTTGTAGTCTATATTTGGACTATTTGGCCTTCAGTAGTTCGGTCTGGCCCCACGCATGAATATTCTATGAAGCCACTAGGTAATAACTTATTTCTTGTGAATAATAATTTCATCAGAAGTTGTGATTTTATTATTAGAGAGGTCGTACAAGTCGTGTGGGCGTCCGGTTCGGTGACGACCACAGGCGATTAACGAGCATATATAGGTGAAAAACTTAAGTAAATGCTGAGCCTCTAGTGTAAGTTTTCGCATATAAAAACGTCTCGAACGCGTTCACGTATACGTCTCAATTACTATGGATAAATTGGCAGCGCCACTTGCGGATCGAAACGGCAACAAACTGTATGCTTAGTGTAAGTTTTCGGTAACAAAATACGTTTCGAATGCATTTGCTATGAGAACAATTTGTTGACGTTTCGACCCGTGAGTTTCGCTGCCAATTTTTCTGTAGTAATTGAGACGTTTACGTGAACGCGTTCGAGACGTTTTTATATGCAAAAACTTACACTAGAGGCTCTGTCCTCATAGTGTTTGACATTTTAACGCAAACGCTTTCGAGACGTGTTTTGTGACCGAAAACTTACACTAAACATACGCGAGTAATGTGTGCGAATAGACAAATTGACGTTCCAAATTAGAAAAATGACTTAAGTCCCATATCAGTTCTGTACACTACATACAACACATACTTACGTTTTTCACCTATACCGTTTTTGATATGCATTGCGTGTGTTGGAAAGGATTACCTTTTATACATATATATTAATGTAATCTATATTGCATGACTAGTATACGCATTGTATTATGTGTAAAAACTAATCTCGTTTAATTATATTTCACAGAAATCTGACATGATTGTATCCAAATCGCAAATGCTGTTCACTATGTAGTATAAAACAAAGTCGCTTTTCGCTGTTTGTCTGTCCCTATGTATGCCTAGTTCTTTAAAACTACGGAACGGATTTTCATGCGGTTTTTTTAATAGATAGAGTGATTCAAGAGGAAGGTTTATATTGTGTAAATTGCATCCGAGCGAAACCGGGGCGCATCGCTGGTTACGTATAAACTGGTGAATGCCAAACAGTGCTAAAACACAAAAATTATAGTCATCTAACCCATCGGCCTATTTTTCTAATCAAAATTGTACGTATTGTACGTATAAATTTTTATATCGGACAAAATAAAATTCGGCGTAAATGACTAAACATTCGGCTTAACGAATGCCTAAAAAATTCGACAAGTTAAATATTTGTCGTAAATTGAGAACCTTTTCACCGCAAATGTCGGAATGATACCATACATCTGCTAAAGATATTATTGTGAAATTGTGTGAGCAAAGGTTCCACAGACAGTACGTGCATCAGTTTATTCGAACGCACAGTGAAAACGCTCGCTTCGCCTACTCGCATATAGTCTGACCACCCCTTAAGCCGACAATTTGGGCTTTATAAGTATGTTGGGAATTTGTTAGACGTTGTAAGCTGATTTAGACTTGACGCTTTCAGAAATTATTGTGAGGAGTTTGAAATCTACACTTGGGAGTTTAGTAGGTTTTCACAGATTAAGGGATACTGTGCGAGATTTGTACGGTTACCTTATTTAGAACTGTAAATAACTATTCTGTTCTAAATCTGTACATAATTCGTCTGTAGGTGATGCAACAGCAAAAGTTTACAACTTCCTGCTTTAGAAGATTTTTGTTCTTTTTTGTTTTTTTTTTTTTATTTGGTGCTCTTATGTAGAATGGATGAAGATATAAGTCAGCCAAATAGCACGTATTAATATTTTTAGGTGCATTACTTTCACAATGTTTAGGATTCCTTAGTAAGTAAACGCCCGAGTTAGGGATTTCCCTGTTCTTAAATTTTTTTTCTTTGTGATCGTTACTTGACTATAAACTAAACCAAGTGCGACTCGGACTCGCGTACCGAGGGTTTCGTACAAATTCGGCAACAAATAATGTATATATCCCTTACGGAGTAGACAGAGCCTGAGGTAACAATGCCTAAAAGCCACGTTTAGCATGATTCGGCAAATGATTATAAAATCATGTGTTACCTATGTCTATTTAAGTAACTACTTAAATATACATATTTACGTAGATTTTTCACTAGTTGTGTTATTGGGAGAGTGCAAAGCGGGTGGAGGGGGTAGCCTAAACGATCACAGCGCTCGCTACGGCTAAAATTGTCATTTTTGTCGCTGACTTGAGCTGTCAAATCCATATTGCAGTAAACATTTTCTAATCGTTTTTGAGATAAAAATATGATCCTGGTAAGATGTGTTGTTGTGAATTGTAATAACACCAAGAAGAATAGCGACTGTAAATTTTACCAATTTCCAAGACCATGGTGGAAACGAGACCAAAGAAATAAGTGGATATTTGCCGTAAGAAAAAAAAAGTAAGTTACCTAACCTCTAAAATTTCACTGAAAACAACAATTTTAATATTATTGGCAATAATGTTACTGACTACCGTTGTCCAAAATTGTGTAATATAGTAAAATAACACAAGATTTCATTAATATTTTTCACAATATTTACTTACTTCTTGTTTGACAGCGGTGACAATATTGTCCATAATGGCCGATTATCACGTGGCGCTGTCGTCGCGCACGGTCCCAATAAAAGCTACCTTCATACCAAATTTCAAATTTCTAGGACAATGGGAAGTACTTACCCGCTTTTTTTGGGAGCACGGCAATTTGTATGGAAATACCTTTTCCAATGATCGTATCTTTTGATTGATTCGGGGTTTGATTTTTTTTATTATAATTCGCGAGGAAAATACTCTTGACAGACAGACGGACTGACGGACGAACACCAAAGCGATCCTAAACTATAAACGGTTCCATTTCTTCCTCTTCCACCTCCCCTAAAGGAAAAGACAGAACCCTAAAACAATTTCCTTTACGCTTTAGTCATCTTGTCTCTGCTGCTAACAACATAATTCCATTTAATGCTAATTAGTTATCTATCGGTAAAGGCGCAGTGCTACTAAAGCGAATTATGCCAAAGCTTGGCTAGGATTAATTCGCCGTCGTTTTAAACATTTAGGTGTAACGACGGTTTCGTTTCTCTAATCCGCCTCATCGACCCAACTGGAATCTTTCATGCTGGAAATATACGGGGAATTTCTGATTTATTCTTTGGATAGTTTCTTAACTATGCGTAATGTTCAAAATGGGAACTTAATGGTACACTAAATTTAACTTTTTATCTGTAGCATTATTCCCGACTAGCTTTGAACCGCGGTTTTGCTAACGTTAGCTAACAAATTTTTAAACGAGAAGTAAAAAAAGTAAAGTAAGTAAAGTAGTCTTTGATTCTGTATTGTTTTGTACTGATTTGTGGTGTTCAATAAAATCTCATCGCAGTCTTCATTCGTGCAAAAAGCCATGTCTCTAGACTTCGCCGGTGAGAATTAGGAATACTGATCGGCTGTAGATATTTATGTTCCTTCTTTCACAATTATAATTGGGATTGTCTAAAAAAAAATACCTATCCTTTTTATATTTTTTTTGTGCAGAATAGTCAATTATAAGAAACCAATTTCAATATTTTCTCATATAACTCGGTATTTTTTTCACTATTAATTATTGAAAGTATTTTGGTTGATGACGTCAGAGTTTCCATTGTGACGTCAGAGTTTCCATTGCCGGTGCCACACATCTGCTTATTGGATAAATTGATCATAAAACGTATGTGAAGCGCCGCCATTAACGTCTTTTCTATCTGTGGTGAAGTTGGCAAACTGTCATTAGTATCAATGTCAACATGATTCAACAATAACACAGGAAGATTTACGCGATCTTCTCCTATGAATTTTATATTTTCACAATCGTTACACATACCATAACATTCTGCGCGAAGCAGAAAGGTCCATAAACACATACCAGGTATTATCGAGACAAAACAGGACCCGGAGATAAGACAGCAAACTCAGTAGGCGAAAATAAACCGAAAGACGTAATATTTTCGCTCTCCATTAAAATATTTAGCGGAAAATCTTTCATGTGAGCGAAGCACATCGCTGTGCGGTTACACTGTTGCCTAATTATCTACCGAAAGTGCTTCTAAATCTAAACTATAATACAACAATATGAAAGTGAACAGTGGAAAAAACAAGAATGACAGTAACAAGATTGCCCATTTGCTTGTCATCTGTCATAAGATGAATGAAATGTCAGATTGCGGGTCCAAATTGAACTCCGTAGTATAATACACGCGTAAATAGCATAGAATTTGTAACCTTTGCAAATAAAGTACATTTTGGACCGTCTACGTCATGTCTGGGAATATCAAATGAAGGTCATTGCTTATTTTTCATGTAATAAATTCATTATAGCAAAATAAAATAAAGTAAACACAGAAAACGATTTAAAAAGCATTTATCTCGAAATGGTTTTCGATTTACTATACATTGTAAAAAAATAGACAATCCCAATTACTTATTATAAGACTCTTTTTCTGCTCTCCATAGACTCAAGTAATTTTTGAGCTATCAATTTCGTACATTGTCTAAACAGCATAATTTAAACTTCTAAGTCCGTTTGTTTTGGTTGTCCGTCTTTCTCGGGTTTAAGTACTATATATGTCCTAAGAAACTTAAATACATACATACATACACAAATCCCGTCTTTATCCCTTACGGGGTAGACAGAGCTTAAAGTGGCAAGACCTAGGCCACGATTAGCAAGATTGTGGGCGTATAGATGGCAAAAAATAGAGTCAACATAGTGATGGGTTTTCGCCCATTTCTTTAAACAACTTAAATAGCGCGTGATAAGCAACGAGCAGTACCTACTGGAGTAGTCTGGTCATGTTCAAAGACTCCAACATGTTCGCTAATAACGTTCGTTTCTAACGGGTTCTACTAACTGAAATTCAATACAGAGTTTGTTTGCCCGATTCGAACGTGGTACTTGCTTCATTTCTATGTGGCGCCCAAATCCGATAACGGGACTCAGGATTCAACTTTCGAGAAGTGGAGATTTTCTCGGAAAACTTTAGCTCTCACTACTTTAGCGCTACTTCTACAAACTAGGTAAACGGATATTAGTTATAAATGTAAAAAGATGTAATTTATTCCAATCTAAAATTAGCAAATTTAAGTTCCCTAATGATGTCAAAACCACATAAAGATTAGTGCCACATATTATTTAAGGAAATACCATGGTAGCCTAGTGGTTTGACCTATAGCCTCTCAAGCAGAGGGTCGTGGCTTCGAGTCTAGCCTCGAACCTCTCGATTTAATTCGGAAAACTTGCGAGGAAATTTAGTGGTGTATAAAGTTTCCAATCTGCACTCCGCATGGAAACTATAGTTTTCATTATGAGAGGAGGCCCGGTGTACCCAGCTCAGGGCCGGACTGTGAGTTTAGGGGGCCCTGGGCTAATACTACTTAGGGGCCCACCTAATTACTCAAAGTATAAGAAAAAAAAAATTACTTTGACTTGACTTAGCTGGGGGCCCCTTAAATGCACGGGGCCCTGGGCTGAAGCCCAAAAAGCCATATGGTAGATCCGGCCCTGACCCAGCTGAGGGACGTTTACTGCTTGGAGATGGTTTAAGAAATTTAGAAATATCAAGGATAAAGTTTCCTTCCATGCTGGTTTGGGAGTAAAGAAAGAACATAGAATTATCAGTTGCTTCTCTTCCCGCGCAGATGGTAAAAGCCCATCGAGGGAATGGGCGAAAGTCTTAGGAATCACGCTATAGGCGATGCGGCTAGCAACCCATCACTATTTTGATTTCCCTTTCCAGTTATACGCCCTTAATCATGCTAAAGGTGGCCTTAAGTTTTTGTTACCCAAAGCTCTGTCTATCCCGTAAGGGATAAAGACGTGATATATGTATGTATGTAAGGAAAAAGTTTGTTCCATGTCTTCTGGATTTGTCTGTTATAAAACGTCGGATATCAAGCTCTTAAGTTTATTCCAAATGCTCGTGATTGCCACTTGACACTTTAAAGTAAAAAGGTCGTAGGTCAGACTTGTGATGTTCCCATTCCGCTAATATTGAACGTGAATTTTTGATATTCGGGAGTATTCGGCAGTGTCCCGGCCTTGAATAATTTCTAATATTGCCTCAGCGGTTTTGCGAGACGTGGACTATGGCGTAGAGATGGAGAGATTGGAGGTATTCATTCATTACCAGCAACAAGATGGTGTTGCTGGTAATGAATGATGGGAACAACCTAAAGCCAGACCAAGAGTCACTATACTCACTAATGTAATGAAAGAGTATACTATAATGCGGTGGAATGTTTGAGAGTACTTAGGTAACGCCATTTGCTACGATACTGCGATCTTTGCAAAAATAAAAGAGGTAAACATAGAAGGAAAAGGAGGAAGAGATGCCGAGAATAAGGTACATAACAGAAATAAAGAATAAACGCTGTGTTGTATCGTATCAGGAGTTGAAAGAATTGGATGGAACTAAGAAGATCAGACTGGAGGGACAAGAGTCTTAAACTGAAGTTTTGATGATGGTTGATACTCTGTTGGTTAGGTTCCAATTTTTTTGGATAAATGTGACGGGAGATTATAATAGTTATTTAAGCGGACTTCTGATTCCCTCCGCCCTCTAGATATGAATATAAGCCCTTTCGTAGGAAAAAGATTTCCGCTACGCACAATAACCTAACTAACGTATCTAAGCTGGAAATGGAGATTCAATAAATTAATTCCATAGACATATAGGTACATACATACATACATACACAAATCACGTCTTTATCTTTTACGGGATAGACAGAACCTAAAGTGGCAAGACCTACAGGCCACGTTTAGCAAGATTGTGGGCGTAGAGACGGCAAAAACTGGAATCAAAATAGTGATGGGTTGCTAGCCGCATCGCCTAAACATGATTCCTATGATTTTCGCCCATTCCATCGATGGGCTTACCATCTGCCTGGGAAGGGAAGCAACTGGTACATTCTTGTTTTTTCTTTGCTCCCAGATTATCATGGAAGAAGGCATAATAACCATGACCAAAAACCAATGATTGTCGATAGCTTAAGTTTTTTCAGTTCTGTCGTTCTCCCTTTTTCTAGTGTTTCCGTCGCTTTAAAGGAAACAATTTGCAACGTTCCTTTTCTTAAACATTAATGCCGAGTCGAATGTTTATTTCTATTGCCAAATCGAATTTAAATCGCTAATGCATTTGGTATTCAGTGCAGCACGACATTTCGAACGCTGCCTAAGCAACTCACTCTACACGACCTACTTCCAAAACTGCATCCGTTTCATCCCAATAAAATCGACACTGAAATTTCACCGAAACAATTTGAACCCGGGAACTGTTTAAACAAATATAAAGGCCAGGATCTTATGAAAGTGCGGCCAAGTCCTAACGAAGACCAGATTTACGGGGGTGCTGTAAGTACACTTTAATATGCATTAAGCGTGAATAACTTATGCAACCGCGCGCCTCCTAAAACGTCACGCATTTTTTTGTGAAACTCACTTGATCACTTCACTTTGCACTGTTTTTTGCACTTTTTTAAAGTTATATTTTCGTAAGTTATGTGGGTAGGTTATAGTCCCCACTTGTTGAGGGCATAGCGCGGTCCGTTCTACGTTCGCGCGCTCGACGGAGCGTGGGCGACTGCGCTTCCCGCTCATTCATTGAAGGCCGGCGTTACCGCGGGAGCTCGATTCGGACTCGTTTTAAAAGTGAAGACTTGTGAGTTGGGGTGCGAGTCGGGTTACCTCCACGTGTGGTCAAGAACTGCGGTTCGTTTTTGGATCCGTCCGGAGGGACGAGCAGTGCTTGGTCCGGTGCACCCTGGGCAACGGCTAATGATTTCCTGACAGTTTCTGAGGGATATCATTGACCGTTGGCTGAGAGCCCGACAAGGGGGAGGGGGGTCTTTGACCGTGTTACCGTACAACGTTGCCGACATTTTGTCATATGATTTTTGGATGATATTTTTGTTTCTTTGACATTGGCGAAGTTGTCGTCGCTATAACGACTTGATACGCCACAAATAATAATAAGAAGAAGAAGAAGACTTGTGAGTTACGCGGGCTGGTGTTTATGGTCTTTATGCGATCTTATGAAACTCTTCTTGGAGGCACATTACGCTTAAAGTTTGAGATTAAAAAGTTCGTCACTCAAATTTTTAATTTTTCAATTTTTCGTTTCGTTTTTTTACGGGTCTTTTCTTTCCTTTCTATCGTTTTATACGTGTTCTCGTCTGAGTAGAAATTTAAAAAGTGTTTTCAAGTTTTCTTACGTCACAAACGACGCCTTTTGGTTCAGAAACACAATGAAACTGTGGCTAATGCTGGAGTTATCCATTCCGACACTTGCACTAGAAGCAGCATGAGACACTCATACAAAGTGTAAGCAAATAGAAGCTAAATAGGCCTGGATTAACCTGTCTCTCAAGCAGAAGGTCGAGGGTTCGAATCACAGGCACCTCTGATTTTTTCGGAGTTTATGTGCGATATCTCATTTGAAATTTACCATGAGCTTCTTGTTGAAGGAAAACATCGCGAGGAAACATGCACACCACTGCGAAGCAATTCAATGGTGTGTGTGAAGTTCTCGATCCGATAGAGTCCGCGTGGGAACTATATAGCCCGAGCACTCTGATTCTGAGCACACAGAGTGGACACAGGCCCAGTAGTGGGATCATTAATTGCTACTGTATTTTTAAACTAGAATAGTTTTGTTTCCGAAACCGTTTAGTTTAATCATATAAAATCTATTCCCTATGAGGCTAGCAACCCATCACTATTTTGATTCCATTTTCCACCTTTACGCCCACAATCTTGCTAAATGTGACCTGTAGGTACCTGTTACCTTAGGCTCTGTCTTACGGGGTACCGTAAGGGATGAAGACGTGATTTATGTGTGTGTATGTGTGTGTATTCCCTATCAATCTATTTCCTATTTTGATTTGCCTTGCCACCTATACGCCCTTAATCATGCTAAACGTGGCCTTAAAATTTTGAAACCCTAGGCTCTGTCTACCCCATAAGGGATAAAGACGTGTATGTATGTATGTATAAATCTATACCTGTCATTAGTTAGAAGTTTATTTAGTAACGAGCTTTCCGTTCGAGAACCCGTGGTTCCCTGGCGTAGGTGTGATTCCACGGTACTTTATAATACGTATTATTCGACTTAAATTATTATTTCTGCCATTAGTTATTCTATTCTCATGTGTCCTGAACTTTAAGGTAATTAATAATGTAATTTTCTTTCCCCTTGCTTATTAAGAAAAGACTTGACTGAGTCACAGTACCCATCAAATCCTATCCCAAATTCTGCACAGGTCTACTGTCGCAGTTTAATACACATAGACATACCTACATATACACTCAGGGACTTTTGATACTCATACATAGACATTCTTCCATGTTGTTCTGGGAGTAAAAAAAACATAGAATGTACCAGTTGCTTCTCATCCCGCGCAGATGGAATTTCCACATATACGCCGTTAATCATGCTAAGCGTGGCCTTGAGGTTTTGTTACCTCAGGCTCTGTCTACCCCTTAAGGGATAAAGACGTGATGTATTTATGTATGTATGTATTTGATAGTTCAGTTCAGTTTAACACTCCTGTAAAGGTGACCCATTGTAATTTTTCGTTTTAAATGAAGTACTCTTTTTGAGCCGTACCCACACTTCGAACATAAAAACCAAAATGTATGAAATATGTATGAAAGCAATAGCTAACCACAGTTAATTAGAGGTTTCTGACAAAAAAATCATTTGTAATACAAGCTTTTTGCTGACTGTACTTGCATTGTCATCCGTCCTTCATGGTGTACCAAATTTCAAGTCAATCGGACCAACCGTTGAAGAGTTCCCTCCTGCGGAGACGGTCCTGGCTGGGTCAGCGGAACATCCACTGTCAGAATTATTGTATTGCCATCCGATTTACTCAAACTAATCTATCCACCAGCTGAAGAAAATAATTCAAGATCAATTTGAAGGCAGTCCTATTGCTTCTAGACGATAGCTTAGCTGTTACGTTACTCACCAAAATTCTCTTATATTAAAAATGTCTAAACCGCACTAATATTCTTTCTAAGCTTGTTCTTATCTGTATTTTATCTATTGTTAAAGCAGAAACGTAACTGCAAAGTGCACAATATTTTATTCAGGGCAACACCACCTCCTTACCGATTTTTGGTGAAATTTTTAGTCTGTGCACACTGAAATTCGAAACTGAAGTCCACTGGGAGTTTCGGGGCTCATCTCGCCTCCTTATAGCTGCCTAAAGTCACAAAGGTCAGTATATCCTTATTAATATTGTAAATGCCAGTCCTTTCGCGTTTGTTTTGCTTTAAAATAATTTGATCGATTTAGGGAATGTTCGGCTCTTCGTTTCATTGATGATCGGATATTACCTACTTAAATAAAATAAATAAATAAATAATATCTTGGGACAATTGACACCAATTGACCTAGCCCCAAACTAAGCAAAGCTTGTAATATGGGCACTAGACAACGGATAAACATACTTATATAGATAAATTCATACTTAAATACATATTAAACATCCAAGACTCGAGAACAAACATTCGTATTTTTCATACAAATATCTGCCCCGACTGGGGATCGAACCCGGGACCTCAAGCTTCATAGTCAAGTTCTCTAACCACTGGGCCATCCGGTCGTCCGGTCGTCCGGGTAGGGTCCGGTCCGGTCTTGCTCTACTTCTCTACATATTACAATAACAAATGTAATCTATCATACGTAAATAAGAAAATAACTCATTTTATGCAAAAATGCCCTACATAATTTTCTTCTTCTTCTTCTTATTTGTGGCGTTTCAAGTCGTTGTAGCGACGACTAAAAAAACTTGTGACAAAATGTCGGTAACGTTGTATGGTAATGGTCAAAGACCCCCCTCCCCCCTGTCGGGCTCTTAGCCAACGGTTAATGATATCCCTCAGAAACTGCCAGGAAATCATTAGCCGAAGCCCAGGGTGCACCGGATCAAGCACTGCTCTTCCCCCTGGACGGATCCAAAAAGGAACCGCAGCTCTTGACCACACGTGGAGGTAACCCGACTAGCACCCCCTACATAATTTTGGTAAAGAACAAATATTCTTCAAACTGCTGGACTGATTGTTACCAAACATGGCTAAACTACCGCCTTTCGAATGAAAAAAAACGGACAGGTTACACTTCGGGAGTGCCGGCAGAAATGGAAACTACACAAAAGCACATTCGCGTAAAAAAACATACCAAAAAAGTGCACAACGCATTTTGAAAAGAAAAAAAATCCCACACGAGATTCGTACCGCATACATATATAACACCCGTCTTTTTGCGTTGAGGGTTAAAAACAACGTCAGTCTGTCTGTCCCCAATAAACTCAAAAATGCAGGCCCTTTTCTCATGCGGTTTTCACCAGTAGAGTGATCCATCAGGAAGGTTTAAGCACTTATCTAATTTAGTGTAGTGAGTTAGTAGTTCCTCTACATCCATGGCCATCCTGTGGGACTCATTAACTATTCGGGTCAAAATAGACTTTTCATTAGTGATTTTAAATGTACGCTGTCGATTTATTTAACGCTCACCGCAATTCGGTTTCGGTTCGAAATTATGGCGCTTTAAATCCCGCTGTATGTGACTGTTTTAACGGCCTGCCTCGGAACATGTTCATTGTTAAACACCTCTTCGGTGTTTATTTAATTTGACTACCGGGGCTTAAAGCGTAAGCTTTTGCCAGAAAAAATGATTCGAACGAGTTTGTGTTGACATCTCAATAATTGTTGCGGAAAAATGCGCGGTGGTCCTAGCGCCGCGTATTGGCACTGTGCGCGACAGTAACATCTAGCAAACGCAACTTTAGGGGAGTTGGTCAAATAGTGAATGACAAGATAGATCACTTCACTACATACCTAGTATAAAATAAAGTCGCTTTCCGTCGTCTGCCTCTATGCACGCTTATATCTTTAAAGCTACGCACCGGATTTTTTAATAGATAGAGTGATTCAAGAGGAAGGCTTATATTATGTATAATACATGCATAATATAGCGTGCGAAGCCGGGGCGGGTGGCTAGTTTTAAATAAAATAAAGAAAATAAATTATTTAGAAAGACAATAAATAGTATTTTTAGAGGCTTTTGTTACAAACAGTAATAGGAAAAATGGATGTTGTTATAAAAACTGGTTTTGAGAGTCTAAAACGCATTCACTGCTATACACGGGATGCCTTCAGTACCTACCTATTTATTAAAGATTTCGGTCACAAAATATTCCCAGACGGGTTTGCGTTAGAATGGCAAAAAGTATGAGAACAATTTGTTGCAATTTCGATTTGCAAGTGGCGCTGCCTCTAAAAGTCTAAACCGATTGAGCTGAAATTTTGCAGACTCGAGTAAGTCAGATGACAATCCAATAATCTGGTAGTGGAGTTCTGGTGACTCAGTCGGTTGGTCTGATTGACTTGAAATTTGGTACACCTATGTAGGATGGATGACAATGCAAATACCGTCAGGAAAAAAAGCTTGTACCTATCAAAAAATCAATTTTTAGATAGAAATTTTAGATAGAAAACTTACACTACAACAGTCTTTATAATTTTTACTTTCTGATTTTTTATGTTTACTTTTACGGTTGCAACGTTAGAAATTAAATTTCTAAACGACGCTGAAAATTAGAACACAGAAAAATCCGACCATAGCTTCACTTTTCGGATTTTTTCTATGTTTTAATTTTCAATCAAAATAAGAGATTATGAAGTAAGTTAGTTATCAATCTTCTGATTCATTGAGACATGGGAAAATTCAAGACTACTTACATTATAATTATTTTCTGATTAAAAAAAAGTAAAACCTCAAACTATAAGATTTCATGAGTCAGTTGATGGATACCTATTCAAAATAACCCTCAATATAGTCCAGTTAAAATATCTGCGACGGAATTCGTGGTTTGCCTCTTAATTCAGGTTAGGCTTTTAGGTTTGTATAAATTTTTAACTTGACCTGAAATATCTTCTGTCCAAAACATGCTTATTCGATATCGTCACTACTTTGCATAGGCTCGTATCTCACATCGATAATGTGAACTAAACTGTACTTTAAAGCACACGGAGTAAAGGTCATATTAAGATTTCAATTTTTAGATACCTGTAGGTAGCGATTTAGAAAATAGTGATGACATTTATTTTAATCCCCTTTAAAATTACAGATAAAGTGGCAGGAACAAAATGATGCATACATTAAAATTCAACTTAGAATATAAGTTGGGAAAGTCTGATTGGTTTCTTTGAATGACAATGTTTATTGAAAACCTAACTATTGCCTACGTTAGAACTGTTGTATACATTTGTTATTTCCTTCTTTAATTGGTTGCCTGGTCGAGATCGCTATTAAGCGATAAGACCTATTGTCTACCTTGTTCTTTGTTTTTGTACTGTTATGTGGCATTCAATAAAGAGTATTTGTATTGTATTGTTAAAATAAAATGTTATGAGAGGTATTTATAACAAATATTATTCTTTGAACTCCATACTGAATGTCCAACACAAGGCAACACCCCAGCCTAAATAATATAAGCGAAATGTGTGTATCCCATACAGATTGACATCAAAGACAAGTGGTGTCGTAATAATAGGGTCCAGCGTCAAGAGCCTTCGATATTGCGCCAAGCTATTATCATGATTCATATTATTACATACATACATACATACACAAATCGTCTTTATCCCTTGCGGGGTAGACAGAGCCTAAGGTAACAGGCACCTACAGGCCACATTTAGCAAGAGCGTAGGCGTATAGGTGGAAAATGGAATCAAAATAGTGATGGGTTGCTAGCCTATAACATGATTCCTATGATTTTCGCCCATTCCCTCGATGGGCTTTTTACCATTTGCGCGGGTAGAGAAGCAATTGGTACATTCTATGTTTTTTCTTTACTCCCAGACCAGCATGGAAGATTCATATTATTGTGTTACTTTATTAACCTCTCGCACCCAAAAAGAGGGATGTTATAAGATGGATTGTTCTGCGTGTGTCTGTGCCACCGTAGTACCTAATGTCGGCTTCACATTAAATACACGTAACAAATCATTTCCCTTAAGGGGTAGACAGACTTCGATTAGGGTAATGCACTTATTTCCAATTACGGATTCCAACGAGGAAACATCGTTGTTGCTCCTGCTGCAAGCATAATATTATTATCTGCTGCTGCCACGCTGCTGCCGCATTGCTTACAGCTTAATGTAGGCGCTCTAAATAAGCATGAAACGCAGCGCTGTTAGTATTACCTATCCCTTTACACGAAATGTTCCATATCAAAAAGATAAAAAAAGGTGAATGATTAGAAATTCGAGTGGGGAAAAATGCGAATGGAAATATTGCTACGCGGAATTAACAAGTTTGGGGAAACGATCTAATCTCTCGAATTATCAGGTAGGTATGTAGCAGGCGGCGCTGGAAAGATGTTTTTTGCAATGAGTCCTAACAAGAGACTTTCCTCGCTTGTAGGTCAAATAGGGTTCCTACTTAAATGCACGACTACTCTTACAAAGCGGCTGTTAAAAATGCGCTGTAATAGGATTATTTAAAGTCACGTCTTTATCCCTTACGGGATAGACAGGCTAAGGCAACAAGACCTAAAGACCACGTTTAGCGTGATTGTGGGCGTATGGATGGAAAGGGGAATCAAAACAGTGATGGGTTGCTAGCCACATCGCCTATATAACCCTATATATCCCTAAGATTTTCGCCCAATCCCGTGATGGGCTTTTACCATCTGCGCGGGAAGAGAAGCAACTTTTTTCTGTGCTCCTAGACCAGTATGGAAGAATCAAGAAAGTCACTAAATATACTGCTCAAAAGATAATAAGGGCCACTTCAATGTCACAGGCAAAATGAAACGAAGAAGAAGGTTCGTATTTTTACCTTAATGCACCAAATGCGATTTAGAATATTTGTAAACTGTACGGTAATAATTATATCCTATTATTTTTTTATAGTAGATTTTGAACAAAACATTGTAAAATTTTATATTTATAGTTTCATTTTACTTATGATTTAAAATTCATTTTCTTGGTCTAACATTGTGTTAACTTCATAGTCCGAGATAGAGCTTACATGGCACAACTCTGTTCATAAGGCAGTCAACTATTTTGAAGAGCTCCGCGTTGATGACCTCGAAGCCAAAAGCCTTCACAAAAAGATCCGCCCTAAGTCTTCCTACACGTACATCTATAATACACCTACAACTCCGTAGGTCAGTAGAACTGTGCGCCGTGCAACCGCACCTTTAAAACCACATTTGGTTTCGGCAGCCATTCTCGCTCTCGCCTCCGGAGCTAGCAGGCGTCGCCGTTGACGGATACGTCAAGAAAGACATGAATGATGAGTCAGTCCAAGTACAGGACCTTATCTTGAATAGAGAAAAAAAATGAAGTATCTATAGGCGTACACAACTCTTCTCATGACAAATCAAAGCATTCATTACGTTGAGAGCATTTAGAGCAACAGAAACCGACTACGGTCACATTACGAAGCTGCTAATTATTATCTTCTACATAATTATAGCGTATGGTTAATTACTTAGTGTGTTACACTCACCGGCTTTTACTCACGCAACCTAACTGACACCAGGTGCTTAAATAAAGAATGAAATATACGAAACTAGCTGACCCGGCGAACTTTGTTCCGCCTTAAATTTGAAAAATTCCAGTGGCTTGGGCTGTGCTATCCCGCGGGAACTATGCAATTTTCCGGGATAAAAACTATCCTATGTCCTTTCCCGGGACTCAAACTATCTGCATACCAAATTTCAACTAAATCGGCCCAGCGGTTTAAACGTGAAAAGGTAACAGACAGACAGACAGACAGAGTTACTTTCGCATTTATAATATTAGTAAGGAAAGGACTAGTAAGGATAAAGCAAACAAAAAAACTTCTAAAAACACCATACATTTTAATGACAGAAATAACTTAAACAGATACTAATTCTCAGTGAAATAATATTTGTAATGATCCGATTTGGACCAAGTATGCTTTATCATATCAGCCGCTTTTTCGCCGATCATCATGGCTGGAGCATTGGTGTGCGCGGCCGTAGGACGCGGTATCACGCTGGAGTCCACAACCCTCAGGCCTTCTATCCCGTAAACTCTTAGTTCGGGGTCCACAACCGCATAAGGGTCGTTGGAAGGCCCCATCCGACAAGTTGATATCTGATGATGGAACGATACTGCCATCGTCCGAATTGCACAATCCCAGTAAGCATCCGAACCTGGTATTTCAGTTCTACATGCCTCGTACTCGGCCAGGTACAGCTGGGCACCAAATTTTTTGAAAGGTTCAGACTCTCCTAGCTTTATTATAAACCTGATTGCTTCTTTCAACGTCGCTATATCCCTAGGATCACTCAGATAGTTCGCATACAATTTTGGGTGCGAGTAGGGATTTGTGTCGCGAAGTTCAACGCGACCTTTAGATCTGGGATCCAAGAGCATAGGCACTGCCGTCCATGTATCGAATCCGTTTAAGGGACTAAAACCTAAATTGTATGTTTCATCGGTTATCCTCCAACTTCTTCTTAAGATGGTGCCGTTGTCGAAAGCTATAGACCCTGCTAAGGATACCAGTTCAATGTCAGGCACTAGTTCAGGGTCATCCGACTGCGAAGTTTTAAGGTATCCGAGGCCCTCCACCGTTCCTATGCTTGATAGCAAACCGTCGCCGTAGTGTAGCCATTTGATAAAATTTTGTACGGTTGCAACTCTGTCTAAATTGAGGCTGACGTTCGTAGTATTCAGTCTAAATACGACTGTTGGGAACACGATATGATCGTAGAGAGTCTTTCCGACTGGCAAGTCTTTGATGACAGGTATCCCGAGGGACTGCAGGTGATCCCTCGGGCCGACTCCAGACAGCATCAGTAGCTGCGGGGATGCTATCGGTCCTGTTGAAACGATGACTTCTCTACGGCACCGTACTGTATATTTCTTTCCGTTCCTAGTATATTTCACGCCGTATGCCCTCTTAGTTTTAGGATCTATGAGGACTTTCGTAGCCCTAGCTCCAGTTAGAATATGTAGATTTTGTCTTTGTTTATGTGGGTGAAGGAAAGCTTTAGCACTGCTTGCTCGATGTCCGTTGCCAGTGGTCGTCTGGACGTAGCCAAAACCGAAGCCATCCGGCGCATTGTAGTCGAGGGTGGGTATGCCCATGTTCCTACCAGCTTCTAGAAACGCCTCCACTAGCCCAGTTCTGCAAATAATTTACATTATATAAACTAACATTATAGTGGTTTGACCTGTGGCCTCTCAAGCAGAGCGTCGTGGGTTCAAATCCCGGGCGCGCACCTCTAAGTTTCTCGGAATTTATGTGCGCAAATTACATTTGCAATTTGCCATGAGCTTTACGGTGAAGGAAAACATCGTGAGGAAACCTGCACACATCTGCGAAGAAATTCAATGGTGTGTGTTAAGTTCTATAGCCCAAACCCTCCAATACACGGAGGAGGCCTATGCCATGAGGCACACCGAATTACGCAACAATTTAATAATAACAAAAAAAAAAAAAAAAAAACATACTGAAATTGTAGCGAATTCGGAATAAAAAGGCTATAATAATAATCACTGAGTCATAGATAAATAATCATACCGAAACGACACGTTTTCGACAGCCAGCTCGCCGTGGTGCTTGTGGTCCGGTGCGTCCTTTGGGAGTCGTTTCAAATACGCCTTCTCCGATTTCAAGTAGTAATGCAGCACGTCATCATAGGACCTGAATGCAAAATTAAGGTGTTCCAAGTTTGAGTTGTCATATTTATTACTAGCTGTTGCCGGCGACTCCATCTGCGCAGAATTAGCGTATCGAATCCTATCTTCTTCTTCTTCTTCTTATTTGTGGCGTTTCAAGTCTGTCTATAGCAATAAGAGTAGATATGTATCTCATTCGGGAGCTAACTTTTTCTAGTTGCATTCACGCTCATTGGAAAAGTAGAGTAGGGTGAGAGCTGTCGCAAAGATTTTGTCTTATCTTTTAGCAATTATTATAATTATCGGCGGCAACCAGCGTGACGGCAATGCGATAATGACATGTTTGTCAATAATTAATGCGTCTATTTGATTTAATAAGACAGTTATACAATCTGCTTTGTTTTTAGGGTTCCGTGCCTCTTAACAAGCAAGCAAAGCAAAAATATATAAAAACAGAAAAATAAGAATAAAAGTCGTAGCTGCAAAAAGTAGTCTGCATGTGACGATGTGGCTAGCAACCCACTATTCTGATTCCCCTTTCCACCTATGCCCACAATCATGGTTTTGTTGCCTTGGGCTCGGTCTACCCCGTGGGGGATGAAGACGTGATAGATTAGATTACTTATTCATTCAATAAAAATTATATCATAAATTGTACATTGTCAAGTTAGAAGAACATATATGTATGTATGTATGTAAGTATATCTTAACGTGCTTCATCTAATGATCTCACAGCATTCTTCTTTAATGGCTAGTGTTCCGCTACTTATACTTAATTGTACATTTTGTATATTTGCTAGTTCTAATTAAAGGGTATCCTTCCTTACAGTAATTATGACGATTACTTTGATTGAAATAGGAAATGCATCACGCGCTATGCAATTTGTATCTCAATATGGAAAGCATACAATTAAATAGTCATACAATTAAATAAAATTACATATACAGGTGTTGTGCGTAAAGTTTTTTCATGACATTTCGTTGAATTTTATCCGGTTTTCAACTTTAGTGCTATGTTATTAAAGTAGTGTATACAATGCAGCTGTCAGAATAAATGGTTTTATACATATGAACCTTATTCAACTGTCGTTAAAGTTGAAAACCTCATGGAATTGAACGAAATGTCATGGAAAATAGTTTTGCACTACATCTATTCTCGTGTCCGTACATTAAATAAATTCATCAAAAATAGAGTGCTAACGATTAGGAAAGAGTAATAAAATACAAAAAAAAAATATAACTTTTGTCTGTCTGTATGTATGGATGTGTTTATTTATGTCTGTGTTCGCTAATCTCCAAAATTGTTTAACCGATTTAAATAAAATTTTGCGTGGTGGTACCTTATATCTCTAGTCAATATTTTAGATACTTTTAATTTCGGAAAATTAAAGAGTTCCCACGGGATAGTTAAAAAACTATAATAACTTATGCAGCTTAGTACACAACAACTTAAGCATCTAATTAAGTAAAATTGGCGTGCTGACACCTTATATTGCCGCGGTTACATTAAACATACATACATAATTAGTTGAAATTTGTTATACAGTTAGTTTCAGTCCCAGGGACGGACATAGGATAGTTTTTATCCCAGAAAACAGCATAGTCCCCGCGGGATAGCGATAAGCGAATTATGCGCGGACGGACCCGCGGGCAACAGCTAGTCTGTAATAATTCATATAATTGTACTAGCTTGCGCTCGCGGCCGTTTCTTGATTATAGAACTCTACATCCTGTGGAAATATCGAAAACTACGGCCTTATTCCTCATCTACGATTAAAGGCACATTTCTGGATAAATTTAGCTTTTCAATCGTTGGCAGTTGGGGCTAGACGATAATGGGGTACTCTGTCTGACAGTCAGATGTTTTCATTTATAAATCAAGGTAAATAAATTAACAGCGATTATACAATGGTAGCATCTCTAGTTTTAATGATCATAGAACGTAACAGATTATGGTAGTAACGTCTCGAAAAAATTGCCGTTGCTCTTATTAGAACGTTATTAAGTACAGTAGGTACCAAGAAGTATTTATTTATTTCTATGCAGTTAAACTTTGTATTTATTTTGCTGTCAAAACTTTCGTGAACTCTAACAGTTACATTCTGGATCTGTCAGTCATACCTACCTTATTGAAACCGACAGTGGTAGGCCGGTAAAATTAGTAGCACACGAGGCATTCCATCTTATTTGCAATCCTTTGGAGTGAGTGTCCATGAGTGGTAGTGATTTACCATCAGGTGTCCACTTTCTACCCTACCCTATTTCATAAGAAAAGAACACAAATATTTGAAGGCCCTCACCATCCGTAATTTCCATCAGCAGCAATCCTGTCCCAGTTTTGCGGCCTGCCTCGGGTGTACATCATGTAGTTGATGACGCTGCTGCCACCTACGGCTTTACCTCGTGGCCAATAGCAGCGCTGGTCTTCGCTGCCTGTAAAATCGCAGAAGACTTTACACCTACAGTATCATTTTGAGACGTTCGTACTTCTACATTCGCTGGTCTGGGAGCAAAGAAAAAACTAGTTGCTGCTCTTCCTGCGCAAATGGTAAAAGTCCGTCTAGGGAATGGGCGAAAATATATGCAATCATGTTATAGGTGAAGCCTTCAGGCCTTGTTACCTTAGTGTCTGTTTACACCGTAAAGGATGAAGACGTGGTCTATTTATGTATTTGAAATGTTGGATATCAATATCAAACATAAAAGTCAATTTCAACATCCAAAGGCTGATAATCAAAATAACAAAAAGTACCTTTGTATTTACAATGATTTAAGGGAATACAGGCATCATCTTCATCGCCTTCTACTTAACCAAATAGAAAAAACGTGGTGAGTTTTTGGTTTTACCAACAATAGCACACCAGACTTTCATTCTTTGGACCAACAGCATTTTGATATGACACCGACTAGCTAACACTTAGTTATTTCTTGATAATTAATATTCCACAAAAGTCAAAAAGTCAAAGTCAAAAGTCAAAGTCATTCACGTCTCATTACCCAAGCAAGTGCCAGGCTGTTTCTCCGTCTGGTACGGCCACACGTAGTCCGAGATTGATGAGATTGTCCACAACCCAACCATCATTGGAATATCTGTCAGTAATGATTCTGGCTGGCCAGCTTCTAGCAGCAGCACCGTCGCGTGAGACTTGTCCTCCGTCAGACGCGAAGCCAACACCGAGCCTGCTGAGCCAGCTCCCACAATGACGTAGTCGTATACGTCCAGCGGCTTCTTGTATCCTGGCCAATCACAAGGTAATGTTTTAATAGACTATGAGCATTCATCTTCATCAAGATCATTAGAAAATTTACTACTACATAACTACTGTGAAACATTAGCAAATTAGGTATCTAAGTATATTTTGGTAAGAACATTGGAGCAACGTTGATTTTGGCTGCCTGAATGAAGAACAACCATTTCATCGATAGAATTTGGTAAAGTTTATGCTTGCCAGTTAGTATTCTCTTTCTTTATTGAGAGTGTTTGCTAGCATTTTTTTCAGATAGAAATGAACTTACGACAGACTTGTTTGATTTAAAATTACTGATATTCAATGTTAATTTAAGTTGACCTACCTTTTGGTAAAGGATAGTCATCCCGCAAACATGAAAACAGGCCCTTGTTTTTAATGGATTGAACCGATTTCATCATAGCATCCATTATTGGGTTCCTTGGATAGGACCACCCAAAGAAACTTCCGCTTTTTGGTTCTTCATCTTCTTCGTTGTAGAAGTTGGTATGTGGCCATCTGATCTCTTCTGGCTGCTTTGAAGTTAAGTGTCCGTAGTCAACGTCATTTTCATCGTAGTCATACACACCGTGTGCGTTAGTTTTAATTATTAAAGCTATTATTAGAAGAAATAAAGCTTTCATTGTGTCTGGAACTAAATACGAATAGTGAATATATTATGTTTCATTGATCATTTATTGAATCAAGCGTTAGGTAATTTGCGGAGCAGCAAGGTGAATGTTTTTGTGCTTAAAAAACTGAATAAATAAGTCTGAATTTTGCAAAAAACAATCGTACACCATCATGGATCAAGAAATTTGGTTTATGAATCATGAATTTGTATTAATTTTACAAGATTGACAGATGTACAAAGGCGAACTTATCCCTTAAAGATCTCTTCCAGTTAGTTAAACTTTGAACGATTGATAGGACAACAGAAACCATTGATTTTATTTATTCATTGGTTAATGTTTAAGATAAAAAACTTTAAATTTCGTGTATTCACTTTAGACCTCCATATCAGACTTTGTAGCATCAGATTACCAGCAAAAGTATCCAAATATATCGGAACAAATATTTTAATCATCATACGACTTATATGACTAATTTTGACTGTACTGTTTCTTGCAAAACTAGCTTAATTTTTTTTATATATTTCACTTTTTTATATATTGCTAAAATTTCGGGTTAACGATGGTGCGGGTTCGATTGCCGAACGAGTTTTATTTCTCGAGTCTTTCCATGTGGTCTAGTTTCCAGTACGTCTTGAAATATCATTTTCTAACGAGTTACACATCAAGCAAAATCAAAAATCGGGAAATAAACTTCTCCTTACATTAATAATGATCAAAACTCACCAAACTTCACATCCACAGATTACACCGTTCAGTTTGATTAATGAAAGATTTTTTTTATTCTTTTCAGTAAACCAAGTATTCACCACAACAATTCACCAGCATGTGCGCATAGCGCCTGCACCGTGCCGATGGTAGTTACTCTGACGCCTACTTAGTTGACTTAACTACTATTTCGCAAAACCCACCGAATGTAGGCTCGAAAATCGGACATCCTCCCATTACCGGTATTTAATTGTAAATTAATTAAATACATGCATGAAACTGATCATGTCAGTTCCCTTGTGATACTAGATGCTGCCTGTGACTTTGACTACGTGCTACTGGAACTTGGGTAAGGTCTCAAATTGTTTCACCGTATCCTGTGTATAATGAAAATCTTTGAACTTTTATGAACTGAGACCAAATAGCTTGCTGCGGGCCACCACACAGAGCACACTGCATGCGTTAATGAAGTACTTGTCCATTTCCCGGAACAGAAAGTAGACTGCAATGAAATCAGAGACCGCCTAGCTCTGTACTACCTAGAGTACATGCTTCTATTCAAACAAATAAAGTTTACCCCTTTGTCGTATTAGTTCAGGTTACCATTTTTTATAGGAGACGTTTTGGAAAAAGGTCAGGTCAGGAGTACCCGAAACCGACGAGCATGTATGAAGAGACTGATGACTGTGGAGGAAGCGAAAGAAATATGTCAGGATCGTAGCAAGTGGAATAAAGTAGTCTCTGCCTACCCCTGTGGGAAAGAGGCGTGACGGTATGTATGTATGTATGTATGTACCATTTTTTTTTGAGAATTGTATCTGATTCTTTATATTTGTACAATAAAGCATTTACTTACTTACTTACTAATTCAATCCAAAGTAGGAGCCTTAAAAAGCTCACAGTTTTGATTGATAATCATAGAAATGAAAGTTACAACTTAGTAGTGCTGTAAGTATAGCTGTAAGTATAGGCAACATGGCCACTTTTTCGCTTTAATTTTGTATGGGACCTTGGATCTAGTTGTATTGTTGATCGAAGGGAAACCTCTAGCTAAGCTAATTTTCGCAAAACTTCAACATAATTATCATTGAACCAAGTTCATCACTGGCCAGATTTTATTTTTCTAAAATTAAAAAAATTATAATTGCAATACAAATATTTTTTGGGTTCCATTCTGTACATTGTGAGATCATTCGAACGCAAGTAAGACAAGTAAGTTGAGATACCCTTCAAAGTTTCATCATGACTATTAGTAGGGTCAAACCTTAAGAACTCAACCCGTAAGGACTTTGATACTTTAAAGGGTGTCGTAAAGATTTTAGTATGTAGGTACATATGCTTCTTATGCAACCATCATGATTTATTTACTAATTAATTTTGCAAAGACGTTCGGAATTGTAAATTTTCGTAGCAAGGGCATTTTTATAATAAGCCAAAACAAGAGAACAGAATACCCTCACTTTATATGTCTAACATACAAGGTTGGCTTCTGAAAGCTGCTGCTAAATAACAGGGAGTACAAATAGGGTTTTATTGAAAGCCATTAAAAATAATCTAATTTTCGTATAATGTACACGTGCTTACTATAATTTATTTATAAATAACCTAACCTAAAAATCCATTTTACATACAAGCTTTTTTGCTGACTGTATTTTTTGTTCACTGCATTTGCGTTGTCATCCGTCCTGCATATATGTGAACCAAATTTCAGCTCAATCGAATGAAAATATCTGCTTCATAATTGATTCGCAAGATTCCAGCTGGACAAACATACATACATGCATACGTTGCAAGTTAATATAATAAAGCTTGTAAAAACTAAAATGCACAGTCAAAATTATGTTTAATACCTAACTAAATTGTCAGTCCTTATCAGTATATTTTAGTGGATGGCGTTGGACCACGTATTCCTTATCAAATCCGCCGCTTTTTCACCGATCATCATGGCTGGAGCATTGGTGTGCGCGGCCGTAGGACGCGGTATCACGCTGGAGTCCACAACCCTCAGGCCTTCTATCCCATATACTCTTAACTCTGGGTCTACAACCGCATAAGGGTCATTGGGAGGTCCCATACGACAAGTCGCGATCTGGTGGTGTAGCGTTATTAGTAACGTGCGGATCGCACAGTCCCAGTAAGCGTCGGACCCAGGCGCTTCGGTTCGGCATTGTTTGTACTCAGCTAAATGCAGCTGGGCACCATATTTTTTGAACGCATCAGACTCCCCTAACTTCACTATGAATCTGACAGATTCTCTCAGTGTCGCTAAATCCCTTGGATCAGTCAAGTAGTTGCCATATAATTTTGGGTGTGAAAATGGATTGGTGTCGCGGAGTTCCATGTATCCTTTGGATCTGGGTTGCAGGAGCATTGGCACCGCTGACCATGTATCGACTCCGTCTAAAGAACCAAACGCTCTGTAGTACGTCTCATCAGATATTTTCCATCCTCTTCTGAGGATGGCACCAGAGTCCAAAGCAATAGAGCCCGCCATAGATATCAATTCGATATCAGGTACTAGTTCTGGATCGTCCGACTGTGAAGTTTTGATGTACCCCAGGCCTTCTACTGATCCTACGCTCGACATCAAACCTTCACCATAGTGTAACCATTCAATCAGATTTGGTACGGTAGCGACTTTATTTAATAGAAGACTGGCGTTAGTAGAACTCAGTCTGAACACTACTCCAGGGAATGCTATGTGATCGTAAAGAGTTCTTCCAACTGGCAGATCTTTGATGACAGGTATTCCGAGAGACTGTAGATGATCTTGCGGGCCAACTCCAGACAACATCAGCAGCTGCGGTGATGCTATTGGTCCTGCTGATAGGATAACTTCTCTACGGCATCGTGCTGTGTATTTCTTTCCATTCCTCGTATATTCCACAGCATACGCTCTCTTCGTGTTAGGTTCTATGATGACTTTAGTGGCTCTGGCTCCAGTTAGAATATGAAGGTTCTTCCTTCGCTTATGAGGGTGAAGAAAAGCTTTAGCGCTGCTTATTCGGTGTCCGTTGCCAGTGGTAGTTTGGATGTAGCCGAAACCAAAGCCATCAGGAGCATTGTAGTCAACAGTGGGTATACCCATCAACCTGCCAGCGGCAAGGAATGCCTCAACCAGACCAGTTCTGGAAAATAATAATATGGTTTTATGTATTTAATTATTGCTAACAATGAACTGCAATTACCCAAACTTCACTTTATATCATAGCAAATAAAAAGTAATAGTACCTGAACGACACATTTTCTACAGGAAGTTCTCCGTCACGTCCATGATATGGAGCATCTTTAGGAAGTCTTTTCAAATTAGCTTTTTCTGACTTTATGTAGTAACGCAGCACATCATCGTAGGACCTAAAAACAAAGTATGAGATGTTAACATCGAGAAAAAATGCCGAAGAAACGTGTGTTACTTGAAATTTTCATAGGGCACGTTTAAATACAGCTGCTATATAAAAGTACTACAAATAATAAAAAAATCGGATCAACATTATAAAATTGAATGAATTAAGTATGATAAAAATTATGAGCTCCGAGTGTGTCCATTCTTGAATAAACGTCATCGCCACATTTCACGTTTCTCTTATTACAATTTCAACGAATTAGGTACTTTCAACATGAAACTACCGTGAGACTCAATCATAATTACACATAAACGGATAACTCACGTATAAAAGTCGAGTGATGCTCGACATGTTTCGGACTATTTCGAAGTCCTTTTTCCAAGAGCGCTCGCCCACATGTCGAGCATCACTCGACTTTTATACGTGAATTATCCGTTTGATATAATTAACAAGTCAGATTAAGGACCCCCGAGCATTACTCGTGCATATAGGATTCTTAGAGGTTTAAATCGGTCTTTTATTGAGCAAAGAATAGCCTTATTCTCAGAAGAAGTGAGTCCTTACCATCCATAGTTCCCATCAGCCGCAATCCTGTCCCAGTCTTGAGGCCGGCCGCGAGTGTAAAGCATGTAGTTGATGACACTGGTTCCGCCTACTGCCTTGCCACGTGGCCAGTAACAGCGCTGGTCATCGCTTCCTATAAAAAATGAAACAGAACTGGTTGGCTGATTGATTCAACTCAAACGCTTGGGTCTTGAAACATATTTATAGATTTTGAGTCGGGTTTCATGTTTTTCTACACCATAGGGTAATAATAACAGTCTAGACAGACTAACTATCAGTAACGTGTTGCTCTAACAACTCAATTCCCATCGGGCTCCACCAACTTCTCTCTCTCGCTTTTTATTCACTTGCCGCTTCAAGATAGACGGTTTTTTTCTCCGTTTTGCCTGACGGAAACGCCACTGTATACTGGTGGAGTAAACCTAGCTAACTATAATATATGTATGCAACTGGGTCATTAATCCGCAGAATCTGCTACATATTTAAACTGGTAACGGGCAATAGTCACTGATTTGAGTTAATCCAAATCCTGTTAACAGAAGCTATCATACCACGATCTCATCCAAATTAAACTAATTAAGAACAAGAATGACCTTACATCCCTTTAACAGGGTATTAGTTGACATTTAATTTTGTATACGCGTCAGTCTTCGTTATTAAAATTCATAAAAGCGTCCGGGTTTTACGACGGAATAAAGATTAAAGATCGTACCTAGATACTGTGTGAGCGGCATTAACCGTACATTTGCTGTGTGAAATAACAATCAAGTTTGTCTAGGTGGTTTTTAGTCTGCAGACTTTAGTATTTTATCCCTGGTACATATATTTTATAGGTTAGCTGAGAAAATGTTCATTCCAAGTCTGATACAGACACTTCGGTAATAATTTTAGAGTTTAAAATGAATCCTCACAGCAGCTCTTTCTTTTAACAAACTAAGAACACACACAAGTACCTTTTTTCTACAATCAATTCAAATTAAGTAAATGGTTTAACTAACGATTATAAGTTGGAGACGATACCCAGTTTGAATCTTTTTGGTTTTTTTAATACTGGTTCTTCAATGCAATGTACGCCTCCGTTGTCAATATTATGGAATACTATTACGAGTGCTAGTAATCGGCTTCTGATACTAACAAACGCGTTGTTGTCTCCGTCTATTCACGTTCTGTTCACATGCCTCCTCATAGATAAGAGAGCTCGACCAAGAGTTCCCAAGTCATCCTTGTCACACACCATTAGACTACTTCACACTCTTCGCAGTTTTGTATCGCCTTATTTTCCTTCACCGAAAAGCTCATGGAAGATTTTGAAGTAATTTCTCAAAATATCAAATTGCCAATGACTCGCGGTCAAAATCACAATCCTCTGCTTAAGAAGCTACAGGTTGAACCACTAGGCTACCACAAACGCTTTAGCTACAAGACAAGAAACAAACTTCACTTGTTCCCTTCAACATTTTCGACCTAGCACGTCGCTTGGAATGTCTTAATAATCCTATTGAACTTTTGAATTTCTTATTAGCTTACCCATGCAAACGTCAGGCTGTTTTTCCATTTGATACGGCCATGCGTAGTCCGTGACACTCCATTGCGCAGTCAGCATAGGCACGTCTGTCAGGAGCGACTCTGGCTGGCCAGCTTCTAGTACCAGCACCATCGCTCGAGGCTTGTCTTCGGTCAAACGCGCGGCCAGCACAGACCCTGCTGAGCCAGCTCCCACGATTATGTAGTCGTATTCGTCTAGGGGTTTACTGTATCCTGGAAACAAGGAATATTTGAGAATTCAAATTACAAATTAATGTAAAAAAAATGTTAAATGTGAATGGGACTTTGTTTGTTACGCTTTTACACGTAAACCGATAAAATGTCCCACTTTCACGGTTCCTCGGAATAAGAGGGCTTGTGCTATAGTTCCCACGCGAGCCCAATGTGGGATTGGGAATTTCGATCATACCATTGAATTGTTTCGAAGGTGTGTGTAGATCTCCTAAGGATGTTTTCCTTTATCAAAAGGCATAAATTCCGAAAACCTCAGAGGTGGGAGAGGCGAACCCGTGTTCCGTGCTTGAGAAGCTATGGGTCAAACCACTACGCTAACACGGCTTTGTACTTAAACTGGATTACATCGACACACATTTTATAGTAAGACAGGTAAGTGGTGTCTAATATTAAATAATTTAATTATTCTTCCAACTTTAAAAAGACTAAAAATATGTTGAAGAATGTGGTTTTAAACTAAACAACGGCATTTCTAAACTTTCTCGTGTTGACACCATATTTATAAAGCGTTGTATAAACGGCACTTAATTGCCACTAATTATGAATATAAATGCGAAAGTGTTTTGTTTTTGTTCTACTTTTAGCTTATAGCTAAGTTTAGACTTGGTTTTATGACATTGCTAGGCCCAGATACGAATTCAAGGTGAAATCCCTCGTGATCCTGTGGCGCCCTCCAATGGCAGTGAGGAAATACCGGTGGGCTTTTAGTAGGTATCCCGCTCCCTCCTTCAGCTAGACAAAGGGGCATTGTGGAAGGAGAGTCCCACATAGCTCCCGTGCCGTCACCACGGCGCAGGAGTATGTGTAAAGCATTTTCCCACTGTGTCGCAATGTTAAATTAAGTAACTGCCTTGCAGGATTTTACTTGCAAGTTTAAACTTGTGTGTTAATTCGCGAGTAATTAGCGAACATGATAATTAATCTCAGTGTAGTAAAGACATACAACCTGACCTACTCTCTTTGGACCATTGAGAAACATAAAACCGACGAGGTCATATTTCTAGTGGTTAAAAATTAGATCAGACACTTCCTGTTAAATTGTGAAAGGCAATCTTAGTATTACACTTTGTCACATTAAGACATTGTTTTACCCGACTACAGCAAAGCCCAAAAGGAGGGTTATATACGACAAGGAACGCAGAGCAAGCAGATCACCTGATGGTAAATGAACACCAACTCTTGTGGAAACCCGTAACTCTGGAGCTCTGCAAATGCGTTCCCAACATAGAGGGCTAAGATGGAATACGTCATGTGCCAGTACATCCACCAGCGGACTTAGTCGCCTTGCCGAAACAGCAGGAGTAGCGAGTGAGACGGTGGTAGCGATCTGGATGATCCTTGCACAAGGCCCTACCGCCCGTAGAAATATACATATTAATATGACTTATGTCTTTCTTTCACGAAAAGTCGAAATACGAAATTAGGCAAACCAGCAGCTTCCGTAATCTCTTACGTTCTCGGAATTACAACAGCATTCATGATTTCATTCTATCAAATGGTGCAGAATGAGAGTAGAAAGAGACAGTGCTCGGGATTGCGAATGCCCGCTCGTTAGACAGCTCATTATATTATATCAACACAATCATTCTAATTGACTTAGGGTGGGGGTGCAAGTCGGGTCATCTCCGCGTGAGGTCAAGAGCTGCGGTTCTTTTTTGGATCCGTCCGAGGGGAAGAGCAATGCTTGTTCCGGTGCACCCTGGGTATCGGTTAATGATTTCCTGGGAGATTCTGAGGGATATCATTATCCGTTGGCTTGAACCCGACAGGGGGGTCTTGACCGTGATCTACAGCGTTGCCGACATTTTTGTCACAAGATTTTTGAATACTGTAAAACATAATGTACAAGAGCGAACTCATCAAAGGGATCTCGGTTAACCTTCGAATGACTGACTGATTTTCTTATAACCTATTAAAGCTTTATATGGGACAAGTTATGATGCATTCGATTAATCACTGACACAGGTGTCTTCTTACGCCATCATGAACATGCTTCGAATACCAAACAAACAAAAGTAATAATAAATATTATCTTGGGACATTTGACCCAATTGATAGGTCAAGTTTGGGAGTAGGGTCCCAAACTAAGCCAAGCTATAATAAATTTACATGAAACATCCAAGACTTGAGAATAAACATCTCCAACCAATCCAACCCGGGACCTCAAGCTTCATACTAATCTAATAAACTACTAATCTAATGTAATCTAATCTAATCTAATCTATCTAATCTAATCTAATCATAGTCAGATTTTCTAACCACTGGGCTACTGCATAATCTGACCTACTTTTAACCTAAATCCATAATCCAAACCTTACCTTTGGGTAACGGGTAGCTGTCTCTCAGAAAGTCAAACGGGTCCTTGCTTTGATGTTGATATTTGGTTCCAACCGACTGCATCATAACATCCATCATTGGGTTCTGCGGGTACGCCCATTTTAGGAACCTCCCAGCTTTACTTCTTGGCTCTTTATCCCTTTCATCCTTCTCATCAACTTGTGGCCATACGATTTCAACTGGTTGGTTCGGATCTATTTGATGTCGGTGATCTTCGTCTTCTGCTATGGCTACATCATCATAAGCGTTTTGAGCTTTTGTTTGAATTAATAAAACTATTGTTAAGAGGAATAGAGCAGTCTTTTTGAGATGTCCCATTGTATCTGCAACAAAAATGGAATTTATTTATCTGTGGAACGTTCTCTGTGTCTGTTTATCAAAGGGTACAATCTGCTTGTCTTAGTTTTTAAATCAGGTATTTAATCTGTTTCCTTTTCTATCTCTTTGTTAAATAAATACCTATATTATTTTGCTCTTTTTAGTTTAGAGTATAACAGACTAATTTATTCTATCAAACATCGACATTATTTTGACTTTAGTGCATGAAATTGAAATTTAAAAATATTTACTTTATTTTCAAACATCGAAAACGTTTTTTTACGTCGTCACAAAATGGTTATCAATTTATTTTAATTTGAAGGCCTATTTCAAAACTAGATAAATTAGTTTAGGTACTCACATGCAGGCAATTCTTACGGTGCCGCATAGTTTTCTAGGAACTTTAATTGACCAATGCCGACCAAGGAACTAATTTCAAACATTCTCTATTATTACTGGAGTTGAGATATAAACGTCCGCAGAGCGAAAGACCACAACACTTTTTAAGAAATTAATATGTAATGTTCTATTACGAATAATATTCGTATGTTTATTTATAGAAAATTGGTAACACAGGAAATGGCCTTTGCAAATCAGCGAACGGCACAAGGTCGGTACACGAGGTCTTAAATATATTTCTTCCGAACTAGAGCGCTTTGGAGTCAAACTTTCCCTGTGTTCTGATTTTTTTAATACTAATTTAGTTTGAATGTATGATATTGGCATGCAATGATGGTGCAAATTGGTATTCGAAATTTTGTGAAAAAAAGCCAAGACAAATAAGTTTTTGCACCACTACTGTCGCGCAAAAATGGAATGTGCATCAAATTTCATGAAACAATTTTATTTTGCTTTATTTAAATTAGTCAATTTTCTCCATTAATAAAAAATAATAAACTTACCTTTGTAACACAAACAATTAAATCAGCCACTTCGTTCGACTAATTTCTTATTATTATTGCCTATATTAAATGATTAATTTATTATTTACGATAAATTTAAAAGGGACTTTTTTTCGGTCACTATTTTTATTTACGATTAATATAAAAGTGATTTTTTTTGGTCCCAAATTTTTCTGTCTTTTATATCAGCCGCGGCGATCGACCGGCGTGCGCGCATTCACTATGCGTCTGCGCAGCTGCCTTGACCGAGCACTTGGGTTTACCGCTACTTCGGCACACATCCAAGGACTACCAGGTCGCGACGCCCTGCAGACCTACTCCGAAGTTGAAAAATCGAAGTTCGTATGACGCCGTTCCGCTCACGCTACCAGAATCATTGATAGGAGAGTGAGACGGACGATAATTATGATTTCGAAATTCGGAAAAAGCTTTAGATAAAAAAGGCATTTGAATTAAATACTAAGAAATAATACTTAGTAACAGAAAATATTCGGCAAGGAAATTAAACTCATGACAAGATAAAATCTAGGAAATGCAGCTGAGATCAGCGGGAAAAAATTTGGCCCTCACCATGTTTGCCACTATAGGAAACTTTGGATGGAGATGATGCAGTCCGAATTGGAAAATTAGCAATAAAAACTTAATGATTCTAAAAAATAACAGACCCCGTGTGACTCAAAAAGCTGCTTGAATTTTGTGCTGCGGCACATTGCATTAAAAATGAGGATAAAGTGTTAAAGTGCATTAAGCTAGCACGCGCTAGAAGCTTAATCTTTTCACAATTAACTACAACCTTTATCTAAATAAATGTAAAATACCTATCATTATTTGTTTGGATATGGTATACACTATGACAAAATTATGACTAAATAACATTGAAACAGACAGCGATCACGTTTGAAGAAAGTAGATAAAATAAACCTCCTCTCCTTATAATCTTGCTTTCAGCATTAGGGTAGCTATTTTCCACATTACCAATGGGAGATCTCTTTTCAGGACTATACTGTCTCCTACATTATTTTTTAACGTCATGTGCAATAAAGAATTGACATGCATTCATTAAATGGCTTGAGATATTGCGGTTATTTAATTTAATAATGCGTGTAAATGCATGTAAGAGTTTCTATTAAATTTCCGTCGTAAAAATACCCGTTAACAACACGTTTATTGTCTAATTTGTTTACTTGAAAACGGGTGGGTTATTTTTAATTTTATTATCGTCTAGACTTACTTTTATCGAGTTCAGTAGGTTAAACGTGTGAATTGCCAAATTTAAATAAAATACCGGATTGACGAGTTCCAAAAAAGTCACACTGGCTTGGTGTCATTTATATTGGCCTACACTAGCAGTGCGGCCCTCGTGGAAGATAAAAAATGCAAAATGCCTGTACGAATTCCATAACTCGTGCAAATTTCTAAAAATACATTTCTAACCAATTTTTATGACACATGAACTATTTTTCTGCTACATATCAAGTTGTAGCTCCAGGAAAAGGTTGTCTTTTTGATTGTGTGTTTTGCTAGCTTTTGCACGCGACTTCGTCCGCGCAGATAACGTCAGAGTGACGACATACAAAATATATTTTTTTTATAAAAAGTATCCTATGTTACTTCTAATACCTCCAAGAACATGTGTACAAAATTTCATGATGATTGGTTGAGTAGTTTTCGCGTGAAACCGTAACAAACAAACTTACATTCGCATTTATAATATTATAGTATGGTTTCGCCGATTCTGATTGTTTATTTCTGAGCCCCTATTATATTTAAAAAAATATTAGATACAATGAAGTATATTTACTTACTAAACTCACAACTGCATTCTGATAACCCCGCCTTTTTTGCCAAACTTGACCCATGCACATTCTGGTATCTTGTTATCTACTTTTGAGTTTATTTTGGCAAGACTTCAAAGGGAACAAAAGAAAGGACATTGCAGTTGTCAAAGCCCATTTGGCTGTGGAATATATACCACTAGTGACCCGCCTCGGCTTCGCACGGTATATTGTGCATGTACTATACATATAAACCTTCCTCTTGAATCACTCTATCTATTAAAAAAAACCGCATCAAAATCCGTTGTGTAGTTTTGAAGATATAAGCATACATCGGGACATGGGGACAGAAAAAGTGACTTTGTTTTATAATATGTAGTGATTTTACATCAGCACAGGAGTCTTTTTCCCGAACCACAGGCATAATTATGCTGAGAATCTAGGACCGCTAGCCTGGTAGTTTGTACTTATGGTTGGATAGAAATGGCGAGCCTGTACCATTTGTGTACCTTCGTAAAGTTTGTAAGGTCAATGCCCTTTCCGGGGCAATGGAAAGAAAGAAAGAAAGAAAATGTTTATTTGCTCAGAATACGTACATAATGATCTAATATAATATTGTGAACCAGTATTCAGTCGACGAATCAACATGCAAATTTATTACATATTTTTAAAACTAAAGCATACACAAAAAATACTAACAAATATAAATAATGCAGACAGTAACAGTAAGAATGTCAAAGAAATCAAATTAGGTGTAATACGTTAATTAGGTTAAATCATTGCAAGAAACAAAAAAATAAAATAGTAATTATATAGAATTATAAATTGATTAATTACAAATTTATGAAATAATTACAAGTTTAATTATTATACCTTGACAAATCTAAATATTCCTTAACACTATAAAAACAATTTTCATTCAACCAAAATGTCAACCCTTTCTTAAAATCTAATCCCTGCAAAATCTTTAATTCATCCGGAAGATTATTAAAAAGTAGAATTGACATATTGAACGCATTTCTCCTGTACATATCCGCGTGGCATGGTGGCTGGCGAAGAAGATTCTTATATTGCGCTCTCTGGTGTCTTACAGAAACATCTGCTCGCCTTTCAAAATATTGTGAGTGTGATTTAGTTATCAAACAAGCCTTTTTTATGTACATGCAGGCCAAAGGTAAAATTTTTAGGTTCTTGAAAATTGGTCTGCAGCTATCAGTGAATCCAACATTCGCAATTGCCCGTAAACATTTTTTTTGTAAAATAAATGCTCTCTCCACATCAACGGAATTTCCCCATAAGAGGAGTCCATAATCAAGTGTCGACGACACGTAACCATGATATGCAGTAATCGCCGCCTCGATAGAGGCTGTGTTCCTGAGTTTCCTTAACGCGAATACAAACCTATCCAATTTAGAACACACATAATCAATATGGCATTTCCAATTTAGATGTCTATCAATAACTAAGCCCAAAAACGTCGCACTATTAGATTCCTTCACAGAATTGTTACTATAATTAATGTCTAATTGAATTGGATGACTTTGATAAGAATGGAATTGCATATATGTCGTTTTAGTTAAATTGATATTTAGATTATTATTAGTTGTCCAGTTATCTATGTCAGTAAGCGCTGTATTTATACTAGATTCGTATGTATTTTTATCATCACCTTTTACTATCAAAGTTGTATCATCAGCAAATAGGATGCATTTATGTGAAGTGGCTAGTGGCAGATCGTTTATGTACATCAGGAACAGCACTGGTCCCAAGTTACTTCCTTGGGGAACACCTGAGCCATTGGTACGAAACTGCGATCTGTATACATTTCTTGTGAGAGTGTTACCAGTTATATCCATTTTAGCAATTTCCGTGCATTGTTGCCTATTCTGCAAATAGCTTTCGAACCAGTTTAAAGCTATACCTCTTATTCCATAGCATTGTAACTTGGAAAGAAGAATTTTGTGGTCGACAAAGTCAAATGCTTTGCTTAAATCCAAGAAAATTGACATTACGGGCACTTTGTTATTTAAGGCTTTAGTTACGTATTTGATGAATTCAAAACATGCTAGTTCCGTCGAATGTCCTTTACGAAAGCCATATTGGTCAACATGTAGTATGCTTCCCTTTTCCAAGAAGTCCGTCAACCTAATACACATGGCCTTTTCAAAAATTTTAGAGAAATTTGGAACAATAGTGATAGGCCGGTAGTCATTTGGATTGTCGCGTCTCCCCTTCTTAAAGAGGGGTTTAACTATTGATAACTTTAACTGATCGGGGAAAACTCCCTGGCTAAAAGAAAGATTGATTAAGTGTGCAAGGGGGCGACTCAGATAAACAGCAACATGTTTGATCATACCTGTTGATATGTTATCACAACCACAAGTTTTGCTGTTTTTTAATGACATAATTATTTTTACGACTTCATCTTCTGTAACTGGCCTCAAAAATATCGAAAAAGGATGATTTAATGCCACATTTTGGTTTGATTTCGTGCCATTATTATTAATACGTGTGCTTGTAGTGTCAATGAAAAAATTGTTAAAAATGTTGCAAATGTCTTGTGGATTTTGATATGTCACATTATTGAAATTTATTGATTTTATGTCGTTATCATTAGCATTATTAGAGGCGGATGAAGATATGACATTCCACGTAGCCTTGCATTTATTAATATTGGATGAAATATATTTGTTATTAGTTAATCTTTGCGATTTCAATATACACTTTTTAAGAATGTTATTATATTTCTTAAGAAAAGTTTTACTTAATTTTTTATTTACATTTTTTGATCTAGTTTTAATGCATAAGTTGCGTTTCACGTGGCAAGACTTTCTTATTCCTTTCGTTAACCATTTAACCTTCATCAGTCTGTTGTTAACCTTCACCTTAATTAGCGGAAAACACAAATTGTAAAATAAGCATATTAAATCGTAAAAAATTTTAAAAGCATCCCTTAAATTGTCCTCTTCTAATATATCCGAGAAAGACAAGGACTCTAAGCACATGCGAAACTTTCCCACATTTTCGCTGCAATAGTCTCTTTTCCATTCCAACCAGGTCACATAAGACTTACTCTTTTTTACTTTAAAGGCCAAAGTTTGCGCGTAGTCATGATCTGATAGACACAAATGATGAGTTTTGGCCTCAGCACCTCTTATATTGCTAGCGATTTGATCTATGCTTGCGTTAACTCTGGTGGGTGACTGGATATGTAATTGAAAGTTATAGTTAGCTATCACGGTCTTAAGATCTCTAGAAAACGTATTGACCTTTAAGATATCGATATTCCAATCACCACATATGACAATTTTTTTCTTACTATACTTATTATTTAGTAGGAATAGTAGTTTTTCTAGTTTGTTACAGAAAATACCTATATGGGCCCGAGTCTGTTCAGGTATTCTGTAAATAACTATCACTATTATGTCTATACCTATTATCTCAATCCCACAGCACTCGAAATAAAATTTAGTAGCTAGCTGCGAAACAAACTTTATAGGTCTTGCTTCAAAAGTTTTTCTTATAAGAATAGCACTACCACCTCTTCTTTTTTCTCTACAGTAAGACGCTGCTAGTTTGTAATGTTTCAGTTTAATATTACTTTCTGAACCTAGGTTAACAAAGGTCTCACTAACACACAAAACATCAATCTCTTGCTTATCACAGGAGAAATCCTGTAACGTGACCTCTAATAAATCAAGCTTGTTCAATAACCCTGCTGTGTTCTGGTGAAGTATTCTTAATTTATCACCCAGATCTGAACTAAACGCTTTAATAGGCTTATTCGCGAAAAAACTGATTGGAGGCGAGCGCGGCGTCGCTCCCTGAGCTTCGAATTGTATCATTTAAAATACAATTGTCTTCCCCAATCACAGTCAACATCACACTCACGTCCTGAAACAATCTCCTCATGCCTGCCATGTTAATGCGACCTGTCTTTCTATTGAACATAGTAAAATCGTAGGTTAGGTTTAGATTGCTGTCTAGTAAGTACGCATATTCATGCTTACAATTGTCATTGAACAATGAATGGTTAAAAATTTCAATTCTACGGTTGAACATATTACAATGCATTCCCATACTAAATGTCGAACAACACAAAATAACATTTGTATGGGATAGAAGCAACAATTGATTGCGGATACATAATACTAATTTGTCATAATTTTTTGTAGTTTTAAAGTCAACATCTCCCATAAAAATAATACAATAGTCTGCTTTTGTAAAATTAACTAATTTCTTATCAATGTCATTCAGAAGTGTTGTTATTCCCACACCCGGGTAAAGATAGTGGCACACTTCAAAGTTTTCTCCAAAACTATAGTCAGCAGTCTTTAACATTTTATTATGTTTATTAGTGCTCAGCATGCAGATTTTGTCTTTCTTAGTTACTGTGTTTATTGCAGCGACATCTGGTGATAAGGTTGTGGACTGTTTTTGAATTGCTTTATTTTGACCCAATTTGATGCGCCTGGTTTCCTGGTGGTGGATGACCGAGGCCGTTGCCAATATATTAGCCAAATTGGCTCATATTTGTGGTGTACCTAATTTGCAGGGCCTGTCAAAAAAGAAAGATAAATATCATAGTTCGCAGTATTATAGGGTGTTGCGAAATATTTCATGCTATTTACCTACTAAGTAAGGTAAGGAGAGCAAGACGGACTTTGTCTTTTTAGGGTTCTGTACCTCTAAATGAAAAAGGAACCCTTCGAAGATCACTTCGCTGTCCGTCTGCCTGTCTGTCACAGCCCTTTTTCTCAGGAACGCGTAGAGATCTAAAATTGAAATTGATACCACATACTGAGGTCTGCGGTCCCTTGGAGCTGTAAGCGCGGACCGTACACCAGTAGGCTTATTACCTAACTCGCTCACAATCGCCATCGTTTTCATTTTGACAGTTCATGTATGGGCTGACAATTGGCATCGGTATCAGCTAGCTGTCACATTACGGCACTGCCTCGAAAGTACATAAATCACGTCTATATCCGTTACGGGATAGACAGGGACTAAGGAAACAAGACGTAAGGCCACTTAGCGTGATTGTGGGCGTATAGGTGGAAAGGTGAATCGAGATAGTGATGGGTTGCCAGCCGCATCGCGTATGACATGGTTCTTACGATTTTCACCGATTCCCTGGATGAGCTTCCAACTTCTTGTGTGGCAGAATGATCTCGCGTTACGCATCGAGATGGGGTTTCCCTCAGCGCCTTGGTTATCTCGTATCTTTGTTTATAATGATGATGACACCCGTTGTATGGGCATTATGTTACGCATGTGTACTGTAGTGAATTGAGGTGTGAATGTAAATAAAGTAGGTAGGAGATTTTTGCCGAGTCCCGCTTTTGACCGTCTTTTACGGACATCCTACATCCTACAGGGACCCAGGTCAACGTCCTCCTAAGTAAATACGTTCTCTTTAGCCGATCAATGTACTGCTATTTGCGAACTGGTTAAACGAGGCTGGCCCGTTAAGCACGTTTCATACAAAACAAAAAACATCTCTCTGTGCTCAATCTCATACCAGAGCCTTTTGTGTCAATTTTCCCGCAAGTAAAAATGTACATACATACATATATCACGTCTTTATCCCTTACGGGGTAGACAGAGCCTGTGGTAACAAGACCTAAAGACCACGTTTAGCATGATTGCAGGCGTATACGTGGAAAGGAGAATCAAAATAGTGATGAATTGCTGCTAGCCGCATCGCCTATAACATGATTCCTAAGAATTTCGCCTATTCCCTCGATGGGCTTTAACCATCTACGCGGGATGAGAAGCAACTGGTAGATTCTATGTTTTTCCTTTGCTCCCAGATCAGCATGGAAGTAATATTATAAATACGAATATAACTCTCTGTGTCAGTCTATATCTGTATAAAAGTTACCTCGGAAAATTTGGTAATTCCCGTGGGATAGCGACAAAAGATTCTTCATAGGCAAAGTCGCGGGCTAGATCTACTAGTTATTTTATTACTTTAAGCACCTATTTCATGGCACAGATTATGCGCAGTTTTTATGAATGAGATCACAATACTACGGCAAAAAACAAACTCTAATATGCTAATGCACAAAGAGTAGGTGAGGTCAGTGTTGTTCTGACCTGACGTTGCGAGTAGGTATTAGCAGTTGTCAATGAATTTACACACACATAGGTACATAAATCACGTCTTTATCTCTTACGAGGAAGACAGAGTTTAAGTTATCTAGACCTAACCCACGTTCAACATGATTGTGGGCGTATAAGCAGGGCCGTCTTAAACTAGGCAGGGGCCCTTGGGCACACAAGAATTTTGGGGCCCTTTTGGAAAGTAAAAAAAACGAAATATAATAACAATGTTTTGAGAAATGTGTGAGAGAAATTGTCGGTTCTTCGGGACCCCTGAGAATGGGGGCCCTGGGCACGGGCCATGTGCCTTTATGGTGAAGACGGTTCTGCGAATAGGAAAGGGAAATCAAAATAGTGATGGGCTAGCCACATCGCTTTTAACATGACTAGGAATCATTTTTTCCCATTCCTCAATGGACTTGTACCATAAATTTGACATGATGGCTGAAGCGATATTGATGCCCTCGACTGTACAAAAAAAAATATAAATTCAATTAATCTATAGTTTGGCAGCGGAGCTATTCACAGATTTTTAACACTTTTTAATGATAAATTTGACTGAAGTGCCTTTAAAATTCGACTAATGTATGAAACCCTCTCAGAACTGCGTAGCTGCTACCTCAGTGATCGCAAATTATGAACAAAACCTTTTCCAGTAAAGCCACGCTCATGATGCTGACTGTACTACCGTACACAAAACTCGTTTTTGTATTAGTGCCATCTAGCGACGGACCTCGTATTTACATCGCCGCAAGTTATTCCCACAGTTGAGTGCAAGTGATTCATGTTGAAAGTAGCTGCATTGCAAGCATTCTAGTTTTACACTGCTTCAATAGATGGCGCTTTGACGGTAACTACAAGACTTGTGGTAAACATTCCGTTTCCGTATGAGACGAAGTTAACCAGGGTGGGAATAAAGGTTGTTTTCGCACTAGTATTTCTTCTCCAAAAACGCTACAAATGCCTTATTTAGCCGGGTCTTTTGAATTCAAATAACGATAAGAACTGAAATTATAATGTACTATTTTGCCAATAGTGTTTATGTTTAGAGAGAAAAACTTTTCTTCTTTCATTGTTCAAAAAGATATAAAAGTATCTAATGATACAAAAAGTTGAACGAAATGGTTTAGTGTTAGCCAATCTAAAACGTGGTAACTCATGTTGCCGCCTTCAATTTGACTGCAGACTGCCTTTATTCCCTTCTTTGCGTTAAAAAAACTAGGAGCGCAGTGAAAAGCAGTTTCCAATTATGCTTTCATTTCGGGATTGTTCGTGTGTGATCGGCAGCGGCCTGGTGGGGCCGATAAGTGCTGTCAACAGACACTGACGGCTGTGACTTTACGAGATTAATATGACCGCACATATTGTAGTGTAGAGCACGTTTTATTTGTTTTTTGTCGGCTCGATTTTTGAAAGCATATTTGTGTATTGCAGTTTTTGGTAAATTTATGAATTTATTATTTATTCCAACGCGTTTGATGCAAGGATGTGAAGGGTTTGACTGAGAATAATCAGCGCTGTAGTAGGCACCTACTGCAGCATAATGCTGAGTCGAATACCTTTTCGGCATCATCAACTTAATATGTTTTTGTATTACTTTAAGAGTCTGTGTATTTTTTGATGTCGAATATAGTTATGTCTATGTCTAAAATACCACTCGAAAGTGGTGACAAATTGAGCTGAATTTTAAATACTTATAATAGCTGCTTGCTTCATTTTATTTACCCATTTCACCTGCGGCTGCTGAAAGACGCTAAAATATCCGTGAGTCATTTTGAGACACTGTGTAAACAATCGGTTAAAATATTTTCTTAAAGGTCAAAAAAAGTACTTTACATATCGATGGAAAAAGGTTTTTTCGAACTTTTCAACGAGAAACTAGGGCATTGTGCGAAATATATCTTCAATAATTTATTGAGCACCTGCCTTTTAATAGCGTCAACTTAGATACTTACTCGTAATTTTATTATGGTTGGACGATACCATAGTCGTAAACGTTTAAATATTAAATCTAACTTAATACCTCCTTCCTTCCTGAGAATATGGTCTTGCAGATACACGGACCTGGGGCCTGATTTTTGAAAGCATGTGTGAAAATACCACTCGAAGGTAGTGAAAAATTGCGCTGAATTTGAAATACGAGTAGCATAAAAGACAATCATTACTCATTAATCTTGTGAACTAGTCATATCTTTTATTAGAGCTGTAGTTTTGGAGATATAAGCTGATTTATACCACTTACGAGTGGTACTTTCGAGTGATGTGCTTTCAAAAATCGGGCAGGGGCCCGATGGCCAGGGGGCCATTCTTGTTCTTAATATAGGATCGCGCCAGACCACAATTACACTAGATCTCAGTGAAATGTGGTCTCATGCGAAGTTTATACGAAGCCGAAACATTATAAATAGTGCAGTCTAGAAACTAGTCTACCTGGTCCCCATTCCACCAACTTGACAATTGTCGGTGACAAGTGACATTTCGAAATACAACGCGTATTGAATGAAGCCAACCGGTGTAGATTCTCGGCGAGTTTGTGATGTGAAACTTTAAACCCTTTTTTTTCTTGTTAATCGGCCTTATAACTGAGATGGAGTTGATTTAACATACACAAATCACATCTATATTTCTTACGGGGTAGACAGAGCCTAAAGGTAACAAGATCGAAAGGCCACGTTTAGCATGATTGTAGGCGTACAGATGGAAAAAGAAATCAAAACAGTGATGGGTTGCTAGCCGCATCGCCTTTACCAATGATTCCTAAGAATTTCGCCCATTCCCTCGATGGGCTTTTACCATCTGCGCGGGAAGAGAAGCAACTGGTAAATTCTATGTTTTATTTTACTCCCAGACCAGCATGGAAGAAGTTGATTTAAAAACTATGTATTTTGTTTATGTGTCCTGAAGAAAATCTGTTAATTTATGTGAACATAGCTTAAATAATTAATCAACTTATTCACTTGCTTACTTTATGTCAAAAAATAGATCGATCTGTTTACAGTTGTACCTATAGCCAAAACGTATCGTAATCTCAGATAGATTAATTTGCTTACAATACGACTATTTCTTGAGCAGCAAATACAACAATCCTCTTGCAAAAAGTCTCCTTGTAAAATATGACAGCGCCTACAAAAGTTATTTGAGGGAGTGTGTCATAAAATCCTTTTACAAGTACCCCTCACTCGCGGCAAATGAAAGTTTTACGAAGTCACTCTTTCATTCCGGATACGGCGCCACTTCTTTTGATATATAACCTCCGCCTTGTCCACACTTCACGTAGCCTGAGGTCGAATTCAGAAGTGAACTATAGTCAAAATCCAGTAAGTCGTCTACATACAAGTCACAGCTTGTCTAGTGTAAATTTTGAAACAAAACGTCGGGAGCACGGTTGTGTAAACGTCTCAATCGTTATGAGCAAATTGGCAGCGCATTAGAAAGCACGTATTGACAGCAAATTATTTTCTAAGTTATTGACGTTTTGACGTGAACCGATCGGTAGTTGTTCTATTTTGACACAAACAAGCGTCTTGAACGTTTGCGCTAAAGTGTCACACTTAAGTAGTTTCTTGATATTACGTGCAGCTTGAAGCGTTGCCAATTTTTGCAGTCTAATTGAGACGACTACGTACCAAATGTTTTTGAGAAGTTTTTGTGTCAGAAACTTACACTAACCATCCAAATTTGCAAAGGCTAAGCGCGCGCAGCGTGTCCAATCTACCCCGCTCTCGGCTGTTTTCAAAAATGCGTTTGAACGTGAATTTATACAGTGACTACGAAAAACGCGTATGGGCTGGCATAAAAAAATGTCTCAAGCATATTTCTAAGGCTCTAGTGTAGCAGTGTTGCCACACAAAAAAGTCTCAAACGCGTTCACGCAAACGTCTCAACTACTATGGAAAAATTTGCAGACCACTTACGCATCAAAACAATAACAAATTGTTATCGTATTTGACATTTTGACCCAAAAGTTATGTTCGAAATGTTACATTTTAGTCAATGTAATGTCGGTTGGACTAAAAACACAGGCCGGATGCTTGTACGACTGCACATTTGGCACGTTATTTGCGGATTTCATACTGGTATTATATACTGTTCCGACGTAGAGTTTGGAACTGTACTGCCTGGGGATCAGAAGTAGGTCATACTTTAGACATGAGCAAGTTAGTTCAGAAACTGAGGTGCTCGTCTTTAGTTCGAAGATAACTACAGTCTATTATAATAACTATTTGAGACGTGACGAAGTCAATCTTGGAAACTTAATCACGTAAAAAAAACTTTAATACATCGTGAATTAATTATTTATAGTAAGAATTTATAAGTGAAAATTGAGAAAATGTCAATTGATATTCTTCAACGGCACATGTCGTAATTATAATTGTTTTCCAAAAATATAGCACATTCTTCAATAAAGATTCGCCATTCCTGCCGTAGGCGAACACGGCAATGTTTTCCGTTTACGAAGATAAATTATGTTCTATCCTGTCAATTTTTTAAGCGTAAGTACACAATTGGACTATTTTTACACACAGAGGTACAAACCTGAGTAAGGTTAAATAAAGCTGTTTGATCTATAAAAACAGGGGATTGATTACATTCCGAGGGTCTGGAAATACAGAACGTCTCATAACGCAGGAACTTGTCGCACGAGCCAAAGGCGAGAGCAATAAACATGCTACCTGAGGCTTTCATTAACACCGTCCGAGGTGTGTACACAATTTTACACGTCGTCCCCTGGCCAGGAAGTAGAAATTTCCCGAATAAATCCCGAGCATTTTGTGGCTACCTATTCAAGAAACTGTTATGATGCCACCAGCATCGTCTAAAAGCACATCACGAAGAGACTTTAATTAAGTTACTCAAAAGGCAATCTCCACTGCAACTGTCCGCCGTAGAATTCTCAGGTATATGTTAAATAATTTGCGAGAGCCGAGTGCAAGCTAAATTAGTGTTAATTAAAATATTTCTAACCCTTAGTGTTCCTTTTGACGCTCTTTTGCCTTCCCGCCCGGCTTGGTCTTTAGAAATGTTAGCAATTAGTGCCACAGTTTTCTTGTGAGGTAATAAATTTTAGTTTTGAGTAGGATATTATTAAGATTTTTTTTTTGTAAATAAGTTGGGGAGTTGGAAAAAATTACATGCATTTTATACTCAGAACTTTGAATTTCAGGGTAATGTCTGTAAAAGACTATGCAGGCGTTACTTAGCGGGGTCTATGTTGTAAAATGAAAGTTAAATCTACATACAACTACAACACACTACCAAAGAGAAAATTAAAAGCAAAACGTAAAACTAACTAAACCGACGGCAAAAATAACCGTGTAAAATTTGAGACACTTTTTTTATCAATGGATTCGACCAATGCTGCGTCCGTACCGTAGTCTTTAATACCGCTGCTGTTAAGTAGAGAAATTTCCCAAGAAGAACATCCTGAAAATTCATGTACACCAAACACTACACAAATTAATTCATTTTTACAATAGTTTAAACATAAAATATCGAGCCAACGCACCAACAATTTTATAAAACAATTGACAGCCGACTTTTCTTCTATTTCGCTGGTGCCGCGGCGCGTGGCAATGGCCTAGCGCCAATCAGCCACCGACAGCCAAAAAGGTTGAAAATTCTAGATTGATCGCTATTCAAAATACATGCACACGATGATACTGGTACCGCGTAAAAGCTAGTTTATTTATCAAATCCATTACATTTGCTCAAAGCCTTTGGAAAACACAGTTCCACTTAAACAGTTTGTTACTAAAACTTTTGGCGCGGACACTTCCGATCCCCCTAAAGTAATCAGTGCTTCCTGGAAGTACCGTGAGACTTTTGTAAAAGCTCATTTCCTCAGGGATCATACCACTTCACTGCTACACACAGATAAATAAAACAGGCATTAACTTGTTCAAACTACTGGCACTTTTCGACCGAACACAATCGTATTATTTCCCGTCCCCATGTTAGTTTAAGCAGTGACCTGTGTTACTTATTTTCCTGGGAGTTTTCATACGTTTATTATGTTTTTGTTGGTAGCTACGTAAAAGGTTTTAAACGTTTTTTTTTGGTGGCTTTCACCCTTGCTTTATTTTAGCAAGGCGTATTTCGCCAATATCGACGTAGTGACATTACACACGTGAGATTGTTAGGTTTAATGTAATTTTGATTTTGGGGGAGGGACAGGAAACCTAAAACAAATAACACATGTTATGGACGGTACAGACAGCACAGGACGTTTGTATGTCCTGTGTATTAGCGCTTTTAAATGATAGGACCGCTTATTTTCTACCTTACCATTTGATTTATTTTTGTAATCATCACCTGTACTAGTTTTGTTTATTCGATATATTTTTTATTAATTCGGTTAAGTTAAGGCAGGATTAATGAAGAACGTAAATTATCGATTGAATCAGGCGTTACTTTGCCTCTGCCCTAGCATGTTATTGTTACTATTGGTAAGTTGAGTAGTTAGGTAAACGTGTTTTGTTCATAAGAACGTAAACGAAAAACCGTTTTTGCTTTTAACAAAACGATACCTAACACTATGTAAACAGTAGCTTCGCTTAAACTTGCACACCGCTGCACAAATAAAGTGGTAATTACATTACAGAATTTTCAGCCATTCCTATTCTGTACGTACCAATGTACGTTTTAGGAAAGTCTTATTCTGTACTAGCTGTTGCCCGCAATTTCGTCTGCATATAAATCGTTTATCGCTATCCCGCGGGAATTACGCAATTTTCCGGGATAAAAAGTAGCTTATGTGTTATTCCCGACTATAATCTATCTATGTTCCAAATTTCATCCAGATCTGTCCAGCCGTTCTGGCGTGAAGGAGTAATAAACATCCAAACATACTCACAAACTTTCTCATTTATAATATTATAGTAAGATAGTAGGATAATCTCACCAAAATACAATAATATTTTATGCAACCGTTACATAATGAGTGTTTAAAGCCTAATTATGTACAGTTGCATACATAACTTTATCTACACACACATCATGTACTGTTAAGATGGGTTCAGAAGCAGTGGGGAAATGACCAGCATTATTACAACCTATTATACTAGGTTCTGTCTACCCCGTAACGGGTAAAGACGTGATTTATGTAAGTACTTTCTTGTCTGTGGTAGTAAGTAAAATCGGTACTTTAATGTTATTACAGTAGGTATAGATTTTTTAAGGGTGTAATAATAATAATAATATAATATCTTGGGACAAATTACACCAATTGACCCAGCCCCAAACTAAGCAAAGCTTGTACTATGGGTACCAGGCAACGGATAAACATACTTATATACTGTAGATAAATACTTACTTAAATACATACAACAACCACGACTCGGGCACAAACACTCGTATTCATCATACAACTGTCTGCCCCTACCGGGATTCGAACCCAGGACCTCTAGCTTCATAGTCAGGGTCACTAACCACTAGGCTATCCGGTCGTCAATAATGCTGATCATTTCCTACGGTTTCTGAAAGCATTTTAGGGCACTAATGATATATTATGTGCGCAAATAAACGTATAGAATGGGCCAAGTTTACAAAATGAATTCTGAGGTGCCATGTTTGGCATTGACTGGTAGCAGTCAAATCTTGTCATGGATTTGTATAAATTAGCTGCTTGAGCCTCCCTCGGGACATGTTCGTCTTATTAATATTAATTTTCTTCTTACTTTAGTGTTCTCTCCATTTTGTGAAATATTAGACAGATTTTTGTCCAAAAACAAAATGAAATTGTAAATTTTTTTTTTCATTGTAATTTATTTATTACCTGTTGTGTGCTGTCATAATATCTTACTGTAGACTGGAAACCATCATCATCCAACCCATCTATCTTATCATATTGTATGTCGATTAGTTGTTGAAACCTTGTGTATCCTCATTGCAGATAGTAACTGGTAGTTATCCCACCCAAAACTGGCAGGTTATTGAACAAGACGTCCACCTTGCTGTGTCTTATCCAATCTCGACATTGGCAGAATCATCAAACAGTTGGAGCCACTTTTTCCTAAATTTGAATTGAATTGTTTAGCTGTTTTAGGACTTGGGCATTTTTTGTCAGCGCCAGCGTTAATATTTAGTAATTTCATGTCTTACCATTGTAATGTCTGCGCCTATGACCGAGTACCGGTGTGTCCTGACATGAAAACTATGCTGTCATCGTCCTAATATTGTAAAGTATAATACAGATACCTAATTAGATGGATATCTATAAAATAAACCTTATCATAAGTAACACTTAAGCCTCGTTTTTGTGACTGGACTACTCCAGTCTGATTTGCTTGGAAAATTTAATTCATTTGTTTGTCTCATCGTTATTTTCTTCCATGCTGGTCTGGGAGCAAAAAAACATAGGATGTACCAGTTGCTTCTCTTCCCGCGCAGATGGTAAAAGCCCTTCGAGGGAATGGACGAAAATAGGAATCATGTTATTTTGATTCCCCTTTCCACCGATACGCCCACAGTTATGCTAAACATGGCTTTGTTACCTTCGGCTCTGTCTACCCCGCAATGGGAGTGTTTTGACTCGACGTAACTATATCGCGGGGTAGCAAAGTAATCCGTTTATATTTACCTCTCGATCCGGTTCGCCAGCTGTCCCGGCCGCGTGTCGTGCTCTCCAGGACACGTACGCAGCTACGTGTTTCCCCGATGTTGGCTGATGTTGCCCGGTTTACCCCATTTCCGCAAAGTGAAGTGCAATTAGGAACTTATCGCGGGGGCACTGACTAACTCGGGCCTTATTACCCGGATTGCGGGTCACGATTAGGGGTTGCCACTATGTCACTGCCCGGTTACTCACGGCAATAGTTTTAAATAGCATTCAATTCAAAACGAAACAATTAAACATAGAATGTACCAGTTGCTTCTCATTGTAAAAGCCCATCGAGGGAATGGGCGAAATTCTTAGGAATCATGTTATAGGCGAGACTATTTTGATTCACCTTTCCACCTCGCCTACAATCATGCTAAACGTGGCCTTTGGTATTGTTACCTCAGGCTCTGTCTACCCAGTAAGGGATATAGGCGTGATTTGTGTGTGTGTGTGTGTGTTAAAACATTTTTTTTGAGCCCGCAATCATGCTAAACGTATCCTTTAGGTCTTGTTACCTTTGGCTCTGAGTAAAATAAAGACGTGATTTATGTATGTATGTATCATTATGCAAACAATATAAGGCACACGAAATAATTGGGAACCCTTATACTAGGGTTACTGTTACCTTATATTGAGCGACCCTTAGCCATGCTACTCGTAAGCTAAGCCATAGCAATCCCAAAGCGAGATAGTAGACAACCCTAATGACTAGGAGCACGGATATACACGCTTTCAAACAATTAACCAAGTCGTGTTTGGACTCTTATTATAACGTTTAGATGCTTTTCGAATGAACTCATTAGCTTTTGTGATAGGAATATTAATAATGATGTTTATGCTCTGGTTGTGCTTTTACAACTTATTAAACCGCCAACTGGAAATAAGTTTTGTTCAAATATCTTTGGCAATAAAATAATACACGGATTAAATAACAAACTAATGTTCAGAATATTATAAATCAGTTGGCGTGTCCCAGATTTTCAGGAGGGGCTATCCCATGACGTCTTAATCCGATTTGATTCCGACTCAGTTCAGGTTCCAGCTGTCATTTTTAGTATGGATCTGACAGCGAGCGAACCTAAACTGAATTGGCATTGTTCATTTTTTTTAGTATGCTCCAATTCGAAAACCATTTTGAGGAAAACCATCATTTATCTGATTTATCTTGTCCGATTTCAAAAATACTTTATGATTGCAGATATTTTTGTAAAAGTACTTTGAACCTTTGTTTGACCGAACGACCCGGTTTTTAGACAGAATCCAGTATCGAATGTTTGCCACAAAAATGAAAAAAAAAAGTTTAGCTAGGGCAACTGTCACGTGTCACTGTCAAATCGACAAAACCATAGACAATGCCGTTTTTTTTATAGCCAGCCGAACGAAGGCGATTGAGATTCTGTCTAAATTCACGGATTATCAAACAGCGAAAAAATATTTATTATTAATTAACAAAGCTACGTAAAAGCATAATATTCAAATTAGTTGCTTGAAATAGTCCATTTTATCAAATAAAGGTGTTAAAAGCACAGCTTAAAAAAAATGAACAATGCCAATTGGAATTGCATCGCATTATGACGTCATAGAAACCCCCAGTACTGCTGCACATGACGTACGCACATTATTTCTATACGACAAAATAATAATTATAATTAAGCTTCTTTCATTTGCATAACTTCAATGGTAACAAAGCTCCCTTTTAAAATACGAGACAAAACCATCTCAATTATGGAATAAACATTGATTGTAGCAATTCGTTCCAAGGACGTCCTCGGGCGACACTTATTTTTCGAGGCATTGGATTACGAGTGAGACCATTTTTTCATTTGTGAAATATGATAACGAACTTCAAGTTTATTCAATACTGAATATTTTTATTTGGTTATGAATAAAGATACTTTGTTGATCGCCCAGTAATTCCAACCTTGAAATCCTACAAAGATTCCAGAGTAATATCCTAAGAGCAATATCAAATGCACCCATCGAGCACCCATGAGAAATAAACAGTGGGTACCGAGCACCCCTGAGAATAGACATCACGAAACAGATCAGTAATCGCCTTTTAGGGATAGGTGTTTTTTCATTACCTGACGACCCGTTTTCGAGTCATCAAATAAGCATGAGCACCCACGAGGTTTTCTAAAAGTCGGCGCCCCTGACCAGTCAGCGCTCTCAACAAATAGTTTCGTCTCCTCAAAGATTTTATTAGGAAAAGAAAAGCAACATTTAAATAGTTTACAAAAGTACTGCCAATAAAGTCACTTAATTCTAAAGTCATACAACATTCAGTTCATCAAGTTGATATAAAAACAGTCTGTGATTGTATACGTTTGCTTCTTAAATAACTTCAAACACTTTTAGTCGTCTACACGTAAATACTAACACGGTAAAGATAACGTTGAGATCTTCCCTCAAAGCTCGACTTTCTGAAAACAGAAATTTAAACTGGCTTAGTGAAATAACAACTATCCAAGTAGTATGTAAAATGTAAATAGAGGAGCTTCCGGCACACACTGGCTCCGTCTCCTCATTTTAAATTCACTTATGACAAGTTGACTCCGAGTAATAAGAACCTGCATATAAAATCATAATGCAGTAGGTATATGCAATCGCGAGATGTTTGATTTGTGTTTCAAATTTATATTACTTTCCATGCTGGTCTGGGAGTAAAGAAAAAACATAGAATGCACCAGCCGCTTCACTTCCAACGCAAATGGTAAAAGAACATCGAGGGAATGGGCGAAAATATTAAATAAAAATGCATCCATCGTGAGAGTTGCGGGAAAAGTTCACTGTCGTATTCTAAGGGGGAGGCCTTTCTTCAACAGTGGACGTCTTTTGGCTAATGATGATGATGATGGTGAAATAAAAATAAACAATTTCTCGAGGGAGATGTAGATACGCGACTGAAGTACCTGTTTGACAGGCGACGTTTTGGATGTCTATTAAATGCTTGAAGTTATTCTCTTAGTAGGTATAAGCTACTTTTACACACGGACAGATACAAAAATGGATGACGTAAGTAGGTTAAAAAAAACTTATTTTGATTAATTTACTTACTATTGGTGTGCCTTTCTTGTGGTTTGACCACCTCAATGGCGGCACTATATGCTGTCGGCATCAAACCTGAAACAATCGTACCATCTCCACTTAAGTATTTAAACCTTTAAACAATCAATTATTGTATATTGACGCTTGAAAGGCAAAATGGGATAAGCGTCATTTTTTGTGATATGGAGTTATCTATACCATTGAAATCAGCAGATTTTTCTGCGTAGAGCGGGCTAGGTTTCGTGTGCGTATGACGACTTTTGTGTCGCTTATCCCATCGGTGATTTTTTAGAAAGACCAAAATATTTTTTTACCAAACGACGTCTTTTTAAAAAAATTCTGAATATTGGAGATTAGATCTGATAAAATGTTTTTTTAGATAATGTCACTTTGGATTTTTACGAATTTTCTTCCATTTGTCGGTTATATTAATGTATATGTATACAGGATGTCTCATTGAAATCGATCAGTACCTATGGGTAAGTCTGAAACTATAAGACATACGAAGATCTGTTCTTAAGAACCATGTCATCGATACCAACAAGAACAACTGCATTCATACATTTAAAAAAAAACCTGTACTCAGCTCGGGAATCGAACCCGGTAGTAAACTTACGCTATTTCGATTTAAATATCAATTATGTCGGTCTTAAGCAGTAAATGGCTCTATGAAACATGATGTCTAAAATGTACGTTTATAGGAGACTAGCTTCTGCCCGCGACTTCGTCTGCGTAGAATTATACATAAACTTTCCTCTTGAATCACTCTATCTATTTAAAAAAACCGCATCAAAAGTTGTGTAGTTTTGAAGATATAAGCATACATAGGGACATAGGGACAGAGAAAGCGACTTTATTTTATACTATGTAGTGATGATGATGGAGATGATGAGTCCATGCCAATGCGATTCTCACCTGGATAATACACTACAGTCCGGTTATCCGTATAGTTGGCCGGTGGTAGAGTCAGCAGACACACGAACTCCTCCCACGGCCTGGCTACGTCGTCGTCGTGCACCACGGCGCGACTCGTCATCGAGTACAGCCCCCACGAGTCCATTTCTGTTTTAGTTTCTAACTGTTTTAAGGGGTTCCTACGAAAACAGCAATGTATAATGAGCCTTGCGGGTTTATCGCCGACATGTATTGCACATTGGATATGCAGATGACGGTCTTTCCGTTAAAAGAAAGTAAAATAGCCCTGGGCGGCAAATTTGCAAAATTAAGTTTTGAATTTCGAATTCGTTTTTTTTTTAATAGCATTAACCTTTACGCCGTCACGTCAAATACAAGAGACGTCACACATACGCCTGAATTCTTTATTACGATGCCTTAAGTTGAAATCTTTTCAATTCTTAGAAGAAAATACAAGGTCATAGTGCCTTTATAGCTAAGCGTAAGTAAAGAATAACATTGTTTGAAATGGGATACTTTGAAATAAGAGAAAGAAAAATAAGCAGCATTCAAACGCATTTGTTTCTTAGCTTGTTATCCCTAAAAATTATAATACCCGCACAAAATAAAAAAAATATAGGGTATATCTAGACGGCTCCAAAACGCATTGTAATTTTTTCAAATTTACCTAACTAAACAACATTATTCGTGTCGTGTTTCAAATTGTTTGATATACAGCTTATTGATGTCATTATAATCGAATTGTCTTTGTCCACTTTGTTCAAAACAACATTTTTTGTATCGATGGGTATAATCGATGTTACCAAAAGAAAAACAAAAACATGTTAACAAAAGACCATCAGGCGTGTTTACACACACCTACATACATTTAACTGCTATGTTAATATCAGAAAAAAAAATCCATATCGTTGGGGATAGTGCAATACCGCGTAACTAGCACTAGTAAATACTGCGTATCTGTACAACATCCATAGTACAAAACCACGTGACTAGCGCTAGTAAATACTGCGTATCTACACAACACCCAACTTTATACTGGTATTTTCGTGTTAGGATATTACGCTTGTTGGCGTAATCTTAATTTGGCTACTTTTGTTAGAATAGATACGCAGTATTAACCAATGCTAGTTACGCGAAGTCACCCTATGGGTGTTGTGCAGATACGCAGTATTTACCAGTGCTAGTTACGCGGTATTGCACTATCCCCAACGATATTCAATCAGGCGTAACTTTGAAGAGGGCTATATTTTTTTTCTAATTTGTATTTCATTTCTAAGAGTTCAAACATGCGCCGGGATAGTTTCTTCTCTTTCACTAACAGGCACGCAGAAGAGAAGTGTGAAGAGTGGCGCTTCTCAAGGTCATTGGCAGTTGGCAGTTGTCTAATAATAATTATTTTGATAACTTACCCTTTAGAGAGAATGGTCATTGTGGGTTTCGGGTACAAGTCTTCAGCTACGCAAGTTAGCGTCACTAAGAACACGTATTTCTTTTCTTGGACAAAGTGGAAGTTTTTTCCGGGACCTGCAAAATAATGTGAGATTAGGATGCATGTTATAAAGTTAGGGTGCGTTTTCATTGAAGAGGCTGAGTGGAGAAAGAGAAATTAGCTGTTTGAAGATTAAGACTGCCGGTGACATTACTGGCACATTTGGTATTTTATCTTAGCCCTCTGGGCTGACAACGCTTCTGCAAAGCTTCGCGCTGTTGTGGATGTCCTCAAGCAGTGGCCTTATCTAATTATGCCCTAATGTATTTTTTGCCATAACTCTTTTTTTTTCTGATAGGTACGTAATTTTTTAGGAGCTTTGAAATGGTTATCCTGTAGAACTTTTTAGGTTAGGTTAGGTTATTTTCATGACAATCCTGAACGATCAAAAGCTTAAAAGAAAATGGACAATAATTATGGCAAATAATAATCGTAACAAACAATACATTTATGGCATATGAAATTATGGCAAACGATAAGGAACCGGGCAGTGATCAGACTTACCATGAGGTAACCTACTTGCTTGGTTTATTTTCTTATTGTACAAAAACCTTTGTAATGGCACGTATAGTAAATAAAACTATTCTCATTTATCCAATACGACATTACGCATAATTTTCAGGTTTTATTCCATCAAGTATAAAAAGCGCAGTCGAAAATAAGTAAGTCATTCAGCTACCAAGAATAAAAAGGTTCACGTGTAATGTGTTTCACATAAAAACTCGCATCCTTTGTAATATCTTGGACATTAGCTTCAGGGATATCGATAAACAGTAAAAACTTGTAGTACCCATTATCATCGAGAATGAATGGCTGTCATAAAATTTCCATACTAGAATAATAAGGGGGTGCTTTATAGACCAACATAGGTTGGGTATTTATTGCAATTTCCCTGCATCCCGTTTGATACGGCCGATACGGGACAAATGTAACCCCCTCCCCCAAATAAATTGCTGGATTTACTATTGGGTTTCTTAAAATAATAGTGTCTTTGTAATTGTGTCGTACAGACACATCATTCAAACATGACGCTTGGCGACAAAAATTCGCATAGTAACAAGGTTACGTGACAGCTAGAAAAAATCGAAGGCTTACCCACCTGCTATGGATGGTGTAGGGGTATAGCACGCGTCACGGAATGACGGGGATCCGGGTTCGATTCGCGGCCATAGCTTTAATTTTCGGATTTTTCTGTGTTCTAATTTTCAGTGCCGTTTAGAAATTTATTCAGTCAATCTAACCTGACCAAACCACCAGCTAAAAATTCCGGAAAAATACTGAGAGACCTTTTGTAAGGTCGGTCTATAGTACCTAGTGTTTTCACAGAACTGTTTGTATCAAGAATCAAACCCCAGCAATAAATATGCCAAATACTTACTATACACTAGCATAGGTCGAGTTTTTCGGTCCTCTTGTTCAAACGTGGACACGACACAGGTATAGTTCCCGCTTAAATGCGTCGACGGGTTCCGTATCTTGATCGCTCTGTACGCTTGCAACGGTTCATCTTGAAACAAATGAAACTACATTCCTTTAAGAAAAACTTAAAGTCAAAAGAAACTGTCCGCAAAGGGTCCCGAACTGTATTAGAAAACAAAACAAAACTCATCTATCTTTAAGTATGAATAATGAATAGAATGAATGTCATCAATCATCATGTTCAGACTGCTACTGACCCTACACTACATAAACTACATTAGGTACTATACGTATTTTTTTATCTCAGTGTGATCCCAAACGGAACCAAACTGGGAGCCCAAAAGAATATGAAAAAAAAAGTATATTTGCTTATTAAAACCAAAACAGATACCTTCCACGTCTTGTTAGGCTTATTATGTACACAAACTACTACTACACTTATTGTAAACTTAGGATAAATTACGTCTTTATCTTAAGAGATACACCGACCTTTAGGAAACAAGACCTAAAGGTCACGTTTAGCATTATTGTGGGCGCATAGGTAAAAATGCGATTCAAAATAGTGATCACCTATTATAACATAATGATTCCTAAGATTTTCGCCCATTTCCTCGATGTAATTTTACCATCTTCACGGGAATAGAAGCTACTGGTACAGTCTATGTTTTTTCTTTGCTCACAGACCAGCATGGTAATCGTATTTATTTTATAACATTAAGTAAAAGAACAAATGAAAAAGATCCGAACGTTTCTCTACTTCTTTAACGTTCATGAATCAAGAGTTATGTGCTTTCGGAACCCCTACAACGCTGATGATCTATTTTTTATGTCGTATGTTTTTTTTTGTTTTACCTTGTTTATTTTCTATAAAATTGTGTATATTATCTTGTATTTGTGTGTCTTGCAAAAAGGAATAAATTTCTTCTTTCTTTCTTTCTTTTTCTTTCTTTGTCTCTAACACTCACCAGATATCCTGAACGCGAGGTCCACCTTTCCTTTCAGCAAGCCAATGACCTGCGGTCTCCTGGGGGGTATCCACTGGTAAACCAGCCCCGAGGCTCCGTTGAAGAACCACTTCACCACCAGTCCCGAGAGCAGGGCTGGTGCGTCGTACTCACAGTCCAGGATTACGGATTCTGTGCCGATTTCAACTAGAGCTGGGACGTCCAACCGTTTTATGTTAACTGCCACGCATTCTGTGGACAATGTGGTATTTAATGCAATCGTGTTTTTAACACACACACACACACACACACACACACACACACACACACACACACACACACACACACACACACACACACACACACACACACACACACACACACACACACACACACACACACACACACACACACACACACACACGCGCGCGCGCGCACACACACACACACACACACAAATATCGACAACGTTGTACGGTAGAACACGGTCAAAATGCCCATGTCGGGCTGTTAGCCAACGGATGATATCCCTCAGAATCTGCCAGAAAATCATTAACCGATGCCCAGGGTGCACCGGACCAAGCACTGCTCTTCCCCTCGGACGGATCCAAAATCAACCGCAGCTCTTGACCACACGCGAAGGTGACCCAACTCCCACCCCAATTGAGACTTATTTACTGACTGAAAACTTCAGTAAGCGCTCGGTAACAAACTAAAATACTAATAAAATGAACTGGTGATTATCAAAGAGTAATTTTAATCTGATCAAATAACGAAAACCAGTATTAACTGGGCCTGATGAAATCGTGGCCGCAAAGAAAAGTCAGGAATATTATTATGTTCTGGAGACACCGACGGTTTTAGGTTACTCCATGCGCATTTTAAGACTGGTAATGCGAATTTAATGTTTACCGCCTCTGACGTTCATCTCCGATGTGCTTACATTATATACCAATACATACATAGTTATTTATATATACGTACCGTACATTATAAATATTAAACACTTATTTTTCTGCCAGACTAGATTAAATACATTACCAGTGGCTTATTTCAGCAAAATAATCTGAGAAGAAGAACTAAGAAAATTACATTAGAAAGTCAATGTTTGCGAAGGTGGCTAAGTGACCTTGGATTTCATAACGAACTGGGATTGTCTGATTGTACCAGCAGAAGGGCACCAGTGACTTATTTCATATTTATTTTCAATTCAATAAACAAAATTTATTTTTTTATTTGCATTTTTATATTTTGTGTTTAGTCCGTTTTGTTTGTTTAGGTGATGGTTATTTGTAATTTTCAACATGAAACTGCCGTGAGACTCAATCATACTTACAAAAAAAAACAGATATAACTCACGTATAAAAGTGCTTTTGTACGTGACTTATCCGTTTTTGTGTAATTATAATTTGTAATTAATTTATTATTTTTGTTGAAAAATATTTTTCTGTTTAGCAAACAATTAAATCCTTTTCTGCTTTGTAGTATAAACATTTTCATTACGATTTTTTTCAACTAAGTATCCTTGTTATACGCAGACGTTTGCTTCTGATAACTTTAACCTTTAAAATTTAGCTAAGTGTTATTAAAGTACTATCAGTGAGAAAGAAAAATACGAATGTAATTTGGACATAATATATCCTTGGGTACCAAAATTATTAAAAGTTTAGTTTGTGCTAAGCAACCTGCTATAAAAACGACGGGTAGCACTCGGAAGTGCCGACAGAAGTGAAAACTACACACACGCACACTCGGGCAAGCGCCCAGCGCCGCTTAAATGACCCAGCAGCAGCTCTCCCTCTGACTTACTTGACTGGCCGTCAGAATCTGACGCGAGTTTAATATTTTTTACCCATCCCAAAAAAATGCACAACGCCGCTATTGAAGTTTTCACTTCAATAAAAACTAATGATACCCCTAATGCTCTAAAAGCCGCATTCAGTTTTATTACAACAAATCCGACTTCCTTCTCAAACAAACAAAACAATCAATATCATTCCGGTATGCAAATCGAACACTCAAGCTGATGGTAATGTTCAGGTATCCGTCTTCATATCACGCAATATTATTTTCATGCGCATGCGGCTCATGAATAACGCATTTTCATGCCCTGTAATGTATTATGCCACTGTCCTCGAGCTTTCACGCAAATTGAAACGTGCTCAATGTAATAACATTGTATTCGTTGTAATTTATTGTTTGTTTGCTATGGTAACCTGCCAGTAGTATTAGAGCGTTGCTCGTACATGTTTGTTTAAAAAGTTTTGTAGAATGAGGCTGGATTAGTTGTTCTATTTTTAAAAGCATGATATATTCAAAATGTGGAAAAAAAATTTCAACTACATTATTGTTTAATTTGGGTTTAACTGTATGTAGGTTTCATTCATGGCAATAGTTTGCAAGGTCCACGTTCAACTAAACGGCTAACTTTACTTTACTACCGTTCCGCCTCAATAACCGCCTGAGGAAGTCTCGGATAGAGCTGAAACACGTGTCCGAAGTAGTTTTCTTTATGGTAGCTTTAGTGGTGGGTTCGGGCGGCTTGCTTTGATTACTTCATTTCGTTAAGCGCCACAATAGCAATAGAAAAAAAAACACTTATCATGACATGACCTCACTATTTCGTGAATTAAAAAATAATGTTAACTATATTTTTGGCGAAAGTTCGAAACAAAGGACCCTCTTAACTCTGCCGTAGTCGGGTAACAATCACAAATTGGTCGGCTGTTTATCACCGGCCCTGCGTTATTTACGGGTAAACTTTGTTCTGTGGCTTTGAACGCGCACTTTGTTAGGGAAATGTTTCCTTCCTATAAATGTGTATTAAAAAACCTTTTAGCACGTCACACTTAACTATGCTTCCTTCTTCATTAATAACTTTGAAAAAAATGACGGTTCTGGCTGAATATCAGTCCTGCAGGTGTCTAACATCTCAGCAGTGGCGGATTTGCAGTCTCGGCCGCCCTAGGCCTCAAGCCATCAGCCGCCCCTTTCTCAGCATCCACCATATAGACTACATAATGAAATTACTTTATGGCCAACTTTTTCTTAACACGATTGGGGCCGCCCCTATATCTAGCCGCCCTAGGCCCTGGCCTACCGGGCCTTAGGGTAAATCCGCCACTGCACCTCAGCGTAATGCTGAGCCAGCGACCGTTTCACTTTTGCGAAGACACACACAACGCTGATGATCTATTTTTCATGTCTTGATTGTTTTCTATAAAATTGTGTATATTCTCTTATATTTGTGCGTCTTGCAAAAAGGAATAAATGTCTACTTTCTTTAAACCGTTTAAGTTCGATACATTTTGGCGCTTCTAAACTGAGGTTAAATGAAACGCCATAAAGTTACAGATCTGCTCGGTGGTTCGAGGATTTTCCGTAATATTCTGACTGTAATTGTGTCGCTTTTGATATTTTGCTATTGAATATGTTAAGAGATAATTGATCGTAGATTTACAGCTGATTACAATTCCCGAATTGTAATGAAGTGAAATACGCATTGCATTTTGATCGCTTGTCTTTGAGCTTGACACTTGTAGCAACATTGAATTATAGGTAAATATCACCTTAACCGCATCGAGTAAGTTGTAAGAAAAGTTATGGTGTCCTCTGTGTCTGGCCACTGCCGAAGTGACAGATAAAAACTAACGAACGCTGACCTCTCGGAAGCAGCGACGCGGATCCACGCGAAATTTAAGGCTGTTTTTCCATTATTATTTTATTCTGTGAAATTGGTTTTATTTGAAACAAATGAGTCTAGAAAGCAGTTCTTTTTTTCCGTCATAGTTTTAGTTAACAGAAGTATAACAAACCTTTATGAATAAGGGCTATGGGCAATAAATTGACTTAATTTTTTTAATGCAAACATTAACCGACATTAAAGTAAATAAAACTGAACTTAGTGAAGTGATTGTGAAAATAATAATGACACTAACATTGACGACTAATTCTATCGAAAAACATTGAAGTCGGTTATTGTTCCGACAGACGAACTCTGTTAAAAAAATATCATTATGACATGATTCTTTAAAGTAGGCGAGAAGGTAGATTTACTATGACGACATATTTTGAAAAACAAAATTGTATTCTTTTAAATAGTATTAGAAATCGTTTGTTTCTGATGCGGCTCCAATGAAAGGACATGGTTGGTTTTTAAATTACCAAAAGCATTTAAATTAAATTAATTGGTTTTTCAAAATTTATAGAAATTATTTTTATTGTCTGCACTGTTGGTTATCAATTAAGACACCAAACCTCACCAAAATCTCAATTCAAAGATATTTCGAAGAGGCTAATAGACGCTATGGGTGACCACAGAGCTGGCAGCTTCATTGGACAGCGTTTTAGTATCGCTGTCCAAAGGGGGAATGATGCCAGCGTCTGCGGTACCATGGCATGGGGGCCTCTTCTTTTCTAATTGTTTTATTTTAAGATTAGTTTTTAATTTAACAATGTCATAAGTAAACAATAACGGGAATACGACACACGATATAAGACAATTACAAACAATAATTACTCGAGCAAAGAACGAGGACCACCAATTTTGCTGAACAATGCATTGTCCATAATCTACGACTCCGTCAACACCCGTCAACTCGTCAATTTGATAAAACCCGTCAATTCGTAAAACTCGTCAACTCGTAACTTGTCAACTTTCGGCGACAAGCGACCGCGCCGGCCTGAACAACCCGACTGCAAACTTTCTGTGGACTCATTTGTTGGTTCAAGAGCGCATGCGTGCTGGAAAAGTTTTAGTTGTTTTGGGTCGACAATTTGGCTGTACATTGTATGAAAAGTGAGAGAAACTAAAAGTCGTGCAGTAGTGCTTGGAACTTAGGAGTTGGCTGGAGGAGAGTGCCATCTAAATTACGATGCGTGATGTTCCGCCACAGCTTACAAGTAAAGCAAATACACTGTTTTCAACCCTTGACGCAAAAAGAAGTGTATTACAAGTTTGACGTCGATGTGTGTGTGTCTGTGTGCGTGTGTGTGTGTGTGTGTGTGTGGGTGTGTAAATCTGTCTGTGGCATCGTAGATTTCAAGTGGATGGACCGATTCGGATGCGGTTTTTTTTCAGTTGAAAGAAAGTTCCTCGCGGTGGTTCTTAGCCATGTTTGGTAAAAATCGGTCCAGCAAGTTTGAACAGTATCAGCTCTTTTCCAAAACGATGTAAGGCATGAAAATGTTTTTTTTAATTACGTATTTAATTCGATTAATGCGTGGAGGGCTCTTTTTAATTTGTTGTTATTTGTAAACTTTACTGAAACTACGCAAAGCCTCCAAAGGCTCAGAGCAAAATGTAGTTTTAGACCCAAATACAAACAAAACTTGGGTCTGATGAACAAAGTTAATTAGTACCACAAACGGTACAAAGGACAGAAAAATCCAAAAAGTAAATCTATGGACCAGAATCAAACTCTTCTTAATCATTCTATACAACATACTGCTGTGGCTAGATAGGGGTATAGCGCATCACGGAATAATGAATAATTGGGTTCGATTCCCGGTCATAGCTAAGCTTTTCGGATATCTTTATGTGTTCTAGTTTCATTAGATTATTAGTAGAGAGAGATACATCTCTACTATAGACTAACATAATTTAAGGCTCGGGGACCTTATACATCCCTTTTATAAATATACCAGCTGTTGCCCGAAACTTTATCTGCATAGAATTCGTTTATTGCTATCCCGCAGGAATTCCGCAATTTTTTTCCGGGATAAAAAGTAGCCTATGTGTTATTCCAGACTATAATCTATCTATGTTCCAACTTTCATCCAGATCTGTCCAGCGGTTCTGGCGTGAAAGTGTAACAAACATCCATCCATCCATTCATACTTACAAACTTTTGCGTTTATAATATTAGTAGGATTTAAATAATAAATGTATCTTAATTTGTATTTAGATGTTTTAAACTAAGATCATAACTCTCCATATCTCATAAAAACGTGTCTTTTAAATAAAGGTAACTTGTGTATGTGGCTGTTTGACCTACTTGCCTCAGCTACAAAAGAAATTACTTTATGTACCAGACGATAAAAAGCCATTTTATGCAGCCTTCTCTAAACATAAAGAAACACTTTACGAGCATAAGAAGTGAAAAAGTATTTTTATGCATAGTCAAAATACCAAGTTGGCAACGTATACGTAGAAACAGTTTGCGACCAATTCATGAAGGAGTACATTTGGATTCGTTTCAATTTGCGTTTCAATATTTGACGAGGTTCGACCGCGCAGTTGCTGACCCTCGACTGTTGTAGGGTTGACAAAAAAAGTTATTATTAACGGACGAAAAAACGGAGAAGGTTCTCAATTCGACGCTTGTTTTTTTTGTGTATAACTTTTAACAGAGTAGTCCGATTTTGATAATTGTTACCACGGTAACGTCATTTCAATGTGCGTCGTTCAAGAAGAGTTCTTTGGTAACCTTTATTTGAAAATTGAGAAGAAGATCTGTGTGAGCTAACCGTTTGTTGCCAGTGGTGCGAAAGTTTAAGACGTCTTTTGAAGTATTCGCGGAATCTGCTAAGTTATGTCTACACACACAGTACACCATCACATTTACTACAGTGCAACAGTATTTAAAAGACCTTCGGGTCTGTCTTGCTGTCTCACTTATTCTATGGGTTTCATACTTGAATCGGCCGGTGGTACCCGAAACAAGAATGCCCTTCATTCCTAGTTCTAGCACCAGTCTGCAAAATGCATATTTAACTTTGTCTTAAGAGGGTACATATTGTGACTTGGAGTGCTCTTTAGAAAGAGTATTAGAGTATAGCAGTTAGTACAGTGGTGGTTAAAATAGTAATAGTTAGTACAGTAGTAGTTAGTATAGTAGTAGTTCGTATAGTAGTAGTTAGTATTGTAGTAGTAAGTAAGTAAGTAAGTAAATGCTTTATTGTACAAATATAAAGAAACAGATCTTTAGAAAGAGTATTAGAGTATAGCAGTTAGTACAGTGGTGGTTAAAATAGTAATAGTTAGCATAGTAGTAGTTAGTATAGTAGTAGTTAGCATAGTAGTAGTTAGTACAGTAGTAATTAGTATAGTAAAGTAGTAGATGGACGGTACAATACGAATTTCGGACATGAAACTTGTTAGGAAGAGATCTGCTATTCTGTTTCGTGTGCTGTAGGTAGGTACCAAAATATAGACGCACCCTCACTCGAAAAATGGTAATAAAATTAAGAGTTATTTATTTGCTAATGCCACCGCCTAGCAGTAGTGTTGTGTTGCTACATTCCTACGTCTGCTAGCGCAGCATAGTACATTTGTCACATACCTGCTTACCTAAGGTACACACCCCTCTATTCTGACCAAACAATCAGCAATTCTCTGGTGTAGTGGGGGTCTGTGATGTATTGGAATAAATATGCACTTAGATACGCTGTTCATGAGACGACAGTGAGATGACTCAGTTACGTACGGTCAACTAGCCGGAGTAGACGCGTATCTACAGCTAATTGTGAGTAACAGATTGTTTTTATTTGAAATACCTTTGTGTCAGAGGACGTCACAGTGTCCAAAAGTGTGCCTACCATCAAATAACTAGCTTCCTCGTTTGTCACCCCTTAGAGCTTTATGCCAAGATCACGCGGACTATTGAGCAGTGACAGCCCTAAGTCCCGTAGCCTTAGTGATGTTTACTTTTTAATAATGAAATGCAATACGAGTAGAAGTTCAATAAAGTGACGGACCCGCAATTTATTGCCGCATTAGGGAGAGTAATGATGGTCAGCTTACCTTCCTCTGCCTCCTTACAACCCTATCATGGCCTAGAAAGCTGTTGGAACAGGTGGAGGTACATGTCAATCATGTGTCAGACATACAGACAATGGTGGTTTTGTAATAGGATCCCTTTGGACATCCTTCGGGTATGGAATGCTAAAAAGTACTCTTAAACGCGGATACGCACTTAAAGCTTGACTTTTTTGGCATACGAATTAATATAAAACAAATATCTCGTATTCTGAACGTCAAAGCAAGAAAGCTCTCTACGTACTCACACGTTTTGTAACGTGTAGGGTTAAATTCGTTTGTATAAATAAAGCACTGGGTTCACAACCACTCTAATCCCTCCCCCTTCTGTTTGGGTGGGCGATGCGCGAACGTGATGAGACTTCATTGAAAAAGTCATTCGGCTATGCGTACTATAGCTGAATGGCATGAATCGTGTCCCAACGTGGAATCTCTTTACGTTTTTTTTAAGTAAGTATATCTTCTCTCGAACACCAGGACAATTTAATTAATGTCGAGTTAAATATTGAAAGTCATAGCGGCTATTTTACGATAATTGGGAAAAGTAATTTGGATGTTTGATTAACTAAACGTTGTTGCGTAGGGTGCACGGGTGCATCGGCCCAAACCGGTGACGCTTGATACTTCCAGAAACAACTTTGTATAGACGTAACTCACACACTTTCTATTATGAACCCAGTTTTATTTTATCAGAAGATGTAGACACTATTCTTAGCAAAATTTTAACTAAGGTTTTTTTTAGCACAAAGGGTAAGCATTGCCATACAACGCGGCAATGCTGCCAGCCTTCTGGGCATCATGCCTTTTATTTATAGTTTTATGACAATTTGTTTTATAATTAGTCAGTAGTAGTTTTAGTTTTAGTAACTGCATGTATTATATATATAAACCATTAAATAATATTAATATTTCAACGTGATTGAGGTCTCAATTCATGGCTCGAAGTATACCGCACCGTCTAAGTTTAAAATATTGATTAAATGCATACGTTTATTATTCATTTGAAACCACGCCCGCCCAGCTAAACGATAGTCCTGAATAACTAACGGTTTATAACATTAACCGGTAGCATACAGCTCTTACGACAGGAGCTGACCAGTGCAGTGTTGCGGGCTGTCTTTTGCAGAAATTTCTAGAATGGTTGAAAAAATTCACCAGATTTTGGGTTTTTTTCTGACGTATCCCTAAGTCAACACAACGAATACACAGTCATAATTGAAGGAATGGTTGAAGGGAAGCAAAAGACAGCAAGGCCAAGACAAACATTTTTGGACCAGCTGAAAATGAAAGAAGAAACCATGTCATATCAGAATGTCAATGAAAAGTCCCTGGAAAGGACCGTATGGAAATTGCTCTTGTTTAATAGGAAGCCTTAAGTCATGTTTTCCGATGAAGTTGGCAATAATGAACTTGCACTTTTTTCTGCCAAAGCATGGTCTCTTCACAAAGGCATGTGGTCTCTTAAACTAAAACTCCCAACACCGTATTACACGGTGCCGATGTGAGTTTCATACCGGCGCAGGCAATGAGCATCGTGCGGTTGTCAGTTCTTGAACCTGTAACGTCCAACTGCTTAACTAGTGCCAATAGAAAACGATTGTTGTTCTTTGTTGATATGGCTGTCTTTACGAGTGAAAGAGAGAAGATAGGAGAGATTCATTAACATGGTTTAGTCACGTGTACACCCTAGTTTAGACATGCAACAAAAATTTTGAAAATAGCATTCCATTGCGGCTCTGGGTCGACTACTGGTTTAAAAACTCGTTCAAACTAGAGACTTGTAAAAACTTACAGGATTTTATTTTTTGCAATTCTACACCGAACAGTAGACTTGATTTGTATTGCCCTTAAGATAAGCTAAAGGCGATTCCTGTCGTCAGTACTTTACGATTACTAGCGGTAGTTTCCGCATAAAAGAGTCATAGTTTAGCTACGAATATCCAAAGAGACTTGAAGTAATTGGCTAAAACTAATACATAGCCTACCATTCCATTCCCCCACCCTGTAGTCTGCATAAATTATCAAACTACTGCTTCAAGGGGTAATTATCCTACCACCAGTCTATAATTACTGCAAATGTGCATTGCGAGTGAACTGTAGTCTACAATTTAATGTTGAAGCACTGAAAATTCAGTTTATTTTTCTTACTAATACTTCGGAACCGTAAGGTCGGGATACTATAGCCCTGGAGGGAACTTTGGCGTTAACGATTAACTCTATGGCACATAATAATATATGATTGGTTGTAGCTACTCTAGAATATATATATCTAAGAGAGATAATTCAATGGGTATATAATATACCCTTCTAATTTGTGTGTATATAAATGGGATTCGGACATTAAGTGAAACTGTCTTTGAAAATTAACTAAAGTCTACTATTGTATCAAACTCATCATAGAAACACTATAACAAACTTTCACGGTAACTTGAATAGCGTCAATATCACTGTGGACTGTAGAAACTAGTAAAATTAAACAATTTAAATTATAGTAAAAAATCAACACGCAGCGCTGACAAGAGCAATGACACGACTCTCTTTTGTTTTAGTTTTTTTTTAGCGCTGCGTGCAATTAACTTTATTTGTGGCCAGTGCCAAAATATAATAGTTTTATAAAAAGGTAGCTGCCTAAATAGATGCGTCGCCTACAGTCACAATAATTCACTGTAACTAAAAGAATAGATCGTTTTCCCGCGCAACCACCTCAGACTCTGTCAAGGGGGTGCGAGTCGGGTGACCTCCGCGTGTGGTCAAGAGCTGCGGTTCGTTTTCGGATCCGGGGGGAAGAGCAGTGCTTGGTGCTGTGCAACCTGGGCATCGGCAAATGATTTCCTGGCAGTTTCAGAGCTTTTGACCGTATTACCGTACAACGTTGCCGTTTTTTTATCACAAGATTTTTTGAATTATATTTTTATTACTTTGACATTGGCGAAGTTGTTGTTGCTATAACGACTTGATACGCCTAAGATGCAAATAAGAAGAAGGAAGAAGACTCTGTCAAGTGTGCCACGCCTAGCAACACTGGCGGTTCACAACATTGGCAACATTGCCAATTAATTCGTACTCACAATGAAAGCCCCATATTAATAACCAATGTCCATTTTCGCTACATAGTATAAAAAAGTCTGTCTGTTTGTCTGTCCCTATGTATGCTTATATTTTTAAAAGTACGTAATAACAGATTTTGATGCAATTTTTTTATACATGGACTGATTCGAGAGGAAGGTTTATATGTGTACCTAATACGCAGACGAAGTCGGGAGCAGAAGCTAGACCGACAAATATTTAAAACTTCACGAGAAATGGTTTACAATCACTGTTTCTAGATTCATGTCATCGTGAATGGGCCATAACAGTTTCAATTCACAAAGCATTGTGACAATCCAATCGATGTAAAATTAATTTCGGTGCTCAATTTGTGGTTAATTAATTAAGCACATAGTTTGTCCAATTAATGAAGTTCAGCGTTGACTGTGAGTTATGATCCTAAACACACAGGTGTAAGTTAAGGGACCGTTTCTGTGTGCACCTTTACAAACTTGCAAAGCACAGGCTGGGCACCGGTAGATACGCGACATTTTCATTATATTATTGTGATGTTTTCAACATGAAACTACCGTGAGACTTAATCATCATTACACATAAACGGATAACTCACGTATAAAAAGTCGAGTGATGCTCGACATGTTTCGGGCTATTTCGTAGTCCTTCCTCCTAGGGCGCTCGCTCCGGCGGCAGCGAAACGAACACGTAATGATTGATATGTTTTATAATTTCTAGCCCACATAAGTTCCACTGCTTGGCACAGGCCTCAGATTAAGAACCCAGTTCGATTAGGGAATCCACACATATGTATGTATGTATGTATAACTCTTTATTGTACATAAAACATTAATTTTACAGGTAAGGAGATAAACAGATGTACATATTATTAAACTAGCTTCACCCGCGTAGAATTAGCAATCGACATGTTTATCGCTATCCCGCATGAACTATGAAATTATCCGGGATAAAGTAGCCTATGTGTTATTCCCGACTATAATCTACCTATGTTCAAAATTTAATCTAGATCTGTCCAGCCGTTCTGGCGTGAAAGAGTAACAAACATCCAAACGAAGTCACGAAGCCCGCTAAAATCAGTGAAAAGTGAATGTTATCGGACCTCGCGCGACACTAGCGCCTCTAGTGGCAAATTCACACGCGATAGCCCCCAATGTCTTATCTTCCAAATCAAAGACAAACGCTCAGTTCTATGTCTTATTGAAGCTAAATTGGCTTGTATCTTGTAAATGTGGAAACAGGACTAATTAATTAAATAAGGCATTCATTGGTAAGCGTCTTAGTTAACCAAGTCGCTAGGGAGATAAGAGGCTAAGTCTTTTATGAGCAATTGTAAATTCAATTAACAGTCGCTATTCTTGGAAATTTTAATCAAAACAAAAGATTCGAGTCTACGGCACCCGTATAATTGTTAATACGCTGATTTTCTGAGACAAAACTACAATTATTAGCTACATACATACATACACATACGCAAATCAAGTCTATATCCCTTACGGGGTAGACAGTGCCTGATGTAACAAAACCTAAAGGCCACGGTTAGCATGATTTTAGGCGTATAGGTGGAAAAAGGAATCAATTTTTTTCGAAAGTATCACGGTTCACGAGATACCGCCTGGTGACTGACGGACGGACGCACAGCGAAGTCTTAGTAATAGGGTCCCTTTTTATCCTTTGGGTACGGAACACTAAAAATGTCTATCCTTGGCGATATTTTTGAAATTATTAGAGCTGCTTATAATTTTAGTTGAAATGTTTACTTATTCTGATATTTTTTTTGTTTTGAATTTATTAAACTCTCGGGTTCGAATCTTTTACCTTCTGTTCGAGGGAGCTAGGCCAAACCACTAGCCAGTCATACTCAACCTGCGGCCCGCGGGCCTCAAGCGGCCCGCCCGGCCCTTGTGGTTGGCCCGCCTAGAGTTACCTAATCCTAAATAATTTTTGCTTGTTTGTGGCCCGTATAAAATAAAGGTTGAGTACCACTGCACTAGACTATCACGGCTTTTAATTGTTAAAATTCCCTAACTTATCGAATATAAATTTAACAAAAAAAATATGTAAAGAAGAATAAAAAAATTAAAAAGGCTATAATTTTTAACTGAAGTTCTCCATGGATACAATATACATACGTATAATATATATATTTAACGAGAATCGACGAATCGCACGATTGTCTCCTAGTTAAATGAGTTTTCTTAGCAGTAGTAGTTATATGTTACACACCAAATTCTAATTAGGGTATTCTATGAAATGTCTAACTGAGTTCGGCGGTATCAAAATTAATTATTCGAATTATGAATGCCTGAAGTGACCAGCACTTGCTAGACGCCAGCCAGAGATATGGTTAGACTGAAGTTTTACCAAGCTGCGTGTACCCGTAATTTTGTGCGCCAACTGTTTGTACTCTCATTACCATCTCGTTAAGGTAATCGCGGCCTACATTCCGTAGAGAAGATGTTCAATGCAATAAAACCGTGTCCAATTAAATTTATTTTTAAATTTCCCAAAAAAATTGAACGCTAGAACCCAGAAAATTAAGTAACGCTGTGGCTAGGAATCGAACCTGTATCCTTATCATCCATTTAAAAGTACGAAGATATTGTAGAAATATAATTTACTAGCTTCTGCCCGCGACTTCGTCTGCGTAGAATTATACATAAAAACCTTCCTCTTGAATCACTCTATCTATTAAAAAAAACCGCATCAAAATCCGTTGTGTAGTTTTGAAGATATAAGCATACATAGGGACATAAGGACAGAGAAAGCGACTTTGTTTTATACTATGTAGTGATAGTGATAACGGGTTAAGCCGCAAAAATAAAAACAAAACCGGGAAGTAAAATTTTCGTTCTTTACAAAAACATTTTAGCTACATTGTTAGCCATTTTACAAAGTGCCATAATGAAAAAATCACAGGCGGCTTATACGTATATATCACGGGCCAGTAATAACAGCGCGGTCGCCTCTAATTCTCCAAATCTCACCCGGGGCTAAAAGGGGCCCGAAATTCGAGAGAATCGAACCGTTTGGTCGACAAAAATTTGAAGGCTTTAATTTACCCGGATGTTAATTCGTGCGCGACCGATTCAAAGGCAATGCCGGCCATTATTAAAAGCGTAAATTGTCAGGCAGATGTAGCGAACGACTTCGGTAGCGTGCCGCCTATTTTAAAACGCAATGAAAATTACCGTACTCGGTTTGGCCCTTTGGCAATTTTGCCGGAACACAGCCCGTTAATTGGTGATTGGTTAGTTTTAGTTAAATGCTCTGGTAAAATGATGTTTCAAATGTTGCGGTTGTTGTTTCTGCAGACTATAATGCGTCCGCAGTGGGTGCAGGTGTCCCCTTAGAATCGGGTTTAGGTTTTCGGAGTAGATTCGGAACTTTACATGCGTTAGAGATGTACTTAATTTTGCACACTAATTCCAATAATTCAGGGTTGCTCTCACTTGCTAGGCTGCCACGGCGTGTGTGTAATTTTAAATTCTTACTTGGCCTCGCAGTGAGAGTGATACAGGCTGGAGATGAAGCTATCAAATCGGTTAGCCTTCGAATTGCGTTGTCTAGTGGCTTGAAGTTACCACTAATTGTTTTTTTTTATTAACAATAATATTATTTATTGCCAAAAAACAGTGTCCCGACGTATCTACTGAGTTACCTTTGAAAAGTCGTGGTTGTTGGCGATGTAAATAGGTCTTTTATATTTCTCTTATTGTCTTTTATTCTTATATTTGAAGTTGCTTTTTTAATATGTTTTTTCTTAAGTCACGTACTTCTTAATACATTTGTCACGTCAGCAAGCTGCTTTGTTTTTACTTCTACTCCTAAAAGCCTAAAAGCTATCGATATAAATCCTTTATAGTGGTAATAAAGTGACAGGATTACGCAAACTGTCACCATTTTTTTAAAGTTACCATACGTCATTGCTCTCAACAATCTCTTGATGTACCTATTCTACTTTTAGTACCAAATTACGGGTAGGTACATATTTTCGGCAATTAGTTTTACGTTTTTGCAGGCGGGGACAATTTTTTTTATTAGGTACGATTTGTAATATAGCGGTTTGTCCCCATGTTGTATTTAATTAATTATACTTATTTATTTATTTATTTAGACATGCCAACAGTACATAAACAAAACATTAATATTAAGAAAATTACAAGTTACAATACAGCATTTATCATATTAGGGACTTACATTACAAGTAAAACTAACTAACACAAAAGAAACAGGATTAAGCAAGTGAGTGAGCATCCTGTTTATAAACAAAAAAATTTGTTATAAATAACAAAACTAAAATTAGGCAAAAAAGAGAGCTAATTTTGAGGCATGTCTGATGGAATCAGCATTTTACGCTTAATAAGGAAATAAGCATAAAGGAAAGTTGTAATACTTTTTTGTTCAAAGTGTCTTACAATACAAAAACAAGTCCGTAAACAACAAGGAAACAGTACCGAGACATCCCCGGGCACTGAGCACCATCAACGCTTTTACGTTTCTATTTGCAGTGAAGCCGCGAGCAGCGCCATGGGACGCCATCGGCCAGCTTTTAATGAGCTCTTTCCATCTCACGGCGAGATAGGATGGCCCACATAAAGGACATTCAGAGGTAAGTTGCACAAAATGGCTACTTAAACAAGGCTCTATGTTATATAGTTTTTCTTTTTTTTTACGTTTTTTTTTTATTGTTTTTTTTTTGACAAACAGCCAAGCAGACTCACTGAAACAGTTATTTTTTAACCCCCGACGCAAAAGAGGGGTGTTATAAGTTGACGTCGTTGTCTGTACGTTTGTATGTGTGTCTGTCTGGCATCGTAGCGGATGGACCGATTTGGATGCGGTTTTTACATTCGGAAGCTGCCAGAAAAGTCGGTAGTTTTTAGCTATGTTTGACAAACATACGTTTGGCAAACATTGGTCCAGTAGTTTGAAGAGTATCAGCTCTTTTCCAAAATGATGTAAACCATTAAGTTTAATCAATTACTGCGTGGATCGATTTTTAAATTTATAAATTTAATGTTATTCTCGTGAATGTTCGTTATTCCATTTGAAACAAATACATGATCTTGTTAAGAAATATCTTGATAAAAAGTTATAATAAAGACGCTGCCTTGGAGAAGTTCTGTTCTCTTCTAAGGCAATTTAAACTTATAAAATAATGTAATCTCATGTAACAAGTTGTAATGTCCTTTGAATCTAGTTCAATGTTTACTTAAATATAAATACTGATTAATACGCTACACTAATATTATAAAGGCGAAAGTTTGTGAGTGTGTGTGTATGTTTGTTACTTCTTTACGTGCAAACGGCTGGAATTTGGATAAAATTTGAAATGGAGATAGCTGGTAATTTAGATAACACATAGGCAACTTTTTATCCCGGAAAATTGGATAGTTCCCGCGGGATAGTGCTAAAAATTACATACGGCTGACAGCTGCCTAGAGTCGCAACGTAAATAATTATTACAGAATATAACTATCAACATCAGTTCTTAAATCTAATTTAACGCGGACGAAGTCGCGGGCAGAAGCTAGTACTCTATAAATAGAAACGGAAACTTTTAATTGATTTATTGAACGTTGTATTCCTTTTTTACAAACAACTATGTAGCTGTTACCTGCGGCTTTGCCTTCTTACCAGTTTTTATTTTTATTAGGACTCTCTAACAACAATTAAAATAATTAAGGATTAGCGAAATCGATCCAGCCGTTCACGCGAGATGCCGTGCCGCGACCAATGGAAATAGGGATTAAGTTTTATTATAAATATCTTTGAAGTATATGAATCCTATTAATATTATAAATGCGAAAGTTTGTGAGTATGGATGTATATGGATGTTTGTTACTCGTTCAAGCCAGAACGGCTGGACAAATCTGGATGATATTTGGCACAGAGATGGATTTATAGTCTGGAATAACGCATAGGCTACTTTTTATCCCGGAAAATTGCGTAGTTCCCGCGGGATAGCGATAAATGAATTTTTGCAGACCAAGTCGCGGGCAGCAACTGATATGTTAATAAGTATATTGTATCACTATACATATAAAACAAAGTCGCTTTCCACTATCTGTTTGTCTGTCCCTATATATGCTTAGATCTTTAAAACTATGTAACGGATTTTGATGCGGCTTTTTTAATTGATAGAGTGATTCAAGTGGAAGGTTAATTGTGTATAATTCTACGCAGACGAAGTCGCGGGCAGAAACTAGTCTATAATAAGGAAGAATGGACCAAAATGATTACGAGCCGTGGGCTGCCAGGAGTCTTCTAATACGTGACAGCGCCAAGACAGACCGTCTATACCTGCAGCCATCTCTTAAGGAGGTTGCTTCCCGACACTACGAGTATATACCTACATACCTACTCCAAATCCTCCACAGTTCACTCTGCTAGGCTGTGGAATCGGTTACCAACCTCCATCAGGCAGTCTGCCTCCGTGGCGGCGTTCAAGGAAGGCTTGAGGGAGATATGGGTCACACCATCTGCTTAGATTATTGTATGTGTGTACTCTTATTGTATTTTGTATGTAGGCATGTGTGTTATGATATTTAGTAGTTTATTTTATGATTTTGTTTATTGTACTTAGATGACTTGTACTTATGATTTGTTTGACGCTCTATTGTGGCTTTCACTATCTGGAATTTTAAACTCACACTTTGTCGGTCCCTCGTTTAATGCTCCTCTCATCTACGCAAACGTTAACTGGTCGAGATCCCTTATAGGAATAAGTTCGCCTTTGTGCATACATTAATGTTATTTTTTTTTTTTGTGAATTGTATCTGTTTCTTTATATTTGTACAATAAAGCACTTACTTACTTACTTACATTTTGACAGATTCATACACTTCTCAGATATTTAATTACTGCATCGAAAACCAACTTGTCATAAAACAAAAGCGAAATACCCCAAGATACCGTTCACTATTGAAAATCCATTTGGCATTTCGGACAAAAAATCCATTTCCCTTTTAAGTGCTTTAATGAGTCGCAAATATTTCAGGGAGCAGTAATCATTCGCGGAATATTTGGATGATTGTGCTTAATGATAGGCATTTGTTTATTAATTGATTCTGAGAATGAGAAACTATGCTATCGTACTTTGCCCGAAAGATTTAAGAAATTGTATTTAGGAAGCATGATTTTCAAAGACCTATTCAATGATATGATACCCCCCTCAATGGTGTCTTTCAGAACGCACATTTTTTTCACTAATTTACCCGACAGTCGCAACATTGACACTAATCTAATGACGTATCATTTGTCAAAATTGCTTTAGCCGTTCAGTAGTTAGAAATACATACATACAATACGCGGTAAACACAACCCTCCTTTTGGGCTACGCCGCAGTCCGGTAAAAATAATGTGACTTCTAGAAGTCCGTAGTTTAAGCGTGTAATTTAAAAAGGCATAATTTCTTGCCCTCATGTTTCTGTCATCGGAAAGTGAAGCTATACCTAGGTTAAGACTCCTGTGGTTTTTGTATGAAAATACACTTTCAAAACTTACTTAGAAACTTTGTTTTATTTACTTCAACTTGATATCTCCATGTGTTTCTAAGAGAAAGGAACAACAAAAACAACAGACGGACAACGATGTACCTTCCGGTTCCGTTTTTCCTTTTGAGGTGTAACAGGCCTTATACTCCAAAATTCGATTTACGAAGTTCACTTAATGCTATTCCGCTCACAATAATAGTCATTAATTTGAGAGTGAAAGGGACGGGATAGTACGAACATCGAAAATCGTTAGAGTAGCCCCACAGTTCTCAAGCGAATATCGAAGGATATAGGTATACACAAAAAAAACAAAATCGTTTTGAGAACCTCCTCCCTTTTTTGTCGTCCGTTAAAGGTTGTTTATTTTGATCAACTCTCATTTGCCTCGGACAGATTGATAAAAGGACTTGCAGATTCGATTGTCATGCAAGTGAGGTTTAAAAAATGTTGTTCTAGCTCATTTTATAAAAATACCGCTGCGGAGTGAACGATAACAACTGACTTTTTACCGCTGCGAAAAACCCCTTGGGGTAGATGGAAAAATAACAGGAGTCCGGGACATTTTATGTAGATTGTATAAATTAAAGCTTTCTTAACAGTTAATAGTGTTTATAGGCCTGCCGTGCCCAGCCCATACGGCTCCGCCGAGCCGGTTACAAAATAGTAGTTTCCCGATAATCTGAAACAAATAAATATGATTATGTAAAAAAGTTCTATTCTTTCAGTAGAATAAGAATGAGTTGACTGGCTTCGAGAGAATCAAACTTGTAGAGGCATACTAAGACTCAGTTCACACAGAAGAGAAAGGTGACGCCGCGTCTGCAATGCTTCTTAGTCCATGGTCTCTTCTGTCTGTGTGACTAGAGCCTTAAATTCTGTACATGTCTGAAATATACAAGTTTTTTTTGATTTTACTATCCGTTGTCATAGGAATCAACACACTGTGAAAACTTCAAAATTCTGTTTGTTGCAGTTCAAAAGATAAAATCCCTTGAAGAAACAAACAGGCAGACTGATAGAATCAGCCCTTGGGTATTGAACCCTAAAAAAGCAGAGTGTGCGAAATTAAACTCGTAATGTATCAGAATACTTACACACTCTTCCCAAAAGTATCTAAGTCTAGGGTTATGGCATTTCTGTCATCTTTAGAATAATTCTTCCACATTCTAAAATTCTTTGCGAAACTTCCTATCAGAGATCCTGGATGCTTCATGGCATCCAGTAGCAGCTGCCAACTCCGCTGATGGTTGCAGAGGTCTGAAACAAAAATAAATTAAAAAAATCCAATGTTGCCAGGATAAAAAGATGCCCGCTTTAATTTACAGAAGTTTGCAATGATTAAAAAGAAGTAACAACAATTCAGGGATTTATACAAAACACATTTGACACACATTTTCTTGAACTTCAATACAAGTTAAGGAGCCACCACACCGCCGCGAATACGCAGGTGTCGTAGGCGTCACGTTTTCTCACCGATTTTCATACAATTTGTTGTGGAAACGCTCTGTCTACGTCGTTTACGCATCGGTATGGTCGCACCTTTATATGACACAAGAGTGCAAGATACTTGCACATAGATGTGCCTATTTATACAGGGTGTAACAATAATATTTCCGGACTACTTAAAATTGTGTATTAGCCACTAGCCTATCCGCCATTTTTATCGACCCAAATTCAGTGATCCGCAAGTCCGATAACCGATAGGGGCACGAGGCCACAGTAGAAAACGTATCATTATTATGATTAAATAAATGTAGCCTTCGCTAATAGTGGCCGCTCGCATGTCACACCATTTCAATATCTCTCTTCTATTCTGCAGTAACTGTCGCGAATGTGTGCTCGGCTTAAGTTGCTTGGCGACGGTTGTTAGAAATTTGATGGAATGGAGAAAAGCTAATACATGGTATTCTTAAACTCAATCCGTTCCGTCATTTTTCACATGGCGACCGTGACAGGATTCGAAAAATGACGAAACGGATTGAGTTTAAGAATACCGTGTATTACCTTTTCTCCATTCCATCAAATTCTAAAGGATATTTTTTCTAACAACCGTCGCCAAGCAACTTAAGCCGAGCACACATTCGCGACAGTAACATTGCTCAACTTACCTTCCGGTGAGAACCTGGGATACGATTTTTCAGGACAACCAGGCTGCCGCACCTGGCCGTTCCTGTAGTTCGGCCAGAAGTCAACGGTGCCTGTGCTCTTCTTGAAGCCATATTTGCTGGGATCCGAGTGTATGACCACCACGACTGCTGCTGATCCAGAGTTAAGTCTCGAAGTGACCGGTTTGTTCTCGAACGCGGGGTTAGCTGGATCCAGTCCTGTGATCCTGAGAATTTAGCGGTTCATTTGTTTTTATTTGGTTCTTTTGTATTATATAATGTACAGCTTAGTTAGGAAGTAGGTATTAAACTACGTTTTTACGATAGACTATCTGTTTTTTATCGTGTGAAAGTTAAAAATACCCTCAGGACGCTGACATAATTGCGGGAACCAGGCTGGATTTGTTGTTTGGCTATTGACCGCGTTTCTTCCGCTGACGTACAGTAGGCAGCGTATTAAAATTGTAGTGCCTCCCCCTTCCGCTGCCTGCGACTGTCTATTCTGGCGACCCTTCCCTGCACGTTAGTGTTCGCTGAATATGCCAGGCGTGTGTGTTTTAGTAGAAACGTTCATTCCATCGACATCATGTTGATGAATGGCAGTCTTCGACGGTGCGGTTTAATCGGTATTTTTTGCCACGAACTTGCAAAATCCGGAACGAGCTCCCCGCTGAGGTCTTCCCATCGAGTTACGACCTGGGTGCCTTTAAGAGGTGAGTGTACAATTTTCTGCAGGGCCGACAACGCACTAGCATCGCGTAAAGCGCTGCGGGTGTCTATGGACAGTGGTGATCATTTACCATCAGATGACCCACTAGTTCGTTTGTCTGGCCTCTCTAACGTAAAAAATAAAGTTTTTGGAATTTGTCTATTGCCAATCCATGCGCCACTGCGTGGTTAAAAATTTGTGATTCTAGTTTCTCACCATGGAAGAAAAAGGCCTTTTCCCAGAAGGTTGTTGCCTGCAATCCCGAAGATTTGGGCGCCGAGGGAGTGACCTACTAGATTTGTATTCCTCAGGTTAAGACCAGTCTTTGACATCTTGTAAAGTGTGTCTGCAAAATACACTCCCAGCTGAAAATTACAATTTAATTATCAACAAACTAGTGCGGGTGGTAGGACTTTATACAAGGTCTACCGCTGGTTTACTCGCTAATCCTGCCGACAAGCACCAGTCCTTCCGCTTGTGTGTTGCGGCGTGGAGAGCCATAAAGAGAAATTGCACGCATATGAGGTATTTTGTCTTGATCCTCCCTCTTTAATGGCAACTACAATGATTCAGTGTTGCGAATGTCCATTGGCAGAGGTGACTGCTTTCCATCAGATAATCCACTTGCTCGTTTCCTTCCCTTATAGTATAAAAAAGAATGCGTTACGTGTATTTCAGCTACGTCTCAGAAAAAAAAACTTTCGAGTTACTTTAGGCTCTGTCTACCCCGTAAGGGATAAAGCAACTGAAATAAAATGAAATTGCTCATTAAAATTGAATTAATCGAAACCGCATAACACTGAATTATGTATTAGGTAAATAAATGATTCCAGGTTAATTTTATTCACAAATTAGAATTAAGTAAATCAGTTGATTGTGCTTTGACGGGTATTCAAATTGGGTCAGTAAATAATAACAGTAATTATCTGAAATTACGGAAAAAGTTACCTACCGTTAATAACTTTTCCTTGTTTAAATTTGAATGATTTTTTTTGTAATTATGTATTTCGGGTTTCATAGTTGACATAAAGTTGTTATTATAATTGCCAATGTAATTAGTACCCAGTTAATCTTCAAATCCCTACTAATATTACAAAAGCGAAAGCATCTCTTTCTGTCTGTCTGAACTTCTTCTCTCATTGGATTGAGAGCTTTAAATCAGATATCAGATATGTGAGGTGTGACAGATGGTTCCACCGGAAGACCAGCGCTGACTTTAAGGCCAGCAAATGTTGAGTTGGGACCATTTTGTGACAATTTATTTACCTGTAGCTTTGTTGTATGATTTTAACTACTTTTGTGACTGTCATAAATAAGCTTTTTTTTCTTTCTTTCTTTAAAGATCTGTACCGATAGCGACCACCAATACTCACTAATCCAGCGCTCAAGCAGCATTATTAGCTGTGTGCCAGCGTGGAGAGTAAGATTGATTGCCAGTCAGTAAGTACATAAACATACACAAATCACGTCTTTATCCCTTACAGGGTAGACAGAGCCTAAGGTAACAGGTACAGGCCACATTTAGCAAGATTGTGGCCGTAGGTGGAAAATGGAATCAAAATAGTGATGGGTTGCTAGCCTCATCGCCTACAACATGATTCCTATGATTTTCGCCCATTCCCTCAATGGGCTTTTACCATCAGCGGGGGTAGAGAAGCAATTGGTACACTCTATGTTTTTTCTCCGCTCCCAGACCAGCATGGAAGAAACAGTAAGCAAGTATCTACAAACATTTAACATCGTGAAAATATTAAAGTTATCTGTTACAAGAACATCGTATTTGATTCTACACCTACCTTTCGCGCGTTCGGAACTGCCCAGTTGAAGTATGAATTGCCGAAGTTGGAGTTCACCATAGCAGCCATGCCCGACCAGTTCAACAGCGCCACGTTGCTGTCTCCCTTTTCGAGGAACGCGTTGACCATGGTGGTCATGGCGGTGCCGTTCGGCCGTCCTGCAATGTCGTCGGTAAATGTACTTTGTATACGTTAGAGGGCTATGCTGGGAGTCTCTCTGCGAGATCGAATCAGAAATGAGGAGATCCGTAGAAGAACCAAGGTTACCGACATAGCCCAGCGGATTAGCAAGTTGAAATGGCAGTGGGCAGGGCACATAGCACGGAGGACGGATGACCGATGGGGTCGAAAGGTCCTCGAGTGGAGACCACGTACCGGCAAGCGCAGCGTGGGACGTCCATCCACAAGGTGGACCGATGACCTCATTAAGATCGGAGGATCGCGCTGGATGCAAGCCGCTTCCAACCGGTCTTATTGGGAGGTCTAAAGGAGAGGCCTATGTTCAGCAGTGGACTTGTAATGGCTGAGATGATGATACGTTAGGTTGATGATGTTTTTGTACTGTATTTTTGAGGGTTCATAAAGTAGAGTGTAGTGAAGGAAATGTATTCTCGTACCGACTTACCATGACGTCTTAATGTGATACGTTTTAGCTGATATTTTTGACACTACTAGTATGGTCTGACAGCGAGCGATCCGACTTTGGTTCGAAATTGAATCGCCATGGTAAGTCCCTTGGTGTAGTGAACAAAGTTTTCCCATGACATGTCGTTGAACTCTAACCGGTTTTCAACTTTAATATAATGTCGTTAAAGTTGTGTATGCAATGCAGTTGTCAGATTAAGTTGTTTTATAAATAAGAACCTTATTCTAAGGTTTTTAAAGTTGACAAACACATGGGATTGAACGAAATCACATGGGAAAGCTTTATTTACTACTCCTTTGCCACCGTAGAACCCTGTCGCAATTCACAGGACACTGTCACTCCAACTCGAGCGTCATGAAATCATTGCTAGAAATGTGATCACGTCGATGACGAATTCTTATCCAGTATTTTCTTAGTGCTAAACCAAATGGTAACAAACGATTCATACTAAATTTAAAGTGTTTAAATAAATTCGTAGATACAAAACATTTCAAAATGGAAGATTATCGTACCGCCGCTAAATTTATTACTAATTCATGTTACATGGCATGTATAGATTTAAAGGACGCATACTTTTTATTACCCGTTCACGAATCACATCGAAAGTATTTACCTTTTATGTACGACAACATGTTATATGAATTTAATTGCTTACCATTTGGTTTAAGCTCGAGTCCGTTTGTTTTTACTAAATTACTGAAACCTGTAATGGAATTTTTAAGATCACAAGGATTGCTATCCGTCATATACTTAGACGATATTTTTCTAATTGGTACTTCATACTCAGATTGTATAACTAATGTAAACATAACCCATAATACATTAGAAACACTTGGTTTCTTACTGAACTTCGAAAAAAGTAGTTTGGTTCCAAAAAGGGAATGCAAATTTCTAGGGTTTGTATTTGACCCCCAAAACATGATTATGTAGCTTCCCGACACTAAAAGAATAAAAATAAAAGAAAAATTACAGGCATTTTTAAACATTAACAGGTGCAAAGTACGTGAATTTGCAAGATTTTTTGGTCTTTTAGTGTCGGCATGTCCTGCAATACAATACTCATGGCTGTATACCAAGGAATTTGAACATTTTAAGTATTCATGCCTATTAAATAACCCTAGCTATGAGCAAAGTGTACAGATTCCCGCAGAATTAAAAAATGATATATTTTGGTGGCTAGATAACATAGACCAAGGCTGTACTCCTCTCTCTGTGCTGTGTGTGTATATTATAAGTAGATAAAATGCTCAAAATCGGAGCCTAGTAATCATGAATCAATAATCATGTTTCGTGAGTCATGGACGGTTCTGGCTGAAAATCAGTGCTGCAGGTGTCTAACGCCTCAGCGTAATGCTGAGCCAGCGACCGTTTCACTTTTGCGAAGACACACAACGTTGATGATCTATTTTTCATCTCTATGTTTTTTATTGTTATACCTTGTTTATTTTCTATAAAATTGTGTATACTGTCTTATATTTGTGTGTCTTGCAAAAAGGAATAAATGTCTTCTTTCTTTCTTTCTTTCTTTCTATAAGTTGACCCTAAGTTAGTAGAATACCTGTAAATCCATGTGCTATAAAGACGGTTGTCCGACTAGAGTTGTGCCACGTATAGGCGAATATGTTTTCCGCCTCCGCGAGGGGCAGCTCTGTATAATGCTCAACTCCACTGAAATTATTTACACAATTATAACCTGCAGCTCAACATTTATGAAAAACAAATGAAAAATGTTCTATAAGTACAATTGCTACTGACGGGCAAAAATAAGGGCCAGTACAGGCGGACTGATCTAATTTTTTACTAGTTCACAAAATTAATGAGAGCCGTATCTTCTAAGCTACTTGTATTTCAAATTCAGCACAATTTTTCTCCACTTTCGGGTGGTATTTTCACACATGTGCTTTCAAAAATCGGCCCCTTGGCCCTAACGAATCACTTTTCACACAACTTGGTGTGGGAAGCGACCGGTTATTTTTGCTCGTCAGTGTACCTATTTAAAGTTGAACTTTCAATTTATTCGTTTTCATTACGTACCTGTAGTAGAACCTGAGTTTCGGTGTGTTGGCATCACTGTCGGAGTAAACTGAAAAGAAAGTGACATAACTATATAGACCAACCGCTTGAATAAGTCCTCGCCCGCGCGGCGCAGGGGCGCGGGCTGGGACGACAAAGGGGGCCGAGAGAGGTGCGGGCGGCAAGCACACTACCCGCCCGCACCTCTATCCCCTCTGTCGTCCTACCCCGCACTCCTACAAACAACACAAAAATAACCTAAACACACGGCATCCAAGTATTGTGTTATAAAAACTGTTGTAAACGATTTCGTCGAATGAGATGTCGACACAAGCCACTGCACCGGTAACTGTGCCAAGGAAAATCGTTATCAAACCGTATTGGATGTTTAATAACTTGATAAAACAAACCGTCGCCCTAAAAACCTAGCCACTATTAATATACACAATTAAATAGATATAATAAGGTTGCATCGTGATTGCATTGAGAGTGACGTATAAAAACGACTGTGAGACTCGGGTAATCAATGTGAATGTTCACCCATGTGGGTCACTCATAGTATGCAGCTAATGTATATTTATGATTTTAGGTTGTTAGTTATTTGGTTAAAAATTAGATATAATATGGAAAATTGTAACCTTATAAACTTATTGTTTAAAGAGTGGCCCAGGAGAACGTAACCGTAGCAACGAGTGACAAAAAATAGATAATCCATCCAACGGGGGCTATCGCGTATAAATTTGTCACTAGAGGCGCTAGTGTCGCGTGAGGTCCAATAACATTGAACACTGCGCACTTTTAGGATGATAGCGACCTAATCCAAAATTTACGAATTTTGTGTTATTGTCTAAAAACGACCCTTTGAGACACTCTTGACCCACCCTTCACTAAAACACAGTCTTTTCTAACTTAAGTAAAAAAGGAAAATCTTTACGATCGGTCTCTCTCGCTCCAAGCCCTTTCTTCGCCTCGGTTTAGTTTAATACAGACTACTATGGCACCGTCAACTACAGTGACCTAAGCCATATTACATTTCTATGAGACTGACTCAAAGCTAAGTTAAACATTCATATTTTCATATTTTAGCTGTTCAGTCTATTACACAGCAAAATAATTTGTCATATTTGTGACTTATTTGGTTTTGAGACATTATTTAATATATTTTTTAATACTGTGAAGACCTATTAAAAATGGAGTCTTTAAAAAAACAACGTTTTAATGAAACAGACTCAACAATCGCTGTTTTTCTCGCTCTTTTTAGAAAATATTTTTTTATTACTCAAAACGCACTTTTTTATTTTTTAACATTATAATGCGCGACAAAGAGACCTCTGACATAAAAAATACAAAATCCACTAGGACACTAACTGTCTGAACTTTATTTAACGTTTCCCAAAAACTAGTAATTTTGTATTAGGTCACTATCGCCGTGACGGTACGATCGGTCGTCCTGGCGGTTCACGAAAAGGAACAACGAAAGGGTCCGAAATGTCGGTCAATATTTCGTTTATTCCGTTCAATAAACCGATAAAATCGATAAAAAATCGACTTCTCTTCGTATGTTTGTCCCGTTGCTTTTATTAACAATAAAAATAAGAGATTTGACACTTCTTTCAGTAAAGGTAGAGCTCAAAATCGTTTTCCTCATTTATATTGCAAAATGGTGGCACACTTATAACCCGTTGGAAAGGTTGGTTACAAACAAGTGAATTCGTAAAACGGGTTGAAGTATTTTATTGTGTATTTTTATACGAATAACAGAGTAATGAAGAAAATTCAGTTTTGTTTTTTATTCGGTATATTTCAGTTCCTTAGTTTCTTATTTAATTTCCTGCTGTACCTTGTCTCTTAGTACATTTAACTACTATTTTTAAATATTCTACCACCGGTCGAAGTGTAACTGTGCTGAAAACAGCTCTCAAAGCGACTTGGAGAATTGTTTTGCCAGGATACTTTCACTTTGCATTATAACGTAATGCATTTAAACAATTTGCATACGTGTTCGACCAGGATAAAACGAAAATAACAACAAACTGCATCGCGGGAAACAGCTAGTAGGTATGACTTTATTTTGTTATTGTATAACAAACATAAGAATAATATTCAAATAAGATAATATTTGAAACACATAATCCGCATTTTTCAACAATAAGAATAATAAATTTCACTAATTATGAAATCCTGTTATTTTTGATAAAGAAATTTGATTAAAGCGCATTGATTTTGTTGCGGATAAAGGAGGGATTGATACCTCTGATCAAATTCTTTTGGCATTTAATGTATCAAAGTTTCGAATTATTGAGACTTTATTGACGACCGGATAGCCTAGTGGTTAGTGACCCTGACTATGAAGCTAGAGGTCCTGGGTTCGAATCCAGGTAGGGGCAGACAGTTGTATGATGAATACGAATGTTTGTGCCCGAGTCTTGGATGTTGTATGTATTTAAGTATATATTTATCTACATTATAATATAAGTATGTTTATCCGTTGCCTGGCACCCATAGTACAAGCTTTGCTTAGTTTGGGACTGGGTCAATTGGTGTAATTTGTCCGAAGATATTTATTATTATTATTATTTATTATTTTATACTATAGTTATATTTGTCCCTTGTTGTTATAACTGTCTATAGTTTCCGCGACACAGGCCCGAGTCTAGTGCGGAGGCTGCAGAACAAAAACATTGTAACCTTTTGCATATTATAAATAAATACTTTTTCCCAGGAGTCCGCACCCGTGTCATCAAGTGCGGATTATTGGGGCTTTGTATTCTCACTAGTCCGCACTATTTGTTAACCCGGCCTTAAATTGCACTTTGGTCTTTGGAAAAAGATAATTGGCGTCTCGTAGGATAGAGCGAGACAACGCTCTACGAAACCGAAATAAGCCGAGAAGACTGATGATGTGCAATGTTAATGGCCAGGCACCGTAGTCTGCTGGGAAGAAAATCCCAGTAGTATGGATCACTGGAATCTCGTATTGTCATTTAATCTGCACAGCCGAATACTGAAAAAGAACTTAGTATTCCGCAGTGAAGACTACGGAGTGCCGACAGCTGGAAATAGCCCGAAGTTTGGTTTGATTTCTCCAAAATTTTTACTCGTTAAAAAAGCAAAATTTCAAAATCTTTTGAACTTCTATTATTAAAACATGCGTATAAGGGCGTTACCCAAATTAAAAGTTCCACATGATCATTTTTCCAGAATTGAACTATTTTGGGTTTTTCATACTCAGAATCGTTTACAAGAAAAAAATGTGTCCTAAAATTTTCATTCCAGTCCGTCACTTTTTAATATAGGTTTGTATGGAACGTGATGAACAGGAAAATTAATTCCATAGTTAAATCTGCAAGACACTTTTTCTTTTATGTATGAGAATCGTTGGGTAAATTATTCTGAGTTATAAAAACCCAAAATATTTAAATTATGATACAAAAAGTTGAACAAAATGGTTTAGTGTTATAGTCGAAAAACTTAAGTAAATGACCTGTTGTACCTATGTAGTAGCGTACAGAACTGATATCAATTGGACTTGAGTCACTATTCTAATTTGGAACGTCAATTTGTCTATTCGCACACATTACTCGCACATAACAGGTCATTTGCTTAGATTTTCACCTATATTATAATACAATTGCGAAATACTTACCGGCGCGGGCGCCGAAAAACAAAAGACACACGTGCGCAGCGACGAACATTTCGCGATTGGCCTCCGGTTGCGTATGCGCTGATATTCGGTCTTTGCAATACTCGAAATGCTTATATTTACGAGTATACATACATAACTATGTATATGTTAAATGAGGGCTAGTATCAGTCGCCGATTATACCTTGACCTTGATCGTATGATTGATTTACGATGTGGGTATAGAGGAATTAACCTGAAGAGCACAAACATAGACATAAATCACGTCTTTATCCCTTACGGGGTGGACAGAGCCAAATGTAACAGGACCTAAAAGTCACGTTTAGCATGATTGTGGGCGTATAGGTGGAAAGACGAATCAAAATAGTGATGGGCTTCATCGCCTATAAAATGATTCCTAAGATTTGCGCCCCCTCGATGGCCTTTCATCTGCGCGGGAAGAGAAGCAAAGTGGTGCATTCTATGTTTTTTCTTTGCTCCCAGACCCGCATGGAAGTGCCTGTAGACTCTACAGGCTCTCTCTACAGACTCTACTTTACAGTGTAGAGTAGTCGTACAATTTGTATTCAGAAATGTGGTCGCTAATAGTTAATTTTCCGAGTCAAGGTCATTATTGTTATCGATTTTGTATTTTTTTGTATTATTTTATTTTATTTCCTCTTGACGATTTTAATCGAAATTCTTCTAACTTGACTTAACTTGAAATAAATAAATACTCTAAATCTCCATTGGCTTTGTCATGTTCCATGTAAAAACTATTGCGAAAAACTTGTGCTAGTATGCCGCAAGTGAAAAATTACTACCATATTGCAGGACTGGATATGACCGCTACGCTATTGGTTAATTTTTCTATGGATGAGGGTGATTTCTCGTTTTGGCCCATATTTAATCAAGTTCACTATAATATTCTTCCATGCTGTTCTGAGAGTAAAAAAAAAACATAGAATGTACCAGTTGCTTCTTTTCCCGCGCAGAGGGTAAAAGCCCATCGAGGGCATGTTATAGGCGATGCGGCTAGCAAGCCCATGACTATTTTGATTCACCTTTCCGCCTATACGCCCACAATCATGCTAAACGTGGCCTTAAGGTTTTGTTAACTTAGGCTCTGTCTACCCCGTAAGGGATGAAGGCGTGATTTATGTAGGTATATGTATGTATGCACAATATATTATTTAGTCCCTATAAGCCGTATTCGTTACCTAATTTTTTATTTCAATTTGGACTTTCATATCGGACACAATTGTAATGCATTCTAATTAATGGAATGGGTACCTGTAGTTTTAGGAATATAGCAAATATTATTAATTACTAGCTGTTGCCCGCGGCTTCGCCCCCGTTCCAGCAATTTTTTTTCAAAAATTTTATTTATACAAACCTTGCCCAAACACAACTAAAAAAGAGTTATCCAATTCGGTGCAGTCATTCAGAAGTACATACATGTATGTATGTATGTATAACTCTTTATTGTACATAAAACACAAGAAAAAGATGAATACAGGATAACACACACATGCACAAAGGCGAACTTATCCCTAAAAGGGATCTCTTCCAGTTAACCTTTGAACGATTGACAGGACATAAGTAGTAGGCAAGAGTAGACACACAGAAAAAGTAAAAGAACCGATCGAAACTTAAAATAATCCTAAATGACTAAATTTTAAATAATGTAAGATATAATAAACATAAGATACATTTCGACGATTCATTTTTATTTACGTAGATTAAAAAAATCTACTACCGAAGGCGTACCCATTATGTATGTATCTGTATAACACGTTTATTTGTGTGCGTAACGCGACGCGTCTTTAGCCGCATTGTTGATCGAAATCAGCCACCGTCGGTACTGTAAGTCACGCACACTAAGAAATCTTGTTAGCACGAACTTTACTTACCTACATCAACAGTAACTTAGTGAGTGAACAAAATGGATCTGTATCTATTCTAGGTACCCAGATAAACAAAGTATGGCCTTGGGACTGTTTAGCCTTAATTATCTAGCAAAAAACCGGTTTGCTGTCATTATTTGCACTATTTAGTCGTCTGTGACCTTCAGTTCTACGCATTATTTGCGAAAAACTGTTAACCTACTCTTATTTTCCAGAATCATTCTGCAATTGGCGGTTGACTAATAATCTATCTATGTTCCAAATTTCATCCAGATCTGTAAAGCCGTTCTGGCGTGAAAGAGTAACAAACATCCAAACATACTCACAAACTTTCACATTTATAATATTAGTAGGATTAGCATGCATACATAATTCACGTCTTTATCCCTTACAGGGTAGACAGAGCCTAAGGTAAAAAGACCTCAAGCACAAGACCCTAAGCACAGTCGGCAAACAAGCTTACATTATAATGATTGAAATTAGAAACGAGTAGATACTTATTTAAAAGAAACAGCTGCATCACTGAAGTTACCAAAAAACTGTTAACATTTTTGTATGCGAATGCGTTTTATAATACACCGGTACCCAAATATTTCATCTTGATCTGAGAACAAAGAGGTATCAACTGCAAAGAAAATAAAATAATCTTACAACTAAAAGAAAACGTACCTATCTGTGGTCTCGGACCACGAATGGAAGGTTAACTCCAAATAAAACGATTATTTATTTAGCCATTTTTATATTGATGTATTACTTACAATTTTTTAATTGGAATGGTATTATATTAGCTTAGAAAATAAATAAAAATTAAAATTACCTGACTTCAATGCACATGCACGCTAAGAAACTAAAGATCATTGCAAAGAGCAGATAAACGCGACTCTTTGGTACGAATCATGTTTCCAGCCCAGCTAGCACGAACGGCCGCGTCTCACTTTGCCGCCAAGTGCGTGTCTTATTAACAAACACAAAATAAAAGGCACACCGAGCGACAAACAAGCAACGGCATGTTATGCTAGCCGTCCATATGCAAACTGTTGCGATAGATACAAGACACTGATTCGTTATAAAATGTGTCGGAGCGTTGATCTTTATCGTTGGACCGCAGCATGTCTCGCTCGCATTAAGCAAGTTAGAAGGAGATGGATGCTGGGATCCCGGGAGAGTTACACTCATTTTTTTAGGCATTCAAACATCGTAAACCAACTGACACGTGACTCAGTTAATCAAACGATCAGATTACTATTTTTATGTTCATATTGACTATCTGATTGACTGGATAACGCGATATTAAAGTTGTTTTTAAATACCTAAAAAATAGACTAAAAACCAACGCCGCCGCCTCACACTACCGTACTATTTAGTATTTACTTACATTTCAACGCAGTACTCTCTTAAATCTACGTAGTTAATTTTTCATCATTAAAATTGTTATTTGTACATAAAAATAATACAGTGCCAACAACCACGATAAACTATAATCAATTTACAAAATACAAGTAATTAATACAAAACAATACAAAATGTTACAGCTTACTGACAACAGCGCGGGCGGCGCCGCGGTATAAACATTTATATTTTTCACAATTAACGTAAATAAATAGAAACAATTTGCGCCAATATTAAAAGTGTGAAACAGGACAGAGGAAATACAGCCTCGAAAGGGGAGGCACAGGATCGAAACAAAAAGAATCAAGGGGAAAAAACAAGAATCATGCAATTTTCGGTATAAAACTACCGCGAGGCTCAAGACATTAAAAAAACATACGATCGCTCATGTCTGTTGTCGAGGTGTGTCCGACATGTTTCAGACCGATCATTGGTTCTTAGAGTTCTCGTTAGGCTATCCGACCTTGATAAAGGACCACGGATTGGTACGAAACATGTCGACGATTACAAATAGTGAATTCGTATACTCTTATAAATACCATGCACTTTAAATATCAGGACAGAAGAAGAATTACAGGGGAAGACAACCACAATCAACACGAAACATAATGAGTTACAGTCCAACTGTATTGTAATCATCATAAAGTTCAAATTTGAACTCCTCAAGCAATGTTCATGCGTGTAGGTGCGTACAGACACTTCTAATAGACGCAATTCACAGGTACAAAAACACTTCATTAACAGCCAATTAAACGCAGATACAACTTTATAGACCAGAATTTTAGAAAGCATACACACTTATCATAGACCCTAATATCGCAATGCAAATTCTATACTCCTCAACTTACGGTAAAGACATATCCAGCTACAGCGATATTCAACGGGATACAATATATCAATTTATTATTATGCAAACACCCAGCTCGCGTCCCACTAAATATTCGAAACGAAGCCGGGGCATCGCTAAATTAATCTTTACGGTTACAATAAATATGTTAGATTTCCAAACTGCAACTACCTACTCAATTACAATAATTAGATAGGTACTAAAAAGACATTCCGGTCGGGTCCCACATTTTTTATAAAACTATGATTACCTCCGGCAAGAATAACAGTCCTGCATGCCAGCACTGATTTTCACTCAGTAACGTAACTAACTATACGGCGGCAGGGCCCCGGCTCTAGGGCCTTAGAGCACAGACGGGAGCACTTCTTCATATTGAGGAAGACTCCAAGGGCCTTTTCCAAGGGCCCTAGACGTACACCACTTCACTTTTTCAACTTTTATTTCGATTCACAATGTCCTTTCAATACTGACGATCGTCGTAAATGTAGATGGCTTCTCCGGCGGATTCCTTGAGGGGCGGTGGGGGAGGGGGGAAGTCCAGTTCCCCGGGCCGGAACAGCTTGGAGGCGTTGGGCGCGGGCGACGCCGGCGCCGGGGACCCGCCCGGCGAGCCGCCGCCGCGCCGCTTCACGCCGGACGCGTTGGACGGCGAGGACGTCGCCCGGAACGACGAACGCCGCGCCAGCCTGTGAAAAGGGGGTTTTGTAAGCTAAGGGTAAGTACTGTAAAACACTAACCGCATTACATATTACATCCAGTGTCGCATTCAAATTTAAATTCGGAGACAGCTCTTCGAATGACTTTATCAGTAGATAAACTGTTTAGATCATATTGTGAACTTTAATAAAAAGCTGTTTCTTCCAGCAAATATGGTGTTTTAACCTTCAAGTATGCTATAGTACTAAGGTGTGACCCAAAACCTAAGCCTTTCAATACAACTGTGGTAGGTAAGTTTCCGAAATAAACATTGAACACAAGTAAAGATGATTCTTTCACTCATTACCATTAAAATACTCCGCTATATAAGATTAACGTAACTTTGAACAATATTCTTCGAAATTTCTAAATGTCAGTGAAAATTAGAACACATAGAAAAATCCAAAAAGTAAAGCTATGGCCGGGAATCGAACCCGGATCCTCGTCATTCCGTGACGCGTGCTATATATACCCCTACACCACACCACCCATAGCAGGTGGGTAGTCTCCGAATATTCTTCGACCATAATAAGGAATAGGGGATAAGTTTTTAGTAAAAGTGACAGTACAGCAAAAACTGCCTTCGTATTATCCTAGTATTCTTTGGCGACTGTAAGTTTTTAGAAGTCGTCGCGACTTCCAACGAGCAGATCAAAGAGACGCAGGGCAAAAAGAAGACGGAACGATCTAATTACAATAACTCATTTAGGTTGGCAAAAGTGTTACGTCCAGAATGATGCTGACTTTTTCCTACAATTTAAACTAGGTACAGTGAAAGAAACTGAATCGGGTACCACTGTGGAACGTTTTCACTGAAAATGTCAATGACTATTACATCTTTTTTCATTCAGTTATTTCGACGGTGCATAATTATAGTGAGAGAGAGAAGAACTAGCCTGGATGCAACTTCTTCAGGCGTCTCTTCAATCTCCAGCACCCAGCTGACACTGTCGTGTTTCTCGACGACGCCCTTGACGGCCGGCAGCGGCGCGTCGGCCGTCGGCGGCGCGGGCGACGCGGGCGACGCCGGCGACTCCGGCGACACCGACCGCAGCGACGAACCCGACGCCGAGCGCGCGCGCATACCGCGCTCGAGGTACGCGCCGCCCGCTAACAGGGATACCACCTGGAGACGAACATCATCGAACGTTATAATAAAACAGAGTGCGTTTTAAAGGGTAGATTAGAAAGCCTTTTCAAAATTGTAGTATGTATAAACGTTCATGCTTTTTTTCAGGTGTTTTTCGGGTACGTTGTAAGTATCGGTATAAAAATAGAGGTCCTTTCCAAAAAAAAAAAACAAACACCTTTTTCTTTTTTGGGAAATGATTACCAAATGTCAACGAGCTAAATATGCTTTACATATATAACTACGTCAGTAATGCAACGATTGTAGAATGATTTACTTTAAGCGACAATTGTATCCGCTAAGCGACTATAAATATGCGGGTAGGTACTAAAAGTGCGCTTGAGCAATATTCCGAGTGTATTCTTTTGCAAACTGCCATATTTAAAAAGAGCATTTGTTAAGAAGCATCACTGCGGAATTTCGAATAGATATAATAGTTATAACAGTATGTTTACAAAGCGACACTCACCTGTGACTTCTGCCGCAGCTTATATCTCAGTTCCTCGTTCAACGCGGCCACTCTGGCCGCATGATCGCGGTCTCTAGCAGCGGACTCTCTCAGCCGCCGGTTGTCGTCTCTAAGCCTATCGGCCTCTCTCTGTCTGGCGGCGGCCCTCTCTCTCAGTTCCTCAGCGGCGTGGCGAGCGGCGCGGGCGTCGCGCTCACAGGCGGCGCGGCGCTCGCGCTCGAGGGACAGTTCGGTGCGCGCGTCGCGGAGAGACGCCATCTCGGCTTGTTTAAGCTCGATTACTGCCCGGAGGGAACGCACCTGGAAAGGGACAACCAATCAGTAAAGCGTGACTAAGTAACAAACCAACACACTAAGATCGATCTAAAGCCTCGTCGTCGTGTAAGTGCACCCCGTCAACTATAGACACCTGCAACACCAAAGGATTTCAAATGGGTTGCCAGCTTATCTAGCCAACTGGCTAAGATGTACACTTCATCGGTCTGTGTTAGAGACACTTTATGCCGAAACATACCAGTGCAAAACCTGCCACTTGGTGACAGAATAGAGACGGACCTAGCACAAGTATTACCGCTCGCATAAATATACTTAGTTATTAAAATAAAAGATGTTTTATGTAAGTAACAACACCGCACTAACCTCAGCTGCCAACTCATTGGCATCGGTGCTCAACTCTTCATTGGCCCTGAGCCTCAGTTCGCACTCCTCTACTTCGCAGCACACCGGATCGCAAGCTGCGTCGCTCTTGTTGCAGGGCGCGTTGCAGTCGTCGTTGCAAGCCGTGTTGCAGACCGTGTTCGCGCGCTCTATCTCGGCCCGCGCTGCATCGAGCTGGGCAGGCAGCGTGCGCTCAATCTCGCTGTGTGCGTGCAACCGCGTCCGGCTCTCGGCAACTTCACGTTTAAGGGTGTCTATCGTGTCCTGTGGTAACAAAGATGGCGGCATAAAACCTCATGATGGGCTAGCTAGACTAACCGAAAATACCCTTAAAACAACTAAGGATCGTTATTCAAAGATAACAAACTCATAGTCCAAGGACGACACTTCGTAACCGAAAACTATAGACCCAAGTAACAACTCCACTTTGCTTAAATCAACTGGGTAAAAACGAAACGCACGACGCATTAGCATACCCCATCATTTATTGCTTCACTCTTCTGTGGTCTAGTACCTAAGTCTTAAGAGTTACCTTGAGCCCTTTGATGTCGTTTGCCAGTGTAGTCACCTCCTCTACGTGACTAGCCTGGAGTCGGGCTCTCGCCGCTTCCTTGGACGACACCTCCAGTTCTAACTCCGATATCTTGCCCAGGCATTGTGCAACTGGAAATAGAAAAAAGAACAGCTTTAATCTCAAGAACGTTCCGCAATTAACACCACACCTTAAAGTTGTAGATATAAATAAATCGGAATATAAAATCTATTGGTGGAGCATGTTCGCATATTAAAGACCAGTCCTGTGTTGCAACATTGCAGATTTTAATGAAGATGATAAGGTAAATGTCATGGCGTTGTAACGTCAAGGAGTGAACCTGCATAAAAATCGTGAAATAAATGTTCAAGCTAGCTCTGGACAAGAAGTCGACTGCCGTTTTGACTGCGGTTATGAAAGGAAGAGAAACTTAGAGAAGACAGTCTAAAACGCTGCAGCGAAATGGCGCTACCTCTCATAAATGGATATTATCGAGATCGTCGAAAATTTCAATGTTCGAACAAAAATCACTGTTTCAACTGCGTGAAACTGCACCTACTAGAACGGTTAAGCGGTCACAACTACAAAGGTGATCATATGCTTACTGGTTTCCTGGTCTTTCTGCGTCCGTTGTTGCTGGTCGTGGTCTGCTCGAGCGGTGCTCGTGCGTTCCGCTATGGCCATGTCGCGCCATCGCTCCGCCTCCACGCGCCAAGATCCACCATTCAGAGCGTCCAGCTGGAACAGGTAAAATTGGTATAACTAACTAATATTACATACCACATCCATTATTACTCTACAACCATCATCATTTGATCTGATCTGATGATGATTAGCCTATAGCAGTCTGCTTGACATAGGCCTCCCCTTACACCCAATATAATCTGTTTTCGGCTTCTCGCATCCAAACTATGCTAACTACTTTCCACAAATCGTCACTGCATTTAGCTGGACTGGACTCAAGAATAAGTTTATCTCAACGAACTACTCTTTTTTTTTTATATGAATAGGAAGGCAAACGAGCAAGTGGGTCACCTGATGGTAAGTGATCACCACTGCCCATAGACACCCGCAACCCCGGAGGGATTGCAGATGCGTTGCCAACCTAGAGGATTAAGATGAAATGCCTCTTGTGCCCGTAATTTGCAATTTTGTGTCTGTATTTTCTTTGACGTTATATTATTATGGCCATCGCAACAACATCAGATCTCGGTAACTACGCCTAAGTAAGCTACGCCTTCTGTTAAGTTCCTGACGTTTCAAGTATTTAGATAGCTATGGCCGTCTCTATTACTAAGAAACAACGAGAGACATCCTAGATATCTGACACTTAAGGTATCAGGAAGTTAGCAGAGCGTGGTGAAACAGACCCTTAAGCCATGATAGACTCACCCGAAACACCAGATACTGAACAAGCACGCCTAAAGCCTCGACCCCTTTGGCGGCGTGCGCGAGGGCAGCCGCCTGAGCCTCGCGCGGTGCGGGGACCGGCGCTCGCGCAGGCGTGGGGGCGCGCTTGCCGCGCGGACCCACCGCCGCTGTCACGCGAGGGGGCTCTGTAACAAGACAACATAATATTAGGAACATTCAAAATTATGTGGAGTTCTAAGGGTACATTTTGTTCAACAGTGAACGTCTGCCTGATGACGATAATGATGATGATGATGATGATGATGTAGATGGTGGTGATGATGGTGATGATGATGATGATGATTAGACGGTGGCTGTGCGCGTTATCCTCACAGCCAAAAATATGAGGAACGCTTGTCTTGCAGTTTTGCTATGGTAGGCATAAGTATAAAGAAATGGTCCCAGTATTGACTTACTGTACGAAGTCGGGCATATTGTATAGATTACCAGCAAAGAAAACCCAAAAGTAGCTTCCGTCACAACAGAAGTCTCTAGTGTAGTGTACATTATTGAAAAATGTCTTAAACGCGTTCACATTAGCATATCAATTAATTACAACTTGATTACAACGGACATTATAGACCATTATAGTTCGTATTTCACATCCCACGGGGCTTATGTATAACCCCATGGGCGTACCCAGGTTCTGGGCCAGGGGGGGGCTAATCAGATTTTTTATAAGCTAGGTGCTTAAAAAAAATTAAATTAAAATAGATAAAATGCGTTTATTAATATTTATGTACAATAAAAGTACTAGATAAGATACATAATTAGTAGGGACGTCAACATTATCCAGGGGGGTGCAGCTGCCCCCCCCTGCCCCACCCTGCGTACGCCCATGTATAACCCATTTTATTTACATTCGCACCTCAATCACTATTGTACACAGGCGTTACATAATGCCCATACAACGAATGTCATCATCATTATAAACAAAGATACGAGATAACCAAGGCGTTGAGGGAAACCCCACCTCGATGTAACGTGAGATCATTCTGCCACACAAGAAGTTGGAAGCTCATCCAGGGAATCGGTGAAAATCGTAGGAATCATGTTATAGGCGATGCAGCTCGCAACCCATCACTATTTTGATTCCCCTTTCCACCTTTACGCCCACCAAAACGTGGCTTTTAAATTAAAAGGAAAAATCACAAAAAATAAATATTAACTTGAAACAATGTATTTATACGGTCGTTTTCTTAAACAAGAGCCATGCGTAAGGGATGACGTGATTGATATATGTATATAAGAAGTAGAACTAGCACCCGATAAAAAAAGAAAGTTGCACATTCGTAATTAAACGTTACACAAACGGTCATTATAGCCATTACGAAATTATCGGATTACAATCATGAAACGGGAGGGTTCGCCGATGAAACTGTATCTACTGTATGCAAATACGTAGTCGCCAGTTTCCTTTGGTTTGTTTAGTTACACAACCCGGTTCCCACGAACGGAAAAAAACAATGACGCGCTGCAATGGGTAAAATTGGACAGCACGTCTAATCAGTTTGAATGGCGGTGTTGTTGACATTGTTTTGTCTATTCCGTCCTGGCATTCTTCAACTGTTTTCTCTCACAGCGTGCATTTACATCAGAAGCTCATTAGCTAATTGAGAGGCCATCTTCAGTTTATTCAGTAGGTACAAAGCTTAATGCAAAATACGTATTCATCTCATTATTACGTAGAATGGGGAACTTTTTGAAACTAAATAGCTTTCATCAATATTGTAAAGACAGGCCAATTAATCTTGTTTTATTAACATAGCTTTCAACACTAGTAACAATTTATGAATGGCTATAAAAGTCTTAAGTACACAAAACTGACTTTTACAAGTAAAAAATGCTACAGCAATAAAGGAAAAATGTGTGCGAAAATAAAGTATCAATTTAATCGCCATATTGCGCAACGAGTAATCTTCGTAATGGGCTACAATTAAACCAACGCCTTATAATGTCACGGATTATATAACTTTAATTGGGAGTGTTGTATGTTAAAAACTGGTCTTTAATCTATTTGAAACACGAATTTGCTCACCTCTATTTGGATTAGTAGGTAAATAAAACATGTTTGTATGTTATACGCAGAAGAACTTAGTTCTGTGCCCCAAACAAACGTGATCCGATGGTCAAATTGGGGCAAAAGCTGCAAAGAGAGTCAATGACCATTTAGCGGCAGCACAGTTCATGCAAAGCGAGGCGAGAGTCACTAAGTTTGCGGTACTGTACAGTTCAAGAGTCTAAGAAATACGTACAATTTGTATTGTATAATTCGTTTATCACGCGTCCGCAAACAATTTTCAGGAACGAAAACTATCCTATGCCCTTGCAAAAGCCTCATACTATCTCCATACCAAATCTTATCACGAACGGTCGAGTAGTTTACGCGTGAAAGCGTAACAAACAAACAAACTCACATTCGCATTTGTAATACTAGTTAGGAATGTTTACGCACCATACTATTGCATGTCACACAATTGTCTATGATTGATAGTATTGGACAAATTAATGTCATAGTTACTTCGCACGACACCGTTTTACACCACTATCACTGTTATAATCATGTCTATTGTATAATAAAGTACTTCTCCATTTACTGCCATCATCGTCATTAACCAGTCAACAATTTACAATGTGATCATTGAACTTTCAACGGAAGCAGTCCCTTTCAAGACAGTTTGCCTACGTAGCTTAGGACGCGAGGTGAAATCGATGACAATTACCCATGCAGTACACGTAATAAGTACCGCGCACCTGTTAACGATGCCCAAACATTTTTAACACGTACAATTTGAATAATTATCATATGGGTTAGCGGGTATTGCTTATCTTGAGTTCGAACGTGTTTATCGCGTATTGGCAACCGTAGTAATATACTATTTTACCGTCTAGTTATTTTGCAATCAAATTAATGGGTGGGCCAGCATTTTTATTTACAATTTGAGGCTTTTTGTTACGCAAATGTGACATTTGATAAAAGTTAAGTTAAGAATGATAGTTCTTTGCAATATTTTTCGATGTAGAAGCTAAATTTGACTCTGAGACAAATCCCCTTATTCTTCTTATTACCCTTAGACTTCTGCTAACTTAGCAATCGTTTGTCCTTATCTGTCACTGTGACATTTACCTTTCACAGATAAGGACAAACGATTGCTAACTTAGCAGAAGCCTATAGAGCGTTTATGAATAAGGGGGTAACAAGGTAACTATGTAAGCATTTTTTATTCACAATTTGAAGTATGAATTTATTACGCAAATATGGCATTAAATAAAAGTTATCTTTGATATAAACGATAATTTTAATATTTGACAAAATGTAGAACTTTACCGACATAGAGATCTATCGTGGAAGGACTCTTCCATAACTTCCCGAAGCATTGAGTCTTGACAGCCTGTTAATGTAACATTAGTAGAAGTTATTAGTTGTATACAAAGTTCGCATTCATCGATTCGGTTGCGTTTCATCTGCATAGGAATAGTTCACAGCCCATTGCCGCTCCTTGTGCGCCCGGCGCTCACGCATCACCGCCTCGGCCCGCATTGAACACCGCCCATTTCCGCCACACGATAGTAAATATACCATAAACAATTTAATAACGTAACCACTGAACCGTTTTGATAATGGAGCGAGCAGTTACGGTTTCGTTTTTCGAATACTTTGAATGCGGGTGTTCTCGATTATTCATGGTGTCTGAACGATGCAAACATAACATGGAAGAAAAATATCGTGGCTAATTTTAAACGAGTAAATTAGATATTATTATCATTTCGGTCAATGAGGCAGTTGGCTTTCCTTGCACTCGTTTTCATGTTTTCTTTAAAATTTGCGCAAACGCAAGACGCCGTAAACATGAATGTTAACAAAAAAATGTTTATAGGTCCATGGTAATTTCTGAAGAAGAGACACAAAACTATATCAGCTGAGCTTTTTGCACTTCTTATTTTTTTGTTATGTTCAGGAATTGCGATTAAGAGCGTCTGTTTGCCGAGATACCAAATCTGTTAGCAAACTATTTATTAAACCTCTTTTGTTCTCATTATTAAGTTGTCCGTCTTCTAACAAGTACTTACCTCAATCAAATGGAACAGTTGAATACCCTGTTAAAATAACGAAATGTCATTCACTATTCAAACAAACCACGCATTATTGCAAAAATTAGAAACCGACATGACAACTAACACTAGTAAATAGTTTTTATTTGAGTGTAAACGAGGACTATGCACTTACGTGCAAGAATGCGATACCTGTATTTCATTACAGATGCCGATTAAACAATTGGACACGTTCATGCTAGCATTATACAGATTTAGTGAATAATTTGCCATCGGGCAAACTCAGGCACTACGAGTGCTCGTAAAGAATCAATCAATTACCTATAGTATCAAATGTTATGTACAGGTGTCCTCCACACCTGAGGTAGGTAAGGGATAGGAACAATAGGATAGTTTCATTCCCTCATCTCTATTCATATAAGTAGTTTGCCGGTGCTTCGCTCTAGCCCAGGCTCTCATGACCTGGAGTTTATTACTACACTTACATTAGTCGGTGAACTGTACAGATAAATTTATTATGCTGGGACTTGCGAGATATAGGGTCTGTTTCAATTTTCTCTAATATCCAACGACATATCCGTGATACAGTCTCCGTTTACCTTGTTATAATGAAAAGAGATAGCATCACAGATTTTGTTACAAATATTTTTCAAAAACAGTTGGGAATTATCATCACCTAAAATGATGTAAAGCTCATAAGCATATTCGTCTTATTGTAGTCGCAATGGGAAATAATTGCGGATGATGTCTCAATAGTAATTTGGTGGACGGTCAGAGAGGGTCAGCGGCGCGCGCGCAGGCGGCGCGTGGGCATCAATTGAGCTGGTGACGCGACAAATTAACACGGCAGGGCTGGTGGGGTGAAGAAAGTTGTCATAGAAAACAGAGATGTAGTAAATTACGATGTAAATCGAGGAGTCTGTGGGAAAGGTGAGGTTAGAATAGAATTGTAAAATTGATTAATTCATAATGCATTAGTTACAAGCCTTTGTTGTTTTAACTATCGGTTGGCAACTGAAGTTATACATACATACACATACACATATCCCTTACGAGGCAGACACAAGTGGTAACAAGAACTAAAGGCCACGGTTAGCATAATTGTGAGCATATAGATGGAAAGGGGAATCATAATAGTGATGGGTTGCTAGCCGCATCGCCTATAGTTATTCAATAAGTTAAAAAAGGGTAATTACAAAGTACTTAAGTATGGAGCACATCAGCGATAGTAACTGTTAAGAATTAACAAACAACATTTAACAATGATATAAATATGTCACGTTATCAATAGCATCTTATTGCACTAAACTAAACGGTATGAATTAAAAGTAAAAGGTATCTTGTAATTTTTTTAACTTTTTCATAATTAATCTGCAAATTATTTGGCAACCCTATTTCTCGCAATGCGCAAGCGACGAGCCGCATCTATTCAAACTATTGTTAGCCCTTTTTACGAATTAGGAAACGCATCGTTCGCGGACACGAACTGAATACGCAATGAGTCAACGAAGTTCGTAACAAACTGCACCAACTAATTGTTAAGTTCTAGATATTTAAGTATCTGATATCTATGATACTCTGTCTTTTTAATACTAAAAAATAGAGATGGCACTATATAATTGTGACATTTAAGATACAGAGAGTGATGAAACAGGCCTTCAGTCTACGAAAGAAACAATGAGGATGCACAGAGTACTTATGATCAGAACAAAATAACATCAAATTTCACGTTTGTATGGTGATTTGGATAGGATTTGCATTAATAGGAACAAAACTGTAAATGTATGTATGTATGTATGTATGTATAACTCTTTATTGTACATAAAACACAAGAAAAAGATGAATACAGGATAACACATATGCACAAAGGCGAACTTATCCCTAAAAGGGATCTCTTCCAGTTAACCTTTGAACGATTGACAGGACATAAGTATTAGGCAAGAGTAGACACACAGAAAAAGTGAAAGAACCGATCGAAACTCAAAATAATCCTAAATGACTTAATTTTAAATAATGTAAGATGTAATAATAAACTACACATAATAGATAAATACGATAAACTAATACACAATAAATAAATATACAACATAATATATAAATATATAAATACACACACAAGTTACAAAACACATCACATTCATTTAAGAGGATCCATCGAGCCAATACGCCTTCAAGCGACTGCGCAGGGTAGCAACAGTCTGCAATACATACATATATCACGTCTTTATCCCTTACGGGGTAGAGTCTAAGGTAACCAAACCTTTAGGCCACGTTTAGCATGATTAAGGGCGTATATTAGCTGGAAAGGGAAATCAAAATAGTGATGGGTTGCTAGCCGCATCGCCTGATTCCTAAGACTCGCTAATGAGCGACCGAGGGAATGCCCTCGGTGGGCTTTTACCGTCTGCGCGGGCAGAGAAGCAACTGGTAAATTCTATGTTTTTTCTTTACTCCCAGACCAGCATGGAAGAACAACACTGTATCAGTTAGTTAAGAAAGTATATCACTGAAGCTAAACTTGACTTCACCATTCGTTTCCCACTTATTTTTCAGTAGAACTCTCGACATCTCTTTAGTCCCAGATCTCTCACCCTGATGATTGGGTCTTTTCCCACTAGTTACCACCTATTCCCACTAGGTTTCACCAATATCACTATCCAAGTAGTACCCATAGTACCATAGTAGTAGTAGGTCAGGTCAGTAGTACCCGAAACCGACGAGCATGTATGATGAGATTGAATGTGGGTGAAGCGAAAGAAGTGTCAGGATCGTAGCAAGTGGAACAATGTCTCTGCCTACCCCTGTGGGGAAGAGGCGTGACGGTATGTATGTAAGTAGTACCATTAATGGAACTGATAATGGAACTAGTGGGAAGCCGATGACTGTAGGTAGGTCATGAGTATTAGCTGTTTTGTCGCTATCATCGCCTGCGGCTAACGGGGCATTGCAAGCCGTGTTGAATACCCCATCGCCATCGGAATAAGTTATTAACCATGCGTGGATACCGTTCGGTTACCGAGCCGAAGCGAGTGGGCTTTGCAGTGCAATTAGGATTAAAGGAAGCCTTGGGTTTAAGAACATGGCAATAGTCAATCTTCCGGGCTTCGTGACATTGATAACATTAAATAAAAAAAACGCCGATGCATTAATCGAGGAATCAAACCGCGTCGCAGGTAAAAATAGAGACTTAGGAGCGTTCCTTTTGTATAAGTAGCTCTAAACAAGGTTCAAGGAAGTAGTGATGCAATTTTTTTGGTTTAACTTATCTCCAGCCTGTATACGTCACAGGCCTCCCCACAGAATGAGATTGTTTGGCTATAGTTTTCACGCGGGCAGTGCGGATTGCAGGTTTCCTTGAGATGTTACCCTTCATCAAAAAGGTACGTACATAAATCCGAAAACTAACTAACACTCACGGACTTTATGTTGAGCCACCATACAACACTGTCATAGTGAAGTAACGCCACGTCAACAAACAAATTTCATTAACATTATACATTAAAATTTGGGAGTATAACTGGAGTGCAACACCAAATGTGCGATTTACGATAATTTTGCAACAAGGTTCTATCGTGGTTCAACAATCAAAGTCCGCGAGTGTGCAAACCCGGATTCGAACCCACGATCCTCGGCATTAGAGGCTGGCTACCACCTCGCTGTTAATACTCAAACATTGCGCGTGATTCACCTTTTTACTGTATTCCGACAGTATTAGAAAAGGATAGTACCGTCAGTGATTGACACATAAAACAAACAAACGCTTCCTATTCCGAGAAAATGGCGAAATGAACACATGTCGGCTGCAGCGCGGCGCAAGCGCAGCCCGCAGAAGACATAATAACAATCGTGCAATTCACGTGAAAGTAACTGTTGTCGTCACGGTGCACGGAACAACGGGTAACATTTTCCAATGCATAAGCATCTCTGACTATAACATCAAAATAAAAATAAAAATTTTTTTTTGCCAAAAATGCGTTACATCCTTTTGGAAAACGACTGATAGGTATTCTTCAAACTGCTGGACCAATTTTTACCAAACCTGTAGGCTTATTACCTAACTCGCTCACAATCGCCATCGTATTCATTTTGACAGTTCTTGTATGAATGTGACAGCTAGCTGATTCTGATGCCAAGTGTCAGCCCATACATGAACTGTAAAAATGAACACGATGGCGATTGCGAGCGAGTTAGGTAATAAACCAACTTGCTAAGAACCACTGCAAGGAAACTAGCTTTTGATTGAAAAAAAACGCATCGACATCGCTCCATCCGTTTGAGAGCTATGTGTTTACGCTACTACAACGTGTTTACGTCAGTGTCAAACACTATGAGTACATACTTTGTTCCCAATCCTGCCAAGTGCCGATATTGCCCATAGGCATTCGTAGGGTATTGACGCTTGCTAGTAACTGTTGGATGTAGGGCCAGTTTTCATTAATTGACGTTCTAAGGGGGATGCTTTTGTTCAATAATTGACGTAACGATGCTGCTGCTGCTGATGATGATGATGATGATGATGACGATGATGATGATGATGATGAAAAGGTTAAAACGCGAACACGTTCAGGACGTCATTGTGCCAAAAACTTACATGAAAGGCTTACATTTTGTATAAACACTAACACCAGAAAAAATGCAAGACGCGCAACGATATCCAATCGTAAAGATTATTCGACCGTAGGTACAACTGCATCAAACGACGATTGGATTTCTTAGTGTAAGTATTATCAACAGTATAAACAACAGTTTATTCACTCTGTAAATACGACAAACGTCAGCAATCGTAGACTTTAACAAAACAAAAGCCGCATTCAAATTTACATTCGCGCATAAAAACGTAAATAACTCCTTTATTTTTATTCGTTGGATTGCGGCTGCATTCAATAGATCAACCGAATATTTCGAACACATGACGTTCTAATAATACAGTCGGTTTGCGTCTAGCGTGTAGTGAGAATCACAAGTCTAATATTAGGCTTGTTTGTATGTCAGGGGGCCGCGGCTGGCCCGCCATGCTGCAAGGGTCATCTGCCACCAGTGTCGCCGCGACTGCTCATCGCGACCATTTTAATTAGTAAATTTATAATAGATTCCCTGGTTCTTCCATGCTGGTCTGGGAGTAAAGAAAAGACAGAATTTACCAGTTGCTTCTTTTGGTAAAAGCCCATCGAGGGAATGGGCGAGTCTCAGGAATCATGTTATAGGCGATGCGGCTAGCAACCCATCACTATTTTGATTTCCCTTTCCAGCTATACGCCCTTAATCATGCTAAACATGGCCTTAAGGTTTTGTTACCTTAGGCTCTGTTTACCCCGTAAGGGATAAAGCCGTGATATATGTATGTATGTATGTATGTATTTTCTGGTGACGGTAATTGTATGGATAGTAGGTATAGCATTATTTTGGGCAACTCGTGATTAAACTTGATTTTTTTCTGAGGCTTAACCTTGTATAAGTCCTCGGGTTCTCCACAAGTACAAACTAATAGTAAGAAAAGTTGCCAAAGTGAAGAAAAAATAGTGAAATGAAAAGAATAATTATAGGCTATTTTCAATACGAGTATTCTCAAATCTAAAATCACGATACTGGGAGCAACTGCAATAAAAAGTCGGACGGACTTACGAGATCTGCACTGCGCCATTGCAGGAATTTAGTGCTCAATCCATCAAAGAACCCCGACAACTGACCAATTACTTCAGCCAAGTGCCTTCCTTTATTGGTAGCATGTTTGAAAATAAGCTAGAATTTGATTTTCTGAAAGAACCTCGTCCGTAATGTGATCGATGCGCTCGGGAGACAACTGTATCTTGATCTGTTTGCTAGCAGACATTATATGGACTCACGTGTCTTACATGTACTTTATAAATGTCGGATAAAAATGTTAATCTAGATTAAAAGCAATTCTAATAGGACAGGTTAAAAACGTAGCGTTAAGGTAACAGTCACTTAAAAGGTCCGACACCTTGATCCGAGTCTAGTGGCATTCTTCACAAGTCGATCGCAGTAATGGCAAAGGCAAAGGATTAGAAAGAACCGGCCAAGTACGAGTCGGACTCATGGAAAAGGGATGCCGTACAAGCGGTAATTTCAAATAGAGCACCTAATTAAACTTTTCTATGAAACTGACGTCCAAAAACATCATATAAAAAAGGTGTACCCTAAAAATTATAGAGCTGTAACCTTTTGTGTAGATAAATAAATTCGAATTAATTTCCAATGGCCCGAGTATAATACTTAAAGCGTAGTTACTCTAATTAACTAAGCAAAAATGAACCGCATGCTGCTGTCATGGCTGCAGTCAAATAGCAAATGGAAAGTGGTTCTGACCCTCAATTATATGCAAGCGTAATTCTTAGGCATATTGTACACTGTTAATCAACGATAACTACCACCTAGGTTTAATACCTTGTCCATGAAGTCATGAAAATGTCTGGAAATGCCAGCAAAATGTCAATACCCTGGCATTTATTAGCGCCACGACTATGTTGACGGCGGTAAATAAACGCGGGTAAGTATGATCTTAAAACCAAGGCGCGTGCTGTCACTGCATTAAATCTGATGTAGGCAAATAAATAAATATTATCAGCGAAAAATATGTCGAGTACAAAGCGAAGACATTCAGAATTCGACCAATCGCATCAGTTGAAATCTGCGTCTCCTCCCACTCCTCTTGTAATGCGACAATGTGACGTGAACTAGATTTAGTCCTGGCTTGACTCCATGCGGGGTTGGAATTACCACTTCCAGCTTAATGTTTCCGCCACTTTTTCGTAACTTGTTGTCCACTCGGCAAATACCAATTATAAATGTCACATTATCTATCATTAGAAGCTTCTGTCGTGATTAAATAGTTAAACTAATTTCACTTGCAACGTATATTTCCAAAGGAATAGGTCTAAAGGCATCGTGTGAGTCTCTCAACATTGTTTATTGGTATCACAGTGAATCTACGTCTGGTAGTTAACGCAGTAATAGTAGTCCTACACTCGTTAATTCCTTGTTTTATCGTCCTATCAATCTGCTTTCTGTAATGTTTTGTCTATTTGTTAAACCACATACATGCAAGTACAACTGCTTTTTATTTTCTTTTTATTAGTTTAGAGTGTCCCATTGCCAGGCTTGCCTTTTCTGTTTCTTCCCACCTTTCACTCGTTTTGCTAGAACTACTATTGTCGACAAAACTAACTTCGTTTGCTCTGCAGTAGCTATCAGCATACTCAACAGTTTCAACACGTCATCTATAAACAGATTTACGATTGAAAAAATAATTACAAAGAGTCATCTTGATAAATTCCTTTCTCATTCTTTAACAAAACCAAATAACAACCAGTTTCAAGTTAATGTTTATGGTCCTTCAAAGCTGTTTAAAGAACCAAAGGTGTATTACAAAAACTATTTTATTTGTCAAATATAAAGACTCGCAGTATTTTGCGAGTGGACAGACAGCTTGATCAATTATTAGTCAATTAGCTAAAGGCAAATGATTTCCTATGCGTTTAGCTACCCAAGTCAAGGCAGTGTCCTCTCTATAAAAACGGAAAACGCGCGTTACGTTCATTCGCTCATACAATTGACCTCTACTCCTTTTACAATATAACACAATGCCGGCATGCATCGGAACCGAGCCTTGTTGTCCCATTATTATAAACGATGCATTTACATAAAGGGCTTGGTTTATATAAAATACTCATAAAAAGCGACTGTTTGCGATCTTATCGATGAAACAACGTATCACTCTGACGAATCTGATGTCAAATAAAATTATGATGATGCTTGTATGATTCTTGACAAAATGAGACAAGTCAGGAAACATGTATAGAAGACGTGTATTATTTTAAAGAAAAATGTAAAGGTCAATGATAACAACAAAAACTAACTTCCGCTACTACCATCGATCCCAAGAAACTGGGCGCATTGCCGCTCTCAACTGCTATTCCTAGTCTTTAAGAGAGTAAATTCCCTATAAAGTAAAGAAAGTTATGCAATATTCGGCCTCGTTTATTTAGTGTCACACATGCAACATCAGAATATCACACTGATGCTCCAAAAATTGACCATCCTAACCAGATTGGCAACTGTGAAACTGTTAATATGAGAATTAAAATAAACATTAAGAAACTCAATCAGTACTTATATCCTACATCATAATAATATTGTTCTCTTAGTTCATATCTTTCGGTTTAAAATAGTTGACGAGAGATATGACATAGTAGCGACAAAGACGATACTTTCTTCTGCCATCGACACTGTAGCAGTGTTTGATAATATAGTTACTACAATGAGAGATGATTCACAACACGCCGGTTCCGTAATTCTGTCGGCACGTACTAACGATACGATCATAAAAGCTGCGACATTATTTTTCGTGTTTCTTGGAAACACACAAAGGGTGGGACTAATATAACTAATTTTCTGACTTCATTGTCAACACACGAATTTGTAGCTGTTAATTTGAATCACAAAGGATCGTTCCTTCCCCAAAATTGGGTCAAAGGTGCACTGGCTGTCTAGCACCTCACCTCATTCCTCCATCCAGCTCTCTTCTTTCATAGGGCAACCAGACGTTAACAGGGTCTACGCCTACGCGGTAAGTAATCCGCACAATGTTAAACACCAGAAAATCTTCCGAAGTGTTTACCACAAACTCCAACTATTGACTGAAACAACAGTCAAATAAGCTTTGTCTTCAGCCTCGCCTGTAATCGAACTTTTGTCCAGAGTTTCTTTAGCAACTACGAGTAATCGACAAATTAGTGCCGACAATTCCACTGCACGTTTCCATCGGGCATCCCGTCGACATTCCCTCACATCTGTCGCGTCCAATGAAGTCTTACTTAACGCGAGACTAATATAGTTTCACTTTTAATAATCCGTTTTATGGCATTGCGGTCAATATCCGGAGCAGTCGGTGATTTGTGTTTAAATTTGATTCGTGAAACTCCATTAATCTTCCAAAGGAATATAACTATGTTGGTTACCTACTAATTATAGTTAACTCGTAGGTTTCAGCTCCTAATTATGGTAGGTACCTACTATCAAATTAATCAAGAATCTTTATTTTACCGTTATACCGTTAGAAATTGAGGAATTTAGGAGTTTGTAATTGTGTCGTACAGACACATCATTCAAACAGGTGGCGCATTCTCATAGTAACAAGGTCACGTGACAGCTAGTAACAGGTAGAAAAATTCGAAAACTACCCACCTGCTATGGGTGGTGTAGGGGTATAGCACTCGTCACGGAATGTCGAGGATCCGGGTTCGATTTCCGGCCATAGCTTTACTTTTCGGATTTTTGTATTTATGTTCTAATTTTTAGTGACATTTAGAAATTTAGTTCCTAATTATGAGCGAAAATCGCTGAAGTATAAAACATTAAGCTGGCAAAATTAAAAAAAAATTAAACATGTGACACAAAATTATGGTAGAATCGTCACCCGCTTACATTGTCATTTTCTTAAGACTAAATCTGGGTCGAAGACAAAACCAACAAGTGAAACAAAACACACAACTATGGTAAACTTTTTAGTTTTCATAAACAATGACTCAAACGTGAAATGATTAGGAAATCGTTTCACTTTATACATCTGATAAGCCGAAACAAAAGAAGAGCTGAATTCAAAAATTAATTGCAAACGTTTGTTGCCGAAATATCAGTACAATGGGTGGCGAGACAATTGTATCTCTGACTTAGAGCATGGCCACGGATTGTTCTGTAAAACTCTAGAACATGATTTTATTTGCAGGGATTTTGCCACTAACTCTGCCAATAGGCCGATTAATTTCGTTTAGGCAACATTGGCTTACTATTCTCATTCGTTTTGCTTGTTCGTTTGGTTGTTGTATAATAAATTATCAGAAGCGCTTTTTTTCATATAACAATTTACTCATCACTTTTCACACTTAGTTTTTCATATCACGTGAACCCGTTTATTTGTAAGGACGCCTTCAATAAAAAAAATATGGAGAAGTATAACTAGTAGTACCTAATGAATAATTAATTATGAATAAGAATTTAACGTGAATCAATATGGACCCAAAATTATCAATACCATTGAAGCAGATTTTAAATATGACGAATTAAAAACATTCCCCCTTATTCATAAAATGTGACAAATTACCTTTATTCCATACCTTTATTCATAAGCGTTGTATAGGCGTCTGCTAACTTAGACATCGTTTGTCCTTATCTGTGGAAGGTAAATGTCAAAGTGACAGATAAGGATAAACGATTGCTAAGTTAGCAGAAGCCTATACAGAACGTTTATGAATAAAGGGGGTAAGTAAATGCTTTTTTTTCACAGAATTGTACCCTGTTGAACTTATGATGTGTAAGACCGAATGGAAATGTATACTTAAGTATGGTACACGATAACTATCTAGAAGCGATTGTGGTAACGCACATTAGATAAGAGAAAGTTTGAAAGTAAACAGTGATGCGATTATCTTCGTAAACTAGGGGAATTATACACCTTATTGCTGTCTATAATTTTTATGTAGTCGTTACTCCGTACGTAAGCGAGAGTACGAGTAGAAATAAAATTTAATAATTAAAATCTTTTCAGTACACCAGTACCAGTTAACCTTTGAGTAAATTAGAGGAGCATTAAGCGAGGGACCGACAAAGAGTGAGTTTAAAATATCCATCCAAAGCCACAATTGAGCGTACCTACATCTCAAAACAGAACAAACAATTCATAAATAAACTACTAAATATTATTACATTAAAGTATCACGAGTACACACATACAATATTTAAAGCGATGGTGTGAGCCACATCCTCATCAAATCCTCCTTAAACGATGCCACGGAGGCAGACTGCCTGATGGAGATCGGTAACCGATTCCACAGCCTAGCCAAGTGTACTGTGAAGGATTTGGAGTAAGTTTTGGAAAATGAAAAAGGACCTTTTATTTACCTTTATGGAACACGGCCAAACAGCCGTTACTTTGTATGCTCTAAAATTGGTCTTCGCTTTGTAATCTTCATAATCTTAATCTAATGGATTTTAGAACGTCCTCGGGATCTGTGACGAGGCATTGCGTGTCCTGGCAGATTGCCAATGTCAGCGTAAAAACATCGACACCTCGCTGAATTGTTTTATTATATCGTTAGCCTTAGCGTATAATCGTTGAAGCCAAACAAAGATGCTATTGAGCAATTCATAATAATACGCCAAGCTGGGAATGGGAGGGAATAATTTTAAGGATTGATATTCTTCTTCCATGCTGGTCTGGGAGTAAAGAAAAACATAGAATTTACCAGTTGCTTCTTTTCCCGCGCAGATGGTAAAAACCCATCGAAGGAATGAGCGAGTCTTAGGAATCATGATATAGGCGATGCGGCTAGCAACCCATCACTATTTCGATTTCCCTTTCCACCTATACGCCCTTAATCATGCTAAACGTGGCCTTAATCTTTTGTTACCTTAGGCTCTGTCTACCCCATATGGGTTAAAGACGTGATCGTGTATGTATGCCAAGCTCGGATCACTTATGTTTTATTTATAATCGCAAGGTGGCACGCTTCTCCCGTTGCAGGACTCCATATCCTGTTGTTTTCAAAATGTTTTTAATCCTTGTCTACTTCATCAGGGTGGCTCTAAGCAAAACTGTAACTTCTCTAATGTAGATGCAATAATTTGAACTGGGCGTTATTTTGTCACGTTCAGGTTTTGACAAGCATCAAAAAGAATATTAAAGTGACATCTATATAAATGAACAAAAAACATTTACCTTGCTACCCCGCTACTTAATTGCAGTTAACCAAGCCTGTGCGAAATATATAATACATGTTTTTACATGCAATCCTCTACAGTACTGCCACATAAAACAAATATAAATCCCATCAACTTAACTCCCCTACTCTACACAAAACAATGACGCGTTTCGATCCCTCTACGGGATCATTCTCAAAATATTACTCATCGACATCAGTTTTTTCCCGATTCGAGCGTCGAATGGAACAATTCCTAATTATCAATTACTACAGTTTTATTTACTTTAACTTAGCAACTATAATTGGCGAAGTACCAAATTTAAATATAACAAAAAATAAACGGCTCGTCTTCACGGTATTTCGACCGTAGACAAATCGTATTAATGATAAATTTTCTACTTCGATAAACAAACGTACCTACCTATACACTATTTTCAAGGAACTTTACATTGATTCACTTAACTTTATTTGAGCTTTTTGAGAAAACATCGTGAAGAAATCTGTACACACCCTGCAAAGCAAGTCACTGGTGTGAGTGAATTTCCAGCAGCAGTAGGCCCGCGTGGAAATTAAAGCCCAAGCATTCTGAGGAGGGGGGGGGGCTGTGATCAACAGTGGGACGTATATAGGATGGAGGTGAGGTCATGATGTATAAGTCACCATGTATTGGTCACCAACCATCACCAATGATAATGCGACACAGGAGGCAATTCGGTCGCTGTCAGATCCAAACTAAAAATGCCTGCTTGAACCTGAACTGAGTTGGAATTGAATCGCATTAAGACGTCATGGTAAGGCCCCAGGAGATTATCGCTCATTCACAGTACAATGCTTGCAACGATATGTCAACTCTGCAATTATGCCACACTTAGCACATGACATTATGTCACACAGGTACTAAGACTTTGACATCATTTGCATCACGCTGTTTGGTAATTGGTGCCTTGAACCGTGGAGGCATCGATTGATTTCACGCTATGGAGAAACAATGGTTCATTTCGTGGAAAGCCGGCCTTGGCAAAGGCAAGGTCACCCGGAACTTTTCAAGTACACTGCTGCCGTCCACGAAACTGTCGCTAAATATTATTACATGGGCCTAAACCATGACGTCTTAACGCGATTCAATTTTACGTTTTAGCTGTCATTTTTGACATTTCTAATAGTATGGATCTGACAGCGAGCGATCCAACTTTGGTTCGGAATAGAATCGCATTAAGACGTCATGGTAAGGCCCTAGTTCATTCAAATCTGAATGTTTGGGTAAATTATACATGGTCACTTCAAATTATTTCGGAATATTCAGAAGGTTTCTGAGTTAGTCTGAGGACACAACTGCAAAGATTTTTCATCAGAATTTTGGATTTAAAATTACTACGCTAATTTGACACCACACTTTCAACATCGACACGTTACGACATGTTAGGTACGTCAAACCTAACCATCTCATGAAACATCCCAAAACAAATTTAAGAGAGCTATGTGTTTCAGTGAACCTGTATATAAATGTCAGTCACTCTTTCATGCTTTCGTGGTAGCCTAGTGGTTTGACCTGTGGCCTCCGAAGCAGTAGGTTGTGGGTGCGAATTCCGACATTTCAGTAGAGACGTAAACTTTTTAACCACAAGAGACAACACGGATTAATAAAGGCTCAGTCCATAATGTAATAAATATAGCCAAAAGAAGCGACGTTAGCCAAAAACGTGTTGGTAAACTTTGCCAAAAAATACTACGCATTATAATACCAGTTACAGACAATATTGTAAATTACTGATCAACCAATGTGATCCACAAAGCATCTGACTCTGTCAATGCGTATAGATTTTATGTTTAGCATTTGCGTGACAGTTTTCTTTTTATATGCGTTAGCAGGAACGCAACTTTACATAAGTGCGCGTAACACGAAACGTGCCCTGTTACACCCCTTCTCCTTCCTCTCGAAAAATGGCAATGTTAGACCCACTTGCAAGAAGAAAAATCCTTCAGGTTGCGGTACATTGCAGCACTGGGTCGGCGACTTTTGACAGTTCGCCTCACGGGCGGGCAATGTAAACTTGCAGGGTTTTTCGTACAAATCTAAATTAGGTTTGTAAATGAGACAAACGCAACTCCAGTCACATACTATGTGTTCCCATCTTTCATTCCCATACTTTGAAAACTATTTCGTTACTTATTAAAGCTTTAAACGGAAACCCTAATGAATATGAAATAGATACGAACAGCAGCGTATGGAATATTTATGTAGGCACATTTCTACATGCGATTACATTGCAACACGCGACGTTATGCGACTCTTTTATATGCATTAATTCCAAAAAATACTTATTTTTTTTATTCTCACTTGGCATAGAAATTATGACGATTCACAACTTCCCAACTCAATCACATGACAACCACATTTATTACGTTTTCTAATAGCTACAAAAACCGCTAGTAATAAGCACGATCATAAAAACCGAGCAAACACTCACCACGTCCGTCCACAAACATTTGAAAAGGTCCGCACACAGTTTCATAATATGCCATGGTTTCCACCACATTCGAACATCACTTCACTAACACGTATGCCCATTGTGCAAATGTTGGGACCAACATTTGACGGGGCGAACGAGTCGTACGAGCGTGCGTCGAAGCGCGCGACGCGTGTTCAACTGGCACCCGTGCGATATTCGAATGCTCTTCTTCATTGGAGCTGATCTGGTGCGCCAGAAAGTGGCATGCGGCATTTGATCATGATCAGGATGTTATCGGTCGTTTCAGAATATATGAATTGATAAAAGCCGCGTACGTTACAGTTCACTGCGCTTTTGCATGTTTTATAGAAAAGGTGCTGTCAATATGGTTGCTTTTTGATATTGCAATATCAAAAATTGTATCAGTTAGATAGTGCGTTGCCAGATCGGCGCTTTAGGCGGGACATCCCGATTTTTAGCTCAAAATTAAATATACTTTCGGGACTATACCGAGTTTTTCAATTAAATAGGTAAGTAAAGGAAGCTCTGAAAGAAGTCAGATTTTCAGAGAAATGCAAATAAATACTTGACACTATTTCCGTGCATGGCGGGAAGAACTTGATAACTCCAAAATGGCAATTTTACAGGGCAGCGATTTTAAAGTTTGTCATTTTCTCCAAAATCCGTTTTTATCTCAAACTCATATCTATAGCTTGATTTATGGATAATTTTATGTAATCTTTCAAATTATGTTACGTATTCTCGTGAATTCTGCTTATTTTGTAAGATATTAGACTTATCAACATACTGCCAAGAGACTTATCAACTTATTACCCATACATTAGTGCTCAAACCAGTGAAAACATTGTTTAATTTAATTCCTAAAAATCAGCTTTTCAGTGTAATTGAAATGTCTAAATTGATCTAAGAGTAATTTTTGATGGTTTTTCAAATATGGTTATGTTTATCTTTCTTACTATCTTATTATTCATAATAATTGACTTATCAACATGTTCACCGATCATGATCACCGAACATGTTAACTTATTCACCATAGAATTGGTATAGTGTAAGTATAAATTGACATATCAAGTTACGTTCGTTTTATCAGTAAGTAGATAAAACGATATATTTATTTGTTAACGTAATAGTGTATTAGTCGACTTTTATTTGAGATCTTGTTTTGTCAATTTACGTACGTTAGATCGGTTTTTGAGCATAAGTTGATGTAAGGATATATTACGATATTATATTTTTTATTGTGACTCATCGCGTACATATCTCGTTTCGTTAAATAAAACACGCAGCGTATGGATATATTCAAATACTCACAAGGCAATATCTCTAAAAGTATCGTAGATATCGAGTTGAAAATTTTTTTCCTACAAAACCAATGCTGTAGGAAGCCATTGCGACGATAAAAAAAAAAACATGTAAGTCGAGTTATCAAGTTCTTCCCGCCATGCACGGATTTTATTATTGCAGTGCCTACAAAGAATGTTCATAAAAATATTTTCTTTGGCTACTCTCTACAGATAGGTACATAAGTAAAAAATACCGATAAATGAGCGGGTTAAAATAATTAAATTACTTTAAATCCATCAACTTCCAGCGCATTATAAAAGTGAAAACCTCAACTCGTATGCGATTGCAAAGTGCAAGAATGCAAATGAAAATGACTGCAATTTACATCTTGACGCGATTTAGAATTGTTGCAACGGCTCGGGGAATATGGGACCTTACAATGTTGTGCATACAGTTAGTTTCTGTGATAATGTTTGTAGATAAAGCTATGAAGAAAACAAGTGCAGCACGCATGCGCGTAAAGTGGTTTTCCCTTTTGAACTGAGCAGTCACTGAGTACTTACAACAAGAGATCGCAATACTCCTGTCAATACATAGGCAATGACCACGTCTAGTCGATCGTCAACATAGCAGCCATAATTTTCAGAACCTAACCCTGTTTCGTACAGCTGAGAATGCTTTATGGTGCACCAATGATATCCGTAAGTTGGGAACGAACTTTCGACTGTTATGAGTCTTGTATTGCCGTCATTATGCACTCACAAGTAAAATGAGAGGCCTTGTTCTGACCCTCCGCCATCTGAGTTTAGTTGTCTGAGTATTTCGGTTTCGTTTTGGTAGCAACAGCGTTAGTAGTGTGCGCTTCCTCGCCCCCCTCAAAAAATGGCAGAAAGAAGCAAAGAAAGATTAGCTAAAGAAAACTTCGGTCGTATGTGCTCTGTGGGCAGTTCAATGTACGTTTCGCCACTCGGAAAGTGGACAGGTACAAGTATCCGCAAGCTTTGGCTACCGGAACATAAAGTAATGCTTGTTTTTCAAGCTTTCTTACTTACTCTTTCCATTTCAGGGCGTGTTAACTAAGTCTGGCGACGTTCCGAGTGCACACGCTGGAAGTTACAAGTCAATTAAGCGTATTAAGTTCCCAGGTTCTTAATTAGATAAAGTACTCTACCGAACAATGTCTCTATTTAAACTAGGACACAATAACGTGTTGTGCCGACTTGCGATCGTCAGTTTATTTATTCATTGGTTTACAAATACATTTTTAAGAATTCAATTGCAGTTAAGACTTCCAAAAAAATCCCGCAAGTTTCATTACATTGTCAGGCCGTGATGCGAACAGGCTTCGTACTCTGAGATTCGATGTTCGAATTTCGTTTGTTGCCGTTCCGCTTATACTTATAGTCTTCAATTTGAGAGTAAGAAGGACAGTGCAGCGTGAACTTAATATCAACTTTCGGAGTAGCCCCGCAAGCAGGAAGTCATCGTACCAGTACCGCAATATAATACGACTTACAGAATTTTTCTTAAGTCTAAATTGTGCTTTACAGAAAACAATGCGCTTTCAATGTACAATATAGTGACATGAATTCCTGAAGTTATTAAGCCCCGAATGAAGAAGTTTTTACCAGAGCTTTAAAGCCCATCACGGTAATTGAGAAGAACATTTGATTTAATCATAGTTCCAAGCGACCCTCGTTCATCAATTAAGCTTTCAATGAGAAATCATTGTGAACAATCACATCCGCTATAATTATGCCCTACACAACTACTACAAACATCTTACCTGAACATAGCTGCCTCAATCACATACAACTCAATCCCGGCCACAACGCGACCGGCAAGCAATTTCCTATTCCATCGCGCGTTTTCAACTAACCGGTCTACGGTGAGCGTCTCAAACGCGCAATGAACAGTGAATTTGTTTTAACACTCGCCCATGTTCGTGGCGGATCGCGTGTCGCTAATAAGGCATTGTTGTGTGACAATTAGCGCATACTAGGCTCCGATCGTAGCGGAAACTTCGTGACGCGCGCTGAATGCGCGCGGGCATCCGCTAGTTCCGTAGGGGAAAACAAAAAGCGATCGACTGTTTCACCGCGCAAAGGCGTCTCTTTCTAAAGCAGTTTGAGTAACAAGGCGAGAAAGAATCAAAAATCAGCTGGTAAGATACTGGCTGAGTGAAAGACTGATGTTATAAACGTATTAATTAACATGTAATCGGATATTCTGATACAACTTAATCTCATTTGATAAAACAGTGAATGAATGCCTTATATTTAGCACTTTCCTCCCCTTGTATCAACATGTACGTCTAGATTTCAAATGCGATACCGTTTCGGTCACTGCGCACCCTCTACTGCGTCCATATGCATTTGCAAACACAACTTTCTTCAAGCGAGCGTTAGGATTTCGCAGATCAAATCTTTTCTTACCCAAGCGTGACGTTTAATATGGATGACATGACTGATTCCGAAAGAAGCATAATTGATGATGTGACGAGAGGTTTGATTGTCTTTCTTATTAGGCAGGTGCAACTTTTACGATAGGACGTAATAGAGTACACTTCCATAAAAGTTGGGCACGTTACCTACTAAAAATCCACGTCGCCATACTCCCCTTGTAATGTGACAATGTGACGTGGATTTCAACTAACGTGATAAGTCCACTCTGCATGTCTCCGTTTCTATGAAAACGCACTTATAAAGTTTCACTTGACGTGTTTACTAACAGGCAAAGAAAGAAGGAACAGAATAGTCAAATTCATTAAGAAAAAAAATCCTAGTCGAGCTTTGCACACATGCGAAAATCTTACACAGTTTAAAAAAACTATTGGATAGCATAGACATGGTCGGAGACTAGTCTGCAGAAAGCTAAGGTGATGGCACCAGTGTTGGAAACGTTAAGCTGACAAGCACCAGTAATGGAAACTTCATTCTTAATTTGAAGATAATATGGCTTTCATCTTTTAAATAAGAGTTAGTGTAGATTATTGTGTCTTTGTCCATTACTGGTACTGGCACTAGGTTAGGATTTTGTGGATGGAAGCAAGTTTTCGTTCATTGTGACGATGTAAGGGGGACTAAGGTCCCCCTTACATCGTCCACTGTTGAACTAAGGTTCAACAGTGGACGTCTTGAAGTTGAAGATGATGATGATGATGATGATAATGACTGTTCAGGCGATGAAATAGTTTAGAAAAGTTGGTGGAAAGCTACACACTTCCTAGAACCATTGGTAGAGAAACGTAAACTAACAAGTGCATTATGATTGAGTGGCTCTAATAGACCGTCTGTATGTAAATTGTTTAGAAACTGAAGTCAACGACTTATTGTATGGTAATACAAAAGCTACTGATATTTCGCTCCCATGACAGATAAGACAATCTAGACCGACGTGGATATAACATCTCCTTTGTTTGGTCAAATCGTCGTCCGGACATGTTACTTCCTAGAAACGGAAATGTGGTCTAATTTTGTGGAAGACGTAGATTTGAAGGTAATTTGGGAAACATCTTAATCGCCACGCTTGGCAGGAGGGTTGACGAAGACAATAGCAGTAAAAACACTTGGTATTCAAGAGAACGCTGATACCCAGCCACTTGGCAGGGAATCCTTAGTCATGGTACCTTAATGCCACGTAGACAAAAACCTATCTTCGAGGAAATCCTTGAAGAGAGCATAAGTTCATTGCAGTAGTGGATGTCTTCCCTGTGATGGAAGGTTAATGGCGACTTGTATATCCAGCAATTGGGATTGTCTATTTTTTTACAATGTATAGTAAATCGAAAACCATTTCGAGATAAATGCTTTTTAAATCGTTTTCTGTATTTACTTTATTTTATTTTGCTAAAATGAATTTATTACATGAAAAATAAGCAATGACTTTCATTTGATATTCCCAGACATGACGTAGACGGTCCAAAATGTACTTTATTTGCAAAGGTTACAAATTCTATGCTATTTACGCGTGTATTATACTACGGAGTTCAATTTGGACCCGCAATCTGACATTTCATTCATCTTATGACAGATGACAAGCAAATGGGCAATCTTGTTACTGTCATTCTTGTTTTTTCCACTGTTCACTTTCATATTGTTGTATTATAGTTTAGATTTAGAAGCACTTTCGGTAGATAATTAGGCAACAGTGTAACCGCGCAGCGATGTGCTTCGCTCACATGAAAGATTTTCCGCTAAATATTTTAATATATTACGTTTTTCGGTTTACTTTCGCCTACTGAGTTTGCTGTCTTATCTCCGGGTCCTGTTTTGTCTCGATAATACCTGGTATGTGTTTATGGACCTTTCTGCTTCGCGCAGAATGTTATGGTATGTGTAACGATTGTGAAAATATAAAATTCATAGGAGAAGATCGCTCAAATCTTCCTGTGTTATTGTTGAATCATGTTGACATTGATACTAATGACAGTTTGCCAACTTCACCACAGATAGAAAAGACGTTAATGGCGGCGCTTCACATACGTTTTATGATCAATTTGTCCAATAAGCAGATGTGTGACACCGGCAATGGAAACTCTGACGTCACAATGGAAACTCTGACGTCATCAACCAAAATACTTTCAATAATTAATAGTGAAGAAAATACCGAGTTATATGAGAAAACATTGAAATTGGTTTCTTATAATTCACTATTCTGCACAAAAAAAATATAAAAAGGATAGGTATTTTTTTTTAGACAATCCCAATTATAAAATTACACAAAACTATGCCCAGGGTAAAATGTTTGAAGAAAATGTTACTAATATACATGCAGCAATCAATAGAAATAGACAAAGTACTGTCAATTCGCCACAATGTCTAAGCCTTGTTAAAGTCTGCGTTGTGATTCAACGTTAACAATAATGTTAAAGTTAACCTTCCAATGGAAGATTTACTTATTCACGTTCCTCTTCAACATTCTACACGTAACTGATTTACGTGATCGCAATAGCTAATGCTTAATTAATAGGATCAACATCAACATGTCAGATTTATAGTAGCTCTGTTCTTGATGGTTAGAAACATAGGAAGTCATTCGGTATTGTTAGTGTTTTAAAATACGACACGAATACAGATTTGGTGTTATTTCAAAAGCAGTGAATCTAGTTTGGATTCTTTATTTACCTAAGTATATGACATTCTGCCAAGTTTCTTGCGGCGCATTCTTCTTGGCAATGATGGTATTTCCGAATGCGCTAGCAGTTTCAAAAAAGATATGTAAAAGAACCCTTGGTGGCCAATTTGCAAAAATAAATTTTGAATTTGATTTTTTTTACATATTAGGCTAGGTTTATGGTAATTGTAAATAATATTTAATCAGATTGTAAATAATTGGTAATCATTTTCAAAGACTCTAAAACTAGGATAAATAAAGCGTCTATGTTTTCCTTCGAAGCCGGTCTGGGAGCAATGAAAAAACATAGAATGTAGCAGTTGCTTCTCTTCCCGCGCAAATGGTAAAGCCCACAGAGGCAATGGGCAAAAATCTTATTAATCATGTTATAGGCGATGCGGCTAGCAACCCATTACTATTTTGATTCCGTCTACCTATACGCACATAATCATGCAAAACGTGGTCCTTAGGTCTTATTACCTTAGGCCCTGTCTACCCCGTAAGGGATACAGAAGTGATTTATGTAATGTATGTATGTAATATTGGTTTGGAGACGTAGAATGCAGAGTTTATAAAACCTCGCGTTTAAAGCATACTTTTTTAAATAGCTTTAGTTTAGTTTTATCTTTTTCAGAGTAACGATGACTTACGTTTTTCATGTCTTCTAATGTCTAATAGAGACGCCGCAACAGTTCATTGTTACCATATCATTGGGCAATAGAAAACGATGACAAATGTAAATTTGAGTGCAATTTGCTGTCATCGTACGAATTAAGATCTCTTCAAATTTAACTCCCGCGACCTATATACCTAGTTCCGAGTTATTAAAAGCAGATGATTCATTCACACAAGGGGAAATGTCGCTTTAGCGTTATCCAACATTTGGCGCACCTGAGACGTGTCCAGAAATAACGTGTACACTACGAATAATAGCGTAGTTCGCAACGGGCGTGGGATACTAACAAAATAAACTGAATAAAGATAGAGTAAAAGCGGGTTTTCACTGAGGCGGAGAGCAAGATACATGGTGATACCGAATCGACCAATCGTATCGGTTGAAATCCACAATTCGACCTGAGGCCGGTTTTATGAAAACACATCATCAAAATGCCATTAACCATCAAACTACACCCCAAATTAAATTTTCGACTAGTTGATCAGAGTAATTACTGCTGTGATGTTGGTATACTCTGGTCGTATTTAAAATACAGCACAATTTTTCATCATTTTCGAATGGTATTTTCAAGCCACGTGCTTTTAAAAATCGACCCTATGTTCCTCTACAGTACGATGAACTCTCGACTAGCATAATGATTTCTTAATTAATTTGTATATAAAAAACTTCCCTTTAGGACTTAATTTAAAAGCTCTCTGCCTTTGCTTTTGTTAGTGAACTATCAATTCAGTTCGCATCCATATTATAGGTGCATTTCCATAGAAACGGAGAAGCGCAGAATCGATTAATCACATTTAGTAGAAATCCACTATCACCTCGATTCTGTATGTTACCACTCTGTTCCGATACAATTGAATTGCACCCTATGTGTGATGATTATTTACTAATTTTATCTAACCAGATCCCAGATAGCCTTGTAGGCGAGCGCTGGTAAAAATCTAAACGAATGTACCTATTCCTTTACGAAAATAAATATGATCAGTGCACTTGAAAAACGCGAGGTTTTTTTTAGCACAAAGAAGTTCACACGTGTAAAAATTGTTCGCGATTTTTAAGCGAAAACAGAACGCAATAATACGGGCATTGACTCGAATTATCAATCAGCCTAACGTAATGTTTCTCAAACTATAGGAACACATTGAAAATAAATAGCTCTTTCCCAATTTAACACAAAGGCGTTCACTGGAGACAAGAGAGAAGTTTTGACTCTCGTAACAGACGTCTTATAAGAGATACAAGATGCGAAAGAAGATTTTTTCCGAGAGAGAAGAGTGTTTGAAGGAAGCGATGGCCTTTACCCAACAGTTTATTCGAGCAAGACACTTTAAAATATTTAAAATAAACATACGTCCACTAAGCGGCAAAGTGGTAAGCAATAAAGAATTGCCAACCATCTAAGAAGTCATCTCAGGCCATACTTTGAATCACATGATAATTCCCAATCTGACACCGTTAGTCCCATAATCCCGAAGTTTCATGTTATTCTAGCGACGACAAGGAAGGGCAGAGTCCGCGCTGAACCGAATCCGTGTAAAACGTTTAATTCTTTATTTTTAAACCGAAAGTTACATCATAAAGCTTAGCGAACTAACTGCTTTATTTATTGCGCCTATTGGCATCATTCCCTGCTTTATGGTCCAGAATAGTTGTTTGATTTGACGATACGTTCGTGTGATATTTTCTGTTTCCGCCTTTTGCTCTGTGGATGGGTTAAACTCCGTTAAACTCTCTACTTTTATTAGCTTATTGTATTGGCGAGAAACTTAATCATCTGTTATATAATATTTAGTACTAAGACGAAAACACTTTTGAATGAATACAACATTCGGAAGTTAACTTTACTGTCTCACCAATTCTGATGGCAAAAAACTCTTAGTCGTAAAAAAATAAGATGCCGATTTTTCTTAAAACGGTTAACTGTTAAGAGTTTACAAAAGCGTAATAGCGTCCCTGCTGCTAAAGCGATCCCACTCAAAACAATAAAAACAATTTTGAATGTCCTACAAAATACATGTCTGACATTTGGACCATCAAATAAGTATACCTTAGTAAATTAACCATAATACACATTGTAGTCAAAACCCGGCATTAGAATACATATTAACTCGTTATTTACAAAGTTCGCACATTTACATCAAGAATCGACACGCTCCCGGCGGATGTGTACGAATAACCAACAGGATTGGCAGCACTCCATAACTCAGGTTCCCTCAAAACCGAAAGGAACTGGCAAGTCCAAACAATCAAAGCTACGGTAGCAAAAACAACACCTAAATCTCGCCAGCTAAAATGGGATCGCTTTCCTCGTAATAATAAAGAAGCAAACATGTTTCGTGCTTACCAAGGGAACTCATTTCGATAAGTAACCTTATAGTTTTTTTGTTATAATGTCCAAAGAGCCTCGATGGATACAATTTGGGACCCACATGAATTCCATTTAGTAAATCATAAAGCAAGTAAACACGACACAAACATCGGCAACAAAACATCTGTATAAAAAATACAGTGAACATATTGTGGTGTGCATAGAAGTGTTTCACACATTTCTTAATTCGATCAACCGCCACTTTTACTAAAAGCAAAAAGTTGAGGTTTTATTTCGGGTGACAACGTTTCAACTGTAACAAAGACCTTGATAACCCTAAGAAACAAAAGAAACTCACTCAACGGAACTTCACAGCAAACATCCCCATATTAAAACTTGATACGCTGACAACCAGCAAAACGCAGTTCATAACTTACACCAAAGTTATTTGTAATAACTGCACATCTAAACCGGGACAGTAGTCATTAGCTTACATGTCCACCGAACGAGCAGACAGATGCAAAAGAAAGTAAAACGCAGAGCATAACCTAAACGATGTTGACATTACTGAATCGTTCATAGTTAATGACAGGTTAAGAGCACTTGTCGGTTCCGATGGAGATATAACGTCTTGAACTGTGCGTGCGATGGAATTATCTAAGACTCGATTTTAAAACATGAACCACCGAACGACAACAGTTAACTCTTTATCAATAGTGTGCTTAGAATAAAGTTTACTGTGTTTAATGAAATACATTCAAGCAGTTATTTTTAGTGAAGACTTACACTAGAAGTACAGTGCCATAGTATTTAAAAAGACCTTCGGGTCTGTCTTGCTCTCTCAGTCATTCTTAGGGTTTTGATACTTAGAACCGATGGTACTTGAAACCTGAATATTTTCCTCGGAGTTCACACTTCTCAAGCAATTAGAAAACATGTAAAACGCCACATCCGCCCACCAACTCGTAGGGTTACAGCCCACCTGAACGAAAATACAAGTTCCCGCAACAATCAAACATTCCCAAAAAAGACGACAAGGATACAGCTTCCGATACAAAACTCTCGCAGGTCCATTTCTGGGAAGGGAACTAATGAAAGGCACATAAATAGTCAGGCGGAACCGCGCGTCGACGCCCGCGCTTGACGGATCAGTGATTAGGAGCCACTGTCAAAGTCTGGTTTTTAAAATAGGCTATCCTTATCCTTGGTTCACTTTGGAACGTCACAGTACACGGTCGTTTATGATTTCATTAGTAGAACATTTGGGCTACACGAATCGCCAATGATTCCTAAACATCAAATTTTGCAACTAGCCAGACACAACATTGAGTGTAAGCAGATAACATCCCGAAAGCTTTCCCCTCAGGCATAGGGCGTGTGGGGCCATCTATCGAGTGTGGCGCGCCTTGCCAAATACTGTCGGAAGTCTCGTATAAACATAATTTACACTCATCCTATCTTAACTGGCCAGCTATAAAATGCTAAACTGCAAAGCGCTTCGAATTGAAAAGACAAAAATAACCTGCCAGTAACCTATTCTGGTCCAATTTGTCATATAGGGGCAGGGGCACAAGACGCCATAAAATTAATCACTACAATGCCGAGAGCACGCGCACTGCACGACTTATACCTTAAACTCGCGCGAGAAACAATATGCAAATAGCTTTACATTGCCGCTTCTGATTGTTCACTTACAAATCATACCCAACGGCCTCGCAATGTAACGCCACTCGCACAATATTTCTCATCGCGTGCAAATGAATGCGCGCATTAATTACTCTTGGAGATGTCCATAAAGTTGATTACACACAGTCCGTTAGGGAACGCAATGTGTTTGATGTTAAACTTTAAAAGGAGAGTGTTAGGGTCTGATTTAGTAACGCTTGGAGAGAGACAATATCAATCAACGAATCTCGAGATGTGCATCAGTGAGCTATGCAGGTCATTATCAGAGCAGAACTCGACATCAGCACGATTGAGATCATTAAGAAGATGCTGTCAAGATTACGTTACACTTCCTTTGGGAAATTGTTTAGCAAAGCTGTAATTTGTAAAAAAAAACATTATTTTGGCGTATTGTAATTGTAACTTAACAAATGCATATACTTGAACTATTGTAAATTAGCTACGTGGACTTGTTTTTTTTTTAATGTCCAATTCAGCGAACGTTTAAGTAAAAGAAAAAAGACGGCACGACGAGGTGTATACTTGTATAGACAAAGTCTAAACGTAAGTACAGGCGCTAACACAAATTCCACGACCCAGTAAGACTTTTAAACCTAAAACAAAAGGAAAACGTTTATTCTACTGATGAAAAAAACCGTGCGTCCGAACGCGGCTAAACCGTTGCAGTTTACACCGTATCTGTTTTTCAATAGGGTTTAAGTTGATCACTGTATGATACATCATGCGGATCACGTAATAAACTTACTGGTTCACAACAACGGCTTTACCTACTCCACATTTTAGCTTATCACAATAATCTAGAACAGTGTTTTTCAAACTTTCCCATGATACGACCCTAAATAAAAAATATTTCGCAACACTTAGGTACCTACCTATAACCAGTGCTTGTATTTTTTTCGACTCTCGGTTGTTTCTTCAGTTAAAGTCAGTAAGTAAGTAAACTCTTTATTGTGCAAAATAAACATAAGACAAATACAATTGACAAACACAGATACATGCACAAAGTCGGACTTATCCTTTTACGAGATCTCTTTCAGTCAACCTTTGAGTTTTTTAAATCATGACACGAAGTTTGCCGAGATAAATCCTTACTAGTATTTATAAATGCGAAAGTAACTCCGTCTGTCTGTATGTCTGTTACGCTTTCACGCCAAACCACTGTCGATTTTAATGAAATTCGGTATAGATATAGTTTGAGTCCCGGGGAAGAACACAGTTCCCGCGGAATAGCGATAAGTGAATTCTGCGCAGACGGAGTCGCGGGCAACTGCTTTAAAAATAACTAGGAGTACTGTATGTTACTTATTCGGTTAGTGCTTAGAAATCACGCGAAAATAATGTCTAGGAACTACCTTTGATTCCGAGCCATTTCCTAAATGAATTATTTTATTTACTTGCACAAATCGTATAAGACAACAATCGCACCGTGACATCAGCAGATGACTCAACTTCTTCCATTATTTCTTATTGTTGTCTTCAATTTGATAAGTTCAAAGCTGTGCTAAGCACAACGGCGTCAGCGCCATCTATCCACGTCAATTAGTTAACAAGTAACACGGCTAAGTGACTAAGTTCAATGCTACAACAACTATTAGGGTGTGTAATGATTGATATAAAAATATTTAATATATTTTCTATCGATATATCAACATTTGATATAATTTCAAAGGGTATAATCACTCATTGTGTATAATAAACGTTTGGTATAATTTTAAAATATATAAATTTATTTCGTATATTTATCGTTCGGTATAACGCTTATTTCTTATAACGATTATATGGTATAACGCTCATTTTATACACAAATCATAATATATAATAGCAGTTCGTTTTTGTTGGGGGACGCAGTTCAAACCTAACCTAACCTACTTTTTATAAAAATAACGTTATACCATAAGTTCATTATAGGAAATAAGCATTATACTTAAAGAATGTTATATTAAATGATATTATATCAAATGATCATTATAAGAAATGATAATTATGTCATATGTAAATATATTAAGTGTTGTTATATGATTTAATAATTATATCAAATGAGCGTTATTGCTACTAATATTATACCAAAAAATTTTATATACATCGTTACGCACCCACAACGGCGCCAGCGCCATCTATCCACGTCAATTAGTTAACAAGTAACACGGCTAAGTGACTAAGTTCAATGCTACAACAACTATTACTCAACGCCATCTTCTGGCGTAATGACTAAGTTACACTAATAATGTTTTAAACCCATTTAAACAGCTTCTATAGTAATATGTGTATAATTGATTGGTTTCTTACATGCTGGTCTGGGAGTAAAGAAAACATAGAATTTACCAGTTGCTTCGCTTCCCGCGCAGATGGTAAAAGTCCATCGAGAGAATAGGCGAAAGTACGACTTCGGGATCTTCTTTTATCTTTTTTTCGGGATTTCTTAAAGGGCCGACAACACGCTCTTAACGCCCTATATATCATGAGCGTCTATGGGCAGCCGTGATAACTTTCCATCAGTTGACCCGCTTGCTCGTTTGCACTAATTAAGACACAATCAGATTGTAATGTTCCTCGTAAACATTTAACAACCCTTTTACTGCTGATAGACATGGTTCATCATTACACATAAACGGATAACTCACGTATAAAAAGTCGAGTGATGCTCGACATGTTTCGGACTATTTCGTAGTCCTTTTTCCAAGAGCGCTCGCCCCGGCGGCAGCGACATGCGACAGGCGACATGTCGAGCATCACTCGACTTTTTATACGTGAGTTATCCGTTTATGTGTAATGATGATTAAGTCTCACGGTAGTTTCATGTTGAAAGATAGACATGGTTAATGATGGCGTCAGAGCAAACTGGACATTGAAACGATCGGAAGCATAGATTTTATGACGTACAAGTTGGTAGCAAGAAAGCATAGCATGTTTATATGCTGCTGGTAAAAGTGACAGCCATTTTGTAACGATCTTAATTATGTTACTTTCTTTTTATATTTAAACAAATATGCATGTGCACGGTTTCCTTTTAGTATATAAACACGTCTATATCCCTTACGGGGTAGATATAATAATAATAATAATATAGCCTTTTTATTCCGAATTCGCTTTAATTTCATTGTTTTTTTTTATTATTATTCAATTGTCGCGTAATTCGGCGTGCCTCATGGCATAGGCCTCCTCCGGGTAGATATAGCCTAAGGTAAAACGTTTAGCATGATTGTGGGCGTATAGGTAGAAAAGGGAGACGGAATAGTGACAGGTCGCTAGCGGCAATGCCTATAACATGATTCCAAAGATCTTCGCTTATTCCCTCTATGGGATTTTTTATATGTATTACTTTTTATATGGTTGCTTTTTGATCAGTTAATCAAAAGCTTGCTATTTTACTGAGTTTATTCATTAGAAATATAACACCTCAACACTCTATTATTTTATTACGTACAACAGAGCAAGAAAGGGGTTTTACGACACCGTTAAACCATTAATTTCGCCATGAGACGGAAGTAGAGTAGTGGGGAGGCACGCTTTGCCAACATAATAGAGCTAACCTTGTGTTGCCAGCAACATATGCAATGTTTTAATAAACAAGGGATTCCCAATATCTGTGTTGCCAAAATATATTTTATCAGCAGGATACAGCGTAATACCCTAATGGCACTTGAGAACTAGCCAGAGCCGATAACCCGCGCGTCTGGCCACTCGTGCGCAGCGTATGATAAATGGTTGGCTTTAATGTTTACATGCGAAAAATTTACTACCCGTTTGAATGGGACTTCCATGTTTAAAGCTTACGTACCTATCATAGTTTTTTTTTCTAATGTTGTTTTAGTCGAACGATGATTTAATATAATTTTTGTACGTTCAAACTGAAAGTATTGCGACTGTATTCTGAATGTGTATTGGTTAGGTTATGCTACTTTGATTTTACAGCTTTCTTGAAGAGGCGATGGTTTCAGCAAAATTTAAATTAGACGAAACGATTATTAGACAAAAAATTACATTAAGTCAAAAAATATTCGACCACCCGATTTTTTGTGCATTCACTAGAACAGCTATACTCAACCTGCGGCCCGCGGACCACAAGCGGCCCGCCCGGCCCTTGTGATTGGCCCGCCTTGAGTTACCTACCTCTACGACCTACCCCTAAATAATTTTTGCTTGTGGCCTGCGACACTATGACTAAAACGTGTTTGTGGCCCGTATAAAAAAAAGGTGGAGTACCACTGCACTAGAGGCTCTAAATACGGTCTCTTTGTCGGTAACGACAGAATCAGGAAGTGCGTAGCGCAAACAAACGTATATCACGACGGTGTTTCATATTTCATTTTAGCACAAGGTTTTGCAAAGTTTACCCCACCGAGGCCAATGTCAATACTCTAAACGTAAACATTTGGGAGCTTTTACGGCGCCATTCATAATTTTAAAGCGGAAATTTGTATTAATATTTGCTTATTTACTGTTCACAACTTCACACCGCTCAATGACGCTTGATAGAGGTAATTATAGCTGTGGTACGGGGCGCTTTTTTTTCAAAAATAACTAAAAAAAGTTGAGAGAAGAAACAAAATGATAAAATTAAATTTTTAAATATCTTCAAGGTGAACTTTCGAAGCAAGCGTCAGAGACCCTGCGATAGTGACGCGATTCTTATTATGACATTGATGCGATCAACGCCGCTGCTTTCGAAAGGCGTTCCATGCACGTCTTTGTGTCTCCGCGGCGTCATCGTCGTAGCGACATTGACGCCACTGACGCTTAGTGGCGTTTTTCAATGCTTCAATGTTTGACACGTAGTAAGATTTTTTTACGTACTTACCCAAAAAGTTGCTACACTTTTTAAAATGACGTCTGGATGACTGTCTTACCTAAAACAAGGAAATATGAAATTAGTCACAAAAAATACAGTAAACAGTATGTGAGTAAATTACATTTTAACAAGTCAGTAAATCAATAAATTGAGGTCAATTAAAACTATGCCTATTGAGCGTAACTTAACTATTTTGCTTGGCGAATTTAGGTGGAACTGAATGCACATAACATTGGAAGGCGTATAGTATTCGTGAATTTCATCCACACATTTTATTCGGTATAAGACCTGTTATAACACTATGCATTATGATTTTTCTTCTTAAACTTATGAGCTAAGCTTTTGTCGGTAGAACAGTGTCCAGGCCTTTTTCTTTCACATCCTGATATGACACGACTTCTACTTTCTCTTTCACCTGGTCCTTAAAAGTTCTTCATACACACTACTTACATTATAACAGTGTTTTATTAAAGTAGTATACGTAGCAGTGGCGTGGCGTCCATAGAACTCGATTCGCACCGCCTTGCCTTTTTTAAGGCAGTCGGGCACTTTTATTGTGCAGAATTAGAGGAAAAGGCTAGTTAAATTCCCTTCGGCTTGCCTTCTTATATACTTGAGGGCACGCCACTGATGAGTAGTTTAGTATGGCTCTACATACTCTGCTGCTCTAACATTTGAAGCGAACACGGGCCATTGACGACCTCCCGAGCATGTCACCCTACAAAAGTGCCACAAAAGTCAAATCGCATCCGATTTCACTTACGTACCACGACGCCATTGAAGCATCGGAAGACAATGAAACAATGCTATATTAAGATTTATTAGCCGTACAACTCGTACGACTTTCCAAACAATTGGCTAGCCTGCGACCAGAACGGCTGGGACACAGTATAAATCCGGTAACTCATCTACAAACAAAGAATTTGCGGTCGCGCAATCGCGTCATGGCGTTGCTTAGTCGTAATCTGGTCCAAAATTAGTCCGACTGGTTTGACAATGCAACATGCACAAATGTTCCCACAGGTTAACTTGTGTTGTTTTTGTCGATATTAAAGAAAATAACGCTCTAGATAGTAAAGTAACGCTCCAAAGTTATACCGGTGGCGATATAACTTTATAACTTGATTTATTAACATAGAGTAAATTAAAGAATATATTGTTTATTGGAAATTGCATAAGTAAAAGTGCGCAATAAAATAAAATAAATGAATATATAAATTATCGCCCAGTCACCGCCGTTGCAAGCGAGCAAGAGAGCGACAGTGGTTGTAATTTTTGCGCATTGTTTGTAGATTGGATGCTGGATTTATACTGTGGCTTGGTTATGTGTCTGCTTCCTTTGATCTATATTTCGATTTCTTCGCCAATTGTTATTTTTAGGCAATATTTTTTGCTGTTCGCTTTTCTTTTTGCCTTTGCCTGTGTCTGTGTCTGTATATCTAGGACATTTAGGTAAATAATGTTAATTATTAAAGGTTACATATTGCGCAGCTCAACCTTAAAATCAATAAGTTTAAGTAGAATCATTTGTTAATAACATAACAAATACATGTAAAACTGACAGGAGCCCGGTAGCAGCCAAAAAAACAAGTACAATTGACATACATAGACAAACAAGCGCTGACCAGTTGCATAATACAGAATAGACATAATAAGACTGAAGACCTGGTTGACCTACTGCGCGCCCATTGAGCTATACTGTTGCGACACTCGATGATTGACATTTACACGCCTATTCATGTGCGCGTTAAGTCAATAATTTGTTAAACTGTTCTACTGTTTTTTGACTATTCAAATTTCTCTTCGATTTGTAAAACGCTTTCGCGCCTTCTCTTTGTTTTTCTACTACTGTCTCATGCAGGTTACATACCTGAACTGAACCGCTATACCAATGTTAGTAATTTCAACGATCAGGAATAGAGAACCTACCTTTTTTCCCGGGAAATTAAAATGCATAGTTCACATTAGATGGAAATAAATGTTTCTTAGCCGACGAAAGCGCATTGAGAAGAGGAATGCGCGAAAGTGTTAGGAAACATAAGAAAGAAAGAAAGAAAACTTATTCGTTCGAAATTTATTCGTGACATATAATATCAAATTACAAAAACAAAAAAGAAGTAAAAAACATAAGGACATACATCACGAAATGGTCCCATCTCAGCATAATGCTGGCCTTGCAGCCAGCGCTGGTCTTCCGATGGGAACATGACATAATAGGCGATGCGGCTGGCAACCCATCAGCATTTTGATTCCCCTTTCCTACACGCCCACCATCATGCTAAACGTCGCCTTTTTTAGGTCTCATTGCCTTAGGCTCTGTCTACGTATATAGATTTGATTTATGTATGAAGATGCATTCGATCAAACCGTTTGTCGTTGAATCAGTGAACCCTAAAAAGCATTATTGGTATTGATATTATCCAGTTCCGATTCGGAACTCACGATCGTATTACGTAACTGGCTAAGCTTGTATATAAAACAATAAAATCCGTGAAACGATAAAAATGCTAGAGAACATGACCGTTATTGGGCAAACAGTCACGACTGTTCGGGCTTTTTGGTTACACAAGAAACGGTCGTGATCGATTCTCGACCATTTTATCGTCGAATTTACTTACACTCAAGTTTTTATGGAAGTGTTATTTTAGCTTCGCAAATTACGGATACCTACATTTTTTTACTGACATCAGCCATGACGAACGGACAGACAACATTATAGCCAGTTACCTATTAACCCGTCAAGCGTCCAAGCGACTACAGTAGTCCCTAACTTTTTCGGGCGGGAAATATCCTAGGGACTGCATTATGCATTCACGCCACTGGCCAGGTCTTCCTCCCTTGGAAGAGCCAGCGACAACTCGCTATATATGCTTCTCGCTCTCTCTAAGCCTCCCGCCCGAAAAAGTTAGGGACTACTGTAGTCGCTTCGACGCTTGACGGGTTAAAGCTCTCTAGCTCATCTATTGGTAGGTACATTTGACAGACAATACCTCTATAGCGTCAAAGAAGCGTATTAAGAAGCAAATTTTGAATACTCCCACGGAATGGGAAACTAAGCTATTATTACATCCACAGGGGTGAAGCCGGGAGCACGAACCAGTTAAAAGATTAACACTTTAATATTTAACCTCATTTGATTTAACTCGGTCGAGGAACAAAGCTGGCATTCAAATCGATACCAATTAATTTTAAAAACAAAACAAACCTTCAAACTGGCCGCAAAGAAAGGCGTTGAAACAAAAGAAGTATTAAAATTGGCTGTCTCTAATTGGTTGACGCATCTAAATGCGGACCCGAAATGGATTTAAAAGTATAGTCCCATCAGTTCAAAGCGTAACTAAACCGTTAATGGGTGAATAGGAATCCGCCGAGGGAACCGACTTCCGTGGTCGTTAGGTAAGGTTACTCGGTAATGGCTTCGTGCTTCGTAAATCTAATTCTTATCTCTGCAATCCAATAAAAACGACGGATAACTTTTAAGTTATTTTTCACGGGCTCTGATCTCCACAATTTGTCGTCAAAAGACCAGCTTTTTCGGACACATTACCCGGTCTGCAAAGCACTGTCTGGAGAAGCAGATTATTTTGGACAAAACCCTTTTATTTATGAACAATACAATAAAAATTACATAATAATAGATGGCAAAATAGATGGCGGACGCTCGGAGAAGGGTGGTCTGACGATATGAAGAAGGCGGTGGGTGGTAGCCTGCACCGTGCACTCAGCATATTTTATACCGATATCTTATATCTTGGGACAATTGACACAAATTAACCTAGTTCCAAACAAAGCAAAGCTTGTAAGATGGGTAGGTACTAGATAAACTAGCTTCTACCCGCGACTTCGTCTGCGTGTTATAAACCTTCCTCTCGAATCTCTATTTATTACAAAAAACCGCATCAAAATCCGTTGCGTAGTTTTTAAGATCTAAGTATACATAGGGAGAGACAGGCAGACAGCGGAAAGCGTCTTTGTTTTATACTATGTAGTAATATCAATACTTAAATACATATTAAGCATTCAATACTCGAGAACGTGATTTGTGTATGTGTACGACGAACGCACCAAACTTGGTGTCTGCGTTCAATTTCGTGCGAATTTTAATCTCGACCACATTACCTTACACACACCACTAAAATTACAAAAATTACCGTTCACGCGAGCCTTTCACTACTTAAAGATTTCACTGAACAATAACAGGACGCAAGGAAGCAATAAATAATGAATGGGACGTCCCCGTTCCTGGAGAGCTTTGATATATTTTAGGACTTGTGATGGTTCGATGACAAGTTAAGAGTTCAGGTGTTTTTGTGAAATAAATGAAAGCGTAATAAAATAGCCGGTTCCTTTGCTCACACGCAAATAAACGGGAGCTTTGTGCTAATTCAAGATTTCCACAAATCGGCACCACGAGTCTTATATTTATTTGCTTACAAATTAAAGTTGTAGGAAAGAAGTCTTCGGAAGAATTAACAGAACAAGCGCATATTTTCCGCTGGAGGTTTTGGGTCGAAAACAAAATTAATTATGATTAGGTACCTACATCTATTTTGTACTCAATCATAGAACTGTTACTAGGAAACGTTTTGCACTTTAAAGGTGCGACCATACCAGTGCGTAAAAGCCGTTGACGGTAAGTTTACGCAACAAAATGTATGGAAAAACGGTGAGAAAACGTGACGCCTACGACACGTCACTGCGTATACGCGGCGGTGTAGTCGCTCCTTAAGTGGGTATCAAATTAAATTTTTTAATAGCAATAATAAAACTTACATCGCAATTTGTGTTTTTGTTGTTTTTTTTGCAACATTTATGTGAATGTATAAAGATGTGTCAAAAGTGACAATCACGTTGCCACTTCGCACTTTTAACTTGAAAACTGAAGACCAGCAGTTCTGCTGAGTTACTCCTCTTCATAAATCATTTTTTTTTTTCTAGTAAACATAGAAAACGATCTGGGAGCACGGTAGTGCCACCGCTAAGACGAAAAAAAAAAGCCCGCCGCCTACCTAGGTACCTACTTTTTCTCGAACCCTTTGGACGTATTGTGTATTTGTGAATATCCTTTTATTTATCCCCTTAGGCAATTATGATAACAAAGCAACACTTACTACACGATAACCTCTGTTAATTAATGTTGTTGCTTAATGCTCCTCTCATTTACTCAAAGGTTAACTGGTAGAGATCCCTGGTAGAGATGGGATAAGTTCGCCTTTGTGCATATATTTAAGGTATTTTTTGTGATTTGTTTCTGTTTCTTTATATTTGTACAATAAAGCATTTACTTACTTACTTACCTACTTTAATTGGACACAAATTAAAAGTCTACCTTAAAGAACTCCTTTTAAACAAGGTTTCGACTCACGTTATCTTTCACACGCCATTAATTAAACCAATTAACGTGATATTTCTGAGTATTATTTGAAAGTGATCGTCCACATTAAGGATGCAGTTTCCCAACGGCTGCCCACGGTCGGGCATAACACACTTTCTTCCATTGAAAGAACAACCCACGAGCATTGATTGGCACAAATTACGACTGTCTACGCACATGGCAGTGTGCAGGCCAAGATGCCGAAATATTGATGCGCATTCAAGTCGCAATTCACGCTTTGTTACGAACCCACCATTTCAACTTTTAACTTATTGCAACTTGATTAGTTTTAATTCAGTAAATTGAAGGGCTCAGATAAAGTATATAATGTGCCAGTAATTCCACAGGTTCTCCTGCTTCCCACACCGGAACACAAGTACTTGGCGGCAAGATACTATGACAAGAGATAGCCAGTACTTAGATACTGATGGTGGAAGCAATTGGCACTTCTAATTTTATTTTATATAGGTACCTTACGATTTTTAAATTCGGAACGAATAACTACCAAGGTAAGTATACAGAGTGGCGATTGAGGCTGAGAATATATAAATCCTAACATTTTAAGCCCGTTGCGCAACTGTTTTTGCAACGTAGTAGCACGACGTTAAATTTCCGCAACTTCCGCCATTAAAACTTTATTGTTTAGTGAAATTTATAATTAGTAGTTTATTCACGTTCTAATACTACAAAAAATTACGAAAAGCAGGAAGTGCTGCATGCAAAAGATAATCGGTTATTAATTTATCTGCCCACTCCTCCAGAAAATAAGGAAGCTCCATAATGGACAGACTGACACATCGGTAATCTTACAAAGATTCTAAAGCGTTGTTATCAAGCCTTAAAACGACTTTCGGGTTTCGAGTATCGACAGATTTAAGTATCAACCCACAAGGGTGAGTTGACAGCAAATCAGGCCCTAAGGTCTTTTTAAATACTATTGAACTGTACTTTGTAAGTTCATCTTTCAACAACGTCCATTAGTTGGCCCTTAAGTCTATATGTTTAGCTAACTTAACACCTACGCCGAGCTTGGCCAATTTTTACATAATCAGCCGTCGTGCTCGTGGGTTACCGGTTTCAAAAAAGTAAGGCGGAAATTTGTAGCTTCCAATGACGCAACAATCACAATGTTCTGTGCACACGTTAAGCGAATTTACATATGTATTAAAATGTATCTAGAATACGTATTGGCGATACTAGATTTGGGGCCTTTCTAATTACTTAATTCGATTGAGCAATTAACTGTGCGGCAATTTTTCAACGGCAATTTTATGGGTTTCTGGTGCTTAGTTCCCGTTTTGATTGGTGTAGAATATTGCATACTTTATAGAATGGAGCGTTACTTTGCGGAGGTTCATTTCAATGAACAAAAATATTTACTTTGCTACTCATTTATGGCGGAGTAGCAAAGTAAATATATGTTTTTTTTTGTTCGTAGAATATTGCTTCAATTATGCACCTCTAGTGAATTTGCGTGGCAGGTCTAACAGAACACGTTAGAAGAGTTACAGAACTTACGGAGATAAGGAAATGGGGGAAGAAATTGGAGAAAGACGGAGTCAAAGAAACGGTTTCATCGTTTGAACTGGCTTGAGCAAAAAAAGTAAGAACATTACAGATACAGAGGTAGGTAGGTATATTGAAGATTAGTATGGGATTTGTTGCGCGTGACGCACCGTCGCCGGAATCGAAGATTTGTCTTAGCGACTTGAATTTATTTACTTGAAAAATTTATGATTAAACAGAAAATTAAATACGGAACGGTATAGCTTTGTGTAAGCCCGTAAGGTAACAAGTACCGAAAATAGTAGGTATGGCGAGAGAAAATATAGAAGTTACTAGACCAAATGTGGATTTCAAATACCTACCTAATTTTTACAAGTCCCTCTTATCGATAGAATCAAGCGTATTAAAACAACTGAAGAATACACACCAACGGTACCTATGTTCTAAACTCTCCTTTCCATATAAATCCATGTCGGACCAATAAAGGATGTAATTATAGAAATCGCACATGTACCTTATAAATTCACGAAGACAAAGGACGATCTTAAGAAAAAAACAAACGGTGCACGCGCAGAAACAATAAATACTATTATACACACACTTACACCCTATTTACACGATGGAACTATCGCGCTGGTCGTATTCCAATGCGGCACTCGATCAAACGTTTATAAATCGCTAGCACTACAACGCCGCAATGCATAACGACTTGCACAAATTTCCATGCACGTTTACCGGGCATAATGATTCGAGATAGAGTAGACGGATAATTAGGGCAGGAACACAAATAGAGGATTGGTAATGGAGTCAACAATCAATGGAGGGCTATGCCACCCACCGCGCGTTTATAAATGGCAATGCGCATCCGTTGTACAGTAGACTCGTAATTTTGATTGGTTCTTTTACATTCATACGCATACACAAATCACGTCTCTATCTCTTACGGGGTAGACAGAGCCTAAGGTGGCAAGACTTGACAAGCCTAAGAAGACAAAAAACGGAATCAAAATAGGTCTTATACCCGCACCTAATTACAAAAGAAGCATAAACGTAAAATTCGTAAAAGTAACAAATTAAAGGATAAAGACGAATTTACAAAAGCGAACCTGTTCCATTCACTCAAACATGAGTTTTATATATACATATAGTTATGTACAATGCGCGCGGAGAAATTATACGTTAGTATGAAAGTACAGATAGCATTTTAGCCAATTTGCTCACCTTCAAACGTTAATTGCAGCTATTTAAACCTATTAAATAATCAAACATGTGGGTTACATGTCAAAAAAAATTGTGAGGAACGGTTTTCGCAATTTCCACGGCAATTATTTAAATTATTAGAATTTTATCTAAGCTTCGACTAGTATGCGTATTTGGCCAACATTCATGTCCTGCCAGAAAATATTGATAGCATTAATTTAAATTAATTAATCTTAAACTTAAACATACCTTTATATCGACGATTGATCGGGCTAATCCCCCATTTCAACTCCTCCAACTCACTGCAAATGTTGAGTTCACTAAAAAAAATCTTCTGTTGAATTTTCTTCCGGTTAGCATTCGTATCCGGTTGGAAGAATGACACAAACTTGTGTAGCGGGCTCATTGCGCCTCAAACTTTACTATTGTTGTTTAATTGATATTTTTACTTGATCCAGATTAGCACTGTCGTAACGGTACGTAGAGTTCAATGCTCGTGTCAGCAGTTGATTCGGCTATTTATATTAAAACACGCATTTTTTTTAATTAAAAGTACTGGCACACAAGAATGGAAACACTAAAAAAAAACTTTTGTTTTTTTTTTATTGATTACAGGGCGTAGGTACGCAAGCCCGGCCGCTCGAAAACTATTTTTTGTCGCTGGCCGGCACGTGCGACACTGACGCCGATCTTTTGACTATTGCGCGGCTGCACTTTCTTCCCGGTCATCGGTGGTTCGCACCTCGAATGTCAAGTCAATTATGAACGAAACGTGCAATTATGAAAACTAGCGTTATTTGACAAAATTACTGACGAACGAGTGGCGCGAAAGTGTGAGGAGGGGCGGGATTATCAGACCAGAGCGACGGACGTTATTAAGGTTTCTAAAATGTAATTTCCCGTCTACAAAAGATGGGTGGTTAAACTATTGTTAGGAGCGTCCATTATAATTCACGTGATTTTCGTAAGGGGTATTGAAAAATATCAACGTCACGGTGAGGGAGGGGGGTGTTTATGTTTATGAGATACTAGCTTCGGCCCGCGACTTCGTCTGTGTAGAATTAGACTTAAGAACTGATGTTGATAGTATATTATGCAATAAGTACATATTTACGTTGCGACTCTAGGCAGCTACGACCTTTTACATGATGAGTTGCCTGTTTTAATCTAGGGTACCAGCTATGTTCTTTCCAAATTGTATCTAAATCCGTCCAGTCCTTTCAGCGTGGAGTAGGAACAAACACACTCATTCACTAACTCACATCGTCACACACTTGCATTTATCATATTAGTAAGATGACGAATAAGACAAGTCAAATTCAACTTGAAGTATTTTTTATGTCCGACAAAAGCAAGATTTTGCAGGGATTCCGGCTAGAAGGGAGGGAGGGAGATAAAGGAAAAAACCTCACCTAATTTTGGCGCATTACGACTTTCGATTAATGTCGAAATAAAAGTAAAAATAACAATAACCACTTCCTAAAGCCAAACGTATCTACCCACAGCCTTCAAGCTGAATTATGAATTAATAAACATTCACACTCATAGAAAAAATTGTGGGCGTGTGCGACTGTGCGTCTTTACACAACACACCCACACATCACCGTTGACCTGAATATAATTTGGCAACAAAACTAGCTTTATTCGTTTAATTTTACAAAACTGTTTCGCAATTTTTTAAATTTTATAACACTACGTTTCCACGTTTGTTTCAGAACAGTACATTATGTAAACGCATAACCATCGCGTAACCCACTCATTAAGATTCATGAATGTTTATCTTATTTTAGTAATTAAGCACCATAAAGTACCTTTTACTGTTTCAAGTCATATTTATGACGCTATACACTTTCATTTCCCTTTTACTGACCAGCAATGTAAGAAGCGAGTCATTTCTAAAAAGGGTCTATTATTTCCTTGTTACTGGCCATAGGTAGGTACTTACCACCCCCCCTGTAGGCGACGCACCTATTTGGCAGCTACCTTTTTATCAAACTACATATAATATTTTGGCACTGGCCACAAATAAAGTTAATTGCACGCAAAAGAAATCAAAAACAAAAGATAGTCGTGTCATTGCTCTAGTCAGCGCTGCGTGTTGAATTTTTACTATAATTTAAATTGTTTTATTTATTAGTTTCTCCAGTCTACACCCCCTAATCATGCTGAGCGTGGCCTTAGGGTTTTGTTACCTTAGGCTCCGTCTACCCCGTAAGGGATAAGAACGTGATATATGTATGTATGTACTGGCCATAATAAAAAGTTACGTATAAGCATTAAAGACGGCACATCCTACTAATAATTATACCTACACAGATGCGAAAGTTTCTAATGGTTTGTTACTCTTTTACGCCAAAACATACATACATACATACATAAATCACTTTCCCTTACGGGGTAGACAGAGCCTAAGGTAACAAGACCTAAAGGCCATTAGCATGATTGTGGGCGTATACGTGGAAAGGGGAATTAAATTAGTGATGGCTTGCTAGCCGCATCGCCTATAACAATGGTCAGCAACAGGCGGACCGCGGTCCGTTTGCGGACCGCGAAAGGTCGAATCTCGGACCGCGAAATATTGTAATGTATTTTATACCAAGTATCAATTAATACATAGATAGGCGTATACCTTTATTAATTAAAATAATGTTTTTTTCTGGACCTCGTTAAAATTTTCCTACAGTATCCGGACCCCACCTAAAACTACTTGCCGACCCCTGGCCTATAACATGATTCCTAAGATTTTCGCCTATTCCCTCGACGGGCTTTTACAAGACGTGATATATGTATGTATGTATGTATGTATGTATTAATAATAAAAAGCAATGAAAAACAAGTTTGTCTCAGATATCTTGAATGTAAGTACTGCTGCGCTGCACTCTCGTGCTTAGCCGTGATAGTAAATTTTACATACATACATATATCACGTCTTTATCTCTTACGGGGTAGACAGAGCCTAAGGTAACAAGACCTAAAGGCCACGTTTAGCATGATTGTGAGCGTACAGGTGTAAAATAGAATCAAAATAGTGATGGGTTGCTAGCCGCATCGCCTATAACACGGTTCCTATGATTTTAGCCCAACCCCTCGATGGGCTTTTACCATCTGCGCGGGAAGAGAAGCAACTGGTACATTCTATGTTTTTTCTATAGTAAAATATTTATTTCGTAAATTTTCCTCTCCATTATTTTATGATATTAAAAAAATTAAGTTACCATCTATCTAGCTGGCGCCTCACACCATGACTTGTTAACTCCAAGACCAATTAAAAGTTCCAATTACAGACTATGACACAAAACAACACATTTAAATTACACGTAATTAAATCGTAAATCTCTACAAGTTAGTTTTGCGCAGACGATTTCGAACGCGAACAGTTATGGAAAGTAACGATTTCATTTAGTTACACACAGTTAGGCCTGGGTAAAAAATATCGATACATATTTTTCCGCCTTTGTGCATGTATCTCAGTGTTCGTCAATTGTATTTTGTCTTGTTTATTTTGCACAATAAAGAGTTTACATACATACAACAATCGTTAGAGATATCGTCGGTATTTTGAATTTCTATATTCGTTATTCGATATTTATTCCTGGGTGCCCAATTTGTATAAATCTTTCAAGAGATTAGATTATTCTTTGAATAAAAAAACCTTAGTTTAAATTTTTAACGTTACTGAAAATGTTGATTATAATATTATTTAAATAGTGGTACATATTGTTTTTAATAAATAAAATTTACGAAGCTGGGAAATACTTTCCGTACGTAAAATTTTCTTTTTATTTTAGGTAGGTAGGTAGGCACGTAATCGCGCCTTGGCATAAAAATGACAAAATAGGTGTCGACATTTCGATATTTTGTACTCGGCACAAACCGATTTGGTTTTAAAAAAATCGATACGATTTATTATTTCGAAGTATTTTTCGTTTGCCCATCTCTAGCACATGCGCCCACGCAAGCGCCAATATACAACTGTTACTTTTTTGAGGTTCGATTGCGCCGATTGAATAAAAAAATTGCATACTGATGTCATTTTATTTCTAACAAAATATTTTCTCTTTAGTTTTTTTTCATGAAATTGTCAGTCAAGGTTGGGTATTATATTCGATTCACTTTTTTGCTTTTATGAAAGACAAATTTTGAAGTCTACTTAGTCTTATAACAATTGCAACGATTTGGATATCATTCACATTTTCAATAAAAATGAAATATGAAAAGCTCTCTCATTTCGTCACACGTGAGAACTGAAATGCAACACGATGTATACAGTGTACATACATTGTTAGACTGTTACTTTGAAGGCATTATCATAAATTCACAAATAAGTATGTATGACAATCAGTTTCTCTTCTCATCTAAGAGTAGAAAGTAATATTCAGATAAGTAGGAACGCTCAATTGTGAAAAGTTGTTTTTTTTGATAAGCCAAAGGAGTATTTTCTTATTATGTAGCTCGATCTAAATAACATCTATTGAAGAACATAAAGGTTTTAGATAGCATTTTATGTAATTTAAATAACAAGTTATAAACAAAAAAAATACCTTGGAACTCCGCTACCACTACCTAGTTATTATGAATCACGCAAGATGTCGCTACCGTGCGACGATCTATTGATATAAGCGCCATCTACTGATTGTGGATAAAACCAACTAGTAACAAACGTCACATCGAGCCTCGCAATGGTTGTAGTTAACAGCTTACTATCTAGATGGCAGCACAATGCTCGTCGTTAAAAACTATTTTAGCAATGAAGTGAAAGGGGTTATGTATTTTTTGTTGGTAACAATTGAGGAAAGTATTAGCGATTATCAGATAAATGATAGTCCAGATTAGAAAGCCAGAGGTTTGTCTGTAAATAGGGACTTAAGTCGGAAAGGCACTAGTTAAACACATTCCATTACATGAACAATCTTCTCATTCCTTCGGTGTAGATTTTTTTATTTTTATTTTTAGTGGGCAAAATATTATTGGTCCCTATGACGACACTCAGCGCATCGTAGGTAGGTACTGAGTTTCTAGAGAGAGAGAGCTTACAAGCATTTTGTTAAAATTCGATGACGCCTCATGTGGACAGTGGGTACCCCAACTTAAGTACCCATTTTAATTTTAACTAGGAATAAAAAAAGTTTTTATTAATATATTGGGTTGGCTAGAAAAGGTAAGCGAGAAAGGTCGGTGTTTTAATTCTATGTTCCAAGTTCCGCCTCATCATAACGTAGTGTTACATTCTCTTTGGCACCAACCTTTGTTGTTGGTGGGTAGTGTGGTAGGCCGGGTCGCAGGCACCCGCCGCGCCGCGGGCTTGCGCGGTGAGGGGGGAGGGGCGAGGGACGCGCGCGCGCGCACCACCACGGGCGAAGACGACAGCTTCGGGACTGCATTGACGCCATTTTTCTTTGCTGCTGGAAAAAATTAAAAGTAATGTTAAAAGGGTAAAACTTATAAAAACTGTACAGTACATATATATATTTAAATCACATCCTTAAGAGGTAGACAGAGGGTAGAAAGGTGAATCAAACATAGTCACGAGTTGCATCACCTCTATGATTTTTGCCCATTCCCTCGGTGGGCTTTTACTATCTGCGCGGGAAGAGAAGCAACTGGAACTGGTAGAAACCCCGTAAAAAGCCTGTGTTCTAGAGATGTTTTTGCTTATTATTAGGAAAATTTTGACGACCGGATAGCCTAGTGATTAGTGACCCTCACTATGAAACTAGAGATCCTGGGTTCAAAAATCGGTAGGGGCAGAAAGTTGTATGATGAATACGAATGTCCCGCCCGAGTCATGGATGTTGTACGTATTTAAGTATGTATTTATCATTTTATAAGTATGTTTATCCGTTGTCCGGTACCCATAGGACAAGCTTTGCTTAGTTTGGGGCTGGGTCAATTGGTGTAATTTGTCCCGAGATATTTATTTATTTATTTAATTTTGATAATTATTAGGAAAACCGCGAGGGGACTTTCGGGAATTCACGTGTTTTTACAAGCTCCCAGTTAATAGTGTCAAATGTCATCCAGAATGTATCCAGAGACCGTGCAAGGTTTCACGCGGGCCCTAAGCGTAATAACAAACTAAGAACCTCCTCCTTTTTTAAGTCAGCTAAAAATACATACATACATACATACATACATACCGTCACGCCTCTTTCCCTCTTTACATACAGCATCTAAATACGTTAGTTTTTTCATTGCTTTCTTTCAATACGTTTTCTACTAAAACTTTACCATATTAGAACGCTGTGATCATTTTGAACGACTGACGCAAACCTTAGGAAGCTTTTTGGAGTATTACCTATACCGTTTTAGACTAAGAGAACAACACATATGCATTCCAAATGTACGTACGTTCATGCATTTGAATACTACAGCCTACACCAGACGTTGAAGGCTTCGTTAATACTAATGGTTCTTTGTGAATGGCTACGACCGAACCAGTTGCATCTGACACACTTTTCAAAGGACAACCGTAGCCATTGTCTATACTTAATAGTTTGCGTAATAATCGTTTACGAAAGACGCCTTATGTGCACTTAGCGGGAGTTTGGATTAAATGTTTAATAAATGACAGTCATTTATCTACGCATTATCATTAGTGCTTCAAAATGCGTTCAGAAACCGTAATAAATGAGCAGGGACCTGATTTTTGAAAGCACATGTGTGAAAATACTACTCGATGTGGTATAAGTCTGTTTATATCTTCAAAACTACAGCTCTAATCAAAATGTTGGCTAGTTCACAAGACTAATGGGAGCCGTAAGTACCTTCTAAGCTATTCGTATTTCAAATTCAGCGCAATTTTTCACACGTGTGCTTTCAAAAATCACCCCCCAACATTATTACATCCTTAAAAACATACCATTAGTAACAGTAATGCCACCAGCGTCATGGGGACCCTGCCGCAGCCAGTAGGGTTAGACGGGGCTTTCTTTTTATGACTTTTCTTATGTGTAAATTTAGGTTTTATATTTAGGATCTTTGTATATTTTGTTTCCATACATTAGAATAGAGTACAAAAATCTGTACTATAATAACATTTAAGTACTGATTTTACCTACTACCACAGACAAGAAAGTACTTACATAAATCACGTCGTGATCCCTTACGGGGTAGAAAAAACCTAGTATAATGGGTTGTGATAATGCTGGTCATTTCCCTACTGCTCTGAACCCATCTTAGAGTACTTATAATATGTGTGTAGACAACGGATTTTGATGCGGTTTTTGACATTCGAAAGCCAGTTTCCTTGCGGTGGTTCTTAGCCCTGTTTCGTAAAAATCGGTTCAGTATTTGGAGAGTAACTCTTTTCCAAAATGATGCAAGACATGTTTGACATAAAATTGTTTTTTTTTGCGTATGATTAACCCGTCAAGCGTCCAAGCGACTACAGTTGTCCCTAACCTTTTCGGGCGGGAGGCTTAAAGAGAGAGCGAGAAGCATATATAGCGAGTTGTCGCTGGCTATTCCAAGGGAGGAAGACCTGGCCAGTAGCGTGAATGCATAATGCAGTCCCTAGGACATTTCCCGCCCGAAAAAGCTAGGGACTACTGTAGTCGCTTGGACGCTTGACGGGTTAAACACTCGATTAATGCGTGGGGTGTTTTTTTCTTTTTTTAATGTCCTCCTTTGGTGGCCAGCTATACATTGAATGTATACTATGAAGCCACTACAATGTAGTACCGAAGTCACTTACGCCAGCCGAGTCGAGTAAAAGTGACTCGGTAAATACTACCGCTTATTAGGAACTGATATCCGATCAGACTTCCCGTTTCACCTTAGAAATCACTTTAATGTTACACTCGAGATTATTTACTAACTAGTTTCTGCCCACCACTTCGTCTGCGAAGAATTAGACTTAAGAACTGGTGTTGACAGTATATTCTGTAATAATTATTAACGTCGCGACTCTATGCAGGACCTTTGACATATTTATCGCGATCCCGCGGGAACAATGCAATTTTCCAGGATTAAAATACGGGTCGGTATTTCCACGCCGGTATTGACTTGTACCGCGGTGATAAAACTCGACCTGATAAATACCGGCCTGTCCAATTATCAGGTCGGTATTTCCATGTACGTGAAATATCACCTCGATATTAGAGCCCTGTTATTTCCGTGTACATTTTGGCTCCCAAATATCTGGTCAGTTTTTCCAGGCCGGGAAATACGGGACGGTATTTATTGCCCCCCCCCCTTTAACGATGTGACTCGCACATTTGAAGACTCAAAACAGTTTCCCACTGCTGGGAAAAACTCCCCCCCCCCCCCCCCCCCCATTACTGGCAATCATTGTGGGTCATTACACAATTCTGTTATTGCCGTTAATTCAAGTCAACTTTACCATTGTGCATTGATCCCAACTTAATATTATAAACGCGAAACTGTGTTGCTAGTTGCCTCTCATCCCGCGCAGATGGTAAAAGCCCATCGAGGGAATGGGCATAGGAATCATGACTTTTATAAGCGATGCGGCTAGCAACCCATCACTATATTGATTCCCCTTTCCACCTATCCTCCCACAATCATGCTAAAAATGGCCTTTAGGTCTTGTTACCAAGGCTCTGTCTACCCCGTAAGGGATAAAGACGTGATTTGTGTGTGTGTATTTATTCTATAGTAGACACATTTATATTTTTATATGTTTGGGTTTGTTGATTCTTCCAAAGCGGTTGAACGGATTCGCATGACATTTTGGAAGGTAAATTACTTGTAACTACTATTTAATCCATAAACCATAAACCTTTAGCGAATTAGATTCTACGCTGACAAAACTAGTACCCCACCCGCTATAAATCGTTTGAGAGTTGTAAAAGTAACTGCAAGGCGGACGTAGTGACAGGCTCCTACAAAGTGGGTTCCGCCTGCTCCCGCCGCCATTACCGGTCTATTTCCTCAAGCACTGCTATTAGAGTCCAACGAGAACATTCTGAACCATAGAAAATCATAATACTTACTTAACGTAATACTTTTTGGTCTGGTATGCTGTGCCGTTTAAATGTATTGGTTTTACTATCGTTAGCTACATCATGTCGATTGGTATTCGATGCAAGTAATTCAATTAAGCAAACAGTTTCAACGTTTTAAAACGTTAACGTTTCAATGCGTGTCTTGTAACTTGTAGACAGTGTATCTTGTTCCTTGGTACCTCTCTTCCGGAATGTCCCTTTTTGATACTTAAACGCCGAACTAATTTATTGGACACCTCGCGAACGAACTCGATATCTTTAACTCTTCCAAGCTAGCCTATACTGATATAAGAAATGGAAGGAAACGTAAAACTTTGATTAAATGCACTGTTTTCTGAATCACTACATTTATAATCCAGATTAACTAAATCGCTAGTACCTTTCTTGACAACACCGTAAAAGCCCGCTCAATACTTAGCGATATGGTCATAGAAAGCGGTCAGATATGTTTCACAAAAGACCTGCCGCTAATGCTGTGGTATCCAACCACACGATCTGTCATTTATTTATTACGACACTTGCTTTGACGGGCATCATTAATCTGTCATAGTTAGTTATATCTATTAGGAACGACATAATAACACGTTTTGCATACTGTGTTGCGTTCTGCTAATTCATTTCTCAAAGATATGCGTAGGCATAAATTTATTTGGGGTATACCACAAGGCAGTATCTTAGTCCTAATTCTTAAAATTACGTATTCTTACGGGTCTCGACATGACAACAGCTATTGTTGACAAAAGGTAGTTTCGTGATTGTATCTTCAGCTACATTCATTAATAGAAACTTAATTTACAATACAACTAGCTAAACTCAACAACGTAGATATAGCAAGTTTGTTAGATACTTATAGCACTCAAAATTTCTACGAAATTTTGCAACTTGCCTCCTAATTTCCACCCTTACATGTGTTGAGTCATAGCTGGTGTATGTATATCTATGTTTGTGTTTGGGATGACTCACCTTGGACCGGTGGGGGCTGCGGGGGGGTGGCGGGCGCCCGGGCGGGGGGAGGCGTCGGGGCTGCGACACTGTCCCGCTTCTTACCGTTCCCTGGAAGAAACAAAAGATGTCGTGAGAAATTAGGAGGTAAACGTGGTACGGAACGTCGAGGCTCGAAGGCTTGCTTTTGCTCGTAATGTCCCTCTTCTTCTGAGTTAGTCAAAGAAGGACGCACTGAGAGATATGGGGGAAGACGTCGGGAGGCTGTTATTGAGGCTGTTTGTCTAGAAATACTTGTACGCCTACTATAGCGACTAAATACTTTGTGTAAGATTATATCCCACTTAGGCACTTAGGACATGTACGGAAGGTTAATGCTAAAAGTTAACTATAAGATAAGTTTAATTCAGCGAATTTATCCAGACTTAACACCGAAAACAACTTCAACATTAAAGTTCCACGTGGACTTAATGCCACAAAAGCGACGTGTATTTTGTAATAGATATTAAGCCAGTAAAAATGTACCGTCGATTCGCGAGCGCAATATTTCATGGTCTAAGGCGTAGGTGCTGCCCTGATTTAAAGAAAGGCGTAACTTATCGAAAACCAGCCCAAGCAAATATCCCCTCGGGCAGAATGACCAAAACCAAAACATCGACAACAATAAACTATTTACAAACAATTAGCCTTTTTATTAGCATTAAATGATGACAACCCACGTTGTGAAAGTGTAACATGTTTACGAACAAAAAGTGTGCATTGTAGTTGCGACATCGTCTAGTAGGTATCTCGTCTCCAATGTCGTGAAGACGATATCGTGGGAAGGGGCGTTGCGCAAAACGATAAGGCAAAAAGTGTATGAAAACGAAAACATTTTAGCATCATGTGTTTTATACTCTGGCATAAACTCGCGAACCTCATTAACACGTAATTGTAACCATAAACGATGCACGTTCTTAATTTTGGGTTAAGTTTTACGACTAAAAGTGATATGCAAATGAGTTGCGCAATCCAATTTTTAAATGTGGCATAATTTTACGGTTTTGCTTAAAGAGGTGATGTTTGTATCTTGAAAAGAAGGTATTAAGTAATAAGATTCTTCATTCTACTACAGAAAAATCTAAAAGTTACTGTGATCAATACGGCTCTCTTGGATCAAAGATAACAACAGAAGCCAACCAAAAACTCTGAGTTTACCTAACTGCAAGAAATATTTCAAGTCATGTTAGCGTGAGAAAACATTTGCATTTTAAAGGATCGGATGCAGTATCCACTGCAATGCATTCTTTCTGAATTGCTTTTGGCAACCGTGCAGCACAATAAAAGTATATCGATCTTATTAGTTAAATATGCCTAGTTGCATATCAGCAACCAAAATTAGGCTCTGTACTAAATTGCTATTTATCAAACAGTGCTCAGAACAACCTTACACGTATCATAAGTATGATTTCAATATTATCATCTGGAAGCACGCAATCGTCATCATCAATTTGACTCTGTCTTATTCATTCGGGATTAACTATACCCATTTCTTCACTTACTTTAAATTCTTCTATATCTTCTGTTATTCAGGGACCCATTGTCTTTAATCTCACTGATTGTAATAGTTCAACTCGTTGAAGGTTTGTCTTTTTTAAAGCCGACTTAGTCATTAGATCATCAATTCCTATGCTATTACGCAATATTAAAAAGCAAATTTGTATTTGTTTATCGTTCGTTTATACCTGTGTATTGTAACATATTTACATGTACGTTTCTAGCCACGTATCCGAGTAGGATTATAACATGAAAGGCTTCCACCCGTTACTCACATGTGGCCACAACAGATTTAGAAATATTAAATCCTACCTCATAAATAATCGCTCACCTTTCTCATGTAAAATTTAAATAACATTCAAACAATTGCGTTGTGACGTAATTCTATATCATTGTTTTGTTGAGTGAGGTAATCTTAAATAAATCTCAATAGCATTAGAACGCTTCTCATTTTCGCTTCTGAGGTGATTGCAACCTGAAGATGTAAGTTGTCCTCTGTCCTTTCTTGCTATTTTATTGTTTTAGTATCCCCAATATGTGAACACCTCCAATTAGGTACTTCGACTAACAATGTATTTGACCAAGTCATAGTTCACAACTTCGGATTAGTTATTTTGTTCTTTCACTGAAACTAAAGGTCAATGTATGAAGAGTGGTTAACCTTTTGAATTGCCGGCTTCATCGGCTACTTTGGGAGTCAAGAAACCTCGCTTAATATTTAACTAAGGCTGAAAGAAGTTTCTAAACTACAACTAGACTTATTGATAGTAATAACGTTATATTACATTCAAGCTCAAAAATAGCCGAAGTTTTTGTAATGCTGTCACAATGAACAACAATTCAATTTGACATGATGTCAATTAAATTTGAAATCTGAGCTGGTACCTTAAATTAAAATATTGGCTACATTTTATCCCTGAAAATTGCATAGTTCCCGCGAGATAGCGATAAAAATGCCAATTGCTAATTTTACACGGATATAATTATAAAATTGACGGATGTTTAATTTACGTTAAATACTTTGAAACCGTACAAAATTCTCTCGCACAACAACACTTTTGATGCCAACGAACCCAATACTCTTTCTTATTTCAAGAAACTATAAGTTGCGATCTTAAAACTCGTCACTAAGGTCGGTGGGTCACTCACCCCGCTTGCGGTACCTAGCTGACTAACGTTTTGTATAGAAAACCGTCTTTCACCAAATTTTCTTCTTCAGCTCTATTATAAACGATAATTCGTAAGAATAAGGCAATTTCTCGGAGTTCGTTAGTACTTTCACCTTGTTTAATGTCTTTGCCCACTTACGTTCAATATAAAGTTTCTAGTACATCAATAAACTTGAGAACGTTGTTTCGGTTATCATCCTATGTAAATTGGAATTGATAACGTTCTCTTTATCGTCACATCACGGCAAAACGTAACGTCCAACTCCGAAACAAGAAATTCTTATTTCGTTTAGTGATGTCCCGCTCACACTGACAGTGTTAAAAAGGAGAGTAAGAAAGACGGTAGGATAACGATCTCCGAATTTCGAAGTTTGAAGTAGTCCCTAGACTATTTAACGTCTAAACTTTAGACTCTAAAGGAAGATTCACGCATCATGGAATAAGTTCCGCTATGTACATTTAGTTTTGTTCTGTAACCTGATACTTTGCCGTGTTTTATGTACAGTAAAGATTTCATCTATTACAATGAGAGCGAAGACGTCAATTCCTACAAATATGATTGGTCAGATTTAGCATGTCTCTATATTTCAAATTTCATTAAATTGATTCCACTGTAAGTTAACATAGGTACCTACCAACTGCTCAAAAATGACTAATCTTAGTCTTATTGAAACCGGTTAGTTTTTACACTCTCGATAGAGTTAATAGACATTATAAAAATTCATTCTTATTTGTATACAACTCACCTCTACCGCCAAAAGAGCCGAATCTCTCGCGGTTCACCGCTACTTTATACTTCTTGTCATTGGGAACAGGCAATTTCGACGGAAACTTCTCCGAATTCGCCCTATAAAGCTTCTCCTTCGACCCGTGAGCACCCATCTTCTAGTTCTCGTTAAAATCTAGGATTTCTGCATTATAACGGTAGGAACTTCGTCGCTTCTCCTATCTAACTTTCACTTGAGTCACATCACTTTATAACACTAATCAGTCTTGCTTATCACAATCCTTAGTCAGCTAGTTTCCATACCTATAAATCATTGAAAACTTATACATCACGCCGTTGAAGTAAAGGATTACATTTTCTTGTGCGGTGTCATATTTTTATTTCTAGTTTATCGTTTATAGAACTTTGATTGATGATGTGTTTGATTAGATTTAGAGGAAACGGAGCGATCGTAAAAGCACACACGTGTTAGTTTAGTGGTCAACAAAGCGCCATTCGCTGATATAATTATTGCACTGGTTTAGTCATCTATTTCTGTATTCGACTCACTGCGACGGACTAGTATAAAATGAACCACACAACAACAGTAAATGGTTAACAATACAAGAAACCCGCTAGTTTTACATGCGGTGGCGCAGTTCAGCGCCTAGTGGTTGCTGCCGCGCGCATTATGAAGTTTTCTGAGAGCTACTAAGCTGCCATTTATCCGGCGTCAATCGTAGACCATTCAACTTCGGAACACTACACGTTTTTGCTCTTCGCACTATTAATCATATTGCCTAAGCCTTTGCTTTCATCGGTCGCTTCGTTGTTAGAAAGTTCAAGATGACTCTAATTTGCTGCGTGTACAAAATAGTTGAGCTTATCACGCCACAAGTTGACATATTGCATAAACGTAAATCCTGTTGTTTAATCCAATTAGGTATACAACAGAGAAAGCTGACATAAATTAACCCCAGAATAGCCCTTATAAAACAAATATAATTTCTCGCGCCGCGTCCAATTTTAGCTCTAATAGTCTGTATTAGTCACTCGAAAACAGGCAAGTGTTACCAGTTCCCTTGGGATTTAGGGCTATTTCGGTCAACGTTAGTTTCAGGGTTAAATAACTCCATCTTGCTCAATGTCCTCAGCGTTCGAGAAGATACCCGTGTCACAAAATGTGCAAAAAGAAATGACAGAAATAGGTGGACTGACTTGTTGTAAGAGAGCATTATTTAAAGACCTATTTACTTACTTAAATATAAAGCAAAGTATCTTCATATAAGGTGATGTTTTACCAAAAGCGTGAAATACAAACACGGCAAACTTTGCACGCTACTAGGAACTTTTAAACAAGGTAAGCCACTTCGACTGTATTTACTGTAAGTCAACAGCTAAACCGTCGTCGCATAGGTATACAATTTAGTCATTAATTCTTAGAAGATCTCGACTAATTATGAACTGCTACATGAAATTACGGTTCGTCGAACACACGACAAAGTTATACATACTGGCAATTTGCTACTGTTCGCTTACTTATCTCTTTTTGCAAATTTATCCGTCAGTAAAATATCAGGGTCATGGAAGATGATCTTCATCATCTTTTGTCAGTTAGCAAATAAATCCTTCAACATAGTACCTATTTGAAAAATAGCTGGTTAAAACACGAAGATGATGATGCTTAAAAAAGCCACTGTTACCGTTAGAGATTTTATGGAAATGACAGCTGCCAGAAGGCTTCAGCTATATGATCCCATCACAGACCTATAAATGCAGTGTATGAATTATGAAGCATAGCTATGAAAACATTGCGCTTCAAAATAAACACTTCAACCGTAGGATTGCTCCTTGCTAACACGCTGAACAAATCTTTCTGTCCTTGACGTTATATTGATGATGTTATATTACCCGAGGCAGCGGCGCTCACTTTTTTACTTGATTTGCCACTTTTCGGCATTACATCACGTACACCGCTAAATATAAACCTAACATCGTAATGTTAGGTGCGATAAAACTGTACGCCGCGCTCGACAAATTACCAAACGGATGCGCGATTCGTGAACAAATTAGTGTCACTTTTTATTCTAAATTACTTTGTTTATGTCGTTGAAATTGAGGTATATCATCATGGAAAACTCAAATGCCGTCATCCCTAAGTGTCCACACCACAACTTTACTGTATTTATTACCAATATCATTAAATTCACATCTCCGATTCAGATTTTCGATAACAACTCACCCATATAATTCGAAATCAATAGCGGACGCTTCCTGTTTAGCACGACACGGTAACGACAAGACTACGTCTAGAGACGTCTTTGGTCGGAGGGAATCTCTAAACTGGCTGGTTATTAGGTCAGAAAAGGTAGTCATGCGAATCTTAGATGTGGCCCTAGGTACTGCGTGGATTAGTGGAGCACGACTGAACGAAATATTCATCTTAGTCTCAAGCCTCACTGTATGAAGTCACCAAGGAGTCGGTGGTTAATGATATGTCTTCTCTACTACTTATAATTATAAAGAAGTAATGTTTGTGAGTCTGGATTAAGGAGGTAATCTACAAAACTACTCATCCAATTTTAATATTATTATATTCACGATTCGAATTCTACAGTAAAGTGTTAGGAAACGCATATCCACAAATGCGTGTCTGCTACTGCTACCAGAGTAGCGAGTCTTCAGAGTTACAGGAATTGGGCCCAAAAACAAACGACTGCCCACACAAGCCAAAGCCAGCCTTCAAAGTCAAGCTATCCCTAAAGAAGATGCAATTATAAAACATCAAAGAGTATTTCCTCAACAACGATATTTCTTGTTATCATTCACTAAAAGGCAATATTGTACACATTGCAGCACGATATTGTTTCAAATGCAGAATCGACCAGAATCGCGTCTGCACTGCGTTTGTCTTCAGAAACGAATAAGATATTGCAGCTTACTCCAGTTAAAGTAAACTTCAGGAAAGTAGGGCATAAATTATAAATAAAATTTTGTTAGAGCCACTAAAATTGTATCTACATAAGTACAAAATTCACTGCGCAAAATTATAGTTCCTAAACTTTTTATAGTAAATAATGTTACTCATAACAGAGCTTCGTATCACACATAGCAAAATTGCAGCTTTATAGATCCAAGGATTCATTCGAAAGCCAGTTTCCTTGCAGTGGTTCTTCACTATTTTGATTCCACTTTCCACCTCTACGCCCTCAATGTCTTGCTAAACGTGGCCTGTAGGTCTTGTCACCTTAGGCTCTGTCTACCCCGTAGGGGATAAAGACGTGATTTGTGTGTATTTGTGTGTGGTTCTTAGAAATGTTAAGTAAAAATCGGTCCAGTAGTTTGAAGAGTATCAGCTCTTCTCCAAACTGATGCAAGGCATTTTTGGCATGAAATTGATTTTTCTTTTATTTACATATGATGACCTACTAGAATACTGCTGGGGGTTTTTGAATTCTTAATTTAATATATTATTATGTTCCTTCAGGTGCTGTTCTGGGAGGAAAGATAAAACATAGAATCTACCAGTTGCTTCTCTTCCCGGACAGATGCTAAAAGCCCATCGAGGGAACGGGCGAAAATCATAGGAATCATTGTTATAGGCGATGCGGCTAGCAACCCATTACTATTTTGATTCCATTTTCCATCTATAGCCCCACAATCTTGCTAAACGTGGCCTGTAGGTATTGTCACCTTAGGCTCTGTCTATCAGACGTGATTTGTGTATTGTATTGTATTGTTCAGGTGCAAGCACATCTCCATCTCGATTTATCTCATCGACCGGGTTCCAGCGCGTTTGGTGACGTCACAAATACAACAAAGACTCATCTAAAATTAACGGCGAGCATTATTTTAGACGCACGACGAAATGCATTTCGGAGTATTCGGACAACTTATAAACCTACTTAAAACGGGTTTATAGTAACGTTCATGCTAAGTGGGGTATTAACGTAAGCTGATTTTTTTTTTAAACTTAGCGATGAAAAATAAATCTATAGGTATATAAAACAAAGCCAGGTTAGTTACACCATTTATAACTCAAGACATCTAATGACAGCTCTAAAAAAAAATTCACAAAATGAGCACTTCATGATAAATTTTCTGCCGTTGCACACCTCGAAAAAAGGTCATCTCAAAATTTACTAGGTATATTATGGTTATAACTATACCCCAAGCCCTCTCATTCTTAGAGATGGTTTGTGGCCAGCAGTGGGATGTATATAGGCTGGAGATGATGATGATGATGATGATAATGATGGCTATAACCGCTTTTCTGCTTAGCACGGCAGTCATTTTATTTCCAACGTAAAAACAGAACCATCAGCATTCTTTTTAACTGTCCGCCGAATAAAACTTAAAATAGTTAAAAACCGTGAACTTAAAAAAAAACAAAAACGAAGCAATATTGAACGGAACTAATTAATTTATCTAAACATGCGTATAGTAAAGCTCAGGTAACTAGTAATGGGTAGATAAGGTCGTTGCCCCCGTGATGCGGCCATTGCTTGAATAATGCATTTCCTTCCTTGCATTAACTGCCTATAAAAGTTTAGAAACCTGAACCGGTCAGGGAAGCATCGATAAAAGTGGTCCAAAAGTTTTACATTAAATACATTCTAAAATACACTCTATTCCGTGAACGATTTAACAAAATTCCAACAAAATTGTGATTGTCATAAACTCAATCGGTTAGCTGCAAAATTTAACTTGATATTTATGTATAACATGTAAATAAAAAATAAGTAAATATAGGTACTGATATATACTTAATACATATTAAACATCCGAGACTCAATAGAAACATGCATTTTTCAAAAACAGCAATCGTACCCGGGACCTCAAATGTCGCAGTAAAGTTCTCTAACCTAGTGTTTAGTGGCTAGCCGGTCGTAATCGTAACATTGAAATTAAATTTGTCAGCCAATAGGCATCCTCTTGCATTTAGAAACAGTGGAAAGCGACACAAAACTCGATAAGAATCTGAAGCATGTAACAACGAAAATACAAACTCAAAACAAAGAGACGAGACAAACAAACCGATTCGCTAAAGTCAGCTACACACGTTCGAAAGAGAACTGACACCTATGCAGCAGTCGTCTACAGCAATAATCGACATTCAACCCAGTTTCTTCGGGAACAAGAATAGTTTTCGAGGTAGGTAGATCAACAGGACTCGCCGTACTGTGTTTGAATTAGGTCGGTGCCACTGCAACATTTTTGGCCAAATTTCGTAATAAACAAACTGGGTGGGCACGGCGCCAAATGCAGCGGCCTAAACGGAACCTGCGTTAGATACCATCGCCGAACCGGTTCGTTTCCCTTTAATTAATAAAAATCAAAGCGTGTTTTTATTTCTTTGATGACTTTACGTGAAGCGTTGAAACCAATAATAAAGTTTCAAATAGCTTTCGCAAAAAAATAATGTTAGTTTTAAACTCTTCAAATCGAATGTTTGTTTAATGAAACCTACTGGCTCGCGTGTTTTTAATTTGAGAATTATAAATACGATTCGGTCATTCCCAATCTTGATTTGAGATTATCAAAGAATAATTTAAAATTATGAACCATGCTGGTCTGGTAGCAAAGAAAAAACAGATTGTACCAGTTGCTTCTCTTCCCGCGCAGATGGTAAAAGCCCATCGAGGGAATGGGCGAAAATCTTAGGAATCATGTTACAGGCGATGTGGCTAGCAACCCATCACTATTTTGATACCCCTTTCCATCCATACACTCACAATAATGCTTAACGTGGTCTTTAGGTCTTGTTACCTTGTCTTATGTGTGATCCAGACACGAATTAGTACGTTCCATCATTACTGCTCATGCAACAAACTGTGTCGTTTGTATTTAGCAAATAAATAAAACATGATTAAGTTTAATTTCATCTCCGAGTCCGTTCAAAATAAATGTGATATATCTATCACAATATTAGCTATAGCGTTTATGTAGAGTTATATCTAAATTATTATATCGTCATGACGGCCACAACGTGCGCACATAGCTTAAATTGACATCCGGTACGAATGTCAATCTGTTCATCCTCTTTTATACGGCTCAGCTGTTGCATCGTAAATAAAACAACAAAGCCCCGTGGGTGGGTACACTTGATACACAAAAGGGAACCTAGTAAATGCAATTTGACGCGTGAAAGGAGATATAAGTAGAAAAAAACTTATGAGCCAATTGAAATTGAAACGATCGAGACATTACGCAAAACTTTTGTTGCTATGCTCGTTTTGGATCGCTAAAAGATATTAAAGACACGAATAGAATAGGCCAAAGAATACTCTATGTCCATGCTGTTAGAGACTTTGATGTCGGCGCTATTGGCGCAGTTTTTGCTCACATGCGTCGATATACTGATTGAATTTCTATTACGGCAAAAGCATGACATTCTTTCGGAAAATCTCCCTTTAAAATTTTAGAAGGGGCTTGTTTCGTGAAGATGATGAAAATACGGAGAGACTTGAGTAGTAAATACTCGAAATCGGTTTGATAAAGTATCTTACGATATTAGTGCTGTAGAAATATGTACACGTGATTATGCACGGATCCGTATTTAATCCTACTAATATTATAAATGTGAAAGTTTGTGAGTATGGATGTTTGGATGTCTGTTCTTTCACGCAAAAACTACTGAATGGATTTTAATGAAACTTTATAATAATGTGGCTTATACATCAGAATAACACATAGGCTACTTTTTATCCCGGAAAATTGCGTAATTCCTGCGGGATAGCGATAAACAAATTCTATGCAAACGAAGTTGCGGGCAACAGCTATCTAGTATTTAATAAAGTATATACATATTTGAGCCACGGGATTAATTATGCAGCCAACCGGTTTCTTTACTTTCATAATACGAAAGGTTATGCGACAAGGAAGAAACAGACAAGAGACTACCTATACTTGATACTTTTAAAATGAATATGTTTCCTTCCAAAAAAAATTCAAGACAAGATATAATTCAGACAAATTAGTTTAAAAGCAAAGCCATTTAAGGACTAAACCATGAGTGAGTTAACGTCTAACCGTTTGTCACGACGCGGTCCGTTGCGTGGCTACACGACCCTCTATTATAGACATTATCGCACAAACAGGGCTTATACTGACGTTCGTATCGTCTTTCACGCTCACACTAACAGTCATTAGTACCAGTGAGAGGGACGGTATGACACAAACTTCGAATTTCGAACTAGATTCCCGGTTGTTTGTGAATGCACCTTAAATGGTTTTAGTTTATAAGATAATCTGTGACAGCGGTCACGTTGTTGTCATGTTTTGGAGCCTATTAAAGAGAGCCCAAATTAAGCAAAATATCTTTTATTTATCTAAATAACATGGTGTCTAGTGGGTAAAATGGCAGATGAAGATTACAAAGTGCTTCTGGAGCAGCAAACTAAGCTGTTAGCTGCCATGCAAACCCAAATGCAAGTCATGCAGCAACAAATGAGTAACATGATGGCGGGATCCACTATAGACGCTGTAAAAAGTCATGTCAGCGTTCCATGGCCCCAACCATTGGATGTAGAATCGGGAGACCTTTTCGAAAACTTAGAATTCTTCCGCAACGGCTGGGAAAATTACTGTACGGCTACCGGAATATCAAAATGGGGACCGGAGAAAAGTGAGGTTAAGGCCAGCATTCTTTTAAGTGCAGTGGGCACTGCAGCAGTGAGAAAATTCATGGAGTTCGGACTCACAGAGAAGGAAAAGAAATCGGAAATAGAAATATTTAGAAGAATGGAAGAAACTATCATAAAAAAAACAAATGTCATCTATTCCAGATATTTATTTAACTCTAGGAATCAGCTCAGTGAGGAAACTTTTGAAGACTATTTCCTGGCACTTAAGAAGCTTGTAAGAACCTGTGGTTATGGTACAATGGCAGACGAATTGATAAGAGATCGCATAGTGGTTGGAATAAAGGACAGTGAGGTCATTAAAGAGTTATTGCGGAAAGAAGATTTAACCCTAGATTCTGCCCTCAATATATGCCGAGCAGCTGAGAGAGCTACAACTCAGTTGGCAGATCTGCAAAAAGAAAATGTGGTGAATAAGATAAATACATATAATAAAAAAGATACATACAAAAAAAAGGAAGAAAAGAAAATGCCAAGAAGGTGCAAGTTTTGTGGGGATAATCATGTTTTCGATAAAAATATATGCCCTGCATTTGGTAAGCGATGTGAAGAATGTGGTGGTCGCAACCATTTTCAGAAAGTGTGTAAAAAGAAGAATACAAGAATTAATGAGATCAATGAGAATATGAGTGACACTTCTGAGGAGAGTATTGTTATAGCTCAAGTTAGAACAAATAAGAGTTCTGGCCATATCGAAGCACCATTGATGTTTAATATTAAAGACAAATGGAACCAAATTTATTGCACATTGGATACAGGTGCACAAGTATGTGTGATGGGTGCTGATTATTATAAAAAGATAACGGGGGATGAAGATTTCCGCAAGTTGACACCCTCCTCAAAGAAACTCAAATGTTTCAATGGTTCAGCTATTTCTCAATATGGCACTGTGATGTTTGAATGCATGAATAAAGATAAAAAATTCAAAATTAAATTTCACATAGTAGATGTTCAACATGAGCCACTACTTTCAGAAAAAACATGTGTAGCTTTTGGATTCATAAGATATTGTGAGGTTGTGAAATCTGACACAGGGATGAATCTGAATGTTGAAAAAGAATTGGACCGCACTAAAGTATTAGACATTATTAAGAAGTATGATGATGTTTTTAATGGTTATGGAGAGCTACCAGGAGAAGTTACTTTAGAGGTGGACACATCAGTTACTCCTAAAATACAACCTGCCCGGCGTATTCCTGTGTGCCTACGAAACAGATTGCAGAAAGAATTGGAACAGTTAGAAGAAGATGGCATTATTGTGAAAGAAACTCAACATACGGATTGGGTAAATAACATTTTAATAGTTAGTAAAGACTCAAAGTTCAGAATATGTTTGGATCCTATCCCTTTAAATAAAGCACTGAAAAGACCCAATTTTCAATTCACTACATTGGATGAAATGCTGCCTGAATTGAGCAAAGCTAAGGTGTTTAGTACAGTTGATGCCAAGAAAGGCTTCTGGCAATGTCGCTTAGCAGAAAGCAGTAGTAAATTAACTACATTTTGGACTCCTTTCGCACGTTACAGGTGGCTGAGACTCCCCTTCGGCTTGTGCTGTTCGCCAGAAATATTCCAGCAGCAGCTTACCAGTTTGTTGAAGGATCTTAAAGGTATAGAAATTATAGCTGATGATATACTTATTTATGGAGTGGGGGATACAATTGAAGAGGCAACCGTGGATCATAACATAAAACTAGAGAATTTGTTGAAAAGATTACAGAAGGTTAATTGTAAACTCAATAAAGAAAAAGTCAACTTGTTGCAAACTTCTGTAAAATTCTATGGCCACATCCTGTCAAAAGATGGTTTGAAAGTAGATGAGTCCAAAGTAGATGCTATTAAAAATATGCCTACACCTACTTCAAGTAAAGATGTGTTGCGTTTTTTGGGCATGGTTGGCTATCTCAGCAAATTTATAAATAACCTCAGTATAAGAGCAACTAATCTCAGACAGCTTACAAGAAAAGATACAGAGTTTGTTTGGTCAGAAACAGAAGAAACAGAATTTCAGAATTTAAAGAATGTTATTAGTGACTTACCAGTTTTAAAATATTTTGACATTAACAAAGAAGTTGTTATTGAATGTGACGCCAGTGAGTATGGTCTCGGTGCTGCTCTATACCAGAATAATCAAATTATATGTTTTGCATCTAGATGTCTAACTCCTACAGAAAAAAAATATGCACAGATAGAAAAGGAGATGTTGGCAGTGGTTTTTGCCTGTAAAAGATTTAACCAATATGTTGCAGGTAACAGCAAGACGATTGTAAAAACTGACCATAGACCCCTGATTAACATTACTAATAAGCCATTGATTGATGCCCCAAAGAGATTGCAAATGATGTTACTGACTGTACAAAAATATAATGTAAAGCTAGAATTTATACAAGGCAAAGATAATTTACTTGCAGACACTCTATCTAGAGCACCTATCAGGGATGATAAAGACACATTTTATAACCTAGAAGAAAAAATAAAAGAAAGAAAAGTCTACAAGTTAATAAGCAAAGTATCAAGCATTAAATATCTAAAGGTGTCTGATAGTCTTCTAGATAAGATCAGAAAATATACAGAGAAAGACCAGAATTTACAACAGTTAATTGACTGCATACAGAAAGGATTTCCAAAATATATCTCTGGCTTGCCGGTAACACTAAGTGTGTATTTCAGTTGCAAACATGAACTGTCAACATCGGATGGATTAATATTTAGAAGCAATCAGGTACTGATACCAGAGCCTCTAAGACAGGAAATGACTCAAAAAGTTCATGTAAGTCATAATGGTGTTGCTAGCACTCTCAGGTTGGCAAGGGAAAATATATTCTGGCCTGGTATGTCAGAGGACATAAAACAATATATAGAAAAGTGCCAGTTTTGTATTAAGCACTCTCCTTCTCAACAGAATCAGCCCTTGATCTGCCATGATATTCCATTATATCCGTTTCAATACATATCTATGGATGTTTTCACTGTTAATGATATAAAGTACCTGGTTACAGTGGATCACTATTCGGACTATTTTGAATTGGATAAACTGAATACACTTTCAGCAAATGAAATAGTTATGATATGCAAGAGAAATTTTGCTCGACATGGAGTACCGCAAAAAGTTTGTACTGACAATGCCACTAATTTTGTCAATGAGAATTTTAAAAGCTTTGCAGATCAATGGAACTTTGAGCATGTTACATCCTCACCCCATCATCCAGAGTCGAATGGAAAGGCTGAATCAGCAGTTAAGATTGCCAAGAAATTAGTTGTTCAGAGTCAGGAATTAAAGCAAGACTTGTGGTACTGTCTGTTACATCATCGTAATGTTCCTATACAAATGGACTATACTAGCCCTGTACAAAAGCTGTTTTCTAGAAGAACAAGAACGGGACTACCTTGTTTACTACATCATCTCAAACCTAGAGTTGTAATTGAAGTTCCTAAAAAGATAAAAGAAAGGAAGGAAAGGATTAAGGAAGGTTTTGATAAAAGAAGTAGAACTTTACCGGAGTTATTTATTGGACAAAAGGTTGTTACACAGCTACATCCTGAAGTTAATAAAAAATGGAGTTTTGGCACTATTACTAAGAGACTAAATGAAAGATCCTACATTGTGGCAGTAGGTAATAAGGAATACAGAAGAAGCAGATGTCACATCAAGCCTTTCTTAGGAGAGGAAGTTGGCTCCAAGTCAGTGGGCCGACCAACAGAACACACTGCTGAATACAGGCCCCATGATAATATAACGTTTTCTGGTGTTGATACATTCTATCAGTGGCATCCAAATACAGAGTCTCCGTTACAGCCGTCTACTTCAGATACTACATCAGTTGAGCGTCCGGAAGATTCCTCGAGGTTAGAAGTTCGACGTAGTCACCGGTCTAGACACTTGCCTCGTCATCTTACAGACTACGAAGTTTATTTTATAAAGAAAAGGGGATGTTTGTGAATGCACCTTAAATGGTTTTAGTTTATAAGATAATCTGTGACAGCGGTCACGTTGTTGTCATGTTTTGGAGCCTATTAAAGAGAGCCCAAATTAAGCAAAATATCTTTTATTTATCTAAATAACACCGGTGTTGCCAACTAAGCGATTTCATCATTGCATCTGACGCTATTTTACTCGTAGATACGACAGCGCCCTTTATACATAGTTAATTGACACCTAAATATCACTACATAGTATAGTACCTATATATAATTATTTTATTATCACTATCACTATCACTTCACTATCACTATCACTATCACTACATAGTATAAAACAAAGTCGCTTTTTCTGTCCCTATGTCCCTATGTAAGCTTATATCTTCAAAACTATACAACGGATTTTGATGCGGTTTTTTTTAATAGATAGAGTGATTCATGAGGAAAGTTTTTATGTATAATTCTACGCAGTCGAAGTTGCGGGCAGAAGCTAGTAACTAATATAACGTTGTTTGAAATGTACAGATTTTGACATATAAGTACTATCAAATATCAAATAATACCCGTACTGTAGCACCAGTAGTAGCAAGTAATTGGTACTGTATAAAAGATAAGAAACCTATGAAATGAATTGTTTTGTTTTGAGATCGAGATTTAACGATTTGTCACACAATACCTTGCGTGCTGGCGGTATGCTAGGCAGAGTTGCCAACACTATCCATAACTTCACGGCATGAGTACCCATGGCAAGATGTAAATATTTTAAAAGTGAAGGATGGTGATCGAGCTATTAACAAAATGTTTTATCAGTTTACAAAGGAGATTAACCTCGGCCTATACTATAACTATTTGGCAGTCATTTACGTGACCTGAATTCTGATCTTCCACTCAACATAAATCTGAGTTTTCATGGTAAGTTTTTAAAATGATACATACCAATGGTACTTTCAGAATATTTTATAGGCGAAGGTTCGATTTAAAGCGATAAAAAATGAGTTCTTGGGTGATCGGGAAATTGTTCGTGTTTTGGGCAAATTTTATTTTGAATAATGCTAAACGTGTTCTTTGAGGACTTCTTACAATGTTACTTTGTCTAACCCGTAAGAGATAACGTGATTTATATATGCGTGTTTATTCTGGATTTGTTATATTATAAGTAAATAATTACATTGACAACAGGATCGCTAACCTTAATCCTGAAGTAATTAAGCGGTGTTTATTTTTAAGAGTTTATTATGTTGAGGGACCTAATTCAAAACAATTACATACGTGTTTTCGGAAAACCAATTAAGGCGCACAGTAAACTTAGATAAATAATCCTCAACGCTCAACCACTCGCCATATGTTGCACATTTTGTAGCCAACGAAAACATTGTAAAAACAAACTACTCCAAACAGAAAGTATAGCTAATGCTTTAGAAATAGAGGCAATATTGCAACCAAAGGTTTCGGTTGTTATTATGTTTTAGACTCGCATTCGCAGCGAAATAATTTGCACCGCGGATTACACCGTCAGTGTTACAAACTTCCAAGAAAAGGGTAAGTCGCAACGCAACCGTCATTTAAACAAACAAATGAAGTAATAACTTGTAAGCAATCTATGGACCAAGTCTTAAGTTATCTTTAATGCCCCATGACAAATTGTTAAATTACATCCGAGGTTCCCATAGTAAAGATTTCTTTAAATCCCTCGCACACTGCCAAATATCGAAAGTCAATTTATTAGAGTCACGCAACATTCAAATTACTCAGGCTGAGCGTGTAGCCATTACGCGATCGGACTTGCTAAGTTAGCCTAGTCTTTACTGCCTTTATCTGACTGATCGGAATGCATACAATAACGCGGCTAAATTATGTGATGCAATAATGTCGTTAACCGGTCGTTTGGATAACAAATTTGCGAAGCATGCTAAGTTAGTACTGACACAGCAATTTTACATTAAATATTGACTAGATACAGGTAAACAACTTAACAAAATGACCTGTAAGTAGTGATGTACAGAGCTAATTATGGAACTTAAGTCCTTTTTTCCATTTGGAACGTCAGTTTTGTCTATTCGCACACATTACTTATACATACAACGCAGATAATTTTTACCTATACATGCTGTTGGTTCGTTTATACCGCTGTCCTGAGGGTACTATAAAATGCACTAGTAAAATGATTAAACCAGAGATTCTGCTATCCGTATACCCATCTAAACTTAAATAATACGTACCTAGATTAAATCTCACTTTCGATAAAGAGCTCTAGATTACGAGTGCCTAGACACATGCGAAATACAGTAAATTGACAATATTATTGATGACATACTAAATATAGAACTACTTGGACACCTAAAATAGCTAATAAATAAATCACAGTACAATCGATACCTAGACCAGTTTTTATCCGACGTCATACCTAAAAGGCGAGATGGCACGATACGCGGCAAAAACCACGTAACGGAACAGAGAGGCTACTCCGAAATTCGATTTTCGAAGTTCGTTTCGTTCCGTTCCGCTCACACTAATAGTTAATAATTTGAGAGTGAAAGAGACGGTATGACACGAAGTTCGAAAATCGAATTTCGGAGTATAAGGCCAGAGACAGTTAGACAGAACTATTTATAAATACTCAATTAAATTCAAATAGCATATCGCTAACTCATTTGACTTTTTAATTTGAATATAGTACGCTTGTCTAGGTAGTAATTGATACCTTGGCAACGATAGCAACGTGTATTTATTAAAACTGTAACAAACAAATTAAATGTACTTGCAGTAGATGTAGATCCATAAAAACTCGAACTAAATTAAAAGCAGAAAGGCCAGTTTAATTTTAAAAGCGCACAGCTGATAACCGACGCGACACAGGAAAAAGGTAACACATATCAGGTATGACATGCCACACAATTTACCACGAATGTGTCACAATGTTTTAACGTCACATAAGACAATAATTTGATGAACTCATGGGTAATAATAATGTAAAAGACAGACAATTAAATATTATCATTTCATAAACACGGTGACTACTGTGTCGTAAAATTCCCAAAGAACAAATACCTGATCAAAAAACAGCATCGCATCTTATAAGCCAGTTATGACATGACGAATTCCAACTCGAAAACTCAGCAAAAACGCGACATCAAAATTTCGTTCCCACCAACCTCATAAAGCTATCAGAAAATCAGTTATTGCTCTAAATTAGTTCCTATTTTCTAACACTTGGCGCGTGAAAAGCGGCCATTTTTTGCTGCCAACTGCAACCATGATGTTGTGTTACAGATGAGAATGCACAACCGGTGCATTGCAAGTAAAAAGTGTCTTTAACTAGTAATTACTTCACTTTCGCGGCTGTTTAAGTACTTTCTTCAAAGATCTCACGATACGTAAGCTAGGCATAGTATAATCAGTCTAAAGTGTATCATCAGCTAAAGCGGGGTTTACATGGGTGACTACAGCTGTACAATTATATATACTGCGCTGTCGCATGAGTGACTATCGTAGTTTAATTGTGACATTTGTGACTAAATAAGCCTTATAACACCATATTAGACTTAGACTGAGATTAGAATTAAGTTGGCACAAAAGTCACGGAAACTTTTATGAAAGAAATGGCCGGATTGCAAATTAGTCAAACGTGTCAATAAATCAGAGAGTTCATAGCCGATACTGCCTTTTTGTGTGTGATGGACGCTTTTATGGAATTTAAGGTACTTTTGCGAAGACACACAACGTTGATGATCTATTTTTTATGTCTATGTTTTTTTTTGTTTTACCTTGTTTATTTTCTATAAAATTGTGTATATTATCTTATAATTGTGTGTCTTGCAAAAATGAATAAATTTCTTCTTTCTTTCTTTCTTTCTTCTTTTATTTCTCTGAAGCTTGTAAGAGCTATCGTTCGGAACGCGCTGAACTATATGGATCCATGTAAAAAACGATGTGTAAAAGTAAATGCAACTATGTAAGGAAAATTTTCAATGACGGAACGTTAGCTTTTTTCAGAGGTACGATTATAAAGTAATTGCATATTCATATTCAACCAGTACGCGTGTGGGAGGAAAGAATGCTTAACGTAGACGATAAAAGTTCGCATGTCAGAATCCAATTTCGTTACGGGGCTGTTCAAACTTTATATTTCAGTAGGCTTACTGTCTAACTCGCTCGCAATCGCCATCGTGTTCATTTTGACAGTTCTTGTATGAATGTGACAGCTAGCTGATTCCAATGCCAATTGCCAGCCCATACGTGAACTGACAAAATGAACACGGTGGCGATTGCGAGCGAGTTAGATAATAAGCCTACTGGACAGGACTTCTAGTACAGTTTGATCACTCCATGTTCAGAGTCTTTAGTGTAGATTTTTGTTGCAACAAAGGCTTCTAAAAAATTCGCGATAAAGGGTCAAATAGCATAAGAGTTTGCTTCCGATACGTTGGTTCCGCTAGTGCTCTGTTAATTTGCAAATAGTAACGGTCGTGATCAAAGGATCACATGCAAATGGCTCATCGACCTGTGCTCTTAATTTTAAGAAGAACATGACCGCGTTCGAAACGTTTATCGAAACAGAAAACTTGCATTAAACGCTCAGATGATTGAAAGTTTCTCATGGCACATGTCAAGAAACCTGGCCAAGTCATTAGTTCGCCGCGTTAAACACTCACGAAGCCTTTCTAATGGGAACCCGACAATCGTCTTACGTAAAAACCACCTGATACAAGTACAATTGTTTACATCGCTCCAATTTGAGAGATCGCTATCGCCGTAACGCGAAAAAGTCAAGAAGCATACGTTTCTTAACTATACAAACTGACTTTCTAGTAACGTAGAAGATAGGAGAAGATAATGATGTATACTCATGAGCAAAATAACGGGTCACTCTTCACACAACTTTCTATAAGAAGTGACTCGTTATTTTTGCTCGTCAGTGTAGTATGGGGTCGGATATCGCCAGATTAATTCTCGCTTGGCGCATTATATAGTCCATTGTAATCGATCTTCGCTTTTGTAAACAAACAAGTCCCCAAGTTCATATAAAATTTAAATATAATAATCATATAAAAAATATATTCAATTTTGTGAGATAACAAGTATGATTCTTCAACATTTCGGTGGATGTGATGATAATTGCTGTGTGGGAATTTAGATGAAATTGGTTCGTTTACAATGGCGTTAAAATGGACTGGAATGGAGTATAGCGCTGAATGTTGTCGATTTGGCACTATTTGACAACGTATTTATTAGAGTTTTAGTTATTCTGATACTTTTACTTTTAAATTCAGGTGACAAGGTTTTTTTTTAATAGTTTAAAATGATTCACGGTTAATGTCAGTCCACTCGCGATCATAATGAATGCAACTGCGTCAAAATATCGGGAGCTCGTTAAAGGTATAATTAAGAATAAGAATAAGAAAAACTTTATTTCACCACAGAAGTTACAAAGTGCATAATTATTTCTTTGCTAATAAGCGCTTGCATTGAAACGTATCGTAGCATTTGTCACTTGTCTAGACGCTCTAGAGTTTGCGAACAAGCATGATAACTTTAAAGATACAGTTACAATATTATAACATAAATGTCCATGGGTAAAACGTGTGAATCAGGTTGCAAATGCTGCCTTTGGTAACAAGAGAGTGGTAATGAAGCTGTTAACCACGTGACACGAATGTATTTTTGCTCAAAGGAAGTTACAATATCCAGCGAACCAAAAAGGCGGCTAACATTCAATTAAGGCAACAATCAGTCTTAAAAAATCTGGTTAAAATTAATGATTTTTGTGTTGGCAACTGACCTGCCACTTTCGTTAATAAACTTTTGTTAAATCATCCAATTCAGACTGTCAAAGGCTCACACGCTTTTATGCCACATTGGCAAAATGACAAGCAGCTACGCAAATAAAATCGTCAATTTTGTCGATGACTTAACCATAACCAATGAGGTATTAATAAACGCGGCGCCGGATTAGACGTCGATTCTGAACAATACTTCAAACCCGTTTCCTATTGAGATCCACCTGCGTTGCACCAGACCGGTTTGTCCTAACCACACTCCATGCTTTGTTAGCCAGTGCGCATGCGCAGTGCAAGAGTCAGATGGCTGTCATACCACAGGCACCACAGCTTCGGACCCGTTTCACGAAGCTACAATGTTACGAACGCGGTTGCAACTTCCATTTTGAGACTACAAATTGTTACGTCCGCTTTCGTGAAGCGGGACCTAGTGAGATAAAATAACCGGTGTCGATTGCACTGTTAACGAACTGTCCGCTCTCTTAGCCTAATTAACTGTTACTTCACTTGTTTTTATTTATTTATAAGCAGGAAATACGAAAAGAAAAACGAGTGGCAAATGTCAGGATAAAAAGGTTTCTTGAAATAAATAAATAGACCGTTATTTTATAGATGCTGCTATTTTTACAAGATTTATATTAACTTGCAACGTATCGTAAGTATATTTGTCCGGGTGGAATCTTGCGACTCAGTTTTGAAGGATACCTTCAACCGATTGAGCTGAAATTTCGCATACTTGATTAAGTCAGATGACAACACAATAATCTGGTAGTGGAATAAAAGTACAGTGAGCAGAAAAAGCTTGCATTAAAAATGAATTGACAGAAAATTTATGAAACAGTTTAAAAACGAAGTCCGCTTAAAAAAATCAGAAGTGGATTTTTTAAATAGTGACCACATTTCATATCTCGACGGCGTTACTCGTACAAACGGGATCACAGACTTAAATGTTATAAATAAAAGCCACACCGCTCATAAAACGTAAGTAGGAGACATGAGCTGAATTCATCAAACGTATGCGTTTACGTTTGCCCGCGTTCGTAGAAACTCTTGCGCAGGTTAAAACAAGCCGTGGGACGGGACATGCTCTAAACAATCACAGCGGGAAACGCACTGGGAACTGTTCAGTTATACGCTGTATCATTAAAACGGTTGGTTTATCTGATGGTAGTACAATAAAAAGAACTATAGAATTGACAAATAGAAACACTGACGGTGGTAGAAGTGATATCAAATAGAAAGATATGATAAGTAGGTATTAAATTAAAAAAAAAAAAACACGCAAAAAAAAAAACGTATACCGTTTAAGAAATAAACCTTAAAAATAACTCGACTTTATGCTTAAAAATGCCTATATTTGCCTATCAACTTTTACTAAACATGCCTAAGAACCACAGCAAGGAAACTGGAAAAAAACCGCGTTCAAGTCGGTCCATCCTCTACGCTACGATACCACAAACAGACAGACACACATACACACAATAGCTATTGACGTCAAACTTAAAACGGATTAAAAAGGAAGGACAAGTATTATTAACAAAATGTGCAATTTGATAGTTTCAGTGTAACAATGATTGATAGCTATATTATGGTCGGCCCAAATTTTTTGGAGCCATATCTACTAATGTCCTTTGGTAGGATGAAATACGAGTATGTCCTTGATTCATCGTGGGAACGCCACATGTATAGCCATAATATTAAGTAAGCATTGCGGCAGTTTTTACGACAGCGTCACTTGAATAAATAGAGCAAACTGCAAATGCCGCAGAAGCTCGATTTACATTTGAATTCAATAGTTGCTAGTTTTCTGAATCAGCCAATTCCAAATCCCTTAGATACTCTACAAAAACAAGTTCTGTAACGTAGGTTATAGAAAGAAAGAAAGAAAGAAAGAAAGAAGACATTTATTCCTTTTTGCAAGACACACAAATATAAGACAATATACACAATTTTATAGAAAATAAACAAGGTATAACAATAAAAAACATAGAGATGAAAAATAGATCATCAGCGTTGTGTGTCTTCGCAAAAGTGAAACGGTCGCTGGCTCAGCATTACGCTGAGTGAGGCATTAGACACCTGCAGCACTAATTTTCAGCCAGAACCGTCTATGACTCACGAAACGATACACAGATAAAATATACTACATAATCCATAAACTTTTACGTAAATAATGCAATACATAGATAGAACCCGACTTATGTGTAACTAAAGAAATACATAAATTAATTAAATATAACAAATATAATATTTAATATAGCAAATGGGCAGTTCTCCGGAGTGGCATTTTTACGTGTCCGGGGCAAAAAATAATAGATTTCGTCGCTAGATAATACTGAAAAAAATCAGACGTATACTTTAGGCTCAGTCCCGCTTGGAGAACTATTAAAATACTCCATAGTTATTTCCAACTCTAAAGAAAAAAATATTACATTTAAAAATTGACATTCGGTGGTAGTGTCCCCTACGCAGATGAGCGGAGAAAAAAAATTATATCTTAAGATACGAATTTTATTTCCTGGTCTCAAATGGGTTCCTATATACAAAACTTGTTTATAAATCATATAATACACACTAATAAAAAATATAATTTAAATTCATTCAATTAAAACTATTTTTCCCCATGTCCGAGGGTAACGTTTGAACTCGGTGGAGTTTACGAAACGCGCCGGCATCCTAACAAAGAAACATACCAGGAATCTCGTGACGCGCGTGTAGGTAGCCTCAGATGTGCCGTGTTTGCTGGCGAGAGCGGAAGTCGATTCACAACTCAGCGCCAAATTTTTCGAGGTAATGTTCGTCGTTCGGTGGGTTTGGTTTCGTGTTTTGTTGAATTCGGTGAGGCAATTAATTTTTTCAGTGTTAGTTCTATTGGTAGTTTGATAGTAAGTAAGTCATCTCTAGGGGTATGTGATTTCATTATTAAGTGGCTCTTGTAAGTACTATTCCTATATTTTCTGTTATTTGGAAAAAACGTTTAATTTTGAATTCGGTGGCAATGATCTCAGTGGATTCGGTGGGGTTTTGGGTCACCGAAATCAAGAAAACTGCCACTGAAGTCAATAAAACTGCTACCGAAATCAATAAAGCCACCACAGCTATCAATATTTATTTTAGAAAAACGTTAAAATATTCTTTATTTCTGCACGAATACACATTGCACGCACATAATAAAATTAAAGAAGTATGTCTGTCCATCTCTCAGTCAAGTTGTCGCTTGTTTACGCTTTTTATACGGTTGAATCGATTTATATGAAAATTAATATAGTATGTGCTCCAGAAAGATTAAAATATACGTTTCGTCAAGTGATCCAGAACTCTACGAGGCATACAAAGCGAAAAATAGGAAAAGATATCCCAGAAGAGATGAAAGAAATTTTACGATTATTTTTAAATATTCCCTTTAACCGAAGACTGATTACCATTATGAGGATCCAAGTGCCTAGATAGGATAGACGAATTATTTTCTTTTGAAGAAAAGTTGAGATTGTGGAATTTTGTTATCCTAATTCTTAAATTTCTTTGAATGTCTTTTTATTGTTTGAAACTATGGTGCAATGAGAGACTTCAAAAATCATTATTCTTTACTTGTCTCTTACTTATTTAGTTACTCTGGCACATTTGAAGCTGGAGGCATTTAAGCAAGTTAAGTAAGAATGTGTTTTTTGAAACCATCCCGCTTTTCGCAATTATGTAAGAATTACTGTATGATTTTTTTTAAATATATTTTTTTGTAATTAAAGCGTGTTTGGTATAGTTAAAATGCGTTTTATCATTATCAAGTTGATTTCACTGGAACCTTTTTGATTTAAGTGGCACTGTCTTTTGAATTTTGATTTCGGTGAGTATGTTTGATTTCGGTGATTGTTTAAATTTAAATATCTTACTAACTAACAGGTTTACTAGAAGGCCTTTAGTACTAATATTTTTTAAATTTAGGCCTGTATTTAGATTTTGAGGTGATACATTAAAAAAGTTAGTAGAAAAATTTGCCACCGAAGTCACCTAAAACAGCTTGTCTCGGAGAACTGCCCAAATGCAGAAAACAATTAGACGATGCCGGTTCCATGTTCGTGTTGTTTGTTGACACGCAATATTATGCTGATCAAATCAAATTCTAACCCTATTTCAGCGTCCCACAAACTCTATCGTCGGCGCATCTAGAACAAACTAACGTGTTTTAGTACACAAACCTAGCGATCGTTACACAACATTAACAGTAACTATTATGCCATTATGCTGTCTCACGTAGGGTTTTCAGGACAAAGACAAATATGAAAAGCATGAAAAGCATTTGGGTCAGACGACGCTGTGAAACGTATCGTGTCATGTTATAGAATCGATGTTGACATCGAAAACTGGGGCACAGCATGAAGCTTAGCACATTAATCTTTGAAATTAACTACTACATCAAAAAGCTATTTAATGTATTCTTACGTTTACATGACGTATGCTCATAAAGATTCAGTTAATCAGAGGAATTTTGATGTCTCCCACCTGTCGCGCATATTTGGCTCGAGAATTTTCTAAGAAGTCGCAAATAATGTAGTTTATTACAAGATATGTCTTGTGATAAATGATAGTCATCTGAAATGTGGAACCAATATCATATTTGTCAATGCCTTCACATTTCTTAAAGTCGTGACTCTGTGGCACCTAGTGGGCGGTCTCTTGATTTAGAATAAAGACGTAGGAGCAAATACTTCACAGAAACATTACTTTTATCTGTCTTATCATCTGACAATGGGAATCAAGTTTTATCTTAACAGAGATCTTGAAATCCGTGATATAACCGATCCGAGCTACGTGTTTGAAGAATTTACTGAATTTAGATTTTGTTTAAATTCCAGCAAGTGCCTTTTTTGCAACTTGATTTGCATAATCAAATGATTTGTCAAAAAGATAAGTTTAGAAATGTAAGAATATATTTTTTGTAGTTTTCTACATTTATTATCAACCAAAATTATACTTTGACAGGCTCCGCATTCTGAAGGAGAATAATTAACAACTCAGATTCAATGAAAGCAATCAATATTTAATTTAAACAACGAACAAAACGTTGCTATTTTGTTTCTATTGCCATAACAACATAGTACATTAAATCGAAATTGTTGACCACCCACATTTTGCATGATAGCACGCTTGCATCAAGTAACTTAAACTCAAAAATCAAAATGTGAACGAAATGCAAATGTGTAAAGTTCTGATCAAATTGCACATAATGCACATCACGAACTAGGTCGAAGTCTATTTCCGACATTTGACTACCTACTACACTGAACGAAGTGGCAGAACTAAATTTTGATGGAACATTTTGTTTTAAGGGAACATTACGACCGTTGCTGACATTTCAACATTGCTGTTAAGGTTGTTAAAGCCTACTTACCAATTATCTACGCTACTGACTACAGATTGACGTATATGACAAATCCGTTTTGGCAAAACTTCATCGTTAGTTTTGTTGTAAAAGCAACGTTTTTGCAATTAGTTCCACCCACAGAATTTCGCAATAGACGTTCATCCTTTCGTATTTTGCGTCTTCATTCAACGTATATCTACGTCTTCGAAGGATGGTCTTGTATACTGGCTGTGGTTACTGAGTGGGCTGAAGAGGTCAACTTACGACTATTTACACAAGACCAAGGCTACGTCTAAGCTTCAGATACACGACTGAGTAATTGTGATTAACTATCTCAAGTTGAAAAGGAGCGCAGGACGTACTATTGGCCCGCATTTTTGCTCCTTATTCGGATAATTCAGTGACACTTTTGAAGCTACCATGAGGCTTTAATACAAGTTTAGCTTCATTTCCTTTACCATTGTCGCTATGCGTGTGTTTTTTTTGCGAGCACGGCGTTCCGATTTTTACTAACTGATTCGTGCACGATTGATTCGAAAGATAAACAGCTGTGACTTGGTAAATATCATACATGTGTAAATTAATTGGTATTAGACGGCCAAATTCAATATCGTGTGATCCACGCATGCGATGTTTTAAGTGTGCTTAATTTATTCTATTTGATGTTTTGTGATTGTCATAAATATTCTTTTTTCTTTCTTTCTTTCTTTCATATCAATTGCAGGAAGGAAGGAATCGCAGAAAATCCGGAAGTTCTGAACTCCACGATCTTATATTGACATACAAGCATCACGATAATATTGACCGTCTATGCGGGCACGACGTTCGACACTTTACTATTAGCCATAGACACCGGCCTACAGGTATCTTCGGTGGAAGGCAACCGCGGCTGCGCCGGCGCGGGGTCAACGCTTCGCCTCGTCAAACAATCCGCCGACGAGAATAACTCGTTACACCGCGTCGCCTTTCAGCGGGTTTCACGACTTGCTGGACTATAGATCAGGACGATATTGTGGTTCCGAAATTGCAGTAAATATTGTAAATATTTCCAAGTACATAGTTCAATGAGTTCGCATTGAACGGACAATGGAAAAACAGCGCAGGCTGTAAGGCGTGGTTGATGCCGAGTTGAGACCATATCTTGCATTTTAACGTATACGAGTACACAGACGAGTATGTCGTTAATTGAAATAAAACTCTAATGGACCCACTTACTTAATAAACCCATACACGTACTTAATAAACCGGTCTTTTTCCGAAGGGATTTTTCCAGATCGGCTAAAACTTTCTGTAGTGAAACCAGTTTACAAAAAAGGAGACAGAGATAAAATGGACAATCACAGACCCATTTCATTAATACCAATTTTGTCAAAAGTAATTGAGAAACTAATGCATAATAGAATTATCGGATTTTTAAATAAATACAATATATTAGCAACACAACAGAACGGTTTCCAAAAGGGAAAATCTACAACATTAGCAGCCTTTAATCTAGTCAAAGAAATAACCAACAACATAGATAATAAATTACCAACTACAGCAGTTTTCTTTGATATGAGCAAGGCTTTTGATTTTGTTCCCCATAATCTTCTTCTGCAAAAGTGTGAAATCTATGGCATCCGTGGGATTGCAAAAAATTGGGTAAATAGTTATCTTAGTGAGAGACACCAACAAGTGGAAATTAAAAGTATCAATACAAATGGAGAAGAAACTGCTCATTTGTCTAATATTAAACCAACTAGGTTAGGTGTCCCACAAGGCAGTATTTTAGGCCCCTTATTATTTTTGATTTTTATTAATGATCTGCCTCTTGTTACGCACAATCATTGCACATTATTTGCTGATGACGTCTCAGTCATTATAACTGGTAAAAATAGGGACACCTACAATAATGATATTAACGAAACCGTTAATAGGATAATTAAGTGGCTAAAAGACAACAATTTAAAAGTAAATTTAAACAAAACCACAAATATTCAATTTCGAAACAGAAGTGCAAATGTTGAAAACATCGTGGTCTCATACGAAAACCAGGTAATAACGGAATCAAATGAAACAAAATTTTTAGGTTTAATTATAGATAACCAGTGTTCCTGGAAACATCACATCAAGAGTATGGTGGACAGGGTAAATCGCTTTGCTTATGCACTATGGAGACTAACGAAAATTGCGGACGAACAAACAGCCCTAAAAGCCTACCATGGTTATGTTGGTTCTATACTAAGATACTGTATACTGTTGTGGGGTAATTCAGTAGATATAAACAGGATATTTATTGGGCAAAAGCAATGTATACGTGGTATATGTGATGCCCACCCTTTAGCATCTTGTAAACCACTTTTTAAAAGATTAAATTTATTGACAGTTCCTTGTTTATATATATTTGAAATATGTAGTTTTGTAAAATCTTATCCAGAATATTTTAAAAGGAAAGACCAGGTGTGTCATTTCAATACCAGATACCCAAATAAGTTAATATATCCTAAAACGAACACGCTTTTGTATCGCAGAAACTGTTTTCCAATGGCAATACGGATATTTAACAAGCTGCCAAGGAACATAGCTGAGTTGCCCCAAAGCAAATTCAGATTTAAATTATTTCAATGGCTTAAGGACAATAGGACAAAGCATTTTATTCAATCAAAGAGTACCTAAACTAAATAACTGCACTACTAATAATTTATAGTAATATTCATATTTTATTTTTTGTTTAATAAAAATGAAAACTTTCGAGACCAAATAGGAGACGTTTTGGAAAAAGGTCAGGTCAGGAGTACCCGAAACCGACGAACATGTATGAAGAGATTGATGAATGTGGATGAAGCGAGAGAAGTATGTCAGGATCGTAGCAAGTGGAACAAAGTAGTCTCTGCCTACCCCTGTGGGAAAGAGGCGTGACGGTATGTATGTATGTAAAAATGAAAACTTTGTAAAATGCGCTAATTTTAAATACCAAAAACCACTTTAGAAAATAAGTAAATGTTTGCATGCCAATTTATTTGGTTAGACGTGTCGCCGGACATCAACACTAAATACTAGATCATTTTTTAACCATGTCTAAAGCAAAATAAATTATTTCATTTCATTTCATTTCATTTCCCAAAACGATCAACCTTGATGTTTCGTTTCTACGGACTAAACTATCGGGTCTTCTATTTTATGATTTTCTAGTAGCATAGCTTAAAGTTTCAGTCGCAATTCGTCATCAGCTTCATCAGTCACAAGCAATCCCAAGCAACTCCATAAAACGGTGTCAAATATCTATTAGTCTCATCTATATCAAGGAAACATTGTTCGTTTACTTCTCGCATGCCACCAAGTCTCCAGTCACGGTGAAAGTCGGTTCGGCACAATAATATTCGATATTGTCGAAAACAATTCGACAGCAATAAAATTCGCAACGCCATGCCGACGAGTTACTGTATAATCTTCTTTTTATCGAACATTCAAACCGCTGGTATCGCGTGTGCATTTCCAACAAAGTTTCACAGGGTAACGTATTAGGTACTTACTTCGTAGTATCTGTTCGTTTATTATAAGCGTCGTAGAGCTCGGGGTTAGGGTAGACGGACAGTCGGGGCCCAAATAGGTGACAAGAAGTAGCAGTGCTTGCACTGCTGTGTTCCGGTGTGGAGAGTAAGACAGCCGGGGAAATTACGGGCACAAGAGACATTTCATCTTAGTCCTCTAGGTTGGCAACGCATCTACGATTCCTCCGGGGTTGCGGGTGTCTATGGGCAGTGGTGATCACTTACCATCAGGTGACCCACTTGCTCGTTTGCCTTCCTATTCATATAAAAAAAAAAAAAAAAAAAAAAAAAAAAGAAAAAAGGTCAGGTCAGGAGTACCCGAAACCGACGACCATGTATAAAGAGATTGAATGTGATGAATGTGAATGAAGCGGAAGAGATTATGTCAGGATCGTAGCAATCGGACTATAATTGTCTCCGCGTACCAGTGGCGTGGCATCCAGTATACCAGAAGCCGAAGGGAATTTTACTAGCCTTTCCTCTAATTCTGCACAATAGTGCCCAACTGTCTTAAAATAGGCAAGCCAGTGGGAATCGAGTTCTATGGACGCTAACTGTTGCGTACCCCTATGGGAAAGACGCTTGACGGTATGTATGTCACAGGGTTCTAATGTTTTAACTAATTTATCTGCAGAATGCTGATTTTCATATTACCTACTAGTGTTCGAGTTTACTGAAGACCTGCATAAATGTCATATTTGCAAGGTTGACTGTCATGGTGGTTGGTATCCTTTCTGTTGTCTATGCGACAATCTGCAACGAGTGTCGACCTCAAACAACCGCTGAACATAATTGAAATAGTCATTGTTTCACAATATTGCTAGACTCCTTGAATAGCGCTAAGTGCTTTGTCCACAAATGACACTTGGCTCATGGTAATAAGCTCGGGGATACCGTCAGACGTTATACCTATATTTTGACATGGATGGCTAAGCGCGAAATTTTTTGCTATCGCAAAGTGCTTAGTAGCAATAGGCATGTTAAATCCGCAATTTAAATTTTACAAGATTTATTTCTCCTCCTTCTTTAGACTCCTCTCAAAATGAGAGGGCTTGGGTTATAGGTCCCACGCGGGCCCAGTGCGGAATTCCATGCTGGTCTGGGAGCAAAGGAAAAACATAGAATGTACCAGTTGCTTCTCTTCCCACGCAGATGGTAAAAGCCCATCGAGGGAATGGGCGTAATTCTTAGGAATGATGTTATAGGCGATGCGGCTAGCAACCCATCACTATTTTGATTCCTTTTTCCACCTATACGCCCACGATCTTGCTAAACGTGGCCTGTAGGTCTTGTTACCTTGGGCTCTGTCTACCCCGTAAGGGATAAAGACGTGATTTGTGTATGTGTATGTGTATGTTGCTTTTGTTTTCTACGTTAAACGAATGAGGTTTCGTTAAAAAGTAGACGAAGGACTACCAAAGTGGCAGGTGCCCGGTTTTAATTGCTTGACACTTGGCTGCACATGAAACCAGCGTGCATTGTGCACTTTCTATTTTGGTCTGTTATTTTCTTCGGTGGATAATTAAGCTACAGTGCTTAGTTACATCGGCTTATGTAAGATGCGTTATTAAATTGTGTGTGAGTTTAAATCGAGTTAACTAAGGTTACGTTACCTTTAGAATGCGGAGAGGACAGAGGTTAAAGATTACTTAGACTTCGTTATAAAACGGTTTTGGAATATTATTTAAGGAAGGAGTTACTCTGAAAATCGATTATCGTAGTTTGTATCGTACCGTGTTCTATGCTGGTCTGGGAGTAAAGAAAAAACAACGAATGTACCAGTTGCTACACTACCCGCGCGGATGGTAAAAGGCCATCGAGGGAATGGGCGAAAATCTTAGGAATTATGCTATAGGCGATGGAGCAACCCATCACTATTTTGAGTCCCCTTTCCACACGTACGCCCGCAAGCATGCTAAACGTGACCTTTAAGTCTTGTTATCTTAGACTCTGTCTACCCCGTAATGGATAGACGTGATTTATGTATGTATGTATACATCATACCGTTCCTCTTACTCTCAAATTAATGACCATTAGTGTAGCGGAACGTTTCGAAACGAATTTCGAAATCGAATTTCGGAGTTTATCTATAAGTATAAGGTTTAGTTTATTTAGAATCAACAATGTGGAATTATTTATTTATTTTTCTTGAAAAAGCAATAGAAGATCCTGACAAAGAATAGGATTGCGTCGAGTCAGCTTTTTACACATAACTGGCTACTTTATTTATTTATCGAGTTGAATAATTGTTTAACAGCATTGTACCCACTGACTTCATCCGTCTCGTATTGGTAAGGTATTGAAGACATTGAAGTAACCTATTGTTAATTTCTATTCTAAAACAATATTATGCAAACGTATTTACATAATCCAAATTTCAGCAAACATCTTCTAAACAGTTGCTTTGCTGTAAATAGTTTCTTAAGAGCATGAAAATATTTTAAAGTGTGTCCAATGTCCAGACTTAAGAAATGAAGAAAGTGCGGCAGCAACCGTTTGTAATATAACATAAAAATACAATAGCAAGAAACCAGTCCACGTTGCAAGCCTAGACAGCGATACGTAGGTGTCCTCTTGTTTACTTTTGAATGGCATCCCATACAGTCAACAAAATACTTAACTGTTTAACCAGTTGCCGTTACCGAAGGCCGTTAAATTATAACCGAACCTTAATCACGAGCAAACCGGCTCAAAAACAAATGATCACTGAAACCTGTGTGCCTTTTGAGATATCCTCGTATAGCAATCGAACTAAAATTATGACACAGCACAAGAAAATAGTGGAAAGTAAACCGTTTGAACGCGTCGCTTCACTGTCGGTTTGTTAACACTTCACTGGCATATGGCACATTTTCTTCGTGAAAATGCGGTATGCGGTTAACCTATTGGGGAAGTCAGGAATCCATTGATTTTTCGCGGTGCAAGTTGACGTCAGTAACGCGTCGGACGGACGGCGGCGCGCACCGACGTCTGTTTAGCGACTGGCGAAGCGGCGGCCGGCTAGGGGAAATGCCAGAATGTCAGGATGCCAGTTGCCATGCGGTCTAACTTGACAGTCCTGTCCCGTGCCAGTGTTGACCTTCCGCATCGATTGGTGCTTGAGATAGCTCAGCTGGTTACGGATGCTGGTATAATTTTGTTTGATAAAGGTAAAGGAAGGTTTATAGTCGTGTAGCTACAGGCAGCCTTTGTCTCAAATAATTTTGTTATGTTGTGTTAGATAAGCAAGTTAGTACTTGTATTTTTGTGCCGTTACCAGGAAAATTTAGTTTTAATGCGTTTTTAATGTTCAATAAATAAATATACTGTAGCACAAAAACTGTGGCTTGTCTAATTTATTTGCATATTAAAGTAAATTCATTAAAGCAGAGAAAATAAATGAAATTTAATTAAATAAGAAAACAGATACTAGACAGTTACTTATTTAATTGAAAACAATCGAAAATAAAATTAAAATTATGAATAAAAATTATCAAAGCCAACAAACGGCGCAGTGTTCGCAATGTTGTTGATGACACCAAAGTATACTTACTAGCAATCAACGTGGGTATGTGTTAAGTATAATAACATTTGCAAAGTTTTAAAAAATCATAAACGATAATAGTAAGCAAATTTTCGACGCCTACTACATCTCGTCGAGCAAAGTTACTTTCAACGCATTGATAAAAAAAAACTTCAGGCGTTTTTGTAAATAGCAATTTTACCTCTTCAATATTTTTTGAGTTTTAATTTTAATCCAATACGGTAAATGTAAAAGATTATCCAGTTGGTTCCAAAAAAGGTCGGGTCAGGAGTACCCGAAACCGGCGAGCATGTATGAAGAGATTGATGAATGTGGATGAAGCGAAAGAAGTATGTCAGGATCGTAGCAAGTGGAACAAAGTTCTGCCTACCCCTGTGGGTAAGAGGCGTGACGGTATGTGTGTATGTATAGTTACAAAAAGGTATGTCTGTGTGCAACCGTATTGCCAGTGTCTATACTTAACCTGAAGCCTAGTTTACACACAAGATACTTTCCATTGCGGGACCGTTGAGCTAACTAATTGCGTGCCGTCGATCATACAGCGCAATGTATTGCTATACACGTGTCGTCCACAAAATATATATTATTGAGCTTATAAATCGTTGCAACTTATTGGTCGCTAAGATGGCGTCTCATTTGTTTGACCTCTGACGCGATTAGACGCTAGGTCACCCGCTTTGTAGACTTAAGACTACCAACTATGATCTAAGCGTGACGCTTTTTAGCACGAGGTAAGGACGTTAACTGCTTACGTAAAGGTACCTATTTTATGTTCCATATGTAACTAACTAAATCAAGACATGGATTCTTGCATCATTCAGATAAATTTCTGAACGAAACTCAAAACTAGAACACGGTGAGAATCGAAGCTGGATCCTCATCATTCCGAGACGCGTGCTATTATATTATAACATATTTATCAGATTTAATTATCATAAATTCAATTAGTTGTATTTATACCCAAACAAGTTTTCAAATGGGACCGCAATATATTACACATTTTCCTTGCTAATCCAATACATGTATTTTAATAAATTGTAAAAAATTATGCTCATAAACAACACACACTTACAGTCCATGCAATGAGCTCTTAGAATGCTATTTAGTTTTGTCTTCCTGTCTCCTTCACTCGGCCGATTCAAGTATTACTAATCATAGGAGTGAGTGAGACAGCAAGACAAAACCGAATGGCATTCTAAGAGCTCACGCACTGTAGTATTCATTACTGGGTACATAAAGTATTTTCATAGTCTTTTAGGCTGGCAACGCATTTGTAATGCTCCGGTGTTGCGGATAACCTTAAGCAATATGTCATTACTTAGCTTCCGGTAAACCATTTGCTCGTTTGCCTTGCTTGTTAAAAAAAGTTATGGCAAAATCATAAGCAACAACATAAGCGCCTAGTCGTTTCTCAAAGGCAAAATGCTATTAACAAAACTGTAGGCGCGCTGACATGTGAAATCATGACTAAGTCACTTCGAATACGATCTAAGTTAAGTGCAAAGGTAAACTATTCTTTCGACCTTCATAGGTCGCTAGACGGGCGATGCACCTGGCTATAAAATCAATACACAAGCATCTGTTTACACATCTTATTTATAACATCACGAAAAATCGTTTAAGTAGGTGACATGACGTCTGCGTCAGTTCTAATCTGAAGCTTATTTCGGGAAGCTGCAAGCTATTTTACTAGTCTAAACAGGCATGCATGTTCTTCCATGCTGGTCTGGGAGTAAAGAAAAAATCTAGAATGTACCAGTTGCTTCTCTTCCCGCGCAGATGGTAGAAGCCCATGGGCAAAAATCTTAGGATAAGGTTTCGATCGGTACTTTTACTTTTTCTGTGTCTACTCTTGCTTAATACTTGTCCTGTCAATCGTTCAAAGGTTAACTGGAAGAGATCCCTTTTAGGGATAAGTTCGCCTTTGTTCATGTGTGTTGTCCTGTATTCATCTTTTTCTTGTGTTTTACGTACAATAAAGAGTTATACATACATACATAGGCGATGTGGCCCATCACTATTTTGAATTATTTCCGCCTTTACGCCCACAATCATGCAAAACGTGGCTTTTAGCTCTTGTTACCTTACGCTCTGTGTTACCCCGTAGACGGACTAGGCGGAGACGTGGATGTATATATATGTAGACTTACTTAGCAAAGGGAACCGGCTGACAGGGTGTTTGCCAGGCGGCGTGCTGGTGGCGCTGAGGTCGCTCTGCGAACTGTGCAGGCTGCTCTTGCCGCTGCCCGCGGCTGAACCAAGCTCCATGCGCATGCGCATATGACGGCTGCAAGGGTACATAAATACTTTCAATTCAAGTACTTTAATAAACTAATTAATATCACAGAACAATTTAGAACTGTAGAGTTAACCGGAATGCAAACTATTTTAATTATGTCCTTCCTAGAGTTGGTCCTGTCTCTATAAGTACCAGTGGCGTGGCGTCCATAGAACTCGATTCCCACCGGCTTGCCTTCTGATATTGGAAGCCACGCTGCTGATAGGTAACTACCAAATTTTTATTACGATCGGTTGATTAGGTTTTATTGAGTACACTTTTATACCAATTGGTTTAGTAAAAGCCCATCGAGGGAATGGCCAAAAATCTTAGGAATCATGTTATAGGCGACGCGGCTAACAACCCATCACGATTTTGATTCCCCTTTCCACCTATACGCCCATAATTATGCTAAACGTGGCCTTTAAGCCTTGATACTTACTATCTACCTCGCAATAGTATACAAACACAATTTTTGAAGCATTCAAAGTTATCTGTACCTATAAAGTCAGGTACTAAAAGGACTTTGACTTGAACCTCAATCTAACTAAAAAACTGACTGCCCTTAATTGCCATAACGGGGAATCGAACTCTATCCTCAGCGACAGGAAACTGGCAATCAACCATCGATTCGAATGTCCCAACCGTCGGATGGTGAAGAGGTATAATGTAATTGCGGATTGCGATGGGTTCGTTCCGCTGTACGTAGTCAATCAACATTAAATGCACCTGATTGGAACGAATGAGGCGACCATTCTAATCTAATAGGCTACTTTTCATTTGGATGCCACTTGTAATTTATTATGTTAAGTGTGCGTGAAATACGTTGAAGACCTATGCTGAACAGTCATAGAAAAATCAATCAATAGTCTATCCTATTCTGCACCATGTTTGTGATTCTGTCACTTTAACTTAATCTATCACTAGTTTTTCACAATCCCGTTGATAAAGGGGATAGATACATGGAACCATCAATCCTAGTGGAAATGGGTTTTAGTCTAATAGCTATGTAGAAAGTTCTGAATTATCCCCTTTTCACTAGGACCCCAGCATTATCTCTAGCGGAGAATTAATTTAATTTAATTGTACCTAATTGTTTTATTATTATTGTTTTTGATTTTTACATTTTTGTAATATTCAATTGAATTTGTATTATTTAATTTTATTTTATTTACTCTTGACGATTTTAATCTAAATTCTTCTAACTTGACAATGTACAATTTATAATGTATTTTTATTGAATGAATAAATAATCTAATCTAATCTACATTATCTTTACCAGGAGCATTATTAGAATCATGTTCATAATTATTATATCTCCTATTGCATTATATCGATCACAACATCGGCTTGCCCTTATCTAGGTCCCTGCTAGACTTTGAACCGGCCAATCAGGGAGTAGTAATTGCCATACTGGTTTAATTTTTTTAACAAATTTTGTGACATTCCCATGCTTGCGACAGGTCTTTGCACCAATGGTGTGCATATTTGTACTGTCTTTATGGGCCTATAAAATTGCCAGCAGTTCAAGTAGCCTATTCAACTTAACGGCTATGTCATTAAAAATATTCTACTAGAGAAGAAATACTAACAGTGATAACAAAATAGTTAATTTGTTATTTAACATAGTTATAACTAATTGGTTACCTCAATTAGCACGAAAGTGAACGACCTAAAATTGTGTTTATCATTCAGTTTGTTTTGGCGAAATGAACTCTTTTTTGCAATTGTTATTAAATCAATTTTTGATATCAATTGACGCTTACGTGCAAGCTATGAAGTAAATTGTATTTACGATGTTCATTGTGCCAAATTAAACGCTAAATTTGAAAAATGTGATCAGAATCGCGTTTTAAACGCAAAATTAAAATAATTACTCGACGTTAAAGACATCATTAGCAACAACATATCTGAAAAGTAATTTAGCAGCCCAAACCATTTCAATTAGAATCAGTTAAGCGTAAATAGTTTTAATTGATGATTGGAATGGCAACACTAAAGAATTTAATTTAAAGATGAGTTAAGTATTAATGTTAATTACCTCTTAGGCTTCATGTTAGTGTTAGACGATTTAGAACTTAACATCCTACTAACACTGCTAGCAGTTTGAGATCTTTGCAAGGAGAAAGAACAGTCCACCTTCGATTTGATGTCTTTGAAAGATTTCATCTTGTAATCTGACTTGAGGTCTATTGTGTTTTTCTTCGTAAGGCTTTCACGCCTGTCTGGTTTCTTTACTGTTTTGGGGCTGCTTTGTACGCTGTTTTCAGCATCTGTGCTTCGGTTTGCTAGCATAGTTTTTAATTTACTTGGCACATCGCGTTTGGGCATTTTGTACTTTTTAAGTGTAAAGCTCCTCTTTTCTTCCTTGCTTTTCACAGTCGATCTCACATCTTTCTCGCTGTTCAGAGAATTACGCTTGCTTGTGTTTTTAGGAGTTTTGTCTTCATCCACAACATGGGTCGCGGCTGGTGTATCTTGGTTCATAGCCTCCTCGACAGGAGCAAAATAGGTATTGATTTGTCCGGGACTAACATTCTTTTGGCTGCATTCAGAGTGCGTCGATGGTGTGGAACCTTCGGGAGACATATCATCAATGACATTTAAAAATACCGGCGAAGTACGATGGTTTTCAAAGTCGGTGTAAACACCACTGGATTCCATGCAGGAATCATCGTTTCTGTTCACAATTAGAGGTGGATTTCCATTGGCAGTTTTGCCACCATACAAGGCCCCATCTATCACTTGAGCTTTTCGGTCCCCTCTGTGCATGTGATCGTCCAAACCATCGGCGTCACTTTCAGTGAAGAAATCAGAGTCAGTCATAGGATCTGCTCGTCTAGTCACGGGGACATTTTGCCATTCCATTTCTATAGCATCTTCGCGGGGTTCTATAGAATGATCCGCGGCTCTACTTACTGGCCTCGACATTTCTCCATCACCTTGATAACCATCTAAACTCGTAATACTGGTAATACTTGTAATAAAACTATTGGACACTTTCGAAGTCTCCATGGATTTTTGATAATCATTTTTATTGTCAGAGTAAGTCTGCGAATCGTGCAGTGTAGAGCTAGAGAACTGGGAGTAAGTACTTATTTCACCATTTATATCAGAACTGTCAAGAGGTAAATCTTCCGGTGATGGAGTTTGCTCAATTCTTTGAACTACTGACCGGGTTTCATGTTTGCAGTCCAGAGGCAATTCTAAATTAACTGTGGTCTCAGCAATAGAACTGACTGGCTCTAAAATGCTACTGTGAATAGAAGGCATAAATTCTTCATCTATCATATTTGGGACAAGTTCTTCTTTGGTAGCGTCGATTTTTATAATTTTATTTTGTTTATCGTCGCAAGTTACTAAAGTCTCAGGAATAATAGCCGTTACGGAACTAGAGTGTTGAGCAGATAAATTATCACAAGACTTTGATACTGATATATCTGTCTTAATAGAATCAATATTTTTTGCCATTAAATTTACTGTGCAGTCATTCTTTTCAAATTCATCATTTTGTATCGTTGAAACTGCAGAGTTGCTTTCAGTCTTATCAGTAGATGGTGTATCACTACAATCGGGTGATACTTTACTCTCATTATTATCACAGAATATTGGAAGCCCTTCCACTGTTGGAGAAAAGGCGTTTTCTAAATAGCAAATATCATCCATCTGGTCTGGCGTTAGAATACCCAAACTATCGTCAAGGGAATTCTCTTCGTTCGTCCTACTTAGTGAATTATCATTAGGACTCAGATTCGAGTCAAATATTCGAGTATGCATTTGAGATTTGAGTTGCAAACAGAGGTCAGACCGGGAATGAGTATTAAAAGTTTTCGTAACAGGAAATGATAACTGATTTTCACATGAGTATTCAAATTCTCTCATCGGTTTTTCATCGAAATTTATGACGTTAGGCAGTCTTTCTGCACTTTTGTTCACAGAAATCGTTGAATTCTTTAAGCTTTGTGTATGTAAAATATCTCTTTCGATGCTTTCTTTGAACGTAGACGTTGCTGGTTGGAGATCAAAGAGAAGACTGTACGGTCCAGATTCGTCTTGCTCTTTCTCATCCACAAGTTGCGTAATGCCATTTATGAATCCTTTGGTTTGTTTGTCAACGTTTCTGTCTTGTTTCTTGGTTATTTCGTTTAGCTTTTCTCTTAAATCTAATATTCGGGGGTTTTTCTCTAATCCCTTATCTAAGCTTAAGCTCATTTTTGGAACTAGGTTTAAGTAGTTGCTACGGAATAGCTCTTTATTGTCTCCTCCCACATCGATGTTAGTCTTCTCCGCTGTGTCAGTGACGTGTTTATCTTTGGAAGAATTCACAGCATCGATACTTTTCATCGAGTAAACACCTCGAATGCGCAGCTTGCCATTCCTGTCGATGGGTATCTGAAACAAACGAAATTAATATTAATGAGGTGTTTTTCCTTGAGACTCGCAACCTTACTCGGTACGTTACAACTGATACCATGAGATTTTATCTCAATACGGTAGCTGACGTCATGTAGTGTACTATACTACACACGATGATGGCTTTAATATATGTTATTAGATTGAAAACTAGCAGAGTATCGTTGATTTTGCTCGTTTATCGGAAATGAGATAGAATAACACATTTTCTAAAAACCTATACTGTATCGGAACGCTAAGCTAATAGCTTCCCATTTTCTTGTCACTCATCTCTCATTTATCGTATGAAAAAAATGAAAAATGAAAATAAAAAATGATTTATTTTCATAACATTATAACCCAACATTTTAGTGGCTGAAACACACTTTTAAGCTTAAGAAAGCATGTGATATATGATATATATCTTGAACATAAGTGGTCGGTGGACTTTACGATTGATCAACTATTTCTATTGCTGACTGTACCTAAGTAAATTATAGACTATCGAGGAAGGATTTAATAATAAACTTGAGTCTCGCGTGATTATCTCTAAATTTTTAATGCACGATACGAACGAGCAGCATGTTGTAAAATTTAATCTTATTATGGATAATATAAATTTAATTAAAACGTTTCGTAATAAAAATAACTTCATTTAAGATTTCTAATATCATAATGTAAAACCGACGTGATGATTCAAATTTTATTATTTTGTGAATATTTTAGGGTTACAGCAGTAGTAAAGGTTATGAATTATGAATTTCGTAGTCACTTATGTCAACAACAAAGTTATATCGTCCTTAAACAAAAACAAGTACTAACCTACTTGAAAGTGCAAATAAATCATAATTATTTTATCAATTTATGACAAAATTAAATTTAAAAAAGAATCATCGAAATGGCTCTACAGTCTGTAAAGATTGGGGGACTGTCAATCTCCTCCTTTTTCATCCGACTGCGCCAAAGTTTACATTTTTTTAACGTAACTTATAATTCCATTCTGTCAGCCTGATTTCTGAACGCTGTCTGTAGCTGCTTTGATGGAGAAAGAGATCCCTGCACGGCCTGTCCCCAGCTCTCCCTGCGATGCATGGTCGTATTAGAAATAAATACATACATACATACACACACATATGTATACCGTCACTCCCCATTCCTATAGGGGTAGGCAGATACTACTTTGCTCCACTTGCTACGATCCTGACATATCCTAGTCACTATATCTTCTTTCACACCAGCACCTCTTATCACACTATTCCTTAGAAACGGCGTTGTATTAAGTCTTTGAAATATTACAATCAGATCAGGAGCCTGATTTTTAAAAGCACATGTGTGAAAAATACCACTCGAAAGTGGTGAAATATTGTGCTGAATTTGAAATACGAGTACGACTTTCGAGTGGTACTTTTGAGAGGGATGTGCTTTCAAAAAACTTGGGCCCCAGTGCTTTTATTTATGCAACAATACAAGGTAAGTATATTCTAAACTAAATACCCAGAGAATCGCCTTGATACATGAACGTGTAACCCACAGTTATCCATTATCTGCTGACATCTCTAATTATGTTCAAGAATGTTGGTCAGACTCCGTCAGCACTGCCGTATATAGTATGAGTTTTACCATACATTATGCATCGAGCGGAGTGCAGGAGACACGGACAAGTGACGACGTACAAGTCACGCTAACTGCACTCTGCATTCAAAAGCATAAGGATATGTTTTCGTTTATTGATATGTAAAAAGAAAAAATGCTTTTTTTTACAGTTTGATTACTCGATTAATGCATGTGGGGGCTTTTTAAATACATACCACCACATACACAAATCACGTCTTTATCCCTTACAGGGTAGACAGAGCCTAAGGTAACAGGTACCTACAGGCCACATTTAGCAAGATTGTGAAAGTAGAAAATAAGAATAAGAATAAGAATAAATTTATTTCGTAAAAAATACATCAGCAGTATACAAAAACGATTATCTGGCAGACCCCAAACTAGGCAGAGCCTGTATCTTGGGACCTTGGAGTGCACTATACAAGACAAATTCGCTTACAGTGGTTAGTAGACGTCAGTTAGAGGTTAAGGTAATTTCTAACTAAAAATAAACTAAAAATATAAATAACTAAAAATAAATGGAATCAAAATAGCCGCATCGCCTATAACATGATTCCTATGATTTTCACCCATTCCCTCGATGGGCTTTTACCATGTGCGCGGGTAGAGAAGCAATTGGTACATTCTATGTTTTTTCTTTGCTCCCAGACCAGCATGGAAGAATTTTGAATGATTTCATTTTTAAATTACTGTACTTAATGTTATCTAGCACTTTTAGCATTCTGCAAGCTACGCCGCAGACGGAAATGGCGAAACCATAAGCGTTCCGTTTAGGCACTTCAATTAAAATGCCCAGTTAGCAGTGTGTAATCAGAAATCTGGTTAGTAAAAAGAATCAGCTTACTGCGGCGTGTCCTAAATTAAGTGTGCCCCGATACACGCTTACATTAATGCTTAGCCAACGCAACCAAAACCGTTAGGTTAATTTAACGTTGTACGGCTATTCTTCGGCGTGATGGTAGATAAGCCAACGCCTGGGCAAAGCAACAGACGACCCTCGCACCGGCAGCTTTCTCGCATAAAGACTGGCAATTGCGATACAACGCGGGAATGCTGCCTTCGTGACGGGGACCTAAGGGTCCAAATTTATTTTAATTTTACTTTTTTTGCCCAAGTTTTATTTTTATTAAGTTATTTTTAAGGTAGCCTTAGTTTATATTTTGATGGTAGACTATTTTTTTAATCTTATTAATCACTATACATAGTACGAAACAAAATCGCTTTCCGCTGTCTGCCTGCTACTACGCAATTGATTATGATGCGGTTTTTTTTAAATAGATAGAGTGATTCAAGAGGAAGGTTTATATGTACGCAGACGAAGTCGCGGGCAGAAGCAGTTATATACACAAAAATAAAAACTTATCGTTCTGACTAACTGAGTCATCAAGGCCCGATACTTGAAAGCACATCACACGAAAGCTAATTCAAAAGTGGTAAAAGGGTGGACCAACTCTTTCTTATTTTATTGAATCAGGCGTTACTTTGCGGAATGCGGAGGTCCATTTCAATGAACAGAAAATTTACCTTGCTACTCCGCTACTCACCGCGCGGCGTTATGAGTAGCGGAGTAGCAAGGTAAATTTTTCGTTCATTCAACTGTAAAGTTAAAATACATAATAAAGCTTGTAATATTAATAAAAACAAGGAGAAAGTAGACATCGAATAAGGATATTTCGAAGAGGCTACTGATGTGACCGCAGAACGGGCAGCTTCCTTGGACCACGTATTAGTATCGCTTCCCAGGGGAGAAATGCTGCCAGCGTCCGTGGCCAAGGTCCTTTCTTTTTAACCGACTTCAAAAAAAGGAGGAGCTTCTCAATTCGTCTGTATTTTTTTTTATGTTTGTTGCCTCATAACGTGACACCGACTCCAGAAATAACAATAATTGTAACAACGTTAGATAGATCATACCTAGGTACATATTGATAAGTAGAAAAAGTAAGTTGTAGAAGAATATGCAATTATTTTTTTCTTTTTAGTGCGTGTTAGTTAGTTTGTTTTGGAATAAGTAGTTTCGATTTTCATTCGTTTTTAATTTAGTTATAGTTAAGTGTGTTTTAACTTAATTAAATAAGGAAACATATTGTTAAATTTCCTAACAGGATGAGGAATTCAGCAACGGCGGCGAAGCCACAGGCGCAAGCTAGTTCAAATAAATTAACGCAATCGTCTTAACCTTCGACATTTTATCCGCAGACATTCGATTATTTCGACATTAGCGATTATTTACGACGCAGTAATTTTACAGAACACGGTTTTGTTTGTATACTTTGTAGCGAATAGGTATGTTTATTGTTTGATTACAATTTGATAGCACGTGTTTCGTTGATTGTTAGCGGAAAGTTATTTTATAAACATCGTACTTAAAGTAACTACTAGGGACGGGTTGGTGTGTGACTGTGTGTACAGTGAGGGAACCCTGTCGCAATTGACAGGCAGCTGTCACTCAAACTGGAGTGATATGTCACCTTATTGCGATAGGGTTCCACAGTGGTACGTGTATTCATTTCCCTTACTGTACAGGGGCATATGTGTACGTGTACCCCCAGAGGTCTCAGGTTCATGGTGTCGGTACGCACCAACAGGGGGGTTAACATGACGTCTAAATGGTATTCAATTCAGATTCAGTTTAGGTTCACTCACTGTCAGATCCATGAAAGCTAAAACTTGAACTGAGTCAGAATTGAATCGCATTAAGACGTCATGGTAAGGCCCCTGCTCCCCACAAGTCAAACTATAATGGGTGACAGCACAACACCAGTAGGCAATGGGGTAGTCACATTTTTATTATTACCTATTACTACTATTTAACTGTAACTAACTAAAATTACGTCCAACAAACAACAAAATTTTACACTCAATAATTTGCATACGGGGTCTTTTCTCTTCTTCTCCTCGATTTTTTGGAGGATATTGTTTAAGTCATTGTTGCACCCCGGCATGAAACATTTTTAATAAATATCCATTGTATATTTCACAGTTTCATACTTTAAATTTGACTTTATTTCTAACGTTTGTAGATTAGGTAGGAATGTTAATAATGTTATGATTTAGATGTAACAGTGACAGCCTGACAGTTACCGTAGCTAAACTTTTTTTTCAGTTTTGTGGCAAACATTTAATGGCCGATTCTGCCAAAAAACCGGGTAGTTAAGTCAAACAAAGGTCAAAAATATTTTTACAAAAATATCTGCAATCGTAAAGTATTTTAGAAATCGGACAAGATAAAGCGTATAATTGGTTGTTTTCCTCCTAATGGTTTCGAATTGGTGCATACTACAAAAAATGAACAATTCCAATTTGCATAGTCACATTTTAATTATTACCTATTACTACTATTTAACTATAACTAACTAAAATTACGTCCAACAGACAACAAAATATCACACTCAATAATTTGCATACCATCATTAAATATCGATATCAGCCTGTTTATAAACGAAACAAAAAAGTCGTTTTGCGCATTTAGTATCACAATACTCATTACTTGCATATTTGAATAAACGCAATCCACGATTATTTCCGTCGATGATATCGTGAAATCGATCCAATTCGATTTAATCGGTTCTGAAGTGAACGTCGCGCGGGTTTAAAAGTCGTTTTATTAACCACTGGAAATAAGGAACACGCTATGTTCAATAAGCTACCTTTTGTCACAAATATGAATTCATTCTGGTCCTTCCATGCTGGTCTGGGTGCAAAGAAAAAATATAGAATGTACCAGTTGCTTCTCTTCCAGCGCAGATGGTAAAATCCCATCGAGGGAACCCATCAGTATTTTGATTCCCCTTTCCATCCATACGCCCACAATCATGCTAAACGTAACGTGGTATTTGGGTCTTCTTAACTTGGGCTCTGTCTACCCCGTAAGGGATAAAGACGTGATTTATGTATGCATGTATGAATCCAATATTATTCGTTCCGTGACCAATTGGGACGTTGTGACAAAACTTCTGGACCTTACCATGATGTCTTAATGCGATGCAATTCCGAACCAAAGTTGGATCGCTCGCCGTCAGATCCGTACTGGAAGTGTCAAAAAAGACAGCTAAAACGTAAAATTGAATCTGACTGAAATCGCAGTAACACGTCATGGTAAGACTCCAGGTCAGGAGTACAGTAGGTACCCTAAACCGACGAGCATGTACAGTCAGCGTCATATAGTTTGAAGCATCCAAGTCGGCCAAATAGTTCGGTACACCGTAGAAATAGTATGGTGCGTCGAACATTTTGGTCACCTTAGATGCTTCATACTATATGACGCTGACCGTATGAACAGATATAGATTGATGAAAGTGGGTGAAGCGAAGGAGGTATGTCAGGATCGTAGCAAGTGGAACAAAGTAGTCGCTGCCTATGCCTATGGGAAAGAGGCGTGACGGTACGATTTAGTACGTACTGTAATTTAAGGGCGAATGTAGACATGTTTAGCATGGTTTGGGTATAACAATCTGTAGGTAGAATGGTGTCACAATAACATTATAAATTAAAGTCGTATTGGTACAAAGTCCATTCAGAACGCTATTATGACAGTATAGTGCACGGAGGCACCATCCGTGACAGCTCCCTGAACCGTGATGAGCGACTTAATTCAACGCAAACAAACCAGACCCAACGAGTTAGACAAATGCGTTTTGAAATGGCTGCCTCTGTCCAGGGGGTCTTTACAAAACGTCCCCAATTCACTGCAACTCAAGCCTATGTACGTCCCACTGCTGGGCAAGCTTCCTCTCAACGAGAGGTCTTTGGCTATAGTTCCCACGCGGGCCCAGTGCTTAAGAACTTCACACATTCACAGAAAAGATCACGGTAAATTTCGAATGTAATTTCGCACATAAATTCCGAATATTCAGAGGGCCAAGCCCGGGATTCGAACCAACGACCCTCTGCTTGACAGGCCACTGGTCAAACCAGTAGGCTGCCAAAGCTTTTTAAAAAATGACCATAAATAAATATTACCGCTTGGTTCATAAAAACACTAGCTTAGAAATCTTAAACTCATTACGCAGTACTTGAATTGTTGTATATACGAAGTATTTGAATGAAAGAAGAGAAAAACACTAAGATCTGTAGGCTTATCACCTAACTCCCTCGCAGTCGCCATCGAGTTCAATTAGACAGTTCTTGTATGAATGTGACAGCTAGCTGATTCCGATGCCAATTGTCAGCCCATACATGAACTGTCAAAACGAGCACGATGGCGATTGCGAGCCAGTTAGGTAATAAGCCTACAGAATTTTAGGTTCACACCAGTGCTAGTAGTAACATATTGCTTTTTGGTACAAACTCCTAAAGGTTTCCGTTATCGCGCAATTTCTTGCGTTAGAAGATGTGGCCTTGGCATAGAGTCAGATAGCGATAAGCTAGGAAAATCTACAAGGCAATGTAGCATAAAACACAATATTATTATGTGCGTTAGTTTTTCTTGATGTTATTCTTCTTATCCTTCCCAATGTAGCAACAGTCGGTGAAACTGAATCTCATAAAATAACATTTTTTAATTTGTTCACGTTGTCAATTGTACTTCCACAATTAAGTTAGCCGGGAGAGATTTCTTTTAGGAATAAGTTCGCTTCTATGCTACTTTTTTTTTAACTTCCATGCTAGTGTGGGACCAAAGAAAATTAGATAGAATGTATCAGTTGCCTCTCTTCCCGCGAAGATGGAACAATACCATCGAGGGAACTAGCCAAAATCGTAGGAATCATGTGGATGCGACTAGCTACCCATCACGCTAAACTTGGCCTTTAGATATTTTACCTTAGGCACTGTCTACCCCGTATGGGATAAAGACGTGATTTATGTATGTTTGTATCCAATAAAGAGTTTACTTACATGCATATATAATAAAACGTTTCAGCAATAAACAGCAGACCCTGAACTTCCTTGCCCGTAGCTCCGTTTGCGCAGAATTTGTTTATCGCTATCCCGCGTCCCGCGAGAACTACGCAGTTTTCCGGGATAAAAACTATCCTACGTCCTTCTCCGGGACTAAAACTATCTCTGTACCCAATTTCATTAAAATCGGTTGAGTGGTTTAGGCGTGAAAGCGTAACAGACAGAGTTACAGATTACATATAGTCAGCACTAACGCAATAAAATCAATCTGTTACTTGCCAAATTTATTGGAAACAAATGAAACCCCAGTCTACCTCCGCATGCTACCTATCAGAGCGAGAAAACACGAACACATCTGCAATACGAGGAATCGTCGATTCGGAATGAATCATTAATTGCATTGGGTCCGGTACGGCTTTTCAGCCTGATTCCTCTGGCCACTTGGCCAAGCATGTGGTAACAACCATTTAGCGTTGTCGCATTGAGCTACACAGGTTAACTTAGCGAGTTTTCGTAACTTCTTCGTAACTTAACCAAAAAACCAAAATGTCGTCTATGTAAAGATTTTTATGCGCAAATAATCACTGAGGAAAACTGCGATAACATTTCGACCCCCTTAACTAACACCGTAACGTTGGGTGGACAAGTTGTATACGCTGCAGAGATTAGTCCCAGTTTTATTTGTATTTTGTAGTGACCAGCTCATATGGATAGGTTCATTTACCGAATATCAGATTTGACTAGAAGCGAATATTCCATTTGCAAAATTTCGCACTTTATTTTTTCTCAATGCATTATTTTCTTTTAGGATTTTTTTACCACAATTGAATATCACATTCGCAAAATTTCCCAATATCATTTGTTCATAGTTTAAGGCACTAGATAAGTTAGGTTCGGTTCGTTACCCATCTTTAGGTATCCGAAAACTCCCTGAAATAGGAGCCTCGAATAGTGGCTCCGGCTAAGGTACGTCACAGGGAATAATAAATAATATTGGAAAATTTATTTCATGCTGGTCTGGGAGTAAAGAAAAAACATAGAATTTACCAGTTGCTTCTCTTCCCGCCAAGATGGTAAAAGCCTATCCAGGAAATCGGCGAAAGTCTTAGGAATCTTGTTATAGGCGATGCAGCTGGCAACTCATCACTATTTTGATTTCCCTTTCCATCTATACGCCCTTAATCGTGCTAAACGTGGCCTTAACGTTTTGTGGCCATAGGCTCTGTCCACCCCGTAAGGGATAAAGACGTGATATATGTATGTATGTATTGGTAAATTTTGCGAATGGAAAAATCGCCTGAAGTCGTCGACCCAGTGCCGCAATATAAAGCGACTTAGGTAGACAACAACGTAAATAAGACGTTAAAAACAGCAGAAATTGTAGTCATTCAAATCAAATTAGTGCGTTAACTGGAACGATTCCGCGCACTGCTGACTGGTGTGCGTTGTTCACCATGAGAACGCAGCCAAGCGCAACGAGCACACGAAAATATAGCTAGCATTATGTGCGTGATAGAGGAACATGTAAACGAGTATGACAATAATTGAAGATCGTACTCTACTGATACCTCACATCATTTTGATTTAAGTAGTTGTTATCGGTATGATATCCTAAGTGTATCAAAAGATGTTCTTTTGCCGAAACTGAAACTCCAAAAGTCCTTACAATACTCCAGCTCTTTGCACATTGACATGCCAGCCTGTTGTTTTTGAACAATTTAGTTTTCGCTCTTTTTTATTTTTTGTTTATTGTTAACTGTTTAGTTCAATTAATTTATGTATTTTTTTAGTTACACATAAGTCGTGTTCTATCTATTTATTACTTTGTTTACGTAAAAGTTTATGGATTCTGTAGTATATTTTATCCATGTATCGTTTCGTCTGTCACAGACGGTTCTGGCTGAAAATCTGTGCTGCAGTCTAACACGCTCAGCGTAATTCTGAGCCAGCGACCGTTTCACTTTTGCGAAGACACATACAACGCTGATGATCTTTTTTTTCATGTCTGTGTTTTTTTTCTATAAATTTGAGTATATTCTCTTATATTTGTGTGTATTGCAAAAATGAATAAATGTCTTCTTTCTTTCTTTCTTCTTTCTATAAACCGAAGGTTTGCTTATAATTATAGTTTCGCCCGAAACAGAACATTTATTAAAACGTTGAAAAAAATGTCAGTGGGCCCTTCTTTCATGAAATGAAGCATCTTACTGGTCCAATATTACAAGGTTCTACGTTTCACTTTACTCAGATTGAAATTTCGCTGGTTCGCTGCTTTTTGGCCGACACCAAACCTTGGGCTAAATCATGATTTTTGGCCGAAGCCGAAAGACAAACATCGGTTGGTCACTATTATGTATATATATTATTAGATATTAAACATGTTCTAACGAGTAGAAACCCGACCGCATTTGTGTTAGACGTTGCTTTATCGCTAACTGTTTGACTATTCAACGCCCTATAGATTAGATAGTATAGATAGATACCTCGTTAAAATCACCGTAATGTGTCGTGTCATTGGAATTGGCGAATGCAGGCGTTGGTATGTTATCTGCTGTTACTGGGTTGATATCAAACTGAATAGAGGTCAATAAATGTATCGAAAAAATTGCGAAATTGCACACACACACACATAAATCACGTCTTTATCCTTGCGGGGTAGACAGAGCCTAAGGTAACAAACAAGGCCACGTTTAGCATGGTTGTATGGTAGGTACAGTTATCTTGTTAGGTATCCAGTGTGTTAACTGCCATATTATTTATTTGTGAAGGTTAACCAAGAATGAATGTATGTGTACCAGTGGCGTGGCGTCATCAGAAGGCAAGCCGAAGGGAATTTAACTAGCCTTTTCCCCTAATTCTGCACAACAAAGTGTCCAACTGCCTTAAAATAGGCAAGCCGCGAAGCGAGTTCTATGGACGCCACGCCACTGATGTGTACCAAAAATTCGACATCATAAGAATTAAAAATAACAATCCGGTTTTATAGCAATATTACACTTTTTAACCTACAGCTTATGACGAAATTAGGTGCAACCTTGTCTTTATACGACACAATAATATTTATGTTTATAGACGATACATTTTAATGACCTACGCGTTGTAAACCAGAATAATAGGTTATCAAATCGAATAGGTGTACGTAAAATGTTGGTCAAAATTGAGTTACCAGCTAACCATCGTAAAATAATAAAATCGTGCTACTAGGTTCGCTGACAAAACATCCCTACTAATATTACAAATGCGAAAGTCACTCTGTCTGTCTGTTACGCTTTCACGCCTAAACTACGGAACCGATTTTAATGAAATTTGGTACGGTAGTTTGAGTCCCGTGGAAGAACGTAGAATTGTTTTTATCCCGGAAAATTGCATAGTTCCCGCGGGACAGCGATAAGCACGCGATAAACGAATTCTGCGCAGACGGAATCGCGGGCTACCGCTAGTGTTAAGTAAGTAAGTAAGTAAATGCTTTATTGTACAAATATAAAGAAACAGATACAATTCACAAAAAAAGAGAAAACATTAATATATGCACAAAGGCGAATTTATCCCTATAAGGGATCTCTACCAGTTAACCTTTGAGTAGATGAGAGGAGCATTAAACGAGGGACCAACAAAGTGAAGTTATATGTTATATATATATCTATCAATCTTTTAAGTTGTCTCTAGTAATAGGGCACTGATAATAGAGATAATTTAAAGCAAAGCAAATACCATTTATTTTATCATAAAACCAACAAAACACGTGAAATAGCCAAACTTATCTAACTCATAAATTTTGATTGGTAATGAAGAAAACAAACATTACAACTGTTTGGATCCTATTCGCATTTTTCGTTACCTACTATTCTGTTATGTTAAAAAGAAAACAAAGAAAAAAAAAAGAAGACATATATTCATTTTGCAAGACACACAAAGAGCGCTAGCCGTTGCCCACAACTTCATCTGCATAGAATTCGTTTATCACTATCCCGCAGAAATTATGCAATTTTCCGGGATAAAAAGTAGCCTATGTGTTATTCCAGACTATAATCTATCTACGTTCCAAATTTCATCCAGATCTGTCCAGCCGTTCTTGCGTGAAAGAGTAACAAACATCCATCCATCCATACTTACAAACTTTCGCGTTTATAATACAATACAATACAATACAATAACTCTTTATTGAACACCACATATAACAACCAAAACAGAAAAAAGGTATACAGAATATTACAAGGTAACAATATGCGGCCTTATCGCTACAGAGCGATCTCTTCCAGTAATATTAGTAGGATACAAACAATTTTATAGAAAAGAAACAACAAAAAAACACAGACAAAAAATAGATCATCAGCGTTGTGTTGTGTCTTCGCAAAAGTGATACGGTCGCTGGCTCAGCATATCTTCATTATGTATCACATGATCGTGAACTGGTTGCTAAAGTTCCCGGTTTATTTTTTTTGCGACGCGTATTGACCTTTTACTTAGCACGGACCATCACGACTCGATTTCGGTTTCTTGGAACAGCGTTAAATATTTATAATGTACTCGGACTATAACCAGAACTGAGATAACGTAAAAAATATAAAGAATGTTCAGTGTCAACTCCGCTCACTTGTGTTACAATGTAAATTACTGATGCATAGAGTAGTACCTTTAATAACATTAAATAAAAATAAAAAAATACGGATTAATCAAGTAGTCAAACATAAAAAAAAAACAATTTCATGCCAAAAATGCCCTACATCATTTTGGTAAAGAGCTGATACTCTTCAAACTACTGGGCCGATTTTTACGAAACATGACTAAGAACTACCGCAAGGAAACTGGCTTTTGAATGAAAAAACTGCATTGAAATCGGTCTATCCGCTTGAGAGCTACGATGCCACCGACAGACACACACGTCAAACTTATTACATCGCTCTTTTTGCATCGGAGGTTAAAAATAACTAGGTAAACTGTAACAGACGATTCTGACGTTTATCCTATGAATTAAATGTCCAAATCGTTGGTTATGGTTAAAGTTATTGTAAACTAGCTGACCCGGCGAACTTTGTTCCGCCTTAAATTTGAAAAATTCCAGTGGTTTGGGCTGTGCTATCCCGCGGGAAATATGCAATTTTCCGGGATAAAAACTATCCTATGTCCTTTCCCGGTACTCAAACTATCTGTATACCAAATTTCAACTAAATCGGCCCAGCGGTTTAAGCGTGAAAAGGTAACAGACAGACAGACAGACAGAGTTACTTTCGCATTTATAATATTATAGTAAGGATAAGGATAAGTAAAGTATTATAAGTATAAGTATATAAGTAAGGAAGTAAGGATAAGTATATAAGTATAAGTAAGGATGTAACTTGTTGCGACTCACTTGGTCAAGATTATGTTTATATCGCTAGTCAATTATTTCATGTGATTAGATTTAGGTTTGTGGTTTTCAACCTGTGACTCGCGACTCCGAGGAATCTTGTAACCTTTTTGGGCCACTGTTACTTTAAACTAAGATGTCTACACGACTTACGTTCTTTTATGAAAGATCATTCAATATTTTGCGTAACAACGTAACAGTCTAAAAAAAAAGGGTTATATTAGTAGAACGGGACCGCCAAGTGTTTATTCAACCCGAAGGGACTCGCCCCATGGAAGTTCAAAAACACTAGTCTCGATTTTTAGAACACGCCGTATAGAAAAATACTCCTAAGTACACTTCCAAGACAAATTGGAGCAACGGATAATTCAAATACCTCTTTGACCTCTTGGCCGGAGCGATGTCCATTTACATTTTTATTCCTTTATCGTAATCATAATGGAAACCAATTGTCATTTCCAAATGAAAATCCAGATTCATCCTCTTGCCACTATTATTACTATTGCCATCTCCTTAAATATTGTATGTGTGTACTCATATCGTATATAGTGTGTATGTATGCATGTGTTTAATGATATTTAGTAGTTTATTTATGAATTGTTTGTTGTATTTTGAGATGTACGCTCTATTGTGGCTTTCACTATATGGATATTTTAAACTCACTCTTTGTCGGTCTCTCGCTTAATGCTCCTCTCATTTACTCAAAGGTTATCTGGTAGAGATCCCTTATAGGGATAAGTTCGCCTTTGTGCATTTATTTTAGGTATTTTTTTGTGATTTGTCTCTGCTTCTTTATATTTGTACAATAAAGCATTTACTTACTTACTTACTTACTTACTCACTTACTTACTTACTTACTTACCTACTTACTTACCTACTTACTTACTATTGCAGCCACAACGAATGTCTCCATCGTGTCTCATCTATTAGCATTGGCTGCACCAGAACGTATAAAATCAATACACGTACGAAATCTGGGCCACGTAAAGACTGACTCTACAATGGTACCGTCAAACACTCCAACTTTGCCACCAGGGTATACTTTGCCCAAAACACAATTTCTAAGGAAATCTACTAATAATAAAAAAAGTTACAGAATTATGGCAACATTCATGACATTGGTAGATAATAAACTATACCTGTGGCAACACAGAGTAGCGCGTGCGCTCCTGACTTCATCCAGTAACCTGTTGGCGCTTGTCGAGTACGGAGTATATTTTTGCGGGCCAATAACTGACGAAATTTAGTAGTCAATTGTGCGTCATGGGGAATACACAAGTCAATTTTATCGATTGTTTGTAATGCAAAACGATGTGCCGAGTATTTTGATGATTGTTTCGTTACTGTAACTCGTATATAACAAAAGTTATCATGATGGGCAAAATTACCCAGTGAAGTTTAGCTGTATGTTTGTCAACATTGCCCGCCAGCAAAAAACGCTTAGGGTTGGCACCTTTTCTTTTTTTTTTAACCGACTTCAAAAAAAGGAGGAGGTTCTCAAGACAAAGTATGTTTTTTTTAAAGTTTCAAGTAGGTAGATTGGTAAGTAGAAAAAAATATTTTATCCCGAGAAAAATGTGAAGTTTCCTAGCAAAAGGGACCTTATGCCTGGTTCACATTAGTCCAGTAAAATTGTTTCAGTAGCATTACATCGCGAGGCTAACGATGTCAACTGATCCACCGCACGCCGCAATGTAATAAACAAATTTGCGTCTTATAAACTGTTTTAATACTTACCTACCTACCGACTTTGTGCTAATTAATTTTAGTTTTTTAAAATCCAAATTTGACAACCCTACTACTTTTAAATCGTTACATGCCGTTTGTATGGAGAAGAGGAAAAATGACAGGCTAACATTGCCCACACATTTTATTAGGAAAGTATGAATGATATTGAATTATTTTTTAAGTCGATCGCCTTCATTGCCAAAATACTTTCATTGGTGTTGATGTCATCTGTATAAGGTCCATAATTCGCTAAAAATCTACGTGGGCAATGTTGGCTAAAAGTCCAGATTATTTTGCCCGCCCTCTTGATTGGTGATATGATAAAGAAAACTTCTACTAATTTTAGATTTTGATAAATCAGTGCATACACACGATCTCAGAGTTGCCACAGATACAGAAATGTGTCCGGGGTTTCATACAAAAAACTTGAAAAAAATCAGTTTTTGTCTAAAAAGTGGGCAAAGTTGGAGTGTTTGACGGTACTGTTCTACCCCGTTATCTCAGTAACATTTCTGAATGGATGTGCGGATGTAACATGCATATAATCATGAATGAAATAGTATTTAGCGTTAATCACGTAAACTCTTACTAGCGTTTGATTATTAATCTCTGTCCTGCTGTGCAACCCTTTTGAATTTTGGCCTAATCAATTATCTGCCTCATTTTGCTATAGACCTCTCTTCGAGATGCTCCCTAACAACTTCCTGAATATTCAACATCCATAATTTTGCGTTACAAAACCCACTCTTCTTCTTCTTCTTAGCCTTTCTCTACCAAATTTTTGCTATCCTTTAACTTAACCGTTTCCGTTCCGTTCTATTTTGGCCAGGTAGTCTCGATGCTTCCTGCCATTTTTCCATCTCATCAGAAATTACTATCCCGTGTGAATAATTAATTCAGTTTGAGCTTTAATTACTCAGTCAATTAGTAAATTCATCACGAGTTTATTTTTTACACAAACAAAACAAAAAGTAGCACAAAAGTAATGCTCTTTTTGTATCAACGTCACATTTCACTAAAAATACGTTATGCCAACATTACGAACGCGGTGAGAATGTGAACTCGCCTTTACAGCAACTGAAACTAACTAAACAGCTAGCTCCGTGAATGCTTTCAACCGACATCTAAATGATTTCAGATAGTTTAGGTTCCTTTGTGAACCGAATTACTGGCCTAGTTTCATTGAACCTAATCGCTACAGTAATTAACGGAATTAGGTTAAGAATATTCATTGTACAGATGAAGAATATTTATGAATTAAAAAAATATAGGTGCCTAGTAAGTAATGGCACACACGTAGAAATATCGAGATTCGCCGATTGTTATTTTGTGAAGTTTACAACCATAAACATGATAAAATATCTGAGTGAGATGACAATACTACACTTTCAACTTTATTATGTTAAAATTGGTACTGACTTACGAGTCCATATTAGAAACATGATATGATTGAACTATGGTTTCTAGTGAGTTAATAGAGAAATATGACCAGTTCTGAATGGAGCATGTCACTTCTATTATCATCATACAAACAGACGTATAATTGGTACCCAGTATTTATCTAAGACTATCGATTACTACTGTATGAAGATAATACAAATAGAAAGCAGTTTGTACGATAATCTTTTCAACTTTCGCTGTTATCGCACAGAACAACGTGAGTTGTCAATATTTATCTTGAACTTTACTTAACAAGTGTACGTAACGTCCAATAGAAAACTTCTGAGAAACGGACAGCGAACAGGTGTTAAATCAAATTTGCTACAAGACTCCATAATAATGGCTGAAGCTGACTATGCGAAAGAGCATTGACAGACTAGGGACATTAACAAAGATAGAAATTCTGCTCACCTTTTCTAACCCTTTCAAACTCACCGACGCCATAATGGCGTCTGTCGAATTTTGACAGTTAATGATTATTTATTATCCCTTAGTAAGGCCTGGGCCAATGTCAGTTTAAATGACAAGTGTGCGGTAAAAAATATAATTCAAAAATCTTGTGACAAAATGTTGGCAACGTTGTACGGTAATGGTCAAAGGCCCCCTCCCCTGTCGGGCTCTTAGCCAGCGGTCAATGATATCCCTCAGAAACTGCCAGGAAATCATTAGCCGATGCCCAAAGTGCAGCGGACCAAGCACTGCTCTTCCCCCCTTTCTGGCGGCTGGCCTTTATGGCGTCTGTTGGATTTTGACAGTTAATAATTCACAAACATTCTTTATGATAGCTTGATAGCAGTCAACGAAATTCAAAATATTAATTGACTAAATTGACAGGAAGTAAAGTTCCGCAGGGTCAACAATACTTATTATTTCTTTACATAAACAGAATTTAACAAAATAACTTGGGCGAGATTGGTAAAAAGGCCCTCCTCCTTCCTTTACCGTAGGAAAAAACCTCGATAGCATCAATTGTATCTTTAGTTTGAACGCCATCGCCACGGCCATCTTCAATCTTACTGCCATCTATTTTGTTCCCATTGTCTGTAGCCACAGAAAAATGTACGACATTAGTCAAATAATTGTTATTATAATTTCCAAGGTTCAACGTATCTACGCATGTGACAATTTTTGCTTTACTAATGCAAAGCAACATCACTTGTGTTAACTCGTAACAATAGGTGATCAATATTCTAATCAAAAATTCACAATGGCCGTCTTTGTTTAGTTTTCGTAAACGTATAAAGGTTAATATAAACATAGCTAAGTATGTCCCGGTTATGGTCTTGGTCATAATTTCCCAGTAGGTAGTTAATAAACGAAAAGCATGATGAGGGAAAATTGTATTTGGTGAAGCGGATAAAAGTGAGTGGACTGTATAGTTAAGGATGTATCTGAATGAAAAAGCAGTTCCTCAGCTCAAGACAGAATAGCGAACAGCAAAACACTAACAACTGACAAAAAGTCATATCAAAATCAAATTCAAATTATAGAAACATAAATGTCATAAAAAAGGCAAAGAGTTCGCAACATTTGGTGCAAATAAAATTGAAGTATTGCAGAATTATTAACAATCATCACCATCAAATCACAAAGGTAATAAAACTAGATTGTAATATGGGTACTAGACAATGGATAAACAAACTTATGTAGATAAATAAGTACTTAAATACATATAAAACATCTAAGACTTGAGAACAATCATTCGTATTTTTCATACAAATATCTGCACGACCTGGGATCGAACCCGGGCTCCTCAAGCTGTCAGGTTCTCTAACCACTAAACTATCCGGTCGTCAATGACGTCGTGATTTAGGTCCGAAGTTGTGGATAAAAGCTGAACGTCCAATAGCATTCGCGACATGCGTCGGCGCTTGAGGCAGAATGTAGAAAGTAACATGGCAGTACTTTTCGGACTTTCACAGGACGACGACAGCATTTTAAGTACTAAACGCATTTTACCATTCTCTGCATAGGTACCTTCAAAAGATCTTCGGAGCAAGCCTTATAGGTACTCCAAAATTTGAAATTCGTACAGTTTCGCTCACACTTACAGTCATTAATATCAGAGTGAAAGGGAGGGTATGACACGAAGTTCGGAATTCAAATTTCGAAGTAGCTCTCCAGGTGTCTATTCTCATTGATATTCGAATGCCGATATCGTTAAGCAAGCCACCCTCATTGACCCTGAATCCGGCTACTTCTAACTGAAGCTACTTCCCAAAACAACAGGCATTACCGAACCCTTCCCACTCATGACGAAATAGCACTAAAGCACTGTCAATATTTGATTCCATAAAAACTAGGCCAATAACGCACTATACGTGCTGAGCATGGGTTTCGTAAGATATAAGAAGTTATTTTGACTGCCACGTGTATTTTGTAAACACTATGCTTATAGGTCTGCTGGTTTCCGCAAGTTCTACGATATCGGTGGAGTGAAGGAGACAGCAAGACGACCCCGAATGGAATTCTGAGAGCTCACGGACTGTGAGGTGTGGAAGGCCAGGAGGAACCACCACACAATTTACCCAAGAAAGATGAACAGAGAGAAAGATCAACACTATCACGCTGTCTTGAGTGTAGCGACTTCGAAGAAAATGACATGCAAAAAGCCGTGGTAGTCTAGTAAAAAGCTGGGGTAGCCTAGTGGTTTGACCTGTGGCCTCTCAAGCAGAGGGTCGTGGGTTCGAATCCCGGGCTCGCACATCTAAGTTTTTCGGAATTCATGTGCGATATCTCGTTTGAAACTTACCATTAGCTTTTAGGTGAAGGAAAACATCCTGAAGAAACCAGCACGCAACTGCGATGCAATTGAATAATGGTGTGTGTGTTAAGGCTAGGCTAGAGATGAGATGAAGACATGCACACAACTGATTTAAAATGAAGAACGGTTAATCAAAACAAAAGTAAAATGCATTTTACGACCACAATAATTGATCCCCAATTGTACCTAGCTAAGCAAAAGTATGGTATTAAAGATATGGCTTAAATAGCTACTCCACACGCAAAATATCAATAAACGTATACATACCTAATAAGCCTTATTCCATATCGTGATTTTGCTTACGAAAATTCTGCTGAATCGAGCAAATTATCGTCGATATAAATGTTGTAACTATAAAATATGTATTGATCGTGATGCAATCCTGTTTTGGAACGATCAAACTGGACACGCGACTAAAAAAACCTTGTGGTCTGTACACGGAAACCAGATTCGACCAGTTAATTGGCAATACTGAGGAACCTGCTTCTTCCTTCAGTGTCAGTTAGTTAACTAGTTCATAGTTAAGTCCTCTGTTACACAAGTGACCATTTAAAATGATAATGTGTCATCTGAAGATACAGTTAGTGTTACAATCGCTTTATCTTTACGAATAACGATTGAAGTCTCAAGTGATTCACTCTGAGTCGTCTTAAATCGTATTCAAAAGAACCTTTCAAGGCCCTTAATTCGTAAGCCCGTTTAAATATGTAAAGCCTTCCTGTGTATTCTGGTTCAACCGCAAATTACTTTGCCCTTGAATTGAGGTAAAATCACCACATAATCTTATTTGCTCTTACCGCGCTACTTTTTGAGCAACCGTTTCACCCAAGTCGTTAGCGCGTCCGTAATAAAAGTCTACAAAATGGGTTCTCAGATGCCTCGCAATTTGCAACTACGCTAACATTTCTTAGGCATTTCTTCGAAACAACTTATTGTAAAGCCTTTCGCACGGTCTTAAATTCTAAATATAAGTTAACGTTTTGTCAAAGTTTTTATGGAGCCTAATTGAATACTCTGCACACAAGACACAATGCCATCGTGACTTTACATACCACCTAATTTCTCATCTTATTACCTCTAAGCACGCAGGCAGTAAAAACATCTTCCTCATTAAGAAACCTATTCAATTAGCTACGCGTGCAAGAATAGCTTGAGATATGCATCTGACTATGACCGTATTTATAGGGGTACAATTCAGTGTTTGTTCTAAATGTGAAATAAATTACACGCAAAGACCGTAAACACGACAATAAAACGTAACTGGCAAGTATGAAAACTGGCAGTAATTAGGAAACCAAAATTCTCTTGCCAACTGATGTAAAACAATATTAAACGTAAGTCATATAAGAAGGTAATAAAATATTCGCCGTAATCCGCTGTGGTGTTGGGAACTGGATTGAAAGCCATAAATGTGCAGCAGACAATGGGTTCGTAATTTGTATTGAGAGTACAACGGTTCTTAACTCCAAGAGATTAATATACTCTTAATACGTATTCATTAAAGTCCTGCAAGGAATACAACTTTGAAGGACGAACAAAGTTTTGATCTCAGAAGTTGAATATTCAGAATACCTCCAATTTTTACCTTTCCTTCCCATTGAAAACATAAAGAAGAGATTCACTGTTTAAAGTTCTATACAGTCCAGTATTATTATTTGCCGAACAGTTTTACGTGCCCTGTTCTTTAGCTTCTTTTCCCGTTTTGCTGACTATGATTAAAAAGAAATTCTAAACCCTACATAGGACTTTATTGGTCGCAAGAGAAACAAGTTGATTACGAAAATGCACGAGTCCATGTCGCAGTGGCACAACACAACTCACGAGACATTTGCGAAACGTTTGCTTACCACGAAATCGTATAAACGTTGATGTAAATCAGTAGTGTTTTGACAAAAAGCCAAAGACATAGCCCGGGGCTACTAACAAACTTCCCTGTACTGTAATTTATGATGCAAATAACTTTATTGATATACCGATACCCGAAGTCAATAAGTAGAATAATGAAGAAATTGTACCTATCGAGAAAAGTGCTGGTATAAGGTTTGGAGAAAAGAAAATTAGATCAAATGGAAGGTCTTGGGAAGATAAAATATAACTTAAAGTGTCTATATTGTTATATTGTGCTATAACGATAATTTGTACCTAACTTATAATAAACTTAAATAAATAGGATCAAATTCATACAAAACATATGAGGCAATCAATTGATTAATGAACCTTAAGAGAATAATAAGAGTTGCTTGTGAAAAAACGTGGTTTATCAAACGATCGCGCGAAATTGCCGAAGTCTCAAGACTTGCCGATTATCTCCGCAGCGATCATTATAAACTCACCGAAACCATTTTTGTAATAAACTTTAGACAAAACCTGAATAACCAGCCATTACCTTTATTTTTTGCGACTAAAAATAACAATGTGATTTTTAGTTTTTGAATGCGCTTCCTCAATTATCAGATAAGTTTAAACAATTGTATGGAGATAATTAAAGTTATGTTGTTGTAATGTGTGCGAATAGGGCATATATAGGAATTTGTATTTCTGTGGTCTAACAGTTTGGTTACTCCACGAGAAAAGTTATCGCTTACAAATCTTGTTTTGCTCATCTAGCTGTGGAATAGTCACCAAGGTCAGTTGTACGACTTGTAAGGCTTAGAAAAGGTTTAAAACATTAAAAATTTAATTCATATTATTTACATACTGACTGAAAAATATCATCAATTACAAAGCAAAGTGAGAATAAGCATTACATATTGATCTTGTAAGTACCTACTCAATAGGAAGGTAACTCTAAATAAACTTGTAGACGATAGTACCTACCAATAATATAATATAATCCAATAATCCCACCAAATAGGATTAAACGAAGAACCTCTCCTTTAGAAATTAGACCTTAAATTGTAACAGCAAATGCGCAAAATGTCGAGACCAAAAATATTTCGCCAAAAACCACTGGACCTCTCGCATCGTGAACAGTTTCATTGTTTTTTTTTCTTACCAATCTTAACAAAAAAACAGTTGCCCAATACGTTAATCACGACTTCGTTCCGCGTCTGGGAACAGTTTACGCTTGACCTTTTCATATTCTACCTTTACTGTAATTCGAATTCTATCGCCTTGTAAATTGTACTTTTTTATCGATTCAGTAATCATCAGTCATCTTTATTTGCATAAAACTTTGTGTTCATCTTTGATTATGATTACACACGTTTCGTTTAAATGAATTCATTCATTTCATTATAAAAAGAGGCAAAAAGAACTGAGGAGGTGTTACTCTATCTAATTGCTGTAAATGTATCCCTGACTTCTTGGACTTCCGCATCTTCTACTAAATTGGTACCAACGCAAATTTCGTATTTTAAATTTGCCTTCAATGTCTTACGTAAATATAGTGTGATAAAATTTTAATAAACAATATAATCTCCGTTCTATACTTACCTATTGTATTAGTAATTGAACATACACCACCAAATCAAATCAAGGCATCATTATACCAAGTTTTCCATATTAGGAAAGAAGAGTTTTTTGCCCCCAAAGCCAAAACGGTGTGAACGCTCTTAGTAACATTTTTTTGCCAAACTTGAGGTGGATCGTGGATCTTAGCATTCTTAGCTCATCTTTAACTTTTCGAAGTTGTTTATTTCGTAATCATTATCTTTAACTCATGTTTCTGGAAAAACAAACCAAGGAAAATAATAGCAAGTACTTACCTGGTTGTAAACACCCAAATTCAGCATGTTTTCCTCAATTATATGTAAATTTTAGACCTGTTTACTTATTTATAAATATCCACGGCGGAAAAAGCTCTTTCACATCGTTTTGACTATGAGAAATCCTACTAATATTATAAATGTGAAAGTTTGTGAGTATGTTTGGATGTTTGTTACTCTTTCACGCCAGAACGGCTGGACAGATCTGGATGAAATTTGGAACATAGATAGATTATAGTCGGGAATAACACATAGGCTACTTTTTATCCCGGAAAACTGCGTAATTCCCGTGGGATAGCGATAAACAAATTATATGCAGACGAAGTTGCGGGCAACAGCTAGTAAGTACCAACTTATGCATCGCAAACAAACTCGGCAGAAAGTCAAGTTGCTAAACAAAATCGAACTAAACTAAAGAACTAGAAGATACAAATCGAATGATAAGGAAACAAATCATTCTTCATCATTTGAAGTAACGAAGGAACTACCGAAAACGAATCCTTCGAAAGAATGAAAACGTTAACAGTTTTCTGTTCAATATAGATCGATACTTACAAAAGGTTGTAAAGAGCGTGGAACGACTGGGTAGGTATAGAAATAGGAATAACATCCAGCAGTGAATGTAATAAGATAGACGCAGAAGGTGGGTTTGAGGCAGCCCTATCTCAATTTCCATTCGTAACGGAACGTTTTAAACAGACAAAACGCTTCTTCCGAGTCATTATCAATCAACACTCAATTGAATTAGATTGAAGTCTATTTAAATTCGAGAAACTGACAAGATTATGTCATCATGTGAAGATACAAGGTTGCAAGAGAGTACATTTACCTTTATGTAGTTCCGAAATTGTCCGTTATAGACTACAGGCCCACGTACAAAAAATGTGGGTCATATGAACCACCAGGTGACGTATATAGGACGATATAAGAGCATAAAATAATAAGATTCAACACTATGCCGTCACTTGTAAGCTGTCCAACTGGGTGCTGGTGAGAATTCAAAAGTGCAGGTAGAGTGAGTACATTTTGGTCATATGATCATGTACGGCATTTTTACCATCGATAGATCCATGAAAAATAATAAGAAAGCGCGCAGTGCCGTAAAAAAATGGTGAGCCACAAAGTCGATATTTTCTTTTGATTTTCTGACAATTTCGAGGGTAAATTTGGTCATTTGAGACTGTACGGCATCAGTTTCATACTGTTTCAATACAGCTTCTAATCCATTATTCCGCAACGCCGTACAAAAATTGTGCGACAAGGGGACAAAATCGAGGGTTGCAACCCCCTCTTTTTCCGTGGTCCGGGGGGTGATTTGACACAACATGAAATTAATTTATTTTGGAACTATTTTATGCATAGATAATATTTTTTTACATGCCGTACATTTTCGTTGGTCCAAAGGTTTGTAGGGAAAAAACACTCAAGGAACGAACCCATAGAACGAAATGTATGAAAAAAATGGTCTGCATTAAAATGTACGGCATAATTTTTTCCTAATTTATTTATCTTAATACTATATAAAACAAGGGAAAAATTTAGAAAATTGCTATGTTCTATTAATCTATGAATATTTAAACTTTTGCAAATTCAGTTTTTGTATTTCTCTATAATTTTTTTTAGAACAGTTTCTTTTGAACCGCACTACTATATAACAGTTGTATTTTACAATATCATGTTAAAAAAAAAGTTGCCGTACAGAGTCAAATGATTTTACAGCTTTATAAATCAAGTATACCATGAAATTAAGATAATCATTCAAATGAACAATAATTTTTTGACGGCATTATTTGTAATAGTACTTTTGAGAGCTAGATAATGTTTTGGAACCGAAGCCGTACTGTTTCAAATCACCCCCCGGACCACGGAAAAAGAGGGGGTTGCAACCCTCGATTTTGTCCCCTTGTCGCACAATTTTTGTACGGCGTTGCGGAATAATGGATTAGAAGCTGTATTGAAACAGTATGAAACTGATGCCGTACAGAATCAAATGACCAAATTTACCCTCGAAATTGTCAGAAAATCAAAAGAAAATATCGACTTTGTGGCTCACCATTTTTTTACGGCACTGCGCGCTTTCTTATTGTTTTTCATGGATCTATCGATGGTAAAAATGCCGTACATGATCATATGACCAAAATGTACTCACTCTACCTGCACTTTTGAATTCTCACCAGCACCCAGTTGGACAGCTTACAAGTGACGGCATAGTGTTGAATCTTATTATTTTATGCTCTTATATCGTCCTATATACGTCACCTGGTGGTTCATATGACCCACATTTTTTGTACGTGGGCCTGTAGTCTATTAGTTCAGTGTGTTTAAAAGTCACGCTTTGAAGGTAGACGCTGAATACATTTTAAAAATAAGTACCTAAGACAATAATGTAAGCGAAGAGTAAAAACAAAGTTATTGTTTCTTGCCGCGTAAAAACAATAGTATTCATTTGATTGCTCCTTGTTGTATGTTTTTATGAAGGGTTACGAAACTTACGAAGCCTCGCTTAGAAGCCTATTCGTAACAGATTCTAGAAGTATTCCACTGTTGATTCGGTGCGGTAATTGCTAACAAATTAACAAGTGCCGCGCTCAATGTCGACGTACCAAAATCTGTGCACTCAAACATAAATGCCCTTATCAAAAACCAATCAGAAACACTATACTAAAATCGTTAGTTCTGTTAACCTACGGTGCGACAAACGGTAATAAATTGGTAGTAATTGACAATGTAATTGTTCGGTCTGACAATGGCTTCCATAGCTCCAATTCTTACGCGAAACACATCAGTTACTCGTAACAATTAAACCATGTCCTTGGTAATCGACAATGATTGGAGCAACCAAAGTTTTGCCGGTGATTTTTAACACCAAAATCGGTGACTTACCTTCGACATGTTTCTAGCACTTATCACTTCACTCCATACCAAATAGTCTTTATTTATGTTATGCACAAACCTAGAACATTTTAGAACGATGTTAAATGGTCGAGCGCGCGATCAATACTAAAGCTGAAGCGGTAAGCCGGTCGGACAGCAAACGTGCTGCGCGCATGCGCGGTGTTGACTGACGTTTGCCGGCACTTGGAAGTTGTTGGATGCGATGACCTGCGTAGCGAGGCCACCTACACAGCACGACACAAACATTATCATTGATTTCTGATAATTATTACTACAGTCCAGGTTTCACGATGCATGCGTCGATGTGCACCTAATGTTGCAGATGTGTGTCGAGAGGCTTTCCTCGCCTGAGAAAAAAATTGGTCGATGTCGGTGTTCACAGTCGAGTCTAAATTCAAAATTTTGATTAAAAACAGTAAGTTTAGTGTCCAATCAATTTACATAACCACCTGCTGAAATATTTCAGAATATTTTTCAGACATTTTTGTACATTATGTGTCGCACCGACATAGGCTGTCTTGCGGAATAGAAAGTTGTATGAAAGTTAATTATCGTCGTCAACCGAGGTTTGGCCAAGGTTGAGCGAAGCAATTGACTGAGTAACGGTACAATAGTTAGTACAAAGTACCTAACTGCATGTTACATTATCTACCACAGGATCGTATGAAATCAATACTCCGAGATTAAATCGATCTAAGTAACTTTGTTTATTTGTTTGAGGACACGAATACCAACTTTGATTTTTATAGTTCCATGGCCAAAATAGAAAAACTGAATTCTCAGCTTTATCTTGTCCGCTGTTCCTGTTTCTCTGTGCGTATATGCCGTCGTCTATCCGGTTTTCTCTAACCAGTCGCATGATTCTTTAAAAGAACCTTGTCAGGAAAGTGACGACTAAGTACACCCCGGAGGCAATTCATAGTTAGACCCATTACGTACACGCGGCCGCAATCAGATGTCTTTCCATTTGGCCTTACTTGATCCCGTGTACCACGGGCGATCTCGGCCGCAACGTAATAGTTTCTGTCAAAAATTACATTTTGAATTGTACAAGCTTTCTTTGCTGACTGTACTTGCATTGTTGTCCGTCCTACATAATGTGTACCAAATTTCAAGTCAATCGGACCAGCCGTTGAAGAGTTCCTTCCTGCGGAGACGGTCCTAACCGCGCCACCAGAATCCCACTAACAGAATTGTATTGTCACCGGACTTACATAAGTAAGCAAAATTTCAGCTCAATCGGGATAATTTGTGCTTCAAAATTGAGTCGCAACATTCCATCCCGGCAAACATTATTACATACATACTTTGCAAGTTAAATAAAAGCTAGTAAAAACACGGCGAGCGAGAACGACCGCTCCCAAACATTTAGAAACTTGCAAGACGCCGCGGGTGACGGGCCGCTGCAAGCGGGTGACGAGTGAGGACGGCCTAAAGCTAGGCTTCCGAGCAAAGCACTCCGGCGTTACCAACGCGGCGACAGAAGAACCATCCTTCTATGCAGTACTAAAACGTATGAACATTTCCGAGCCGTCACTGCCGTTTGAGAGTCACTGCCTCACTTGCCCTACTAGCGACGGTGACGCTTAGTAAGTTCATACAGTTCCGTGCTGCATAAAGTTACTATTCCGAGATGGGCTGCAGTCAGACTGCGACCGCAGGCGACACTGCGGCTGGCAGCATTGGCAATGCATTGGTTTGTTTCATCGCGTGCACGCTAATCCGTATTTCTAATAATGGTGCAGTAAGTACTGGCACCAAATGCAAACAGATCGACTACTACAAGCGGAGGTCACCGAGTCATGCAAAATAATCCTGTGCCTCAATTTGCCAAGGTTCATGTTTTTTTTTATGGGTAATTGAAATTGGTAAAATTTGCTTCATTGATTAACGCTTGTAAATAAACGAGCAATTTTAATAAGAAGGTACTGCTTCCATTGCTTTCCGTCTCAAATGTACGAGTATTTTTGTCGTAGACGCAATTACGTGTAGATAGGCTTTACATTTTTGCGGGGTTTAGGGGTTATTAAATGTCTGAGCATGGTAACTTTGAATGAACTGTCACTGTCATATTGATAAATCAAACATCAAATCAACGTCAAACAAAACATATTGTTGGTTGCTTGTTCTCGTAATTTTATTACGAACTCCTGTAATAAATGTTTACTGTGAGCAAAATATACGATAAAATTCCTTAATATATACGATTCCCTTAATGTCTTAAAGTTCAGCTTAGTTTGTGAATAGCAAGATGGTTATCACCTCTTTAACGATGGAAGATATTCTGCCTTTCGTTTCAACCAAGACGAATAAAAAGAAAGTGGATATGGATGCCATTCTGCCGTTTATTATTCTGCCGCTCTTACTGCTGTTGTGTACGTTGTCCCGAGCGGTCACTATTATAGTTATGGTCACTATAGGCATGGGCGTCTTGTACGTCTGTACCAGGCCACGTCAAAAGAATAGGTAAATATTACGCTCATAATTAGCTATGTTGTGATCAAATTGTAAAATATTCTATACTTCAAGTGCATGGCCATGCGCACAGTAATCGGAAGATGAGTCAGATTGACAGAAGTGATGGAGAGGCTTATCATGGCAATGACTAATTTACTAATAATTATTAATCTGCTGAAATATTACCTTATATTTCACACAGTCTAGCAAATAAATGAGCTTTCAGCTGTTAGACTTGATGATGTTAGACTTGAATTACATACATACATAAATAAATCAAGTCTTTATCCCTTACGGGGTAGACAGAGCCTAAGGTAACAAAACCTAAAAACCATGTTTAGCATGATTGTGGGTGTATGGAAGGAAAGGGGAATCAAAACAGTGATGGATTCCTAGCAACACTGCCTATATAACATGATCCCTAAGATTTTCACCCATTGAATTAAATTTTTTTTTTTTTTTTTTTTTTTTTAAACTATTTGGATATTTCTGTGACTTTCAATTAAAAAAGTTTTCATGAAAAATTTCGTTTTGAATACAAGCTTTATTTAGCCAACTGTACTTATATTGTCATTCAATATCTATGTTGTATACCAAATGTTATGTCAATCCAAGTATTATTAGCAGTAAAAAAACAACTAGCAAATTTTGTAGTGGACATCTCACACACTTATTTTTCATGTATGTATTAGTTATATTCTTCAGTGTCAATATAACTCTCTTTAGTGCCAATACACGGAGGAGGCCTATGCCATGAGGCACGCCGAATTACGCGACAATTTAATTACAAAAAAAAAAGCAATAACAACATACTTACTGAAATTGTAGCGAATTCGGAATAAAAAGGCTATAATAATAAATAACTCATTCATAGTTGATTAGCTATTAAACGGGCATTATTTTTTTATTTGTTAACCGTTGTATTTTCCATCTCAGGTCAACATTCTTCTTCTCCTGGACGTTGTCATCGGGAATCTACTTGTTCCTCGTGTTTGAATTTGGAGTGCTGAGGCTGCTAGAAATAACGCAGGTGGAGAACTTCGTCCTGCTCGTCTTAGTGGCCTGCTCCTGTTACTTCTTCCACAAAATGAAGGCCGTTGCCGATTTTGAATTGGCTACCGGCTCCTCCAAAGGAAAGGAATACAGGTATTGGAATAATAAGCAGTCTTTAAGCCAGTGGTTCTTAACCGGTGGTCCGCGGGCCACTGGTGGTCCCTGGAAGCATCCAAAGTGGTCCGCGGGGCCAATCAAATATATGTATAAATTAGATAAGTAAAAAATAAATAAATTAGATAATTCCGTCCATTGGGACCTATTGAAGCCTTACGTTAGACATTATGCAGTTACTAGGTGGTCCATGGCAAGACAGAAATTTTGATAAATGGTCCCTCATGTCTAAAAGGTTAAGAACCACTGCTTTAAGCAGTTGTGGTAACTCTGTATTTGATGTTATGTATTGAGTATTATGATTTACAGTAGTATATTATAGGTGCGAGTCGGGTTACCTCCACGTGTGGTCAAGAGCTGCGGTTCGTTTTTGGATCCGTCCGGGGGAAGAGCAGTGCTTGGTCCGGTGCACCCTGGGCAACGGCTAATGATTTCCTGGCAGTTTCTGAGGGAATTATTGACCGTTGGCTAAGAGCCTGACAGGGGAGGAGGGGGTCTTTGACCATTACCGTACAACGTTGCCGACATTTTGTCACAAGATTTTTTAATTATATTTTTGTTACTTTGACATTGGCGAAGTTGTCGTCGCTTTAACGACTTGATACGCCACAAATAAGAAGAAGAAGAGGAAGAAGAAGAAGTAAAATAAAATAAAATAAATAAAATTGATTTTATTCCGACTTCCGATTATCACTTGCCAATGTGTTAAACTGACTAACTGATATTTAAATCTGAACAAATATCTATTTTCCAGCCCGGTATTGACGTCAGATTCACACTACTGTCAGATATGTCAGATTGAAGTCAATGAAAGATTTTTTCATTCAATTTGGTAAGTTATCTGTTAACTTTTCAGTGATCCAAGCTCAATGGATACCCAATGGGACCTATTATCAGATAATCTAATAATGTCCTCATTTAATTCTTATGCAGTCCATGAATTGGTAGTTCCATTTTGTTTTGTCCATTCCAGACCATGCATGCATATGAATATACACAGGCCGTACATTATTCACATACATACATAAATCACGTCTTTATGCCTTACTGGGTAGACGGAACCTAAGGTAACAAGACCTAAAGCCCACGTTTAGCATGATTGTAGGCATACAGGTGGAAAGGGGAATCAAAATAGTGATAAGATTTTCGCCCATGCACTCGACGGGCACTTACACAACTCAAAATACTGACGCGTTTCGATCCCTCTACGGGATCATCCTCGAAGTAAGAGTACATGCTACCTGCATCGCCTATAAAATGATTCCTAAGAATTTCGCCCATTCCCTCGATGTGACCCATTATCGTATTTTAACTCCTTTTGTACCATATTTCAAGCGAAATAAAGTTATTTGTATTTGTATTTGGCTTTTGCCATCTGCACGGGAAGAAAAGTAACTGGTACAATCTGTTTTTTCTTTACTCCCAGAGCATGGAAGCAATTATTCACACACACTGCTTTGTCTGTTCTGTGGTTTAAGTTGTTACAGTTTTTTGTTTTTTAATTTCAGGTGGGACTGCTGTGTACTCAGACCAAACTACCCTTACTTCCTCGCCGGTCAAGTGTTTGCGTTTGCTACCCTCCTCTTCGGCACCAATCTTGGATTGACCACTGTGTGTCAGCCTTTCATATTTATTGGCACTATACTGATGCCTGAAGACTGTAGTGATGTTTATTATCAGATGGAGTAAGTATTAATTACGACATTTAGTAGCATGTCATAGTTCTATAAAGCATGGAGTTGCCATTGTTAAAAAAAGGCAGTTTGTTAAAAGAGTGCTTCCATTTAAATGTTTACTTTATCTGTGACAAAATAAATTAACACAGATATGGCAATAATAAAGGTGTAGTATAATATTTAATTTAAACATCTGTAATTTTAAACAAATAACTACACCGTGCTTTCTATAAACACGGCGTAAATACCAAATATTAAAATCATAGACAAACTTAAATAAGAGACCTCCAATGAGGCATGGTCACACAGGTGCACTGAAGCGTCATAGTAGATTAAAGCCTCGTATTCATGGTAAACGTCTGTTTAGCAACAAAGTTGAATCAATGTTTACGTTTGTCGGGCGAGAGCTTGTCAACATGACGCTATCAACTCTACAACACGCAGTGTTGCCAGCAATATGTTGATTCGGGGTGCGAGTCGGGTTACCTCCACGTGTGAACCAAAGCTGCGGTTCGTTTTTGGATCCGTCCGGGGGGAAGAGCAGTGCTTGGTCCGGTGCGCCCTGGGCATCGGCTAATGATTTCCTGGCAGTTTCTGAGGGATATCGTTGACCGTTGGCTAAGAGCCCGACAGGGGGGGAGGGGGGTCTTTGACCATTACCGTACAACGTTGCCGACATTTTGTCACAAGATTTTTTAATCATATTTTTGTTACCTTGACATTGGCGAGGTTGTCGTCGCTATAACGACTTGATACGCCACAAATAAAAAGAAGAAGAAGAATATGTTGATTCAACTTTGTTGCTAAACAGATGTTTACCATGAATACGAGGCTTAAGAATTAAAAAAAATGTGCTTTATGTCTGCGATTAACACTTGATGTACTATTTTCTTTTGTAGTTTGGCGATTTGCTTCGTCTCCTCTGTATATGGTGTGGGTTACGTGCTCATTATTGCCTTGGTCCTGCTCAAACAAATTTTCGTCTACATACCGAAATACTGTGGTAAGTTGTTTCAATGCATACCTATCATCATCATCTCAGCCATTACAAGTCCACTGCTGAACATAGGCCTCTCCTTTAGACCTCCAATTAGACCGGTTGGAAGCGGCTTGCATCCAGCGCGATCCTCCGATCTTAATGAGGTCATCGGTCCACCTTGTGGGTGGACGTCCCACGCACGTGCATACCTATAGTAACTATCAATTGGGATTGTCTATTTTTTTACAATGTATAGTAAATCGAAAACCATTTCGAGATAAATGCTTTTTAAATCGTTTTCTGTATTTACTTTATTTTATTTTACTATAATTAATTTATTACATGAAAAATAAGCAATGACCTTCATTTGACATTCCCAGACATGATGTAGACGGTCCAAAATGTACTTTATTTGCAAAGGTTACAAATTCTATGCTATTTACGCGTGGATTATACTACGGAGTTCAATTTGGACTCGCAATCTGACATTTCATTCATCTTATGACAGATGACAAGCAAATGGGCAATCTTGTTACTGTCATTCTTGTTTTTTCCACTGTTTACTTTCATATTGTTGTATTATAGTTTAGATTTAGAAGCACTTTCGGTAGATAATTAGGCAAGAGTGTAACCACACAGCGATGTGCTTCGCTCACATGAAAGATTTTCCGCTAAATATTTTAATGAAGAGCGAAAATATTACGTTTTCAGTTTACTTTCGCCTACTGAGTTTACTGACTTATTTCCGGGTCCTGTTTTGTCTCGATCATACCTGGTATGTGTTTATGGACCTTTCTGCTTCGCGCAGAATGTTATGGTATGTGTAACGGTTGTGAAAATATAAAATTCATAGAAGATCGCGTGAATCTTCCTGTGTTATTGTTGAATCATGTTGACATTGATACTGATGACAGTTTGCCAACTTCACCACAGATAGAAAAGACGTTAATGGCGGCGCTTCACATACGTTTTATGACCAATTTATCCAATAAGCAGATGTGTGGCACCGGCAGTGGAAACTCTGACGTCATCAACCAAAATACTTTCAATAATTAATAGTAAAAAAAATACCGAGTTATATGAGAAAATATTGAAATTGGTTTCTTATAATTGACTATTCTGCACAAAAAAAATATAAAAAGGATAGGTATTTTTTTTTAGACAATCCCAATTATGATAGCATAATGCTAACACGTTTGATAGCGATGTGTGGTTCTAGAATCCATGGAGCAGCTGTTTGTTGTAAATAGTTTTCAAAGTGTAAGATTGTGTGACTTACATTTTACATTGAACAGTACGGTTTATGTATTTTTGTTGCTATAATCATGTAAATAGTACTTAAATAATTATTATTGGTTTTTAATTTCTTTGATACACATACCTAGTCCTCTTTATTGTTTATAGGTAGTTTATAGATTATATTAATATTGACATTCTGTGAGTAACGTTCGATAATTTTGATAGAATTATAAACATTAATCTCATTTGATTTTACCGTATGTTTTAATATTAATACTATATTATTAAAAGCCTGTGGCTATACTCACGGGTGCGGCGGCAAGATTAAGTTAACCTACACAACTTTTTTTATTACAATTACTTTGAAAAAATATCATTACAAACAGCGATTCCATGGATCGTAGAACCACGGCGTCCTACCAAATCTTCTTACTCCCATGTTTTTAAACAATAATGTTCTATTTTCAGAACCGCAGTGGCGTAGAATAGTGAACGTGTTGAATGTATAAAACTTGTCAGTGTTGTGAAGTGAACTTTTGTATGAGGGAAATTTTGGAGACTGAATCTGTATAGAATCACAATTTTACTTTATTCGTTATAAATTAGTGCTCATTGGAATAATTTGTGTTAAACATGAATTATGTAAAAATAAGGAATATTTGTTCCTAAAAACAATTAATAATGATACAATTCTGCATACTAGCTTTTGTTGAAATACTCTGCTTGCAGCATTGTTTTCTGGCCTTGTCTAAAATGCCAAGTTTGGAAGTGAATATAACAGTTTGAAGTGTACTAAAACAACACCTTGCTGAAAGCGCTTGCAACCAATCAACCCACGCTTTCCCAAAGTATACGACCACAGAGACGTTGGACGCTTCTGTGTGACAACTTGTTTTGTTATACGTTTGTAAAAACAAAAACTGACTTTAGTGTGCGTGATGTGAATGTAGACGACAGGTGTATAGTTGTATGAGTATACGCTCTCGAGAATAGCAGAATTAATTGTAAAGAAATTAAAGGCGATTTTAATCATAAGCGTGTTGCGGCACCTCTGCGGCACAGAAATGTCAACCGAACTTCCCTTTAGTAATGTTATGTGTCCAGTGATGTTTTGCTTGTGTGTAAAACCAAAAAACTTTATTATAAAGATTTCATAAAATTAACTGCGGGAGAACCGCGACTTGCCGAACAGGTTATAGTTTTACTAGAATAACTAAGCGTATAGTGAATAGCTTGTTGGAGCGTTTCACAAGCATCACTGCAATAATGGCAACATTAATTTCGAGTAAAAAAACGTGTTATTAATGATAATGTGTGAAGGCATCTGTGATAGAGCAACATCATGTGTAAGAAAAAAAAAAGCTGTATTTATGCTTCAGGTAAAAAAATAGTCAATTTTTTGATGTTGTCAAAATGGGAACTATGCCGTTTGTCTAAAGGGACATTGTATAGGCAGAAAATGTTAAAAATAATTTCTAGCCCGTAGTTAACTTACTCTAGTGATTACTAATATCTTAGTAATAATGACGTGTATATAAATATTTATTTGATAGCTGTACTATGTTTTTAAGCAGGCACCTGTAGTCACCATCAAATTAAGATAACTATACCTAGTTTTACAGTCATATAGCCAGCGATAGCACAATTCGTTTTTGGCGGGAATATTTTACAAGTCAAAATATTGTCGTGGGAATTTAGATGAAATTCGTTTGTTTTCCAAGGCGTTAAAATAGATTGGACTGGGGAATAGTACTTATTCCCATAAAACATCACAAAATTATCATTATATGTGCATTAGAAATATAAAGAATATATATATTTATTTTATGAATAGTTAATTAATCTTTATAACACACGTCGTGTTAACTGGCTTTGATTTTTTTTACTGAAATAGCGTCTCCATGGATTCTAGAACCGCGACATGTTACCAAACACTACACTTTAGCACCTTGTCTCTTTTACTCCATTGATACCTGAACAGACAGAACCACAGAATAATGATTGTAACAGACATTCAGGACTGTTATTATTCCTATTATTAATGTGTATTGTAAAACCGTTATTTTATGATTAATCTAATAAACTTACAAATTTTTCCAATAGTTTACAGTCTCACTAGATATATAGGTATTTATAAACAAATGAACTTTTCGTCATTGAAGTTATGTTGACGGTGGTTGTACCTAAGTACATTATAATAATACCCTTACTAATATAGTATGATATGTATACGTGTTATGTATATTACGGCTGATTTAAGATTGGAGCGAAATTATTTTAGAGTTAATATTGGTCAATTCATAGTGGCAGAAGGGGAAGTGCCTGTTATGGGACCCCACGTGCGTCAGTACTCTTCACACTTTGGTCGCACCACGCAGGGGGGGTTGTTTGTCCCGCTTGCGGTGGAGACGACTGGCTGAGGCTGCGAGGCATTACTTTTTCTGAAAGAAGTGGGGCGCCGTCTTCGTGAGAGGTCTTGATCCTCGCTCTGGGTTGTTACTGGTACAAAGGTTGTCCATCGCGGTACGTGGTAATGCTGTGAATGGGCACCTTTGCGCCTGGTATGATGCGGGGCGGATTGTTAGACTGATTGACTTTTTTTTTGACGTTTTTTGTAAAGGTACTTATTTCTTGAAAAATTTACAAAATAGATTTTCATTACTATTTATAGTTTATTTTGTCAATTAAGTGTATCTATCCTGAGGATACTTAACAGCGGACCTAAATTGTGTGGTTCTAACTGAATGAGGCTAACTTTACACTACAAATTTATATTTAAAATAATGAACTAATTACGAATGCATAATTAATGTAGTTTAAGCTACAGTCCGATAATAAATAATGGCAAATGGATAATAGATAAAATAAAAATTGACATTCGAAATGGTTGACATTTTCGAGCATTCTACGACCAAAATGTCACAGTTACTAAGAAAGTGGAGCGTGTTTTTAACCTTCTCGCCGCCAAGCAGCTCTAATGTCTCTACGGCCAACTTTAATCTTGTCAATTTTAGGTGCATTTTGCACTGCACGTACTAACTTTATATCAAGTTAATGGAGGCGAAAAGGTTAAATCTCTATTGTTTGTCGTCGGATCGTAGGCATGTAAGCACAAAACACATTATGTTGGGAGATTGTATAAAATGAAGTGCGTGAATAAAAATATTTAAAATACGCATCGCGAGCGCGTATATTTTGCGTGACTTGACCTCACTACTATAGATGGGCGCGCTACCCGCCCGCACCTCTCTCGGTCCCCTTTGTCGTCTTACCCCGCGCCCCTTTGTCGTGCGGGTGAGGACTCATTTCAGCGGTCGGTCTAGAATTTCGCTTGATATTTAATTAAATTGCTTCATTTCGAGTTGAATGTTATGTATGGATTACATTGGCGTGTGAGTTTTGTCATTTGCTGGATGACTAGGGTGGTCAAAAGGTTAAACCGGAGACCAAAGCCTAAAAAAACTGTAGAATAAATCTCTTTTGTTTATTAAGAATTTTGAACAGGAAGCTCTAAAAGTTAAGTAACGAGTAAAAAACAATGTAGGTAATTACTATTATTTATTAAGCCTGCATTGGAGTATCATTTTAGGACAATATAGCTGTGAAGATTGGTTGTAATGTATTATTGTATATTGTAAGAAAACCTGGATTATTGGTAGACCCCGAAAGCATAATATTATAATTCATTGTAATAATTTATCAATAGCGCGATCGCAATAACTCGAAAAATGTTTTTTTAACCTTATCGCCGCCATAAACTCTATATGAAGTCACTACATGCAGTGTAAAGTGCACCTCCATTAGAGAAGATAAAATGACAGTGCGAGTGACACTAGAGCTGATTGGCGGTTAAAAGGTTAAAGGGATCTATTTTTTGTCGCTGGTATCATTGATTTGTACCTATGTATTATATTTCATGTATTACTACATCTTAGTTGCGTATAGTCGACCAAGTGCTTTATCATTTTTATGACAGTTTCTCTTATCAGAAAAAATACCAATGGCTGATGGTAACATTGACTTGTGAGTGAAAATTATAAACTTTGATGTTTTAATCCGTACAAAAGACATTGCACCTTAACTTAAGGTGGTAAAAAACTTTCTTGGTCGACTGTACGTTTAACTAGCCCACGCTTAAATAAAAAATATTTATATGCGATTAATACTTAAACTGAGATTGGGCCTTACGGCTGTTACGATTAAATTCGGTATGTCTTAAGTTATTAAAACTTCTTTTTGTGGCGAAGACAATTTTGTTAATTAACTTAAGATTTAGCGCACTCACTGCTGGCCATCAGACCCGTAACTGTACGACCAAATTAAGTACAGTCAAGGAATTTAATTTTAACCCAACATGGCACCTTGTTATAGTAAGCGTCGTACCGATTTTCCTTGTTAAGTAGTGCGATATCACTATGACTTTTTACGTGAAGAGGTTCCTCGATGGGTCAGGAATTAAATTCGTTGGCTGTACTTGTGTGACTGCGGCATATGACAGGCATGAAGATACGAATCGCACACCTAATACAAACGAGATCAAGTCAAATGATACACCATTGTAATTTAGAGCATAACGCTGTTTGAATAAAATTCAATTTTGTAAGTTTTATTTTTTGTCGATACTCTGAAAGGGTTTTCGAAGTTCGTATCACACCGTCTCTGTCACTCAAATTATTAAATATTAGTGTGAGAGGAACGACGAGAAACGAACTCCAAAAGTCGTATTTCTAAATATAATAGTGCATTGTGGTAAATTCGAAATTGGGGGAATTTCGGAACTCGTGAATATCCACTAAACGGGGAACAATTGCATAATTTAGCAACGCTTATCTATAAGCTCCAATGTGTTGGGCTTCTAGATAAGTGTTGCCAGATTATGGAATTGTTCCCCGTTTAGATTCCGTGATTTTCGAAATTCCCCCAATTTCGAATTTACCTCAATGCACGATAAGGCTAGGCGGTATGTGTATCTATTATGTTCTCGGCAGTGAATGCGTTACCAGAGTTGTGCAAGCAAAAATCCTCCAATAGGAAGGGCGCTGAGCTAGAATATGAAAATGAAAGAATCCTATTGGTGGATCGAGTTTTTCCACGCACACCGATCCGCTTCTTCGCGCATCTCAACGAAGTTAGAAATTCGAAATTGGTGTTGTCTTTTTGCTCTAATTAAGTGATTAATATTAGAGTGAGATGGTATGATACGAATTTCGTAGTAACGGGTCACTTGCCATTAATTCTCATAAGTAATTATGTTATGTATAATTGTATTAGTTAATACAGTGACGATTTATTTATTCATTTGTATTGAATCATGTTTTTAATTTTGTTAAATATATTTAAATACAGTGAAATTGTTTTGTTTTGCTTTGCACAGCCGAAAAACATTGGCATTCATATGGAGCACGGTCATATAAGCGAATATCACCCTGCAAAATGTGGTAAAGGCTTTATTTCTAAAGGCCAGAGCAAATAAAACGACTCTTTTGCCTTACACTTAGATCTACGCGGGTGATCTCTGCGGGTGGTAGGGCCTTGTGCAAGGTCCGTCCGGATCGCTACCACCATCTTACTCGCTAATCCTGCCGCTAAGTAGCAGTGCTTGCACTGCTGTGTTCCGGTGTGGAGAGTAAGACAGCCGGGGAAATTACGGGCACAAGAGGCATTTCATCTTAGTCCTCTAGGTTGGCAACGCATCTGCAATTCCTCCGGGGTTGCGGGTGTCTATGAGCAGTGGTTTTCACTTACCATCAGGTGACCCACTTGCTCGTTTGCCTTCCTATTTATATAAAAAAAAAAAAAAAAAAAAAAAAAAAAAAACTAGTATCTTCTACAGCAGTGTTTCTTAATCTTATTCAGCCACGGACCCCTAGGAAAAGTAGCACAATATTTAAATTAAAAAAGTAAATCGACGCGTAGCTGTTACGAGACTTGGTGGGATTTATTTATTGTTCTCTAGTGGTCCAAAGACCGCGGATCCCCATACGTATACTCACTGCCCCTAGGGGTCCGCAGACCACAGGTTAAGAAACACTGTAGGCTTATTACTTAACTCGCTCGCAATCGCCATCGTGTTCATTTTGACAGTTCTTGTATGAATGTGACAGCTAGCTGATTCCGATGCCAATTGTCAGCCCATATATGAACTGTCAAAATGAACACGATAGCCATTGCGAGCGAGTTAGGTAATAAGCCTACTGTTCTACAGCTCGCATTACGATTATACTTGGCCATTTAAAATATCTGAATTACCTTTATGCCTCTTGAGGAATTCTCAAAAAAAAATCACCTCCCTCATTTTTTTACAATCTACGAATTTCATGATGTTTCTATCTAGAATCACGAGCTCTTTCCATCCCTGTAGGAGAGAAAAAATGGCCCCGAAATCATCATACATGTTTTATGTTCTTTCCGTTACTCCATACTAACACCCCTTATTCATAAACGGTCTTTAGGCTTCTGCTATCTGTCACTTTGACATTTACCTTCATAGATAAGGACAAACGATTGCTAAGTTTGCAGAAGCCTGAAGAGCGTTTATGAATAAGGGGGTAAATTTATGGAAAATACACAATAGGAAAAAAACTTAGGGACAAAATTTGGTCCCATTAAGATTGAAAGAGCTCGAGATTCAGAGTAGAAACAATATAAAATTGTTAGGGAATGTAAAAAAAAAATTGGCAACTTTTTGAGAAATGCTCTCTTAATCTAATCTTAGGTAAACCGCTAAAAAAATTGCCTTGGTACAAATTATTTTTTAATATTATTTTTGCTTTGGCAGCTTGTGATTGTGGCACTTATTATGACTAAAGTTTTTCTTGACTAAGGTTATTCTGTCATTTGTAAAAATCAGTTACGGCCATGAAATGGGTGGAGAGCTCAATTAAGAAGTGAATAACGTGAGATACTTTCTACCAGGAACCAGGAACACGGATGGAAGGTACTGCTGACCAATTGAATATCACACAACTCTAGACAGTCATGTTGTTTTGTTGATACCTATTCGTGCTTGACAACTTTTCTATTGCCCGAATTTTACATGCCACGATAACCTCTTTCGATATCTGAACCCGTCATTATTTCAGGAGCTTTGAAATGGCCATCCTGTAGAACTCTATCTTGGTTAGTGTAGTTTTATTACAACAGCTTAGAGAAAAAAAGAGTTATGGAAATGATCATTGTGAAAAACGATAGAGAACCATTCGTGTTGCTATTGCTATGAGATACTAAACTCGTGTTCTAATCTATTTCCATGGTCACAATTCATTCGTCTGGTGGCATGTAATCTGGAACCACTTGTAGCACTTTCTGTCGCCATCTCGCTTTCCTGGCTTCTTGCTCACGCTTTATTGCGTTCAAAGCTGGCAACGTTCGCCAGGAAGTCAGTATCTTGAATTGAAGATTCCTGTGAAACACGCAAATAAACTTTAGTTATGCGGCGGTCTTTTACCTTTTCGCCGCCACGTCAAATACAAGAGACGTCACCCATATGCCAGACTTCTTTATCGCGATGCCTTAAGTTGAACCTAGGTTGTTTTTGCATTGAAGTAATGGACGTATATATAGGTCGTTGGCGTTGAACCTGCGGTGCTGATTATATCTATGTGTCGTTGGCGTCGAAAAGGTTAAAGCAAAAGGAAAGCACTGGTAGAAAAAAATAGATTTAAAGATCAGTTTAGCGGCCTAGTTGCAGAATATAAGTTTTAATTTAGATTAATTAAGACATTCTAATTCTAAACGAACGAATACCTGATCTCCAAGCGGCCCAAATGACCCCCAGAGACAAAAAGCGTAAAGGCCTACCTGTCTGTGACGTTTCAGTTAGCAATCCAAGGAAATTCCTTAGCAATTTAGAAGAAAAATGTATGATATCAGGTCAATCATCTGCGACTTGCCGGTGTTACATTAAGGTTCGGTTTGAAGGACCACTTGACTATAGTAACATTACTTTGTGGACGTACCTGTTGTGGTAGAGCTCAGCTTTCTCCATTTTTATCTCATTCTCTGTCTTAATAACTGCAATTCCATCGCGTAGTTTTCTAAATATTAACTGCGTCACGTACAAATCGTAATAGTCTTCTGCTACTTGTCTTTTTAAAACGTACCCATGGTGATTCTGAAATAAATATTAGGTAGATATGCTTATCATGGCCAACTCCGTTAGTATTGTTCAACTCTTTGACGGTGTAAAAATAAACTCACCATCTTGAATGCCGCGAAAACCTGTTTCAAAATTTTGATCCTGTAGAATTTTTCTGCCCTGTAATTCCTCTCGATCCACATGTCTTCGGTGTAGAACATCCAGTGCAAAAATACGTTTTTCTTTAATTGGAACTTGTAATGCGCCTTTGCCTTCTCCATATTATCTCGCTTCAATTCAATTAGTTTCTTCAATGGTCTGATGCAGTATTTGGCCATCAGTGTTCTTTCGTAATGAAGGTCCGCCATCACGGTTAAGGATCTCATTCTATCGGCATACTGTTTTTTCCTTATGCTTTCCATTCTCTCTTTCTTACGTTTTTCTCTCAACTCTTTGATTCTATTGAATTTCTCTTCTTTGTCCATTTCTAGTTTCGCTAACTCCGCCTTGAAGCCGCATTAAAAATATAAATAATTAATCTAGAATCTAGGTCGCCTACCTAAAAACTATTTTTCATTGATTACTTCGTATTACCTGCTGTTTTATTCGAATCCTTTCTTCTTCCATCTGCTTCCTTCTTTCCCGTATCATTGCATGTTTCTCCTCTCTTTCACGCGCTCTCTTTTCCATTCTTTGCAGAAACTGGGGTACTTTCAAACAGTGAATAACGAGGGAAGGCTCTGAAATGGTTTGGATAAATAGTTGGAGTAACTATTTTAAAGGTGCAATCTATTTTTAGGTACAGTCAAGTGTAATAATATGTATCTAGTCAAAGTTTCAAAAATAAGTATACCACACACTCTTACACCGGCGTAATAAGGTCGTGGGACATATTTTTGAGAAATTCGTATCGATACTTATTTTTGCACTTGACCGTACAAACTCTATACAACAAAAACAATTTAAATGGAAATTCAGTACCTACCTTCTATTTCCTGAATCTTGAGCTCATTCGTCAGCAATTTTATCTTCGGTTTCAGATTCCTGTCTATTTCATAATACGTCCTGCGCACTTCTTCCTTCATGGCGTCAACTGAATGTTTTGAAGCCTCTATTATTTTTTTGTATTTGAGTTCATCTATCATTCTGTTCTGCTCCTCGAGTTTGGCTTTCTGGAGAGCAATTATATGCTTTTGCATCTTGTACCTGAAAAAGTTATAAGTATATTAGTGAATTAACTTAATCTATCAAGCTACGAATTAATTATTGAATTGCCTATTTGTGTACCGCCTACCGATGTTGATAGGTGCTGTAATCTCGAGCTAGTTGCTTTGATTTATTACATTCTTCATTTGGATTTTTAAGATCAGTCTTCTTTTTCTCTAGTTTTTCAAAAAAGCTGTTGATCGCTTCTTGCCTTTGCTGTACTATGTGTTCTTTTCTTTTATTCACATAATTTCTCCATTTCTCAATATACTTGTTCATTAAAATTCTTTGGCGATCAGTTATAACGATACGCATTTGTTTTATATTCAGAAACTCTGGCATTATATCTTTCTGAATGGAATTAGAAACCAAAACTAAATCTTCTGGGTTTGCCACATTGTTTCTTAATGAATCATCGCCAGGTTCGTTTTTATCTAGTTCTTCATCTTCATCTTCATTGGAGTTCGAGTTAATCGCCATCATTATTAAAACACTTTGTAAATCACTGATTTGGGTGCCTATTGTCATTTGTCTACTATTTGAGATACTTAAATCATTATATTCAGAGATTTCTACTGTATTTTCTACTTCTTCATTTTCTTGCGTTTTTTCTTCTGCTACGTCATCTTTTTTTAAATGTGAGTAGTATTTACATTTTATTCTAACCGTTCTATCTTCATTTGTTTCTTCAAATTCTTCAATTAAATTTTCTGTCAGCTCAAGCTGATCCAAGGGTTTCCGGTTCACATTTCTGGTTTTAACTTTGGCGTGGCTAGTTTCATTATATATCTTTGTATTCTTATAATTATTTAAAATAACCTGTTTATCGATTTCAATTGTGTCTCTTCTTTTATTGAAAATTTGTTTATTATCATCTACAACGTTTTTATAACGGGTGTTATTTTCAGTATTGTTCTTCAACATGATTTCATTTCTCAAATTCATGTTTTCGAAGCTGTTGCGTAATTTTTCTATCTCTTTATTCATTTTCACCCGATCCTTTGATAATGTTGCTTTTCTGAAAGTTTGTAAAATTTGAAATGCTATACTTTTTGAAGCTTAACGGGGTATAATATATGGTATAACATGGTATAACAATTCTTACCTTTGACCATGGTTGTAGGTAAATGATCCGTGTTTGTGCGTGTCTTTTACCTGCAAATGGAAGAAAACATTATCAGATGTCTGCATTCTATTACGTAATGTAAAGCAGGTAGGTGTATGGTGTATGAAAGGCCTATAAAATTAGACCTGAAGTGCCCGATAAAGAAGGTAAGGTTTGAATTATTAGTGCGCCTACAATTTGATTGATTAAATACCTATATTTTTAAAGCGCTAGGGGGTTTTTGCGAACCAAATTACTTTTATTTGCCATCTATTTAGTGCGTGAATGCTGATGGAACGTATTTCATAGAAACAAAACACGGCCATGCGATTCCAAATTCAGATATTTTGCTTTTTTTTTCATAAAACTCAGTCAATGGAACGAATACGAAATTTTAAAGTCATTGCATTTTAAATCTAATGGGAAACCTCTATTATAATTGTTTTTTTTATAGTACGCAGGTGATTTTCCGGAAACGAGGTTTTAATAATGTAGGTCACACGTGGAATCTTTTAAAAATAAATCTTAAAACGAATGCCATAGCATGCCAAGAAATACAACGATGTTTAAAAAGAAAAAGTTCCACTGTTATTTGACTGTTACTATGTTCAGATAGTTCTACTGCGTACTCGTAATTTATAGTAAGTACCTACATTATATTCCGAGACCGGTGAAATAAAGAATGTCTGAGATCGCAGGCACTTGTCGCACGAGCCAAAGGCAAACAGCCCGACGCCGTATCACCGCCCGAGATGTCTTGGGTCACTATTTAACGTCTTTCCCTGGCCAGGAAGTGGATATCCGCTCACGTAGTGAGCGGTAAATTACTACTTACGGCTCGGCGCGACGTAAAGTACTTTTGAACATGACTTGCACTAAAAGTCTATTACTTACCATATTTCTTCTCGCTTGCAACCGTAATAAAGTATTCGATGGGATGTAATCCGGAGAGAGCTTCAATAACGCCTTATCGTCGAATATGTTTTTATTTAATAACTCTTCCATTGTAATTCATTGTTTTATTGTAGGTATTTCAAGTTCTTTTATTTTAAATTTTCTGACCAAAAACACAATTTTTATAATAGAACATAACTTTTAGAGCATTGTTAGAAACAAAATAATGGTAGATACTTATTTTATTTCGATAGGCCCAGTTGTTACGTTGTTATAGGGAAGTTTAGTCGATATCCAAAGCAGTTAAAGTTTTTTTCATGTTTGCGCTGCGCATGTTTCTCCTATAGCCTGTTGTTAGGTAGGTAACGGACATGTGATGCGGCTTCGATATTACATCCAGTAGGCATAATTAGGCAAATGGCTATATACCTACTTACACACGTAACAATGGTAATAATCACGAAACCTAAAGATTGGATTTTGATAAAACAAGAAGAGCTAGATTGCATTTTTCTTTCGTTTTATAAAATACCTATTCATTCAAAAAAATTAAATAATATCTCCTTTGCACTTTGAAACTTGAATGTTAAGGACAAAAAAACCGATAATTGATAAAAAAATAACCATTAATTTTGGGTAATTTTAATTGCTATGGCAACATACAGCGTATTTTTCTATTAACTTTGTACCCAGTCCGTGTTGCACTTTAACATTGGCTCTTCTTTTAAAATAAAATAAAATTTACCTATTTCTAAATATTAAAATACACTAGTATTTTTTCTTCTTATTTTAAAGTTTTGGATTAAGATGGGAATGTGAAAGGTGTTAGTTGACATGGAAGCGAACTTGATAATTTTAGAACATTTTGATAGAGATGAATTCGGACCCTTTCCGTTCTATATTGAGCTAAAATACAGCAGACTTCTGTCACCTTATCGCAATGTCACTAAAACTCACTGTCAGTGTTATTTATTGTCAAACAGCTGGCTAGACTGGATTGGAAATTACTGTGCATTCGGAGGAACGCCTTATTTTTCCTGTATTAAAAATTAAATGTATATACCTCTATACAATGAGTCTAGTAAGAGAAGACATTTCTTTAGGATTTCAGTGTCGAAACTGTGTGTTATTACAGTTTCGTTACCACTGTTTGCTTTCATAATTTGTGTTCTGATGACCATGTACAAAGATTTTGAAAATGCAAATTTCACTCATTGCAATGTGCCAAACATATTTCCCTCCATATCAGCGTCCATTGGCAACTATGAGCCTCAGAGTACGATATGGAAAACGGCCATTTACACCCATGCCCCCATGAGGGTCTTTATTATTTATTTGAGATGGGAATACTACAGGAATGTGATAAGTGAATATCTTGATGTTGTTATCAGATTAGCAGTATTTTTAAATGTAATTGAGAACTTATCATTATTAGGACTAACTCATTGGACATCTTCCGTCCATTACCGTAAGTCAGCATTGTTCATTTTCAGCTAAGTATTTTAGTAAACTGTGTAATTTTACTTTATTACACACTAGTTTACTTAGAATAGGTTGTTCTGGCATAAGCTATTTTCCACTTCATAATGTTCAAAGAATTAAAAAGAAAGAGTTAAAAAGTTTAACCTAAACCCAATTGAACAAAGTTTGCTCTTGCATTGAAGTAATAGACATAGAGTTCAACCTGCAATCCTTATGTTGTTGGCATCAAAAAGGTTTTTTTTTTTTAAATTATATAGATAGAATAGAAGATTACAATAGAATGCATGTTCTAAAGTTATTATGGAGATTTTTGGTCTGTTTAATTTATCTACCTAGTTTTTGAATGTAATGTTTATTTACAACATTTTATTTGCAGCATATCATGAATTCTGCTTCAAAACCTTTATTGGGACGTCAATCTTCTACATGTTGTTTACCTGCATAATGCTTACAAAATACAGGCGGAAATCGCATGTCACCAGCACAGAGATGCAGTCCGTTAAGATGAAATGGAGAGCTTTTATCACTAACATATCGTCTTTTGCGGTTGCTGCCTATTTCTTCCTGCGACACAACCGATTGTGTGAACCTTATGGTAAGTTCAGTTAGTATTGCATAAGAGCTTGAAAAATTGTAATTAGAGTTTGTTCTGAATGCTTCTGCTGAAGTTAGCAGCTTAATTATAGGGTGGGAGGACTGGTAAAATGCCCGCTGGCCTATAGCACGGAAGGGACAATGATCTACTTTATATTTAGGGAAGACCCGGGTCTTACCCCTTAGACCGGTGCGGTCTGATTAATTTATAGTTAAGCCAGTGACAGAAGCGAGGTAGATTTTTTAAACACTCAAAATGAGCTTCTTTAGAAAATACTACAATTTAGTGTTTATCCTGGTTTTGTTTTTTAATTCTAAATATTCTAATTTTATTTTAGTAGTTCGTTAGGTTAGTTCAAAAACACAAACAGTAAATTTATTTCTTTAAAAATTTATTCACCCCTTTGATGGTGGAAAATTTCGCTCAATTCCTAAATATCATAACTGCAAAATACTAGATTTCTAAAATATCAAATTCCCAATATACCACACTTTCTTGTTACTGTGTTTCTTTATATATCAGGTTGCCAATGCAACTATGTTCCATTTCAAACCGAATTCCCACAATACCACTCGAAAAACACTCGGCTCGCAAAATACAATGTACTTGAAACACCTACTTCTTTTATCTACCAGATACTCAATATACAAGATAGCCAGTTCATTGAATTCCTAACACAAAAGATGCTGTTTATACTTCGACGAACTCTTTTCCTGGCAGTCAAAGCCTACAGCTTTATGATTAAAAAAAAATATGTTATTACTTTATTGCTGCTCCAGTTTTATTGAAATCGTAAATTAAAAATGACATGTAACTATAAGTATTACGAATAAACGAGTATGAGTATGAGTATGAGTATTTCCGAATGCCTAAATTCCTAAAAGACCAGCTTTTTAGTTCAGTAGATGACATAAGTACTGATAGACAATGAAATAGCGGGCTAAGAAATAAAAATTAAATAGATACAGGAGATTTTTTTCACACTTAGCTAATTTGGGTTTGCGTGGATGCTCCTGACCATGCTTGTTGATATTTGAGATGTTGGAGATCTGGTGTTCTGAAATCTGGTATTTCGAAAATATGGTTAAACGGACATCTGCTGTTTGAAAAATCATGTATTACATGATAACGCTCGCTTAGGTGAAGGTGAGATCAAGTGGTTTCGAGAAGATTGTGTTTCGCGAATCTGGTTTGTCAAGTGTTTCAGTGCTTAGAGATTCTTAGAACATGGTATTATATAAAACTGATACAAAACCGAACACAATATAAAGAAAGTATGGTATAGTGGGAATCTGATATTTTGATGAGCGGGTATGTCGGCATTTAGGTATTCTGCAATTATGGCTTTAAGGGAATGAGCGGAAAATTTAAACTTCAAGTAATGTAAGTATGCAAACATTTGTTGTAAATTTAAATCTGAAAAACATATGGGTTTATTCAGTCCAACATTCTGCTGATGTAATTCGGATCTAATTCAAGTTACAGTTTATATGTTACATTTTTTATTATTTTGTTCCAGTTTACTCCCTTTTCGGATTCTCAGAGTACATTGTGGTGATCAGTAACATCATGTTCCATCTAACAACAGTTTATGACCTCAAACGACAATTTTTAAGTGTTTCCCTAAGAGGTATTTATTTAGAATAAATTGAAGGGAATGGCCAAAAAAGCTCTTATGACAACTAATTTAAGGTTGTGTAAAAATTTTAGGTAGGTACATAACCGGCCAAGCGCGAGTCAGACTCAAGCTCTGTCTGTCTGTATGTCTATCTGTCTGACGAGCTAATCAAGTTGAAACTAATATGAAAATACTTAAGGCCATAGTTTCAAGCTTACATACAAACTTTGGCCAGTTTTTCTTCATAAGAAAAAAGAGCTCAAACGCAAGTAAAGGGAAAAGTCCAAATATTACTAATTTATTTACTGATTTGCTGAGTTGCTTCTCTTCCCGTGCAGGTAAAAGCCCATCGAGGGAATGGGCATAGGAAACATGTTATGAAAGATGCGGCTAGCAACCCATCACTATTTTGATTCCCTTTTCTACCTATACGGCCACAATCATGCTAAACGTGGCCTTTAGGTCTTTCTACCTTAGGCTGTGTTTACCCCCTAAGGGATAAAGACGTGATTTATGTGTGAGTGGACTCCGACTCGTACTTGGCCGTTTTTTTAGCTAAACAACAAATTCTGGATATTTTTTAATGATTCTAAGACATTTTTTTCATTAAACTGGTGTGGTATTTTGATGATTGCTTACTTTTATTTGTAAGATATTTTTATTCAAGTATTTTTTACTTTTTAAGCAGATCAGTATTGGACAAGTAAATAGATCAAAAATGCTCATGTATGATAGGTTGTTTATTATATTTATTACCTTAGCCTGTTGGAGTGTCCCCCTGCTAGGCAATGGCCTAGCTATAGTGTGTATAGTTAGTTAAAAACTTGATACCAAGGAATTTGTGTGCAAATATCTTAATTTTAACTGTCTTCCGGTGATGTGATGAATGGGATTTTATAGTGTAATTAAATGATTTATATGTACAATTATCTTTGTTATTAATTTCTCACTTTTTTAATTATTAATTAGGTACATTCAAGGTCTAAAATATGAATTCGCGCAAAGTGGCAAAAATATGTAAACATCAATCTTATCTTCACAGTTATGAGGTAATATAATATGTATACATATTTTTGCGTCACTGTTATGTTTAGTATAATATGTCTGCAGGTATGTTGTATTAAGTAGAACAAAACAAAAAATAAATAAATCAAAGACCATGTTTATTTACTTATTACATAACGATTTTAAAACATTTATCGCGTACCAATCCTTTATAATAGTGGAATCATTTTAAATAGATTTGTGTTTTTAACATAGCACCATACTTTTACACTTAAACTAAGTTTTAAAATTACTTTATTCACTTGCATTTGTACAAAAATAAAAAATATTTCATTGCAATTACTTAGTACCTACGAGCCAACGACGGCCTCCTTTTATTTTGACTACATGATTCGCTTAAAAAATTAAATAAAAAAAAGAATATTTACAAAAGTTCATCTCGTTAATAGTGGTGGTATTATAGCGGGCGGTAGCCAAGGATCTGTGATTGTAAGCTAAGTATATGCCTTCAAATTTAGGAAAAAACAAAGATAACCAACGTGAGATGCATATGGCAACCAGAAACCTTATTAACTAACACAATTCTAACTCTTTCTACCCTTATCTTTTACCGTTAGACGGAAAGGAATAGTGAATGCGATAGTGAAAACTTTTATTCATGCTTTAAAGCTCCTTCTTGACAACATTCATTCATCTAAATTTTCGAGTTTGTTCTGTTGCAGGTCTGTGTTGCCGCGGTCAAAAATTAAACCTAGTTCTTAAAAAAAATCGCGCTTGTTCAAACTTCACAACGACAGGAGAGAATCATCAATATTTGTTTAAAAAAAAACGTGCTTAAAAATATAAAACATTCGAGTAAAAAAAGGTAAAACAATACATTTAAATCTCACAAGAAAAATGAGAAAAATAGCATTATTTTGGATTCGCACTTTAGACCGACGTTCGGAAATGGTCGGCTATCATTTTAACAAAATGGGGCATAACTTATTTTACAAGCGTAGACTTGAATTAATGCTCAAAAATTCGAGTAAAAAAGGGTCACTAATGTACGTCCCGGAAATCCCCGAATATAGGGCATGGAATACGCGACCCAGCAACGCACGCGTGATAAATCGTGTACTGTGCAGGTGTTGGCTTTCTATAGGTAAAAGAATTTCCAAAATCGTTTCAGAAGATCCAGAGCTATTAGTACAGATGATTAGGTTCTATGCCTGAGAATCAAACCGATTGACTACATAGGTGGATTAAAAACAACACGCCTAACATTGCTTCGGACTGACACTAGTTTTGGACAGTTTGAACTGGCTGTCCATTTTGTCGGCGATCATTTTGGCTATCGCAAGGGACGAGGTGGCGCCTGGAGACGGCGCGTTGCGACAGTGCAGCACCCGGCTGCCTATCGCGCCCGAGCCAGGCTGCGAGTCGAACACGAAGTCCTCTATTAGAGTGCCTGCAATTTTAAAGGAGGTGGTTTAGAACAGTCTTTACTAAAGAATAGATAGAGGTATGATTAAAACTATTGACGGTTGCTTGATTGCATGGACCGCGCGAACGAAGACACGGGCAAAAGCTAGTCCACTTAAAAAATATCTTTTTTTTTTCTATGTTAGTGAGGCCAGACAAACGAACTAGTGGGTCACCTGATGGTAATAATCACCACTGTCCATAGACACCCGCAGCGCTTTACGCGATGCCAGTGCGTTGTCGGCCCTAAATCTATCTACATACAGTATAAATCTAAATACAGTAAGCTAGTTAAGTTTGTGTGATATACCCATATTATGATTCATGTCATGTGGATGCAGTGGAAAGTGTGTCTGCATGTAATAGTACATTACAGACCTAGGGCGGTGAATTCGTAATTGTCTCAGATCGCAGGGGTTTTGTGGTTCGAACCGAAGGTGAGGGCCATAAATATAACGTTGTATAACGTTTTACGTCTTGGCTTGGCCAGGAAGTGAGATCCTCTAACCGCGAAGCGGGCGTAATATCCCGGTTACGGTCAAGGGTGATGTAAACATACATAATAGCCAAGATTCTCGCGGCGCATTCTTGTTGGCAATGATGGTCTTTCCGAATGTGCTGGTAGTTTAAAAGAAATACATGTAGAAGAGTCCTTGGTGACCTAATTGCAAAATAAGTTTTTTTTTATTGTACGTCTGGTAATAGAGTAGCTAGGTAATTTTTTTTTCGTTCATTAACTTTCGCAAAGTAAGGTCTGGAATTTCTCAATGAATGCTACTTAAGCAGCGGAGTAGCAAGGTAAATAAATGTTTTTTGTTAATTGAACTGGACCCAAGGGCGGATCCAGCTTTGACGCCAGGTGAGGGTCACATAGTCGTGGTCAAGTCAAGAACTTATAATTTAATTTTGATAACAATAGTCCTGGAACTAGATAACAAGTCCTGGAACCAGCTCAGGGGGGGGTCATGGCCCCCATGACTCCCCCCCTGGATCCGCCCTTGACTGGACCTCCACAAAGTCACGCCTGATTCAATAAAATAGCAATGTCTCACCATCACTGGTCATAGCCTGAGCCCTGACCCCGGAGGGCCCGGCCTCCACATCGGCTGTGGTCAGCGAGAGCACGAACTTCCTCATCTGCGCCACCTGGAGCGGCACCAGCCACGACCGAGCCATCTCCTTCAGCCCGAACCCTGCGTACTTCATGGCGACCTTGCGGAAACCTTGGAACCGGACTATCTCTTTGAACTCTTGCATGTTGATGTCGCTCCATCTGAAAAAAACACGAATGTGGATGAAGAACTGGGTTACCTACCTATCAGACTGAGTAATCGCCACTGCCTGCAAAGAACCGACCACACTGGTGCGTAAAGGTACCTATTTGAAATTTTGAAGGTGCGTTTACGCAACACAATGTAACTATGAAGAAACTGAGAAAACGTGAGGCTAGGGTCGCAATTTTTCCCGTATACCGTACACGAGATTTTATCGAATATCGGAAACAAAATTTGTATGGCAACTTTGAAAGTTGTTCACACGGCATCTATGCGGGAAAATCTCGTATTCGGGACATATTTTTTACCGTATACCGTAGGGTCCTGCCACCGGGAATAACAATTTTATCGAATACGATACTCAGTGGCACTTGTGTTTACGTTGTTTCGTTCGCACGGACAACTGGTTTATCGTATACGAATTGACATTTGAGAAAAAAAATATGCACTGAGGATTTAGGAATTCTGGGACTAAATGATCTATTTCATAACATTTTATTAGTCATCAGTGTCACACGTAAAGATAATAAAACAGAAATATAAATAAGGTGATAACATTGACACTATCAGTTCTCATCTCATAATAAATTGTTATGTAATAATTATTGTAACATTGTGTCATAGTTACTATTTCTTAAGCTGCTGTGTAGTTATGGAATCGTTTATAAGGAAAAAGTGATAGGTAGTTGAACAATATTGACTTTTTTTAAATAACTTAACAATATTTTAATACTTATTTAATTCATATAAAGAAATAAGTATCTAGGTAATTCAAAAATGTACATTATGTAAAACTATTGATAGAGCAAATAGGAAAAAAATGCCTGACATTGTTTTGATAAGGCAGACACGACAAGTCATCATTCACAACATTATGATAAAAATAAGATTTTAATGAGATTAGGGTTAGGGTCAGTGGCGTAACTATAACGTCTGGGGCCCGCGGCAAATTCGTTAGATGAGGCTCCTTCCTCAATATAAAGAAGTGCATCAGCATCCCTTCTGTGCTCTAAACCAAGCCAGTTGGGGCCCTGTAGAGCTTGGGGCCCGTGGCATTTTGCCACCCCTGCCAGCCTATAGTTATGCCACTGGTTAGGGTACCTACAGAGATTACACAGCAAGGCCAGCTGAGTATGACAATGTACCAACAAGAGGAAAAACTATGTATCTCTAAAAATGCATAGGATGAGGAAGTTACATGCAACATGGTAAATATCACATATTGAAGCTAGTTAAATAAAAAGTAGTAGTTTCTTTTCCAGTACCATGGACTTATATAGTTAGCTATATTTATGAAAATATTATTGCTAATCTATAGTAAATTTTGTCTACTTTTAGTAAGTATCCAATGTCGAGCTGAAAACAAAAACTACTGTACTGTAGAGGGCATAAATATTGATACAGCCATCATATCAAATATATGTGTTACCCACCTAAATGATTGCGGCATAAAGGTGTATAAATGTTTTTGATGTCTTGGTGAAGTATATATATAATAATAATAAGAATATTCCATCTTATGCCTGTAATGTGATTTGCAATAAATTATTTTGATTTGATTTGATTTGATTTGAAGTACATATATTATATACATATATGCCCTTGACTGTACATTTTTAATTATATTTCAACTTACTTGTAGCCTTCCTTTGCAAATGCCAAAATTGCATTTGGACCCACAATGATTCGTCCATCTATCCTAGGTGTCAAGTGGACTCCTAGGAAAGGGAACCTTGGGTCAGGCACAGGATAAATATTAGCTTTTACTATATCATTCTTTTCTTTAACTATGTACAGGTATTCTCCACGGAATGGTACTATCTTTGGTTCTTCCGAGCATCCTGTCAGTACGGCAATAGTGTCTGAATGAAGACCGCAGCATGTTAGTACATGTGAAGCTCTTACTTCCTGCCCTCTTTCATCAGATATTATTACGGGGTAATCAGGGTCTTTTCCTTCAGTAAATTTTCTTACTTCGAAGTTTAAATATTTATGGCCACCTCTCTCAACAAAGTCGTCGACAAAGGACTCAGTGACTTTGCCCCAGTTCACAATTCCAGTGTGTGGAGACCAAATACCTTGGAACCCTTCCAAGTGCGGTTCAATTTCTTTCATCTGCTCTCTGTCCATTAGTTCCATGTCTTTGACACCGTTTTTTTGTCCCCTATCATACAGGTCTAAGAGACGAGGGACCTCTGATCGTTGCGTAGCTACAATTAACTTGCCACATTTTAAGTACGGCAAATTTTTCTTGTCACAGTATTCATAAGCTAAAGTATGACCTTCAACGCAAAGTTTCGCTTTCAAAGAGCCGGGCTTGTAGTAAATGCCTGCATGGATCACTCCACTGTTACTCCCACTCTGATGACGAGCAACTCGGTTTTCCTTTTCTACCACCGCAACTTTTATATTAGGATACCTAATTAGGAGTTCTCTAGCTGTCGCTGCACCGATTATGCCGCCACCGATAACAACCACGTCATATTTGGATCCTTTGCTAAATGACCTGTAATTAATATGGCCATGAGTTCCACAGTTGAGTCAGTAAAAATACTTTTAATAAACTATTTACAGAGTTCTCTGGAGCCAAAATAAATAACGGACTTACCGAGCATTACGAGCGCCAATAACAGCACTGTATCCTTTCGTCAGTAAACATTTGCTTATGATAGACATCTTCGTGGAAAAGTAAGTTTTGTTCTATATAAGATACCCACTATGCCTTTGGCTTAGTGTTAACTCCCATAATTCACTACCACTTGAACTACAGATTATACGTAGATACGGACGCAAGTGATGAGATTATTTTTCCCATTGACTACGTACCTACTCAAATCACTTAAATAAATTATTCTGCACCAAGGCTCTTAAATACCAAACAAATTTGGAAGCTAATACGTGTGACGATATTATTTCACGATCGGACGAAAAAAACTAATTTTATATAAGTAAGTACTATTTTAATCTAATGAGCGGTAGTTATTAACGAAACGTTCCATCTGAGGGTTCTGATATACTGAATGAAAATCTGATCACGACCCCCTAGCTAGTGTTGATGTTGACAACAGACAAGACGTGAGTAAGGGGGACGGATGGACAGAACGAAGCGAAGGTGAAGAGGGAGAATAGACAGGGCAGAGACACTGACACTGACACATGTCTGACAGTGACAGATGCGTTCCGTTTTGTTAGTTTTTATTGAGATTATTGTATTTTTGCAACGCAACTGGCTCTTTCTATTTCTAAAAGTGAATAAAGCAAACTTTTCGCCTATAATTCAAATTTTTGTATCTTTTCTAAATAGATTTTCTTGTGTAGTTAAATAAACGTATTTTATTTTAAGTTAGACGTTGGTCAGACGTCATACGGCGAACCGAACGAAATATAGGAACGAAACGAAAAGTCGAAAACATCAAAACACTTAACTCTTGCCCTTGCATTGCTTGCATTGCATTACATCTCTTTCAGCTACATAAGTTTTTCGTGTTTTCGAAAGTTAACAACACAACAACAATTTTACGATTGATACCATTTTCGTCGTATCGTGTGTTTATCAAGTGCAAAGTACATTCATTTAATTTTAAGCGAGTCAGTAAATGTTTTGGCTGCTGTCACCAAGTTTCCGTGCGTGTATGTCGATCGTATAATTTACGATGGAATCATTATCAAAACAGGAGTTAATATCTACAATAACTAAGCAAGCGGATCAGATTAAGCGCTATGAATCAAGACTTAGAGGTACGTGCATTAAAATTAATCTATCCTCTCTTGTAATCTTTAATGGTAGAACCATCAATATCACACCAGATGCTACAATGATGCTACAGATGCCTTGAGGAGCGGAGTAGCAAGGTAAATATTTTTTATATTATATCAACAGGATTTAAATAGCATTTTGCTTTTACCGAGCTTCCATTATTCCGATGCAGTTCCATGCATCATGATTGTGGGTAGACTAGTAACGTAAATATGATTGTGGTCTATATCCTGTTGAAATGACGTTATTAACTGTGAATCTTTTAAATCTGTAATCTTCAAAACTTCATACCGTTTTACGGGTAATTTTTTTTTTAGATGTTGTCGCTGCTTACAAAGGATTGGCAAAAGAGAAGGAAGCTTTGGAAGTCAGTCTCAAAGCTCTGAACAAAACAGACAAAACCAGTGAAGGAGGTAACCGAAATTAATTTTAACCATTTTTAAACTCAAATGATGGCCACATAGGTCTGTGGCCTTAACTTTTTTTATGCCAGAATAAAAAAAAAAAATTGTCTTCTTTGTCTCAAATATTACTAATTTTTGAGATAAAAATGATAATAGCTTTCAATCTTGGTCCTGATCTAAGACTAGGCATTAGAATCACTTTGCATGCCCTCTGCCATAGGCCATATATAGAATCTACATAAGTCAAATCATTTAAATTACTGGGTTTGTCTATCTTGCAGTGACAGATGACTCAGTGACTGCGCTCACAGAATCTCTGTCAACTCTAACAGCAGAGAAATCTCGGATGGAAGAAGCTTTCCAAGCAGACAAGAAGGTCACAAGAGAAAAGGTATTTAAGTAATGTCTTTTTTGGGTACCATACCAAATACCATATCAAAACAAAAAAGAAAAGGGCTCTTTAATAATCACATTGCTGTCCTCCCCATTCCCCACTCCCCATTTCTCAGGAATCCATGTAGGTAGGTACTAACTATTAAATGAATCAAGAATTTTTACTTCTTGATTTTTTGTATTTACTTTTACTGTTTTACCGTTAGAAATTTAATTTCTAAACAACTCTGAAAGTTAGAACACATAGAAAAATTGGAAAAGTAAAGCTATGGCCGGGAATCGAACCCGGATCCTCGTCATTCTGTGACGCGTGCTATACCCCTACACCACCCATAGCAGCTGGGGAAGCCTTTGAATTATCTGTTACTTAGCTGTCACATGACTTTGTTAGTATGCGAATTTTTGCCGCTAAGCGTCATCTGTTTGAATGACACAATTAGAAAGTCCCGTGGAACATCTACTGCTCACAAGGGACGAGAGAAGGCGCTTGAAGGAAGGTGGAAAGAAGGGGTTTCGGATTTTTTTGTGTTCTCATTTTCAGTGTCGTTTGGATTTCCAGCATAGAGGTATCAAAGTTGAAATTATTATGAAATAACCTCTTGGGAGGATTTGGGGTATAGTTCTTGCGCAGGCCAAATGTGGATGCAAATTGGGAATTTAAAGTAATAGTGTTGTCATTTAATTATTCTTCCAATAGTGTAAATGTGAAAAGTAAAACCTTAGCTTTAATGTTGTAACAAAAATTTTCTATAATTATTATTTTTTTCTTTCCCATGTCCAGTATGAAAACATGATATACACTCTGAGAGAGGAAACAAAAGCAATGATCCAACAGCATCAAGCGGAAGTCACTAATCTGAAAGCAAAGATAGCATATGAAATACAGGAAAGAGAGAATGAGAGGGCAGATCATACAGCCATGTTGAAGTAAGGATTTTTTTATTTAAATTATGATTTCAGTGATTCATTTCAGCAGCTTCAAGCAGGACAGTTTCTGGCAATCATCTTGAGTCTGGCTTTGAAAAGCCTTGAGAGAAGAATTAAAAGTCTCTCTCTTTTTTACTTCTCAACTCCTTGCCGATGAAGATGTAATACATACATATTGCACACGTACATATTAATTTTAAAGCTCTACCATTTAATTTTTACAGAGAATTACATGTCAAACTCAATACGGAAAGAAAATCTAAAGAAAAACTGGAAGACAAAGTTGGACTCTCAACAGAAGCTCAGTGTAAGTTTAATTAAAAAAAAATGTACCTACTAAAATTATTTTCCTAATCCAAATTACCTACATTCTATCCTTCAAACTGGGATCACGACAGAACTAATAACAAAAGGAATAGAATCTAATTAATAAAAATAACAAACAGAAATGACCACGTTTTATCTATCGCTTGATAAACATAATTTTTTATGTTATCAGCATCCCAAGCAGAATTAGAGAAGCGAGTCCGCGATTTGAGCAGCTCTCTGGAGGCAGCGCAGAGGCGGTTGCAGCGAGCGGAGGCGCGGACAGTGGAGACTCCGGCTCTCCTAGTGCGTCTGCAGAACAAACTGGCTCTGGTCGAGCAGTCGCACTCTGTAGCCATCAGAGAGGTAACAGTACGCTTAGCAACTCTAGTGGTGTTAGAGACTGGAACAGCTCTCTGGAGGCGGCGCAGAGACGGTTGCAGCGAGCGGAGGCGCGGACAGTGGAGACTCCGGCTCTCCTAGTGCGTCTGCAGAACAAACTGGCTCTGGTCGAGCAGTCGCACTCTGTAGCCATCAGAGAGGTAACAGTACGCTTAGCAACTCTAGTGGTGTTAGAGACTGGAACAGCTCTCTGGAGGCGGCGCAGAGACGGTTGCAGCGAGCGGAGGCGCGGACAGTTAAGACTCCGGCTCTCCTAGTGCGTCTGCAGAACAAACTGGCTCTGGTCGAGCAGTCGCACACTGTAGCCATCAGAGAGGTAACAGTACGCTTAGCAACTCTAGTGGTGTTAGAGACTGGAACAGCTCTCTGGAGGCAGCGCAGAGACGGTTTCAGCGAGCGGAGGCGCGGACAGTTGAGACTCCGACTCCGACTTTGCTAGTGCAGCTGCAAAACGAACTGGCTCTGGTCGAGCCTACTCATTTAACCTAAACCAATCTGTACAATTGTACTGTAAAAATTAAATATCGAATGAACAATAATTGGGTATTTCGATCCATTTTACATTGTCACTTTTTAAAACAGGAACAAATCAAAGTGAAACGCGCCGAAGAGTCAGCTCGTAAGATCTGTGCCCGGCAGGAAGAGAGGGTGGCTCTGCTGGAAGGCAAGGTGGCGGAACTGTCTGCCACCGTCGGGGAGTACGACGCGCGGCGGCGCCGGGACCAGCAGGTCATACACAAGCTGCAGGAAGCCATGAATGGGAAGCTGGTGGGGGAGATACATGCGAGCGTGCCCAGTGGTAAGCTTTGATAAATCGTTGTTGCCGAAGAGTCGGGTCGTAAATGTCTGCGCTCGGCAGGAAGAGAGGGTGGCTCTGCTGAAAGGCAGAACTGTCTGCCACTGTCGGAGAATGGAGGGAATCTGGTGGGGGAGATACATGCGTGCCCAGCTTTGATAAAGTATGTGTTTGGCGTTGGATTTTAAATGGATTCCATTGAAATAGATCGTTGTAGCGTCGCCATGTTATAGGTACAAGGGCGCAGGGTAGGACGACTACTACGACTACCCGCCCGCACCGCTCTCGGCCCCCTTTGTCGCGCGGGCAAGGACTTGTTTAAGCGGTCGGTCTATAGTTACACTCGTCTGCAACTTAAATTCTTTTGTTTCAGATGAACCTCAACAAAAAAGTGAGACTGACAACGAGAAACTAGCAGACAGCGAATACCTTCAAACGCTAATAGACAAAATACACATACTCAAAAAGGAATTAGTCGCCGAAAACGAAAAACTGGGCAACCCTATCGATTTGACATCCATATTCAAAATGGACGGCTACTTAAACGTGCACGCGAAGTGTGTTGAGGAATTCGAAAATCTGAAGTTGCAATTTGAGAAGTATAAAGCGCAAAATGTTAAGAAAGACGAGAGTGGGGATGTGAAGAACGAGATAGCTAATTTGAAGAGCGAGAGGCTGTTGCTGAAAGAGAAGTTGGAGACATACGGCATGATGTTGGAAGACGAGAGGTTGGATAAAGCGGACTCGATAAAGGCTTGCGAAGAGGTATAGTATAATTGAAGGTTTAACATTGTTCAAAGGGCCTTTAGGCTTATTACCTAACTCGCTCGCAATCGCCAACGTGTTCATTTTGACAGTTCATGTATGGACTGACAATTGGCATCGGAATCAGCTAGCTGTCACATTCATACAAGAATTGGCAAAATGAACACGATGGCGATTGCGAGCTAGTTAGGTAATAAGCCTACTGGCTGACTCTAGGTTCACAATACTACTGTAAAGGTTGATGTCGGAGAAATAGCACCAGCTATCACTGTACTGATCTATACATACATGAATATGCGCAGTAGTGGTTTGTGTCTGTCTTTTATACTTACTAACATTAGCAATAAGCAATAAGTATGATTTAATTATGTAATTAACCAATTGTGGGTCCCAGTTACCTGAATAAAGAAATTTATCATTATTGTCATCATCATCATCATCATCATCCTCTCCAGCCTATATAGATACGTCTCCACTGCTGGGAACAAGGTCTTGGGCTTACTCTACACACACCATTGAACTTTTCGATATTTTCCTTCACCAAATAGCTCATGATAAAGTTCAAATGAGATTTAGACAAGACCTTATTTTATTGAATCAGGTGTTACTTTGCGGAGGTCCATTACAATGTAGAAGAATATTAAACTTGCTACTCCGCTACTTACGTGAAGGCTGTACGAAATATGTTTCAACATGCAATCCCTCCTCCCACTACAGCCACATAAAACACAAAAATTCCACATACTTAACTATCTCCTGCACCACACAAAACACTGACGCGTCTCGATCCCTCTAAAGGGTCTTTCTCAAAGTGAGAATAAATACCGAAAAATTCAGAAGTTACCCCGGGTTCGAACTCACGACCTAATAGCCTAGTGGTTAGTGACCCTGACTATGAAGCTAGAGGTCCTGGGTTCGAATCCCGGTAGGGGCAGACAGTTGTATGATGAATACGAATGTTTGTGCCCGAGTCTTGGATGTTGTATGTATTTAAGTATATATATTTATCTACATTATATAAGTATGTTTATCCGTTGCCTGGTGCCCATAGTACAAGCTTTGCTTAGTTTGGGGCTGGGTCAATTGGTGTAATTTGTCCGAAGATATTTATTTATTTATTTATTTATTTAATGTTGATGTTGTTGTGGGGACGCCTAGCTGGGTCAGGCGGGCTGTCGATCCTTGTGGCGATCATTCAGCCCAGTTCCCCTTGGTTACTGTCCCAGCAGCGCTCCCACACAGCGACTCCTCGAATCTTCGTATCTTCCTGCCGAACATAAGGACATCTTTTAGTTTGATGTCTTTAAGCTCGTCCTGCAGTTCATCGCTCCCGAATGCCTCGCGCCGCTCTGCCGCGTACAAGACGCACTCCGTGAGGACGTGTTTGCTTGTCTCTTTCCCACAGTGTGGGCAGGAGGGATTTGTTATACCTATAATGCTTATATGCCTGTTTAGAGTATTATCGCCTGTGATGATGCCAGTTAATATTCTGAAGCTACTCTTACCTAGATTCAGGAGATACCTAGTTCTTTTCAGTTTATGCCTTATAGCAGGGGTGGCCAACTTTATTAGATCCAAGATCTCCTGTTTACTAACGAAACCCTGTGCGATCTACCAATTACATACTTCATGAAACCTTAAATCAGCAGTTGGTGATTACGTTGCGCAGTCTGGTCCACGTATTTATATTTTTTGCCTTGCCACGATCGACTGGACTAACAGTCGCGATCGACCGGTCGATCGCGATCGACCTGTTGGCCACCCCTGCCTTATAGCATCATCTTCGACTGTCTGGACTCACGTCCTAAGTGGTCGCTGTCACCCCTTTTTTAAGTCATAACCCATCTATATGTTTTGTAGAAATTGAAAACCCAGCAAGAGTACCACAAGGAGATAGTGGCAGACCTGAAGACCCGCATCCAAAGCTTGGAGAAGCAAGTGGGCACCCAGCGGGACAGGTACGCGGCGTTGCTGGAGGAAACGGACAATTACATTCGCGCCAAGAACGATCGCTCCAGGAAAGTCAGCGTCGAGAATTATAAGGAGGGGCATGGGTTGTTGACGGTGAGGATACACATACATACATACAAGCAAGGGCATAAATATCGATAGAGCCATCATGTCATAAATATAGTGCCACCGACCTTATTGTTTGTGGCAAAAAGGTGTATAGATGTATTTGACGTCTTTGTAACGTACATAATATTTATTTATTTATTTTTATTTAAGGTAACAAGACCTAAAAGCCACGTTTAGAATGGTATGACGTCTAGAGAAACAATAATAAATATCGGACGGCTAAACTTTTATACCTATTACGTTTTCTTTAATTTCTATCAACGTAGACTTGAGATAGCGTGTTTTTATTTGCAGGATGTCTCGGCACCGCCGCATATGCTACACTATGCGCACGAGTTGGCCAGGAAGGATCTAGATATATCGCAACTCAGGAAGGAGAAACATATACTCGAGGGACAGTTCAGGTAATACAGTGTGACAATAGCGTAATAAATGCTAATAGCTGGGTAACTTGGCTGTTAAGACAGGACAACTGTACGGATACGCGGTGACACCCTCATGCTCCCGCGGCGCCCCCCAAATGGCAGAGAGGGAATACCGGTGGGTTTTTAGTGGGTATGCCTCCCCCGCCTCCTTCCACTCAGGAGGGGGGCCGGGGAGGAGAGTCCCACATAACCTCCGCGCCGTCCCCACGGCGCGGTCGTATGCGTAACGCATTTTCCCGCCGCAAAAAAAAAAAAAAGAACTACGGTGCGGGGCAGGCACGATTTTCGAAGTTCGTATCAAACCGCCCCCCTCACTCCCAAATTAATGATTGTTAGTGTGAGCGGAATGGCTCCGGAAAAACTTCGAAAATCGAATTTCGGAGTGTAAAAGTATTTCTATCTCGCTGACCCTAATTCGAAATAACCGGGACGATACAAAATTCGGCGCGTTTATGAAACAATAGGCCGTATTCCTTTCATTTAAAACTGACAATAGATACATGCGAGCTTTTTTAAAAATTGAGCATTGAAAAACATTGAGCTTTAAAAAGAAGACAGATTTGGAACTGTTTTGCTTTTTAGGGATCACCAACGCGAGGCTACTATAGAGAAGGAACGGTTCAAAGAAGTTATGAGGACGCTGAAAGAAGAAATTGACAGGTGAATATTAAAACTAAACGAACATATTATTATTATTAAAAACCGGCCAAGTGCGAGTCGGACATGCACAAGGTTCCGTACAAATACAGTGTTAGCAGAGCCCTACCTCCTAAGCAAAATGTAGGCAGTGTGGTATAATTTTATATTGGTTATTTACATAGACATACAGACGTAAAAAATATTCTGTTTTTAGTATTTGTTGTTATAAAGGCCACATAAATATGTCATCTGTCAAATTTTAACTGTCTATCTATCACGGTTCATGAGATACAGCCTGTTGTCAGACGGACAGACAGACAGACGGACAGACAGCGAAGTCTTAGTAATCACTACATAGTATAAAACAAAGTCGCTTTCCGCTGTCTGTCCGTCCCTATGTATGCTTAGATCTTTAAAACTACGCAACGGATTTTGATGCCGTTTTTTTAAATAGATAGTGATTCATGAGGAAGGTTTATATGTATAATTGGGATGTTTGTATGTGTGTGTGCATGCGTGTACGCTGCGCCGTCACGCACCCTACGAAGCCAGTAATAAATCAGCTTACATACTACACGGTTGTTTATCTTGCTCCATACATATCAGTGTCGATCGAGGATTTAAAATTACCCACGCAAAGATAAAAAAAAAAAAATATGTCGTTAATGGGAAATTTGACCAATTTTGACCATAAAACATGCGAGTGGTCCATATTTAAAGCAAGATTGACTCAATTCCTTAAGGCGAATACTGTGAAAGATGAAAATAAAGGTGCAGTATTGATTACACATCTCACGGATGAGTCTTACCGTTTAGTACGGAATTTAGCGTATCCAAAAGATGTGGATACGTTCAGTTACGTGGAGCTGGTGAACTTACTCGACGGGCATTTCAAGCCGAAACAGTGCACTTACGGGGACAAGGCAAGGTTTTATGCAGCTACCCGGAACGCGGGCGAAACACTGGGAGACTGGGCGGCGCGACTACGAGGCCTGGCAAGCCTCTGTGACTTCGGCAACGCCTTGGAGACGGTTCTCGCGGACCGTTTCGTCCTAGGCCTGGGACCGGGACCCGAGCGCGAGAAGTTGTTCGAGCAAAGCGCTTCGTCAGTGAAGCTGGCGGAGGCGTTGAAAGTAGCGGAAAAGGCAGAGTCAGCGAGAGAGGCTAAAACGATGATGACGATCAAAGAGGAGCCATTGTATCGCGTCTCGACCGGGAGCGGCGGAAGCCGAGCCGGCGGCAGCGCCACCCGAGCCAGCGGCAGCGCCGAGCGGCGCGGCGGCGGCGAGCGGAGCAGCGGCGGCCAGGCCGCGGTCGCGAGCCGGAACCGGGAGGCTGATGAAAACCGATGTGTTGTATGTGGCATGAAAAATCACGACGCGGGAAAGTGCCGTTATAAAAATTATAGATGTCAAAAGTGCGGCACGGTTGGACATTTAAAGAAGGTGTGCCAAAATAAAATGTCGCGAATCAACAATATTGACAATGGTTCTAGTGAAGATTCAACTATAGAAGCATGTTGTGAAGAATGCCAAAATTTTAACCTGAGGTATGTCAATGTTAAACCTATTCAAGTTAAGTTAAAATTAGGTAATAAAGTTGTTTCTATGGAGCTCGATTCCGGTTCAGGTACTTGCGTAATCGCAGAATGTTTATACTTAGAATTATTCTCTGATTATCCATTAAGTGCTAGTAAATTAAAGATGTGTCTTTACAACGGACATAAAATCTCCCCACTAGGCTATTTTACTATTGAAGCAACATACGAAAAGCAAACTAAATTAATAAATATTTTTGTTATTAAAAACGGTGGGCCACCCTTGCTCGGTCGAGATTTTATGTCCGCGTTCGGTCTCGTTCTGACTACAGGGTTAAATAGTATGAGTGACGACCACGATGTACTTGAGTTGTTGGAACAATATCCTGAACTATGGCGCGACGAACTTGGTTCATTTAATAAATTTAAGGTTACCTTGCAGTTGAAAAACAATTCAGTTCCGAAATTTTTTAAGTCCCGTACCGTGCCCTTTGCTCTTAAGAATAAAGTAGAGGAAGAAATTAACCGTTTAATAAGTTTAGGTATACTAGTGCCGGTTAACCATTCGCAATACGCTACCCCCATAGTGCCCGTTCTGAAGGAGAACGGGAAAGTTAGGATTGCGGGTGATTTTTCCGTTACTTTAAATCAAGATCTTGTAATAGACAAATACCCACTACCTCGAATCGAGGAAGTATTTGCCAAAATAGGAGGGGGCGAAAAATATAGTAAAATTGACCTTAAAAATGCCTATAATCAATTTTTACTTAGTGACGAATCACAGGAACTTACTACCATCAATACCCAAAAAGGATTATTTAAATACACTCGTCTAGTGTACGGGTTAGCTAACGCGCCCGCAATTTTCCAAAAATCCATGGAAACCCTACTATCTGGTATTGATGGAGTAAGTTGCTGGCTCGATGACATTTGTGTCACAGGTCCCAACAAGATTACTCACCTAAAAAGATTAAAGGAGGTTTTACAGCGACTAAGGGACGCGGGATTGAGACTGCAGAAGGAAAAATGCGAATTTTTCAAAAGTAGTGTGACGTACCTAGGCTACGTCATTAATAAAAGTGGGCTACAATCATGCCCCAGTAAGGTTAAGGCTATACTAGATTCACCAGACCCCACTGATGTAACGGGAGTCAAAAGATTTTTAGGAATGGTGAACTATTATAGGAATTTTATTCCAAACGCATCTGCTTTAATGAGTCCGCTTCATGATTTGCTTCGCGCTAACACCGAGTGGGTGTGGGGCGCGCCGCAACGGGAGGCCGTGCGGCGAGTCAAGCGCGAGCTGGCCTCGGAGCGCGTGCTGGCGCATTTCGAGCCGGCGGCGCAGCTCGTGCTGAGCGTGGACGCGGGCCCGGCCGGCCTGGGCGCCGTGCTGGCGCAGCGCGACGCCGCCGGCATCGAGCGGCCCCTAGCGTACGGCTCGAGGTCGCTTTCAAGTAGTGAAAAAAATTATAGCCAAATCCAAAAAGAAGCCACGGCTATCATTTTCGGAATAAAAAGGTTTCACCAATATTTGTACGGGAGAAACGACCCATTTATTTTGAAGACCGATCATAGACCACTCGTTTCCATTTTTAACTGTAAAACGGGTATTCCCGTTACGTCAGCGTTGCGCTTGCAAAGGTACGCGATCATATTGTCTGCATATAACTACGTAGTGCAGTATACATCGGGCGACAACAACGTAGCAGCTGACTATTTTTCGCGCGCTCCCTTGAATGACGTTAGCAATAATAACAATGAAGTTGAAGTTTACGATAAATATTGCTCATTAAACTTTCTTGATGAAAAATCACCCGCAGTATCTTTAATTAGTGTACAACAAGCTACGAAAAGTGATCAGGTCTTACAAACAGTTTTAAAGTATATGAATCGGGGGTGGCCTAGAACAATCAAATGTAACACAATTATTCCTTACTTTCGTTGTAAAACCGATTTACAGATTGAAAATGGATGTTTGTTACGGGGGCCAAAAGTAGTCATTCCGCTGTCATTAAGAAACCGTATGCTAAATGAATTACATAATTCACACTTAGGCATAGTTAAAATGAAATGCAACGCGCGCAGCAGAATGTGGTGGCCAGGCATCGATGCCGACATCGAGCGACACGCCGGCGCGTGCGGCGTGTGCGCCGGCGTGCGCGCCGCGCCGCCGCGCGCGCCGCCCGCGCCGTGGCCGAGGCCCGGAGGCCCGTGGCAAAGGGTACACATAGATTACATGACCATAGGGCAAAGGGTCTATTTAGTTATCGTAGATGCACATAGTAAATGGATCGAATGCTTGCACATGTCGAAAGGGACGTGCACTAAGGCATTGATTTCAAAGCTGAAGCAAATATTTTCGATATTTGGCATTCCTAACCTTCTAGTATCGGATAATGATGTTAAGATAAACTCGGCTGAATTTAATGAATTTTGTTCCAACAACGGCATAGAATATATGACGTCACCTATTTATCATCCCTGTAGCAATGGACAGGCAGAAAATACGGTTCGTATTTGTAAAAAATCATTAAAATGTATACTTAATGAAAACTTATCTCTGCAATTGATACATGACAAGTTAATAGGTTACTTGTTTGACTACCGAAACTCCGTGCATTGTGCCACGGGGGAAACTCCAGCTAAGCTAATGTTCGGGCGCAATTTAAGAACGCGGTTGGATTTAATACTGCCACAATCAACCGATACGACCATCTTATCAAGAGAAGTACAATCAGACGTCAATAAATGTAGAACGTTTCATAATGGTGATCAAGTTTGGGTCCGCTGGTACAATGCACGTAAGGAAAGTTGGATACAAGGGAAAGTTGCAAATAAAATTGGTAATAGGATGTACAAAATATTTATTGAAGATCGTAACGTTGAATGTATTAGGCATATTGACCAAGTTATGAAATATGTGCCGGCAGAGGTTCACGGGGGTTCGTGCTTACCTGATTCACAACCCAACGTGATACAACAACGAGCGCCCCCTTCTCCACGATCAGAGCTACCTGAAATATCAGCTTCATCGCCTCAAGAGAGGGACATGGACATAATGGAAAGGAATGATGACGTGGAGGAGGGGGACAAGTGGAGTGATTGTGAGGGTATGGACTCGGAAAGCACGCAGGATATGTCTTCGGGAGTGCCAGAGGTAGCACAGCCTATAGTACCCGTTGCAGTCCCCGGTGCGTCCGACTCAGTACCCAACGCGGTTACACCGTGGCCGCAGCGTTTACGCCCCAGGAACCGCATAGGTCCCAAGAGTTAATTTTAATAATGTTTTAGTGCTTAAGCAGTAATTTTACATACTATGTTTGTTTTGTTAACAGGTATTATTAAGTAAATATGGGTGGAGGACTGGGATGTTTGTATGTGTGTGTGCATGCGTGTACGCTGCGCCGTCACGCACCCTACGAAGCCAGTAATAAATCAGCTTACATACTACACGGTTGTTTATCTTGCTCCATACATATCAATAATACATGCATAATATAGTAGAGAAACACTGATTGCACCCCTGCGAAGTCGGGGCGGGTCGTTAGTAGAGTCTAAAAAATTTAATCGCTCAGTCAGGACTCGTCTATTAACCTTTTCAAAGCCAACGACCTATATATACGTCTGTAGCGGATGTACCACTTAACATAAACAAAGCTCACAGCGACACACAAATACAGACATAACGCATACACACCTACACACACTCACTCACCAGCCTCCGCCCCATATATAGCACTAGTTAATAAACACCGAGTCAGTCTACTCGGAACAGGCACTCTGAACACGCGTTTCATTTACCACCAAACATTTGGTAAACGTCCATTACTTCAATGCAAAAGCAACCTTCACCCAATTAAGTTTAGGTTCAACTTAAGGCATCGCAACATTGACGTACAATAAACAACTAGACTCCCAATCACGCTCAAAAACTGTCCGAAGCAAAAGTCTGAACGACGCGTCTATTGTTCAGAGTTTTGGTTCAGTTGTGTTTCGACCGCGCTTTGATAACAATGTATATGTCTCTTTCGCACCGTAATCTTACTATTGAGAACAAAAGAGACAGGCAGGTTTCCAGCGCGTGGCGTCGTGTCATTACTTCTCACGATCCTACGCCATTGATATTAAACATTACTGCCACGAAATAAGGTGTCAATTTGAACGAATATGTTAATGTTATCTGTCTAAGTCGATGTGTTGACACACACAACACATAGACAAAGCTACTCGGACGTTTCTTGAGGAACCTTTGTTAGCGACTGAGAGTTTAGTTGTTTATTGTAAGTCAATGCATCGCTATAAAGAAGTCTGGCGTACGGGTGACGTCTGTCTTATTTGACGTGGCAAAGGTTAAATTCTAAATTGTACAACCTTTCCAGGTTAAGAAGGATCCAGTCTCGCGAAGGTGCCAACCTCGAATACCTAAAGAACGTGGTGCTGTCGTATCTGGTGTCGACCAACTATGACGATAGATCGCACATGCTGAACGCCATAGCCGCCGTCTTGCACTTCACCAACCACGAGAAGAACTTGGTCTTGTCCACGCCTCGTGTCGAGTTATAGACCAAACGACGAGCCGAGTCGTAGCTTCACTATAGGCCTTATAAGCTCAGAGTTGCTCAGCGAGTTATGGAAATACCTATGCTTGGGGATTCTCTACAGCAGCGGCTCTCAATCTTTTTTGTTTTTTTTTTTTATATGAATAGGAAGGCAAGCGAGCAAGTCGGTCACCTGATGGTAAGTGATCACCACTGCCCATAGACACCCGCAACCCCGGAGGGATTGCAGATGCGTTGCCAACCTAGAGGACTAAGATGAAATGCCTCTTGTGCCCGTAATTTCCCCGGCTGACGGAACCCTTTTGGAAAGCGAAATACTTGATGGAACCCTATAATAAAACAATAATAAAAACAAAAATAAACAAACAAACGCGTCAGAACGGTCGACCAGACAGGTGTTTTGATTTTTTTTCTAAATTCTTGCGGAACCCCTACAGGGGTATCGTGGAACCCTAGGGTTCCGCGGAACACACTTAGAGTATGGCTGCTCTACAGGATGGAATACACGTAGAAGAACAGGGGGAATTAGCCCGTTGAAGTGGCAATGGGCAGGCCATATAGCACGGAGAACAGATGGTCGTATCAATTTAAAATTTATATAAAGATAAAATAGAAACTAATCCGCTGGGCTATGTCGGTAACCTTGGTTCTTCTACGGATCTCCTCCTCCATAGCTCGTTGGGCTACTTTGAGCTTGTTCATAAGGCCCATAGTGAGGGACCACGTAGAAGAACCAAGGTTACCGACATAGACCAGCGGATTAGCAAGTTGAAATGGCGGTGGGCGGGGCACATAGCACGGAGGACGGATGACCGATGGGCTCGAAAGGTCCTCGAGTGGAGACCACGCACCGGCAAGCGCAGCGTGGGCCGTCCACCCACAAGGTGGACCGATGGCCTCATTAAGATCGGAGGATCGCGCTGGATGCAAGCCGCCTCCAACCGGTCTTATTGGAGATCTAAAGGAGAGGCCTATGTCCAGCAGTGGACTTGTAATGGCTGAAATGATGATGAAAATAGAAACAATAAAAAGCACAGATATTATAGGAAACCGATCTGACTGATCTTAAAGCTGTTCTAAATCTTAAATCGGACTCGAGTACCCGTAATACCCATCTGAGAATAAGTTCTCTGATGCAAAGTAGTCCAGCATCTATCTATAGTTTTTAATCTTTAATAAGGTCGGAAAAACAACCAAAGAAAGGAATTCTGCTGGTAATTGTGAAGATTTAAAGTACCTAGCAAAACTTTGGACCAATAAAGCATTATATACTTTTATGAAAAAAAAAAAACAACGGATAGTAGCAAGGTCACGTGACAGCTAGTAACAGATAGACAAATTCGAAGGCTTACCCACCTGCTATGGGTGGTGTAGGGGTATGGCACGCGTCACGGAATCGCGTGACGAGGATCCGGGTTCGATTCCCGGCCATAGCTTTACTTTTCGGTTTTTTTTATGTGTTCTAATTTTCAATGTCGTTTACAAATTTTAATACAACGGAATTGATGTCCTATTTTTGCAGTTGGTTATAAAAGGGTTTTGTTTTAATTTATATTGATGTGTTATGTAACTGGTGTTTTCTGTTGATTTTGAATGTACTGATAATTATGTGATAGTAAAGTAATAAAAAAGTATTATTGTATAAAATATTAACGTTTTATAGATTCAATAAAAACACCTTCACCATTTTAAATATAATATTTTAAATATCCATTGTTACAAGTTTCCTTGGGCGACCATAAAGGTGCGACCACACTGGTGCGTAAAATTCGTTGACGGTGCGTTTACGCAACAAAGTTTATGAAAAAACGGTGAGAAAACGTGACGCGTACGACACGCCACTGCGTATACGCGGCGGTGTAGTCGCTCCTTAATGTCGGTTTACTTTTACCAAACAGGGTAACTTGGACCCGTTCATTAGCTGTCACATTCATACAAGAACTGTCAGAATGAACACGATGGCGATTGCGAGCGAGTTAGGTAATAAGCCTACTGGTCTAAAGTAACCCGACCTTTATGGTAAGTATAAGAAATTGTCTCAGTGGTTTTTTTGAGTAGGGTAGATTAGGTACATAATAGAAAATTATGATCATATTTTGATCTTTATCTGTTACGTGGTTTTTATAGTATCCTAAATACAATACTATTTTTGATTCTGAAACTCGTTTTATTACTAGAATAGAGAAAAATAGTACTTACGACTTGTCATATAACAAGTTGAAAGCTAGACCAATAAATACACACATTCATATAGTAAGTATTACCATACATAACATACATACTCCAATAGGCTAAGGTAATTAAACTAATAAACTACCTATCATACATGAGCATTTTTGATCTAGGTATTTACTTGTCCAATACTGATCTGCTTAAAAAGTAAAAAAATACTTGGATAAAAATATTTTACAAATAAAAGTAAGCAATCGTCAAGATACCACACCAGTTTAATGAAAGAAAATAAATGTCTGTTACAATCATTAAAAAATATCCAGAATTTGTTATTAAGCTAAAAAATCGGCCAAGTACGAGTCGGAGTCGGACATAGAGAAAAAAAAGTTTGTGTTTGGACTCAGTAAACACACACACACATATATGTACTATACCTACTAAGTAATTTATTATGATTTAAACATCTATTATTTAGTCACACCTGCCAAAAAATTCTGGAACAATTTTAAGAGCCCTGTTTTAGGTTACCTCCAACCTGGTCACCCTTTGAACTTGTCGAAACCTTTTAAAGGCAGCAACAAAAAGGAACCCCGAAAAAAGGTGTTATGCAATATTCAGGGCATAAACAGCCGTGCGCGGATGGAGTGGCGACCTCAGGTGTGCGTGTAAAGTTTTTACGATGCTGCATAAACCCGTCCAATCATTTCAATGATGCGTAGCGAGTAAAAGTAAGTTACGATATGTGTGAGAACTGCGGTCGGAGAGACGTCTATTTTACGCGCGTCCCATTAAACAAGGTAACAGAATTCTTAGTAAGTTAGCTTCGTCCTTTTTCCTTATAAAATAAAATAAAATAAAATCCATTTAATTCGTGTAACTAAGTGACACATATGTTGTTAGTACTATACTTACACTAAGGGGTTAGTTACAATTACATACACACAACACATACAATAAACGTAAGATGCAATGTAACGTAAAGCAGTGTTTTTCGTTTGGTCGAATGATTGTATGAACAAACTTTTTTTTTATAACTATAAGAGGGGGCAAACTAGCAGACGGGTCACCTGATAGAAAGTAATCACCATCGCCCAGGGACACCTGCAAGACTTGGGGTATCACAGGTGCGTTGCCGGCCCTTTCAAGAAAAGGAAGGCTCGCTTTTTTTTTGCGTCCGCTACGCATGAATAGCGGAGTAGCAAGTTAAATATTTTTTGTTCATTGAAATGCCCCTCCGCAAAGTAACGCATGATTTAATAAAAAATAAATATTGTATGTTTTAAATGTTTTCTACTGAAACCGTATTATTTCATGTAACACACGCTTTATTTGTAGGTTAGGTTGGGTTTATTTTGTTACTAGCTTCTGCCCGCGACTTAGTCCGCGTGGAATTAGCAATTGACCTTTTTACGCTATCCCACGGGAATTATGCAATTTTCCAGGATAAATAGTAGCCTATCATCTGGCCGGTTATTTTCTCAACAGATTAGTAAAGTTTTCATCGAAATCCATTCAGCCGTTTTCACGTGATGTGCTCGCAAATATGCAGTCAAACAGACAAAAATTCTAAAAACAGTTGTAACGTGTTCTGTTACCGATTCTAAGTACCTATCCCAAGCCTATTTTTTTAAAATATATCTATCTCTCTAGCTGTATTATTGCTAGATTTTGCACAAAAGTCGCGTAACTTTTTGTTATATTATTATTCGAAATTAATTTTAAAGAAATACTTATATGGTTCACAATTTTATAACAACTCTCGTAAAAACATATTAAAGTTCAAAATGGAGCGAGTTTCTGTTTCGACTTAAGCCTTTTCATTTCGCGGATCGCTCTATTTGACGGATCACGGTTGACGAGTGTAATGCAAAGTTAACGTCGTTCGATGGCGAAAATCTGAACTAAGGTTATTGTATACTAATTCTGTAGAGGTGTAGCGACAGTGGCGCCACAGCGAGCGGTAGCAATGTTTGTGGCGGTAGCGGCAAAATCCCGCATCTATCATTTAGATGACAGAGTAGGGTGACTATGATCGAAGTAAACTTTGTATTTGTAATGGTGTAATATTCGTTAAACTTTAACTCATTTGATATAAGGTTCTTCTTCTTATTTGTGGCGTATCAAGTCGTTATAGCGACGACAAGTTCGCCAATGTTAAAGTAACAAAAATATAAATAAAAAATCTTGTGTTGACAACGTTGTACGGTAGTGGTCTAAGACACCCCTCCACCCCTGTCGGGCTCTTAGCCAACGTTCAATAATATCTATATATATGGAGGTAACCCGACTCGCACCCCGATATAAGGTTTGAGAAAGCATTTTATGTCAGGTAGGTACAATAAAAAATTCGCTGCAGAATTAGTAGGTAAATTCGTTCGATGCTGTTTGAATAAATCTTCTCCCAAGAAAATGTTATGGTACCTAGGTAGGTACCTATACATTAATCCGCTTTGTAAAAATAATATTCAATTTACTAAATGACACTGACAAAGAATCCCCGGGCTACATTAGGCTACCATTCATTATTCAAATCAGTGCGTCCTACCCGTCATGACCTACGGAGCTGAGACGTGGACACTCACGGTAGGGTTAGTTCACCAGTTCAAAGTCGCTCAGCGAGCTATGGAAAGAGCTATGCTCGGAGTCTCTCTGAAGGACAGGATTCGTAACGAATACATCCGACAGAGAACCAGAGTTACCGACATAGCTCAAAGAATTAGCAAGCTGAAGTGGCAGTGGGCCGGCCATATCTCGCGAAGAACCGACAACCGCTGGGGGAAACGTGTTCTTGAGTGGAGACCGCGACTCGGCAAACGTAGTGTAGGACGCCCTCCGGCCAGGTGGGATGACGATCTGCGAAAGGCTGCAGGTAGATGCTGGATGCGTCACGCTGAAGACAGGGCGCTATGGCGCTCATTAGGGGAGGCCTATGTCCAGCAGTGGACTAATATAGGCTGATGATGATGATGACTGACAATTATTAGGACACAGAAAATGGATTCCCGGCCATAGCTTTACTTTTCGGATTATTCTGTGTTCTAATTTTCAGTGTCGTTTAGAAATTAAATATCTAACGGGTAAACCGTAAAAGTAAACATAAAAATCAAGAAGTAAAATTCTTGATTCATTTGATAAAATAATATTCTACAAAACGATAAAATTCGGTGCGTTGCTGCAAAATTAACGGTCTAGTTAAAATTTTCTCTAATGCACGAAAATACTATGAAAAGTATCTGGACGGATTCAGACGGTTCGTTTTTGGATCCGTTCGAGGGGAAGAGCGGTGCTTGGTCCGGTGCACCCTGGGCATCGGTTAATGATTTCCTGGCAGATTCTGAGGGATATCATTACCCGTTGGCTAAGAGCCCGACAGGGGTAGGGGTCTTATGACCGTGATCTTCCGTACAACGTTGCCGACATTTTTGTCACAAGATTTTTGAATACTGAGGCCTGATTTTTGAAAGCACATGTGTGAAAATACCACTCGAAAGTGGGGAAAAATTGTGTTGAATTTGAGTCACAGCTCTTATTAATCTTGTGAACTAGTCAAAACTTTGATTAGAGCTTAGTTTTGGAGATATAAGCTGATTTATACCACTTTCGAGTGATGTGCTTTATAAAATCGGGCCCCTGTATTTATTACTTTGACATTGGCGAAATCATCGCATCAATCGATTGGGCCATAATAAAAAAAAGAAGAAGAAAGAGGACCAGCATGGAAGGTAACGGACAGTACATGAATTATAGAGCCGGATGGTCACCCTACGCAGTCTACAAGCAACTCTTTTGTCCCTTAACAGACTCCCGCGGGTTGATTAATTAACAAACCAGACAATACCTCTTTACGCTAATAATGCCATTAATCAATTGTCTGCGCCGTCTCAACTTAGACAGCTTTAAGCAAAATTGTCTCTGAGTAGGTACTACAAAATTTTAACCCTTTATTTCGCAAGTCGGACTACGCATACATACATACGCAATACGCATATATCCCTTACGGAGCCTAAGGTAACAAAACCTAAAGGCCACGTTTAGCGAGATTGTAGGCGTATAGGTAGAAAATGGAATCAAAATAGTGATGGGTTGCTAGCCTCATCGTCTATAACATGATTTCTATGATTTTCGCCCATACCCTCGATGGGCTTTTACCATCTGCGCGGGTAGAGAAGCAACTGGTACATTCTATGTTTTTCCTTGCTCCCAGACCAGCATGGAAGAAAGAATACCCTCATTAGGTTCTTGATAAACTAACAAAAATAATAAAAAAAAGACGGTCCTAAACTATGTCGATTATAATATCAACACAGCCAAGTAAAGGGAAAATTTCTCAAAAAAAAAATTACCACTTTTTTTATATTCCCTGAAAATTTTACAATATGCGAGAAACATGGTCAATGGAGCGCTGCGCGCCTTTGTGAGCAGTGAGAAGGTGTCGAAGAAGGCGCGTCTGGCTGTCCACAGAGGGGTGCTTGTTCCAACATTAATGTACGGTAGCGAAACTTGGGTATGGCAAAAGAAGCATGAAAGTAGAATAAATGCAGTAGAAATGAGAGCGTTAAGAAGTATGGAAGGTGTATCACTGAAATATAGAATAAGGAATAGTGTGATAAGGGAACGTGTGGGTGTGAAAGAGGATATAGCGACTAGGATAGAAAAATGTATGCTTAGTTGGTTTGGTCACGTAGAGCGGATGGATGAAAGTAGACTAACTAAACATCTATATGAGGAGTGTGAATGCGTTGGGAGGGTAAGGTCTAGAGGGACGTTCCGAGACCAAATATGAGACGTTTTGGAAAAAGGTCAGGTCATGAGTACCCGAAACCTACTAGCATGTATGGAGAGATTGATGAAAATGGATAAAGCGAAAAAGGTATGCCAGGATCGTAGCAAGTGGAACAAAGTAGTCTCTGCCTACCCCTGTGGAAAAGAGGTGTGACGGTATGTATGTATGTATGTGTAATTTTATGGTGTTTCTAGGCTGCTCAGAGTCACGAGCTCTTTCAATATTAATGGGGCAAAAAATATGTCCCTAAGTTTTTTTCCCCCGTTTTGTTACTATTTACCATACACTTTTATGTTTGTCTTTAAAAAAAAATTACACTTATTTTAATTTACTAAAATTTTCTCCAAATAACTATGACCGAATATTGTGAAAGACTAAACCAGCGTATCCCAAAAATAGTTTCAACAAACGCCAGCAGTTCTCAACCTCTAAAGCCATTATCCCGCCAATTCTCGTGCTCGTTTCAATTACAACAATTCCTTTTTTCGTGGTCCCGTGCCAACGGCCAGGATGTTTGCGCGGTTATTATTGTAGGGTAGTTGAGAAATACTTTCGCAAAATACTCGTACATTGAGTTGGTAAAAATACTACCTAATCCGTAAATAATATCCGTAAGTAATTCTCCCGTGGTGTAATGTCACTACGTCGACATTGGCGAAATACGCCTTGCTAGAATAATGCAAGGGTGAAAGCCACAAAAAAAAAAAAAAAAAATCTCCCGTGATAGTATTTATTTATCTTCCTATAAATCAGTGTTTTTTCAAGGAATGGGTCACGACACCCCTAGAAGAAACCTAACTCAGGCGCCGCGGGTAAACAATAAAAAGCAAATGTTTTAAAAATTAAATACTTTTAGTCTTTAGTCTGTCCAGGATTTTTTTAACCAACCCATTTTAAATATATTTTCTAATATACTAAATTTATTATAAAATATGTTTCATTCTATTATCAGCTCGGTGCAGGTCGACATTATATTCGGATCTTACACTATTTGTTTAAAGACGACTTTCGCGCTACTGCTGTTGTTACCAGCTACAGTTATTTATTACATTATACTTTTACAGACAGTTACTCTATTGTTCTGTAAGTATAAGACAATCCATAATAAAAGTTCAGTGAGTTCAGCGATCACTAAAAGTACCTGTTCCATAAAAATACCGAGTATAAATACCTATCGCGGGTGGTCAGAAACTGGCCCGTAATTAAATCGCGGCTTGCCAAGAAACTGTCGATGGTGACACGTCGCGAGCAGATGTGTCGCAGGATCGATACCCTGCACAATAGGATAGTACGAGATAGCTATAGTTATCTATATTGACATAATAAAAAGGTATTCTTTCTTGCGTGCTGGTATGGGAGCAGAGAAAAAACAGAATGTACAAGCTTCTTCTCTTGCTGGGAAAATCGTGAAACCCCTCGCTCAAATACGCTAACTGCAGTGTTCAGGTCTTGTTACCCAAGGCTCTGTCTACCGGGTAGACTCTACCCCATAAGGGATATAGACGTGATTTGTGTCGTATGTATTTGGCGCGTTTCATTTTGAACATCGATTATTGTATGGAAACACTAGCTGTTGCCCGCGACTCCGTCTGCGATAAATTCGCTTATCGATTTCCCGCGGCAATGATGCAATATTTCTGGATGAAAACTATCTTATAATGTACTTACCCGGGGCTGTAATTATCACTACCTATACCAAATTTCAAAAAAATCGGTTTAGCCGTTTTGCCATGAAAGAGCAACATACATCCAAACTTAAACTTTCGCCTTTATAATATTAGTAAGATAAGATTTGTCTAATATGATTCTAAAATCCTGAAAAACATTTACTAAGCTTTTTAGTAAAATCAAACTGTTTAACTAAACTACTTATTTGCGACAACCACGAAAACATGACCATTATTCGAGTGTTTCCCAAAAAAAAGTTCTCATGAACATTTTGTTCCAAAATTTAACTATTTTGGGTTTTTCTTACTCAGCATCGTTTACATAGGATCCTCATACAAGAAAAAGTGTCCTTCCAGTTTTTTTTTTCCATTCCAGTTCGTCACTTTTTTGAATATAGCTATGTATGGAACGTGACGAAGAGGAAAAAAAAACGATAGCAAAATCTGGGACACATTTTTTCTTGTATGAGAATCGATAGCGTAAACGATTCCAAAATGTTTAAATTCTAGAAAAAATGTTCACGTTAACTTTTTTTTAGAAAACGCTCATTCAACAGTTCATGGGAACTGCCATATTACCAACTATCAGTTGTCTTAAGTGTCAGTTATATGATGACGTCTCTGTCGGTATCGTAGTAGACACTAACCCCCTTATTCATAAACGCTCTGGAGGCTTCTGCTAACATAGCAATCGATTGTCGTTATCTGTCACTCTGATACTCTTTAACAGATAAGGACAAACGATTGCTAAGTTAGCAGAAACCTATAGAGCGTTTATGAATAAGGGGGGTAAGATTACTGGAACCTAACAGAGAGCTGTGAAACAGGCCCTTAGACTTGCCGGAACGTGTTTAACTTTTACGCGGAAGATCATTATGCTTCACACCATGATCTGCGGGAATCTGCAGATCTCCGCTGAAAAATGTCCAATTTGGGCGGTGCGTGTGGGGACCGGGGCGAGTGTCGCGGCGTGCCCAGAAACACAAGCGGGGCTTAGCACCGTCGCTCAGTGCGAGGGGCCCACAAGATGGTGCCCATTAATCTAAATCTAACTAATATACTAATTACTAATATTAGTAATTTACTAATTACTGATATAACTAATTACTAATATGAATATTACTATTAGCAAATTACTAATATTTATTATTTTACTAATTACTTACTAATATACTAGTTACTAATATTACTAATATACTAATAATATACTATTTATAGCTATATAACCGTTTGTTTTATAATTAGTAGTAGTTTTAGTTTTAGTATCTCTGCGTTATTTTTAAGTTGTGACTGTTTTATTATGATTTGTTTTTCAATACTAATTGGGATTGTCTATTTTTTTACAATGTATAGTAAATCGAAAACCATTTCGAGATAAATGCTTTTTAAATCGTTTTCTGTATTTACTTTATTTTATTTTGCTATAATGAATTTATGACATGAAAAATAAGCAATGACCTTCATTTGACATTCCCAGACATGGCGTAGACGGTCCAAAATGTACTTTATTTGCAAAGGTTACAAATTCTATGCTATTTACGCGTGTATTATGCTACGGAGTTCAATTTGGACCCGCAATCTGACATTTCATTCATCTTATGACAGATGACAAGCAAATGGGCAATCTTGTTACTGTCATTCTTGTTTTTTCCACCGTTTACTTTCATATTGTTGTATTATAGTTTAGATTTAGAAGCACTTTCGGTAGATAATTAGGCAAGAGTGTAACCACACAGCGATGTGCTTTGCTCACATGAAAGATTTTACGCTAAATATTTTAATGGAGAGCGAAAATATTACGTTTTTCGGTTTACTTTCGCCTACTGAGTTTACTGTCTTATTTCCGGGTCCTGTTTTGTCTCGATCATACCTGGTATGTGTTTATGGACCTTACTGCTTCGCGCAGAATGTTATGGTATGTATAACGATTGTGAAAATATAAAATTCATAGGAGAAGATCGCGTGAATCTTCCTGTGTTATGTTGAATCATGTTGACATTGATACTAATGACAGTTTGCCAACTTCACCACAGATAGAAAATACGTTAATGGCGGCGCTTCACATACGTTTTATGATCAATTTATCCAATAAGCAGATGTGTGACACCGGCAATGGAAACTCTGACGTCATCAACCAAAATACTTTCAATAATTAATAGTGAAAAAAATACCGAGTTATATGAGAAAATATTGAAATTGGTTTCTTATAATTGACTATTCTGCACAAAAAAAATATAAAAAGGATAGGTATTTTTTTTTAGACAATCCCAATTGTACTAATATATACTAATAAACTAATTACTAACATTACTAATATATACTAATGTACTAAAAATAATTATTATAAATGTGAAAGTAACTCTGTCTGTCTGTCTACCTGTTACCTTTTCACGCCTAAACCGCTATACCGATTTTAATGAAATTTGGTACAGGATATAGTTTCAGTCCCGAGGAAGGACATAGGACATAGTAGGTAGGTATTTATCCCGGAAAATCGCATAGTTTTCGCGGTATAGCGATAAGCGAATTCTGCACGGACGGAGTCGCGGGCAACAGCTAGTATTACATAAATCACGTGTTTATCCCTTACGGGATAGACAATTCCCAAGGTAACAAGACCCAAATGCCACGTTTAGCGTTTTAGTGGACGTATAGTTGGAGGCTGGTCCGCAGAGGCTTTTAGGGTGCTCTAAAGTTCAGGCCCAACGCGACAATTGTCGGTGACATGTTTCGTTCTTGTATGAATCAGCTAGCTGATTCCGATACCAATTGTCAGCCCATACATGAACTGTCAAAATCAACGCGATGGCGATTGCGAGCGAGTTAGGTAATAAGCCTACTGATCTCTAAAGCGTCCGTATTTAGTATCGATACTTAGTACTGGCTGGTTACAAATGCGATGAAAAAAAAACCATAATATTCAAGTAGATTAGTGAAACAGTCTAGACATTGTAGGAACATAAAACCACAGCGGCATTAAGCGCAGATTTTATATTCGTGCACGGTGCCAGGACACGTAAGTATAATCGTTCGGGATGCAGTGGCGGCGCTGCGTTGCGCTGTGACTAATGAGATGGGTTCCAGTTGTCATTTTAGATAGGTATCTCAAGTTTATTAATACATACATTTGACGACGCGGTTGGCCTAGTTGGTAGTGACCCTGCCTGCGAAGCAAGCGTCCCGGGTTCGAATCCTGGTAAGGGCATATATTTGTGTGATGAGCACGAATATTTGTTTCTGAGTCATGGATGTTTCTATCTATATAAGTATCTATTTCTCTATATAAGTATGTGTATCGTTGTCTAGTACCCATAACACAAGCATTACTAGCGCTTACTTTGGGACTAGGTCAATTTGTGTGAATTGTTCCCTAATATTTATTTATTTATTTATTTTTATTTATACATAACGTCACGCATCTTTCACACAAGGGTAGGCAGAGACTACTTTGTTCCGCTTGCTACGATCCTGACACTTCTTTCGCTTCATCCACACTCATCAAGCTCTTCATACATGCTCGTCGGTTTCGGGTACTCCTGACCTGACCTTTTTCCAAAACGCCTCCTATTTGGTCTCGGAACGTCCGTCTAGGCCTTCCCTTCCCAACGTAACCATTCACACTCCCCCTATAGATCTGTTTAGTTAGTCTACTTTCATCCATCCGCTCTACGTAACCAAACCAACTAAGCATACTTTCTTCTATCCTAGTCACTATATCCTCTTTCACACCAGCACGTCGTGAATTTCGAACTCTTAGAATGCAATTCGGGTTTGTCTTGCTGTCTCACTCACTCTCATGGGTTTGATACTTGAATCGGCCGAGTGAGGGAGACAGGCAATATAAATCCGAATGTCTACGAGCTAACGGATTGCTGGCAATGTCGCATTTTTTGGTTTTTGTGATTATTTCACAGAATTTAAATGAAAGTCTGTTGTATTCTTTGTTTTTAGTGTATTAATGTGTCTAATTAATCATTACGGACTTTTACTTTCGTATAAATATTATTTTATCGTAATTGTATATTCCTTGTAATATTCAGTATACCTTTTTCTGTTTTGGTTGTTATATGTGGTGTTCAATAAAGAGTTATTGTATTGTATTGTATTGTATTGTATTGTATAGTAAAAAAAACACCAAAAATGCGACGTTGCCATCTCAGTAGGGATAGACGCTTTCAACAAACAATAACACTTATACAGTACTAGCTGTTGCCCGCAATTTCGTCTGCATAGAATTCGTTTATCGCTATTCCGCTGAAATTACGCAATTTTCCGGGATAAAAAGTAGTCTATATGTTATTCCAGACTATAGTCTATCTATGTTCCAAATTTCATCCAGATCTGTCCAGCCGTTCTGGCGTGAAAGAGTAACAAACATCCATCCATACATACAAACATTCGCGTTTATAAATATTAGTAGGATGTCAATTTACCGTAGAAGTAACTTTAAATGCGTCATTATACGGAACCACAGTCTTGCTTCCACTTCCCACTTGCCTCCCGTGACTGATTCCCCTCCGATTGTGGCCTCAGTATGGCGGTCTCGTATTCGCAAAGAACTAGCTTTTGCCTTTTTTGTCCCTCTTAGGCCCAAATATATGCGCATCGTCCATCTCTGTCCGGCGTCTGCTTAAATCTGCCGTGATTTAATGCTGTTACACTATCAGATAGAGATGGTGACCTTGGAGGGTTCAGGTCGTGCCTTTTGTCCAAGCCACAGGAATTTGATAAAGGTATCTTGGAGCACGCAACGCCCACTGTGCAGTACTTAATGAGGAAAGGAGATAGAGTGAAAATGTCTTGTTAGATTATATTATGTCTATCGGCGAGAAAATTTATAGCTTTTCTTCATTTTCTCCCGGGGTAGACAGGTAAGGTAACGATACCTAAAGGCCACGTTTAGCATGTTTGTGGGCATATAAGGGAATCATAATAGTGATGAGTTGTAGCCGCATCGCCTATAAATTGATACCTAACACACAGAGAGTGATTACACAGAGATTATTCAATACAATACAAATACTCTTTATTGCAAACCACAAATCAGTACAAAACAATACAGAAACAAAGAACAAGGTAGACAATAGGCGGTCTTATCGCTTAATAGGGATGTCTAACAACCAATACAAGAAAGAAATAAGTCGGAAACAGTTTTAGTATGTGGCGGAAACAATTAGACAGGAGACATGCAAGGATAATAAAAACAACAATACTAATATAAATATAATAATCGTAAGTACATAATTTTGTATAATTCAGTGTCCTCAAAATCTTATTCCATATTTCTTCAGCGCTTTTTTGTCAGCTTGCTGTCTTTTGGTTTTCTACTTTTTTATTATTATACTATCCGATATCAAGTAGAAACATTTCAAAATGGCTGCCATGCAACAAATGCATTTTTATGCAGATCCAGCTCAAACAAATACCGGCTTAGAGGAACCGAGCGTCGTTTGATTTTTGTAGCACAAGCCTCGCTGCACAACTGCATAAGGCTTTGCGAATGAACTTTGTTGGTTTATTGCTTTCGAGGAACAATATTGTAACGTTGCAAATACATACTTACACAAACCACGTCTATACGGACGAAAGACCGGACCAGCGCTGGCTGCAAGGCCAGCATTATGCTGAGATGGGACCATTTCGTGATGTATGTCCTTATGTTTTTTTATTTACTTTTTTTTTGTTTTTGTTTCTTTCTTTCTACACCTTCCCTTACGAGGTAGACAGAGCTGAACTGAAGGTAACAAGACCAAAAGGCCACGTTTAGCATGATTGTAGACGTATAAGAAAAGTTGCTAGCCGCATCGCCTGTAACATGATTCCTAAGATTTTGGTCATACCCTCGAAGGGCTTTTACCATTTGCGCGGAACGAGAAGCAACTGGTAGATTGTATGTTGTTTCTTTACTCCCAGACCAGCATGAAAGTCTGCATGGAAGGTCCGCTTCTCACGTACGCACAGGCTTGGCTGTATAATAAACAGACCATCGCAAAGTGACTCCTGATTCAATAGAACATTCTCTTCTTAAAATAATGGTAAATACTCCTTTGTTTATTGCGCTCTTTATTTATTTATTTTATGTAGTATATTTTAATGATATTATATCATAGGTAGTACAAAGTAGTTTATTGACTGGTAGGTTTTAGGAGTTTATGTATTATATTCGGTAAAGTTATGTATTGTGGCTCTCAGTGTTTGTAATTTTTAAACTCACTCGTCCATCCCTAATATAATACTCCTTTCATCCACTCAAAGGTTGACTGGAAGAGATCCCTTAAAGGGATAAGTCCGCCTTTGTGCATGTATCTCAGTGTTTGTCAATTGTATTTCTTTTGTTTATTTTGCACAATAAAGAGTTTACATACATACATACATTTAAAAAAAACCAGTCGAATTGAGAACCTCTTTTTTTCAAGTCTGTTAAATATGCAAAAATCCCGCGTCTGCGTCTGCGTCTCGATCCCGTGCATCGGCTCAGCTCCATGCGAACTGTAACTAACGCGTTTACGTCCTCCCAAGACGCGATGCGTCCTTAGCATATTTAGGGACAGTTTGCGACAGCCGCATCCTTTGAATTTTTCCCGCTACGTTGGCACTATGTCACAGTGCGTGTTACTCAAGCAGTAACACAAGGCGACGGGATTATGAAGGCTATTGTTGTAAAGTAAGGCTAACGAGAAAAGAATAATAACGGTGGCAATTGGATCGTTACTGAGTTACATTGCGACAATAACGAGCGAGCGCAATAATGGCGTCAGTTTGTAACATATTATGATGAACACAACAATGAATACAAACTTGATTTCTTGTAATACCGGCCAGGCGGTCCGATAGACCTATAAACGGTAGAAAATTATGCCACAGGTCTTCAATTTTATGATTTGCAACAGAGCTATGAAACTGCCAGGTCACACTTTAAAACCAGGTGGTGGGATTAGTAAAACCAGGGTTAAGGGACTTGGCTTTTCCTGATATTTTTTTAAAGCGAGAGCTTTTGAGTCTTGGCCGCCATTTTTACATGTTTTTTTTTTGGTGGGTTAACTTGTCTAACGGGGACTGAAGTTTGTACCAATAGCGAAAAGTTTGAGTGTATTGCGTCTATCTATAGTATCTATACCAGTGCGTATCAAATTACACCGGAGGGGTGTTCAGTTTACGATTAGTCTTACTCTATAAGTAATCGAAAATGTTGTACCTATGTATTCATGTATTTATTAGGACTTTTTTAAAAACTTTTTGTTACTTTAAATTTAATTAAATTTCCACTAGGTACCTAATACAGTAAAGTAGCCACTGTTTTATGAAAAACATCGTAGTAGGTTATTTACCTATTTCAGCTTACAATTGGCGCTGACTCTATATACTGAAAGTACTTATGTGAAATAAATACCAACCTAATGGACACTAACCAAAACGACTAAATATTCTTGGTACGAATTTGCTGTAGTCTAGAGTTGTAATTTAACTCTCATATAAGCTTTACTTACAACTAACTGAAAAATACTTTGTACCTCCATATTAATCAACAAAAAACCTTTACCTTGCTCCTCCGCTAACGGCAGCCAAGCAGTAAGGTAAAGGCGTTTTGTTCATGAACGTCTTACTGCTCAAAATCTGGCCACTGCGGCCGTCGCCTCAGTTTTACGAGTACATTTGAAACCTAGGCGTTGGATTTGCAAGTAAATTGAAACTTTATACAGCGTGTCCTGAAGTGCCGAGAGCCACGCATGCGCTAAACGTAATGATAAGATTTACATATCGTTGCTCATATCCCTGCGGAATGGAATTTCAAATTGGCATTTAAATAAGTATTTTAGTAGGGAAACAAATGAAAATTAGAGCCCTGAACACGATTGAATATAAAACAGTATATTTGCGTAGGAAATTCTGGCGATTAATGGATTTGCGAAACGGATTTTGGAAGTGATTGGAATCGTTGTGTAGCCATGTTTTTTTGATAACCGATCAAGCACAAAAATATTGATAAATAGATACGTGAGATGCTGTAAACTACTGCAATTTTTATATTCATCTCCTTGAAGGCACTATTTATAAATTTTTACATCCATTGTGTAATGTTAACTACTAATTTATGTTTCGTCAACATCCATATTTTTTAAAATTCATCTCTTCTCCACCACCTCCTCCTCACCTGGTCACATCGTGACAGGGAAATCATAATAGTGATGGCTTGCATCGCCTGTAACATGATTCCTAAGTTAATAAATTATTCTAGGAAACACTTTGTTAATGACCGTATCTTTTGATTAAGTTGACTTAGAGTCTGGATTTTTTCACAGCTCCAAAGAACCACAAACTTTAGTATTTGGTATCAATTTCAACTTTATCCCTTAACGCGTTCCTGAGAAACAGGGTCTTGACAGTCAGACAGACGGACACCAAAATCCTATAAGGATACGGTTTCCGTTTCAGCAAACCCTAACAAGAAAAAGCCTTACCTCAAACTTCGCGCGAGCTCATTTGTTTTTTTCTTAAGGCCTTTAAAATTTCCTCATTCTTCCGCAACTCGAGATGAGTGTAAAAACCGCACCTGTCGTAAAAGCGGCGTAAACGCGCGGCGTTAACGTCGCGAGTTTAGGCGACATTGTCTTTTTACGACTCGCTACGAGTGTGTGGGAGACGTATTCTGTTAGAGCGGAAGGCTGGCCATGGATTGCAGCTCGAAAGAATTTGCACTATACGCTTTAAGAATTTGCTATATCTTACTCGCTAATCCTGCCGCTAAGTAGCAGTGCTGGCACTGCTGTGTTCCGGTGTGGAGAGTAAGACAGCCGGGGAAATCACGGGCACAAGAGGCATTTCATCTTAGTCCTCTAGGTTGGCAACGCATCTGCAATCTCTCCGGGGTTGCGGGTGTCTATGGGCAGTGGTGATCACTTACCATCAGGTGACCCACTTGCTCGTTTGCCTTCCTATTCATAAAAAAATAATACGCAACTTTTGCAAAAAAACGTCGGATTCTTCATCAGACTCAGGCAGTGGCGTAGCTACCTAGGGACTAGGCGGGGCAGTGCCCCGGGGCCATCAAGCTCTGAGGGCCCTCGAATCCTTACCAGAAAATCTCGATCGAACTATTAACACGTAACCAGTTTAGATTGTAGTGGGGCCCCATTTTTTTATTTGGACCAGGGCCCTTGGTTACCTAGCTACGCCACTGGACTCAAGAGCGCCTTGGTGGAAAAGATAAATCCCGATTTAGTCGCTAAACCTGGTTTGACATTAAATCGGGAATTTATTGATCAGGTGACACGCGGAGGTCCGCTTCAATGAACAAAAAACAGTTATCTTGCGCTAAATTGCTTGTTACCGTTGCGGTAGTGGAGTAGTAAGGTTTTTTGTTCACTACATACATACATATATAATATAACTAAACAAATCACGTCTTTATCCCTTACGGGGTAGACAGGGCCTAAGGTGACAAGACCTAGAGGCCAGGTTAATCACGTAGGTAATAACATTTCTATTTTACTTATACTGTCGAGTGACTTCTCTCTCTACTGTAACTAATTCACCTCAATCAGGGGTCCGATTTTTGAAACCACGTAATTCGAAAGGGAAGGAATATAGTGGAAATTTTTGTGCATCGCTAAAAGACTACAGCAAAAATTAATCTAATAGTTGGCTAGATTAATCAGTGCCGACATTTTATTCGAATGCATCTACATTTTTTCACTAAATTCGAGTGGTGTTTTCACATAAAAAATTGTGCTTACTAAACTCAGGCCCCAGACCACGGATATTAGACGAAATTCAACATGAAAGTTTATACCTAAACTAAACAACTTCCGATCAAACAAATAAGTATTGCTAGTTAAAAAAGGCTTTTATTTTCGCCAAAAGTGATCTACATACGCGTCACGCCTCTTTCCTATGATGGTAGGCAGAGACTTTGTTTCACCTCTTACGCTCCTGACATAACCATATCACTTCATCCATATCCATCAATCTCTCTATACACGCTCGTTGGTATTCTTAGTATTTTGACCTGATTTTTTATCAAATTGTCCCCAATACAAACAACCAATTCACTTTCAACATGAAACTACCGTGAGACTTCATCATAATTACACATAAACGGATAACTCACGTACAAAAAAGTCGAGTGATGCTCGACATGTTTCGGACTATTTCGGACTACATGTACGCAACTGACAGCGGCGCACAACTACCCTCGTTCACTCGACTTTTTCATACGTGAGTTATCCGTTTATGTGTAATTATAACCAATTCACTCTTATCCCAGACAACATTTTGGATAAAGTACATTTAATAAGTAGATTTATAATCAACAAAGTAGGCTCAAATCCCCCGCATGGCGGCTTTATTATTTAGATGATAAAGCTACAACATTGTTACAACAATACATCACAAAGTCTCTGTGGCCCTCGTACGATAAAGGTGAGAGAGACACACGGGTATCAAGGCTAGACAATATTTTGATAAGCATCGCTATCGCCGTCTTACTCGATAATTTGTTGTGTTCCAGCTGTGAGAGTAAGACATATCACGTCTTTATCCTTTACGGGGTAGACAGAGCCTAAGGTACCAAAACCTTAAGGCCACGTTTTGCATGATTAAGAGCGTATAGGTGGAAAGGGAAATCAAAATAGTGCAATATAACCATGATTCCTAAGACTTTCGCCTATTCCCAGAGAAGCAACTGGTAAGGCCTTTGTTTTTTTCTTTACTCCCAGACCAGCATGGAAGAAAATAGGACAGCTGCTGAAATTACTGGCCAAGAGATATTCTATCCTAGGTCTCTAACAACGGATCTGCAATCCTTTAGTGTAAAGGTGTTCATTGACGGTGGTGTTGATTTAGTGGCCATTCGGTGATTCGGCGCTTTGCTGATTTGGTGCTCATTCACCAACAAGCGACACACTTGCTCGTTTGGTTTCCTTGTCGAATAAAAAAATGAATAGCTATTGATAGGTATTGATGCCACAAAACGTCTTAAACTGGTGTAGGTTACAACTCGATTACTACGGGTATTTTTTTGTCGCAACTAAACGAATGTCTATTCATTTGAAATTGCATAAAGTATATACTTACCTACATACTTAGTACTTATAGTAAACTAACTACTGTATTACATCTATGGTGTAAGTAAGGCGTCAAATAACTGCTATGAGAACGGTTTCCGTTTTGTGCCGCTCAGGAAATTGCATTAGGGGAAACGTAAGGGTCTTTTTTATCAATATGCCAGAAAAATAATATTTGAGAAAATTTCAAGTTTCTTTTTCCTATCCGAACGTCGAAAATAAGTTTTTTGGTCTTTTTTTGCTTTGTTACAATACCAAGCATATCAGTTGAGAGTGTTGTTTGCAGCAAAACAATACAGAACAAAAGAATAGAATAGAATAGAATAGAATAGAAGAAATTTTTATTCACCAACACAAAAAATTCACAAAAATTCTAAAATTACAAAGTAGAATTAGATGCGAAGGTAAAATCGAAGGGAGACTCAGCGAGGTAGCTGTTTTTCAGTCTCCAACCAAACTAAACTAACTTAACTAAACTACGGTAGTCCGGTACGTACGGAAAGTTGACTGTTCTTCTAGACCCTCGGTCACGAAAGTTATGGATACGAAATTTCAACCGCGAATGCATGTCATAAAACTCGTATCAGGCCGGCAACTTCGGACAAAGCCGCGATAACCGACCCCGAACTGGGATACTGCAGTTTAACTGTGATGCACTTTACACTGATGCACCGAAGCAGACGTCCGATACTATACTGCACTTTACACTACTGATGCACCCAAGTAAGCCAATTAGCAACTACACAAATCACGTCTATTACGGTTTTACAGTGCATAAGGTAACAAGACCTAAAGGCCACGTTTAGCATGATTGTGGACGTATAGGTGGAAAGGGGAACCAAAATAGTAATAACTGACTACATGACATGTGTGAGTCAAATCTTGCAAGTCAAAGGCCTATGTAAGATCAAAGTACAATTTAATAAAAAGTACAGTCGATGAAAAGAAAGCTTGCATTTCGAAAATAGATAACTAGTCACAAAGAACATCGAAACAGAAAGGATTGTCGGCAACTGTTGCGGGCTCAATATAAGGCAAATTGTATAAATTACGTGCAAAAACGCGACAAGCACGGTTGCCAGAAATGTGCAGTGAAACTGGACGGGTCCATCTTGCGTGCGATGCCGCGACGTTTTCCCTAATTTTACCACAATAAAACCGCATTCCGAAATTCCGGCCGCGTAGGCCGAAAGGTTCTCGAGAGGAGACCGCGGAGCGTCATGCTTGAGGTTTCTCTTCGGGATTGAATCAGAAATGAGGAGATACGTAGAAGAAGAAGGTCACCGACATAGCCAAGCGAATTAGCTCGTTGAAGTGGCAATGGGCAGGCCATATAGCACGGAGAACAGAATGGTCGTTGAGCCCAAAAGTCAACAGCGTAAGCACTGCTTGGTGGTAAGATTTGCAAGTAAGATGGTGTGTAGCAATCCGGACGGACCTTGAACGACGTCCCGCCACCCGCAAAATTTAATTATCCACGCGGTCGTTTTAAAAACTGCTGCGGTTCTGTACACAACGTTATCCCTATGTCCTGTACTTGGCCAGCAGGTCGGGCTCAGTAAAAAGTGGCAAGTAATTAAATCGCGCTTGCCAAGAAGTCTTCAATAGCCGTCGGAACAAGCCATTACGTGGTTAACTGGTGTCAGAAATCCTCGATGACTGTTCCAGAAGAAACAAGTTGATTTGTTGATTAAAAGTAAAGGCCACTTCTTTTTCACGCCACTTTGCCCGGTCCCGTAACGTGCCAGTCTCATACTCAGTTTTCCAGCCGAATGACAGATGTCATCTGACCAATGGGCTGATGGTCTGCCCACTGACCTTCAACCCAGTCTTGTACCTACCTGCCAACTGCCTACCAGCCTGGGCTGTACCTACTTTTGTACTGGCGTCTTGCATTCTGCATTATGCACAAGAAATTTCAAGTCAATCGGACCAATCGCTGAAGAGTTCCGTCATGCGGAGACGGTCATGACCAAACACTACGAGATTGTACTGCTTCTAAATTGAGCTGCAAGATTCCACCCGAACAAACATAGGTACTGTAGGAATAGGTTCTGCTAGTTTTATACTGGCAGGTTTCTGTTGCTGGCTGCTTTGAGGCTTAGTTCAAGTTCCGTATATCGAACACTCGTTCGATATTTTAAAATATTTTGTTTGGAACTTCGGACGGCGCGCAGATCATCTGTTATATGTTGCAAGCTGAATAAAAACCAGTTTTAATGAAAGTTGCATTTTATCTCCTAATAGCTTGGGCCTTACGCTACATCAGTTTGAATAGGAACATTTCCAACACGATCACCCGTACAAATCCAAGTGCCGCATCAAGGCAGCTCTACAGTAAGTTAAATAAAATCTTGTAAAAACAAATCGTCTAACAATGTATGCTCTTTTCTTTTTAAAACATACATATTTTTGATGGTTGATAACCTGCCTCTTCATGGGTAAACCATTGTTCGCTCTAGTCGCTCGGCTTACCCGTTTAATGAAGGTGCATCGATCGCTCTATCAGGCTGCGAGATAAAAGTATAATGCTTTATTAACACGTTGGCTGCGAGACTGTTTTTCATGTTTGTTATTTTGGTGCGTTGATAGGTCCAAAGAGCCCCTACCCCACTTAAACTTCAGTGCGGCATTAGGTCCATTGTGCCCCACCACGCAAGAAAAAAAAAACTGGATATTTTTCCGTGGAGGTTTACTGTACTGCATATAGATTAATACCTAAGCAATCTACATCTATTCAGCAACATGGTTCTGGCTTCGCCCCGGTCTCGGAGATTTGGAACTATTTAAAAAAAAAATGCAAAATTGTGGGGTCTTTTAGACCTTTTGCCGCACTGAATTGACCGTTTTAAGCAATATTAGGGATGGGAAACGATTACTATATTGTTGGGTGAGATTAAGCCGTGTGTCCGAAGAAGGTTGTATGGACATCGCACAAACGTAATCTCTCCGGACGACATCAGATAAATAAAAACCATCGTAAAATGTATTTATGTCCACGCTGGTCACATTTTCGTTATTTATATTTTCACTTTCTTGGTACACTTTTTGATATTTTAAGCCCTCATCATTGTTTTCTTCATCCGAGTCGAATAAATAATCCAACTTTCTTCTAGTTCTTTTTGATGGTGCACTCATTTTCAGGCTACACCATTTTTTCGAAAAAAACACAGACAATACCTAAGTTGAAAACAATCGGCTATCGTTGTTCGCGTGCGGCACATCACTACCTGTTGATATTGGTTGACACTCAGTGCGGATGGGGCGTGCGAGGGGTCGAAGGTCTATTAGACCCCTTTCCGCACTGAAATGAAAAATAAGTCATTCAGTGCGCGAGGGGTCCAATGTGCCTCTCACGTAAACTAAGTATGCCAAATTATCAAAATTTAATAGATATACATAAAACAATATTTGTCTCTGTCCTACTCCAACGATTGCCTTAGAGAAGCTTCCCGCACCGTACGAAAGTACGCCAATTTCGCTGCCGCACAGGCTTTCGGCAACGGATGGGGCTTTTTGTGCCTTTTCCCGCAGTGAACGTGTTAAACGCACTGGAAACTGCAGATTGCTTCTCCGTAGGTGTCTATTTAGAAAGCAAATCAAAATCATAGTAAGTCCGTCCATGTCTGCGGGCAAAGAAGAAATATAGAGTGTACCTATTTGCTTCTCTTCCCGCACAGATGGTAAAAACCTAAAGAAGTACCTAGTGGTGATGAAAACAATCCAAAAATTATTGGTTTTCATTTTTAATAAGAATAATGACTTATTTCCAACGACTACACCCGCAAATAGAACACCTCTTGTGCCAGTAATTTTTTGTCTTACTCTCCACGCCGGAACACAGCAGTGCAAGCACTGTTGCTTGGCAGCGGGATTAGCAATACGGTGGTTGCAATTCGGACAGGCCTTGCACGATAACCATCACCCCGACTATTTACACTCAAACACAAATAAAAACCGTAATGAGTAATCCAATACCAAAACCCCTATTCTCAGAGCTAACCGTCAGCGATATTTTATCACCCTTCACAAAACATCCGATACACAGCCATTACACGGGCCGCGAGCGCAATTAATCCCAAGCGAGCGAAACGAGCGAGCGGTGACCGAGTGCGACTCGATACCGCGGCCGACCAACTATTTATCCTCGCTTACCGAACAACCACGCGATCTAGAACAGGTTTTAATGAGAAGTGGACCATTATTTTGGTACGGTACGAAGGTTTCTAACGCGTTAATAATGACTACCTGAGGTTTGGGACAATCGATTTTTGCAAGGCTCGTTTTGTTTGATTATTTATAGCAAGACTATTGTCGCCATTCCTGCCATTAATTATGTACTTTTAGCTTGAGTTTTTATTTATCGCATGACTTTTGGAGTCCATTAGGTACTTGTGCCTTATTTGCCTGACAACATCCGAATCATGACCAAGTAAATACAATACACAAATATACGTAGGTATTCTATTTCTTGTTAAGTCATACGTAATTCAAAACCCAGAGCGATAACATTAAATGTTTTCATTCATCGCTGTCAGAATCCTAGAAATACGACAACCAGAAAGTCTAGTGGTTACTGACCCTGACTATGAAGCTAGAGGTCTTGGGTTCGAATCCCGGTAGGGTCAGTCAGTTTTATCATGGATACGAATGTTTGTGCCCGAGTCATGGATGTTGTATGTATTTATCTACATTGTATAAGTATGTTTATCCGTTGCCTGGTACCCATAGTACAAGCTTTGCTTAATTTGGGGCTGGGTCAATTGGTGTAATTTGTCCCAAGATATTTATTTATTTATTTTAATTATTTATAATAAGTCAAATAGACGAATGTTCTGCTAGACAGAATCAATAAAAACGGTAATTACTTCTCACTACACCAATTTTATTGTTTATTGCTTTCCATTTTCAAACACAAGCGTACCATTTACGCTTATGCCGTTCGTGTCTCACGCCTCCATTCTAAATCGTCACATTGTGCGCGTGTGGCGCGCGTCCAAGCTTGTCGCTCGCCTTTTTGTCACCCCGCTGGTAATTGCGAAAGAGTTGTTTAGTTGAGGATAGTTTGGCTTGAATTTTTCGTGCGAGAATCGGGCCGGGCGAGCGCCCATTGTTTTGATAATCGCAGCCTGTGCACGTGACGTCATGTTGCTGATGAAAATGTTAGTCTGTTTGACATTTTTTATTAAATATGTATACATTGAAACTTTATATTTATATTGTTTGAAGGTTACAATTTGTTAGTATTGTTTTTAAGAGCTCTTATTTAACTTGCGATGTTTGTTTGTAAGTCTAAAAACTTGAGTAAGATGTCTTCAAAATTTTGCAGTCGGATTGATGAAACAACATAGATAGATGATAGTGTAAGTACCTACAACATAGACTATTGATGATGGTGATGATGATGATGAAGTGTACTCAAAACAATCAAATCATAGTTTTATTTACTGTATTTTGTATGTCTTTTTTAAAACTTACAGTAAAGATCTTATCAAACCTGATATAATGCGTCAAATCAGATTCCATTCAGAGAGCGCTCTTGGAAAAAGGACTTCGAAATAGTCCGAAACATGTCGAGCATCACTCGACTTTTATACGTGAGTTATCCGTTTATGTGTAATTATGAAAAGAAACGTAAACAATATAATAGCATATTGAATCAGGCGTTACTTTGCGGAGGTCCATTTCAATGAACAAAAAATGTTTACCTTGCTACTCTACTCCGCTAGAGAGTTCAGTAGCGGAGTAGCGAGGTAAGCAATTTTTGTTCATTGTTTAATACAATAGCACAATAAACATAGGCACTTCAATAGTGTTGATTTTTCAACTCTCACAGTAACTGCATCCAAGAATTTCTCCAAATAAAATCCGTTATAATTTTTGAAACATCTTCCCGGCTATAATTACGGGCGGTATCCGGCTATCCGGGTATTCCATAAAAATGCAAAGGCTGTGAGCCGGGCTATAAATATTTTTAATGACTTTATTTAATTAAAGTTTCCCCGGGAGATTCAGTTGCATATAGATGGCGTACGAGGTCCGGTCAGTCTGTTCGTAAACCGAAATTAACAAAAGCTAATTTTAAAGTTTGAACAACATTTTATACAAAGGATTTTCTGCGTAGGTGTTTACAATCCTACTAATCCCACTACTATTATAAATCCTACTAATGTTATAAATGCGAAAGTTTATGAGGATTTACGGCTGTCTGTTACTCTTTCACGCCAGAACGGCTGAACTAGGCTAAAAAAATAGGCTGGGTAATTTTATCCCGAAAAATTGCGTAGTTCCCATGGGATAGCGGTAACGAATTCTTTGTAGACGAAGTTGCAGGCAACAGCTAGTTATAAATGTTCTTGGAGTTTTGTAATTCTAACTAAGTAAGTTATGTATACAAACAATGTTGATTATTAAGTAGAAATAGTCTTAAATCACGTATTAATAATGTGCTGAACACTTACCCTCTTATTCGTAAACGCTCTATAGGCTTCTGCTAACTTAGCAATCGTTTGTCCTTATCTGTGAAAGGTAAATGTCAAAGTGACAGATAAGGACAAACGATTGCTAAGTTAGCAGAAGCCTATAGAGCGTTTATGAATAAGGGGGTTATAAAATCATGATTTGATGAAAAATATGATTTCCTAAGATAAACTGAAACCTAATCTATACCTAGTGTCCGAACGCACATGTTTTTTGCCGAAACCGAAACTTCGGTTTTGATTGTAGTTTCGGCCAAAACCGAAACCGAACATTTTGCAGATGTGAAGAACTCTACTAATCTAAAACCTTCCCTACACTCAGGTACGTCTTAAACTAGGCTGGGGCCCTTGGGCACACAAGAATTTGGGGCCATTTTGGAAAGTAAAAAAAGCGAATTATAATAACATTTTTTTTACTAAGTATGACCATCTATTATAGAAATTGTCGGTCCTTCGGGGCCCCCTGAGAATGGGGGCCCTGGGCATGGGCCCCGTGTACCCTTATGGTGAAGGCGGTATTGCCTACAGTAGCTTATAACTAGCCACTTATCTGATTGACCTCAAAATTTTAAATAAACTTAAAAAAAATCGCGCGTAAAATTTCCAGAACAAGAACTTCATCGAACAAAGTCTGAAAGCGGAGCCGAGTCCCGCAATAAGTATAAATTAAGTGGAAAAAATTACCCTTTTTCTTAGAGAAATATCGTCCAGTTTTATTGTAAAAGATGCTAAAATTCAGTTTATTAATGGTGTAGTCGTGTTACTTAATTAAAACGCATTTGCCGGGCCCGCCGCGCTATGAACTAGGGTGATTGGTTACCCCAATACTTTACAGTTACGTCTTCCTTTTGCTCCATTCTTAATATTTAAGCATGTCTTTGTCTAATAAAAATAAGTTGTTTTGCGTGGAAAGCGTCATATTTTTTTTTCGGAAAATTGCAAAATTTAAAAAGCAGGTTGTGGGGGTAGTTTGACTTAATAGCCCTGTTTTTCAGGATGTTTGAATCAATTGACTAATGTCTTTACACATTGATCAAAGTTCAAAGTGAACATTTAATGCCCAAATGCAGAGGAACTCAAATGTCACAAATATGCAGCTCTTGGGGAGGGCTACATTTTTTTGAGACCTTGGGACTGTTGTAGAGCGGATGGATGAAAGTTGACTAACTAAACAGATCTATATGGGGAGTGTGAATGGTATAGTTGGGAGGGGAAGGCCTAGACGGACGTTCGAGACCAAATAGGAGACGTTTTAGAAAAAGGTCAGGTCAGGAGTACCCGAAACCGACGAGCATGTATGAAGAGATTGATGAATGTGGATGAAGCAAAAGAAGTATGTCAGGATCGTAGCAAGTGGAACAAAGTAGTCTCTGCCTACCCCTGTGGGAAAGAGGCGTGACGGTATGTATGTATGTATGTTGGGACTGTTGGGCCAGGGAAATGTCTACGCGCCTAATAGATGCTTCTGGTGACCAGCGGGCTGGCAGCTATTTTGGGCAAAGAATTTCGGCGATTCAACGCGGCAATGCTGCCAGCCTTCTGGGTACAATGAGCAGTGACAGTGACCTGGGAGGAGTGTTTTATTTGTAGTTTAAACTAGGCTAGGTTTAGGTTACTTTTGTACGTAGTATTTAGTTAATTATTTAATTTTTAATGTACAGTTTTAATGCACTTATCCACACAAGTTAAACGTTTAAATACCTCCACCCAAAAAAGACTTGGTTTAAGCAACCCTTAATTCAAGCTGATACTCTTAAAACTGTCTCTTTTTGCGACGTGGTTTAAAAATGGAAGCCATCAGGCAACTAGCAAATAATCTGTGTCAAGTATTAATATTTAAGTGTTACTTAACGGACTACTCCCAGGACTAATTAGGTTCTATCCCCATCTCGGGCCTATCTACTTGTCTTTTAGGTTCACGGAAATTGTCTTCACTATATAATTCTCGGAGGAGCGGTACCATGATACCGTTGCGAAGTCACTTGTTACTCGAAGCGAGTTGTGAAACGGTTGTAACCAGTTACATAGTTTAGTTAGTAGTTTCGTACTTAGTACATATTTATTACTCGAAGCGAGTTGTGAAACTGTTGTACCCAGTTACATAGTTTAGTTAGTAGTTTCGTACTTAGTACATATTTATTACTCGAAGCGAGTTGTGAAACGGTTGTAACCAGCTACATAGTTTAGTTAGTTTCGTACGATACGGAGTACATCCTGAATGCTCTGAAGAACTTTGACTGCATATTATTCTCGTTTTAATCCCATACAGGGTAGACAGAGTCCAGGATAACAAGAGTGATTGAGGGAAAGAGGGAACAAAAATAGTAACGGGCTGCTAGCCGCATTTGTAACACGATCCCATGTGGAGTGTCATTGGAAATGTTGCAATATTTTCACTACTATTTCAAAATCAGAGATTCGTCTGCCAGATGTAAAACAAATAGTGCTTACAAATTTTTGGCAGATTCTAGTGCCCCCCCCCCCCTTACGAAATTGTCAAAAAGTCAATTCAATCAATTGTTTTTATAACACGCAAGATAAGTAAAACATCTAACCTACCCACTCACCCAGTCGAATAACAGCTTATACATTTTCAATAAATGAGTTGTTGCCCAAGGTGTACCGGCCCTAACTCTTCTCATTCGAGCTTAAAAGAGACCAAGAGGAGGTTCTCCCAATTTCATCACAAAAGAGTTAGGATAGGCTGAAGACACACACACACACAAATCACGTCTGTATTCCTTACGGGTTAGACACAGCCCAAGGTGACAATACCTACAGGCCACGTTTAGCAAGATTGTGGGGCTAGGTATAGATGGAAAATGGAATCAAAATTGGCTAAAGACAACTGTCAAAAAATCTTTAAGCCTCCAAATAATGAAGTCGCTGGCTTCTCGAAGCTTCCAAAGGTACCGGTGGCCGCTATAATATCGTGGCTCTAAGAATCCGTGCCAAAAGACGTGAATTGCAGACCTTTCAGGTACGGATTACTCTTGGCCACCGATCAAAGCGTTGGGGGCGGTTAAAATTCTTCAATTTAAAAATGTCGAACGTTTACTTTTTTTCGGTTTCTTTTGAGATCTCTTGCGCGGGCAGCGATTTGAGAGATTTAATTCGCCAACGATCGCTTTGATAAATATAAACAGGTATTATAGGTTAAGATTGTAAAGAAAGATTGCGTACTTATAAATTGGTTTGAATGGAAATGGAAATGGTCCGCTTGTGTTTGGAAATAAGTTTTGATAGGTACTTTGTAGTACACAATAATATACGTGTAAATAAAATCCTGCAAGTTCTCAGGCCTGCTTCTTTTATCTATAATGTCGTCACTGTCTGATTCATAGTAATAAATAGAGAGGGAATCATAGATAACTGACACTTAAGATATCAGGAACTAAACAGAGAGTGGTGAACAGGCCCTTAATCTAAGTAGTACCTAACTCTAAATATTTATTTCCTTGTTCGTTAGCTTGTTTAGGTCTAATATTTCACCTCTTTTCAATAGTCGTACTAACTTGAAATTTGGTATGCATATAAAGATTGCATCACAATACTAGAACAGTCAGCAGAAAAAGCTTAGCTGTCCTAAAAATCGTCAACATATTATGGTTTCACTAAAATGGACAAAAAATTTACCTTGCTACTCCGCTACTCAAACGAGTAGCGAAGTAGCAAGGTAAATATTTTGTTCATTGAAATGGACCTCCGCAAAGTAACGCCTGATTCAAAATGTTCAAATGTTTCACTAACTCATGAGAATGTTTCGCACCATAGATTTAATTGTTGACCTTCCAACTAACGAATTATTTCAGTACTTCATTTCGCTCATGTGTTCTTTTTTTTTCAAAGCTAAAATGGCCAGGTTCAAATCGAGTAACCTGACCAGAAAGTAAAATAACACCGGCCAAAAAGATTGCACATCGGTATTCTCGGCTAATTTCGATTTCATAGAGCGTTGTCTCACTCTAACTTACGTGACGCCATTGTCTTTTTCCAAAGACCGAAGTGCAATCTTTATGGCCGGGTACTTTATGTTTGTTATTTTTTGCAACATCTGGTATATACAAGATGTCCTAATATTCTTCTAAAATATTTCAGCTGGTGTTCAGATTATTGGCAGTTGAACACTTTTGTTGATTATACTGGATTAGTTTAAAAACACAGCGTATATATTCAAGTCGAGACAAAATGGCGCTGCTGGCTTCGACAAAATACCATTCTAAGGCAGTAAAATTTTAATACTGCTTCGTTGACTCAACTTTCTTACGTTAATTTGTTTTGGTGTGTAGTAGATGGATTGTACACGGAATAAAATACAAAAGTCGTTGTTTCCGTGATAATAAAATGAAGAGTTGGAGTTATAAATTTTATGCTTTCTTTGATTGAGCTAGAAGTTGGCCAGGCGTCGTGAATGTTTGAAAAAACTAGACTATTTCGGTATTTATATTTAAAACGCAATTTCCACAGGAAAGACCAATAAAGTTACATGTACCAATTTGTGATAAATACGTGTTTTCGACGATTCCGTGTGCAAATAATTCGAGGTTTAATTTTTCTTAAACGACTTGACCGCATTTGTTGCCATGCACGTTAACATTAACGTTTTTTTCCTGCCTCTGGCGTTTGTCTCGTAATTGTAAAGTCAGTTAGGTTTAGTTTATAAGAAAAAGGGTCACATTGAAAATCCTTTTGGCAGCATACGGCACTTATTTGCTGTTTGTTAGTGTTTAACTTGTGTTTATTTTTATTATTCTGTAACTATATTTCTTCTTCTCAGTCCTTTGACCATATATCCTGAAACAAGGTAATAAATAATTAAGCTAACCGAGCGTACGATACCATCTCAGCGTAAGTTTTCGATAGCAAAATACATCTCGATCACTTGTGTTAAACTGTCAAGTGTTTGTTGCCATTTCGTTCCGCTAGCGGCGCTGTCAATCATTCCATCTTTATCTTACTGTTCGTTTTAGAAAGAGACGGGTCTCGCGCGCGACTCACTCTCGTCGTGCCCTCCACCAAGTTCAACCTCATCTCCTAAGTTCCATAATAAAGGCAGTAAACTATCCGCAGATAAAAGCGGATGTTGAGACCGTCTAGGTCGCCATTAAGCACCGTCGGCCGACGTAAACCGTTTTAGTTGCGTGCTGACAATGTTATCGGCAGTAAAGCGGTTTGCGAGCCGCCAACGCCTGATTTTAACATCCCGCTGTATATAAATATACTATGTTGACGGGTTATTTGCAACATTGAGGTTGTGAGCGCTAGCATATTGTGCTGCGACAGCCAATGATGGCAAAGACAAAGTCTAAACAAGTCATTTAAATCTGCCGCTGAAAGAAAATTATTATATAGAGCTACTGGGCTGACGATGTGAAACATACATATATCACGTCTTTATCCCTAGATAGAACCTAAAGTAACAAGACCTAAAGGCCACATTTAGCATGATTGTGGGCGTATAGGTGGAAAGGGGAATCAATAATAGAGTTTGAGTTTGATCAATAATGGAGTTTTTTTACTTCGATGACTGTATTATTTTCACATCATCCATGCTGTTCTATATATATGTGTATATGTTTCTTCCATGCTGGTCTGGGAGCAAAGGAACAACATATAATGTACCAGTTGCTTCTCGTCCCGCGCAGATGGCAAAGCCCATCGAGGGTATGGGCGAAATTCTTAGGAATCGCTATAGGCAATGCGGCTAGCAACCCATCACTATTTTGATTCCCCTTTCCACCTAGTCGCCTCCAATCATGCTAAACGTGGCCTTTAGGTCTTGTTACCACAGGCTCTGTCTACCCCGTAAGACGTGATATGTGTATGTATGTGTATGTAAGATAACTGCAATTTGACAGAGTGTTGAAACAAGCCCTAAGTCAATTTTAATTCTCGCGAGACACCACTTCGACTACTGTACCTACTGTAAATTAAATTCTTCGTAAATCCAGTTCTTTATTTACACACTCTATATAATTGAAGAGAGCAGAGGTAGCAACTCGAGATTGCACTGGAACCGTCTGTCCCGTTACTACCCTACTAGTCCCAGAGGAGTCCTATACTGGGATCTCCTATAAATGGTAGCACATACGTAGTTCCTATAGTGACGTACATCGAATGTTGTGGAAAGGTTCTGTGTTGAGCGTAAAAAGAAATTGATACTAACAAAAATACAGTATATTTAATCAGCCCACATCCACCCGCTGAGTAAAGGCCTCTTGATTTTCACGCCACTTTGCCCGGTCCCGTGCCAGTCTCATCCACAGTTTTCCAGCCGAATGACAGATGTCATCTGACCAACGGGTTGGTGGTCTGTCTTCCTTGCCTTCCTACCTTCGACCCAGTCTTGGCCACCACAACACCACAAGTCCTAAAATGCAACGTTATATGTGGTACAATCTTGTTATAACTATGCTTCCATACTGGTCTGGGAGCATAGAAGAAACATAGAATGTACCAGTTGCTTCTCTACCCGCGCAAATGGTAAAAGCCCATGGGCGAAAATAATAGGAATCATGTTATAGGCGATGAGGATAGCAACCCATCACTATTTTGATTCCCCTTTCCACCTCCCATAATTACGCTAAACGTGGCCTAAAGGTCTAGTTGCCTTAGGCTCTGTCTACCCTGTAAGCGATAAAGACGTGATTTATGTATGTATGTATGTTGTATAAAAGCCTCAGTTTTACCTCAGTGTAGTGCTCCATGCAGGTTACAACAACTTAGTAATTTAGGTGCACTTTGGAAATATTTTATACTTCAATGGCGGAATTATGAAATATCGCAGGCACCTTGCACCCGTGTCTGTGCTAGTGCATAGACGGAGCAGTAGGGAAATATAATATTTTTTATTTATTTTTCAATTGGCACAGTAAGTTAAATGAAGGCTCATGATTTTAGCAGTATGAATATGGATGCTTGGATGTTTGTAACATACACCTAAAAATAAAAAGAAATTGAACAATCATTTTCATCTGTATTACATTTTAAAATCGATGTCGTCACTTTTGTAGTCCTTCAGTTATTATCATTTTTTTTTCTAAATTTCTTTTCTTTTTCTTAATTTAAATTTTCTTAAGAGTGTTCCGGAATAATTTAGCAGGTGTTTGGGGTAGTTTTGCTAAATAGTAATTTTTTTACAGAATTTTTATCGATATCGATGTTAAAAGTGAACCGCGAACAAGGACGGAATATTTTTTTTAAATCAAAAATGTACAAATTAAAAATTATAGTGGTGTCCAGTCAAACTTACCCGAGGAACCGCCAGATGACATAACCCGGGAAAAAAACACACGCACAATTGCTCAAAAAAAAACAAACCAAAAAAGTGCACTTCAAAAAGAAAAAGAAAAAAGAAGAAAAAAACTTTTTCTACACGAGATTTGAACCGCGGTCACCGGAGCGAATGCTCTGTTATTCCACACCCTATACCACTAGGCCAAACGTAGCTTACGAGTGCGTAATGATTACGATTCCCTCCGTCTTATCTGAAGCGAGCTTAACATTTTTTACCCATCCCAAAAAATGCTCAACGCCGCTAAATAAGTTTTCACTTCATAATTGTGAGAGAGTGGAAAGCGACTGGATGCGAAGCACCGAACCGCACTACTTGGCATGCTCATGGAGGCTTATGGCCACTAATGGTTGACCCCAAGCTGAAAAAGACAGTATAAAAAGAAGAAACTTCGAATTCCGGATTTCGGAGTTCTACTAGGCTACTGTGTTTCTCGAGCGTACAGCACGCGAGCGCTCAAATGAAAATTTACGCGCCTAAGCGTTATTGTTGTTTATAGCGATGGCGATGGCCGCTAAACCATTATCTGCGCCAATTAGAGCCGGCCAGGGATATTCTAAATGCTGCGGTGACAGAATACCCTCGACTTGTTTGAATTTTGAAATAAAATAAAAACGGCCAAGTGCAAGTTGGACTCACGCTCTGTGGACCTCGTGTAAATTTTATAATTAGAATCAGGTACGTATTCCGATTTATTAGGTTCGCTCTCTGTCAGATCCATGCTAAAAGTGACAGCTAAAACCTGAACTGAGTCGGGATTAAATCACGTCTACAGCCCTTACGGGGTAGGCAGAGCCTAATGTAACAAGACCTAAAAGCCAACGACATGATTAATGATTTGTTACACCACGCGCAAAAACTTTGTTTTTCTTAGAAATTATTTATTTATTTATTTATTTATTTATTTATTTCCATAACTATTCTACCATTACAGATTTTTGCTAACCTAATGCGATAGAATCTTAAAAACCTACATTTACTTAACTAATAACATATACTTTATTTCGTTGATTTTAGTTAGAAAAACTTTGAAACACGTGTTGTGATTATACTTGAAAATTTACATAATTACACGTCAACTCGAAAACATCCAACAGTTTTTGTATACACTTTCGCATGGTTAGCTTTTGATCGCATCGGACTTTGAATCCATTGGTAAGTAATTCATCTATCAAACACTACATACAATGAGTAGGATAAGGGTAGAGCATGGGGTGATTTTGAGAGCATCTTAAGGACGCTTTTAGCTCTGCATTTTTTTTACAATTACTTTGAAAGGAGTAAGTTTTGCCATTAAACATTAGCTATATCTTAACATTTGTCAATTATGTTACTTTTTCATTCTTCCACGCGATGAAGTCACGGGCTTAATCTAGCCTTAAACAAACGTTTGTGTACTCTTATGTCGTCCGGTCTGAAACATATATACTATATCTCTAATTTACTCCACCGTGCTCTACAATACAAGGCCAATTGCCTCGATTACCCAGGATTATGTTACGATTCGCACAATAGTGCTGTCGAGAGTTCCTCCACTGAAAGCCTTTTTAATGGCGAGGGCATTGTACAGGCCCTTTGCATTAGAATTAGAATGGGTGCGTGGATATACATGTATAGACGTCTATTGTTGACTGTAATGTCGTATAAGTGATGTGGGTGCTTTGAAGTGTTTAAAAGTAGGTCATAATTTTGAATGAGGAACAATAGGTCTTGTAGTATGTGCATACATACATATAAATTAAATCTCCCATAAAAATAAAACTTCAGGCTCTACCCCGTAAGGGATATAGACGTGATTTGTGTGTGTGTGTGTGTGTGTGTGTGTGTGTGTGTGTGTGTGTGTATGTGTGTGTTAAATTTGGTAAAATGTCACAGTCATCGCCGCCACGCTTATTCTACGTTAAGTTCAACAAATAGCTTGTAACTTGTTATAAAAGCCAACTTATATCTGGCATGCTATTCGGAACGAGCACGACTTTCACGATTTTTAGACCAGACTAATATTGATAGAATATTTGTTTTGGGGGATTCATCTATCAAACCGTAATTAGTGATAATGCTGGTCAGTTCACTAACAGGGACTTTCAAAGGTTTGCGTGTGAGTGGGGATTCGAACATGTTACCTCATCTCCTCACTACGCTCAGTCGAATGGAAAAAGTGAGAGAGCCGTACAAAGTATAAAAAAATTGTTAGTAAAGTCGATAAATAGTGGTTCAGATTTTTATTTGCATCTACTTAGTTGTAGGAACACGCCGCGTGACAATGTAGGCTCTCCGGCGCAAATGTTAATGGGTCGCAGGCTTAATTGTAGACTGCCAGTACACCATGACTTGTTAAAGCCAGCTACCCAGCAGGGTAATTACCATAAAGAACTTGTACAACGGCAAATTAAGAGCAAGGCGTACTATGATAGACGCAGTAGAAACCTTCCAAAGCTAGATATAGACGATGACGTCATTGTAATGGACCACACTAATGTGACAAATAAAATGAGAGGTAAAGTGGTAAAAATTAGCAATACTCCCCGCTCGTACATAATTAAAAACCGTAAAGGTATTCAGTACCGTCGTAATCGAAGACATTTATTAAAATGTGAAGCAAAGTCAGCGGTGCAAACTAACATACAAAATGTGCAGTCAAAACCAGACGACCAGAAAATAAGCTCCGCTGACGTTGCTGCCGGCACCAGCCGTGGCGCTGAGGTGGTCGGTGCGCCCACTCTCACGCGCAACAAGGCTAGGAAATTAGGCATAGATATAAACTCCTTGTTCTAGTACAACAAAGACCAATGTACCTAACGTAAAATTGATGCATGTTTTTCTTTTGTTTTTTTTTAATTCATTCTATCTTGTAAAATAGGATATACTCGTAACAGTTAGTACTTATATAACATAGTTTTAGTACTTGGCAAAGACCATTATACTTTTGTTTATTTTTTAAGGGGAAGATGTTGTGGGTAGGATATCTACCCTCGGGAAAAAATAATAAAAACACTTGTCAGTCAACGTAAGCTGTGTTTCATTTACTACAGGGGGGGGGGGGGTCTACCTTCATGCTTACCAAAACGAAAAATAAGTAGAATATAAAGCACAAACAAAAATTCGCATAGTAACAAGGTCACGTGACAGCTAGTAACAGACAGAAAAAATCGAAGCGTTTGCGTGTTTTGTGCGTTGTTTATTTATTTATTTATATATTATCTTATCTTATTTTCATTACTTTAAAAATTCTCTTACCTATGTCAAAATCAATAATCTACTAGGCAAAGCTCAACATTCGTCAAGGTTCAGTTTATTTTACATACCGTTTTAAAATACGATTTTTATAAAGTAGCGATATATATCACGATACGAAACCGACTTCGTATCACGCTTACCATAATCCACCCCCTCTTGGCTCGCAGCGCGGCAACTTTTCCCAGTTGCCCTAAGTTTTTGTGACAGTCCAACTCAGTTGCTCCGAATCGCGCAACTTAACTGCGATTCCGCCGTGACACTTGTATATTGCTCTAATGGAGTTTCCGAACGCATTGTCCAAGTTAATTTAAGTGGATCGTATTAGTGGATGCAGGGTTTGTGTAATGTTGACGTTTTGTGGATGCTGGGTTACTTTGAATTTGTTGTTGTTCATTGTATCGCGTAAGGGGGCAAGCGAACTCAAAAAACATTTAAAAAATGTATTTAGAAGGTTCCTTCACTCTTGCGCCCCCTTCCTAAAACGAAAAACGGCCAACATGGCGAGATCGACTACTCGAATCTTTTTAAAACGAGCAGTAACAAAAAGGGTGGTAGTCTATCCCGCTATAACTCTTGCTTGCAGTTGTGCTAGCTGTGTAGATAGTTAATTTTAGGTGTAACAAAGCCATCGTAACCTAGCGGTTTGACCTGTGGCCTCTCAGTCAGAGAGTTGTGGGTCCTCTGTGTTTTGCGGCATCAATGTTACATTTGAAATTTGCCAAGAGCATTTCGGCGAGGGAAAACTAATTGTTGTGAATTCGGAATAAAAGGGCTATATTATTATTATATATTAGTATGTGTAACTAAGGACCTTATGTTCTTTGACTGCCCTAATGGCAAGTGCCCCCCTTTTCAGGTCTCTGCACCCAACTTGGGTGGCGCGCTCCACCCTTTAAAAAAAACCTGATTTAAAACATAGACCGCTTAAGATTCAGTCGGCTAGAAAATTGTGGATGAGACTGGCACTGGCAAAGTCACGCCTCTTTCCCATAGGGGTAGGCAGAGACTACTTTGTTCCATTTGCTACTATCCTGACTCACTTCTTTCGCTTCATTGACATTCATCAATCTCTTCATACATGCTTGTCTGTTTGGGGTAATCTTGACATGACCTATCAAAACGCCCCCAATCTGGTCAAAGAATTGACTAAACGATCAAAAAATTAAAACAAACAAAGAATATTTTACCTTAGTCATACCATAGCTAGACAAATACATCAACTGACTTTAAAAAATATGAGTTAGCTTTATATTCGGCCGCAAAATGAACCGAACCCAATTTGAATATCTAAATTGGCGATCCTTCGTCCTCGAGTTTCCTCATTACGCCGCCCTCACCTGCTAATTTTTCCCCGACACTTGCCCGGGAAGGGACGTAGAAATACTTATTATTTTGAAAGGGTATTAGAGGTATTTTGTACTTAGTACATCTCAGTTTGAGATTTCTTTTAGGCCTGTAAAATTACAAGAAGACTGGAAGCTGGGCTTATGTTTTAAAAAATACTATTTCCGTAGGTATCTCATTGAAGTCACTTCTTAGTGGATAATGTTTCCAAATAAGAGATTATAATAAACAATCATGAAAAAAAAAACACTTATTAAATTAATTTGATTTATCTATTTGATTACAGCTATTGACATTTTGCTGATTTGACAGCCGCTTTCCAGAGACTACCATAATTGGGGCCGTAATGCTGGTGTATGGTGGTCCTCTTTTAAAGTAACACACAGACCCTATATAATGAATAATACTATTAAACCACATATTAAATAATACAGAAAAATATTTTTAAGTAGCTGTCGCCATTATTTTTAGATTCTGCGAAAAAACCACTAGAAAAATCGCAGGTATTATTAAAAAAAAAAATTGCACTCATACTCGACGCCCAAGTATTTCCAAACGCCCACCCTATCAGATACTGATTCCCCGTTTGGTGGGTAATTTTTATTGTAATTTATTGAAGGCACGTGACTAGGCACTTTATTGGGAAGCAGCCGTGTCTTGAGTGCTGGATTATAATCTGGAGATACCTTTGAACCTGCTTTATGAGAAAAGTTTCCCATCACTTCACACCTTACCTATACCACAGTAGGTAATAAAATAGGTTTCGGTTATAAATGACATTTTTGACAACAGACGTTTTGCTGATTGTACTTGCATCATTTACCTTACACGAATATGTTAATTGGACCAACTGTCAAACTACGGAGTCGGCCCTGTCCGGGCCGCCAAGATTGCAGTACCAGATTATTGTCCGACTTACAAGCATGCTAAACTTAAGCTCAATCAGTCGAGGATAACTGGTTTCAAATTGAGCCACAAGAGTGATTCCAAGTGACATTGCAAGCCAATAGAAGGCTCTTAATAAAACAAAATATATATATATATATATTGTAAGGCCTCGAGAGCCTGCACCTCTACTTGATAAGCGTCCAAGTCATCGCGCCATCTTTTTGTCGGTCTGCCTCCACTTAGACGGCCATCCCGCGGAACCCAATGGGTAGAGGTTTGGGCCCAAATCGATTCTACATAAGAAAAAAATAACTGGTTTTCTATCCCGTGGAACTTTGGAAAAGCCCTTATAAGTACATTTCATCCTGAAATATACATAATAGTCCGTTATGGACAGAAAAAATCTGTTCAGTCCTATTAGTACGACTAAACGGATAGAAAATTCCGTTTAGTCCTACTACATAATAGACTTGACGGACAAAATTATCCGTTTAGTTCCACTATTTGCGTTTTTGCCCGATCCCAATCGGCACAGAAACAGTGTCAAAGAAACTCTTATTCCTGCGAGGTTTTGGCCATGCGAGACTAACATAACCTAAACCTACCTACCTGGTGAGCAATTCCCAGATGAGTCGGGCATGCTGTCAGGACCGGCCTGGCAGTATATCATGAGTATTCTCCACTCCCACGCAAAAAAATAACCTACCTACCAGAAGTATTGAGATTATTTCGGATTATTTCGTCCATTTAGTCCTATTAAAATGCGTGCCAGAAGTAGTACGAATAAATGGGATTATTTAGTCCGTTTAGTCCTATTAGTAGGTTTGAATGGTAGAGCGAAACGGACTCAGGCGAAATATAAGTAAATTTTAGAGCTCATGGGACTAAGTAAGAATATCTTATGTGCCAGTTTATTCACAGGCCATCTTGCTCTCCACGGGAACACACTCACTCTTGACCCTTCAGGGGTCACTTCACTTCTTCTCCACCTTTTTCAATTGAAACAAATTACATCACACAAACCTATCTATAAAATAACCAGGTAAAATTCCAATTTTGTGAGGATTGCTAGTTGTTAAAATGTAATATAATTATAACCTTACTGGTCTCTGCTGCGACTCCGTCTAGTTTAATGTACAGTACCCAATTTCATCTAAATTCGTACAGCCGTTTTATCGTGAAAGAGTATTATCATGCAATGTGTGGCAAATGTGGCCTTTAGGTACCTTAGGCTCTGTTTACCCCGTAAGGGATATAGACATGATTAATGTATGTATTTCATAAATTTTCTGTCAAAACCGTTGGTTCTGGTTAACACTATTGTTAAAATAGCTTGATGCAACTTTAAAAACTTGATAGTGGATCTGGGATAAAGCTAAAACAATTCTTATACCTCTGTAGCTTCTCGAGTAGTCGAAAATGTAACGTGCGACAATGTTTCACCATTTGCACCCTACGATATCCAAATTTATATAGTAAGTAATCGTCTCCATGCAGGTAGGTATTCTTAAGCCGTTCGCTCCACTTTCCCAGCCATTGTACGTAACATGCCCTCCAGGACTTCCCAAAAAAGCCTTGACCTTGGGCGAATATATTATCAGTTCTAGTTTATCGATAGGACGGCGCGCGGCGGCTGCCTCGCCAGTTCACCGCGGGACCGCGGGCTCGCCACGCGTGGCCAACGTGGCATCAACACGAACGTGACACAAACGTGGCGTGAACGTGGCGTGAACGCACGTGATATGTGACGACCGGTTTTGGTGTTTGTTTATTTGGACGTTCTGTGCTTCTGTTTTAGTGAATATGACATATCTGTACTAAGGATATCGACACGTGAGTTGTAGGTTATGTTGTTGTTGGGTCAGTGACCGATCGGTGATAGGGTAATATACTGCCTTTATGTAGTACTTACTCTGTTTTGTGATTTTTATGACGTAGCGAATTAACTTGAACGAGCTTTTTACGTAAGATGATAATAAACCTTTGTTTATTTTCGAGTCTATGGAATATTAAGTAGATCATGCCCTCAATGATCTGTTTAAGAAAACAGTTTATTCTGAGCCAAGTAACGGATGAAAAAGTAAATGGGTTTCGAGCGGAATTCCTAATATGAACTGATATTTTGTTTCCAAATCACGAATTATTGACTTAGTTGTATAGTGGTAGGCAATTTGTAATCATAATCCTACTAATATTTTAATTGCGAAAGGTTGTGACGATGTGAGTGAGTGTGTATGTTTGTTCCTTCTTCACGCTGAAACGACTGGACGGATTTTGATAAAATTTACAACGAAGATAGCTGGTATCCTAGATTAAAACATGGGCTAATTTTTATTCCGGAAAATTGCATAGTTCTCGCGGGATAGCGATTAACATTTCAAGGTCATAGCTGCCTAGAGTCGTATATATTATATACAATCTAAATCTAGGAAACTGCTCCAATGGTTTTTATGAAATTTGGTAAGCAGGTTTTGGGGGCGATAAATCGATCTAGCTAGGTAACATTTTTGGAAACCTTACCAAAAAAAATACCGAAGCTCGATCATCCGACTATACTATCAACATCAGTTCTTAAGTCTAATTCTGCGCGGACAAAATCGCGGACAGAAGCTAGTATATTATAATATTATTATCTAGATTTATATCGTTTCACGAACAGCCGAGTCGATACATAATGTCGCCAAAACGCGCAATGGCTATAGTTCCCACGTAATTTCGTAGTTGAAAGGCTTTTGCCATTCAGCAAAAAAAAGAATTCATTTTCATTGAGGCGCGGGATGTGGGCCGCAGATTGCTACGCAGTATACACACATAAGTACATATTGTATGTTTCTTGGCAGATTAACTTTATTACAGATAGTCTACTTCACGAGGCCATTTGCTGTTATTATGTTAAGTAAACACGTGCACGACTGTAAGGGTCACGACTAAACGCACACATTCAAACGCAAGTTGAATTTGATTTGATTTGATTTGATTTCAAGTGGGTTTCGTAGTATAACGATAGAAATAGTTTCATAAGCGGTAGTTATGCACGGACACGCTAAAAAAACACGCAGTTGGATTAAAAACTCTAATCGTTTAAGACGAATTTGAATGGTTGTTGCTAGCTCATTAATAAATATTACAAGACAATATGATACTATTTGTACTAGTCCCATAGTAAGCATATTTTGAAACATGAACACACTCATTCGGACAAACATTTACAATCATGCGAAACGTGGCCTTTAGGTCTTGTTACCCCGTAGGAGATAAATGCGTAATTTATGTAAATATGAACAAACCTTTTGTACATACATACATACGTAAATCACGTCTTTATTCCTTACGGGGTAGACAGGGCCTAAGGTAACAAAACCTTAAGGCCACGTTTAGCATGATTAAGGGGGTGTAGGTGGTAAGGGATATAAAAATAGTGATGGGTTGCTAGCCGCATCGCATAAACATGATTCCTAAAACTTTCGCGCATACCCTCGAAGGGCTTTTACTATCTGCACGGGAAGAGAAGCAACTGGTAATTTGTATCTTTTTTCTTTACTCCCAGACCAGCATGGAAGAAACCTTTGTACACATCGTACATTATATCTGTCCCGATTGGAGGTTGAGTCGGGATCTGCTTTGTAGACAATTTCTCAGATTACTAGGCCAATGTTTTAGACCCTTTTCAGCCACAGACCCTTAGGAAAAGTAGCACAATTGTAAAGGACTAATTACTATCAAATAAATCAAGAATTTTTACTTCTTGATTTTTTATGTTTACTTTTACGGTTTTACCGTTAGCAATTAAATTTCTTAACGCCACTGAAAATTAGAACACAGAAAAATCCGAAAATTAAAGCTATGGCCGGGAATCGAAACCGGATTCTCGTCATTCCACACCCGCGAGGACTATCCGTGGTGTTATATACACTTTCTTTACTTTCTTCCTTTCTTAATTACACTTTGACACCAAACATTACACACATCAATGAATATTTACAATAGTTTAAACATATTAAATCCGCATAAAAAGACCGACCGTGCACCACAATTTAGAAACAAGTGACAGCCGCCTTATTGTTCTTTTTATTCGGTGCCGCGGCGCGTGGCAATGGACTAGCGCCAGCCAGCCACCAACAGCCAAAAAGGTTGAAACCCTAAAAATTTATTACTATTTAAAATACTTGCACACTTTGACATCGGCGAAATCATCGCATCGATCAATGGGGCCATATTAGAAAAAGAAGAAGAAGAGATCCACTAAGAAGATGCACGGGCCATTCTCGTCTTATTTTATTGAAGTTTCGAATATACATTGTACGAGGTTTATTCCGCAGTATAACAGCGAACGCAGAGCGGCAAATAGCTCAATTAGTTGAGCGGAAACACTTGGACGCGTTAGCGCTCATTCATTGCAGCTTTAACTTGTTATGTTGTTTGTGAAATACAAATATTATGGGGTGTTTTGCACATTAACTCTAAAGTTAATGTTATAAAGAGATTGTTGCTAAATTAACCTGATTTGGTGTACGTTATAGTCTTCTTCTTTTTTAATATGGCCCCATCGATGCGATGACTTCGCCAATGTCAAAGTAATAAATACAATCAATAATCTTGTGACAAAAATGTCGGCAACGTTGTACGGTAGAACACGAATGATATCCCTCATGCTGGTCTGGGAGCAAAGAAAAGACATAGAATGTACCAGTTGCTTCTCTACCCGCGCAGATGGTAAAAGCCCATCGAGGGAATGGGCGATTATAATAGGAATCATGATATAGGCGATGAGGCAAGCAATCCATCACTATTTTGATTCTATTTTCCACCTATACGCCCACAATCTTGCTAAATGTGGCCTGTAGGTACCTGTTACCTTAGGCTCTGTCTACCCCGTAAGGGATGAAGACGTGACTTGTGTGTGTGTGTGTGTGTTGTACAAATTTTAAAAAGTATACATTCTTACCTCGTCACATGCAGATTTTAAAAACACAAGCCCGACAAGCGACGCAGTACGGCATGTTTGCAGTGCATCGCTCGCCGCGCAAACATCGCTCGCGCTGGTAAACAAGGCTTAATTGCGGATGAGCTACGAGTCTTTGACGACCGGATAGCCTAGTGGTTAGTGACCCTGACTATGAAGCTAGAGGTCCTGGGTTCGAATCCCGGTAGGGGCAGACAGTTATGATGAATACGAATATTTGTGCCCGAGTCATGGATGTTGTATGTATTTAAGCATGTATTTATCTACATTATATAAGTATGTTTATCCGTTGCCTGGTACCCATAGTACAAGCTTTGCTTAGTTTGGGGCTGGGTCAATTGGTGTTATTTGTCCCAAGATATTTATTTATTTGTCAATCTCTTTCTCATCGCGGTTTAGTAATACAAGGTCTTCAAATTCAGTTCCAATCTAAACAATTGCAGTTATAATTTCTAAATGTCTATGAAAATTAGAACACATAGAAAAATCCGAAAAGTAAAGCTATGGCCGGGAATCGAACCCGGATCCTCGTCATTCCGTGACGCGTGCTATACCCCTACACCACCCATAGCAGGTGGGTAGTCTCCGAATTTTTCTACCTGTTACTAACTGTCACGTGACCTTTGTTACTATGCGAATTTTTTGTCGCTAAGCGTCATCTGTTTGAATGATGTGTCTGTACGACACAATTACAAACTCCCGTGGAACATCTACTGCTCACCAGGGACGAGAGAAGGCGCTGTTTTTCAACCATAGCTCATAGCATGTTTTCGGCCATAGCTTTACTTTTCGGATTTTTCTATGTGTTCTAATTTTCATAGACATTTAGAAATTAAATTTCTAACGGTAAAACCGTAAAAGTAAACATAAAAAATCAAGAAATAAAAATTTCTTGATTCATTTGATAGAACCTATCATTTGAAAAACAGCGCCTTCTCTCGTCCCTGGTGAGCAGTAGATGTTCCACGGGAGTTTGTAATTGTGTCGTACAGACACATCATTCAAACAGATGACGCTTAGCGACAAAAAATTCGCATAGTAACAAAGGTCACGTGACAGTTAGTAACAGGTAGAAAAATTCGGAGACTACCCACCTGCTATGGGTGGTGTAGGGGTATAGCACGCGTCACGGAATGACGAGGATCCGGGTTCGATTCCCGGCCATAGCTTTACTTTTCGGATTTTTCTATGTGTTCTAATTTTCATAGACATTTAGAAATTAAATTTCTAACGGTAAAACCGTAAAAGTAAACATAAAAAATCAAGAAATAAAAATTTCTTGATTCATTTGATAGAATTGCAGTTATAGTCGAGGAAATACAGTAAAAAAATTGCTTTAAATTATTTTTTCAAAAACTTATTCATACGTTCGTATATATAATCACGTCTTTATCCCTTACGGGGTAGGCAAAGTCTAAAGTAACAAACTTAAAGCCACGTTTAGCATGATTAAGGGCGTAAAGGTAGTGATGGGTTGCTAGCCGCATCGCCTATAATATGATCCCTAAGACTTTCACCCATTCTCTCGATGGGCTTTTACCTTCTGCGCAGGAAGAGAAGCAACTGGTAAAATCCGTTTTTTCTTTACTCCCACACCAGCATGGAAAACTTATTCAAAACATTATAAATCAGTTCCACTTCATCGTACCCGCAATAAATAGCCAATCCTTTTTTTAATTTCTAAATGTCACTGAAAATTAGAACACATAGAAAAATCCTAAAAGTAAAGCTATGACCGGGAATCGAACCCGGATCCTCGTCATTCCGTGACGCGTGCTATATCCCTACACCACCCATAGCAGGTAGTTTTCGAATTTTTCCACCCGTTACTAGCTGTCACGTGACCTTTGTTACTATGCGAATTTTTCGTCGCTAAGCGTCATCTGTTTGAATGATGTGTCTGTACGACACAAATTTTGATAGTACCAATCCTTTTATAGAACCGCATGTTAGTATGGCATAAAATGTTTACAAAATACTGCATTATTCTTAATGTTCAAAGGTCGACCAATTGCAGACGGCGTACAAGATTTTCCTCCTTTACAAAATCACCACTCCACCATTGTAAAACTCCATTAAATCTCTTCATTAGTACGCATGGGCAATTGTCCGTCCGTCTAGCGACGGTTTGTAGTCTGCATTTGCATACTGCATAATTGTGGCGTAGACCCACTACGCCGTAGAGACCTCTACGCCGTAGCGCGCTACGAAAATATTTCGTTGGAGTGTTGTTTAAAATTGGTAATAAAGGATTATGAGTCTAATAAAATATTCTTTAAAGACCCCGTTACTGACTCACATACAGAACATACACAAATCACGTCTGTCCCAACGGGGTAGACAGAGCCTGGGGTAACAAGACCTAAGGCCACATTTAGCATGATTGTAGTTGCTAGCAACATGATTTTTAAAAATTTCGCCCATTCCCTCGATGGGCTTTTACTGACTTAATAACTTGTATAGATTTTAACGCTAACGCGTTCAACACGTATCTTGTGACCGAAAACTAACACTAAGCATACTGATACCGAAATAACCAGAAATTACTTACATAGATCGCATATTACACGTCTGGTTACCCAAAAATACTTATTTTACTACCTCAGACTGTAATAAACTGTATTAATAGCGATTCCATCGAATCCAATAATTTGTTTTACCTAAATACCGTCGTTTTTCACAATTCAATATGGCGGCCATAACTGTAATGACGTATCAGTAATTTCGGAAAGAGGCCGTTTTCTTGTCATTTCCAATGTTTATTGGCCAAGAACAATATTAGTATGAAATTTTATTCGCTTTACGCACGATTTCTGAACGCAAACGGCGGTTACGCACATTTGTCAAAAGTCTTACGCTGTTTGCAGTGCTTGAGTAAGACATTGCCGATGAAATTGTAAGTATGTATGTATGTATAACTCTCTATTGTACATAAAATACAAGAAAAAGATGAATACAGGACAACACACATGCACAAAGGCGAGCTTGTCCCTAAAAGGGATCTCTTCCAGTTAACCTTTGAACGATTGACAGGACATAAGTATTAAGCAAGAGTAGACACACAGAAAAAGTAAAAGAACCGTACGACACCTAAAAAAATCCTAAATGTCTAAATTTTAAATAATGTAAGATATAATAATACTAGCGACCCGCTCCGGCTTCGCACGGTATGTTATGCATGTATTATACATATAAACCTTTCTCTTGAATCACTCTATATATTAAAAAAAACCGCATCAAAATCCGTTGTGTGGTTTTGAAGATATAAGCATACATACGGACACGGGAACAGAAAAAGCGACTTTATTTTATACTATGTAGTGATCATATACAGGGTGTATACGGAGGGGTGGATCAAAGGAAGACCAAAGGTAGGGGACCTCAGGAGCTACCGAATCGACCCCCATGTATGTTCAGCGATTTTCATTTGTTTCAGAGTTATGAGCATTTTATTAAAAATTTCAGAAATGTCGGATTTCAGGTATAATTTCTTAGTGGTAGCTGAACTATTCGACCTACAACCGTGATTTTTTTTTTGGAAGTAGTGAGTTAGCGGGTCTTACCAATAACAATTCCATTTTAACTCGTGTCATCATACATTTAACAACAAAAAATAAAACTCTCAATAATTTGAGTTTATTAAAAAAAATCATAAATTTTCAAAGGTCATTTTTTTATTTTTTTCACATAACTTTTTTTTCTGCAAAGTACTTTAAAAACTACCTTAGTTTATGTAGAATTTAACCAGCAAAATTTTCTTACGTAGTCCCAAGGCATCACTTTAAAAATAATATGGGAAGGGCACTAGTAGTAAAAAACACTTTTTAAATCGCTACGTAAAATTGATTTTAAATGGAAAATGGAAACGGAACTTGATAGAAAAAAAGAAAATGGAAGAACAAAACACAAAAATAGCTTTTATTTTGAAAAAAATAGTAAAAAAAAAAAATATTATTATTAAGTAGAAAAACATTAGATGCTTTCACTTTTTAACTACAGTAAGTGTTCAAAATGTCCACCGTTATTAAAAATACACGCTCTGCACCTTTTTTAAAAATTACTTTTAAGTTTGCGTCTTGCCTCTTCGTTTTCATAAAAAAAAAATCTTAAAAAACGAATGAAAAAATTTAATGAAAACGAACAAACAATACGCAAACTTAAAAGTATTGTTTTAAAAAGGTGCAGAGCGTGTATTTCTAATAATGGTGGACATTTTGAACACTTACTGTAGTTAAAAACGAAAGCATCTAATGTTTTTCTACTTAATAATAATATTTTTTTTTTTTACTATTTTTTTCAAAATAAAAGCTATTTTTGTGTTTTGTTCTTCCATTTTCTTTTTTTCTATCAAGTTCCGTTTCCATTTTCCATTTAAAATCAATTTTACGTAGCGATTTAAAAAGTGTTTTTTACTACTAGTGCCCTTCCCATATTATTTTTAAAGTGATGCCTTGGGACTACGTAAGAAAATTTTGCTGGTTAAATTCTACATAAACTAAGGTAGTTTTTAAAGTACTTTGCAGAAAAAAAAGTTATGTGAAAAAAATAAAAAAATGACCTTTGAAAATTTATGATTTTTTTTAATAAACTCAAATTATTGAGTTTTATTTTTTGTTGTTAAATGTATGATGACACGAGTTAAAATGGAATTGTTATTGGTAAGACCCGCTAACTCACTACGTCCAAAAAAAAAAATCACGGTTGTAGGTCGAATAGTTCAGCTACCACTAAGATATTATACCTGAAATCCGACATTTCTGAAATTTTCACTAAAATGCTCATAACTCTGAAACAAATGAAAATCGCTGAACATACATGGGGGTCGATTCGGTAGCTCCTGAGGTCCCCTACCTTTGGTCTTCGTTTGATCCACACCCCCGTATACACCCTGTATATTATAAATATAATACACACACAAGTTACAAAACAAATCACATTCATTTAAGAGGATCCATCGACCCAATGCGCCTTCAAGCGACTGCGCAGGGTAGCAACAGTCTGCGATTGCCTGATATCATTTGGCAACCGATTCCAGAGAAATTATTGGCACATGATATATTTCATCTTAGCCCTCTAGGCTGGCAATGCATTTGCAGTCCTCTAGTGTTGTGGGTGTCCATGGGTGCTGCCTTACCATAAGTTGACCCACTTGCTCGATTTTCTTCCTTGGGGGTTACCATAACGTCTTAATGCGATTTAATTCCTATTCAGTTTGGGTGCGCTAGCTGTCAGATCCATAAATGACAGCTAAACCTGAACTGAGTTGGAATTGAATCCCACTAAGACGTCATGGTAAGGCCCTTGTCGTATAAAGAATAACGTGGCTGCAGACTACAGATATACCTGTAAACTCGAAGACTTTAATTGTTAAGCCATTATGAAACGCTGTCGAATTAACATTTCCAATCCCTTACAATGTGTTTATGAACACTTAAAAGCAATTGTTTCACTATGACAGCATTATGGTATGGTCAAAAATGATTGAGTATACAAAAATCTTTTGTAAATATTATTTTATTTATTGTGCTCTTTATTTATCTATATTATAGGTGTCTTCTGACAGGTTTTAAGTTTATGTATTGTGGCTCTCAGTATTTGCAATTTTTAAACTCACCCGTCCATCCGTATGCTAATCTCCTTTCATCCACTCAAACGTTGACTGGAAGAGATCCCTTAAAGGGATAAATCTGCCTTTGTGCATTCATCTCAGTGTTTGTCGATTGTATTTGTATTATATATATTTTTACAATAAAGAGTTTACATACATACATACAAAACCAATTGCAAGCTTTCCATATTCGAAAAAACTGACGGACGGACCGGCGGAATGACGAGGATTCGGGTTCGATACCCGGCTATAAAGATTTACTTTTAGGATTTTTCTACGTGTTCAAATTTTCGGTGTCTTTTGGAAATTTTATTTTCTTCCATATTCCTCGAATCACTGCAGTTATCTGAAGATTTCTCTACCAATTCCATTTCAATAGGTGGTAAATTGTAGGCGCTATGACAAAGGTACTTTTAGCAATTCTCGTATATTTTTCCAAAGCACATGTAATATAAAAGCATTGCTTTCAGCCAGGTAAGGCTTTGTCGATCCATAAGCGGAGAGGATTGAAAAATAAAGATGTTAAACAAAAAAAAAAAACTTTTTTTTTATTTTTGTTTTATTTATTGAATTATTTTATAGCTTAGTAAGCATGGATAGAATATCGATTTTTTTCAAGTCAACCATCGTAAATTTGCTTCTGTAATCAGGAGAGGAATTCGAGATTAGAAAACCGGTGTCTTTGTGGATGGTTTGGGTCAAGCACAGTTGCTTGTAATCCGTTACTGTTCCATTATTTTATTACTTTTTTTTGTTTTTTAAATACCTATTCTAATTTATGGTTAAAATTTAAAATTAATTTAGCATGGTGTTATTTTTCGAGCAAACGATGTATGAATTGTAAGTGGAAACTGTGTATGTATGTACTATGTTAATTTAACTATGTGTGTAATTGATGCTGTATGTTTCCCATTTCAATAATTTAAAAATATTATAAAGAAATGAGTGCGTAAAAAAAAATGTTAAGTAAATCTGTTAGATTGTCGAAAGATGTTTAACACGTATTTTAGTATAAGCTATAATAAAAAGTGACAAAGTTCGGTAGTAGGGCCTCGACACTGCACTTCAGTAAAAAAATTACCGAGACGTAACGTCATTTTGATTATGGGAATAAAGAAAAATATATGTGTAAAAAATTTAAAATATTTACATTAAGCCCCCTTATAAACGCTATGTAGACTTCTGCTGACTTAGCAATCGTCTGTCCTTATCTGTCAATTTGACATTTACCTTTCACAGAGAAGGACAAGCGATTGCTAAGTTAGCAGAAGCCTAGAGCGTTTATAAATAAGGGGGTTAATCGATAACGTTGCATTTATCAGTCCGTGAGCTCTTAGCTCGTGTCTCTCTTATTTTAAGAGTGAGACAGCAAGACAAACTCAAATGGCCTCCTAATAGACTACAAGCCCATAGAAAAAAAAACATGTAGAATGAACCAGCGTGAATGAAGCTTAGAAGGCTGTTACTATATCATAAAATAACTCTGAGCGCTATGCCGTCATTTCTAAGCGGTACATTTATGGAATTTCTCAATTACGACTAATTATTAATTTATGGCGTTTTTATAGCTTATAGATGATTAAAAATAAATGTCGAAAAACCTAGTGCCGCTTTAAAGTGGCGGTGCCGGAAGTTAGTGCATTTTTAGAATAAATCTGTAACGCTCAGAAATGATGGCATAGCGCTCAGAGTTGTTTTATGATATGGTAACAGCCATCTAAGCTTCCTTCACGCTGGTTCATTTCACATGTTTTTGTCCATGAGCTTGTAGTCTATAAGTAAGTGCTACAGACTGTATGGTTCACCGTTTCAAATAAAAAAAATTGACAATCGTTCTCCTTAATCCGGAGCGTCGCCTGGGGTTATTCCAATGTCGTACGAACGCTGCGTGCCCGAAGCCAATCGAGACGAAAATTATTTCGCAAAGGTTACTGTGGCTAGCCGATATTTCAGCCGATCTATCGCCTGATCGATCGCCCGATCGGCACACCCGATACAGTTCCAATGAGAATAACTCTTTAGGTCGAGGGCGTTGAACGGTATTTTTAAAAGGTTTTTGTTTCAGTTGCCAGTTTAATTTTGTTCGTAATGGAACTTTGATTAAGTTTGCGTTTAATTTCGTCTACGATTAATAGGTACAGTCAAGGGCTTAAATTATGTATGTTACCAAGACGCCCAAAACATTTACAGTACCTGGCCATAAAGATTGCACTTGCAACCCATCACTATTTTGATTTCCCTTTCCACCTATACGCCCTTAATCATGCTAAATGTTGCTTTTAGGTCTTGTTGCCCTAGGCTCTGTCTACCCCGTAAAGGATTAAGACGTGATATTTGTATGTGTCTACTAATATTAAGTAAAAGTAATGAGTCACTCTCCATATAAATAATTATGTATGGAATAGGTAAGTGTTTTTTTTCACAGTTTTATTTTTGAAGCCATTAAAAGTATCTTGAGGAGGTCCACAAGAAAGCTACTCGCACTATATTACAAAAACTGTAGATTTCTACACGTGGACAATACAATATTTATTAAAAAGTGGATATAACAAAGTAATGCTCATTTTCGGTTGCTCATCACTATTTTGATTCCCCTTTCCATTTATACGCCCACAATCATGCTAAACGTTAACCCCCTTATTCATAAACGCTCTATAGGCTTCTGCTAACTTAGCAATCGTTTGTCCTTATCTGTCAAAGGTAAATGTCAAAGTGACAAATAAGGACAAACGATTGCCAAGTTAGCAGAAGCCTATAGAGCGTTTATGAATAAGGGGGTAAGACGATAAGGACGTGCTTTATGTATGTGTACTTCCACGCGTCTCAGACAGACGGACGGCCAGCAAAGTGACCCAAAGGGTACCATTTTCGCAGAATGTGGTACAGAACCCTAAAAAGAAGAACCTTATCAATTCAATATCGCAGACTCACAACTGCTGTGTCGTCGGATTCCCGAACACGATCGAACAGACAAGGAGAAATGATTGAACATTCCTTAACAATACAAAGTGAAGAGATTTGTCGCTGTCACCCGACATAGATGGATGTGGGCATTTAATATGTACCTATACAAAGACTCTCGGCTTAGGCGGTACCACGGGCACTCGATTGATACTCGAAACAGGCGTTTCTCAACTACTTGTCCAGATATCGAGGGTCACCAATGTGGGGAGTGTCATAATAGAGAGATCTCTCTCCAGGCAGATGTTATGCCTGGGGACCGAAGTCCGAAGGAAGAAAGTTGAGAGTTGTATTTATGCAGCCGCATTGAGAAACTTCGCTAGCGGCATGTAGAACGATGTGACAGCTGTCATTAGAACTGGCGCTAGCTACTCGTGCATCGTAATAGTTATGTAGAGGCTAACTAGGTGGCGCTAAGGTCGCTACAAACGTAAGTCGAGTCAACCAATCAGTGGTTGAGTTTTAGATCAACGTTACTTCACCTGTATAATTTTAATTTGTAGCTTCAAAAAACGAGCCAATATAACCCGATTTTAGAATACATCACTCTATAATAGTCGACATTTTGTTTAAAGGTAACTAAATATAAAAAGTACTGCAATTAGAACTCGACGATAAATCCTAGTTCCTCACACAGCTGGTTTTTTAATTCGGCTTGCAATGTATTCTGAAAACTATTAACAAAATTGATGAAAGAAGTTAGTGTTATAGGCGATGCGGCTAACGACCCATCGCTATTTTGATTCCCCTTTCCACCTATACGCCCACAATTGTGCAGAACGTGGCATATAGGTCTTGTTACCGTTGCTCTGTCTACCCCGTAAGGGATAAACACGTGATTTGTGTGTATGTGAATGTATGTATACAAAGAGTTTAACTCGCTTTCTTCTCGTTTGATCTGGAATAGTTTCCGCCACCTCCATTAGTAGCGTTCCAGGCTAATGCGAGCCCGCCAAGTTTCGTGGCAGCGTCACAGGATTTTTGGCAGTGATTCACGATTTGTTTTGGCTATGAAATGCCGTCGCCGGCCGGTTAAAAAGAAGACTAACTGACTGACTAATGGACTCGCCCGCTCTATGTTTCACATTAAAAATTCGTCGGCAAATCGCGACTTGAACTTTCCTGTTGGCGCTGGCGAATTCTGGCGCTATTTTTGGCTGAAACTTCAACAAGTCTGAGAAAGAATATCTTGCTGCGGAACTCCTAAAATGCAACGTTATGTGTGATTAAATCTTGTTATAACTATGCTTCCATGCTGGTCTGGGAGCAAAGAGAGAACATAGAATGTACCAGTTGCTATATACTCGCGCAGATGGTAAAAGCCCATGGTCGAAAATCATAGGAACCATGTTATAGGCGATGAGGCTAGCAACCCATCACTGTAAGTACCTGTTACCTTAGGCTCTGTCTACCCCGTAAGGGATAACGACGTGATTTGTGTATGTATCTATGTGTATAACTATGCGGGAAATAGCTTTCATTAACCACTTCGCTTGCGTAGGATTCGGGTATCGCTATATTGACGACTTTATGTGTTAACCCACAAAACGCAAAATTACACCAAAACCGAAAAACTTTTAAAGTTTTATAAAAAAAATAGTTTTTAACCGATCGGTGCCGTATTTTACCAGAATTGTATTTTCTCAGCAGTTGTTCGGTCGTTTTTGACTACATTCTATGTTACCTACTTATTAAGAAGTGAGGCTAAAATTGACTAGAGAAAAACAGCAGCAAATGCAATGTAACAATAAAACATTACAGCGCAAAACTAGAATAAAACACGTGATTTCGCAAGTCCTCACTCAAGCTCGCACCTCACTGCCAAAAATGCTAACAACCACACTCATAAACATTGTTGAAATATGGAGTCTTCGCGCTTGTATTATTCCTGGAGGAACCTGTACCTATAAATCCTGGCTTCCAGGTACCGCAGCCAAGTATCAAGCACGTTGAAAGGTCATAAAAAGTTGCTATGAAGCTGTTTTAGTCGGGATAGAAGAGGACCGCTTCCTTGGTAAAGATTGTTAAGGTTTGATAATCATTAGTCGTTTTTTTCGAAGTGCGGATCCATAGCGTTGTAAATTTAAAGGGAACATCATTCAGCCTTGTTAGCCAAAATTATTCGGCCTATTACAGATTGATTTGGGACATACTTTGTAGGCGACGCACCTATTTAGGCAGCCACCTTTTTTTATTAAACTATTATATTTTGGCACTGGCCACAAATAAAGTTAATTCCACGCAGCGCTAAAAGAAAACAAAAACAAAAGATAGTCGTGACATTGCTCTGGTCAGCGCTGCGTGTTGAATTTTGAAATTTAATGTAAATTGTTTTATTTATTAGTTTCTACAGTCTACATATATGTTTTATTTATATACTAGTTTTATTTATGTATATTTTTTTGCACTTATTGACCTACATACGTAAATCACGTATTTATCCCTTACGGGGTGGACAGAGCCTAAGGTAACAAGACCTAAAGACCACGTTTAGCATGATAGTGGGAGTATAGATGGAAAGGGGAATAAAAACAGTGATGGGTTGCTAGCCACATCACTATTATATATCATGATCCCTGAGAGTTTCGGCCGAGTTTATTGACATGATTAAAATAATTGGGAGACTGCATTTAAACATTATCCTCTGTCCTATATTTCGCTGTGATTGTCTAACTGGTTTGACATATCTTCATTTCAACAGTAAATTTGATGCGTTTGCTATTTTTAATAGGTTTTTCATGTGGAATACGATTTTATGGCCAATAAAAATATTATAACTCGAATAGTATCTCCGAGCTATGCGTCGGTGCTCGTCCATTTTATACGTGAAGTTATGATATCGTAGCAATCAGCATTTTCATTTCATTTGTTTCGATTAAGATTTTGACCAATTAATTGAACCAATTCTACCAATAGACTTAATAGTATGTATTCAAACCGTCTACATTCCTTAATATTTCGCATCCATTCACACGTTCAAGATGGCACATAAGGAACACAATCGTAACCAGACAGTACATTACTAGAATCAACTACATAATAATAATATTATCAAAGGTTAACTGGAAGAGATCCCTTTTAGGGATAAGTTCGCCTTTGTGCATGTGTGTTATCCTGTATTCATCTTTTTCTTGTGTTTTATGTACAATAAAGAGTTATACATACATACATACATACATATATACCATATACTTCAAATTCTATACATACGTGTTCATTCTCAAGGCTACACAGTGGTCAGATATAGGACCACTGAATCATTTAAAACTATTATCGGGTGCAAAGAAACCGGGTCACTTTTCATACAACTTTCTATGGAAAATGATCTAGTTTCTTTGCACCCGAGTATATTATCTTCCACACATGCTACCAAACTTCCATCGAAGACTACAAAAACTATTTTTCACACCCCAAAAGCTCAATCAAGTTAGGATAATTAAAACTCTTGTTTCTCCCGGATTCCCGTTCCCGCCTAAAATGCGGGCAAGCCAGCGATGTGGGCTCAAAAAATAAAATTGTGATTTTAATAAAATGCAAATGCCATGTCGCCGTTGACGGAGCGGGCCGGCTACGTTTCATTATTATAATACGCCTATGTGGCTGCTATATTTTCACTGAAAAATTGGCGAGGGTACATTTTAATTTTCGTCTGTACGGCGCTTTGAGATTCGAGTTAGAATTTATTGCGGCTGTCCGAGTCGTCATTCTGGTGTTATCAAATACAGAGAGAGATAGAGAGAGCGAGAAAGCGAGAGAGATAGAGAGAGAGAGAGAGAGACATTTATTTACAAACATTCGATACACGTAGATATATAACGACGGAACGACGACAGATGGTCTGACTGGGTCGAAAATCAGTGGGCAGACCGTTGGTTAGCCCGTTGGTCAGATGACATCTGTCATTCGGCTGGAAAACTGTGGATGAGACTGGCACGGGACCGGGCAAAGTATCGTGAAAATGAAGAGGCCTTTACTCCACCTATTATACACCCACGACCATGCTAAGCGTGGCCTTTAGGATTTGTTACCTTAGGCTTTGTCTACCCCGTAAAGGATACGGACGTGATTTCTGTACGTATGCATGTAGGTATTTATTTATTTATTTTAATTCCATGATACACAACGTATAACACAAATTTCGCGATTGCATTTCCTTTATTTATATAAGTACTACATGGAAAAAAATCATTGAAGTTATTTAGTATTTACATTTTTGACATTTATACTTAGAAAACTGAACAAATCCGAAACTCCCTCGATTCCAAATTGATTATTCTTCCAAGCAATGCATAAAAACACGGGACGGCCGAAGTTGGGTAGGTAATTAATTAAAGTTGGGCGCTTGAGATCTTTGGGATTGTTCGGGGGAACTATCGGAGCTGTCCAAGATGCGGAGCTAAGTTGCCAGCGACGTTGTTCCCCGTGAAGATTAATAAAAATTAATGAAATTTTCACACAAATATTTAATTTATTAACACAAGTTTTGGGTTCTGTACCTCTAAATGAAAAAGAAAAGCTCTTAGATCACTCAGTTGTCCGCTAAGACTCTTTGTCCCAGGAACGTGTAGAGGTAGAAAATCGAAATTAATACCAAAGCATGTATGTACGTATTCTTTGATGCTGGTCTGGGAGTAAAGAAAAAACATAGGATTTACCAGTTGCTTCTCAGTTGTGTAGGTGGCAAGGGGAATCAAAATAGTGATGGGTTGCTAGCCGCAACGCCTATACATGATTCCTAAGATTTTCGCCCATCCCCTCGATGACCTTTTACCGTATGCGCGAGAAGAGAAGCAACTGGTACATTCTATGTTTTTCTTTACTCCCAGACCAGCATGGAAGAAGCCAAATATATTTTACATATTTTGCGTCCCTATAAATCAGCATAAGGTAGCCGTCCACTATACTCTGATAAAAGTCGCTGTACACAGTACCCTAATAACGTACACAGACATTTGCCACCCGCGGACACCGGTCTGGAGTGAATCAATATCTAAAACGGTTCTTGAAATGTGGAGCAATCGAGATTTTTGAAGAGTTTCCTGACAATAGATTTCGGGGCTTTCAGCAAAATTACGTCTATCGAGACCCCGACATTGTGATTTTTCATATCCGTCCTTTTTAAAAGCTTTTTGCCTCAAGACATTTTGAATTAACAATTGTGATAAAGAATTCGCATAGTTCTCAACTAAGAACAATTGATGACTATATTACGTCAAATAAAATTGAAATTCCAACTGTTTTATTTTGTCATAATTTTCGTTTATATTTCTGACTAGCTTTTGCCCGAAACTTCGTCCGCGCACATACCACCTTTATCCAATAATTTCTTCAAATATTAAATCATCATTTCCTATCCCTTTCTAAATGCTCCTTTTCGAAAAGTAGCTTATGTGTTATTTCAAACTATAATCTATCTATGTTCCAAATTTCATCCAGATCTGTCCAGCCGTTCTGGCGTGAAAGAGTAACAAACATCCATCCATCCATACTTACAAACTTTCGCGTTTATAATATTAGTAGGATTCGAAAGGTGCCAACAGCACCTTATAACTGAGGCTCAGTTGGCTGTCCATTAAGTGTATTTATGCTTCGCAGTTTTTGCCGCTTGTCCATAATTAACACACATACATACATAGATCACGTCTTTATCCCTTACGGGGTAGACAGAGCCTAAGGTAACAAGACCCAAAAACCACGTTTAGCATGACTGTGGGAGTATGGATGGAAAGGGGAGTCAAAACAGTGATGGGTTGCTAGCCACATCGCATCGATGGGCTTTTACCATCTGCACGGGAAGAGAAGCAACTGGTACATTCTATGTTTTTTCTTTGCTCCCAGACCAGCATGGAAACATAATAAACATAATTAAACGTAATTAAAATTGCATTTAATTCGAATACATCAGCACATACGAGTACTACAACGTAATGGGAAAAACCGTTCCATCTCTGTTAGCGCCGCCATAGTTTAAAACGAATTTGCACTCCGTCATTTAGAGCTCAAATTTAATTAGATTTGTAATCAGCAAACGTTAATTACTTTTATAATAAGGTTTATGATACGGGTGTGAATGGTAACAGAATTTTGTTCCCGAAAACTGGGTGTAGCCTTGATACAGAGCTGAGTTTGTGTGGAGATTATTTTTCGAATATTTTCTTGGTTCCCTTCAAGGCCCAAACATTTTTTCTAGCCTGCTAGCTTCTAGCCATGCTAAACGTGGCCGTAAGGGATAAAGACGTGATATATTTATGTATGTATGTATGTAAAAAATAATCAATACACTTGTTAAAAATGAAAATGAAAATAAAAAAATATTTTTGCAAATTGGCCGCCCAGGGCTCTTTTACATATCTTTTTGAAACTAGCAGCGCATTCGGAAAGACCATCATTGCCAAGAATGCACCGCAAGAAAGTTGGCAGAAAATCAGTTGTGGGCGTTATCGTCGTTTAATGTTAACTACTATAGAAACTAGTCGTACATACAGGCCTATTAAAGAAGATAAGGAAGCTTAATGGTTTACCGGGAAAAACTAATTCCAAATAAATCAAACAGCCGGAAATAAATCACGTAACTTCACAGATCAGTGTCGATTTTCATTGGGCGCTTATAAATGTTTCATGCCCGCATCCTTAAGGCGCGGCCACACTGCGGGAAACGATAACGCAAGGCGCGTCAATTGCGTAACGTTTTTTAGACGCAATTGGATCGAGTAGACGTTGTTTCCAAAGGGTGAAACAGACGGCGCACGCGGGGCCTCTTTTTTTACACATACACATACATGGGGTAGACAGAGCCTAAGTTAACAAGACCTAAAGGCAACGTTTAGTATGGTTCGAATGAAAAAAACCGAATCGAATTCGGTTCATTCGTTTGGGAGCTACACACATACATAACAGCCCTTTTTTGTGCGTCGCGTGTTAAAGGCAAGTAGCCGCAACTGACGCGTCAGAGTAATTTAAACTTCAGTAATGAGAATGCGTTTAAAACTTATCAGACTCTAGTGTAAGTTTTCGCATATAGAAACGTCTCGAACGCGTTCACATAAACGTCTCAATTACTATGGAATAATTGGCAGCGCCACTTGCGGATCGAAACGGCAACGAACTGTTCTCATAGTAATGAACAAAAAAATTTACCTTGGTACTCCGCTACTCACGTGCAAAATAACCAAGCCTGTGTGAAATATATATGTTTTTCATGCAACCCTCCCTCCACTGCTGCCAATAAAACACATATAAATCCCACAAACTTAATTATCCCTTACACCACACAAACACTGACGCGTTTTGATCCCTCTACGGGATCATTATCAAAGTTTAATGAACACAACCGTTACACATGCAAACCAACGTCGTACTGAATCTAAACTGTTTATATAAGCATAATAATATGTTCTATGTTCTCATAGTATTTGACATTTTAACGCAAACGCGTTCGAGCCAATGCTGAGCCAGCGACCGTTTCACTTTTGCGAAGACACACACAACGTTGATGATCTATTTTTCATGTGTATGATTATTTTTCTTGTTTATTTTCTATAAATGTGTGTATATTCTCTTATATTATTGTGTGTCTTGCAAAAAGGAATAAAATGTCTTCTTTCTTTCTTTCTTAGATGTATTTTGTGACCGAAAACCTACACTAAGCATACTGATGTGTAAACGCAATATTGCGTATTTTACGCTCCAGTGTAGCTTCTCCTTTACAGATAACTCACAACTGAATTACATAATCCAAACTTGTGTTTTGCGTCCTTTTTTTGCGACTAGCCGAAGTTCGCGAGTGTGGCCGATGGCTAAATTTCATAATACTTTTTGCTGGCTGCCCAAACGCAATTTCAGAAGCGCTGTGAGAGTTACTGGCGATATCTTGAGGACGGTAAAACAGTATCGTAAATTCCTGGGGTATAAAGTTACATTGTTGTTTTAAGCTTTGTAGATTATCGCCGATAGTTGTACAGTAAAATGGGACTAAGTAGTTTTATTACTCTATGCCTTTACCTTACCTGGACATTAGTTAACGTTAAAATTAAAACAGTTGATTGACACGAAACTGAATAAAACAATCTTGATTTCGTTCATGAGATTAACAGCCGATTAAACACACCATTTTAGTCTCATGTGAAGGCGTCACGTACCGAGGGTTTCGTACAAATAACGCCAAAAAACCAGTATTAGCAGAGCCCTGCTTTTAAGCAAAATGTTGGCAGTGAGAGCTCATTTTATATTGGTTACTACATAGCTAGAAACAAATAATGGATTTATTTCAGTAGTTGAGCTATAATACCAATTTAATGTTACCAGGACATAAAGGTCCGGCCACACCAGTGCGTAAAAGACGTCGACGGTGCGTATACGCAACTAAATGGCACGCATGCGACACGTCACTGCGGATACGCGGTGTGGTCGCTCCTTTATTTGGTATCACAGCAACTTTAATGGAAACACCTTTTTAAATGACTGTATCACTTGATTGAGTTGATTTAGAAGTTAATTTTTTTCACTCTCCAAGGAGTGCTTGATTTAAATTTCAGCATTATACCTCCACGAATTTCTGAGAAAAAGGCTTTAGATAGACAAACAAACAGACTAGAAAATGGTCTTATTTTCTTTTAGAGGCACGTAAAAGTGTATAGATACATGCTATATAGCACCAAAGTCGTATCCAAACCCAATCCTTATCAAGATATCCGTAGCCCAAACTTCAAATAAACAAAATTCGTATCGTCGCAATCTCGGGCCCCGCATCCGCCCCCTACGGTCCAGGCACTAGTTATTGGGGGCCCCGTGCCAAGAATCCGGCCTAAACGCTATCTTGAGGCCCCACTCGGTACATCACCTTCGCTGGAATTATTCAAACTGGATTACATTTCGAACGGACGTTTTATTGGAATGCATTTTAAGATTTGATATATTTTGTGTATCTTTGTATACCTACTCAAATAGACATACATAGTTAGTTTGTATATCTGTCCATCTCTTTGTGACTTAATCTTTGAACTAGACAGCATTCATTTTTAACTCGGGTGTAACGTAATCAAGTAAAATACTGGCTAATAATTTTTAAATACTTTTTTAAAATCTATTTTCCCTCTCTCGAATGGGTGTGAATAGCTACTATTTTCCGTGATAAAACAGCTTTTCTTAATCCTACAATTCTCAAGGTTTTTCCAGGTTCTGCCATGTAGCATACATACAGAGAATTACTTTCACGTCAATAGTATTAAAATACATACATACATACACATACACAAATCACGTCTTTATCCCTTACGGGGTAGACAGAGCCTAAGGTAACAGGTACCTACAGGCCACAATTAGCAAGATTGAGGGTGTATTAGGTTGAAAATGGAATCAAAATAGTGATGGCTAGCCTCATCGCCTATAACATGATTCCTATAACTTTCGCCCATTCCCTCGATGGTCTTTTAGCATCTGCGCGGGTAGAGAAGCAACTGGTATATTCTATGTTTTTTCTTTGCTCCCAGACCAGCATGGAAGATTAGTATTAAAATAGACTTAATAAATGCCGATATTTTCAAACCATGTCTTTAATCCTTCCTTCCTTCCACCTCCTCCTTTTTCCACCTTTACACCCGCAATCTTGCTAAATGTGGCCTGTAGGTACCTGTTACCTTAGGCTCTGTCAACCCCGTAAGGGATAAAGACGTGATTTGTGTATGTGTGTGTGATGTCTTTAATAGACTCTAAATAATTACAGCCCCAGACAGTTAAGCCATAAGATAAATAAAAGAACATTATTCTGAGTAATAGTTAAATTATTTTAATTTAAGTCCAACGAGCGAAATAAAGGTAGAGAACGTTAATTTCCACCCGCTGCGTAGCGGCGTAGATCCTGCGTAGCACGTGCTACGGTGCTACGGTGCTACGGATGAGAAATAATGCTGGTAATTCACTGCTACACTAGTGTACATAATTAATTTTTATTTGTACTTAATTAATTATTTGATTGTGGCGACGTTTTAAGGGTAATTTTAACTGTTACATTACCTATTTAATAAAATTATTTTTATACTGGTCTACACTCTTCTATAGTGATCTGGGAGTAAATGGCCCATCGAGGAAAGGGGCGAAAATCTTAGGATTCGTGTTATAGGCGATGCGGTTAGCAACCCATCACTATTTTGATTCCCCTTTTCCTTGGCCTTTAAGTTTTGTCATCTACCCCGCAAGAGATAAAGATGTGGTTTATGTACGTATGTATGCATGTATTTTTATTTATGAAATGTTTCCATAGGTCGTTCATAAAGTACATTGATTTGAGCCATAAAACTAGTAACAGAAAAACCAAATTATTCCAAAGACTTATCACTTGTAGTTTCATAATCAAAATTAACTCAGAACAAACAGGTTGTTTACTCACAAATGCGTATTTAAAAAACGCCAAAATGAAACTTGTATGAATTTCCTCCAATTCAGTTCTGAATGGCGTTCGCCTTTCAAGATTTTAGGTTTACGTTAGGCTCACTTAGACACTTATCTCGAGATGCCTAAAAGCGCACCGACCAATCACAAACAAGACCTGTCGATAGGCAATCGGACCGCCATTAGGGCACTGAGCGTCTTGAATCCATTTGCAACAAATGAATAGCTGCGTTCCTAATCTCTGTAGAATTATTCATGATCGCACCCCATCCTGGTCACGGCACCAAATGTGACGACACCGAAATCAACCCGTCTCTATCTTACCTGGCGAGGTAGAAAGGGACCGGATGACGTTGGAAATGAGCGCCGGCTGAATCGGACCGGGCACTTGATCCCGGATATCTTCATCCCTGCTTTAATGGGAGCTTTTTGAAAGCACTTTATAGTAATGATGCGATTGTTGAGAGGTATCGCTTTGTTAGATGCGATCTGAAAGGTAATGAGGTGCATTCGATTATAGGCTGAGATCCAAATGGGTTGATACGCGAACAAACGGTAGTTTTAAGTTTCGTATCTCATAAGGCTGGAAATGGAAATTTCGGTGTCCGTCTGTGAAGTGTGACAGCTATCTGTACGGACTCAATTCTGAGCAGTGGATAAAGGTCATAGCTACCACGGTTTTTTCTACTACGGCCGTTTTTTTGGTAGAAGTAAACCGTGGTAATAAGAGTTGAATGCCTGTTGGAATTAGACTTAATAATAAGGGCATGTAGAGCGGATGGATGAAAGTAGACTAACTAAACAGATCTATATGGGGAGTGTAAATGGTCACGTTGGGAGGGGAAGGCCTAGACGGACGTTCCGAAAACAAATAGGAGACGTTTTGGAAAAAGGTCAGGTCAGGAGTACCCGAAACCGGCGAGCATGTTATGAAGAGATTGATGACTGTGGATGAAGCGAAAGAAATATGTCAGGACCGTAGCAAGTGGAATAAAGTAGTCTCTGCCTACCCCTGTGGGAAAGAGGCGTGACGGTATGTATGTATGTATAACCTTTTAGGAATTCAAATTTGTGTACGAAAAAATACTAAACATTTTCGAGCAAAAAATTTTGGACTATCCGAAGGGCACCCTTTTCTACCATATTTTTTCTACCACGGCCTTTTTTTACCACGGCCTTTTTCCTACCACGACTTCCTAGCCAGAGCTAAGTACCCGGACTTAGCAGTAGTATTTTTCTGTATGATATCACAATATTTAGGTGGGTCGGCTAATACGGCGGGTCGGTTTAGGCTGTTGCCAACAAGTTTTGTTATAAATCGCGGGTGCGGTCCCGCTGATAGTGGCCCGGACGAAACTTGGCTGTGCTCTCCTTAGGCCCCTTTATTTTGTACTTTTTTAATGTTCAAAAAACTTTTTAAACGACACTGAAAATAAGAACACAGAAAAATCCGAAAAGTAAAGCTATGGCCGGGAATCGAACCGTGATCCTCGTCATTCCGTGACGCGTGCTATACCCCTACACCACCCATAGCAGATGGGTAGTCTTCGAATTTTTCTATCTGTTACTAGCTGTCACGTGACCTTGTTACTATGCGAATGTAATTGTGTCATACAGACACATCATTCAAACAGATGACGCTTAGCGACAAATATTCGCATAGTAACAAGGTCACGTGACAGCTAGTAACAGGTAGAAAAAATTGAAGACTACCCACCTGCTATGAGTGGTGTAGGGGTACACGCGTCACGGAAAGACGAGGATTTTCAGTGACATTAAGAAATTTGTAATGCCTGTCACCAAGAATAAATTTCATTTCATTTCATTTTCTAACCTGCTGTAATCGTAATTGTTGCGCGTTACAGTAATCAAAACGTAGATAACTACCAAGTAGGCTCTAGAGGCACTCATAGATCAAAAGACTGCAGCTCGCAGACGAGTAGCCGATTTTTTTTTTATATGAGTAGGAAGGCAAACGAACAAGTGGGTCACCTGATGGTAAGTGATCACCACTGCCCATAGACACCCGCAACCCCGGAGGGATTGCAGATGCGTTGCCACCCTATAGGACTAAGATGAAATGCCTCTTGTGCCCGTAATTTCCCCGGCTGTCTTACTCTCCACACCGAAACACAGCAGTGCAAGCACTGCTACTTAGCGGCAGGATTAGCGAGTAAGGTGGTAGCGATCCGGACGGACCTTGCACGAAAACCATCACCCCGACTATTTACACTCAAACACAAATAAAAACCGTAATGAGTAATCCAATACCAAAACCCCTATTCTCAGACCTAACCGTCAGCGATATTTTATCACCCTTCACAAAGCCACCCACCACCCAAGAAACCCGATTCGGGTTTAAACCGTGAGGTCGCAAGCGGAACATCCTACATTTGGCAGCAAGCCCCAATAAGGTTCTTGGCGCAGCGCAGGAGTGACTACATGAAATCAAATAGCTTAAGCGTTTAAAATAACTAAAAATATTTCCCCAGCAAATGGGAGTCGCTTATACCTGCTATCCGTTTGCGGTGCCAGAGATAAGCATTCGGTTTAACGTTCCTCGGATTGGTTCAAGCTATATCGTATTTGCAGGAGAGGCTATTAAATGGTTTATTATTGAATTAGTTATTTTATAGATATGAATGTAGATAGAAGATATGTAATTTGGCGAGGAACTGAGATTGTTATCATACCCTGCGAAACGTCTTTCAAAAAGCGAATCGATTTGCCCGAATTTCATGTGCCATAATATCGTGTGCCATGATGACCATTTGTCATAACTCTTTTTTCTCTGATACATACCTCCTGCCGCTAAGTAGCAGTGCTTGCACTGCTGTGTTACGGTGTGGAGAGTGAGAGTAAGACAGCCGGGGAAATTACGGGCACAAGAGGCATTTCATCTTATTCCTCTAGGTTGGCAACGCATCTGCAATCCCTCCGGGGTTGCGGGTGTCTATGGGCAGTGGTGATCACTTACCATCAGGTGATCCACTTGCTCGTGTGCCTTCCTATTCATATAAAAAAAAAACATACACATACATAAATAATGTCTATATCTATATCAGCTTGAGGTAACAAGACCTAAAGGCCACGTTTAGCATGATTGAAAGAAAGAAAGAAAGAAAGAAAGAAAGAAAACATTTATTGACACAAAACGACACATAAAGAAAATTGAAAAAAATAACAAATAATAATAATAATAAAACTAGGTACTTATGTGCCGAAAGTGCCAAAAGGGCCACACTCAGCATGTTGCTGCGGCAGGCCGCAGATTGGAGGCGTATAGGAAAGGGGAATCAAAATAGTGATGGGTTGCTAGCCGAATCGCCTATAACGTGATTCCTAATAATTTCGCCCATTCCCTTGACGGGCTTTTATGTTTTTCCTTTGCTCCCAGACCAGCATGGAAGAAATATAGGGAGAAGTTAACCAAGTTTTTAAGAGTTTCCTTGTGATATGTTATGTCCGTTTCTTTATCTGTCTGTGTGTCCACGGCCGCATACAGCCCATCACTACCTACGACCTTAAGGTTTGGTTACCTTAGGCTCTGTCTACCCCGTAAGGGATAAAAACGTGATATATGTATGTATGTATATTTCTGCTAGCACAACTTACTGTATCTCTTCCGTTTTCCACTTAGTCGATTAAAGAACGGTGAAGTTGATCGATATAACGGTAATCAGTAACTCGACGTCACGTAACGTTTTAACTGTACAAAGTGCAATGTACCGCATGTAAAGTGAACAAGTACGAGTTTGGTGCACAGTCGCCAGAGGAAAGACAGTATGACAACTGGAATGTCATAATTTGACTCAAAGTAGTAAGGCTCCAATGTAAAATGGTAGAAAAGGAATGAAAGGTGAACTAAAAATTTACAACATTTTGTCCAGTTCAAGCCATGTTTTATGTTGTTTTATGGTTTTCATATACACTTTAATAACTTTCACCAAATATTTAAGTAGTGAAAAATAAACCTGGTCTTGGCAACATTTTGTCAGACCAACTATTTACAACATATTTAAAACACGTTACCTTTGTTTGTTACTTCCATGCTGGCCTGGGAGCAAAGAAAAAACACAGAATGTACCAGTTGCTTCTCTTCCCGCGCAGATGGTAAAATCCCATCGAGGGAATGGGCGAAAATCATAGGAATCGGGTTATAGGCGATGCGGCTAGCAACCCATTACTATTTTAATTCCATTTTACACCAATACCTAGCCCAACAATCTTGCTAAACGTGGCCCGTGTAGGTCTTGTCACCTCAGGTTCTGTCTACCCCGTAAGGGATAAAGACGTGATTTGTGTATTTGTACCTTTGTTTGACCCTACTAATATTATAAATGTGAAAGTTTGTGAGAATGGCTGTTCGGATGTTTGTTACTCTTTCACGCAAAAACTACTGAATGGATGTTAATAAAACTTTACAATAATGTAGCTTATACATCAGAATAACACATAGGCTACTTTTCATCCCGGAAAATTGCGTAATTCCTGCGGGATAGCGATAAACGAATTCTATGCAGACGAAGTTGCGAGCAACAGCTAGTATAAAATCAATTTCAACTCAGTCAACAGGTCAATAAAGGTCATCTTTTTCCAGATCCGCTACTGCTTTCCCTCAGCCCACCGTGATTCCATCGATGGGCTAACTCAAGAATAGGAAGTATGCAGCGCGCGAGCTCGGCAAACTCGCGCCAAGTTTCAGTAAGCACGTGTCAAAGGAATTTCCAAGTCGAGTTTCCCCAAAAAGTTAGATACCGGACTACTGAAAATTCCAGTTTTGCCTGGAAAGGCGTTTCCTAAATTTCAATGGACAGGGAGACTAGGTTTTGAAAACTTCAGTATATTATTTGGAAGCTAGATTGGCACTAGTGTGTGTAACATTATTGCACTTTATTTTACTGTAGTAAAGTTTTACACTGTGTCCTAAATAAGACCGAAAAACTTCAGCAAGTTCATTGAGTAAATACTTTTCATATTTTTATTTTAGTTACCTTTCAAATGTTAAAATACATTGAACAATGAACATTAAAAAATTACCTTGCTACTCCACTACTCACGTGCAAGATAACCAAGCCTGTGTAAAATATGTATGTTTTTCATGCAATCACTCCCTCCATTACTGTCACTTAAAACACATATAAATCCCACAAACTTCTCTACTTAGCCCCTACCACCCGCAAAACAGGTCATGATGTTTTGGGAGTACATGTACAGTGTGACATAATCAAGAATCCTGGCTATATTTGTAGGAGAAAACCACGGAAATTAATCAAACCCACGTAAGTGAAAGGGCTGAAAAACCAGGCATGCCCCGTAACCCATTACTCCAGGGCTGATTAATGACGTGTTCCTGGAACAGCCAGGAACTACCGCCACTAAAAGATTAATTGATAACAATTCGGGTAGACGCGACACTCCGTTTTTCAGATCGCAAACGTAACCGTCGATGGATGAGTTTTTAATTGATTTAGCGGTTTAGATTAACAAAAGTTATTTTACTAAGAATTTTTTTTTTGGGACGAACGCAATAAATTTGGTGAGAAAACCCAGCTGTGATACTCGTTGCACGTTAGCATTAAATTAGCACTGTTTATGCGGAGTAGTAATGCATTTTTACATTTTTACTCGAGTTTTTACCTTCTAAATGTCTGTGAAAATTAGAACACATAGAAAAATCCGAAAAGTAAAGCTATGGCCGGGAGCTATGGGGGGTGAGTTTTTACCATAAATTATTTAAAAATTTGATTAGGTTTATGTTTCACCTGTTTAACATTAGGTATATCTAAAACATAAATGAGGCTGTGACTAACTGATAGATTGTTTAAACACTGGACTTATAAAGGTGCTTTAAGATTTTTTTCAAAATTCCAAAGACATAGTGTAACTGGCCTTTTTTATTTTTACACGGGGATGTAGCAGCCTCATTTCATTATAATAATGACGAAGAATAACTTTTACAACACTAATTTATAAAGTAACACTCGAAAAAATGTGTTCACTTTTTATCTCAGAAAGTATTTTTAGCATCAACAGAACTGTACAGCTTACAGATAGCATATTTTAATACCACGCCGACAAAATCGCGTGTGCCTTATCACTTTTAAAAAGCACACTTTCTTACTTAACCATCTATACTTACATAATCTTGGGGCAAAAATTAACCTTAGCCTATGACGTCACGCACGCCACCGCGGCGCCCACGTCGCCGACGAAACCTGATAACTCTATATTTGTGAATTCACTGACTCACTTTAGCAGTTATACGGACTTTAACTTAAACGTACAAGGGCGAATTTTGTGTGTCAACGTTTTTTGACTTAGGTTTTTGCTGTGGTGTGAGTGAAAGTTTTGTTCGAGGGGGATAGTTAGCGTTTTGACGTGTGTTTGCGAAAAAATCTTTTGTTTAGACTTGCGGGGTGGGGGAGTTTGTTGACCAGTTTGATGAGGGGGTAATATGAGCATGCCGGTAGTATCAAATCTGATAAAACTAAATTATAATAGTGACTACGTTATGCTTTGTTCTAGCGTATCGAGTTGGGGTGCGAGTCGGGTTGCCTCCGCCTGTGGTCAAGCGCTGCGGTTCGTTTTTGGATCCGTCCTCGGTCCGGTGCACTCTGGGCATCGGTTAATGATTTTCTGGCAGATTCTGGGGGATATCATGTTCTAATTTTCAGTGGCGTTTAAAAATCCCGAACAACGTTTGTTAAATTACTAAGGTAGCTATCATGGTGTTGGCGTATAAAATTGTATCAGGGATAGGTTTATACAGTTAGCTCTGCGTGACATGTTGATTTAAGTATGTGGAAACGGTCTTCTCTCTCTCTCTTCTCTCTTCGCAAAACAACGCGCGTATTAACTATCCAAACGCATAATTTTAAATAGAAAACTTTCCTTTTCTTCTAGTGAGCCGTCAGATAAGCTATATACGCCTATTAATGCAAACGTACTACGCTTGCGTCGTATTAACCAGCCGACTAGACCCCTTCTAATTCCCTCAACGCCTCTAATTTCACCTTTGTTAGACTGAGGCAAGGGGGCGCGGGAGTCGTACAATGCTTGGTCGGTGAAGCATTTACTCCTTACCTCGATGACACTTGGGAACAATGACTCTTCATGTGAGTGGGGACGCAATAGATTGAGGCCGAATGATGAGATAGCGAGCGAAGGTACTATAGTAGCTATATTTATATTTTTTATTTCAGATACCGATAAACGGGGATATAGGAAGTTATATATTTAACAGAAGGGGAATTAAAAACAAATTAAACTATGATTAAATTAAAAACTAAACTACAACTAATCTGAAAATAAAATAATTAAAAAAGGGCCCCCGTTACATAGTACCACCATCACTGGCAGCATTCTCCCTTTGGACAGCGATATTAATTCGCCGTCCAAGGAAGCTGCCAGCTCTGCGGTCACCCGTAGCGTCTATTAGCCTCTTCGAAATCTTTGAAGAGGCCCTTGCACAAGCTGTTAACACCCAAAACGTCACATAGTTTTACGTTTGTTTTTATTGAATAATTAGCGACCGATGTAAATACCTACTAGTAGTACGACGCTGCCACAATTTTAACTGTCGTCATAAATTCCGATCAATTGAAAATATATAATAAGACTTTCTAATGAATCACTCAAAATATTGGTGAAAACCGCAAGAAAATCAATTCAGGGTTTTGAGTTTTTCGAGACCAGACAGACAAACGCGGTGGAGGACTTGGTTCTGTAATATGTAGTGATTTCTGTTTTTTACTGGATTCCATATTAGTTTAGCTTATCTAGACTAAGCAAAATTGATGAAGAGCATAAGAAATATGTTTTCAAAAATCGTTTTACGTGAGTTTATCTTTTACTTGGCTGTACCGAAGATTCCGCATTGTCCTTCACTATCAAATAAAATATTTTACTTCATTTCAGCATTACAATTCCAAAGTGCTTGTCATAAGCTCGTGAAAAGATATATTCCATTGGAACTAACTTTGAAAGTAAAATTCGTACCAAGATCCCCGGTATTCGAAACATTGTAGAGACTTGGCTCAATATTTTCTAACCGAATACATTATCGGTCTAAACTTTTTACAGTCTTGCTCCGATTCCTGGCTCGCTATTACAGTTTACTATCTCTCCGTGGCGTATGCTACAAACTTACTAAACTAAAAAGCATATTAAAATATATATTAGGAGCACTATCTGTCATCTTGTGCATGAATCTTGTATGTATGTATGTATGTATGTAAACTCTTTATTGTGCAAAATAAACACGACAAAATACAATTGACAAACACTGAGATACATGCACAAAGGCGGACTTATCCCTTTAAGCTCCCTTGTAGCTGGCTTTTTTAGGTATGTGCGCATGTGTCTATTTATATCTCCATTTATTATAAATGTGTGTTTCATGTATAATATATTATGTATTTTCAGTACTTAGTATATTAATATATATTCGAAATTGCATCATCTGCTCAAATCTTTTCTGATCTCCAGTATATTATGGTTGCCTGGTAGAGATAGGTCTGTAGCGGTAAGGCCGCCTATTCTGTCGCCTGTCAATTCGAATTGCGACGCGTGGTCAATAAGAAGGCAATAATAAGGTAAAAATGTCTGCTGTATTAGTCGGGAATCATTTTTTTCTTCTTCAGCGTGTAAATGCCCACCGTTCGCCCAAGAACGGTTGCCCGTTTCCCTCTTCCAGACTGGCCCTGCTGTCTCTCTTATGTCATCGGATCGTCGGGCAGGTGGTCAGCCTACACTTCTTCTGCCTTGCTAGGGTCTCCAGTCCAGAACGCGCATGCTTCACGTTCGTCGTGTCGTCGGCACACATGGCCGACCCACGCCCATTCTAGCTTGGAGACTCTGTGCCCCACGTGGACGACTTTTGTGCGCTGTCTGCGCTTGTTCCGTTCTCGGTCCCCCAGCGTTATGCCAAATAAGAATAATTTTGAAAGGGTGTTTATTTCTTTACAATATATAATACACGCAGATACTAAAACTACTACTAATTATAAAACAAATTGTTATAAAGCTATAAATAAAAAAGTGGCCCTAAATCACTGCCTGGTGGCATGGTGCCCAGAAGGCTAGGAGCATTGCCGCGTTGTATGGCAATGCTTACCCTTTGTGCTAAAAAGAAACCAGCCCTCTGGTCATCCGATGCTTCATTTAATTTGGTCGACAACGATCCATATAGCTCGTGCGCACTTGGCCCCCACGGACCCATGGTTTCTACCCCAAACGGCTCAAACATGTAGGCACTGCTAATGACCGCATATTTGCGCCGCTTGAGGGATTCCGCAGAGTCCGCTGCGACACCAGCCCTGTTCACTGTAGATGGAAGGTGGGACGGCGCGAGTGTGTCGACGCAAGTGGCGTCCCAAACCAAAGGCCGTCCCATCTTCCATGGCACGAGCGTCAAATACCTTTTTTGAAATACCTCAATTGTATAGATGTCCAACTAAACGCTCCACAGCTGTAACTTGCCCCAAAACACTGCATCTATCGCGGAGATTGGCCTGGGACGTATTCAATTTTGCACCGTACCCTATCTCCGCCTCTATTAGCCGACTTTGATGCTGATGCCGAAGCTATACAGCGTTGGATAACGTTGAAAGGCATCATTTGAATTCCAACTGCCAGTAATTACAGTTCGCTTTTATTATTCGAAATACGAATGGCGAATTTTTTTTTGCCAATTAGTTACCAGCTTTAAGTAGAGGTTGATTCTACAAGGCTGGTTAAAGAAAATGGGAGGAAGCCTGTGTCCTTCGTAGTGTTTTTTTTCTATGCAATATAATGCAAATATAATGACAATAATTGTTTTAATTCCAGTGAAATTAACGGAGTTAGCGCGGATTTGATTTGTCTTATTTATTTTTCAGCGAATTAAGTACATCGATAGCTAGGCTAGTTATTTAGCGAGTAGAAAAGCCGTAGTACAGGTAAGCTTAAATAGTTATAAGAATGCAAAAAGTTTTTAGGTAAATAAAAATCTTGGAAATGCTTTAGGCGATGCAGCTAGCTACCCATCACTATTTTGATTCTCCTTTCATCATGCTTCGTGCCCACAATCATGCTAAACGTGGCCTTTAGGTATTGGTACCTTAGGCTCTGTATGTAGTTTTCCTTAAGTTTAGCAGTTACTGAAACGTGTGCCAGGGTTACCACGCTAGTGCTAAATTTTCCAATGATTATACTTCATAGTAAATAAAATAAATAAATGAATAAATAAATAGTTAAAAAAGCAGTAAAACTCATGCAAGATCCATCCGGTCAAGAAAACGTGATGCCTACGACACGTCACTGCGTGTACGCGGCGGTGTGGCCACTTTACTTACAAATTCTGTCGCCAAGCTGTCCTAGCGCTGATGAGTTCCGACGTGGAGAGTAAGACAGCCTTCAACATGAAACTACCGTGACCGTGAGACTTAATCATAATTACATATAAACGGATAATTCACGTATAAAAGTCGAGTGATGCTCGACATGTTTCGGGCTAGTTCGTAGTCCTTCCTCTTGGAGCGCTCTGTTCGCGCGGCTGCTTGACGCGCGGCGTACAACTACCCTCGTTTTCATCGTCATTTTTATTACTGTCAAATGTAGGGCAGCACACAACACTGTGGCGAGCATCACTCGACTTTTATACATGACTTACCCGTTTAAATGTAATTATGAGTAAGACAGCCATTGAAATTACTGGCACGTGAGTCATTCTATCTCTTTTGGGCTGGAAACGCATCTGCCATTTAGTGTCGCGGGCGTCTATCCACCACCCACTTGCATGTTTGCTTTCTTTAACTTTGGCGGGACCGACTCAAAATAAGCCGTAGGTACAAAAGCCTCGAAGAAAACCCCTCATCATATTACCCGGTCATCTCGATACATCGGAACTGAGCGAAACAAAACTTTACCAAACTCGATCCTCCCTCCATGCCTCATTTGGCACTGAATGCCTTCGGAAGTCTATTTAAATAGTTCTACATGGGAATAGACATTTTTATGCGGCAACTTTCGACTCTCTGTCTTGGGGTGTGCGAAAAGTTTTATGTTTTATCGTCAACTTACTTTCGAGGTCTTTTGGGATGTCGGAATGTTGACTGTTTTGATTTTGTACAGGGGGTACTATGACGTCTTAATGCAATTCAGTTTAGGTTCGCTCGCTGTCAGCTCGTCATGGTGAGGCCACAGCCTATTTCTGTTGTGATAAAATAGCGGAGTAGCAAGGTAAATGGTTTTTTGTTCATTGAAATGGACTTCCGCAAAGTACAGTCACTTACATAAATGTAATATACGTTACCAAGGCGTCAAAAACATGTATACACCTTCATGCCACAAAAATAAGGTCGGTGATCGTCGACCTATAACGCTTGATTCAATAAAATATTGTATTTAATTTAGGTCAAAATGTTATTTGGCAGGCACAGACACTGTATCAATGCTCAAAAATATACAAATCGCGTACAAGCAAAGTAACAGCTGATTCAATTTATTACCTACTTAAACTGTCTCCGACTTATTTCTTTGTTTTGTTGGTTGTCTATTAAGCGATAACATCGCCTATTGTCTACCTTGTTCTTTGTTTCTGTATTATTTTGTACTGATTTTTGGTGTTCAATAAAGAGTATTTTTATTGTATTGTATTTTGCCTACATGATGATTCTGTTGTTCAGTGCATTATATTTTTGATCAACGGACATCAGGGAGATACTTAAGTGCTTAACAATTTCTTAAACTAACCGTCCCTTAGACCAAATAAAAAACAAAGACTGAATTCTACGAACAATATCAACCACGCTTCACTGCCTAAGCGTGTGTAGAGCTCAACCTGCCTGGTGGAGTTTTGTTCACGCGTGTGACACAAATGGCGAGGCGTGCTTTACCCGGCCTCACTTCGTCCTTTGCAGGAGTTTATCTTAACTTTTTATCTGGTCTGAGCTGGACCATTGTACGTTTGGTCGCAGAAACTCAACAAGAATCGATTTAGTTTATCGTGTGGAGAGAGGTCACAATAGTGAGAACTCTCTCTAATTCTCCAATTTTATTTCCCGTAGCACGTATAAACTCTCGCATAGCTTACAGAAGTATTAAGGCTTATGAATTGTTCGTACCTACGTATATATCTACTTAATTTTGCACCATCTGCGTAGCCGCGCACTTCATATCTACGGTACTTAATGCGAACCATTCGGAGCGAGGTCTGTACGGAAAAGAAATTGCAGTTGCATTTTGTACTATCCTGGTTTAAAAGGGTATCAAGTTATAAATTATAATATACTAGCTTCTGCCCGCGACTTTGTCTGCGTAGAATTATACATAAAAACCTTCCTCTTGAATCACTCAATCTATTAAAAAAACCGCATCAAAATCCGTTGCGTAGTTTTGAAGATATAAGCATACATAGGGACATAGGGACAGAGAAAGCGACTTTGTTTACTTTTATACTATGTAGTGATGATAACAGTGTATGTTCAGCCTCTAGTAAAACCAATCTTCCATGCTGGTCTGGGAGCAAAGAAAAACTATAGAATGTACCAGTTGCTTCTCTTCCCGCGCAGGTGGTTAGCCCATCGAGGGAACGGACGAAAATCTTAGGAATAATGCTATAGGCGATGCGGATAGCAACCCATCACTAGTTTGATTTCCTTTTCCTATACGCCCACGATCATGCTAAACTTACGCTTTGTCTACTTCGTAAGACGTAAGTAAGTAAATTAAAGGAGGTAAAGATTCACAAATGTTTCGCCAACAAACGTTTGATCGAGTGCGTCGTTCGACAAACGCTTCCAAATACTTCATCTTTTTTCTGTTAACATTATTACATTTTAGGACAAGTTGTGGAGCAAACCTAACCTTATCTATTGTGAGTCACACAAAAAGAATTTGACATTTTTACAAATATTTACGTTTTAGCAGATAATAAAGAGTTGCAATTTCATACTACGTTTAGAGAATACGCTTAACGTGCGCCCGCGGGGACTAAACAGTTTATCGGAATAAAAACTATTATATGTCCTTCCCAGGCTGTCAGACTACCATGCTAAAATGTTACCACGAGCATTTATAACATAACGTAAGAATTCTCTTGGCCACTATTTAAACCTTTATAATACCAAACTCCGACACAATTATTTACCGGAAACCAGCGCTGACTCCGATAACTTTAAAAACTTCGCTCTGCAATCTTAATTAAAAGAGGAAAGGTATTTCGGAGTTTCCATTCGTTCCGCAAAACAAACAACAATATCGTTTGTTTTACCTGCATTAAAAGAGTTTCAATTTTGTTGAGTGCATCCAATTTGTGAGGTTCGTCGGGCGCACTGGTGCGGAAAATATTTAGTCCCCTTACGGGTTGTAACAGTAACAGTGTTTTGTGGCTCTGGACACTACATACATAAATTACGTCTTTACCTCTTACTGGGTGGACAGAGCCGGCAACAAGACCTAAAAGCCGTAGGGCGCAAAGGTGGAAAAGGGAATCAAAATAGTGATACGCGGCTCGCCTATTCGCTAATACCCTCTATCTAAGACTAATAAAACTTAACCAATCGAGGGAACGAGTAAAAATCTAAGGAATCAATGTTGTAGACGATGCGGCTAGCAACCTATCACTCTTGATACTTGATGTTTCTGTCAGCTTGTTTAAGGTACTGATATGGGTTATCAACCCCAAAAATAAAACATGAATCATAACTTAAAAATCGACCGTCGTATCTTAATTTATACGCTGTATCGCTAATACGTTGAATTATGAATGAATTCTTATTCGAAAATAATCTTTGGCGGCTGCGCGATGAATTATTCAGTTCGAATTATAAGATAGAGAATTTTCAAGAGAAAGGGTTTTGAAGCAATGTTTTATGATAATTAATACCTCGGTGCTGCTGTTGCGGAATTAATTCTTATTTAGGTTTCGATTTAATGGGGAATTTGATAGAATATTTAGAATAAGTAATTTGTTCTTCGTTTCTGTACTAGCTTACATCCGCGGTGTGGTCACGTAATTCCTATGGGATTGTCAAAAAAGCCTCGCAATCGTTCTTTCAGTTGTTTTCGACGAGATTTTGGGATTTTAAACACGTCAATTTTTCACTCTCCCTTACGGGTTAGACAGAGCCTAAAGGCCACGTTTGGCATGATTGTGGGTGTATAGGTGAAAATGGGAACAAAAATAGTGATGGGTTGCTAGCCACATCGCCTATAACATGACTCCTAAGATTTTCGCTCATTCCATCGAAGGAGGAGAAGCAACTGGTACATTCTAGGTTTTTTCTTTGCTCCCAGACCAGTAAGGAAGAAATTTAGAACTATAGGAATATTTGGAGAAAAAGTATCACACTGTTATGTTAAGAAAACTTTGCATGTAAAGATTTAGTCTAACCAAATACACAGTACAACCTTTTAAAAAAAAATACCTTCATTTTTATTCTCCAAACATGTTTGTGTTAAAAACACATTTTAATACAATGTTCTTTTTGCTGACTAAACCATTGTTCTGTTATTCAATATACGTAACTAGTTATCAATAACAAAATAAATTTAAAATCGAACGACTAGAAGTGAATGAAACTTGTCTTGCAACATTCAAACCAGCTCACAAACAAAAGTTGCACGTTAAAAAATCTCGTGAAAATAATGCAAAACAAAAAGCCTTATTTAACCTAATTCCCACAGGCACAGAGTTACATGTAAAATGAGTACGACAAGCAATTTAATTACAGAGGCATTGCAGATTCTGCTTGTCAAATTATGAGGGGTGTCCCTTTTTAAATCAATTATCAGCGTAGAGTAAATTTGAGTGGCCGGACAGAGAGAAAATGTTGCTGAATTAGTCGGCACTTGTACACACATCCTGTACCTACGCATATTTTTAATAAGTGCCTCTGTTCCTTTTGATGACACGCTTTTTTAATGCAGATTTATTACAGACTAGCTGAACCGGCGAACTTTGTTCCGCCTTAAATTTGAAAAATTCCAGTGGTTTGGGCTGTGCTATCCCGCGGGAACTATGCAATTTTCCGGGATAAAAACTATCCTATGTCCTTTCCCGGGACTCAAACTATCTGTATGCCAAATTTCAACTAAATCGGCACAGCGGTTTAAGCGTGAAAAGGTAACAGACAGACAGACAGACAGAGTTACTTTCGCATTTATAATATTATTATATATATTATATATTAGTAAGGAATAAGGAAAGGATTAGTAAGGATTTATTAATTCCATGCTGGTCTGGGAGCAAAGCATAGAATATACCAGTGGCTTCTCGTCCCACGCAGATGGTAAAAGTCCATCGAGGGAATGGGCGAGTCTTAGGAATCATGTTATAGGCGATGCGGCTAGCAACCCATCACTATTTTGATTCCCCTTTCCACCTATACGCCTATAATCATGCTAAACGTGGCCTTTAGGCCTTGTTACCTCAGGCTCTGCCCACCCCGTAAGAGATATAGACGTGATTTGTGTGTGTGTGTGATTTATTACATTACAGTATTTTTTAACAGACAATTTCAATTACATAAATTCAAATATCTTTATTTCGCTTAAGATGTGGTAGGTACAGTACAGGTCACAATATAAAAAGATTGTTTCACACACTTTACCAGTATCAGGCATGCAAAATATTAATGTAGGTAGGTACACAAAGAGCTCAGGTAACAAAAACAAAGAGAAGTCAAACAGAATCGATTAATGGAATTAACATGTCACAATCAAAATAAAAAAAAGTTGTATGTCTCAAATACTAAAATTATCGATAAAATTAACAAGTCCTAATAGTTAGATGTCACCTTTTTAACTCATGAAAGTGCTCGAGGTATTCGTTTACGGAGTAGAAACAGTGCTGTACTAACCAGCTTTTAAGTTTGCGTTTGAATATATTTAAGGGTGAATTTTTAATGTCCTCGCATAATACATTATAAATAGAGATGCTCATACAATAAGTGTTTCTACTGTACAATCTTGTCTTTTTAGCCGGTATTACCAGGCGGGTAGGATACCTTGTGTTAAACTGACACACCTCTCTATATGTTTTGAACAGCCATGAATGAGTTTTAACAAACAAACAAACTTCATAGATATACATACATGGTACTGTCAGTAGCCGTAGATCTTTAAAGAAGGGTCTGCAAGATGTTTGAGCGTTTAAATTACATAATGCCCTAATACACTGCTTTTGTGCTATTAATGCCCGATTTGCACGATATGAGTTACCCCACAGTAGGATACCGTACCTAAGCAAGGAACACACATAACCATGGTATGCTTGTATTGCCACTTTTTGGCTACTAATTTTTACAAGACGCCAGAGAGCATAAGCAAAGGAATTAATTTTATTGCATAGCTTATCAATATGTTGGTTCCAGGAACATTTGTCGTCTAAGGTAATTCCTAAGAAAGTTGTTTGACAGGACTCTGCAATAACTTGACCCTCGAAAGCTATCGTTAGAGGGTGCTTGCGACCCCCTTTATTTATGAACTGCATAAATGTAGTCTTGCTCAAGTTAACATTTAGATTGTTATTGTGCAACCAGACTATGATTTTTGATAATGTATCATTTATCTTCTTGTTGTATATTTGAACATTGTGACCAGGTATAACAATAGATAGGTCATCAGCAAATAGCGTGCATTTAAATTCTGTGACATCTGGGAGGTCATTAATGTACAATAGGAAAAGTAGAGGTCCCAAGATGCTACCCTGTGGTACGCCGACCGCATTTACCCTAGCGGAGGATTTGTACCTGGTCATTACATGGCCAGGATCCATTTTATTTATTACCACAATCTGAGTTCTTTCATGTAAATAACTTCGAAGCCAATCGTTAACCACTCCTCTCAATCCATAATGTTCACACTTTGCAAGAAGTATATCATGGGACACGAAATCGAATGCTTTGCTCATGTCAAAGAAAATAGCAGTTACGTATGTTTTTTTACAAGCTTTACATTAACTTGCAACTATGTATGTATGTTGTACCTAGTAGATTAACCAAACAAATCTATATCGGGTGTGTGAATGGTTGCGTTGGGAGGGGAAGGCCTAGACAAAAGGTCCGGTCAAGAGTACCCGAAACCGGCGAGCATGTATGAAGAGATTGATGAATGTGGATGAAGCGAAAGAAGTATGTCAGGATCGTAGGAAGTGGAACAAAGTAATCTCTGCCTACCCCTATGGGAAAGAGGCGTGTCGGTATGTATGTACTCGTATGTAAGTATGTTTGTCTGGGTGGAATCTTGCGACTCAATTTTGAAGCAGATATCTTCATCCGATTAAGCTGAAATTTTGCACACTTGTGTAAGTCAGATGACAATACAATAATCTGGTAGTAGAATCCTGGTGATCCAGCCAGGACCGTTTCCGCAGGAGGGAACTTTTCAACGGTTGGTCCGATTGACTTGAAATTTGGGTCACATAATGTAGGACGGATGAGAATGCAAGTACAGTCAGCAAAAAGGTTGTACGTATCTAAACTGTTTTTTTTAGCTGTTGTTATTTTTTTTTTATTGGAATGGAGAGTGAACACGGAGTTCGGATTTTTGTATGTGTTCAAATTTTCAGTGTCGGTTAGCTTTTTTTCTTCTCTTTCTTTCTTTCGTTAGAAATCTTCTTAGTGGAGCAGTAACTTGACCCGTCCTCTGGTAGTAATTATACGGAGTCATGTGTCTGGTCAACTGGTTAACGCATGTCCAATAACATAACACGCCTGAAACAGTACCATGCTTGCCGGAGAACAGGTCAAGTTATTCGAGCGAGTTTCTCTTAGACAGCCAAAGCCCTGGTCTTATACGAAATTCAAAGTTCGTTTCGTGTCGTCCCTCTCATACTAATATTCGTTTAGTTGAGAGTAAGAGGAACGGTCGTATACCAATTTCGAATTTTGGAGTAGTCCCGTGACCGGGTTCACGTTCCAAACAAAACACGATCGGCGGAGATTTCTCAGTATGTTTTAAAATTTTAAAATTCGTATCGGAATAAAACATTTATTTCACTCACGTGCAGATGCTCGTGAGAACGAATGAATTATTCGGGAACGCGAACGCGGATTCAAGGCAATGGGAATATTTCGCTGTTTTAGTTTTAATACGATCAACAGTAGATAGCTAGTCAAAGTGTTTGTATAAAGTTTTGACATCTTAATTTTTGTTTTTGCGTAGCCTTAAGACAGCAATGACCAGAAATTTTAGTTGTTTATATTAGATTTATAACTGTAGATTCTCAAGGTGATAGTTTTTAGCCCTCTTTAGATACACTGAGAATATTTTAAAAATCACAATTTTCATTTTGAAAGTCGGCTCGCAAGGGGCTTTTTACATGCCTTTTTACTTAAGTTTCACCTGCTTTGTGTCAGTCTGTATTAAAATATTGCAAGTTGAACTTTACCCACTCTTCGGCAGTATTAACCACAAGTATAATTTCTAAAAAGAAAATAGCGTATTTTGTTTGCGTGTTCCTTGTTAATTTGACACTCGCTTGTCTTTATATCTCACTTTGACAGCCTTTATAGACTCACAACTTTTGCCAGACACAGCCAAAACATCCACTGCACTAAACTTCTTAGACCCCTACAAAATGCCGCATCGACTTTCCCAATCGACATTCAAACGCGCAGTATCGCGTGCTAATTAATAGCCCCCGTCCAGCCCCAATAACTTAACCTGGTACCCTCGCATTAACGCCGAAAATCACGAGGCGGGTATCAACAAAGTATTCATTTAGCTATTTCCCGGTACGGACGGGGATTCGCCGCTAATGAAAAATACGCACGCCTCGGCATCCCGCATCGATCCGCGCTGACGCATCTTCGACGTTACGTGACTAACGGCCCCGCGGTCACACGGCGGCGTACGCTCTCAGACCAAATAATAACAAGAAACAAAATAAAATAACCCCCCACGCATTAAACATCATCATCATATCAACCGTAGGACGTCTACTGTTAAACATAGGCCCCGCTACAGACCTACAGTTGTCTTAGTTGGAAGCGGCTTGCATCCACCGTGAACTCGCGACTTTAACCAGGGTCATCTGTTCATCACGTTGGTGGACGTCCTATGCTGCGTTTGCTGATCCGCTCCAATCGAGAACTTTTCGGCCCCAACGACCGTCTGGTCTCTGGGCTATATGGCCTGCCCATTGCCACTTCAACGAGCTAATTCACTTGTCTATGTCGGTGACCCTTGCTCTTTTACGTATCTCCTTATTTCTGATTCAATCCCGTAGGGAAACCCCAAACATAGAACTCTCCATAACTCGCTGAGTAACTCTGAGCCTATTTGTAAGGCCTACAGTGAAGCGCCACGTCTCGGATTCATCACTGGCAAAACACATCGGTTAAAGACTTTCGTCTTAAGGCACTGAGGAATTTTGGACGAAAAGACATTTCAGAGTTTCCCAAACGCTTAAATAAATAAATAAATATCTGTCTTGGGACAACTGACACTAATTAATCTAGTCCCAAACTAAGCAAAGCTTGTACGGTCAAGTGCAAGAATAAGTATCGATACGAACTTCTCAAATATATGTCCCACGACCTTATTACGCCGGTGTAAGAGTGTATGGTACTTATTTTTGAAACTTTAACTAGATACATATTATTACAGTTGACTGTACTATGGATCCTAGACAACATAAACATAATAATTAAATAAATAATTAAAAAAAAACTACGTATATTATGCCAAAAATTCCTGGAAAAGAGCCAAAGGAAAACCGAGAAACCGAGAGCTGCAACTGCAGACCGATTTTTTTTTTGCAAGGAAAGTGGCTTTGGAATGCAAAAAACCGAATTTGTAAACATTTGTCAATCACAATGAAAAAATACAGATTTTTTTTTATAATCGTCTTCGGATCAACTAACCTCTTGCTAAAGTATTTCGGAATAATTTTAAGTTACAGTATACATAAAAACACCAACGCTACGAAGCAAGATCCTGCAAAAAACGGGATGTTGCCGTGAGAATAGGCTCTTACAGAACGGTGTGATAGACGGTCCACTTAAGCTTAGCATGCCGCTGGCGTCTCGGAATATTGGAACAATTTATGTGAAGACCTTTGTAATTTAGAAGAGCTCGCAAATTGGAGGTATGGAGGTTGACGCCTCGCGCCCTCACTCGCAGAATTTAAATGACGTATTTAGTATGGAGGTGTCTAGAAATTCGAAATTAATAGCGATTGTGACGGCGGGATAGTTCGGTGTGACATAAAGTTGGGACGTGTTGTGGTAGTGTGTTGTTATAATATGTTTTTCTACCAATTCAATACTTGGTACCTCAAAACTTAGTCGTTTATAAATCACCTTCATTTTTTGTTATAAAATGTCGACAAAAACGGTTCAGTAATTCAATTACTTTTCACTAAAATTTATTTGCTTAGCTAATACGAAGTGAGACGACCATTTAACCTTCTACCCCGTATCTAAAGATAACCAAGATTATGTCCATGGCGAGTGCAGAAACTGTCGCGTGTTTTTATGACATTTCCACACTGTTGTGATTCTTTATATCACCAAGATTGTACGAGTTAAAGAACTGCCTAGTCCACCCTCAAAACCGAGAAAAAAATATAAGTTCCTTCGGTCTAATACCGAGGCATAAGCCAGCACAAAGACAAAGGGAGGTTTATTTTAAAAACAGGGAAATAATCAATGAGGCCGCTGGCTTGAATAATCGGTCGGAGTTTGTTGGCTCTTATTATGCTCTAGGAGCTTCGTTGGTCAAAGCGTATTTTTCAAGCCTGGGGGCAACAGGGTATGCGAGTACACTGCTGAGAACAAATAATCGCTTAAAAATTCTAGATGTTCACGACCACGGTTTTTTATACTGCAGACTGAGTTCGCTTTTGAACCACAAGCACTCACACTCACTCATATTTATACAGGCACACAGCTACATTTTTTGTATCAACATTTGTAACGCTCATAAATAAATCTTGCCAATGCAAAATTTTAATACAGGAAAAAAGGCACACTATCTCCTCCCGATAGTAATTTATGCTTTGATAGGACCGAATTAAACTCTCATTAACAATGAAAAATCGTGTACCAAAAATGAGTATATTAAAAAGGTCCTCAACATTTCCCATCGAGTCACTTTTACAACTGCATTGAATAATTTCAAAGTCCAATTGGGGCGCGACGCAAGATATGTGACGCAGCGGATTTGAAAAGTACATTTTGCTCCAATATAGTACTAGACACATCATAGCCTGTGTCCTATGTAGTTGCTCAGTAGTCTGTAATCTGTATTGTCAGTCGCGCAAGTGCGTGTCCAAATAATTTTTGAATGCCTAGACCGGTAGATGGTGATTGTACAAGAGATGCATTACAGATTATTACAAGAAAAAGTTGTGTCACATTATACTAAGACGCTTAACCCGTTATTCATAAACGCTCTGTAGGCTTCTGCTAACTTAGCAATCGTTTGTCCTTGTCTGTCACTAACATTTACCTTTCACAGATAAGGACAAACGATTGTTAAGTTAGCAGAAGCCTACAGAGCGTTTATGAATAAGGGGGTTAGTAGATAAGTAATTACAAAATATGTTTAAAACTACCACAAAAAGGGCATGTTTGACAACTTTCAATCCTGTATACCTATGGTTTAAAGAGTGGCCGATGAGAACGTATCCATAGCATAGTAGTGACAAGAAAAAAAATACCACCAAATCCTCCTCCTTTGTTAAAGTCGGTTAAAAAAAGAAAGTTGATCGACCCGCAAAATAAAACAACTACACTATCAATCAATAACCATCAAAATGGAAGCCACTTTTTATTTCAATTCAGCAAGTCAATCGGAGCAACCAGAGACATGTTCCATAATGTCATCCACATACAATGCACGGTAAACGCCAGTGCTTAATTAAACACGAATATTACTAGCTAGCGTCCACGTTTCCTTTTATACCAACATCTCGTCTCTTTAGCGGACCGGCGCTCCCCGGGGACGGTCGCCGGACCGGGCGCGGCTTAATCTAACGATTGCTGCCTAACACAAGTTACTATAAATGGAATTCGATTCTTGGCTAAACTAAAAGCTTTGTCGCAGAGGTATCCTCTTTGTCAGATACTTTGCTCGTACAAATGAAAGTTGGTTGCTAAATGGTTTTGTGTTCCAACTTAACAATAAAATGAGATCCAATATTTTCAATTGCACAGATTTTTCGAAAAAAACGAATGTCACTTGTTATTACATTTTAAGTAAATGCATTGACAACTGCATGAATTGTACATGCTATAAATTTTCGTCATTCACAGTTGAAACTAATATGAGAATGTTAAAACAAAACGTTAATAACATTGCCCATACTATTGTTTCTTCATTAGCCGGGAACACGTCGTAATTGTGCATTTAATCAGAGATGACAAATTATCTGTGGGTAGCGGCAGCACAATGCCCTTGAGTCCAGCACAATTACAAAATAATTGATGCCAACGTCATTAAATCGTGTAATTCGTTTTTGGATGTAAATAAAGTTTTTATTTAATCAAAACATACACACATTTGTACGAGTATTGAAACAAAATTATTACAACGAAACCTTTAAGACATACACTATCGAAAAAAGTGAGAATCATTGAAATCTGTTTCAAGGTGACAAAAATAATAATAGACATGCATGCAACAAAACGTACCCTTGAATCGAAAACTTCCTTATTTTCCAATTGCAGATTTTACAACGGTTTTTGTATCACTTACCGTCCCACTTGAACCATCATACCATCCTTTCAGTCATCCTTTCAGAACTTACACAGTTCCCCCTATTTCAAAAAGCACACTTCAGAAATAAACAATTATACCTGAATTCGTTATATCTTCACAACCACACTAGTACGCTAACAGCAAATAAGCAAAGTTAGTACACAGAGAGTAGTGTGCTATCGAAAATAATTTAATACTGAGCAGTTTAGTTCGGACTGCGCTCGACCGTTGTGTTTGCTGTTCTGTTCACAGGCTCGTTTACATCGTTTAGGCGTTTCGTTACTTGAATGCATACTTAATGGATAAGCGCTAATGTCGATGAATTAATGGAAAGACATGTTCTTGAGAACGGATATCCAAAAGAAGAAAATAAACTTTGTTCGTATCAGGAGATGAAAGAAGTCATATTGACTGGAAAGAGCTGCAACGACGAGTGATTTAGGAGGAGTGATATTGATGTAGCAGTATATTTGAGAAATGTATAAGAAAAAATAAGAAAAACCTTAAATTTTGTGAGTAAAGAGTTTTAAAAAACTTACGCGTTAAAGAGCCGTCTTGCCTCCTTACAGAATAAATGTTTTGATTTTGATAACTACTTTTTGAGAGATGGCTCGAAATCATAAATGACAAGTGGGTAGCTAGCATATTGTAAATGAGAATAAATAAAATCACACATTTATCTCCTTAAAGCTGGTAAGACTGTTAACATACTTCGCTGTGTAATACCCTCTTACCACCCGCACGTAAACCCAACTGAACGGTTCAACAGAACAACGAAGTGCCAAAGTTCCGGACAACTCGCAAGATGTATCAAGGAGGCTGCCAAGTCGACTCTAACTGAGCGTGTGATGCTAATTGCACAATTGCTTGCAACACTTTGATCTCGTGCTCAAGGGCCGTTTTAAAACGATATTGGTGAGAATTTTGTCATGTGAAAGGTTTTTAAACATACATACATACATACATACATAAATCACGTCTTTATCCCTTACGGGGTAGACAGAGCCTAAGGTGACAAGACCTAAAGACCACGTTTAGCATGATTGTGGGCGTATGGATGGAAAGGGGAATCAAAACAGTGATGGGTTGCTAGCCACATCGCCTATATAACATGATCCCTAAGATTTTCACCCAATCCCTCGATGGGCTTATACCATCTGCGCGGGAAGAGAAGCAACTGGTACATTCTATGTTTTTTCTTTGCTCCCAGACCAGCATGGAAGAACATGGAAGGTTTTTAAAGAGGTTTTTAAAACGAAGTCTAGTAGTATAAAGCTGATTTCTTCGCCTCCAATTATTTGTGGAAATAAATTACCTTTTATACTATAGCTTAAGACCAGAGGAAGCACCAAAAGAACAAACACAATATTAACACTATCCTGTTTTCCATGGAACAGATTTTTTCACAGTGGTGAACTAAGCTGGTGTCTCAATTAAGAGTACATAGACGTAATCCGATTTTTGTAATTCAAATTCGGACAGTTCCGCTTCGAATACTCTTTATTCTTACAGCATAACCTTAAAGATGAACCATTTTCCCTAAAACTCGTCTGTTTAGCATCCGGGGAGCATTAAGAATTCACAACGCGCAGCCAAGGACCCTTACGACAACTAACCCTTGCATATTCATAATGCGAATATATTTTTACTCTTTTCTGCAGACTCGTAATTAAAAAGCTCCTCTCTTTGTGGTTCCTTTTGATTGGACATCGATTCGGAGCTTCATTAGTTTATGTGATTGTAATAGCTGGAATGGTGTTATTATAACGTTCTTCCAGTTTAACGTTTGAAGTTTGGATTATGAATGTAACTATTTGGCATTTAAAGTTTTACCTGCATAATTATTTCATCACTGTCATCTTCAGCTTATAAACGCCCCACTGCTGGGTACAAGCCTTTTCTAATAATGAGTGGATTTGCTGATTGGACTCGTCACACACCATCTGAAAATAATTGATGAATATTCTGCATCATGGGTGTGTTGGTTCAAATGTTTTTTCAAAATGTACAAACCTCTGATAGGCCTTAGGTCAAAACACTTACAGTGTGCTCTTTGGGATTCGGGTTTCGGGTACCATCAGACGATTCAAGTATCAAACCCATAAGAGTGAGTGACACAGCAAGACAAACCCGAATTACATTCTTGGAGCTCACGGACTGTAACTAGCTTTAAGTAAATTTGTCTGCTAACGTTTTTAAACCAGCTATGAAAGTGTGGACACCCACTTAACGAACATAGTGCTCCACTGGCCTACACTTGCCATTAACTCAATTGTCGAAAATCACATTAGCGGTACGCGTATGGAGAGCGAAGGGAAATTACCAGTGTTTTGTTTTAAACTTTGTTACTCACTATGTTTATTTTGGTACAGTCAAAACACATTACCCAAAGTGTATTATATTATATTTTATAATACAATACAATAACTCTTTATTGAACACCACATATAACAACCAAAACAGAAAAAAGGTATACAGAATATTACAAGGTAACAATAGGCAGCCTTATCGCTTATTTATTTATTTATTGATTAAGTTATTTTTCTCTTTATCCGTGCTTTAATCGAACCAATCATAAAAAGATGTAAATTTTAGAAATAAACCGCCATACTAACAACTTAACTATTATGTCAAATTTGGAACTTCAATGTTATGGGACAAAATAGAACCCTTCAAGATTTACATCGCCGTACACACACCATAAACTAAACTCACTGTACTTTTTAAACTCACACTTTGTCGATCCCTCATTTAATGCTCCTCTCATCTACTCAAAGGTTTACTGGTAGAGATCCCTTATAGGGATAAATTGGTCTTTGTACATATATTAATGTTTTTTTGTGAATTGTATATGTCTCTTTATATTTGTACAATAAAGCATTTACTTGCTTACTTTTAGGACTATTTTAGGTTTCGATCAGTTCTTTTACTTTTTCTGTGTGTCTACACTTGCTTAATACTCATGTTAACTGGAAGAGATCCCTTTTAGGGATAAGTTTGCCTTTGTGCATGTATGTTGTACTGTAGACATCTTTTTCTTGTGCTTTATGTACAATAAAGAGTTATACATACATACTTACGTACGTTTCTTTTTTCTCGCTCGCCACTTCGCTACTTCACGAATCTTTGGTAGAGCGCTGCCTTAGTTTTCCACCTCTCATTTTTGCAGCAATAACACAAAAATGTTTTCATGCATGAGCTCCTAAGCTTGGTGAAGGCTCGGCTACCTGAGCCCTGTATCAATCAACCAGCATCCCCGTACACCTTTCAAATGCAAAATCGACTCGTTCAGCGCAGTTCCCTCAATAATTAGAGTTCTCGAGGGCTCTTGTATAATTGGTTCGCAAAACTACTTGTTCGTTAGTACAGTACAACTTGAACTTTTTCTTTGTTTGCCTCAGCGGTTCTTCGCTATTGAGCGATGTTGTTTTGGTTTCGAGTGACTACCTGGTTTGTTTTATTTCGCGTCGGCTGTTATTGCTTTGATGGGACGTAGGTTAGCGTGGTTGTTGTTTTTATTGTTTTTAAACAGTCATTTTTACTTTTTTTATGGTAAAATTATCATTATTCATGTAACTTTTTTGCCAACTGTACTTACTCTGAAGTAGCGAAGTTGAACTTCATAAAATAGTGTCATTACGCTCACACGAATTGTGCGTAAGAATAGAGTGAGTAGGTATGAGATCTGGTTCTCATCCAGCCAAAGGTTCTCAAATATTTGGATACCATAACGAAAACAGAAAATAGAGATGGCGAAAACGTTCGTATTTCTTTTCTTTTCGTTTACGATTGTATAGTCTTTAGTAGCGGGTGAGATTTTTCGGAAACGAATCCGTAATAGGTAAGCCGTCCAGTTCATCGTCTTCAGATTTTTAGCGCCAAAATATTAATTATCCTGAGTGCAGGGTGTTTCATTTCATTTAAATTGGCCGCTTTTAATTAAAAACTCTTGACAGGTAGCTCGCAAGCTACATTACAAAATTACTTCAACGAAATTTTGATAGCAACTTGCACAACTGAAGCCCCGAAGAGGAAATATTAATTACGTCCGAAAATGCAAGTCGTGTTAACTCTCAGCCAGAGGGCAGTGATGTGACGGTTAAATTAGGCCGACAATTTTCGGCTATTTTGTGATTTTCGGTAAACTGCGATTAGTATGCGTAAACACCCATTTATAAGCTCGTCTGGGCACAGATCATACAATTTAGATGCCAGCGCAATCACGTAAAATTACTTGAGCAAAGTACTAACATAAGATGATTAACATATTTATTAGTTCTTGATTAACATAATGTCAAACAAATTTACAAATAACCGTATTCTTTCGTGTCCAGTATAAAATACAGTTTTTATATATGTAAGAAAACCATAAGAAAAATTTATAACAGTGTAAAATTAGTTATCTACGCAGCACAGGTGCACCACGGATGCTTTCAAAAGGGATTTTTTTTTCGTGACGTCTTAACTTTCAGTTATCAAACATTGCTTGTTGTGAACTTTTTAGATGATCATTTTTAATAATGAATGAAAACCTGCTCAAGAGTTTTGATATTCACCAGAATTGCATATTGCTCAAACATAAAGGTACGAAAGCAAAATTGACACTAGTAAAAGTATCGCGTCACTATATTTTTTGGCTAAGCGTTGCAATGCACGAAAAGCAACTTAACCCGAAACTCGAATAATCACTCTAAATAATTCTTATAAAACTAATTTTTTACACACCGCAGTCACCTTATCTATAAAACGCTCCTCAAAACCAGGTTTGTACCTAAAAATTGGCAAATTGCTGCTGCTTTTCTTTACAATTTCGGCTTTCGGCGTAACTCGAGGCCGAATTCCCAGCCTTGCGCCGGAGGCTCGCCCTCCAGGGCTTTCTGTTCCTGAGTGCAAAGTTATCGCATTTAAGAGGATTTTGTACGGCGTTAAGCTCATTCCCAGAGGGAATAAAAATGGTTGACGCTTGATATGGGAAATTGAAATTTACAAAGACATCCCGGACGCGGGTAAGCAAATATTTATGTTTGTTAGCTTTTTAACTTAGTCGTGAGGTTTGAGTGGCTGTTAGCTTTCCTTTTTGTTAAGCGTGTCTTAAAAAAATCATGTTTTGCTATGACTTTGGTAAAATATTTTTTTAAGAATTGGACACACGACAAGTTTATTTAAGTTCGGTTAAGTTTGAAGCTAAACTTTTTACGTAGTTTTTACTTGGAAGTCATTGCCATGAAAGTAATTTAATTGTAACATTCCTAACTACTTACACTATCCATAAAATAAATGCTTAAATAAGTTCTTCCATGCTGGCCTGGGAGCAAAGAAAAAACATAGAATGTACCAGTTGCTTCTCTTCCCGCGCAAATGGCAAAAGCCCATCAAGGGAATAGGCGAAAATCATAGGAATCATGTTATAGGCGATGCGACTAGCAACCCATCACTATTTTGATTCCGTTTTCCATCTATACACCCATAATCTTGCTCAACGTGGCCTGTAGGTTCTGTCGCCTTAGGCTCTGTCTACCCCGTAAGGGTAAAGACGTGATTTGTGTATGTGTATGTATGTATGTATTAAACGAATTAAAAAAACTGGCGAAATTATTACGAATGGTATGCAATTGGAATTTAAGGGTACATTGAACTTACACATTCGTTACTCGTAAATACTATAATGTCGTAGCAATTTTCGTCCACCGACCACCGACACTTAATAAAAATACATATTAATACATGAACACAGTGACGCAAGCGTCCAGTACATCAGTGTAACAAGACATAGCCTACACCCGCCAATGGCGGCAGGCTGACGCCAGGAGCGTAATTAAACGGTTTGCGTGCAGTTTACGATTATTGCCGGCGTAGATACGCACGTAAAAATGTTGCCTACTGTGTTTCTGTAGCTATTATGGTAGCTATAATACATATATATGGAACGAGTTTAAAAATTAAGGCCACATTCATAGAATACGCAGAATTCTGTGTTTCTTCACGATAACGTCACGTGAATTCTGTATATTTCAACTACACTTGGTTATATCAATTTCTCGTATATCGTATCGAGATAACGTGAGATCGCATCAAGAGCTTAGTGGGTAGTCGGGATTCAGTGTTGCCAACATTAGGACGCGATGACTCTGCAATTTACTGGTTATACATTTTTAGAGAAATGGTAAAAATCGCGAAATATTATCTGTAAAAAAACGAGCTACACCAACCTCGATTAAAAAGTAAGTGACTAGTTTCCAGACTTAACAAGTACGAGTAACATTTTTATCCCTTCTCTTATTAATATTATTATAAAAAAGTGTGTTAGCCTTGAATAGAAAGGTCAATAATACCAAATATGGTATTATTTAATTGACCTAAAGGCCACGCTTAACGCGTAAACATGGCAAAGGTATAATCAACATTACAAGTTAACAAAAACCAAAACTGTCACTCCAATAACACGTAGTAGTGGATAATAAAAAACTCCATAATTATTTATTTCTACATAATTATAAAGAAAAATGAGAAAAGGCGAACTGACGTTAAGAAGAACTTAGAAACTATTTTTTACAGCGTCAAATAATTATGACGCTTGTTATTCCTGAAGAAACAGAGGTGACAGACTGACGTTATAAGGTTTCGATTTTATCCTGAGATACAGAACCATAAAAATAGATAATACATACATACATATATATATTATGTGCTCATCCCTTACGGGGTAGACAGAGGCTAAGGTAAGAAAACCTTAAGGCCACGTTTAGCATGATTAAGGGCGTATAGCTGGAAAGGGAAATCAAAATAGTGATGGGTTGCCAGCCGCATCGCCCACGACATAACGACGGGAAGAGAAGCAACTGGTAAATTCTATGTTTTTTCTTTACTCCTAGACCAGCATGGAAAATAAAAATAGATAATGTACTGTTAAAACGGTAGAGCTGGTAACACTGCCGAGTCTCGCAAAATCGCGGCGATCAATCAAAATTATATTAGCCATAAATCGACGAACTCGGCTAGACGCGTCGCTTTTACTGCGTGCGGGACGTATGTTTAATGTTATACTTAAATGTATTTATTTATGACTGTGAAGTACTAAAAACGAGGCATTAGAAATACTTGGAAGCTGAAGCCGTCTTTGGAAGCGGGAATTTAGTTAAGCTGTTTTTTTATCAACTTGGCTTTCAGGCGGGGCATGTTCATGCACCTTTGTTTTTTTCAGGTTTCATTTCTCTAAAGGAAAAAAACCCCTTAAAAGATCACCTTGGTATCCGTCTGTCTGGAGCCACCACTGTGAATGCATGCGACAGACATGTCCTGCCCAGTCCCATTTGAGCAGTCTTAAGACTTGGGCATTTATTTTTTTGTGCATACTGTCACTTCCTTGGAGGTCGCTATCTTAGTGTCTAATACTTCAAAAGCTCGACGAGGGAATGGATGAACATCTTAGGAATCATGTGTACAAGCGATGCGGCTAGCAACCCATCACTATTTTGATTCCCCTTTCCATCTATACGCCCACAAACATGCTAAACATCAGCCTGTTTCAAATTATTTGTAAGCGCAATTATATCCACGGTAGTGACATCCATCAAAGTGACAGTGTGCACAAAAATGAGAAATGCCGAAGTACGCAACGGGGTGCGAGTCGGGTTACCTCCACGTGTGGTCAAGAGCTGCGGTTCCTTTTTGGATCCGTCCGGGGGGAAGAGCAGTGCTTGATGCGGTGCACCCTGGGCTTCGGCTAATGATTTCCTGGCAGTTTCTGTGGGATATCATTGACCGTTGGCTAAGAGCCCGACAGGGGGGGAGGGGGTCTTTGACCATTACCGTACAACGTTGTCGACATTTTGTCACAAGATTTTTTAATCGTATTTTTGTTACTTTGACATTGGCGAAGTTGTCGTCGCTATAACGACTTGAAACGCCACAAATAAGAAGAAGAAGAAGAAGAAGTACGCAACGCTCTCCGGAGTCGTCACGTTCTCACATCGTCCCTGCACCACGTAAGCACCGTTCAGAAAGTTTCGCTATACACTGATTGCTTGATAATAATTTATAGACAGTAATCCGGAGAGTATCGGGCGAGCTATTACTCATCGTTCGGAGTGTATCCGTTCGCATCACAATTTGTGTGACGATTTATTTACTGGATGCGGATTGCTTACAGGTTTTTTAATTTGAGTGGATTTATGTTATACTGAGCGGCGGAAGATAATGCATGGTATGTTTTAGTAATAACAACCAACGCCCGTTGATTCATTTCCGTGGAAATCACCTTTTGAGCCAAATAATCATAATTACAATAACTCTTGCATGTTACGAGTTTGCTGCTGCTACCAAAGCAGTTTATCTTAAATGTCTTAACATTTTTTGTCTACCATTCTGTTAATTTATGTAGGATTAAAAAAACGGTAGTAGCCCGGTAGTGACTAACCCGATTTTGTACCAGTTTTTCGAAATTAATGTGCAAAATTTAAATTTCATAACCATGTGCAATGTATGTGAAGTTCTCCAGCAAAGAAATCTAGATACAAGTGGAAACCGGTTCAATGCTGTACTTTAATTTTAGTCAAAAAATCAATGTGAAGACTCATCTCCTTAATTACGAAGATTTTATCTAATCTAATCTATTGCCAATCCGACACTTCTTAGGGCCTCTTAGGGTTTTATTTTATTTTCTTTATTATTGGGAAAAAACCAGATACAGACATTTAAAAATAAAACTATCAGGAACGTGCAGTTAACATAGCCTGTACCCTAAACCAATTCCTACTAAGAGTTTGTGGTAGATGTGGCAATGGACCAAATCTTTATCTTAAGTGTCAGTTATCTATGATTCCGTCTCTATTTATTACTATGAAACAGACAGAGACGTCGTCATAGACAACTAACACTGATTACTGGAACTTGACAGAGATTGCTGAAACAATCCCTAAAATCGTTTATCTATAACTGCCACTTTCAAATTTGCTTTTGTCGGACACAGACAAAACATTTTCATTTCCAACCGGCCAGTAACTTTTTTTAAATAGCGATTTTACTGGCCAGCATTGCATTTTTTTACGAATAAAGAGGGATGTAGATGACGCCCCACAGAACCCCTTGGAACTTTTGTTTCCAAAAGTGGCCAGAAAAGCTCAAGGACTTAACAAGGGAATTAGAATTTTACATTGTACCGGCTTACCTGGGAAAAAAAACCGGTCAAGTGCGAGTCGGACTCGCGCACCGAGGGTTCCGTATCATTATCTATAAATATCTAAAACCAGTGTAAGCAGAGCCCTGTTCCAAAGCAAAATGTACGCAGTGTGGGGTTACTTTATATTGGTCACTGCTATATACAGACATACATACACATTTACGGTTTTCGCAATTATTCTTTAATCTGTGCTATAAGACCTACCTTCATACCAAATTTCAAGATTCTGCGTTCACGGGAACTACCTTGTAGGTTTTGATTCCCTTGAGAGTTGAAAATTTGCGGAAATTTGCGGCATAAACGGCTGTATCTTTTGATTGCGTTGGCTTAGAAGTTTGATTTTTTCACAGCTTCAAGGGACAGTAGACTTGAGTAATTGATATAAATTTCAGCTTCACACCTCCACGCGTTCCTGAGAAAAAGGGTCTTGACAGACGGACGGACGGACGGACAGACAGACGGACAACAAAGTGATCCTATAAGGGTTCCGTTTTTTCCTTTTGAGGTACGGAACCCTAAAAAGGGGTGGCAGAGGTAAAAGAGAAGCGCAGTGCACACTTGACGGCTTTCGACTAATTATCCGGCAGTGTGCGCCGCGCCTACTCGGCTTCACTTATTATCATGGCGTGCAAATTATGGGTTAAAAATGCTGACTTTTTATTTAAAAGAACAAAAAAACGTTTACCTTCTTACTCTATTCACGTGAAAGACCGCCAAGCCTGTGCGAAATATACGTTTTACTTGCAAGCCTACCCGCCTCTGCTGCCCCATAAAACATCATTATCACTATCACTATCACTATCATCATCATCACTACATATTATAAAAAAAAGTCACTTTTTCTGTCCCCATGTCCCGATGTATGCTTATATCTTCAAAACTACACAACGGATTTTGATGCGGTTTTTTTTAATAGATAGAGTGATTCAAGAGGAAGGTTTATGTGTATAATACATGCATAATATACCGTGCGAAGCCAGGGCGGGTCGCTAGTACATTATATACTACAAACTTAACTATCCCCTGGACCACAAAAAACAGTGACTTGCGTTTCGGGTACTCCACGGGTACATTCTCAAAGTTAAACTACACCGAGCACAACTGCCTAGCAAAGTACCTACAACCTACGAATTTTGAGTACAATCAAATGGACCTCCGCAAACTGACGCCTATATATAAAAACCACGGGTTCATAAGACTTTATTATTAGCTCTTCTTATGTCGCATTTGCTATACAATAGCAAAAGGAATCAAAAACTATGGGCTTCTTTCGATTGTACTAGAAATTTGTTATAAAATGAGCTCTTAAAGCACAGCTAATGACTTTACACTGGCTATATTTTGCTTAGGAGCAGGGCTCTGTTTAAACTGAATTTTATACTTGCCGAATCTGTACGGAACCCTAACCCTCAGTACGGAGTAGACAGAGCCTAAGGTAACAAGACCTAAAGACCACGTCTAGCATGATTGTGGGCGTAAGGATGGAAAGGGGAATCAAAATAGTGATGGGTTAGCCACATCGCCTATAAAATGATTCCTATGTTTTTGCCCATTCTCTCGATGGGCTTTTACCATCAGCACGGGAAGAGAAGCAACTGGTATATTCTGTTTTATCTTTGCTCAGACCAGCATGAAAGTTTTTTTAATCGTCAAAAAACGCATTTTAATTTTCGTAACATTTAGTTTTCGCTGGTACGTAGCACAATACTGAGAATATGCTTTTCCCAAATTAACAATTTTAAACGAAATTATCATTAGCCTGGGCTGAAATCTAGCACAGGCGAGTATTGTTATTTCGCAATGTACGGGCGTCTCGCAGCGCCCTGTCACTCGTGTTAATTAAACGTTCTGCCCACTATAATATGGACCACTGGATGTACCTTCACATTTCCAAAGTGGTAGGATCTCGTATCCTTACCCTTTTTGGTCACGTATGCCGAGGGCAGGTGGCTATTGAGCGACTCGTGGTCCAAGGAAAGGTTGAGGGTACCAGGCCACGAGGAAGATCGCCTATGAGATGGACTGACCATATAAGAGCCATACTTTTCAAACTGTTCGACAGGTTTTTACCAAACATCGCTAAGAACCACCGCGGTGGAACTGGCTATCATACATACACATACATACACAAATCACGCCTTTATCCCTTACGGGGTAGACAGAGCCTAAAGTAACAGGTACCTACAGCCCACAATTACCAAGATTGGATGTATAGGTGGAAAATGGAATCAATACAGTAATGGGTTGCTAGCCTCATCGCTATAACATGATTCCTATAAGTTTCATCCATTCCCTCGATGGTCTTTTACCGCGCGGGCAGAGAAGCAACTGGTACATTCTATGTTTTTTCTTTGCTCCCAGACCAGCATGAAACTGGCTTTCAAACTGGCCAAAGATTGCATCTAAATCCATCCGTATGAGAGCTACGACGCCACACACAGACACACACAGACATCGACGTCAAACTTAGGTTAAACTTAGGTAGGTAGTTAGAGAATAATAAAAATGACGATGAAAACGAGGGTAGTTGTGCGCCGCTGTCAGTTGCGTCGAACAGCCGCGCGAACAGAGCGTTAGCGCGCAGTGTTCGTTTCGCTGCCGCCGGGGCGAGCGCTCCAAGAAGAAAGACTACGAAATCCGTTTATGTGTAATTATTTACACTTAGGTGTTGTATTTTTCCGTCAGGAGTTAAAAACGAGGTGGCAACCACTTCCAGCAACATTGCATCAACGAGCTGCATCAGCCATGTACCAGCTATACGTCACCATGCGTGGTTATGTGTGTGTAGAGTTTTTCCGTAATTGGTTTTCGATTTAAAGTTGCGATTCATGGTTAAACGAAATATTCTTGTCGCATTCATTTTGTGTAAAGCGCGTTGTTTGAACGTTTTTAATTTTGGCCGATTGTTATTTTATTGGTCAATTTAACGGTAATGTGATTGGTTTGTCTCCTGTGTGGCTTAAAGTGACACGGTTCGCTGCATCGGGTAGCAATAATTTTAATGATTGCGTATGAAATTTATGAATTAATTTAAAAGTTCTTTATAGAGTTCCTTACTTCGAAATAGGGAACATTTATAGGATCACTTTATTGTCGGCCCATCCAGCTGTCAAGAACCTTTTCCTCGGGAACGCGTTTAGTTAAAAAAAAACCATTTAATGAGGTCTGCGGCCCTTTGGCGTTGTGCAAAACCAACACTCTAAGTCCAGTAAGAACTATGGCCGTTTATGCCGTTTTTTCTTTTTCTAGAAATTTGAAATTATGAAGCTGGCTCTTACAAAATATTACATCACAATTGATGCCTACATTTTGCTCAGCAGGAGAGCTCTGCGAACACTGTTTTTGTATTTACACTCCAAATTTGTATGAAACCCTCAGTGTGCGAACCTGACAAGCACTTGTTTGGATTTAATTAGGTATAGTTATCTCGTAACGATATAAAGATGTAAAGCTACGTTTTACTACGAATATTAACCGAAAAAACCGTATTGAGCTAATAAATTACGGTATACAGTTTTATAGCCTGAAATACATAAGACTACAACTACAGTGAGATTAACATATTGTTAACTTAAACGGATAACTCAAGTGACTTTCGAGAAATTGCTCAATAATTTTTAAAACGCAACTATGTGACTTCAAAGCTTTACTTCTTAATACATGTTATTAAAAATAACGCAAATTAACTTGTTTTGTGTACAACGGTTGAAAACGAAAATAACTGTTTTAACCGTTTGGTGTAAAGTCGTTAACAACCGGTTTCCCATCAGAGCATTGCTGCTGTCAGATTGCTGAAAATACAACGCAGTGTCAGCAATTGAAAGTGCTCTTAATTGTACAACCGTAGGCAGAATGCTTTTATAATTCTTTATGCCGCTGTTATTTCATTCGGACCATAGAAGAATTAACCAACAGAATGGAAATAACAAGCAAAGCAAAACTGTTATTAGAGAAACAAGTTAAATGTATTGTTCATATTTAACATATCCCAAAAAAACAATATTTCAAAAATTCGAAAACTTTATTACGCAAATAGGCCCCTCTAAGGCTCTTTTGCATGTTTTTTTTAACCCGTCGAGCGCCCTGTGGCCACACGTGTGTCCACAACGTTATGCACTCTGTGCACCCGGGACGCTCGACGGGTTAAACTACCAGCGCATTCGAAAATACCATCATTGCCAAGAAACTTGCCCGAAAGTTCTTTTTTTAACTAAATAAATTTACTACAAACTTAAATTCTACTTAACTTATAGTAAATTTATAAATGTATCCGAAGTTGCATTCTAATCACATAGATGAAGTAATGCAAATATAGTAATCGTAATTTTGATAACTATTTATTGCTTTGTCAGGAGGTAAAGGAAAAAATGTTGCGCAAATCTAGTGTGACAAATTTGAAATGTGTTGCAAAATTTGTTGGCTCATATCAAATCTGCTGTACACAGGCCTCCTCTCATTATGAGAGAGCTTGTAATATCCTTAGTTCCCATGCGGGCTCAGTGTGGATTCCCAATCTTCTTCACACACGCAGACACTTCACACACACCATTGCATATCACATGTATACTCAGGTTTCTTCTCGATAAATTCTTCGAACCCACGACCCTCTGCTTAAAAGGCCATAGGTCAAACCTCTAGGCTACCACGGCTTGGCCCAATATTACCACTCTATTGTTTAATTTCTCTTTGATTCAGACGAATGACAGAACAGTGAAAGATGGGACCAGATGTTCATTAAGGAGACGTTCGTTTTATAAGCAATCAACTTTATACAGAACAGCTGCCATAAAACAAGGTCCTGAAAGTTATTATTCAAACGTTTTTGTCTATACATACATACATAAATCACGTCTTTATCCCTTACGGGGTAGACAGAGCCTAGGGTAACAAGACCCAAGGGCCACGCTTAGCATGATTGTGGGCGCAAAACTGGAAGTGGAAAGGAATCAAAATAGTGATGGGCTAGCCGCATCGCCTATAATTTGATATGTTATATTATGTTTGTTGAATATCAACCCAAGTTAGTCGAAGGCAAAAATTTTGATAGAGCCATCATATTTAAATGTATCACCCTTATTGTTTGTGAGATAAAGGTGTATAGTTTTTGGCGCCTTGGTGACGATCAGTCAAAGACATAAATATCGATATACATCATGTCAAATATAATATGTGGCATACAGGTGTATGGATGTTCTTGACGTCTTGGCAATTTACATAATATTTAGTCACTCAACAGCTAAAAAGCTAGTATAAAACATAAATTATATCGTTCTTTCTCTTTGTCATGGAATGTACCAGTTGCTTCTCGGGCGAGTCTTAGGAATCATGTTATAAGCGATGCGGCTAGCAACCCATCACTATTTTGATTCCCCTTTCCACCTACAATCATGCTAAATGTGGCCCTTAGGTCTTGTTACCTCAGGCTCTGTCTACCCCGTAAGGGATATAGACGTGATTTGTGTGTGTGTGTGTGTGTGTTTCTCTTTATATTGCATCTCGTGTTTGACGATTGGACTCTACTAATAAATGAACAATCACTGGCTATTCGTGAACTAGACATTAATTACTAAAACAATTATTATATCCATTTAGAGCCGTATTTAGTATACATGCGACGGGGTGTGCGGTGGACTTGATAATTACGTAGAATGACACGGGATTCAATTTTCCCTAATTAGTATATAATTAATAATTTATATGAAGTAAAATGGTAAAGAAAATAAATAATGAATACCTAGGTATTTAAATTATAGTTTTGTAAAGTTTAAGTGAATATACTTCATCTGTTCTGTGTGTAGCATATCCGAAATCAACTAGTCACCTATTTGATTGTAATATTTGTTTTTAGTGATATTTTTAATTTATTCGTTTTATTAAAAATTTCGTCATCGTATAAGGAAATTTCAAATTATATAAACATAAAATTGGCTACAATCACAAGCTATAATTTATATAACAATGGGATGAATTTCGGTGGGTCGACAACACAGAAATCTTAAAATACAGCAAAAATTGCAACAAATATCATTTCAAATCTTATTACCTCAGCCATGCTTCCCTCACTTCACACTAAAGCTCTCTCTACCTTCTGAAACTTAAGAACCAACTCCTTATTCAGCGCAGAACCCGACATTCAATTTAAAATCGCAAATCCCTCCACGAAACCAGAGAACTACCTATTCATACATCACATAAACTAAAACTCGGAACGTCTAAAATTTGTTTCCATTCTTAGAGAAACGCGAAGTCAAATGCTATTAAAAGTTTTAATGACTTGAGGCATTCTTTCGGGGCTGTGTTCGAAGTGGTATTAATTAAAAAAGAGAACCCGGATCAAGTACTCGCGAGAAGTTCAACCAGCTGCCACCTGACATATGGACGAGCGAGATGCTGAGCATTTAAAGAAAGAAAGAGAAAGAAATTTCGCAAAACTAAAACGGTCGCTGGCTCAACATTACGCTGAGGTGTTAGACACCTGCAGCACTAATTTTCAGCCAGAACCGTCTGTGACTCACGAAATGATATACAGATAAACATTTAGAGGTTTAACCTATGAAAATAGTTAAAATGTCGTCCATAGTTGTTATTAAACGTTGTGACGTCTCACTGGTAACTCGCCCACGAAGTTATCGGATCGCTAGGCACCATAATAATGATAATGAATGATAGGAAAGTTAATTCGGCATGATGCTTTTACCAATACTTTTTAAGGGAACAGTGGCGTAGCTAGGTAAGCAAGGTCCCTGGTGCATATAAAATTATCTAAACTGGTTACGTTTTAATAATAATAGTTCGATCGAGATTTTCTGGTAAGGATTCGAGGGCCCTCTGAGCTTGAGGGCCCCGGGGCACTGCCCCGCCTAGTCCCTAGTCTCTAGGTAGCTACGCCACTGGAAGGGAAGATTAAAGGGAGAAGAGGAAGGCTTTCTCACTTGCTATGGGTTGTGCAGCGGTATAGCACGCATCGCAGAATGATGAGGATCCGGGCTCAATTCCCAGCCACAGCTTTACTTTTCGGATTTTTCTGTGTTCTAATTTTCAGTGTGAAATTTAGTATCTGTTCCACAATTCTCTCGGCAGTATATCACGCGAAGACTTCGCTCATCCTGGCTTGGGTTTATACACGTAGACAGACTCCGTTGAACGAGACGAGCCAATGAGGTGCGAGGCTATCAAGACAAAAGCTAACTACTCAAATTACGGAATAAAAGATGTTGAAGTAAATTAATTGTTTTTGCAGAATCCTTGCTACCTCGCTACTATCTTATCCCCTTATTCATAAACGCTCTATAGGCTTCTGCTAACTTAGCAATCGTTTGTCCTTATCTGTGAAAGGTAAACGTGAAAGTGACAGATAGGGACAAACGATTGCTAAGTTAGCAGAAGCCTATAGAACGTTTATGAATAAGGGGGTTACTCTCTAATCTTGCGCATAAAATAAGCTATTCAAAACAAAAGAGGAGACTGATATGATAATAGATGTTTAATATTACACTGGTAACGCATCTATATTTATTTTCCATCATATTATGATGTGCTCGTTGGCCCATTATTATAAAAAAACGATTACAAAAATACGGTTTTCGTTAAGCTATTTAATAATATAACGTACCATTCATAGGTATCAGGCATTAATCAGTCCTTCTAAGCCTCCGTACAACGTATTTCTTAATTCCTAGTTGCGCGAACTCCCACATTTCTAGGACTATAATTAATGTTGCTCATAGTTAAAAACGACGTTAACAAATAGCCATGGTCTCGGAGAATTTATCAAAGTCTAAACTTTTTGTTAAACAAAGCAAAATGTGCTACCACGCTATCATTTATAATATACAGGTTATTTTTTCAGTTTAGAGACTATGGTGTAAGTTTTTCGTCGCATTCAACGTTTCGTACGCGTTTGCTTTGAAATGACAAATACTTATCACTATCACTATCACTACATAGTATAAAATAAAGTCGCTTTTTCTGTCCCCGTGTCCGTAAGTATGCTTATATCTTCAAAACCAGTCAACGGATTTTGATGCGGTTTTTTTTAATAGATAGAGTGATTTAAGAGGAAGGTTTATATGTATAATACATGCATAATATACCGTGCGAAGCCGGGGCGGGTCGCTAGTTAAGTATAAGATTAGTTTTTGTCGTTACGTACAGCTAGTGAGGCTGCCGATTTACCTGTAACCAAATGGACACATCTGCGAAGCAGTTTGATGATGTATGTAAAATGGAGGAACTGGAGCCTAAATCCCACTTCTCAGAAGAGGCCAGCGGTGTGATAGCATAATATTATAGGATGTCATAAAATTATACTGGAATATCAGCAGGTGGTTGGGTTGCTTTGATTAAACTTTCTTTAAAGGTTTTCATCGCAATATTGAATTAGAAAAGAGGTAAGTTTGTAATTTCACGCCATCCTATTCCAAGTTGAACATCAATCAATGTAAGAACTAAAAAACATTATGTCAACAACGAACAATTCGTTGATTTAATACAAAACGGACGCCTTCCAAAATCATTCGCCTTTGCATATAAAAACAAAAGTCGGCAGTTATAACGTTTCAAATGCAACAGTGTCCGATTTTGAAATGAGTCGCTTTTGTATTTAATCAGCGAATTATAAAATACAAAAAAAAACATTTCCAGGAGTTTCATGTTCGGTCATACTTACATAACAAACTGCTGATGAATACGTAATTAATTTTAAGACACAGTGGTATTGTTGTAGTGACACATTTAACACAGTCTTTACGTTAAGTCTACGCCCAACTTTTAGAAGCTCAAATAAATCGGGCAAGGAAAATATTGTGCACCGAATTGATGGCATATTGTCGGCCTCTGTTTGTCTTGCGCTGGGCTGTGTTGCTGGTGGCGAGTGCTAGCAGCGCGATATGATTTTACGCTAAACAAACTGTTGGTTTAAGTCTTTCGTTTAGTTCTTATTTATTTATTGTCTGTACACGCGTTGCGATGATCTCGGACCGGAGCACAGCGATGTTTACAGTGTGGCTGTTTGATTTTGTTTTGTCGTCCATATATACCTACAGTAAGTGAGATAGAGGATATACGTATTTTCTTATCAGGCGATCAGTTGCACAGGTTGCTAGTACCATATAATAGAAGAACATGGTCATACAATGTTCAAATTGCCACTGTATGTACCATTCGGATTAAAAAAAGCTGATAATATTATTTGGAAGTCCGGTGATGCCGAGAGAAATTAAGGAAATAGACGTACTGTATCTATATAGAGGATGCAAGAAAAGTAGTTTAAGTTCGTCAACAGATTTCCGTAAAAATCTACTCTGTTTTATCGCCCCTTAGAAATGAAGTTGATAATGTACTACTAAATAATGTATCTTGAATTATAAAGACCTCTCACTCAGCAGTTAGGAGCTATAAAAAGTGGGACGAGCCAGTTAATTGGGTTTGGCTGTCCAATCCCCGTGCTGTCTGCGTTGTGAATAGCGCGGTAGACAGACCGCTGCGTATGCGAGAAGCGATAGCGGCGGAAGCAGCGGTAGCGGGGGAGCTAGCGGGAGCAGGGGAAGTAGCGATAGCGATAAGGGTAGCGAGAGCGGGGCAAGTAGCGATAGTGAAAATGATAATAAAAATGATTGAAAAACTTAACAAATTTAGTGGCAGGTACAGCTTTATAGGCTTAAGAAAGTCTGTGACGGGGATAAGAACAGAGGTACCTAGTGATTGCGAGAGAGAAGGAAGAAGTGACAGGGATAAGAACAGAGTTAGTAATTGCGAGAGAGAAGGAAGAAGCGATAGTGACAGAGGTCGTTTTTTTTTTTTTATATGAGTGGGAAGGCAAACGAGCAAGTGGGTCACCTGATGGTAAGTGATCACCACTGCCCATAGACACCCGCAACCCCGGAGGGATTGCAGATGCGTTGCCAACCTAGAGGACTAAGATAAAATGTCTTTTGTGCCCGTAATTTCCCCGGCTGTCTTACTCTCCACACCGGAACACAGCAGTGCAAGCACTGCTACCTTAGCGGCAGGATTAGCGAGTAAGATGGTGGTAGCGATCCGGACGGATCTTGCACAAGGCCCTACCACCCGCAAAAAGCGAAACTTGTCGTGGAAGCGAAGCTTGGAAAGCAGAGGAAATGGTCAGAGATATTCCGCCTCGACGTCTATTTCGCTTTGAAATGTTTGTTCTCAAGCTTTAGAAATAAATCATGGTATTTAATTGTGGTTAAGGTCACGTGACAGCTAGTAACAGACAGAAGAATTCGAAGGCTTACTCACCTGCTATGGGTGGTGTAGGGGTATAGCACGCGTCACAGAATCACGAGGATCTGGGTTCGACTTCCGGCCATAGCTTTACTTTTCGAATTTTTCTGTGTTCTAATTTTCAGTGTCGTTTAGAAATTTAATTATGTATTCTATTTTGCACTTGTACATGCTTTAGTTAGTTTGGGGCGGGGCTAGGTCAAATGGTGTCAGTTGTCCCAAGATATTTCTTGTTTATCTTGCTATGCTCAGATATACAGTGAAGAGCAAAAATAACGGCTCAATTTTCATACAACGTTATACGGGAAGTGACCTGTTATTTTTGTTCATTAGCATATTTTTGTCGTTACACAAGTGATTAAAGTTTCTAGTACAAGAGTGGTCCTCAGTGGCTCCAGCCTTGATAAAGGAAATGCGACGGATGGGACAGGAAGTAGCTTTTGTTTATTATTTGCAAAGTAAAAATGGAGATTGTAACAGCCTCCTTAGTAATTATTTAGCTGCGGAGAAAAGATGAAACTTGGATGAATTCGAAGATAAAGAAACCATTCATTATCATCGCTCGCTGTCTCATTAGTATAAGTATTGTTTGCGACAGTTTTTAAGGTGTTTATTGTAAGATGTTAAATAATTTTTAATTTTCTTAAATTTGTTTTGGGACTTGTATAATTTTAGAAGAAACTTCAATAATTAAAAAAAAATTAGGACAACGTTTCACTAAGTGATCAACGCATGACTGTGCAGAAAAAACCCTCAAATTATGTTTTTCGTACGAAAAATACAATACAATACAATACTAATACTCTTTATTGAACACCACAAATCAGTACAAAACAATACAGAATCAAAGAACAAAGTAGACAATAGGCAGTCTTATCGCTTAATAGCGATCTCTCCCAGACAACCAATAAGAGAACTAAGTGAGTTTTACTTCTTGATTTCTTCGTGATGAGGGGACGTATTAACGGATAGAAATTTATCCTACCCTTTTTAATATTTTTTTCCGCATCCTATTCCACGTTTCCTCTTTAAATTGTTTCGTTCTTTTAACAAAAAGATCCGTCTTGGCTGAAGTTTAATAGAGTGCTCGTACGTACTGCCGTATGTGGCACAAAGGGGCACGATGCCCGTCAGCGGGTTTCTGAGCTACAACGCGCGAGACATACGAACAAGGAAAACGCTGCGTTAACAGTTAAGTCTTTAAATTACGGAGAAATTCCATGTTCCTTTAACAAAAATACACACAAATCACGTCTTTATCCTTTACGGGGTAGACAGAGCCTAAGGTGGCAAGATCTAGGACACGAATAGCAAGATTGTGGGCGTATACATGGCAAAAAAAAAATGTTCCTTTAACTTGTAGCAATAAGCTGAAAAAACTGGTTTGGGGGATGCTGCGTGTTCTTTATCCCTTATGGGGTAGACAGGGCTAAGGCAACAATACCTAAAGGCCACGTTTAGCATTATTGTGGGCGTATAGGTGAAAAGGGGAATCAAAATAGTGATGGGTTGCTAGCCGCGTCGCCTATCTATATCATGATCCCTAAGATTGTCATCCATTCCCTCGATGGGCTTTATTAGTTAAAATAAAATTCGTTTAATCCCCCGTATCCCGCGGGAACTATGCAATTTGCCTGGATAAAAAGTAGCCTATGTATTATTCTAGACCATAATCTATCTCTGTTCCAAATTTAATCTAGATCCGTTTAGGGGTACTGGCGTGAAAGAGTAACAGACATCCATACATCCTCACAAACTTTCGCATTTATAATATTAGTAGGATAGTAGGATACTAGCGGTTGACCGCGACTCCGTCTGTGCAGAATTCGTTTATCACTATCCCATGGGAACTATGCGATTTTCCGGGATAAAAACTAACCTATGCCCTTCCTCGGGACGAAGACTACATCCGTACCAAATTTACAAATATTAGTGGGAAATAGTGGGGATAGTAGGAGTACTACCACAGATTACACAATATCACGATTTGTCCTGAAACCAAGCGTGCCAACTTTTTACCACTGTGACGTCTCAGCAGAAATTTAGTGACAGAAATCCAAACCGATTCAATGACTCCAATACCCCTGCGCAAATGCTGATGCAAATGATTCAACCGAGCCGACGCTTTTCAATGAAACTGATTTCATATTGTATATAGGCGAAAATCTTAAGAAAATTATTACCTGTTGTACCTATGTAGTAGTGTACATAACTGATATAGGACTTGAGTCTTCTTCTTCTTTTTTAATATGGCCCCATCGATGCGATGATTTCGCCAATGTCAAAATAATAAATACAGTATTCAAAAATCTTGTGACCAAAATGTCGGCAACGTTGTACGGTAGAACACGGTCAAAAGACCCCTCCCTGTCGGGCTCTCCAACGGATAACGATATCCCTCAGAATCTGCCAGGAAATCATTAACCGATGCCCTGGTGCACAGCAAGCACTGCTCTTCCCCTCGGAGGGATCGAGAAACGAACCGCAGCTCTTGACCACACGCGACTTGCACCCTGGGACTTAAGTCATTTTTCTAATTTGGAACGTTAATTTGTCTATTCGCACACATTACTCAACTTACACATACAACAGGTCATTTACTTAAGTTAATCACAATCATAAGTTTTTCACGTATATGGAACAAACATCGACGCTTGGTCGGTAATCTATGGTACTGGAAAACGGGATGAGAAGGGATTGCGGGGGCAGTAGATAGAACTAATATTTTGTGTTTTAGCTTGCTACTTAAAATTTCTGGTTCAGCTTGCTCTAAAAGTATTTAATTTTTAGACGTATTATATCTCCTTTTTTCTGGTAATTTGTTATCGTCATTTTTTGTTGCTATCGCTTCTGACCGCACTACAGGCTGAACTGGGATTATTATGGGCCTATATTTTAGCATTTTAAACTATGAAATACCACCGGAACATTTTTTATACCTATAAAAATCAATTTGCCATAAATGAAAATAATATTTTTCATCCAGGTTTGAACTTTTATTTTGTCCCTACTCACCCCGTTACCAATTTGAAACCTTTCCACCCCAAGTGTTAAAATGAAAAACTATGGTACAATGACATATATTTAAGAAGTTCCTATCGATACTTATTTTTGCACTTGACTGTACATAAAATACAAGAAAAAGATGAATACACGATAACACACATGCACAAAGGCGAACTTATCCCTAAAAGGGAAGGGAAGGAAAGGGAAGGGAAGGGAAGGGGTATATAGGCTAGTAGATGGCGGTAGTGATTTGGAACTTGCTCAAGGTCCCACAATGTGTTGTACAAGTTGTTAGTCTGTGTGTCAATCCAACTGTATCCGTACCCTCGGGCGTAAGTCGAGCCGCCTTTAATAACGTGGACGCTGGCTCTCATAATCCTCCTTATGTCTTCTACCGAGACATCTTTGCATTTGTTAACGTACGTAATGCATATGTGTGATCATTATTGTCCGCTACGTGGCGGGCTTACAGAGAGGCTGCAATTGCGGCGTCCGACTTTTAACTTTGTTTTGTTTCGGACCGTGGAAATTAATGCCTTTGGGCGACTTGAATGTCCAACGTCTGGTTAATTTTCAGAGTTCTGTGCCTCCAAAGCTCAGATACATAAAGTCTTATCATGAGATCTCTGTTCTGTCTTTCTGCCTGTCTGTCTATTTGTTCGTCAAGACCCTTTTTATCAGAAACTCACACACACACACACACACTCAGTTCAGGTTTTAGCACTGGGGTGCGACTCGGGTGCGGTTCGTTTTTGAATCCATCTGACGGGAAGAGTTTGGTCTAGTGCACCCTGGGCATCGGTTAGTGATTTCCTGGCAGCCCGACAGGGGAGGGGTCTTTTGACTGTGTTCTACCGTACAACGTTGCCGATATTTTTGACACAAGATTTTTGAATACTGTATTTAATTTAGAAAAAGGTCAGGTCAGGAGTACCCGAAACCGACGAGCATGTATGAAGAGATTGATGACTGTGGATGAAGCGAAAGAAATATGTCAGGATCGTAGCAAGTGGAACAAAGTAGTCTCTGCCTACCCCTATGGGAAAGAGGCGTGACGGTATGTATGTATGTATGTATTTAATTTTATTACTTTGACATTGGCGAAATCATCACATTGATAGGGCCATGTCAGAAAAAGAAGGTTTTAGCTGCCATTTTTAGTATGGATCTGACAGTGAGCGTACCTGAACGGAATGGGAATTGCATCGCTTTAAGACGTCATGGGTGTCTTTTTAATCAAATTTTAATCAACGTAAACAGCGAAATGTTTACAAACAATATCGCGTGCAGTAATTAGGGCTGCCGTGTATAAAGCGACAGAACCGAGCACGCTTAGTCGGCAGTCGTGTAAGTGGGTGACTTATTGTTTGTTCAGCTCCATCCGTGACCACTGAATGCTAAATACTCTGTTTGTATTGCAATTGCAAATGGGTTTAGGCCAACGCCCCATTTGAAGTTTCAAAGCTTTGCAAACGAGACGAAAGTACAGTTTATGAGCTATGCCGTTTGGGGTAGATGTGGCAATGGATCAGAAACAATGGGCACCAACATGGTACCTAAAACCCAAACCAAAAAAACCTTACTCAAAAATAACATGCGAAAGCAACCAAAACAACTTTAGGGGTCACTACTAAAAAAAAAATAACAAATAATAATCTAAAGATAAATCACAATAGGTAATGTTCATACATTACATACATTTTCCCAATGAATAGAAGTATCCGTTTAGATGTTTATTATACAAACTATTAAAAACTAAATAACAATAAAGAACACTAAAACTAGGAAAGTTGATTTAAAGTGAAGTAGGTATGTTAAACTAAATAACAATAAAGAACACTAAAACTAGGAAAGTTGATTTAAAGTGAAGTATGTTAAAAATGATTAAAAATTAACCTAAAAAACGCCTTTGGCTGGCTTTGTAAAGTGCTCACAATCTCTCTTCAAAGAGATTTGGGGTTCAAAGAGGTACAATACTATGCAAATCACGGCTATATCCCTTAAGGGGTAGACAGCCCAAGGCAATAACTCATAATAAACTTATTGACACACCTTTACTATCCGCATAATCTTTCTATCTATCTATACAGATTATTTTTAAGATTTACCAATTAGCAGATAATAAACATGGGTAGACATAGCCTAAGGCAACAAAATCTTAAGACCACGTTTAGCATGATTAAGGGCGCACAGTTGGAAAGGTAAATCAAAACAGCGATGGGTTGCTTTTTTATTCATTAAAATACCTACTTTTAACTATATTTTTAAAAACATCCACATGCAATCAATTACAGTAACTCGTCACAACGCGTCCCCACTAGCGCAACAAAACAATATGGCGGCCAGTATGCACGCACGGCACGCAAGCTCGGTGCACCGCGCATATTTCCTAACAGTTTCGGTGCACAAACACGGCTCCAATAAAAAGTAATTAAAGTCTGCCTCTGCGCGGGCCGTAGATCGTCGCCCGATCGCACGGCGGGAGGGAAGAGAGGAGATGACATTAAATACTCGTATACAGCACGAAAGCTGCTTGTGAGATATGTCGCGCGCGCGATAGTCTTTGTCTCTTTCTAAAACGAACAGTAAGAAGAAGACGGGTAGTCTCTCGCACGCTCTCGTTAAAATTGTTCTGGAATATTCAGCTGGTTGGAACTCTATGCCCAACAGTGGACGTCGTATGGCCGATGATGATGATGTATGATGATTTCAGCAGATCAGGTGTTTTGATCCCTCTACGGGATCATTATCAAAGTTTAATGAGCACAACCTGTTACACATGCAAACCAACGTCGTACTGATTCGAACCGTATAAATAAGCATAATGCACCTACATTCATATATTTTCCCAAACTACCCTTTTATTTATGATTTTTATTGTACACAAACAACTACCTTCAAAAATTTTCCGACTACAGCAACAACAGAAAGGGTTATGGGGATCGAAACGCGTCAGTGTTTGTGTGGTGTAAGAGAAAATTAAGTTTGTGGGATTTATGTGTGTTTTATTGGCAGCAGTAGGGTTGCATGAAAAACATACATAATTCACACAGGCTTGATCTTGCACGTGAGTAGCAGAGTAGCAAGGTAAATTTTTTGTTCATTTTAATGAATGCTGTTAGCGATCGAAGTAGGTAAGTAGGTAGCTAGTTTTGCTATTGTCAAAGTTTATGGCTTAGTTGAGTCCTCTCCGCAGTTTCAATGCCCTGTCGGCTTAGTCCCGGTCGTAAAGTTAGTCAAATCTGCCGATGCCTCCGGAACCATTATTGAGGAACGGATTGAGCTTTAAATACCTAGAATACCTATATAGATAATAGACGTTCGGCTTTAGTCTTTTTGCGGCTTTGGAAGTTTGCGATTAATTAATTCATTTATTTATTTATCACTAGCTGTTGCCCGCACATACGAAACACATAGAATAGAAAGGAAAAACAGAATGTATCAGTTACTTCTCGTCCCGCGCAGATGGTAAAAGCCCATCGAGAGGATGTGCGAAATTCTTAGGAATCATGTCATAGACGATGCGGCTAGCAACACATCACTATTTTGATTCCTTTTTCCACCTATACGCCTACAATCGTGCTAAACGTGGCCTTTAGGCAATTTCAAGCTCTGTCTACCCCGTGAGGGATATAGACGTGATTTGTGTATGTGTATGTATGTTGCCCGCGACTCCGTCCGCACAGAATTCGCTTATCGCTATCCCGCCGGAACTATACTGTTTTCTGGGATAAAAACTATGCCCGTCCCTGGAACTGAAACGAACTGTATTATACCAAATTCCAACTAATTATTGTGTCTATGTTTAATGTAACCGCGGTAATATAAAGTGTCAGCACGCCAATTTTACTTCATTAGATGCTGTGGGATGGTTTGGAGCGCAAATTAAAGACAGGAGTTCACTGATCAGCGGTTGTATTAGAACTGAAAGCTAATGACACGTGCAAGGTGTCTTATGCCTAGGTAGAATATATCTACATATATCTACATATACTAATACATCATAATGTAGGGAATTAAAATTTACAACTGCAATTTACTTTACGAAAGATCCTCTCCTTATCGCTAAAATAATAACAAACGCTTTAAAATCACGTGAAGAAATGCAGGTTGCTCAATGGTTTGTATCTTAACTTTAACTTTAACAACTCCCATAAAGGTAACACAATTAAACCGAAAGATACGTCTCGCCACACAAAAGAACTTAAACTTTTTTAAAGAACCATCTTCACCTTAGGTGGAGACAAGGGACGTTAAATGCCACAGTTTGTAAGTCTCACAATGAGAACGCGTTCACACAAGACACTTACAACAGAAGACGGCAACGTTTGCTTTCCTGTGCTATAATGCAATAACCACGGACCACCAGGCCCTAGTGTAGACCACGCAGCCGCTCTAAGCTCCAAATAGCAAAGGGTGCCAAAGTCAGATCATCATCATCATCATCATGTCAGCCGAAAGACGTCCAGTGCTGAACATAGGCCTCCCCCAAGGCTCGCCAAACAGATCGGCCCTACGCCATGCGCATCCAATGCGTTCCCGCTACCCTCACCAGGTCGTCAAAGTCAGGAAATAAGTTACTTGGCGGAGTGAGGAATAGAAACTGGACCGAAGGGCGGTAACGGTAAAATCTCACTCAGGGCAGAGGTTATGCCTTTGCCTTTAGACTGAAATCCGAAGGAAGAGAGTTGGAAGTAGCATGTGTAACATCACCCACGCGAGCTATGCGTGCGCAGTAACAGTTAATGTAGTTGACGACTAGGTGGCGCTAAGGTCGCTACACATTCGGGAAGTTGTTTTTGGTGTCTAAAAACTTTTAAGGCACCTCCCGTTTTAGATGCTTTGGTGATTTTCAAGTTAGTTTAAAACTTCTTGTTAAAATGGATGCTAGTATAAATTCAGGTGGACAGTTATGTTTGTCGCTGAACGAATTTAAGCGTGATATACTTAGTGTGCACTCTCATAATTGTGGCGCACTGATTCAATATTTTGCGAATAGAAACGCCCATAACCCGGAGGCTGACACTAGAAAGCTGATAAAACTTTAAAAAAATATTGATATAAAATCTGTTCGGAATACCGACGAGTATGACGTATGAAGAAATTGACGAACGTGGTTGAAGCGATAGTAGCAAGAGGAAGAAAGTAGTCTCTGCTTACCCTGATGGGAATACCTTGTGAAAGGTCTGTCAGGATGGTTACCATAATTTCACTTGTTAATTCTGTCATCAAGAGGCAATGCTTGCGCTGCTGTGTTCCCGCGTGGAAGAAAGAAAGAAAGACAGAGAGAGTAAAACAGCCGTGAAATTATTGCTATCTATCTATCTACAGCCATTGTCCGTCCACTGCTGGACGTGGGCCTCCTTCATTTGCGCCCACTTTCGCGATCCTGGGCTTCCCCCATCCAGCCACTGCCAGCTGTACTCCTAAGGTCATCCGTCCAACGCGTCGCAGGGCGTTCCACACTACGCTTTCCCAAACGTGGTCTCCACTGTAGGATACGTTTGCTCCAACGGTTGTCAGTTCTACGGCAAACGTGATCAGCCCATTGCCAAAATTATTGCTACTTCAGGTGTATTTTCTCAACCCCTTAGGCTGGTGACATATTTTGCTATGATCTGGTGTTTGCCCAGTAGCTCCTTTTACATCCTTTTTCTAAAAAAAAACACACAACATATTAAAAAGTTCCAAACGACTTTGCATTTTCAAAGCGGAATGTTGGAATGTTCCGAGCATTGATTCTCGGAATGAGTACTTTAATTGAAGAATACTTTGCAAAAAGTACGCCAAAGGCAATTTCAAAAAACGACTTTGCACACCAAAGTCCATAAACTCGTAACCGAAACAAAGACAAGAGAAAAAAACCGACCGCACGCAGGTTTGTGTATACCTATACCTACCAGTATTAAAGCTGAAGCTTAGAACCGCTGGTGTATACAATTCCATTTATTTTAAGGGCAATGATTAGAACCAGACTACAAATTTTGAGGTGGTCGTATGCATGGAGGTGAAGTATACTCGAAAGAGTCGAAAGACTGCCAGTGCCTGGCGCTTTCTTTATACTTCGACATCATCATTTAATTTTTTCATTTTCAATACTTCATTTTGCTTTTGTATATCCTATTTGGTGACCCACTTAACATTTAGAAGCTCTAAAATGGAAATTTCATTATTTTCGCCATTAGCTTCACCACTCTCAGTAAAGTTCCTGTTATCTTAGTTAGAATAGAGAGGGAATCATAACCGACACTTAGATGACAGGAAGTTTACAGACAGTGGCGAGACAGGCCCTAAGTGTATTTGATATATTAATTTTGCATTTTTATAACAATGTGTGATCGGAAATATAAAATAATTTAACTTAACCTTACCTGCTTTATAACATTCAAATCAATATACTCCTGGATCCTGCGTCAGCAAAAGAACATGAATTTAGATAAAACGTTTTTATAATTTCATTATTTTTTGTAACATAAACTAATAGACTACAAGCCCTTGGAAAAAAAAACATGTGAAATGAACCAGCGTGAATGAAGGTTAGAAGACTGTTACTATATCATAAAATAACTCTAAGCGCTATGCCGTCATTTCTGAGCGGTAAATTTATTGAATTTCTCAGGTACAAGTGAGGAATTACGACAAATTTACGGCGTTTTTATAGCTTATAGATGATTAAAAATCAATGTCGAAAAACCTAGTGCCGCTTTAAACTGGTGGTGCCGGAAGTTAGTGCAATTTTTTTTTTTAGTTCTGGAGAAAAAATCTGTACCGCTCAGAAATGACGGCATAGCGCTCAGAGTTATTTTATGATATAGTAACAGCCTTCTAAGCTTTATTCACGCTGGTTCATTTCACATGTTTTTTTGTCCATGGGCTTGTAGTCTATAAGTAAAGTGTCGAATAACCAATATTATTTTGTGCTGAAATGATTTTGACTTCTTTTTTTTATACGAGTACCTTCCTATCAAATAGTCAGACACCGTTTTTACTCCGTCTCAATCATTTTCAAAACACCTCTTCCTGCGGCTGCCGCCTTCAGAAGTTACCTCAAAGCTCTGAAAAAGTCGACCAACTCATTAGGCGAATGAACTAACGTTTCCGTTTTTCGTAACTCTGGTCGGTTTGGCGCCGGCCCTTACCAACTGCCAAGGTAAGGCAACGTCTTCATCCCTTACGGGGTGGACAGAGCGTAAGGTAACAGGTAGGTACCTACAGGCCACAATTAGCAAGATTGTGGGCGTATAGGTGGAAAATGGAATCAAAATAGTGATGGGTTTCTAACCTCATCGCCTAAAACATGATTCCTATTATAATCGCCCATTCCCTGGATGGGCTTTTACCATCTGCGCGGGTACTAGCAACTGGTACATTCAATGTTTTTTCTTTACTCCCAGACCAGCATGGAAGAGACCCTGGACTTGAAGATCTATGGTAATCGGCATTGGAGTTTTTCCGTGCCTCCAAATCAGTTTTATAGGTAGCTAGTTTTTACTCGCCGTTTCGGTCGTTTGAACCATCAGATTTGGTGATCGAAACAACCACTGGTCTTTACGAAAATTCCATGAGAATTCCTAAATATCTTATCTTTATTTATGTTGTACGAAGAATATTCGTGCTAAATTTCATGTCCAGCCTTTTTGGCGTGAAATGGTAACAAAGAAACAGACATGCCCGTGAACTTTCACATTTCTTTATTTTATTTTATTTATTTTTCTTTATAATTATTACAATAATGGTGGGGAGTAAAAATTGATCTTTAGATCACCTATACAACTTCTAAAAATTCTTTGAGTGTTCGTTCAAACTTTATTTAAGAAGCGGATACCATTTATTCACACAAAAAAATGCTCAAATATTTTAGGAAGTAGAATATTAGGACCGGTAGAATCATGCGTTTTGCAAATGCAAACGTAGTTGTGTCAACAAGCGACATGTTCTGGTACGAGTCAGGTACAAAGCTTCCAACCTTTTTTTCTATTCCGTGCATGTATCTCATTATAACAAGAATATACGGTAAATCGACCTGTGAAATGAAAGCCAAAGGTAGCGGCTGCTGTAACCGACGTGTGAAACTTTCCCTCCCATGGACCGTGTGGGCCTAAGCTTGTAAATTATTCATGCCCGCAGTTGCACCTCTGATTCTTTTGGTTTAACTCATAGAAATCGCCACCGGCCGCCTTTTATAGCGCTCTGAATTGAAAGAGACGCTTCGAGTAGACGTAGCGAGTCATTGAATAAATTCAGTAGCTATAAGGAAAACTTTTTATGACGGATTTGACGAGAATAAATGGAAAGTTCGTTGCACTAGCTACAGACTGGTCTCAAAATTTCAAAAGATCGAATAAAAAATGGAACCTTCTGCTAAGTTGGTTCCGGTGCATTAAGTAAGCAAAGTTATGTGTACTAGAAGCGCTGGAAGAATAAAAAAGGCATTTATAAGTACCACTTGAAGTCTTTGCAGAATAAAGGTTTCATGTAGATTTTTAATTTTGTACCACGCCTTAGTCCTTATGTCATCACTTGCAATATGCTACTGGTTACAGATTTGTACACACTTCTGCAAACTGGTGTCTTTCCATAGAAGCGGAGTAGATCCGAGCAGAACTGAACCAAATAGTCCAATCACATTTGTTTTGTAGCGACCTCAGCGCCACCTAGTTCGCCTCTACATAACTACTACGATATAAAATTGTATAAAATAAAATATATATAAAAAATATATATATATAATTTAGTATTATTTATTTATTTATATTTATTTGATATTTTCTATAAAATTGTGTATATTATCTTATATTTGTGTGTCTTGCAAAAAGGAATAAATTTCTTCTTTCTTTCTTCTTTCTTTCTTTACGACGCACGCCTGCTAGCGCCAGTTCTAATGACAGTTGTCACATTGTTCTACATATCGCTAACGAAGTTTCTCAATGCGGCTGCATAAATACAACTTTCTTCCTTCGGAGTTGGTTCCCTGGGCATAGCATCTGCCTGGAGAGAGATCTCTCTATTGTGGCACTCTCCACAATTTAATACATGCCACATTACAAAGGTAGCGTAGCGTGACGTGGATCCCGCACGGTTTCCACAGGAACGCACCCTTAGCTTCCGCTGTTTATCTCAAAACCTCATCCCTTGCCGTCTCAGTTACTGAACTCACATCACTGTAATTACGCACCGAGCATCATCAATCATAGGCCGAACCGCGGCCATCAAACTGGAAAGCCGTACTTAGCACAACGAGCCCAGTTTTATTGCGGGACGTAAAAACTGCACTTTTACGCCGCCGCCGGATACTTTTTTATTTCTACTTCACGGTTGTCAAACTCCTCTTTTTCTAGTGTCACGCGATAGTGAGATTTTACGGCCGCGAGAGGAATGACCCTTTTTGCTCGTTGAGTTATGTGGGAACCCGTTTCGGGAAAATTGGTAGGTGATTGGAAGAGCTTCGTCAGTTTTTCACTTCGTAATATTTCTGGATCAAAATTGATTCGACAGGATATAAATAGAACTATATTACTGCCCAAGAAATATTGCCACCGAGGTATTAATTTTGCTTTGTTAATCTTTGTTAGTTCCCCAAGACATAGGTTTATAGTTTGGGATCGGAATTTTGACCATCACTTTGTGCGATATTTTTTTTTCATTTCATTTAAATTTCTTGTATATCATCGAAACACTTCCATGCTGGTCTGGGAGTAAAGAAAAAACAGAATGTACCAGTTGCTTCTCTTCTCGCGCAGATGGTAAAAGCCCGAAAAGGGAATGGGCGAAATTCATAGAAATCATGTTATAGGCGATGCGGCTAGCAACCCTACACTATTTAGATTCCATTTTCCATCTATACGCCCACAATCTTGCTAAACGTGGCCTGTACGTCTTGTTATAGGCTGTGTCTACCCCGTATGTGTATGTATCACCGAAAAAATTTGACTTCTTCTCTTCGGCTATTATGTTTTCTTATTAATTTCGTCTTATAAAAGCACACCTCAATGTCGTGCAAGTAAGGAAAAAAGGATGGAGTTTTATTTCCGTTTTCAATTCTACAAAATAGATCATTGATTTTCACTCCCGCTCACCGTCAGTGTCATCATCTCGTTTAGAGACATCAACTTTAGGACCTCATGTTCCCCGTTACGGTACAAAATAAAGTCCAGACAACCCGCGACCCGAGTACGTGCCGTCGTGTGGTTTACGACGTCGCCAGTGATAAGAATTGTTAATTTTATGGAGAACCCGACCGTCAAATTCAATGTTGGACTGGGTGCTTCAGTGCCATAGAGCAAACAACATAATAGAGTGGAAACGTCATACAAAAAATACGCTAAGATGAAATTGGCCATTGCACTCTGATTAGCCAGCGGAAGGAGAAAGAGTTAACAAACTTTAACAAGTAGCTATTATAATCGATGAATAGTTAATAAAGAAACTTGATATGATATAAGTACCTGATATATATTTGTTTCAAAACAAGTATATACATTCATTAAATTCTACATAATCGCTTAATAAGTAACACAAACAATCTTCTTAGAGGTGTATAAGTCTCTACTGGTCAAGATACAACCGAAGTAATAATATTTTCCCCGACCGGGATCGAACCCGGAACCTCAAGCTTTCTAGTCAGATTCTCTAATGAGTAAGATAACCGGTAGTTATATGAACTCAAATCTAGGCCAAAGGTAACTCCCGTAAGAGTGCTCCATGACCACAACAAAAGCTTAACAGAAACGCTCCCTAGCGCCGGAACTACTAACTAATAAAACTTGCTAAAAATATGAGGTGCTCACAAAAGGTACAGTCGGCGCAGGCGAACTTCCGACAATAATCGGGGGAACAAAACAAAACAATTGACAATAGCTACCAACTATTTCTCGCACTATTGCCGGCAAAAATTTATGACTTTTGTTTCATAGATAGTTTTCGTGTTACTTATCGTCTGTGGTAGCGTCGGCAGAACCAATAAGTTTCTTCTATTTTTATTTTCGACTTTGAATTATCATTTTTCCTGGGAACAATTTACAATGAGATGAAATATGACGCCAACCTAGGGGCTGTATAATCTTTTTTGTTAGTTTTTTTTCTAAAAGTGTTCTGAGAGAATTATAGTTACGGAGAATAACAAAATAAATGGGTGAAGTTCAAAATGGCGGTCGGGGAATGGCCTCGTGGGACGGATAATGTGTACCTGTAAAGTCCTACTTTTCGAACTCCACTCAAATTAAGCAGAGGCTGCGAATTAAATCCAGTTTCAAAAGAACAATAAAGCAATGGAGGCGATCGTTTCTTTGCTCACCAGTTGGCGCCACTGTTGACTAAGGTCCAGAGGTATAGCTGTCAAATCTTTATAAGATCGGCGCCGAAGCAAAGTTTTGAATCTTGAATCTCATTAATTATAAATAACTATCATCATATCGAGTAGCTATGCCGTAATGTTGTGCAGTTCCGTTTTGTTCGAAAAAAAATCCTTCGAAACGATTTCAAAGCGTACATTCATTTATCATTCATTACATAGAATTCATTTATCGCTTTTCTCAGGAATTACGAAATTTTTCGGGATAGAAAGTATACATACTTACCAACTTTCACGTTTATAATATTAGTAGGATGCTACCAAGCCTGCCAAAACCTGTGAAAAGTGAATGTTATTGGACCTCACGCGACACTAGCGTCTCTAGTGGCAAATTCACACGCGATAGCCGCCATTGCATTTTTGCGATTTTACAAGAGAGCGATGTAACAAACTGAAATTTCAAATCCCAATAACAGGTTTTTTGCACTAGTGTTCTGTTGGATGAACGATATGCGTACCATTCCATCGGCCCAAGCAATTTCTGTTATCATCATCGTCATTGTATCAGCCCGAAAACAACTGAACTAAGGCGTTCCCAAAGGTTTTCAATGACGATCACTCTTTAGCTACCCTCAGCCAATTGCTTTCCGCGAATTTTACCAAATTGCCAATTTTAGGTGACCATTGACAATTCGAAAAGCGATGCGTTTTCAATGTAAAGAGAAATGTCACTTATGTCACCGACCATTGTCGTATTGGTGGTATAGGGGCCAGATTATAGACAATCTGTCATGTAATATAACACATTAGTTGCGTGATTCCACGAGTGTAATAAATGTGTAACTTTGCTGCAGACCTTCCAAATACTTTTGTCGAAGTTAAATCGATATTAAAGAGAGATGCCGAGCAAAAACACAAGATTTATTGGACTTCGGGGCCTGTCGTAATTTTGTTTCCTCTTTGAATAAATATCTCATTTTAACACAAATATCCGTTCTGGCGATAGGCATATACTATTTATTACACTTCAGGAAAGTTATGGAAAAAGAAAACAAATCTGACAATTACACCAAAATTCAAGTAGGTAAATAAAACTTGACTGGTTGACGTCGAGTCCAAACCCTTGGAACATTCTGGACCTTCTGGCTGATAGGCTGAAATTTTACTTGAAGTTTCCCTTTATTAAGAAAAGAAGGCATGAGGACATAACTTGGATGTTTTAATGCATAGATTAAGCGTTTCCCTATCTCTGTCCGTACACAAGACTTTGCGGTGATCTATTTACCTGACTGCGCCCGAAGGAGGGTTATGTTTTTCGAGTGTATGTTTATTATGTATGTATGTATATTTGGCACTCTCTAGAGCCTCAACGGTTTATCGCATTTGAGTATGAATGGTATCATTATTAGATTTGTCTTAGTTGTGAGACACTGGGTATCAATAATTATAAAAATTTACCCAGGCGGTTTTTTTTATTATTTGTAACTAGCTAGTATCGTAAAAACCTGACGATAACGAACAACAAAAAAGAATTAGCGATATCGGTCCAGCCGCTCACGTGTATGCCAAGACCTAGGATCATAGGGATCCATTTTCATTAGGTACGAGTATATTATAGATAAATTATGCTTCCGAATCACACCTTCAAAGTTGTTACAAACGAAATTTCAAGCTGACCTGATCCGTTCAGAACCTCGTCAATTAGTGAGTTATTTCGCTCTTAATATTCACTTTTCACAGTCTTTCTTCACTTTTAGTCCAAATAGTTTAAAATGCACTTTTCTTCCATCAACCAACTGGTTGGCGCAGCGTGCCGCCAGTGCAGCGCGAAGGCCGCACTGGCAGGGTCGCCATGTGATGGTGGGCGTTAATAGAGACAACTGTTTATTTTGAAAGCTGGATTTATTCTCTCTCATGCGAGCGACGATACAATGATTATATACTGGGATGAATAGATAGGTGACGGTCTAAGTACGGCGTAGCACACTAAACCGCAAAATCTGCCGAGATTTTTACTGCGGATACTAGCGGGTGTGAACTTGTGTGGAGGTATTTGGAAGCTGGAGCTGCTCTGATTAAACATGCAGCTGGATACAAGCGGGCGCAGACACGCCGCTGCTACAGTGCCTTTAATTTAGGTAGAATTCCGCTTTTTTTTAGAAAATAATTGGACCTGATGGTACTTCAACTTCGAACGTGTGTGAGGATTCATTGTTTTTTAAAAAGCGAACGATTGTATGCGTAGCCAGTTTTTATTTGTACAATATATCCGTTTTCATACTGTAATTTTTTTATTCCACTTACATGCCTCCAATGCCCAAAAAAGCCGTAGCCTAGTGGTTAGACCTGTGGCCTCTCAAGCAGAGGGCTGTGGGTTCGAATCCTGTTTTCGCACCTCTGAGTTTTTCGGAAATTATGCGCGAATTACATTTGAAGTTTGCCATGAGCTTTTCGGTGACGGAAAACATCTCGAGAAAACCTGCACACATCTGCGAAGCAATTTAATGGTGTGTGTGAAGTTTCCAATCCGCACTGGGCCCGCTTGGGAACTATAGCCCAAACCCTCCAATAAATGGAGGCGAAAAAAAAGACTACACAATGTACTAAAATTGTATCGAAACGGAATAAAACTATATATTATATATATGCCCACAATCATGCTAAACGTGGCCTTTAGGTCTTTGTTACCTTAGGCTCTGACCCTGTACGGGATTAAGTCGTGATTTATGTATGTGTGTATGTTGTATGTTGTATGGAATATGTTGAAGCTGACTAAGCAGCAGTACTCGGGCTGTTCTGTTTGGGCTTGGAGATTAAAACTGCGTTATGGAAGACACGAAGATAAAGATAGAAGATTTCTATGATCTTGCATTTTGTTCTCATCAAGGTCACTTAAATTTTTTCCGAATATTTGAGCAGGTTTGGGAGCAAATAAAAAACATAGAATGTGCCAGTTGTTAGGTGGCGTTACGCGTGGTAGACCGGGAGATAGTGACACAAATTATTGGGCCATTTGTACCAGTATGGCGGTTCTTCAGGGGTCTTAGTACGCAATGACAAAAAGAAAATGATGGTCATAGCGCTGGTACCGGCGGCTCAATCGCGTGGGCGTTAGTCGAACTCGTCGGATAAATTACGAGTGTCAAACGATTTGTTCCACAAAAATTTTAGTATTTTCTGATAGTGGGGTTACGCGTCACGGAATGACGAGGATCCGAGTTCGATTCCCGACCTTAGCTTTACTTTTCAAATATTTCTGTGTTCTAATTTTCAGCGTCGTTTAGAAATTTAATTTCTAACGGTAAAACCGTAGAAGTAAACATAAAAAATCAAGAAGTAAAAATTCTTGATTCATTTGATAGTATTTACACGGATATTTAGCCAAACTAACCCAACGGGCTCTTGGATTATTCTGGAACAATATTAAAAGACTGTACAGTGACCCAGAAGAACATTTAACCGTTTTATTGTAGTTACTTTGTTTACCAATTAACGACATAAAATTATGTAATGGAATTCAATTTTGGGCCCGCTAAAAGCATTTTCCGAAGGGCATTTTCCCGTCCAAAAGGGAAATGTGTTTTTAAAATTTGGCACATCATAAAAGGCTTGGGAACATGCGTGTTAACACAGGTGTTGTAATGTGACGGTAAGGCTGCGTTAATGATAGAGCGATTAATTATGCGTTAAATTTAAAAGCCTATTGTAAGGCCAACAACTTTAATTGTTGAGCCACTACGGAACGCTGTCATATTGATATTGCCAAACTTTAGCAACGTGTTTTAAACACTAACAAGCAATCATATCACTATGACAACGTTCCATGAATGCTCAATAATTAAAGTAGTTGACCGTACAATATTTGCCAAAATAAACCTATCTTTTTAAAGCTTTTAGACTTCCACCAGTTGTGTACGAATAAAAAATCTTTGTAATGGGATTGACTATCTAACATTAGCAAAATTACCCTGAATGTGATAAAATTTTAGTAGTTAAAAGCTAAGACAATATTATTACAAAGAACTCAACTGTTTTATTTAAATCACAAGTACCACAAACTCAATTTATTCTACACCGTTTATAACCATTCTGTCTATTCCAAATGCCACATAATAAATACCTACTAGTTTACGTGAGAGCTACCCCGTCTGTCCATCCATCCGTATGTTTCTTTCGGATATTAATTTTGATAAAGACCTACTTTCTATCTAAGGAAGTAAGAGACTTTTCGTGCGAGAGTAGTAAACGAATTTTGCGCAGATGAATTCACGTGAAAGCTTATATTTTCACAAAGAATCCGCTTCAACTAAAGCTGTGACCTTATAATTTACATGACAATGCTTCCATTGGCTATCGTGTGCCCAATAGAGCTTTATCTATAATATTACCCGCCATATTGGCAGCTTTATTGTGTATTTTGACTGGAATAAAGCTTCAATAAAACCTTTGGCTATCCACAAAATTCTTGCATCCATTGTACACAAAGCGAATTGGAAATTGGTTCCGGCATTGCATTGAAAATTTTACGCGTTTAATTTTAATATTGCATCAAGAGGTAGCCTTTGACCGCCAATTTGCTTCATGAAATGGTAGCGACTAAGTTAATTGGATAAGTGGTCGTTCTGCACATTCACAAGTCGATAGTTCTATTTTTTCTATGCTATTCTTGTTCAGAATAAAAAAATGTTTTTAAAGGAGGAATGATTACAAAGAGAGCATAACCCTGTCACGTGGCGATCGGATGAGGATCCGGGTAAGATTTCCGGCCAAAGCTTTACTTTTCGGATTATTCCTAGTTTGTTCCTTTGTTTGAGATTATACTTACATAAGCATGTGGACAAAATCATCGGTAGATTTTATCAAAGAGTCGAGAAATTTACTTTCCGACTTTTGTTATTGTTTTCACGGTTTACTCGTTAGAACTTATATTTCAGCTCTACGTGCTTTCGCAAGCATAATAATTGTGGCGAACTAGTGGACTGTATAATATTATAAATGAAACCGGGATATGATGATGAACTGGTTTTTAATAAGTATAGGAATATAACTACATAGGATGAGTGAGCTCGTATAAGAATAAGAAGAATAAGAAAATTTATTTTGCAAATTGGCCGCCAAGGGCTCTTTTACATGTCTTTTTGAAACTACCAGCACATTCGGAAAGACCATCATTGCCAAGAAGAATGCGCCGCAAGAAACTTGGCAGAAAGTCATTTTTTCAAATAAAAATACAGTAAGAATACTTAAATTCTACTTACATTAAATACATTTATATAAGGGATGTATAAGGTCCCCGAGCCTTAAATCATATTAATCTATAAATAGTGGAGATGTATAAAGTCTCTACTGGTCAAAAAAAATAAAAAACAAAAAAATAATACTAATAGTAAGTTCAGTGGAGGTGTAAAACGCTTCCACCGTCAAATAAACTAATTGGAGATGTCTCCAATGTCGCAGGAAAAAAAAAATATAAAACAAAATTATGAAATATACATTTCATGTCAAGTAAGTAACCAATAAGCTTTTGGATTCGTGGCAGCAGCACCTATAGACTACAGGCCCATGCTCAAAAAATGTGGGTCATATGAACTACTATCGTGGTTCGCGAGGAACTGAATCAGTTATAAAAATGAGATGCCGCTGTCACAAGGTTTACAACTGCCAGCTATAAAATACATTTTGGCAGTAGAAAGGAGTTTATCCTTCACAATAATCTCACACAAAGGAACAAACTTATTAAAAATATAACTTTCTATTAAAAAACTAATTTCAACACTGTATTATGATGAAAAACAAAAGAAATCTCCAGGTGAAAGTGATTTCAACCAGCAAAACTCAACCTCAAATCTCGAATCATAACGCATTCGACTTGTAAATCCTCTTAAACAGTCCAATTAAAACTCGCCATTTTTCTTCCACGCTGCACCCACAAAAACGAGCACCGAATCTCCATGCACCCTGCAACCGTGTGCTGTGGTAAAATCTAGCGATAAACAGGAACGTTTCAGACCGCGTATTTGTACTCTGCTTTAAAAACAGACACCGGCGAGCGTCTGAAAAAGTATTATCCATTTTAATTTCCTCTTTGCTTCCAAACGAGAACACTCGCCAAGCCAAGGCCTCCCTTAATCTAAGGCGTATAACGTTGAAACGACGTTGCTGCAACAATCTGTATTACGAAATAGGAATTTATTAACGAGAGTGAAATTGTTGCACGGCTTTTCGAACCATTGCTGGTTTCACGCGTGTTCAATTTGGCAAAGTATTCGAAGAAAAAGCCGTGTACAGCGTTGTAGTATTTGCAATAAGTTTCGTCTTTTCACTAGAGCGCATGCACGGTGTTAAAGGATGAGGCTATTTCTCTTTATGGCTTACATTTTTAAGGAGTAAAGGAGCAATTATCACGTAAGTTTTTTGGTACTTCGAGGATTATGATGAGTTCGCTTGGGTAGGACGACAAAGGGGACCGTGAGCGGTGCGGGCGGGTAGTGCGCCTGCCGCCCGCACCTCTCTCGGGCCCCTATGTCGTCTACCCCGCATTACTGTGCCGCGCGGGCGAGGACTCATTTAAGCGGTCGGTGTATAGTAGTGACCGCTAGAAGAACTAATTATGTACGTTACTCGTATTTAGACATATTTTCTGATTGCCATTGTATACCTTAGCCTAAGGTTGAGAATACATCTTAAAATAGAGTGTTGATGACACGTGGCTGTCAACTTGAAAGTTCCAGTTTAGCTTCATTATTCATTAGATAGGAAATTGTAATACCGTACCCTTTGGATTCGAATATAATTGAAGACAATGGGAACTATCGTTTTTTTGCTCACCAGTTGGCACTACTGTTGACTAGGGTCTAAAGGAATAACTGACAAATGCGACTTTATGGGATCGGCGCCGAAACAAAGTTTTAAATCTTGAATCTCATGAAGTTTATTAATTATAAATAACTATCATCATATCGAGTAGATATGCCGCAATGGTTGTGCAGTTCTGTTTTGTTCGGAAAAAATCCACTTGGAAAGCGTTCACATTCATCGTTAAATAATCCATATAATGCGATCATTTCACGAAGGAGATCACTTTTCAACAGGTAAATGAAAGAAATTCACACGCGATAGCCCCCATTGGAAGTCTGATGATGTCGAAAGACCATTAAGAAAAGTGCGTCTAGCCCTGCACACTGTTGAAATCTAAGGTATCTAAGGTATCGTACACGGATCTCTTTAATTTTAAAACGACTCAACACGTCCGCACCAAGCCTAGCTTAAACTTTTAATCCATCGCCATTACACGCCGCGACCAAATTTCACCAACATAATCCTTAGACGCTTAAAAACTAACAAAACCCATTAGCAGGCACATAAACTGTGGGCAGTTCAACGTCTTAATAGTTAGTTGGCAAGCTTTGTTATTCCCGCTGGCGAATCTGCGGAGGCTGTGGTAGTAATCTGCAACATACTGTCCTCTGTCCTCTAATTGCGACCCTAATTGTCCCCCTCCCACCCTTCTTTATTCTCTGCTTCTTGCTATTACGCACTGATACGGAGTTCCACGAGCAACTCGGTCAGTGCAGAGTTTTCTTCGAAAATTTCCTGTGGACGTTCAAAGTTATAGGTTGCGATTTTTATAAGTTTTATGACTTTGTCCCTTTCGGTGTTGAGACCCTTGACCTGTGGTCCTAGCGCTATTAGCCTCTTCAAAGATATTTCGAAGAGGCTAATAGACGCTACGGGTGACCGCAGAGCTGGCAGCTTCCTTGGACAGCGTATTAGTATCGCTGTCCAAAGGGGGAATGCTGCCAGCGTCTGTGGTGCTACGCCACGGGGGCCCCTCCTTTGTTAATTATTTTATTTTAAGATTAGTTTTAATTTAGTTTTTAATTCGTTTTTAATTTAATCATGGTTTAATTTGTTTTTAATTTCCCTTTTGTATTTTTTCTCATTACCTAATAAAAAGTTTTATGCACGTGAGTTTTGTAGCTTCCGTCAATTCTGCGGGGGTTTTGTTAATCCATCATACCTTATCGACTTGTCATGAATGGAAATACTTTACAAAATTTCTGATTTCTTGGTCTGACTAAGAGTTCTGTGCTTGGCGTTGATGGGTCCGTTAGTCAGCCAAGCCTTTATTTTATTAATATTACAATGTGTCAGACTGGTTTTGCACAAAAAAATGTTTCCATTTTCTCCATAAGTCTTCCGTAGTTTAGATTTAGCACATTTGGAAATCAGAACTTAAGGCTTTGTTACCTTGGACTCTGTCTACCCCGTAAGGCATAAAGACGCGATATAATAATATGTATGTTGGTATGTATGTAATAAAATTTATTTTTCTTCGGACAGGCGTATAATTCTGCTTTCGCTTTGGCTATCTCGCACGTAAGTAGCGGAGGTATAGTTTTTTTGTTCATTCAAATGGACCTCAGCAAAGTAAATAAGTAATTAACTAAATGCTTTATTGTGCAAATATAAAGAAACAGATACAATTCATAAAAAAATAAAAATAACATTAATATATGCACAAAAGCGACCTTATCCCTATAAGGGATACTTACCAGTTAACCTTTGAGTAGATGAGAGGAGCATTAAACGAGAGGAGGATTAAACTGACAAAGTGTAAGCTTAAAATTCCAGATAGTGGAAGCCACAATAGACCGTACATATCTAAGTACAATAAACAAAACATAAAATAAACTACTAAATATCATTACACACATGCATACATACAAAATACAATAAGAGTACACACATACAATATCTAAGGAGATGGTCACGCCTAAAATAAAATATTCTGATTACGGTGTCATTTGTTCGGTGTCCTCATAGCCAGTGTGTCCCGCCTCGGCCGTCCTGCCCAACACATACCATCTGTTGGCTCAAGAGAGGCCTAGCACGAGCCAAGCACGATACATTCCACTAATGGCTAGATTTACAAATCGTTGCGCTTATTCAGCCCGTTGGCTCGGGTTTTGATTTAATGCGATGTTAGCTGCCTTTTGAATTTAAATTAAAACCACGCTTTGGGATTTATTGGTAGTTTCACTAAGTTGGATTTGGTTGGTTTATGGGAATTGTGGATTTAAGTTATGATGGTGTTGTTTAAGTTTTTTTGTAGGTGTAGTGAAGATCGAGACAGTGAGTCTAGTTTTGTGAGTTTGGACATAATTTGGGTACATTCAAAGTTATTTTTTATATCAATTTGTACTTCCAATAGAACATTAAATATGCTGCGACTTACGAGTAGTCCTCAGTTTTGAAGATTGACTTATGCAACTAATTGGTTTCCTGTGTACGTAATTAATACATTTCCGTAAAACGTTTATATGGATGAATATATTATTATATTAACACACACACACACAACACACGTTGAATTAGATAGCTGACAGACATTAGCGGTCAGTAAGAATAAACTATTTTGATATATTTAAAAAAATTCTAGGCGTAGGTTTAAAATGATTTCGGTGGCCAATTAAAATATACGATGACGTTCATTATGACATTTACATTTTGTGAATATAAATTTTATGGCATTTACAATTTATTTAAATGTCCAATGTTCGCGGCTCTTCAAATTTAACTGCAGCACTACAATTAACAGTAATTAGGGCATGATTAAGCAGTTTACGGGGGGGGGGGGGGGGGGGAATTGTCGCCCCCTTGTAACGACCTCCTAACGAATGCTTATTTTGAATGTTATGTGATTATTATTTGGGAGTTCCAGAGTTCGTTTAATTTTTTATTCAGGGTAATTTTTTACTTGACTGTGGTGAAACCAATAGGAAGGGTAATGATTTTGACAGTCTATGTACACATGTGTGCTTGTACCACCGCAGGGCCTATTCGTAATAATACGAGTAGCCCGGGTGACATAGGCTTTATCAAAACTTTATTTAACGAAATTTAAACCTCAGATTTTAAGCTTGAAAAAATTAAACTGAGATAATCACCACGTATTTGGTATCACATCACAAATATGTATCTATTTCATGCCGATCGGGAAACGGAAAAGTGTTAATAAAAAAAAAGTTTACAACTAAAACCCGATAGCGTTAAAAGGGATCTAGACAGGACGAAACAAGAAAAAAAATCAGATGGATATCCAGATTTGCATAGGTACAAAAATGGTCAAGGTAGAGCTTTGGTCGCACTCACTGTACACCTAAAATATCACGTCTGTTTAATGGTTTACAACTTCTTATATTAATTCTCAACACCTCGCTAAAATTTACCGTATCACACCCCGGGTGTTCTTAGAAAGGATTTAGTTACATTTTCTCCACTCTCAAAAATAGCAGTGCAATTCAAAAGCATTCTCCACCTGCTTCAGAGAACAGCTGAAACCTATCCGCCATGTTTTTTCGCATAGAGGAAATAATCAAATAGAGTGGCAATAATCGCAATCCAATTATGGCAACACATCAGTTTAATTCCAATGATACCATACTCATCACTATCATTATCTCCAGCCTTTATACGTCAAATATCAAAATCGGCGAAAATCATAGGAATCATGTTATAGGCGATGAGGCTAGCAACCCATCACTATTTTGATTTCATTTTTCACCTTTACGCCCACAATCTTGCTAAATGTGGCCTGTAGGTATCGGTTACCATATGTCTACTGTGTGTGTGTATGTGTTTATACGTCCTACCTACTACCGTCCTACTGGGCAGAGGCCTTCTATAAGAATTTGATTGCTTGGGTAAGTTCCCACGTGGGCTGGGTGCGGATACTCTACCTTACCAAAATAAATTTTTCGCGATTGTTTTTCATTTATCACCTAAGGAAACGAAGCCATTTAATTAATAACGATTTTGAATACAATTATTATTATTTTTGGTTTTTGATTCTTAAACTGAATCGAGTTTCATTCACTATGCCTCACAAAGACTCAATCTTAATAGCTACTGCTTGATCAACTTCAGGAAGTGTCTATCTTTCGGCTGTCCAATCAGAGTACTTCTTCTTCTTCAACGTGCCTCTCCAACTAGTGAAGATTGGCAGTCAGTTCCGCATATTTAACTCGGTCTCAGGCCAGGTTGCAAAAATCCGCTGCACGTGTGATTCCAGTCCATTCCCGAATATTTCGCAGTCATTCTTCTTCTGCTCAACAGCTTTTTTTCCAACCACTTTGCCCATGATTATAAGTTGTAATAGCTCGTATCTTGTGTGTGGAAACACTTGACCTAGATTACAGTAATCGCCGATTTCGGCTTGGCGTAATTTTATTTAATTATGAATTTTATAACAGTGCCACTCTATTTGGTGGTCTACTCTATGTTTTTGCGCTACCAACATATAGGTAATAACGAAATTGCGCCAAAAGCAGGTGCCACAGACAGAAAATAAGTCGCCTGGACAATTTGCTCGCATGGTCATGTTGGCGGCACTGAGTAGTTTGCTGTGTTAGTTTAAAGTGGTCCGAAAAGTATTTTATGTTTGCTACATTGTATTGTACGGATGAATCAATAAAGTTTTTCCAGTTAAGAAATTAATGGTTTACTTTATGGTTCTGCAGTTTAGAAAAGTAAAAACTAATTTAGCTTTTCAGAATTATCAACCATTGCTGCTTAAATTTACGAACTCTGATGCCAAAGAAATTCAACATGTTGTTTTCGCTAAGTTGTCAAACCTGAGACTTAAGGACCCACAAACATTATTATTTGCCAACGTATTAGGTATTTAAATTTGTTGCAAAGTTTTAACAGCAGCACTAAATGTAGGTCATTTTACGGGTAGTGGATGCGTTGACACGCTTTTATTAACTTTAGTTATTTATTGAAAAATATTTCTTGGCCATAAATTCTAATATCTTTAAGGTGCAACCACACCAGTGCGTAAAAGACGTTGACGTTGAGAAAAAGAGGCTGCGTAAACGCGACGGTGTGGTCGGCTCTTTATTCTTCATTTTATGAATAAGAAAAAGCTGACTGACTTACTGATTCAAGGCCGGGCTCAAACTGGGACTAAGAACTAGAAAATTTGCACAAAGCACGACCACTAAGAACAAATTTTGCGAAATTCCCACGGTACATGGGATTTTTACACACAAACAGCGATAACCTCAATACCCGTGTATACAACCAAAAAACAAAAGAAAACATTCCGACATAACACTACCCTTTACGCCGCCGCATTCGCCACCAATCTAGAATTGCAAAGAACAAGCTGCACATACGGGCCTGCAATTTCACAGAACGCGACCAAGTTAGCAGGATTCCGAGCGCGTACCAGAACAAATCCGATAACGCGTCGCCCAAACTTGCAGACTCAATTTCAAGTGAAAACACGATTACTTCACGCTCCGAACAAGAGTTGAATCTCTAGTAGGTACCTGGAGAACGCTACATTTGGCTGGTTTAAGACCTGAATCAGTTTTGTGGGGAAAAGGCTTTTTATTATTTAATGTGTGACTGCAGGAGGTTAATGGCCTCGTTTGTATAAAAGAACTCAATTGACTCATCTATCACAAACGCTTATTTCGATTATGTTTTTTTTTTTAAATTGGATTGATATTAGAATTTATGAGGTTGCGGCGAAAAATCTCAAAGGCAAGTACACCCGCAACTTTGAAAAATAATCGTTCGCAGTTTGAACTGTATTTTGGAGGCAAAAAAAAAGGGTTTTAAGTTGATATTTGTGTAGACAAACCCGAACTAATTACACGAAAAAGAAAGAAAGAAGACCTTTATTTTGGCACACAATTTTATAGAAAAGAAACAAAGAACACAGACATGGAAAATATATGAAAAGTGTTGAGTGTGTCTGCGGAAAAATGAAACGGAGGCTCAGCATTACGCTGAGGTGTTAGACACCTGCAGCAGTGATTTTCAACCAGAACCGTCTGTGACTCACGAAACGATACACAGATAAAATTATACTTAGTACATAAACTATAATAAAACCCTACTTATGTGTAACTAAAAAATACATAAATTAATTTAAACGGTTTACAATAAATTAAAAATAAAAAGAGGGAAATCTAAATTGTTTAAAAACAACAGGCAGGCATATCAAGTGCTGGAGGACTATTGTAAGGATTTTTGGAGCGTTCTGAAACTAAATGATTTCTACTAGACCGTATCAATATTATTCCTTTCACAACCTTTATTAAAAAAGTAAAATATTCTGTAAAATTATAAATATAGTGCATGGTTATTCATGGAGTTTTGTAAAACTTCCAATAATTCTGAAACTAACGTAAGAACTTGCCCCGATAGGTTCAATTTGCATTTTAATTGGACCCATCGAAGCTGCGCGGACGCCATTAAAAACACTTTTAATTATCGGGGTAAAGGGGCCGCGGCTCACACCACATTGGGGAATATTGGTTGTTCTTGAGCTGTGAAGTGGAGGTGCTGGGATGAAAACAAATTAGTTTCAGAATTCCGTTAATTATAACAACAGTTGACTGAGAAAATACTAAAATGTAACTAAATAAAATTTCTAAATGTCAGTGAAAATTAGAACACATAGAAAAATCCGAAAAGTAAAGCTATGGCCGCATCGGTCGTACAGACACATCATTCAAACAGATGACGCTTAGCGACAAAAATTCGCATAGTAACAAAAGGTCACGTGACAGTTAGTAACAGGTAGAAAAATTCGGAGACTACCCACCTGCTATGGGTGGTGTAGGGGTATAGCACGCGGAATGACGAGGATCCGGGGTCGATTCCCGGCCATAGCTTTACTTTTCGGATTTTTCTATGTGTTCTAATTTTCACTGACATTTAGAAATTTAATTTCTAACGGTAAAACCGAAAAAAGTAAAACAGAAAAATCAAGACAAGAAATAAAATTTCTTGATTTATTTGATTGTAACTAAATACTAAGTTATCATATTATATTCTTTTGTGTTTCTCTACGGTTTGTTAATATCACTAATTGCATTTTAAAACGATTTTATCTTCGTTAATGTTTGAGTAGGTATCGGTAAGTTTTCTTAACGCTATTAGCATCTTCAAAGATATTTCAAAGAGGCTAGTAGACGCTACGAGTGACCGCAGAGGTGGCAGCTTCCTTGGACAGCGTATTAGTATCGCTGTCCAAAGGGGGAATGCTGCCAGCGTCTGTGGTACTATGCCACGGGGGCCCTTCTTTTTTTAATTATTTTATTTTAAGATTAGTTTTAGTTTCGTTTTTAATTTTATCATAGTTTAATTTGTTTTTAAATCCCATTTTGTATTTTTTTCATTAATAAAATTAATTCTTCAGCTGATGATGATATTTGAAGTAAAATGAAGAGAACGGTGTGAGAGACAGCCCTTCTCGCTCTAACTTAGTAATTGCGCTTGTTACCGCGCTTATGTCAGATGTGAGACCGTGATTATCTGAGGGAGGCTCATCTGAGCCATATTCTTCTGGCGAGTGTAAATTATACTTGACACTGCATTAAACTCCTCTTCTTTAACACGAAAAAAAATTAGTGAGTTTAGAATATGTATTGTTACAAGACATGGCTGTCATCTTGACGACTTGTTTGGTTCAATTCATGTGCAAGCAGGAATAACATTACCTCAAACAATCTTCATGCCTGCTTGCAACACTTTCTAATTTGGTTTTGGGGTTTTGGGGGATTCTGGATGGGAACGAATGATAAAAAGGTTGCTTTAGAGATAAGAAATGAATTTTAGGATTAAGAGTACTAGATAATGGTATTGTATGGTTGTGTTAACAAAGTGTGTTTTATTATAGACGTGAGCGAAATTTTCATTTGATAGGACGTTGGATGAATATTGGTAGACCACTTATTGGCCGATTGTATTTGATATGTGAGTATCAGCACGGTTATTTTATTTATTTTTCTTTATTGAGAGTAATAAGATACCGACTTTACATAGGTACATAAAAACATAAATCACGTCTTTACCCCTTACGAGGTAGACCAAGCCTAGGAAGACAAGAACTAAAGGCCTCGTTGAGCGTGATTGTGAGCGTATAGCTGGACAGGGGAATCACAATAGTGATGGGTTGAACATGATTCCTAAGATAACCGACGAATACTTGGATTATGCGACAGTTACCCATGTCAGTCAATAAGGTGTCAATAAATTGTTTTATGATTATACACTGTGTTTTTAAATTATTCCGGCATACCTACTCCCGCATGTGTTTGGCTTAGTTGTTAGTGACCCTGCCTGCGAAGCGAGCATCTCGGGTTCGAATCCTGGTAAGGGCATATATTTGTGTAACAAGCACGAATATTTGTTCTTGAGTCAGGGATGTTTCTATTTAAGTTATATTTTTGCCTAGTACCCATAATACAAACCTTAAGAGCGCCTCCTTGGGGACAATTTGTGTGAAAATTACGACGAAAACACTCTACAGCAATAAATTATGAAACTAACCTAATCATCTGGTGAAATACCCTGGATTCATTTTAAGTAACAGTGTGTATTAAATACACTCCTTCTTCTACTTTCTTGTTGAAGGAAAGTATGTAATTGGAAAATTACCTATTGTGATTTATCTTAATTTTACATTTTTATTTGTTTAATAGTGAGGTCTGACGTTGTTTTCGTGGCAATGTATAAGATTAGTTTTTGTAAAATTCGCACGCTACTTTTGAATATGATTATTTTGGTTTAGGGTTTGGATACCTTGTTGCTGCCCATTGTTTCTGATCCATTGCCACATCTACCACAAACTCTTACCGTAATTTGGTTTAGGGTTAGCTATGTTCGCACTTTGGTCCTAATAGTTTTTTCATAATGTCTGTAGTTATCTGTTTTTTCCCCAATAAAAAAAAACTTTGTTGCAGACGGCGTATAGCTGCCATGGACGCACTAACTTCATACGGAGTCGGCCCCGCGTTGCTCATGCTAGGCGAGGGCTATTCACGTAAGTAAACCCGTTAAAGACTAATGAAAACAGGTCGGATACTTAGCAAATCATGGGGCACACTTAAATAATAAGTACCTAGATGATCGAGCTTTGGTCCGTATTTTTAGATTGATTTATCGCCCCTGAAACACCTTGCATACTGAATTTGCTGAAAATGGTTGGAGCCGTTTCCGAGATTCAGATTATTGCAGTGGGGTAAATTCGAAATTGGGGAAATTTTGAAATTCGTGGATATACACTAAATGGCGATCAATTACATAATCTAGCAACGCTTACTTAGAAGCTCCAATGTCTTTGGCTTCTAGATAAGCGTTGCCTGATAATGGAATTATTCCCCGTTTAGTTACCCACGATTTTCGATATTCCCCCAATTTCGAATTTGCCCCAATGATTAGATTAGATTAGATTAGATTAGATTTATTTCCATTTGTAATTTACATTATATTTTTATGTCAAAACATAACAAAGTCACAAAAAGATCGTCAATTGTAAATAAAATAAAAACAATAAGGTACATTAAAATAATAAATAATAATAATAAATGTCTTCTTTCTTTCTTCTTTCTTTCTTAATTCATATAAAAACTAGAAATCAGAAATAAATAATAATCAAGAAACAAATGTCAAATAATAAAATAAAATTAATATAAAATAAAAAATTAAAATTAAATTAAAACAATATGGTACAAAGTACAAATGAATCATTCAATGTCAGGAAATAAACATTTCACTATACTCTTTTACAGAGTACAATGATTTGTCCAAAAGAAGTTTCTTTAGTCGGCGCCCAAATGTCTCATCCGAACATTCATTTTTCAGCTCAGTGGGTAGTTTCTCATACAGTCTAGGCCCGATGACACGCGGGTTCTTGTCGAGCAGCGCCAACCGCCGTGGCACCGCTTGCAATCGCCCGGTCTGCCGGGTTATTCTGCCCGGAATATTAACCCTTTTAAAGGAATCAATATTACGGCGAGTTAACAATAAAATATCATAGACATATTGGGAATAGTGCGTCATAATGCCAAATCTTTTAAATAAATCCCTACACGAATCTCGTGGTTTGACACCTGCCAACGTGCGCAGAGCTCTCTTTTGTATTTTGAATACTTTGTCAGAATTTGTTGAGTTTCCCCACAAAATAACGCCGTACGACATGAGCGAATGGAAATGAGCATGGTAGATTTGGACTAGAGCTTTCCCGGAAATGAGTGGTTTGAGCTTTCGCAGTGCGAAAACGGCACTGCATAGTCTTTCGCAAAGTTTTTCCACATGCTGTTTCCAGGTTAGCCCAGCATCCATCACAAAACCCAAGAATTTGCTTGTTTTGCATAGCGGCAATGGACTCTGTACTTGTGGGTTATCAGAGTGGTTCCTAGCTGAAAACAACATCACATTTGACTTCGTGACGTTCAGGATCAACCCATTTGCTGAAAACCATTCATGCAGCTGATTGCACACGCCACGTATCCTGTGCTCAAGCTGATCGTACGCACACGCTTTCACCACAACTGTGGTATCATCCGCGAACAACACCACTTGACCATCAGGGACAGATGCAGCAAGATCATTAATAAATAATAAGAACAGGATATTTCCCAAGGCCGATCCCTGTGGAATACCGACATTTACATCACCTGCCCCCGACTTAACCCTCCTTCCGTTAATTTCGACTGCAACCGTCTGTTGTCTGCCTTCAAGAAAAGATTTGAACAATTTTAAGATATTATTTTTAACACCATAGTGTCGTATCTTTTCTAGCAGTAGCTTGTGGTTAATTACGTCAAACGCCTTTGATAGGTCACAGAAAATACCCGCTACTTTGTTTTTATCATCCAAAGCAGTTGCAATACTATCATACACTTTATAGGCAGCTAGTGTGGTAGATCGACTTTGCCTATACGCAAATTGTTTGTCTGTCAATAGACCGTTTGTCTCTAGATGACGCATTAAGCCACAAGATAAAATCGATTCAACAATTTTTGAGATGTTGGGCACTATAGTAATCGGTCTGTAACTATCCACCAAACTTTTATCTCCTTTACCTTTAAACACAGGGCACACTCGTGTGCTCTTCAGTACGTCTGGGTATACTCCACATGCAAACATACTATTGATAAGTTCGACCAGTAGGCCTGAAATGATCGGCCAGACACACAACAGCATGTTTACAGAGATGTCATACACATCCAGAGTGCCACGGGTCTTCATCATCGACAGCAACACGCGGTCGACGTCCGCACGTGTTACCAGCGGCAACACAAAGTCAGGAATATTAACATCGTGCAGGAAATTTGACATGTAGTTAACAGACGCAGATGTGTTAGTTTGTAAAATGTGTTGAGATGCAACTGTAAGAAAATGTTGATTGAGGTGTTCAGGTATTTTGTTTGGTGGTATTTCATTTCCCGTTTTATCCTTTAGTAGCAAGGTTTGTTTCCCCGATTTTGACGATATTTCCTCATTGACAACGCGCCACATCTCTTTTGCCGGGTTTTTGCTATTTTCTATACGACCCTCTATATAGTCTTGACGTGCAGTTACGGTTTCGGATTTAATCAAGTTAGCGTAGTGGTTGATGCCCTCTATCAAAATTACATTGTCCGGAAATTGTTGTTTCATTACCGTCATGTCATTGTGGTTCTGGATTAACTTCGAGAGGCTTTCAGTCATCCATGGAACATTATGTCTCTGTTTTAAAAATATCTTTTTTATAGGAAAGTGAATGTCAATGTAGTGCGTCAAAATATTATGCACCCTATATATAATACATAATAGGTATGCAAGAATTGATCGTTTAAATGTACCTATTAGATAGATAGATAATTGTAAGTTAATATTTATACAATTTGCTTGTTTATATTAGGCGGGAACTAAATTATATTGGTTTAAATCATGAAATTCAATAGTTTTCTTGTCGTGACAATCTCGATAGATTTAGTTCATCCACAGTACTCTAGTTGGCAGCACTTTCCATACACAAGTTTTGATTGACTTACAGTTTTTAATGTACCTAATGAATTGTTAGAAAGTAATATAGAATCTGACCTGTTTTCATGAATTGTAGCTAATATAATGATGTAGCTGTTAGCTATAGTGATGTTGAGCTTGGAAGTATTGGCAACTTTGTGAATGCATTATCAACTTTATGAATTGAAGACCTTTGTTCCTCCTTAAAAAAGGTTTATTACAGCACCCAGAAAATTGACTTATAACTAATATCATAAAGGCGAAAGTTTGTGAGTGTGTGTGTATGTTTGTTACTTCTTCACGCGCAAAAGGCTGGACGGATTTGGATAAAATTTGGAATGGAGACAGATTGCATAGTTCCCGCGGGATAGTGATAAACATGTCAAAGGTCGTAGCTGTCTAGACTCGCAACGTAAAGAATTATTGCAGAATATCACTATCAACAGTTCTTCAATCTAATTCTACGTGGTGGTCGCGAGCAGAAGCCAGTAGATATACAATAAAAAATCAGAGTATTAAAGCTAAGTAAAATTCCCCTCGTTGAGCTACCCGTCTGGCGCCTTGCTTTCTCTTTAATAATTAGAGGCTGTAGCAACTCTCCATTCGAAAAAGAAGTCAGAGGATAAATTGTTTTGAGTACTCATTTTTGTGAATTCTCTGTGTTTCTTGCAACTTAAAATAAAAGTCTTCAAACTGTAATTGAATTAAATTTGGAGCAACCTTGCCGGTTTGAAGGAACGTACGAACGTTGTAAAAGAACTATTGTTTCTTTATTATCTTTATTTATGGTTGATTATTTTCAGGATGAAAGATCTCAAGACTCAAATTTAGCTTTAACAAAAACACCAAAGATTAAGAATTCTTGCACATAAAACAGAAGAACTTCCAAACGATGCCATTTTAAGCTGACTTACTGCTTTTACTCCAATATACCTACTTCAAATAGGAATGTTAAACTGTGCCAATGCCTCAGCAATGCCCGATGCGGGATTCAAACCTGCGGCCGCTCTGTACACAGACACCAAACTACCGCCAAACTACGGACTAAATGTATTCCATCTATGTGCCGTGACGTACATAATAGACACTGGTGACGCAAATTAGCGAAACTAAGATTGATCACTCTGTACATTAATTAATCTTTATTAAACAAGCAATGCTTAAGTGAATCACAACATATACATATGATATTATGTTGTGAGTTAGGTGTCGAGAACGGCTATCATTATTCCGTCGAAATTTGATGGGAATGTTGTTTGGGAGCGAAATATCGATATGCCTGGGTCTTATCTCTGGGAAAACATACAACATACGTCATACATAAATCACGTTTTTATCCGTTACGGCGTTGAAAGAGACTGAAGTTACAAGACATAAAGGCCACGTTTAGCATGATCGTGGGGGTATAGGTGGAAAGGAGAATGGAAATAGTGATGATGAACATAATTCCTATGATTTTCGGCCATTCCCTCGGCGGGCTTTTACTTTCTGCACGAGAAAAGAAGCAACTGGTACATTTTATGTTTTTTCTTTAGTCCCAAGGCAACAGGGCTGAATGAATGAATCGAGGGAACGAAAATACTATTAGGAATCTTAAAGTCGATGTGGCTTCCCATCACCACCTGTCTGGCTGTGTCTACCCAGTAAGGGATAAAAACGTGGTTTGTATGTATGAATGTATATAATAGTGATGCCCAGCGAGCTTTCTGTCCAACCGCGTTATGCCTGCATGCAGTTAGGCACGGTTCACACTATCGATTGAATATTCACGTCCGACACTAGCATAGTTAGGCTAAATATTCGCGTCGATTGTCCACCCCTCCGAAACGCTGTTTATGACGTTGACGTAATTATAAGTGTGTACCCGGCTTTAGTGACGACAATTTTGACGGTATTTGCGTAAACGTTAGGAAATTAAAATTTGCATGTTTCCCGTCCGCATGTAACATTTTGCGTTCGAGTGGAACACAAATATCGAATAACGAGAAATATAGAAAATTGTAGTTTTGTTGTTATGGTTACAAAATTAAAAAAAAAAACACCTTATAATTATTTTTTACTGAATGGGTCTTAATCGCGTAGACTATTATTTTTTTATTACAAAAGCACACAATACTATTACTTAAATTAGCTGAAAATGCTGAAACCTATTTGAAGCAACTAATAAAAATAATAAAATAATATGTTTGTATTTGCTTTGATTTTCTGATTTTTATTTGTATTTTATTTTCGGTATAATATAGAAAAAAGGACAATGTCAGACTATCAATATAAAACCAATTTTCGTACTTGCTTCAACATTCAATTTTATTCCGATCAATAAAGAAACATCTTGACACATTTCACTTTTGCTTCCCATATTCCACCGATAATCGGCTCACCCAGCGTTCCCAACATTTAAGTAAAGAAAAACCATCAGCAACTAACTCCTCACTCGTCAGGAAGTGGTTCGCCGTTAATCATGACTGGCAATCATTTGCCGACCGTCAGGCAATCATTCGCCCGTAGATCGAGAACTCCTTGATCTGAGATAGTTCGCTTGCATGTACAGGTTGCATGCAGTGCTTCACCAGTTCGAGGAAATACACGGTGGTACTTTCTGACTCGCCGAATTCGAAACCAAAATGTTTTTGAATCAAAGACAAAACGCTTAGCATTGAAGAATAAAAGGAGTTCATAATATTATGACACATCAATCTAATTAGCTCACATCTATCCACAGCTGAGTAAAAGCCTCTTCTTTTTCACGCCACGTTGTCCGGTCCTGTGCCAGCCTCATTCACAGCTTTCCAGCCGACTGCCAGATGTCATCTGACCAACGGGCTGGTGATCTGCCCACTGAACTTCGACCCATCTTTGGCCACCACTCTGTGACCGCCTTGGGCTTTGTGACTACTAGACATACGGCAACAACAGGTGACACGAACTTAACCTAGTTAGGGGATATACATTTTGAATGGTCGTGAACCATAAAAACACAAAACAAATCAAGAATGACAATTAAAAAAATATGACACGGGTCTAACATGCTAATTTTGTTGCTATCAGAAACATACATACATAAATCACGTCTTTATCCCTTACGGGGTAGACGTTAGATATCGGAAACATACTCGGCTATTATTTCGTGATTAAAAAACACAACTTCGCTTAAACTAAAGGACATAGACCTTACCGAAGAAAATCCCTTTATACATTGTTGTCCTACCTTCGATGTTCCAACAGTGTTCTAAACTTCTATAACTTTCAGTAATTACAGAACAATCACCGTTCTCTGCTCACGCTCAACTTGTAATTTTCTAAAGCCTGGCTCGGTGTAATACGACTCTGTATGTACTGCCTTCACCCACCGATGATGAGCCTTCCTGCCAGTGGCTCAATCGACTTATAATCAGCTGTGATACGATCTATTACCCAACGCTACATCGTACTGAGAAATCTGTAGCTGTATACACTAGCTATTTCACTAGTTATTAATGTATGTACAAGCTGGTGGTTTTTTAGTAAGACAGCGACACGGTAGGTTAGCGACATGACCAAGATATTTCGTGAAAAGTTAGAGTTCTGGCATTATGACTAAATGTTGGATGATAAATCGATTTAATTACGATACTAGCGACCCGCCCGTATGAAGCACAAGTACATTCAATATACATTATTTTAAGGTGCAATGTCAAAAATACGGTGATGCTGCAATTATCGGCATACAAATAAATAAATGGATACCTTTGCTTGGCTACTCCGCGGTATAGTTTTGCGAAATTTTAACTTTGTGGGCGCTCATTTCTAAACCCATAAAAAAACAATCGTCGAATTACTTACCTATAAATCTTCCTCATTAACCAATCTATCTAATAATTTTGAGTTTATCGCAAACAGATACAGGACTTAGTTTTATAATAATACATCTCATGTCATGATGTGAGTAATCCGTTAATTAATGGAATCTAATAATGGAAAGCTTGCGTAATACGTAATTCAGTTTATAAAATACATAATATTGACGCGATTGACCTAGTTGGTAGTGACCCTGCCTGCGAAGCAAGCGTCCCGGGTTCGAAGCCTGGTAAGGGCATTATATTTGTGTACAGCACGAATATTTTGCTCCTGAGTCATGGATGTTGCTATCTATTTAAGCATGTATTTCTCTACAGAAGTATGTATATCGTTGTCTAGTACCCATAACACAAGCCTTACTAGCGCTTACTTTGGGACTAGGTCAATTTGTGTGAAATGTTCCTTGATATTTATTTAATATATATTGTATTACATTACTTTTCCACCGTTATGCATCAATAAGTAAGTTTTTCATTACTTTCAGTCGCAATTTTATTTACGTGACGTTTGAGTACACAAGAAGTCGGTTAATTGGTCCATTCACATTTATTATATTGAAGTGTTTTATTGTTGGACCACTGTAGACTTATTTCAACAATCAAGTGTAAACACTTTATGTAAAATAGCACGATTATTGCAGCACTTTACAATATTACACGTATAGTAGAAAAATAACCGTTTATATTACTATTATTAAATAAGCTGTTTCCCGCGGCGTCGGCATCGTTCCATATTTATTAAAAAATATATGTTTATTTTTCTCTATAATACATCGCGTGGAACATTATCAAAAAAAAGTAGTCGCATTGGTCCCGGTGGTCTCGAGCTTTACGCCTAACAACATTAATGAGATGTAATTAAATTTACAAATAAATATAAAGATTCCGTCAGTATGTGTTTTTTTTTATTCAATGTTTTACATTTCGTTCTTTCGAATGTCATGAACCAGATATCTGAAAACTCAAATTACAATACTTTTTTTATGTGCTAACTCAACTTGTTGTCTTTTCATAAAATCGTTGTAAAATTAAATTGTACTGATTTTAAGAAGGTAAGTTTAGGAATTAAACAGGCTAGGTTGCAAGTGTGAAGTGAAAAAGAAGCTCCGCCAAGCAAAATCCTGTAAACGTTAGGTTTTCTATTTGTCGTTGAACAAAAAATGAATTTGGAAAAGAAAACCAGTTTATCTATTTAAATATTAAGGCAAATGAACCACGGGACATAATAATAATTCCGAGCGCGAAAAAACGCGTTTTGCTGTGGGGATGTTAATAATTAGAAGTACATTTTTTGATGCTGAGATAGGTTACCCAATGTATAAGCGACTCAGTTGTTGGCGTTGTTGGAGCATCAGAAGAAATCTGGACGAAACACCACAAAATAAGGTTGTAGGGCCAAATTTCAATTAAGCTTTAGAAACTCCACAGTAATCCTGTCCAAGTTGTCCCACGTACGTCCAAATTCTCCCAAAACGTCTGGAGCATCGAACCGCCTCGTAAATCTCAACTATCCGCTATATGCTAGTTGTCTGGAGAGCACTTAGTAGTGTCCTCGGCTTTGGCGGATGCTCTAAAGTACAAGCGTTGACCCTGCTCAACGGTTTCTTTCTTTCCTTAATACTTAATCAGTGCACGGCTCACTACAGTTTTTTCAACGTTTACAATCGCCTTAAATTTACTGTCGACTAGCTTCTGCCCGTGACTTCGTCTGCGTAGAAATACATTAAAAAAAAACCGAATCAAAATCTGTTGCGTGGTTTTAAAGATCTAAGCATACATAGGGCCAGAAAGACGGTCAGCGGAAAGCGACTTTGTTTAATACTATGTAGTAAAGTCGAGGAATAAATGACAAGAGAACTCTAAATCTGACAAAGTAATTCACATTTTAACCGAATATGTAATAATTTATGAACAACAATTGAGATACAAACCAAATTGAGGACTTAAAACATTTTCTTATCTCATTCTCAAAGTCCCCTAGGCTTTATGATCATGTGAATACTTTATTCTGCTACGTCAATGAGTAAATAATCATTTTCCCAAACGGTATAAGACGAAGGTAGAAAGAGATGGAAAACAATGCGAGTCTTTGCAAAACACATTAAGACTTGGTCATCCTGACATTGGAGGTACAACACACCGCTTTCCACCTCCCTTTAACCCACTACAAGCGGCTATACAGTTTTATACCGGGTTATGCGCTTTTTAGCGCCTGGGAAAGAGAAAACGACATCTTACCGTCCCCGAACAGCTGCGTGTCTAAGAGCTCGCGACCGTTTATTTTGAGAAATTTTGTAACATTGTTATGTGAACTTTGTATGAGCCGCGGGAATTCCGGGACATTAGAATATAGTCGGTCCCGCCTCAGCCACTTAGTTAAGTCTGGGAATGAGCTAAGTTCAGTAGCGAGTATTTTGTTTGACTGGAAAGTTAAGTGGCTGGCAATTGAAAGTCAACGACGAGCAAAATAAAAGGGCCACTTTTCATACAACTTTCTATGGGCAGCCATCCGTTGTTTTTGCTCGTGAGTATGATATCGACTAGGCATTTGTGCTCACTAGATTGATTGAGACGTAATAAGTTTCTCTAATGATATGGGGCCTTACTTTGACGTCTTAATGCGATTCAATTCCGACCCAGTTTAGGATTTACTTGTAATTTTAGTATGGATCTGACAGCGAGCGAAACTAAATCAGAATTGAATTGCATTAAGGTTACATGGTGACCCCCCTGTTAAGAGCGTTGGTGATTGTACGAGTTGCTTCTCTTCCCGCGCTGATGGTAAAAGCCCATCGAGGGGAGTGAAAATCTTAGGAATCATGTTATAGACGATGCGGTTAGCAACCCATCACTATTTTGATTCCCCTTTCCACCTACAATCACAGTCATTTTCAACGTGGCCTTAAGGTTTTGTTACCTTAGGCTCTGTCTACCCCGTAAGGGATAAATACGTGATATATGTATGTATGTATGATTGTACTACAACAAAATTAAGGTGGTCAAGGAGTTCTAAAAACGTTTATCAATTTGTGTCGTATACTAGGTAGGTACATTAAATTTCTTTGTTGAAAGCGTCGAACAGAAACTTCACAATAACCAACCAAACCAAACACTGTAAACACAGAAATTACAAGCACCAAATAAATGATAGCGAAAAAAACAATCAGTACAGCGAAACATTTAAATTAACGTCCCGGAATGGAAACAGAACAGCGGAAAAAGCCACCGCGGGAAAATGTGTGAGCGTTCAAGCGGAATTTTTTATGCGCCACGTTATAGGCTTTCCTGCTAATCTCTTAACTCTTAGCGACAAAAAAACGAGTGCGGTTACAAAAATACACAGTTGCAGCCATAAAGAACGCGGAATGCGTGCACGATCGCTGGGGAACTGTGCTTGCTGTATTTACTGTTGCATCTATTTAAACAGCGTGAGGATCAGTAGGCTTAATATCTAACTCGCTCGCAATCGCCATCGTGTTCATTTTGACAGTTCTTGTACGAATGTGACAGCTAGCTGATTCCGATGCTAATTGTCAGCTCATATATGAACTGTCAAAATGAGCACGATGGCGATTGCGAGCGAGTTAGGTAATAAGCCTACAGAATATCGATTCATAAATCAAACAATTATAAACCCCTTCACGTAGTAAATCATACGTAATTAAAACAATGCCAAAATGCCTCACACCATTTGGAAAAGCTGATACCTACTCTTTATAGACTAAAAGCCCATGGAAAAAAAAACATGTGAAATGAACCAGCGTGAATGAAGCTTAGAAGGCTGTTACTATATCATAAAATAACTCTGAGCGCTATGCCGTCATTTCTGAGCGGTACACTTATGGAATTTCTCAGGTACAAGTGAGGAATTACGACTAATTATTAATTTACGGCGTTTTTATAGTTTATAGATGATGATTAAAAATAAATGTCGAAAAACCTAGTGCCGCTTTAAAGTGGTGGTGCCGGAAGTTAGTGTTTTTTTTTTCAATGTATGAGAAAAAATCTGTTCATTTCACATGTTTTTTTTGTCCATGGGCTTGTAGTCTATTAAACTGCTGGACCGATTTTTACTAAACATGGCTAAGAACTATCGCAAGGAAACTGGCTTCTGCTTGATAGCAGCTATGATGCCACAGGCAGACAAACATACACAGACATCGACGTGAAACTACAAAGGGGAGCTATAGCACCCCTTTTTTGCGCAGGGGGTTAAAAATGTAAATCATTGTGCGTTATCGTCTCCTCCAGTGTATATTATACACCGAAACCTAAAATATACTTCCATGCCGGTCTGGGAGCAAAGAAAAAACATAGAATGTACCAGTCGCTTCTCTTCCCACGCAGATGGTAAAAGCCCATCGAGGGAATGGGCGAAAGTCTTAGGAACCATGTTACAAGCGATGCTGGTAGCAACCCATGACTATTTCGATTTTCCTTTCCACCTATACGCCCTTAATCATGCTAAACGTGGCCTTACTTGTTACCTTAGGCTCTGTCTACCCCGTAAGGGATAAAGACGTGATATATGTATGTTATCTAAAAATGAAACCTAGCCAGATCGATTTATCGCCCCGAAACCCCCTGCATACCAAATTCATTGTAATCGTTGGAGCCGTTCCCGAGATTCATAATTAAAATATATACATATATGATTATCTATACCTAATAGATACACCGTACTGCCGTCCTTGTTCAAAAGAACGCATATCTGTTTTATAGGTTTTGAGGAAATCACGACAGATTCCAGTCTAGTTGACGACCGGATAGCCTAGTGGTTGGTGACCCTGACTATGAAGCTCCTGAAGGTCCTGGGTTCGAATCCCGGAAGGAGCAGACAGTTGTATGATGAATACGAATGTTTGTGCCCGAGTCTTGGATGTTGTATGTATTTAAGTATGTATTTATCTACATTATATAAGTAAGTAAGTAAGTAAGTAAATGCTTTATTGTACAAATATAAAGAAACAGATACAAATATATACGGATATGTTTATCCGTTGCCTGGTGCCCATAGTACAAGCTTTGCTTAGTTTGGGGCTGGGTCAATTGGTGTAATTTGTCCGAAGATATTTATTTATTTATTTAATCTGTCCAAAAATGTAAAAAAAACCTTTTTTTTGGCGCGCGCATCCTTTTGAATTAACACGGCAGTTATGTCCCGTACGTGGTACGTCGACCTTGTCATCTGAGTCTGCATTGCAGGTGAGACGTCTACGGACGCAGCGGCCACAATTAGCATGGTAATAAACTGAGGCACTACGCATACCTGCCACAGTAACAAGTTTACTAACAGTAAGAGTTAAATTTCTAAATGTCAGTGAAAATTAGAACACAGAAAAATCCGAAGAGTAAAGCTATGGCCGGGAATCGAACCCGGATCCTCGTCATTCCGTGACTTGTGCTTTACCCCTACACCCATAGCAGTAAGAGTTAAGTTAAAGTGTGATTTGCTCGCTTTGGAAGGACACAGCTTAAATGGAGTAACGTTATAATAAATAAATCTAGATTTTGAGTTTGGAAAAGGCCGATTCGTTTCGCGGTTTCTTCCAAAGATCTTTTTCAGAGTGCCTGGGTTATTTGACCGATTGCCATCTACAACTCGCACAATATATTGCTTTCGGAAGAAATTCCTTGCCTTCCTAATAACCATAATTGGCGAAGTTCAAAAACGCCCATTGACCAATTTAATCTATCTGCCATGTAACTCCTTGTCTTGTTATCACAACTGTAAGTAATTTACCATTGACATTAGCCATTGAAACCTTCATTATGATTTGACACATAAACGACTTAATACTTTTCTTGTTTATCTATCCGTTATAATAAAAAGTCTGTGGAGGGTGTGAAACGCCGTGAATATCAAAAACCAAAGATCGAGTTCTGTTATATTGAATTCGTCATTCGTATTTACCTGCTATGGGTGGTGTAGGGGTATAGCACGCCTCATGGAATGACGAGGATCCGGGTTCTATTCCCGCGCATTACTTTTCGGGTTTTTCTATGTGTTCTAATTTTCAGTGTCGTTTAGAAACTTAATTTACGGTAAAACCGTAAAAGTAAACATAAAAAATCAAGAAGTAAAAATTATTGATTCATTTGATAGTGGATTCGTCTTGTTAAATCTAATTTTCACATTTGTCACACCTACAGTTTTTACGAATATATGAATCAAAGATAACTTCAACTGCGGAGCATCAAAAAAAAATTACCTTGCTACTCCGCTAATCAACTTGCTGGCTTGCACTTGTCTAGCGGAGTAGCAAGGTAAATGTTTTTTGTTCTTTGAAATGGACCTCCGCAAAGTAACGCCTCATTCAATAAAATAGATTGAAGAAGTTGTTTTTTTGCGTTTATACGTAACAACTCACGTTGAAACACTGTTTTTATTAAGTTGACCGTGTCGCACGTAGCTGGCATGCCACTCGTAACTCGCGATTTACGGCCCCTTGTAGAGTTTCATTATTACTGATAACGTATGATTGAACAGTTTTTTTAATGGTTCGTGTGTTTTTAAACCGCATTAGTAGTGTAGTTAAAGTTTTTATTGGTAGAGTATGCACGATATTTAAAATTACAACTACATCGAAGTAAATTTAACCGTCCAAATGCGTCAGCAAAATATATATCTATAAAAAAAATGAATCTCTATTTCTCGGTTATGGTATCACGTGTGAACGGCTGATCGATTTCGCCAATTAGTTTTTTGGTGTTTGATATTGTTAAGTTATCATGAGACAAAAACTGGAATGAGGGCGAAACGGCGCGCAACAGATCTTTGTATCACAAAAACTACAAAATAAACGACACAATTACAATTCCCGTGGAATATGTATTGCTCACCAGGGACGAGAGAAGGCGCTGTTAACAAACACAAACACACACACACAACAAACAGTGGTTTCACTGACATTTAGATTTTTTTTATACCTGCGTTACAAAGATATTATTATGTCAACACCATTTCATCCAGTATGATTACATTTTTCAGTCGCTTAATTTATTTGTTAAGAAAAAAAACAATACAGCTTCCAATTTTTTTCTAAAAATCAACTTGTGCAAAAATATTAGGAAAAAAATATTTTGCGAAAATATTAGGAATCATGTATTGTTATATAGGCGATGTGGCTAGCAACCCATCACTGTTTTGACTCCCCTTTCCATCCATACTCCCACAATCATGCTGAACGTGGTCTTTAGGTCTTGTTACCTTAGGCTCTGTCTACCCCGTAAGGGATAAAGACGTGATTTATGTATGTATGTAACTTGTGCAAACCCCAACACATCTAGAACAACAATTACATTGGCCAGCGGCACCCTACTTGCGCCATTACGAGTGCGCGAAGTTGCGAAGCGCGGTCGCGGCCGCGTGCGTTTTACGATCCCGTTGCAGAACGGGTTCACGCAAAACTTGAGGGAACGCTATTTTGTTGCGAAGAAAATGCGACACGTCAGATGATACTTAAAGAAAGAACAACTACATACATACATACATACATACCGTCACGCCTCTTTCCCACAGGGGTAGGCAGAGACTACTTTGTTCCACTTGCTACGATCCTGACATACTTCTTTCGCTTCATCCACATTCATCAATCTCTTCATACATGCTCGTCGGTTTCGGGTACTCCTGACCTGACCCTTTTCCAAAACGTCTCCTATTTGGTCTCGAAACGTCCGTCTAGGCCTTCCCCTCCCAACGTTACCATTCACACTGCCCATATAGCTCTGTTTAGTTAATCTACTTTCATCCATCCGCTCTACGTGACCAAACCAACTAAGCATACTTTTTTCTATCCTAGTCACTATAATAATATCCTCTTTCACACCAGCACGAACAACTATATTTTTTTAAATACCAACTTGTTCAAATCCTAACACATCTAGAACAACAATAACATTTCCAAATGCTTCCGATTGGCCAGCGGCACCCTACTTGCGCCATTACGAGTGCGCGAAGTTGCGAAGCGCGGTCGCGGCCGCGTGCGTTTTACGATCCCGTTGCAGAACGGGTTATTCACGCAAAACTTGAGGGAACGCTACTGTTGCGAAGAAAATGCGACACGTCAGAATGATACTTAAAGAAAGAACAACTATATTAATGCTGAAGATCAATTAGTGTGTTTTTTTTACAATTTTTATATTTTAATTAATAAGGTAATCTAGAGAGCTTGCAGATGGTGCTACCAACAGTTAATCCTACAAATGCTCACTAATATTAAAAATGCGAAAGTAACTCTGTCTGTCTGTCTGTGACCTTTTCACGCTTAAACCGGTGGACCGATTTATAGTTGAAATTTTGAGTCCCGGTTATGTCCTTACATATAGGATTATAAATGCGAAATTTCGTGAGCATGGATGGGTGTTTGTTACTCCTTCACGCCAGAACGGCTGGACAGATCTGGATCGTATTTGGCACAGAGATAGCACATAGGCTATTTTTATTCCGAATAATTGCGTTCCCGCGGGATAGTGCTAATCCTTGCGGACGAAGTCGCGGGAAGTAGCTAGTTGATCTTCTGTAAAATTCTTCGAATTCCACTTTCTGCATTCCACCAATCCCGTAACAGATAGCATCAATACACAAACTGCACATTTCCTGAATGTTTACCGCCAGATATGGTATTGAAAAGCGAGGCACACAAACTGAAATGCGCTTTAACAACAAAACTAAATATTTCTACCGACAAAAATAACAGTGTACTAAACCTAAGCCCTAAAATAAGCAGGTAAAGGTTCAAATTTTCGTAAATATCCAACCAAGTTAGTTGGTGTCGACTGACAGCATTTTCGTCCGCTCCCCGCAACGTTTTCGGGCAAAATGTTTTCAACAAATATTCATTGGATGCAAATCCACTATCCCACTAGGATTAGAAACGGTAGTCGTATTATTTGGAAAGTTTCATCGTCAAAACTCCTGGCTGATGGGAAATAAAAAAGAAATTACACGAGCCGCTTGCGAAAATTCGATATTTAAAATTTTCGATCCTGCCAGCTTACAACGTGCTTTATTAATTCAATTTTAAAAAGTGACGTTAACGATTGCTTTTAATAAGAACATGAATGATTTATCTCAACCAGCCAGTATCAAAATACATTTTCGAAGAACACAAATTAAAAAAAGACAGCTTTATAATTCAAATCATAGTTTTAAATTAAGAATAACAAATGAAAATAATTTTTGTCGGCCAGAAAATTCGTGATCGCTATAAATTAAAATGTAATAATAATTCCAGGTAATTAAATTACACAACTGTTTATCCGATAAGCACATTGTCCACGCTTATCTTAATGCAAGCTTAATTCTCTTACACACAACACAACACCTGACCTTAGCACTAATCAATAGAACAAGTGACCAGTTCAAACAGATTAATATCATTTGATCATCAATTAGTAAGACATTTCCAGATGTGCTTACTCCCGGCGTTTTGCAACAGGGTTCTAACCCGCATTCAGCTTCGTTTGGAATAGAGCCTTAGGATGTCAGTTGAGGGTTTCAAATGGATTGCGATGCAAATGTTTGTTAAGACCTTGTGTTAGATTAAGTGGGAATAGTAATAACCAAGATTTATGGCTCTATCATAGCTATGTCTGGCTTTAATGTCGTAATGATGAGACGTCTGGTTAAGTTTTGATGTAAACGCCGTTAGTGCTTGAGTATGAATGGGATGAGATCAAAATATCGTAAGCATTGGCTTGTGTGGAGTAAAGTCAAGAAGCTTGAAGATTTTTGGGTTTTGTAGTTCATATCCATAGAGGAAATAAGCAATTAGATTGGTAAGGGTTAAAAGTTATGGCAACACATCAGTCTTTTTCGACTTACATCTGACTTATACTTAATTTTGGCGATCGTTTTTCCTTTATCTTCAATATGGATCAAACCCATTTAGGTAATCAGTTTTTATTAAAACTAATCGAGTTTCATGCACTGCAAAATAAAATTTTTGATAGAAAATTATTTTAAAAGTGAAATAGAAGTTTTTGTCAAAAAACATTTTTGAATACAAGCTTTGCTTACTGAACTTTTTGCTGACTGTACTTGCATTGTCATCTGTCCTACATATTAATGTACCAAATTTCAAATCAATCGGGCCAACCGTTGAAGAGTTCCGTCCTGCGGAGACGGTCCTGACCGGGCCACCTCAATTTTATTATCATTCTGACTTATACAATAATGCAAAATTTCAGCTCAATCGATTAAGTTGCAAGATTTCACCCGAATAAACATACAAACATAGCAAGTCAAATAAAAGCTTATAATAAGCTTACGTCTGACCACAATCAAGTACTTAATACCACATAATCATAATTCATGAAATAACTTTTTTATCATTTTGTACTAATAATGTCACAACAATAAAAAAAAAATGTACTTTTGCCTACTTTTTAAACAATACTATAAAAGCACAGTTGTCTCCCACCAATTTCAACTCACAACCTATATTGAATCCCAGATTGATCACAGCTTACAGCAGACACACCACTAAACAGATAAACCGCTGTAACGGCAAAGCCCGGGGGGCGTTTGTAATTTGCGAACGTCGCTGGACCATTTCAGATTTTTACACGCCGAGATAAATGGCTGGACACCGCGCTGCCCGCCAGTGCTGTACCTGCAAAACATCGATTTAAAAGTCGAAATTGTATTGTTTTTGTAACTATTACGTTAAAATTTTTTTTTTCACGACGATCTGACCAGTGATTGACCTCTATCTCACTTGGTGGAAGGTGCAGATGAGGCCAAAGGTGTATACATACATTCATAAATCACGTCTTTATCGCGGCGATAGATAGAGCCTAAGGTAACAAGACCTAAAGCTACGTTTAGATTGTGGGCATATAGGTGGAAAGGGGAATCATAATAGTGATGGATTCCTAGCTGCATCGCCTATAAAATGATTCCTAAGATTTTTTCCATTGCCTTGATGGGCTTTTACCATCAGCGCGGGAAGAAAGGCAAATGTCATATTCTATGTTTTTTGCACCCAGACCAGCATATTTTAAATTAATAACTTTACTTTGCTATCTCCGCAATAAATTCGTCATCGCGGAAATAGCAAAGTAAAGTTAGTTATTCAGTTAAAATATACAATGACTTATAAGAAAGCTTGTACGATACACGCCTCAAAAACGTAATCTATAGCTTCTAGAAACATTTTAATAATTGCAATGCCACTATCGACATTATCGACAAACCTATTCACTATTGCGGCCCGCCACTAGCCCGAACGAGTGTCGTAAAGCTTACGCATTCAATTACTTTGCTGTGCCGCTGTTTTTACAGTGATTGTAGCGTTTTTTCAGTGCAGGCCATAAGCTGCGGAAAGGTGTTACGTTTACATTTTGTTCTAGTTGTTTGATGGTTGTAATCAATTGTATTGACAAACTATCCATTCTTTAACACGTACAAAAAATTAAATTATTCAAAATCGGTGTTATTTCGAGTGAAAAAGTTTTTTTAACAGTGCAACCCCGTATCGCGTAAGGCTGGCGCTGGAAAAAGTGAAGTAAGAATTTTATTTAATTCCTTCAAAACAGTCGACGAAGAACAAGACGAAATGGTATTGACCAATATACAAAATATAAGAAGATGGGGACCCGAAGCAAACATTTTTTTTTTAACTTTTTTTTTTATCAAAGCCTCTGGTGACTATATAGAGCTGGCTCTTTCATGGGGCAACGCATAGCTATCCAACGAGACACAGTCAGCATTATGGGCACCTTGCTCCATGGCAACGATCTGGGCGATATTTGTAAATATAGGTATTTAGGATTAGATTAAGGTAGTTTAAGGTGTTTTCGTATCAACTTTTAGATCTTGTAAATATGTTTGTTTAAATAAAGTATCGAGTATTTGAAAAATGTATGAGGAAATTATAAAAAAAACAACTCAACAATGAAGCAACAAATAAGCTTTGAAGCAGTGAACATGGTTTTTAGTCTTCACGGTAGCGCTTCACAACACAAAACCAAACAACATGCAAATTTGTTTATTAAATTTTGATCAAATTAGCCAATTCATGAATGCCATTCTGTAATTCTATGTCGACTGCACTATAATCCCAAACAGGGTTTAATGAAAATGCACAGACAACGCAAAATGTTGCCATCCTAAAACACAACGGACATGTTAGCGATTGATTTAGCGGTATTGTTGAGCGATCTGATTCCCGCTGGTACCCGGTGCTGTTTGTTCCAACTAGCGGATTAATGGAAACCAAATACGCGGCATGCTAAGCTGTGGCGTGTTGTGCAAAGGAAAATAACCCATAGAGTGGAAATGACCAATACGACATGATCCCATTGTCGAAGAATCGAATTAAACTCCACCGTAAGGTCGACGGAAGGCCGCTATTCGGTGTGACCTTCAGGCGTTTGAAGATAGGTATCTTAGGAATCATGTTATAGCCGATGCGGCTAGCAACCCATCCATCACTAGTTTGATTCCCCTTTTCACCTATACACTAACAATCATGCTAAACGTCTTTTGGTCTTGTTACCTTAGGCTTTGTCTACCCCGTAAATAAAGACGTGATTTTTGTATGTATCTGGCTCAGATCACTACATAGTATAAAATAAAGTCGCTTTTTCTGTCCCCGTGTCCGTATGTATGCTTATATCTTCAAAACCAGTTAACGGATTTTGATGCGGTTTTTTTTAATAGATAGAGTGGTTCAAGAAGAAGGTTTATATGAATAATACATGCATAATATACCGTGCGAAGCCGGGGCGGGTCGCTAGTAAGACTATAAACACCACCCACTTGAGACGCTGCACAAGCCACTGATAAAACGACATGACAAAAACCAATCAGTTTAATAAAGCATCAAGAAATAGGTCACTACTGCAAACACCCCTTTCAAACACCATCAGCCTCAAAGCAGGTGAACGGCCTGGCAATAACAAATATGTGAGAGGCCTGACAAAAGGAGGGTAGTAAATAATTTGTCCCGGCGACATCTGGGCGCTTCCCTTTCCCTGTAGAGGCGAATGCGGACCGGAGGAAATACGGAGCAAAACGGTCACACCCACTATGCTATTGAGTTTTATGCGCGACACACGCCTGGGCTCTTTTGAGAGCAAGAAAACTTAAAATGATAAAACATGCTAAATGGGAGTTTGTAATTGTGTCGCACAAACAGATGACGCTTGGCGACAAAAATTCGCATAGTAACAAGGTCACGTGGCAGCTAGTAACAGATTGAAAAATTCGAAGGCTTACCCACCTGCTAAGTATGATGTAGGGGTAGGGAGACCGAGGCGAGTTGAGACAGAGGTGAGTTGATATAAAGCCTTTTTCTCTGCACCTATGACAGTTAGCGAGGTCACAACTTCACACAAACTGTGGAGTGTAGAAAGAGCAACGAATTAGCGAAGTTACCAGCCCGATAGACTGTCACAGTTCAGAGAAATCGGCTTTGTATCAATTCACCTCTGTCTCAACTCTCCTCGGTCTCCCTATAGCACGCGTCACGGAATGACGAGGATCTTCGTTCGATTCCCGGCTATAGCTTTACTTTTCGGTTTTCAGTCTGAGTACTCAAAATTTCGACGTGGCAATTCCTAAAAGAATTACCTTGACAGATAGACGGACACTGATGTACTCCAAAAATACAAGTCATATTAAAGTGCCCAACATTCCAAACATTTGTTTATCCTAAAAAAATGTTCAATTCCGTTGCTTGTTTTGCATTTTATTAAGACAATGTGTCACCGTCTGGCCGTGGGCGCTTCGTCCCGTAAGATGGTGAATATGTATATAAAAAAAGCACCCGCGGCGCTCCCGGGATAACTCGGAAATGGATTTTTAAAGCTATCTTCGAGTTTCCTTTTGACGGTGACAAACAAAGGTATAATTTGAATTTCTCCTTTAAGACGGGACAGGGATTCGCGTCGTTATAACTGTAATTTATCGGTAAAAGGATATTTTTTGCTAAAGCGTTTTCGTCGTAATTATGCTTCTGCTGGCTTAGATTCTTTTTGAATTTCTCTGTTGTTTTGCAAATTTTTATTTCTTCAACCATTTAATATTACTTATTTAACCTCCATTTTGGTATCTTTCTCACACTTAAAAGTTCGTCTAACGATAAATTTTCGCTGGCACGTAGCGTTGTTACTTGTAGGCGCCTTGTTTATCACCCGTGAGGGATATGCGCTCTCTTCACCTCGTTGGCCTAATAACTTTGCCTAAATACGGTCGTGGCTAAACAAAAGACTAACCACCAATATTTCTATCTCATTCTAACGTATAACCAAGTGCAGTATCGAGAGCGATATTAACCAACGTCAGCGAGCATCAGACACAAAAGTAGCACAATACTCAAAGCCAAATTCACGATGGCAATGATTTCTCAACTCCGTAAGCTACTTCAAACAAGTTGCGGCATCAAGATGGTTGCCTGATAAAGACAATATAGAACCACCTTTCGAGCTAAAAAAATGGAGTCATAAATCTCACAGCTGTCAAGTTAGGAGTACACTTTAAGCTGTAACGGAATAAATCAGGAGCCCTCCCAGTACAGATTACATCAAACGGAAAATTGTAGGGCCAGCAGAAAAAGGGGTCCTGTAATATATTACCTTGTTTTTATTACGAAAATGCGTATAAGCGGAATGGCAGCGAAGGTAAAGAATGTCGGAATTAATATAAATATGTCAAGCGGATAAAGCTGTCAAATAAAGTGTGTTAATGGAATGGAGTGAAGCTTGTTAATGAATAAACATCAGCTGAGATGTATGGTAATGATACCAACTTGTTCTGGAGATTCTTGGCTTCGAACTGACGTACTCTCGAACAAATTGATTTCTGACCCTCTAATTGTGATATTTCCTGTGAGAACGTCTTAAGATGGGTTCGGTGATTTCACTGTAAAAATGTATTGTGACTTGGTTTGGTAATTATACACATACATGAACCCTGAAAACAAAATGGCAGATAAACACCTTTTTAGGGATTGAATTTCCAGAAGTTGGTGCTATTGATATTATGTCAGTCAGTCATTCAGGATATTAAACAGTCGAAGGCATAAATATAGATACAGCCATCGTGTCAAATGCAATGTGTCACCATTCTCGTTAACCTTATTAGCTATCTAAACAAAATTAAGGTCTGCATTTCTTCACAAATCTTGCTGGATACTTTATTAGAGTACTTGTTTTACCTTACCCGTGTAAGGTTACGGGGTAGACAGAGCCTAAGGTGACAAGACCTACAGGTCACATTTAGCAAGATTGTGGGCGTATAGATGGAAAATGATATCAAAATATTGATGGGTAATTCCTGTGGTGGGTGATTCCTCAGACTTTCGCCCAATCCCTCGATGGGCTTTTACCATGTGCGCGGGAAGAGAAGCAACTGGTAAATTCTATGTTTTTACTTTACTCCCAGACCAGCATGGAAGAAACTCTCAGACCAGCCCCCAAAAACCCGTTTATTACGTTACACAAAACATAAATAAAAAATGTATCTAAAATCATACCGGAGTACTACAGGGTGGTTAATTTAGACTATTCGGGTTCATCTTGCTGTCTCACTCACATTATTGGTTTGCTACTTTAATCCACCGAGTGTAGGAGTCAGCGAGACAAACTAGAATAGCATTCTAAGAGCTCGCGGACTGTACTGTTATACACCAGTAGGCTTATTACCTAACTCACTCGCAATTCCCATCGTGTTCATTTCGACAGTTCTTGTATGAATGTGAAAGCTAGCTGATTCCGATGCCAATTGTCAGCCCATGAACTGTTAAAATGAATACGATGGCGATTGCGAGCGCGTTAGGTAATAAGCCTACAGATCCATAATATTTTGATTTCTCTTTAATTCCATTAAATAAACCCAGCCGACATCGATCCGTTGCCAGGAACTTTTAATTTTATCCACACTTCATCCATTCCGTTCCCGCGTCACAACACCACTAAACAATTTATTGTCACTTTTTTCCCGTCCGTACCAAAGGTAATTGATATATCGAAGGAAACTTTTTTGTCGACCGTACAACTTTTACATGCTCACGTCGGTTTTCGACTATCGATGGGAAACATTAATCTATCTTTATTACACGGCGTTTGATTGCAAATCGCAAGTTCGGCCGATCATGACTATGCGCTTACGCCGAACTTTCGATGATTATCATAGGCTGATTGATTGGTGTGTCAAGTTTTGGCGTGTGTTATAATTTAAAAGGCTTTTCAGGAGAACTAGAAGTACACGACGTACTATCTATATCATTCTCTTACAAACTAGGTACTGTAAGATTCTGAGGGGTAGCCAGTTCTACAGCAAACTAATGGACACTCCTGGATTTATTCGAGATGTACGGGATCTTGGCGCTCTGAGCCAAACTTTCATCTAATCAATGAAATATCATATGGATTCATAACTGTATTCGATGGCCCAGACGAATAAACGTGCAAATGTCATGCACTTGTAATGACATTTGCACGTTTATTCGTCTGGGCCATCGTATTTTACTTTAAACTTTTATCTTTTAATGTTCTAAGTTACAGCAGCAATGCCTTTGGAAGCAGCTGTACAGGTAATGTCACAAAGAAACACTTATTTCTTCCGATTCATCTTAAATTCTAAAACCATATTGTTAATATTTGCGTTACCTGACAGGGAGTTGGTTTGTTTATACAAACTCAAGTTCCTACAGCACCTAACCTACGTAAATTTCAAGGACGTTATTTTCCGTGCCTGTTTCAGCAAAAGTACTATTTTCCGCATTAAACTGAAGTCACGGTTCTGAAAATTTTATAACATTTTCCATAATTTCTCATGTTTTTCGATGAACAAATTGACTAGGTACTAGTGTTTATAACATCTGGACACTGTGACTCCTTGGACATTTAGAGACTTTTATAAAGTATAAGTGAAGGGTGAAGTGGAAGGTGTATCAATGAAAGATAGAATAAGGAATAGTGTGATAAGGGAACGTGCGGGTGTGAAAGACGTAGTGACTAGGATTTAAAAAAGTATGCTTAGTTGGTTTGGTCACGAAGAGCGGATGGATGAAAGTAGGCTTACTAAACAGATCTATAGGGGGAGTGTGTATGGTTGCGTTGGGAGGGGAAGGCCAAGACGGACATTCCGAGACCAAATAGGAGACGCTTTGGGAAAAGGTCAGGTCAGGAGTTCCCGAAACCGACGAGCAAGTATGAAGAGATTGATGAATGTGGATGAAGCGAAAGAAGTATGTCAGGATCGTAGCAAGTGGGATAAAGTAGTCTCTGCCTGCCCCTGTGGAAAAGAGACGTAATGGTATGTATGTATAAAGTATACATAAATTGACTGATGCATATTCTGACACTTGGCCCAACCCCGGAGTGTGAAATTTGAATGTCTAATTTTAGAGCAGAAGGACAGAGCTTATGGGCCAGATGCCTACAAGGTACAGTGCGCATCTGTAACAGCAGAGATGCGCAGAATTTGCCAATAGATTAAATTCATGTCACATGGTCAAATTACAATGAGAGGAATGAGACGTAGGATGCAGCTAATATGATTGGTGTAACACTGATACAGGTTGGCTAAAGATAACCTGGCAAGTTTTAGAAGGCATTTGTATCTATGTAACTATTTATTGTACACAAAAACATGAAAAAGATGATACAGGTCAACACAAATGCACAAAGGCGAAGTTTTCCCTAAAAGGGATTTCTTTCAGTTAACCTTTGAACGATTGACAGGACTATGTAAGAGTACACAGACAAAGTAAAAGAACTGATCACAACCTAAAATAATCCTATACATACATGCATAAATCACGTCTTTATCCCTTACAGGGTAGACAGAGTCTAAGGTAACAAGATCTAAAGACCACGTTTAGCATGATTGTGGACAAATGGATGGAAAGAAGAGTCAAAATAGTGATGGGGTTCTAGCCACATCGTCTATAAAATAATCCTTAATGCCTGAATTTTAAATAATAATACATCAATACGATAAACTAATACAGTCATATACAAAACAAACTAGCTTTCCTTATAGATTTTCTAAAACAAACAAGCAATCCTTTTTGACTCAGGCAAAAAGCCCGATGAAACCAAATTAAACATGGCCCAAAGCGCCGATTAGAACTAACATCATAATATCGCATTACGTCTCCGACCTAGTAAACAATACAGATAAGACGGCAAAACAACGCCGGCGTCCTAGGAGGGCAATAAAGCGATGCATTAACGGGCGAGCCGAAAGGGTTCGGTTATCGCGTGTTGTATCGGCCGCTAATCAAAACAGGCCACTACGAATGTGCGATACTGGCCGTGCGTTACACCGGGACGAACATAATTGTACTATTAAAGCGTTTACATAATATTCTATATATATAAAAGAAAGTCGTGTTAGTTACACTATTTATAACGCGAGATCGGCTGAACCGATTTAGCTGAAAATTGGTAGGGAGGTAGCTTAGGACTAGGAGACGGACATAGGATACTTTTTATCCCAATTTTCTGACGGGATTGGAAAATTCCGAAATGTTGTACTAATAAAGCTACAGACATTAAATTTAGCATGCCTACACATTATTCCTTGATTAGTATAAAGATGCACTTACAAAGGATTTTTTCATATTTCCCACGGGATAAAAACACAAGGTAAATAATTAAGACTATAATTAGTAGATAATATGCCTAGAGGATCTGTAGGTGCTCTAAGAAGGGATTTTCCGAATTTCCCACGGGATAGGCAATAAAAATCTTATACTTGGAGACATGAGTGGATGTATGGGATGTGTCGTCACTCTGACGTTATGTGCGCGGATGAAGTCGCGGGGAAAAGCTAGTATTGGAATATAATTACTACGAGGTGCCCGCCAGCTCAGGTAGATTGAGAGGAAATTATAATATTTTTTGCATCTTAAGTGGTTTTCATGTTCCCGCCTTTTTTCTTAAGTTTTTTTATGTCATTTGTCACCGTAAGCTATTTGAGACATTGATAAAAACGTTAGACTCGAACAAAACGCGCACTCCTCGGCCATCGACTTGGCTGTTTGACATTGTTCATTATTTCATAATCTCTTTGACTTTAAAAAAGTTAAAAACAAATGAAAAACAGTCCAGTAATCCGATTTACGGTCAGAAAATCGCGCCTGCAATGTAATTTGGCCGGCAACAAGGCCCTTCGTGTTCTGTAACTTAGAATACTATGACGATATTTATGACAATATTTGAGAAAATGTCATTTTGTATGCGCGCATTTGTATTATAAAAACGTATACTTGTAATTCGCGATATAGTGAGGTCAAGATCAAGATAAAACCTACACTCTCGTTGAAAATTTTCTAATCACGCTTGACAGCAACTAGAAACTGAATTAGTCAACGAAAAATAATTGAACTAACAATCAAAACCACCACCACAAAAATGCTCTGGATACGTCGTGTTTCACCTCTCTCCGAGAAATCCTCAGCGGATGTTGACACTCTGACGGTCGGAAGAAGCCTGCTCAAAATGATGGTGGTTTTTAAACATTGAAACTAGTCGGATCTTCCCCGACTTTTGCGAGTTTATTGTTACCATCTGCGACTTCGCCTACACATAATTCGCTTATTTCTATCCCGCGGGAACTATGGTGATTTTCCGGGACTGAAACTTGACACCAAATTCCAACTAAAGAAGAAACAACAAACAGGCAACAAGACAAAAAGAAGGAGAGAAAACACATCGGCAGGTCGACACGGTGTTGTAGTTGTATTAACAATTTAGTTACGATTTTTGTGGTTTTATTATTAACTAGCTGTTGCCCGAAACTTCGTCTGCATAGAATTCGTTTATCGCTATCCCGCAGGAATAACGCAATTTTCCGGGAAAAAAGTAACCTATGTGTTATTCCAGACTATAATCTATCTATGTTCTAAATGTCATCCAGATCTGTCCAGCGGTTCTGGCGTGAAAGAGTTACATCCATCCATCCATCCATACTTACAAACTTTCGCGTTTATAATATTAAGTAGGAATAAAAAAATCTAAAACAGAGTAGGTGCTGAGCGTCAAGCTACAATCGCGTGACAGAACCAACCGCTGACATGATGAAGGCAGTAAATAACACCAACTGTAATAACCATGCATATATTAAAGGGTGCACGTGGTGTAATGGCGGGGCATTCGCACCGAAGTATCAATTACTGCAGTTACGGAAAGGTCAACCGTGGTAAACTTGACACTTTGAGAACTACACACATTATACATTGTACCTTAAAATCTGTGGCATAAAACACTAACCACCTTATTCATAAACGCTCTATAGCCTTCTGCTAACTTAGCAATCGTATGTCCGTATCTGTCACTTTGACATTTACCTTTTACAGATAAGGACAAATGATTGCTAAGTTAGCAGAAGCCTATAGAACGTTTATGAATAAGGGGGTTAGTCTGTAGTCTATACTACTCAAAAGAATATAGGACCGCCTGAATTTCATCAGTAAAATGTAAATGTAAATAAACATGACTAAGCATTTCTACTATTTTTTTATTCAAAGTGGCCTTTAATTATTAAATTTAATATTTTAAACTAACTTCATTTTGCCTATGAAATTGAAGCGGCTCTTATTTTCTTTGGTGACCATAGATGACCTGGTTAAAGTCGCGAGTTCACGGTGGAAGCTAGCCGCTTCGAACCGGGGCAATTGGAAGTCTATGGGGGAGGACTATGTCCAACCGTGGACGTCCTATAGCTGATTTGATGATGAGTAGTATAGTTCAGAGGCTCTGGTGTTTTATACAAAATAAATGACGCGACCGCGTGCACGTATCAATTATCATTGAAAAATTGTCATAAAAAAGTTCGTAACGTCGTTCGTGTCTGTTTGTGTTGTTTTTGATAACGGACTCAGTTGACGCGGAATTGTTTTCCAAATGTTATATTTTATCTGTACAAAAACGCGTGTTCCAAACATGCGGGTTTCCAACAGAGCCTAGTCCCACCGTAAATCAAAACAATCTGCGATTCTTGTTTAAAATCAGGAATACGTAAAGAAAAGCTTTATGTTCATAATAAATTCTAAATGTAAGTAGGTACTTTTGCAAGTACATTGCAATTGTACTAATACTATTAGCGCCGTTCATTACTAAAGCCTACGATATGAACTGTATATGTAACGAGTTTTGGACAAGGGAAATAAGAAAAACAGTGCCTTCTCTCGTCCATGGTGAGCAGTAGATGTTCCACGGGTGTTTGTATTGTGTCGTACAGACACATCATTCAAACAGATGACGCTTAGTGACAAAAAATCGCATAGTAAAAAGGTCATGCGACAGCTCTGCTAGTAACAGATAGAAAAATTCGAAGGCTTACCCACCTGCTATGGGTGGTATAGGGGTATAGCACGCGTCACGGAATGACGAGGATTTGTCGATTCTCGGCCATAGCTTTACTTTTTGGATTTTTATATGTGTTCTTTCATTGTCGTTTAGAAATTTGAAATAAGAAAAACCAAGCAAAAAACACCCAGAAACAGCCTCTTCCTTTACTCATGTTCAACGACTGACAATGAAACGTAAAAGTTATATAAAAACATATAAAATATTAATTAATAAAAAGAGTTCGCAACAATTACAATGTTGCTATAAAAGAAAACAAAAGAAAATAGAAATCAGAAATTAGATTACAAATGAGGCATATACCCAGCAGTGGGACGTACACAAGCTAAAGAAGAAGATGATGATGATAATGATGATAAAGTAGAATAAATTAAAAACGGGCATAGAAATTATACATAATAATAAAGTAAAGCACGATTGGTTTTCAATCCTAGTTTTATTTTATGCTGTTTTCAATCTATTCCCTGCTCAATAGCCTAATTATATAAAAATATCAATCACGCCCTAATGTTCACGGCCTTTGAGCCTTGTTACTTTAGGCTCTGTCAACCCCGTACCTAAGGGATAAAAACGTGATCATTAACCACTAATCATTAATCATTAAATATTTTTTACTTACCTATCGATAACTATCCGACTCAATCTCGTATAATATATTATACGATATTGAGCTTTACGAAATACACCAGATTGAGTCTGAGCATTCGTCATGTTCCGCTTAATATGTCGGGTGTCCACAACATGTGCTTCGGTGTAAATTGACCCGGTGTAAGAAGTTGATCGCGAGGGCACGGCCGAGCCCCGGGCCTGTCGGGAATCGATACTGCGACCCTACGCTCGCCGGTCCGTGGGGTTATTACTGAGCTCTGAACAAATTGCTAAATGTCGTTTGATAGCCGCCATTTCAAACCGGATGATGTGCTGTCACAGTTATAGTGGTGTCACATCATCCCACATTATGCAGGCACCTACTGGAAAACATACAGTGCTTAAAATGAAGAAGCACAAAGTTTGCCGTGAGTAATTAAGCCACGGTACACTTAGAGACAAATGTCCCACGACATGTATCGGCGACATGTCTAGCCGGCCGACTTCGCCAGACATATCTAACGACATCGCGCGACTATGCAATGTACGCAATAAACGTGACGCGATGTGACCAGACATGTTGAGCGAAGTCCGGCAACGTCGCGCCACGTCACCCGACGTCGCTGGCGACATTTGTCCCCTAGTGTATCCGTGTCTTTAAGATACTTGAAGCACTGAAGTCTTGATTGTATCCTTCCCATCATTGTAACAGCCATGGGTGTTCTTTTAATTTATATTAGGATTTGAAAAAAAGGTCAGGTCAGCATGCATGAAGAGATTGATGAATGTGGATGAAGCGAAAGATATAGATCGTAACAAGTTGAACAAAGTAGTCTCTTCCTACCCCTTTGGGAAGAGGCGTGAAGGTATGTATATAGGTATGTATTAGGCACAAAATACGTGTGTATGCAGGCTGTATGAAAATGAAAAAAAAACAAAAATCATTTGAAAATTTCAGAGTTATAAAGACACCACTTCAATCACACCTTTTTGATTAAGTTGAAATAAGAGCTGCAGTCGCTCTAACTTTCTCGCTGATTTCACAGAAAACTCAACAAATGAAAACCTATTAAAAAAAGAGTTTTTGAACGAATCCGTTGCAAACACTCCATTAATTTTGTTGATAATATCGCGGCGATTGCTATTCGTATTGAAATGGGGTTGCCAACTTCCTCCGAAGGTCTATAAAACACCTCTAAAATCGCTAAAGACTACGTAAACTCTCTTCTCTAATATATCTCATTTCATTTCCTTATTGTTGTTTTTATTTTAAATTCAGATGTTTTGAACATCATTTTGTTGATTAAAATGAAAATCAATACCTAATCGTGATGGCTGCGCAATATTCCCCTAAAATGCTTGGCCTCCAGAAATCCAATTACCCATGATTTGCCCCTAAATCTAGGGGATAATCCCCCAAGTTGACAACCCCGTTTTGAATTCATTGCAATGGTGTTTCGCAACCTGAATCCTGAATTGGCTTTCGTTTCAAGTTGCCGGGTGACCAAAAAGCGAGAGCAGGAAGTTAACTGACATTCAATTTCATACATTCCCACGACATTGATTTTAATAACACTCAAAATTGGCTTAAAGGACGTTGGAAATTTAATGAAGTATGTGAATTAATAATAAATTTATCGCTTTGGTATTATTTTTGTAAGGACATTTTCAAATCGATCCAGTAGTTTTAGAGTCTACACACAATGCAAACAAAACAGTCAAATCTTCCCTCTTTATAATATCAGTGTAGACATAAGTATTAGAAGGAAGTCACTAGAGTTGCCATCGTGTTATAAAATTTTTGGGTCTATGGTAAATATTACGTCTCAATTTTTATGGACTATTTCAGCAGAGTTAGATTAGGTTTTTTTTTGTAATTTTGGATTCCCCTTTCCACCTACAGGCCTACAATCATGCTAAACGTGGCCTTTAGGTCTTGTTACCTTAGGCTCTATCTACCCCGTAAGTGATAAAGACGTGATTTATGTATGTATATAATGTTGGATTGAAGTCGCCTTTAACACCGCATACTTCGAGCATCGACCAAAGCGTGGACACTTTCGCCAATCACATTTACCGTGTTCATTTAATATTACCTAACTACATGTTCAAGTATTCTAAAAATAAGCTTAACACACAGTCAATTGTCTACACGCAAAGCGATTCGGCTAGATCCCGTCACTATTTTGATTACCTTTTCCGCCTATACGCCTACAATTATGCTAAACGTGGCCTTTCAAGTCTTGTTCCTTAAGCTCTGTTTACCTGTTTGTCTTAGGGATAAAGACGTGATTTTTGCTTGTGTATACATATACCTTTATATTATCTGAGATACGCAGCCGATCGTCGGTGGTTTAGTAAAAATGCAAATCAATAACGATCCCGTGGGTCCGCGACGCCCTCCTACCGCGATGGTTTGGGCTGGAACAAGAAAAGGGCAGAGATTGTTATAATAACATTTTTTTATTTTTTGATAAAAGTAAAATTATTTATGTGTATCGCCATGTACCAATTTTTTTAAGGGTTACTACTGCATTGAATAACACATTAACGGTAATAATAATAATAAAGATAAAAACGTTAGTTTGCAAATAGGTTGCCCAGGGCTCTTTCACATGTGTCATTTTTTGAAACTACCAGAAGTTAATGAAATGAATGTTACCCTAGTCATGTTGTAAAGTCGACGAATAAATTTATTACAAGCCTAAATCTCATTGCACATTTTACGATTTAAAATATTTAATCATACTTTTTAATAAAGTTGCTGACTACACTAATTAAAGCAAGACGCGACAATTATTCGCGTGTTGACAGATCAGATACTCATCTGATAGATTGGAATCTAACAGAGATTCTTAGCCATGGTGTGCGTTGTTAGTCGCAACGCGGTGAGCGGAGCGGGAGGGAAAACTGTTTAGACGAAATCCAATACTTTACGTGTATTGTCCAGTATTTTGCGTTAATTTATGTCTGATTCTTATTGGTTGTCTCTTTGAAATTGATTAGGAATACCTATTTGTTGTTATTTTTGTAAAGCTGACTAAACTAAGCACATAACCAAAGAGCTATCTTATTAAACTAACGTAGTGTTGGCGAGTGATTAACATTTTTTTTTCCATTTTATCCTTTCAGTATTTTTTTGCTGGAAGACATCCCATTTTAGGGATAAATTCTCCGTTCTATTTCTATCTGCTTGGTTTTGTGCTGTTTTGTTTATTTTATGCGCAAACTTTTTTTATTATTAAAATTCGTCTCCACTCATCCCATGTTCTTTGCCACACATATCCGTCTCTTCTTCACTTTTTAAATACACCGGGACGGGCTATAACTTTATGTATATATCGGTGGCACTGGCCTGAATACGATTTACAAATATATGAAGAGTTAACTCGGTCTTATATTTACGGCGGAAAGATTACTTGTTTGACAACGCTTTAACAGGCCGTGGGTGTTTTTAACATGAACTAAGGGGACTTGTGTATAAAAATGTGGCCTTAGGGATGTTCTACAGGGCTTAATTTTGCTACAGTCGTTTGGTGGTGCGTTAAAAAGAATTTGAGGTACTTAAATGTATGGTTTACCTGATGTGAGTCTGTCGATTTTCACCTAATTATTATCTATCTCCTTTTTTCTTCATTATCATCATCAGCCGTGAGACGTCCATTGCTAGACATAGGCCTTCTTCAAAGATCTCCACGACGATCATATTCTGCTACCAGCAGCCAACGATCTCCCGTGATATTTAGGTCCGTCCATCTTGCGGGAGGTACCTATAATTTCATCTCTTGCCCTTACTATCGAAGACGTGTAAAAAGACCGAATAAAAAAATAAACATGACATACACTGTGCGTTATGAAAAATTGCATAAGTAAACATATGATTGCAAAAATTAAAATACAACTTATCTCGTGTTTTATTACAATGCAGTTACAATCACAATACATTTTAAAGAAATCACCCCTCCTGTAGGGCTCAGTTCAATAACCTTCAATCCTAAGCATTGGGGTGAGTTGTCCACGCGCCGATCCGGCACGAGCCGGCCGAAACCGGTTCGAACCGGATTAGACCAACTGGGACCAGTTTATTAAATTTGGCGATGTTTTGATTGGGAAAAAATGGCTGAGTTTTTTTGCGTTAATTTATTCGTGATTGGGCCTTCGGATTTTAAATTGTACACGTTTTAGTATATTGAAAATTAAGTTTTATTTTCTAACATAGCAAATCAGGTTAGGAACGGATTAAATGTGCAATTTTGTTGATTTTATGCTATTTGATAGGTCAAAGCATATCGTCCATTTTTTACCACGCTGTACAATATGTTAGGCGTAGGTCACAGAAAAGAGAAATTTGGTTCATGTGGGGTACATCTATACTAATATTATAAAGAGGAAAGATTTGATAGTTTGTTTGTTTGTTTGTATAAATAGGCTCCGAAACAACTAGACCGGTTTGAAAAATTCTTTCACCGTTAGATTCCTACATTATCCCTGATGACATAGAATTCTTCGCGAACGAAGTCGCGGGCAACAGCTAGTACTTACTAACTTACTAGATATTGATCCGTTCTGTGATCTTACTCTAAAATTTGTATTTTTTTAATATCAAGCGCATTGTTACGTAAAATTTTATTTTGTTCAAGCACCTATTGAATATCTACGCAGTTACAAGATTAAGAGCCGAGCGAAAAAATAACGGCGAACATATTTTTACAAGCAAGTCTTTGTTGCGAAAACCATTAATCTTGTCTATAATAATGGGCGAACACTTCACTCGACATTCGGTATATTTACGAGATAATAGCAAATATAAATTACACACAAACATGACTCACACAAACACCTTTAATAAGTCCCTATCACGAATCACAGCAACAATTTCAAAAATAATCAACCGCAAAGCCGCTTATTAGACGCGATTCGACATAGCATCATCGAAACTGATAGCACCTGTCCTTTTTATTCTCAGTGTGTTAGAAAAGTGTATCAATAGTGTGCAGTGTGCAGCATGGTGTCGAATGATTCAGAATCTAACAGCAGGCGAGGACGAACAATTATTGGTGCTATAGTACTTCCATTTTTTACGTTCGCGTGGCACGAATGGGGGTTGACAGAGATGGAGAAATGATCGTAAAAATGCCGCAATTATTCGGAATGAATTTTCGAGGACGCCGATTACTTTCTGTTTATGTTATGATAATTGTTTTGTAAAAATGTTGCTTTGCCTGTACGGAATTTGGCCCGTAATTTGTAGTGCGGCGCGTTTTGGAGCGTTTTTATGGCTTAATAGCTGTAATTTATGGCCGCAAATGACAAAGTTGTGAGTTTATTTGCTATGCCGTTATTCAAGTACGTGTTTGGCGGAATTCAGTTGACGGGGGAGAAATTTTTTGTTCCTGCTTTCATTAGGTACTTGAGAGAGAGAAAGAGAGAGAAACATTTATTTACACACATTCGATACACGTAGATATATAATAGGAAGAAATATAATGTTGCGGCAAGTTTATTACTAGCTCTGCTGTTGCCTGCAGCTCTTGTGTGATCTTATCAATCATACTTGCCCTGGACTTGCACAAATGTTTCAAAACCAAAATTATTCAAATCGGCGCAGCCATTCTCGAGTTTTAATCGTAAAACGCAATGCGTTTATAATTTAGCATACATACCGTCACGCCTCTTTCCCACAGAAGTAGGCAGATACTACTCTGTTCTACTTGCTACGATCCTGACATACTTCTTTCGCTTCATCCAACTCATCAATCTCTTCATACATGCTCGGTTTCGGGACTCCAGACCTGACATTTTCCACAACGTCTTCTATTTGGTCTCGGAATGTCCGACTAGGCCCTCCCCTCCCACCGTAACCATTTACACTCCCCATATAGATCTTAGTTAGTCTTCTTTCATCCATCCGCTCTACGTAACCAAAGCAACTAAGCATACTTTTTTCTATCCTAGTCACTATATCCTCTTTCACACCAGCACGCTCCCTTATCACACTATTCCTTATTCTATCTTTCAGTGATACACCTTCCATACTTCTTAACGCTTGTAATATAGATTTGAAATTACAAACGATGATAAAGTTTAGTGTAATTAAATAATCGGCATTGCATTTCGCTAGCAGTACTTTCGCTGAATACGAACGGCGCCTCAACAAAGCTAATATTGGCTTCAACATTTCCTTTCCAAAAACGACGGTGAAATATTGATAGCATTGGACATGGAGAGGAAATTTGATCGGCACATTAGATAACGCGTTGTATTGGGGTCGCCTGACGCCTAATGATGTTTCGTTGTGTAAATGAATACGGAGGTAAATAATTGAATTCTGTGGTAAGATAAGTAAAGACACTTGGAAGCGTTTTGACTTAAATGCAGGGTTTGTTGGTACTTTACGCATAGGGTAATTTTTGGAGCATAAAGAAGATCACCAATAAAATTAGGGTGGTAAAATTGTGACAACACATCTGTATTTTTCGACATATGTTATTTGACCAACACTTATTTTCTGCGATTGTCTTCCACGCTGGTCTGCAAGTAAAGAAAAAACATAGAATGTACCAGTTGCTTCTATTTCCACGCAGATGGTAAAAGCCCATCGAGGGAATGGCCATGAAAGTGAAAGGGGCAAAAAGTTTGATGAGAAAAAATGCTTGCTCTACTCTAGTTTAATTTTATACATACAAATAGGTAAATACATACATAAATATATCACGTCTTTATCCCTTACGGGGTAGACAGAGCCTAAGACAGCAAAACGTTAAGGCCACGTTTAGCATGAGTAAGGGCGTATAGCTGGAAAAGGAAATCAAAATAGTGATGGCTTGCTAGTCGCATCGCCTATAATGATGTTCTTTTACCATCAGCACGGGAAGAGAAGCAACTGGTAAATATAATTACTCAATTAATTTTATCTTAAACAAATTATATGGCATTTCGTCTCTACTTTACTAAGGCCACAAAATACATCAGTCTCGAACGCACTTGTGTTTAAAAAGTACTAGAACAAAGAAAAGCTGGTAAAAATTGGGTACTCATGCAATATAGACAATTCTGTATGGTGAGTAGGCCAAATGTGTGCCGCTCGCTGTATATTGTGTATTGTGCTCGGTATTCACTAGTATATTAAACTATAACGGTGGCTGTTCACCGGCGATGTCAAAACGGGGTACCCACAGCCCAAAGTTTGCAATAGAGATATCGGTCCACCTCGGTCTCACTTCGCCTTTGCCACAGAAGCAATAGCCCGCAGTAGGGTTAAAGTGAGGCTCGTTACTATTTTGATTCCCCTGTCCGCCACTGCCCACAATCTGTGCACGTACACCGTTTAAACATCGATCGCATATTTAAAATTTGTGACACATTTTTTTAAATTAAGTTCACTAAACCAAGTCCGCATTATGGGCCTGTAACCAGCTCTGGGAAGTACAAGAAACGATCTAGCAGGTTTTTATTTTCATATAGTGTTCCTAGATTCTCAATTCATTGTACCAGGCGATAATTTGCGGAGCTCGGAGGTCCATCTCCGCCACCACTGCAACAGTAATAGCGGAGTAGCAAGGTAAATGTTTTGTTTTACATTATTTTCATTTTAACACACACACACACACACACAGAAATCACGTCTATATCTCATCTGGGGTAGAAGGAGCTTGAGGTATCAAGACCTAAAGGCCACATTTAGCATGATTGTAGGCGTATAGGTGGAAAGAGGAATCTAAATAGTGATGGGTTGCTAGCCGCATCGCCTATAATATGACTCCTAAGACTCGCCCATTCCCTCGATGTTCTTTTACCAATATCCTTTCTTAGCGGATGCCTACGTCATAACATCTACCGGCATGGCAAATTTCAGCCCGATCCGTCCAGTGGTTTGGGCGGTGCGTTTATAGATCACTATGTCAGTCAGTCAGTCAGTCACCTTTGAGTCATATATGTTTAGAGATTGAGTAAGTATCTATTGCGATTCTGTTCCGTACGAATATTGTTGTAAAACTGTCCAAATTGTGAACCACCTTTGCATGCTCGCTGTCTCGGAACAGAGGGTACCCATGGGACGGACCCCTAAATTTAAGAGGTCTGCTCTTACCCGCCTGTCATACAAATGGACTAATTATACAATATTTTTAGTGGAAAATGGTTTTTCACAAGCTTTTGTCTAATTAATGTTTGTGTGTATTGTTTGGCACGAATCTTGCAACTTTGTAGGGTTCTTTTACATGTATTTTTAAACTAGCAGCGCATTCGGAAAGACCGTCATTGCCAAGAAGAATGCGCCGTAAGAAACTTGACAGAAAATTAACTACAGCTATTCTGGGATATAAATATAAGGTCCCTAAGTTAAGAACCCTAAGGGCCAGTTTCACTGCTCTGTGATGTTCCAGTTATATTAAGTGTCTCTATCTGTTTCGTAGTAATAAATAGAGACGGAATCATAGATAACTGTATTTTAAGACTGAAACTGGCACTAGAGTATAATAATAGGTCATCATCATCATCTCCAGCCTATATACGTCTCACTGCTGGGCGCAGGCTTCCTTCACACACCATTGAACACCATTGACGTGTGCAGGTTTCCTCACGATGTTTTCCTTCACCGAAAAGCTCATGGTAAATTTGTATGACCACCGTCCCGTAAACTACTCTAAGATATATTTACGCTAGAATTAAATTAATTGCGACAGCTCAAAGGACTCGGTCTCTCTCGTGACCCAGATCCTTTTTTTATGTTAAGCAAAGTGTAAGTGACATTTTGTGAAAATGTGCTTTAAAAAGTTTCTGTTCCCTATTGTGGAAAAGATAAGTTTCCTGGGAAGACTTCACAAAGAAAACTAACTATGTATCTTATACAAGTTGGGCAAAGTGCGACCGTGCTGGCTTGCGTTAAGGTTTAAATTGAATGCGGTGATGTGGTGCTTAGGACTTTGCTTTGTTAGTTTTAGTAATATTATGCGTCACTAAAAATGTTATACTTTTACTTTTGCCTGCGATTTTGTCCGCAACGCTTCTCAGTAATGAATAGTATGAAAACGAATCATTGTCATAAATCCCATCTCTTATTCTTTTCTCTATAGCATTGTAACTAAACAGGGGTGACACTAATGATAATAATACTGTGTTATGACTTGTTTCAAGATGTCATGGTTCCAAATTTGAAAAATCTGCGTCCGAGTTAAAGTTTTCTTCTTCTAAAGGCGAAGGCAAACATGCACCAAATTAAAGTCGCACTAAAAGCCATGGAGCGAGCTAGGGCAATCTCATTTCTTGACTCCCCCAATTTCGAAATTCGGAAACGAACTAGTGTTGTGAATGTCGTAGGATAACACAGCTGAAGTGATGTGCGGGGCACTTGGCAAGACGGAACCACGACAGACGGTCGAAGGCGGTCACGACTGGGTCAATAGTCAAGTCAGTGGGGAGACCATCAGCCCGTTGGTCAGATGACATCTGTCATACGGCTGGAAAAGTGGATGAGACTGGCACGGGACCGGGCAAAGTGGCGTGAAAATTAAGAGGCCTTTACTCCGCAGTGGATGGATGTGGGCTGATTAGATAGATAGTAGGAAAGGCAAAGGGACCTAAGCCCACAGAGCCAAGTAAATGGAAATATTGAAATATAGTAAAATATACTCGAATAGTGATACACAGGGAGTGAAACACGTGGTTTGTGATCAGAGACCACAGATTTCTTTCATTCCCTCTAATGCTACCAAAATAAATGTTATTTTACACGCAGAGAACGCTGTAATCCAAGTGATATTGTGTTTTTTGGTAACTGATTTTTGCCGTTGTCTATCCTACATAACAGTCCGTGGGCTCTTACAATGCCATACGGGTTTGTTAAGCTAGCTTTATGGGTTTGATACTTGGATCGGCCGACGGAGCGAGACAGCAAGACAAGGGACTGTAGCATACCAATTTCAAGTCCATGTGACCCAATACCGGAAAGTTCTGTTTTGCGGAGACGGTTTTGATCGGGCCACCATATCTTTACTGCTATCCAACATACAGAAACATGTACGAGTGCAACAAAAAATTAATCCAACACTGAAACTGGATCAAATGTAACTTGAAAAATGTGACCCGAACTTACAAGATTCGTATCTTGGACTACATACATACAAACAATTATTGCTAGTCAAAAGCTTGCACTCGTAAAATTAAATAGTCACTTATTTAACGTATTATCACTAAATTCTTCACATAATAAAACAGATAGAGCAATTTAAATGAAATGCCCCACAAATTCCTAACATCCAAACAGCACGGCGAAATAACCTCTCTCGTACCTACAGGGGGTTCTAAGTTGGAGACTCGAACAAAGGGTGTGACGTCCTACTTACCAAATTTTGTGTATTCAATACTTAAGTGTGACAGGTCCATGGGGCTCGAGTGGAACCTACCCTATGGGGATAGCGTTCAAAATTGATTGACGGGTTAAAAAGGTTGTTTCGTGGTTTGACTGAATTTTGGAAATTTAATAAACTACATCTACTACTACACAAAAAAAGCCGTGGTAGCCTAGTGGTTTGACCTGTGGCACCTCAAGCAGAGCGTCGTGGGTTCAAATCCCGGGCGCGCACCTCTGAGTTTTTCGGAATTTATGTGCGAAAATTACATTTTGAAATTTGCCATGAGCTTTTCGGTGAAGGAAAACATCGCGAGGAAACCTGCACACATCTGCGAAGAAATTCAATGTTGCGTGTTAAGTTCCCAATCCGCACTGGGCGTGCGTGTAACTATAAAAGTGGATGAGAATCCACCCTCCCTCCCTCCAATACACGGAGAAGGCCTATGCCATAAGACACGCCGAATTACGCGACAATTTAATAAAAAAAAAATAACAACAACAAAACACTAAAAGTGTCGCGAATTCGGAATAAAAAAAGGCTATATCATATCACACACATGGAAAAATCTGAAAAGTAAAGCTATGACCGGGAACTGAACCCGGACTCATCAACACGTAAGGTAAGTCTTCGAATTTTTCCATCTGTACCAGCTGTCACGTCATTTACTAAGCGATCTCGTCTTTTAGCTTTGTTGGCGCTAATTTTCATTTTTCTAGTTTTAATTAACTTGATTAGCACGGCTGGCGCACTTACGCGTGAGAGCAGTCACGCGCGAGCACTACCCGTCTCTTTCACTCTCACTTCTCGCGTAGATGGTAAAAGCCCATCGAGGGAATGGGCGAAAATCTTAGAAATCATTATTATAGGCGATGCGGCTAGCAACCCATTACTATTTTGATTTCCCTTTCCATACGCCCGCAATCATGCTAAACGTGGCCTTAAGGTTTTGTTACCGTAGGCTCTGTCTACCCCGTAAGGGAAAAAGACGTGATATATGTATGTATGTAAGCATCTATTATATTTTTCTCAGATAAAAACATATCATATTACTTGCTACGCAGATGCGTCCCCTTATCTAGTAGTCCCATCCCCAAAACTAATGTGTTTTGACATGATTGATGAAGGTTTAATAAAACGTAAACATAACATACCTACACAAAAGCTTACCTTTTACAATACAAACAGCGGAGAATCGGTAGTTGTAATGAAGAGTTAACCGCACTCAGAAACGACCATTAAATGTTTCAAATAGATGAGACTCAGTTACTCTACTTAACGCACGTGTTTATGTGTATTTGATGCTGAGTATAACTAGTGTTTTTTGCTGAGTGTACCCGTGACTCACTTTATGCCAAAATTTCTAAAAAATACCGAATACTAGAACACAGAAAAATCCAAAAAGTAAAGCTATGGCCGGGAATCGAACCCGGGACCTCATCATTCCGTGATCCCTACACCACTAAAATACTTAAATACATTTATTAATGGATGTACAGGATCCCCGAGCCTTATATTAGTCTATAGTAGAGATGTATAAAGTCTCTAGTCAAAGTAAAACTACTAATATTACAAATGCGAAAATTTGTGAGTGAGGTTGTGAGCGAGTGAATGTGTGTGTCCCTTCTTCACGTTGAAACAACAAGACTGATTTGGATCAAATTTAGAACTCAGATAGAATAACTCTAGAATAAAACATAGGCTACTTTTTATCTCGGAAAATTGCATGGTTCGCGTATGGTAAAGTCATAGCGTAGCTGCCTAGAGTCATTAATCAAATAACTATTGCAGATTGCAGAACATATACGACCTACACCAGTAGGCTTATTGTCTAACTCGCTCGCAATCGCCATTATGTTGATTTTGATATTTCTTGTATGAATGTGACAGCTAGCTGATTCCGATGCCAACTGTCAGCCCATACATGAACTGTCACAGTGAACACGATGGCGATTGCGAGCGAGTTAGAGAATAAGCCTACAGTTCATAAGTCTAATGCGGACGAAGTCGCAGACAGAAGCTAGTAGCAATATTAAATGAAATTGGCTTGAAGACGAAATAACGCCATCTGTGATCACGTTGCTGAGTCAGCTAGCGTTAAAAAAAAACTTTTTCTATCAGTATAAAAAAAGCAAATCCGCCGTCAAATCTCATTTAAGAATCGCATCATAAAATCAACCTTTCGTTAATAAGCAAGAGTTTACAACCTGTACCTAGATAACAAGAGATTTACGCATGAAAGTTTTTATGTTCAAAACCTTCGTAAAGTTATTTTACGTCCATCCTTATTTATAGACATATGGCTGCGTACTCGTAAAATGCGACAAAAGGAGCGAAAATTTTCCCTATAAATGTCATGTGGGACGTGCCAGTGTGTGACAAAGGGTAATGAGACGGAAGATATTCGCTGTCTCGTTATGATGCAGAAATGTTTGAAAAAAAATCAGAAAAACTTTTTTTACTAAAGTAGTTTTCAAAAACTGTGGACGTAGTAAAGAAGTTCATTGAATAAAAAAACTTCCTGTGTTACTAAAGTAGGACATAAAAAAATAATTTTGTCACATTATCTACTTAAATAGGTTTTTTTGACCACTAGAATTCGAACATACTAAATTTATTTTATTAATTTGTTAGTAGTGAGGAAAACACTTGAATTTAACCTTTTTGTGTTGATTGACCTTGAGTTATTATCCTTTCTACTTATAAATAAAGTTCAAAACAATTTTGACAAGTTCAAAGTTTAATTTAACTCAAATACACAATAATTACAAATCAAATAATAGCTTGCAAATAGCCACACATTAAAAAAAATATCATTTTTAAACTGCTGCCCAGACGCAGAACAGATATTCCACGTTCTTTTTCACCATCCTGTATAAAAATAAATTCTAAGAAAAATAATTGAAGTCCTCAACTTGTGATACGTTGCTACGCCAAATGGCGTAGCACGTAGAAGATTTGCTACGTACGTAGCTGTCGTAGCTATTGGTAACAAGACAAATCTTACCAAAGAACGACATCAAGAACTGAAACCCATATAAAATACAACCCAAATAGAAAACTATTATTATGATAATTTTAGTAATTTTTTTTTACTCTTTCTTTCTTTCACAGCGATCTTTGTATTTTATCATGATTATATTAATTGTCATTAAAAATACATTTTTAAATTACGATATGAAGAAAACTTATTCAGAAATTCATGTCATAAAACAAATATACTGCTTTTAAATACATAGGGGTCAAATGAGTACGAGAATACACGCGGGATTGACCCCTGGACGCTGGAGTGTAGATAAAAACTTTAACTTCGAAGCTACTGTTGAATTGCATTATTACGTTTATGACAATAATAAACCAGCACAACTGAAATATTCTCCTCCACCTGGCCTTTCCCATTCCATACTTAATGTATGACACACAGTAAGCACATGCCACTATGAAGTTGCTAAGGCTGTTAATAATGAACGAAATGAAACATTAATGACTGGGGGCCGCTAATTGTCACAGGCTTGAGTGAAACTTAAGAACTTTTCAAAATTAGCTTGTTAATAATTAAGGCTCCCCAGTTATGGGCGCTGGGGATTGGCGTAGGAATAATAGAATAAATGTCACAGAACCATTGATAAATAGGCAACTAGCTAAAACTAAGCAAAGCTTGGACAAGGGATACTAAGTATCTACTACTAAGTAAATACTAAAACTACTAGTCAAGAAGCAAGTATTTTTCATACATAATGTATACTACCTAAAATCAAGCCGGGACCTCAAGTTTCATAGCCAGGTTCTCTCACTACTAAGCTATACGGTCGTCTATATCAAAAGTGTACAGGATTCACCCTCTCTCTACATACATACATACACAAATCACGTCTATATCAATTACGGGGTAGACAGAGCCTAAGGTAACAAGACCTAAAGGCCACGTTTAGCATGATTGTAGGCGGAAAAAGGAATCAAAATAGGGATGGGTTGCTAGCCGCATCGCCTATAACATGATTCCTAAGAATTTCGCCCATTCCCTCGATGGGCTTTTACCATCTGCGCGTGACGAGAAGCAACTGGTAAATTCTATGTTTTTTCTTTGCTCCCAGACCAGCATGGAAGAACCATCATTCTTCTATTTCTTAATTCGTTGTGATGTCATACCGCTAGGCAAAAGCCTTTCTTTTGCATGCTTTTATTCTATTTGATATGTGTGTAAGTCATCCCGCTATAGTGTTGATGTGCCTCTGTTTTAAAAATATTTACACTTTGTTTTTAATTAAGCATTAATTTCATGAAAACTATACAAATTACAGTGAACGAGCAACAGATTTAAATTTCAATATAAATTTGACTGAATAAAATTGTGACTATTATGTTATTGTGATTTGAAAAATACAGTTACAATGTTTACAAATTCACACAAGTCATAAACTAAAGTTAATTGCTGTTCCTAACTACAAACGCTCAAGGATTAAATTTTTCTTATTTTATTTCATCCTGCAACAAAAATATTTTCATCATAAAAAGTTTAAAAAGAAACGGTTCGAGTGCTAAATAAAAGATTCGTTTTTGTGAAAAAAGCTAACCACTCAGGAGCTTAATAAATATTGCATCGGCCGCGACCTTAAGCACTCCACTCCGCACTCTATAAGGCAAGAAAGAAAGCTTTTAATACGAAACTTTAAAAGGCAAGAATCCGAAACAAGGCTGGCAAGAAAAACATTTTTTTGCCCGCAGCGTCGGTCGAGTCATAAATTTTCAAATTTAGAATTGCTGTCGACTCAGATCCTTCGCAAACGTTTTTTTTTATATTTTTTGGGGTTCCGTCAAAGAATAATGTGATTTTACTTTAATGCGTCTGAAAATCAATAGATTTTATTTTGGTTTAAACTCTGTAACACTATTTTCATAACGAAATCTGAATAAATAAGCCGTTTGTTCATATTAAGCCATTTTTTACGTAAATTATAGTTTCTGTATTTTACCAAACACTTATTTACGTAAGTAATTATGTAGGAAAACGTTCAGATAATCCTTTCTGATTCCCGTTAAACTCATGTCATATCAGCATCAAATAATATCGCATCATATGACTAATATATATGTGAATATAATAATATATATGAATAATAAATATTTAGCGTAAATATTGAACAGCGCTTAAAAATATTACAACGATCGCTCTTCGCCGATTTTTTCTAAACAGCCATTAGGAGCGCGCGAATCATCCGCTGAGGCTGGCAGGGGGGAGGGGACGCCCCCTTCTCTATTTTCGGCGGTTGAAATATACTCCGACCAAACATTGAAGACCTTTTACCGAATTTCGCGTTCCGTTTTACGATCGTAAGGCCGGTCTAAATTATTCAGCTTTTTTTTCGGATGTTGCGTATTAATACTGGCCGGTAAATTGTTTTTTTATGAATGGCCAGTGACTTACGACGGTCGTTTTATGGGGATGCCCGTTTCGAGCCGCTTCCCGCCAAATAAATTTAATAACGCCGGCTGTCATTTGTTTTTTATTATTAAAAAAAATAACGAAACATTAGACGGCGAGTCGCGGAACACGCAATTTAGTATTTCAAAAAGCTTGCAAAATTAAATTAATTCCTTAAAAAAATAAGTACCTAGTAAAAAATTTACAATGTTAATCCCGATTTTAGAAAACAATATTGCGTTTTATTGCCACTTTCTCCCGAAACTATTAAAATTCGAAATCCGCACTAACAGATACGCTATCACAGATACTAAATATTTACTAAACATTAACAATTCCGCTCACTCATACACGTAGCAAATACCAAATAATAAACCCCCGAATTGCGTAGCTAAATATCTCAATGCGGGAAAGGGAGGTGTGTATCAAGATTGGTGACTCCCCATGGCTGCGAAGGGGACTCCGAGGGAATGGTTAGTGGACATGTAGGCATATAGACGGTAACACGGCAATTTTGTTGCCATAATTTCTTCGTGTCGTCTCGTGCTTTTCGTTTGTGCGTCAAGTCATAGTTAATCGTTGTACAGAGTGTGTTTAGAATTAAAATTTGAAATTTAGACGTTTTTCAAGTGTAGTTTTTTCCGACTTTTTTCAATCGTGCTTCTCGGATTAAGTGTTTGTGTGAACTGTAAATATTGTGTGGAATGCTTGTAAACAGAACGGCGTGCAACTCAACTGGTACATGCGACTTTTGTAAACATAAACAAACCTGAAAAATTAGTGTTTAACTTTGCCCGTAGTGTTAAAGTTCGCGCTCAAAACCTAGTACCTAATTCGTGCCAATTTTGATCTCACTATAATTAAGAATACCGAATAAGATTTAATATTAATCAAAATAAATTATTAATTCTACTTTTAGTAACGAAAAGCCTCAAAATAACAAAATAAGTGCGTCAACATTGTGCGTGTCAGAAAAGAGGTGCGATTACCTCACGCAAAAACAAAACAACGTCGTGATAAATATAACCGCACTTTTAAAAAATATAAAAACATCGAGCACGTGCAATAACAGTGAGTGAGTGAGGAGACACGAGGCCGAAACTGCCTACAACTTGTACTATAGCGATCGATAAAATTACGCATTACGAGTGGAGAGCTGAGCAAGAGGGACGCACACAGACGCACTCACGCACACACCGACCCGCCCCATCCCTCCGCGTACGAAAGTAAACATGCTTTAAACAAACCGAATTTATAGTGTAAGCTAACATAAAAGTACAAAGAAAACTGTGATTAACGTGTTCATATAATAAGGATCGAGGATAAAATGCTGGTCGGCACGAATTTGTGCAACATGCATCCGTTGATAGCAAATTACATGCAGAATCAACTGGTGATGGGGCAGAGTCGCCAGCCAGGCTCTAGCAATGCTAGTGTCGTGACCACCGCTCCGGCGACTCCTGTCCATAGTTCTTACGACCCGAAGGGCGAGTCTTTGACACCTTCGGAGCGCACCGGCGCGCCACCGGGCGCGGGGAAAGATGCTGTCAAGTTGTTTATCGGACAGATCCCAAGGCATTTGGAGGAAGAGGACCTTCGCCCGATGTTCGAGGAGTTCGGGAAGATTTACGAGCTCACCGTACTTAAGGATAAGCATACCGGCATGCATAAAGGTTAGTCCTTGATTTATTTAGACGTGTCCGGAATTTATAGGTTATAATATAAGGCGGGAACGCGGGCTGAGGTCGGCGCAATTAATATAAGTGGAAAGTCTTCATATAATATTGAAATTACGCACTATAGTGTTTGAACTCTGATAAATTATGTCTAGTTTATTATTTATACAAAAAAAAGAATAAAGTGTAAGTATCAACATTTTCACAAAACACATTGTTGCTGTATGCACTATAGCATAGCTATATTTTTTCACTATCGTCCATAAAGTATCTATTGTATCCTGTGTCTCTTTTTTTTAGAAAGCCTGATTAAAAATAAAACGTTTCAAATTTGAAATAAGAATCATCCTTTAAAATGTTCTACGCCACGTATCGTCAAAAGAAAATTGCGTCTTCAACACGTACCTTCGACAGGCACATGTAATTGACGTCCTTTGAATTCAAATTTCAATAAGTCCGCTGGCGTATAAAATTTGATACGCCGTTGCTATGACGCGAAAACTAGGAATTGCCTGTTACAGTGTTTGCGTGTGTGTGCCTTCACCCCTAACATCTCAGACCCTTAGAGGGTGAAGCCCCTAATTCGAGATGCGAACAGGATAGGAGAGAAACGGAGGTAGTCAGATGAAAATAAGCAATGATGGCGGTTGTGGGTTTTTTGAATACGTGGGTTGAATTGAGGATTTTCGATCGGGTTTAGGTAATCTTTGATCCCAGGTGTTTAGTTCTTATAATGATTAGGAACGAATGGAATTTTCGTGGTATAAGATGATACTTATATGTTACGGAGTCCAATATAAAATGTTTTTTGTATTATCATTTGAAAAACATTATTAGGAAAATGGAAAAGTTTTTGCGTCATTTACATACCTGTGGAAATTGCAAAAGGTAAGTTCTAATAATTACAAAAATTTTGATGACCATGGATCAAAAATAATTAATAATTGTTTCTAGTATGTATGAAAGTATCTAAATTCTTTATTGGACCTTAAATCAAAGTAAATAAGTAAGTAACACAACACCAATCGGAAAAGACAGATTACAAATAAATATTAGATAAGCAGACAAAAAACTTGAACTAATTAAAAGTTAAGAACAAAAATGAAATACAATACTAATGAGAAAAAAAACAATAAATAATAAAAATGAGCTGGTGCCAGTCCACCCCACTAGTTATGGGTCTACAGAAAAGTCGACTACTGTTTCTTATTTATGATTAATTTTTGTTTTATGAAATTAAAGTCATCTGACGAAAAAGAGCATAATTCTACACATTAGAACATGTATGTGATCTTCGTTTTAGTGGATGAAAAATAAATCTGTTTTTTTTCTGTACTTTTTTTACAATATATGCGTGAGTAAAATCCGTAAAAAAGTTAAAAAACAGCATTATCTGAGCACATAATCTAGGTTTAAATTAAAATATGCGCTCTTAAATTACAGTCATGACTTTGTAAATCAGAAAAGCAAAGTTTATCAGCGTAAAAACAATAAAAAATGGCCGCATAAAAACACGAAGCAAGACGTAATTTATGTAAAAAGTAATGCGGTAAGCCGAGGTTTGAACTACTCTATGTTCGCGACTTTGCTTGGCTTCCTTAGTACGTTTTACTGGCAATGATTGAGTTTCACCGATTCATTAATGATTAGGTTAAATAAAAAATCAAATCAACACTGTGGGAGTGACAACAATCGCTGAGAATGCCTCGAAGAGAGATGAAACACGTAACTGAAGCAAGCGTCCTGTAGGCTTATTATGGCAGTTCTTGTTTGAATGTGACAGCTAGCTGATTCCGATGCCAATTGTCAGCCCATACATGAACTGTCAAAATGAACACAATGGGTTCAAATCTTGGTGTAGGTAATATATTTGTGTGATGAGCACTAAGTGTGTTCTTGAGTCATGGATGTTTCTATATATTTAAGTATTTCATTTATGCATTATTATCGTTGTCTGGTACCCATAATACATTCAAGTCTTATAAGGAGCCGAGCTTACTTTTGGAGTAGGTCAATTTGTGTGAATTGTTTCCTCATATTAAATTATTTACTTAACTGTGGTGGTGGTTTTACTTGTGTTTGCGTTACTAGTAGCTATTTTATAAAGTAGCTATTTTGTACGACTTTTGTGGAGTAGCAAAGTACGTTTTTCCTTTACTTCAACGCCTAAAAAGTACTGTTTTAATATAACAACTCTATTTTATTCCCCGATGTTGAAATAGGGGGAGGGTGATTTAACTATCTACATCGTTCAATTTGTATACGCTACACGTGTCGTTAAAACTTTGGACAAAATTAGTAAAGTTAACATACCACTGGGTGATTACTTTTTAATGTAATAAATTACACATTAATCCTACTAGGTATTAAGTTAACAAGGCGTATTACGCTAGCCCCAGGCTATTTTTTGTCTACCGTGTGACAAAACTAAATTGAGTCCAACTGGCACTTGACTTTTACGGTTCCATACCTACCTAAAGTGTAAAAACGGGACGCTAGTAGTAAGACTCCACTGTCCGTCCGTCTGTCTGTCTGTCTGTATCTCCTGAACCGTGATAGCTAGTTGAAATGATGTATTTCTGTTGCTGTTAAAACAACTAATAGTAAAAATCTAAATTTTTGTTTGTCTGACAACATACATTCGTAAGTAACCTACATTCTCCTCAGGACTAGGGTTCTGGTAACACTGGATTTTTATTCACTTTCCGAATTTGTACGGATCCTTCGGTATGTGCGCCGGACTCGCACTTGGCCAGTTTTTTTCAAGTAAAACATTGCTTCAGAGATTGAAATACCTTGTTGTTCAGTAATATACCAAATTTCAATATTCAACAACGCCACACAATTCAAACAAATTAAATTTCTACATTAGGACACACATTTCGTACGAATTAAATTTCAAAATTAGGCCACACAATTCGTACAAAATAAATTTCAAAATTAGGCCACACAATTCGTACAAAATAAATTTCAACATTAGGACACACAATTCGTACGAATTAAATTTCAACATTAGGACACACAATTCGTACGAATTAAATTTCAACATTAGGACACACAATTCGTACGAATTAAATTTCAACATTAGGACACACAATTCGTATGAATTAAATTTCAACATTAGGACACACAATCCGTAAAAAATAAATTTCAACATTAGGACACACAATTCGTAAGAATTAAATTTCAATATTAGGACACACAATTCGTACAAATTAATAGTGCAGCTTATTCGTACATGTGAACGGCGTGCGTGATCCGAGTTGGGAATAGGTAAATGCGAATTGCAACATGCATTGGTCATATTTCCATTTGAAAAATGTGCTTTTCCGTGTAATTTTATGCTATTTGCCAATTTGTAGAGAGCTACATTTAAACGGTCATTTAAATTGGTGTCGATTTCAGATTATGCTGGGTGTATCAACTATTTTTTGTTGTTATTCTGTCCCGCCTGCGAGGGGACAAAATTAGAAAGAAAGAAAAGAAAGATGTACTCTTTGTTAGGAGATATGTTATCTCATTATACTGACATGCTTAGATAACCAATACAATTATGGAAGAGGCTTAAAACTACCGCAAAAATATCAAATGTCAATTTAACCTTACGGTTTAACCTTTTCGACGCCAACGACCTACATACACGTCCATTACTTCAGTGCAAAAGCATAAAATTTGTGAAGTCTAAACCGTGAAAACGTAAGGGTTTGAATAAGTCTATGGTTTAAGTATACCTAACCCCAATTAGACGAATCGTTATACCAAATATTACATTAGCACAAAAAAGGTCCGACCCTCCGATGTAAAGCCAATAGAATGAATTATATGCGCTACCAATTTTCCTATCGTAATAGAGACATTTACGCGAGCGCGTTTGAGACGTTTTTTTCCATCAAAAGCTTACATCAGAGTTTTAGATCGTCCGTCCACCTAGTGGGTCTATCGTCACTTCGAATTTCTTCGCGGTCGCGACTCTAGAACTTTACAAAAGTAAATAAAAACAGTGAAGTATGCATTGTCATTTTTCTACGTGACCTTGTGCTTTGCAGGGTCACAGAAATAGTTGCGAGGCCCTCTGAATTGCCATCATTTGTACATGTGACGCATATGCCAAGCAAGACAAATTCCTTTTTCACGAGAGCTTGGCTTTTATTTGTCAAGAGCGATCGGACGTACAATGATTTCTTTTTTATTGGCATAAGTAAGTTTGATGTTTCGCGGGAATTGTACCATGTTACTATGTTTATGGAGAAAGTATCGTGTAAGTCAATGTAGAACCTGGCCGTTTGGTTCTTTTGTTTTTTATAAAACCATTTAAATATGGCCAACGACGAGGCAGACCAAGCCCCTTATTCATAAACGCTCTACATGCTTCTGCTAACTTAGCAATCGTTTGTCCTTATCTGTCATTTTGACATTTACCTTTCACAGATAAGGACAAACGATTGATAAGTTAGCAGAAGCCTACAGACCGTTTATGAATAACAGGGCAAGAAGATAGGACGATTTGGGCGCGTATATGGAGGGTGCACATTGCGTTGGGCCTGGAGGTGAGAGGCGTTTTCTCAGCTGTGGGACATCATAATCCTACTAATTATACATGCGAAAGTTTTTGAGGATGTGAGTGAGTGACTGTGTATATTTGTTTCTTCTTCACGCTTAAACGACGGAAAGGATTTAGATCAAAATTGGAGCGGAGATAGCTGGAGCCCTGGATTAAAAAACACAGGCTATACTCAATTTTATCACGGAAAATTGCATTCCCGCGGGATAGCAATAAACTAAGCGAAACTTGTACTATGGGCGCCAGGCAACGGATAAACATGCTTATATAATGTAGACTTGCTCGTTTGCCTTCCTATTCATATAAAAAAAAAAAAAAAGATAAATACATACTTAAATACGCCCACAACCATGCTAAGCGTGGCCTTTAGCCCTTTTTACCTTAGGCTCTACCCCGTAAAGGATAAAGACGTGATTTTGTGTCTATCTATCTATCTACAGCCATTGTCCGTCCACTGCTGGACGTAGGCCTCCTTCATATTGCGCCAACTTTCGCGATCCTGGGCTTGACATCCAGCCACTGCCAGCTGTCCTCCTAAGGTCATCCGTCCAACGCGTCGCAGGGCGTCCCACACTACGCTTTCCCAAACGTGGTGATATGTGTATGTATGTTGAATTCTAACAGCCAGTTAAGGCAAACGCGAATGAGCGATTAAAAAATACCTAAACGTTTTAAAACAATCACACAAGCTCCTTTGTACAAACTCAAGCTATTAATGTACCGTGTCGCGTTTTCTAGTACATGTAAAAAGTATCAACTATTTACGGTACATTTGCAACACGTTTCTTATGCGAGTTCACAGTTTCATGCCCGTTTGGGTTGTTCCTTTTTTAAAGGTTTTGTTTCATGTAGCGTGCTGCAGTTTTGATAGTAAGTGAAAAATTTGTCGCCGCGCTGTTGCACCCGTTTTACAACCAGTTGTTTTGTTTGTCGATGGTATTTGAGTATTTTGTTTGTTAGGTTATTGAACTTTTAGACGGTGGAAAAATTTGTTTGGTGTTAATATTGTAACTAGGGTAGAATGTTGATGTAAATTAAGCTGGTATCAAAATTGAAATTTACTTGATCGACTGTCTGATTGAGGCATCTCACAAGATATTATGACCTGGTGAAGGTTGCAGGTTAACGCTGGATGAGGGGTCGTCTTTCGGCGGATGATGATAATAATGATGATAGACATAGAAATTTTGGTATCTGAGCGTTTTCCAAAGAAAAGTCTACGAGATATTTTTTCTAGAGTTTTACTGTTTTTCTTACTCAAAATCGTTTACCCTATCAATCCGTATACCAGAAAAAATGTGTCCCAAAACTACTTTTTTATACAGGGTGTAACTGTTACAAAGGGTATGTATGGGACGTGACGTACAGGAAAAAAAATCCATACTAAAATCATTGACAATTTTTTTATTGTATGATAATCGATAGCGTAAACGATTCTGAGTAAAAAAAAACAAAAATAGTTAAATTCTGAAAAAAGTGAACCATGATTAATGAGCCTACATGTTACATTTATCCGTTTTTTGAGCGTTCAGTCAAGCTAACATAACCTGCTATACACACTGCTGGGCACAGGCGTCCTCTCAAAGTGAGAGGGTTTGGGCTATAAGTTCCCACGCGGGCCAAAGTGGAAAAACTCAGAGGCATGAGCCCAGGCTCGAAGATAGCAGAGGGTCCTGCTTCTGCTTGAGAGGCCACAGCTCAAACCACTACCACGCCTGCTGAGATATTCCGATACAGTTCTGAGACACGTCCTGAATGGCGCAGGTTGGTGCAGGACAAGGTTCGCGAGTTCGAGGAGCAGCGTTTAGTTGACCTCGACGCTAACGCGATGAACTGAAGACTCGCCAGCCGGTTGCCATTCGCTACCATTATGTCAACGGTGTGCTCACGTGCATTCATCGTGCGCGAGGTTTCACCGCTAAGATCGGCTATATAAGCCATCTTCGGGCGCATGAGCGTCATACTAACTAAGAGTCGAAGTGGTCGCCATGGCCGAAATCGGTCGGAAGGAAGGATCATCAATCCTATGCAACAATACCGTAGAGTTTTACCACCCTAATTTTCTATGCACCTTAGTCGTGACACGCGGTAATTAATACCCCGAAGCTAAATAAAGAATGTTGCTGTGGCCTGAAAAAATAATTGAAAAGCTCAACCGTTGCTGTTTACGTCTCGAAATCACGGCAGCGTCGTGTTTTAACCAACATAAATAGAAAACTTTAAAGTTGTTATGAGTAATAAGAACGAATTTTTTAGTTGCGTTCTGAAAACCGTGTTCTCGCTTTTGTAGCATTAGAAAGAAGGTAAACAATTTTGCCGTGTCTTTATCGAAAACCAGTTTTTAAAAATTGGTTACTGGAAATTGGTAACCGTAACAAAACGCATCACCATTTTCCAGGGAATTTAAATTGTAACTTACTGTTACTCGTTTTTATTTATTTAAAACTGATTTTAATTAAAAAAAGACGTTGAAACTGTTTACCTTTTTTTTTCAAGCTAAAACAAACAAAGTATAGCGAATGCACGTAATTTTTGATGTTTTTTGAAACGCACGCTGGAAAATGACGACCTCGTTCATAATTTTGCATTTTAAAACTATCTCCTCAACACAACAAGCCTACAAAGTGTAGGGTAAAACCCCCAACTTTCATCCAACATACATCAGTAGTTAACGCTCGTACTTTAGGCGTTAATATTACTTTAAAATGCACATGTGCGGTAAAGGGCATAATTACCCTCCTAGCTGCGTTGGAAGGGCTCGGATCGCGCTCGGGACCAGCTTACGCCTCTTTACCCTGAATTTTCGCACGCAATAGAAGGCTTACAAAGTTGTAATATTACGTTAAAATGAGTTTGATAAAAAGAAATTTGAATTCATACAGACTAACCCCTTTATCCGTTACATTTCTCAAACTTCTGTTACTACCAGGAGACTATCCCCTTATTCATAAACGCTCTATAGGCTTTTGCTAACTTAGTACGTTTGTCCTTATCTGTGAAAGGTAAATGTGAAATTGACAGATAAGGCGAAACGATTGCTAAGTTAGCAGAGGCCTACAGAGCGTTTATGAATAGGGGGGAAAGAATTTTGAGTAGCAAAAAGGTCAAAGTAGAAACAGAGTAAGATCATTTTCATCCTATCTAGCTATCTTGGTTGAAGTTAATAAGATGAAATAAGGTATATGTCCACGACAACGCACAGCTACTGGAACCAGATGAAAAACTTGAAATTTGACGGTCGTTTTTAATATGCATACCTACAAATTTTATCGTTACAATTTACCTGCGATAATAGGAGATTGCCAAACAAAGTAGCTCGTTAAATTGGCAATGGGCTGGCCATATAGCACGGAGAACAGATGGTCGTTTGGGCCGAGAGATTCTCGAGTGGAGACCGCGGATCGGCAAGCGCAGCGTAGGAAGTCCAAGGAGGTAACCGAAGGTCTACGAGAGAGGCTTTTGTACAAAAGTGGACATCCTATGGCTAATAATGATGATGATGTTGATGTTAAAGAGGAGATCGTTTAAAATTCCCACGGGATTGAGAAGTAACTTTTGTATTCTACCACGAATAAAGCGGATACAATCTAGCTTAATAATAGCAACTATTAAAATGATGACTTGATAATTCCCTGAATTTTGCTACCCTAACCTTAAAGGCCTGACCTCGTCCGAAAAGAATGAATAAAAAGCTGTTCAAGCGTGAAATGGACTGGCGCTCTGAGAGTTCCGTACAAAATAAAAAATATGTTAATAATATTTAGCAAAAAAGACTTTCGTATAAACTTTTTGATTAGGTACATACCTGTTCCATTGAAGAAGAAGTAAATAGTTATAAATGATTAAATCTACCTGTACCTGTACTGAAGGAGGCCTGCGGGCACGTCAGTTGGTAAGCGCTACAAAAAAATATCAATTCAAAAATACCGGGTAAAATACTAAGTATAAATACCTTCTTCTGGCAACTCTGAAATTTATTTATAAACCTTAGCAACTTAGTCAGCAATGAATTCTGATGTACATACGATATTATACTGTGCAGTTTTAGTAAATTCGTTGAGTAGTTTTTGCGTGAAACAGTAGCAAGACCATTTGCCATTTGACACAGTGATAGTTGACAGGCGACAAGTCGATAATTCGATAATTTAAATTGTTAGTGCTCGGATGCCAAGCTTTTTTTTAAAGAAGTGGGACGCCGGTTAATGGAGCGTGGTCTGAACTCTAGAGCCGGGTCATTCCTGGCGCAGAGATTGTCCATCGCCGTTCAAAGCGGCAACGCGGCGAGTGATGGCCACCATTGCGCCCGGAATGATGCGGGGCCAGTTATTTAATTTAGGTACGAGTAGGTAATATAAGTTAGTAGATAGGTAATTTAAAATGTTGGTTTTGTAATTTTTAAACTTAAAATATTGTGATGACTATACTTAAATAAAATATATATCCTGCAAATAGTACAGAGTACTACCAAATACCAGATGTATTGATTGACCTCTATCTCAAACATGCCTTCTAGAGTGCGATGTATGCAACTGCATCAAAATATTGGAAACGCTAAGCCTACACGGTTAAAGTCACGCCCATAGAAAATGTCAAACGATTATTTGGGGTGTCTTCCTTTTCAGGCACGAAACCCTAAAAATATATTCTTACCATGAAAGCATGAGGGTGAGAATACAATTAAATTTAATAACGGCATCACCCCACGGACAGGAAGCGGGGTCTCTCCTCAAGAATTAATATCCCCGTAAATTATAACTCTTTTGTTGTTGCCAAAAAGGAAAATGGTTAATAAGTTTTAGGAAATGGACATGGGGTCATCGGGGCTCTGTTGTCGGGCTTCAATTGTTTTCGAATTATAAAGGTCGTCGTTTATACGCCGTTTTAGCATGCATTGTTTCATGGAAGTTGTCGTCCGTCGTTGCCGCTTCATTTTTAAATCACTTTTCGATCACTTCCAGTTGATCGGATTGATTTAAATTTTACACACACACACATCACGTCTTTATCCCTTACGGGGTAGGAGCCTAAGCTAACAAGACCTACAGGCCACGTTTAGAAAGACTGCAGGCGTATAGGTGGGAAGGGGTATCAAAATAGTGATTTTAATTTTGGTATAATAATGTAAGAGGTGACAATGCAAGTACGCTAAAGATGAAAATACTAATATTTATTTAGGGTTTTTGTCTGACTGTAAAAGTAGTAAAAAATAACTTCTTTTTACGATTGATTTAGAAACTTATTCATGGTACTGTTGACCGGGGTGATTTTGATCATTTTGAAGCTACTGTGATCGTTTTAAAATTGCTATAAAATCGATACTGTCCACATCTGGAGCATGTTTGGCATGTAGACGCAAAGGCAATCGATGAAGACATCGATTAGAAACGCAAATAAAAATTAGTGATTTCGTCTACTACTTTTTAAAGTCACCTTGGTTACCTATGCCATTTTGTTTCGTGTATAACCACTTCTGTTTATTTTGAACCAATGCATCCATATTTTTGATGACTCCACTGGTTGATTTGAAATGAATACACGTAATTTGAAACAACAGCATAAAACTTCTTATCTTCATTTTTATGGAGCTTATGAATAAAGCTAAAACACAACTTTTCCATTCATACTACGTCAATCTAAAACTACTTTAGTTCGCACAAAAGCGCTGATTGCATTGAAATTGGTCTAGTAATTTTCTTCAATGCTGCTTCGTTATTACGCGTGGTGTGAATGTCGAGGAAGTAAACAAGTAGTTAAGTATGATGCTTGTTTATTTATTCGACAACGGCAAGGTCAAAATGAATTACATAAATCACGTATTTGTATCCTTAACATGGTAAACAGAAACTAAGGTAACTAGTCTTAAAGGCCACGTTTAGCATGATTGTGGTAGCGGAATTAAAATTGTAATGGGTTGCTAGCCGCATCGCCTTTAACATGATTCCTAAGATTTTTGCCCATTCCCTCGATGAACTTTTACGGTCTGCGGGGAAAGAGACGCGGATGGTACTTTCTTTGTTTTTGATTTGCTCCTACACCAGCATGGAAGACATGAATGATTATGTGATTTTAAAAGTTGTATGTATATTTTGTAAAATATTAATACTCTAGTGTGGTTGTGTTATATTGTTAACATTAGAGTATCAATATTGATACTTTAATAACATTCAAACTTCGAACATCTGAAATAACAAAATCTCTGTCTGAATTTAAGAAAATAATTATATAAATGTCAGTCGTATCGTCTGTTTCGAACTTTTAAAGAACAGAAAATAATGTTATGTACGTATTTTGATGTGAAAACGTTTATTGTAGAAAACGTATGACATAAAATGTAGATAAAGTTATGTATGCGACTGTACATAATAAGGCATTAAACAGTGTTTTAATGCCACTTATTATGCACCAGCTACATAAATAACCATTAGATTTGCTGCTATTTTATTAATTTATCAGCGCTACTATTGTGCCCCATAACAACACCATTTCAATTAAAACTGAAAGGTTGCTTATGAAGAAACAGGCCCCATTAAAATATCTACAAAAACAAGGATACATGCACGCATTGTAAAACATTACAATTCAAACTGCGACTTTATGGCGATGGTAATAACGTTACAGATTTTAAAATTGGTGTACTTATGCGGCATATTTAACTTTGTAAAGCCGTGTAGCACGTTAACGATCGAGTAGGCTGGTTCAAAGAATGTATTTGCCTGAGTCGCGAAATATTGAAAAAAAAAATGGCCGCCATGTTTTCTGCTCAGCCAGATGAACACGATTGCTCATGCTGCCTTGTAGCTCGCTAAATATAATAAGAGATGGATTTGCTATCTTTACTTTAATAAAAGCGTGTGACAAGTAGGGCACGACGGAAAACGATAAAGTTTGAATGTTTAAATTGAGTAAAGCAATATTAATTATCAGTTACTTGCTGGTCCGCATAACACATTTAGATTGTAGTAATATGACAATACAAGTACACATTTTAAACATGTAAAATGGGTTTCTTAAACATTGTCGTAAATGTGGTCATTGTATTCTAAGTAACAGAACACGAAGGGCCTTGTTGACGGCCGAATTACATTGCAGGCGCAATTTTCTGACTATAAATCGGATTGCTGGACTGTTTATCATTTGTTTTTACCTTTTTAAAGTCAAAAAGATTACCTATGAAATAATGAAGAGCAATGTCACACAGCCAAGTTGATGGCCGAGGAGTGCGCGTTTTGTTCGAGTATAACGTTTTTATCAATGTCTCTAACAGCTTACGGTGACAAATGACAAAAAAAACATAAGAAAAAGGTGGGAACGTGAAAACCACTTAAGTTGCGAAGAAGTTTAGTGCAAAATTAATTTTCATTTCCTCTCAATGTTTGAGAAAACATTATATCTGCCTCAGCTAACTTTAAAAAACACTCACCTGCCGTTCGTGTTTTTAAACAAGTTACCCATCCAGCAATTGGCTACTTTCCAGGCCTCGGCATTAATCTACTACTGTGTACTACGCAGAAATGAATCAAGTAAAATAATAACATTACTTAGTAGAAGCAACGGCAATTTCTTACAGCACATAACCGAATTAAAAAAACACAAATGGACAAAAGCGGACTAATTCTTAGAAAAGGATCTCTTCCTGTCGACCTGATTTAAGCATAACTTAACTCAGTTTTTTTTTAAACAGAAAATTCCGTTTTACTATTTGAATGGTTTAAAGATGGTTGGAATGAACAGAACAATATTGTGTAGCCAAATGTCTAAACACAGAGCAGTTGACCAAATCTCCCCTCCAAAGTTATTCGTATCATACATACAAATACACAAATATACAACGAAAATATCATTGACCTCATAACCTTATTTTCATAAATCTTTCTACTAACGGTCTCCGTATTAGACTCTCTTCACGGCAACGAGGTAAGTAGGCGCGCGAGTATCAAATCCGAAAAGTCTGTAACGAGACAACAACCAAAGCAAATTCTAGGATAATTTATAACGGACTTTGAAAAAGTATTTCAATTGTCGGTCACACGTTAAGGGTTTCAAGTTTTATCATGGAGAAGGTGAAAATCAAAATAAAATGTGAAAAACTATCTTAAGAAAATTGTTTATAAAATATCTTCAAATGTACAAATTCTGCGTGTTGTGACTTATAATATTGTGCACAAATCGTGCATTGAAAATGATAGATATGGTCAATCAAGCAGTATTTGCGCACAATATTTGTAGGGTGTTAAATATATATTTTATGTAGGTCAATATTTTTAGGTTGTGAAAGTAGCAGCGCGATTCACTCCAACTCTAACTTTTCATAAACCACAGTATAAGAATGAGATTACGGGACAAAACACGAAAGGGATTTTTTTATAGATCTTTGAAACGTTATCTAAATCATTGATTAAAACGCATTTTCAAATTAATAAAAACTTAGACACACTCTTACCTCCAAACGAATTATACTTTAGCGTCAGTCGCTTCCTGCGTAACTCGGATGTAACTTTCCTTTTATCCCTGAAAAGGTTCCCATGGGAAACTTAAAGAGTGGGTGAAGTCTACGAGCGTAAGGCTAGTCGTAAAAAAACACCTCTACGTAGCTACGGAAACTGTAGAGGGTAAAAAGCGTAGAGCCTGTACGAAAAGCGTAGAGGGTAAAAATGGGTCAATTACGTCCTTTTCAAAGCATTATATTCTCGCACTAATTTTGTTTATTGTGATCGCTTTAATAATTCAAAAGTTGGGCTGAAAATTCCTTTTTATAATTGAATGGGCTCTGGAACAAAGGCACTCGAGTACGGCTTTTTGGGGAGCAATTATTTAGTTTATTATGATTTATTTTATTCGCAGTGTGATGTACTATTTTGGCTACCAACAAATGGTAGTTGACTTGAAGCAATTTTATTGTTCGTGTTACGCAAAAACGCGTCAGAAATGTATTTCTGATAAATACAAAAAAATAATTTATAGTTGTGAAGAATACTTCTTATGAAAAAAATAACCGAAAAAATCGGAAAGTGCTTTTTTAAGAAGGCTGATTTTGTACAAAAATGATAAATTGTACAGAATTTATCAAAAAAAATTTTAGCTACTTTATTATTGGTGCTTTTCACATGTACCCAGTTCCAAGTCAACAGAACCACTAAAAGTGAAATCAATTCACTTAACTGTCATTACCATCTCCAGCTACATATTCCCACTGGCTGGGCACAAGCCTCATTGAAAAATGCACTTTCAAAACTTAGAATGGATCACTTATCAACTTACATACTTTTAACACTCTAGCTGTTCCCCGTAACTTTGTCACCAAAGAATTCATTTAGCGTTATCCGGGGGGAACTATACAATTTCCCGGGATAAAATAGCCTTTACTTTAATCCGTTCAGTCATTTCAGCGTGACGAAGGAACAAACATACACACTCACAAACTTTCGCATTTATTAATACAAAAGGTTGTAAAAACGACCTAAGTCTACATACTTCCCACACATTCCCATTTCTCCTCCAATCTAACCTGCACCTTACACCACCAACTCAGCGTCTAAAATCACGTAACTACCCTCAAAACTAGCCTCCTCACTCACTGGAGATAGGACGTTACGTTCACGGGTTAAAGTCAAGAGTGGCTTGTAGTTTAGGCCTCCCCCCCACATGCGAGGGAAGGTAATTAAGTAAGGCGAGTCGCTGATTGACGGCCGCTTGATTGCGCCCAATGGGATGCGATGATCTTTGCTTGTACACACAAACGTACATAGATATGAAGCTAGCTGAAAGGGTTTTGATTAGAGATCGCGTGCAAACATTTTACTAAATTTTGGGTTGATGAAACGGTTATTCGTAAAATGGTTACGATGAATCTCTATTTTGAGGGGGGGCATGTGCCCAATAGCAGTGGAAAGTACACGTACAGTCACCGTCATGTTGTATAAAACATGAGTGACCAAAAAGTTCGGCACGCCATGTAACGCTACCACAAGCACACACAAAAACACACACACACAAACGTATATACGTTAAGGTTTACACAGTTGTATTTTTGTGTGTTTTTCATGTTTTTTTGTATTAGTTACGGCTGCCCTTGCCTAATGCTGAGGACGGTACCCGTTGTCAAATTGTAGTCCTAATTTTATTATTTTGTAATGTTTTTGATTGTCACACCTATACTATGGCATTAAAGAGTTTTTTATTATTTTATTTATTTATTTGCGAAAGAAGTATGTCAGGATCGTAGCAAGTGGAACAAAGTAGTCTCTGCCTACCCCTGTGGGAAAGAGGCGTGACGGTATGTATGTATGTATGTATTTCTTTATTTATATGGCGCTGACTGTACATAGGCAAGAGATGATGACAATGACATAATTTTCTATTTGATATAGACCAATATAATAATTTGAATCATGATCAATACAATACATAAGGTGACAAGACCTAAAGGCCACGCTTAAAATGATTGCGGGCGTATAGGTGGAAAGGGGAATTTAAATAGTGATGGGTTGCTAGCCGCATCGCCTATAATATGATTCCTATGATTTTCGCCCATTTCCTCGATGGGCTTTTACCAACTGCCCGGGAGGAGAAACAACTGGTACATTCTATGTTTTTTCTTTGCTCCCAGACCAGCATGGATGTTAATTATTTATGTATGTATGTCAAATTTACCGTTTTTTGTTGTTGGTTCTTAAGAATGCGAAAAAAAGTCATGACTAACTGCCATATCGACGCCAAGCATTTGGACCCAGAAATCTGAAAAGAGAGGGGCCGTTAAAAAATCAAGCCATATTATTATGTTACTAACTAATTTAACATAACTTGCTGTTACCCACGACGCTATTCAATTCGTTTATCGCTATTCCGATGGAACTTTTCGATTTCCTAGGATAACAACTGTCCTATAGTATGTTCTTCCCCGCAGCTGAAACTATATCTATACCTAATTCCAACTAAATAAGTTTAGTAGTTTAGCATGAAAGCGTAACAGACAGACTTTCGCATTTATAATTTTAGTAGGAATAATATACAGTCGTGCTCGCACAAACATCCCGTATCATCCCTTAATTAAAGTTTAAAACTATGCTCGAGTTTTAAAGTTATAATTAGCGTTTCACGTAAAATTTAAGTAAGTTTCCTGCGACATGTGTTAGCGACATAATGAAATGGAGTTAGTGTCAAATTTGGCTAATCTTTGTGCTTTTCCGCATTAACATTGCGAGTGAAAACCAATTAGTATGTTATATACTATTAAATTACTATTTTAATTAAACATGTGTAACACTGCCATGCTGGTAGAGCAAAGAAAAACGAGTGCGGATCGGAATTTATAAAGTGTAAAATGTATAATGGGTTAAATACATAATGGTTCAAAATATTATAATGGCATTTTCTGTGTATCTATTAGCTAGATGAACTTTTTTTATGTTAGAGAGGCCAGAAAAACGAACTAGTGGGTCACCTGATGGTAAATGATCACCACTGTCCATAGACACCCGCAGCGCTTTACGCGATGCCAGTGCCTTGTCGGCCCTGCAGAAAATTGTACACTCGCCTCTTAAAGGCTCTTTAAGGCTTTAACTTTTTTGATAGTACATAAATTGGTTTAGTTTAAAAACATTCTGTTAATTTGCAATTTTCTGAGAAAATTGCATTACATACTTTGAACCATTATGTATTTTAACCATTATACATTTTAAACTTTATGTATATTAATACGTACCCAAAACGGAATGTGCCAGATTCCACCCGGAAAAACATACATTCGTTACAAGTTAATTAATATATAAAGCTTGTAATGTAAATGAGATTTATTTTATTCTAGCAAGGCGGCCTAACTCGTACAAAGAACATCAAACCGTCGCTTTCCCTTCTTCCCCTAACGACCTCGGAATATGTATGTGTTGAGAAAAAAGGCCAAAACGAGACAAAAGTAAGTAGCGGCGTAAAAGCAAACCGCGGAACATCTAATTAAAATTTGGAAAGGGCGCCCCGCGTAAGCACTCGCTAAGAACATTTACTGACTTTAAATCCCTTAATAGGTCAGAAAGGGCAGACGCGAAGGAAAGTTAATACGGTATTAACACTGGCCTGCGACGGCTGACGTAATGGCGACTTTTTATGAGAAAACTGGAGCACCTTTATAATCATTGTTGGCGAGTGGCTGCGTCGAAGCCTCGTTGTCTATATAGATGATCGAACGAGCGAAGCGTCTCATTTTCAATACATACATACATACATACCGTCACGCCTCTTTCCTCCAGGGGTAGGCAGAAACTACTTTGTTTCATTTGCTACGATCCTGACATACTTCTTTCGCTTCATCCACACTCATCAATCTCTTCATACATGCTCGTCAGTTTCGGGCACTCCTGACCTGACCGTTTTCCAAAACGTCTCCTATTTGGTCGAACGACTATTATACTCCTTTTCAACTTGGGAATAAATACATTCCTATGTTCGGCTATATGGTCAATTTAAAGCCATTTTCGCAAAAAAATCCTTTGTATTGGCAAACAAGATGACACTATATTTAATTACGTGCGTCTTACCAATTGGACCGTCGGCACCGACGCGACAAATGTCGGTGAAAAGTGACAATTCTGTTCACATCAAAAGAGGCTGCGCATTGCATTTCAAATTATCACATGTCGCTGACAATGGTCGAGTTGGTGAAATAGACGCCTGGACTTCCGAAAAGCATTATCTCTTGCAATACGATTAGTGACGTGTGGTGCCATCTACCGTAATTTGTCCACAAGTTTTTTGGAGGTCTGGTTAGTGGTCCTGTTGAATGCATGGCGCGTATAGCCTAGCGCGAGTTCATATCCTATCTAGATACCTGAAAAACTTATTCATTTATTTAGAAACTAAATGATAATTATTTTGTTTTATAGCACTTTTTAGTTTTTATAAACTTCAGCTCGTCAGAACTGGTTCAATGAACCAATCTCTCGACCTGGGCCGGCTAAATTCGTTCTTCTGCGGATCCCCGTGTAGATTTTATCTTAAGAAAAATTCTGAGCATAACTGAAGGAAAATACATTCACCTGAGAAAAGTGAAAGCTCGAGAGGTTGGATGTTATCGACACTCTATGTGGCTATTTTATATTTTTTGAAATTTCTATTTCAAGCAAGCATCCGCCTAGGCAAGCTTCGTGTGGATGTGACGTCATCTGTTGTTATTTTTCGAATAATGGACAAAAGGCTACAGTAATAAATGTTTTGTCACATTAAAAATCTGTATTTTGAAATCTACTTAACGAATAGCAATCCCCAGTGAACTACTGTTATGGAACAAAATCATACTAAAAACTAGATTTGGGATTGTATGAAAAAAAAAAATTACAGAACAGAACGGTAATAAAATGAATTTGAAACCAATTAAACTATTAAATTAAAAACAATTTAAAAAACTGACTTGGCTTTGTCAGGCTTGGTTATCTTGCAGGTGAGTAGCGGATACAACGATATGCTCAAAATGAATGAAATTTTATAAAATGTAAAAAAATAAATGTTTCATGTTCTAGTTCGGTTAGTACACGGTCGAAGAGTCTATAGAAGGGAACAATCATTAATATTTTCAGAAGGTTCCATCTGACTCTCTAGTTAAATGCTATCCTGTATACCTTCTTTTTTACGTGCCTAGTAGTGTAGTATACGTAAAAACGAGAATGAAAAAATGCATTAGGTTTGCGCTTAATTAGTTGGCCAGCAAAAAGAAGGACCGATTAAGAATGTCTGGCGTTCGCCCACGCCACGTGCAGTTCTAGATGGATCAGACCGAACTAGATTTGTGCTTATAGCTACAACGCAAATAGAAAAAGTCTAGCCCGGTTTTTATACGGAAAGCTAGATTTATCACCTAGCTGTTTTACCTTAAACTCTTGTATACCTTTACTTGTACTGTCAAACGAAGCGATTCCTGACCAACTGTGGAACTTTTTCATAGGAAATATTATAGCGACTGATTTTGACCAAAAAAAAAACATGGAATGTACCAGTTTTATCTCTTCCCGCGCTGATGGCGAAAACATTAGAGATCACGTTGTAGGCGATGCGGCTAGCAACCCATCCCTATTTCGATTATTTTTTCCACCTTCACGCCTTCGATCATGCTAAACGTGGCCTTTAGGTCTTGTTACCCTAAGTTCGGTCTACCCCGTAAGGAATAAAGACGTGTTTTGTGTACCTATGTAAATATTTATGTTTTATATCAACTTGAAAGGTTAGGCTTTTCTTTTCAAAGGTTGTTTAATGAAAAGTGATTGATCACTTATTTCGTCGGCCGTACAACTAACAACGTTTACGAGTTAGGTAACTTTGAATGCTTTTTAACCCTGACCATGCGTACCGGAATCATTAATAGATGGGTTATGTTGTGAAAACCGACATGTCAATCAATGATTTGTCCTTTCAAGTGCATTCAAAACTCGGGACTCAGAAACTACAAGTAAGGTTACCTTCAGCGTTTTTAACCCTGGCCCATAGAGGCCACGCGTTCCTGACTCATTTATCGCTGGTTATGTTGTGGAAGCCCACGTGCCTCTGGCTCGCGAGGCGCAGGCGCGAGCCGCGAGGCTGTGTTGACTCGCCTCCGACCTCCAGTCCGTCGCCTCCACGGCATCTAACCGCGCGACCCGTCGCCTCCTCGCGCGAACAACTCGTAAACAAAACCAACGCACTATGACATACACCTTATGACGAAAATAACATAATTCGGTGTATTTAGTTAAATTTTTGATGTCTATGATTTGAAGTGAACATTTAAAAGTGTCTTTTTAGTGCCATTCCGAAGTGATATAGGGCTCGCCAGTACAAAGTTTTTATTAATCGCCTTCTTGCCTGTAATTAGTGATATATAGTCAGTAACGCGAAATTCTAAATAGTACAGCTTATTGTGCGTAGTTCCGCTAGTGTAACTAGTTTTAAGTGAAACACAAATATACGTATTTAATATTTAAGGGTCTGTGACGGTGTCGCGATGTCTCTCATTTGTAGAGGTGAGTGGGAGATATGTCACTTTCGCTTGCACAGTAGAGGTGTTAGGGGTCAGTGGTTGGACAAAAAAAGAAAAATAAAAAAGTTTACAATACTTAAACAAAATGATGTTACTTCATTGAATTTACAAAAATGATTTCAAAATATTAAAAAACTCGGAAATAATGTTTAAGGAATTTAAATAATAAAGGCACTTGGAACTAAAGCGGCGTCTAGTATTTTGAATAAGAAAAATACCGACTAAAAAGCAATTTCAATTGAAAAATACCTGCTTGAATTGCGCGACAGCCTCAGACTGCTAGAGATTCTTTGTAGGCGTTTATTCCGCCGCTTGTTTCAGTGGCTTTAGCGAAAAATAAAAAAAATTGCGTGGTCTTAAATTCAGATCAAAATCATGCGAGATGCACAACTGTAGAATAAATCATATATGCTAATTAATTGAAAAAATGGAATCACTGAAAGCTGTTTTAAAAAATATAATGAAAAAGTCAAAGCTTTGATTTTTAAACGAAGATAAAATTCGTTACTTTTTGTTTATTTCATTGCATCCTGAGACAGTGTCTTTTTAAGAGAGCCTCGTTAACTCTTCGTTGTTTATGTATCGACTGAGTTTTTATATGGCTTTCTTCGCGTTTATATTTCTACTGCACTGACTTAAACCGTTTGTTTTTGTATATAATATAAAGATTAATTAATTAAGATTAATTAAGAATCGTGTACCCAGCGTGTCCTTAAAACATATTTGCTCTCATGTTGTCTTGAAAATTTATTTTATTTTAATTACGTTGTGTTTTGTTTTAATGCAACTTAACTATTTTCTTGTAAATCACATACATTTGACTTTTAAATATCGTATTTTTTTAAAAGCGAATATAAATCTATCTATGAGGCTGACGACAAACCACTGTGCACAATTAAAATTTTTGACCAATAATTCGTTGTTAAGGCATATTTTTTACTAATTTTTAGGACACTGGTTTAATGAATGAATACATCAAAATTTAACGTTTAACTTGCGAAGAATATAAACATAAAAATATTTGAAAAGTCCAAAACATGTTGGCATCGTTACTTCATTTGACTTTGTGCAGATTTATTTACGTTTTGTTATGAAATTTATTACTCAAGTCCCGTTATCTTAATTGTCAGTTATCTATGTTCGTCTCTATTTATTACTACGAAACAGACAGAGACATCATAGATAACTGACACTTAAGATAACTGGAACTTAACAGAGAGTCGTGAAACAGGCCCTCAATATACTAAATGTGATATTATGCACAGTATCTTAAAATTAACCCAGAATACTTCAAACACAAGAAGAAAAGAGAAGAGATTGATGACTGTGGATGAAGCGAAAGAAATAACTATGTCAGGATCGTAGCAAGTGGAACAAAGTAGTCTCTGCCCACCCCTGTGGGAAAGACGCGTGACGGTATGAATGTATGTATGTATGTACTTCAAACACGTGGTTAGGTTACTCCGAGTGACCCCTGTAAATGTTTTCAGCATTTTTTGTTATGGTGACAAATACATTGGATGTTGTTCAAAAAGTAGACGTTAAGGGTGACTAAATAATACAATTGCGATGAATTTTTCCTTTTTGATCACAATGCTTGGTAATTCAAAGTCATTTTACAGAATGAGACATTTTGCTACACAGGCGAAGTGAAATACAGGCATACTGCTGTTTTGAAAAACGGCTGTTTAGCTATTGATTTGAGATATTTTACTTTATAGTTGTTTTGTAATTGAGACATTTTGCTTCGTAGTGTTATTGCGTTTTAGGTATTTTGATTTTTAGGCATTGTGGTCATAAAAGGAATTTGTTTATAAAAATAATCAACTTAACAAACCAAAACATAATATGCCGAAGTAGTGCAGAATAAATGTAAGAGACTTCATAAAACTATGCACACACATTGTAACTTTTTGTTCGCAATAAGTTAGAAGAAGATGGAAATACTCTTAACACGATGTCATTGACCTTTCTGCAAAATTTGTTAGCATAAACTTCTTCGACTAACTTCAGGTCAAATGCCAAGTTAAACACATTTTTATTGAATACTGTAACATTACATAACAAACGAAACAAAAATAAACTCCATCATGTGGAGGGCATAAATATCGATACAGACATCATGTCAAATATATGTGCCACCGACCTTATTGTTTGTGGCTGCAAGGTGTATAAATGTTTATGACGCCTAGGTAACGTACATACACATATACAAATCACTTCTTTATCCCATACGGGGTAGATAGGGCTTAAGGCGTTTTGAAAAAAAGTCGGGTCGAAAGAACCCTTAACCGACGAGTATGAAGAGATTGATGAATTTAGATGAAGCGAATGAGATGTGATGATCGTAGCAAGTGGAACAAAGCCTACCCCTATGGGCATGAGGCGTGCTAGTATGTATGTATGCAAGGTTATAATAGCGTTCTAAGCTGAAATGATTTTATTGAAATCTAGTAATCAAATACAATACAATACAAAAACTCTTTATTGAACACCACAAATCAGTACAAAACAATACAGAAACAAAGAACAAAGTAGACAATAGGCGGTCTTATCGCTTATAGCGATCTCTACCAGACAACCAACAAAAGAAAGAAATAAGTCGGAGACAGTTCAAGTAACCATTCATTTAAACCGATAGATTGATTTCTTTGAAACCGATTTGCACCGTAAAAATAAAAGAACATACAATTAAGAAACCCCCGTGCAGAAATAACAAATCTCTGCCTAGGCGCAATGCCAATATAAGAGTTGCCAGCGTCGTGCGTTCAGTGTTGCCAGTGTCAGCTAAAATTACCCTCAAACCCAAATTTAGGGTAAATGAAATTCCAAATTACGGATTCCAACCTACTGGGATGCCATGGCGACGTTACCAGCTGTCGTTTTCAAGCCATTTATATTATGTTGGCATACTTGGTGACTGGTTGGAAACCACCTTGTATAGGGTTCTCTCTCATGCTGGTCTGGGAGCAAAGACAAAATATAGTATGTACCAGTTGCTTCTCTTCCCGCGCAGGATGGTAAAAGCCCATCGAGGGAATCGGAATCATGTTATAGGCGATGCCGCTAGCAACCCATCACTATTTTGATTCCCCTTTCCACCTATACGCCAACAATCATGCTAAATGAGACTTTAAGGTTTTGTTACCTTAGGCTCAGTCTACCCCATAAGGGATAATGACGTGATATATGTTAACAACATCGCCAAGATGTTTCAGTGGGTTGTGGCGCTCAATCTCAATTATCGTGACTTTCTATACGTCGTCTATGAAAATATTAAATACATCGATGTGAATTGGTTCGTCTGATCATGACCTTTATGAATAACAGACTTGAAACATTATGTAAGGCATTAAGTATGAGCATACCTCTTAAATGTCATCATAATTTGTCATATATTACGATCTTATCTATTCATGTATTATGTATATTATTTTCTTGAAGGCTAGCTCAAAAGATTTCAATTTCAAGTGCAGTTTTACCCACATGTTAATTAAATTCTCCAAAATTCCCAACACTGCGGGGAAATTCTTAGAAGCTTGCAACACTGAACAATATTTTGAGGACATTTCGGCAACTCTTTCGTTTATTTCTCGCAAGTGACTCCGCTAATAGCCGAGAGTACATCTGCTGGTGACTGCCAAGAAACTTGCTGGAATTATTTCGTTTTGAATAACATTTTTTTATTTATTCCCCTGTTTGTAGGGAGTTTACTGTTTCGGTATTTGTAACACATGCCATGTTTAATCTTAATAACGGCCAGTCTCAACGTTTTTGTAGATGCAGTGCACAAATCGCAAGTTTTTGTTTTTCTGTCTTCAGTGAGGGTCATACCTAAGAAATTGGCAACATTCTTATTTTTGTATGAAAATTTATTCGCAAAAATAATGTTGCAAGCGCTGAAAGTCAAATTTGCCCCACTTTAAGCGATCGGTTTTTTTTGTTAAATTTGGCATATACCTACATACAAAGAATATATCTGAAGACCATAAATATTATAAATAAACAAGCAAAAATTACCACTTTCAACATGAAACTACCGTGAGACTTAATCATGATTACACACAAACATCGTTTCGCTGTCGCCGGGGCGAGCGCTCCAGGAAGAAGGACTACGAAATAGTCCGAAACATGTCGAGCATCACTCGAATTTTATACGTGAGTTATCCGTTTGTGTGTCATCAAGCAAAAATTACATTAAGAAAAAAAACAACAGCAAACTACAGTTGCTTAAGCTAAAAAAAAAAACTTAAAAAAAAATATATACCAACCAGACCACTAACACCTCTAAAAATGGCTTATACAAGTACGTTGTGGCCCAAAATAAGGTAAATATTTCTCCACAGAGCCAAGCGGGCCCCTGATGTCGGAGCCAATACTGAGTCTGTACAAATCTCCAGTATCAGGTAAGTTATCTGACAGATAGCGCTATGCCTACGTAGTAATATAGCTGATAGATAGTGAAGTTGATTCGGTAGGGTAGATAAGCGGTGGAGGTTAGTAGTGTATGGAAATGTCTGAGGCTAAAAAATAACAATAACACTTTTTTAATAATTTTTTATTCCCTTTCTTTAGGTTTTGTTACCTTAGGCTCTGTCTACCCCGTAAGGGATGTACCTGCTTTTTTAATAAGTATCTGTCAAAAATTTATTTTTTTAATACAAGCCTTTCTGCCGACTGTACTTTTTGCTGACTGTAACTTGCATTGTCATCTGTCCTTCATATGTGTACCAAATTTCAAGTCAATCGGACCAACCGTCGAAGAGTTCGCTCCTGCGGAGACGATCCTGGCAAAGTCACCAGAACTCCACTACTAGATTATTGTATTGTCACAAATGTGACTTACACGAGTATGCAAAATTTTAGCTAAATCGGGTGAAGAAATCTGCTTCAAAATTGAATCGCAATATTCCACCCGGACAAACATCATACATACGTTGCAAGTTAATTATAAAGCTACATGCTATTATTATGTGTGGGTCGGATGGCTTGGATATAAAACATTCACTTACACAATTAAGAGTTTATTTCGTTAAATCACACAAAACATCTACCGTATCGTCCGCCATTCGCACAGAGAGAGACCTAGATAATCATAGTATTGCCACATCAAAGTAATAAATCCTACATATATTAACTTGCAAATATGGTAGGTACCTAAATTGATAAAGCAATCGATGATTTTACAATGTCGAGGTTTCCATTCCAAATTATAATGTTTATCTCTTACATCATCTTTGTTTGAAACTACGCGTTAAGTTAGAGACCAAAATGCGTATTGAACCCGCATAATGGCACATACACACCGACGCGAATTTGATTGCCCGTTACGCATAACGAGAATCACATTTTTTAAAGGTAAAACAAAATACGATGGCTTAGGGGCAGCCCAAGGCCTACCCCGCAGCACCCTACCCTAAATACCCTAAAGCGTATTGGATAATTAACGTATGTAAAATACACGTTTGGTTGTGTCATTACGCGTATGTGTCATTGTGTCATTATGCGTGTCTACCTATTGAACGTGTTTACGTAAACAAATTGTTTGTTGTAAATAATAAACAAATAAATGTTAGGGAACAATTCTCACCAATTGACCTACTTCCAAAAGCGCTAAATAAGGCTTGTATTACGTGTACTAGACAACGACATACCTACATACTTACATATAGAGAAATACACACTTAAATAGATAGAAACATCCATGACTCAGGAACAAATATTCGTGCTCATCACACAGATATAATATGCCGTTACCAGGATTCGAACCCGGGCTGCTTGCTTCGCAGGCAGGGTCACTAACAACTAAGCCAACCACGTCGTCAAAAAAATAGTATTTGACATTTTAACGCATACGTCAACGACACGTATTTTGAGATCGAAAATGTACACTAAAGAGCACCCTAACAGTAGTTAGCTCAATTCTGCGTCGCCACTCTAAACTAAAAAGTACTAAAAAGTAAGACCATATTTGTCATATCAACCTATTTTTTTTTTTTACTACGAACTGACCAGTGATTGACCTCTATCTCACTTGGTGGAAGGTGCAGATGAGGCCAAAGGTATAACTCACTGGTTCAGTAATAGCCTATTCACTCTAGCCTTGAAGAGCCCTAGATTGTATCTGTTCTGAAATACAGACGATGGGAGCGAATTCCATTCCCTAGCAGTACCAGTAGTAGCAGTAGTAGTAGTTACCTATTTCGAAACCCATCACAAATAAAGTTACCAACACAAAAGGGAAGGAGCCTTTAAAAAGCGTTTTAAACAGCAAACTCGCACGGATTTATCCATATAATTAAAAAGCACGGAATTGAATGCGATGCCACCCACACACGCTATACGTGTACGTTTGTCTGTGTGTACGTAACTCATTTCCTTAACGACGCGAGAGGCGACATTTCTGTAATAAGAGATTTTATGTTGCGGTATTTTGCGGGCGGTTTTTAAAAAGATGTTTTCGAAAAGATGCTTGTTTAAAGGTTTGCGGTACTCATTAAAGTTTTATCTTGTGAATGACGAAGCTTAGCAAATGCTGTTGCAATTTAGGTTGTATTTTATCTAGGATATATGTGTTTAATATAATTATTATCTGCTATTATCAATGTTATTATTTAATTAAAAACATCACACACACACACACATCACATATCATAAGAAACCACATGACATTTCATGACTCACTCATCCATCCCTAATATAATACTCCTTTCATCTACTCAAACGTTGACTGGAAGAGATCACTTAAAAGGATAAGTCCGCCTTTATGCACGTATCTTAGTGTTTGACAATTGTGTTTGTCTTGTTTATTTTGCACAATAAAGAGTTTACATACATACATACATACATTTACAAACAAAAAGGTCTGTATTAACAACCCTCTCCGAACATTTTGTTACAACGTGCTTTCTTCCGTCATTACTGGTATAGCTATGTACTATATGTGTGTATGCCTGTATATTTCGCTGCATCTCATTTTATGGCACTCACGCGGCGCTCGGTCATCAATCACAGGGCTTCAATTTATTACAAAATGCCTAAACTAGTTTTGGAAAATATCAACTTTTAATACAATATACTGCGAGAGATTTATGTTAGCTTTTCACGTACCTATGTTGAGTTGACGTTGAGCTGAAGAAATGACGGTGGGTTTGGGAATACAGACATACATACATACCGTCACACCGCTTTCCTACAGGGGTAGACAGAGACTACTTCATTCCACTTGCTACGGTCCTGACATATTTCTTTTGCTTCATCCACAGTCATCAATCTCTTCATACATGCTCGTCGGTTTCGGGTACTCCTGACCTGACCTTTTTCCATAACGTCTCCTATTTGGTCTCGGAACGTCCGTCTAGGCCTTCCCCTCTCAACGTAACCATTCACACTCCCCATATAGATAGAATAGGAATTGGGAATAGAACAGTAAATATGTGAAAACAAACCCATCACTGCTTTGATTCCATTTTCCACCTATACGCTCACAATCTTACTATACGTGGCCTGTAGGTCTTGTTACCTTATGCTGTGTCTACCCCGTAAGATAAAGACGTGATTTGTGTGTGTGTTTTGTGTGTATGTGTTGCATCTTACACGTCAATCCGTATCGAATTTAAGGCTATATTTATATGTCTGATTTACATGGGTTAATGAAGTCAATTAAACCATTTAAAGTGGGTCACAGAGTGGAAAACTAAATTGCTAGATTGTATTATTACGTAACTAAGCCATAACTAAAAGTAATATTTACACTGCGCACGTTTAAATGATAGAATTAAACACCCTTTGGCAATTTGATGAATTAAATTACACAAACAACGTGAATAAAACATGACTAATTTAACAAAACAGCATCAAATTCAGTGGTTTTAACGAAAAACGAAAATCAAATAAGGAATTACGAGAACAATTTTAGTGGAATCCATTGAATAGCCTTCATTTTGTGAAACATTTACATCACAATATTCGAACGGGGAAACAATATGTGTACATACACGAATCACGTCTGTATCCCACACGGGGTAAACAAAGCCTAAGGTAGCAAGACCACGCCATGTTTAGCATGATTGTGGGCGTATAGGTGGAACGGGGAATCCAAATAGTGATGGGTTTTGCTAAGAATTTCGCCCATTCCCTCGATGAGCTTTTATCATCTGCGCGGAAATACATTTAGCTATAATGTGTTTTTGACCTTTAATTAAAAAGGGTCTAGTTTTATGATACGCACCTCGTGGCCAGCAGTGAGGTTAGCCAGAGGTGATAATAATTGTGGACTGTAGAAACTAATAAATAAAATAATTTTAATTATAGTAAAAATTCAACACGCAGCGCTGACCAGAGCAATGTCACGACTGTCTTTTGTTTTTGATTTCTTTTACCGCTGCGTGCAATTTACTTTATTTGTGGCCAGTACCAATATATAACAGTTTGATAAAAAGGTAGCTGCCTAAATAGGTGGTGCGTCGCCTACAATAATTATGTGTATGAACAATGAAGCTAAAGTGATCTGAAACAAAACCCAATTGAACAAACGCACTGCGTCCAAAAATTCCCTTAAAATGAATACAAGCGCAAAATGCATTATCAAATGTGTCCGAGGGTACGCAAAAAAGGACCCGGGGTGACATTTTTATCGAAAGTCCAAAAGATAGGACCGGCCAGTTTGAAAAGGCACCATTCAATGTTGCGTCATTCGGAGGGGCGCCATTTTATCTACATTTTCTGAATAGGACCCTGCCCTTATTTTAAACCTTTTGTTACCCTTTTTAATACGTGCTGTACTTAGTATAAAATGGGAAAAAACCTATCAACACAATTAAATAGGAAGCACAAATTATCCCATCCATGCTGGCGGGCGCGAAGATAAAACATAGAATTTACCAGTGGCTCTTCCCGCGCAGATGGTAAAAGCCCATCGAGGGAACAGGCGAAAGTCTTAGGAAACATGTTATAGGCGATGCGGCTAGCAACCCATCACTATTTTAATTTCCCTTTCCAGCTATACGCCCTTAATCATGCTAAATGTGGCCTACCCCGTAAGGGATAAAGACGTGATAATATATTGGTATGTACAAAATATCCCTGGATAGAGTGATGCGGGTGTAAATCATTTTTCTTATCAATTGAGGTGACCTGTTTGATCGTTTCCTGTCCCGCAATAGTTTTTTTTCTTTTAAAATTTAGTCACAACATTAATGAATCCGTGCGTATTTTAAGCCAGAAATAATAATTGTTGTATGTCTATTTATTAAAAAAATAGGTATTTTTTGTGGAACTGTTTCATTTATTTATGTTGCAAGGCCTAACTTTTTGGAAAATTTTATAATTTTACATCTACGCAAAACACATAGATTTTATTTCTAATGTTTGTATCATTGATCGCGTGAACTTAGAAACTTAATATTTCACGGTTTAAAGATAGGTACCATAGCCCTAAATGTTTCATCTACTCGCTCGCGAAAAATCGTAATTGACAGACAAAGCAACGAAGACATCTTGTAGAAGTTCATATTTTTTTCTTTAGAGATACGCGCAATGAATAATATTTATTTGTAATACAAGCCGTAATATTCAAATAACTTCATTATTCCATTTTGAGCGGACCTCTGGAAATCAAATTTCAAGTCAGTCCAATTATTGGAAGCTACTCAAAGTTACATTGACTATTCTTTTATAACGCCTAAGTTAAATATCAGGTTCTAACTGATTTTCTTCGTTTATATCAATACGGAAAGAAACCAAAAAACAACGTCCCGGTCAAATGTTATCACTAGACAAATACCGGAGCGGGCAAAATCAACAGAAGTCCATATTCGACCAATAGTAGAGGTTATCCGATGTAAAAATCAGCAAATTTGAACAGCGGCTCGAAAGTTGGGCTTTCAAAAGTGCTGCCAAAGTTAAGGATTCAACGCTGAATATAAAATGAACTATGACATCACTACATAGTATAAAATAAAGTCGCTTTCTCCGTCCCTGTGTCCCTATGTGTTCTTATATCTTCAAAACTACACAACGGATTTTGATGCGGTTTTTTTAATAGATAGAGTGATTCAAGAGGAAGGTTTGTATGTATAATACATGCATAATATACCGTGCGAAGCCGGGGCGGGTCGCTAGTTTTAAATGTAAGTCTGTTTGCTGACTGCTTACATTGTCATCCGACCACTGAATAACTGAATACATACACACGTACGTAAACCACGTTACAAATCAAGTGATGACTTTCTTCTTGGCAGTGATGGTCTTTCCGATTGCGCTGGTAGTTTCAAAAAGACATATAAAAGAGCCCTTGGCGGCCAATTTACAAAATAAAAAAAAACAATTTCGGTGTAAGTACTTTACCTTTTCTGTCTTCATTATGTCCCACTAGCAAAAGGCACCTTCAAATTACTATAATATTATAATATTGATAATTTTCTTTAGGTCTTAACTATATCACTCTTTCCATGATGTGGTACACCTATGTTGAATTTTAAATGATGTTGAGTCTTCATTTATTTACACTATTTTAAGGATCATAACTATTACAGCGATTACTTATTTTTCTACCACTAATCACAATAGACAAAATATTAAATATGGCTCACGTGACCTTGATAAAGAAAGATTCTGGAGACGTCCGTCTGCCGCAAGCGCCACGATGTCAATGCCAGGCCAGGCGACGACTGTGTGTGCGCTCGCCTACCCTACCGCTAGCTAGGTAGCCAGGTACGGATGGTGACAGTGACAGTTAAAGGTGGCGCCAGACGGATAGCGCTTACACTATTGTATCACATGTTTACAATTTGTTTTGTGTGCCAAAGTTAATGAATAAAAAAAACATTTCTCGCGTTGCCATTTTTCATAAATGTATTTTATTTTGTGTAACTGTTTTAACCGTTTATGGATACTTAATTCAAATTAACACACCAAATCAATGGGGCTCTATTACAACCCTACTTTGAACTAGGGATGTGTCTCGAAATGACAAATGTTCACGAGTTCAGCCCATTCATCAAAATGTCGATTGATAACGCTTTATGCGAATTAAAAACTAAGTTTAAAGTTGCCAGCAAATTTACGAGCAGGCGAAATGACGGCTTGAAATATGGCTAGAGCGAAATAAATTCGCTATTATCGTGTTAGTGGAATTTGTGGGATTATTAACTGGCTGTTTGCAAGGAATACTTGCGCTTGCACGTTTATAAGTTAAATTAAGAATAATTTACGAATAATGCTATAGGCGATGCGGCTAGCAACCCATCACTATTTTGATTCCATTTTTTGCCAACTATACGCTCACAATTTTGCTAAACATGGCCTAGAGATCCCTTACAAGGGATAAGTTCGCCTTTGTGGATAATATCAAACAAAAAAAAATAAAAATAACATTAATATATTATATTAATATATTATATTAATGTTATTTTTATTTTTTTTGTGAATACTATGTATGTAGTCAAAGTCTTTATTGTGCAAAATAAACATAATGATAAAAATACCGAAACAAACATATTTACAAGTTAAAAGTTGATACGAAAAAACCTTAAAACCTTTTGTGAATTGTATCTGTTTCTTTATATTTGTACAATAAAGCATTTACTTAGTTACTTATTTTCAAATTCAGGGACGTAAAATGGGAGTAGGCTCCTCAAAAAATCCCAAAGGGTTATTTTAACGGTTTATTTTTAACAATTTTCCTTAAAAAATACTCTGCCAGATGACGGAGAATTTTCAATTATTGCCCGCCCAGTTCGCCAGGGAAACGTCAGGCTTCTCTTGCTGAATCACTTGGAATGGGAATCCATTTTATAATTCCGTCCAATTTCGCTGATACGCTTTGCCATGAAAACTAAGCTGCAAGGGTTTGAAAGGAAAAGTTTTTCGTTAAAAAATTCTAGGTGAACGGAGTTGTGTGATTTTTTTAGGTTTTTTGATTTTTACCTGCCGTGTACTTTCAGCAATTACTGACAAAAAAATATGCACACTTATTAATAAGTATAAAAGATTTTATAATGATACCCATGAGTTTTCACATCATGGAAGCGTCAAAAAAAATCAAAATTACAATTTTATTCAATTACAAGAGTAATCGTAATTTGTATCCTTTGAAGACTAAATTTACTTTAAAAAAAATCACAAAGTGAAAGTTGAACTAAACAATATGCAATAGTTGTTACAGTCTAGGGAACTTCGATTTACTCAAAACGTGTAGCGTTTCTCAGGGCATTACTCTAGGCCACAAGATATTATTGTCATACATTATTAAGACCACAATATCTGCGCTCCCAACGTTCATTGCACACTAAAGGCTATGTGCTGCAGAGCCCCTCTAATCCAGCCTGGCTGTAACTCACCACTGGTCAGAAACCACACAGACACCGGATTGCCTGTCTTATTTATTTTACAACAGAGAGCCATTCGTGAATGTATTTATTGTACTGTCGGCGCGCGTTACAGCCGAGATATATTGAAACCAATCTGATAGTTAGATTGACGTTTAACGCGAACGTATAGTTCACTATGCGATTCGATTTATGGCACGCGGTAAATTGAACTCGGTTTTGCGTTGTCGACACTTTCTGTTTAATTAAAAAAACATTATATCTGACAGGCCTGTGTCCAGGGTCGTATGGAGGCTATAGATGATGATTGGTCAACTCATCATCATCATCGTCATCTGCACCCTATATGCGTCCCTCTGCTGGGCACAGGTCTCTTTTCAGAGTGAAAGGGCTTGGTCTACTATCCCTATCAATAAAATCATTATTCTCTTTTTTTCCATCATTTAAATCAGTATACCAATTCTGATCTTTGATTTAATACCTTGATAGACCCTCTTTCAAACAGATATGTATAATAACAATATAGCCGTTTTATTCCGAATTCACTACATTTTTTTCAGTCTATGTTAAACAGATAGGCTAACTATCATAATTAGCTACTTACTTAAATACTTTATGAACATCCAAGAAGATAACAAACATTCGCATCATCTGTCTAACCGAAACGTTACCTCCAGCTTAGGTAGTAAGATTCTCTAACCACTAGTCTATTTTGGTCGTAAATGTACTGTTATTTCAATTTTCAACTTCAATATTCACCAAAAACACAACAACGTTCCAACCAACACTTCATTTTATATCATCGTTGTCTAAAAAGCAGAATGCGATAAAAATTGGCCAATTACGCTAACATACATACATATGTCACGTCTTTATCCCTTACGGGGTAAGGAGCCTACGGTAACAAAACCTTAAGGCCACGTTTAGCATGGTTAAGGGCGTATAGCTGGAAAGGGAATTCAAAATAGTGATGGGTTGCTAACCGCATCGCCTATGACATGATTCCCAAGACTTTCTCCTAATGCTGAGCCAGCGACCGTTTCACTTTTGCGAAGACACACACAACGCTCATGATCTATTTTTCATGTCTTGATTATTTTCTATAAAATTGTGTATATTCTCTTATCTTTGTGTGTCTTGCAAAAAGAAATAAATGATCTCTTTCTTTTCTTTCTTTCTATTCCCTCAATTAAACAACTGGTAAATTCTTAGTTTTTTTTACTACCATACCAGTATGGAAGAATTACGCCAATACAGTTGAATTACCACAGAACTAGCAATGGCAATTCATAAGCACTCGACACACCCAACCCGCCGTGTGTCACGTTTTTTAATTCCAAAGCCCCATTAGTAAATAATTCCTATTCGTTCCGTTTTTCAATGTAAAGTAATTAAAGTGCAACGTACTGTATTTCAAACAAAGGTGAAATTACCTCGTTGATTAAGGGTTTTCCATGTTAACTCGCTAAGTTATTTTGAGCAAAGTTTTTGTCTGCGACCTGGGGCTTGTAATTTAAAGCTATTTAGTTACGAGGCGGGAAAGAGACGTCGGAGTGCCTTTGAATTTTGTTGGTTCGCAAATTACCAGCTGCAGTTACAATGTTATCAATTAAATCATCATTGTTGTCTACTAGCTGCTTTGCGGCCTATTTTACCTTTAGATTCGTGTCTATGTCTATACCTTCAGTCACCTTGCCTTGAGCCACCATTGTGTTTGAATTACTATCATTTACTTTTGTCGTTAATAATTCACTGTCATTACGTTCAGGTGTTTCCATCATCCTCTATTTACTCTTTATACAGTCTATTACCAGTAGCTATAAATCTTCATCACCATTATCAGTAGAATTATTATTATCATCACCATCATTAGTATAATTATCATCATCATAGTCACTCTCTTAATTAACCAAACCTAAGTCCGTAAGTCTTTACCCCGTAAGGGATAAAGACGTGATTTGTGTGTATAACATTTTTCGTTTGTTTTGTCCTGTACAAATAAATACTTATACATATCTATGTATGTACACGGCTACAGTGAAGTATGAACTGTGAACCTAACTATGTACCTACGAGTATATGCCGTTGATCAGTATCGCAAAGGGTTAATTTAAAAAACAAAGTCGTAAAGGTACTTGATCGTGCATTTTATAAACTGAAGTGGAATGACCAACTATCGCATTTACAATCGTCTAGCTTTAATGAAGCAGTCCCACTGAGTCATTGCTTTTTAGGGTTGCGTATCTCTAAAGACAAAAAGGAACCCTAATCAGATCACGTTTTCTGTTTCTACATGAAAATTGTGCAAGGATAGTTTTTATCCCGGAAAATTGCATAGTTCCTGCGGGATAGCGATAAGCGAATTCTGCGCAGACGGAGACGCGGGCAACAGCTAGTACTTTGTATATCCAAAATAAAAGCCCATCAAGGGAATGGGCGAAAATCACAGGAATCATGTTATAGGCGATGCGACTAGTAACAACCCATTACTATTTTGATTTGCACGCCCACAATCTTGCTAAAGGTGGTACAGACCACCGGTTTTGCCACCTTAGATGGGGTCCGGATACTATGGGAAAACTCTAAACAAGTATGCCATAACTACATATTAATTTGCATTATCAAAATATTTTTATTAATTATACAAACTATTAAGAACTAAATAACAATTAAGGAACACTAAAACTAGGAAAGTTGATTTAAAGTAAAGTAAACTTAAAATACAAAAGACAAAAGAAAGTTAAAACAAAAAACAGAATGTGTACCATCGCGGGAATGGGGGAAAATCAAAGGAATCACGTTATAGGCGATGCGGCTACCAACCCATCACTATTTTTATTCCTACAATCTTGCTAAACGTGGCTTGTAGGTTTCCACGTTAGGCTCTGTCTACCCCGCAAGGGATAAATACGTGATTTGTGTACCTATGTCATTTCCTAATACACCTCCATTATAAATTAAGTGGTATTATACAATCATAATGACATAGCATGTTGACCTGAATCAAGTTTAATTGGTATTGGATACGTCTATTAATTACTAAGGGAATGGCAGGTCAAGTGCATCGGCCGCAATTAGGAAAGCGATGGTACTCGATACGAAAGAGGGCTTCATGCTCTTTTGTCCTACAAACACCTGCTTTGGATAGTTTGCTTGTTAATTTCTCAACGAACAAAACGTTGAACTCAACTATACGTATACAACCTAGGGCTCTTCGAGGCTAGAGTGAATAGGCTATTACTGAACCAGTGAGCTACACCTTTGGCCTCATCTGCACCTTCCACCAAGTGAGATAGAAGTCAATCACTGGTCAGTTCGTAGTTAAAAAATATTAAAAAATAAGAGATTAACGTGACAGCACAGCCTTAAGCACTATAGCGCTAAAAAGCGATTTTCCGAAATTCCCACGAGATACCTCTAGATATTCACACATACATTAACAAATCACGTCTTTATCCCTTACGGGGTACATATTTATTTTATTTTATTTATTAAATGTTTGGTCCGACACACATTTGGCCAGTTTTATTTTCAGCTACCGTTAAAGTCATTATTATCAACCAGCCTATATATATGTGCCACTACTGGGAACACCGGCCGCTAACGATGGGTCTTATAAGGAAGCTCAAAGTCACTCAGAGGGCGATGGAGAGGGCTATGCTTGGAGTTTCTCTGCGGGATCGCATTAGAAATGATGAAATCTGCGCAAGAACTAAAGTCACGGACATAGCTCGAAGAATCGCTAGACTTAAGTGGCAGTGGGCTGGGCACATCGCCCGTAGAACTGACGGCCGATGGGGCCGAAAGGTTCTCGAGTGGCGTCCGCGGACCGGAAGACGCGGTGTAGGTAGGCCTCCAACAAGATGGAGCGACGACCTGGTGAGGGTAGCGGGAACGCGCATTGGATGCGCATGGCGCAGGGCCGATCTGTTTGGCGAGCCTTGGGGGAGGCCTATGTTCAGCAGTTGACGTCTTTCGGCTGACATGATGATGATGATGACTGGGAACAGGCCTCATCTCACAATAAGAAGGCTTGGGCTGTTCCCACACGGAAACTTCCTACGCACCGTTGAATTGCCTCCTCATAAATTCTGAAAAAAAATGGATCTACGACTCTCTGATTTTAGAGGCCATAGAATCAAACTAGGGTAACACGGCTTTTTAACCGTTACGGTGAAAACCCCAAACTAATACAATCTTCAACCAATAACTCACTGTATTGTGTCACATATGCAGTTACCCGACTTTCGCGGTAAGTAATGCAAGCTGCTGTTTATGTTATTACCGAACTTTGACAGTCCATTTAAAGTTCTGCTGGTCCACATGCAAGCAAATTTAAACGATGACAAGGCAATATACGTACCTAATTTATGTAGGCATGCGTGTCTAGACTGCCATGAGCGATCCGGTGGTGTAGTGGTCACAGCATGACTTTGCGCCGTCTGAACTCTTTGTAATTAATGTAGCATTATTAACTTCTATAAATACTGATTTTACATCTATTTTACTCAATGCTGATTCTTGCCTTGTTAGGAATTCTATTTTGAGGTCATTCGTTTTGAAAACTACATATAATTTGCAATAATAAGGTAACATTTTAAGAAATTAAATGACACGATGATTGATGAATACAATAATAATTGAAATATTTGTAGGTAAAAAAAACTTTTTTTTAGATAGTTTGCCTCAATCCAATCCAATTTGTCAATTATTGTAAGTCTAGTTTCCCATTATATTTATATACAATTCATTTCTGATATGTACCTTCGGCCTATCTCTTCCTCTCTAAATTGCTGCGCCCAACAGGGTTTCGCAAGTGCACAATGCCATCATTTTGTTGTACCTTTGACTTGTGAATTGCATTAAATAAATAAATAAAAAACAACAGTAAAACTTAACACATCGGAATGAAATCTATTCCAAAGTTGAAAGTGAAATAAAAACAAATAGTATCACAAAAGAAACTAATAATAAAATGGTATCCGCGAATAAAACCTCTAAAAGAAACAAAGAAACAAATACATTCTAGAATATGCTTCGAATTCAAGTCACTGTTTCGAAACACGGCAATATGAGCACGGTTCAATCCACTTATCATCTGTGATAGTATTTGCTCTGGCAATGGCGGGAGCGAGGACTAGAAATACTGGAAGAGACAATGAAGGAGTATGTTATATCATTATTGAAACAAAGCTTTACGAAACTTGCGAAATAGAGAACACAAGTAAGAGAGAGATTTGGTTTTACAGCAAAGTGCATAACAATTTACAAAGGACACTTTGTTACATAGAGATAGGTAGATGGCATTTTATGCGGTAAGTGAAACAGCCGAGCGGCCTTCGCACTAGACTTTGGGTCTGTATCGCGATTAAAGATTATTGTGTTTACATTTTGAATGCGAAAAAGTCAAAATGGCTGGAAAATACTCACGTAAAATAGTGTATTTGCCCCTTAACTCATGCGTATTAGATCGAATATATCTATCTGTGAGTTATTGGTTGAATATATTTATCTTTAGGTTGCGTGGTGTGTGTTTGCGACTACGCGCGTACTTTGTTTTGATTGATTAAATTTGTGTCTAGTTGTGAGAGCCTATAATTGGCTTTCATGTTACTATTATAATTAACCCACTCTGTAATGTATAGCTGTTGGATCTCCGAAAATAAATAAATAAATAAATAAATATAGAAACAAAGCAAAAATTACCGCAGCTGTATAATTATATCTATTGTACGGATTGCAAGCTTGAACTGAAGTTGACAGTAAACATCGAAGCTGTGTATATTGTCAAAAAGGTTTGAACAAGCATTTATATCAGGGGTGGCCAACTTTATTAGAGCCAAGATCTCCTGTTTACTAACGAAACCCTGTGCGATCAACCAATTACATACTTCATGAAACCTTAAATCAGCAGTTGGTGATTACGTCTACGTATTTATATTTTTTGCCTTGCCACGATCGACTGGACTAACAATCGCGATCGACCTGTTGTTGGCGACCCCTGATTTGTATAGACAATACGTTCAGATATTTTGAGCACCTAAAGATTTCCGATGTATCTAATAGCGATTGCACTCCAAATTAGCTTGTTACCATAGATTTTTCTTTCTGCAAACTCTGTAAAAAATGTTCAACGGCCGTAGATATGATCTTCACGACAATTCTTCACTATGTTGCATGTGTGGACGGTGAAAACGAAATTGCATGTTACTTTATGTAAATTAAGTGATGCGTGGAACGGAACATGTCATCTAAGCTCAAGTCTTTACTCGGTATCAGCGCCTGTTTTAAATTCCTTGTATGTAAAGTGAAACATTACCGACAAATTAACCCCTTTAAATTCGTCATATATTTCATTCTAGCGTGAATTTTTCACGTGGTATCCAAAAAGAAGCATTTAGTTGGAATATCAATACAAAAATTATAGTTTTCTACAACTTTGGCTTTGAGTTAAGTTGCGGATGGACAGACGGACAGAAGTGGCTTACTGTTGGTTCTGTTCTGTTGAACTGAATTTTTGAGAAAAATGTTTGAGGTAATATTTCAGTTGCACGCAGAAAAAAATGGCACAAACAATGCTTTTGGTCACAATTTGGTCCTCCATTTTGAAGTGTCTTGGATCAAACTGCATTTCACGTCCTATAAGATAAATTAATACACGGTTTATCTCCAAACTGAGATCAAAGACAAGTCTCTTCCATATCGCTACATCCGCGTACCCTTGAAATTCCAAGATGCCTTAAATTCTGATGGCCACTTGAACCTCACTTCCATCGGCGTATATCACCTGCACTCATCCCAAGTGCATTTCACAGTTGCACTCTTGATTTCACTCGAGTACTCGTAATAGCCTTTGTTGAGGACATTCTTGACTAAACTACTGTTGTTCTGCTTTTGAGAGATTAAAGATAGAACTACAGCCGAAGGCCTATCGCTTTGAGAGAACCTCTGCCCGCTGTGAGGCGTAAAATAAGCTGGCGTTGACATGTAAACACCAAAACACCCGAACTCAGATCTAACCTAAACCGAGGGCGTGTATGATATTGATGAATGTGGATGAAGCGATATAGTTATTTGTGTCACAAGAGAACAAAACGATGTATTTACGGCGTTCTACAGGATTCTACAATAGAATACTGAGCCTAGCGAGGGATTCTTAAGTAGAATCCAGAGCGTAGGATTCAACTGTTAACGCTCAAGATGAAAATAATTTTGCTCCCGAGTGGCTCAGACAACTTTTTACACCAAACATTAAAATACTTGAAAAAAGAATTCTAAATATGAAACTACCGTGAGACTCAATCATAACTACACATAAACGGATAACTCACGTATAAAAATTCGAGTGATGCTCGACATGTTTCGGACTATTTCGTAGTCCTTTTTCCAAGAGCGCTGGCCTCGCACCACACACCATCACTCGACTTTTTATACGTGAGTTATCCGTTTATGTGTAGTTATAATTCTAAATATAATGAAATAGCCACCAGCATAGACAATGGCGTGGTTTTATCAATTTCTAAAAATTGCAATTGCAAAAAAACACTTATAAAAGCCTTGAACAGAAAAGTTGCACTTTGATCCCTCTCGAAAGAGAGCAAAGTTTACTTTTCTGAATGACAGGTGTGAAAAAAGCTGACAATAGTATTTCTAAAATACACAAGTTAACATATAAAACATACATGAAAAGCGTGAATACCATAACTCAATCCCCACAGCATTACGAACCAGGTGGAACGCATGCCGCCCCAAAACTGCCGCACCTTAACAAAACGATAATTTAATTAGAAAAAGACATTGGAAACATTAGTTCACATCTAGCGTAATACTGTCATGCATTAGGGCGCGCAGGGGGAGTAATAAAGGGGTAATCACCCCACGCTGGGGGGTGAATTACCAAGGGTGGGGTGGGTGCAAGGGAAGAGTTGACAGAGTGCGCGAGGAAAAAGGTTTGGGATCTGGACCTCTCAGTATTATCGAATGCATTGAAACGCAAACGGATCACTTTTCATCCTGGTGTGGAAAACGACACGTTTTTTGCTCGTCAGTGTGTTTATGTGTCAAAACGTGTATTGAAAGAAAAGAAAGAAAGAAAGAAAACATGTATTCGTGATATATGTATAGTGACTGGGTTACAAAAACAAAAAGAGTGAAAAAAAAAAAACAAAAAAATCAGTATATACAATCACGAAATGGTCCCATCTCAGCATAATGCTGGCCTTGCAGCCAGCGCTGGTCTTCCGATGGGACCATCAAGTGCTAACTAAGCACATATTAAAAAATACATACGTATATTAAAAATGTGAAACCGGCATTATAACCTTTAGCCTGGCTGCATGGGCAATAATTCCTTTACTCATCCCACAAGGGATGAATTTTAAACGAGTAAAAAAATTGTTGTTATTGCTGATTTTAGCTATTACTGTCGTCAGCCAGTGTCTGTGTCGTTAATCGCTTTCCCACAGGAACTATGCAATTATCCGGAGTAAGAAGTACAAATTATGTATTTGAAAAATTTGTAAAATACCTACTATTTATCGAAAAATTAGGGTGAAAACGTTTTTGTAATATTAGTTTGTATTTTGAGTAAGGTTCCTTTCCACCTTCCTTTTTAATATGGCCCCATCGATCGATGCGATGATTTCGTCAATGTCAAAGTAATAAATAGAGTATTCAAAAATCGTGTTACAAAAATGTAGGCAACGTTGTACGGTAGAACACCGTCAAAAGACCCCTCCCCCCTGTCGGGCTCTTAGCCAACGGATTGTGATATCCGTCAGAATCTGCCAGAAAATCATTAACCGATGTCCAGGGTGCACCGGATCACGCACTGCTCTTCCACCCGAACGGATCCAAAAACGAATCGCAGCTCTTGACCATACACAGGGGTAACCCGATTTTTTCATTATTTAAATGAAAAATACACATAATATTATATGTTGAATATCTGTAACAATGAGGACGTCAATCAAAATATTTCCAAACATTTCTCCGCTTCCGGCTGTGGCGCGCGCCGGGCGCAAGAGTGACATTCAGCGAGTAATGCTTGACTTTAACCGTGGCGGGTATTTATGTTCCGTACGGCATGTAACTCCCGGCTAAGGCGTCACGTTCGTTATCTTATTCACATCTGCGTTTACGTCAAAAGTTGTTATAAAGTATTAATAATGACGCTATAAGAATACGATTTTGAACCGAAGAAATAGTGACGAGGAATGCACCGTGTGACTTAAACATTTGGTTGCTGCGTCGTAAGTCACTTATTTTTATTTAAATAAGTACTCTGATACACTGATGTCAGCAAAAAAGCTTTTATTAAATGTTAGCTGTTGCCTGATAAGAGATAAGATAAGAGAGTTAGATTTTTGCTATTCGTCGGGAATTATGTAATTTTTCTTGATGATAACTACTTATTTTTACATTGTCTTCTCTCGTCCCTGGTGAGCAGTAGATGTCCCACGGGAGTTTGTAATTGTGTCGTATAGACACATCATTCAAACAGATGACGCTTAGCGACAAAAATCGCATAGTAACAAGGTTACGTGACAACTAGTAACAGATAAAAAAATTCAAAGGCCTACCAACCTGCTATGGGTAGTGTAAGGGTAGCACGCGTCACGGAATGACGAGGATCCGGGTTCGATTCCCGCCCATAGCTTTACTTGTCGTATTTTTATGTGTTCTAATTTTCAGTGTCGTTTAGTAACCTATTTTTTGTTATTTTTCCTGGACTATTACCACACCACATGTAAGTAAAAACGGTCAATAGGGTTACACCTCAAGTAGTTAACAGACTGATAAACTTAATTTCGCAGTTATTAGTTGGTATTAGTAAGGCAAGCGATGTAGGTTTTCCTTTTCATATCGGATACTTTAAATTCAATGGTTCTATTTCACAGATACAAAATTAAACTCAAATATCAAAAACGCGTCATGCTCCGTCCGCCATCTTGCAATATCTAACATCATTCACTCATTCTGCCATTTCATTCATTCATTCAGTCATTCCGTTCCACCCACACACCACTCGTATTTCATAAAACAAATGAAACCTAAAACACGAGTAAATCTTTTGAGATTCGTCGGAACGATGCTCAAACTGATTGTGAACATTGTATGTGACTACGCAGTATATAAAAGTGAGTCAATGCTCTTTTGGTTCAACCTTCAGCAATGCGCAATGTCAGAGAGGTCGGGATGTAAACCTAACCTTAGACGAGTTTCGAACTTTATTTGAAGTGAAATAAAAAGTATTACAGCGGCCATGTTGTTGTTCACATGTCTAAAGTTAAGAGTGTAATGTGTGAAACTTTGAACCCGTTTCGATCAAAACCAGCCAAGTGCGAGTCGGATTCGCGAACCGAGGGTTCAACGCAAATTTGTCAAGATAGTTTAAAATCTAGTGATAGCAAAATGTATGTAGCGTGAGGTCAGTTTATATTGGTTATGTTAAATCAAGTTGGTTGTATTCTATTTTGAGTATTTTGTTATGTCGCACACACATCTAGCTATCACAGTTCATGAGATACAGCTTGGTGACAGACAGACAGACGAACAATGGTGTCTTAGTTATCGAGTTTATCTATCAATCCTATTCGTGAAAACCACATGAAAATGAGTTCAATAGTTTTGAGCTTATCGCGAATAGGCAGACGCGGCGGAGAACTTGCTTTTTAAAATATAGTGAAATATTATACAAATCTTTCCACATCAGTTTACCTATAACTGAATTGGAAACACAGAAAGCTTCAGGTAGCATGTTTATCGCTCTCGCCTTGTATTTATTTTTATTACGCGTTATTATTTGCCAACAATTAAATTCTATTGAAAACTAAGATTTTTTAAAAAAATCTAAACTTAGTTTCAAATTAACAGTATCTAACACGAAATACTCTATCAACTCAGTATTTTTACTAAGTATTTGTCCCTGGCAGGAAATACTCGTGAAATAGTGCCGTAGTACGAGGGGAAGTCGTTACAATGGCGTGGAATGGAACACGTGAAATGAGATGTCTCATAACAGTGTAGCATGTGTGGTCATGTTTGGGGATTATACGATATATCTTTACATCTTCATCTATATATAACATGTTAAAACTATCCATAGCCATCGTACCTACACACAAACACAAAATAATTACGTCTATTTCACTTGCGGGGTAGACAAAACGTATGGTAACAAGACGTAAAGGCCACGTTTAACATAATTTTGGGCATCAGGTGGAAAGGGGAATCAAAATAGTGATGAGTTGCTAGTCACATCGTCTAGGACTCCTAAGATTTTCGTCCATGCCCTCGACGGGCTTTTACCAAACAAAATCAACTGTTCCTTGCGTTTGCGTGGATTAGGATGTTTAACAAAAGTTCGCCAAATGTGTCGTTTGACAACCAATTCATTAGCTTGCGAGTGAAAAGACATTTGATACGATTTTCGAAAAACGAATTTAAGAATAACTGTTAAAAATAACTTTCTTCCATACTAGTCTGGGAGTAAAGAAAAAACGTAGAATTTCCCAGTTGCTTCTCTTCCCGCGCATATCAAAAGCCCATCGAGGGAATGGACGAAAGTCTTAGGAATCATGTTATAGGCGATGCGGCTAGCAACCCATCACTATTTTGATTTCCCTTTCCTATACGCCCTTAATAATGCTAAACGTGACCTTAAAGTTTTGTTACCTTGTCTGCCAACCCCGTAAGGGATAAATACGTAATATATGCATGTTTGTATCTAGAATAACTGTTCTCGTTGTGTAGTTTACCTCTTTTCCTTTAGTACTGAGCGAGTAACAAAATTGCAACTTTGATTACAGTACAAATCGATCAGCCAGCATGACATGCCATTTCTACTTTAAAGCTCGGTGTTCTGTTAAGATGCAGGTGGTGATAAAACGGGACACGGTGTAATGAAGGATTGCTTGCAGTTTCTTTTAAACGTTACCTGAACATGTATTAACACTCGAGAGCGAAATAAGATAAATCTGTTCCTGATTTCAGCATCTCATCATCTGCCATGAATCTTGTAGCTGGCTTTTTTAGGTATTATGTGTCTATTTATTATGTATTACGTATTTTCACTACTTAGTATGTTGATATATATTTTAAAATTAGCCTGGGATTCGAACCCACGACCCTCTGCTTGAGAGGCCACAGGTCAAACCACTAGGCTACCACGGTATTTTCCCGCTGAAGTATCACAGATTGCGAAATAGTGTATATACTGTAGGTACCAACAGTGCTTGTTTTTTACGATATAGTCCGTTTTGGTCTACCATTCGGTCCTATTAGTAGGAACAAACGGACAAAATTATCCGATTCGTTCCACAGTCGCGTTTTACCCGATCCCAATCAGCACAGAAGCAGTGTCAAAGGAGCTCCTCTTCCTGTGTGGTTTTGGTCCTTCGGGCAATGCAAGACTAACGTAAACTTAACCTACCTACCAGAAGTATTGGGGCTAAAGGGTTTCGTCCGTTTAGTCCTATTAAAATTCGTGCCAGAAGTAGTCGGACTAAAAGGATTATTTCATCCGTTTAGTCCTATTAGTAGGTCTCAATGGTAGATCAAAACGGACTAAGGCTTTTATAGAGATATATCTATACACCTCATTATAGCGAAAGCACACATACGCAAGTTAATAAAAAGTAAAGCGGGTCAAAGCCCGCGACAGTGGCGGCCTGTCCCTGACAGATATTAAATTCACATCCAACGGCCACAATATATTACAACTGTTCGTATTGCGAATGCATTACGTGGAATGATTAACAGTATTCTCTGCATGGCCAATGTCGAACTGGATCGACTAGTGAATGATGTGGATTAGACAGTCATTATTACATTATTATGTTTTACTTACCGCATAAAATTTGTATTAGAGATTATGGGTAAAGTAATCGAGTTGCTTTTTAATCAGTTAGTTTTAAAAAAATCGGACTCGCAAACAAAAAATGACAAAGATAAGAATAAGAATAACTTTATTTCACCACAGAGGTTCCAAAGCGCATAACATTTTACAAAGGACACATTGTTACATAGAAGTAAATGACATTGCCATTCGCCATAGAGTCTTACGTCACTTTGTAATAGAAAAGTCTACATCGCTGTGTGTAGGTACTGTAGGTATATTTTACAAAAAAGCATAAAGTAACCCGACGTATAAAAATTAAAAAAAGCAGAGTAAAGTTGTACCTAGTAGTAGCGGAGTAGTTACTACTCCGGTTATCCGATACTACACCGGTACAGTCTTCGGTTTTGCTGTCTCTCTCACTCGGCCGATTCAAGTGAGACAGCAAGACGAACCCGAATGGCATTCTAAGATCCAACGGATTATGCGTAATAGTTTTTTTGTTCATTGTTTTCATCATCACTACATAGTATAAAACAAAGTCGCTTTCTCTGTTCCTATGTCCCTATCTCCCTATGTATGCTTATATCTTCAAAACTACACAACGGATTTTGATGCGGCTTTTTTTAATAGATAGAGTGATTCAAGAGGCAGATTTTTATGTATAATTCTACGCAGACGAAGTCGCGGGCAGAAGCTAGTTGTTTATAAAGGACTGTTAGCACGTAAAGGCTTGCCACGCTTTGCCAAAGCACGCTTTTCAGTTAGCAATTCAATTTGCATAGAACAATATTATCACCGCCGCGTCACGTATCATGCGAATACATTACACGCTATTGGCCAAATGATTCCGTGTCGTTTAATTCGGTGGACATTTATACAGTTGAATTAAAAGGGAACATAGTAATTCTAATGCAAATGATGTACAATGTTGATGATGGAAAGGTCGGTTTGTTGATGTTATGATGGAAATATTTGTAGTGTAAAGTTTAATGTAATGGAAGATTGTATAGACGTACATTTACAGTCGCATGATCATCACATCGTCGAATGAATGAAGAGGTTGATGAATGAGGATGAAGCGAAAGAGGTATGTCAGGGTCTGTGGGAAAGAGGCGTGATGGTTTGTATGGATGTATATTTTAATGGCCTATTTGTGCACCCAGGCCTGCTGCGCAAATAGGATAATGCCAGGCTTGGGTACAAATCAATGACCCTCTTTTTGAGAGACCATAGGTCAAACCTAACCTACCACCATTTTCATGGTTCATACATCACGTCTTTATCCATTACGGGGTAGACAATGCCTAAGGTAACAAGACCTCAAGGCCACGTTTAGCATGATGGACTCATAGATGGCAAGGAGAATCAAATCAGTGATAGGTTGCTAACCGCATCGTACAAAATGATTCCTAAGATTTTCGGCCATTCCCTCGATGGGATTTTACCATCTGCGCGGGAAGAGAAGCAACTGGTAAATTCTATGTTTTTTCTTCACTCTCAGACCAGCATGGAGGAAATTAATAATACCTCCCAACTTTTTTTTTTTTTTTTTATTTGAATAGGAAGGCAAACGAGCAAGTGGGTCACCTGATGGTAAGTGATCACCACTGCCCATAGACACCCGCAACCCCGGAGGGATTACAGATGCGTTGCCAACCTAGAGGACTAAGATAAAATGCCTCTTGTGCCCGTAATTTCCCCGGCTGTCTTACTCTCCACACCGGAACACAGCCGTGCAAGCACTGCTACTTAGCGGCAGGATTAGCGAGTAAGATGGTGGTAGCGATCCGGACGGACCTTGCACAAGGCCCTATCACCCGGAAAACTTAACTTGGATCAGCCATTTAGGCTCTAGAGCGTGCCAAAGAAATACACATACCGACGGTGATGAAGCAAGATCTCCTATTTTGTAATTTCGGCTTAATGTAAGATAGGGTTATCTCCATAGAATTCAAACTACAATAATTAAAATTTGTAAGATAGATCTTGCTTCTTCCCCGTCGATACATACACTCGAAAAACAGTCCTTCTGGCGCAAACGGGTAAAAATATATAGCCGGTTTTTTTTTAATACGTAACTATTTTTGAGATTAAAAGCCAAAATCGAGCATAATGCAGTTTGAGCACAGTTTGAAGGCAAACAGAAAACGTTGAAGCACCAACATAATGTGGGTAGTTCCATATAGCAATGGACGTCGATTTACTGCGTTGACCGTGCCCGCTGAATTTAAACGCAACAGAATATGTAATACGAACGCAGTTTCTGAATTCGATTATCCGTGAAATGGATTCGACGCTTTGTTACTGAAAGGAATTTTGCGTTTATTGGATACGAGATGGTTTTGTTTTTCTCTCGCGGCTTTGAACTATGAATAAAGTTCCGTGGTGATAATTATAACAGATTTTATGATGGTATTGTTTTATTACTTCCATGCTGGTCTGGGAGCAAAGGAAAATCATAGAATGTACCAGTTTCTTCTCGTCCCGCGCGTGTGGTAAAAGCCCATCGAGGGAATGGGCGAAATTCTTAGGAATCAGGTTATAGGCGATGCGGGTAGCAACCCGTCACAATTTTGATTCCCCTTTCCATACGCCTGCAATCACGCTAGGCGTGGCCTTGGGGTTTTGTTACCTTGGGCTCTGTCTACCCCGTAAGAGATAAAGACGTGATATATGTATGTATGTTTGCAAAACAATACGGAAATAACGTAATGGCACCAATCATCGACACTTTAAGGAGATGGTGTGTTTTGTTATAAAATTTTTAATACTTATGATATTTTTAGAAGGAAATTGACACTTCAATATGATGAAATATATCCTTGAGATATGAATGAGGTATATTCTTACTTTTAAATAAATATGTAGTAGAAAAAAAACCTGAAAAACCGTTTTTACTTCAAAATCTCCAGTAATCGACACTTGAAACTCCAAACGCCGACACCCAGTTATCGACAACTACCAGTTATCGTCACCCAGTTATCGACTATAATTCACAATACACACTTGCATAATCACCATGATTGGCAAAGTGAGTGTAGATAGGATTGGAATGTTGGTTAGATAAATCCGTAATGAATTAAAATTAACAGTTCAATAAGTATTTATTTATTGTCATCTATGTTCACCCATTCCTATTTTTTTAAATTGATACAACACCGAACAAACTAAATTACGAGTATCAAAATAAACTGTAACCAATTATTAATATTTTATTCATTATTATTATTTCAGTTAGTTAGCAAGCCAAATGTTTGGAATCAGCCGAGCGTTAAAATCACATAAATACCTAGTATTTAGTTAGCAATTAGTTTTTATAATAGCATTAGTAGTTTTTAGTGATATAATGTCAGTAATCTACGTGGGTATATTTAGGTACGTGTAAATTCGAACAATAACAAAACGGAAAAAGTAAATCAAATCTTTTTTTATAATATAGCATATCTTGATGCTCTTAATATGTGATCATAATAATATGAAGAGCATCAAAATACGATGTAGGTAATTATTATTTTTTATTCATAATCATTATTTCGGTAGGTAGCCGTATCACTTTCCTGAAAAAATATTTAATATTAGTTAACAATTAGTCGTATTCATTATTAAATAACTACCCCGTAGTGTCATAATAACCTAATATATAGTCTATATATACCTTGAGTGGAATTAAATTCAATCAAAAACAAAACAGAATGTATTACAATTAGGAACTGCAGTACTTTGTGATGTTACAATTTCTTGAGAACAGAACAAAGTCTACATATTATATTAAGACCATCAAGATACGCTTTCATTAAAATTTTTGTTCATTTGGTTGCTAACCAAATTACTTATCTGAAAATAATATTTTACAATAATATACCTACGTATTAGTTAATAATCAGTCGTATTTATATTAGATAACTTGAATGCCTTTTCAAGAACGACTGAAATCACTTATGGTTAATGTTTAGTCGTTATGTGGCATAATGAATGAAAGTCGATAATTTTTTATAAAAACCAAAAAGTAAATTACTTAGATGACTTGGTTTCACGTAGAAGATAAAGGAAAAAAAAAATGTATGGTATACGTCAAAAGTCAGATGTATTGCCATAATTTGATAACCCTTATTACCACTTTAATTGGTTATTTCCTCGATGGTCAACGGAATTCTGATTTTTAGATAACGCTTATATCCATGTTTCCAAAATGTATTGTTCTGATTTTGTCAAGATAGTAGTTGGCCCCATAATAGCGCATCCAATTGGAGTTTTTCCTGTGATTTTGTCGTGAAGAGTAATCCCAGGTACTGCGATACGTTTAGCAGCAGCTGCAACCTTCATAGCTCCTCACAGCCTTGAAAGCTTTTCCTGTTTGGTCAGAAATGTAAATTTTTCTTGAAGGCATCTGTAAGAACCAATTATCGACACAATTTGGTCCCAATAATCGACATCGCGTCGATTACTGGTATCTCGACGTTTATCAATCTGTTTCAAATGCCCACCAACTCGGCAAAGAAAATAGAACCTTATTCGTATGTAAAGAGACACTTTAAAAAAAAAATTGCTACCGACACTTGTCGATAATTGGAAAAAGTCACTTTTTCAGATCCAGTCATCGACAACGGCAATAAATACTAAAAAAATAATCTCTGAACTTTGGCTGTGTTAAAAACCGATCCTCCGATTGCTATAATAACCAGCGGAAAACACCAAATTCAAGTGAGTTTCAATACATCACGATAATAAACGAAACATTGTACTCACCTCCTTAACGATTTCTGTAAGAAATTCCGCCGTATTCACGAAAACACTCGCCGTGCTCAGATATCCTCCGGCCATTTTAAAACGAAACGGCCGATTTCTTTCATATGTCGCCGAATGAAAGTATGCAGTGTCATCTCTACGGCACAGTATTGCCACATTAAGAAATCTGTTTACAACTCTTATTTTCTTTGATCAAAAAAAAAAGTGTCGGTAACTGGTTCTTGTCGGTCACTGGCGCCACTACGTTACATCGAGTTTAAATGTCAAATGACGTCACATCTTGGTATATTGTTTACTAAAAAGGTGACGTTATGGGGAAAGAAATTATATGTGTCCGATTTATTTTTGCACTGACAGATTGAAAAGAAACTCGGTTACTTTACCCATCATCTCTTATACAAGCTAGTGCAATTCGCCATATACTCTTACGTCGTGTGTAATAGTAAAATCTACATCGCTGTGTTGTAATATTATAAAAATAGATGGAGACTTATTGTGTTGTGGAGCAAGTAAGACCAGCTTTTGTGTTCAGAATAAGGAACCTATTTTATTCATTAGCCTTATGTTATATACATGTTTATTGCTTAAGTTGTCGCTGATACAAGCAATATGCGTTTATGTAGCAGTAAACTATTGTGTTACTGCTAAACACTCAAAGTGGCTAGTTGCCATACTACACCTCCCCCGAAAGTCCCTTCAGTGTGTACTGCAGGTATATTATAAAAAAAAGCATAAAGTAACCCGACGTAAAAAAAACTTGTTCTTGCGTTTCTCATACGAATCAGGGGACGCCAAGTTCCTCGGGCGGGTAAGTTTGCAAAATTACGAGCAAGTCCGTAATAATCTCCGGCTTTCTGTATTAATATTCTTTTGTTGAAGACGTTTTGGTGTGAACCATTTAATTTCGGTTATGAAGAACAGTCTGTTCTAATCTACGCCTGTTGTGGTAATTATTAAAAAAAACCCCTTTGATTGTAGATTGCCAATTATTACTTAAGATACGAGTTGCGCACAAATGAACACCACGTGAACATATTTTCGTAATTAATGATCTTCACAGTAAGATATAAAGACTTCACCCACTGAAGTTTCACCTTCGATACCTGCTTCTTTATATTTCATGATGTCTTAATGCGATTCAATTCCGATTCAGTTTAAGTTCGCTCGCTGTCAGATCCGTACTTAAATTGAAACCTTAAACCTGAACTGAGTCGGAATTGGAGCGCATTTAGACGTCTTGGTAAGGCCACATCCATTGCGTCTTGCCATGACATCGTAATGCGATTTAATTTCGTCAGACTCAGTTCAAGTTTTAGCCCCTTTTTTAGTTGTAACCCCCTGATCGCCTTTAGCCTTTACAAGGCGACACTAGTTACCACGACTAAAAGCCGTACAGCGCCATCTATCGACGTATAGCGGAATATTATTTACCCTACAACTCGTTCACATTGCAATACTTGTCTACCCCGAAGCACCAAAGCACAAAACAAAAGCCGCATGAACTATTCACACAAACGAAACCAATTAGAAAGCCGTTTACAATTACAAAATAGATCCCGCCCTGTTTGTTTATAGATGGTTAATCAAATATTTACTGCGCAATTGTTTTCGAGCGGGCACGAATGTTTGGAAAAGGTTTGACTGAAAGAATTCTCAATGTCCAGAGCCAATGTTTGAGGCACGTACCGTAGCGAAACAGGTCTTAGTTAGAAGTTTGCTCGGACTCGCTCTAATTTGAAACTTGCTTCCAATTTTGCGTATTGGGTTTGGAGCACTATCGGATCCTATCAGTCGTTAGGTACTCACGAAATTTCACCGTGAACATAGAGGAATCAATATCAATCACTACATAGTATAAAATAAAGTCGCTTTCTCTATCCCTGTATCCCTATGTCCCTATGTATGCTTATATCTTCAAAACCACACAACGGATTTTGATGCGGTTTTTTTTAATAGATAGAATGATTCAAGAGAAAGGTTTATCTGTATAATACATGCATAATATACCGTGCGAAGCCGGGGCGGGTCGCTAGTTAATAATAGAAGAGATATAAAGTTCAAAAAATCGCCAGAATTTTGCGACGATTGCTGCTCTGTTATTGCCAATTTTATTGTTTGCAGTCAGGCAAGCAGATGTAATCGATACTTACCAACTCGTAGTGAATGTTTTTGCCGTTCCGTGGGATATCGACTAAAACTTTATAAAAAAGAATCTAATTGTCCGTGAAGATTTTATTAGTTACCACGTGTACTTCATAAAAAAGAGAAACATAATACTTATAAAAAAGGTACCTAACTAAAATTTATTTTTTTAATCTAAAATCCTGTCTTCTTAATGTGCCCTTTGAAAGTTGAAACCGAGCTAAGTTTGCATGGGGTGATTCTACGAGAGACTCTTACAGCCCGGAAACTAAATTCTTAAGCTACAGAGGGTAGTTTGTAACATAAGAACCAGGAGTCGGGTGTCACCTAAGGGTGGTTACACCTAACTATATGACTAGGCATGTGTATAAAACTGAACCCTACGGGACAAACGCACTTAAGCGTGGTATAATTATAATCGTTTTGCTTTTCACATTACACTAGTGGTTACGTGCGGCTCTCCAAAAAAGATTGGAGTAAACGATGAGATCTTATAAGAACGTTAATTTTCATAAAACGCCAGTATCCAGTATTCAGCGAGTTGGCGAGGCTGGTTCGCAGTTTATAAACTGGAGACACTGATAAGTCTTGATTTATACTCGAGTGTCACTAGCCCTAGCACGGCCGGCAGAAAAATAATGAAATCAGATACTGAGAAATAAACAAAAAACAAATGCAAGTTACCGTCTATCAAGTCCCCTTTTATTAGGAACGCGTAGAAGTATAAAGTTTCAACATGAAACTATAGTGAGACTTAGTCATAATTACACATAAACGGATAGCTCACGTATAAAAAGGACTACGAAATAGTCCGAAACATGTCTAGCATCACTCGACTTTTTATACGTGAGTTATCCGTTTATGTGTAATTAAGTATAAAATTGTAATAAATAGGTACCAAATACTTAAGCCTGAATCTCTATTAGTCAGCTCAATCAAAAGATACAGTCTTTAAAAATAGGTAAGAAAAAGGGTATTTCCAGTTCTCCTTGAAATTTGAAGTTTGGTATGATGGTAAATCCTATGAAATTTTTCATGTCTCATGTCTATGTTAATAACCAATATAGTAAAATGGCTACACTACCTACATTTTGCTTAGGAGTAGGACTCTGGTAACACTGGATATTAGATTATTTGTAAGGTACTCTCGGTGCGCGAGTCAGACTAACACTAGGTTAATTTTTTATCAAGCCTCGACGCCAAAATGGCACCTGTGTGAAGGCCGGGGCGATCCGCTAGTTATCAATAAAATTTAAAATGCATTTTGTATTAAATGAATTGAGGCAAACAAACGATAGCATGATGCAGAAAAGTGCTTCCAAGGTAAAGCATCATCTAGTGGTACTTGACTTAAACTAAACTTCTTCTTCTTTTTTTAATATGGCCCCATCGATCGATATTCAAAAATCTTGTGACATAAATGTCTGCAACGTTGCACGGCCAAAGGATAATGCTATCCCTCAGAATCTGCCAGGAAATCATTAACCGACGCCCAGGGTGCACCGGACCAAGCACTGCTCTTCCCCTCGGACGGATCCAAAAACGAACCGCAGCTCTTGACCACACGCGGAGGTACCCCGACTCGCACCCCAAACTTAATTAATAGGTAATAATTATGAAACCCAAACAATACCAATTTAATTTTAATTTTTACATCCATGATTGGGCATAAAAAATGATGTTTATTGTATTGTATTTAGAATTATTTCCATGATTATTTTAATCTCATTTGTCATATTATGTATGTAAATCACTTCGTCCCAAATAAGATTTTAATTGTGACTACCACCTACTTATACTATTTTTATGGATAGGTAGGTGGATATTTTAAATTTTTTTTATTGTAATATTTTAATAGACATCTCGCAATATGGACAATGATTATGTACTCCGTTATTGTCGTGTATATCAGACTAATATACTAATTAACAGTTTCTGTGGCTCACACTGTAATATACATGATGTGGATGTACTGAATAAATAAATAAATACCGCGATTCAGGAATGCGTTTGAAAGTGACAGCGACATCTGTTGTAAAACATGCGAACTAAACTATCTTACACGATTTGCTTATAAGGAAAATTGCTCTATGCATCATGCTAGCCCGCAGCTCTAGAGCTCAGCTGACTTCCATAAATCCACTGTGATGAACACTTAAGAAGTTATTCTCTTGACTTTTTTTCTGCTTTTTAAGAACAGTGATTATTCGAGTCCGAATTATCGCCTTTGTCTGACTTAAATTCGGCTTCAACGAGTTTTTATTTGCCAGCAGCAGTGAAGTTGTGCTGCTGTGTTTCGGCGAGGAGAAGACGGACGGGAAAAGTTTGCACTTGAGGTTATCTTAGCCTAGCTGGCAAGGCATCAGTAATCCCATGTTGTTATGAGTGTCCATTGGGTGGTAGAACTTGCTAACCATCAGGTACGGGGCTTCATGTTCGCTGCCGTGTTTTATTAAAAAAAAACCTTGTTAAGCTTCTGTAGGTACCTCAAAAGCATAATAGACTAAGTTTAATTTGAAATCGCATAATTTAAACATAATTAATAATCATAATTATATATTTTTGGGGAGAAAATAAATTGTTATGGTCATTACTTTGATGATTCTCATATATTACAAACCTTCGGTCTACAATTATAATTATAATAATAAAGGTGACTTGTGAAGTTTTAAACTTATAAGTTCTGTACTCTAATTAGCCAATTGTCGTTGAAATAAAACTTTACATACTTGCCGGAAAATATACAAATTATTAAGAAGTACCATGGCTTCTTCATTTACTTTAATAAAATATTTTAAGTATGCAGTACAATACCCTAATTTAGCTTCTGAACGTTTTCTTCCATGATTTATTAGTTTAAATAACGAAAGCTTTAGTCTGACAATTATTTCTCCAGCAGAGAAAAATGTTGGTCTGAAACGTCTAATTATGACAGCTGTCAGAATTCCACGGAATGAAAAATCAGAGTCTAAATTTACATTCTTTAATCTTCTACGGAAACGAAGCGGTAGGAATGAGTTAGTTTTATCTAAAAACATTAACCGTTTAAATAACCATTTCTCCAGTACTGATTTTGACAAAAAAGTCACATTACTTGTAAAAAGCAATCGTTTCTTTGGGCTGAAACAACAAATTGGATTGGTTTCAAAGGTACACATCAAACGGCGAACGCGGTCGGTAAAGAATTTCAATCTTTTGCCGAGGGAAAATTGGAGGGTTAACCTCTTTTACGTAATGTTCGTGTGGACTATTATGTAATTTGACGGAACGGTGATAATTTAGCTAGACGTTAGAAATCATCATCAGCTGGGCACAGGCCCCTTTCGTCAGGATCGGAGGGCTTGGGCTATAGTTCCCACGAGGGCCCAGAGCGGACTGGGAACTTCGCACGCGCCAATGAATTGTTTCGTACACCTACGCGGGTACATATCCACACGAAGTTTTCTTTCACAAATCCAGTGGTAAATTTCAAACGTGCATAAATTCTGAGAATCTCAGGTGTTCGCAACCTAGACCCAAGTTCTTAAAGTAAAATTACATAGATTTTGGAAAACACTTTGGAAAATCTGGCCAAGTGTGAATTGGACATACATCCTACTAATATTATAAATGTGAAAGTTTGTGAGTATGTTTGGATGTTTGTTACTCTTTCACGCCAGAACGGGTGGACAGATCTCTATGAAATTTGGAACATGGATAGATTATAGTCTGGAATAACACATAGGCTACTTTTTATTTCGGAAAATTGCGTTATTTCTGCGGGACAGCGATAAACTAATTCTATGCAGACGAAGTTGCGGGCAACAGCTAGTGAGTAATAATCTTAAAGAATAATGCGGTAGACGTTTTCCTCCCCGTAGCCCTAAACACTAAGTAAAACATATAAACCTGAATAGTGAAATGGGCGTAAACAACAAAATACAAAAATCAAATTAATTAATAAATTAAAAATTCAAAGTGACTGAGTGACTGCTGAGTCATCAACGCTCAACTCAAGCCTATCAATCTCAACATCATCATCGTCTATAATAGTCCACTGCTGGACATATTGTCCTCTCCAACTACACGCCATTGTATTAATAGATATAAACATAACCGTGTTAGATAGAGGTAAATTGTTGTGGGCAACGCAATATATTCGCACCACATTATAAAACCTTAAACAGGTTCACTACCTCTGCTGCTCGTCTCAATCAATTTGTTAATTTCTTTTCTTTCCTTACTTAGATAAATCAGAAAAAAAAATAGAGGCTCCTCTAATTTGGACAAAGAATTTTATTAAGACAGATTTAATCGCAAATAAAGTCATTGATACAAGATTGTATGCAATCGATTTTTGAATGTAATAAGCGTAATAAAGTAGGTAGTAAGGTATATCCCGGTGTAGCCAACCTGAACCTACAATTCGCATAAAACCCATTTTTGCCCTGTAACTTTCCGTACCTCGTCAAGGTAAGGTCAGCAGAAACGATCGCAATAAACGGCCAACTGGCTCCATAACATCCTCCCCCCACGAATGGATACTTTGCTGTCTGTACCGCCTTGAGACCCGTGCAGTAATTGTAGTCGTTTCTTTAATAACTGCCCTTTTATTGAAGGGAATTGGAGTAACTGCCTTGTTTTTTAGGAGAGTTTGTTTTTGATAGGAAAAGCTTCCTGTTGTTTTTTATTGCTGTCTTATTGTTGGGTAGGTAGTTACAAGTTAGCCTGTAACGTAGTATAAATATATAGAAAAGGAAATGGAAAAACGGGATCGCACATAGGGCTTCAGTGTTGTTACTTAAGATATAACAAGCTGAGGAGTTACCATGACCACTTAGTGCGTGCCAAATTCTATTCAACGTAAGGGACAGAGCTATATAGCTGCATAACAGTGTCTCTTAAGCTGAATAGAACTTGGCACTCATTAAGCGACTGTGGTAACTCCCCTGAAGTTTTAAGTACTGATATCATTTGAATTGCAGACCTCTGTGATTTTTTACTACTTGCTGCTGCTCGTGACTGCGTCTACGCAGAATTAAAGACGTGTTTCGCTTTATGTTACGTGCAATGTTTTATTTAAAAAAAAAACAAATCATAACAAAAAACAGTCAAAACTTAAAAATAACTTAAACCTAGCTAAAACTATTATTGCCACCAAATTGCCACCAATGGGGAGGGTGTCCTGCCACGTTGTATGGCAATCATTGACGTACAATAAACAACTAGACTCCCAATCACGCTCAAAAACTGTCCGAAGCAAAAGTCTGAACGACGCGTCTATTGTTCAGAGTTTTTATTCAGTTGTGTTTCGACCGCGCTTTGATAACAATGTATATGTCTTTTTCGCACCGTAATCTTACTATTGAGAACAAAAGAGACAGGCAGGTTTCCAGCGCGTGGCGTCGTGTCATTACTTCTCACGATCCTACGCCATTGATATTAAACATTACTGCCACGAAATAAGGTGTCAATTTGAACGAATATGTTAATGTTATCTGTCTAAGTCGATTTGTTCACACACACAACACATAGACAAAGCAACTCGGACGTTTCTTGAGGAACCTTTGTTAGCGACTGAGAGTCTAGTTGTTTATTGTAAGTCAATGATGGCAATGCTTATTCGCTGAGCGAAATATTGGCCAGCCCTCTGGTCACGGGAGGCCTCTGTAAGACGCGCTGAGATATCTTTGCACACACGGCGCGCGCTTGGCCCCCATGGCCCCATAGTTTCGACTCCAAACGCCTCAAACATAACTGCCTCCAGAATTAAATATATCCTATGAAACTCGCAAATAATGTGGTTTTCTATTGGTAAAATTATTTTCCAAAATTGGTCAGTAGATCCAGAGATCCCCTACAACGTCACAAAATTTACCTTTTTATAATATTAGTATAGATAAATGTCATGAATAACTTTTCAGATTACTTTCAAGTTTTGGGGTCCCGACATCAATTACTGCTTGGGGCAAATAATCGAGTATTGGTTGTAAAGTATGCTATCAAGTTTTTATTTTGTCTATCGAAATACTTTGATCCATTGTAAGATCAATACTTGTAAAAAGAAAAGTGTCTAACCCTTGTTCCTAGAAGGCTGATATTTACCGTTCCTTTGTAACGTCGATAAGGAGTACTGATGGATTTGTTTGAAATTGTACGCACCGGAAAATCCCATACCTAGTTATTATTAGTTAACAGCCAAGTTCCTTGAATCAAAACGTTATAAAGTGTTTGTCACTTGTCTAGACTCTGAGATACTGCTCCGTAATATCGTGTAAATACCAAAATATTGGTGAAGAAATTTAAAATATTTCTCTTGCCATTAATCTTCGGTACCGAGGCCGACGTCGACGTAACAAACGGTCTGCCATAAGTGCACTCTCTGTCCCATTCACTCTTGAAAAGGGGAAAGAGAGGTTGTGTTTTCACGTCGAATTTGATTTAGACGATGTAAAACATATTTTCCGGGTTAGTTTTAGGCGATGCTGTTGAGTGTTTATGTTGAGGGAATTTAAATAAATGTGTGGGTAGTTTTGTTTTGCACATTGTTGTGGTAAAGAGTTTTCCTATTCAGTTACACGGTGTCCCTAATAAATTGACAGTGAATATGATTGCCAATGCATTGTATATTATAAAGATTAGAAAACGTTTAGTGTTAAAAGTAATCCATAGTTATTATTTTTCTCTTTGATATGATTTGAAAACTGCCACGCTGGTCTGGGAGCAAAAAAAACATAGAATCCACCAGAACCAGTTGCTTCTCTTCCCGCGCAGATGATAAAAGCCCATCGAGGGAATGGGCGAAAATCATAGGAATCATGTTATAGGCGATTAGGCTAGCAACTCGTCACTATTTTGATTCCACAATCCACCTATACGCCCACAGCCTTGCTAAACGTGGCCTGTAGGTCATGTTACCTTAGACCCTGTAAGGGATGAAGAAGTGATTTGTGTATGTGTATGTATGTATGTATGACTTGGAAAACGTTGTATTTTTCTTATTAAACTGTAAATACTTGTTTTAAAATGATTGCAAAATTTAATTATGAAGTAACATCCAAAACTAAAAAAAAGAGTCCCTTCAAGACATGTTTTAAAATTATAAAATAATCATCAAAATAATAATGGGTGAATTTCAAAACCGAGTTTTCTGACTGTCCCACGCTACCAAAAAAAAAACTATGACATATATGTACCAAAAAAAAAAATGATCGTATTCTTTGCAATCATTTATGACGAGGCAAAGCCTTGAATAAATGATGATGAGCTACCAATCCCCGAAAAAAAAAATTGAAAGTTCGAAAATCCACGATTAGCATAGCTGTGAGGTATGTCACACGCCAAGTTTAGCTCAGAAAAATGAATACAACTTCGTCTATAATTGTCGTAATTTATTTCTGTAAAAAGCATTTTAAAGAGCTCTTCCTGATCTATATTATAAAACAAAAAACAATGCAAAAATCTCGTAATTTAAAAATACAGGGATAGGAATGTGTTTGTCCCGCGCGAGAGCGTCTTTCGATGACTCGCAAATACCTGCTGGTTACTGATTGGTTGAGCTATGTAACGCCATTTTTAAGTTATTACGTCGAAGACATGCTAGTTCGCGTTCGATTACCGAGCAAAGCGAACGCGTAGTCTGCGCTGTGATTTTTAAAAATAGGTAAGTTTGTGACACGATACTTTTGGTCAGCCTATAAGGTAATTTGTGTGGCTAGTAAATATTGCATGTTCAACTACTTTATCGATATGTCTATTTAAGTGTTTTATAGTTTAGAACATCGAGAATGAACAGTCCTATTGTCATTTACCTAAAGCTTATACTTTCGACAGAAAAAAATAAATACACTTTTGCCGTAATTTGTGTGGAGTAATTTGTGTGTCACTTTTGCCCACGCAAATTACAAACGCGCCACACAAATTACATTTTATGTCTTATTTCAATAAAATGAGCATTTTATGATGGTTAATAATACTTGCTATCTTTAAAAAAACAACGTAAATACAATTACAATACTTTCTACTATTTTACGTTGTATTTTTTAATTTATTATTTTTGAACAACTTACGTATCTATGATACTGTTTAATTTTGTAATTGACGTTTAGTTTAATTACAACTTGCTTTTAGTTTCTGATTTATACCTTTTCTGTTTAAGGTATTTCAAAATGCGTCAAAAAAAAGAGGATAGACTCGAGAAAAAGAAATTGGCGGAGAGAAAAAGGAGACAGAAAATTAAAAACGATGCAGAAAATTATGAAAAATATAAAAGAGAAAAAAGAGAGAATTATAATAAACAAATATGAGAAAAATGACTGTTGAATTAGTCTGTAGAAACGCAGTGTGATTTTTAATTTTTTTTTTTATTAACAACCTTAAGGCTGATTTGTTTAGAAAGTGTCATTTTCTGTTTTTATGAATAAATCGGAAAATCAAAAAGTTTAGTTTTATTTAGCAAATTGATAGTAAAAAATTAAAAATGTAATTTGCGTGGCAACAATGTAATTTGTGTGGCATGAATTTTTTCGCCATCGAATTTTAGCTAAACTATTCAACACAGAAGAGTGCCTCTTTTTGCGTTTTGTTCATCATTCCAATCTCTACCATAATCTATTATCAAAATATAAAATAAAGGAAAAAAAAAACGCGCCACGAAAATTACCAAAAAACGTCCCGTTCAGAAATTCACCCTAATACTTGGAAAACAATTATTTTTGATGTTATTTTGTGAACAAAAAACCTTCCTCATTGTTTAATTTAAACTTGATACTAAAAGCTAAAAGTCGTGTAAATCGACTACCATAGTATTTGAGCTTCGTTAGTTAATTTTAGTTTCAAATACGAATACTGAACCAGATTTTCAATCGCAAAGGTAGTTTCTGAATGAAAAACTGTTAGAAAGGAGATATTCACAGTTTAACTTGCTTCATAATAGAACTACATTTTACCTTATCGCTTAACATTAATAAAAGTACTACTAATAAAGTATCGACGTAGAATAGTATTGTCAGTTTAGTACAGTGCCTGATTTTTTATCAAAGGCGTTTAGTTTATTTTTTCCTTTACTATTATAATTACCTTCTACACGGGAAAAATCAGAGCCATACTTAGGGTCTATTTCACTACTCTCTGTTGTGTTCCAGCAATCTTAAGAGTCAGTTATCTATGATGACTGTTTCGTAGTAATACAAGAGTCATAAGAGAGAAAGAGAGTTAAGAGTCTGTGTATTTTTTGATGTCGAATAAAGTTATCTCAGCTCAGTTAGCTCAGATCTGTTCTGTTCTCCAGTCCATCATGGTTGCCTGGAAGAGATCGCTCTGTAGCGATAAGGCCGCCTATTATTACCTTGTAATATTCTGTATACCTTTTTTCTGTTTTGGTTGTTATATGTGGTGTTCAATAAAGAGTTATTGTATTGTTATGTCTATGTCTATATTTTAACAGAGAGTGATGAAACAGGCCCTTAAACTAGTTCCAACTGGAAATGGGTCACTCACACAGGCTCATTAACTCCATAAAAAAACAACTTACGAACAAAAGCCCTCCAATCGCAGATTTGCCGCTGTCCGCAACAAAGCCTTTAATAATCACCTAGTCCATGGCTGCTGCGGAATGGGGAGCGGCCGGTTTTAATTATGCAAAACCAGCGATGTATGGCTACCTATCCGGGTCAAACGGGTAGCGTATTTAAAAGTGAAACAATGGGAACCGAACCCGGTGTATGTGGAACGTAATAGTTAGTAACTGAGCTGAATGTATGAGTTTAATTTGGATAGCGGTTTTGCTGTCCAGTTAATTATAAATACTGGTGATATTTTTAGTATAAAAGCATTTATCGCTTAACGAGTTTGATACTCGCGAATGAGGTATATCCTACTAATCTATATCTATACTAATATTATAAAGAGGAAAGATTTGTACCTATTTTTGTATGTTTGTAATGAATAGGCTCAAAAAGTACTGGGCCGATCTGGATGAAATTTGGAACATAGATAGATTATAGTCTGAAATAACACATAGGCTACTTTTTATCCTGGAAAATTGCGTAATTCCCGCGGGATAGCGATAAACGAATTCTATGCAAACGAAGTTGCGGGCAACGGCTAGTATTATATAAATGTAAAAGTTTGTGAGTATGTTTGGATGTTTGTTACTCTTTCACGCCAGAACGGCTGGACAGATCTGGATGAAATTTGTACCAAAGATAGATTATAGTCAGGAATAACACATACGCTACTTTTTATCCCGTAAAATTGCGTAATTCCTGCGGGATAGCGATAAACGAATTATATGCAGACAAAGTTGCGGGCAATAGCTAGTTGGGCTATATTTCCCACGTCCCACTGCTGGGCACAGGCCTCCTCTCACAATGAGGGCTCAGTGCGGATTGGGAAGTTCACACACACCATTGAATTGCTTCGCAAATGTGTGCAGATTTCCTTCACCGACAAGCCCATGGTAAATTTCAAATGTAGTTCTCAAACTCAGAGGTGAGATTCGTACCCACGACCCTTTGCATGAGAGGCCACAGGTTAAACCACTAAGCTACCGCGTTTAGATTATTTCAAACTTATTTCATCTCAAGCCTATGCCTTCGTAGCGTAGCACTGCTACGCTAGGCACGTAGCACGGGCGAGGTGCTACGAGCAGATGCTACGCATGCGGCGTACACTGCAATGTTAGATTACGGATGAAGGATGTGATCGTAGGGCAAGATTTGACATTGTTCACTTGTCACTTATCAACGACAATGGTCGGTGACAAATACTAGGCATTTAAAAACGTAGGATTAAAACCTGATATCACTACGGACTAATAAATATATTGTTTGTACGTATAGGGTGATTGAAAATATAAAAGTAACCATTCGATTATTTTATCACCAAAATGTAGATTCGTAATTGTGTTTTTTAACGAACAATTTAGTTAAAACCGAGCAACGCTTTAAAAATACTAAACTTTTATTCAATAACATTCCGTAATCTTCTAAACGTTACACATTATACAAATTTGACAATATCTGTCACTTTGACGTACTTTGTTTTTGCAATCTCTATGTTTTTTATTGATATACCTTATTTTTTTCTATAAAATTGTGTATATTCTCCTATATTTGTGTGTCTTGCAAAAAGGAATAAATGTCTTCTTTCTTTCTTTCTTTCAAGACATATAATAGCATCATCAAGATATTTCTAAGTTATTAGTCAATAAATAAGAACAGTCTCTTAGTCAATATGCATTGCAGCAGTGTTACATATACCTAGTATTATTGAAAAGTACGATATGAGGACAGTATAATAATGTGAAGAAAATGAAGTATACATCGATGGCAAGTAAGAACACCAGGAAACTGAACTGCCTCTTTACTGAGATAACTAACACTAATGACAAGACTTCAAAAACAAAACGATTAGAAAAAATATAAAAAGTATCAAAACTAAGGAGTTCGCGACAGCTATATTTTTAACTAGCTTCTGCCCGCGACTTCGTCTGCGTAGAATTATACATAAAAACCTTCCTCTTGAATCATTCTATCTATTAAAAAAAACCACATCAAAATTCGTTTTGTAGTTTTGAAGATATAAGCATACATAGGGACATAGGGACATAGGGACAGAGAAAGCGACTTTATTTTATACTATGCAGCTATGTAGTGAAGCATAAAATACACTCAAAAATATTGTTTTACTGTCCCACTCGGGTAAAAACGTCAAAGCGTTTGAGATATATCTCCGTAACGTAAAGTAGTTGTAAAAATACGAAGCACGAAAACGGTCGCGTGCGAGCGGGATGGCGCGTGCATATTTCATGCCGTCTCACAAACAGCGCCTAAGACAGGATAAGAGGTTTTTGGGAACACTCTGTACATAAAAGTTTTCGCGAAAACGCTTTATTTTTTCAGTGGAAAATAAATTAAATCTATTTTTTAGTTTGCTTAAACAAGTGAATGATTTGTAATACAAAAAAAAATTGTATGATAATTGTGATAAAGAGAACAAGCGGTCGCCCGTGACTATGTCTGCGCAGAATTTGCATTCTATTCCTCGGGAATTATGCAATTTTCCAAATTAAATTATTATGTTTCCTTCCGCGGGACATAAACTATTTCTATACCAAATTCCTACTAATTCGGTTCAGCGGTTGCCAGTGAAGACGTAACTGACCGACAGATATACTGTCACATTTTTAATTCTAGTATGAATTGTTGCTATTACAATCTGGGTTTCTTATCAATATTATAACAAAGACGAAATTTGGGTAAGTAAATAAAATGTTTCGTCCATTGCTTTCCTTATTGTATGCAAATAAATTGTATAAATAAATATTTTATAAAAATTGTTCACTCGTCTTTTTTCTAGGATTTATTTTTCGGTTTTTTTTACTTAGAATCACGAGCGCAGATACAGATATCTATCAATCTATCTATCAATCGCTTCTTTCAAATAGTTCGCTACAAGGCGTCTATTACAAAACCGCACGACATACTTTTATACCACACGATAAAATGTCATACAGCTGTCATATCAACCAGCATAAACTGCTATTTCCTTTTATTTTCACGGTTATAGTCACTAAAAACGTCCACTGTTTTCTTTCGCTTGGACATCGTCGTTTGACACATTTATTGGTATAATATAGATTGAGAGCCCATCGTTGCACATGGTACAACTGACTTTTCAGCCATGAGGATAAGGTTGGTTGTCCCATGGCTGGTATTGATTGGAAGTAGGCTATGTAATGAGACGGTCACTGGTTATTGATTCGTTCACGTGCTCTGTTAGGCTGTGTACATGAGTGCGAGGTAAGGTCTTGTGTGTTCACAGCTTTAGGTCTGGCTTAGGTTTGAAATTTATGCCTAAAAATTTCTTGTTTTGGATTCATCCGTTTGTTAAATGTGTTAAATTTTATCGAAACCTGTTCGGCCATTTTTGGATGATTTAATAACCATACATACATACATACATACCGTCACGCCTCTTTCCCACAGGGGTAGGCAGAGACTATATTGTTCCACTTGCTAAGATCCTGACATACTTCTTTCGCTTCATCCACATTCATCAATCTCTTCATACATGCTCGTCGGTTTTGGGTACCCCTGACCTGACCTTCCAAACCGTCTCCTATTTGGTCTCGGAACGTCCGTCTAGGCTTTCCCCTCCCAACGCAACCATACACGCTCCCCATATAGATCTGTTTCATCATCATCATCATCATCTCAGCCATTACAAGTCCACTGCGCTGAACATAGGCATCTCCTTTAGATCTCCAATGAGACCAGTTGGAAGCGGCTTGCATCCAGCGCGATCTTCCGATCCTAATGAGGTCATCGGTCCATCTTGTGGGTGGACGGCCCACGCTGCGCTTGCCGGTGCGTGGTCTCCACTCGAGGACCTTTCGAGTCATTCGTCCTCCGTAGATCTGTTTAGTTAGTCTATTTTCATCCATCCTCTACGTGACCAAACCAACTAAGCATACTTTTTTAGAAATCAACATTTCCATAAACTTTTCCTTAACATTTATTTTCATTGGAACCATTCTAGCTACTGCCAAAAACAGTTCATAGCATATTTATGCCGACGGCGTAAAGAAAAGCAGGTGAAACAGTTATTATTATAGTTTCTATTGCTAAGAGGTTCTTTGTTGTCTCTTTTTGAGGATTTGCCAAAACGTAATTTGATTCTATCTTATTCTGAAGGTCGTTGGCTGAAATTTCGTCTTGTTTATTGTTATTAATAAGTGATATCTTTATATCAAAATATTAGATACTTACGCTTTGTATTACTTGCTGTGTAAACAATCATTATATTACCTTCCCTAGTTTAAGCAGGACTCTCAGATGGTAGTGCCAAGCAGTAACGACAGCTGCTGTGTTCCGGTACATTAAGTGTTCTATCTTAATTCTCCTCTGAGCTGACGACGCATCTACAAACCTCTAGTGTTGCGGAAGTCAATGGGTGGTCACTTACCATCAAGTGATCTACTTTGTCGTTTTTCTTCGTTGTCCTTAAAAAAAAGCATACAAAAGTGAATGCGAGATCCTTACCATATCTTTATCTGGTCCTATGTGAGAGTCATTTTATAATGAACAACAAAATATTTACCTTTCTAACAAATCCCGCAAAGTAACGCTTGATTCAATAGAATAGTAATTTTATAAGAAAACTAATTTTTTATGAAGTCTATGTGAATGAAATTTTGTAAAGTAGGTATATTTTGCTGACAGATCTATTTTTTGTTCTTTTTCAAATTGGATTCAAAACACGTAGTGCAGTGCGCCTGTCAAGTCTAACAAGTAATTACCATCCAATGCCACTTTTACAAATATAGTTACGTGGCCGTAGTAAACTATGCGTCCATTTGGACTGAAATAGACCACGATTACGCCCAGGTGCCCCAGGTGGCATGAATGATAGCTGTTTAACCTTTAAGGGGTGCATTTTAAAGGGCGACCACTTAAGCACTCGGTTCAGTGCGTTAGAATAAGAGTCTACAAGAAAATTGCCCTGGAAAATGGTTGGAAAGGTTTGAATAAGTGCCTGCAATCTGTTTATAAGTCAAAGTGACAAGGGAAATGTGAGTGAAATCCCATCTCAGCTGTTATCGTGAAGAGGGCCAGGTTTGTAAACGGTTTCTTCGGTTAGTTTATGCTTTGAGAACTTGGCTGCCACACTTTCGTACACATTCTAGCTTTTTTTTTTTTTATAAAGGAGGGGGAAAACGAGCAGACGGGTCGCCTGATGGAAAGCAATCGCCGTCGCCCAGGGACACCTGCAAGACCCGGGGGGTCACAAGTGCGTTGCCGGCCCTTTGAGGAACAGGAAGGCTTGCTTTTTAAAGATCCCTAAATTGTACCGCTCAGGGAATGCTGCAGCAGGAAGTTGGTTTCAGCTCTTGTTGTTTTTGCTTTCCTGTGTGTCAAAAAAGTATTTGATGATAAGGGATGGTGCCAAATAGTTAATGTAATGTATTGTATATCAAGTATCAATTAACACGTTCTAAGAGGCAACGCGGCCAGCATAATGGGAACCTTTGAACCAGGCATGTAACAAGGGGCGGATTTTTTAGATTAATTTTTAACTTACATACATACTTACATAAATAACGTCTTTATTCTTTAAGGGGTAGAGCCTAAGGTACCAATACCTAAAGACCACGTTTAGCTTGATTGTGGGTATGGATGGAAAGGGGAATCAAAACAGTCATGGGTTGCTAGCCACATCGCCTATATAACATGATCCTTAAGATTTTCGCCCATTCCTTCGCTGGGTTTTTACCATTTGCGCGGGAAAAGAAGCAACTGGTACATTCTAAGCTCTGTCTACCCCGTAAGGTATAAAGACGTGATATATGTATGTATGTATGGACCCTGCAAGAAACGAGTATTAACAAAAAACGTAAGCACATACGAATTGTTAGCCATTCTTCTGACGTCATCGAAAAACATACAGATTCCATGACCCCAGAAGCAATTTCATGTCACTAAGCCGTCACGAGCTCGCTACCCGTCAGCGCAAAAATGCATTTTTTTAATCAACCTTCGGCCCGTTTAATTATTTATTCGGTAATGGAACAATCTGGTACAAAAGCTTTAAATCCCACGGTCCCGGGATATTTATTCCCCCAATTACAGCCGCGGGTATCTAAGGCATTCCTGGACAACAATTACGCCGGGATTACGTGCGGGACTCATAACTGTCCGGGAATAATGTTAAGGGGACTTTCGCTGTCGTAAGCGACTTTAAGCCGGCCGAAAGCAGTTTGCAAGCGCCATTTGCGTTTGATTAGTTCTGGAGGCCGCTATGTGCGGTTGCGGCCATGTTATTTTCCTTATCTACGGCCATGTATCTATGTAGTCCTACTCTGATGCTTATAAAAAGTGGCACAATGACCGTAAAATTAATTTTGTTTTAAAGAGAACTTCTGTTTCGGTTTTTTTTTGACGTGATAACGTCTTAATCGATGATCAGCGGCAGCACGCACGAAAAAGTGTCACGTTCCGCGTGACGTCAGAGCTAGCAGTTTTCTTTCTTTTTTATGACGTTACTAACTTTTGCCCGCGACTTCGTCCGCGCAACGTCAGTGACAAACCACCTTCATCCACTCATTTCTTCAAATATTAGGTCATTATTTCCTATCCCGTCCTTTTTTCCCGAGGAAAATTTGCAGTCTGACAAATACCAAGGATCTGTATTAAGTAGCAAGTCACTAACATTCAGAAATATCATCCATTCACATAGACTTAAAACTTTACACTTATTCTACTTTACCTTTTTTATATTTTTAATTAGTGCACGTTTTTTGTCTGCTTGCCTATTTTAATAATTTGTAATAAAACAATATTAATACAAAATATAAAAACATTATAAAAACCTAACCTAGGGTGCCGCCGGCAACGAGGCGAGGCCTAAGCTACCGGTGGTCAGGGCGACAGAGAAAGGAACCTCCTGACTATCCGAGCAGTGTCCAGGAGTACCGCCTTCTGTATCTGGCCCTTGACCCAGCGAGAGCCTTTTAAGGTGATGGTCGAGGCTCTTCGCTATTAAACCATTCGCCGAAACTACTATCGATATTATTATTATTTGTCCTTTTTAGCTGGAAGAGATAATTTTTAGGGATAAAATCGCCATTACACTGCTTTTTGTTTTCTGTTGTGTCACAACGGAACTTTTTAAATGTCACCTGTGAACTTTGACGTAAATTTCTTGACTTTTAGCGAAATCTACTATATTTTGAAGCCGGTTACAAAGCCGGCCTTGGAGCAAGAATTTGGTGAGAGGGTGTAGTATAGGTATGCACGTGTGTATGCCTGTAGGGGGCCCGGGAGTGTCATAAGATACGTGACGAGGCAGCGGACGTAGGGTATTATGACGACGTCAGTACCTCAAAATTGGCTTTAACACAATATAGGCAATATTAAATTCTTCCTGATATCATTCTTAATTTAAACAGTCAAGGTTTAAAGGAAAGAGAAAGGGGAGGCCTTCACCCAGCATGGGACTAAATAGGCTATTAATTACTTTATTATACATACATACATAACAGACATGAAAAATAGATCATCAGTGTGTGTGTCTTTGCAAAAGTGAAATGGTCGCTGGCTCAGCATTACGCTGAGGAACACCTAACAAGACACCTGCAGCACTGATTTTCAGCCAGAACCGTCTATGACTCACGAAACGATACACAGATAAAATATACACTCCCACACACACACAATCTGCTGTGAAGAGAAGCAACTGGTACATTCTATGTTTTTTCTTTGCTCTCAGACCTACATGTAAAAATGCAGGTTGATTGATTGCTACTAATATTACAAATGAGAAAGTTTGTAAGTGAGGACAAGAGTGTACGTATGTTTGTTTCTTCTTCACGCTGAAACGACTGGACGGATTTGGATTAAATTTGGAACGGTGGTAGCTGGTACCCTATATTAAAACATAGGCTACTTTTTGTTTCGGAAAATAGCATAGTTCCCGCGGGATAGCGATAAACATGTCAGGTCGTGGCTGCCAGGAGTTGCAACGTGAATAATTATTGCAGAATATACTATCGACATCAGTTCGCATGTATAATATTACGCGGACGAAGCCGCGGACAGAAGCTAGTTATTAGGTAAGGATACCTAAATACATACACAAATCACGTCTATTAATGTATTTTTTAGTGACACATAAGTCGGCTTCTTTATTTCCGTAAGTTTATGGTTTATCTGTGTATCGTTTCGTGAGTAACAGACGGCTCTGGCTGAAAATCAGTGCTGCAGGTGTCTAACATCTCAGCGTAATGCTGAGCCAGCGACCGTTTCACTTTTGCGAAGACACACACAACGCTGATGTCAGTGTTGTTTTGTTGTTTCTCTACTATAAAATTGTGTGTCATGCAAAATGAATAAATAATGTCTTCTTTCTTTGTATTATATTATTATATGCCTGTTCCTGTTTCTGATGTATTGTGAATCGTTTGCAATTTGCATATTAACTTATAACCTGTTATTTGCAATAACGTTACCAGATTATTTCGATAAAACAAAGTAGGTATCTTGATCCAAGCAGGGCTCTTGTAATGGCAAACAATTTTAATACAAAGTAGTACGTTTGATACTATGTATGTTACTAAATAACAACCGGCTTATTCTCTAATAAATATTCATAGCACACGATAACGTATCGAGCTAAAACTGGGCCTGATAAAGGGATAACAGGTTTTAGTACACAAACTGAGAGTATTTCCATTCACACGCATATTCTTAGGTACGCAAATTGCCAGTACAAAAAGCCAGAAAAGCAATATGTCAAAAATGTTTGTTTAGTTTTCTTTGCCTGAATTCGTTGACTATTATCAGTGGTCCCGCTGTTATAAAAAATATCGAATTGCACTTCACCATAAGGTCGACAAAACCCCGCTTTTGCAGGGTTCCTATTTCTATTCGGTTTGCCATTCGGGCATTTGAAAATACCTAACAAACCTAACCTAATTTTATTATCTCTAGTGAGGATTCGTCTCCAGCCTATATACGTCCCACTGCTGGGCTCAGACCTCCTCTCAGAACGAGAGGGCTTGTTAGATAGTTTCCACGCGGGCCCAGTGCGGATTGGGAACTTCACGCACACTATTGAATTGCTTCGCCGATATGTGCAGGTTCCCTCTCGATGTTTTCCTTCACCGAATTCACTAGTGAGGATTATAAATGTGAAAGTTTTTGAATGAGAATAAAGACGTGATTTATGTATGTATGTAGTGAGGTTTATTGCTATATATGTATTGTTTTTCTGACCTTCTGCGCTTCTAGCTGTTTGTCTAACTGGCATTTTGCGTTCCTGACAAGATGTGTGTAAACGGTCTGGGAGCAAAGAAAAAACATAGAATGTACCAGTCGCTTCTCGTACCGCGCTGATGGTAAAACCCCATCAGTATGGACGAAAATTTTAGACTTCATTAGAAAATCTTCGCCTGATGAGAAGCGAGCACCATGGACAACCTCGATACTAGAGGATCGTTGCCAGGCTAAAGGGGTAGGATAGAATACCTATTCTGCCAGTAATTTCCTAAATTATCCTATAAACAGAGCTTTGCTGCGTGTTTACCCGTCCAGTTAGTTCCAAAGCCCAAGCGTCGGCGGAGCTTTAGGCACTCGTCATAACGTGTCAACAAGAAAGCTCGATGTACAAACAAACGAGTCACTTTAATTGTCATGGCGTGACCGCCGGCCCATTATCACTGGGGTGTGGTACAACTTGAGAGAGGTTGCGGGCTATTTTACTAGTGATGGGCTCACTTCGATTTTTTCCAACCACCCGACTAGTTGGTTGAAGGAATGCCGCGTAGCCGGCTGACTAGTTGGCATTGCCGATCTTTCTGGGTGCTTGTTAAAACGCCTTCGTTCTCGCAACCGTTTGGATAAAAACATTTAATATACTTAAATGCTGTGGTTTTATTTACGCGCCATTTTTTTGTTTAATAACAAGTCGTCACTTGTTGCCGAATAGTTGGGAAGTAGTCGGACCATTTTTAAATTGTACGCATAGTTTTGGGGCAAAAATTACCTGTAATTTCACTACGTATTATAGGTTAATTTTCTGCTTTTTCGTCTTTAAATTTCACTACCTTGCGATGGGTAGAGCGAATTATTTTTCATCATTAACTTCTGAAAAATTTCTGCAAATTTCATATTTATAACTTACTAGAAAAACATGTAGGGTACATTGGGGTAAATTCGAAATTGGGGGAATTTCGAAAATCTAGGATATTCATTAAACAGGGTACAATTCCATAATCCGGCATCGCTTATCTAAAAGCCAAAGACATTGAAGTTTCTAAGTAAGCGTTGCTAGATTATGTAATTGTTTCTCGTCTAGTGGATATCCACGAGTCTCGAAATTCTGCCAATTTTGAATTTACCCCACTATACGTTTACTGAAAAAGAAATTTAAAATATAAGTATACATACTATGAATGTCACTTTCGTACCGGCCAGTAGTAATAGTGCTATGTCTAAAACTATGTCCACTATAAGAAGTTAGAAATTACTACGCTACTTGCCCGATACTTTGTCTGCGCGGAATTAAAATTTATATGCGACTAGGTATCAAGCAGCTTGCTTTTTTTCGATACTTCTAACAATGATCATTTAATTGCAATCAATTTAGCCAAAACCTTGATAAAATTGTATATTATTATATATGAGTCTTCCTCGTGAATCACAGTATCTATTAGTGTAATCCGCATTAAAATCTGTTGAGTAGTCTTAGAGATTATCGCAAACAGACAGACAGACGCGGCGGAGGATTTTTTTTGCAATATAATACTGTTATCTCAACTATTGCTCCCGCTCTCATCTCCCAACTTGTCCCACCCCAAGGTTCACCAGTACTGTAATTAATCTTGATATTATATTCTATAGCCTTTCCCTCCGTGGCAGCTCTTTTGTCTCTATCTACCCGATTGGTTCCTTTGAAGCTCACTGCGCTGTAGTCCGATTCCACATCTTGATACTTGCTTGTTCTGAGTTACATAACGTAGATAGTTCAATTCGATTTGTCGTGGCGAGTAATGATCATTGCTAAATGAAATAATAATTTTGGATATTGAACGGTAAGCATGGTTTTTAAGGTTCTAAAGGCAACAGTAGTTTTTGTGTTTATACAATTTAAATATTTCTATACACAAATAATCGAAGTTAATAATAGTAAAGTGTCATAAATATACTATAAAATTGTTTTCTTCTTATAAAAAAATACTTATTTGAAAAAAAAAGTTCATTGAATTGGCTGAATAGCAAAAGCCATTATGAAATATGAAAGCTAAAAGACACCTTTAATTTATCACATTTTCAGTGTTGTATTTCTTTTTCGCAACTGTATTAAAAAACGTCGTTCGATACATGCGCGGAAAAGTCATTCTTCACTCGGGGCTCATGAAGTAATGACATGCTTTCCGCACTAGCATCGAAATGTACAATTTTCTGTAATAAATGTGTTGGTAATATTACTAATATTATACTGGGCTTGGTCCAAAATTAGGCGAACGAAAGTATGGCAACATTTTCATCAAAAATAACGATAAAAATTGAATTTGCTGCATTACAAGTAATGCAAACCTTAAGTTACATATATATTATTTGTTGATTTTACTACAGGTGAAGGGAACTTAAGCAACATTAGAATAAAATATGTTTCCGCTTACTCTGAGACAAATCGTTTTGTCTTTTGTTTTTGTAAAATCAATGTTGATGCCACACCCCAAACTGTTTTTGACAGATCCGACTCCAATTGTTTCAATTTAAACCTCTTAGATTTATTTTTGTCTCAGATCCCGCTTAACAGCTACCTTCTAAGTTCTATGAAGACAAGTGACAATGACCTTACAGCACTCGTGTGACCTTATTACGAAACTCGAAAAGGCTCGTTTCATAAATCAACACTCGTGTTTTCAGAGCCCTCATTATTATGCCAGTTGCATAAGCAACTACTATGATTGATTGATTGATTGATTTTTTATCACCCTTTTAAAAATACAATGAAATGTCAAACATAAGTAATTCACAAAAGGATCGTCAATTGTAATAAAATAGTAATAATTATTATAATAACTGAAATTAAATAAAAACAAAATAACAACAAACAAAAATAAAGCTTAATGAAAAGTCAATGTAAATTCACAAAAAGATCGTCATAGTCATGAGTGGAAGAGAAAGAGAAAACACCACACTGTTTTGCAAAGAATGTCATCATCGTCACGACGGTTCGCAGCAGTGGACGTCTTGGCTGATGATGATGATTGGTCCTCATGTAGCAACTGATCATTGATCAATTCTCATTTGGCTGCAAATGTAAATTACTAGACTAATTTCGCAAACATCGATTAATTACGTATCGGTGTTCCAGCAGAAAGTTTTGCGCTACGAAATAAATGTAAATTGCTCAACTACCATCCAGTTAAGTTAGTTTCGAACTACGAGCCATAAACTTGGGGATTTCCAGTATATTAAATAATAAACAATGTGCCCATGTGACAGGATATTCAGAAATTTTAGTGTAGATATCGTAGTTAAAATGGGATATTTTGGGATAATTAATTGTATTAGGCGCGCCCTATACCCTGCCATGATTAGAGGCGAATCAACATTGCCAGCCTTCTGAGCACTCTCTAGGGCTTGAATATTGAACTATTTTTCAATTTCAGAATTGGGTTTCAATGTTAAGCAGCTCAATTCTGGAATTCGAGACCTTTAAAAATGGTATACAAAGTTTTTAATATTTGTATTAATTGATTAACTGATATTTTCGAAATGGAGATAATAGTATTTTAAGTAGGAAAATTAAACTGTTGAAATATCCTACTAACCCTACTAATCCAGTTTATTTCCAAACATGGTAAAAAGCATTGCCTTCGTTGTTATTACAAGCCAAAATATTAGGTGTTTCTGTTAAAAAAATGAAATAAGTAAATAGCAGGGTTATTTAATTTTTATTTTTAAAATTTTTGTCATTACAATCGTATTTTACTGCGTAAATCACTAAATAATACAAAACAAAGTCGCTTTCCGCCGTCTGTCACTATATATGCTTAGATCTTTAAAACTACGCAACGGATTTTGATGCGGTTTTATTAATAAATATACTGATTCAAGAGGAAGGTCAAATGTATAATTCTACGCAGATATAACATCGAGGGCAGAAGCTAGTATACCTAATTATATATATTGACCAATACCCCAACCGGTTGTTGAATAAAATCTTGCAATTGCACATTTCTTTTATCCTGCATTTGTGGCATACCTTTTTGCAAGACCCCAAGACATAATTACTATGCCGGCTACTATATTCTTACATTAATGAACACCTTCGCATGTTGCGATGAAAAATACTGCGAGCCGCAACGCGAATCTAAACCGAGTAATGCTATATTATTACGTAATTAAACATGCAGGCAAAAAGCAATTAGAAAGGAAAGAAGTAAGAAACATTGGACGATCAAATTAGAATTTAATGTTGAAAAAACCAAACGTTTTTTTAAACGAGTCATTATTAGGTAGCTTGACTTGTTGGTTGTATTTTATACGTTTAACTAGACGACTTTACTCGTCTGTGTGTCAGTCTAAGTACGCGTACTTTTAGAGTAAAGTAGTAAACATTAACTTTTCAAGGTTTGAAATACCAACCTATTTTAAATTTCGTAAACCACGCGATCTAATTTTAAGTTTACCAATTAGCAGACAATAAAGGGTTCTCAAACGAGATATTTGTAAATTTTGAACAAAAAAATCTTTGACTTATTAACCATACATACACGTCACGCCTCTTTCGCATAGGGGTAGGCAACGACTACTTTGTTTCACTTGCTACGATCCTAACATACCTATTTCGCTTCATCCACATTCATCAATATCTTCGTACATGCTCGTCGGTTTCGGGTAGGTACTCCAGGCCTGATCTTTTGTCAAAACGTCTCCAATTGGGTCCCGGAAAATCCGTCCAGGCCTTCCCCTCCCAAAGCATCATTTCTTTAACCACCATGGTCACTTTGACCATATTGTAAACGAAACGAAAATCTAGAAATGTTTGAACTTTTTCCTGCTGGAAAAGGTTCAAAAACTAGGATAAGGTTCAATCACTTAAAGATTTCAAATGATCGATTCGTTGATTTTCGAAACGGCTTAATTTTTTTATACAAAACAAAAATTAATCTCAGACGCGCCTTAGTTGGAAAACAAAACGAAACAAAAATTACAATTAATGAAACAAACTACAAACGTTCTTAGAGAAAACTTCACTGCTGGAAAGCTAAAGTAACACAAAGAAATATACTACTACCGTAGTAGCAAAAGGCTGTGAAAAAAATTGCAGAAAAACACGCCAGGGAAAAAAGGGTAGCAAATCTACCGCCGACCGGAAGGGAACACTAACCACCCCTCCGAGGCAAGAAACCTGGAAGGAATTGCTACTTAAACAGCGTTTGTTGTTAATTGTGACGGAATAAGTTAGAGGTAACGCAACGCAATAAATCTTCACCAATATACATTACAAAATTAAATTAAAATCACTAAATTTCGAGTCGGAGTTACTTGAATTAGAGCCATCATAAACAAAAATAAAAACCCTAGGAATCATACTTTATCATTACTTTGTTTTATTATTTGGCTCTGTCTAACACGTAAGGGATAAATACGTGATTTATATGTATGTATGAATTAGACATGAACATTTTTTTTAGTTATTATGTACTTCAATTTACAGAAAACACCAATATATTTTAAGTCTATAGAAAATGGCTTTTAGTAGTTACAATTTTAAATGGCTAACAGCAAAAGAATTTTACAGGAAAACCTCAAGAACTTCCCAGATCACAGTTGACATAGTAAAAACAGTAAAACAATTTGATTTGTTTCATCTCTGTAAATACTGTAACTTACTGGAATTTAGGTTTTAACTGTCACAATCCTCACTAGTTTTCCACCTCTATAATTATTTTTTGATAACGATTTTGCTTATACCATCTACTTTATTTGTTATTTTACGTAGTCTACACAATTGTAAACAACCTTAACAATCAAAGAAAATAATCTATATCCTTGCTCTTGATTCAGTTGTTATTCTACCAGCTTTAATAAACTTGTGATTCTCCGAAGAAGCTTATAAAAACAAATGAGTGTAATCCAGTGACCTGTCAAATGCGACTTAAATTACTGATTACATTCTGTGCACTGTATCAATGTGGACGGCCAAGTTGCAGTGTAATAAACATTTAAAAATACGGCTGCAGCCGATCAGCGGCTTTGTGGATTATATTTTACTGGCCGCTGCTCTAAACAAAGAGTCCTACTGCAGTGTGCAGTCTTTGTGTGATTGGAACAATTCATGGAAGAAACTGTACGTACTGCATTTCAATTTAGGCACTGTGGTTTTTAGAGGCTTTGAAAATTGAGATTATTTAAGTAAACCAAGTAATGGGGATCTATTCCTTAATCATTGTTCTACACTGTTTGTGGATTAAAGTTTGTTTAATTTTTAAACAGTTGGATTCTACTAAATGTTAATAATGACAGGTAATTAATAATGAGATAGTCATTATCTTATCAATATTATGAACAGAGCGAGAGTCCCTACTTTAACTTTGGCAGAAATGCTTTCGTTTGTTCTGCTGTATGTTTTCCTCTGCCGGTTGCATTTCTAAACCAATTCTCATATTTTTTATGAGCAAATTAAATAATAATAATAATTATGGAGTTATTTCCTCGGATAAGTTTATGAAAAATTTTCAAAACTGTTAAGTCATAGGGTCGGAAACGTCAAATATCATATCGCAAAACACATTTTTTTTGTTTGAAACAACTTTTTTATCTGATATAATTTTGAACTAATTATTTAGTTTCATACGTCTATCATGTTCATGTAACCTTTTATTTACTTTCAACACGTAACAGCTAGTTACCGTAAAAGTTTACGTTTCGCTAACACGATAAATAACCAAGTTAGAGCATTAAAAAATCACTTTATTTGGTTAAAAAGGCTTTTATGGTACTGCTTTGCGACCTCTATAGGCCATAATTAGTCTGTAATGTGTCACGATATAACGTAATTTGAACCAAATGCAAGTAATTTTACGAGCGAAAATTGCTGGTTTGATGGTTTTTATTTGAAACTTAACTAGGGGCTTGCAACATTATTTATGATTTAGAATACGCTTGCTATTTATTTGAAGAGAAATAAATATTTTCTTCAATTTTTTTTCTTGGCACTATGAACAATTTAAAAATACTCCATTTTAAAATATAATAATGCTTAATAATTCTCTCTAGGATTATTAACGTCAACAAGCCCAAAAATGAAACTGAACTAACATCATCAACAAAATAATACTATAAGTATGTATGTAAACTCTTTATTGTGCAAAATAAACGTAAAACAAATACAATTACGAAAAGTTTAGAAAGCTTGTAATTAAAAAACAAATAAAAAATTCTAGTGTGAATTTCTAAATAAAATTGAAACGCATCATTTCTATTTCACAGCGTAAATCATCAACCCTACAGCTAAAACCGTCTCTTGGGTAAAATATATTTCCTTCCCCCATTTGAACTCATTTCTTTGCGATTCTAATTAAAGCATGGTGATAATGCAATTTTGCTCGAGACTTGAGTGCTTTAAGACAGCACGAATGAATAAATAGCCAATTCAACGGGATATGGTTCACGTTGGAATTATCTAGCGGCTAGCAACCCATCACTATTTTGATTTCCCTTTCCACTTATACGCCTTTAATCATACTAAACGTGGCCTTAAGGTTTTGTTACCTTAGGCTCTGTCTGCCCCGTAAGGGATAAAGATGTATGTGTATGTAAAGTGTTAACATACTGCTATAAGCTATAAAAGTCTTTAAGAAAAAATATCTAAGTATTCTAAGGATCAGAGTGTACGTCAATAATTTAACAACGAATGAATAGCATTTAACATTTAATTAACTTAAAATACCGTTAAAATTTACCTTGATCAAAAGCATTTAACTGAAGTTCAACTAACCGAGGCCTCGCCAAGTTTCGGACGCCTGACAGACGGTTTGAATGAACTATTATATCTCCTGACATTCAGCTAAAACTAATTTCAAGCTCCGAAGTAAACCTGAAAGGGAATTTTCTAGTCAAAACAAAAACGTCTCAAGCGGGCTTTTAATGTCAACAAAAATTAGTCTTGCCCATCTACAATAAGGTTATCTTTCTTTCGCGACGATTGCTTCATTTGCGGTATTATTCGGCTTAGATTTAACTGCAAGGCTGCATCTTTTCAACGGTTTCCCGGAAGGAAACTTTCTTCGGCTGAAGAACCGGTTCACCGTTTTTTTCTCATTAATGATTCTGAATATTTTACCCTGAGGCTGTATCCTGTATCAAAATGGACGTTTTGCCGTTGAACTTGCAATTGATTTTTAAGAGCGCTTTGAAATTGAAATTCTTTCCGTTCAATCTGAATGCAAGATATTGTACTTCAAAGGTTTGTTTAAAGTGCTCTCGCGATTATACTTGGTAGAAAATTTGAGTCAAATTATCAACCTGATGTTTCTATAGTCCGTTCCCCTAAGTTCGTATAAAATTTTAAAAACGTCTCCGGTCTATATTTATGCCCTACTGGGCCTTCTCTAAGAACGATAGGGCAATAGTTTCCTCTCGGATCCAGTGCAGATTGGAAATTTTACGCACAGCATTGCCAAAACCAAATTACTTATCACTTATTTTAGAATTCCTTCTGCAGCCGCGCCTGCTCTACTCGTGGTTCCGCGAAGATGAGACGAGGTTAGCGTGTCTACGCACGTTGCATCCCACACCAGCACACGTCCCACGCTCCACGGAATCATTGCCATACCGTCCGGTCTCTTGCCGTCGTCCCTAGCGACGCCTGTTGGTTCCAACAAGGCAGGGACATTGCAAGTGACCGGCGGATGATGTCGTTCAGCACTCTTTAAGCAAGATAATCCGAGGTATCTTAATGGGTCTATCCTTGCCACAGGGGCATGTTGGAGGTGTGATGTATTATAAAATGTATTTTTGAACAAAGAATGTAACCATCCTTTCTAATCATAAGGCTACCTGACCGCGGCAAAAAAGGCCACTGGTTTAATTCCAGTGCAACATTGTATCGTGCATAGGCGTGGCTGTGGCCAATTACAGGGGCTTAGATAACGGCCAGTCGGAAATAAAAGCAGACCAACCTCTAATGAGTAGGAGGCAGTCGATGCAAATTCGACCGCCGCGTAAATTAGTGCGGTGTTCACTAATTTCGAGGAGCCATTAAGCTTATTTGATCGCTACGGTATGTGAATTTGATGGAATCCATGGACACGTGAGGTTTGATTGCGTATTGACTCTTAAAAGCTAACTGACTGACTTCCATGGTCTGGGAGCAAAGAAAAAACAAAATGCACCAGCTGCATTACTACCCGCGGTAAAAGCCAATGTAAGGGGCAAGGCCGGCAACGCGCTAGCAGTCCCATTGGTGCTGTTGTTGTCCATGGGCGGCGGTGATCACTTACCATCAGGTGCACCGCATGCCCGTTTGTCGGTTTTATTAAAAAAATAAAGGGAATGGGCGAAAATCTTAGGAATCATATTGCGCGCGATGCGGCTGGCACACAATCTTGCTAAACGTGGCATTTAGGTCTTGTTACTCTAGACTAGAATCTGTCTAAGACGTGATTTATGTATGCATAATGGTGTATAGACGAAGCTTAAACGAACGGCAATGCAACCTTTGAGTAACTTCCCATGTCAGCGACCGGCTTTACTATTTTCCCAAGCGTCCTTCCACAAAGAATGATACTAGTCGTGTGTACAAAAGAAACATATCCGTTACCTTAGCTGGACCCGTTGCAATGGGAATAAATCGCCCGACAGATCCGGTCCGCCATCTTGGATTGCTCTAACGGGTTCATTTCCTGTGCCTATACGCTTCCGGTGCATTCGGTGCTGCCAACACACTTTTTTTTAATATTTCAACGTGTTTGTTTGTTGATTTAACTGTTACTGTGCATTCAATTGGATTTTGATATGGGCAAGCCGGTTTCATTTCCGAAGTTTAAAAAAAAAACATAATAAGTTTTAAAAGTCAGAAATTGTAGTGTTCCAAAACCATTTTAAATCGTAGATATGAATTAATATACTAACAGCAGTTATATTCCATCAAATCCAAGAGGTACCGTTGGACATGTCATACTTTTCAAGCTGAAACTAATTTCATACAATATAGGTACCTATGTGGAACTCACAGAACTTGAATTATCTTTTCCGTAAAACTATGGAATTATTAGAAAATTTTACATTAAATTTTTATCATAAGATATACATACAATCCACAATCACTTCATTCGGATGAAAATCTTTCAAATCTAAGCTATGAAATAGTGCCTCTTAGATTTTTAACTGTGATATACAGCTTTGAATTGGAGCTATATTCTTCCATTAAATAAGGTTAGTTCGTTATGTGTAAGATAAAGTTTCAAAGGCTGTGATTAATTTAAAACAGTTCTAAATTCACGGCTAATTATATGAATAAATATTTTCTACGTGATGAAGACCACGATTAATCTTCAATCTAACAGAACACAAAAAAACTGAACACAAAAATCTACAAGTGGAGGAAATAAAAATCACAGTGATATTACTCCATAGTATCTCTATTACTCATAATCATAACCATACTAACACACTAAAAACTATCCTTAAATCTATATCAATTCATAACAATGAAAAAGTGATTGGAACTGCATTACGCATGTGTGTTTAATTTATTTATTGAGTTTTGACTTCGCGACATTGCATCAGGTGATTCTACATGCTCGCTATCTTTTCTTGTTAATAAAAAACAAATAGTAAAAAAATACTATATAAAAACACATACAGAATGAAGCCCTTGTTCAAGCGTTATATAAAAACACTGGTCACATAACAGTGCTATAAAGCGCGTTAGTCCATTCCCGCGACCAACCGACGAATAAAGCTGGCGTGTAATCCGACCAACCATTCAGCTACGATCAATTAATTTGCACTACTTTTTGTACTGTTATTTAAATCCGATAGTGTAAAGCGAACGCTGCAGTTTCATATGCACATGTCATAAAGTTGGGCATTTGCAGTATAAAGTTATGGCTAAATTGTCTGTTTGAATCTCTCATTAAGCCTGTGGAGCAATCGCTGCGCTCGACAATTCCGTGCATGGCGGGAAGAACTTGATAACTCGACTTACATGATTTTTTTTTTACCGTCGCAATGGCTTCCTACAGCATTGGTTTTGTAGGAAAAAAATTGACAACTCGATATCTACGATACTTTTAGAGATATTGCCTCGTGAGTATTTGAATATATCCATACGCTGCGTGTTTTATTTAACGAAACGAGATATATACGCGACGAGTCACAAAAAAAATAATAATATCGTAATATATCATTACATCAACTTATGCTCAAAAACCGATCTAGCGTACGTAAATTGACAAAACAAGATATCAAAGCGACGACTAACACACTATTACGTTAACAAATAAATATATCGTTTTATCTACTTATATTCAACTACTGATAAAACGAACGTAACTTGATATGTCAATTTATACTTACAGTATAAAGTTAACAATGAATATATTGACGTATATTTCGACTTACCAAGTTACTTACGCTATGCACGGAATATGATATCTCGTGTTATCTTAGTAGTTTCACATTTATATACCGGGTCAAATCAAAAATATGTTCTTTATTGAATAACCTGTCACATTGTGTCATGTCTCATACTGTCATACTGATGTCGCATACTACTTCACACCAAATCGTTCAGTAACATCGTCGAGCGTCGTCGGGCGATCGCACCGGTCACCCCATAAAATAGATGGGTAAAAAAAGCCCAGACGTCACTTTGACAGTTGAAAAGCGGCAAAATTTATAATTCGAACGCTGGGGATATAAACTTATTATTACGAATACGAAATCGCATACCATCGACATTAAAATTTAATGTGAATTTAATTTAAAATGGGAGATTCAATGAAGACGTTAATGATTTACGATGAAAAGGGACAGAAATATTCAGGTCTCGGAGCAAATACTTATTTTATATTTATTTTGAATTGACACTTTTGACAGAAGAACGTCCCAATTCGTTCAGTAAGTGTGTTCATGATCGGACGATTTTCATCCGACTTTAGTTACTGAACGTAGCCCAGAAGTCGTTCTAATTTTTCTTTTTTTTTCAAATTAGGTAGTGCAAAAAATGCGCTTGCATTCCCAAATTATTGAAATTTTATTACGAACACTTTTATTACATTTTTTTTATTACAAACGATTAATGTGTATTATTGATACCCAATTCTATGGTGAATAAGTTGATAAGTCATCGGTGAACATGTTGATAAGTCAATTATTATGAATAATAAGATAGTAAGAAAGATAAACATAACCATATTTGAAAAACCATCTAAAATTACTCTTAAATCAATTTAGACATTTCAATTACACTGAAAAACTGATTTTTAGGAATTAAATTAAATAATGTTTTCACTGGTTTGAGCACTAATGTATGGGTAATAAGTTGATAAGTCTCTGGGTAGTATGTTGATAAGTCTAATATCTTACAAAATAAGCAGAATTTACGAGAACACGTAACATAATTTGAAAGATTACATAAAATTATCCATAAATCAAGCTATAGAGATGAGTTCGAGATAAAAACGGATTTTGGAGAAAATGACAAACTTTAAAATCGCTGCCCTGTAAAATTGCCATTTTGGAGTTATCAAGTTCTTCCCGCCATGCACGGAATTATAACTTGACTCTTTTGCTCATAGAAATTATGTGGACTCAGGTGTCTTGCTGCCAACGTCAACGCGTGACTAACGTCAAGACATCTGACTCTGTGTCAGGTCTACTTGCAAGCGGGTCATGTTAGGTTGTCTCCCTAGCGCAGTGATTAGTTTAAAGAATCACTTTTCAGATGTCGAAAATTGTGAGTTACGTTATTTACGCATAATATTGTGTGAGGATCAAGGTTTTACTTTTTACAAAGTGGGCAGTAGTTACTTAGTCTTAGTTGTTATTTAGGTTTAAGCGTGATCGTATGTAAGATAGATGAAAATGGAAGTGCAGCCCAACAGAAAGTACTATAGCGCGTGTATTCTGATGGCAGAGTTTAATATATGTTCAATTTAAAACAGATCAGAGGGAACCCTTATTTATATTTCGTATCACAAAAAAAAACTGTATTTAAATTGGCATAAGCTGTACTAAGGTGTTAAATGTCGTTTGTTTTTGTTACAGGATGCGCCTTCCTGACTTACTTCAATCCGGAAAGCGCCTCAAGCGCTCAATCCACGCTTCATGAAAAACGAACGCTACCTGGGGTAAGTTACTTATACGACAATTATAACACTTCGTCTTGAAACACCCTGTAAACTCGTGGTCATAAAGAAGAAAATTACGGTCCAGAAACCAACCAGGCCAAAACTCTGAACCGACAAGCATGTATGAGGAGATTGATGAATGTGGATGTGAAAGAGGTATGTCAGGATCGTAGCAAGGAGCGGAGTAGTCTCCACCTATCCTTATGGGAAAAAGGCGTGACAATACCTATGTAGAAACCAATTTTTGAAGTCACAATCGCTTATGTTAAAATACAGAATATTGTAAATCTGGAAACGGCGCGGCAAAATATAAGACCGAAACTTTTTGAATTATTTTAATGAATGAAATTAATGTTCTAATGTTGAGTTTGTTGTTGTTTAAAACAGTACCAAGTGGTTAGTATGAAAAAATAGGCAGTCTCGTGGTAGGCTTAATACCTAATTACGTCATTTACATCTACACATTACACTATTTAACGGTTAATTTAATATTTATTAAAATTGACTTTTTTGGGATCTGTATATCAAGTACTCTAGTAGGTTTCATGTTTTGCTTGTAAAAAACTGGTAAATAAAACAGTTACAGTTACAGTTTAGTTTAATAAGTAATCAATGCAGTAACAAACATCTAAAAGCGTATGTTACGCTCACAACGCTCAGACAATTTATATCCACTCTGCTGTGGAATTACCATACGTTCACAGAATGAAAAGTAAATACCGCTTGGAAACAAGCTCCTGTAATAGAACCAGAATAAGACCACTATACGACTTTGTGATTCTTGCAGTGTTGTTACAAGTGGCAACTGACTATGGCTGCTACGAATTCTGTGCGAATAGCAAGCAGTCAAAGGGTAATTAGACGCTAAATTAACTACGCGACAGACTAAAGCAGTTATCCACGTACTAAGTTGAACTTGATATTTTAATTTTAATACAGATTATCTGTTGCCCGCGACTTCGGTCGCGCCGAATCAAATAGTCTATAAACATCAGCGATCATATAGGAACTATCAAATGCATCAAGGATTTTTACTTCTTGATTTTTTATGTTTACTTAGTAAGTAAAAGTAAAGCTATGGCCGGGAATCGAACCCGGAATGACCTTGTTACTATGCGAATTTTTGTCGCTAAGCGTCGACTGTATGGATAATGTCTGTATGACACAATCTTGAGCTGGATCTGTAGGATCCGGGTTCGATTCCCAGCCATAGCTTTATTTTCCGGATTTTTCTGTGTGTTCTAATTTTCAGTGTCGTTTAGAAATTTGATAATATAGGTATTTATAATGGTGAAATAATTTTTCAAATCAGTTAGTAGTTTCCGAGCTTATTCAATGCAAATAAACAATCAAATCCCCCCTTTTTATAATATAAGTGTAGGTGTAGACAACACGACATTTTTAGGTAAGTAGATAAAAAAATCAGACATGGTTTAAGCACATCTATACGAATATTATAAATGTGAAAGTGTGTCTGTTACCCCTTCACGTTTAACCCGCTGAACTGACTCAGAAAATTTCTCATTATCACGGTATAGTAATAAGCGAATTCTGGACGGAGTCAATGGCAACAACTAGTATAAGTCTATAGTCATTTTAGTAATATTCAGTTCCGATGACGCAATTGGTAGAAAACTGGTATCTTTTTAAAGCAGTTTACTACTTTTATAGCTCTATAAGAGCTGCATATGAAATATTAACTCCATATCGACTCAGGCCAACCTTTACAGCATGTGCCTTCGCAATTTAGCGGAGAGCTTTCGACGGCCCGAAATAAAGTAATTGTTCTGCAAATTTAAACTGAACATGAAAGTCAGTTAAACCATCTTCCAATAGCAAGTGAATAATATAAAAATACGTACAAGAATAGGAACAAGAATAATAGCAACCAAAAAAATAGTCATGTGAAAAAGAAAGATCCCGTAGGAGATGCGTGCAAGTTCCACAGCCATAACGAAAGGAACCAGTTGAGCGGACCACTGTGACAACTTAATCTTCTCTTCTCTGAAACATGCAAGATGTACCCGAATAACATGCTGATGAAGAAGGGCGGTGGCCGCACCAAAGTGTTAATGTTGTAACATAGCATGTACTCTTCAACGTTCCCCGTAGCTGCCCAGCCTATTCTTTACAGAATCCCTGCTCCGTCCTCGCAGCCAAGGGCTTTAATGTGCCTCCTTGAGCCTCTCAATCTTATCGACACTGCTCTTATGACTGAGATCTCTACTTTTACTTTTAGCCAATAAATTATTTGACAACATGCCTTTCCCAATTTCTCATTGAATTTTGATGCAGTTTTTTTAAGAAGCTGTATAACAAGGTTTTAGACAGCTTTTATATGACGTATTTACGAGACAGCACTATATTTTTGACGGAGTAAAGGGTAACGGACTTGAAATTGTTATACATTCGTTTTTCCTTTTATTAACTCTAAGCTAACATTGTAGACTTCAGAGTAATTCGTATACAAACTGGATTAAAATCTAAAAGTCAAATACTTAAATGCGAAGGTTATTTTTCCGCTGAAAACGCTTAATATTGTTTACTAGTCACATACTTGAATATTCAACAGCCTATAAAGACAATCCCCCTGTATTAAAACACCCGTACGGAACCGTAATAAGTGCTTTGTATTCTTTTTTTGCACGGAACACCACTGAATGTAATTTTTTAAGCTCGTAAAACGATTCCGCGTAATAACTGTATCATCGTAAAAACATAACCCTCCTACTGGCGTAGTCGGGTAAAAACGCACTTAACTCGGAGTAAAGGTGAATATACACCCCGAACTGTTACTAGTGAGTTATTGCAGACACTATTTTATACGTAATAATACAGGGTGTTTTTATTTTTATGCTGTACAGTTATTGCATACCACAATTATACAGCTAGTGGTTAGCGTTTCAGAAACTAAATATAAAAATGTCAACGCCGCTAATACCAACGCCGTAATGTGAAGCAATATTATGTGTTTGTTCTAAATTCAAAGCACATCGTTTTAGTGTGCTAACATTTCTGACATTTAGTTGACGGACTGACTTGTCAATACCCCATTCAAACCCTTGTAACTAGCCAGATGTAACTTTATAGTACATAAATAAATTAGAAAAAAAGGACGGATTTTGCTAAATTCTGTGTTGGAAAAAGCCGCGGGCGCAAAGTAGTCAGGCTAGATTAAGTTCCAATTACCCTATATACAAGATATATACAAAAATAAACAAGGCGTTATGTCATCAGTCAATAACCAAGTTACGCAAGCGTCGTTTGAAACTATGACGCGTGTGCGACGAGTCCCTTCTCTTTATTAGCACAACCTTAGTTTATGGCTAATCCTTGGCGGGCGACGTTCGGGTAAACTTCGTAAATAAACGATGACTTGCCTCTACTTACACGAGGTGACACTAACACGTCATCAGCACGTTATTGAAAACATTATCATTGATTTAAATCATTCTGTATCTACAAAATAGTAATGTGTTAAAATGACAGAACGCACCGTTAAAAAATGTCAAACGCGCAAATGATCGCATTCACCGTCTCTTTCTATCCTTATTGTTTATCGGTTGACGGAAAGGAATGGTGAATTAGATTGTGATTCAAACGTTAGGCAATAAGGTCTCAGAAGCATGAAATTTTACCAGATACCTAGAATATCAAAGAGGGGCACTAAAAGATTTTTTCTCCCACGATGGAGTCTGTGAGTTACAACTAAATAACGTATTACGTTAAGCCATCCTGTCAGAGGTTGGATAGGTATGCCGCTAAGCATGATCGCAAATTAATTATAACATGAATTAAATGATAAAAACGCCAAATGAGCTGTAAAAGCGTACGCGTTGCGCAGCCTAAGTGTTTTAATTTTTGATCTCAACCCTAATCTTCCCATAAAGTCAAAACTCGCGAGTTCCACGTATTCGTCCTGAATATAAATTGTGTCATTTCACCAAAACCCTAATGGAAAAGCAGATTAAATAATTCACGCGTAAGAAATTTTGAGGCCATAACGGCATTCATAAATAATAAGGTTAACACATCGGGCGAACGGGAACGCTTTCGCGGGAATATATTTATATTTTTTCTATCTTTTTGTCGCTTAAAATATTCCCTATACAGACGTAGGTGTAATATAAATCATTGAGATAAAAATTTCGCGTTGACAATGATTTATATGGAATTTTAAGGGATGAAAAAATAGTACAATATTTTTGGGACTTTTCGGTAGCAGGGGGAATACCATGACGTCTTAATGTGATTCAATTCCGATTCAGCTTAGGTTCGCTCACTGTCAGATCCATACTAAAAATTATAGCTAAAACCTGAACTGAGTCGGGAATTGAATCGCATTAAGACATCATGATAAGGCTCCTGAACGACAGGGGTTTTGTGGTGGTACGGCTGTGATCGTCTATGTTTCTTTCGTTATTGAGTGTATTGAATGTATTTAGGGTTATTCAGGTCGGCTCGTAGAGTCGGAACACATTTTCGTATCAAGAAGGCAGCTTTGTTATTGAGTTTTCGAGGCTTTACACGGTACATTTGATTGAGTGGTCTAATACCCAAACTGTCAACCATTCCACCCGCTTACCCATAACTTTGGCACATCGAACAAACAAGGATTAATGTTATCGAGACTGACCTTATTCTTATAAGTTATTGAGAACATCATCTATAAACTATTATTTAATACGGGCCAAAAGGTAAGTGCTCGGATAGCGTAATGGACAGTAAAAATATCAGCACGGGTACGCCCGAACGATTATGGCCAACCTCACTCTGACACAGGGACTCCCTACACCGGTAACCGGTTCTGGCATCTCAGATTATTGGGGGACAGATGACCTCCTTTCGCTGCGAAGCGTTTAATGTTTCCACCATCCAAGGACGGGTACTTTTTAGTGTGGCCAGACGGGCCCCCCCTTTGTTACCATGGATTTATGATTATTCAATAATATTATGTGATATGGTTTGGCCAAACCAGGTCGGAGGTCAATCTGTAAGACATGGCGTGTATTGGGTGCCCAGGGTTGCTACCACTCGCCACCAAATCATGTACTCGTTTATATGGCAATACTTCCTCAAGCCGGTCTGAAAGCTGAAACCTCCTGTAACTTTGATGCTTCCAACTCTGCGAGCTTAACCTCCCAAGGTTAAGGAAAGACTCAAAGAGTCACTGTCTTTAGAGTTAGTACAAATGTGGTCTATACCTATTTAGGTATTGACATTAGGCCTCCGCCTCTGTTTCACTTTGGTCTTATTAAATCACCCAACTCTACAAAACTCTCATGTAATTGCAATAATGTAACTTTAATTGAGATCCAATTAGATTTATAAATAAGTCAATTAATGGTTCAATCACTTCAACACAAACACTAAGGTACTCAATTCAATTAATGCTTGGAGGAAGCTAAATTTAATAATGACAACGAGGATTAATAAAGTGACCATAATCTCTCACAGTTAAAACACAACCGGTTACTTAGACTGCCACAATTAAATGTAGCTCAAAAGAATCAATATTCAATTGGACGAGGCCATTTAAATGAATGAATGATTAGGAAATCATGTTTGAGTGTATTGTGGAAATCTTCAGTATTGGAGAGACATTTGGTATAAAGGCAACACCTCTACATTTAAATTAAAAGTCCAATGTATGTACCCAAATCACTAGAATAATCAGGTAGGGAGAATCTCCATTACTAAATATCTCTGAAGGTCTGGGAATATATATATATTATGAAGAAAACATAAAAGTTTTAATATCAAAATAATTTATTTTACTCAAAATAAAATTATTTGAACACACTTTAGCATCAAAAGAAACTGTTTGATTATTTAGATTGCCATTGTTAGTATGCTATCTAATGACAACCGGACTTTCCATTCCTAACTGCCAATTCTAATAAAGGGAAAATGTTAAGTCCAAACGAAAAACCCTTTTGGCAATCTATGTACTATACACACATGCACATATTTTAAGACATTAATATCACAAGTTAATCATTAATTAATTACACATTAGGTCACACGTTAAATACTTAAAACACATGGATAATCTGCTCCCGTTCGAAGGGGCTAGTCCCTGTTGGTATATAAGCTCTTTACCTTAATTGGGTAAGACATTACTGTAATTATTGCATATGAGCCTTGTCATTCTTATTGGATTTATATAAAAATCACATCAGTATCAACTCTACACGGCAAATGCCCACTATGATCAGTATCATATTTAATTCTACAAAACATTTAATAGTTCTGAAAGCCGTTATCATTAAAGGGATGAGGATGAAAAGATGATTCTATTTTATTACAAAATTAAGAAGATTGTTGAAGTGAAGGCTTGTTGCTTGCCTGTATACACTATTACAAAGGCGGTACTTTACCGGGTCTCCTAGGTCCTGCTGCTCACCGTCACTCAAAACTTGACTTTACTGTTAATTTAGTTTTACTGAATTTAATTACAAATTTATAGAATAGAAGATATTGGTGTACAAAGTATTTGTATCTCTAGATTAAGCGTCTTCCCGTTAGGCGGTCGTGAACTTCACTGTGCTCTGTTCCTCGCTGCGCCCACGCAACGCAAGGCATCCCTGCCCCACTTCCAGCGGATCATCGTTATTGGTCACTGTAATTGATAGAAAGGTTCCCGCCAGTAAATCTGTATGGATATTGGTTATTGAAAAAGGAGCGTCACTGCGATTGGTCCATTCGAAATTTAGATCGTCCTCCTCAACACACCGTCCCTTTCTCACGCTCACGCGGACTAGATCGCATCTGGAAGTAATCACTTATTTCAATTCTAAGAAAGCTTGCAAAAGAAATATTGGAGTTGTATTTGTCTTCGAATGTTCAATGACCATAAGACAGGTTCCTTTATCTCAGTTTATATTTATGGCTCACTTTACGCCCTTAGAGATGTTTATGAGTTTCGTCTGTGATAGTTTTAAGTTTCTTTTAAATTTCTTAAGGATTTCTGGGTAAATATTTTAACTGCAACCAGATGACAGCCCTTAGCTTGTGAAAATAAAATAATTGTAATACTCAATTACTAGAAATTTTGCTATGAACAGTGTTGGCCATCTCAGTTTGCAGGGTACCTCTTTGCAAAAACAATAGTCGTTAGGCAATGACTAATTGGTCTTGGAAAAATATTTTTGCTCACGTAAGAGTTTTCATTAGATTATGAGATAACCGTTGTGGTAGAAATATTCTCGAGTGACGCCCACCTCCCGTAAGACGTACGCCTCCCCCTATGTAGGTGGACTTTCGAAAACTAGGGTAGTTGTCGTTAAAAGGGAGGCTTTTTTCAATAGTTGACATCTAGCTGACGAGAATGATGAGGTTTCAAACCGTTACAAATACTATCGACTTTTAAAATTGGCTGAAATATGCAAAGATAAGCGTAGTACGTATCCCGTTGTAGCTTTGCGCTGAGCGCAGACAGAGCACGAGGGCTACCTGCGGGGATTGTCCTGATTTTGTTTTCAGCTTTTTGGCCCCCATAGTGCGTAGGGAATTCTTGTTCGACGCCAAAACAATAAGTTGACGCGGTGCGATATTCGCTTATGCTGATTCCAGTACAGTTTTGGGTGAATTTATTATTTAGGCAAGTTTTTTTGCCCGGATTTTTCTATTCAGTTGTTTACTCAGAAAACTGAGGAAACGTTTGTGATTTTATAGACTATGAAGAATACAATAACCAAGATTTATTTACTGGAAATGGAATTTCCCGAAAAAAAAAACGTTCCTTTTCTTACGTATATTTATTTAATATCATTAAAAAATATTGTTTGTTTTATTAGTTACTAATTGGAAATAATCTAAACGTACATTCCGTGGAGTTCTTAGAATGCTACTCTAAATTTTCTTGCTACCTCCATCATTCGGCCGATTCAAGTGTCAAACCCGAAAGACATTCTAAGAGCTTACGGGCTTTAAATCATTTTACAAACAAAACAAATAAATTAAAACCTTCTAAGAAAAACCTCCACTAAATTTATCTAGCGAAACTCAAGAATGACAACGCTACTCGACTCACATAAATGGACGCTTTAAGGGTAAGTGGCGTAAGCATTAATTAAAACAGTTACAGCACCGTTATCGCACTAACCTTATCGCCGAGGTCAGCCAGTAGCCGTATATAGGGCGTATAAGGGCTGCAAGCATGCAGCGAAACCCTTTCCAGAGTGACTTAATTTACTAACAAAAATATGCAAATGATATGGAAATTGCTGGCGGGTTTTTGCTTTAGAAAATCTACAGTTTTGTTTGCGGGCTTTTTCGTTGGAACTACGTAGCATGTTCATTGTGACGAGTAGCTACTTCACAATTTAAATCTGTCGCTTATACAGCCACTTGTGTTGTGGGTTCGAATCCCGCTAATTAATTTGAAAATTAAGTAAAGTGACTTTTGTTATCAAAATAGCCTATGGTTTGGAGTGATTCAGCTTGGGATTCCAAATGTTAATTATAGTGACTGGATAGAAGATTATAGTCAGACTCAACTATAGATTAGGCCATGTAGCCTGCACTGTCCTTATGATTCCCAGAAGCTGTGGTTCTAGGGTATGGTAGATACAATACCTTAAGTTTAACCTATTTCTTGTCTAACAGAAAAAAAAATAGGTTTACGGAGAAGAACATCATGACTGTGTTTGAAGTCTCAATTGAGTCCGTATGCAGCAGCCCTCTCATTCTAAAATGAGACTTGTGCTCCCAATGTAGTGCCGTAGGCTAAAGAAGATTCTGAATGACAAAAACTATTTTTCCATGATGTTAAACGTTATTGCAACGCAAAAAGGTTAGAAAGAACGTTTTATCATAAAACTTTTATACATGCGGTTCCGTGTGATAATATTTTCATAGTAAAATTTGGCTTAGACACATCCCGAGGCAATCTCCCGGGATCGCCAGAACAGGCATACATATGTTATTCTCGTACGTGACCTTTGAAAAATCATAACAAATACGTGTTTTGTTTGCGTGAAAAGAGCTAAAAATGGCAGGTTTTTTTTATTATTTAGAATCGAGGTGGAATCGCGCTGCAAATCTATTCCGCTTTGAATACTTTTGGTGTTCAATATTTAATACAATTGTCGTGTGGTTAGAGCACTCGTAAAATACTTAGGAAGCTGTGGATTTCAGTAATATTAAACTATCGATGCCAAATGGTTTTTTCGATTGATTTTGTAACTAATCAACGGTTAGTCGAATCATTTGGTATATATTATCTAAGTTTAACAGCGAAATTGTTACAGATTATCGCAACTAAGTTTTTTCGTGTAACAATGTAGGAAAACGAGTAAAAGGATAGGATAACTGATGATACGTCATTTCCTAAAAATGATAATTTTGATGTAATTAAAAAAGGTTCAGCAATTTTGCGTAAAAAGCTTACAAAGAAACAGACAGATACATTCTTATTTGTAATAAAGCATGAGATTTGCACGTGCTATTTGGTTCACATCCTTATTCACGCCACACAAAGCATTTCATGCAAAACTTTCTATTAGACGGCCAAATAAAACCTCCCATTCGAGACCAGTAAATCAACCAAAAGACGCACTTGGCACGAAACGCAACGGAATTGAAAAATGTAAATGATAAGCTGTTATAAGACCGCTATGCGACTAAACGCGACTAATAAGTCATGCCACTGGAAGGGGTCCAAAGCAACAGGTTCATGCGTGCAGCGTGATATAAATTGCTAGGATGCGGTGTGTTGTGGTAAAGCAGTTGCGGTTGGCTCCACTATAGCACTAAATTATACACCATGATGCTTTTAGTTTTGATCGAATTTTGTAATTAATCCCATTTGTTATTTGAGGGGCATGGCTGCAGCTCAGGTGTAAAGTCCAGTCAAGGGTATCGTTATTCATACAATGTTCTTATTCAAAATTGTAATTTACTTATTTTTTATAAAATAGATAGTCAAAATTGTCCTTCAGAGATAAATGGCCTTCATCATTATTAAATTCACATTGAACAAGATAGTTAATAAACGATTCTGCGGGTAGTAGGGCCTTGTGCAAGGTCCGTCCGGATCGCTACCACCATCTTATTCGCTAATCCTGCCGCTAAGTAGCAGTGCTTGCACTGCTGTGTTCCCGGTGTGGAGAGTAAGACAGCCGGGGAAATTACGGGCACAAGAGGCATTTCATCTTAGTCCTCTAGGTTGGCAATGCATCTGCAATCCCTCCGGGGTTGCGGCTGTCTATGGGCAGTGGTGGCTACTTACCATCAGGTGACCCACTTGCTCGTTTGCCTTCCTATTCATATAAAAAAAAAAAAAACAGGTGACCCACTTGCTCGTTTGCCTTCCTATTCATTCATTGAATACCTACTACAAACACCATCATCATTTCTTTCATCTCCAGCCTATAGTATATACGTCCCACTGCTGGGCACAGGCCTCCTCTCAGAATGAGAGGGCTTGGGCTATAGTTCCCACGCGGACCGCTACAAACACCATCAAGAGTAAATTAATAATGATGAACCTTGTAGAGAACTCGAGGTTGCTTAGCTTGCTATATGACTAACATGCGCCTAATAAGCAGTTTGTAGCTCTATAGTTCCTCACCCATTAAACGTAAAGTATATTAGGTACTAGAAAATAATAAAAGGAGTCATACTAAAAAGTTATAGATTTATTTTCAACAGAATATTGTCGAAAACATTTGTCACCACAAGGTCGTCAATGTAGACTAACAACACCACCAAATAAATCGCATTTTCTTTCTCCATAAACAGAACCGAGTGTACCCGTACAGTCCGCACCCGGTTTATCTGGCGTACATCTTCCTCGCGCATATTGCATTTGTTTTGGTCGTGTCCCGGGGGATTTCTCGCTGAATTAGAATACGTTTGTGTATTTTGTCGCATCCCCTTATGGCTGTTTCTTTTTAGAAAATTCTTGGCAAGCTTTTTTAGGGTAATGAGATTGAGACTTCTGCAAAGGTCGCTATAAAGGGATAAGAGGGGCTATTATATAGCTTGTTAGCTGATTATTCAATTGTGCCTACTATTTTTATAATATTTTGCGATTGCGCGGCTGTTTTGAATTTTGAAGGCAAGGTTAATATTTAATTATTTAAAAGTAGTAGAAACATTTAAAATGTTAAGCGGCTTCTCAATAAAAAAAGAGCTATTATTTGAAGGCTTAAGTAAAAAACCCTGTTTTACTATTTTGGGTTAAAATTACTGATTTGTGCCTGACAGACGTAACATACAGCTTTGGTTATAAAATCTCTTAATAAATTGAGAAGCCTAATATGCGAAAAGCAATATGTATTTTTCTCCTCATTTTTATTGATTATAAGGAACCTTGTCAAAATTCAGAAAAAAAACAACTCGCAAAAAGAAAATGGCCCTGACAGCAAAATCAAGTCAAAAATAAGCTATGATCTTTAAATCAAGGCATTTATATAACCTAAATACATTTTTTCACGTGTATATACTAACACCTCTATACCATTACCAACACCGCACTCGACTTCATTATAAATCTGTAAAAGTTCCCGTGAAATTATAAAACAAACTAACATACATGTTTGAAGCAACTCATGACTCGTGCGCTATAACTCGCTTCCTCCTGCGTGGATCTATATAGAGCTGTTAGGTGTGATCTTACGCGTTTTGGTGTGCTTAGCCAGTAATATAAAGTCGGCTGATTTCACGCTCGGGTCCTAATTGTTTTGTATCAAATTATTATTTAATTACCTTAACTTTCTTTGGGACATTTCACTGTACAACTACGTGTTACACAATCATAATTATCGCAAAAAAACTTTAAAATTTGAATGAACTTACGTTTATTTACATTTCATTTTTAATGATAATTAGAAATCGCTTTTTATATGTAAAACTATAATTCACAAAATTATGCTAATACGAACAAATTTCGAAGCTGGTTAACAGTGGCATAGCGGTTGTAACAGCTTTTTATAGATCTGTAGCAGCACCAAAGATTTGTGTTTAAAATTTGGTCTTATTATAGCTTTACAGTCGGCCCGCACGTCAGACGCCAATGCGTCTTAAATCGACGCCGGCGCAAGAAACCTGACTGATTTCCGACAAATAATCCGGAAAATAAAACGGACAAAAAGGATTTCGGTGTGTTTTTTTGTGTTCTGTGCTTGTGTTGTGTGTGTGTGCAACAATGGATTACGATTCGCTGGTGTATTCGCATATTGCGAATTACTACGATGACTTGGTGAGTTTTGGTGGTCTGGTTAATTTTGTAGAGGTTTTAGTTGAGTTTTATTAAAAAAAAATAACAATAGGGTGACGGACTATTTTTAGAGATTTTGAAACAGCGAACCATATGTAAACAATAGAAACAAGAAGAAAACTTGGATTACAATTAATGGAAAACGAATTTTTTTAATCAATATCTATTTACCAAGTATCATAATCATAATCATCATCATCATCGTCATCATCACATTCTTGTTGCTACCTAGACTAACAATGCTTGCAAGTGTTGCGAAATGCTTTCCAGTTTTAATCACGACTGAGATAAGCCGATCGTTGCCTGTCGGATTATAGTCTGGAATAACACAAGGCTACTTTTTATCCCGGAAAATTGCGTAATTCCTGCGGGATAAACGAATTCTATGCAGACGAAGTTGCGGGCAACAGCTAGTATATTATAAGTTAATTCTATTCTATTAGCGTTATTGATTGTAGAAAGTGACTTAGTCTAGCCATATTGATAAGAATTCATTTCTTTACCCCAGAACTATAAACAAAAGATAACAAAGAATGTTCACTGAGCAAAACAAAGCGGCAATAAGCCATAATAAAGATGATAGTCGATGCACAACGCCGGTTTCTAAGCACAGCCTATCTATTGTTGCAGCCTCGATGAGGCTTCAATGACTCACTGTTTGCCCGCCTCGGGGCCAGCACAGAGTAGAAAATACAAAGATGTGCCTTTTCATGCTTAGGTACTTTTTCTGTTAGGTGTTTTTTTTGCAAGTGCGTAAGTTCATGAAGTAACATAAAAATTATATCAGTCATATGGACATAAGCCTCCCCCATAGACTTTCAGTTGCCTCATTTGGAAACAGCTTGCATACCAAAAAAACAGTTACCATAAATGTAATGCGGTAATGTTTAGGTACATTTTGATCCTTGACTTTTTGGTCGAATCGTATGGTATGTTATTTCATTTAAAAATTAAAAAAATGGTGTTTCCTTTTTTTTTTCCTTATGATGTGACGGTATTAGTCACAATAATTTGATCAAACTTAGGACCAAAAATATTGGCCCATGTAATACCAGCAAAAAACCGGGTAAATTTTCATATACATTTCTTAGGGAAGTGACCCACTTCATTTAGGTGCACTTATTCCTAGCACATCACGACTTACCCAAGATACCATTGTAAATATTTTTCAGAATTTTTGAATCATAGTCGACAAAAGTTTCCACGCATTGGTCATAGGCTGTTCACCGAACCACCTTCTAGTATATTCTGGAACAATTTTATGAGACTGTACAGAGATGAACATACAACCACATACATATTACGACGTTGGTTTGCATGTGTGACAGTTGTGCTCATTAAACTTTGATAATGATCCCGTAGAGGGATCGAAACGCGTCAGTGTTTGTGTGGTGTAACGGTAATTAAGTTTGTGAGATTTATATGTTTTATTGGCATATTTCACACAGGCTTGATTATCTTGCACGCGAGTAGCAAGGTAAATATTTTTTGTTCATTGAAATGGACCTCGGCAAAGTAAGGCTTGATTCAATAGAACATACTCTCCATTACAACACGACATTCAACTCCTAAAACCTACCCTTTCAAGATTACAATCCCAACTTATTCCCAAGTTTATAAATCCACCAATTTAAGTCCCGACTCCGCTGTCCCCACTGCGGCCTCTAATTGTTATCGAGTCCGACCCCTAACTCATACGTATACTAATTGTACACTAATAGCCAATGGAAACTGCCTTTTCGGTAATTTCTAGCTACGATGGTTTCGCAATCAGTACCAATGCAGCCAATTACTGCCAACGCTCTGTCGATTGTGTAATGTTGTTTGGAAGTGTGATTATATGGCAAGGGAATGCCAGTTTTAGTTTACTAATTTTAGATAGCTAACGAATGATTTTGGATCATCTCCAGTAATACCAGTACACAAGCCTTCTCCCAGAATAAGCAGTTCCCACAGGCCATAGTACCTCCTTACTAATATCCTTACTATCCTTATCCTTACTTACTTACTAATATCCTTACTAATATTATAAATGCGAAAGTAACTCTGTCTGTCTGTCTGTCACCTTTTTACGCTTAAACCGCTGGGCCGATTTAGTTGAAATTTGGTATACAGATAGTTTGAGTCTCGGGAAAGGACATAGGATAGTTTTTATCCCGGAAAATTGCATAGTTCTCGCGGGGTAGCACAGCCCAAACCACTGAAATTTTTCAAATTTAAGGCGGAACAAAGTTCGCCGGGTCATCTAGTACATATACATAAATCACGTCTTTATCCCTAATGGGGTAGACAAAGCTTAAGGTAACTAAACCTAAAGGCCACGTTTAGCATGACTGGGCATTTAGATGGAAAAGGGGAATCAAAATAGTCATAATAAATAGTCAAAATGGCCATAGTGTGATATAGAATTCTCACACACACCACTGAACTGCTTTTCAGATGGCCTTTGTCACGGAGTTATCCTTCAACGAAAAGCATACAAAAAAATTGAAATATAGTTTTGCAAATAAATTTCGAACCCACGACCCCCTGCTTGAGATGTCTTAAGTCAAACCAAAAGAGATACCTTAGAGAGACAAGTATAGTATTAGTCTCAGGGCCTCTTCCAGTTGTCTTAAGTGTCAGTTATCTATTACAATACAATACAATAACTCTTTATTGAACACCACATATAACAAGCAAAACAGAAAAAAGGTATACAGAATATTACAAGGTAACAATAGGTGGCTTTATCACTACAGAGCGATATCTACCAGGCAACCATAATGGACTGGAATGGTCTATTCTTTTTCTCCTTTTCTAATATGGCTACATCGATCGATGTGATGATTTCGACAGTGTCAAAGTAATAAATACGGTATTTCGTAGTTTTAAAGATACATACATAGGGAGTCCCTATTAGGGACGAACAGACAGCGGAAAGAGAATTTGTTTTATACTATGTAGTAATTGTATGCTTACCTTCTAAGATACTATAGGTATAGGCCTTTGTGCATGTATCTCAGTGTTTGTCAATTGTATTTTGTCGTGTTTATTTTGCACAATAAAGAGTTTACATACATACATACATACATACTATAGGTACACGTACAGTAATGGAGAAAAAATGATTTTTGATAAATAAGATGTGACCTCCTCAAAGCTATTAGTTGTTACAACACATGTATAGCTTTTCACCATTGCGAAGAGTATACATGACCTCAAATCGAAAGTGAAAAACCGTCTAGTTAATAAAGTCTAAACAAACGAAACCAGAGCCCATGATTGACGGGCGCACCGAAAGGAATATTTCAAGCGTTTCTATCGTAAAATTTAAAAGCACACATGTTTTAATGCTCTAGATACCTGTCGGTCGGCGCGTGCGCACGGAAGTTAAGGCGCGTACACACTGTGTACATACGGAATGTGACTTAAACTTTCACGATTGGCACTACTTTTGTTATCTCAACTATACGGGTTTTAATCGTGTACACTTTTTTATTATTTATGTTCAAGCTCTCGAAGTGCACATCTGTATAGGTGAGATAGTAAAACACGGAATACATATTGTAATGTATGTTACTAGTATTGAGCTGTCTCGCTGTCTGAATTTACATACATAGAGCCTTGACATACAGAGAGAGAGAGAGAGAGAGAGAGAGCGAGAAAGAAAGATGTACACGCGCGCACATTCCATTCTGTAGAGAATTCTCCATACCCATACGAATTTAATGAAGTACCTAGCAATAGCACAGCAATAGTGTGTATTTTAGAATGACCATGAGAGCTGTTAATTTCTTGATAATTGGTGCCAGTACCCTACAAAATGCAATAAAGAAAGAAATTAATTAATTTCTTTTTGCAAGACTCACAATTTATAAGAGAATATACACATTTTTATAGAAAAGAAACAAGAAAAAAAATACAGACATGAAAAATAGATCATCAGCGTTGTATGTCTTCGTAATAGTGAAACGGTCGCTGGCTCAGCATTACGCTGAGGTGTTAGACACCTGCAGCACTGATTTTCAGCCAGAACCGTCTATGACTCACGAAACGATACACAGATAAAATATACTACAAAATCCATTAGCTTTTACGTAAATAAAGCTATAACTAGATAGAACCCGACTTATGTGTAACAATACGAGAAGTGTCTTAGTAGATGATTCTTTCCAGTAATTCTATTATTAGACATCATAAACATATTTTATCATCAAACATATATCACAACTCTATTGAGAAAGCACCGTTATCATAAAAAGTACATTATCATAACCTATATTTTATATGCCTTAGTGCGTAGTGGTTATTATTATTAATTTTATTACCTTTATTTATAGACTAGACGATTGATTGCTGAAGAAATTTGACGAAGAGTCAAGGGAAAGCTGCAAGGAATGAATACTAATACATTTCATTAGACTTACTTATTTAGAGTTGATGAATATCATATTATTTTCCCAATAACTAACTGTGGTGAGTACTACACTTATTAGAAGTTATAAATTTATCTAACTTAAAGGAGAAAGTTATCAAAATTTTCTACTGTTTCAAGTAATCGCAAAATGGTATTCGCAAAATTTTCAAAAGAACTATCCAACGACACTCCGCCCTATGGAGTAGGTTAACGAGAAACATGAAATGCCATGATTATTATGTAGGGACACGAAATTATCTCTATTTACAGCTTTTTAAGAGGTAAAAGTGCCAAGCCACGGACAAATGGCCAGATCAAATGACAGACGGGCAAACTTCGAGAAATTATAAAAGAACCGTTCTTGCCATTTTGACTACGAAAACTTAAAACTATTCAAAAGCACTGGCTGAAAAACCAATCTTTCCGCATAACAATTTTTTTTATTACAGGTCTGAGTTCCATTTTTGAAAAAAAGAAACGTCTTACGAAATAACTCCAGTCTGTTAAATATGAAAATGTCCTAGTTACAACTATTCACATTATTATTACACTCACTACACAGATGTTGCATCACTCAAGTATACTAATACACCTTTGACGTGAATTCGGGGAATGTGAAGCGACTACCCAGATTGAAATTAAAGTCAAAGGGCCTGGTCTTAGAGGGGCAATCTGGCGTTATGTGGGCAGGTAAGCGTGTTAGAGTGGGACAAGCGATGGGCGAGAGCGAGGCGGAGAGCGAACATACTTTTTTAAAGCTACGCATGGTAGCTCGGTTACATAAAGATTGTAGTATAATGACAAGCTGAATTAAAAAATACGACAGAAAAAGATGTGCCTAGTATCTAAAGAACAGGGGGTTTAAGGATGCCAAGTTAAATTCAGTGTAAGCAACACAGATATGCAGCCAAATAACTCTGTCTCTTACGCTGAATAGAATTTAGCACGCATTAAGCACTGTGGTAACCCCCTCATCAGAATTGCCGTTAATTACATGACTATGCTGCCAGCCTTGTGCAAACTCAACATTGGCAGCAATTTGGGTATTTATTTCACCTCAAAATCCGCCATTTACATTTTTTAAGAATTTTATGTACTCAGTGAGACTAACTCTAATGACGTGTCGTTTGGCAAAACCAGATGACTCTTACGTAGTTACGAGCAGATGAATGGACATGCCTACTCGGCAAACACATAACCCTCATTTGGAATCAACGCAGTCAGGTTAAAACGGGCTATACGCTGAGAAAGAAGAGTTAATTTCGTTTTTAATCAAAAATCTTACTCAAGTCCCGCTGAAAAGCGAAACATTAGACCCATAATCTGATAAAACATCCAATATTCGAAAGTTAAACTCAAAATTCGAACTTCATCAGCTCCAGATAACATCTAACACCGTCCTTTTTTAACGGCGATTTATCATTCGCCACTGACAATAGGGAATTGAGAAATAATGTTCCCGGTGCAAGCCGTTGACAGAAAACAAAGGTGGAATAAACAATGTTGCGTCGTACGATGATTGATGATGGAAATAAAATGATACGCAACGCTGTTGGGTGACTTACGTATACTGGACCTTTCATTTGCTACTTATTGAGGATGTGAGTCGGTGAACTTGCTGAATCAGGATTTTGGATGACTAAAGTAAAGGGGTGTAAGGTTGCCTATACGAGTGTCTGTGGTTGTTAGAGTTCACTTCCGTTTTCACGAAAAGAAAGAAACGCATATCGTACCGACCGCAAAACCCTTTGAACACTCAATGCACGTTAAATTTTACGTACGTTAACCAACTGCGATACAACAGAGCAAACTTATTTTTAGAGCAACACTAACAAACGTTGCGGGTTCGATTCTCCGCCGAACGGATTATTTACGATTCTGTACGGTGGTTTAAAATAGATTTCCTAGCTTTCTGTTATACCAAAATGATTATATGCAAACGTATGTATGTACGTAACATTACAAGTCGGCTGCTTTATGCTAAGGCAATTAAAAAAGATGGCTGCCTTAAGATTAATAGCGCGGGAGTGATAAATAAACACGTGGACTTAATTTACAGATAGCTTTGCAATAATCATCTTGCGGGTGATAGGATCTTTATGTAAGGCATAACTAAATCACTTATGGATATCTTATTTCTTCATCTTGCGGAGACAGAGCAGTGCTTGCACTCTGTTTCGGCTTGGAGAGTAAGACGGCTGTTACTGCCAGATCTTTCAGAACTTTACGAAAATATTGCTAGTTGATTTTGTTGTCAAGTCGGTTAATTTGAAGGGTATGTACGTTGAAGTGGCAATGAGCAGGCCACATCAATCGTAGAACAGACAACCGTTCTTGAGTGGTGACCACGAATCGGAAGACGCAGTGTTGGCAGGTCTCCCACTAGGTGGACCGACGACGTCGTGAAATATGCGCGAAACCGGTGGATGCAGGTGGCAAGTTGTCGTTCATTATGGTGTGCTAAAAGCCCTCCGCCGAGCACGTATGAAGAGATTGATGAATGTGGAAGCGAAAGAGGCATGTCAGGATCGTGGCAAGTGGAACAAAGTAGTCTCTGCCTACCCCTGGGGGAAAGAGGCGTGACGGTATGTATGTATGTACAGGTATAATGTGTGACAATCACCCCTCCACGTGTTTTTCTGATGAAGAAAGTATCATCACTACATAGTATAAATTAAAGTCGCTTTCTCTGTCCCTATGTCCCTATGTCCCTATGTCCCTATGTATGCTTATATCTTCAAAACTAGACAACGGATTTTGATGCGGTTTTTTTAATAGATAGAGTGATTCAAGAGGAAGGTTTTTGTGTATAATTTTACGCAGACAAAGTCGCGGGCAGAAGCTAGTAGAGACAATAAATGGCACAGCACTTTGGTCTTCTCAAAGCTATCCCGTAGTTCGTATGAAAGTGGCAAAATGATTCAGAATAGCATTATATTATCGTTCCTGGCTCAGAAAATATCGTTCCATTGAATTACAGCGGGTGTAATGACGTGATAATCGTGTTTAAATAAAGGATCATCCCTACCGGTGGTAATTGAATGGTTAATGTAATTAATAATCAATTAATTTGGGAGGACCATTGTAATTAAAGCACTGTTCGCACGCGATAAAAATGGAGTCATGGTGTATTAAAAAGTATACAGCGTGGATTTGGGATACGGGCGAAACCTAACTAGACATAGACATTAGCGGTAAAAACGATATTCAATCATATTTTTTTAATTAACTCGACGTACTTAATTATTTTTTTAAGATGCTGTCAAGCAGCAATGAAACGCAAATTTATTTAGGTTTTCACATTATGTATCACATGTTAAACTTATTCTTTCTTCCACGCTGGTCTGGGAGCAAAGGAAAAACATAGAATGTACCAGTTGCCTCTCGTCCCGCGCAAATGGTAAAAGTTCAATATGCGAAATTCTTAGGACTCATGTTATGGCGATGCAGCTAGTAACCCATCACTAATTTGATTCCCCTTCCGCCTATACGCCCACAATGATGCTAAACGTGGCTTTAGCTCTTGTTTTGTTACCTTAAGCTCTGTCTACCCCGAAAGGGATATAGACGTGATTTGTGTATGCACATAAAAAGTTCCTGGCCGAATAGAAAGGACACCTTAAACAAAGAACTCGTTTTCTAAAAACAAAAGCATAAATCAAACAAAAACAATTGCAGCCGTGTACCGGTGACGTCAGCAATCTCACAATACAGTATGACGTCACCAACAATTTAATACAGCGAGTATTAATAATGGAATCCAGTCGGAGACGCGTAACGGCGTGACGAGGGAATGTGCCCCCATTCTTTGTGGAGGCACGCCGGCTATGCCAGCCTTGCGGGCCGCGCTATGTATGTTATATTGAAAATAATAAGACATTATATTAACGGTTTACGTTATTGACAGTAACGCCCACAATGCGCAATTAATTTCTAGGGAAATTGTGAGAGTTTTTGGTCACAACAAAACTTCTTGCTGAACATAAAACGTTTTCCTTGCTTCTCCTACTCCGCGTGATACTAGCGGAGAAACCAGGAAAATGTTTTTAGAGAGAGAGAGAGAGAGAGAGAGAAACATTTATTTACACACATTCGATACACGTTGATATATTATAATAGGAAGAAATACAATATACTTAGGAATAGTACCGATATGGTGTAAAATGATTTTACAACCTTTTATGTCACTTGCAATGTATGTATGTAGATGATTGTCTGGGAATCTTGCAATTTAGTACGCATATTGTAGACTGGAAGACATTGTAAGTACAGTGAGACAAAACAGGCTTATAACAAAAAAAAAATGCCAGAAACTTATTGTTAATTAATATATAGATCTTCTCATAGTATCTCCTGATTCAGTAAAACGTCTAGAACGCATTTGCGAACGATGACTGTCTCTTAAAATTGATCCAAAATTAGGTTAGTTATTAAAGGCACAATTTACAAAAAAAAATGCACAAAGACGACCTTATATAATTTTCTGTAATAGAAATGCCGTTTCAAGTTTTATCCAAATCTGTAAAGCCGTTAGCGCGTGAAGAAGTAACAAACATACACACACACACTCACCAACTTTCGTCTTTATAATATTAGTGTGATTACAAAGCAATACATCTAGTTTATTATATTACGTAAACATATTATGTAAACACTTACGTATTAGACCGGTTATTGGAGATCACTGAACACCTATGGGTCGAAATTCTGATTATGGCACGGGATTATGGATATTCATTGACCAAATTATAGTAACTGATTTGGTTATCCTGTAGCTAAAGCCATAGTTAGAGACACGCTTAGTGGAGGGCGTTTTAATAGCTGTTTTAGCAGCTGTACTTACGCAAATAGACTGGTGTTCGTTGTGCGAGGAAGCTAAGCAGCACTTTTTTACAGTTTTTGCAAAGAGTTGGTTGATTTTGAGGAACTTAACTGCTTCCATGCTGGTCTGGGAGTAAAGAAAAAACATAGAATGTACCAGTTGCTTCTCCTCCCTCGCAGATGGTCAAAGCCCGTCGAGGGGGCATAGGTATCATATTATACACCTTTACGCCCACAATCATGCTAAACATGACCTTTTGGTCTTTTTACCTTAGGCTCTGTCTACCCTGTAAGGAGTGTAAGGGATAAGGGTGTGATTTGTGTATGCACTAAAAAATGCCTATAACCTTAGCCGCATTTCTTCGTACTTTGCTGTTTCCAAAAAGCAATTATGAATAGTTTATCTTACTCTTTTTTTAACAATTAAAAGTATTTTTAAGTTTTTTTAACAATCAAAACTTCTTTGTTAAAATACAGAAGTATGCTGGACATGTTCCATTTGAAACGACAGTTCTTCATCCTGGCAATTTGACGCGCCCCGGCCGTGTCCTGAGAATTAAAATTGACAGCTTACCTTCGATTTTTCCGCTATTTCCCAATTTCCCCCATTTTCAGCTTTTGGGTTTGCTTCTATTAAAACGAAGCCGAGATTGAAATCCATGTCACGCCCCGCTACCCTTCATCATCATCATCATCATCTCCATCCACGTCTCCCACGTCCCACTGCTGGGTATAGGCCTCCTCTCAGAATGAGAGGGCTTGCGCTACTCGCTACTCTTGTAATGTGATATATCCGCATGTTTCAAGATATGTAATGTGATTGGTCAATTCTATACGTATCCTGTCTGCTTTAATTATAGTAGACAGGAGACAGTAATAGTCGCTTATAATTGCTATCTTCTCTAAAATGGCGTCAGTCATTTGTCTTTGTTACAATTAAGTAAGTATAATTAAATGGTATGCTGTTTCATAACCTCAACACCCAATAAAGACTTGGAAGAAAAATACTTTTCATTACATTGCTAGGCCGAGATACGAATGGGTTAGAAGTCGTCAAGTCAGTGCTGCAATGTAACGCGACTTACTGGATTATTGCAATTCTAACCCAGCTTTAAAACGTCTTCGTTGTAATTGAAGTAAAAATAATTACAGTAAACGATAAAATGACACATCGTGCGTGTTAAAAGGCAATGAACTAGAAAGGTGGTTGTGCTATTTTTATATGACAGCTGATTTGGCTGTCTGCCTCAAAATTTACATCGTCTGCGGTGTTTAAAAAAACCTTTAGAAGTTAGTGTAAACGTTTTATTAAAAAAACAACTCCGGGAGTGCCGGCAGAAGTAAAAATTAGACACACGTACAATCGCGCACGCGCCCTGCGCCGCTTAAACAACCCAGCATCAACTCTCCCTCCGTCTTACGAATTTTCGATCAGGGGCCCGATTTTTTAAAGCACATCACTCGAACCACTTGAGAGTGGTTTAAATCAGCTTATATCTAAAACTACAGCTCTAATCAAAGTTTTAACTAGTTCACTACTCGTATTTCAAATTCAGCACAATTATTCAACACTTTCGAGTGGTATTTTCGCACATGTGCTTTAAAAAATCGGAGCCTTGGTCACGTGAGCCTGACGCGAGTTTAACATTTTTTACCCATCCCATACATGGCTAAAATGTAAATGAAAAATTGGAATTATACTGACTCAAATAATGTAAGCTTGCACTTTTAATTATCGTAGTTGGTAACGCTAAATGGTATTTCTACCTAATTTAAAATTAGCCAGCTGATCCACGGCTATAGATGCAAAACAGCAACACGTCATGTGCAATTGGCATTGTTCATTTTTTTTAGTATGCTCCAATTCGAAAACCATTTCGAGGAAAACCATCAATTATCCGATTTATCTTGTCCGATTTCAAAAATACTTTATGATTGCAGATATTTTTGTAAAAGTACTTTGAACCTTTGTTTGACCGAACGACCCGGTTTTTAGACAGAATCCAGCATCGAATGTTTGCTACAAAAATGAAAAAAAAAGTTTGGCTATGGCAACTGTCACGTGTCACTGTCAAATCGACAAAACCATAGACAAAGCCGTTTTTTTATAGTTAGCCGAACGAAGGCGATTGGGATTCTGTCTAAATTCACGAATTATCAAACAGCGAAAAAATATTTATTATTAATTAACAAAGCTACGTAAAAGCATAATATTCAAATTAGTTGCTTGAAATAGTCCATTTTATCAAATAAAGGTGTTAAAAGCACAGCTTAAAAAAATGAACAATGCCAATTTCGTGCAAATACACACCCGCCGCTTTCAATTAAATCAATGCTAGACATACCCAACTATCACCAAGGTTAAACAAGACACTTACGTGTTTCGTTTGCCTAATAGAAAAGAAATGTCAGAAAGTATAGTTAAGAACGTTTACTACGTCATTTATCATCTGTTGGCTAACACATATAGGTGACTTCAGTTAGAGTTGGCGTTTATTTAATAAGAGCGTCATGTTGGCAAATAACAAGCGGATATTGATTAGGGTAGATAGCGATAGATCTTGGGTGGGACAAGCGATGAATTGCAGCGGAAACTAGGAAACATTTTGCATGGGAAAAAGTCGCCGAGCGTTTGTCGGACTTTGATCACGGCAGCGTGCATGGGGGTCGCCAGGGAAGGCAACGGGAAGGTGACGCAACAAAATTTCAAAGTTCTGCCTATCCTGGTATTGTTTAACCCCCGACGCAAAGAGGGGTGTTCTAAGTTTGACGTCCATGTCTTTCTGTGTGTATCTGTCTGTGGCATCGTAGCTCTCAAATGGATGAACCGATTTGGATGCGGGGTAGGACGAGAAAGGGGACCGAGAGAGGTGCGGGCTCCTCTCTCGGCCCCCCTTTGTCGTAACTGCACCACGCGCCCCTGCACCGCGCGGGCGAGGACTCATTTAATCGGTCGGTCTATAGAGAGTGTAATCCTGATTTTCGATTCGATTGAGTCCTTCCATCCGTCCTTCACGTTTCTCGAACGGAGACCCCATTTAATTAGCAGTATTTATTTATTTAAATTTTATCTCAATAATAATAATAGAAGGCTATCTTTGGCGATATTATAGGCGAAATTAAGACTTTATTGTCACCGGTATATGTGTACAAAAACTGCCGGTTCCAGACTTACGGTAAAAAGGAATGTAAGAGATAATAGCTGAAAGTTGAAAAACTTAGCTTAGCGTTCGTTCGTGACTTGGGACGTAACGGTGTACCCGTAGTCTCTGCGTCAGCCTTTGTAACTGATCGGTACAAGTTGCTGAGACTTTTTAGCCGACAACGGATAAGCTAAAAGAAAAGGTTATGATTTTTTACACTCAGAAAAAGTACATTTTCTGCTACAGTCGAAATTTCTAGACTAATTTTCACAATTCTTAATTGTATTTTTAGTAACCTAAAACTTTAATTTTGCCTTACGTTGCATCATTAACTAATGTAATTATGCTTCGCTAATCTGTAACAAATAAACGGAAAAAAGGACGGCAAGTTATTTTTAAAATGTCATACTAAAAAGAACATAAAAAGTCCAAAACCTTTTTCGTGTATACAATTTCCACTCTGAGCTTATTAATATTTCCCACATCATAATCAACAAAGGTACAGGTGCGAAAAGTAAAGTTATTAAGACCCCACGCAGCCTTTTACGGAGCCGCATTTAAAAATATCTCGTACAAAGTCCTGGCCGGGCATAACCGCGCCCGTAATCCTGAAAGCTTTCCCGCATATCGCGTCGTATCTGCCTTGACCCTACGAAATAATCCAGTCCAAAGGCGACACTTACGGCCTATCAAAGCCGCGAGCCCCACGTCCATTCATTGTGTCACACAATACCCCAAATAATCTAGACGCATGAAAACGTCATAGCACGCTCAAATCTGACGCCGAATAAAAAGGTTGGCCCATTATGCGCTAACAATGGCCGCTGAAAAGTATCCAGGATACCACCTGCAACATTATAATAAAAGGTAACTGCGAATAGGTATCCGGGATGAAATTTTATTGTGAACCATCGACAAAAGACCGGGGGCTGAACAAAGGTCGCGATGGAGAATAATTCACTGGGTCCTTGAGTGTGTTAGCGGATGGCAGGCATCCGAGCGCTCTTCCAATTGAAATGATGACAATTTACAATCTTTGGATCGGAGCCCTGCGAACAGTGAAAGAACTTTTATTTGGCTTGGCTTGCGCGTTTAAATGACTATGACGGGGGCCAATTTTTAAGCGCTTCAGTCGAAAGTATAATTCAAAAGTAAAACCAATATAGATATATGTGCTTAAGGGCCAGTCAAACGCTTCAAGGTACACACACACACGACTTTACCCCTTTTGGGGTAGACACAGCCTAATGCCATTTCTTCCATGCTGCTGGTCTGGGAGCGAAGAAAAAACATAGAATGGACGAATTGCTTCTCTACCCGCGCAGATGGTAAAAGCCCATCGAGGGAATGGGCGGAAATCATAGGAATCATGTTATAGGCGATGAGGCTAGCAAACCATCACTATTTTGGTTCCATTATCCACGTATACGCCCACAATCTTGCTAAATTTGGCCTGTAGGTACCTGTTACCTTAGGCTCTGTCTACCCCGTAAGGGATAAAGACGTGATTTGTGTATGTGTGTGTGTATGTACAGCTTAATGCCGTTTGGCATGATTGTCGGCGTAAAGCTGGAAAGGGGAACGCATCAAAGTGTTATAAAATTAGTTCTAAAAGTAACTTATATAATGTCAAAGATTGTTGTCTTGTTTTTTTTAAGTATAATGATTCCTTCTAAATTATTGCTGGCGATAACACCACAAGCAGTCCAAAGTCTAACAAGATTGTAGCATTTAGTCCCCAATTTCTGTATTGCAACGGAACGTAGCAAAGCACGCTACCCTGCCCTGTACAGTTCAACTAATAAAATATAATTGCCGCGGCGTTTGCATGTATTTTACGGGGCCGAGTGCCGAAATGTTGCTACCCATTATGTTGTTAATAATAACATTTAACTATGTGAAGGTGTGGTTTGACTAACAGCGATGGAAACTAAGCGAAAAATGTTAGCTTTTCACACAAAACTCAATTCCTGTTTATTTTATTAGTGCAACGTCATATTATTTCGACTAAAAAAAAAAGCTTGGCAAATTTATACCTAAACCTACGTCATGAATGATAAAATTATCTCGAACAGACAAAAGCAGCGAAGGACTTTTATAAAATATGTAGTGACTATGAGGAAACCGCCTGCGCTTATGTTTTATAGGCTCCCACAGAAAAAATAAAAAATGCATGAAAGACGAACTAAATTTATTCAATGAACTAAATTGTTACCATGATCAAGCACTTTACACAAAAAATGGCCTAAATACATAGAAAATGGCACCCTTATTTCATTTTCACTCTTTTATGTAAGAGTCTAGAAACGGCTATCGGTATCAAGCAAGCCTATGGTGAAGTTTTGACACGAAAAACGTCACGTTTCATCATCACAATATGGGTCATGAACCAACCTGTAAAGAATTGGTAAATATAGCTAAAATCTACAGATTCTTTACCTATTTACCAGTAACATATTTGTACCGATACCATTAATTTACTTTCTTACCTTATCCACATCTACTACCAACACAACAAAAGACTTATCAACTGTTCCAGACGTGTCTTTACAAAACAAAAGTTGCCTAATTACCAGCACAAACTCATCGCTACCTTATTGGCTCCGACTTAACTAGCGGGAACTTATCGCTGCCTTATTGGCCCCGACTTTACCCTGCGTGACTTATTAAGTTACCCATTATGTTCGGGCGTTGCTCTGACAAGCGAACTAATTACTAATAATACAGCCGTTTTTATTGTTTTTGACACCCATGTTGACGGCTTCGTAACTCCTGTTTGATGATGTATGATAAGCTAGCGTGTATGGGCTTTTAAAGGTTGTATGGAGAAGTTTACCAGCTGGATTGCTTTTAAATAAATTAATTAATCCGTCGCTCTCTTGCCACCGTCAACGTGGCGCTACTAGAGCCACCCGGTATCGCCAGAGGCGACGGCAAGAGACCCTGACGGCATGTCACTGATTCCGTAGAAGCTGGGTTGGGTGCTGGTAAGGGACGCTACCTGTGTAAATAATGGTTTTATAGACACCCTGTAGAGAAATGTGTATTTTATATGGAATGACCACGAGTAAAATTTAATTTGTGTTGTCAAAATTAAATCACGCGTGCATTTTTATAATTATTTACTATTGAAAGCTATTGAAAGAGTTGCTTTACTACCAATTAATTCATTCTCATTTAAATATTTTGCCAGTTCGTCACACTAACGAAGCAAAGTCTGTCGCTCATCTCTGCATTATTTCTGCTGTTTTTAGAGGGGCGAGGTACGCTGGACATTTCAAAAAGTAAAAGCCCATCGAGGGAATGGGCGAAAATTTTAAGAATCATGATGTGGCTAGCAACCTGTCACTATACGACCTTTATGTCTTACTTTATGTCCTGTCTACCTTATAAGGGATAAAACGTGATTTATGTATACGAAACAGTTTTTCTGATCAGTCTTGCCACTAAGAATAAATCCACGAAGCTGCGAAGTTAGCGATGTATCATCTATCTCCATAAGTCGTTTTGCATATCAAGTATTCTCCTTTTAGTTCGTAAGTCGATAGACTGACTTTTCGTCAAGTCACGCTGACGGGTACGCCGGCATCGCGAACAAACCTATTACACGCTGAATAGATAATATCACTAGAGGTTAATAATAGCCTGAAAGGCCCCATTTAAATAACTCGCCTTATGAAGTTTAGGGTATTTTGTTGGTCGTTGGAAAAAGCAAGGGGTTTGGTTTTGCTGGTGACAAGCTGTTTGATTAATGTTCAATTTGTTGAGAAGTTCAATGTCATGTTCAAGTATGATCGGTTTAAAATCATTTATTTTAAACTGTCTTATCTCTATAGCTTCTGCTTCATAGGAAAGTCCAAAATATACCAGTTCCTTATCTCGTGTAAATTAAAAAAAAAATCTTAGTGCACATCTGTGAACTTCAAGGTTATGTCTGTCATTTTTCCAACTAGGCTCTGTAGATACTGCAATTACATTTTGAAACTTACATTGACTTAAGACTGCTATTTGTTACTTCAATTTTAATTTTATAAGCATTATCTTTTTCTCTTGAAACCCTTGATTACGATAGGCCCAAAAACCTACCACCTTACTTAATTAGATGGCGAGTCGTATACAAGACGTCTAGACTCTTGTCTTTGAGATCAAATCTAGATTTTGCGACGTGACCAGCTTGAGAAATAATCACAAATGTTAATCAGTTTTACTCGTAACAATAAACCCATCAAAAGATGTCACCCATTCCTTATCAAGAAGGTCGTGAATCCAAAACCGACGCTTACACTTTTTATAAACACCGTATCATTCCGTATAAAATAGCGCTCAACAAACCCCGACGTCCAATAAGACCGTGGCTTGTCCAGATGCGAGATTCCCCCACAAAAGGATCCCAATACATTTGAATGTGCAGTGCTTATATCGTCAGCGTAATAGACTTGAAGCCAAGCCAAGAATGCAGCAATTGATTATTGATATTGCAATGCTATATTGGTTTTCGAGGCACCACGAACTTAACGAATGTTGGCAAAGAAGCGTTATTTGATTTATACTCAGGAATTATTTTACCTAATAATATCGTTCCAGAATTTTTATTGCCAAGTTTCTTTTTGTTTGCTGAATAATAAAGGTTTTGCGGGCTCTAATGCAAACAAGAGGGAAAGTTTGTTTCGGCCCGTGCGTATTTGCAAGGCGAAGGAATGGCAATTTATGGAAATTATTTATTAAGATTATTTCACTTTTTACGCTTTTTATCTTTTTTACTTTGAAAGTTTGGCTGGGTTGTATTAAGTCTGTCCTTTGTGAGCGCTACAGATGCTAAAATAGGCTATATTAGTCTCTCTACGGGCCTATGCAGTTAAAACCATAAATCTTTCACTTTGAGTGTTCAAAACCTGAAAAAATGCTCACAAATTCATAACGAAATAACGAATATCTACACACTACTTAATTCGGCGACTGTAACAATCAATTTGTATATATTAATAATTTTTTGGAGTCCTGTACTTTAAAGGAATTCAGAAACCCTCATATTTAATGATCACTTTATCTGCCTAACGGTATGTCAAGACCCTTTTTCTCAGCTAAAGCAAAAACTTTCAATTTCAATAATCAGAAAAAAAAACTTCATTTTGACAGCGGGATCTTTATGATGTACGAACTTTCTTTTTGCTACGTGATACGTCTGACACTTGACAGATTAAAAACTACACGAAAAAAATACCTAATCGTTACTCTAATAAGAACCTAGAAGATTAATAGCGTATATTTACCTAACTCATCATATTCGAGCCACTCAGCACTCCACTTACACTCATCGCTCAGCCTCCATTCCCTAATACGTCACGGCAAACAATTACTCAGCGCAATTAGTTATTCTTACGACATTCATTCGCCCTCCACCTCTGGCACGTAAACATATCAATAAAGGCGGCTTACCAAATGGTCTTGGTACATGTTAATTTAGAAATTGATTCTAGGCTTGGCACTTGGCACCGACCGCCGGCCGGCCAACGATCTGGCTTTCCGTTTATTTGCATGCTTACGCCATGATCCCTAAAGCAACGGCTACTGTAATGATACCTATACCTAAGTACACATACCTACCTTCTTATAGTAACTGCCCACACGTTTTTACTTCTCTTTCTAATTCAGTAGCCTTCCTGAGTAAGCTGGCATTCATTGGCAGACGAATAATGTTTTAACATAAAAATAAATACTATGCAAAAAGGCCGCAAAAGCCTTTTTGTTTTTTTAAGACACTACCAGCGCTTTTGGAAAGACCTAACTTGCTTTTTTTTAATAATACAAGTAAAACAATTTAAATTGTAAAAACACTCAAAAGACACAAATTAAGTAAACGTGTTAAACACAGCCAATATCTGCCTACGGCGAAACCTACTTCCCAGACGGAAAACGACCACAGCGCAAAAACTTATTTAACTGCCTTTTTACGGCAAAAACACATTCATATTTATAATACAGTTATAGTTTTTAAGTCGATAAGTCGTCTATTAGACCAATAAAGATAGTACGGCGATATTTTACGACAATTTTATGTATCCCAGTTATGATATTTACTTTTCGTTTTATTGGTAGTCTCGCCGAATAAGCAAATAGACGGAGCGTAGGGATAAGCAAATGTGTATTTATATGCTACGTACGTTCCTTATATGCGTTAATCTTTTAGAAATGCTGCCGTTACTGGCCATCTCATGATATTTTAGGCGCTTGGATGTATTTTGGGTGACGGTTTACGCGTAACACTTTATTGAATTCTTTTTTGGCGAAACTATAATTCTGCGAGGAACAAGACTAGAACATAGTTAATATTATTGTAATAGTAACATCCAGAGATTTTAGGGCTTAGTGTGTCTAACTTTTGCCGGCAATTTTGTCTGCGTATTATAGGAATTTTGCGCCGTCCGAAATAAAATGTAACCAATTTTAATGAAAGAGCTTACCAGTTTATATGAACTACAAAACTTTTAAAACCGGCTCAGTAATAAACATATAAGATACAGTACCCGGGCGTAAAGATTGCACTTCGGTCTTTGGAAAGAGATAATTATCGTCACGTAAGTTAGAGTGAGGCAACGCTCTACAAAGTCGAAATTAGCCGATGTGCAATTAAGTGCAAGGCTTATACCATCTGCGCGGGAAGAGAATCAACTGGTACATTCTGATTTTTCTTTGCTCCCAGACCAGCATGGAAGAAAAAAAGCAAACTGAAATGAAAAAAAAAAACCCCTCCCCCTCGTTCCTGGTGGACAGTAGATGTTCCACGGGAGTTTGTAATTGTGTCGTACAGACACATCATTCAAACAGATGACGCTTAGCGACAAAAAATCGCATAGTAACAATGGTCACGTGACATCTAGTAACAGGTAGAAAAATTCGAAGACTACCCACCTGCTATGGGTGGTGTAGGGGTAGCACGCGTCACGGAATGACGAGGATCCGGGTTCGATTCCCGGCCATAGCTTTACTTTTCGGATTTTTCTGTGTTCTAATTTTCACTGACATGTAGAAAAAAAAAAACTAAAAAGAGCAAGCAGTTCTAAATGTCGAAAAACAAACGTTACACGCTACTACATTCAATTTTATTTTATCTACAGCCAACACGGTTGAGAACACAAGGTCGCAACAAGCGTTAACGCGATACCGTAAACCTTGTGGCCCAATTTACACGATCGAGTGAGGCTTTGATGGGACCGTAAAACACTAGGCTGGTAAGCGAGCCAATATTATTATCAGTCAAGCCAATATACGCCCTCGGTCTTAAGCATTCCTCCATGCTGGTCTGGGAGCAAAGAAAAAACATAGAGTTTACCAGTTGCTCCTCTTCCCGCGCAATGGGCGAAAGAGGATATAGTGACTAAGATAGAAAAAGTATGCTTAGTTGGTTTGGTCATGAAGAGCGGATGGACGAAAGTAGACTAACTAAACAGATCTATAGGGAGAGTGTGAATGGTTACGTTGGGAGGGGAAGGCCTAGACGGACGTTCCGAGACCAAATAGGAGACGTTTTGGAAAAAACGTCAGGTCAGGAGTACCCGAAACCGACGAGCATGTATGGGGAGATTGATGAGTGTGGATGAAGCGAAAGAAATATGTCAGGATCGTAGCAAGTGGAACAAAGTAGTATTTGCCTACCCCTGTGGGAATGAGGCGTGACGGTATGTATGTACAGATTATTGCTAGTCGTAAAATTGGTAAGTCATATTTTTAAAGATAATAAAACACCTAATATAATATTTTACTGTCAGCGACTGGTGCCACATTGATTAAGTACACGTTGTATATACATACATAACAAGAACATTAAATTTGTATAAGCATTTGCATTAAATTCAAACGACCCGTTTACAGGATGATCCATACCCAATTTTAGTAGTCTCCCTTATTGCTTGCAAATCCCCAATTTCACCGCTTTTTGAAGACATATTAAGCCCAAGACACCCTGTGGCATTGCCTCGTCACCCCAGCCCGCAACTCAATATAAAAAGTGGAAAAGTGATGTCAAAAGGCGGAAAGTATCGATACAATATTACGATGACCTTTATTTTACAAAACAATACAGAAACAAAGAACAAAGTAGACAATACATACAATTACTTAATTTGAGACTTCATTACCTAGTATAAAACAAAGTCGCTTTCCGCTGTCTGTTCCTATGTATGCTTAGATCTTTAAAACTACGCAACGGATTTTAATGCGGTTTTTTTAATAGATAATTATTATTCTAAGTCTAGTTCTACGTGGACAAAGCAAGTTTTATAAAAGTACCTAATTTCTTTAATAAGTTTATGACATCTAAAGCAATAAACACTCGATCATTTGATAGTTTACCTACTTACAATAAGAATTTATAGATTGTTTTTTTTGCACATGTAAAAATGCAACTATTGCTTCCGGGAGTCTGGTCTGGGAGTAAAGAAAAAACATAGAATGTACCAGTTGCTTCTCCTCCCGCTCATGGTAAAAGCCCATCGAAGGAATGGGCATAGGAATCATGTTATAGGCGATGCGGCTAGCAATCCACCACTATTTTGATTCGCCTTTCCACCTATACGCCCACAATCATGCTAAAGTGGCCTTTATGTTAATAATAAAGAACTAGCTAAAACAATGAAATCAATTGAACTGAACAAGTACCTTCCAAATTAATAGGCCTTGACTATGAATTATATTTGTTAACGTTGAAAAATATTAGTAGATAACTTTGAATAAAATACATCCCTAGTGGTAAAGGATTAGGGGATCGCGAGTCCCCCGAGCGCAATTTGGCGCCTCAGGCCCCCAGATGCTGCAAGTGCAGTCCAGACACACCTCATTTTTTGTCTCAACTTTTATGTGTCTGAAACTTTGTCAAATATCATTTCTGGTTTTTGCCTCCAACTTGCTTCCGTCGATATGAGTCTGGTGTTTCAAATTAGATTGTTTCTAAGGAAAAGAGTTTCGGTTTGTTTGAAATCGATATGACTTATAATATTACACGAGTACATAGGTACGAGTATAGTTTATTTCAATCCATTTTTATACTTTTGTAAACAAACATTCTTTCCTTAGGTAAGTTTCTTTCAATAGTTCATTATACTTCACTTGTTCTTCCCTTCCGAGAGATTAAATTAACTTGTAGATGTTTAGAGCAATAAATAAAATAAATATTAAACTAATCAACCTTATTTTAATCATACAAGTTGCATAATTACTTTTGAAAGACTAATCAATCTTAAGTATCTTAAGATTGATTGATTGATTATCAACCAGAGACAGAATTAATCTAGCAAAAATTTCATCCACCAGAGTATCATCAATGATCGGCCTATTGTCGAATCTTTGCCGAATTTTCAAAGCAAAGCCGCCATACGCTCTAACTCATTCATAATGTATTGTTTCTTGGCTTCGTCAGCGGACTAAAGTCCATTAGCAGTTTTGCTGCTGCAAGCCACAACCCAACCGCTCATCGAGGCGTCAGTGTATATCTCAATAGTATAATTAACAGTGTCTTTAAAAAAAAAACGCATCAATTTTGTTGTGTTGTGTCGTTAAGACATACATTCATCAAGCATCAGACTCAGCAACATTCCCTTAAGCACAAAAGAAACAGCCAAAAACCTCACAGATATTTATACAGCAATATTAATCAAAAAGATTATGGCTTCGTATATAATGAAAAAGAAGTGAAGCAATTCATCTTCATTTATGAATGATACCGAAATCAGCGGGTTTGGTAATAACGACAAATCGCTTTGTGAGCCCTAAGCCGGGAAGCTGATTAGTTGCTCGTATTTGTTGTTTTCTTATTCCTTTTTGTTTACTTTATTGTATCTATTATTCGTTTTTTCGATTATCCTTCTCACCTTTCAGGCTGAAATGTATTGAGATCTGGTGCTATTACTCCACTTTTCATTACCCTGCTGCTAGTTCTAATTTTTAAGCATCACAACTTCAAGCATCTTTTTGACATAGCTTGCTTATAACGTCCTACATACTACAACTAGCATGGCTAGGCTTCTCTTGACTGACTCCTCTTAACTCCCATTCAGGAGCGGAATCAAGCCAGTTTGTCCCGCCATCTATTTTATCACGGTCCACCATTTCGTGTTCGGCCCCTATCCAGAGTGCAAGTGATCTCACCTCTGAGACATGTCCAACCCAGTTAACTGGGTATTTGAATTTTTATAGCCTATTTGGTGTCCACTGCTGGACAACCCCCCCCCCCTTTCTCTTTTCGTCCGTCTCGCAAAACATCCTCAGACCGGCTTGAAATGCTCCAAATCATCCCGCCATCTTCTTTTTGGTCTGCCTCTGTTCCTTCACATAAAAGAACAAAACATTAGTCACAACTCTACTATGTTTAAATAAATCATTTTCACTCCTTACACATTTTTTATTCCTCTAAAATAACATTACAATCCTTTAAACCGATTCACGCCAAACGAAACTGTCGCAAGCAAACAACACTAAAGTTTGTTTTATTCTGTCCAAAGAGAATCGGATATTGCAGAAGTAAAAAAGGCACTGAACCTCTCTGGTCCCGAAAGTGTAAAGTTACCGCGCCTCTGGAGTCCTATCTTGTACCGTTATATGCATATATCCATGCTATGTGGTCACAGGAATTACAATTACGATGTATGTACTTGTGATAAGGGTGAGTCTCTGAGGAATTTTTGCTGTTTTGGATGTGAATTGCGAGCGAATGTGTGCTTTGGGAGCGGGTAAGAAATTAGGTACCTGCATGTTTATTGTTATGATGTCTTGGTTCTTTATTTGGTAAAGGTATGAGAGCTGTAAATTAAATTATATTTACATTATATTGTGAACTCGAATGAAATTGAGGTCAAATCAAGGTCATAAAAAGGGTACCTAACTAAGTATCAAGTTATCTACCTATTTGCCAAGTACAAACATTTCATAACTTTTTAAAGTGACATTAATTTTAAATAACGTTAACCCTGCGTCGAAAAGTAGGCACATTTAATAGTGACCAAGTTAAAATTAATATTTAGTAAGTGTACCTAAGTATTGTCTCAAAGTTCGCGCTTCGCTTTCTTAAAATTATTATAGCCATGTGTATAAAAAACCCTATTATTTTTAAATGAAAGCATTGAACTCACCCAAAAATCCGCATTGACTGCACAAAACACTTTAGAATCATTCTCATAAAATCAATTCTTTTTCACGCAGCGTTCCCCAAAATTTCATGCAGTCTTCTATCTCCTATCTATATTTTTTCTTCACTTTTTAAATTTCGATTTTTGTATGTTGCCACTATGTCAGACAACTGCGTCGCATCTTTTTGAGTTTGTATGCGTCGCTTCAGTCTAAAAGCGAGACAAAAGATACTAAAATACTGTGTACATTAGTGCACGAATGTATTAGGTATGTTAAATAATAATGATGTTGGGTTTTGGAAGTGCTAGCTTCGCCATTAAAAATGGAAGAGGCCCGTCAGCAAAATTTAACTCAGAGTCAAGTCACAGACGGTAAAAAAGTTAATTCGTGTCAGTTGAACTAACCGATAATGGAATTTCAGCCGGACTAGGAACTTAATACGTTTTAATGGTTTTAATTGCTACGAGGTTTTAAACGGATTACACGCCCGTGACAATTGAAGTAAACGTTTGCAATGCACTTTGCCACTGCAAATTGTTAAAAGCAGTTTTTAGTATTCTAATATTTAAGTTTGTGAATATTCATCTGTCTCTACAAGGTGTCTTAGAATGCTGGATAATTTCAGCAGGTTTCTATTTTAAATTGTGTATATTGTCTTAGATTTGTGTGTCTTGTAAAAAGGAATAAATGTCTTCTTTCTTTTCTTTCTATGTCTATGTTTTTTTTGTTATACCTTGTTTATTTTCTATAAAATTGTGTATATTATCTTATATTTGTGTGTCTTGCAAAAAGGAATAAATGTCTTCTTTCTTTCTTTCTTTCTTTCAGGTGATTGGGTTGCTTTGATTAAACACTCTTGTAGAATAAACAAAAAATATTTCACATTTGAAACTTATCACGAGCTGTTCGGTGAAGAAAAACATCTTAAAGAAAGCACACATCAAAGCAATTCTATGGTGCGTGTGAAGTTCCCGATCCGCATTGGGCCCGCGTGGGAACTATAGTCCAAGCCCTTTCATCCTGAGGGGGAAATTGTGCCCAACAGTGGGATCTAAATAAGCTGAAGATGATTTATTTTAACTTAACTTAATATTCACGCTCAAGCAGCCGTTTATGCTGATAAGCAGAAAGCTCGGTCATTTTATCCGTCGATTTCAGAAATAAAATGTCGTCAACGTATACCTGACTCGCCAATCTTCGCTCCGAACTAATTTGACTCAGCCTTAGTCCCGCCCCGATTTGCATAAGGGCTATTGAGGTTTCCACCCGAATGATGCCGAGATAGAACGGTTACAAAACGCTGATACCGTTCATTTTAATTTTATCTCAAGTAGTATTGAGCATGCGCTTTAACATCGAAGATCTTGTGAGTCACGAGAATTATTGGCCAATGGTAGTTAGGACGTGCGTCTCACATTAGATTATTTGGCTTCTTTTCATTGCCTGAAGCAATCATATGAGTCATCTAATTTGAAACTTATGTTTGGTGAATCGGAAATGTATATTTATTTATCGTATGACTTACATAGTAACAAAAAGTTGATTGACAAAATGTCAGGTCAAGAGTACCCTAAACCAACGAGTATGTTTGAAGAGACTGATGAATGCAGATGAAGCGAAAGAGGTATATCAGGTCCTTATTTTACCATCTCAATTAATAAATAGTCAGTGACAAATGACAATTCCAAATGCGCTGGATATAAAAATAAGCTTACGGCTCAAGAGAGGACATACATGGCTCAAAATATACTCGGGAGTAATGAAACCGGGTCACTTTCCATAGAAAGTTGTATGAAAAGCGACCCGTTTTCTTTGCTCCTAAGTTTATAGTTCATCGACCCAAAAACAAAACACGATCGAGAACCATCAAAATGAATAAGAAACTTTAATAGTTTCAGCGGCGTTCCACTCAAATTGAAAGCGAACTCAAAACCCCATATTAACTTGACCATATTTTTAAATGGCAAGTAAATGCATAGTCATCCCGACGACAAGCCAGCCAAGCTAATGGACTAAGCCACTTTCAAAGTTTTAACGATCTTTACTCACAGCTAATGTGCCTTACAAAATGTACTGGGAAATGTACTGTACAGCTAACATGCTCGAAGTTGCCATAGGAAGTTGGGAGCACCGTCATTTATTTATTTTATCCCATGTTATATTCGTTTAAAGTCCATATTGTTGAAAATTGCGGACGAATGTTAACGCACATTATAAATGTCAGCTTATGTTAAATTTCTCTAAAAATTGCTATACATTACTCTTCAAACATTATGTTACTTCTTAATTTAACATTCGTTGTATTATGTATGGGATTATATTTACATAGATTTAAACAAAGTTGATCTACGCCGACTGCGTATTAAACATACATATATATCAAGTCTTTATCCCTTACGGGGTAGACAAAGCCTACGCTTCCAACCAGTCTTATTATATTGGAGATCTAAAATCTAAAGGAGAGGACTATGTCCAGCAGTGTACTTGTAATGGCTAAGATGATGATGATGATGACGACGGTAACAAAACCTTAAGACCACGTTTAGCATGACTAAGGGTGTATTATAGGTGGAAAGGGAAAACAAAATAGTGACGGGTTGCTAACCGCATCACCTATTGATTCCTAAGACTTTCGCCCATTCCCTCGATGGGCTTTTACCAACGCGGAAAGAGAAGCAACTGGTAAATTCTATGTGATTTCTTTACTCCCAGACCAGGCATGAGAGCTGTGCTGTGTATTAAACTATAATAATAATAATAATAATAATAATAAATATCTTGGGACAAATTACACCAATTGACCCAGCCCCAAACTAAGCAAAGCTACCACCAACACACTACACAATACACTATGGGTACCAGGCAACGGATAAACATACTTATATAATGTAGATAAATACATAATTAAATACATACAACATCCATGACTCGGGCACAAACATTCGTATTCATCATACAACTGTCTGCCCCTACCGGGATTCGAACCCGGAACCTCTTCATAGTCAGGGTCACTAACCACTAGGCTATCCGGTCGTCTAACTATGAAACAAATGAATTGATTCGTTTCTCATTCGATAACGTAAATATAAAACTACTTTAACTACATCTGGGTACATACAAAGCCTTTAACTTAGCATAAGAAAATGAAGCAGAATTTGAATATTTATGGAACAAGTAACGTACAAGTTTATTTTTAAATTACTTGTCTCGCATCAGCCTTGAATATGCTAAATCGTCCCGGCCTAAGTTGGCGAGTCCTCAAACTTGGTACCCACTTTGAATCGACAATGAGTTTTGTCTCAGTATTTTGACGTTTGCAAGTTTCTAATTATGGACATTATTGTAATGAAGCATTTAATATTCCCTCAACACCTATTTACGATGGAAGTGGGACGGAAGAAACGGAAATTCCGTGAGAAGTAGTTTCAGTAAATGACTGTAAATCTCGATTTAATCGCGTGATAAGGATTAAAACACTAATATGATCTTATTATGAAACTTACCTGCAGTTCGTTTCACAAAATCACATCGTGTTAATGGCTCACATTACCTAGTACCTTCTAGATTATTCGGTCGCATTGCAGCCGGCTGTCATCACGTGTAAGAGGTTGCGTGAGACTAAACGATCTTAGTCCTTGAAGTCGAGCTTGGTAGACAATCATAACTTGACCTTTTCACTAGTACGCACTATATGGAAGTAGGGTTCCAGGCGTCTTGCGTTGACTTTGACAAAGGTACACCTTGGTTATGATGGTCTCCCGCGAGATAACGACAAGCGAATTCTACGTAGATGACTTACTTGTAACTACAATATTTTTAACTGAACAAAGCTATTGGCTTTCACGTTATTATGCAAAACGTTGTAGACATTGCAAACTGATATTTGGCAACAAGACATGACTCACGGCTTTCTCAGAAATTCCATCTGAGCAGTAGAATATAGTTTTCTCCGTAATTCCATCTCCAATAGTGTATTACTTGAAGAACGAGCCAACCATGCGTCATTTGACGGCAAACGATCAAAGTTTTTCATGGCTTTTGGCTGAATTTAACTTATGCAAATGCATATTAATACATTTGAAATTTAACATAAGATTTCTAAAAGACACTGAAAACTGGAACACGGCAAAATCCGAAAAGTAAAGCTATGGCCGGGAATCGAATACGGATCCTCATAATTCCGTGATGCGTGCTATACCCCTACACCACACATAGCATCTGAGTAAGCCTTCCATTTTTTCTATCTGTAGCAGGCAGCTGTTACGTGTCATTTTTTACTAAATGAATTTGTGTCGCCAAGCGTCATCTGTTTGAACGATGTGGCTGTACGACGCAATTACAAACTCCGTGGAACATCTACCGCTTACCGTGGGCGAGAGAAGGCGCTGTTTTCAAATGATAGGTAGGTACTATCAAATGAATGCAGAGTTTTCTTCTTGATTTTTTATATATGTACCAGCTGTCACGTGACTTATTTAACATAAGCTTTTCGTCATGAGGAACTGCAATATACATACAAAGTAAGTCAGAGGCGTGTCCGCGTGGTCCGCGTGGTCCGCCCAAGCCTTCGCATTTTGTCAGGAGGCCTGTGCCCAGATATTAGTATTTTAGGCCGGAGATTATTTTTGTGATTATAACACGCCACAAATAGATATTTGAAAACTAATATTAGAAATACGAATCTGATTTTATTTCTTTGTTTGTTACGATTTCTTGCATTTGCATTATTTTTATTTTCGGAAAAAATGAACTGCTTTGATACATGTTTGATTTATCTCGCCTAAAAATACGTGAGTGCCTAAGTTAATAAATTTTAAATTCTCTTAAATATTGTATTATAGAGTCCCGTCTCGCTTACACTTATGGTGCTTATAAGGAGATTGAGAGGTATGACATGAACTTCGAAGTTCTCTGCTTGCTTAAGCTTAAGACCCACGACCTTCTACCTGACGAATACAGATAGGTTCACGTACACGACAATGAATTTAGGTTTACAAGTGTGTGAGTGACGAGCGGAGAGCGGGAAAGTTGAAATATTTACATACTAGCAGTTGCCCGCGACTCCGTCTGCGCAGAATTCGCTTATCGCTATCCCGCAGGAAATATGCGATTATACGTGATACTAACTATCCTATGTTTTTTTCATGGGATTAAAACTAACTCTGTACCTACCAAACTTCATTTAAATCGGTTCGCGTTTTTGTTTAGTTTTTTCGCTTTTTTGCAAGCTTTTATTATTATTACAAGCATTATGTTAACTCGCAACGTATGTAAGTATGTATGTCCAGGTGGAATCTTAAGACTCAATTTTGAAGCATTAATAATATCTTCTACCGATTGAGCTGAAATTTTGCATACTTGAGTAAGTCGGATGACAGTACCATAATCCGGTTTTGGAGTTCTGGTGACCCAGCCAGGATCGAACTCTTCAACGTTTGGTCCGTTTGACTTGAAATGATACACATATGTAGGACCAGCAAAGAAGCTTGTAATAAAAAGAATAACTTTGAAATATACTTATTCAATAATTTTTGCGGTGATTTTTGAAGGTAGTTTTAAATTTTTGTTTTAATTAAACCGGAGACGCTATTTGCTTGTAACTTTGACTGCAACCGCAATTCAGCACAGGTGGAGTCCCTCAGGAGTCGCGTAATGCAATCATTAGAAGTAAACCGCGTTAGTAACTCAACTTCCACGGTAACGAACGTCGAATTGTTCAAGTTATGTTTTATGTTTTGGTAGCACCCTGGCCTTATGCTCCCAGAAGTTCGAATAGCTTCGTCTCACTCCCACCATGTTTGAAAGTAGAACGCCTGAGAGGGATGATTATGAACTTTCGCATTTTGGATTTTGGTGTCGACCCCCTGACTACTCGTGTCATAGGTCTTTGAGTTCAAAAACTGGCAAAGTGCGAGTCGGATTTGCGTTCCGAGAATTCTGCGTGGCTAGATAAGTGACATACGCTCTCAAGCGTACCCTTATTGACATACGTTAGCCAGTTGTTTTTGTTTCGCTTGATCACCATGGTTTTTTATAGACTTGTGTCAATTTAATTTCGATATCTTGGCGTTATTCATTGTCAAAAGTGACTGTCACACTTCAGATTTTAAGAGCCACTAAAAACGAGTTTGCATGTTTTTATAGTGCCATTGAAAATGAAGTTACTTTGCTGATCGTAATACAATTACTTCAATTAATCGCACCTGTAATGCTACACCGGCGGGGCCATTTTGAAATTTTTATGACCTACTCAGCGCGAGACTCGGAAAGGGTACAAGAACGCGTGGGTACGTACTTAAGCCTATTTTACATAAATAAATAATATACCCGGCCATTTACAGTGATTTACGGGACCGTCTGTAATTTTTGTATTGCTTTAATTGAATAAAGAAGTTGGAATGAGCCAGTTGGGTCCGGTAACCGTTTTTTCTGACGCGCTGGAAACTTTTTGAAACATGAAGATTTGGGCGCTGTTCTCAGATTACACGGGCGGTTTGGGAGCCCACTGGCTTATTCATCGTCATCTCCAGCCTATATACTTCCCACTGCTGGGCACAGGCTTGCTCTAAGAATGAGAGGGGTTAGGCTAGTTCCCACGAAGGCCCAGTGCGGCTTGGCAACTTCACACACACCAATTTCTTCGCAGATATTCCTCACATTTTTTTTCTTTCACCGAATTGCATGGTAAATTTCAAACGGAATCAGAGCCGAATATTTATTTGTAATTAAACTTTAACATTTGAGAAATTTACTCAAGTAAATATTACTTGTTTTTCTCAGCTATTGTGATGCCTCTATGCATCGAGACGTTGCTCTTTTACCGCTTCACTGAACTCGTAAATTTGACTCAGTTGTAAAAATATACAGTGCATAGCGCGGTCGCCAAACCTCAAGAAGGTCACGTCCCATACTTAACCAGCATCATTTCTATTACTTTATTTGTGAAAGCAGAGAAAATTAGTTCTTTAATACTTTATTATTTGGACCGTGAGCGACGCAATTGGGTTGTCTAAAAATGATGGCAGGCTTTATTTGGATGGAAAATATATAGAAAACCTTTTCGTTGAATTCCATTTTTCCACAAACTTTTCTGAAATGAACTATTGGAATTATTTAAGTTTGTGACATAATTATGAGGTAATGGATCTTCCATAAATTGCTTATAATATCAAGAATCAGCATTTAATCTTAAATCACTACATAGTATAAAACAAAGTCGCTTTCCGCTGTCTGTCTATCTCTATGCATGAATCTTTAAAATTACATAACGGATTTTGATGCGGTTTTTTTAATAGACAGACCAGTGAACGAATATAACTATGGAAGCATTTCTGACGCTCTAAAATGACCCAACGTAAACTAGTTCGCGGCGGGCGGGGCTTGAAAACTAGTGCGGCAACGCGATCAGTGCGCAAGGCGCACGCCTGTCAGTCGTGTCACACGGGTTTTTTATTATATAAAATCAACTTATCCATTAAAAAATGCCTTCATGTGTGGTGAGGTGGTGCAGGAATCAACAGGAATATTGTCCCAAGAGTACTGGAATCACTTTTCACGTGTAAGTACACTGTTTACTCAAAAAATCCAAAATTGCCTTTTTACTAGAGGGATGTCATTATGCATAATGTAGTAGTACATTTTAATATAGCTATTTTATAGGACATAATATTTATTATTAAGTTACATACAGATTTGGGTTTTAATTTCGGTTTTTCATCGGATTAACAAGTCGAAGTCGTTTCTCATTTTGCTTAATTTTAATATCATTCTTTGCGGGTGGTAGAACCACACGAGCAGGGTCCGTCCGAATCGCTACCAACATCTTAGGCTACTGTGTTTCGAAGTGGAGAGTAAAACAGCCGGTGGAATTACTGGCACATAGTACTCTAAGCTGGCAACGCATCTACAATACTTCTGTGTTGTGGAGTCCATGAGCGGCGGTGATTACTTACCATCAGGTAACCCACTTGTTCGCTTGCCTTCCTTGTAATACAAAAATAAATAAATATGTAAACTACTATTAATACACTTATCGAACTAGGTAGTTAGTCGCGCTGACGAAGTGGGCGAAAGCGAGTGAAAATTTGGCTTACTGATTTCATACCTTTGTGCATTGGGCTGCTTTGAATCTGACTGGTCCCCTTCTACATAACATCGTCCGTGCTTCGAAGACACACTGACAATCTGCTGACATTGGATCGAAGCCGCGAACCAATTAGCGTAAATCTGTCACGCCGAGAACCAATCGCGACATGTGACCCGACGCTTCTCAAATCGTTGAGCTTTTACGTACTTATTTTCAAAAAGTCGCAACTAGCGAAGCACATTCTAATACCGACCTAGATTCATTAGCAATAACCTATTTTTTTAAATGCATTGATAATTTTTATTTACTTTGCTTGTGTGTGTGTACTTCAAACCTATCTGTGTGAGTTTTTGGGCTAATAATGAACGGTAGGTTGTATGAAGAGACTGCTTCCATAGTTATATTCGTTCACCGAGACAGACTGATTCAAGAGGAAGCTTTATATGTATAATTCAATTCAGATGAAGTCGCGGGCAGAAGCTTTAGATATAAATTGGTGAACCTGTCATCTGTGTCAATAGGTATTAGAATGTCAATGTCAAATTTATTGACATTGACAGATTCTCGGTTCGAATACGAATCATTCCTTTTTTTACAAAATAAAAGGAATCTTTGTGCTTAACTTTTTTATGTACCATTAAAAGAAACCGCATCAAAATCCATTGCTTAGTTTTAAAGATAAGCACACATAGGGGCAGACAGCGGAAAGCGACTAAGTTTTATACTATGTAGTGATTTAGGATTAAATTTGTAGCAGTATGCATATCCACCATTAAACGTATTCTTCTTCAGAGCTAGCCCAGAAACGGTGAGATTCTAGACCCGACGACGGCCGTGCTTAGCGAAGCCTTCAAGGTTATGAATAATTTAGTGTTTGAAATAGGGCGCTTGCCTAACAAGAGACACGCGGTCGAGGCGAGAGGCAAGTCAGGCCGGCTCATCTCACCACGGCAAACGCGCGCGAGAGAGACTACCTGTCTTTTTCTAACTGTTCGTTATAGAAAGAGATGGGTCTAGGTGACATATATAGTAAATTCAATAACAACCTCCAACCACCATCCGCTGAGTTTCCTTCCTCTCCCATACGCAACGTGATAACTGGCGCCCGACTTAGGTCGCGCTTTCCTGTTAGCCCTGCATCATATCTGACTCACCAGGGACCAGGGTGTTACAACACCAATCGATCGATCATAGATCGATTTCGATCGATTAGTGTGGTAGCATTGGCTGATCGACGGATAAACTAATCGATCGACGTCGTTATTGATACCATCGATCGACATCGATCGATTGGTGTGGTTTAGTAGAAACTATCTATCAACGTGGACTGTTCTATTCGACCGTCTATCGATGCCACAACCTCAATTTTACGCAAGAAATCTTAATTTTATTCATACATACATATAAATCACGTCTTTATCCCTTAGAGCGTAAGGTGACAGGTACACACAGGCCACATTTAGCAAGATTGTGGACGTGTAGGTGGAAAATGGAATCAAAACAGTGATGGGTTGCTAGCCTCATTGCCTATAACAAGATTCCTATGATTTTCGCCTATTCCCTCGACGGGCTTTTACCAACTGCGCGGGTAGAGAAGCAACTGGTGTATTCCATGTTTTTTTTGCTCCCAGACCAGCATGGAAGAAATATATAAATTTTATATACCTAAATAAAGTTTGGCTGCCCCATTGAACCCTTTCCATAAAACCAACCTCAAAAGGCTTTCTTAGAAGCCTACTTAACAGTTGATAGGGAAATCAGGGATGCAATAAATCAAACTGGACCCTGTTCGGGTCCAAACGGATTTGCGATCGTAAATTATCATCGATAAGGACCCTAAATTTATGATGAGATCAAGGAGCTACTACTATTTTTTGTGGTTTTAATAGTTATGCAATATTATGAAATTATTGGTAAAATAAAATGTAAATTAAATTTTAAGAACTTTCTAAAAAATTACCTTGTTTTATTTAATCACATCAAATCAATTCTTCGAAGTCATTATTTTGAGTCCCCTTTACTCCTATACGATCACAATCATGCTAAACGTGGCCTTCAGGTCTTGTTACTCGAAGCTCTATCTATCTACAACGTTAGATTATGTATGTATCATCATCATCATCATCCTATATACGTCCCACTGTTGGGCACATCCTCTCAGAGTGTGCTGGGGCTATAGTTTCCACGCGGCAGTGCGGATTGTGAACTTCACACACACCCTTGAATTGCTTCGCACATAAATTCCGGAAAACTCAGAGCTGCCCGGGCTCGAACCCACGAACGTCTGCTTGCGAGGCCACAGGTCAAACTACTAGGCTACCACGGCCTTATATGAATGTATAATATGTTATTACTTATTGGAATGTTCCCCAAGCGTTTCAGCTTTGAGTAGTCCCCTCCTCCGGTCACAACGAGGGACTGCTATCGCGCAATATCAAATTTTCATTAGCTAAGAAAAAACTTGTAACCCAAGTTTATTTATTCAGAACCCGGGAAAGTGTTTGAAGGACTCTTTATTAATAACATAGTTTCAAAAAATTACTTCGAAACAATTTCAAAAAAAAATTTTTTTTTCATTTTTATATGAAAGCATTGTCAACTGTTTAGTTTCGTTACATTTTTGTTACATCGTTGCATTTTTAAAACCTTATTCAACAATTAAGTATTCGCTTGTCGCTATCCCACGGGAACTATGCCAATTTCTAGATTAACCTATCCTATGTCCTTCCCCGGTATCGGAACTATTCTGTGTACCAAATTCCAACTAGATCGGTTCACCGGTATAGGCGTGAAAACAAAACAGACAGACAGAGTTAGTTTGAAAATAGCATAGTTTGCGCGGGATAGCGATAAGTAAATTTTGCGCAGACGGAGTCTAAAATATGACTGTTTCCAAAGTTATCATAACAGCTACATAGAATAAAAGAATATCGATACATAACCGTTGAATACCATTAAATACCGAACGGTTCGGAGCATCGGAGGCATCGTCAAAACCTGACTTAACTGAGGCATCCCCGGATTTTGTGGTAAATTCTTGAAAAAGTTTTCAAGAAAGGCCCGAGTTGCCTAACGTAACCTTTGCAAATACCAAGTGGAAGGAAAATGCTTTATTCTATCAATATTTCATCGAGCTCTCAACTATTCGAAGGGTTCGTCGTTTTTGACATTCTTTTGTTTGGAGAATCGAGGCTGCTGTCTTTTCACATACGATCGTTAACAATCTGGAATGCTTACAAACAAAATCTATTACTTACATTAACATACCTACCTATCTAAACACTAGAGTAGACTAACTAAACAAATCTATAGGGGGAGTGTGGTTGGTTACGTTGGGAGGAGAAGGCCTAGATGGACGTTCTGAGACCAAATAGGAGACGTTTTGGAAAAAGGTCAGGTCAGGAGTACCCGAAACCGACGAGCATGTATGAAGAGATTGATAAGTGTGGATGAAGTGAAAGAAGTATGTCAGGATCGTAGCAAGTGGAACAAAGCAGTCTCTGCCTACCCCTGTGGGAAAGAGACGTGACGGTATGTATGTATGTATGTAGTTTAAGAAACAACCTTTTAAAAGTTAAAAAAATGCCTAAAATCATTACGGAAAACAGCTTACACTTTTTAAACTATTAAACTGATTTTTACCCCAATATGGCTAAGAACCAACCGCAAGAAAATTGGCTTTCAAACAAAAAAACACGTCGAATTCGATTCATCTGTTTGGAGCTACGATTTTTTGTAGGGGTCAATAACCTATTCAGAAACTTACAAATACTTATACTTTTCAGACACTAACGGTCTCCATGAACACTTCGTGCAAAATAAATCGAACGAGTTCCTTAAGAGGCTGACAGTGAATTCTGAGCAGAGAAAATAAGGGTCGTATTGAGTGAATGTAAATTCTTAATGAACAGCGCATCCCTTAACGTTGGGGCTATGGCGGATTAGGCTGACCGTACATTTGCGAATGTGATGTAATTAGCCCGATATTTATGCAAGTGTTTCAAAATTCTTCTGGAATATTGCAGCAGTTTGTTAAGTTAGTTTGACTGACTTGATGATCGATCAAAGTGAACCGCTTTAGAGGTGAGACTAAATTTTGAATCAAAAATAAATGCAAAATCTTTGTTGGGGTCAAATCAAACAACCACAATGAAGAACTGATATATTTTGGAAGAATTTTGAGTAACGTCGTACTAGTTCGTTAAGTCTATCCTACTTTAAATTAGGAGATTAGTTTCAGCAATGTCGAGAAAAAGATCAGTTACACTCCGTTGTAATAAGAGTCCCATTTCGATTACTAGATTACTTCTGAAATAAGACTCTTATCACAACGGGATATGACTGATTTTAAAAATTTTCGGAATTATCCTGTTCCTGACATTACCCGAATAGTTACACCTTAATCAATACTTTATTCCGAGAATTATTGGTAACTAGCTGTTGCCCGCAACTTCGTCTGCATATAATTCGTTTATCGCTATCCCGCGGGAATAACGCAATTTTCCGGAATAAAAAGTAGCCTATGTGTTATTCCCGACTATAATCTATCTATGTTCCAAATTTCATCCAGATCTGTACAGCCGTTCTGGCGTGAAAGAGTAACAAACATCCAAACATACTCACAAACTTTCACATTTATAATATTAGTAGGATTAGTAGGATAGTAGGATTTTGGAATTTATATTTGGATGTTTCCAGAAAGATTCTCACTGGCTAGAATTCTGTCTCGAGATCCTAACAAACCATTAAGAAGTCGGCCAGCGGGCAAAATGTCGCGATTCCCACCGTGGGAGTAATATTTGCATGTTAAACGGTTGTTTGTCTCCGTCTAGGTTTAAAGCTTTTCTTTGTTCGCGCTAAAGAATTCTGGTTTTGGGTGAAAAAAGTTGTTAAACTAGATTCGCAGTGCAGTTCTTGCACGTACGTTTGTCTGTTCAGTAAGTTAGGTGTCTTCCGTTAGAAGCTACTTGCACGTTCTGAGATGAGAATTTGATTAGAGAGTTAAATTATGTGTTTGGTTTAACATTTTGCTCTTCTAAATATAAATTATCTGTTTAAAAAATTATATAAAAAAAGCATTTAGTTTTGTTTGATTAGAAATAGTGGAACGCGGGTTCTTACCCCCTTATTTACTGATCCTAAATTTAAATACCTAATGTTTGTCTTTGCCTATCACTTTCATTTTTGCCTTTGCCAAACGCAGACAAAATTAGAAGCTTTTATAAAGGGGTGGCCTTCCAATACAATACAATACAATACAATTACAATACTATACAATAATTCTTTATTGAACACCACATAATAACAACCAAAACAGAAAAAAGGTATACAGAATATATTACAAGGTAACAATAGGCGGCCTTATCCCTACAGAGCGATCTCTACCAGGCAACTACAATGGACTGGAGAACAGAACAGATCTGAGCAGGTGGTGCAAGTTTCCTTAATAATGGTCTTAATATTTTCTTTAAGTTTTTACTGCTTACATCTTACCACAAAATTCCATCAGTCTTTATTTGCATTGCATAAAGATTGTTCGTGCGTAAAAGGACATTACATATATATAATATACAAACTGTCGCATTTGTAATATTAGAAGGATAGGGAATTTTTAAAGGCTTTTAAATTTTACCCATGTGTGCCAAGTGGCCACCATTTTCTTAAGATTGCTGATAAAAGCTTAACCACGTCTGCAGCCACCCTACCAATACCCATAAGTACCAACATACATTTCCCCAGCCACAATACGTACAACACTTAACCCGGAGTGGGGTGAGACCTTTTATTTTAGTTAATTCTATTACTGGGCTACGTGAAGAATTACTTCGGCCTAACCTCCCTCCGACGTAGGGGTTAGGGAGTGAGGTTCCACTGATGTGATGATTTTTGCTAACTGGCGTGGTCTCCATGTTATTCAAGAACGGTATCAACTGTGGAGCTGCCTTGAGGAGGGACTCACTATACGACGGGCTGTAGCTCAGATGGTACAATATACTGTTAATTCCTTTATTCAAACTGCATTCTCTTGAATAAAATATCAGTATTTTATTAATCTTTTTAGCTTATTAAATTAATACGTCTGCTTCCAGTGGAAGCCCTAAGCAGACTCTGACTTTCTTCTTGTTTCGGATTGTATTTTATTTTTAATTTTTGTTTTTAAATATTTAAGATTAGAATTTGACAAAGAGTAAAGAAGGAGTCTTTACACTACAGTAGTTCCTTAACCATTGAACTCACTGCCTAGTTAATACGTCAAACATCGGATTTCTATGATAACCTTTAGGAAGGCAAGGTGCTACTACATAATTACTTTTTTACCTACTCGAAGTAACGCCTGTTTTAATTATCTAATGAAACATTTTGCACTAAATCAAACTTTCCACTCTACCATCAATCATCCTACAAATATTATAAATGTGAAAGTATGTAAGTGAATGAGTGAGTGAGAGTATGATTGTTCCTCCTTTACGTTTAAAAGGCTGCACCGATTTGGATCAAATTTGGAACAGAGATAGCAAATATAGCCGGAAAATGGCATAGTTCCCGCGGGATCACGATAAACATGTCAAAGGTCGTGGCTGCCTATGCGGCAAAATATATTATCAACATCAGTTCTTAAGTCAAATTTTACACGGCAAGTCGCAGGCAGAAGCAGTTGATAAAATCCAACGTGTATGCGCTCGAGGAAATCAAAACTGTAATTTCATACCATATGAGTAGCAAACCAAACAAATCCTGTAAAATACTGGCAACGTAATCCGTTTACATATTTTAAATTCGGAGTCAAAAACCGGGTCCATTCCCCATCCAGCCAGCGTTTCGGCTGCAAAAAACAAAGCACCATCCGGTGGTATGATTTACAGTTCTGTATCGAAAGCCTTGCATTCATTATGACGTCACTTGCGGAAACAATTACAGCTGCAACAGATGCTGTGACTATAATTCATCGGATTTATTCCCGATGCAGATGCCGTTTAAAAAATGTTTTATTTTGAACGGAAGCAATCCGGAATTAATAGGTATTATTTAAGTGTTCGATAGAGGCAATCGGTTCGGTTGTTTCTGTTTAAGTTTCAGTGTATTTGGCAGGCTTAAGTTACAGATACAACTTTCAGTGCTTGTGTAACCCGAAACAATTTTTTTTATATCTTCTATGCACAGACTTTCGACCCTCTTCATACATACATACACATACACAAATCACGTCTTTATCCCTTACGGGGTAGACAGAGCCTAAGGTAACATGTACCTACACGCCACATAGCAAGATTGAGGGCGTATAGATGGTAAATGGAATCAAAATAGTAATGGGTTGCTAGCATCATCGCCTATAACACATGATTCCTATGATTTTCGCCCATTCCCTCGATGGGCTTTTACCATCTGCGCGGGTAGAGAAGCAACTGCATTCTTGGTTTTTTTTTTAGCTCCCAGACCAACATGGAAGACCCTCTTCAGTTTTATTATAATGTATAATTAATGGCGTATAGGTGGAATCTTGCTACACGTGGCCTGTAGGTCTTGTTATCTTAGGCTCTGTCTACCCCGTAAGGGATAAAGACGTGATTTGTGTATGTGTATGTATAATTAATGGAGTGGCCACGGAATTAAATACCAACGGTCGCACTAATGAAATCCAATTAAACATATTGTAACGTTTGATTGGCGAATAGTCGGGACACTCATTAATTGGCGCCGTGTTCCCCAACTGCTGAGTTAGCGGCCGTACGCTATCAGGGAGTTAATGAAACGGTACGTTATTATCAGGTTGGCGTTTAGACTTATAGTCCATACCAATCCATTGCAGCGTTGTTAACAAACAAGTCCAAGTTCATGTAAAATGTATTTTACTTACTTGACATGAAACGTATATTTCATAATTTTGTTTTTTTTTTCTCTTCGACATTGGAAATTTATGTTCAAATAATTTATTTGACGGTGGAGACGTTTTACACCTCCGCTGAACTTATATTATTTTTATTGTTTTTTTCTCTTTATTTTTTTCCATATCTCCTTTGTTATACTTTGACTAGTAGAGACTTTATACAGCTCTACTAAATACTAATATAATTTAAGGCTCGGTAATGCATCCCTTTTAAAAATATACTTAATTTAAGTAGAATTTAAGTATTCTCATTGTATTTTATTTTGAAAAAATGACTTTCTGCCAAGTTTCTTGCGGCGCAATGTTCTTGGCAAGGATGGTATTTCCGAATGCGCTGGTAGTTTCAAAATAGAGATGTAAAAGAGCCCTTGGCGGCCAATTTGCAAAAATAAAATTTCGATTTTTTTTTTTATTTTGATCATTTTGTTATAAAATGTCGTGAGATATCATGGGCAAAAATCGTAGGAATCATGTTGTAGGCGATGCGGCTAGTAACCCGTCACTATTTTGATTCCCCTTTCCACTTATACGCTCGACACAGACCTGTATTCATACTATTTTCAAAAGGTTCTTTGATGTATAAAAACAAATAACGAACCTCTAATTAAATACCATTTCTAAAAGCTAGATACCCTGCAGAGTGTAATGTCGTGAATATAGTAGTGTGTCTTCCACCGCAGCCCGCTGTGAGATGACCACAGCTGAATATTCCACGGTTTATGGTTCAAAGACACGATAGATGGGCCCGTTTTCACTGTTGCAAAGTCGGGTTACAATTTTGGGATTCGTCGGACGTGAAGGAATTGAAACATTTTAAAATAAGAAGAAGAATAAAAAAGAATGAAAAATATTTTGTTTCATAATTAACGGAAACTGTTGGTGTATACTACTTTCTATTGCACCTTCGCCATGTTGTGAGTTTACAGTGGAACAAATTTACACTACCGGCAAAGAGAAATTTTTTGAAGTGAGAGTAAGCTTTTTAACCGCGTCGTAACGTAACGCGTAACGTAACATTATTACCATTATGTGAGCTGTTAGCGAAAACATCTCAAGACCAAATATATGTAAACCAAACCTATGTAAACATTTTAAAAAGTTTGTGGAAAAGGAATTCACTCATCAATCGTCGGGTCGGGAAAGATTACAACAAATTTTTCTTCATTCTTAATTATCTCAAACTTCGTAGTCCTTTCAGTAAATGAATATGTCGGTTTAATTTTTTATTGTTTCTAATCACCCATTCTTTCGTTACAATATAAGTTTATTGTACCTAAAGCACGTTTTAGATCCGCTACAATATTTACTGTTGAAATACTCCGAATGCGAAAGTGACGTTACGCGCGTGAAAATGGGCACGCGCAAGAAATAGGTACGAAATCATAAAAACTTGAGCGGCTAGGAACGAGGCCACCAACCATTCCCATTTCGTAACGTACTAAATATTCTATTAATAAACCACAAACTGTGCAATGAATGTGACTTAGGATGCACGCCTGTAAAATTATAATTTTTGCATTTACGTCGACGACATGACCCTTGAAGTAAGTAGGTATAAAATTTAAAAAATGACAGTGTTACTTTTGCATTAGCTAAACAATTATAGAGAAGTTGAAACAGCGACAGACTATTTTGTAATACGACAAACAAATGAATAAAACTCATTTGCCTTGCTACTCCGCTACTCAAGTGGAAGGTAGCCAAGCCTAAGCTTGCCAAGCAAGCATGGCTATTTGTAGTAGCGGAGTAGCAAGGTAAATGTTTTTTCATGGAATTGTACCTCCGCAAAGTAACCCCTGATTAAATCAAATACTACAAACATAAAAATTGATCTCAAATTACGATTAAGTGTTATAATTAATATTGGGGGGTGCAAGTCGGGTTACCTCAGCGTGGTGTCAAGACATGCGGTTCGTTTTTGAGTCCGTCCGAGGGTCCGGTGCACCCTGGGCACCGGTTAATGATTTCCTGGCAGACTCTGAGGGATATCATTACCCGTTGGCTAAGAGCTCGACAGGGAGGAGGGTCTTTTGACCGTGTTCTATCGTACAACGTTGCCGACATTTTTGTCACAAGATTTTTGAATACTGTATTTAATTGTATTACTTTGACATTGGCGAAATCATCGCATCGACCGATGGGGCCATATTAAAAAAAGAAGAAGAATTAATATAGGTACATGTAGTACGTTGGCATACTGTCAGGACTGAAACAAATAGTAGGTAAAAGTGTTTATGATGTGAGAACTAATAATATAACTAATTTAGAGGCAATAAATCATTTCCACACTCTGAATTAAATTACAGGGCACTCATTGTTAATGAATCATGTCAGAACGTATTGTAATTTTTTAACCACTCACGCGATGTCGTTGTTATAGAATAATAAAAACTATTTTATTAATAGAAAAATCAACATTTACGTCTGTCGTAAAAAGCAAAGATATTACAAAATGCCAACGTACTCGTAGCTGTCATTCTGAAAATCTTAATATTTTTACGTTGAGACTGATTTTGTTGTTTCTTTCAACATACATGCCTAGTGGTATAAATGGATATAATCTTAGGAATCATGTCATAGGCGAGGATGCAGCTAGCAAACCTATCACTATTTTGATTCCCGTTAACGAACGTGGCCTTTAGGTCTTGTTACCTTAGAATCTGTATACACGTAAGGGATAGAGGCGTCATCGTATGATTTATGAATGCATGTATGCATGGAACATACCTCGATGCATATCAGTGGTAGAAAACAAGCGAACGATAATGAGAACAGTTATTCAAACTAGTTACCCATACGTTGGCTGAAACGCCGCCCGATACCCGAATTCCGTGCAAACCCGTCCAAATCCTCCGCCCGATAAGTTTATCGCGTATCAAATCGGCTCCACTAAATCACAATTACCCGAAAACCGAAAATTTTCGACCGAAACTGAACATTCGGTTGCGAAACTAATGCGAACAAAGACATAGAGCTGGCGCCATGTTTAACTAGCAAGTAATAACCTAACCTAAACAAAATATTTTAGACAAAAGCTTTATATTGCTCTGTACTTTTTGTTGACTGTACTTGTAATGCCATCCGTCCTACATATGCAACCAAATCTCTAGTCAATCGGACCAACCGTTGAAGAGTTCTCTTCTGCGACGACGGTCCTGGCTGGACCACCAGAATTCTACTATCAGATTATTGTATTGTCATCTGACTTACACAAGTATGCCAAATTTCAAGCTCAGTCAAATGAAGATATCTGACATATCATTTTATTACGATGACTGATGATGAAACATAAACATTTTGTCTTCTTCTTCTACTTCACCGCATAAGTGCCCTCCGTTAGGCATACGCCCATCCTATTATCCTCCAGTAATCATGATTTGATGTAGCAAAAGGAATTCAATACCTTGGCAATGCTAATTGCCTTTAATGGAGATAATTTCTATGGAAATAGCATTCAACGTATATGGTCAAAGCAATGAGCCACGTAAATCAGCTGCTCTATTTAATGATTTAAACATTGTTGGCATATTTGCTAGCACCCATAATCACTCACACACTATTTAGTTGAGCGTTAAAAGCGATAGAAAACAGTTTTATAAAACTAATACAAGTTTAGCAGCAAAGAAAAAAACATAAAATGTACCGTTTGTTTCTCTTCCCGCGCAGATAATAAAAGCACAACGAGGAATGGGCGAAAATCACAGAAATCTTGTTACAGGCGATGCGGCTAGCAACCTATCACTGTTTTGATTCCCCTCCATCTATACGCTCACAATCATGCTAAACGTGGCCATTAGATCTTTTTACCTTAGGCTCTGTCTACTTCGTAAGGGATAAAGACATGATGCTTTATTTCTAAACGTAAACGTCATAAAATCTACCATTTCTACCATTCCTACCATTGCTTGCATTTGTGGCTTCCCGCAACTTTAACAGTCGCTATTTGATTAGATTGGAACTCAAGCTGAACTGACCACCTGATACAATCAAGCTATCTAGACCAAAATGGGGAATTCCTAACTCAAGCCGACACCAAAATACGGAACAACCGACCACGCTCTGGCCACTTCATTGTTCTCTATGCCACATTCAAATGCATCGTTTTTCATTGCTATCGGGTGCATTAACTAATGCAATTGCACTGGCCGCGTAATTCAGCTCAATCAACGCGATCCGCACGCGATTCTTTATGCAAACACATTATTTCCCTGTTCTGGGTTTGGGTAAAATTAATATGTTGCCTTCGAAATTGGCGGGTGAGTTTTGGTGTGGCGTTAGAATGCTACACGAAAACGGAATAATTGGGGGCCGATAGGGAATCGTGTAATCTTGGCGGTTGCCACTTGGATTGCAGTACGTCAACTCTTAGAATGTCTTGGCCGATTAAGAAACCTATAAGAGTGAGTGACCGAAAAGCGCAGCGTGGGACGTCCACCCACAAGGTGGATCGATGACCTCATTAAAATCGGAGGATCGCGCTGGATGCAAGCCGCTTCCAACCGGTCTTTGGAGATCTAAAGAAGAGGCCTATGTCCAGCAGTGGACTTGTAATGGCTGAGATGATGATGATGATGATGCAGAGTGAGTGAGACAGCAAAACAAACCAGAATGGCTTGTAGGAGCTCATGGACTGTATTTAATCACTTCAGGCTGCATTACATTTGTTAAGTAGCAAGCGCAGGTGGAAAGTGGCAGGTGTAGAGTGATTAGTGAAACAACGCGTAACGATCCCGCTGGCTGTACACACGTTTTTACTAATCTGGGGGCACGGTAGTGCCCCCTCCAAGTCCAGCAAAAAAGCGGCACGGCCGTACCATCCGTCTTACATGTATGTACCAAATTTCAAGTCAATCGGACCAACCGTTGAAGAGTTCCCTCTTGCAGAGACGATCCTGGCTGGGTCATCAGAGCTCCACTTCCATATTATTGTATCGTCATTCGACTTACACAAGTATGCAAAATTTCAGCTCAATCGGTTGAAGATATCTGCTTCAAATTTTAGTCGCAAGATTCCACCTGGACAAACATGCTTACATACATACATACATATACACATACATACAAACATTGCCAAGTAAAATAAAAGTTTGTAATTATTTAAACATAATATACAGGTACACTGATTCATTCAATGCAAATGTAACTTTGTAATCCTCTATGTTTGTATAGGATTACCAAGTTATTAATTGATGGTTTAATGCGAAATTGATATGGTCATTATAAAATGTTGTTAGGTTAGCTTATTACGTAATAACTTAAGACCGGCGGTCTCTTTAGTAGAGACTGAATAAATTAACCGTCTTTGTATGTTCACTACTTTTAACGGTAGAAGAACTGAGTTGCGAGACTTGTTTTTTTTTACAAATTATGTTTTTGATGGGTCACTTTAAAGTGTAATGCAGTATTTTAGCCTGCCGTCATTATATTTCCTATTATTTATGTTATGTTTGTTGCTCTAATTATATTGCTGAGCAAGATAAAACATGTAAGTAACGCACAATTATTTGCACGTTATACGTGTGGTAGCGGAGTAGCAAGGTAAATGCTTTTTGTTGAAATATGGACCTCCGCAAAGTAACGCCTGAATCAATTAGTTGCCATATTACTATCAGGTTATGATCTCTTTCTTGATTTGAATACCCCAATGCAACTATTTGATGTTAACAGTTTGTTTTCTGTGTAAATTCCATTGCATACAAATGCCGCTCTACGCTTCTTATAAAGTACGCCACAAATTTTAATGCGAATTTCAACAAAAGATAGAACGATGTGAAAGAGAATGTCAAGAGGAAGGTTGATGCATATAGGTAGTTTAGTAATCTTTGCGAAGCCAGGGCAAATCATTAGCTATTTTCTAAATCATAATCAAGACAGCCGGGGAAATTACGGGCACAAGAGGCATTTCATCTTAGTCCTCTAGGTTGGCAACGCATCTGCAATCCCTCCGGGGTTGCGGGTGTCTATGGGCAGTGGTGATCACTTACCATCAGGTGACCCACTTGCTCGTTTGCCTTCCTATTCACATAAAAAAAAAAAAAAAAAAAGTTACGTAACAGTTTTTAAATGTATTTTCATTTTTATTTATAAGAGTTTAATTGTAAAACGCAACATTTTCAGCTAAACTTTAAAATGTAAAGATGAACCTAAAAGGTAAACCTTATTAATGGACATTCAAAATAACTTGATTATAGCTGATTTGTGTTTTTAGTTACTAACCCTTGGTTGTTATAAGTTATAAAACATCATATCGATGGTTTATGCATTTGAAATTTAATTTAGTTGGCCAATGATAATTAATAGATTAGCTCTTTATTCATATTTAGCGGAACAGTGGGTTTCATTAATATTCAAATTACCAATTCCAGTAATTTTCTGGTTTAATATAACAACTATGTAAATCAAAACCAAATTTAATTAATGGTTCTATTTAAAGATCTTGTCACTTATCACATAACTAACTAGTAACTAATTAGTAACTTGTTACTACTTTGCATGACCAAGTTGTGACAGTTATTGGGTAAAAACAACGCAAAATTCATCAACAGATCAATACCTACTGAAGCATTGTGCAATGATTTTGCTCATTTAAACATTTACCTTGCTACTCCGCTACTCTCGCAAGTGACCAGCAGAGTAGTAAGGCAAATGTTTCAATGAACAAAAATTATTTACCTTCCTAGCCTTCTAGTCACTTGCTAGAATTAAGTGCAGCATATTTACCGTGCTACTCTGCTACTCTAGCGAGTGACTAGCAGAGTAGCATGGTCATTGAAATGGACCTCCACAAAGTAACGGCTGTTTTAATAAAATATTGCTAAAATTAACCAGTTTAACGTCACAACAAAACAACCGGCCATAACTCACCGGTGCGAAAAGTACCAATTTAAAACTGGCAATTCGCGAACTCGCCAATTCATTTATCAGTAGTGGACACCATTAAAATACACTTAATAATTGGGTCATTGCGACCGTTTTTTGTTTCTGTCTGCCGCACAACGCATCCGTCATCCGACTCCAGCTGTGCTAAATGACACTTTGCTGTGTTGTTCCAGTTAAGCACTGCTAAGAGAGTTTTGGAACTGTGTTGGAGTATTGATCTGGGAAAGAAAAACATAAAATGTACCAGTTGCTTCTCTTCCCGCGCAGATGGTAAAAGCCTTTCGAGGGAATGGGTGAAAATCGTAGGAAACACGTTATAGGCGATGCAGTTAGCAACCCATCACTATTTTGATTCCATTTTCCAGCTCTACGCCCACAATCTTGCTAAATGTGGCCTGTAGGTACCTCTTACCTTAGGCTCTGTCTACCCCGTTTGTATGTATGTATTGTACAGCTTGGGTGGCCCACCTCCTTGGACATGGCAGCACAGCGCAACCAAAGTCCATAAGAGAGAGTCGGACTGGAAGACGAACCTGAAAGGCATTTTAAGAGGTCACGGACTGTCCGTTTGTATGGACAAACAGCCAAGCGTTGGCACCCGATTTCGATTTAAATCTCCATACGCACATTTGCAGTAATGCTTAATTTACTTAACATAGGTACAAATAACTGTATCGTACAAATTAACGGGACGCCATTAACTGATTGAATTTACCATGATCGATGTTTTTAACGTGTACTTTTTGTTGCAGGTAAGTGTTTTCGACCAATCGGTGTTCCTCGATATTAAAAATGTGGGAGTGATCTAGGTAAGATAAAAATGACTATGAAAATACACGGTACCCGTCAGTAAATTATGCTAGGATACATCATTGTAGTTTTTATTATTTATATTTTGTGTTACCTTTTTGTAGTGATGATCTGGATTGCAATATGTAACAATAATTAGTTATAAAACGAAAAAAAAAATACACTTTTATCGGTATAAATCGTGAGTAATAATATATTGATAAACTAATTAATTTTAACAAGGTACTTGAGAAAATAAATGAGTGTTCAACATAACATAATTTAACATAATTTATACCCCAAACGTCAGAGGCGTCATTTCAAAAGCCCGGCCGAAGATTTCCGCGTCATTATTTCCGTTGATACTCTAATTTAACACGTTCTCTCCATCTTTCGACTCTGAATATTACCCGACTAATCCCAAAAGGCAATAATGTGTTTGGCAGACGAGCGCAGTAGTTATCCACATAAATAGATTAGCGGGTTGTCAGCGCACTTGTGAGCCGAAGCGAATCTATTAAGCGCGTTATTTCCGAACGCCGGACGCGCGGATTGGCTGGAAATGGAAGCGACTATGAATTACCGTTTTAGAAAAGGTTCGATTGTCGTTCTAAATTTGAAAATGTTGATGCATAATTGTTGCCGGCCAGAGCGTGTAGTGTTCTGACATTTTAAATAAGCGCAAGCGTATTTTTAATAAAAAAAAACATAGTTTTTTTTAAAGCGGCCAGTTTTCTTTTCAGCGTCAGTAACCAACCAATTTTGGACTGTCTCCATTGTTATTTCAGTTTAGTCATCGATCCATTGCATAGCTAATTGCCCTATTACTGTATATTATATTTTATTTAATCAGGCGTTACTTTGCTGAGGTCCATGTCAATGTACCTTGCTACTCCGCTACTCACTTGCAAGATAACCAAGCCTGTGCGAAATATGTTTTCCATGCAACGCGTTTCGATCCCCCTACGGGATCATTTTCAAAATAAACACAACTGTTACACATGCATACCAACGTATACTCCAGTATTGCACGTCTGTGTTGAAATATCGAAAGCATAGAAATAAAGTGTAATTTGAATTTCAAACAAATTCGGTTATAAGTCTACTAAATTGTCATCTAATTCGGTAGCCCCATCCAGCTGTGTCATATCCGTGGCATTCGCCAACAATTTAAACGTGAAGCTCCCAAAGCAATCGATTTCCGGGAATCGAACCCGAGCCCCGATGGATTAAGTCACGGACGCAAACAGTTTTAAATAGAGTCAAGTTTAGTGTGGGAGACCAGGGAATGGGCGAAAATATAAAAGAAGGGGCTAGCCCATCACTATTTTGATTCTCCTTTCCACCTATACCCTCCCCCCCCCCCCCCCCCAATATTGGTGAACGTGGCCGATACTTAAAAACGATAACATAACACGTTCTGTTTGTCTGTATTATTGCGAGCGCGTCACATGAAAATAGCTGAACGGATAAAAACTTGACAAATCTGTCAAGTAAATCCCCGGCCAGGTTATAGGCTTTTTATCCCGGAAAATTGCAGTTCACACGGGATAGCGATAAACATGTCAATTGTTAATTCTACGCGGATAAAGTCGCAGGCAGAAGCTAGTTACTAATAAAGAGGAACCTTCCAATGTCACTAAAACGAAAACTACTTAGTTGACTTTTGTAGGTATCCTGTCCAACATTATGCCTAAGGGACTCAAACTAAGTTACTTACAGAAGTCTGAAAGTCGAAACATCATAATGGGAAAAAAATCAAGTTACTTCAAAGGTTTTTGTGGGTGGACACAATATTTGTTAATATTTCAAAATAGTAGACAGATTTAGGATATAGTATAAAACAAAGTCGCTTTCCGCTGTCTGTTCGTCTGTCCCTGTGCTTAGATCTTTAAAACTACGCAACGGATTTTTATGCGGTTTTTTTAATAGATAGACTGATTGAAGTATCTAACCTCAATTATTAGGTAACAAAGAAAACTTAACCCCAAAAGATTGCAAATTTCCTACCAAACGCAGCCAAAGTCGTGGACCTCAGCTAGTGAGCGTTTCGACAGAACTAAGATCCAATCCTACGTTTAACCTTTTAGCTAACCGTTTTCTATACGACCAGCCTAAGGCTAATCCCTCGGTATTATGTCAGAGGATAACCGCCTCAACCCTAAAGTTTGAATAAAAACTAAACTCGGTATAAAGATTAAATCAATTGTGGGGTCAGGCTTCTGTAGCATTGCTTATCTGTCGGACCCTAATAATGATAGCCGTACTAAGGCTTAATACAAAAACAGAGTAGGTTGCAGCTTGCTCACTCTACGGTAAACCTGCTGCGTCAAAAACGCTGAGAAAAGAAAAGAAGAAAAGAAAATTTATTTTGCAAATTGGCCGCCAAGGGCTCTTTTACATGTCTTTTTGAAACTACCAGCACATTCGGAAAGACCATCATTGCCAAGAAGAATGCGCCGCAAGAAACTTGGCAGAAAGTCATTTTTTCAAATAAAAATACAGTAAGAATACTTAAATTCTACTTACATTAAATACATTTATATAAGGGATGTATAAGGTCCCCGAGCCTTAAATTATATTAATCTATAAATAGTAGAGATGTATAAAGTCTCTACTGGTCAAAAAAAATAAAAAACAAAAAAAAAATAATAATAGTAAGTTCAGTGGAGGTGTAAAACGCCTCCACCGTCAAATAAACTAATTGGAGATGTCTCCAATGTCGCAGGAAAAAAATTATAAATAAAACAAAATTATGAAATATACATTTCATGTCAAGTAAGTAACCAATAAGCTTTTGGATTCCGAAGGCAAGCTTACGTCTGCCGCCCCCAATGTTGGCTTTCACGCACTCATGTCCTGCTCTGAAAGCAGAGCGGTACCGAGGGCATGTCTCGCTTCCGTCCCCACAGGCACACTATGGGAACGTTTTAGGCACTTCGACGTCGCTAGCCTGCAACTAAACAGTAAAAGAAAAAAAAAATTAAACCGGAAATCCATAAGCTTAACAATATACCTACCTAATACCTAGTTTAATACACATACGACATAGCAATATTTATGTCATTGTAAAAAATAATCATTATGAAAAATAGAATAAATATTTAAATAAACAATTACAATAGGTACAATATTTATATTGATAATACCTATCTTAATCATACCGTTACAGCGCTGTACACAGTGGCGTGTCATCAGAGATATTTTTTAGGAAAACCGAAGTTAATGTGGCTACTTTTTGCCAATAAATGCTGGATGAAACACTTATGGGAGCATACAAGAGATCATCAAAGTTGCGGATGCGAAACAATGCTCGATTCAGGTGTCTAAACAATAATAATAAATTCATTCATCAGCTGTTCCTACTTATATACAGAAAATCATAAATTTGTAAGTGGGTAAGAATTCCGTATGATTTTATCGTCTACCCTGAAACTTAAAACGCATTACGGAAAGAGAGATCCGATGCTCTGTCTCGCATCTAATGAGGCGCGGGCGCTGCGCGGCCAGTCAGTCTGCGCTGCCGCCGCGCCGAGATGATCTCTTGAATGCTCCCATACATTTACATTACCTTTATTTAGGCAAAACGATGGGAATCAAGTTCTATGGACACCACGCCTCTGCTGTTCAGTTCGTGAGCTATTAGAACTCCATTCGGATTTGTCTTGCTTCTTGCTCTCACTCATTCATTTGAGTTTGATAATTGAATCTGCTGAGGGAAACAGCAAGACAAATCGGACTGTACTTGTAGCGAGTTAGCGTGTTGACGTTTTAGAACGGTGCGGACAATTTTGGCAAAATCTTGTTCCCGGGCTCAAAACTAATGAAAAGTCTAGACAGGGTTCTACGAATAGCAAAGTGAGGCTGGTTTAACACTACAGAACTACTAGGCAGAGACTACTCAGTTCCACTTGTTACGATCCTGACATACCTCGCTTCATCCCCATTTATCAATCTCTTCATACATGCTCGTCGGTTTAGGGTGTACTCACTTGCACAGTGCATACACAAATGTAAATCAAACATCTCCCAGTAACATTTGAGCCACGTTTCGCACGAGGCTAGGCGTAGTTTAATCAAAGGACAAACTTCCTGGAAAGCAAATAAAAGAAAGAAAGAAAGAAAGAAGACATTTATTTCACAATTTTATAGAAAATAAACAAGAAAAAAAAAACACAGACATGAAAAATAGATCATCAGCGTTGTGTGTGTCTTCGCAAAAGTGAAACGGTCGCTGGCTCAGCATTACGCTGAGGTGGATAGGCATAGTCACCAACTTTTAAGAACATCACAGGCGTTTTGTGGCGTATGATCCGAGCTCTCTGTTCTGAGCTACGACGTACCCATGCATGGCAGGTACAGATAAGGCGGTCTGCTTCCCAGCGGGCAATAAAAGTAACCAATCAGACACATAAAACTTTATGCATCGGCAACGGCATAAGGCCGCGTAGATACGAATATTTGACTTTATCGGACAAATATGGTATTGTTTGAGTTTAGTTTAGGATATAATCTGAATGAAACGGGGCTGATGCTGTTTTGTTATTTTTAGTGCTGACGCAAATAGAATGTTTGCTAGAGTAGGTAATTTGATTGTGAAACAATACGAAGTAAAGTCTAGTGTCAATGACGTTATGGATTGTATTTGCTTAGTTACTAATATTTTTTAGCTTAATAATGTGTTGTCTGCTTCTTGCAAAGGCGAACATCATAGTGATGAATAAAGACAAAAGATATTTAAGTAACCCAAACTTTTCCTTGGAGAGCTAAAGATACAGATGTATAGGTATTCATTTTGTAAGTGTCATAGCAGTTTGGGTCACTTAAATATCCTTTGGAAGGTTGTGGGAAGTGACTCCCACATTTTCGCTCGTCAGTGCATTACGTGCCTAAAGAACTCGATTCCCACCGGCTTGCCTATTTTAAGGCAGTTGGGCACCTTTATTGTGCAGAATTAGAGGAAAAGGCTAATTAAATGCCGTTCGGCTTGCCTTTGGATATACTTAACGCCACGCCACCGGTGCCTATAGAAACAGATGTGTAGATATTCATTTTGTAAAGCGTGGGTGTGGGTGGGGACGCCTAGCTGGGTCAGGCGTGCTGTCGAGGCTTTTGCCGATCATTCAGCCCAGTTCCCCTTGGCTGGAGCCGCCGGTTACAGTCCCAGCAGCGCTCCCACACAGCAACTCTCCTCGAATCTTCTTATTCTCCTGCCGCACATAAGAAAGTAAGGCGTGGTAGTAGTTTAGGTTACTTATTGTGCGGAATGCTTATAATGCTTTAATCCATGTGTAATATTTCGCATTTAACAAATGAAAAAAATGTTTACTGTCCGCTTCACTGGTTACCGACTTGTTACTGGCTACTAAGCAAATTCTATGCAGACAAATTCACAAGCAAAAGCTAGTTACGTAGTTGTACAATCGAACACTTCGATAGGTATTAGTTCGCGTGGAGCGGTCCACTGCGTATTGAGAGCTTCGGGCGGCAATTCTGAGGTAATGATGTGTAAACTTCGGCTGATATCAACTTTGCAGGCTTTATAGTCTAGGTTGTGTATCTGTATTAACATTCGCAATTCAAATTTTAGAATCGATTAATGGTTTAAAAAGTGAAAAGGGTAATACACACCAAATTCACAGCGCAGGTTTCGTCCGTACATATTTTTTTTACTATGCATCCTAGCTATTGTTGATACTAATTGCAGACCTCTCAATTGATTCCTGTGTTTTTTTCCAGTTTTTATATTCAACTTGTAAAGTAAGTTTGTAAGCCGTTAGGAATCATGTTATAGGCGATGTAGCTTTTCCACCTATACGGCTAATATATAATTAAAAAAAATGAGCAATTACTTTTATTTCTTTCCGTCTATCGTAATCTATGCATCTTTATAGTTCTAGACTGGAAGTTAATTTCTAACTATAAAGTACCATGCTTATGCAAAGCATTGAAGTGTGTTGTAAAATATTACTTATGAAAATAATTTTTCTTACTTTTAATTCAATTTTATTACCTAATGGAAAGTTTGTTATAATAGACATTTCACGCTTATTCATACGCGCCTTGAAACCTTTGCAATATAATATTTTTTTTAGTTATAACTTTTAATCTAAATGAAGTTTCATTTTAAACAAAACCAAAATATTGGACCATACAATAATTTTTCAAGTTGGGAAGTAAATGAGTTCTAAAATAACACACAATATAAAATGATGATTTACTTTTATATTAATTGATCAAATAAACATAAATAACAACACAAATAGGTACTGAGAAATCACTTTTTTAAAGTGGGTTAAAAAATAGTGTTGCTGAATAAAAACATAATTTTTCTTACCCTTTACACTCGGCTTGAAACAATCGTGAGTGTTAACTTTTAAAAAATGTTCCGCGTATTTCAAACTGCTCTCGCGAACGCAACCGATGCCAATCGTTCGTGCGGCTATCCTAGAATACGAGAAAAAATAGTTGAGGCTCATGCGTACGCGTTGGGACTTGTCAGTCCAGTCGACGTTGCTTGGGGAGATGGCTGCGTTTTTTGAGCGTGGACCTTGCTCACGTAAGTGTTTTTTTTTTAGAAATATCATCAAATATGTTTGTGTTTCACTACCTAATTGCAAAGAACACTGTATGTGACACACGTTTTTAATATTTTATGTTAATTATGCGTAAAATAAATTCATGCAATTTGCTTTTAAATTTTAACTCTCACGATCGTGCGATTTCGGTTGCGTGGAGTAAAATTGAACTCTCACGATCGTGCGGTGTAGGTTGCGTCCAGTGATATTGTCTCAATAGGAATAACTTACTTCAGTACACGCCTGGCTTACTAACTGGGATGTTAGGCTTCTTTTAGGAGCTCCATTAAGCGACAAACTTATAGAAGATCTGCTTGCAAATGGAAATCTTTCTGAAATTGAAGATCTAGACGATGAAGACTTGGAATATGTGCCTGACTTTTTCGATAGCCTAGCGTGTGATGACTTAATGTCGGATGAAAATATTTCCAGTGGATGTTTTCACGAGGTGAGGCCACGGTCATGATCTCCCTTGCGTTCAGCGCGATCGCCTACTCCGCCTACGTGTTCCCGACCACCGACTCCACCACTATCAATATTTTCACCGCATTCTATTTCACCATTATTACTCGGAGCTGGAAGACGACGAGGTGGTCGAGGCAGGTTTACCTCTGTACCTAGAAAAAATATTCAAAGAGGAAGGGGTAGTAGGTCTGTACCTATACGGAGAAATGTACGCAGAGGAAGATCCGTATCAACACCTGTACCTCGAAAAAGAATATGAAAGCGAGCTCCACTTCCAGATAAGTCCCATAATTACACCTCACTGCCTGTGAAACCCGTCCGGTCTCCAATAGAATACTTCGGTGTTTATAAGATAATGTCTTCATGGAGGAGATCGCGTGTACGAATTTATATTACATGCGTCGAACAGGCAAATAATTAAAAACAACAGCATCTGAAATCTGCAAGCTCTTTTCGATCCATCTATAGTTATGGGTTGCATCACTTATCCTAGATTGCCAATGTACTGGAAAACTGGGACTAAATTGGCATTATTTTGCGACGTTATGGCAAGAGACAGGTTTTTAGCTATCCATAATGCACTTCAAGTACCTAGATGATTTGGATTTTCCCGTGGAGAGTGAAAAAATAATCCTCTGTGGAAAGTCCAGCCTTGTACACGTATACCTGATTACGGATTGGGGTTACAACTAATCATGTTGATTAATTTGTAATGTTTTCCATGAAAACGTTATGTTTTAGTGCCTAAACTATGAATAAATAAAAGAAACTGTAGTTTTATTTTTAAATCTGCGTTTTATTTAATTTAATTCTGCAAATAACATTTAAAACTTAATATCCGCATAATAACATCATCACATTCACGAATGTGCGAGTTACATATTATTCCTGAGCCACACGAACGTGAGGGTCTGGTTGTGGAAGATCAGCTAAGCCAGGATTTTTTTCGTGATTTTTCCTGGACTCCTTATGAAGTAATAACACACTTCCGCACTGTTATTCGATTCTTTTAAAGATTCGTTTCTCTCGGGTGTAAAGGGGTACATATTTTTTTTACTATGCATCCTAGCTATTGTTGATACTAATTGCAGACCTCTCAATTGATTCCTGTGTTTTTTTCCAGTTTTTATATTCAACTTGTAAAGTAAGTTTGTAAGCCGTTAGGAATCATGTTATAGGCGATGTAGCTTTTCCACCTATACGGCTAATATATAATTAAAAAAAATGAGCAATTACTTTTATTTCTTTCCGTCTATCGTAATCTATGCATCTTTATAGTTCTAGACTGGAAGTTAATTTCTAACTATAAAGTACCATGCTTATGCAAAGCATTGAAGTGTGTTGTAAAATATTACTTATGAAAATAATTTTTCTTACTTTTAATTCAATTTTATTACCTAATGGAAAGTTTGTTATAATAGACATTTCACGCTTATTCATACGCGCCTTGAAACCTTTGCAATATAATATTTTTTTTAGTTATAACTTTTAATCTAAATGAAGTTTCATTTTAAACAAAACCAAAATATTGGACCATACAATAATTTTTCAAGTTGGGAAGTAAATGAGTTCTAAAATAACACACAATATAAAATGATGATTTACTTTTATATTAATTGATCAAATAAACATAAATAACAACACAAATAGGTACTGAGAAATCACTTTTTTAAAGTGGGTTAAAAAATAGAGTGTTGCTGAATAAAAACATAATTTTTGTCCTGAAAAGTAATCGGCTTTAAAAATCCAAGGACTATTGAAGCTATACGCACTAATTGCTACCTAATTGAAAGCTAAAGAAGGAAAATAGACGACAAAAAAACCATTTTAGTTCTTACGAAACGATCTACTCCCTCCACAACCATCCACAATCATTATGACCTAAATCAGATTGTTATTATTATTTATTTTAGGTATAAAGAGATGTAAAGATAGCTTCTAGCTGACTTAAGTGCAATAATGGTATACTCTTATGCGTAGATACGCAATAAATGATTAATTAAATCTACTTTGTACACAATAAATTACATTAAAGAAACTGCAATATCACTAGTGATGTAAGAATTGTAAAGTTATTGGTAAAAGAACGCAATTTTACTATTTTCGTCGTATTCACAGCTACTTCCCACAAACCGCCGAAAACCGGCTTAAACGGCGTTCTAGTGCCTAAAAACCCCCAAGAAACGTCCATAGTAAATACAAAAACTCCTTTTAATACGGACGTTAAGCAAAGTAACTCCGCGGCCATAATCCGCTATGGGCCTGTATTACCCGCTTAGTGGCGGGTAGTTTCTTTTAACGGTAATAGCTTACTATATCGGAGAGGTTGCTTTCGACTATAGGAGATTTGAATGCTTATTAAATATTACTTTGTACTCAATTGTGATATGTAGAGGTATCATGTCGAATATCAAGTTGTTAGCAAAGCCATTTCCATTATGATGAAAACAGTGTATCTATGAAAGCAATTGACGGTGAGTCTTTTGTAGAAGCAATATCTAACGATTCTTGTAAATATATTAAGCTAATAAGAGCATTACAACTTCTCCACAGACAACAAGGAGATAAAATGAGTTCAGTAAATCGATGGATTTTGTTGCCACAAATGTATGCATATTTCCTATAAAGAAAAATGATAACTGAATGAATGTTTGCCACTTTGTTTCAACATCCGCTAGCTTGCATCAATTTCGTAATTTTTTAACTTTAAATTCTCACATGCCTGAATTGTACATTTTAAACTCGTCTCTAACATCCTCTTTCAGTACATTAATTTAATTTCCTTTGCCAGTGTGTACCGGACACTCCAGCCGTTCTGAGAGGAAGCCACACGTCACGCTCACAGCGGACCCATTGTTTCCCACTCTACCGGATTGAACGCGAATCTTTTACCCGGTGCTATTGAATAGTTCCAATGGTAGCGCAGAATTAGGTTAAAAAGGATTTAAGTTTTAAGCGCACTTGAAGAGCTTATCTATGCATCAGTGCTAAATATCAACACAAATTTAACTTAAGTGAGGATGTGAGTGTGACATACATAAATTATGCTGAAACAAAAAATATTGAGAACTGGATTTCGTCTCATCGTCATTATCTCCAGCCTAATGTACGTCCCACTTCTGGGCATAGGCCTCCTCTCAAAATGAGATGGCTTGGGCTATATTTCCCACGCAAGCATAGTGCGGATTGGGAACTTCAAACACCCCATTGAATTGCTTAGCAGATGTGTGCGGGTTTCAGGAGAACTGATATATCTATTGATAATATTATTTAGGCAATATCGGGGAATTTGATCATCAACAAATAAACATCATCTTTTAAATGTCAAAATTAATTTCCTAAAAAAGCTGCCTGTACAACTACTAAACTTGCTTGCAAATATTCCTTTGTTCATGTCCATAGCATATTGAGACAATTTCGTATTCTTTGTATTCATAAAATATACGTTGACAGCCCGAAGGCTTTTCAAATATCACGTATCACATTGTATCAGGCAAATATGGCAATAAATGAAATGCAAGGAACTGCAGTCATTCCGGAGTTCTTTACATAAAACGTTAAAACTTGGGTCTGCTTTATGCGATACCGAAACAGCCATATAAAATGTCTTTGTAAAGTTCAACTTTTTGTCTGTTTCGTGAATTTATTGAATCCCAAGTCAAATTACATTGCTGCGATGCTGTTACTTTGTCAGTGATAAGTTTGAACTCTTTTAGTAAACAAAATTACAACTATCTACCTAAAATTTGACCGAAATTAATAATTGCAAAATATCATTGCACTTTAAAGAAACGTTTTATTAAAATATGTATAACCAATGCTTAAAAATCTTATATTTTTCATCAGGATGTAGCAATGGATTAATCGATTCTAATGATAAAAAAAAATCAATACTAGTATTTATTCTGTAATAAAATTGTATCTTCCATGCTCGTCTGCGAATAAAAAAAAACGTAGAAGGTACCAGTTGCTTCTCTTCTCGCGCAGATGGTAAAACCCATCGAGAGAAGGGACTAAAATCATAGGGTAGCAACCCATCACTATTTCACTATTTTGATTCCCCTTTCCACCTATACGCCCACAATCTTGCTAAACGTGATCTTTGGGTCTTGTTACCTTATTAGGCTCTACTACGCCCCGTAACGGATAAAGACGTGATTTATGCATGTTTACAAAATTATATTACTCTTCTCCAGCCTCTGCATAAAAGCAAGTCGTTTTAACATTCTACTTTACATTACCTACCTACTTTTTAGATCTCATACACGTCTAGCACAAAGTTGCACAGACAAAGCGGACAGCGGAAGCGTTTGTTAGTATTTCACGCGGCGGCGACCGGTGGTCGGAAGCGAGCGCGAATTATGATTCTGCGCCGTTGTTATTCATATAAGCATGTGGGTTGGGTTAGCTGTGTGATCTTGTATTTTTTTAACAAAGGGTTAATTAAAAATATTAGGTAGACTCTTTTGGTGGGTGTGTAATGATTGATATAAAAATATTTAATATATTTTTTATCGATATATCAACATTTGATATAATTTCAAAGGGTATAATCACTCATTGTGTATAATAAACGTTTGATATAATTTTAAAATATATAAATTTATTTCGTATATTTATCGTTCGGTATAACGCTTATTTCTTATAACGATTATATGGTATAACGCTCATTTTATATACAAAAATATTTTTTATAGCAGTTCGTTTTTGTTGGGGGACGCAGTTTAAACCTAACCTAACCTACTTTTTGATAGCAGTTCGTTTTGTGATTATGTCTCTAATACATTATATCAATAATGGTTATGCCAATTGTTGTATTTTATATAAAAATAACGTTATACCATAAGTTCATTATAGGAAATAAGCATTATACTTAAAGAATGTTATATTAAATGATATTATATCAAATGATCATTATAAGAAATGATAATTATGTCATATGTAAATATATTAAGTGTTGTTATATGATTTAATAATTATATCAAATGAGCGTTATTGCTACTAATATTATACCAAAAATTTTTATATACATCGTTACGCACCCCTCTTTTGGTATCCATGATTCCATTTTCACTCTAGAAACTACTTTAATTAGTAAATCGCATAATGTCACATCATAACCAGCATTCACTACTTTCGATGAATTTTACTACAAGTTCTCAAAACCCTCCTAAAATAAGCGAAACAAGTGTTTTTTTTTTATTGTTATAAGGGCTTTTTATTGTGCGTAGAGGTACTTTTGAACGCTTTCAAATCTGTTTCCTGATTCTTAGATTTAGAATTTATGAATTTTCAAATTCACCCTCGTACAGTAATGTACCCACGATACGGTACAAGTAGCATGAATAAAGCTGGCAACAACTCCAGCCTAAGCTCCGTGGCTAACCGTAAAGCCATGTACATACAGCACGCAGCGCATTCGTTACGGACGTCACGAGTGAATTCGTAGTTATTAGTCAGATTGTCGCGCCTCTGTCGCGTCTATCGTGCCGCTGGCTCCACTAGGAGCCTGTAGAAGATGCACTAGAGTTACAAGGGCATAGCATCGTTGTATAGATCTGATAAATGTATTTGTACGCATATCGTGTATAAGCCTTGTTGGTTGATTAGAGTGAGCGAATGAAAATACCCTCATCAAGTTTTCTATCTACTGATAATTTTCCAATGTAAGTTGGTTTTTTATAACGACACGTTGAGATTATAAATTATGATTCAAGATGATCAGTTACAAAACATGAAGGCAACAAAACGAGTTTGATCGTTCCAGATAGTTATAAAAATTCCGTCAACATTTTTATTTCTTAATCATAGATATTCGAAAATGGCTTTGCATTTAGTCATCAGTGACATGATGTTTTTAGCCATGTACTGAATATTCTCCATATTTATTGAAGTTTGTCAAGCTCGTAAGTTATTACGAGTAGCATTAAACTGTATATTTTATATCTGCCACATAAACACTTTTGTCTTTACGAGGCACAGAATAAAGGAATAAATTGAATATAGTTTTTTTGGCAATAAGGGTAAGACTGACCGTCAACATGTTCGTATTCCTCTACGCTTCAAATCCACTTATGATTCATCTTATTATTTCCTCATTTAGCAATAAATGTATCCGTAGGCTCACAACAAAGTTTTGCCTTCAACTTGGTTGAATACTTAGTTCCTAGATTTAGGGACAGACAGAAAGCACAATGTTTGGAATTTCAAATTATATGCTCAAGTTATTTTGATGAAACTTCGTGGACGATAGGACTATCTTGAAATTAATTTTGTAGTTTAAATTCGAGCTGAGGAAGATTAGGAGGGTTGATACGAAACTTTTACGTTCGAATTAATTTTCTTATAGTGTATTTATACTGATTGAAAACTGTTTGTAACCTACTGCTAATATTATATAGTTTAGTTACATAATATACATGCACAAATCACGTCTTTATCCCTTACGGAGTAGACAGAGCCTAAGGTAACAAGAGCTACACAGGCCACGTTTAGCAAGATAATGTGGGCGTATAGGTGGAAAGTGGAATCAAAATTGTGATGGGTTAGACGCATCGCCTATAACATGATTCTTATGATATTCGCCAAAGTTTAGATCGCTTCATTTATTGAAATTAAATTTGACCAGTAATCAATTTTCATTAATGGTGACTGTCTCGATAAAGTTTGATTCGTTTTTAATGAAGATTCGATCAATTCATCGATTCTTTTTTACCATTTAACATTGACGAAAATGAATGTCAAACAACCCCTGACAATTTATAGACGCACCAAGGGACTGTTCTGGCGTCATGTAACATTTTTAGTCCGATTTCCCTTCTTTCTTCTCATGTCTCTTTGTGTTTCATATAAACACTACTAACTAACTATTCACCAATAACTAAGTATTTACCTATTTCCCTACCATTTTTTATATTTATTCTTTTTTCTCGCCATTACATTCAAAACTAACAAAAAATCACAAAGATTTAACTGACCCATAAAAAAACTGTTTACCCACTAAGCACAATCGGTCCGGCCGTCCGTCTGTCAGCACAGTCATGTCCGTCCGACCATCGATTTCACATTAGCCTTAGCATTATCAGCTCTTGACTTTTTGTTCGAATTTCGGCTAAATGAGCGGCTTTTTCTGACGTGGGTAAGAATCGTTCGTCTTAATTTCGAGTGGACATTCTTCAAAAAATACGTGCTGCCAATCTTTTACTTTCTTCAGGAGGCATGGTTCAATGCCACTATGATCACCTACGATTAAGTAACTTTGTTTCCTCAAACATTGTCGTAAATGTCGTCATTGTACTCTAAGTAACAGAACACGACGGGCCTTTGACGGCCGAATTACATTGCAGGCGCGATTTTCTGACCATAAATCGGATTGCTGGACTGTGTTTCATTTGTTTTTAACTTTTTAAAAAGTCAAAGAGACTATGGAATAATTAACAACAATGTTATACAGCCAAGTCGATGACCGAGGAGTGCGCGTTTTGTTCGAGTCTAATGTTTTTATCAATGTCTCAAATAGCTTACGGTGACAGATGACATAAAAAGAACTTAAGAAAAAAGGCGGGAACGTGAACACCACCTAAGTTGCTAAGAAGTTTAGTGCAACATATATTTTCATTTCCTCTCAATGTTTGAGAAAAACATTATATCTGCCTCAGCTGAAAGAGCAATTGCTGAATTCGTAACTTTAAACAAGTTACTCATCCAGCAGTTGCCTCCATCCCAGGCCACGGCATTAATCTACTATTTTTGCAAAACAATTTATAGATCGCCCTCGCTTTCTATAACGTATAATATTTTGAAAGAGTCAAAGGCGTATTTTCTCTTAAAAGGTAACAAATTCTGTTAAATACAGCGTCTTAGCTAAACAGTTAAAACGCTTTAGTAATTACTCGATTACTAGTGAAACCCTTTGAAAGATCCCAAGTACCTCGTTGGAGCCGTTAAAGTTAAAAATTCATGCTGTATTTATTTTAATAGCCTCCAAGCAATTCCGATAAGTCTTCTTAATAAAACATGAACATTCCTGGGAGCAAAGCCTTCCGAAGCATCATTTACATAAATAAACATAATGTAAAAAATAAATATCACCGTGTTATGGTTGATGCAGTAAGCGAACATTTTGTTTTTGTGTCCCTTGACGCCACCGCATGATCATTCTTCTTAAATGCATGCTTTATTTTCGATTTTGTGCCAGTATATCTTTTCCTTGTTTCTTTTATTCTGTTAGCGATATCGTACCGGCAAACTTCTTAAACCTGGCTCTCAGTCTTCTTTGCAGAACAATTTGATTTCCATGCTGTTGGTGAGCTCTTTTGAAACGAAGACTAACACGCAACTTTGTCTACGTGCTTTTCAGAGAAAGGTAATAACATTAGTTCCTTTCACTCTTGACAGAGTGTTTGTTGTCGTAACTACAGTGTATTTGTAACCTGCCTCACAATTGTCGCCACTCGTCTCTGGCAGTTTAATTTCTTAGTTTTAGTTTGGGTTTATTAGGTATTGTATAAATTGCTGAAAAAAATATGTTGCTTGCAAGGAGACGCCGTTTAATTTGAATTTAATATTTTTTGTATTATTTTGTTGTTGTGCCGGTTAGAGTAATACTGGGAAAATGTCAAGTGTCTATTTAGGATAAAGCGCACAGAGGAACATACAGAAAAAAACATAAAGACTCCTTTTGGATTCTTCGAGTAACCAAAAGTCGCCAAGGAGGTGATATACCATTTTCTGAAAATTTTCACATCAAAAATACCGCTGATTTTTCACATACATTTCGAGGTTTAAATCCGTACTACATAGAAGCATAGGATGGTTCAATAATTCTTCTTCGACCATATTGACTGTTTAATTATGAATGATCAGAACGATACCACAGAAACGTAGGACATTTAATAATGGTCATTCTGTCTGTAATATTTTCCACAGAAAAACCAAAAGAACATTTTCAAACGAAACCAGCCGTAGCAAGAGCTTGGCAACATAATAATCTGTGCAAGTGACATGCCCAATTACACGGTCGGGCATGCGGCTGATCGAAATTAAACAAGCCCTGATTGGTCCTCTGATGGAACGTGTAATATTAATGCCGTGTCAACATATTGTGGATTAGACACGGATGCTCATTCCATTACCTAGTCTAGAACAGTGGTTTCGAACCTGTGAGTAATTCCTCCTGAAATCTCAATCAGTTTCTGATGGTAACAAGCAAGATGGCAAAAGAGTAAAAGCTATAGTTCTAAACGACACTGAAAATTAGAACACAGAAAAATCCGAAAAGTAAAACTATGGCCGGGAGTGTAACCCGCATCGTCATCATTCCGTGATGCGTGCTATACCGCTGCACCACCCAAAGCAGGTGAGTAAGCCTTCGATTTTTTAATCTGTTACGCTGTCACGTGAACTTGTTACTATGCGATTTTGATGAATGATGTGACTGTTCGACACAATTACAAACTCTCGTGGAACATCTACTGCCAGTAAGAAAGCACTGTTATTAGTAAAAGCTGTACTTGAGAGTTACACTATACTTACAAAAGGGTGAACGAAAAATGTGTGATCTTTCTTAGGGATAAGTTTAAATTATCTTGCAGCCTTTTGCGACCTTTTCATTTCAAAGACTGAATTCTATGCCGGTCTGTCTCCGTCTATCTTTTACTTTAAAGCAATACACTTTATAGAATTTTTTAGCTGGAAAATAAGCAGGCATCGCCAGCTGCAGCCGTCCACCCAGGTGGCATGCATTCGTTATGTGCATTCGAGCAGTCTGTCATGTCGCAATAGGCTGTCGGCGCGTCACGTGGTTCCGTAGACAAGAATTGGCTCCGTTACACCGCACTGTAATCTTCCTGATGAAATTAACATTCAATCAAAAAAACAAACTCCCTACGCCTTAAGTAGTGATACCGCCGCGTATACGCCGTGACGTGTCGTAGGCGTCACGTTTTCTTACCGTTTTTTCATACATTTTGTGGCGTAAAAGCACCTTCAACATCCTTTACAAACTGGTGTGGTCAGACCTTTAATCTAGTAATTTGTTACTTCCATGCAGATACCAGCTGCTTCTCTTCCCGCGCAGATGGTAAAAGCCCATCGAGGGAATGGGCGAAATTCTTAGGAATCACGTTATAGGCGATGCGGCTAGCAACCCATCACGATTTTGATTCCGTAAGGGATACAGACGTGATTAGTGTATGTGTATGTTATACAAGTAACTGGTACAAGTACGTAATAGAATAATTATTTTATGCTCGTTACGGTGTTAAAACGGCCCAGGACATACGACGCGCACCGTCTACGTGGTAGCAGATTTATGGTCCCCCACCCTGCGGTCGCTACACGGAATACGGACGTCTCAGCATCTGATGTATGAGACGAGGGAATTTATGCGACGTTTATTGGCTCAAGTAAAACCTTATTCTGAATTTTGTCACTTAAAATTACACTGGCTTTTGTGGCAGGCTGACTTTTTATTGTATTTCTTATGCTACGTTTTATTCCAAGATAGTTATATTATTATCGTTTATAATGGCGAATGTAATTCTTTATGCAAGATTTAAGCCAGGCATGCTATTTGCTTCAAAACAAGGTACACGTTACTTAAAATATATATTTTTAAAAGCAAAATATTAAATTGAAACACCAATTCAACGTAATGACGAAATAACTGGATGTGCCTCAAAAATACTAGAACAGCTTAGACACGAACATTCCAGAATACACCTTACACATACCTAACATAATTTACTTACATCGAGGAAATGGGGGAAAATCTTCTTCATGTTACAGGCGCTGTGGCTGGCAACCATTACTATTTTGAATTCCTTTTCCATCTATAAGACCGCAAACATGCTAAATGTGGCCTTTACGTCTCGCTACTTAGGTTATGTCTACCTACAACATACCACGTTAATACAAGTTAGAGCCACGATTTTTGTAAACACAGGTTCACTCGAAAGTGATAATTTTTTATTTAATTAATTTTATCTTCAAAGCTACAGCAATTTTCTTTTAAGCTACTTATTTCAAATTCAGCACGATTTTTCACAGCTTTCGAGTGGTATATTTACATTATAATATGTATTTTCAAAAATCGGGTCCTTGGTAAACATTAAATTAAATTTCTAAATGACACTGAAATTATAACAGAAAAATCCGAACAGTAAAGCTATGGCTGGATATCGAACCCAGAACCTCATCATTCCGTTGCGTGCTATATCGCTACACCACCAACAGCGTTTCAGTGTCGTATAGGAATTTAATTTCTAACGGGTAAATCCATAAAAACAAACAAAAATCAAGAAAATTTGACGAATTTGGAAAAACAAACATTAAAATTTGCTTGTTTACCTCAAACCTTTATCTTCTAAAAAAATCGTTGATAGATTTGTCTCCGCCGTATCCAAGAAGTGAGTGTTAAACTAAAATAATATTACAACTGTAAACTCGGGGAGAAAATATCGTGTGAAAGTTTGGCTCGCAACCTTGTGGTAAGAATAAGTTCCAGACAAGTTTTATTGCCGCTGCTAAGGGAAAGGTGTTCTACAGCTATATATTTTTTGTACCTACGCTATTGAAAAACTGAACCGATTTATGGGATATAACTCAAAGGGATAGACTTAAATGCTGGCGAAATTCTTATAATTTTGATTCCCCTTTCCACCTATACGCCCACAATCATGCTAAGCGTGACCTTTAGGTCTTGTTACCTTAGGCTTTGTATACACTGTAGTAAGTAAAGTTTTAGGCAGCTGGGGATGTCATATACCTACGCGTTTATATATAGGCATTGTTAAAATTTATCTCGTTAATTTGCGTAGTAACAAGGTCACGTGACAACTAGTAAGAGATAGAAAAATTCAAAGCTTACCCAATGAACAAAAAATTTTACCTTGCTACTCCGCTACTCACGTGCAAAATAACCAAGCCTGTGTGAAATATATATGTTTTTCATGCAAACCCTCCCTCCACTGCTGCCAATAAAACACATATAAATCCCACAAACTTAATTATCCCTTACACCACACAAACACTGACGCGTTTCAATCCCTCTACGGGATCATTATCAAAGTTTACACACAACCGTTACACATGCAAACCAACGTCGTACTGAATCTAAACTGTATATATAAGCATAATGTACCTACGTTCATATGTTTTCCCAAAGTACCCTATTATTTAAGATTTTTATTATCCATTAACAACTACCTTCAAAAATTTTTTCGACTAAATTAAAAATAAATAGGGTTATGTATTTTACAACAACTATTTTTATTCACCAAAATGAACACGCAATAACGGCGATGAAAGCAAGTTCACTTGTTCATTAATTATAGAACCACTATTGCTGTACCTAATTATCTCCAATTGCTCTAAAATATCCAACTGTAAACCCTTCTCACAAAAGTGTAAGATGTCGAAAGACGCTGAATCCGGCAACGAATGATTTTCCTCTATTAAATGTTTTGCAAAATTTGATTTCTCCGGGTGATTGAGCCTATACGAGGCAGTATGTTCCTTATATCTGGTAACGAAACTGCGTCCCGTTTGCCCCACATACACACTACTGCATTCACTACAAGTTAACTTATACACCCCCGATCTACTTCCTTTTTCCACCCTTTCCTTGTTATTACACAGTTTCGCACGCACAGAATTATTTGTCTTAAAAGCGACATTAATATTTTTTGATTTTAACAATTTATGGATTTTATCAGACAAATGACCTACATAAGTAATACTAGACCTATATTTGTCAGCAATCTGAGTGGGTACTGCGGCGTAAAGCATGCTATTCACTATCCGCCTCTGCTTCTTTCTAACTAGACCGTTAACCATTGCTACAGTATAACCATTTGAAACCGCAATTTGATAAATATTACTTAACTCGGAATCATAATGTTCTACAGAAAGAGGAACGGTTAATAATCTATGTATATAGCAATGGAAAGCAGCCAGTTTATGCTGCCAAGGGTGAGTGGACGCAGCCGGGATAACAGCATCGGTCTGCGTAGGCTTACGATAAATTTGAAAAATATGCTTATTATTTACTCTAGATATCGTCAAATCTAAAAAATTTAATGAGTGGTTATCCTCTAATTCTCTCTTGAACTTTATCCTTGGATGCCTATCATTCAAGCCATTAACAAATGAATCTAGCTGTCTCATACTCCCCCTCCAGCAAATAATCAAATCATCAACATACCTATAATAATAAACAATATTATTATTACCAACAATGTACCGAGTCTCAAAATTATCCATAAAAATATCTGCCATTAGTGGACTAAGAGGAGAACCCATTGCTAATCCATCATTCTGTAAATAAAACCGCCCATCAAATTTAAAGTAGTTCTGCTTCATGCAAACAGTTATTAAATCTATTATTTCAACTACCTCCCCGGGATGTAAGCGCTTCCTTTCCAAATGATCTCTAAGAATATTTAAAGTTTCTGTGTAGGGTACATTAGTAAACAAACTATCCACATCCAAGGATAGTAAAATTGCATTAGGTGGCATGTTGATGTCTTTGATTTTATTTATTAAATCCAAACTATTTTTTAATGAATATTGTGGCTTAAAAGATGATTTTACCCTAACAAGTTCATTAAGTTTTTTAGCTAATTTGTATGCTGGAGCCCCTAAATATGAGACAACTGGACGAACAGGAATGTTATCCTTGTGAATTTTTGGTAGGCCATAAAGAATTGGAGCCTGCGGATTCATAGGTATAACGTACATCCTCTTTTGGTCAGTTTCAAAGGTAAACGAAGCATTTTTAACAATATTTTTTACATCCTTATGAAACCCAGCGGTAGGGTCCTTACGTAGTACCGAAAAACCATCTCCAAGAATTATATCTAAAACTTTTTGTTTATATTGATCTCTTTCCAAAATTACAACACAATTACCCTTATCGGCCTTTGAAACTACCAAATCATTGTCACTAACTTTTCTCTGAATAGAACGCACTGCACAAAAATCCCCCGTATCTACCACCCCCCCTGTATCACCTAAATTCTTAAGTGAATCAGCTACTAACACCTTTGTTCCAAAGTCACCACCATTACGGATAATAGCAACCTCAGAATCTACCGCTAAACCTTCTACCAACTTTTGATTAATTTTAGAGGGTAGATTGTATTTCAAACCCTTTTCCAACAAACGAACTTCTTGCTCATTAAATTGCACATTACTTAGATTTTTTACTCGAGGGTAGAAAGAATGACCATTTGTAGATTCTCGATTATAACTATTCAATGGAGAAAAAGAATCAGCACCATATCGCATCAGCCTACGCAGCTTATTGCATTGAATTATGTACTTCTTATGGGCCTCTCGTGAAGCGAAATATCTGGCTTTTTGATCTAAACTATCAAATTCTATGTAATGTAATCTAAACGACAATTCCGATTGTAATACCCTCAAATGTATTTTCAAATTATCTCTTACCCAAAACCAATAACGGGATTCCTCACATAACCAAATACGTTTAGCCCTATTTATCGCAATTCTAGCCGCCCGACTGGTGTTATTACATCGCAATTGAATATAATTCGGTACAACATTCAAACTTTTACAACGTTGATTAAACCAAATATTCTGAACAGCTAAACGGTGCTGTTTCATTAATTTGTTATATAATCGTGCCTGTACGGCTACGCATGCCGACTTTAAATATTTTATTGAATCAGGCGTTACTTTGCGGAGGTCCATTTCAATGAACAAAAAATTTTACCTTGCTACTCCGCTACTCACGTGCAAAATAACCAAGCCTGTGTGAAATATATATGTTTTTCATGCAAACCCTCCCTCCACTGCTGCCAATAAAACACATATAAAAATAGTTTGGATTTAATAAATAAAATCAAAGACATCAACATGCCACCTAATGCAATTTTACTATCCTTGGATGTGGATAGTTTGTTTACTAATGTACCCTACACAGAAACTTTAAATATTCTTAGAGATCATTTGGAAAGGAAGCGCTTACATCCCGGGGAGGTAGTTGAAATAATAGATTTAATAACTGTTTGCATGAAGCAGAACTACTTTAAATTTGATGGGCGGTTTTATTTACAGAATGATGGATTAGCAATGGGTTCTCCTCTTAGTCCACTAATGGCAGATATTTTTATGGATAATTTTGAGACTCGGTACATTGTTGGTAATAATAATATTGTTTATTATTATAGGTATGTTGATGATTTGATTATTTGCTGGAGGGGGAGTATGAGACAGCTAGATTCATTTGTTAATGGCTTGAATGATAGGCATCCAAGGATAAAGTTCAAGAGAGAATTAGAGGATAACCACTCATTAAATTTTTTAGATTTGACGATATCTAGAGTAAATAATAAGCATATTTTTCAAATTTATCGTAAGCCTACGCAGACCGATGCTGTTATCCCGGCTGCGTCCACTCACCCTTGGCAGCATAAACTGGCTGCTTTCCATTGCTATATACATAGATTATTAACCGTTCCTCTTTCTGTAGAACATTATGATTCCGAGTTAAGTAATATTTATCAAATTGCGGTTTCAAATGGTTATACTGTAGCAATGGTTAACGGTCTAGTTAGAAAGAAGCAGAGGCGGATAGTGAATAGCATGCTTTACGCCGCAGTACCCACTCAGATTGCTGACAAATATAGGTCTAGTATTACTTATGTAGGTCATTTGTCTGATAAAATCCATAAATTGTTAAAATCAAAAAATATTAATGTCGCTTTTAAGACAAATAATTCTGTGCGTGCGAAACTGTGTAATAACAAGGAAAGGGTGGAAAAAGGAAGTAGATCGGGGGTGTATAAGTTAACTTGTAGTGAATGCAGTAGTGTGTATGTGGGGCAAACGGGTCGCAGTTTCGTTACCAGATATAAGGAACATACTGCCTCGTATAGGCTCAATCACCCGGAGAAATCAAATTTTGCAAAACATTTAATAGAGGAAAATCATTCGTTGCCGGATTCAGCGTCTTTCGACATCTTACACTTTTGTGAGAAGGGTTTACAGTTGGATATTTTAGAGCAATTGGAGATAATTAGGTACAGCAATAGTGGTTCTATAATTAATGAACAAGTGAACTTGCTTTCATCGCCGTTATTGCGTGTTCATTTTGGTGAATAAAAATTGTTGTTGTAAAATACATAACCCTATTTATTTTTACTTTAGTCGAAAAAATTTTTGAAGGTAGTTGTTAATGGATAATAAAAATCTTAAATAATAGGGTACTTTGGGAAAACATATGAACGTAGGTACATTATGCTTATATATACAGTTTAGATTCAGTACGACGTTGGTTTGCATGTGTAACGGTTGTGTGTAAACTTTGATAATGATCCCGTAGAGGGATTGAAACGCGTCAGTGTTTGTGTGGTGTAAGGGATAATTAAGTTTGTGGGATTTATATGTGTTTTATTGGCAGCAGTGGAGGGAGGGTTTGCATGAAAAACATATATATTTCACACAGGCTTGGTTATTTTGCACGTGAGTAGCGGAGTAGCAAGGTAAAATTTTTTGTTCATTGAAATGGACCTCCGCAAAGTAACGCCTGATTCAATAAAATATTCAAAGCTTACCCACCTGCTATGGGTGGTGTAGGGGTATAGCACGCGTCAAGTAAGGATTCCCGGCCAGAGCTTTACTTTTCGGATTTTTCAATGTGTTCTAATTTTCAGTGTCGTTTAGAAATTTAATAAAACGATGGCAATAATATAAAAAAAGCCGTAGTAGCCTAACTGGTTTGACCTGTGGTCTCTCAAGCAGAGCGTCGTGGGTTCAAATCCCGGCCGCGCACCTCTGAGTTTTTCGGTGATGTGCGAAAATTACATTAATTGAAATTTGCCATGAGCTTTTCGGTGAAGGAAAACATCGTGAGGAAACCTGCACACCTCTGCGAAGAAATTCAATGGTGTGTGTTAAGTTCCCAATCCGCACTGGGCGCGCGTGGAAATTATAGTCCAAACGCTCCAATACACGGAGGAGGCCTATGCCATGAGGCACGCCGAATTACGCGACAATTAAAAAAAAACAACAACAACAACATACTGAAATTGTAGCGAATTCGGAATAAAAAGGCTATATATTATATTATATAATATAATAATTTTACTAGTTGCAAGCAACGTCACGCACAATGTACACAATATTATAAATCAGGCGACAACAATGCACATTTGTCTCACTCAAGTGCATCCAAGCTGCAGCCGACGCATCTGCGGCCCATTGATAATGCAACGCTTGAACCCATGAACTTTGCAGTGGTTACTGTAAAAGGATTAAAATAAAACATCCATTTTACCATAATAATATTTTTTTTATGAGTTTGAGCTTAGCGACAAAAATAGCATAGTAACAAGAACATGGTGACGTGATAGCTAGTAACAGATAGAAGAATTCGAAGGCTTACCTACCTGCTATGGGTGGTGCAGGGTGCACGCGTCACGGAATGCGTTTCGGATCTTTTCGTGTCTTCCAATTTTCAGTGCCGTTAAGATTTTTTTTTCTATTTTTTCCATTTAAAAGCATTTCTTGTGCCATTTTAACCAATTTTTGTGTAAATTAAATCGTTTTCTGCAACTATTTACTTTGATATACCTGCAGTATCTCTATTACGTAAATAACAAGAAACCAAAGCTTAACATTTTACATGATGGGTACCTAGCTAGATTGATTGTACAGTACATAGCAAATTTCATCAAAATCGTCAGAGCCATTATTGCGATCTGAAATAAATAAATATACAAGAATTATTAGTATAAAGATAACTTGAACTACACTCTTAATAATAGAAGATACAATCCTCAACCAAATATAGGTATCTAAACCTTTTTCTCACCCCTCAGATATAGGATAAGATTCTTCCAAAGAGTAAAGAAAAAACATAGAATTTGCCAATTGCTTCTCTTCCCGCGCAGATGGTAAAATCCCATCGAGGGAATGGGCAAAAGTCTTAGGAATCATGTAACAGGCGAATGCTCTAGCTACACATCCACTTTTTTAATTTTCCTTTCCATCTATACGCCATTAATCATGCTAAACGTGGCCTTAAGGTTTTGTTACCCCGTAAGAGATAAAGACGTGATATATCCAGGCTTACAACATCTGCCTGGAGAGAGTTATCTATTGTGACCACTCTCATACGTCCATCGATTGTTTAAAAAAATGGTCCTACTACTCAGATCAGATATAGATATTGCAGTGCACCTACCAAATATTCCAAATGAAACTTATAAAAAGTAAGCAATGCCTTTCTAGTTTTTGCTTACGTCGCAAACACAAGGCATGGTACTCACTGTTTGTGCCGGAATTATTGAAACAACGCTCGTTTGAAATCTGTGTGACTCGGGTTGTCGTTGACACCGGCCTGAATTATATATGGCATGGACGGGCTCAGTCCGGTAGTAACGCAAGCGGCACGAATTATCTTCGATTCTGAATCGCTGGATCGTGTGTGACTACCCTTTAAGTTGCTATGCTGTTTTGTTTGAACATTTTACTGGCGTAAAAGAGCCGCTGGATGAATAAACTGACTAAATGTAAACGTAAGTAAGTGAAAGAGATATTGTAAGCATAATGTCAGAATCAGCATGTACGGCTCAGTCTAATTATCTACTGTGTATCCAAAATATATTCAAAAATAAAAGTCTATTTTGCTAATAGGCCGCCAAGGTCTCTTTCAGATTTATCTTTTATGAAATTACCATCGCTTTTGGAAAACCCATTATCGTCAAGAAAAATGCGCCCCAAGAACACATACAAACACACACAAACCACGTCTTTACCCCTTACGGGGTAGACAAATCCTTAGGTAACAAGACCTACAGACTACGTTTAGCAAGATTTTGGGCGTACAGATGGCAAAAAATGGACTCAAGATAGTGATGGGTTGCTACCTGCATCGCCTATAACACGATTCCTAAGACTTTCGCCCATTCCCTCGATGGGCTTTTACCATCTGCGCGGGAAGAGAAGCAACTGCTGCATTCTATTTTTTTTTGCGCTCAGACCAGCATGGAAGTAACCCCAAGAAACTTGGCAGAAAGTCATGTTACAAGGACAATAGCTACTGTAATGTGTCACGGGAACTAAACAGCTCTTTAACCGTTCAACCAATAACCATCAGCAATAACTTTAAAACGGTCCTCACGTGCGCCAAAACAACAGAACGTTCGAGAATCGCCTTCCAAAATCCTAAGCGCTGTATCAAACTGTTATATCTCTGTCGGAGGCGCGCTGTCTAAACAAAGATACGTAACGGTCTTAATTCGACTTAATCCCGGATAAGAAAGCATGTCGCTCGCAAGGTGGACACGAGACGTGGAGGCGGCACGTGCTTTGACTGCCGACTATGGTGCAGCTAGGAAACCAGCGATCTAAAATAAGCTGTTTGCTAAATTTCATTTCACGTGAGCATTTTTGCTGATTGTATTTTGATGATTGGCTCATTGTTTTCGGTCTTCTATTTTTCCAGCTTTACCAGCTGTTGTCATTACTAAGCGAATTTTGACGCCAAGCGCCATCTTGCTTTGCTTTTGGTGACAAAATAAAGCGCAAATTGCGCTGCCAATTTACCCAAAGTGATTGAAACGTTAACGCTAACGTTTTCGAGGCGTGTTTTTGTGTGAAAACTTACACTAGGCTCAAAAGACTTACGCATCTGCATCGGGTATTGATGAACATATGCAGCATGGATGGAAACATAGAATGTACCAGTTGTTTCTCTTCCCGCGAGGATGGTAAAAGCCCATCGAGGGATTGGGTGAAAATTTTAGGAATCATGTTATAGGCGATGTGTCTAGCAACCCATCATTTTTTTGATTCCCTTTTCACCTATACCTGTAGTGATTTATGTACGTATGGATTATAATTACACATAAACGGATAACTCACGTATAAAAGTCGAGTGATGCTCGACATGTTTCGGACTATTTCGAAGTCCTTTTTCCAAGAGCGCTCGCCCCGGCGGCAGCGACACGAACACAATGTCACATGTCGAGCATCACTCGACTTTTATACGTGAGTTATCCGTTTATGTGTAATTATGATTGAGTCTCACGGTAGTTTCATGTTGAAAGTACGTATGGATTAACGAGGATCCTAGTCATAACTTTACATTTCGGATTTTTCATTGTGTTCTGGTTTTCAGTATCGTTTAGAAATATATCGACGCTTAAAGTATAGACCAACCGCCTCAATGAATCCTCGCCCACGCGGTGGAGGGGCGCGGGGAGTGGCGACCACGGGGGCCGAGAGAGGTGAGGGCGGCAGGCGCACTATCCGCCCGCACCTTTCTTTTTTGACACATTGTATATTTAAAAAAATACAGTAAATTAATAATTTATTGCGAACACATTTACGAATAACCCTCCTGGCGTAGTCGGTTAAAAATCAGCCTGACTTCAACGTCTTTGGTTATTAGGTCCTTTATACACTACATGAGCTTTCAGAAATTAGGACATTCGCGTTTCGGGTACCATCGGTCGATTCGAGAACCAAACAAATAAGAGTGAGTGAGACAAGACAAACCCGAATGTCGTTCTAGAACGCTCTAGAAGCCTGTAACTATTCGCTGTTTTAGGAGCCCACACCGGTCTTACTTAATTTGGTCTAGTCAAGTTACCTTCCTATGTTCTTAACGCGTGTTTGGAACCAAACTCGATTGCAGTCGGGCTCCGAGCATCTTTGTTCTTCTGAAGTACTCTTAACCGATTGTGTTACATGTATTGAACGTAGTCTTACACACATACATACATACATACATACATACCGTCACGCCTCTTTCCCACAGGGGTAGGCAGAGACTACTTTGTTCCAACGATCCTGACATACTTCTTTCGCTTCATCCACATTCATCAATCTCTTCATACATGCTCGTCGGTTTCGGGTACTCCTGACCTGACCTTTTTCCAAAACGTCTCCTATTTGGTCTCGAAACGTCCGTCTAGGCCTTCCCCTCCCAACGTTACCATTCACACATACACACATAAATCACAGCTTTATCCCTTACGGGGTTGACAGAGCCTAAGATAACAGGGCCTTAAACCACGTTTAGCATGATTGTGGGTGTATGGACGGAAAGGGGAATCAAAATAATGGGTTGCTAGCCACATCGCCTATATAACATGATCCCTAAGATTTTCGCTCAATTCAAGAAGCAACTGGTACATTCTATGTTTTCTCTTTGCTCCCAGACAAGCATGGATGCAACGTAGTCTTGATTCGTCAATTTAATGTTTTTGGAACAACGTAAATAAACGTTTGACGGCCGGAAAGCCTAGTGGTTAATGACTATGAGGCTAGAGGTCCCGGGTTCGAATTCCGGTAGGGGCAGACAGTTGTATGATGAATACGAATGTTTGTGCCAGCGTCATGGATGTTGTATGTATTTATCTACATTATATAAATATTTTTATTCGTTGCCTGGTACCCGTAGAAGCTTTGCTTAGTATGGGGCTGGGTCAATTGGTGTAATTTGTCCCAAGATATTTATTTTATTTTTATTTATTTTCATGAGGATCCGTGAGTAAATTATGTTTGGGGATCCCAATTCTGATAGGTATATGAATGCTATCAATAATCTCGGAACGGCTGCGCTTTCTTAGCATAGTGACTTTTATTTAGGGGGTCCCTGCAAATTGCTTAGAGTCTGAAAAAAGTATGTATCAATAAAAAGTACAAATTTGAAATCTTTACATAGGAAAGTAGTATTAATTACTTGACATTATGTTTTGACATTGTCATTGGATTTGTAAACCACTACATAGTAAAAAACAAAGTCACTTTCCGCTATCTGTCTGTCCCTACGTATGCTTCGATCTTTAAAATTACGCAACGGATTTCGGTGTGCTTTTTTTTTTTAATAGAGTGATTCGAGAGGAAGGCTTACATGTGTAATATGCAGACGATGTTTAGGGCAGAAGCGGTTATTTATAAACTTAAAAATTGTTTGTTTTTCCATAAGGTTTCAACTTTTTAATTAAATTTATCAAAGCAAGTCACTCGGTTTCAGTTACGTTTTATTAAGAAATTTACTCTTTTTGGCTGTTTTTTCTTGCTCAGCATGACAAAAAGCTATTTAGTAGAAAAGAAAGGAAATATTTCAGCGATACAAAGACAGCCGAAGAGAACTGACGCTAAGTGAATAACTGAATAGTTAAACTCTCGTAATATTTACATAAACCGTGCATTAACGCGCTGGTACAAGTTAAAGAAAACAGCGGTGAAGCATCATCTGCTAATTTTATACAAATCAAAGAGTAAAATAATGCTCTCTTTTACCATTGCCGAAAAATATGACAGGTAACACCTGATGGGAAATTTTGATGATAGTATTTGGTATATTGAGCTTGTAGATGTTGACACACTGTCAACGAGTGCCGTGCATTTTTATGTATTTGTCGTAGTAAGATTGTTGAAGCCATAATCTAGTTACAAAAATATTTTGTCATTTTTGTACAATAAAGAGTTATACAAACATAAGAGATTTCCCTATCATAATTCAAAGTGTCTGTACAATCTAAGCTGTCTTACTGAGCTGATGTAGCAGGTGCGAACGAGCGAGTGAAACAAGCGATATTTGTCTAGGCGAACTGAATACGACGTTATCGGGTTTGGTTGAAGGCTTTACTTACTGTCTTTGTCAGATATTATAATATATAGCCCTAGATTACTGCTCCTCCTTTTTAGTCCTTGTTAGATTTAGATTTGTCTCCACCCCAAAAATAGCACAAAAACTATAGGAAAAAATATGGAAAATAAACAAAAAAAATTACTGACGCAACACAATCTCTGATTGCATAACAAAAACTTTTAAGTCGATAAATGCTAGTATGCCATAAAAGGCCAGATAATACAATTAAAATAAATAAACAAACGTATACACAAGTTTACAACACGCCGCTTTATGGACGACTTTCTGACCCGCCGTAACATCGTTCCTCTCTTAAATTATGCCGTCTGTCACAAGCGGTGGTACACATGGCACGCGGCAAACGAAGCAAAAAAAAACGAAACACGTTGATCGAATACTCCCTTTGATGTAATATTTCCAACGCCGAATGTGGAGGCGAAATACCGTGGCTAAGGGTTAATTGTGTGATGATTTATTTCCTTCGTACATACATATACACAAATCACATCTTTAGCCCGGGATAGACAAAGCCTAAGGTGGCAAGACTTACAGGACACGTTGAGCGAGATTGTGGGCGTAAAGGTGGAAAAAGGAATCAAAATAGTAATGGGTTGCTTGCCGCATCGCCTATGACATGATTCCTATGATTTTCGCCCATTCCCTCGATGGCCTTTTCCGTCTGCGCGGGAAGAGAAGCAACTGGTATATTCTATGTTTTTTTTTGCTCCCAGACCGAAATGAAAGAAATTTCCTTGGTTGTTTTCAAAATATAAAACAAGCTGGTCTGGGAGCAAAGAAAAAACATAGAATGTACCAGTTGCTTCGCTTCCCGCGCAGAAGGTAAAAGCCCATCGAGGGAATGGGTGAAAATCACAGGAATCATGTTATAGGCGATGCGAATAGCAACCTATGACTATTTTGATTCCCCTTTCCACCTATACGCCCACAATCATGCTAAACGTGGCTATTAGGTCTTGTTACCTTGCACTTTCTACGCCGTAAGGAAAAAGCCGCGATTTATGTATGTATGTGTACGTATGTATTTAACAGGGCAGGCAAAAGTGTAAGCCCGTGACTTATTGGTAATCTATCACTGATGCTTAATTGGTAAAGGAAAACATCGCAAGTAATCCGCCCGCGTAGAAACTATAGCCCAAGCCCCTCTCATTCTGAGTGGAGGTCCATCTGCAGCAGTGGAACGTATCATAATTACACATAAACGGATAACTCACGTATAAAAGTCGAGTGATGCTAGCCATGTTTCGGACTATTTCGAAGTCCTTTTTCCAAGAGCGCTCGCCCCGGCGGCAGCGACACGAACACTGCGCGCCAGCGCTCTGCTCGCGCGGCTGTTCGACGCAACTGACAGCGGCGCACAACTACCCTCGTTTTCATCGTCATTTTTATTATTCAATTTCTAAATGTCTATGAAAATTAGAACACATAGAAAAATCCGAAAAGTAAAGCTATGGCCGGGAATCGAACCCGGATCCTCGTCATTCCGTGACGCGTGCTATACCCCTACACCACCCATAGCAGGTGGGTAGTCTCCGAATTTTTCTACCTGTTACCAACCGTCACGTGACCTTTGTTACTATGCGAATTTTTTGTCGCTAAGCGTCATCTGTTTGAATGATGTGTCTGTACGACACAATTACAAACTCCCGTGGAACATCTACTGCTCACCAGGGACGAGAGAAGGCGCTGTTTTTCAAATGATAGGTACTATCAAATGAATCAAGAAATTTTTATTATTGTCAAATGTCGGGCAGCACACAACACTGATCACGTCACTCCGTAAAGGTTCGCTCACACTCACCGTTTGGTCAATATTTAAAACAGTTTTCCGTTTATGTGTAATTATGATTGAGTCTCACGGTAGTTTCATGTTGAAAGTGGAACGTATGTTGACGATGTGTCAATCAGTCAGTGATTAAGTAGAACGTCTCCGTCAATCACCAACTTGGAAAAATTATAAGCGCTATAGATTCTTCGTTAAAAATCATGCCATATCATTATCTAACTCGCCTTCCCAATCCAAAGTCGCCCCACTCACTGTACTCCGTTGTAGACAGTTTCACAGTTTGTAGTGAATTGACGTGCGTGCTGGAGCCAAGCCAGACGAGTGGGAACAGAAGTTTAGTACATATCGCTCTATACACCCGCCGTTCTATTTACTACAACCAGGCTCTAAACTCAGCCCTATCCTGAAGTTGCAAGGTCGAATACGGATCGCAGTTCGGAGTGAATATAGAATTTTGTAATAGTAAAGATATTCCAAGTTTAATCCGAATCATGCCTCTTCGCTAGGACTCTGGTTCGGGCGCTAAGTCTCGAGACACACGGATAACTGGATTAAAGAGTAATTGCTTGGCAACTAAAGAAGTTAGTCCTAGTTCCACTTATATTTTGACTGGCTTCTGCCCGCGACTTCGTCCGCGTACAATTAGAGTTCTTATCTTATCTTAATCTAGGGGTCCTTGCGGATACACTTCGACCCATTCGTGGATCTTTTGTGTAATTACCACTCCTTCGCACTATTCCATCGCTTTTACCACCTCATTTTTGAATTGGGTGATTGGGCGTAGTGGTAGTGCCACAATTAGAGTTCAATACAAGACTGAACATATAAAAATTAAATAAAGTGTGAAAACACTTTATTGTTAAAATTTTAGATTTAAGAAAAAAAAAAAACTATTTTTGTCTTTGATCTAGTCTGATAGCTATTGAGTGGACTGTATGAATGAAAAGCTGAAAGGTAAGTAGAAACACGGGTTTAATCACGATAATAGGCTAGGACAGGATCACTACCACTTGACAACTGACATTGTAAAATAAAAACAAGATATAGAGCAATAACGTGACAAAAGGATTATAAAAAAGGCCACACTGCAGCCAGTCGCCAACATTCCGGACCCCCAGTGGAACACTAACAACTGGTGGTGACTGACTGAGGCGTGGCTTCTATCAAAACAAGTTTTCGGGCCGGTCGGCGCAGCACGCCGCCTCTAGTGCGGACGTCTGCTACGCGGACCGCTCCGTCAGGTCCTAGGAAAACCTTCGCTACCCTTCCTAAAGGCCAGAGCCCACGAGGGAGGGTAGCGTCGGCGATCAGCACCACATCACCCTCGCCAAGATTTACGGCACTGTTGGTGGGTCCTCTCGGTCGAAGCGTTGGGAGGTACTCGCGTAGCCATCGTGTCCAAAATTGGTCTGCGATACGCAGTGTTCTGCGCCAGTCGCACCGTCGGGAAAGGTCTGCGTCCGTTAATGATGAGGTCCACGGTACAACTGAAGAGGAGCCCAGGATGAAATGGAATGGTGTTATGGCTTCTGGTGAATCTGGGGAAGGTGATACGTAGGTAAGCGGTCTCGAATTGACGATTGCTTCTGCCTCAAGAAGGAGCGTGGTCAGGACGTCTTCCTTTATCGTTTTGTTGGCGAGACAGGATCTGAGAGCTGCTTTTACTGTCCGTACGAGCCTTTCCCACGCGCCACCCATGAAAGGAGATGCTGGCGGGATGAAACGCCAGTCAATTCTGTGGTTGGTGGCGTATTCTCTCACGGAGTCGTCGTGTAGGTTTCGCAACTCGCGCGAAGCCCCGACAAAGTTCGTTCCGTTATCGGAGAGTATGGTGGTGGGGGATCCTCGGCGCGCGATGAAGCGTCTGAGGCTCATTATGGCAGCGTCGGATGAGAGAGAATTGACAACTTCCAGATGTAACGCTCTGGTTGTCAGGCATGTATATAATGCGACGTAACGCTTTTCACTGCGGCGGTATATCGTTGTCAAAATAGGGCCAAAATAATCGAGCCCGACGTGAGTGAAAGGCCGTTTGTGATGGTCTAAACGTTCCAGTGGTAAGTCGCCAGTCTGCGGTTGGATGGGCTTGTTTTTCCATCTTCGGCAACGAACGCAGGAACTTGCTATGCCGCGGATCGTGCTTCTCGCTCTTAGGATCCAGTATCTCTGGCGGAGTTCATTTAGGACGAGCTCGTTGAACTGGTGCGACGCTTTAATGTGTTCGTGCAGGATCAAGAGTCGTGTGGCGTGATGACGGCCGTCGAGGATGACTGGTGACTTCATGTTGTCGTTTACTCCAGGGGCAGACCTTATACGTGAATCTATTCTTAGCACACCATCTCTGTCAAGTACTGGTGCGAGTTTCTTAAGGCGACTATTATTGGGCACTGGCTTTGAAGATTGCAGGGCTGATAGATCCTCGGGGAAACTCTCTGCTTGTGCTAAATGGACGACTAACTTCTCCGCTTCCACTATATCTGCAGCGTGCAGTTGGTAAGGCGATGTGGTGCCGTCTATGTGCAATTTAGAATTTGGATCTATTGGCCGAGACAATTTTAGCCGAAATAGTCGTGCGCCCTGAAGAACGCGGGCGGTGGCGCGTAGCAATCGCAGCCAGGAGCTAAAACGCGTCGGATTTGGTATTAGACTCGAGGGTAGTGACGTGAGGAACAGAACTACCGCGTCTGATTTCAACTCTGGGTCTGGTGAGTTCGGTTCCTCATCGGTACCGCACTCGGTCGGCCAAGTGCATGACGGCTCCATTAGAAATAGTGGGCCGGTGAACCATCGATGGGAGGCAGTTAGGTTTATCTTTTTTGGTTTCGTCGCGTCGTCCGCGACGTTGAGAGAGGTCGGGATCCACCTCCAATCGGAAGGATTGGTAGTTTCCAGGATCTCTCCCAACCTGTGCGCCACGAACGGTTTAAACGCGCGAGCGTCGCTCCGAATCCACTTGAGGACGGTGGTTGAGTCGGTCCAAAAAGTGGTTTCGGAGGGCTTGAAACGGTGAGCTTGTAAAATTGTTTGCGCAAAACGCGACGCTATAAGAGCTGCTTGCAATTCCATGCGAGGTATTGAAACCGGCTTTAGTGGCGAGACGCGAGCCTTGCTGCCAATGAGCGCTGTTGACACGGAGTCATCGCTGTAAGTGAAGCGCCAATAAGCGACGCAGGCGTAGGCTTGCTCGCCACCATCGGCCACAACGTGCAGCTGAATGTCCGACACGCCTGCCCTAATCATATACCAGCGAGGGATTTTGACATTGGCCGCAATTCGCAACTGTTCGAACCAGTCCTCGCACTCGCTGACATACATTTCAGGTAGGGGCGTGTCCCAATTGACGCCTGACCGCCATAATTTTTGGATCAAAATGCGGCCCCAGATGTCGACTGGCATCAGGAGGCCGAGAGGGTCATAGACCTTCATTACACTTGACAGAAGGTTGCGTTTGGTAAAAGTGTCAGTCGGTATCTGGGGCACGGTGCGAAACCCTAACGAATCCTGACGTGGATTCCATTTTACACCCAATACGCCGACTTCACTACTGAGAGGCAGGTAAACGTCAGATGTGGAATCACTTCGAAGTTCTTTCGGGACGAGTGAAAGTGCCTCCGGGTGATTTGAAGTCCACGCGCGCATCTCGAAACCACCGGCTTTGTGCACTGTGATAACGTCGGCAGCTAGTTGTGCCGCGTCAGCGATACTAGGGTAGCTGCCCAAGTAGTCGTCCATATAATGGTCTTCAATGATAGCCTTATACGCGGCAGGGTAATGAGATTTAAGCATTTTTGCGTTTTTGTTTTTTATGTAGAGCGCTATGAAAGGACTACATACAGCGCCAAAGATCATGGATGACATCCGGTACTCTGTAAGTATGCCATCCTTATTGCGCCAGAGAAAACGTTGCGCGTCTCTGTCTCTAGGGGCAATTTTGACCTGGGGAAACATTTCCTTGATATCGCCGTTTAAAGCGACGACGCCTTCCCTAAAACGGAACAAGATGTCGAGAAGGGAGGACAAGAGGTCGGGTCCTTGTAAGAGAAGGCTATTGAGGCTTATGCCTTTCGTTGCTGCGGCCGCATCGTGAACTGCTCTGAGCTTTTTCTTCTGTGGGTGAAAGACGCCGAAGATAGGCAGGTACCAACGAATTGAGCCGTTTATGTTGACGCAAGACGCGTTCTGAGGTAGACGCTGATGGTAAGTGTCTGGGGGACACTCTTCGGCGTAGCCTTTGTTTATTACGTCGCCTATGAACTTTTGGAAAGCTGTAGCAAACGCTGGGTCCTTGGACATCTGACGTTCGAGTGCCTTAAAGCGAGATAGTGCCTGAGGGTAACTGTCGGGTACGGTTTTCGGCAAATCTTTCTTCCAGGGCAAACCAACTTCATAATGGCCATCGTCAAGCTGATGAGCTGAGGATTCAATGACATCTAATGCGTGTTGGTCTTCGTCGTTCGGACGGGGACTCTTTTTCGTGATGCCTAGAGCGTCAATGTCATATTGACTTTTTATAAGACTGTCCAAGTCATCTGAAGCGTAATTTATAAACTCGAGTGGCTTTGACGAGACCGAAAGTGCACCATGGAGTACCCAACCTAACAAGGTTCTAGAGGCGACGGGTTCGTTCTTATTTCCACTACGAACTTCGCGACTCAAAGATAAATGCCAGTCTGGCGCGCCAATAAGGACGGTAGGAGAAATGTCGGTGCAATATGAAAGTTCGTTAGTCAAACCAGATAGGTGACTATAGTCCGTGAGATTGATCGTGTCGGGGTTTTGCGCTCGAAGTCCTAGGGGTTTAATAGCCCGTGCGTGTTTGATTAGATAACGATCGGCATGGCCACGACCGCGGATATGGAAATCAACATAACTCACATCAAGTTCCTTGCTCATACCGCTAACACCTTCGATGCGAAGTCGCTCCTGACAGGTGGGCTTCGCGCCGATGCGTGCCGCTACCTCGCCGTCAATCAGTGTCGCCGTGCTGCCCTCGTCGAGAAGGGCTGTCGTTTCGAAGTCGCCGTCGGGACCCTCGAGCACGATCGGGACTACTTTCAGCAGGCCGCGGGGGCGTGAGGTCGACGGCAAGGATCCTGTAGCGTTAATTAAACAATCAGAAGTATTCGCGATTTTGTCAGGGTGTTTGGTTGCGGTGCCAACATTATTAGTGTCGACGGAACCAGTTGAGCCGACAGAGGGCGTTTCGGTCATGTTACATTGTCCGCTTGATGTCGCTCTAACATTGGTGCCGGCAGTTTCCGTGCCGTGGAGAAGTGCATTGTGACGTCTCAAACATCCGTTAACTCCACAACGTTTCGCTCGGCAGTTGTTCCATGTGTGCGGGTTGGCCTTAATGCACCGGTAACAGATTTTCGATTCCCTAACCCAACGCCATCTATCGTCAATGGAAAGCTCTAAAAAACGTTTGCAGGCCTTTATGTCATGAGGCCCTTGATTGCAGAACATACAACGCTCAGATGTTTTGCTGTTAGATACCGTGGCGTGTACCGATTCCTTTTTTAATTGAAATTTTAAATTATTTGTTCGAGGTAAATTCGAATGCATCGGTTGCGCCTTAATAGTACTGTCAACGACAAAATTATATTTTAACTGTTTGTCTGCCTCGACCAAGAGGAATTGTGACAGTAATTCAAGTTTTGTTATATGTTGTTCCTCTGGTCCGTGAATCGAGGCGAAATCCGTAAAGCGGGCTCTGGTATGTTCGCTCAGCTTAATTAAAATGCACCGAAAAAGCTCCGGGGAGGACAGGTACTCGTGTTGATTAAGTAGCTTGAGAGTCGTTACGAAATTACGTAATTTATTGGCTAGGCCGTTTAAATCCTGAGGACAACTTAGCTTAGGACTGTTGCTCAGCTCGGTGACTTCGCGGGCCACGAGGAGTTCCGGTCGAGCGTAAGTCTGCTCCAAGACCTTGACGATGTCGTCGGGGTCGCTGGAGGTCCACATGAGCGACGCGACGGACTGGTACGCTTGACCGCGGACTGCGTTGTTCAAGCGGTCTAGATTCTCTGAAGGAGAGAAAACAGATTTAGTTCTCTCGTAGCTACTTTTGAACGACATCCATTGGCTGACTTCACCCGAAAATGTGACAAGTTCGGCTTTCTTTGGCCTGTTGGAAAGAGCGTTAATAGCTTGAGACAGTTTTGTTATAGGGTCGGCGGAAGAACGGTCAGAAATCTGTTGTGTCATGGTGTCGTATTTATTGTTAGGAAGGCTACTCGTAAATGTGGGTTTACAGTGGGTTGCACGGTTGACATCGGGCATGTAGAACGATACAGTGTTGGTAGGGGCGGCCGGCCGTGAAAAGAGTCCTTGAGGATTATTCAAGGTGACGGTCGGCGCTATACCAGGTATGTCTACTTGGGCTGCCGTGGTCACGTTGGCATCATGTTCTGAAACCCATGTGGAGGTGCGCTTCTCTACGTTACGATCGGAAAAGAACGAACTACGACTGCGAGCTGACTTATCTGATGCTTCCAAAGCGGCGAGTTTTGCTTGAAGCTCCGTTTGCTCCACCTCAGACTCCATGCGGGCAAGCTCGCGCTCGCGCTCTGCTTGCTGGCGTTCGAGCACGACTTGTTGCCGCGCGAGTTCGAACTCTCGCTCCGCTTGCTGACGCTCGCGGTCCGCTTGTTGCCGCGCGAGTTCGAACTCTCGCTCCGCTTGCTGACGCTCGCGGTCCGCTTGTTGACGCGCGAGTTCGAACTCTCGCTCCGCTTGTTGACGCTCGCGGTCCGCCTGTAGTCGCGCGAGTTCGCGCTCACGCTCTACCTGGCGCCGCATCGCGTCTGCTTCTAACGCCAATTTCTGAGCACGGACGGTCGCCGACGAACGCGACGAATGGGTGCGCTCGCTGCGAAATTGCTCACTGTGGACACTAGAAGCGGTTGGTGCTTGGGTAATTCCGTCGTTGCGTGAGCTAGAAGGAGCATTTAGGCGATCGGCGGCGAGGCAAGGTTGTGCTCCGCTACCGGGGGCGTTGCCCACTGTTGGTATGCTCATTCTAACAGGCAATGCCGAAGCACCGACGTCGGTTGTGGTTGAAATCGGCCGGGTGCCGCGCGGTGACCGCTCGCGGCGATCGCGCTGCACCCGCTCGGTTTCCGTAGTTGCGTGATCCGTCTTTGTCTTACTCCGTGTTTCGACCATAGTGAATACGTATGTAACTAATGTAAATAATGTATTCTACACGAAATGAAAACTGAAATGAACTTACGTGTGAAAAAAATATGACAGATAGTTTTCGCTGGATGTTATTTTTACGGTGAGAATGGACCAAAATGATAGCTATTGAGTGGACTGTATGAATGAAAAGCTGAAAGGTAAGTAGAAACACGGGTTTAATCACGATAATAGGCTAGGACAGGATCACTACCACTTGACAACTGACATTGTAAAATAAAAACAAGATATAGAGCAATAACGTGACAAAAGGATTATAAAAAAGGCCACACTGCAGCCAGTCGCCAACATAGTCTATGCTCTGTTCTCTCTCTGCTCCAGCCTCCTGATGAGCTGGCGTTTCTATTTGTCTGTTTTTACTTTCGATAAAGTAATTTCCTATAATCTTGCATTTTGTTCTCATCAATTAGACTTTAGAACTTGATAGTATATTCTGCAATAATTCTTAACGTCGCGACTCTTGGCAGCTACGACCTTTGACATGTTTATCGCTATCCCGCAGTAACTATGTAATTTTTCGGGATAAAAAGTAGCCTATATATTAATCTAGAGTACCAGCTATCCCCGTTCTAAATTTTATCTAAATCCGTCTAGTCGTTTCAGCGTGAAGAAGGAACAAACATGAACACTCACATCGACACATCCAATCCATCCGTCCATCCTCAAACTTTCGCATTTATAACATTAGTGGGATGCTCAAGGTTTACATTTTTTCTGGTTTCTACTCGCATTTGTAGCTCCAGTGGTTTAGGTTATGCATCATTTATCAGTTAAGTAACTATTTTGGTTTATGCATTGAAAAAAACCTTCGTCCGCGTATGTAACTAAACTTTGTAACTAACTACGAACTAGGTTCTTTTTCTTGGTTTGTAACTAGGTTCCGAACGAAGAGTTCAATTTTGATTGTTTTGTTTTAATGTGTAATTGTGCCTGGAAGACTAAAAAGCGAGTTGGATAAGTTAGGTTCTTCATCTCGCCTTGGTTTTAGAGGTTTCGAGGTATGCTTTTTGTCATCCCGGAAATTAAGATTTCTTAATTTGTATGTAACCTCGTTCTTCCGTGTTGATGGACTACGAATTAGTCCGAAACATCTAGCAATTCTCAATTTTAGTACGTGAGTTATGTATTTCATAATGTATAGTACCTATTAAAATTAAATTACAGAGTATTCTAAAAGCGTCTAATCAAGGTACAATCACAAACCTATGTTTGGAGCTATTTTTATGTAACTACGCTGACTATTCGGAGTGCCAGCAAAAACCACGGCTGCATACTTCTTTCTAACTCCACTCTATTAGATTATCTAGTTCAACTAGCGTGCTTGTAGTCTGCCAAATATATCCCAGGTTCATCATTTAGAAGTCCTGTATGTTCCAGTGCACTAAGTCTCAGCATCCTGCAGCAGATAAAGTTTCCCTAATTAACACACTTGCTCGTCACGTCACCACCTGTTTCTAGTTCGCCTTAATGCATATTGTTTTGTTCAATTAAAGTCTCATTACTAAGTTAAGGAATTAGTTCTAACGAGGCAGCTTTTAGTTGGCACGTTACTTATTTCAAATGACAGTGTGGTTCTAGAGAACTATTGTCGTTTCCTCTATTTGATCCACATAAAGTACCAACAGTTCAGTGGAATAAATCACGCTTAAAAAACATGCGAGCCGATGACCGGATTGGTGAAAGAATAATTATAATTTATGCATTTTGGTATGAGTTTGTAAAAACGTATAAAATTTTGCACGGAAATATGACAGACAAAATGTTGTGCAAACATAAGCTCAAGGAAATTCCTGTCCTGTTTGATATTTAGTAGAAACTATGAAAATTGGGTATACATTTCAAGAAATAGAATTCGCAAACATTTGTTCATATTTCAATGCGGAAAAACATCTAGATGAAACATAAAACCCGGTATTATACTAATCTTTCAAAATTCCTTCACCCGAATTCCATTCATCCGAATACAATTCGTAGTATTTTTATTCAATCTATATTAAGTATAATAATTAAACTGTTTTCTATAACTTCAAAGCGCCACAATATAATTTTCAAGAATTCTAAAACACGAATTACAGTATTCTTTTTATTCACTTGCCATCTTTTCATTTAAAAAATATAATTAAATTAAGTCAAATATCTAATTCAGAAATATTACTGGAGTAAAAAGGTTAGATTAGGGCTAAGTTAAAGCGTGACTATTACTACTTGCTGCGCGAAATAGGAGCTCCGCGCGCAGAGCTCGTGGACATTGTCTCCCAGTCAAATGGCAATTGGCAGTACGGGGATTAGAAACAGTTGAGTCTTCAAAAATGAAAATAATATGGTACTGATCCTTCTGACAAGAAAAAGTATATTTTAGGAGTTTTAATATTGGTAAAGACATTATCCGAGGTTGCGTTCCGATAGATAATTGTACCACTGTTGGTCTGAGATAAAGCACCTTAAACTATAAGTACTTACCTACTCCGTTCATTTTAATTCATCAAATTAAAGTAAGGGTCCACAAAGTAATGCAATCATACTTACATTGTTATATGAAAATATGGAGCTGGCAACGACGGATATAGGTCAATGGCCTCTAAGCACTTTAAGGGTTGAAGATTATGGAGATTGTAGCCGTATAATTCAAACTACGCGAAATGAGGACTGTTAGATGATTACAAAATGACCTATAGCTTAAAGCTTGCAGAGTTGACCAAGAGCGCTTTACCAGCTCAGGAATATGCCATCAATGAATATTTCATGAAACTTTGAGAAGAATGTAATCGTTTTCAAATAGTCAAGTCTACTGATGATAACTGGTCTAAATCTTACGACATTCGACGTTTACAGTCAGGTTCGTTTGTTACATTATGATTGGATCAAGTGTAACATTGCGGACGTCCATAGATATTGTCATCATTTCCAGCTTATATACGATCCCACAGCTGGGCACAGACTTCTTCCAATGAGACAACTTGGGCTACAGTTCATGCGATTCTAATGAGGATGTCAATATCCATAAAATAAATAGCTCCACAACTAAATCAGCTTACACTTTTAAGGATAGGTCTTTGATTTCTTTCATGTATTTTTTCAACTAATGTATTGTTTAATCATCTAGCGGCTTTGTTCCCATGTAAAATTAAGACGATTGCCAAGAACTGCCTTAAGCACCAGCTGCCATCGGCTGGCTTTTCTCATCATTACTGAAAATGTAATTCAAAACTCAAACCCTGTCCCAATAATCCAAGCAAAAATTATGAACACAAAATTCAACCTCAATTTAAATGTCATAAAACGCTTTTCCGTTGGGCTCTTTGTCGTAAATATATGTTAATTCGGATAAGATATTCTGAAGGAACAATGTTGGTAGAATATTCTGGCCTGGCGACATCTTGGACGGAGTCTCAAACTTGATTATTAAGGGAGATGATGAAATGCAATCGTTACATAGTTGCGGTCGGTTATAGAATATCGCTGGAGGCTATGTCTTTGTTAAGATTATGCTAAGTTATGCGGCGTGGATGAATTTAGTTTGTACTGAATGCTAATGCTGGGTTGTATTGTATTTGGTGCTGGAATTGAAAATGTGCTGGATGTAAGTCTTCAGATATTGGACCAGACTAAGGTCTGTGGACACAAACACAAGCCAAACGGGAAAAGCTTTGGGTTTGCAGATGGATATTTGTGTTTTCTTAATATCTCTAGACATCATACTTCCAAATGTTTCCAATGGTATTTGAATCCTTGAATGATGAAAATTGTATGGCCTTGTTCTTCTATGCGGACACTAGCAACCTGTGCAACTGATCCCAATCGACTACAGAGTCGAAACACGAAGTTTGACGAGGGACATTAGGAAAATATATGCATTGTACCCCGTGCTGCAAAATCCTTAGCATTCGTATACACTTTACTTGTTTCGTTATTTAATTGAAATCATTTTTGCTTCTCATATTGTTGTTGTGACTTAGTGTCGACTCATTTTCATCGTTAATCATCTCAGTATTCATTCTTTTATTACAGTCTACCTTTTTTCATGTTTCACCGTCTCTGCTGTTAAACCTATCTCGTTTATGGACGAAATATTGGCATTGAATCATCTGGTAACTTCTTGTTCATTGATTTATATGCATGCAGTACTGTAGTACGACAGCATTAATCAAACGATCGTCCTCGTTTCACCGCAGTTTTTTTTTGTGAAAATTGCTACTCTTATTAAAAAGTACAGGGTGCTTTAAAAAGAAAAACCCGTTGACATTTTTCCCACGGACGCTACTCAGCTAATGAATGCAAATTTCATCAACAAACGCACATGCTTCATAATAAAATGCTTAATTACGAAAAACACGAGGTCTGCTTTTATTAAATCTGTAAGTCGTGTTTTGTTCTCATTATGTTGCATGTTACAAGCTTTATTTAAAATAAGCAGGCAATAGTAACCGTCGAGACTCGTTTCATTTCTTTACACTTGAATTTTAATATTTTAATAAATTTTATTTACACGTATTACACGTATTTTACGTACTACACAATTCAGCCTTATATATTTATTTCAAACCAACATAGACAAAACAGACTTGGTATTTGCGAAGCGTCTTTTCTGATGCAAAAACACATCTTACAATTTAGCTGAAAGTACAAATCTAATACGAATCATATTTACTGAGCACAAATCGATGTTACTGTTTGTTAGCGATCTCTACCAGAATAAAAAGTGGGTAAAAGTTATTCGGAATCAATAATATACATTTTTAAATTGATTTTATGTCATATTTCTGAAATTGACAATTGTTTTTTTACGTAATTCATGAAAACTTGGTTGACAAACAATTATTTAGCAATTCTTAAGTCACTTAATTTTAATAACGCTTTTAGTGATCCTCCGTGTTTTTAAAAACCCAAAACTTATTCGACTGTAAGTGAAGGAAAGTCTGTCACTCAGAATTTACAGGGGGTTGAAACCCGCTTCTGGGAAATAATTTTCAGACAAAATTAACTTCAGGCTCAAGCCTAAAAGACTCAGTTGACGGATGTCAGCTGTTTTTAATAGCGTTTTTATTAAAGAATAAAATTAGTGTATTTAAAAAAAACTGGACGAGAAAGAATCAGATTTGGACGCGAAGAGTTTTTTGGTTTCACCGAGTGCAATCGAACCGTTTGATTCTTAGAACGTCAATTATCAAATGTCACAATGATTTAGTTTGCAGCTAAATTGTATATCACTGTGACATAAATTTTCTGTGTTTTTTTTTACAGTGGGTCGTGTTTCAATCGATTTATTAGTAGGTACAATTGTCATTACCAAGATTGTACTTACAAAAACGCCGATAACGATAAGATTCTTGTAATATCTTGTACCATAACCAATTTTTAGTAGACGAGTTAGGTGTGCGTGTACACCTTTAAAAGCGAATAAAACCAGCAACAGCTAAAAGCGCAGTGCGTATTTAAGCCCGTTCTCATTATAATATTAGGGATCTTATGTTTACGTTTACAAAATTTATTGTCATAGTTAAATTGTGTTCTGGGTTGTTTGGCAGTTTGTCTTTGAAGCAAGTCGAGTTTCATTTGCATAGTTTAAATAAATAAATGAAGCACTCTGCCGGCGGCAACTCATAGTCAATACTTACAGGCTAACGGCCGTACTCAGAGACAACAAATTGATTGTGAATTAGGAACGATTTCTTGTGAAAAAATAATGCAATTCTAATTATGAAAACAGTAAATTAGGATAAAATTTTCCACATTTAATCTAAAAACAAAAAGGTAATCCGTATTGTTTTTCATGATGCAATTGATTTACGAAGATTTTGTTCGAATCAAAACGTATATTTGTCTCATAATCATAGCTGAATTGCTCGTGTGCAAACCAAAGCAACTAGTTTTAAACTACTTCATTTACCTTTTATCGTAATATGGGAGCTGTTTCAATACAAAAGACTAATTTTATTCAAATGATAAGCGTTTCAGTCGTTAGCTCGAACTAACCCGAGGGGAACTCAACACGTCCCGCCCATTAATTGAAACAACTTAAACGCAACTTAATTAGTTTCTAACAACGTCAGCTAACTTTTGTGAAAAATGGCGGATAGTGAGTTGCCGTTTTTGGGGCCGTGGAAATTGCGAGCACCCTGTATGTAGTATAACTCTATCGAATGACTAGCGATAGCCCGTGTCTGCGTCTGGTTATACGAGACACGATATCCTCTTACCTACAGACGTTTAGATGTTATACAGCTTGGATTTGGAATACGGGGGATAACTTTAACTAGACAGGATTTAGCGGTACAAACGATATTCAATCATAATTTTTTAATTTTCTCTAAATAACCCAACGTAATTAATGTTAATTGATTTTTGAAGAGGCTGTCGAGCGCATATATTAAAATATCCATTTATTATAAATGTGTGTTTCATGTAGATATAATGTATTATGTACACTAGTGAAAACACTACTTAGTATATTAATATATATAGGTATTCTAAATTGCACCACCTGCTCAGATCTGTTCTTTTCTCCAGTCGCGATAAGGCCGCCTATTGCTACCTTGTAATATTCTGTATAGCTTTATTCTGTTTTGGTTGTTATTATGTGGTGTTCAATAAAGAGTTATTGTATTTTATTGTATTGTAAAGTTATTACCTTTTTTCTGTTTTGGTTGTTATATGTGGTGTTCAATAAAGAGTTATTGTATTGTATTGTATTGTATTGTATGACGAACGTATCCGCCAAGAAAGGATATACGACAGGGCCGGATTGAGGCGGTATAAGGAGCACTACAAATTTTAATTCAGCGCAGACAAAGTCGCAGGCATAGCTAGTGTGCACATACAAAAATTGCTGATAAATTACTCGGTGAAGATAAACTTGTCCACATAAAACTTTAATAAAAGAAACGCAGACAGAAAATTCAATTTGTTTTACTGCCAAACGTCCACTGTCACTCGACATTTTATCAGCAACTGGCTTTAATTTGCAGAGTAACAGCTGTTTTTGGACCATAAGTACTAGACTATCCGACAGGGTTTTTGAGTCTCGTCGACTAACAAAATTAAGCTGAAACTAAAAGCGCTACAGTCCAAAATCTCGTGTCGCTGTGTACGTTAAGCTGGTAACGAAGGGCGGCTTATGCCCGTCAGCGGGGGTGACCCGAAGTTCGTCGCCCGGCAAAAGTCAGTTTTGAGGAGAATTTTCAAGAAACGTCCTCTAGATTTATGGCGTTTCTCGACGTTCGCGACTCACTCGTTTTTATTTCAGACAGACAATTTTTTCCTTGTATAATTGCAGTCATTTTTCAACAGCATAAACAGTTTCTCCTCATTATAGCTGTCTAGTGGGGAAAATTGGATTGAGGAGAGACAAATTGGTTTAGTCACTTCGTTTTGATGAAATGACAAAAAATTATGTTACGCAAGAAACGGTCCAACAGCTCGAGCACCAGCCCTGACTTGTCTACTGCAAGCCGAAATTCAACTGAATTGTTATAGTGGAAGAAAATGTAACAATGACCTTAAAAAGTTTAAAACGATCGTAATATCGATGTTATGGAAAAACACAAGTGACCTCTGTGCTTGGAAATCACTTCAGTAGGTTCAACCTAAGCCGCAACAGTTCAGATCAAAATTATACACAGAAATAATACTGCCGCCAAGCAGTGCTTGCATTGCTGTGTCCCGGCGTTGAGAATAAGACGGCTGGTCAAATATATCCTAGGCCTCTAGCCGATGCCCAAGGTGCACCGGACCAAGCACTGCTCTTCCCTCAGGACTGATCCAAAACGAACCGCAGCTCTTGACCACACGTGGAGGTAACCCGACTTGCACCCCAAAACGATTTTCGAAAATCCCTTCGCTGAGCTTCGACAGACTCGACATTGACCAAGAACAATACGACCATAAAGATTGCACATTGGTCTTCTCGGCTAATTACGGCTCCGTAGAGCGTTGTCTCGCTCTAACTTCTGTGACACCAATTGTCTCTCTCCAAAGACTGAACTGCAATCTTTATGGTCAGGTACTGTGCGTTAAATCTGGCAGCCAGGTGAACTCATTACGAGGTAATTAAAAACGTCACAAGTCACTCCGCTGTCCCCACAAGTAAAGTCACAAAGCGGTCGCATTATAACTTAAAATTGCAATTACCCTCAGCAAAAGTGGTGAAAGTGGAGCACTCGGCGTTGTAAGAGCGTTTTAGTTACGTTTTCTCAGTTTCTGGTTCAGAACAATTAAACCCTTCGCTGGAGCCAGTGAAGTTTGTGGGGGAACCGCCGCATCCGTCTCCTTTGTATTTAGAGGGGGGAGTCCGTGTCATAAGAAACTGGAATCGCGTGATGTAGACGTGCGTGTCTCTTTCCCGTAGGCGTAGGCAGATACTAGTTTGTTTCTGTTTCTACGATTCTTTTTTTTAAAACATCCCCAATTGTGTCACATTTCATAAATCTCTCTAAGCGTCCAAAGTCCGAGGTTGGCTCAATATCAGCAACCCATTAATTAAGTATTCATGTCACTTTGATCTCAAAAAGTAATATAAAACTGAACTGAGACTGCACCAATAATTTAATTTATTAATTTAATGCTACTAAATTAAATAAGCACAGTTCGCGTAGGAAGGATAAAATTAAATTGACAGTTAACCGTCTTCGGCCATGCCACTAAATGAAAAAAAATCTCAACAGCGCGATGCAGGATGGAGACTGAACTTGAGAGTGACACCTATCGTAAAACAATGGAACTAAAGTACACTCTAGCAGAATCTATTGAGAAGTTTCGTGTAACTCAAAGTAACAAGAGTAATTAAAGATTTAAAAATATGATGTTAACTTGTCGGATTTATAAACAAAGATTGCAAGTCATATAAAACTTTGTGAACGGAACTCTCACCGCGTTTTCTTGCAAATCGGACCACCAAGCAAAATCCAAAGCGCTCGGAACGAACGTTTGCTAAATACCCCCGTGGTTCCCGGCGCCGTAAGTCCGGCTATTGTTGCAAGCGAGCTAAATTCGGACACTTGGCGTCAAGACACGCTTGTTTTATCGGAGTTTGAGAAGCTTCGTTTTATTTTGACAAGTCATCAACATATACAGAGTGATAGTGGTGTAACAGTTCGTACAATATGATTGCATAGGAATATGAGTTTGGTGGAAACATTTCTTTATCTTACCAAAATTTATGACGTAGACGTAAACTTATAGGCCGAGAGCTCTTATAATGACATCCCGGTTTGTATTGCTATCTTACTCACTCTTACTCAATAATACAATACAATTCAAATAATTATTAATTTATTGAACCATCACAAATCAGTAATAAAAAATGCAGAAATAAAAAAGAAGGTAGACAATATCAATATCGGTCTTATCGCTTTTACTGATTTATTGAAATATTTAAAAATTACGAGTAAAATGCACAACTCGAGACTCTTGACGTCAAAAAATACCTATTATTCTGATATCAACTGAAAGAGCATATTTAAAAAAAAAAATTAATAGTTCCACATAATATAATTTTATTCGTTGCTTCTTCACTTAAACTTTGTCAACTTAATTTTGCACACACACCCGTTTCAACTCCTACAGGGACGCACGCAATTTTCGAAACACTTTTATTTGCAGCGTGATTTGCAAAAACCATTTTTCCATAGCGGACTGACGTCATACTGTAACGACCACCGTTTTCAATTACAGAGTAATTGTGGTAAAAGCCGTAATAACGGCGGAACCCGGCAATTTTGTACGTCGAACGCAAATTGCATTTGTTTTTCACTGTCTATGCTGTCGACAGTCTAATGTTTCGGGATTTTTGGCGCTGTCCCCGCTTGTCCGGGATGAAAACCGGTGATTGGGAATTGTGTTGGAGAATGGATTTTGTAATTACCGTACTATAAATAAAGCAAACACGGATACCATGTTGAGACAGAAAGAGTTTTGAAGGTAGCCGCCAGGTGCGAGTCAATTATTTCCCAGTCATATTTTATTTTACTAGCTGTTCCCCGGGGCTTTGCGCCGTGACTCTTTTTTAAATGTTTTTTCACCGTGGTTCACAACACAAGACAGCACATAACTGCAATTTATATTTATATAAAAAAAGAAGAAGACGATTGCAACTAATAGTAAAGAGTTTGTAAAACGACGACTATCACTGGTGTGATAACTAACCAGAAGAAAGCCATTTTATTTAAAAAAACATTGACTAAAGAAAGCCATTTTTTTTGGTTGGTAATTAATTACATGTATGGTATAGTGTGTTAGTGCAAGTTGTGAATATGGTTAAACTAAAATAAACTATCGACTGTTTTAGTAAATTTAGCGTAGAATATGTCAGCAAAATAATATGTAAAGCAAAACGATATGTCAGCAATGTAATATTAGCAAAACATGTCAGAAGCCAAATAAACAGAACAAACTGGCTTTGCATGTGTTACACCAGTTTTAACGTACCGTTAAAATATACCTATCAAAAGTTCTGCGTACCGAACTAGTGAATACATAAAGGTCAGTTTTCACGTAAGAAACTTTTTGCAGCTTTGCCCCAGGGGTGCTCCGGCGTGGGGCAATAAAGTGCCAAAGGCGAACTACCGATTTGGAATTGTTTGGACGAACGTTTTTCTAAGGTATAAAACAGATTTTATAGAAATGGTGTTTCGGAGTTCGATTAAAATAAACGTTCAGTTCCTAAATGAATAAATAAAATTTCATGGGGCAAATCATCAAAAAATATTTAGTCATTTTGATTTTTTTTTGAGAATATAAATCTTTTGACGTTTAATTTTAAGTGATGGCTTAATTTTTATTGAATTATCTAATAAACATAAACATAACTAAGCATAGTGTGTACTTGTGTATGTCTCCCATCGCTACAGTATTATATACACCTATTAGACATTTGTCAAGTGATAAGCAAACAATACATAATACAGGCAAATATATTTTAGGAGCATACCTAAGAGAATTTATTCATATGAAGTCCTGTCCCTGCTGGAATTCGAATCCAAAATCGCTGCCCAAAAGTTGAAGAACTTTTTAATCATTGCAAATTGAAATACGTACAAGTTTTACATTTAACATGCATGTGTTCTCTTTTACAGGTAAGTGTTTGAATAGCCGGCATCGTACGCCAGCAAAACGTTCGCGAGGTATGTCCAAACACGAGGAACAACATTCTTACACCGCTGCGCTGGAAACTCCAGTCGAATTCAATTAGGCGAATATTTTTTGCTCAAAGTACGTAATATTTACACAAAGTGGTCTACAAAATTGTACAAACGGTAAGAAAGTTTGCGGCGCTAATAACCCCGGCGAGGCGTGTTCAAACTTCGGTTTACTAATTCAAACTTAACGAAAAATCTACGATTTTGCTAATTTTCCCCAAGAACTATATTTGTTCTTCGTTCGGTAACTTTATTTAAATAAAGTCGAACTTTCTCTTTGCGAGTTATTCAAATGTTTGCTTTTTGGGTTATTTCGCGTTATCTTTCGGCGGGCGCGGGAAATTTATTTTGCTTTCGGATCGGGCGTTGTTTCTCATTGAAGACGGTTACAATAGCATTCTCGGAGTAAGTTTAACTTTGGAACGGCATTCATTACATCGTGAACTTTGCTAATTATCTGATGTTCCTTAATAAAACTATAGTATTTATCTATCAACGCTTTTATGAGCTTCTTGTACAAGTTGACCAACGTAATTAAAATCTTTGAAGTGAACCGTCTAAGCTGAAATTTGGCAGGTAGTTTTATAGGCCCAATGAAAATGCAAAAAGTGCCAGTAGCAAACAAAAAGAACTAAAAAATATTTTTGACAACATTAATAATAATAATCGAACTTTTTAATTAAAAGAATCAGTAAACACATCTGGTTGAGACCTCGATGACTCTGATAAAAAACGAATGCAAATGTGAGATGATTTGATTGATTGAAAGTTTAAGAGGTATTAATCGCTCTCAAAAGACACCAGACTTGTCATAATCAAACGATGCAAAATAAAGTCTGAATTATTTCAAACATCTTAACTGCAAAGGTATTTCATCCATGCGAATAATAAATTCCGAAGTAAAATGTGTTAGTTTGAGCCAGAAACTTAAAATGTAACTACTGCTAGAGCGAACAAGAATAGAAGTGACTGAATGCAAAGCGTTACAACATTGTATGTTAACAATAAACTTGTACGAAACGTTACATTGTTGAAGATGCATTTAAGGCAACATTTCAAAGAATATTCCTAATGTTGGTGAGAAAATAGTTGTTGCTAAAATAAAATAAGTACCTATTCTTTAAAAATCAAGAAACAGAACAAATAAGAAATCCGTTGAAAGGTTTAGCGTAAAAACGATTTAAAACTAAATTAATGAGAACCTATTTCCACCCGTCTTTGTAATGGTTTCATCTATCTATCTTAATAGACTACTGACAGTAGATTGTGAGAATAGTCGAGTACCAGTGTAAGTAAAGTCGGAAATGTGAAGACAGAATAAAGACAACAAGCATAATTAAATCCGATAGAGGGGTAATACTAGCTCATCACTTCCAAAATTAGTGTTTGAAAAAAATGATGTTCCAGTACTAGTCCTTTCTCGGAAGTTTCATATAAAGCAAATATACATTCATACATACATACATACCGTCACGCCTCTTTCCCATAGGGGTAGGCAGAGACTACTCTGTTCCACTTGCTACGATCCTGGCATATTTCTTTCGCTTCATCCACAGTCATCAATCTCTTCATACATTCTCGTCGGTTTCGGGTACTCCTGACCTGACCTTTTTCCAAAACGTCTCCTATTTGGTCTCGGAACGTAACCATTCACAATCCCCATATAAATCTGTTGAGTTAGTCTACTTAAATCCATCCTCTCTACATGCCCAAACCAACTGAGCATACTTTTTTCTATCCTAGTCACTATATCCTCTTTCACACCAGCACGTTCTCTTATCACACTGTTCCTTATTCTATCTTTCAGCGATACACCTTCCATACTCGTTAACGCTCTCTTTTCTACTGCATTCATTCTACTTTCATGCTTCTTTTGCCATACCCAAGTTTCGCTACCGTACATCAATGTTGGAATAAGCACCCCAAAACAAATATGTGCTCTCAAAACTCACTAGTAACCAATATTTTCAATTAAATTTAACATAGCTGCTATTTAAGTTAGTCTCGCTAGTTAGGAATATTTCAGTTTTAGTTTCCGAATCAAATATGAACGCACCCATGCAAATATCCGTGTCGTGTCCACCGTCCGGCTAAACCACTACATTTATGATGTAAAAGTATTCATATAAATGTTAATATCTGACAGCGGAATTTCTAGTTAGAGTTTAGAATTTGCGTAGCGCCGTTTATGTACGCCGATATGAAAATGCGTGGCACGGGACGGGTCGTAACTGCGGTTTAATACGTCCGCGTTGAAATTGATTTACACATAATTTTCGTTATTTGCTCAGCTGAGCTCAAATTGGACTGGTTTGGCTTTGAATTTGCGATAGTTACCGAAGATTAATTAACATTCTAATTGTGTCATAAAGAGCGTTATTGTTATCTCTTATGAGTTGCCAGTGATAAAAATAATGTACAGAACCAATTTAATTAAAGTTATGCAGCACTACTTTTGTTGAAAAATATTTTTGATGCCCAAAATATTTCTTTTCTGACTATAATTTTTGTTGAGTGTGTTTGCATTGACATCCATCTTAAATACATAATGCCACGTCAATCCAACTAAATAAAATTGTTAAAAGATGTGAGGCGCCGCACGCTGATTCCAGAGTGTTACTGTACGAGGCAAGAAGTTCCTCAAGAAGAAGTAGGGTTTTGTACGTTAACATTAGAGATTCCTATCTCTCAACAATTAATTACAATTTCAATTGTCTAAAATGTTACCCCATTTCTTACCATGGTTGTCGTAAAAGGCGACTACTAACGTGAAAGTGGGCAGCAGCGTTCTATTACCAACTATGAAGCGAAGACAAGGGGAGACCGTCACACTTTTCTTTAGAAATTCAAAAATTCAGAACCTCAAACTGACGACCTCGACAGTGTAGCGACTTAGAAGAGAGAAAATATTAAACGTACGACGTAAAAGCACTCGGACTTTTTATCCCAAGCGATAACAATAAAATTTACTCGCAATCATCACTTCAATAATCATACTCGCCGGGCTCATAAACTTGGCATGGAGGTGATCTTTCCAAAATTAAAACGGCAAGAGCCCCCGTTATTGCCGGTAGCTAGCGGTATAACAATAAAATGCCCTCCTCCCAGATTGAGTCGTTTCGTTACGAGGGTCATTATGCAAATTTCGGGCAGGAATTTTAAATTGGCCTTTACACCTATTTGATTAGGGCACACAAATTGTTTCATCCTCCGAGTTTACTTAGGCGACCTTTGAGCAAATCCACTGTTAGTAGATTATTTTGGCTTTATGAGCACCGAGGTTTTTCGCTGGGACGCTGTTTCGTTAAGAAACTGTAATTTCGCTTTTGTTTTTAAGAACAAAGAGTTTAAGCTGTATTTTTTATTTTACTTTTATTCGTTTCTCTATGAAAAACCAAATATCTTTCGCATCACGCCGGAAACCTTTTGTGTGAAAATGGGCCCAGAGTCCGAACCTGTTCCATTACTAGGTACCGTAAGTGATCACCAAACGCTTTTCAAATTGTACACTATTTCTTTAGCTCCCCATAAATATTATATTTATCTTTCATGGCAACATCGTCAATCATGAGAATCCTCCAATCCAATATTTATAGACGCACATTAAAAGAACTAGTGGATGATCTAGATTGATTCTGTTCCGATGCTGGAATACTCGTCGTATCCATAAACTGTTTGTTCGGAAATTGATTTCGCTTATTGCTTTCAATTTTTTAGACTGAACAATGTTAAAATTTGCGATAAAAAATGTGTTTACTGATCCAATTTCATTTCCAATTTGGAATAAGATACACAGCAACATAATAATTCCAGTGTATCGAACAAAAGATTGGTGTAATTTGTCTTGAAAACAAAAACTGGGTCCTTTTTACAAATCCTTAATTTTACTGTTTGATTTTGCAACACATTTTGTTACTTATATCATACTAACAGCAACTTATCTTTTTGCGTAAATTTTGTGTCAGAAATGCAAGGTATTATATATTATTATTATGTTCAACAACGCCTGTGTTTACTGTGACCGACACGTCAAGGAAATTTAAAAATAATCTCTTATGTGATTAAGTTTAGTCCCGTATGTTTTTTACTCAATCATGAGCAAAAATCATGAACCAAAACATAACTTTCTTTTAAGAGGAAAAAGTTTATAAAATAAATAAATAAATAAAATAAGTATCTTGGGACAAATTACACCAATTGACCCAGCCCCAAACCAAGTAAAGCTTGTGCTATGGGTACCAGGTAACGGATAAACATACTTATATAATGTAGATAAATACATACTTAAATACAATACAACATCCGTGACTCGGGCACAAACATTCGTATTCATCATACAACTGTCTGCCCCTACCGGGATTCGAACCCAGGACCTCTAGCTTCATAGTCACGGTCACTAACCACTAGGCTATCCGGTCGTCAAAAATTAAAATTGGTAACTGGATAAAAAAAATTGTCCCCTACCTCCACCAAAACCAGTGTCCGATATAATGTGCTCTACAATTAGCTGTCCACTGATTACTCAAATTGTTGCTAGTTAAAAATTAATGAACCTAACTAGACAGTAGTGTAGAATATATATCATCACATTCGTTTATTCGCATCAATTTCAAATATGGCTGACACGTCAAGATAATTTATAAATCGCTGTTTACGTGATTTGATTAGGTACAATACAATACAATATAATACAATAACTCTTTATTGAACACCACATAATATAACAACCAGGTACAAGGTAACAATAGGCGGCCTTATCGCTACAGAGCGATCTCTACTAGGCAACTATAATGGACTGGAGAACAGAACAGATCTGAGCAGGTGGTGCAATTTATAGTATATATTAATATACTAAGTACTGAAAAACATAATATTTTAAACATGAAACACACATTTATAATAAATGGAGATATAAATAGACACATACTTAAAAAAGGCAGCTACAGGATTCATGCACAAGACACTAAAAAAATCACACAAACTCACACTTTCTCCGTCCCTCGTTTAATGCTCCTCTCATCTACTCAAAGGTTAACTGGTAGATATCCCTTATAGGGATAAGTTCGCCTTTGTGCATAAATTAATGTTATTTTTATTTTTTTGTGATATGTATCCGTTTCTTTATATTTGTGCAATAAATCATTTACTTTACTTACTTACAAGATGACAGATAGTGCTCCTTCAACACAGATTTAAATATGGGTAAAGATTTAGGTACCTTAGCCTCGTAAGCTTTAACTTTAAAAAAATGCACTTCACCTTTTTTTTATGAGAAAAAACTCTATAAAGTGCTGTGATAAAAATGTTAAGTCCACTAGCTCCAACAAAGCCAGTGTCCGACATTAGGTGCTCAAAATCAATTACCTGTCCGCTGATTGGACAATTTGTCGCCGGTTAATCCCGGTAGGGCGATCAATATTAGCTTAATGACCTCATCAGGTAGGACGGTAAACGGCTTAATCGCCCGCTATTGAGAAATGTTGGCTTAAGCAGAGGTTTAGATTTTTTACGATACTTCAATGAAGGTAATATTGATAGGTAGCTTGAAAAATTACATATATCACGTCTTTATACGTCGACGAGCAGATGGCCCAGTGGTTAGTGAACCTGACTATGAAGCTTGAGGTCCCGGGTTCGATCCCCGGTCGGGGCAGATATTTGTATGAAAAATAAGAATGTTTGTTCTCGAGTCTTGGATGGACGCCCATCCCCTCAACGGAGTTTTACCATCTGCGCGGGAAGAGAAGCGACTGGTACATTCTATGTTTTTTCTTTGCTCCCAGACCAGCATGGAAGACAAATTTTATTGGTATTTTATCGCGGCGCACGCGGCGACTGCCTTTATAGAGTTCTCAATGAAGCGTTGTGCTCCTCCATTGTGAACAGCCAAGTCGCAGTAATTCATTTTTAAATGTTAATTTAAATGTAGATAATCGGTGGACCATTCGAGCCCACTCCTTTTTATATAACATACATACATACACACACACATAAATCACGTCTTCATCCCAAATGGGGTAGACAGAGCCTAAGGTAACAAACCTTAAGGCCACTTTTAGCATGATTAAGGGCGTATAGCTGGAAAGGAAATATATATATATATAGCTGGATAGGATTTATTTAATGTGTTGTTTTTTTTAGAATTGCGTTCACATCGAACCACGATGCTGCGAGTTAACTATATCGAACGAAACCCCGTTCCTGGGCTTATAGGAGCTTCGGCTAAAACATGTTCACGTCATATAATACGGAATTTAGGTAGACGTAAGGAATCTGCAATGCGGGAGGTACCTCTGTCTACTATTCAAGGTCGACCACATCTAGCCGAGACGTGGGCGGCCGTAATGTAAATATTACCACAATATACAAGATCGTGAAGGAAAATAATGAAACGTGGAGCGAAGTGCGGCCGCAGTCGGTAAAGGGGTGTCTGTTGATAGTTACGAAGTACTAGCGTTATTTGTGTGAAGAAAAATCGCCTAAGAGCGTAAAATATTTGGTGTATACACCAGCAAAAAAAATACAGTGAAAGGCAGAGAGTAGTAAAAAATCAATGTGTCATAGTAAAAAATAAGAAGATAGAACAAAGTTTTAATTATGAAGAATCTCATGCTATCATTTTCGTGTAGCAATGTTAGAAAAGTTACATGGATAAGCGTAGGCTGAATGAACTAAAATCAAGTTCGTTTTAGACTCTTAGTGGAAAGGTTCCGTGCAATATTAGATGTTTTTAAATATTGGTAAAATACGTGGATAATTTTTGCACTGGAACCCCATTATTTTCCTCTCATCTACTCATAGGTTAACTGGGAGAGATCCCTTATAGGGATAAGTTCGCCTTTGTGCATATATATTACTGTTATTTTATTTTCTTGTGAATTGTATCTATTTCTTCATATTTGTACAATAAAGCATTTACATTACTTTGTACTGTACTGCTGGTGTTACTATGTAAAATTTGCTAAAATCAAAAAAGTATTTTTCTTTTTTTTTACTTTCTGACTTATTAACTTTATTTAATTTTCATTAATAACGCGTCATAAGATACACATAGCTATATATAACAGACAGACAGACCGGAGAGCCTTCGCAATATGACGCTGGTGCCTTCGGCAAGGCACCCTAAAATATATCCAACATCTGAGCCCAAAAATTGCCAAAGGGTTTCCAAAAAATTCGCAAACCGTTCACGCCGCGATCCTAAAAGCGATACGGTATAACAAAAGTCATGAAGTTCTTTCTGAATCCTTTTTATTCGTTCCGAAATAGGGACAAAAGTGTTTCGAAAGCCGTTCGGTTCGGCGAGGTACACTTTGAGTCTATACTTTGTGCAAACGAGCGTTTGATAGGGGCGTGTGGTTGTATAAAATCATACAGAATACGCTGTTCAAATTGACAATGTCTACGGATTTATTTGGTACTAAATAAAGGACAATTAGGTGCACTCTCTGGTAGGTACTGTAGAAAAAGGTTCTGCTAGTTTAATACTGGCAGGTTTTTGTTGCTGGCTGCTTTGAGGCTTAGTTCAAGTTCCGAATATCGAACACTCGTTCGATATTTAACACGATCACCCGTACAAATCTATGTGCCTCATCAAGGCAGCTCTACAGTACGTAAAGGGGGAAAATGAACCATTTTGCTAACTCGGGAGCTTTAATACAACTAGAACTAGAATTATTTGCTTAAAAGTCAAAAACTGGTGGAGATTTCTAAAAGGGATAAATTTTGCTTTGTACGTCTTAATGTTCGTATCTCAAATGGGCAAGTCTTGTAAATTTACTTATTTATTTCTGGCACTAACAGACAGACTTCAATTGTTGAGCCACGATAGAACCTTGTGGTGAAATGTCAATGTCAAAATATTATTGAAATTTGTCTGTTGACACGGCGTTATTTCACTATGTCAAGGTTGTATGGTGGCTCAACAGAGTCCTTGAGTATACAGTATCTTGATATTTTATCAATGTTTTTCTTTCTTTATTTTGTAAATTTTACTTTTTGAGTTAGGTGCCTACCTACTTAAATGTCTGAATGAACTTTACATCAATGTTCGTTGATCATCCTACCCACATCTATTGTCCATATCTCTGCGTGTTCTATATATTTACGGCAGTAGTTCACAATGTCTGCGAGCAAGGATTATATCAGTGCCCTGGATTATATCCTTTATGATAAAATACTCGAGCCCTAACCAGTGGCTGGTGCGTCTGAGTGATAAATGAACAAGCCGCAGCGAAACGTGGAGCAACCCTTACCCGATTTGTAAGTAGCCAACCGAATTCTAGGTATTGCCAGCATTTTGGTTTTGGCCAAAATTTGGTCAAATTTTAGGTGCCGAAAGTTCGTGTTAACGCGATGAGCCTGCGAAACGTCTCGAACGTCGTTTCCTGTGTTCCAAAAATCGGTGAATATATCCATGAAGTAAGTAAGTAAGTAAATGCTTTATTGTACAAATATGGAGAAGCAGAGACAAATCACATAAAAATACCTTAAATATATGCACAAAGGCAAACTTATCCCTATAAGGGATCTCTACCAGTTAACCTTTGAGTGAATGAGAGGAGCATTAAGCGAGAGACCGACAAAGAGTGAGTTTAAAATATCCATATAGTGAAAGCCAATAATAATACCAATTGCCTGGCTACTAGCGACACTTGGTTGTGGAGTAGATAATATTGGCTTTGGTTCAAAATCCATGCTGGTCTGGGAGCAAAGGAAAAGCATAAGTGCCAGTTGCTTCTTCCCGCGCAGATAGCAAAAGCCCATCGAGGGAATAGGCGAAATTCTTAGGAATCACGTTATAGGCGATGCGGCTAGCAACCCATCACTATGATGATTCCCCTTTCCACCTAGTCGCGTCCAATCATGCTAAACGTGGCCTTTAGGTGTTGTTACCTCAGGCTTTGTCTACCCGTAAGGGATATAGACGTGATATGTGTATGTATGTGGTTCAAAATTTGGGTTTGTTTTGCTGTTTCACTCACTCTTGTGGTTGAATTACCCAAAACTCGAATGTCGTTCTAAGAGCTAAGGACTTTAAATAATTGACAAAACTTCAAAAGTTTGTTATCTTCTCAAATGAGGTTTACTAGGTTCCAGTGTAAAAGAAAAGTTAATAATTTAATTTGCTTCGAAAATGGTAAAAAGTGGTCTGAATAATTTTCAATTTCGGTTTCGGACGAAAACGAGAATCGATTCGATTCGATTTTGAATTCAGTTGTAGCTGAAAATCCGGTTTCGCTCAAACACTATTTTGTGGAGCATGCCAAGAGTTTTAAACATTATTGACACAGAAGTAGTGACGCCAGATTCCAAGTTTAGTCGTACTAATACTTAAGTATTAAGTTTTCAGATTCCAAATGGATGTCATCCGGCTAAAATTCTTTTTTAACGCAGCAGTAAATCGACCTAAAACCAGAGTGCAAAAAACAAGGCAGCGAAGTCGTTATACACTTGAACACAGGGGAAAATTACCCAATCTCATCCCGACAGCAAAATTCACTCCCATTTTTCCACTAAAGATAAAAATTCTACCGTTCACAGTTAAACGGGTGCTCTCGAATGAAAGACTCCTTTAGAAGCGTACGTATAAGATGTATATATGTATCTATGCAGCTCGCAGAATTGTATGCGAAATCTCTCGTGAAATTGACGCCCGTCTCATGTCTATTCTTCCCTCATTCCTCTGGCGTCTCACAGAGTGGTGGGGAGGACAGAGAATTGAAATTTTTGAAAATTTTATCCTGGAGTACCTATTAATAATTGACAAATTAAGATAAGGTACAATGTACAAATGTAAAGTTAGTCGTATAAGGGATCTCTACCAGTTAGACCGTGGAGATGAGGGGAATATAGTTGCGTTGTTTACAGTCAAGTAATTATTTGGTTTGTTTACTTTGCAATTGAATGAATTAAACTTAATAAACAATGTTCTAATTTTTAATTGTTGCTTTCTCACATTTATTTTATCATAAGTATTATACAGTAATGTTATGTGTATATTGTGTGTATGTATGTATTATTTTATTTTATTTATTTAGCTATGTGTTATATTTTTGTTGCTATTGTTGTTTTTATTATCCCTGCGTTTATCCTGTCTATTTGTTTCCGCCACCTACTTAAACTGTCTCCAACTTACTTTTCTAACTGGTTGTCTGGTAGAGATCGCTATTAAGCGATAAGACCGCCTATTACCTACTTTGTTCTTTGTTTTTGTATTGTTTTGTACTGATTTGTGGTGTTCAATAAAGAGTATTTGTATTGTATTGTAATGTTGTCCAAACCTGAGTAGCCAGCAAAAAAAAACGTTTCCTTGAAACGCTCAGTTCATATTGAAAAATCGCGTCGAGAAAACTGAACTGCAAATCACAATAACTTTCTCCCGACAACTGAACACAACGTAAGGAAAACTAATAATTCAAGTGAGACCGCGTTGTTGCTCGGAAAGCGCAAATTGTACGAGACAAAGACGGAAGAATAAATTGGTATATTTTTATTCACGGGACGTGTGACGATCTGGTGTCTAGTTTGAGTAATGTTTTTTATGGATCATTGGCAATTGTATTCAGTGATACGGGGCCCATTTTAAAGGCGATTGGATTGCGCGGTTTTTGCCGCTTTCGCATGGCTTCAGCCTACGGCCTCTAATCAAATGTACTTTGAGACTCATGATGATGAATATAAAGTCTTATTGCTTTAATTAGTATTAATAAAGGGGTAGATGCTGCTTACAAAACTTTTAAGATGTATTCTAAAGTATAAGTCTTATTAGGCGCAATAGACAAACACATTAGCATTTTAACTTTACCGGCCGTGTGTCAATTTAAAATCAAATCCATACGTCAACCAATAAATCGCTTCCCTTTTTAAAATTTATAAAACACTTTGTAACTCAAAACAAAAACTTTCAGTACACAACAAATTATTTTGGTGTACAATGTTTTTAAAACGATTAAGGCATAATTTATGCTTCGTTTGTCATTTTTTTCTCATTATACATACATAAATCACATCTTTATCCCTTACGGGGTAGACCTATACATATAGTGCAGGGTTGAGTGGACGTTCGAAGCGGAGCGTTTGGCGGGGCTTGCAGCGTGGCGGGCAGTGGCAAAGGGCTCTGCGCGTCGTCGATTTGCGACACCAGTATGAATTTCATTTGTTTAACACTTACACACACACACACACACACACACTATTTCTATTATTTTATTTTATTTTTTTAATTTTTTTTTGCTTTTACCTTTTTTTTGGTATTCTGACCGCTTCATAATTTGATGGTAACCGTTTTTTATTTTGACATTTATTGGCTGCCACGATACAGGCTGTGCCTAGTGTGGAGTCATTGAGCTTTCTAATACTGTATTTCGTTTCTTTTTTGGAAAATAAATTTTACTTACTTACTGAACACGTCTAGGTCGAGCGTTCTCTCAAGCCTTAGATGCTAGTTCATTTACAGTCAGTCAGTTTCTTGCGTGTATCTCAACAATAAAATATAGGTCCAGTTTTATACAAACTTGTTGTGATTATGTATGTATGTATGTAAACTCTTTATTGTGCAAAATAAACAAGACAAATACAATTGACAAACACTGAGATACATGCACAAAGGCGGACTTATCCCTTATCCGATTATCTTATCCGCTTGTCACCTTTAAATTGTCGTTCTCCGAGATGAATCGTCGAGCGGTGGCAGTCCAACGCGGGCAAATTACTTCGATCAATTTCGGCGGAACCCAGGGGATTTGCAACTGTTCGATGCAATCTTCGACTTGTCATTGTCATTCGTATGGACATGGGAATGAGTTTGGGAACAAAGGCTTACAACTATGGTAGCCGACTGACCGGTTTTTGGATCGAGTTTCAGACATAACAGAACGGTCGTTCTTTTGGACGTCTGTTTCAGAAGTATGGGTGAAGCGTTATCGATTTTGACGCAGCGGATGGTTTGTTTCGCGAAATATAATCAGTAGCACATTTGGCCCAGTCTCTAAAGTTACCTTGTAGCATAAATTTATGAAGGTCAATAAATATAAGACACGGATGAAACAAATGAAATACGAAGACGCGTAGTGTAGGTAGTATAGTGAAGCGTAAGATGTGTGGACTGTATGATTATGTGAAGAAAATGAAGGATTATCGATGGCAAATGAACTGAACTGTAACTGTAACGTAACAACTAACTAGCAAAATGACCAGACTTCAAAAACAAGTATCAAAACTAAGGAGTTCGCGACAAACGGTTTAAATCAAAAACACACTGGCAACTAAAAAGAAGAGACAGCCTAGCTGTGTCATGTTTATGTTTTTATTCCGTAGCGTTTGGAAAGCCAGTAATTGAATAATAAAAAGTTTTTTATTAATAAATTACGTCTTGATCATAGTTTTCGGTGACCCGTTTGTAATAATTATTATGTACTCAGAAAGTCATAATGGAGCTTCGTTGATTAGAATCTTCCATGTTGGTCTGGGAGTAAAGAAAACCATAGAATGTACCAGTTGCTTCTCTTCCCGCGGAGATGCTGAAAGCCCATCGAGAGAATGGGCAAAAATCTTAGGAATCATTGTTATAGGCGACGCGGCTAGGAACCCATCACTATTTTTATTCCCCTTTCCGCTTAGAAACACGCCCACAATCATGCTAAGCGTGGTCTTTAGGTCTTGTTACCTTAGACTCTGTCTTGTGTATTGGTTTAATAAAGAAAATAAATCGTTTGATACACAGACGTAAGAAAACTTAGAACTCGCTACGCTTTTGTTGTAAACCATAAAAATGCCTCATGAAAACCTGAAAGTGCAACATAACGTACCTAAGTTGCGTTGTACAGAATTCACAATGAACTATAAATCAAAAGTTGCCGGTAAATTTTCGAATCTTGAAACGTAACTGCATCGGCCGCTTCGCATAAAAATCGGGCGGGCTCTAATAAATTTCTAAATCGACATAAGTTGTTTCGTATTCAGGTTGGTACTGGGAATCCCGAACACAATAAGATCATGTTACAAAGGAAGCTTTGCATATCTACGGAGATCGGTGGAGTCGGCGATGTTTGTCGTCGACGTTTTGTGCTTGCCACCCGACGGTGCAGTTTTTTTCCGTCTGTTTCTTGGGGTGGGGCAGCACTGAATGCCGTAGCATAAGCAACTTTGTCGTTAACAATTTTTATTGACGACTGCCTGGGGCGAAGCTATAGACAATATTTATTTTTCTAAGTGTAGTTCTAAATTCTAAGTTCTTCCATGCTGGTGTGCGAGAAAAGAAAAAACATAGAATGTACCAGTTGCTTCTCTTCCCGCGCAGATGGTAAAAGCCCATCGAGGGAATGGGCGAAAATCATAGGAATCATGTTATAGGCGGTGCGGCTAGCAACCCATCACTATTTTTATTACCCCTTCCACCTATACGCCCATAATCTTGCTAAACGTGGCCTGTAGGTCTTATCACCTTAGGCTCTGTCTACCCCGTAAGGGATGAAGATGTGATTTGTGTGTGTGTTCTAAATTTTAGGGCAAGTACAGATAAACTGCATCCCGACTGCAACGTAACTGCAGCTGCCGTCTGCCCATACATTTCGATCGCAGTTAGCGTCCAATTGTCCTAATATAATAATATTAGGTTTAGGAACCTTGTATGTAGAATATTTTATCTGTGCATCGTTTCGTGAGTCACAGAAGGTTCTGGCTGAAAATCAGTGCTGCAGGTGTCTAACACCTCAGCGTAATGCTGAGCCAGGACCGTTTCGCTTTTGCGAAGACACACACAACGCTGATGATCTGTGTTTTTCTTTCTTTCTTAATTCATATTTTTAGAAGCTTTTATTAATATCGTTTGTCTGGTATCGTGTTGTGGTTGGATTGACGTGAAATTTAGCACACTTATGTAAGTCCGGTGACAATAGTAATAGGTATTGTAATGAAATTCTGGTGACCCGCCTCCGCAGAAAGATAATCTGTAACGGTTTGTCCAATTGACTTGAAATTTAGTATGCATAGCAGGATATACGACAATAAAGTACAGTCAGCAAAAAAGCTTCTGTAAAAATTATTTTTTTAGGTTATGTTATTTTATTAGAATCCCGCTTGAAGTGGGCCGCGCCCAACGAGCGTAGTAAACGCTCTCATTGCGACACTGTACGCCGAAGTTGTTCCATAAAAGCTCTTTTGCCTCTCCACCTTTCCTTTGGCATTTTGTCGACGGTATTTTTTCTTTCAAAATCTTTTTACGCTGCTTATTTTGCTTAATATAGTTGGTTTATTTACTTACCATTTTCCTGTAACTTCATTGTGTGTTAGGGGATTTATTGAACTCTTGGGTTTTACGATTCTAGTATATTCGCATTGTATTTTTCACATTTGACGACAACTTGAAGCCTTTTATGGATTTGTTAAAAAAAGTATGTTAGATGTTTAATTCTAAAGATGATAATGGAAAGGTAAATATAATATAATATAATATAATAATAATTATCTTTGGGACAATAAAATTGACACCAATTGACCTAGCCCCAAACTAAGCAAAGCTTGTAATATGGGCACTAGACAACGGATAAACATACTTATATAGATAAATACATACTTAAATACATATTAAACATCCAAGACTCGAGAACAAACATTCGTATTTTTCATACAAATATCTGCCTTGACCGGGGATCGAACCCGGGACCTCAAGCTTCATAGTCAGGTTCTCTAACCACTGGGCCATCCGGTCGTCAAAAATTAACTAAAACTAAAATAAACTAGAACTAAAATCAATCTTAAATTCAAATGATTAAGCAGGATTAAGAAGAGGGGAAGCCTATGCCCAGCAGTGGTATGTACACTGGTCTAAGTGTGCGCCAGTCCAAAAATATCAGCGCAAAATCACACACACACACACACACACACACAAATCACGTCTTTATCTCTTACGGGGTAGACAGAGCCTAAGATAACAAGCCCTACAGGCCACGCTTAGCAAGATTGTGGGCACATAGGTGGAAAAAGGAATCAAAATAGTGATTGGTTGCTAGCCGCATCGCCTATAACATAATTCCTAAGAATTACGCCCATTCCCTCGATGGGCTTTTACCATCTGCGCGGGACGAGAAGCAACTGGTACATTCTATGTTTTTTATTTGCTCCCGGACCAGCATGAAAGAAAAAAAAGCATGTTAGGTGTTTAATTCTGAAGATGATGGCAAGGTAAATTAAGTAAACTAGAACTAAAATCAATCTTAAATTTAAATGATTAAGCAGTATTAGGAAGAGGTGAAGCCTGCGCCCAGCAGCAGTGATACTTACACTGGTGATCTAAGTGTGCGCCAGTCCAAAAATATCAGCGCAAAATCACAACTTATGAATTATACCGAAGTCAAGTATTGTAAGGAGCTGAAAGGAGGCTCCCAGCGATGATTGAATAAAGGAAATAGCCCAGTCAGCCCCTAGTCACAATGGGTAACAAAAGAGCCATGGGAATGGACAAATGTTTACCCTCGCGAGACTAGCGCGCTGACTCGATTCGGGTGCCGGGTTTTTGGAGTGCATCGAAAAAGTTTGAGCGGGTTTAAAAACGCGAGTTTGTTAGGTATTCCATTTTTAAAGGGACGAGTTGGTGATATTTCTGCTGGTATTTTTCAGTAAATTATTTGTCATGGTTAATTGGTTGTAACTGTGTACACGCCTTACAGATTGTTAAGCAAAACTTTTACCCCATTATTCATAAACGCTCTATAGGCTTTTGCTAACTTAGCAATCGTTTGTCCTTATCTGTGAAAGGTAAATGTCAAAGTGACAGATAAGGACAAACGATTGCTAAGTTAGCAGACGCCTACAGAGTGTTTATGAATAAGGGGGTTATTATTTAGTTACAGTAGACCAAGTTATGATAGTAAACTTTTAACTATATTTATTTATAATTTTACAGAAACTGTAGCTTAAACAAAGCTCTGGCTGGAAATCGGACCTATTCTCAATTTCTCATTTTTTGTGTCTCATAATGCACTCACAAAAACCTTATTCTTGAATCTCTATCTATTAAAAAAATCGCATCAAAATCCGTTGCGTAGTTAAAGATCTAAGCATACATAGGGACAGAATTCTGATAGACAGAAAGGCGACTTACGTTTTATAGGTACTATGTTAATCATCATGATTATGTTGCAGTTATGACATGAAAGATAATATCATCATTGTGCAGGGAAAGGTAATTACAAAGGGTTCAGTTTTAATTACAGACTACCTATAGGGCGGACTATCTGTTAGAATTATTAATGAATCAATTGCTCACACCATCACGCGAAGCTAGGTTAATGGCAACAAGACTATACCTCATGGTATATGTATGTAAATATATGCCTTGATATTGATATGTTTAGAATTAGAATAAACACAATTTATGCCATAAACAAAGAGCCTTTTTAATAAGGATCTGTACCAGTTAACCTTTGAGTAGATGAGAGGAGCATTAAGGATAGGACTGACGAAGAGTGAGTTTAAAATATCCATATATAGTGAAAGCCACAATAGAGCGTACATTTCAAAATACAACAAACAATTCATAAAGTAAACAACTAAATTAACCACTTAAATAACTAAACCTAGTTAAAAATATGATTTGAAATTGTATTTTTGATTATATTTACATTATCATCCATCCTACATACCTAAATATCCAAATTTTCAAGTAAATCCGATCTCTAGGAGTGAGTAAATTTGACATTTTTAAAAACATACAAAAAACATTGCTAAAAAGTTGCAAAAAATTATAAACAATTTTTGTAGATTTACTGCATAATAATTTTATAGTGCAGTAAAGTGACGGTATTAACCGTAATGCATACACTTGATCACAAGCACCAGGGTATAAAACTTCCCCTAGTTTTTCTTCGCAGGAAAACTGTTTCACTGGAAACACTCCTTTGCAAACTACCTTTTAGTTTATTTACTACCAATTCTACTAATCTCTGTATTAGACGCAAGCGAGTAGGAACGTACAACATGAATAATAGAAACCGGGCCAGCATGAACTTGCACGCCTCTCGATATCCACTGATGCTTCAAAAGTTGAGATACCTTTACTGCCTTTTCGGTTAGGACCGGATTTAAATTAAGTGCAGTATTTATAGCTGTAGCTATAAAATATTAACGTGACTGATTGATAGTTTACGCACAACCATTTAAATTTAGCAGGCATATAGTTTGACTATCATAGAGGTGTCTTAGAAATATAGTACTTAAAGAAATTTATGATGAATTGATACTTTATGTCGATACAACAATTAATCATTATTTAATATCTTGAGAGACCTTTTCGCACCGGTGTGGTGGCCTCCAACTGACTTAAAAAAATGTTTTTCCGGCACATTATATGCCGCGGTTACATTAAACATACATACATAATTAGTTGAAATTTGGTATTCAGTTAGTTTCAGTTCCAGGCACGGACATAGCATAGTTTTTATCCCAGAAAATAGCATAGTTCCCGCGGGATAGCGATAAGCGAATTCTATGCAGTCGAAGTTGCGGCCAACAGCTAGTCTTTAATAAAAACGACGGATGGTACAAATGCAAATAAAATCTGATGACACACACCTTCACGCAACAATTTAAAGGACTGATGAAATTTGACACGTACGGTAAACAAAGTTGCAAACAACAGCCAAAAGTATAGTATCTGAATCAGATTCTGATGTTCTCTCATATGAGAGAACATCAGAATCTATATATATATATCTGATTCTATATAGAATCGCTTTGCCTCCCTTTTAATCAATATGCGACCAAACAATACGGCCTTATAGAGATGTACCCTAATATCATCGTGACCCTTCTAATACCCTGCCAAAGTACTACCATCAATCCATTCATTCAGCCTCACCTATACACGCAAGTTTGTACCTCTAGTCTTACTAGTAGGGTTGATGTTTATACGCAGTTATTACAAGTATGTTAGGTACCCTATATTTATGTTTGACGGTATCGAAAGGTACGAAATTAATGGATGGTTGGTTTTGTTGATTACGTTGGTTATGTTAACGTTACGTTGGTTGTGAAGGATTCGAAGCATTTAGTGTTAGTTTTTGTCACAAACGTCTGGAAAGCGTTCGATTCAATGTCATTCGATTGTCAAAAAGAAAACTGTTCTGTCACGATGGCGCTGTCGATTTACTAAAGCGTAGTTCAAGAAATTGATGTGTCGAGTTTACTCTAGAGATTGGGCTAGAAGTTGATCAAATTAATCAATGAGGTTTTATTTTTATACCCGTTTTTAGACAAGAGCAGCGCAGGCTGTAAGGTCAGCATACCTAATAAGCTGACAAAACAATTTGTCCCTGCTTAATGATTTCTTTATTTTATCTACTTCACTTAAAAAGTGTTACACATACAAACATTTTTATTTCTTTAAATCAAAAATAACTCATGAATATTATATTGCTAAAAATTTGTTGCTATAAGAGTTTAAAATGTAGTTACAAAATGCAAGTGAAATTACAATACAAGAATGGGTGCATTAAAAAAATACTTCGATTCGCGCCAACCCCGTCATAGGAAGGCCCCAAAATAAATCCCGATCTTATCAACAAACACACCCATAAAGAGGCAAGTCCAAAAAACCTTATGTAAATCAGCCAACTATATGGTACGGTGCGGTATCGCAGTTCTTCGCCGGATCCGGCCAAAATTCCGTGCATAGTCCGGTATAAATCTAAGGATAGAAACAGTTTGTGTCGCTACCGTGATTAATTTAAAAAGCTATGTTTGTTGCCTATCACACCAAATGAATCAAGAATTTTACTACTTGATTTATTTCCAAACGACACTGTAAAATAGAACACAGTAAAACCTACCTAGGTAGGTTTAGCACGCATCGCGGAATAATAAGGATTCGATTCGCGGCCATAGCTTTACTTTTCGGCTTTTTCTGTGTTCTATTTTTCAGTTTAGAAATTTGCGTATTTCAGATGAAAATTAAAAAAGGGCTTCTATTTTCTCGAAGGGCCCGCAATTCGTGAGATCTATTGGGATTATAAGTATCCATGGGCGATGTTAATTTGTTTTCATTAGGTAACATGCCTTTTTCCCCCGATGCATACATACATACATCACGTCTTTATCCCTTACAGGGTAGAGAGAGGCTATGGTAACAAGATCTAAAGGCCACGTTCAATATGACTGTGGGGGTATAGGTGGAAAGAGGAATCAAAATAGTAATGGGTTGCTATCCGCATCGTCTATAGGTAACATTATTCCTATGATTTTTGCCTATTCCCTCGGTGGTCTTTAACCATCTGCGCAGGAAGAGAAACAACTGGTATATTCTATGTTTTTTCTTTGTGACATTTGAGATAATTATTTAGGTACACTAGTGAGATATGATTTATAAAACCGTAATCGTTTTCAACGTTTATTTTATAGTGTTAAAAAAGTTCGTGAAAAAAAAAATGTTTACAGTAAATTACTTTGACAATGTCTGCTACACTTTACAGCGAAGTTAGCATATCATAAAGGGCAAGTCTGTTATTAATCAACCCTGACATTTGCGGGTGTTAAGCAAAGTTCAAATTAACATAGACACGTTTCTTAGTTCACCTGACCTAATAACATTCAGCTGAGGCTCTTATTGGAGTTAGTATAGTAATACGGGCAATTTTTCTAGATACTGAGCGTTTTCCAAAAAAAAACACTAATTTTTTTTTTCAGAATTTAAATATTTTGGCTTTTTATCCCTCAGAATCGTTTGCCCTATCGATTCTCGTAAAAGAAAAAATGTGTTCCAGATTTTACTATGCATTCTTTCACGTTCGTCACGTTCGATACATTTGTGTGTATCTATTATTAAAAATAGTGGCGAACTGTAATGGAAATTTCGGGACACATTCGTCGTCTTTAATTTTATTGGTGGAGGAGAAGGCGATTGCGATCAGTGTAAGGTTAAAAAAAATATTTTGATGTAATACATTATTTATATTCGAAAAATAATACAACAATTATTATTACTTACAGTTAATAATTATAAGTTATCTGACCAAATTACTCATTTTTAGAGCGCATTTACAGACCACAGTACCACAAAAGAAGCATAACTGAAAGATCTAAAAGAGAAATAATTATTTAATGTTAAAAATCAACCGCTACTAGACTAAACCTTAAAAGGCCGAAGTTTAAATTCAAGCCGAAACTAAATCCAATATAGCGTGCAAAATAAACAGGTAGACTGCAATAGCAGTGTCAGGATGGCCGTGAAATCGTATCACTGTGGGGACGCTCTAGGCAGTGTCGCCTGATAGTGTCTGACACCACCGACACCGCTGCAACAAATTGCCCGGTCTACAGTTTTGCCAGGGGCCCGCACATCCGGGGAATTCGTGGCACATTCTGGGTGATGTTTGGTCTTATTAATTTCTAAGCAAACGGACGTTCTAGACGTTTCGACGGTTTGTTTAAGATTTCAACTGTCATTTGTTTTATTTGCGATGCTCTGTTTTGCGAAATGCGAATGTGGATTGTTGTTCGATTAGTGGAATTTAGCGCGATGTTATGATTTGGGTTGATAATTTAGGTCACTAAGTGCTCTCCAAAAATAGTCTTTAGTAGATTAGATTATCATTAGTATGAGTAATAGTTTTATTTTTATAGCTATCGTTAAAACCAACCATTAATATTTTTATTATCATAATAATGGTTTTTTAATTTTACATGACATGTGTTCCGAAGTTTAAATCGTTTTAATTAAATTTGCTATGCGAATGGGTAGCTATCGAAATATTTGAGGACTGTCAAGTAATTTACATTTTTTTGGAATGTGTCCCTATCCAATTTATAGGAGACAACTTAATTTAACGTTGTGTTAAATATTAATAAAATAATTACTTCAACATACACATTTTCTATAATAAGTTGCATAAATATTTTTTTTTGTGAAAAAAGACAATTGTATTTGGTATCCACCTGAAAATGCTTGCACTTGGTTGCAAACGCCATCTTTGCACCATTCCCGTCTTTATTACCTCGGCTAGCATATAGTGAAGAGTGGATAGTAACGACATCTGTTAGAAGTTTCCAGGTAGCGAACAGGACGCCCGGGAAACTCAGCCCGTTCCGCTGGACTATACCAAGTAATTCAGACATAAAACGCTAGGTGGCGCTGTGCTTACTGCGTGGTAAAATTGGAGTTTTTAGAATTTATTTGAGAGTTTAAATTGTCGGCATTATTATTTTCCCTCAAGGTTTATAGTTTTTGAGCAGTATAAATGATAATATTACAGCTGCAATGCCGCTCTTTTAACTTTGTTCACAAGCTTAATCCAGAGATGGCGCTAGGTGGTTGATTTCTAAAAATGTCATGAATGATTTTCCTAAAATGCCTGGAAGAGATAATAATAGTTATTTGTAATAATGATGATCAAGTTTTCTATAGAAAGTGCCTATTAATCTTTGCAGCCTTTATTTGATTTGAAATCTGATAAATACCTATTTTTTGTAGAGCAAGTTTTTTAAGAATTTTATTTGATATTTTTTACATTAATACACATCTAAGTATAACGATTTAAAGAAGTGATCGTACTGTTTTACGTAGCTCTTAGAACTCCATTCGGGGTTGTCTCACTCACTCTTATGGGTTTTCCACTTGAATCGAGTGACTGTATAATAGGTTTATCGAAAATTGCTATCTTAGGTTATAATTAAATTATAAATACATAAAAATGTTTAATTGGTTGCAGTTAACAGGGGAGGACTACCGTACCTGTTTTTCAATCCCTACTTATTATAAATGTGAAAGTAACTATGTCTGTCTGTCTAGATTCCGTCCTGGGGAAGGATATAGGATAATTTATCGATATATAGATAGTTCCCGCGGGATAATGATATGCGAATTGTACGCAGACGGAGTCGCGGGCAATTCCTCGTTTTATATAATATAGTGTAAATTTCTTTGGCAGTTTCAGCGGCTTAGTAGATTGCACTATAATAATTAATGAGGTGTCATTAGATTGGGTTCGTAAAACAAACCCTCGAGGATCATCTTCTTATTGTCGGTCTGTTAGTTTGTCTATTGAGAATGTCGGTAAGAACTTGCTAAGACTACATCCATTTTTGGCAAAGACTTGCTACAGCAAAGAAAATAACACGTATGAAAATACTTTTCTAAGTATTTTTGTTTATGGAAAGTAAATAAATATACAAAGTAAAAATGAGCCAAGCTTAAGTACCTAATTGTACAAAAATAAACGAACAAACAATTGAAAAACATTTACATACAATTTTTTTTCTGTATCACGTGAAAGGATATTTACCAGTAAACAAAGAATGAGTTCAGAATTATAAATAGTGAAAGACTTTTTGATTTTTTTTGATGCAAAATATTCAAGAATGAGACAAAATAAAACCGGAATAGAAGCGGTGCGCTAATTTTAACAAGTATTTTATTACACAACAAGGAAGGGAAAAATTGACAAAAGACAACAATTAATGTGGACCATTACAAAATGTCGGAGGTGGGAATACTTGGAGCCGATAAATAATGTCCAATAACGAACTGGGAGCGGAATGTTTATTTGTTGTTCAACTGGTAATGAGGACTTGGATATCGGACGTGGTTCAAGTCATGGGAATATTGATAGAGCACCAGTTTAATTATTAAATAGGTTTTTGTTAAAAATATTTTTTATACAAGTTTTTTTTTACTAACTGTACCATTAGGTGGGCTGTACTAAACTTGTATTATCATCTATCCTACATACGCATAACAAATTTCAAGGCAATCTGACCATTAAAAGCAAGATTTTACCCAAACAAGAAACAAATAGGACATTTAAATAAATAAAAGCTTTTAAAAATGAATATGCTCACTTCTCTTCTTCTCTTCTCTCCTTAATGGCGGCCGTAAGGCTTGGCCAATGTCAGTGTGGTAAAAATATAATTCAAAATCTTGTGACAAAAATGTCGGCAACGTTGTACGGTAATGTTCAAAGACCCCCTCCCCCGTGCCGGGCTCTTAGCCAACGGATAACGATATCCCTCGGAGACCGCCAGGAACTCATTAACCGGTGCCCAGGGTGCACCGGAACAAGCACTGCACTTCCCCTCGGACGGATCCAAAAACGAACCGCAGCTCTTGACCACACGCGGAGTTAACCCGACTCGCACCTCATGCTCACTTCAATTCCGAACCAAAGTTCTCGCTGTCAGATCCGTACTAGATGTCAAACATGACAGCAAAAACGTATTGAATCGCCTTAAGACGTCATGGTGGCCTGCTTTGAGTATCAGACAACGGATAAACATACTTATCAAGCTGAATGGTAATAAAGATTGCACGCAATGTCGCCTAAAAATGCCCTCATATTTTAATCGAACTTGGCCTACACAACATCGAAAAGAATTCTTGTGTATGCACAACCCTACAACAATAGCGTTCCTTTGTTAGTTTTATTGTAAAGGTTGTCCGAGAGATCGCTGTAAGGCCGTGGTCGCTTTCACCCGCCGCACGCGGCCGACAGCGGCCCGCCGCCCGCGGCGTCTGAATGGTGTGTTCGGGAATGCTCGGGAGTGGTCGTTTTGGGCGAAAACGACCACTCCCGAGCATTCCCGAACACACCATTCAGACGCCGCGGGCGGCGGGCCGCTGTCGGCCGCGTGCGGCGGGTGAAAGCGACCACGGCCTTAGGAATTGACGCCACTTATGTTTGCTTTCAAAATTTTCACAAATCATTATTTGAGGTTACAATTACAATTATTGATTTTCATGATAATCAAATAGAAAACCAGCATATAAAACAGTTTCAGAGCGATAGCTTTGTCACTGAAGACCGAATTGAAATTAGCTATAAGGCTGTTTGTCCACCGCCGCCGTCACCGGGCCGTCGCCGAGAACGAGATTATTTCGGGCCGAGTTTAATATGACGTGACGGCGATCGTTTGTCCACCGCGACCGATGGTTTAGTTCACTGAGCTGGTGTACGGTGCGACGGCGACGGCAGTGTGTGGACAAGTTCATACGTGTTTTGTATTGCCGGCACATCGGCCCGTCAAAATCTCGGGCCACGATCTAGCGGTCACGCCGATCTACTCACAATTTCGGCGGCCGGGATGACAGCGCTCGGGTGACGGATGTGCGGTGGACACGCGGCTTAAGTAAATGTATGTACCGCTACTTCGGCGCCGTCATCTCGTTCTCGGTGACGTGACGGTGACGGCGGCGGTGGACAAACAGCCTTAAGCTAGTTCACACAAAGAGACACATAAAAACTTTGTCACACTGCAAAATAATCTCCACCCAGTATGACACAAGGACCTCAACGCTTTGTTTCAGCGGAACCCACTAAAATGTCATCAACATCATCCATAATCAGATGGAAGACTGCTGCACTGGATATAACCTTCCCCAAGGAACCTCATGACGATCGATTTTGTACCCGTATTCAAGGCTTCTCGCTATTTTTACCAGATCGTCCACGGCCACCTTGCGGGAGGCCTACTAACATTTTTACAAAAAATACACCATCGTTTTATTCGTTTTTAGCTGTTACAACACAAGCGTGAGCTAAGTATTTATTTCTGTAACGCTTTTATTTATTTCCACGTAAATCCTAACAGTGTTTGCGATCTAATCAAAACTACGCGATTGAAAAAATAAATCCCTTTCAAAGAACTAAATCTCAAATCTCACCGAAAACTGCACAATTAAAAGTCTTACGCCAAATCCGCCGGTGTGAAAAGATATAGCTGAATAGGTTTATTCAAGTTAAATTTATTAGATATCTCCTCAGCCTATCCTTTTGACCAGCGCATGGAAGCTCAGCGGATGCCGAGGCAACCATATCACCAATGGCAACGCTTAGCTCCCCCCTAGTATCTATAGCAACCTCCCCCCACTTGAGGTCTTCATCGCAAGGCCTTTATATTATAAAGCGTAATGACTGAAAACCGAATGCTTGGGAACAAGCAAACTATTTGATAGAAGACAGTTTTAGTTGCCTAATTAAAATGTTCAGGCTACTTCGAAATTGGAAGTTCGTATCGGCTCTTTCACTCGCACATTGATCGCTATTAGCGTGAGTGGATAGGCGCGTTATGAATTTTGAATTTCGGAATATAAGCCCAGCTTTGTGGTTGGAATTTGACGGACTTTTGGGTACGATCAAGGTACGATGTTTTGACAGTAATTTTTTTTTCGGAGAAACTGTTTAAATGCTAGTAAAAATAGAATTAATTTAGGGACTTGGGCTACAGTTAATAGTATTTTGACCTACTCTCGTACAATTAGCATTATTATTTACCGTTTTGTTACGTTTTCATACGAATTATAATAATAATATAATTTAGGGTAGTCACAAAACTGACCCAAAAAACAGGAGGACAAATTGCTGGTGATTCTGATTAAAAAAAAAACAAAATTTCTTCCGTTTGGAAAAAAAGTAAAGGGTAGGCTACACTTTAAAAAATCACTCATTAGTTTCGTTTAAGTAGTTTTTACACCCTAATTAATGTAGCACGACCAAATTCACTCCATAACTTTCCCAAACGGCCCCAGAGTTTAAGAGAAATGGAGAACCATTACGAATCTCATTATCCTAATCTGGAATAGTTTAGATCGCTTTAATAAAATCACTCAGTTATACCCTCTAGGTACGGGCCCCAGAAATTACTAAACTAATTTATAGACGGTTCGAATGGAAAATGCCTGAGTTAATTCAGTTAACAATTTGCTTGTCGTCCTGTGACTTTGGCCAATGAGCACTATTTATTTAGTCTTAGTGATATCCAAGTGTATATTGAAATAAATACTTGCTATTAGGTACATTGGAAATGTTTCATTCAAGATAGAATTAAACAGAAAGGAAAATCGATTTATACAGAGCAATTTTTAAAACACTAACACTATTTTCACTGTTTTCACTATTTTGATTGCACTTTCCACCTCTACGCCCTCAGTGTCTTGCTAAACGTGGCCTGTAGGTCTTGTTACCTTAGGCTCTGTCTACCTCGTAAGGGATAAATACGTGATTTGTGTATGTGTATGTGTGTGTAATTTTTAAAATTAAGATAAGATACGAATAACTTTATTTCACCACAGAAGTTACAAAGTGCATAACATTTTACGAAGGACACATTGTTACATAGAGATAAGTAGATGAAATTTTATGCGGTAAGTGAAACAGCGGATTCACGCTAGACTCTGGGTCTGTATCGCGAGTGCCAAATGTCATTCATCTTGTAATATTTCATTTCTATGATTCACCCAAACCTGCGACTGAAATGTATTTTACAAAAGCACTTCCTTCACTGCTCTCGAAAAAGGTTATCTAACAACGATAACAATAATTCAATAAACTATACTTCCTCCACAAATTCCAGTAGTAAAACCAAAAATTTCACGAATAAAATTCAAATCGGACCATTTTTATATGAATTACACCCCACGGTGGATGAGTAAGAAATGATATTGTATGCATTTTGCATGAGTCGTATTATCGGGGAGAGGGCATTTGAATATACACCGTATTCGGTTGAAATTCTTTACCTATATGTTGGCGCCGTAGATTAGTTTTATTGTAATGTTGGTGTTGTAAAAATAATACGACAGTTTATTGCGATGTAACAATAATAGATTAGATAGGCTGGCTGTTCGACCGATGGTCTCTCAAACGAATTAAATTTGTGGATCCAAACCCGAGCTCAGGTACCTCAGAATTTTTTGGTATTTACGTGCGTAATTTTATTTGAAATTTATCCTGAGCTCCATATAGTTATTGCATGAAATACGGCATAAACAGATTGCATCTTTTGATCGTGTAAGCAAAGAAGTTTTCAAGAAAAACCCAAGGTTTTTCATCACTTGATACTTACAGCTATTTCGGAGAAAATGCTACTGAAAAATGAAGTAAAGTAAAGTAAAATCGGTTTATTGACAAACAAAGATTTACAGAATTGTTATCAAGACATACCCAATATAAATATGAAAAGAAAACAAACAAAGGAAACATCTGGTGAACCCCAAACTAAGCTAGGCCTGTATCTTGGGGTCCAGAAGGTGATTTATAAAATAGTAATTTCAACTCACAAAGTAATTGTGAGTAACCGTTACGGAGCTAATACATGTGTATGTGTGTGTGTGACCCTAAAAACAGATTATACAGACCCCCATGTTGGGCTCCACTTTGAAAATGCACACGCTTTAAAAAAAAATCTTTAGCTCTTTCGTAAAAGTACTAGGCTATCATGACCTCAAAGGTATTCCACGGCTCTGGAAATATCTTATTAAATGGAATACTGCGTCCACAACAAAGTTAGATTGGTACTGGCCTTGATTACTGACTGCCGTGATAGGCAATTTCCTCCTCTTTGAGCCTGGCTTCCTGGTACTGTGTGCGAATATTATGAATTGACTTTGCCATTGAGAGGGTCTATAAAACATTTTGTTGGGTTTTCTATTCACGTTAAGAAGCTTTTTTGATTCAATATTTTTAAAAGTATATTAGTGGAACGTTTTGAGAATTACTTTTTGCCTTTTAACTTCTGATTAGGTGTCGTTGTATTCGTGGCTTAATTAGACTTTTGTTGATGGTTACACTTTCATCTTAACCGTCCAAAAATGCCTTGGCAAAACATTTCCATAATATCGACTCTAATCGGGGTGCGTAACGATGTATATAAAAATTTTTGGTATAATATTAGTAGCAATAACGCTCATTTGATATAATTATTAAATCATATAACAACACTTAATATATTTACATATGACATAATTATCATTTCTTATAATGATCATTTGATATAATATCATTTAATATAACATTCTTTAAGTATAATGCTTATTTCCTATAATGAACTTATGGTATAACGTAATTTTTATAAAAAGTAGGTTAGGTTAGGTTTGAACTGCGTCCCCCAACAAAAACGAACTGCTATTATATATTATGATTTGTATATAAAATGAGCGTTATACCATATAATCGTTGTAAGAAATAAGCGATATACCGAACGATAAATATACGAAATAAATTTATATATTTTAAAATTATACCAAACGTTTATTATACACAATGAGTGATTATACCCTTTGAAATTATATCAAATGTTGATATATCGATAGAAAATATATTAAATATTTTTATATCAATCATTACACACCCCTCTAATCGATCTAGAGTTAACATTTAAGCAATTATTCAAACTTCAAATCATATTTTTACATTTTCATGAACTAAAAGACTATATATCCCTAAAGTTCCAAATCACTTTGTTTTAAAAGACCGAATATTTTATTTATCATAATAGTCAAAATGAAACGCTATATAGTGTACCACAGGATTCATTCTCATAACACTAGATAACAACTATGAAACCTGCCAGTTTTCCAGAGAAATGTAAAAACAGAGTAAAAGTAGGTACACACGACGCGATCATTTATTATACCGCGATGACACTCTATTACCCCCCTCGACTCTGACGCGATGTGTTTCAGCACAGATACGGCAAATTATGAGAAAAAGGATGTAAATAAGTTAGATTTGATGCGAGATTCGAGATTGCCGCGGCAAAAAACAGCGCGTGAATGACGCGTGTTTTTATGCAATGAGGGTTTATTTTTTAAGGTTTAAATAAAATTACCAAACTAGTACACGCCTACGGCTTCCTTACCGTTGTAGAGCTTTCTGTCACGTGGGAGTGTCGCAAAATCCGGTCTTGTATTGTTTGATAAGCTTTGCCCACGTGTTTTGTCGGTGGATGGGCCTTAGACATAATTGGGATGGTCTTAATAGAAATTTATATTAATTCAGATTAAAATATACCGAAAGTTGGTTTACTTGGTATATTTTAATAGCAGCTAGCGTGAAATTTTACCGACTGCAATGGACCGGCAATGGCTAATGAATGAGTCGTCTTTCGACAGTAACATTGCAGTCGGACCGCAGTCTGTCTGTATTGGACCTAATTTCTGTTGAAAAATTCAACTCCTAGGGTTAAAAAGGAATGTATTTTCTATGTTCCTTTTTTTTTGTTTGTCCTTTCGGACAGGCAGGTCTGAGACCATGCCGCCTCGTCATCAGTGTTTTTGATTTCCGAGTCATTAAAACTTCTTCAGTATTTTCTTTCTATGTTATTATATCCTTTAAAACTTTCTATGTTCCATTTAGGATAAAATTCGACAGAAGGAAAATGGTTCTTTATCGTTCAATTTTTATAATGTCATTTAATAAGTTACATTTCTGAGTTTTATAATCAATCCCAGTGCAAAATAAAATACCATCACCCAATTGACGCACGAATAATTTTAGCTACTTTCATATCATAATTTATATATAATGCAAAAACCTAATTATAACATACAATTACTAAAGAAAGTTTCCGTATAAAACACCTAAAGAGCGGTAAGAAGGAGGTTGTTATAAAGGTGTGATTATTATCGCAGTGTACAATTTTATTTTTTATTCGTTCACGTTGTGTCGAATTCTATTGTAACTTCATGAAAGGTTTACAACCACTGAATCTAGACTCTTATGCTAACCTGAATGGACCATAAATGAAAATGATACCCTGCTTTATTATTAGCTACTAACATTATTATACATTAACAAAAGAATACCTGGACTCGGGTTACGCATTAGCTTGTTTACGTCGCAAGTGGGTCGAGGCTCGGGTAGACTCGTGTAGACTCGTGTAGACTCACAGGTTAACGAGCCGCCCTCATTATGAGGCAAACATCGCTGTTGTCGGGTGTCGACAGGGTCTCGTGTTGGCAAGAGGGAGACAGAGAATGGGAACGTTTTTGCCTGGAAAATTTGGTTAGTCTGCGTTAGTTGTCTCACTTCCACACTATGCACTATGCCGAAATGCTTCAGCTGGCCGTACACGGAAAACAGATGGTCAGGGCCGAAAGGTTCTCGAGTGGAGACCGCGAATCGGCGAGCGCTGCGTAGGACGTGCACCAATGTGGGCTCACGGTGGATGCAAGCCGCTTCCAACCGAGGCAACTGGAGGTCTGTGGAGGCTTATGTCCAACAGTGGACATCCTACGGCTGATTAGCTGATATTATGATGATGATGGTGTTGATTTCAGTTAGTGGAAGTAGGTTAGTGGGTTGCTGGAAGACCTCTGTAAATGTTTTTCTGAATTGTTTTGTGGTTGACGTTTGCACACGTTTGTTCGTTGATGTTCAGTGTGTGACTGGGGTGACTTAATTTTTAATCTAAAATTACGTATGCAATGGAATGGAATGAATATTGGGAATAGGTCTAAATCTTAGGTATCATGTTATAGGCGATGCGGCTAGCGACCGATCACTGTTATGATTCCCCTTTCCACCTATACCTATAAACTGTTACCTAAGTTAATATTTAATTTTGAAGAACTCAACTCTTCTGTTCTCCTTCTGAAACTTTACTTGCTCTCGTAATTTGCAGCAACGTCTTCCCAGAATTCGTGACAACTTTTTTAATTAAGGTTTGAGATGTTCCAACCACTAACTTCTCCTTTTTTGTTTCAGGTAAGAAATTTCCAGATCTTGAGGACTTGGAACTAGTACCTACACATCGTTACGCTATTTAGCGAAGTTTCGGAGTACCAAATTTAAACAACACTTTTAGTAACTGCGTTCAAAACTTGATATTAAACAAGAAAGCCATTCGAGAATTTCACGGAGACAAAATTTTAGGGCATGCAGGAAGTTTAAACAATATATTTGCGTGCACAATATATCCATAACTAGCTATTCTCAAAAAACTGCGTTGCAAATACGCCTGTGAACGAAATGCAGCTGCACGAAAGGTTTGTATGGAAAAGCAACCCCCTTAATGTGAAATACTTGTAAGTGTGAAATAGATGATTCATTTTTAGATAACAACTAATGAATTTGGCTGGCTTTTTAATATTAATTTTAAGCAGTGACGTTTTTCCATTTTAATAATTTTGAAAAAAAAACAGGTTAACACATTTTAATGAACAAAAAATTTTACCTTGCTACTCCGCTACTCACGTGCAAAATAACCAAGCCTGTGTGAAATATATATGTTTTTCATGCAATCCCTCCCTCGACTGCTGCCAATAAAACACATATAAATCCCACAAACTTAATTATCCCTTACACCACACAAACACTGACGCGTTTCAATCCCTCTACGGGATCATTATCAAAGTTTACACACAACCGTTACACATGCAAACCAACGTCGTACTGAATCTAAACTGTATATATAAGCATAATGTACCTACGTTCATACGTTTTCCCAAAGTACCCTATTATTTATGATTTTTATTATCCATTAACAACTACCTTCAAAAAATTTTTCGACTACCGTAAAAATAAATAGGGTTATGTATTTTACAACAACATTTTTTATTCACCAAAATGAACACCAAGGCAAGGTAAAATTTTTTGTTCATTGAAATGGACCTCCGCAAAGTAACGCCTGATTCAATAAAATAACACATTTTATTTCAAATTTTCTGATAATAATACAAACATACGTACAAATCACGTCTCTATCTCGGGATAGACAGAACCTAAGGTAACAAGACCTAAAGGCCACGTTTAGCATGCTCGAGTATAAGTGGAAAGGGGAATCAAAATATTGATAGTTTGCTAGCCGCATCGCCTCATGATTCGGTTTAGAGAATCTTTATTTCTCATTAAAAACAAGGAGTCATTTACATGAGAACTTAATATCTAAGGTAGTATTTGTAGTTTACAGTATAGCAGAGAAAACAAGTAAGTGCGTAAGTATATAAAACTAAAGTTTACCGTGGTTATATGTAAAAACTTAAACAATAATACAAATAATAATATCGGGTCTGTTACAGAGTTCTAATAGTTTTGTCAAAAGGAAAAGTTATATTTTTTTAGATTAAAAAGTCGCCCCTTGTCGACTGGTAAATTATATAAAACTTTCTAAAATATTTAAACACGGACACGGAGCCAAAGTTGCGTTAGGGCTTATGAAAGAAGTGTAGTGTCCTCAGTGATGTGTTTGGTCAGTATTGATTTGAATTCGGCAAAGGTTTTAGCATTTTTTTATGTTTATGGCAACTCGTTTTACAGTTTGGCTCCTGCGTACGTGAACATTCGTTTACCGTATTTGGTTCTAGTTTTAGGCAATAGGTACGAGATAATTTGCTCGTCTGCTATGATTCCCAAGATTTAATATTTGTAAAAAAAAACAATAAATTATCTATTAATAACCGTACAAAAGGTATGATAGATTGGACAAACAGGCGAGTATAATCGACGTAGTAGAACAAAACCTTAAAAGCACACAACGACTGAGCCTCTAGTATAAGTTTTCGCATATAAAAACGTTTCAAACGCGTTCACGGATACGTCTCAATTACTATGGAATAATTGGCAGCGCCACTTGCGGATCGAAATGGCAACAAGCTGTTCTCATAGTATTTGACATTTTAACACAAACGTGTTCGAGGCGTTTTTTGTGAGCGAAAAATTACACTAAGCAAGTAATATGCTGCCGTTTCGATCCGCAAGTGGCGCTGCGAATTATTCCATAGTAATTGAGACGTTTACGTGAACGCGTTCGAGGCGTTTTTATATGCGAAAACTTGCACTTGAGGCTTTGAACACAGACTTCAACACATTCCAAATACTCGTACAAACGCTCTCTCAATCAAAACACAATCACGTCACATTTATGCAAACAATTTAATATCAGTTATTCATACCATTCAGAGGGTTCAGGTCGTCTAGGGAATAATTAATGAAACCTATAATTATAATGGTTTAGCTACCACAATACGTCATCAGCACGCCGTGTCTCGGGAACACGATTATACAGCCGCAAGTTGATGTGCAAATCTATGTATAATTTAGTGTGTAAGTGTGCACGGACTACTCATGAATTGGGGACACACTAATGTCTAAGTGAGAACGGTTTACACCTGAAGGTGAATTTAGAGGGAATACAGCGCCGTACGTCTAGCATGAAAGCGTACAAAAGTCGAAACGCGCGCGAGGCAGATTGCCCGTCTTTTTCTTACTATTCGTTTTAGAAAGAGATGGGTAATCTATCTCGCGCGCGACTTTCGTATGCTTTCGTGCTAGGCATACAGTTGCTCCATGAAAAACAAATGCTAAGTCGCGGTTCGAGAACGTGACCAGAAAATGCATTTTTGGATGTTTTCCTACGATTTTTTTGTTATTTGGAAGTACAAGTACAAGTCTTTAATGATTGTCTTTGTTGTTTCTGAAAAAAATATCGATGATTTGATAAAATTAAGTGTATGTTCATGAAAAATTGTTTATACCTGTTAATCGTGTCTCTATCCCTTACGGCGTAGACAGAACCTAAAGTAACAAGACCTAAAGGCCACAAATTATAGTCATTGTGGGTGCATAGGTGGCACGAGGAATCAAAATGATACCATACTTTGATTGAAATAAGTTTTCCAATGGCAATTTTATTCACATTTTAAGACAGTTTATTTACCTGCTGAAAAATGTAGCTACTCCATTAAAATTATTTAATTCAAACTCTTAGACCTAAATAAAGTCAAAACATGTTAATAGGTACTTTATCATTTAACAAAACCGGGTAATTATAAATTATTAACTCGCAAAATAATTTTCCAAATCTGTCCACAAAAAAAAATGCAACCAGATTGAGAAGCTCCTCCTTTTTTCGAAGTCGGTTCAAAATGGTTCAGGTCCAAAATAGTACAGACCTTTGTGTTTCATCAAACAAAGACCTCACGCCGAACAAAAATACCCCCCATACTTCCCGTATTCGTTTTAATTAACATTGAACTCCGATGCGCGGACAAAAGACAACCGGATATCCGCTCGGGGCAGCAAGTATTGTGTTTACACTGTCCGGGACGAGGACGACACGATTTCATACATTTAATATTATACCCATTGCTATTTTGATTTCCCTTTCCACCTATACGCCCCCAATCATGCTAAACGTGACCGTCTTGTTACTTTAGGTTCATTCTACCCCGTTAGGCTTACATACGTGATATACGTATGCATGTATGTTTCAAAATAAACCAGAAACCCGTATATTTTCACTTATGTAACGTATATGTATTGCGGACGTAGGAAAGGGAAATCGAAATAGTGGTGGGTTGCTAGCCGCATCGCCTTTAACATGGTTCCTAAGATTTTTACCTATTCTCTCGATGAGATTTTACCTTCTGCACGGGAAGAGACGCAGCTGGTACATTCTATGTTTTTTTTCTTTGCTCCCAGACCAGCACTGCCAGCGCGACTACTTTTTTTGTCTTTTTCTTACTGTTCGCTTTTAGAAAGAGACGGGTATTTTATCTCACGCGCGGTACACGGGGGTTACTATGACGTCTCAGTTTAGGTTCGCTCGCTGCCCGGTCCATACTAAAAATGACAGCTAAAACCTGAACTGAGTCGGAATCGGATCGCATTAAGACGTCATGGTAAGGCCCCAGCTCTCGCGCGCTCTTTGCTAGCCGTGAACTGGATTTTTTTGATCGTGTAGTGTAAATGTGTTTTGAATAATATTCGGGTCCTAACGGGCGTCACCCGGTGACAAAGGTCATTCATATTGCATCCCGCTCGGCCGCCCCCGCTAATTCGGATTATGTCGACATTGTCTGCACTGTCTATGGCATATAGTATACATTATGTATTCGACAATTTGACAATGCCTGTTCGTTTCAAATACTTGTGTCAGAAAATGAAACTGTTTGTGAAGCTCTGCGTTACATCATCATTCTATAAACAAACATACATATATCACGTCTTTATCCCTTTCGGGGTAGACAGAGCCTAAGGTAACAAAACGTTAAGGCCACGTTTAGCATGATTAAGGGCGCATAGGTGGAAAGGCAAATCAAAACAGTGATCCGCATCGCCTATAACCATCGCCTGCAGTTGTGTTACACCTCAGCGTAATGCTGAGCCAGCGACCGTTTCACTTTTACGAAGACACAACGCTGAGCATCTGTTTTTAATGTCTGTGTTTTTTTTCTTGTTTTTTTTTGCTCTAATATTGCGTAGGTATATCACTATCACTACATAGTATAAAACAAAGTCGCTTTCTCTGCCCCTATGCCCCTATGTATGCTTAAATCTTCAAAAGTACACAACGGATTTTGATGCGGTTTTTTTAATAAATAGAGTGATTCTAGAGGAAGGTATGTTCAATTCTACGCAGACGAAGTCGCGGGCAGAAGCTAGTTCTCTTATATTTGTGTGTCTTGCAAAAACGAATAAATGTCATCTTTCTTTCTTTCTTTCTACAAACATTCTATGTTTTAATTATACTTCCATGCTGGTCTAGGAGCAAAGGAAAAACATAGAATGTACCAGTTGCTTCTCTTCCCGCGCAGATGGTAAAAACCCATCGAGGGCATGGGCGAAAATCTTAGGAATCATGCTATAGACAGTGCGGCTTGCAACCCATCACTATTTTGATTCCCCTTTCCACCTACACGCTCACAATCATGCCAAACGTGGCCAGGTCTTGTTACCTTAGGCCCTGTCTACCCCGTAAGGGATAAATACGTGATTTATGTATGTATGTATGTATGTATTATATTTGCTAGGTACTTTGACATTGGCGAAGTTGTCGTCGCTATAATGACTTGATACGCCACAAATAAGAAGAAGATAACTGTCCGCCAGAACTATATTGTGAAGGTAGTATTGGCTTTGGACGAATCTTACGGAGCTCACTTTATGCCTTGCCTCAGTCTTATGCCTTGTCCCACAACATGGCTTTATGTAAAAGAATGTCGCGCCCGGTGACCATCTTGTTCCAATCTGGGCGCGAAGCCAAACCGTTCCATTACAAGCCATAATCTTTAATACAGAGAGTTTTATATGGCATGTCATTACATTTTGTGGTGATATGAAGATAGTTTTTTATCTACTTCATTTCAGTTTCAGAACTGTCGGCTTTGTGGATGTTATTTTCAGAAAAAAAAATAAAGTTGCTGAATTCGGGTTTTGTTAAACGACTTTAAAATGGAGGTTCTTATTAGCTAAATTATACTAACCTAATCAAATTTTTGTTTTATGTGTTCTACAGAAAATTTATACATTAAAGTTCAATCACAGTCGACACAAAACAGTTACCACAGCCGATAATTATAATGACCAGCTGTAATGAATAAAAATGAAAACAAAAAAATATTTTCGCAAATTGGCCGCCAAGGGCTTTTTACATGTATTTTTGAAACTACCAGCGCATTCGGAAAGACCATCATTGTCAAGAAGAATGCGCCGCAAGAAACTTGGCAGAAAGTCATTTTTTCAAAATAAAATGCAGTAAGAATACTGTAATTCTATTTAAATTAAATACATTTATAAAAGGGATATGTATAAGGTCCCCGAGCCTTCAATTATATTAATCTATAGTAGATATGTATGAAGTCTTTACTAGTCAAAACAACAAAGAAAAATAAGTTCAGTGGATGTTTAAAACGCCTCCACTGAACAAATTAATTGTAAAGGAGAGAAACCCTTACAAGTCCCGGATTCTGAGAAACAAAGACCCACTTCATTATTTCGAAATACTTTAGCTAGTTCTTAGGTTCCCCTTAGCACTTCCATGCTGGTCTGGGAGCAAAGAAAAAACATAGAATGTACCAGCTGCTTCTCTGACGCGCAGATGGTAGCCCATCGAGGGAATGGCCAAAATCGTAGGAATCCTGATATAATGCGATGCGACTAGCAACCCATATTACCCTATTTTGATTCCCCTTTCCACATACATGCCCACAATATTGCTAAGCGTGGCCTATAAAATAATATAGGCCTTGTTACCTCAGGTTCTGTCTAGCCCGTAAGAGATAAAGACGAGATTTATGTATGTTTGTTCTTAGGTTACATTGACTGCATAGGCCTGTTAATGTTTTACAGGATTTTTGTATTGGGTTGACAAATTTTAAATAACTATTACTAAACCGCGAAAGACATTGAAAAATCTGTCATCTATATATCGCACTGCTAGTACAAAACAGTTCCAACTCAAAATTCGTGTATTTTGAGTTAGTGCTATATTCGAATTCTCGTAACGATGCCGCGTAAGCCAATAAAACAGACGCAAAAATAACTTGAATACTCGCCGAGTAGTGGCTCTGTAAGACTCCTATGCTGACGCGTCGGTGCCTCACCCCCTCCCGCAAGACCGTAGTATTGCTAGTTGCCTGCCGAAGTTCATACTGAGAACACGTAGGTCGTTAGCAGCCTAAACGTTTTATTTCGAGTTGAAACGGTTTTGAAGACTAAAATTGCTATTATTGAAGTATTATTTTGAGTTGGTTCGGTTTTGGTGGTTTGATGTCGATTTAGATAAAGTGGTTCAATCGTCTTTATTTTAGTTGATACTTTTTAGATGACGAAGGTAAGAGATTTTTAATTGATTATTTTGAGTTATATCTGTCTTGATGGTTTAAATTTTAGATTTTGAATTGCTTCAGTTTTATTGAGTTAAAATTTAACCTTTATTTTCTCTTGAACTAACTAAAATAGACATCTCTTTCCAGTTTCATTAAACGCTCAATTTGAGTTGAAACGGTTTTAAACATTTAATTTGCTCGAAAACTTGCTATTTATGGTTTAATTTTCATTGTTTTTGAGTTGATACGCTTTTGGTGATTGCTGAAGAACCATTCATTATTTTAATCTTTTTTTATAAAAATGAAGGGACGAGGCCGGTTATTCGTACAAATGATCAAGGAATCCGATAAAGAAAACACATTCCCCGAAATGTACAGTCTTGTCACGAAGAGAATGAAGCTGAATACATTCTACAAAAAGATTTAACAATTATTTCAAGAAACCAATTGGAAGAAAAATCACCACCGCCACCGTCGGATCATGTCGGAAATAACTCTCCGTTGCAAGAGCCTCGGTACGAACCACCGAATCACTACATTTCACCAGTACGGAGTGACGACAGTGAAATTATAGACGACTCTGATGCGGATCCAAGTTTTGAGGCGCCTGCTGCTAAAAAATTACCACCCAAAGTTATTCCTGCCACTTCTTCGTCTTCTTCTAGTAATAGCAGTTCGAGCTTTTTGACCTCTTTGATGCCGTTTAAGACAATATTAACTTGTTTAAATTTATAGATATTTACCGATATTTGATAGTAGTCTATTAAACGTTACAAAATTAATTAATGTAAGAGTATTATCTCAGTGCTAGTTACGTCGTTGCATAAGGTCCTAAGCATTCCAAAAATCTATATTATGTAGTAGAGTAGTGAATACGGGTTCTGTAATTCTGTATACACTCTTGTTCTTCTTCTTCTTCTTCTTCAACCTGTTTCTACCCAATGCTGAGTAAAGGTCTCTTCCATAGCCCTCCAATTGCTGCGGTCTTGGGTTTTCCCCATCCAGTCCTTCCCCGCTATTTGAATGAGGTCATCGGCCCATCTTCTGGGTTGCTGTATACACTAGTAGCACCCATTTTGATTAGTTGAGTTTATCCAAAAGGCTGTTTTTGTTTTTGGTAAAGTCAGTTAAGTTGTTTTGATTAAGGCTGAGATTATACAAATTTTGATTTTTAATTAATCAAAAGATCAATTGTTATTACTATTAAAATCTATGTTGTATGCGAACACAATGTTTTACTATTATTTTCCTTATAATAACGTTAAAATAACCAACAAAATTACTATTTTAATGAATGATTTAACTGACGTTTTTAAATAATCAAAACGTATTAACTCAAAAATTGTGTACAAAACCGTTGTAACTAAAAATAATCATACAAATTAAACGCAGTTGCTTCCAAAAGACCGTATCAACTACAAAATCAAATTTATCTGCTCATGTAAATGAATTTTATGTATTATTCATGTACAGGCTTTCTTATAAATTAAAGACACTCACAAAAAAACAGCAAGTAAGCTTCTATCAAGCATAGTTTTTCAACAGTAACATTTTTGCAGTTTCTGAAAAAAGAGGTTTTTTGAGTTGGAACTGTTTTGTACTAGCAGTGCGATATTATATTTTGACGTAAATACATGGAATGTCAGATTTAGTAAAATAATTATTCCGGTGTAGTTACAAAAAGTTAGTTCTTTTCAAACTAGTCTGACGCGATTGTTAAACTAAAACATTTTTTTAAATTAAATGTATAGCTAAATTGCCATTATCTCGGACAAGGCAACTCCCGCGTGATAATCTAAAATAACGTAAAAATCATATTCCCGAGATTTTTCATGTAAAATGGGGGAAAAAAGCTCCTTACAGCTTTCAAGGTTCCATTATTGAATGCATATTTAATGGATGCATTACTTATTCGCCGGGGCCGCGATCTGAATTATTACTTACCTTTCGCTTAGTCATGTCTATTTAAGTATGTACCTCGTATGGGCCTTAAAGTTGACATAAAAGTATTTTTCATTTTTATCACGTCATCTTCTCTTCCTTTTTATATGTTTCATACTTTTTCAGGTTCTGTGACACTTAGGAATACGGACTATGATCACGCGTGTATAAGTTTTGATCACTTAACGAATGGCGGACTTATTAATTTGTACCAGAGGATATCTTGTTATGACTCATTTTGATTTATGTATTTATTTTGGCATTATATTAAATTGAACCTATATTACATTTCATTATTTACCTATAAGCAGTGACGATCCCTAGCGGAGAATTAATTTAATTGTACCTAATTGTTTTATTATTATTGTTCTTGATTTTGTCATTTTTGTGATATTCGATTGATTTGTATCATTTAATTTTATTTTATTTACTCTTTGTATAATGTACAATTTATGCTGTATTTTTTATTGAATTAATAAATAATCTAAATCTGTCTTTCATGATGTCTTGGATTTCTAAATAACTTGAGATAATCAATCATGGTCTTTACAGTTGCAGTTATACAGATTACTGTCTAAATCGAAAGTAACTATAAGATAATTCTCAAATAATCATTTTTTTTTTAAATCTAACTTTTCTTGTGTTTCATGTACAATAAAGAGTTATACATACATACATAATTAGATGCCACTTTCTTGGCTGGGTTAATGAAGTGTTGGCAGCCCAGCTCTGCTACCCAATATAGTAGAGAGAGAAGATCTAATCTGAGAGAAGTTTGCCCAACGGTGGGCATTTACACGGAGATAAAGACGAGATAAAATTGTAAACGGAAATTAAATTTAAAGCAAAATTGTTTGCACTCCAGAATAAGTAAAAACATTTTTTTTTTTTTAGTACGGTTTACAATTGATACAGACGATACTCCTCTTTTAGTGTCTGTTATTGCTACCAAGCAAAGTCAAATGGAACGTCTAGCGGTTACAAGTCAACACCTCGTGTAGGTAGACCTCTGACCTAAATAAATACTTAAGCCAGTGAAAATTCGCTGCGGCTCAACAAGTGTTCGAGCCTGGGAAAGATGCAGCAGCAAATCTGGCACTCTGCCATGCCACGCCTAGGCCTTCCATTGGTTAATAAAGTTAACCAATTGACAGGCCCGCTTGTGGATTGGTGGGCAGGTTACGTGGCTGACCTACCAGAACTAGGTCAGTGGGAGGCACAGCGATGCAGTTTCACAACGGTAATTCCCGAATGTTTCGTGCTATGTTGCTTGACTGGCGGTTGCGTAATTTTGAACGTTACAAGAAAGTTAGGCTGGAATTCTTTTGTTTTTTTTCTCAGGATATTAGAAGAATTTAGAAGGCGTTGACAGAACATGACAGCGTGTGCATTTTTGGTTTGATCGTTTGATTTGTGGCTAACGCCATCTATCTTTTGTGGCTGGCATAAAACTGTGACCTCGAATTGACCTTGACCCAGATTTGATAACTATTGTACTGAAAAAGATCTTCCTATAGGATTGAAACTAGTTGTGCTACTTTTTGAATGTTATTATACTAATTTAAGGGCCTGTCTCACCACTCGCTGTAAAGTTCCTGTTATCTTAAATGCCAGTTAATTGTGATGTCGTCCCTGTCTGTTTTGCAGTAAGACATAGAGAGGGAATCATAGATAACTGTCACTTAATATAACAGGAACTTTACAGAGAGTCGTGAGAAAGACCCTTAATTTTAAAAAGTTTACATTCATACACACATAGTTACTTGTGCCAAATTTAATGTCTGTAGCTTTAACAACATTTCGGGATGTTCCAATCCCGCGGGAAACATGATAAAAAGTAGGATACGTCCGTCCCCTGGTAAGCTACCTTCCCACCTATTTTCAGCCAAATCGGTTCAGTCGTTGACTTTGTACATAGACACAGACTATAGATATTTATATACACACACGCACACACACATAAATCACGTCTTCATCCCAAACGGGGTAGAGCGAGCCCAAGGTAACAAGACCCAAAGGCCACGTCTAGCATGACTGTGGGCATCTAGATGTAAAGGGGGAAACAAAATAGTGTTGGGTTGCAAGCCGCATCGCCTATAGCATGATTCCTAAGCATTTCGCCTATTCCCCAACAAGAGAAGCAACTGGTACATTCTATATTTTTTCTATACATATAGATAATAATAATAATAATAATGATTTATTGTACAAGGTTACAGAGGTACTTATACATAAACATATATCTAGGTTTGGTACAACTGAGTCATGGGTGATAGCCAAGATTCTGACCCCTAAACTAGGTAAAAAAATACCTGTATCTTAGGGACTAGGTAGAGAGTTACTCCAACATTTAGAGACTAGACATATATCAAGAGGTAAGGACGGAGTTCCTATGTAACAGCGGTACAAACAAATGTGAATTTTAATCTAGAGAAAAAGATAGAATAAAAAAAATCAAAAAAAAATAGTATTAAAATAAAGAAAAAAGAAAAAGAAACAGAAACACCAGCATAATATGTGATCGAATACACCTTATAATTCCAAATTATAGTTATAGTAGACTTTCTGTGTCACTATATTGGAGATGTTGCAACCATCTCTGGACCCTCATTTTAACCTCTTGTTTGGTGAGGTGATAGATACCAACTAGGTTGTGTACTTTATTATAGAGACGTGTGCTTTGATGTGGTATAATCCAGCCTTGAATAACAAACAAATGAAACATGAGCCTCACCTGGTTTCTGAAAGCTTGTCGAAGCCGAGCAACCAGCGGAGCGTATTTCTGCCAGTTCTCCTAGTTAGTGTGTGAAGTCAGGCAGACTTTGCAGACTTGTTATCGATACTACAGGAACTCGTAGTTCCAGACTTGGTCCGGATCCTTCGTTTATTTATCGTAGAGATCGCGTATTTCTTTAGTTATTGGAGATAAGTCTCTAGTACGGCGTTAATTTGTTTATTGAGAATGAGAAACTTTGGAGTGATGGCGACTTAACAGGTGTGTAGTTGCTGAATTACTTTTTATCTATATAATTTATGTTAAGAAGTTACTACGTACAGCTACACAGATAATTAAACATACCTGGATGACCGAGCTTAGGTTGGTGTTTTTTGGTACGTTTTCTAAATGATGCCTGGCTAGATCGTTTTATCGCCCCCGAAACCTCTTGCATACTAAATTTCATGAAAATCGTTGTAGCCGTTACTGAGATATAATTAAACTAATGTTATAAAACACGTTTTATACAAGGTGATGTAAAATGAATGGGCAACTTTGGCTAAACATTCTGTACCTACAGATTGTTCAGCGGGTTTTTTTTCACTAATTCACGCCAACGTTTTGAAATTCTACCAAATGTGGGGAAAGATTATAATGACAACCTGAATTACGAATAAAAAAAAACAGTGGAAAAAATAAGATTACCAGCTATTTTTGACAACTAGAAAAAATACTAGTAACAACTCCAACTCGACTTCTAAAAAATCTACAATTTGTATTTTGTTGAATTTCCTAGTAAATAAAATTGTATTCATAATATAGTAAGGGAAATCGGTAAGCATACGAGCAGACAGCATTGTAGGCTCAACTCTGCAAAGCGCATCCGGATATCTTCAGACGTTTCGAATAAGTGAAGCATGAAACAACGCCATCTGTGAGTTCCCAGATGAAACTAGCGGCCAATTATGACGACTGAATGACCCGTTCGTATTCCCTAACAAGCAATAATATAAAATATCCGCTTACTTGCTCGAGGCACTTATGTAGAGTGGTAATATTTTGATAGTAATTCAGATCGGAATATTACAACACAATAAATGAAATTAATTAATATCTATAGACAACGAATAAATATATTTAAATACGTATTAAACATCCAAGACTCGAGAATAAACGTTCGTATTTTTCATACAAATATCTGCCCGAACCCGGTACCTCAAGATTCATAGTCAGGTTCTCTAACCACTAGGCCATCTATCGTCAACTACGATACACAACATGCAAAGTATTCTAAAGTAGACACTACATTTCATGCTATCCAGTTTTATTGAATAACTAAATTCAATGAAATTTGTTATCCATAACAGGACGAATATTATCGTCCCAATATTTTTAAAGTGACAATAAAAAAATTATATTGCCCATTTTGCAATTTTACATAAAACTTCCATAAACCGTAGACAAAAAAAAAACAAAAAAGCACAATCTGCGGCGTACAACAAGCATCAGTTTTGAACTAACCACCTCGAAAATAGTTCCGAAACAAATTCCACGCGCTATTCAAAATTCAACAAAACCCAAAATCTGGCGAAAACCAGTTCAAACCGCACCAATTACCGACACTTTGTTAATAACGTCGCACGGCATCATTGTGATATTTGTTTGTATCGATTTGCTGTCAGCAACATGATCGGTTACCCGGTCCGATATTAATTATACGTGCTTTGTGCGCCATGTATTGATACTATGTCGTACACGGTGGCCATTCATTTGATATAATAGGGAAGCGTATCCAGTAATGAGTTCCCGTAACATAATACTGACAAACGGCGGATAGATGGCGGTAGTGGTTGGGGAAAATGATTAACGAATTCTGATTTTAAAAAATTGATAACTTTACTACTCCGCGGTATACTCGCGCGGTATTCATGCTGTCAATGTTTGAGAAAACGACAAATTTAAACAACAAAGGGAAATCATCCGAATTGACAATAAGAACCACTGCCTACAAAGAAGCAAAAATCTAAATTTTATTTTTGCAAATTGACCGCCAAGGGCTCTTTTACATGTATTTTTTTAAACAACCAGCCCATTCGGAAAGACCATGATTGCCAAGAAGAATGCACCGCGAGAAACTTGGCAGAAAGTCATTACAAAAAAAATAGAGTAAGAATACTTCAGTATAGAATCCTCATCCTCAGCGGATGTTGACACTTATTTTTGACCAAGCACAATCTTTCTTCAACCGTTCGTCGAACGTCGGCTAGAGATTATGAACAGACTTACAATCTCAGATTCACCCGTTTAAATTCCATCTCATTTCCCGCTATCACACCGTGCATAAACCAGGTACTCGTTTAATCACTGTTATCTACCAAAAACTACGGCTCCGTCCCCGTCATTTGTTTCCGCATAAGCCGAATTAAGAGCAAACCGTAATGGCTGCCCTTTTTCTTATCTAGCTGCAAAATTTGTCTAGTCGCCATAAAACTGTCCGAAACTGACCGCGTGTTGCACCGAGGCGCTATAAATATTGGCGACAGTAGATAAAATCTCTTTAATTAGCTATCAGGTCGGGTAATTTGTTTTTCTTTTTAGACATTAGGGTCTGTTTCACCAATCTCTGTTAAGTTCAAATTGTCTTACGTCTCAGTTATCTATGATTACGTCTCTGTCTGTTTTGTAGTAATAATAAAGAGAGGGAATTATAGTTACCTGACACTTAAGATAACTAGAACTTTACAGAGAGTAGTGAAACGGGACCTTAATATATACAACTATACAAAATAATACAATATAGGTACACACATTGAAATTGCTCGTGGGGACAGCTTATCGACCACCGTGGTTCGACGTCGACTTTTATAGACGCGATGACAGAATCCCTGTCTTCGTTTTCAGGTTTTGATCGCATAGTATTAATGGGTGATTTTAATATAAACCTACTTGAAAATGATAGACACTCTAGGAATTTTAATAACTTTTTAACATATTTCGGCCTTAAACAGTACGTAAACGAACCTACACACTTCACTAGTCATAGTAGTACTTTGTTAGATGTAATTTGTAGCAACGAAACAATTCTAAATGCTAAAGTAAATTATATCCCGACCCTCAGTCATCATGCATTCCTAACCTGTGAATTAGACATAAAAAAAGTTAAACTGAATTCAAAAAAAAATATTTTCAAGACCTTTAAAAAGTATTGATCTAAGCTCATTTAATCAGTCTGTTGAGTCTATTCCATGGGAGAATATTAGCGTTTTGCCAGATGTCAATGACATGGTTGCCAGCTTCAATAGTGCGATTTTGTTTTTATTTGATTTGCATGCACCATACAGGCAGATTACCGTAAGAGAGGGTAACTACCCGTGGTTGACTTTCACTGTTAGAGAAATGATGCGTCTGCGGGATGAAGCTCATAAGAGATTTAAAGAGTCTGGGTTAGACAAACATAAACAGTATTATAAGGAACTCAAAAAATGTGTGAATTCGGCTTTGTATAATGAAAAACGTGCATATTTCGACCAATATATTAACCGTAACATCGATAGCCCTCGAGCACTGTGGAATAATTTAAAAAAAACCGTAAAAATTACTGACAATGCCCAAACTTCAGAAATTCCATCACATTTGCAGAATCCTGAACTAATCAACTCTCATTTTCTTGACGTTCCTGGTAAAAATGATGCGACTTATTCATACCTGAATTATTTTGAAAACAATTGTTTTCATTCCTCGGTATTCCGCTTGGAACCAGTTGATGATGGTCTAATATTGAAGATAATTAAATCTCTGAAGTCAAATGCACTAGGCATTGATGGTATCTCCTTGGATATGTTGCTTCTCACTCTACCTAGGACACTAAATGTTATAACCACTTTGGTAAATAAGTCCATCACATCTTCTGTTTTTCCTGATGCGTGGAAGTCAGCGTTGGTAACGCCGCTGCCAAAGAAGTCCAACATTACTGTTTTGAAAGAATTACGGCCAATCAGTATTCTTCCTTGCTTATCAAAGATTCTCGAGCGCGTGGTCAGTATGCAGCTGTCTGCAAAAAAATAATATATTACCAGCACTGCAGTCTGGTTTTTGCAATTCGCGTAGTACTGCGACGGCCCTTATCGATGTCATTGACAATGTGTTATCTGCACAGGATAACGGTGAGGGTACAATTATGACATTTCTCGATTTTTCACGTGCATTTGATGCTATTAACATGCGTCTTTTAATGTCCAAAATGAAATATTATGGATTTGAGCCGGAGGCAATTGAATGGTTTTCAAGTTACCTCAGTGGGCGTACTCAAGTGGTAAATCTCCATACCGCAAATGGTTCCTGTGTGCGATCTAGCCCGTCTGCTGTGACAAGGGGGGTGCCGCAGGGTTCGATTTTGGGACCTCTTCTTTTTATATTATATACTGCAGACGTTTGTAACGTAGTGCAAAATTGTAAGTACCATCTTTATGCGGATGATATCCAAATTTACCTCTCTTTTCATCCTAACAGCACCGAATCGGCTGTGGCTAAAATAAACGAAGATTTAGAGCGCATCACAACTTGGTCTGAGTCAAACTGCCTAGTTCTAAATCCGAGTAAGTCGAAGGTCATGGTATTTGGTTCTATTAAGCAAATAAATCGAATAACTGACCACAACCCAGTCGTATTGATCTCGGGAGACCAAGTGGAGAGAGTTTCAGAAGTGCGTAATCTGGGAGTTTTGATGGACGAGTCGCTGCGTTTCGAAGGTCATATAGCTGAGGTCGTTAAGACCTGTTTTTACAGACTCAAAGTATTGTATCGTATTCGCGATTTCATCAGCGTTGAATTACGTATTAGATTGTGCGATGCTCTGATACTCTCAAAATTGGGTTATGCAGATGTAGTGTACGGTCCTCGGTTGCTCTCCCGCACAGATCGTATAGTGCAGAGAGTCCAGAATGCCTGTGCTCGTTTTTGTTTTAAAATTCCCGCGCGTACGCATGTGACGCCATATTTAAACTCTGCTGGCATTTTGAAGATGGCATATCGGAGAGAACTTCACCTATCCTCATTGCTTTTTGGTATTATAAAAAAAGGAATACCTGAATACCTGTTCCAAAAATTAAGATGGCGTAAAAGCAGATCCAGCACACATGGGCTCCGAGAGGTTAGCAATGAACTAGCTGTTCCATATCACCGGACTGCCGCTTTTAGGGGTAGTTTTAAATACACAGCCACGAAGTGTTGGAATAATTTGCCTCCGCCTTTCAAAAAATTTATCACTATTAGTAATTTTAAGTTTAAACTAAGTAAACATCTAATTAATTTGCAACAAGCACTGCCAGCAGGCGGGAGGGCTGTTTCTTCTTACCTCTGATGCGGCTACCTTTATTTTAAAAACATATTGTACCTACATAATATATACGATATTGCAGTTTTTGGTAAATTTATGTATTTTATTATTTATTTTATTTATTTACACACTTTTCCTACACAAACTTATTAGTGCTGATTCCGGTCCAACGCGTTTGATGCAAAGATGTGAAGGGTTTGGCTGAAAATCAGCGCTGTAGTAGGCACCTACTGCAGCATAATGCTGAGTCGAATACCTTTTCGGCATCATCAACTCAGTATATTTTTGTATTAGTTTAAGAGTCTGTGTATTTTTTGATGTCGAATAAAGTTATGTCTATGTCTATGTCTATGTCTACATACATACTAGCTGTTGCCTGTGATATTGTTCCACTGTAAAAAATAGAACAAGGTAAATATTGTGTTAATCTATATTATCAGGCCAGATTTCATCGTATTTCTGTAGTTTTTGGGTGAAAGTGTAACAAACATCCATACGTCCTCGGAATCCGCATTAGGTACTTTGCGGAGGTCTATACCACTGAACAAAAACAGTTAACATTCCCTGTCCCTAGTGAGCTGTAGATGTTCCAAGGGAGTTTATAATTGTGTCGTGCAGACACATCATTCAAACAGATGACGCTTAGCGACAAGAATTAGCATAGTAACAAGGTCACGTGACAGCTATTAACAGGTAGAAAAATTCGAAGGCTTACCTGCTATGGGTGGCGTAGGAGTATAGCATACGCGTCACCGTCTGTAGCTTTACTTTTCGGATTTTTGTGTGTTCTAATTTTTAGTGTCGTTTAGAAATTTAATTATCATTCTGCTCTGCAACAAGGTACCTAACTACTACCGTACTGCTGTTAACTAATCTCCAACAGGAAGGGGGAGGGAGGAGAGTCGGTTGCATCAGTATTATCAGTATTTTTATCGTACAATACAAATTGTCCTTCTAACGAGCAGAAACCATATTTTATTTACAAGTATTTATGATAGAGTGGCAAGAGTACATACCTGTATAAGACGAATCATTATTATTTCTTAACATTTTCAACTCCATTTTCACGCCCCAGTATCTCCACCCACTATTTTAACTGCAGGAATTTTCAGCACCGATCCAGCCCATTTAATGAGGCCGTAATGATGAAGAATACCCATTAGCCGACGGTAGTATTAATCGACGCTATTTTTCTGAACCGCCAACTTTTGTGCTTTTTAGTAACGGGTCGGATATTGCTTCGGTGTTCTTAAATTGTTCGAGAAGGAAATGTAAATAGGTTTTAAGTTGATTAAAGAGGTATTTTGCGGAGTCATAAATAAAAAACTCTTTATTGTGCAAAATAAACATACAACAAATACAATTGACAAACACTGAGATACATCAACAATAACAACGTTCGGACAACTGATTCCGTTAGCTACTCCGCAGGCTATTTTAGTCCACTGAGACTGCGGAGTCTCGAAAGAAAGCGTTGGCTTGCCTGTTCATTACAAATGGGTAATTGTAATGTTGTCTTATATTATATGTATTGAATTAAATAGTAATTTACTTTACATCTGCTATAGCCTAATTACTATAAAATAGATTGTGATTTTTTGTGTGTGAGACTTTCGATCTTATGTACATACTCCGCGATCAATCGCAATTCTGCAAGATAAATATATGTGACACTTGCATGGTCTCATACAAAACCCCTTCCCCTTCTCTTCCCTCCACTGCTCTCCACTGAAACCACGGAGCAGCAACCTAATTGGTTCTGTTTCAAATCATAAAACATTGCAGCATTCAAACAATGCAACGTAGAATTATCTCCAGTTTATAATGGAGCTTGGGATAGTTTCAGGCGCACTCGTCACGAAAATTACCGCCGTGATTGCTCCCTAGATAAATTATTCGCTTCTGAAGTCAGGCGAAGGGTTAAAATTGCTGGAAGTGAAATTAAATTTCTAAATGTCTGTGAAAATGAGAACACATAGAAAAATCTGAAAAGTAAAGCTATGGCCGGGAAACGAACCCGGATCGTCGTCATTCCGTGACGCGTGCTATACCCCTACACCACCAATAGCAGGTGGGTAGTCTCCGAATTTTTCTACCTGTTACTAACTGTCACGTGACCTTTGTTACTATGCGAATTTTTTGTCGCTAAGCTTCATCTGTTTGAATGATGTGTCTGTACGACACAATTACAAACTCCCGTGGAACATCTACTGCTCACCAGGGACGAGAGAAGGCAGGAAGTGAAATATAAGTTATTTTAGCGTCAAAAACTATAACCGACGTTGCTCTTTGCACACCTTAAGTGGCAGTTAGTGGCACATTGCTCATTGCACTGATTGTTCTAGAGTGGTGACCGCGCACCAGTAGGCCAAATTTTGGTAGGCTTCCCGCAAGGTGGTAAACACCGAGAGAAGCCATTAGCTGCAGGTAGCACAAAACTGACCCTCGTGGAGATCCTTGGGTAAGGCCATTGTCCAGCCAGCCCACATCTACCGGCAGATATTACGATGAGATGAGAGATAGTAGTTCCACTGCAACTCCTGGATATCCTCATCTTTAGTGTCCTTCCATTTTGTCAGTTTGACGTACGAAGGCTTAGCACGGAAACGTTGAAATGATACATATGTGACTCTGACTAGCGACTGCCCGGCTGGCAAGAGGGGAATGAGTGAGGGAAAATCTTTTTAATCTTTATAATGTCCGTACAAGGGGCTAGAACACTGTTCAGCCTTAAATCGCAAAGAATGAAGCTCCGAAGCATAATTGGAACAAAGTAGGGCTTTAGGAATCTCTTCAATTGACTTTATATCCTCGCGCAGTCCCCCGTTATAAATGTTCGGCGGGTAAAAAGGTGTCGCCTGAAATCCGCCTGCAGCCAGCTGATAAATACAATGTTGAGCTGTTATTCATATTTATACATCTCCGGGATTTGGGACTTCTTGAAAAATTCTAAGCCCTTTGATTTATGGACTTAGTGAATAGCAGTTTCGCTAGAGTTCGCGAGTTCATTACTTGTACACTGTGTCGGAAATGTCTGTGCACCTGACTATTTGATGTAACATAAATTGGAAGACCGGGAATGGACAGTACAAAAAACAACAAATGACATACATATCGCCTGAGTTTCTACCGGTACATAGTATATCACGGAGTAAAATACGGAACAGAACATCGTCATCATCAGCCAAAAGATGTCCATTGATAAACATAGGCCTCCCCCAAAGAGCTCTAAAGACCGGTCTTACGCATCCTCGTCTAGCGGACTCCCGTGACCTTCATCAGGTCATCAGTCCATCTTGAGGGGGGGGGCTTTCTAAGCTGCGTCTTCCGGTACGTGTGAGAACCTTCAGCTCTCTTCCCCCAACCTCTGCCTGCTGCCTTCCGAAATCTTTACTCACTTAAAATTAATTCGCTAACTTCACGCCCCTGTGTCTGGCTGCATGCTTTTAATCAAAGTTCTATCAAGTGTCTTACAATGGCTTACTCAAAAACTTTAAAAAACTTTCTATAATAAATAATAACGCCGTCCTCATTTTCTACTTTTGGCTTCACTTTCTATTACTTTATGTGGAAGGTTTCTTACTAAACTACGACAGAGATTGGAAAATAAATGAGTTGATATTTTCTAGGAAGTCGCGTACAAAGACTTGGAAATGATACGCCACTTTATCGTGTGACATTATTACGACAAAATACAAAGTTTGCTTGTGCCGCGCCTTCAGTTTGGCATTACACTTTATCTATTAAAGTTGCAATGTTTATTTAAAACGATTGAGTAAGATACTGGTTACAATCCAAATTGCTGACGGTTTTCAAAATTTTTGATACAAAATGAGTCAACTGTCAATGAATTCATATGGGGACCCTAGAAGCTTAATTATTGAGGTTACCACAAAACACTGTAACTCAAGATCACAATGTTTTGTCATAGCACGGCAGATTTGCTTTTGCGGCATCTTCTTCGTTTCAAAGCAGCGCGATTGGTCGGCATAAATATTTTACACTGGAACCATTTTAATCCTTGCAGTGTCAGTTATTTTACTTTTCTATTACAGGATATATTCTCTTGAGCTCATGTTCAAACAGTAACTAGCTCTGTTTTTTTTCTTAGTACTTTACATTTTAATACATCCGTATCAAAAATACACAAGCATACAAAGTCAATTTGACCGTATATTTGCCCTTTTCATTTATATTGTCTGTATTGTTTTGTAGAGTTATTTAATGTTTTTTTTGTATCGTTGAGCCGTCTGTGCCCATCAGTGAGACGTATAAAGTGTTAGCTGGAGCCGCTCGTATAATACAGTCTAACCCCCTTATTCATAAACGCTCTGTAGGCTTCTGCTAACTTAGCAATCGTTTGGCCTTATCTATCACTTTGGCATTTACCTTTCACAGACAAGGACAAACGATTGCTAAGTTAGCAGAAGCCTACAGAGCGTTTATGAATAAGGGGGTAAATATCGAATCGGCACGCTACGAAACGAGAAGAGCCCAGCCCTGTGTCACGTATCTCATACGAGACCTTTCTCCAATATTGCAACTAGAGCAACCATTGCGCCAGAAAATTGCGCTTAAACTCTAAGCAATATTACTCATGTTATTGCATGCTGGCGTTATTGCCTTGCATGATAAGTGAAAGTTGAACTGTCTAAACATGTCTGTTCAGAATAGACATGCATTGGGTTTTAGGATTTTGAACATAGAAGGGTTACTCGATTGTTTTCTATGTGGATGATTTTGTGATTTGAATTGTGATATTCGTTTTCTAATGCGACTTTGTATGCCCGAGTTATTATTGCGTTTCAGTCTAGTTTGTGTAGTGGCGTCGTCATTTTAGAACCTTACGGCCTAATGATTATCAGTTTTGCTAAAAATGTGCCCGATAACGTACGGTAAGATAGGCTACAGCTTTAGTTCTTCTACGGATCTTCTTATTTTAGAATAATTGTTATAAATATTATCTATGTGTAGGTAACTAATTTTCGTCTGTCAACTATACCTCTCTTACATCAGGTTAACAGAAAGAAATTCATTTTTAGGAAAAATGTTATCCAGGTACTACGTTTTGTTTATTCATTTACGTGCAATAAAAAGTTCGCTTACTTAAATACTTATCTGTATCATACACTGTGAGGCAAAATGTTTCCAGATTACACTGAACACACATTCAGGAAGTGGCTGAAACAGTAACTGAACACCTCCTGTAAATGTATTTCACCATTTTTTCATTGTGGAACCACACATATAACAACCAAAACAGACAAAAAGGTATACAGAACAAGGTAACAATAGGCGGCCTTATCGCTACGGAGCGATCTCTACCAGGAAACCATAATGGACTGGAGAACAGAAAAGATCTGAGCAGGTGGTGCAATTTTGAATATATATTTATTTACTAAGTACTGAAAATACATAATATATATACATGAGACACAAATATCCAGGCTTGTCATAAATGTGACTGACGCCCTCAATCAAACTGTCCTCTGTGACCAGTGCTTCCGAACATATGCCATTTGGAATCTCATCTACACATCCCTTTGCGCTAGTATTGCATGAGCGGATGCAACGATTGCTTCACTGCACTATACCTTTGGTATTGCCCAATATGGCTTTGCCTCGGACAGATCTGCCCCTGTATACATCCGTTAATAATTCTGCTCCACAGATTGTAAATTGCTTCACTCTGCTTCATCTAAATATTGACTGACCTCTGTCACGGTGGATGTGTTAAAACAGTAAGCAATGTGACGAGCTTAGCTGAAAATAAAGTGCTATAATTTTGTACCAGTGTCTCTACGCTGATGGCCCTTTCAGATTTTGTTTATTTCGTTTTATGCCTCTTTGGAACGACTGTTGTGCTTTATTTGAACGTAACAAATCTTAACTGGTATTATAATAATACTAGGTAGGTATGTTAAAAGTAGTTTTCATGGTTATATAAATATAATGCTTTGTTTTAATCAACTGAGCTAGTAAAAATTGGCGTATTTGTCTTCGGCGTTGTAGAAAAATTAAAAAGCAAACGCAATTGTCAAAAATTGGATTGGTACAAGTACCAAAGTGAACTTATCCCTGTAAGGGATCTCTAATGGTTAACTTTTGAATTGATGAGATGATAATTTGAGTAGAGACAAACAAAAAACCCAAATTCGTTTCAAAATAACTTTTTTGAGTCACGTTAGAATGCTTATTAGATAATTTTCAAAGTGCGTAACATTTTTTTTCCGATTTTATGTATAGGTACTGTGTATTTGTAGAGTTACCTTTTAGGGATCAGTTCGCCTTTGTGCATGTGTGTTGTCCTGTATTCATCTTTTTCTTGTGTTTATGTACAATAAAGAGTTATACTTACACACATACTTATTCTATGTTTTTTTTTAAATTAATAACCGACTAGCTGTTGCCCGCGTCTTCGCCCGCGCAGATATGGTATCTTAAAATTGTATCCGAATAGTTTAGCAGGTCAGCAGGGTCAGTTTAATGAAATAGCCCTGTAAATACTTTTCAGGATTTTTGAATCATATTTGACAAAATGTTTCCATACACGATCGGTGTTCAAAGTAAACCGCAACAATCCGGATTTTTAGGGACCTTGTATTCAGATTTCTGCTGTTAGTAATTCTGTGTGCTGTGAAGGTCACGCCAAAGCTATGTCAGTAAACAACGTCGCACTATATCTGCGTATGCACAGCAAGTAATTAAGTTGTGGACCGGCGCGTCAAACGGGGTGTTATTACAGTTCAAACGGACATTGGAAATATAGTTCCTTTGAACGAGCGCTGTGAAATACTAAAAAAGGTAGGATTATTCGCGGTTTTCCTTTTGAAGGAATTATTGCGTTTTTTTGTACTCTAGTATGAAACGCGTTTTCTCTTCAAGGGAACAAGTCAAAGGAACTGCTGCGAATAATCCAAAAGGTCCAAATGCAAAACAGACTCATGCACCGAGTTTCTTTCTTACCCATGGTACTACCAGTGGTGCTACTGGTAGTACCATTTTTTTTTGTTGCCCCATAGTACTACTATCCTTCTGTTCGTTTCCTGAGAATAGAAGATTAATACCATTAGCATACAAAACTTATCAGGGGTAATATTTACGCATAATGTCGATTGCAAATTTTATTACTATTATTTTGATAATAGTGAATGTTTTACTTAAAATTGGCGTCAAATATCTTAATCTTTGTGTTACAAATAAAACGACATAATATAGAAATACAACGACAAATTTATTAAAAAAAACGTAACAAAAACACCCAACTGATCCCTAATCAACTACATATAAACGTAACAATGTAAAAGAACTACTAATCAGTCAGTATCACAACACCGAAAGCTAACAAACACACATAGAAAGCGCATGGCATGTTAATACATGAAACACCATGAGTTTATTTCAGCCGCGTTCCTATGACTTTAAAGCTACATTAATATCAATTTAAAGAAGAGGTGTAAAGAACCACGTCTATAAATAAAAAAAGTGCAATATTTTCATATACTTCAAGACTGTTCCATAACTCCACACATCCAGTTTGAACCGCTTCCATCTTGTTTCAACCGATTTAAACTAGTTTGAACCGGTTCAGTCTAGTTAAGAACGCAGGATTCGTATGTGGGTATCATGTATTTGATGTTTATAAAGGCGTCCGGCCCACCGTAGCGTTCTAGTATCTGGAGTGTATCCTCTATGAGATCGCCAACGTTTTCGCCTCTGCTTGTTGAATGGTCGATGCCAGCGCCCATGTTTACTGAAAGTATAGGAACCAATTATTATAGTATAGGCTTTTCGCCTAGACGGACTTTCCGTGACCAAATTTGGGATGTTTTGACAAATGATCAGGTCACGAGCACCCTAAAACGGTATGCATGTATCAAAAGATTGATAAATGTGGATGAAGCAAAAGTAGCTAGTGGAACCAAGTTTAGTACCCTTATGTGAAAGATACGTGACTGTTCGTACGTATTCTTTTGTTATGAATACTTTTTGTTCTTTGTTTTTTTTCCGAGTCTGAATTTGGTCAGAAAATCATCTTAATTTTATAGCATTAGCTTTAAATTTGCTTTCTAAAATTCCATTTGCAGGCTAGAGAAGTCTATTAGTATTTTGTCAAAAACATTTAGGTGAATAAACAGTAAAGTTAAACGTCCATTATTATTTATGTTTCCTTTAAATCAAAACAAACGAAGTGCTCATGATTTACACCATTGGGGCATCCTACGGCTTCGAAACGGCCTTACCGTGACAAAGGTACAAACCCAGCAAAGGCGCGAAGCCAAAGAGTCGTACACCGTTCAACAATTGGCAAAGGAACGTTCAAAATCAAAGAGCATTAAACCAACCGGAGGAGACATACTTATAAAGAGCCACCGACCTCGGTTTCGCACGGTTACTATGCAGACACTATACTTCATTTAATTTAGGATGAGAAACCACAACAACATTATATTGCGGCTCGTGAAGTGTGCTCTCTTTGCAATTTGTACTGGAGTAATTGTAAACGACACGAAAATAAAGTGGCATTAAAACAATTTTATTTTGCGGCTCCCAGACTATTGCACTGTACTATTTGCTAGGTAAGAAATAGTTGACCAGACGCAATTTAATGTTGTTGTGGTTTCTCATCCTAAAATAAATGAAGTATATAGGTGAAAAACTTAAGTAAATAACCTGTTGTATGTAGTAATGTACAGAACTGATATGGGACATAAGTCATTTTTCTAATTTGGAACGTCAATTTATCTATTCGCACACATTACGCACAGTTTTTCACATATAACACGGCGCTCTTACATCCATCATCATTATGTCAGCCAATTAAAAAAAAAACTTGACGAATTATACTTAAATCCTTCTTCATTGAATCACTATGTATTTGTGAAAACCGCGTGGAAATATGTCTAATAGTTTTTGAGTTTATCGCGAATAGACAGACAGAGAGATAAGGAAAGCGGTCACAGCCATTATAATAAGTGAGTGTGTGCGTTACTATGTTAGTGTTTGACAATTTCATCACCTGCATAGCGACGTGAACAAGAAATGCAGTAGGTACCTATTGTCATGTTACACGCAACCTCATTACAAGCCAAAATATTCAATTTCTACAAGCTTTTATCTAGTTTCACAAGTTCCGCGGCGGTGTGACTCTGTAATAAAACCTTGCAAGTGAAATTTGACCTACTTCTGGTCGTTTGACTCAAAATTTGGCATGCATTATGCAGACAATGCAAGTAGTCAGCAAATAAAGTTTTCAAGTATTCCAATTTTAATTTATTATAAAAATTATTTCTTGTATAAAACCAGCTGAAGCCCACTTTCTCGTTAGAACTCAATTTTCTGCAAGAATTCCGCAAATCTACATCACATTAAAAAACCTTGTTGCTAAATGTCAGCCTGTCGAAATCAACGGGTTGTGTATAGGAGACCATACTGGGCGTCTTCTTGAAGACTGCCAATAGGACTGTTCTCTTAATTTCGAGAATAAACCCCCGTTTATTTTTTAATGATCACACCTCCGGTTGGTTAATGCTCCAAGCACCAAGTCGGGCCTCCATTTCCCTTAACTTTAAAGGGGGCAATTCTCAGGCTCAACCTTAAAATCCATTTTCCCTAACCGCTTCATTTGTCGGCCATCAATCAGGCGGCATAATCGACACATCGCAGAGATATTGTTTCCAAGTTTAATAGAGTTGTCACACAGTAGATTAATTGCGAGTGAGCGCACGCGAATCGACAACCAGCCCGAGTTTTTCGGGTGTGGAATTTGGAAGGGTTACATTTTGGGTTTAGTAAGATTAAGGTGAGGCAAGACGAATTTATTCAGTGGTGCAATTTTTTAAAAAGGCTTTTTGCACTCTTATTTCATGTGGCATTGTTTGTATACCGTATTTATGTCAACTGTTGAACATTTTTGACGTACTAAATGTGATTTATGGTTACATGGTTAATAAATATTTCTATTACCGCTCCAAAATTTGAAAACTTTGTCAACTTCTTATTAAGTTTTCATGATTAATATTTATATATAGATTGGATGACAATGCAACTGCATTTATTATGTAGTCTACAAAAAACTCTAAAACCTTAAAACTAAAAATAAATGAACAAAATATTGAGGGACAATAAAATGGACACCAATTTACCTAACTAAGAAAAACTTGTACTTTGGGTGCTAGTTGTATAAGTAATACTCTAGGTACTAATATTTTAAAACTCACATTACTCACCATTCTTATTCTTGAAGAGATTCAATATTGGTAGTATCTGCCGGTAGTACGGCACAAGCGCCTCTCCCACCCTGTCCGACCCTGTGACTATCATCTGGATGCATTTCAACACGTGACATATCACGTTAGTCCTCTTCGTTGCTAAAGCACCTGACAAAGAACAGCTAACTTCAGTGATGATGATGACCCTTAAATAGCCGTCGAGATCGACTCGCTGGCAAATTAAGTAGTGTAATAATTTTGTTTTTATTTCTACACGCCCACAGCTTTGCACTCTCCTCGGAATTTTCTATACCGTAAGGACCTAGTCCAGCCATTGATGGACTGCTTGGCATAAGAGCAGTCGTGTTGCGGCTGGAGTTGACTTCAACCCGACTTCTCTGAACTTTGTATTGAAACTACACATGGCCCCTTGATGCTGTTGGCACTAACTGTTTTAAGCGGTCCGTCTATGGCCGGCTGTAGCATAGTCCCTCGTCATCTATTGTAAATATTTCAGCTACCAATCCATTCATTCGTAATTGAGACGTTTTCTGGATCAAACTTACGCTTACGCTTTGTTGGACGAGAAATCACGTATTCACGCTACGTTACAGCTTTCAATCTAGTATTACACCGTCCACCAAAAGACTAAATGAATGAAACAAGAGAAAATTCATCCAGCAGAACTTCCCAGTCGGCATCCACTTTTCCTTTTTAATCTAAACGTAATCCAATATTATAAATCGGGTGTAGGATGTCGAAATTACGACGATTCTGCTGCCTCCGGCGCTGATCGTTCGGATCGGGTAGCACCTATCAAGTTCTTTTCTTATTGAAATAACAAACAACGGTAAGTATTTTATAAGACAGATATATACAACAGGGAGTTGCCTCTTGACTCATTATAATGCTGTGAAAACTGTGGTGAAACGTAACTTGTAACAAAGATGCAATGTAACATTGTAACATGCATATGAAACACAGTTTCCGCGGTAAGTCGATTAAACTACAAGCGTTTTTTATATAAGACAGTTACAATCTCTCCAAAACACGTCTCTTCAAATTTTATGAATGATATAGTGTGTTTGTATAACAAGTATTTGTGAGAGTAACATGATCAGTTACCCACATATAACATCTTTGGCAGTAATAAACAGATTTAAATAGAAACACTAGACTTATTTCTAGAATAATACAAATAAGGCCTAGACAGACGTTCCTAGACCAAATAGGAGACGTTTTGTAAAAAGGTTAGGTCAGGGGTACCCGAAACCGACGAGCATATATATTATATGAAGAGATTGATGAATGTGGGTGAAGCGAAAGAAATATGTCAGGATCGTAGCAAGTGGAACAATGTAGTATCTGCCTACCCCTGTGGGAAAGAGGCGTGACGGTATGTATGTATGTGTGTGTGTATAATACAAATCAGTTAGGGTGTCTGAGTTTTTAGCAGCAATAATGGGAATGTTATGTTTTACCATTGTCTTTCCACCATAACTCACTTTTGATGGGTATGATGAGTTGCGGCACCACGGGTAGGATCTTGTAGGAGCCTTTGGTGACCAGGTCGTTGATGCCCTGTTCCACGATGAAGCTGTAAGGGTACGCAGCCTCAGCCAGCCCGTCGAAGAACATGGGCAAGTAGTGGTGGAAGTCCAGCTTCTCAATAGGCACCTGAGAACAGAAACTTGGTTTAAAGGGCCGGCAACACGTTCTTAAAACTATATTATGAGTGTCTATGGGTATTTCCATCAGGTGAGCCGCTTGTTCGTTTTCCTCCTATCAAAAAACTAAATTAAATCCTTAAATGAATGCTGTGGTAGCCTAGTGGTTCGACCTGTGACCTCTCAAGCAGAGGGTCGTGGGTTTGGATCCCCGGGCTCGCACCTCTGAATTTTCCTGAAGTTTATGCACAGTTAATTTGAAATTTACCAGGAGCTTCGGTGAAGGAAAACTTAGTGAGGAAACCTGCGTCTGTGAAGAAATTCAATATTTTGGGTAATGTTTACAATCCACACTGGGTTGATGATTATAATCTCACCTTCCAACTGAGCGTTTTGCCAAAATTGGTGAACTCAATGGTGACTGGGAACTCCCCTCGACTATATGACCGCCTGAACATTGAAGGCTTGAGCGGCTTGGGGTCGAAGACGTCGCATTTCTTCGGCGGTATCACTCGCGTGTTCTTCTGCAATGCTTGTATCGTGAAAGCTGGCACTAGCCTGAAACAAAAACATCCACATCTTTTTAATTTACTTTTCAGAAAGCCTTTATTAAGTGGTCATTGCAGCCCATGGGTGTTGAAACTGGTGGTACGTTGTCTGCGTTGAAAAAGTAGTACACTCGCCTTTTTAAGGCAACATATTACCGCGGATCGGCAAGCGCAGCGTAGGACGTCCACCTGCGATGTAGACAGATGACCTGGTTAAAGTCACGGGTTCCTGGTGGATGCAAACCGTTTCCAACCGAGGCAACTGGAGGCTAATGGTATGAAAATGGCGTCATACTCGTTAATCCTGCCGCCAATAAGTAGTGATTGCGCTGCTGTGTTCTGTCATAATATGGACAGTAAGCCAACCTGTCAAATTACTGGCACATAAGGTTACTTTCTTAGCCCTCTGGGCTGGCAATGCATTTGCCGTTTGCTCTGGTGTTGTGTATGTTCATGGGATGCTTACTTACCATCAGGTGCCGTTTTATCTCACAAAAAAACCGTTGCAAAAGATACAAAGAATAGGAGGTAAATTTTTGAAAGACCATCATTAAAAACTACTCGAAAATGGTAGTAATATTTATACTTATACAAAGCCAAAGCTCAAATTAAATTTAAAATCAGTTGACAAGACTATATTCTTTTTAATTTACAGCCACTGTTTTCTTGTACTCTTCTCGTGTACGAGTTTTCAAGTCAGTGATCAAAAATAGATGCTATAGTTATTAAATCTTTCATCATCATCCAAAAGATGTCTACTGCTGAACATTCTGGTTCCCTCTAAGAGCACCATAAAGAACTATATTTAAAGCTTTATATATAACATTTAAGGTAACAAACAAGCTACATAAATACCTTGGTTTCCTCGTCTTGTGCCCATAAGGATAGTTCGGGCTCGGTTTCTTCAGAGACGCACGAAAATCTTTCCCACAGTTAATGGGTACACACGGGGGCAACACTGGGGGCACGGTCATGTTGTTTGTCTACAAGAACATGATACTAAATCCAATAATATCGATCTAAAATGTTGACACAAGTAATAAAATAAGAAAGTAAATTTGCTCTCGGCCAGCGCTCTGATTGTTTGTTTTGGAATGTGATCGTTGCTAGGCAACGGGTATCGATTGATCGCCGGTAGCAAAGCGGTGTGGCGCGGTCGGGTTGTACGGGGAGGTTTTATTACCGGCCGCGTTCATATTGAGCTGGGTATACACAGTATGAGCTTTAACTTTTTTTTTAATGACAACAACTTTATTTTAGCTGTGGTAACACTGGATTCTCTTTTTCTCCATTAACTGTAACTTGAGTACTGGTAACAAAAAAAAAGCATTTATAAAAATTATAAAATTAAATTATTATAATTATAAATGGACTTACAATTGGACTTTCGACACGTTTAGTGCTGGCCACAGCTGACCTGGCTGGCGCTTACCTCTCTCAAAGGTTAGGGATAACAGTACAGAGAGGCAACGCGGCCACCGTCTTGGTTTCGATGCCTGTGGCGGAATATTTTGAAGACATGTTTACGTTATAGTTTTAGTTTTAGCATTTTTTTTACTATAAGATTTTAATATTTATTTCTTCCATGCTGGTCTGGGAGCAAAGAAAAAACCCATGGTAAATGGTAAAAGCCCATCGAGGGAATGGGCGAAAATCATAGGAATCATATTGTTATAGATAGGCGATGAGGCTAGCAACCCATCACTATTTTGATTTCATTTTTCACCTATACGCCCACAATCTTGCTAAATGTGTCCTGTAGGTATCTGTTACCTTAGGCTCTGTCTACCCCGTAAGGGATAAAGACGTGATTTGTGTATGTGTATGTATGTTTGTGGTGCAATTTGTCCCATGATATTTACTTTTAAGGATGATTTATTTTCTTCATTTTGTACTCTTTGTGTGGCTTTTTTTTAATTTTTCAATTTTTAAACTAGAAACTGCCGTGCGCCCGCACAATATATCATCCGTATGTTTCCAGAGCCGGGGCCGGTTCGCGCCGCGGAATTATATTAGCGATGGGGAATTTTATTACATTTTAATATAAGGTATTTTCGCAATATCTCCGACGAAAAATCTCCTGAATTTTGATCGGGAGCTATGTACTTGAAGTTTTTTTTTATGTAGAACACGAAACCAAGTTCTTTGATATTTTTTGCGAAGAAACTTCGGGGATGTTCCGATCAAATTAAAAAGTGATCAGAATTTTGCAGAGGCAGTAACATACTTGTGAAATGCTTAAAGTGAAAATTGAGTTGTAATAACATTAATGACGAGCTTACTTAACACTCGAAACGAAGTATAAAAATTATATATTGTACCAAATCGCGATTTGATACTCAATTTCAAACTCAAGCAAATAAATCTCGGCTGAGAATAGCAAATAAAAACAAATTCACATTGCTTTCCTCCTCGCTATTCGAGCAGTAAATAAAAACGCGCAAATAACAATAAACAAAACGCACAGATAATCGAAAGATGCCATCCGCACGATCTCTAAATCGGCCAAATCACCAGCATCCGAAACGGTTATTTTATTGACGTGTATATTCAGCTTTACGGCCCGGCACAGATTTCGCGCCAAATTGAACGCTGGCGACGTTCGATATTTAAAATTTAATATTGCATCAGCTGCGGGGCGCATTATGAAAATTTTTATGTCGTCATCGTTGCGGTCGAGTTGCGAACGAACCTCTTTCGTGTGCTTCAGAAGCAAGTTTGTTATTGGAAAAGGGACTGGCTTTATAGCACACTGCATTTTTTTTATAGAAACCTTGTGTATACCTACTTATTGTAACTTGTAACATACATGATAGTAGGCTATTTGTCTTGCAAGATTTAAGTAGAATCACTACAGAGTGTAAAACAAAGTGTCTTACCGATGTATATCTGTTTCTATGTATGCTTAGATCTTTAACACTACGCAATGGATTTTGATGCGTTAATTTTTAATAGAAAGAGTGATTCAAGAGGATGGTTTATATGTATAATTCTACGCAGACGAAGTCGCGGGGAGAAGCTAGTAAAACAATAAAGCATAGAAAACGATCTCTACAAATATATTCTAAAGTGTTGGCATTTAATTTTTACGTTATAAAGAAAGTAGTCCTGGTTCAATTTCTGGTTATTACTAAATTAATCCGGTTTAAAAAAACATTTTTTTTAGATAATGTTTAGATAAAACAACAATATAAGAATGAATAATCATGGGGATGATCCCACACACATATTATACTTTTACACCAATGGAAAGGAACCAGACACCAAAGGAAGTAAGTCCGCGAAGTAGGTAACGCCTGATTCAATAAAAAACCTAGATAGGTACTTACCACTCAATCGGTTGCTCACAAAAACGTGAAAACAGAACGCATTTGACGTAGAAATTACGAAAAACATTAAAAGAAAAACTAACAAATAGTTGCACAGTTTCCCTGCGAAACCTTAAAGACATCCGAGATCGACTATCTAAATCTCTGTGAACGTCTCCAAACAAAGTAATTTTTTTACTTGCAAGAAGATAAAAATAATACGTCATTAAACGAATGTTATGACATCATTTTGGTGAAGAAGTTTTTGCCTGTTTGATTCCTTTTGCCGGCTGCACTCACGAAAAAGCATGACTCATTGTTTTACGTTCCGCGTGACGTCAGAGTGTGCAAGCGAGAGAGACAAGCGATAGAGAGGCACGATCTTCTCTCGTGACGTCAGAGCTGGCAGTTGAAATATTTCTTTATGACGTTATCACGTAAAACTATCGTTCGTAAACCGACTTTGCAGACAATCGGTTTTATGTAATCGTCGGTAACTACTGTTATTTTTCTTTCTATGTGTGATCGAATATGTGTATAAATAAATATTTCTCTCTCTCAACGCAAGTCCTTTTTTCCACTCATTTTGCGTTGCGGCGTGCAAAGCCTCAGCCTCTACGTATTATATGCAGACGGAATCGCGGGTGCAATCTAGATTAACAAAAAACCTCGCACCTGCATTCTAGAACGTGATAAAACGCAGCCCGAACCGGCCAGGTTGAGCGAAAAAAACCCCGGAATTCGGGCAGTCATTGTTTTTTAGTCAGAATTACATTGTCGGACCTGAATCACTGCTTTGCAGCCGTAGTTGTCGCCCAAACTTTTTTGTTGTGAGTTACCGGTTTGTTGGAATGAAAGGGTTTTCGGCAATAACGAATGCTGAATCTGCGAGTGACTGAGACGCACAATACGTTCGACATTCACGTGCACAGTGAAGTTCTGAGTGTATAATTTTCAATTGTGTTAAGTTTTAATTGTTCAGCGCTTCTTTGTTGTGTACCTCGAAAGGAAAAAAGGAGCCTGAATAGATCACTACTACCGAGGAAGTAAATTTACAGAACATTTTTAAACTACGTTGCTTCTCTTCCCGCGCAGATGTTAAATCTTTGGAATCATGTTATAGGCGATGCGTCTCGCAACCCATCACTATTTTGATTCCCCTTTCCACCTCGCCCACAATCATGCTAAAACGTGGCCTTTAGCTCTTGTTCTTAGGCTCTGTCTACCCAATAAGGGAAGACGTAATTTATGTATGTACCGTATTTTAGGCGGCACAAACGAAACATTTATTCAACTTCAACCACACGAAAATAAGAGGCGAACAGCTTAACAAAAATACTGTAAAAACACACTTCTGTCAACTCACTTCTCGTTATTGAAACACCACGATCTCATCCTTTACGATTCAATAAACAATTTCATTTCCCTGGCAATATTTATTATTTACCCGGCACATTGATAAGGGAGGTATATTCAATTTTGCTACAAAGTCATTCCGATGAAATATACGTGATCGTACGGTTATAGTGAATTTATGGTTGAGAAACATATCGTGGCGGAGTAATTTGGATGCCGGAGTGCGGGACACACTGTGGCCCCGGGACTGGCGCTGAAACAGCCATGCAGCTGTGAGAGGAGACAATGCCACACACACACACAAATCACGTCTCTATCCCATACGGGGTAGACAGAGCCTGAGGTAACAAGACCTAAGGGCTACATATAGCATGATTGTAGGCGTATAGGTAGAAAGAGGAATCAAAATAGTGATGGGTTGCTAGCCGCATCGCCTGTAACATTATTCCAAAGATTTTCGTCTATTGCCTTGATGGTCTTTTACCAGTTGCGCGTGGGAGGAAAAGCTTAGTTCATTCTTCTTTCTTGTTTTTCTTTTCATTTTCTTTTGTGTCTTGAGTTGTTATCCCACTTTGTTTTAAATTTAACAGCTATTTAGTTTAAAAATGTTCTGTTAATTTACGAGCGCTTAAACCTTTCAAAGCTATTTTCCTATACAGCAACTGTTTTGGTATAATTCTTAGCACACGAATAAATGGCCGACATGAACATGTTTATATCATTTTGTTTACACAACATGGCGGCAGTACGTACAAAATTTAAGGAGTGGGTGGGGATAATTTAGTAGATCGTTAGTCCTCTTTGAGTCCCAGTTATTTACGAGACTGACGACAAATAAAGAGGTTCATTAAGGTGTTTTGGCGTACCGTCAACGTTCGTGGATAGATGCAACTAATAGCAAATGATTGGATGATTGCGCTAGTAAGTCCATAGTTAAAGACGGGTAAGTCTATTTGTATATTGTGACTGGTTGATTCGCCGATTTGCGCACAGCGTGAGAAATTACTTGTTTACTAACGTATTTTACCACTAGGAATAACGAAAGGATGCTCTGAATACAGTTCTAAAAATAATCCACAATTTATACATCGCTGAAAATTTACATCCATGCTGGTCTGGGAGTGAAGAAAAAACAGAGTTTACCAGTTGCTTCTCTTCCCGCGCACATGGTAAAAGCTCATCGAGAGAATGGACGAAAGTCTTAGGAATCACGCTATAGGCGATGCGGACCACTATTTTGATTTCCCTTTCCAGCTATACGCCCTTAATGATGCTAAACGTGGCCTTAAGGTTTTGTTACATTTGGCTTTGTCTACCCCGTAAAGGATAAAGACGTGATGTATGTATGTATGAATATTTACACTTATCGCTTGGACAAATAGTGAGCCGACCAAACTTTGCGTGGAGTCAACGGTGCATTTTTGCAGTTGTTTTTTTTTTAGTTTTGCGGCGGTCGCGTCTGTCAACGGTAAAAAAATACTGCATTTTTTTTCTCCCTTATGGGCTTGACAGAGCCTAAAGAAATAACACCTATCCCCTTCCCACGCCACGTTTAGCATGATTGTGGGCGTAAAGAAGGAAAGGGAATAATAATAGCAAAGGATTTTAAGAACTCTAAGATTTTCGCCCATTAGGGAATGCGCTTTTACCGTCTGCACCTTTTTCGTTGCTCCCAGACTAGCAGCATGGAAGAACTTTTTTCTTTTAAATAAATTCGTAAATAATAAGTTGTTTAATGTTGAACAGAGACACGTCGCCGGCGGCTAAGCTAAGTATCGTTCTTTACTCCGTCCTAGGAATCTGTTTTATGGTTGAAACGTGAGCACGGTCGGTACTTAGCCGGTCGTAAATCTGGCTATACGACCTAACAACCTATTTTATATTACGCTGTAGGTTAAATACGCTGCCTTAAGCAGCTCAGGATATCGATTTTTTTTAATCTTTGACTAGCATACGGCCAAGGCTCTGCACCCGTGGAACAATAAAAAATATCCCATGTAAATATGCTACCCTGTGAGATATTGAAGTCCTTCGAAGTATTTTGTATAAATTACAAAATAAAAAGTTTCTAACGCACTTAATTAAATAATAAAGTTTCTTATGAGTATCTTTGCTTTTTGTCATCGTAAAAATTGATTTTAATGTACCTAAATAAAACTTAATTAACGATTTTCTTTTTTTTTTCTTTGAGCAAACCCTATTGCTAGTATTTTTTTCATGTAACTTGTAAACTTCTGATTTTTTATCACAATTGTGTTTAACAAAACATCTTTAATCATTTCATTAAATTGTGTTCTATTGATCAATGTGACATAAAAACGATTCTTGATAAGTTTTTTTTTGTTATACGGAACCGCAAAAAGCTAGCTAATTATACAAACAAAGCCAAAGCAACTGTAGACAGCCTATTTGCATTCGCGGATTCTCGCGAGCATCCATCGCTGGCAATTACAGGGATATGCAAACTGCTCACAATCACGGAGGGTAATTTAAATCTCTTGATGATGATTGGCTACTGGATGTGGCGTGGCTCTTTCTGATTGGCTGAAATTTTACGAGGTTTTATTCTGAAATGTTTCGCACATAACATCTAAAAGGTCTGAAACTAAGCGCAAGATGAGCTATCAGTTACGTCTCTTGTGAAAATTGGGGATATAATTATTTCGCCAACCAGTCTTGGCGAAGAGATATTTTTCAGGAACTCTTTCTTTACTTGGGAAATTTTAAAATAAAAAATAATACAAAAATATATTTTATTGAATCAGACTTTGCGGATGTTGAGCAGCGGTGTAGCAATGCCAATGTTTTTTGTTCGTCAAAAATATATTTCCGGATCACACACATACAAACAGAGAGAGAGAGAGAGAGAGAGAGAGAAGTCGAAGTCAAACTTATAATACCTCTTTTTTCTTCAGTGGTTAAAAATGAACGTGAGTTTCTTATGAAATATTCGTAAATACTCGCATTCAGCATCTCTATAGCCGCGTTAGGTTCCCTAGGCAACCTATCTTGCGCCGTCCCCCAGAGGGCGCTAGTAATAAGCTGGGAACAAATGAGTTGCCGCTCCTACTTCGTTGTGGATTGTAATATTACACGTTTTCTTAATGCCTAATCAAATTACTTAGATGCCAGTAGCGAAAACATGGAGATTTTGCTGCCTTGTATCGTATTGATTTTCTTATTACAGTCTCAGGAGATGTTTTCTGTATGCTGAGCTGAAGTTACTTAAGGGTATTTTTAGAAACGTGGAATGTGTTAGGTGTTATGCTTATGAGTGTTGTCAATATGGAAAAGGTAACAAAAATATATCTCATTTTGTGTTATGAAAAAATTATAAAAGAGATGACCAAAAGTAAAACTAAAAGTAAGATCGGTCAAAAATACGGAAGATATAAGAATTTAAACTATTAATTAGACCGTGATTAAAACTTTAAATTAAAATAGCACTTACCTCAATTATTTTGGTATAATGTTCAATGTAAACTCCTACGCAAAAAACGAACACTTTTGCTTTATTAGATTTTTAACAAATTACTCATTTTGGCAAATAAAAAGGACTTCAATTGACTTTCTCCTTTATTTAGTAAAAGTTAAATCGAGTGTAGCCTCCTCTGGCTGAAATAACTCCTGCAATTATTTTTCCCAATTAACTAATAAATATTAAGAAAATTATTCCTTTGTATCGTTTGAATTTAGTTGACCTGATTAGGGTACCTACGTAAACGGAAATTAAAATTGTCTACTCATTCCGAAGCTTGTTAAAAATGTATACTTATTTGTTTTTGTTATTGTTAACATTTTACGATCCCTAAAAGCCGTTAATGTTAACAACCAATTATAAGCATAACAACGTTTATTGAAGTAAGCCTTTCTGAGTACCGTTTTCCTTAGCAAATCCTTTCTAATGATGTCTTTTTACAATTTAACAGCTAATTAACACTTTATTATTTTTTTGTTACAGGTAAGTCTCCGAAAATACGTCGAAAGGGAGCATTAAAGAGATGATAGAAAAAGGTTGTAAATAAATAAAAGAAAAAATAAAGGTGAATTTTATTAAGGTAAATAGGGGAGTGGGTAAAATTTGTACACTTATTACTCCGAACCTTATTTTTCTAAAACGGATTGTTATTTCAACTTAGTTTTAACTTTGCTGTTGCCTACAAATTAAGCTTTGCTCGTAGCATTACATGGCCAAGACAATTCCCAAACAAGGCACTAGTAGGCTTATTACCTAACTCGCTCGCAATCGCCATCGTGTTCATTTTGACAGTTTTTGTATGAATGTAACAGCTAGCTGATTCTAATGCCAATTGTCAGCCCATACATGACGTGACAGCCTACACGTGTAGTTTATAACATAATCGTTCCAGTAAACTTCAGCAGGGTTATATTACTTTGACTGAATATCTGTACACCGATTTTTAGTTTATTTTTTATAATTCAAAATTTGGTCTCACCGACGGCTTTTGGAAACATTTGTCAATTATTATCAAAGTGACCGCGTACCGAAGAAGTGTTGGCCTTCTGCAAAATGGATAGAAGATCCGGTAAAAACATGCTTAACAAGCCTATGTCGAACAGTTGATATTTTCCGCTAACATAACGTTCGTCAGTATCATATCATAATCGCCTAAATAACACGACTAACAATGTCATATCTTGCCCCCAACTCGTAATATTTCACAGCACGCAATCGACCTTGTCCGATAGGAAATTGCGACAAACCCCAACACAAGTTTCAGGTACATTGTTCGCTCTTGCATAAACTCGTTCCCGACGTACAGAGGAATATGACGCGATCCCGACAAGATGGATGATGCGACGTATCTAGTGCATTTCTATGTAAGCGTTACAATCGGACATGAAATTTGAATAGGAATTCTTGGTTCAGTTTTGCATTGTTGGTCGTGTTTTGAAGCTTGGTTCACGTAGTGTATGCTGAGTTATACAGCGTGTGTTGTTTTTAACAGTTTTAAAAATATTTTCCGTGCTTGTATTTTTGGATATTTTGACTGTAACTTTTTGAAAAGTTTTAATTTGTATTTAAATGTGACATCAAAATTTGTGTTTGTTTGTGTTGGTTTTATGAGATGAACTGCTAACTGCGACTCATTTAACTGTTGATATTAAGTTGACAACTCGTTTGGAAAGTGTAGAAAATTGTTTATTTGATCTCGCCAGTCTCGGGCAAAAGCTTTTTTTCATTTTTTTCAGTGGAAGTGTTTTATTTTCTTTTACAGTTTTTAATTTCGACATTAAATGAAGACCTTCCTTAAAACTTCAAACAAAATACATCTCTACTATAGTGTTTCATATTGTAATATCAAATTTGGCATCACACCACAATGTTGCTAAAGCTGCCACTCTAGGTATCAAAAGGTTATAATTTTTTTTATTTGTTTCTTTAATATTTTTGTCTTCCATCCATAGGTAAAAATACGTTATTGTGAATGGATTAATGTATATAGATTAATAGAACTATGCCTTTAAAAAAAATCTTTACAAGTGAAAAATGTGAAAAATTTATGAAAAAATATTTTTTTTTCTGATATTTTTTTCTTATGCAATTCCATCTTTGTTGACTTGACTAGAAATAAATAGTAAGGCGGGAGGGAAAATCAAAAGTGATAATAAAGTCCATCAGTGATATCGGTGATAATGAAGCGTGGTGCACGTATCACGTCTTTCCGAAGCATCATTGCATCATTTTATTTCTATGTTTAAATCTCGATACTTATAAACGGTTTCACTGCATCCATTAAAGAGATGAAAGTATGAGCTCAGCGATTACCCACTTAATACGACGGCTTATAAGACTAGTCCGATTTATGAACGTGAGCGATTTTTCTTTTTTTATAGTGAGTGAAATAAAACAGTTTTCGCAAACACTAGCGTCCTTTTGAAATGAAATGAAATGAAATGAAAGTTTATTCGTCATCATAGGTATTCGATATATTTTGTAATGCAAGATTTTAAACTGAGATTCGAAGAGATTTTAAACAAGAGACATTGCTTCGCTCATAGTAGTTCTTAAGAAGTGTACAAATTCGTTGATGCGATATTCACTGTACAATTATGAATTCTATAAATGTTCAGGAGCCGTCTAATTCTATAATTTAACTATTTTTTTTGTTTTGGAAAAGTTTAAAATGAAATATTAAATTTATTTATTTAAACACACACACGCATCACCTCTTTATCCCTAACGGGGTAAACAGAGCAAGGTAACAAGACCTAAAGGTCACGTTAACCATGATTGTGGGCATGTAGGTGTGGGGTGGTATTAAATTTAAATTTTAGATTTTTTATTTATTTTCCGAAAAATATTTGACACCGTAAAAGTCGAGTTATTTTCAAATGGTCATTTTTGGAAAATTGTTAAAAAAACGAAACTGGCGAACTTTTTTCGGCGAAACGTAAAGAGCTAATGATCATTTTTCATTGCCTTGCCTGACACCAAACGATTTCTAAATTATCTAAACAAAGGAATCATAAACTATAACAAGCCACGACAAGCACGTTAAATTGTTCTTACCCGCATTTTAATACACTCATTTTCGCAATTCACAATTACTGTGAACAGTTTTAACAGGAAATGTTATTACGTATTTCGCTGCTTGATGGTCACGATATAACTTTCGCGGTAAAGCGTAGTTTAACATTAATCAAGTCACAGACTGATAAAACAGTTACCTCCATTACAACACTAGTGATACGTCCTATTGACGACATTAACCTATTCACGGATACAATATAAAATTCGTCTCTCATCATCGTCATCATAATCATCTCAGCCATTACAAGTCCACTGCTGGACATAGGCCTCTCCTTTAGATCTCCAATAAGACCGGTTGGAAGCGGCTTGCATCCAGCGCGAGCGAAATTCGTCTCTAACTTACAACAAATTGAAGTCATTTATTTTTCGGTTATACTAGTGTTTACCCTTCAGGAGGCTTCAGGAGGGATCAGTCAGATCTGGCGATTAACATAACACGATTTTACTGTATACCCGTAGATACATACATACATACATACCGTCACGCCTCTTTCCCACAGGGGTAGGCAGAGACTACTTTATTCCACTTTATTACCCGTAGATGTTCACAAAAATTCTATATACTCGTGCTACATTTCACGTCTTTCACACAGCCGTCCACATTAGCCATTGAGAATAGATCTATATTGGATTTTCAAATAATCGTTTGGTCTAATCTAATGTTGGGTCTATTATTGATCGTTTGTACTAAACTGAATTTATACTAAAACCATCGACTTGTCAGCAAAATCATAAAATAAACTTAACCAAACCCAACCTATTCTACAAAACCTATGTAAAATAATTTCTGAAATATTTTCAGTTTCGGCTGGAGAAATTTTAGACCAAACGAACATTCGACCAAAAATTAGATTAGACCAAATAATTGTTCGACCAACCGAAGGGCTCCCATTGAGAATATCGGAATGACAGCTTATGTGATATTTTAAAACCAAACTTGATCACGAAACTAGCAAACTTTGCATAAAATTTCTACCATATAAATCACACTGGCAGACAAAATCTTTACCTAATTAAATAAAATATTTTATATTTTTTACCTCAAAAAATAAATGTCTGGAGATCAATCTCGTATGAATTCTCTTACTCTTTTGATCCCTACATATTTTTGGTCAGCATATTAGGTTCCGGCCTAACCATGACGTCTTAATGCAATTAAATTCCGACTCAGCTCAGGTTTTGGCTGTCATTTTTAGTACGGATCTGACAGCGAGCGCACCTAAACAGAATCGGGATTGAATCGCATTATAACGTCGCGGTAAGACCCCAGTACATTCACTGCGGCAACCACTCTGTGTCCATGTAGAGCGCTAACATGCCCGGGTATGTCACTTATCAGTCTTAATGAACATGTTTTACGCTGCAAGTTTTTACGACAAACTTGAGCGGATGAGTTCAGAGGTTACGCGCTCGCTCTCAAGTGGATGTCTAGCGTGCATTTTATTAATGCTCATTGCGAATATTATGAGCATGTTCACGGAAACTTTGTTCGATACGGGATTTATATTTAATGCGACGCGAGCGTGAATGAACTAGTGGTATGCCACCACAGTTGCAGAAAAAGAGAAAGAAAGAGATATCGTTACGCTAGAAGCTGCTCTGATCAAAATAAATGTTCCACGCCGACGGTTGCGCGTAATCATGGCTGGATTGTTACGTTAACACTTGTTATGTAAAAATTATATTATGGTCCAAAAAAATTGCATACTTGGGTGATAGCCTATTGAGTGGACTCTATGAATGAAAGGCTAAAATGTTAGTAGAAACACGGGTTTAATGACTAGTTCACAATAACAGGACAAGGACAGGATCAGTACCACTTAACAACTGACATTAAAATGTAAAAACAAGATATTATAGAAGCATAAACGTGACAAAAAGATTATAAAAAGGCCACACTGCAGCCAGTCGCCAACACTTGGGTATTGTGGACTTCGAAGTTCCCTACTATAAGTACACCTGCACCAGTTCTTGAAAATGGTCGTGTCACGCTCTATTGGGATCGATCTATCATCACGGACAGGAGTAAGAGTTATACATACATACATACATACATAATGTCGCCAATAAACCTGATATCGTGCTGATAGATCGATCGAAGCACCAGGCATTGCTCATAGATATCACGATCCCCCATGACGTGAACGTCGTGAAGACCGAGAAGGACAAAGTCAGCAAGTACATTGACTTGGCTCACGAGGTTACCGCCATGTGGCCTGTTGATTCCACGATCACTGTCCCGATAGTCGTTTCGGCGAACGGTCTAATAGCGAAGAGCCTTGACCATCATCTTAAAAGGCTCTCGGTAGATGGTTGGGTCAAGGGCCAGATACAGAAGGCGGTACTCCTGGACACGGCTCGGATAGTCAGGAGGTTCCTCTCTCTGTCGCCCTGACCACCGACAGCTTAGGCCTCGCCTCGCTGCCGGCGGCACCCTGGGTTAGGTTTTTATATTTTGTATTATGATTGTTTTATTACTTTTTATATCAATATTGTAAGAACCTAACTTAAGATAAAAGAAATATACAGATAATAATAATGATTATAGCGCTTTTATTCCGTATTCGGTACAATTTCAATACATGTAGTCGCCTTTATTTATACAAATTATCGCGTAATTTGGCGTGCGTCATTACATAGGCCTCCTCCATTTATTTTTCATCATTAGATATCTATTATTAATATTCTATATTTATTTTTGTATGTTTGTTACGAATAAAATCAAAAAATACTGGAACGATTTAAAAAATTCTTTCACCATTAGAATATTATACTACATTATTCCTTTGAAACATAGGCTATATTTAATTCTGCTCGGAAGAAGCTGCAGGCAACTGCTAGTTTTATGTAAAAATTAATAGTTAATTAAATTTATTTAATGTGTGTGAGCGTACTCTATTATTGTGACTACCTATCAATTCCTTTGACCATTTTTTTAAAATAAATATCTTCGGACAAATTACACCAATTGACCCAGCCCCAAACTAAGCAAAACTTGTACTTAACTATGGGTACCAGGCCACGGATAAACATACTTATTTAATGTAGATAAATACATACTTAAATACATACAACATCCATGACTCGAGCACAAACATTCGTATTCATCATACAAATGTCTGCCCCTACCGGGATTCGAACCCAGGACCTCTAGCTTCATAGTCAGGATAGCTAACCACTAGGCTATCCGGTCGTCATTGCCCTTTATAAATTACTATCGTCTGCCCATAACATCGTCTACGTAGAATTATACATTTTATACCTTCCTTATGAATCACTCTATCTATTAAAAGACACCGCATCAGAATAGCTAGCATACATAGGGACAGACAGCGGAAAACGACTCTGTTTTATACTATGTAGTGTTAACACCATAATCCACCAAAGCAAACCTAATTGATTGGTTCCCCGTATTGAAATTATAGCTTACAAAATATTTTAATACCATTGTAGATCACAAAAGGGAACACTTTTAGCGCTTTGCAGAAAGCCATGTTTGAAATTTAACGGCCATTAACTTTAGTCTTTGCTGGCTAGCTCATAAGGTTTGAACTTTGAAAGATGTGGCAGTGATATGTGTCGTTTTTAAAATGTACTGCGTGTATAAACGATTGGATTTCTCAACGATCCTGGATTATTTGAGTGCACTGGAAACCAGTGTATGTGTTTTGATTAAATTACCTGATGAAGTAAGTTTTTGCTGTACAAACTTTTTTTTAACTGACCGTTTTTTTGGTTGACTATACATAGGTAGGTATTTGATTTGTCTTTTAATCTAGAAATGGATACCATGTGCCAATTCGACAACCTGAAATGTGTGAAGTTTGACTTGTAACATTGACTTTGTCAAAAACTACAAGTTACAAAAAAGCTTTCATTACAATTGGCATTGTTAATTTTTTTAAGGCTGTGCTTTTAACACCTTTATTCGATAAAATGGACTATTTCAAGCAACTAATTTGAATATTATGCTTTTACGTAGCTTTGTTAATTAATAATAAATATTTTTTCGCTGTTTGATAATTCGTGAATTTAGACAGAATCCCAATCGCCTTCGTTCGGCTGGCTATAAAAAAAACGGCTTTGTCTATGGTTTTGTCGATTTGACAGTGACACGTGACAGTTGCCATAGGTAAACTTTTTTTTTTTCATTTTTGTGGCAAACATTCGATGTTGGATTCTGTCTAAAAACCGGGTCGTTCGGTCAAACAAAGGTTCAAAGTACTTTTACAAAAATATCTGCAATCATAAAGTATTTTTGAAATCGAACAAGATAAATCGGATAATTGATGGTTTTCCTCGAAATGGTTTTCAAATTGGAGCATACTAAAAAAAATGAACAATGCCAATTATAAATAATAAGCTTTTACAACATTTAATTGGTAACCAAGTAGTTGACGATTTGAGGCCAGATATAGTCCTAAGAGTTCTGACTTCCTTAGTCCAGACTTTTTAAATAGTAATGTAAGTGTGTATGTGTGTAATACTTATGACTTCGATAACAGTCATCGTGCAGTTTTTTGACTATTGATTGTTTCTATTGTGTAAGTACTCGAGGATAATATAAAAAGAAAATAAAATGGTGGTCTGAAATGAAACAGGCTAAACACAAAGAAAACATTTCTGAGCCGTACATTGTTGTTAAAAATAGCTCATTTCTTTGTATCGATGTTGCAAAAGGAAACCAAACCAAACTCTAAGCTCGAAGTCCGAAGCCGTATGAAAAGAGAACGATAAAAACACTTCAAAGTCCTGAACATACCCAACTTAAAGCCTTACTAGTTACTCTATGAAAGATTCTTCGAACAGCCAAATACAATTATCGAATATAACGCGTCAATCACTGCGGGAGCAACGGGAAAGTTTCCTTCAAAAACCTCTCCATGGGTGTATTACGGAATCACAAACATTCAGAGGAGGCGTTGTCATAGCAACGGGCTTAACAAGTGCGCAGGCGCGAGGCGACTCCGCCCATACGACCGCCTGTTGCTACAACGTCTGCCGCACGCCAGTCACTTTCCAACCCTCAAGGACCCACATCCAAAACAAAAACAAAAAAGATTAAACCATCCATGCTCTATGCCGTTCCTTAGTCAATTGTTCTGTGTATGACATTCTGTTTACAAGTTTGATGAACTGGCGTGCTTGTCAAAGTTGTTGCGTCCCGTTTCAACTCACGTGGCAACGCGACAGCATCTCGCTCGCACGAGTTAATGAAGGCTTTCGAAATCAGGTATCTAAATGATAAGGATCTATGATAAGGCACTGTTTGTTACCAGGAACATTTTGGCAGGAGCCATGGCCGGCTTTTAAGCGAACAAAGTAGACATTGCGAAAATATTTCTGGTAAATCATGATAACGCATCCATGTTTTTTTCGTAGATTTTGTTATCTACGTTCCGTAAAAATATCAAAGAAAACGTTTTTTGAAAGTTTCGTTAACAAGAGTGTATTTTATACGTGTGTTACTGAGAGGCACCGTAATTAACACCAAATACGAAGTAACTATACCAATAATAAACATGTTATATCAAACCATACAATCAGTTACAGACCTACTTAATCCAATTGGTATTTACTTGGAAGTTCGGAACGTAACGCTTAATTCAGCAAATTAGAATATTTTTGTTACTGGCTTTACAATGGATGAAAAAAAAAGAAAAAAAAAATACTTCGTCGATTGTTTCAGATTTTTTTTATTAATGAGGCAAGGTAACCGAATATCCAATGACATCCAAGAGCTCACATTAATTTTCGGCTGAAGTTATAAACTTTAACTTTCAAAATGATTGTAATCCGAGTGGACAGAGTTTGTTCTCGAAACCCGTCAAAACAATGCCTAACAAGTTTGCGATCTGTCAATCAAGAAAACCTCAAAATTACACCAGACAACTTCGGGAAACCTTTATAAATGAATTACGCAAATTCCCTATTGTTCCGTAGAAAAAATTACGATTTTAATGGATCTGTAATTAAGGGCGGTAAAACAATGGCTGGAATTCACGGGATCTAAACAGTAGACGATAAAACGGCCTGTACAACAAATTCAGGCAATAACTCAGGTATTTCTCACCTCTTGTCCGATCCTCTGCCTCTAAAGTGGAAATAAACAAGCCAACTTTTACCATTTCGCATTGTGAGAATGCAAACTGCTTTTACACCGAGCCGCGTTCGAATTAAAGTTGCCAGATTACAGAAATACAGTGTTGGCTCGACGTTGCATCTTGAGACGGGATTTCGGGGTCGGAATAAAATTACCCAAGTTATTAAAGAACCAGCTTTAGATATTACAGTGTCTACACGTGAGTACGCTAAGATTATGATGTAGGTACTCCGGTAAGTTTGGGAAGCGGGGATGTAAAATGTACTTCGTATAGAAAGTGGAACTATTTTGGTAAAGACTGGAATGAATAGGACTACAGAATGAACTGGAAGTGAAACACTGTAATACTTAACTGGTGATAGCAAAGAACCAATCGTTGTGGTGATCCTTGGGGAAGTCTTATATCCAGCGATGGACATACAGAATGTTCATGATAATGATGAACTAGTTGCATTATATGCATCTGTTGAAGTGAATTTGAATGATACAGTTAGTTTTTTTTATTGTCATAACCAGGGTGTACGACACATTTGAACGAGTGAAATCCACATTTCACTCGTTCAAATGTGTCGCGGATAATAATTGAACTGTTAAATTTAAACACAAACTCAAAGTAGAATCCTTGACGAATCAATACAGAAAGGCATTACGGCCTTAAATTTGAGCAACTTTTAATACACCTCCAGCAAATCCAGGAACGGGTAACCCTCTTGTGTCGCCGGGACTTCTTCCTTTATAGGATTTAAGTCCCATTCCGTCCAGAAGGTTATGAATGTAGCGACTCAAAACTTCATTTGCCGAGTTATACCTATAGGGTGAAGGATTAAAAGTTCGCCCAGACATCTGGCTCTTACAGAGAATTATGAATAGCGCTGTAAGACTTTGCCCATTAATCACTCACATGTCGTTGTTAATTACAAAGTTGAAGGATTTTAGTAGTAGCGTTTTGAGACCGATTTGAATTAATGGGCCGATCAGTTTCAAACGTGTTTTTGACTTAGCATCTCTTGTGGACATGATGAAATAAGAATGTCAATAGGGTTATTTGAATTTTTTAAAGCGTTTGCTATAGGCAGGGCTATAAGATCCAACTTCTAAGTTGTCTAACGTTGTTAACACTTGATGGTGGAATTCACAGTAGAGAAAGATGAAAATGTAATTTTAAAGATCATAACAAAAAAAACGAAGACTGTGTTTTTAAAACAAAAAGTAATAAGACAATCGCAGCCCTCATTAGAGATGCTGATACAAGGCAAACACTCAAACCGTTTAAAACCTCAATCCTAATTGTATCAAAGGTAAAGAAACAAAAACAAAAGACAGGTAACCAATTAAGCAGCGACAATTACAAAATTAATTTCAAACCAAACGAGATAAGTTAGGAGTTTTTAAACGGGGACACTCGAACAATTTCGGGAATTGGCGGCGCGATTAAGATTCATTATGCTTGTAAAGTTTTATCTCGAATGCCGAGCAGGGAACTTGTTCACGAGAGCAATAAAGCATTTTGGCAGATTTTGAAGTGGGTAGGGACGGGCGGCGATGCGAATGTAGCGAGAGTATTTCCTTTCGGATGTTTATGATGAAATCTGTGATGAACCCAATCCAAGGTTAAAGGTAAACCTATGCTGCGTTGTTTTTAGTTATTATGATAATGTCGTTAAAATCACTATCGATAATAACGTCGCAATGAGTGACAATATGTCACGTGCATCCACTGGTTGCTCACAGCTCTCGCGATGTTGTCGCTCCGTCTTTTGGGAGGCATGTGTTTCGACGTCATCACTCGAAAACTTTTTAACTAAAGTGGAATACACATTGTCACTTTCACTAAAATCTTCAAGTAAGCACTGCGTTTAAAACCATAAAACTCTAATTATGATTGATCTAGAAGTTTGAATTCAGCTACTGACTCAGCGAAAGTATTCACAAAAAAACAAAGTATACCACTTCATTATATTTTTATAGATAGTTTTATCAGAACAGCTGTGCAAAGACTATCTAAAGATACGGATGAGAATGGTCACCTCACTAGCGATTAAACGTGCATTACTCAGCGACAGATGTTCAGGTCGCCTCCTCAACGTTCGCCACTCGCAATATTCGCTTTGAATCGTTCGTCTATTGACTTGTCCGTTTATAGAAAAGAATGTTCGAATTTCAAATTACATTTTTTTATTTCAATAATTGGGTTATTTTGGCCAGTATTTTATTTAGCTCGGAATGCAATCGAAAGAATCGAAATAATTGGAACTGAAAATTATGAGATCGTATTTGATTTTAGAAATAAATTAAAATAAAGACTTAATTAAGCATTTCTCTGAAAATGAATCCACTTACCCTTTTTCCCGATTTACACAACTTCGATGGCAGTTCTGCTCAGTATCACAAGCACTATTGATTTCAAGAGAAGGCAAAAAGTGTCCTTTTTTAAAATTCCTTTTCCGTTACTTTTTCACAGACACTCGCATGAGAGTAACAAAATGGAAAGTTGAAAATTGTATAAAAACTTTGGGAGACTCTTTGTGTTATACTAAAATCAATAGTGCTCGTGATTCTGAGCAGAAATGCGATCGAAGTTGTATAATTTGAGGAAAAGGGTATGTGCATATTTAGTGTCATAAAAATGCCGAATTTATTTTACAAAAAAAATATTAACACGTAATATGCCCAAGCCTACTCAATTACACGATTTACAGAGCGAAATAGAAAACCAAACTAAATAAAGTTACTCGCAGTCGGACTCGTATACGCTGCCATGTCAGTTTTAGACAAATAAGGAAGGAAGTAGCGTTTTCCGCCCGAGAGCCTGGAGCTAGGGCGGGGAAAGGAGATGGCAAATTAGAAATACTGCGTTTCGTATACGATTTTATTTTCGAGTTGTTGCTATCGGGTTGCAATTGTTTTTGACACAAGCCCGTTCAAAACTTCGAAGCCGTTTAAACGTAATAATGTTAGCAACCCTGAAAAAGCGCCATCTAGCAACGATGCGGGTAGTTGATTTTAAAAAGGAAAACGTCTACCGCAGCTGTCGGTAATCAACTGACTCACGCAATGGAAGAAGATTGTTTCGCTGAGACTAGTTCATTTATATTAAAAAGTATTATAATAGTAAAAGATTAAACATTGTGATTATAGTACGACTAGTATTTCATTCCTTGAGTTTAAAATCAGAAGTGCGTAAGTGAATAAAGCAAACGCTCACAAATATGGGTAAGAGAAAGCGTAGGAGGTCGAGCTCGAGTTCTACCTCGAGTTCGAGTTCGAGTCCCACCGCCAGCGGCTCCAGCGCACATACACCGTCGCCGCCGCCTCGTAAACAAAGGAAAAGGCGCACGAAAAGGAAATCCAAAAAGGTACCACGGAAAACTGGAATAGAAACTGTGAGTACAAGTAGCATAACATTAAATAACATGATACCTGAATTCGACCCCTTGAATGATAACGTTGCTGCCTGGCTTAATGTTATAGAATCTTACGCAAAAACATTCTCTTGGGCCGACAGTATGATCCGTTATCAAGCTCTTAACAAGTTAAAAGGTTCGGCAAAGACTTGGTACGATTCACTGTTACGCAACGATCACAGTTGGATCACGTGGACATGGAACGATTGGAAGTTGAAAATCCGATCAACATTTCAAGTTAAACGTAACATGTACGAGCTTATGAAAGAAATCGTTGATCGGAAGCCAGCTGAAAATCAATCCCTGTACGCGTTTTTCTTTGAGCAAAAAGCAAAGATAGATAATTTGAGCCTTAATTTCTCGGATTACGACATAATATCAATTATAATCGGAAACATCGGCGACAGTAACATTAGTGCGTCAGTAGAAGCCAGTAATTTTCAGTCTTGTGATAGTTTAGCAGCATTTTTGCACAGTCGCATTTATAAATCAAAAACTGTGAAAAATGTCGCACCTCAGTGCACAAGCCGTGAAAATGTTGCTAAACTACCGTCTCAGCAACAATCGTCGTCATCCACCACGGTGACAAACAACCCGGTTTCGGTACCTACCGTCGTAAATCAACAAAATGCGGGGTCGTCTCAAAATCGTAAACCCCTTGAGTGTTTCAACTGTGGAGGTAATCACAAAAGAGTTCACTGTAGTGTGAAGTGTGAATTTTGCGGAAAAAGGGGTCATTCCGAGTCGATTTGTTTTAAAAAGAATGGAAACCCGAACATAAACGTGAATAAAAACGAAAAAACGGAAAAACAAGAAACAAAATTAATTTGTTCTCAAAGTTCAAAAGATAAATTTTGTAAACGTATAAATATTCACGGTTATGGTCATGACGCATTCATCGACATGGGTAGCAGTTGCTCGATTATTACCGAAGACTTAGTCAACAAGTACTCTTTGTCAATTACTACGCTTCCGAAGCCTGTTATCTTACAAGGGTTTACGAACGACAGCATAAAAACTGTATATTGCAGTGTTAAAGTGAACATTAAATTAGACTCAGTATTTTTGGAAAATGTGGAGATGTACATGTTGAATGAGTTATCTGGCTGTGACATATTAATAGGTCGAAATATTACGGAACGACACGATATCATGTATTCGCGAGTGGGTAATGAGTTAAAATTTGATTATGCTTCGAAATATGAAGAATTTTGTACCGTCGTATCTGAGTCTGACTTGGAATTCGACTCTGACTCGCATCGTAGCGAGTTAATGGCTTTGTTTCGGACGTACCGTGCATGTATTGCAACTAATGTCAGAGAGTTAGGAAAGGTAAATTCTCATGAAATGACCATCAACTTAAATGACTCCAAGCCTGTTCAATTCAGACCGTATCGGGCTTCCCCCTCTGATAGACAAAAGATTAGAGAGATGGTAGACGAACTTCTGGAAAGCGGGATAATAAGAGAAAGCAACTCTCCTTATTCTAGCCCCGCTCTGTTAGTAAATAAGAAAAACGGCGAAAAACGTCTGTGTATAGACTACAGGGCTCTTAATAAGGTGACAGTGAAGGACAAGTACCCCATGCCGCGTGTCGAAGACCTTATTGATCGACTCCAGGGTTGTAAGGTGTTTACAAGTTTGGACCTCAAGAGTGGCTACTATCAGATAAAAATGAGCGAATCGAATGAATCCATTTCTAAAACTGCTTTCATTACAGAAGATGGGCACTATGAGTTCCTGAGACTCCCATTTGGTCTCGCCAATGCGCCATCATGTTTCCAGCAAATGATGCATAAGGTGATAGGGAACCTAAGGTTTGGAAAAGTAATCGTATACTTAGACGACGTCTTAATAGTCAGTGAGACTGTTGAGGAGAATTTACAGCTTCTAGAACAGGTCTTAAAAATTTTCAGAGAAAATGGCCTCACACTAAACTTAAAAAAGTGCCATTTCCTCAAAACAGATATAGAGTTTCTCGGGTATAGGGTTAAAGAAAATAGTATAATGCCTAGTGAGGCCAAGGTACAGGCGGTAAAAGAATTTCCCACCCCAACAAATGTACACCAACTTCGTCAGTTTCTGGGATTGATAAGTTACTTTCGCAAATTTATTCGAAATTGTGCGGCTTTGTCGAGTCCCCTTACGCATTTGCTGAAAAAGGATAGCGCGTGGGCTTGGAAAGATAGTCACGAACATGCATTTCAAACTCTAAAAGGGACCTTAACATCTGATACCTTGCTCACTATCTTTGATCCAAACAGAGACTGTGTTCTATACACAGACGCAAGTAGGGACGGCTTAGCGGGAATATTAATGCAAATCACTGATGAGGGAGAGAAACCCATACATTATTATAGCCGTCAAACGACCTCAGACGAAAAGAAGTATCATTCGTTTGAATTAGAGCTTTTAGCTATAGTCGCTTCCCTTCAAAAATTTAGGCTGTACCTGCTAGGTAGTAAATTCGCGATAGTGACAGATTGCAACGCGGTGAGGTTTGCGCTGACAAAGAAGGAAATAATACCTCGAATAGCACGCTGGGTACTCTCGACCCAAGAATTCACGTTCGACATTACACATAGGGAGGGAAGTCGGATGCAGCACGTAGACGCGCTGAGTCGTAACCCTATATGTACTGGCGAACGGTCAGAAGCTGACATAGTTATGTCTATCACGGAAGCAGATTGGATATTATCACTTCAGCTCCAAGATCCAAGTCTAGTCGAAATTAGGAAAGCCTTAGAATCTGGTGAAGCTGATAAGCACAAAAGCATTTTTAACGATTACGAACTCCTGGGAAACAAGGTATACAGACGAACAAGTCGTGGTCGTCGTTGGGTCGTACCAAAACAATGCATATGGCAGGTTATTCGGAGCAATCATGATGATTTAGGTCATTTCGCTCTTGATAAAACGGTAGAAAGGGTAGCACATCAGTATTGGTTCCCGAAAATGCGACGAACGGTAAAAAAGTACGTTAAAAATTGTATCAATTGCAATTATTACAAATGTAAAGGGGGTGCCAAAGAAGGAGAACTGTACCCACTGCTCAAACACGCACAGCCATTCCATACAGTACATATGGACCATTTAGGTCCATTTGTGAAAACCACGAATAAGAACAAGTACTTATTAGTTACAGTTGACTCATTTACAAAGTTTGTGTTTGTTTGTGCAGTACGGAACACCGATAGCGAAAGCGTTATCCGCGAAATCGATCACATAACGCAAATTTTCGGCAACCCGCGTCGTATAATAGCAGATGCCGGATCGGCTTTTACATCACATAGCTTCAAAGAATACTGTGAGGATAGGAATATTCGATTGCACAATGTGGCCACAGGGATGCCACGATCAAATGGCCAAGTTGAACGCATTAATCGAACGGTCTTAGATGCTATGAAAACCATGGGTGCAAACGTAGACGACGATAAATGGGACCAGTGCGTGAAACCGCTACAACAGGCAATTAATAGTACCTATCACAAAACTATTAAGGCAGTACCATGTGAGGCCTTGTTAGGTTATAGGCTTAGGGCAGATAGCGATAAATTAGCAGCAGAGCTTGATGCGGAGCATACTACGGACGTGACAGAATTGCGTAAAAAGATAGAACAAAATATAAAAGCCAGCGCGGTCTACCAGAAACAGAGATTTGATCGGACCCGGGCTAAAGCTACACAGTACCAGGAAGGAGACTTAGTTCTGGTGAAAATAGGTAGTCAATCTAATGATGGGCAAAGCAAGAAATTACTACCTGTATTCAAAGGCCCTTTTCAAGTCAAAAGGCTTCTGGGGAACGATAGATACCAAATCTGCGATCTAAGAGGCAGCGAGAGGAGTGCTAAATTGTACATAGGAAATACTGCGGCTGAGAACATGAAACCATGGATAAACATCGGTGAATTGGAACAATAATATGACCTAAGGGACCATGTTAGCAAGGTATATTGAATGATTGTATAGAAAATAATATATTTAATAACGTAAAATAACATATTAATTGCTTGAATTATTACTATTTAAACGTAGGAGCTATTATAATATTTCAATTCAAATGTCATATACTTAGTTACGCAAAGAGAAAGTAAGTTGGATGCATTAGGATATCAATTTCATTTCAATTTAATCTTAAAATTAACATCATTTTAAAGTGTTATACCGGTATTTCGGGTCAGTCGAAAACCTAACTCCATCGTCTATCGCCTAAGTCTAAAGGGATGGTACGGATGACGTTAGTGTCTTTCATCCTAAGCTTAAAGGTGAACCATATTGGACTCGAAATACTGGTAGGCAAGGCAACAGTTTCCCCATATTTCACTCGAACCTAAGCCTAAAGGAACGGTGATCTATGCGAGTGAATCTAAAGCCAATGAAACTTTAAGACATGATGACCGAGGCGGTATTGGGGTGTGAGTAGATAAATAAAACTTTAGAACATGTGCGTCAACTAATTTATTTCATTGCTAATATTACAGAAATGTGGTGATCGACGTGCCTGAGGGCAGGCACGATGCAGCATGGCCGTGTTAGCAACCCTGAAAAAGCGCCATCTAGCAACGATGCGGGTAGTTGATTTTAAAAAGGAAAACGTCTACCGCAGCTGTCGGTAATCAACTGACTCACGCAATGGAAGAAGATTGTTTCGCTGAGACTAGTTCATTTATATTAAAAAGTATTATAATAGTAAAAGATTAAACATTGTGATTATAGTACGACTAGTATTTCATTCCTTGAGTTTAAAAATAAATGTGAGTGTTAAATTTATGTTGAGCTTAATTTTTTATACAGTCATAGTATAAATATTTTGATTGTTGAATGAGACTAACTGCGGTAATTGTTGTCAGAGAAGTGGTAGGCGTTTTATATCTGTGACGGTAGAAGTTGGAATTTAAAAATGTGATGTTTTGACTTTGTCAAACAAGAGGAACATTATAATACGATCATTAAATAGCAACGTAAGTCTCTTGACACTAGACTCTTTAGGAGTCAAGAGAATATTGTGGTGCCGTTATTTATGTAAAATAAAAGCTGAAACCAGCCTCTGTTGATTTGAAATCCTTTATTGAATTTAGAAAACTTAAATACAGAAGGACTACCCTATCGTTTATTTGTCGCAAAAGAAAACGTTTTTTTTTCGTTTTAAATAAAATGCTCCATGAATTTATTTTCACTTGCTTACCTTCCAACTCTGTAAACATTGTAAACAAAACGAAGTCCATGATTTTCGAAATAAAATGCTTAAAGTATTTCGCTTTAAGAAATTATAAAGCGTTTTCATTCGTCTCACCAAAAAGAGGAGTACGGACTTATTCTCCATCGCATACTTCCAACTAAAATTCTGTTCAATGAATTTGTTCAGTCGTAATACTACGGCGAAACGATTCACTAAAAATAATGTGTAACATGCCCTTTTAAATTTTCTCTAAATTCTCGAGCGCAATGTGAAAAGGAACGTCGCAAACTCGACTCACCGGTAGTCTCCATTATTAAGTAAGACCACTCGAGCCCCGGCCGTCGCTCGTAATACATTGCGGCTTTTATTACGTGTGTATACGTGTAACTTGGAGCAGAGCGAGCGTTTTACATTGAATAAAACAATGAAGCCAGCACGTAACGAGGTTACGTTCTGAAAAAGGGTTGTCAAAAGCAGTGTAACGGCTGCGGGAGTGTTTCGAGATTTAAAGGTAGATTTTTGAAAATAACGCCTGTTTCAAAGAGTTTCGTGAATAGTGGGATGATAAAAAGTACCAAGTTCCAAAGACGGTAACACTTTTAAAACAAAATCAAAATCAAAATTATGCAACTTGGTATTATGGTGTTAACCAAAGTGGCAACCAATCAAAATGGGTGGCGAGCTACAAAATGGCATTCATTGTTACTAAGATGACAGGTTGTTCTGTGTGTTTTTTGACGCGATAATGTCTTATAAATCGATGAACACCGGCTGCACTCACGAAAAAGTATGACTAATTGCGTTACACTGCATTGCATTGAGAGGCACGATCTTCTCGCGTGACGTCAGAATTAACAGTTCGAATGTTTCTTTATGACGTTATCGTTCGTAAATCGACTTTACGGACAATCGGTTTTTTTGTTAATTTAGTTATTCATACATAAAGAACAATTGAAAATTTGACCGAGTTAATGATCCACCAATGAAAAGTTTCAAAATATAATTGAAAACCGAGCAAACACAAACGATCACAAAGTAAAAGTTTACCAAACATCTCCATCTTCTCAGCACAATATCTCTAAACGCACAAAAAGTTAATAAATACAACTACACCCTTGTTTATACAGCCGAAGTTGCCTATAAACAACCTGGCAGGCAGGCCCAAAGCAATCATAGCCACAATGGCTTCAAATCTGATTAATTATTCGTCTAACAAAGTCTATTATTTATCGCTAAGCATTCATTAAATTCGTCACGGGCCGCCGCGTCGCTCGAAACAAGGGGCACTACCTATACTAAGTCTACATTGCGATGTGTTTGAAGTGCCTGTATTGAGTGTTTGATGATGTTTTATTGCATTGTTTTGCGCTTTTAAAACTGGTGTATAAGGGACCTAGTGCAGTAGTCGAAGTAATTGTTGGTAGGTGTGAAGAAAATACGAAATAAAATAAGGAATGATGTGGGAAATATTGTAGCTACCTAACCTACAGTTTAGTAGTTGACATGCATTAGATAATCTTGTACTGGTATCTTTAAACGTGAAACCACAAACAAAATAGTTGTTGATTTATCTAAAACTCTTCATGGTTTCTGCAGTAATAGTGTAGGTAAGTGTTTAGTAACAAAATTACAGTTCTAAATTTAAACGTTAAAACATTTTAGATTAGCAGTGTTCATGTTTGACTTTGTTAAATATTTTTATTTAGTTGTCAATATGAGTGCCCTAGTGTTAATTAAACTTGTCTTAAGTCCATGTATTTGTTGGGTTCTTGGGAGTTTAACTTGGATTTATGTACACATTTATTTTTCTATACTGGGTCAATTCCCAATACTTATAAAACTAATAATATTTTTAATTTTTTTATTTTTAACCCACTTTCGTAGAAACCAAATATTGCCCGAACTTGCCGCCATTTTCCCCCTTCAAATTACACGGATGATTAAATGCCATCCGAATTTACACTGAAAGCACTTGGACACAAGATGCTTGAGGGTCCCTTGTCGAAAGAGTCTCTCAAGATAAGCTTTTATTCCCTTATAAAATTATTGTTATATTTTTCCCGGCCTTAGCCGTCTGTTACGTTTGGAATGTTTTATTTCATGCTCTCAACTTATGAGGTTGTAATGGTCAAGCTTCTCAGAAACGTTAGATTAAATGAATAAATATCTTGGGACAAATTATATCAATTGACCCAGCCCCAAACTAAGCAAAGCTTGTACAACGGGTACCAGGCAGTAGTGTAGGGAAGGATTGCATGAAAAACATATATATTTCACACAGCCTTGGTTATCTTGCACGTGACTAGCGGAGTAGCAAGGTAAATATTTTAGGTTCATTGAAATAGACCTCCGCAAAGTAACGCCTGATGCAATAAAATACTTCTAAGAATATACAATAACGGCGACATTTTCTTATGAAATCCGAGTTTATTGGTAAAGCAGTGTAGCTAATAATAGCACTTCTAGGTATTGCAACATTGACAAAATTAAGACCTAGGTGTCGCGCGACACAAACAGGGTATGTATGTCACTTGACAGGTGATAAGTGACACTGATTTATGATAATGGCGGAATGAGCTCGGCGTTAAACAAAGGTATTTTTTTCGTGAAAACATTAGACTATCCCTTATAGCTACCTACATGGTGTATGGTATGGATTAGAGTCTGATCATCTATCATTAGGTCAATTATTATCGTGATACTGGTATTTTATAGAATCGTGGATTTGAAAACGACCGCGCTGGTAGTTTCAAAAAAGATATGAAAAAGAGCCCTTGGCGGCCAATTTGCAAAAATACAGTTTTTTTGACCGGTTTCGCATCAATATTTGGTGATCGCGATATGGATGGTCAGAATGGAACAAAGAAGTTTCTGCCTACCCGTATCGTAAAGACGAGTGACTGTATGTATGTACCTACTCGCTATTATAATGTTTCACTGCTGGGCATGATCTGTATCTAATAAGTTTCTTACTACGTTTTCAACATATCCTAGGTCATGTGACAAAGTATCTGTTATGCCTTAAAGAAAACTAGGTTAAATAATGTTATACCCACAGTAGCTAACGATAATATTTATCTTAATTACGCCAAACCAGAGTTTATCACCTGAAGTTGGGAACTTGCGGCGGCGTTACTGACGCCTTATTCTGATATCCCTCCAGATTATGGGGATTATGTTTTGACGCGATAACGTCTTATAAATCGATGAAGGCCGGCTGCACTCACGAAAAAGCATGAGTCATTGTCACGTTCTGCGTGACGCCAGAGTGTGCAAGCGAGAGTGCGTAACAAGCAATAGAGAGAATTAAAAGATAATAATAAGCAAGTTGTTTGTTAATAATGTTAAATGTTTAAGTTGACAAACTATCATCAAAATAGCTAAAGATTTTTTTCTAAACATTATTATTTTAGAATAACATAATAGCCTGAAATAGCTTTCAGCTGTCAGATTAATTTATTTAGTATGTGTTTATAACTTGAAAAGGTACTCACATTGCAACAAAAAGTAGATCCTTACTAGGTAGTAAGGTACTGAGGTCAGCACCAGAAAAACTTCTTTTCACTCTTGTATTGAAGGATTGCTCCGATGTCTCCAAAAACTCTATTCTACATACCTGAGCGATCCGTTAATTTATACGTCTGCGTAGTTTTACGCAATATACCGCCCAGAATACCCACCTGGATGATAATGTATGCAAATTATCTTTAACTCGGAGCGCAGCCTGCGAGCGCTGTATCAAACTTGTTATTTGTATGTTTTAAGTTACGTGATGATTTACGCGCACTGGATTACAGAATACGGACAGAGGGTCGTGAACGCTGTCGAGCTCTTTCTTATACCGTTCTGTTGGGTTACTTTGTGAGGTATAGAAAGGTGTAGGGTGATGATCCCTACTAATACCGCTGGACCGATTTTGTTGAAATTTAGTATAAAGATAGTTTGAGTCCCGAGGAAGGAATAGGTGAGTTTTTGTCACAACGCCCATTTAAATTCCATAATAAAATTCTTTTTTCTAGGAAGAGATAGAGGCCAATCTTAGATAGCTTATATCTCGGTTGTTTTTGTAGTTATTTGAAAAATACTTTGTTATAATTACTTATTACAAAAATGAGTTGTTAGTGAAAGCCTTGAAAAATTTAATATTCCCTATTATGCACAGATCTAGTTACCTTAGGCTCTGGTCTACCTCGTAAGGTAAGATTTTTGTATGTATGTGTGGCTAAAAAAGTCTGTTTTTGCTCTTCATCGTAGTTGCCAGTGTGTCTCCCACTACTAAGGCACAGTAACAGTAATAGGTTTCGACTGTAGCAGGTGTCGGCGCCTTGATTTAGAGTCGCTGCCGGCGCCCGCGCACTTATTAGCCCGCGACAGACAGCTGAGTTACGAATAGTTATGAATCCGCTGAGTGGGGGAAAGATGTTTGAGCTAACCTTTTTTTTTTACGGTGTGGAAAACGCCTTATGCATCCGCCCGGTACGGGTTTACCGGGGGTATGTGGGGCTCTCCCGCGACGGCAGGCATACCCACTAAAAACCAAACGAATTCCCTATTCGGTTGAATGTGAGGCGTTACGGGAGCACTCGGTGTCACCGCGACGCCCCACGACCACCCCGGGATGGGGTTCCCTCTTCGCGGCACCTGTGCAATGCAGGTTTGGGAAATTGTTTGAGCTAACAGCAAGAGCAAGTGCACCTGATGGTAAGTAAGCATCGCAACCCGTGGACACCCGCAACACTGTAAAGTATTATAGATGCGTTGCCACCCTAGAGGGCTAAAATAGAATGCCTCATGTGCCAGTAATCTCACCTCGCCGAAACACAGCGGCACGAGCACTGCTGCTTAGCTAAAAGATAAGAGAGTACATCAGGACGGACCTTCGACGAGGTTCTACGACCCGCATAATCAGGAGTATATTAATAAGAGAGAGAGAGAGAGAGAGATAGAGAGAGAACATAATGATTGAAGAAACAATACACATGCGATATTTCCCTACCATTTTTCTGAAACCAACAAAAATATTCATTACGAAACAACATCATCAACCCACCGACCCACTAAAGAAAACGTTTGAACTCGAAGCATTCCCAGATTCCAAATTATTTGTAAATCACACAATTATATCGCGTAAATTGCATCCCTTTGCGCTAACAATTCTAAATTAAAGCCGCAGATACACTGCGGGGGTGAAAAGGGGTGGTTCGCAATTTCCACGAGTCTTCAGATCAATTAATTTGAACGCCCTTTAAATGGAACCCAAGATTTTTAGGGTTTATGGATTGTTTTAGTTTTGAATTACACTTTCGGATACTACAGTTTTGGTTTTCTATTTTTTTTAACGACATTTACTTGATGGCGATGGGCTGCGTATGCTCATGCGTTATTTTACTTTGTACTCAAGCTAGCAAAGTAGCGGAGTAGCAAGGTAAACGTTTTTTTTATGTATAGTAAAGCACCACGTCTCGGATCCATATGGCATACACATTGGTTTCCAGTGACAAACAAACGCATGATAAAACCTGTTATGCATGAAATAATAATAAATATCTATAAATATGACTGTAAATATTGCCACAGTTTTAAAAGGGGCTTCGAGTCAAGAGTCCCGTTGACTCGCGAACTCCAAACTAAACAAGATTGGGTTTCAGTTTTCGTCTTTAAGTTTCGTTATTAAACTCAGCGAAAATGTAATCTTAGAACATTTTCTTTGGAAACTTGAATATTGAGTTGATTTAGAGTTAAAAATTATATTTAAACCAAAATAGGTGCGTAATTGCAATCAAAATTACGTACCTAAACATTAGGTATCGTCTTGCTTTCCATGGAATGTAAACACTAGTAATACTTCCATGCTGATTTGGGAGCAAAGAAAAAAACATAGAATGTATCAGTTGCTTCTCTACCCGCCCAGATCGTAAAAACCCATCGAGGGAATGGACGAAAATCATAGAAATCATGTTATATGCGATGCGGCTAGTAACTCATCACTATTTTGATTACACTTTCCACCTACGCCCACAGTCTTGCTAAACATGGCCCGGTGGGTCTTGTTACCTTAGGCTTTGGGCCCCGTAGGGATAAAGACGTGATTTGAGTATGTGTATGTATGTAATAATATTTTTTGTAGAATTATAATTACTTAATTAGGTAATGGCTCCATAGCAAATTTTTATGATACATATTTCACTATTATTGATAATTTTGTAGTAAAATTACAACTTCATATTGATATACTATAAGCTTGAAACAGTCTCTTTGAGATCATGAACGTCGCATCATGTCCAAAACGAGATAAGACGAGTGCAACTCGTGAACGTTTAAATCGGTTAATGCTTAGAAAGATGGTCCCTACCAATTTCAGTTTGTAACAAAAGACAACTGAAGAGCTGTTTCCCGCTTATAACAATACGTAATTGCTTAAAAAAATCAGTCTCGAAATAATTCCACCAAAATGACTTGACATCCTTTATCCCACCCTGTTCATGATTAAGTTACCCGCCATGACGGTCTATGATATATCTTCACAGGAGTGCTCAACTAAGCTTACCCCCACCTGGGTTGTAGACCTATTCCCCGCGAAACGGGTAGTTCTAGCATGTACTGTCTCTATTTTATAGGGCTGTTGGCATGAGACGGCAATGTTTTAGTTAAATAATTTCAGAATAGGTCCGAGTGGATTTAGTGAATTGGCGTGAGTACCTGAAACGGATAATTCAAGCATGTGCCGTCTCTATTTTATTCAGCTGTTGGAATGAAACGGATATGTTTGAGTTGAAGAAGTTCAGAATAGGGCAGAGTGCATGAAGTGGATATGCGATGTGAAGATGAATTTAAGTGGAAGATATGAGATTGTGTATCGGGTCTTCTAGTTATAACATATTCTTAATTCCTGAGAATGAACGGATATTTTAGTCGCAACAGAAAGGTAGAAAGATTTTTCCTACCGACCGGGAACATAACTTCATTTGAAACTTAGTTGACAAGTCATGACGCGTATTTAGCAAGTGAAATTGCCATCGCTATTGTCTTTCAATATCTTTGTGGTTCATATTTTTTCATCAATAATTCCCTAAGTAAACCTACTGACATTTTCTTGTGGTAACGCCCAAAAGCGCTGTGTCTTTTTGTTTGTTACATACTTTTTTCCGAAGTGTAGTTTGAGTTCCGCCATTGAGGTACAGTAAAAAAACCGGCCAAGTGCAAGTCGAATTCGCACACCGAAGGTTCTGTACAAATTCAGCAAGTGAACAGTGTTAACAGATCCCTACTCCTAAGCAAAATGTAGTCAGTGTGAGGTCAGTTTATATTGGTTATTTAACAGAGACAGGCATAAAAATGTTATTTTTTTAGAATTTGTTGTTATAGCGGAAACAAAAATACATCTGCGAAAATTTCAACTGTATAACTATCACGGTTGCTGAGATACAGCCTGGTGATAGACGAACAGACAAACATATAGAGACAGATGAACGAACAGCAAATCAGCTCTTTTTCAAAGGCATTTTTGGCAAAAAAATTAATGGTTTTTAACTTACGGTTTGATAACCCGATTAATGCGTGGGGGTTTTTTGTGAATTGTATCTGTTTTTTTATACATTATTTGTACAATAAATCATTTACTTACTTACTTACGTGATTTGTGTATGTAAAAATCATCTTGTTGCTATGACACCTAACTTGTCGCTAAAGGCATGTCCCCACTTGCAAGCACCGGCGCTATTAGCCTCCCCGTATAATCGCATTTGGCAACAAATTACAAGTTACTACGGCGAGGAGACGGGGCCTAGTGATCTGTGCATAAAGCGATGACGTCATTTAGCTGAAACATTCCGCTTTGACGTATCCCAAGAAGGAAACAAACACTGCATAAAATTCAAGACACGATTCAACTCATATTAAACCAAGTGAATCATTATCGATGCCAGCGACTTAGTCCGTAAAGAATTTGTTTATCGCTATCCCGTGGGAACTATGCAATTTTCCGGGATAAAAAGTAGCCTATGTTTTAATAAAGGATACCAGCTATCTCCGCTCCAAATTTGATCCTAAATCCGTCCAGTCGTTTCAGCGCGAAGAAGGAACAAACAAACACATTTACTCACTCATCACAAACTTTTGCATTTATAATATTACTAGCTTTCGCTTCCATCTTTCTATTTATTAAAAAAACTGTATCGAAATCTGTTGCATGGTTTTAAAGATCTAAAGCATATTTAGGGACAGACAGACAGCCGTAACGCAACTTTGTTATTTACTATGTAGTCATATAGTTAGGATAACCTAACCAAAAAGTAAAGTAAGTGTAAATACTTTATTGTACAAAAATTAAGAAACAAACACAATAATTGGCAAAAAAGATGACTAAAAAACTAAGAACTCATTGTACAACGCATTTAAATTACAAAGTGCATAGCAGCGAAACTAGTTCCCGACAGAGTCTGATTTGGCACAATATTTTCAAATGAAGTTAGCGGTGACAGGTCGCTATAATATTCATGAACTGCACAGTCAGGGGATGGCAATAAAACTGATTCAGACTGAATATGTGGTCTGCTTTTTGTTTGTAAATAAAGTAAATGAATAGGCGTAAGAATCGTACCCGTAACGTTGCCAGGGGAATCTTTACTCAAAACTTTCGTGTTGAACACGTTAGCGTTGAAATTTCAGAATTTCGATGTTTGTAAACGAATTTCAGACATTTACTGTGTCTAAAACTTACACTAGCCTGCAACTGAAACGTTTTTCTATTAACGGTGTTAATCTTGTGATGGATCTTTTATCGCGCAATTCATACCTTCTTATAAAATTCAAGTTTTAACTTCATTTGCATTTTGTTTATCATCCAAACCCTTCTATCACGGAGAAGTAAGTTCACATACCGTGCAAGGTCTCAAAGCAAAATTTTATAAAATTGATGCCAAGAAAAACAGAAGGGACCATCGCGTTTGATGAAAACTGACATAACATTCATCAACTTTCTTATCATGAGAGCTGTTGTGGTTATAACGCTCTACGGCGTTACCTTGCGGATGATATTAAGACAAGTTAGTGTTTCTTGCACGGTCTTGTTTATTGACGACCGGATAGCCCAGTGGTTAGCGACTAGTGACCCTGACTATGAAGCTAGAGATCCCGGGATCGAATCCCGGTAGGGGCAGACAGTTGTATGATGAATACGAATGTGCCCGAGTCATAAATGTTGTATACACGCTTAGTTTTAAGTTTGATTTACTTTATATAAATGTATGTAGACTCTATTTGTGGTAATAAAATTCTATTCTATTCTATTCTATTCTATTCTATTCTATTCTATTCTATTCTATTCTATTCTATTCTATTCTATTCTATATATTTATCTACATTATATAAGTATGTTTATCCGTTGCCTGGTACCCATAGTACAAGCTTTGCTTAGTTTGGGGCTGGGTCAATTGGCGTATTTGTCCCAAGATATTTATTTATTATATTATTTATTGACCGCACATGCCAAATTTAAGTTAATTTACCTTTTGAAAGTAAATCAACAAACAAGTGTAAGAAACGTGCGATGCTGTTAATGGGCTCACGATCTACGAAAGTTACCTGGCAGAGATAGCAAATGGAATGATTGAAGATACAAATAATTCGTTAAAACATCTATTATGTGAGACGTGTAGGTTACGTACCTATCTAGAAAGAAAGACGATATTTGTTCCTTTTTGCAACACATATAAATATGAGCATACCTGATACTAAGGAAACAGAAGGTTTGATAAAGGCTATGGAAAGACATTTCAGTTGCGTTGAAGGCTTATGCCCAGCAGTGGACGTTTCCCTACTGATAATAATTACTATGACAATGACGAAAAATAACGGTAAATTGCTTCTATCTTTTATCTGTATAGTAAAAGAAAAGAAAAAGTTTAAAATAAAACTCACCAGTCGAAACACAGACAGAGACATAAAGCTAGATTAAATCAGTTTACACGCCATTAGCTACACTGGGCGCAGGCAGAAATGACCCTTTACGTGTACTGGCTCGTATTGAAACGAGGAATTGTTTTCCATGAAACCTGCCGAGGTATACACTGGATCAGAAGCGTATACAATTAATCAGGTATGACGAAGGAGTTGGGACTTCACGATGTTGTCTTTGTGGAGGTTTGTTTCTTGTTTTTCATAGGACATTTGGGAACAAAGATACGTTTTTGTTATTAAAACAGCTATAGGTATCTTTAACGTTTCAAACAATCTTACTGATAAGCATACAAAAATGATAGCGGATTTCGTAGATACATTTATATTAGAAGGGGGCTCCTGCCTATTAAAAAACATAAAGTATTAAATGCATAATTGGCAGAAATACCATAGTTCCCAGTCACTGATTCATTGTTGACGAAATAGTATAATTGTCATAACATTTGTATGAGTAGTTTTTATGTATTTTTAATACATACATACCATCACGCCTTTTACTCATAGGGCTAGGCAGAGACTAGTATGTTCCACTTGCTATGATCCTGACATACGTCTTTCGCTTCATCCACATCCATAAATTTCTTCATACATGCTCTTCTTTCGGGTGCTCATGACCTGGGGCCTTACCATGACGTCTTAATGCGATTCAATTCTGATTCACTTTAATGTTTTAGCTGTAATTTTTGACACTTCTAGTACGGACCTGAATCGTATTACGACGTCATGGTAAGGCCCCTGATCTGTCATTTTTAATGACGCGTAATAAATCCCTTTGCAAAATTGACGTCTCACTTCTTCAATTGGCACGTCTCCGACGTTCGCCTGCTTAGTCAAAAAGATTCAAACTCAATACAACAACAAACAAGGAGCGCCATTCAACCCATTTAATACAGTACGTGAGCGATAAAAACCAGAGTTTAATGTCCAAGTCACCTTCGACGTTGAGAACAAAATGGAGTCATTGGGACGATAAACCGATGTACTTCGTGCATCGCTAATGGCTCGATACAAGTGCTTCATTGAAGTAAATCGGAATTTTTCGTGTAATGATTATGAAGAAGAAGTAAATGGAAATTCAGAACTTTGGGTACTTGCTTTTGTATTAATTATTATTCGCCTCCTACTTTAACCTGTTCGTATGTAATTCTGTATCTAAACCAAAACTAGAACCATCAATCTATCGACCGTCAGTAATTTTATCGCTAGGATCTAACCAAATTTCCCCATTATTAGCGGTTAAGTCACTAAGTTGGCAACACTGCTTTACTTTTACTTTTAATTATGCTCCCACATATTTAAGTGACGTAGCAATAAACGGTTATGCCCAAACCTGATGGCGACATGGCAGCGGTATTGGTTGCGGTACACGAGGCAAGACTGGCAACTGAGTGACGCCCCGTCTGTCTTGCGGCCGCCTCAAAGGACGGCTGTACGTTCACGTGGTAACCGTTTAACGGTAAATTATTGGGAAAAGCCAAGCTAATAGACTAATTTAACTTCTATTACATACAACATTCGGCGATATTGCCTATCTGGATCTCACTGAGGGGCTACTTGACAGGCTTGATCGTCTTCAAAATGTATGTATTCGATACATTTTTGGACTCCGAAAGTATGACCACGTGTCTCACTTCCGCGCGCAGCTTGGGTGGTTGCCTGTCAGAGATCGCAGGAATATCCATGTTCTGTCATTACTTTTCAACATTCTTTTTAATCCTTCTGCTCCTATGTATCTTTTCGAGCGATTCAGCTATTTGGCTGCCGGTAGCCAGCATCGGCTACGGTCGAATGCTAATCTCCTTTTGTCCTGTCCTCCTTCATCTTCCAAAACTTACTCCAAATCCTTCACAGTTCACTCTGCTAGGCTGTGGAATCGGTTACCGACCTCCATCAGGCAGTCTGCCTCCGTGGCGTCGTTCAAGGAAGGCTTGAGGAAGATATGGCTCACACCATCTCCTTAGATATTGTGTGTACTCTTATTATATTTTGTATGTATGCATGCGTGTAATGATATTTAGTAGTTTTTTATGTTTTTTATGTTTTGTTTATTGTGCTTAGATAAGTACGCTCTATTGTGGCTTTCACTATCTGGAATTTTAAACCTTCACTTTGTCGGTCCCTCGTTTAATGCTCCTCTCATCTACTCAAAGGTTAACTGGTAGAGATCCCTTATAGGGATAAGTTCGCCTTTGTGCATATATTAATGTTTTTTCTTTTTTTGTGAATTGTATCTGTTTCTTTATATTTGTACAATAAAGCATTTACTTACTTACTTACTTAACATTGCGGGTGGTAAGACATTGTGGAAGGTCCGTCTGGATTGCTATCAGTGGAGTGACCACAAGAATCGCCAGATAATTCTGTCCCTAGGACCAAAGTCGCCATTTCAAGCGGCGGAGTCACTAAGTTGGCAACACTGCTTTACTTTTGTTTTTTTTCTATCCCTATGCTTATATTTGCGTTAGCAATTATGCCTAAACCTTTTGGTGACGTGTAAGCGCTATAGGTTGCGGTAGTGTGGAAGTCAAGGTGGAAACCACCACACTGTTTCTCCAAGAAATCCATTGTAACGTCGTTATGAAGAAGATATTTAATGTTTAATCTGGCCGAATATCGAACCCGAGGCCTCAAACTTCGTAGTCAGCCTCTGCAATCACCAGACTCCAGACCAAACACCAGAATTAGATCTGTGAATAATGTCCATCAAATTTCTCTAAGCAACCTGTACACCGAAAATAGACCATCTCCTTTGAACTAAGGCGTAAGACCTTGAATTCGCTTCCATCTTCACATTACGTCAATCCCGCCCTTAACCGGGGCGAGGTTTATATTAAAAGCGAACCAAACCGCTGACCTATGTGATGTGACCTGCGAATATCGAAGACAGCTACTGTGGCGTTATATTTCACACGAATTTTGGGGTGGACCAATTTATAAACTCAGCGTACTTACAATGACATTGACTTGGAGTGAAGTGCAACAACTTATTTTAGCAATGAGGTTAACATAACCGATGACACATATCTACATAGGTTTTTTGAGAAATATACGTCAAAATCGTTGGTACTGGTTAAAGCCATTTGTAAAGTGCAATTTTATAACAATTTTTTATTATAAAATTTGATTTATTGAGCTAAAATCACAGCGATTGGGCTTAGCAATCCTTTGCTACTGTTTTGATATCCCATTCCACCTATACACTCACGTCTTGTTACCTTGGGTTCTGTCTACTCTTTAAAGGATAAAGACGTACCTATGTTCAATTCTAAAGGTGCATTTTTGTCTGCAACTTTGAGGTTTGCGAGCTATTTTCATTTTTCGATGATAAAATTTTACCCGTGTATAAAATACTAGCTGTTGCCAGCGACTTCATTTGAGCAGAATAAAAAAATATAAACATGTTCATCAAGGGTAATGTAGGATTGGACTGGCGAAAGGATTTTTCAAATCGGTCCAGTACTTTCGGAGCATATTCAACGCAAACAAACAATCAAATCTATCCTCTGTACAAAATTATATTATTATAGAATATTATTAATATTAGTAATCACTACATAGTATAAAATAAAGTCGCTTTCTCTATCCCTATGTCCATATGTCCCTATGTATGCTTATATCTTCAAAACTACATAACGGATTTTGATGCGGTTTTTTTAAATAGATAGAATGATTCAAGAGGAAGGTTTTTATGTATAATTCTACGCAGACGAAGTCGCGGGCAGAAGCTAGTATAGAATATAGTAAACAGTAACAACATTGAAATTCCAAGACTCGATGAAAATGCAATAAAAAGTACCATCAGCAAACGCATTAAATAAAAAATACATATTTGACATGCACATTAAAAAAATATGCCAGTAACTGGCCATCGCGATCGCTGTAAGCCTCTATCCGCACCACCCGAGGACACGTTCTGATGCGATACATCAGCGTAGCATTGGCGTCCCCCTTACACCCCCCATTTGCATGTAAATTGAATAACGACGACGTGGCAGAGCTTTGGCTATCCGTTCAGCGTTTCACACTTTCCGAAATGTATATTGTGTGCTTGCTTGATAAAAGTACATGCAAATCTTGATGTATACATATGCCACGTTCTTGACGAACTGTCTTTGTAATCATGACTTCCTAACCAATATTTTTAATGCGAATGTGAGTCTCTACGTTTTCAAGCTCGGTGGAGTAGTTAACGCGTTTACTCGTGATAAAACTTACTACCTAAGATAATAGTTTAAAACCCTGGGAAAGACTTAAAATAGTTTTCATCCCAGAAAATCGTATAGTTCCTACGGAGGCGCGATAAATGTGTTTTCCGCAGACGAAGTCGCGGGCAATGGCTAGTAAGGCATATTTGATATTCAGCAGTATTAATCTTAACGGATCTACTTGTCTTATTCTAGTAAATCAGAAGGTGTCCGACGTGTTTCGATATTTCGGGAAGGATTTCATCAAGGACGAGTGAGATACTGCTACAAACAACGTGCAGCACCCGGCCGTAAAGTTTGCACATCGGTCTTCTCGTTTAGTTTCGCATTCGTAGAGTTGTCTCGTTCTAACTTACGAGGTGCCAATTGTCTCTTTCCTAAGACCGAAGTGCAATCGTTATAGCCGGTTAACTGTATCTCTGTCTCTAATTCCCAGTATTTCTGCGTGATGCGGTGTCTTTTTTTCCGTACACAAAACAAAGTCTTTTTTTATGATGACCTGGATGGAGAGTAATCACCGCTGCCCATAGACACTCACCCCCTTATTCATAAACGTTCTATAGGCTTCTGCTAACTTAGCAATCGTTTGTCCTTATCTGTGAAATGTAAATGTCAAAGTGACAGATAAGGACAAACGATTGCTAAGTTAGCAGAGGCCTACATAGCGTTTATGAATAAGGGGGTCAGAACATAGGGCGTTAAGAGCGTGTTGCTGGCTCTTTAAAAAAGTTACAACATACATACACATATCACGTCTCTATCCCTTACGGGGTAGGCAGAGCCTAAAGTAACAAAACCTTAAGGCCACGTTAAGCATAATTAAGGGCGTATAGGTGGAAAGGAGAATCAAAATAGAGATAGGTTAATTGCTAGCCGCATCGCCTATAACGAGATTCCTAAGAATTTCGCCCATTCCCTCGACGGGCTTTTACCATCTGCGCGGGAAGAGAAGCTACTGGTAAATTCTATGTTTTTTCTTTACTTCCAGACCAGCATGGAGGAAGTTACAAAACTTACAAAAGTTAACAAATTTAAAGACTAATGACAAAATTTCAGTAGGTACAAAAGCTTCTTTTAAACGGGTTTCATTCCCATTATTAATGCTTAGGCATGCTAGCTGTACCCGGATTACTCGTAATTCTAATTTGAGTCGAGGGACGGAATTATGACACTCGACGGGAGAATTAGGCGTAACACAAGGTGCGAGACATTACACGAGTCGCGTTACATTGCTGTGGTCATTTAACCAGCAAGAAACCCTTTGCCTTGCGGCCGAGCAATGTATCGCCTGCACGTTGTTTTCATCGTACAAATGAAGGATTAGGAACAATAAAATTAATACGGTGAAGTAAGGCTTTGCTCACTTGACACTTTGTTCGTGTTTATTAATTGTTTTTTTAAACAGCCTAATATTATGTGTCCTGCGGTTGTGTTGTTGACACGTTTGAAATTACTATTATTTTCTATCTCTTTCTATCAAACGGTATAGCATAATGGTACAAAGATTGGGCATTTGGGGTTCCATATCTCAAAAGGAACCTTTATAAGATCACTGTTATAGCCTCTCTGTCTGTCAAGATCTTGTTTCTTAGAAATGCGTGGAGGTATGAGGTTGATTAGTATCAAATACTGGATATAATGATGTGGGATGGAATTATTAAAACATAGAGTAATTCACAATAACAGAATTATGAAATGTGGTATTACGAGGTCTTACAAGTCAAGTAGCTACCTATATAAAAACAAAAATCGTGAATTTCCATTCCAACAATAATAATAACTTTGTTGATGTATCACACATATTTGCTTGTGGCAAAATAAACTAAATAAAATATGACACAGTATGACCTAGTGATTTTGTCTGTGTACCTATTATCTGTATTGTTTATTCGATGTTCTATTAAACCATTTTATTGTGCGTCTGACTCGCTCCTGACTAGCTTTTAAACTCTAGTTCTTAGCTTATTCCGTTACTTAATAAACCTTTTTTTTTACAGGTAAGTTCCGTGCCCACAAAGGAACGTGCAAATCCTTTATAATGAGGGAAGCGCAAGTACACCCTCTTCATTATGTACGAGTGAAACGGTGTTTGAGAAATTGTGCATGCAAAATAACGCAAAGGTTTCAAGGGCTTTTATCCTTACACCTTTTAAAGTTTGCGGGCAATTAGACCTCGTGCAAGGTCCGACCGGATCGCTAATACATCATCATCTGATCAGCCCGCGTCAGCTGGACATAGGCCTCTCCCAAAGCACTCCATTGGCCTTGCGAATATACATACATACATACCGTCACGCCTCTTTCCCACATACTTCTTTCGCTTCATCCACACTCATCAATCTATTCATACATGGTCGTAGGTTTCGGGTACTCCTGACCTGATCTGTTTCCAAAACTTCTCCTATTTGGTCTCGGAACCCTCCCAACGTAACCATTCACACTCCCCCTATAGATCTGTTAAGTTAGTCTACTTTCATCCATCGGCTCTACGTGACCAAACCAACTAAGCATACTTTTCTATCCTAGTCACTATATCCTCTTTCACACCAGCACGTTCCATTATCAAACTATTCCTTATTCTATATTTCAGTGATACACCTTCCATACTTCGTAACGCTCTCATTTCTACTGCATTTATTCTACTTTCATGCTTCGCGAATATCATCGCTCCATTTAGCAACTTGACGCGCTACACTTAGTTTGCTAATACGCGGATTGCCACCACTTTCGTACTTTTACTTGCCAATCCTGCTGCCAAGCAGAAATGCGCTGGTGTCTTCCAGTGTAGAGAGTAACCCCCTTATTCATAAACGCTCTATAGGCTCCTGCTAACTTAGCAATCGTTTGTCCTTATCTGTGAAAGGTAAATGTCAAAATGACAGACAAGGACAAACGATTGCTAAGTTAGCGGAAGCCTACAAAACGTTTATGAATAAGGGGGTAAGACAGCAGGTGATATTACTGGCACAAGAGGTATTCTGTCCTAACCCTCTAGCTTGGGTGTACATAGGTTTAGGTACTCATTCTTCACTAGGCCCCTATTTCACCAATTCGAAAATTGTCAGTGACAAAGTGACCATTGCAATAGCAACGCGTGGTAATTAATTACAAGCTGTAAAATTAACACACACATACAGTCACGCCTCTTTCCCATCCCATAGGCTTTGCAGAAACTTTGTTCCACTTGCTACGATTCTGCCATACCTCTTTCGCTTCATCCACATTCATCGATCTCTTCATACATGCTCTTTGGTTTCGGGTTCTCCTGACCCTCGTATTTATACCAAAGGTTTAGAGTTTCTGTTCACAAAAGTAGGTATTATTTATTAGGGTTCTTAGGTGTAAGTGTAATATCACTCACACTGGAAGCTAGAGACGTTGAGCCTAACTCAACCACCTATCTTGTTTTGCGGCCTCTATTCGTAAGAGAATTTAGTTTTACCTGTACAAAGTGGTCTGGCTTACCGCTAGAGTATCGTGTTACAAAGAAAATGGAGTACGTAGTTATGACAATGCTTAGCTAAAGGGTTAACATAGTAATATGAAGAGTACAATGAGGCCGTGACAGTGATCTGGAGGATTTATTTACTTGTAAGTTAAGTCAGCGACAAAAAGGTCTAGGTTAATACAGTATGTATGTATCAGTGACGTGGCGTTAAGTATATCAGAATTTTATTAGTCTTTTCCTCTAACTAGGCATAATAAAAGTGCCCAATTGCCTTAAAATAGGCAAGCCGGTGGGAATCGAGTTCCATGGAACTATCCTACTAATATAATGGATGGATGTTTGTTATTCTTTCACGCCAAAACGGCTAGACAGATCTAGATGAAATTTTAAACATAGATACATTATAGTTTGAAATAATACATAGCCTACTTTTTATCCCGGAAAATTGCGTAATTCCTGCGGGATAGCCATACACGAATTCTATGCAGGCAACAGCTAGTTTTACATAAAACACATTAATTTTACAAGTAATGAGATAAACAGTGTACAGAGTCGAACTTGTCCTTTAAAGGGAATTTCCAGTTAACCTTTGAACGATTGACAGGACAGAAACCATAGTATAGAAAGTGGACATGCCCTTACACGTCACTTTTCCAAGACTGAGGCATAATATGTCAGTAATGTGATCGGATGATACACAATAACTTTCTAATCTACTAAGAGCTCTATTGAAAGGTTTGGTTTGCTGACATGATTATGTCGGTATAACATGACCGAAGAATATAATAATACATTAGCGTCGATCGTATCTTCATGGCATTAGTAACAGTAGGCTTATTGTCTAACTCGCTCGCAATCGCCATCGTGTTCATTTTGACAGTTCTCAGCAAGACATAAACAAACAACCAATGATTTGGTTTTATTATACCTATCCCCTGTAACTTCTAATTCTACCAAGTCCAAAAAAAACTTTGTATAACAGTCGTAAAAAAACATGGGGCATCCCGGACATGTTAACGTTCAACAAAAGAAAATGACTAGAATAATTAATCGAATAATCATGCGTAAATAATTCAATTTTATGCCAAAACATCATTTTAGAAAAGAGCTGATACTCTAATGAACAAAAAATTTTACCTTGCTACTCCCCTACCTACTCATTGCATTGAGTAGCGGAGTAGCAAGGTAAAATTTTTTGTTCATTGAAATGGACCTCCGCAAAGTAACGCCTGATTCAATAAAATAGCTGATACTCTTCAAACTACTCGATTGATTTTTACCAAACAAGGCTTAAAACCAAGGCAAGAAAACTGGCTTTTGAATGAAAAAAACCGCGTTGAAATAAGTCTATCCGCTTGAGAGTTACGACGCCACAAACAGACACACACACAGTCAATGACGTTAAAGTAATAACATTCCTCTTTTTGCGTCGGAGGTTAAAAAAAGGCTCGCATCCAATCAAAAGTTTTACGGTCAAACCAGATTAGTTTTGTCTGACTTTGACAAATTAACATGCGCAATTTAGTCCGTCCATCGAACAAACACTCGCGTCAAATGTTTGCATTACGGGACGATCGCGGGAAAGCCGACGGCTCCGCGGGGAGCCAGTATTCCACCAGACCTAGGGCATCTGGGCGCCGGCAGGTTAATTTATCAGTTCGCCCATATACGACACTTCAATGAAATTAACAATGATGAATGGAAAAATGGTCGCGGGTGGTCATCAATCATGGAAGTTAGTTGCGAACTAAACGACGGCTTCGAAGAGACGATGCGCTTCCGACACGTTTGTTTTTGCATTATAAATGCATTGTTTAATTTGAACCATTATTTACCTCGATATTGTCATCATTATACTTTACGTTATACTTAGGTAGGTACCTGATTTCAACATAGTTATTTAATTTTCAAAATTGTACATACACATACATAAATCATGTTTTTATCCCTTAAAATATTTCAAGGAACCGAGTTGTCGCGTAATGAAATGTATAAAACGAACAAAATATGACTCAAAAGCGTAATAAAATTCCTAACTACACTAGTAAAATTTCTCAGCGTAAAACTAAAAACATTGCTCATTACTAGCTACAGCAAATAACCGACGAAAACCTTTGCACAGTGAGGACTGAATGTGATATTAATTTGGGATTCCACGGAATAGCAACTGGAATATATTTTATTATGTTTTATTATGAACTCTTTGCAGGACTAGTCTATGAATGACACGTAACACTTACGACAGGATACTACTTTTATCTGCAAATTTCTGACACTCGGAAAAATTCAAAGGAACGCGACTGGTTTTGAACTAGGCCGCCATGGATAGATAAACAATGACCCAAGACCATATTGGTCATGGGAAATGTTAAGTTTCGAGCGTGTTTCGCTATTGGGCCGCATTATGTGACGGTTTGCTTTGAAATATTTTAGCAGAAATATAAAAAAGACATTCTTGTAGTCGCCTTCAGTACATTCGATTGGCAAAACAATATTGAGCATTGAAGGCAACTCCTGTCATGAATACTCTGTGGTGACTGGTCAGTGAAAGCTTCTTTGCCGCCGGCTATAGTATCACCAATAGGACGTAACTGTCGTTGATATCCTTTGGAGATACGCTCTTTTGCGTTGACAGGGCCGCAAAAGCGACACTTGAAGCATTCGATAAAAGTTTTCATATTTTGAAGTTGAATGAATGACAGAGTTAATTATAAGTGAATCAAATAAGCTTTTTTAAACATGATTTTAAGAAAAATGGAAAAGATAGTTACATACATACATACACAAATCACGTCTTTATCTCTTACGGGGAAGACAAAGCCTAGGTAACAAGACCTAAAGGCCTCGTTTAGCATGATTGTGGGCGTATAGGTGGAAAGGGGAATCAAAACAGTGATGGGTTATTCCCTCGATTGGCTTGTACCATCTGCGTGGGAAGAGAAGCAACTGGTACATTGTAAGTTTTTTCTTTATTTCCAGACCAGCATGGAAGCTTGAAAGGACCTTGTAGTCAACAAAAAGTACAGCTAGCAAAAAAATAGTTAAAAATTAAAGTTTCAGCTAAGTCTTATTATTTATTATTCCTATCCTGATAAGAAAGCTAGTCTCGAATTCGCCCCGCCTCCCGCTAATTATGCACTGCGTCCAATGATTTCCCCAGGGCCGTGTCCTGCACTGCAGTGTTTTAATCATATACGAGATTGCATCCGTACAAATAACCAGTTTCGACATTTACTCTCATTTTTGGACCGAGAAAAGGATTCTAATTTTATTTAAGTGATTTTTTTACATGAAATATGTGGGTATTATTTGGAACCATTTTCGCTTCAAAGTCAATACGGTAATCGGCCTTCCTATATTTACCTATAGATGGAAGCAATAAGAAATTTTTGTTTTCAATTGACTTCGAGGAAGCAAATTTTATTTCTGGCAGTACATATTTTTTATGCATAAAATAATGTACAGCTTCGACCATTGTGGTCCAATTTAGACCGTTTTGCCCGCTTTGATGGTGCTATGACCGCTCTACCCTAATATTTTGGTAGACCTCTAAATGCAGACCTCTAAAAGCAAAGCCTTGATAATAGGGTTAAGTTGGCACTCTTTTTAGTTGGAACTCTGAAAACAAATCAGCCCGCGGAGAACAAAAACAAAGTTACCCGAAGTCAAATATAGAAGCGCCCCTAAATAATTCAGGTCCCAATCTGTAATAAAATAAGGTATTCTATTATCTCACCTCCCAACGAAAATAGTTAAAAAGTATCCATTGATAACGCGAAGACGATGATGCGAAATTCAAAGTTGCCCAACTTTATTAAACTTTAGCCGTTTGCTCGGTGAAAAATATCACTGAATAACATAGAGAAAAAAGGGTGTGTCGATGATGAAACAAACCAGTCCGCAGCAGTCACTTAGGGGAGGTGTTTTGGAAAATTCTGGGATTACATTGAGATTCGCTTCATCAAAGTTTTCGACGCAGTTGATTTAGAATCCGTAGCGAGGGTTTCTGGAATAACCTCGTGGTTATGTTCTTTATATTTCAACACATCATCTAATTCGGCTTCTTCGGGTCCTTTTGTACTAACAAAGCGTTTCTGATTGGAGTTTCTTACGGCCTTTCTTCGTCCTTCATTTATTTCTTCCATCGCTTTTGTCGCTTTTCGTACGTCATCATCTGTGACATTTGTCAAGTTCCTATAAATTTAATCTGATTCTTCTTCAGTTCGCCATCGTTTTCAATTATAATCTTCATCATTTTTAACAAAGGCTATAAACAAATAATTATAAACATGCCAAAAAGTTAACATTAAAAATATAGTAACGATAGCTAAAACACATCACTTGTAGCAATTTTAAGTAATCATCGAAACAGCTTTCGGATTTTATCTCAATTTTAAAAACAAAAGTTGTAACTGACTTTTAAATGCTTAGCCAAACTGAATTTTGGCAGAGCCTCCATTTAATGTTTTCAACAAGGTATAAGGACGGAATGTGTCTAAATGCTCTGCGATGGAATCAAAGCCACCGGTGCAAATTAGTGATAATCTAAAGAAACTCTTTCACTTTTTGCTGGGTTTTATAAGGATTTTTTGAGTTGAAGGTAAAATCATCCCGTCGTAAAACCAAATCAGGTGAACGAAAAATATTGTAATACCATTTTGTCGCATCCAGTTAATGTGATTCCGTTGTCACGAACTTTGTAAAAGCCATCATAATATTTTGCCGAGTTTGGGAAATAGATAAACTTCTCTAGGTAAAGTTGGTATGTTTTATACCATCATTTGATTAAAACGAATAATACTGTTATGATAACATTGAAAGTCGGCGATATTTTTGACAAATATCTAAGCAATTCCGATGTTTGAGGTGTCTTTCAACAAAAAACTACCGTGAGACTCAATCATACTTACAACGGATAACCTACGTATAAAAGTCGAGTAATGCTCGTTTGTTTTGTCGTGTTCGTTTCGCTGCCGCCGGGGCGAGCGCTCCAGAAGGAAGGACTACGAATTAGACCGAAACATGTCGAGCATTACTTGACTTATGTACGTATACGTAAGTAATCTGTTAGTGTAACTTTTCTTGAGGTGTCTATAATTCATTGCTTTCCTGTAAAATGAACCAAAAATGTCTGACATGATCACGTGTTCAAAATTAATGTCGTGCTAAGGAAAAAACGCAGTCAAGTGTATGTATCTAGTCAAACATTCAAAAATAAGTTTTATACACTCTTACACCGACGTAATAAGATCGTGGGACATATTTTTGAGTTCATATCGATAGGTACTTGTTTTTGCACTTGACCGTTCAGTAGTGTTAAAGACGTATTTTTGTATTACCACATCCAGTATTGACATCTCAAAAAAAGCGTGAAAAAATTGCCAAATCATGCAACTTTTTGATTAAAATTTTTGTTAATCATTACCGGTCAACATAATTAATATCCAGTGTAAACCGGTGCAAACTAGTTTGCCAGGTATCCCGTTTCAGCATCCGTCACCGGTAATACCCCATGAATATTAATGATTACACTTTATTTGCTTATTTATTGGCTAGGAGACCAATGTCATGTTTTTATGTATGACACGGGCCATGCTGTAATTATGTATGGGCTGACATTATTGTATAAATTTGGATTCACTAATCTGTGGCGAGTATCTTTTGAAGTGAAGATTTTTTGATCTTAAGTATTAAATTTTATGGAGATATGTGAGTATCAAGATCGGAGGATGGCGCTGGATGCAAGCCGCTTCCAACCGGTCTTATTGGAGATCTAAAGGAGAGGCCTATGTCCAGCAGTGGACTTGTAATGGCTGAAATGATGATGATGATGATGATGATGATGTGAGTATTGTTTATAGATTGAAATTGAATCTTCATGGACCAATAACGTGTCATAGTTTTATAATATTCACGTTGGTAGCTTTGACTTTGGATGTGACCCGTAATTTTTAGGAATAATAAAAACCTTTTTAATTAAAAATGTTGAAAAAACTAAGGACAACGGTTTTTAATCATTTTTAATTCATTATTTTGACAGCTGTTCTTTTACATATCTATTTTTGAAAAAGAAATGCATAGTAAATGAGTGATTTTGTCGATTTCCACCATTATACAAACATTCCCTCCTCATTTTTATACAGTCCTCGCATTCATGCATAAGGTAACTCGACCATACTCCATTGGTTTTCTTTATATAGTAGGGGCTATAATATTTCTTCCATGCTGCTCTGGGAGTAAAGCATAAACATAGAATTTACCAGTTGCTTCTCTTCCCGCGCAAATGGTAAAAGCCCATCGAGGGAATGGGCGAAAGTCTTAGAAATCATGTCATAGGTGATGCGGCTAGCAACCCATTACTATTTGGATTTCCCTTTCCATATACACCCTAATCATGCTAAACGTGGCCTTAAGGTTTTCTTACCTAAGGCTTTGTCTACCCCGTAAGGGATAAAGACGTGGTATATGTATGCATGTATACATAGTATAATAAAAGGGCATGTCAAGATTGCTTACCTTTAGTTAGCTACACCACTGGAGTATAACAGTCGCACCATCCGCATCCCTCACGCATGTGATTGATGTTCTAAGTAAAACTTTGCCCCGTCATTGCCGTCACATAGTTTTTTTCCACAAAAATAAACAACAATCACGACAGATAGCATAAATTCGCACAGCATTACGTGCACTCTCCGGATAATGCTCGCACTCCGTCTTCGTTCCAACTCCAATCCTTTGGGGCCCGGAATAGGCCCCCAACTTAGTTAGGCGGATCTATTGTCATGTTTTATGAGGAACTTTTCTCTTAAAATCTGCGATATTTCGGAATGCGAGAGCCGAGTGTAGGTATATTTTCTAACCGATTACAAAAAGAAATGATTATTTTAACATAATAATCATGTCTATATACCCGGGGTAGACAGAGCCGGTGGTAACAAGACCTAAAGGCCACGTATATCATGAGAGAGAGAGAGAGAGAGAGAGAAACATTTATTTACACACATTCGATACACGTTGATATAATAATAGGAAGAAATACAAAATACTTAGCAATAGTACCGATATGGTGTATGGTGCATGATTGGAGGCGTATAGGTGGAAAGGGGAATCAAAATAGAGATAGGTTAATTGCTAGCCGCATCGCCTATAACGAGACTCCTAAGAATTTCGCCCATTCCCTCGATGGGCTTTTACCATTTGAGAAGCAACTGGTACATCCTATGTTTTTCCTTTGCTCCCAGACCAGCACGGAAGTTAGTTTGACTACTCTACAATTATAAAATTATTTTTATGTTTTTTTTTGTATGGTAAATCAATATTCGGGGGTTTTAAAGTTGTGTTGTATTAGAATGTCCAAGAAAAGGCCCTGCAAAGGACCTCATTAATATTGCTCCACCGACAAGTCGTTTTCTAAAACTTATTTAAAATACATACCTACGCCGTAAAAATAGCATCTGCTTCCTTTCCCGCGCAGATGGTAAAATCCCAGTATTGTATAGACAATGCGGCTAACAATCTATCACTATTCTGTTATCTAAACGCCCACAACGCTAAACGTGGCCTACGTCGTGTTACTCTAGTCTTTGTCTACTCCGTACATACCTAAGGGATAAAGACGTGGTTAATTACGTGTATGTAGGTACGTCATAAGGTGGCAGCAAACAAGTTACATTCAAAAACTAAAGCACCTTAATCTGCTGCCGTTAAACTAAGTGCCGTAAAAACTAAATATGCACCTTTAATGCTATTTTAATGACACCGTTTTAGAACCAAACAAAACAAGCAAACAAGCTGAACTTCAAAGAGTCAGTTTTTAACTAACGCAGTAAAAAGTCTGGCTTGCGAGCAGCCGCCGAACTTTATTCGCAAATTGACTCCACGTATACGGTTAAGGTGCACTTTCTTTCATCCTGGCTCAGGGACTACACGGTACAGGGTATAGGAGTTAGCGTTCAAAGAAATTTAGCATACCATACCTAGTAATAGAGCAGCCTTTTCCAAAGTGGGCGATAACGACCCTTTGTGGGCGCCGCAGGCCTAAAATGGGGCGGTAAGAGACAGGAAAAAAAATGGGGGCGTTGTGTAGTATAGTGGTTTTTAAGTAGGCGAAAAAATGGGGCGCTAAAAAATAATTTATTCTCAAAGTGGGCAGTAGACAAAATAAGTTTGGGAACCCCTGGTATAGAGAGTGGACATGCCCTTACACGTCACTTTTCCAAGACTGCGGCATATGTCAGTAATGTGATCGGATGATACACAATAACTTTCTGATCTACTAAGAGCTCTATTGAAAGGTTTGGTTTGCTGACATGATTATATCTGTATAATATGACCGAAGGATATAAAAATACATTAGCGTCGATCGTATCTTCATGGCATTAGTTACAGTAGGCTTATTGTCTACGCTCGCAATCGCCATCGTGTTCACTTTGACAGTTCTTGTATGAATGTGACAGCTAGCTGATTCCAGCCCATACATGAACTGTCAAAATAAACACGATTCAAACATTTTTTTATCAACAGCCATTACCTGTAAATAAAATAACTACGTGCTCATTTTTTGTACAACAGTTTTATATAGACTCGCGTGTCTAATATCGAAAAAGGTGGAAAAACTTCATCTCGAAGACGGAACTCACTTCACTAGTGGGTTATTCGTGTGTTTTTTTATCAGAAAGGGCCCATTTTATGTTTTTGTTATTTAAGTTTAATGATTTTCTAAAAAATGTACAGTGAAATGACGTTTGTAGAAAAATATTCAATGGCAGTTGTTAGAGCAGAAATTCAGTTTATTGTTACAGAAAAAATACTTACACAAAATCGCTGATCGCTAGAGACTCCCGCCAAAGCGTTAGCTTGTATTAAGAAATACGAAAACTAAGCAGAATGGCATTCTAAAGACTTTAGCTTCGGAACTTTGTTCTGCATGAGATTTCTCGTTGTTTGGAGTTTTAAAATTTTTCGCTCCGCTCAACCCCAAATGCCATTTATATTTTTCTTTACGTTTCTTTGTAGGTAAAAACTTGATTTTTTTCACGAATGATCCGCAGAAATATCTTAATCTATTTTTAAATGCATAAAACAAAGTCGAGTTAAATATTTACCGCATGTTTAATTCAAGAACGGCTGCACAGATTTTAATGATCGTTGATTTGTTGGATTTCGACGAGGAAGAACAAAGACCTCCTACCTTGTAATTTCGGATTAATGTAAGATAGGAGCTGTTGATTCTCCCAATAGAATTCAAACTACAATAATAAAAAAAAAATTAAGATAGGAGATTTTGTTTCTTCCCAGTCGATTTGTCTCCCGCATCGAATAGCAAAATAACAATAAAAATTGGAAAAAAGCCTCAAAAATGTTTCGTACGTAACGCTGAATTACAGAAAGTGATTCGAAGACGAAACGAAGTTATTTTACATAATAGGTATTTTTACTCTCGTTACGTTGTTCTATGGTTCTAAAACAGTAACAATAACGTTAGGGTTAGAAATTGCTAAGAAAAAAAAACAAAATTGGCATCATGTAAGTTAGAGTGAGACAAAGAAAATTAGTCGAGAAGACCAATGTTCAATCTTTGTGGCCGGGTACTGTACGTATTCATTTATTTATTTTAAGTTTTAATAGGCTTCGGACAGCTCAATGATCAATATATATTTATATTAAAATTAAAATAAGTGATAAGACTGCCAGTTGAAGTGTAGTTCCTATTAGGTACGGAAGATTGTTTGAGACCGCATATTAAATTTGTTTCAAATAATTATCTAGAATTTCGCAAAGAACAAACCATGATTACAAATATATGCCGTAATTATGATTAAAACACACCGTAATATTACACAATTCCAACCCCAGCCCAGTTTTAATCAATGTCAAAAAGACTTACGAATTCAAGAACTTCACAGACACCCCGCGCATCGCGACGTACGAACACAAAATTAATCTTTCAATTAGCGTCAGAAGAATAGCGAAACAATGACAATTATACTCAAGTACGTGCATATTCGGAACTCCGCCAACTCGTACCTTCTTCCGCACGCACGCGACGTAAATTTGTTACGACTGATTAGGAATTTTGTGCCAAGTTGTCATCGCAACTCTTCCACCTCCCAGTGGCGAAATTTTTTCATTGTTATATCTTTCCCTGTTAGGGATCAGGGTTCATGAGCGGGTGCGCTACTCGCTACGTGCCCCGAATACTCGAGTCCACATTACATTCATCGGTTTAAAGTAGATGAGTGCGAGCGGGACGCCGCCATACACCCGAGAGGCGCACCCTTTCAGCAAGATTTCGTGACCTCTCAACGGCTTCCAGTTCGCAGAAATATGGACGGTAATAACATAAATCCCTTTCGCATATAAAACACTAAACGCTCTCGGGAGTGTCCCAACAATCGCCGTGCTTTTTATGAGAGGTTGTTAAAATATTAGTGCGTTTATGAAAATTTTTCGGAGCGTTCACCGGTGCACGGAATTTGGTCCGTTCTTTGGAAAGGGTTATACTTTGAAAGGTTTCTGTGGTATTTTCTCAGTATCTTTTGCAGGGACTAGGCAACTGGGAATTGTCAAATAAAATCTAGCACTTCAGGCTTTAATATGACGAGGCCGTTTCATTACAAAAATCAAACGAGCAAGTTCATAAATAAAAATTTTTTTTTTTTTTAATTTGCAAGTAAAAAAAGGTTCGACTATTTTCAGCTAACCAACAGTGTATTGACGACGAAAGAGCACACCGCTCTTTACCACTCAACGTTCCAAGATATCTTAAATAATACATCACTTTCATCTGCGTCAGACCAATGATTAAAACCTACATCTGATGTTCCTATATCTAATAATAATAATAATATAGCCTTTTTATTCCGAATTCACTACAATTTCATTTTTCTTTTTTTTTGTTGTTGTTGTTGTTGTTGTTTTATTATTAAATTGTCGCGTAATTCGGCGTGCCTCATGGCATAGGCCTCCTCCGTGTATTGGAGGGTTTGGGCTATAGTTCCCACGCGCGCCCAGTGTGGATTGGGAACTTAACACACACCATTGAATTTATTCGCCGATGTGTGCAAGGTTTCCTGACGATGTTTTCCTTCACCGAAAAGCTCATGGCAAATTTCAAATGTAATTTTCGCACATAAATTCCGAAAAACTCAGAGGTGCGCGCCCGGGATTTGAACCCACGACGCTCTGCTTGAGAGGCCACAGGTCAAACCATGCACTAGGCTACCACGGCTTTTTTCCTATATCTAACACAACTATAAATCTGCATTTAAATCCCATTGACCAAAACAGGCTCAGACTTGCTCAGCCAGCTATAGAGAGAGCTATGTTTAGCGTTTACGGAATCGAATCAGAAATGAGGAGATAGATACGAAGAAGAACAAGGGTCACCAACACTGCCGTCCAAAGGAAAAATGCAGTAAGTCAGTATGCAGCTCATATGTACATACTGCGTTTTTCCTTAGGAGGGCAGAACATAGCCAAGCGAATTAGCTCGTTGAAGTAGGGGCACGCCATATTACACGGAGAACAGATGGTCGTTGGGGCTGGAAGGCTCTCGAATGGAGACCGCGCAGCGTAGGACGCCCACCGACGAGGTGAGGTTAAAGTCGCAGGTCCACGGTGGATGCCAGCCGCAGCGAGGCAACTGGAGATCTATGTACAACAGTGGTTCTTAACTTTTCAGACATGAAAGAAGAAATAAAGGAAGAAAGAAGACATTCATTCCTTTTTGCAAGACACAAATAACACGAATATACACATGAGGGAGTTGACAAAATTTCTGTCTGGCCATAGACCACCTAACCTAGTAACCTACATAATATCTAACGTATTGCTACGATCGGCCCCAATGGACGGAATTGCACCTTCACGCGTTGTCTGGTTGTCACTTATCTAATTATTTAGATTGGCCACTTTGGATGTCTCCAGGGACCACCAGTTAAGGACCACTGATGTAAAACGTCTTATGGCTGATAAGATGATGATGACCAATAATATTCTGCATTCTAACTCAACTAACACCGAATTTTAATTAAACACAGCACAGAATTGCCTCCTTAGGCTGATTATGCTTGGAGTATGACGAATGAGGTGAAAATGGCATCACAATATCTCATTGGTATGCGGTAGACGCTCGGCCTAACCATAAATGAGTAGCAGCATGTCATGCATACTGTAACTCGGCTTGAGTTACGCGGCTGTCTGTACAGGGCGTGGAGGTGCAAAATAACATGTTTAGGTTTATTAGCTGTTATTTCAGTAGACGAGTACGAGTACGAGTTTCAGTAGGAGACGTTTTGGAAAAAGGTCAGGTCAGGAGTACCCGAAACCGACGAGCATGTGAAGAGATTGATGAATGTGGATGAAGCGAAAGAAGTATGTCAGGATCGTAGCAAGTGGAACAAAGTAGTCTCTGCCTACCCCTGTGGGAAAGAGGCGTGACGGTATGTATGTATGTATGTATGTATGTATGTATGTATGTATTTCAGTAGGAATCTTGATTCTGTTCTAATTCTGGGAGTCTGTAGATAACTAGTTGAACTTGTTTTTCAACCCCCGACGCAGGATTGGTGTTATAAGTGTGACGTCATGTCTGTGTATGTGTGTGTGTGTGGCATTGTAGCTATCAAGTGGATGAACCAAATTCGACGCGGTTTTTTCATTCGAAAGCCAGTTGCCTAGCGGTGGCTCTTAGCTATGTTTGGTAAAAATCGGTCCAGGATTTTGAAGAATATGAGCTCTTTTTTTTTGGCATAAAATTGTTGTTTTTTATTTACGTATAATTACTCGATTAATGCGTGGCGCGGCGGTTTAAAATTTTTAATTTAATACATACATACATGCATACCGTAAGGCCTCTTTCCCGCAGGGGTAGGCAGAGACTACTTTGTTCCACTTGCTACGATCCTGACATACTTCTTTCCCTTCATCCACGTTCATCAATCTCTTCATACATGCTCGTCGGTTTCGGGTACTCCTGACCTTTTTCCAAAATGTCTCCTATTTGGTCCTATTTGGTGGTTTTAATTTAATGTTTTCTTAGAATAATATATTAATAGTTAAATCTTTATTTCGGACGGAAAAAATCTGTACCGCTCAGAAATGACGGCATAGCCCTCAGAGTTATTTTATGATATAGTAACAGCCTTCTAAGCTTCATTCACGCTGGTTCATTTCACATGTTTTTTTTCCATGGGCTTGTAGTCTAATAGGCTCGTTTCGTATACCGAACCCCCAGGCTGCTCGAATAAAAATACTGTTATACTTTACTTACTACGAAACAGTCAGACGACATCATAGATAACTGACTAACTGACACTTAAGAAAACAGGAACTTGACTGAGAGTGGTGAAACAGGCTTATAGTAATGACTTAACCTTAACCTCCGTACTACAAAAGTATAATTTTTCTGTAGACAAATAAAAAGTCATTTCTTCCATGCTGGTCTGGAAGAAAACAAAAAACATAGAATGTACCAGTTGCTTCTCTTCCCGCGCAGATGGTAAAAGCCCATTGAGGGAATGGGCGACAATCTTGGGAATCATGTAGGCGATGCGGCTAGCAACCCATCACTACTTTGATTCCTCTTTCCACCTATATGCGCCCACAATCATGCTAAACGTGGCCTTTAGGTATTGTTACCTTAGGCTCTGTCTACCCTATAATGGAAAAAGACGTGATTTATGTATGTATGTAATAAAAAGTAGAATACACATAGGCAACTTGAAAATGTCAAAGACTACTAACTACAATTTGAAAGTAATGTATTCTAAACCAAGATAACTCTTGCGGAGCTAAGCAATTACTTTTTATAATGACTTAATATTTAAACCATCATCTTCCAGTTTCGTAATTACTTCGTCCTTTGTGTCAATCTAAAGTTCGATGGTTATTTTAAAGCCCACCGGTGGGCTTTATAAATCATTAACTCAACATGCTCTGAAGTGGGTCAAGATTGATTCCTTGTAAGGAATTATTCTTCGGCATTACTTGAAATGAGACCTTGTCCCTTAAAGTTAAGGTCGGGTGGTTGTAGCTGTGTTGGGAACGGTTTGCTCGCTTCATAAAGTTTAAGCACGGCCGGTAGCGCGAGCTCTGAATAAATAAATGATTGAGGGACAGTAGATCACTGATTGATTTCCTTTGGTTTGGTGCAAGAACAAGGTGTTGGGATTTTTGTACACGTTTCCAGCCAATATACCAGTTGCTTTTCTACCCACGCAGATGGTAAAAGCCCATCGAGGGAATGGGCAAAAATCATAGGAATCATGTTATAAAGAAAGAAAGAAAGAAAGAGAAACATTTATTTACACACATTCGATACACGTAGATATAAAATAAGGAGAAATACAATATATACTAAGGAATAGTACCGATATGGTGTAAAATGGACCCCACTCAGCATAATGTTGGGGCAAGCCGCAACGCTGTTTTTCTGTGGGACCCAGATAAATACAATATAATCTAGAGGTGAACTTTTAAAAATCGACAATGTTAATTTGTTTGTCGCAACCTGGGCTTGCGCTTCTGTTTTTCGAAATTTAGGCGCGGAATTTCATTTCAAATTTGAACTTTTCGGTGAAGGAAAACATCGAGTTTTTATCGAATAACTGAACTAAATCTAACTTATTTTTAGTTTAACAGGAAGAGATCCATTTGAGTAACATGTTTACCTTTGTACATCTGTTTATTTTTTATATAATAAAGAGTTATACACACATACAGTTACCTCGGAAAACACCAAGCATTCCCCAGGTTGGCCACGATCATAATATTATTTGTAAAACACTAGGGCGTGCCATCTGGCTTAGCGGGGCCGGGCCGTTGTGTCTGTTATTGCTCGCTTCATCTCACACTTTACGCCATCACAGATCCGTTGATCTAGTTTATGTGACAGGCGATTTCGACATTTACGGTCCAAGAAAAGGTGTACGCCGAGCGGGTTGAATGAAGCCTGATTTCCATCTCTTTTACTTACTGATCAGTAACAAAGTAGAACGCTACAATTTTGTCGTTTGTTTAGAAACGGAAGGAAGAAAAAGTTTATTTGTGACAATCACAGAAGTAGATAAAAAATAAAAACATAAAAAGTTACATAAAAATAAATTGACACAAAATTGTACAAACTCAGTATAACATACATACAATAAACTTTTACCATTCGATTGCCCACGCAGACCAGACGTATGATTACATTAGATTAGATTAGATTTATTTATCACCCTTTTAAAAGTACAATTAAATGTCAAACATAAGTAATTCACAAAGGGATCGTCAATTGAAATAAAATAATAATAATAATAACTGAAATCAAATTAAAACAAAATTGCAACAAACAAAAATAAAGCTTAATGAAATATGTCAATGTAGATTCACAATAGGATTGTCATGGGTACATAAAAATGAGAAAATAATAATAATTAAATTAAAACCTATTTTAAAATCAATTTAAAATGTCAAATAGTAAATATAAAAACACAAAATGTGAAAATATTGTCAGAACACTAAATAACAAAAATAATATGTGCATTTTAAACGCGGTAATGCGTAACAAGATTGTTCAAGGTTAGACCCGTATTAATAGCTAAGTGCCATGTGTAATGGACACCAGAAATAATAGCTTTGATAGGTATCATACTGTAAATTTAGTGCTTAACTTTGCAATCTCTTTGAAATGCGTATCTTAAGTCGTATCACTTTTGAATACGTCGGTAATGACTGCATCCCAGCTTGAACGTTTCCCGATACCTTCTATGCCTTTACCTTAAGGTACATTACACTCTAAAATAAGGTAATAAAAGCATTTCAAAAAGACTTAACACAGCCGTGAAATATCTTTTAAAAAAAGCAAATGAACACCTTCAAAGAAGGATCGCTCATTAAAGCAGAAGTGATCTTTCGAATACCATCGTAAAAGCGGGCAAAATTTTCATTACGGCAACTGGCATAATGATCGGACCGCCATTAAGTGGCATTATCTGGCACTGGCAAAGCATAATCTTGCTCCTTGAATGCATAAAGAACTATAAATGTCAGATATCATCTAATTGAAGTTGGAGTAATGGGCGGGACGCAGGGCTTCGCATTAAAACGTCTAAGGTAACGATCTAGGAGGTGCCGTCGAGTGTAAAATATTTAAATATTCCCAGCAACAAATGGGGGTTGAGACGTAAAGTCGGTATAAGGTCGCGAATTGAACAGATACCGGGAACTGTTTAATTAAAAGTGGAAGAAGAGCCTCCTTGAGTGATGTTTTGGATTTTATTTAGAACTAAGAGGCGCCGACGCGGATCGGGCTTAATTAGGTTTGTGTCGTTGCTTTGTTGAGAAACTGATATTGCGAAAAGCAACTAGATTGCGTTAAAGGATAATATTGCGATTCGTGTTATTGAAGGGAATGGAATTAAAAATCGGTGCGATTCGGTATTTATTGCTGATCGCTGCTTTGCTTCGTTTGGAAACATTTTACGAGTGCTTTTTGAAGTTGAATATGATGTCAATAGACATGCGACAGCGTATTATGTCACTGTTTGTACATGCATTTGTTAAGTTAAAAATAATTAAACCGAGCATGTGACCCACTTTTTGGTAACTAATTGCCACTGTCAGTGAACAGGTAGTAGTCATATTTAAGTTTGTATTAGAACCCATCACTATTTTGATTCCCATGAAGACATGATTTATATAAGTTTATATTTATGTATTAGAACTAGGGGTTAGTCTCTAGCGTTATGTTCGCGATTTATTTAATATCGTTTCATCGTTAATTAAACACTGTGAAACACATCTGATACTACATCTTATATCTTAAATTATTTACCGCTAGAGAATGGTGAAATAGGTCTTTGATCCAAAATAGTACCCTATAACTAAAACGTTATTTTATCAATACAAAATTAAACAAATCTCCGTTCTAATATCGAGCATGGAGAAATTATGCGAATTATTCCCAACAGTAGCGTCTTAGGAATTTCATATAAAACGGATTCTGCGCCATGAACGATCCCGGCACCGATGGCTATTTATAGGTTCATTTTCATGATCGTTTGTATTATAAGAAAAGGTTTTTAAAATGTTATGATCACAAATAACTTACAAAAAGTATGTGACATTGTTAACCGCATTTTCATATCCTGAATTTTAAACAATTTAAAACACTATTTCTACTAATTAATAAAGTAATACTTTAAGTATTAAATACCCTTAACATACATACATAAATCATGCTTACGGGGTAAAGAGAGCCTTTTTTATAGTGTGGAAAATGCGCCTTATCCATCCACTCGTTACTGGGGGTATGTGGGGCTCTCCCGCGACGGCAGGCATACCCACTAAAAACAACACGGATTCCCTATTCGGTCGGATGTGAGGCGTTACGGGAGCACTCGGTGTCACCGCGACGCCCCACGACCACTCCGCGATGGGGTTCCCTCTTCGCGGCACCTGTGCAGTGCAAGACCTAAAGGCCGTGTTAAGTATGATTGTAGGCGTATAGGTGGAAAAGGGAATCAAAATAGTGATGGGTTGCTAACCGCATCGCCTATAACATGATTTCTAAGAACTAACTTAAACTTTACATAGGTACTAGTTAAATATAGGTACATGGATACAATATACATACCAGTAAAGTGAGACCAAAACAAGTAAAATATTTTAATAAATCAGTAGAATTTGAGTATACGTCAAAACATTCGAAAATATTTCGTAAAGAATGGTGATCTTATTAAATGATTGGTCCCTAACTGGTGGTGGATGTGGTTTTCGCAAAAAACGTCTGATTCAATCAATTAGACAAGGTACTACCGTAAAGGTGCAAGTAAATTATTAACGACCCTTTCGAAATTTGCATGCATAACTTATTTTTAGTCACTCCAGCCTCGCTACTAAATGCAGGTCAGATACAATGTTTCCTCGACCCTTATCAAGAGCTCGTATGAATTTTAGAAGTCGGTGCCAGCGTACTGAGATCTCCCCTTCCCGGCTAGAGTATTTGCAAATTGGAGCATCGAGGGGAAAGTATGCGAGGTTGGGGGGTCTTAAGTTTTTGGTTAATATTTGACATATCCCCCTGAAGCAAATTTGCTATAGTGTGAGTGACGTACTGACAGACCCGTTGTTTTCTTTGTCTATGTTTCAAGTCTTGTTAGATACGAGAGTACGCTGGGTCGAGAGTTAAAATGGCGGCTTTTAGGATGAAATTGTACACCACTATTAGTAAATGTTACTAACTTTCGTATAAACACAATCCCGAATAATATTACTATGAATGCGAAAGTAACTCTCTCCGTCTGTCTGTCTGTCGGTCTGTCTATTCTTATGAAATTTGGTACATAGATAGTTTTAGTCCCACGGAAGGACATAGGTAGGATAGTTTTAATCCTGGAAAACTGCATAGTTCCCGCGGGATAGCGATTAAGCGAGCTCTGCGCAGATGCAGTTGCAAGTAACAAAATCTAATTCCACGGTTCAACATAACTGTCGGAGTGTAGGTGGAAAGGGGAATCAAAGTAGTGATGGGTTGCTAGCAGTATCAGCTATAACATCATCATCATCATCATTTCAGCCATTACAAGTCCACTGCTGGACATAGGCCTCTAGGTTGGAAGCGGCTTGCATCCAGCGCGATCCATGAGGTCATCGGTCTCCACTCGAGGACCTTTCGACCCCATCGGTCATCCGTCCTCCGTGCTAAGTGCCCTGCCCACCGCCATTTCAACTTGCTAACATGATTCCAAAGATTTTCGCCCATTCCCTCGATGGGCTTTTACCAAGTCTCTCGAACTCACGACCTGCTTGAGAGGCCGTAGGTCAAACAACTAGGCTACCATGGATTTTTGGGTTCTGTACCCAAAGGGTAAAAACGGAACTCTATTAATAAGACTCCACTGTCCGCTTGTCCGTTTGTCTGTCACCAGGCTGTATCTCATGACCCGTCATGAATTAACAATTGAAATTTTCACAGATGATGTATTTCTATTGCCGCTATAACAAAGTATACTATTTTTATACAGGCCTCTTCTCAGAATGGCAGGGCTTGTATATAGTTCCCAAGCGAGCCCAGTGCGGATAAGAAACTTTACACATACCGCTGAATTGCTTCGCAGATGTGTTGTACGGGGTTCCTCACGATGTTTTCCTTCACCGAAAAGCTTAAGGTAAATTTCAAATGTAATATCGCACATCAATTCCGAAAAACTCAAGAGGCCTGGGCTCGAACCCACGACCCTCTGCTTGAGAGGCCACAGGTCAAACCACTAGGCTACTACCTCTACGGTGATTGAATTTTCAGTTTTGCCCCCAATCCTGTCCAAGCTAAAGGGGCTCCCATACTTTGTCTACATTTGCTTAATTAAAATGTCTGCTTTGATCACATTAGTCATATTTGCACTGCATCTCGTGCTCTCAGACGTTTGTATAACTTCAAACATTTGCTCACTTGCCGCTAAACACACGGTGTCTACGCTTAGAACCTCTGCCATACTATTTTTATCATGAATTTAGATGATGTCTGGGAGCGTAGAAAAACATTGTTAATTTTTAATAGAGTCTCGTTTGGGGAGTGTTTGCTATCTGGGCTGTAATTTATTGCTTGGTAAATAACTGTGATGATTTGAAAATTTATACTTTTTAGGTTTAACCCCTTCATGGTACGACATACGAGTATGTACAGAAGTAAGAATGTTTGTTGCTATCCCCTGGTTGAGAGGTCTATTTATACTACTCTTGAGATTTTTTAAAGATTGGTAGGTACAGTGACGTTGTCCTGTTGAGGTGGCAAACAGACAAACAGAAAGAGGAATTTACTTTTGAATTTTATGCGAGTAATATTGGCATGGATAACCTTTTGTCGTAGTCTATTACCCCCTTATTCATAAACGCTCTATAGGCTTCTGCTGATTTAACAATCGTTTCTCCTTATCTGTGAAAGGTAAATGTCAAAGTGACAGATAAGGACAAACGATCGCTAAGTTAGCAGAAGGGGTGCGAGTCGGGTTACTTCCACGTGTGATCAAGAGCTGCGGTTCGTTTTTGGATCCGTCCGTCCGGGGGGAAGAGCAGTGCTTGGTCCGGTGCACCCTGGGCATCGGCTAATGATTTCCTGGCAGTTTCTGAGGGATATCGTTGACCGTTGGCTAAGAGCCCGACAGGGGGGGGGGGGGAGGGGGTCTTTGACCATTACCGTACAACGTTGCCGACATTTTGTCACAAGATTTTTTAATCATATTTTTGTTACTTTGACATTGGCGAAATTGTCGTCGCTATAACGGCTTGAAACGCCACAAATAAGAAGAAGAAGAAGAAGAAGAATAAGGGGGTTAGACTATGTGAATCAATGTACCGCTTCTGAATATTACACGTGACAAAATAAATGTTACCTATAAACCAATTTTTACTTGTACAGGTTGCTCCAAAATTACACATCAAACAATGAATTTTTAACAAAATCTGTCATTAAAATTTAACTGATACCCGCGATATTTTAGGACAAAATGCCGTTTAAAAAGTCGATACAAATTGTCAGGTGTGATTTATCGCCGGCCGAGTTTGGCCGGGTGGACAAATTCACCACATTTCAGCGACGGCACTCGACCAAAGCGACTACGAATTACGTATGCCTACTCGCCATTGGCAAAGGGGCTTAAAAATTACACCACTGCACAAATTACAAATTACACATACATACATACGCCTCTCTCCTCATGGGTAGGCAGAAGCTGCTTTGTTCCACTTGCTACAATCCTGACTTTCGCTTCATCCACATTCATCAATCTCCTCATACATGCTCGCCGGTTTCGGGTACTTCTGACCTGTCTTTTTTCCAAAACGTCTCCTTCTTGGTCTCGGAACGTTCGTCTAGGCCTCCCTCTCCCAACGTAGCCATTCACACTCCCCCTATAGACCTGTTTAGTTAGTCTACTTTCATCCATCCGCTCTACGTGACCAAACCAACTAAGCATACTTTTTTCTATCCTAGTCACTATATCCTCTTTTACACCAGCAGCACGATTCCTTATCACACTATTTCTTATTCTATCTTTCACTGATACACCTTCCATACTTCTTAACGCTCTCATTTTTACTGCATTTATTCTACTTTCATGCTTCTTTTGCCATGCATTTACAAAGGCGCGGAGCACTCCATTGACCATGTTTCTGCATTCCTGTGCAGGCGTTTTTCCAACTTCAAGCATGGTTTTTAAGGTTTTAAAGGCAACAGTAGTTCTTGTGTTTATACAATTTAAATATTTCTATTCACAAATAATCGAACATAATGATACTAAGATAATAGTAGTAAAGTGTTGTATAATAATATTATAAAATAGTTACAATTTTATAAAAAAATGTATTTGAAAAAAATCTGCCATGGAGTTAGCTGAATAGCAAAAGCCATTGCCTTATGAAATATGAAAGCTAAAAAACGGCTTTAATTTGTCAAAAATGTTCACTGCTAAAGTTCTTACTTTACTTACTTTATTCTGTGCAGTATTTTTTTTTTGCAACTGTATTAAAAAACGTTCGATACATGCGCGGAAATAATAATTCTTTACTCGTCCCCAGTTTTGCCACTTTTCGTTTTCAAAGACACCTTGTTTAGTCTACATTACAGTTACAAGTATCGCCAGAAACGTTTCAAATATCACCCAGGCCCCTATCTCACCAATTCGACAATTGTCGGTGACAAGTGACAATTCGAATTGCAATGCGTAGTCAATATGAAGCCAACCGGCGTAGATTATCATCCAAACTCGATAAACAGAATTGTCACATGTCGCTTGATAAAAATAGGAGCCTACTTGAACAAAACAGACGTCAATACGAGCGCGCTAGAGACGTTTTTTTTGTATCAAAACCTCGCAAGACTCTGGTCATTGAAAAGGTGAAGATTGCTTAAAACTTTAAAAACGTTCCAAGCTTCCAGTGTGAACGTATAATGAGTAGCGCGGAAGCAAATCCCCGCACAAACAAACGCCTATCAAAAATTCTATCACAATCCAGAATTCAGAACTTGATCAAACAGCCAAACGAAATTTATGCGCTCTCTCGCGTCGAGGATTAAAATATTAAAACTGCTGAGGTGTTTTCGCAATTTTTATTTATGGCCCGAACAATTGCACAGGTTTCACTCGTTTTGAAAAAACAGCCCCAATGATTTGTTGCTCGAAATGTATTGCCTGGCAATTTGAAAAAAGATTGATTGCCCCTTTCTTGGGGAAGTGTGATTAATAATATTTTTAGGTGAAGGGTAGATGTCACTGAGCAAACGAAAACCAATTAGAAGTTTTCGCCTGGCGGCATGATTATAATTAAACTTAAGGTGGCTTTTGCGCCGAGACTGAAATTTATCTTAAAGTTGATTTATTTGAGGTGTCATACCTTTTACACTTTTTACATCTAAAAACACCGGACACAGCTTCACTAGACATCATTCATATTTAGATTCTAGAATTTGTAGAATTTATTTTTGCTTTTGTTAAGCAATTCCATACAATAGACGATACTATAAAGTGTACGGCGTCAAAGAAGTAACTCAATTTTGAAGCAAAAATTACTACTAAATCTAAAGTCAGTCGAATCAAACCAATTAATTGCAGAAATAATCCAGAATAATTTCAAGACATCCTGTATAATGTAAGGAATGTACTACACTTTTACATGTATTTGCATTACAATTTGAAGCTTGCATTGCCGTCAGTGTTGACAACCGCGGCTTTGCGTCATCTGAGGCGGTAAATTTGTCAGCAAATATAGTGCACGACACTGTATCTAGCCTAAGGTGACGTTTTAAGCGCGCTCAGCGTGTAATATAGCGACTTGTTGCGCTTCTGTTTGACAGTTGTTTGGTTAGATCAGCGGGCGGCAACATTTCGCCCGAGTGATTTTTACAAGCTTGTATTTAACTTGCAATGTATGTATGTAAGTATGTTTGTCCGGGTGGAATCTTGCGACTCAATTATGAAGTAGATTATCTTCAACCGATTGAGTTAAAATTTTGCATACTGGAGTAAGTCGAACGACGATACAAAATCTGGTAGACGAGTTCTGGTGACCCAGCCAGAATTGTCTCCGCAGGAGGGAACTCTTCAACGGTTGATTCGATTGACTGGAAATTTAGTACACATCATTTAGGATGGATGACAATGCCAGTACAGTTAGCAAAAAAGCTTGTGTTAAAAAAATTATCACTATGTGGCTCTTGTTTGCAGAAAGGTTGCCGAGTGAGGTAGAAGTTTATGTTTGGATAATAAAATTGAATGTATTGTTGATACAAATTATGTTTTTCCTTTTTGAAGCAGACACTTGCTACAAGTAATACTTTCAGTAACTTAAGTAAATTAAATATTAAAAGGGAATTCGGTTGATCATAATACTCTAGACCAAGTTCCAGCCAAGTTACTTTTTTACGCGTACGAAAAATTTTAACAAATGTTAACGTTTTATTTGTTAATTTCCCTAACATTTCGCAGTTTTGCATCCTGAATCCATGTGATAGATACTGTAAGTTACATTACATTTATCATCTTTTAGCGCCATTCCAATAACTTTAAATTACGTTTGTTAACGCATACTAAATACTTCAATAAGTACCTATTACTTACATGCACGGAAAAAAAAACTTAGCTGTGGTAACTAGGAATTAGTTGGCGCAGCTAAATTCCTTCGAAACTATAGGGACATCGAAGTATTTAGCTATCGTTGCAAAGAGTTTTTCGCTACCGAAACTTGGCTGTGATAGCAAATATTCTTAGTTGTGATCACTTTGAAGTTTGGGAAACTTAGCAGTGACTGCTAATCATATTAGCTAATATTAGTTGTGGCTGCTAAGTATATTAGCTATATTTAGCAGTGACAGCTAATTTAATTAGCAATATTTAGCGGTAGCTGCAAACAAATTTGCCGTAGCTGCTAATTACTTTAGATGTGACAATCAAAATAATTCGTTGCATCGGCGAAAGTGTTGGCTGTAGCAACTAAGTTAGTTTGATACTCTATCGCATTTCTTTAGCGGTATTCGACAACGAGTTTAGCTGCAGCTGCTAAAAGGGTTTGTTACTATAAGAAAGACTTAGTTGTGAGATGTAATCAAGTTAGTTGTAGCTGCTAATTAAGTTTGTTACAGTTACTAAGAGTCTTAGTTGTGGGATGTAATCAGTTTGGCTGTAAGTACTAATTGGGTTTGTTACTGTAACCAAGAGTCATAGTTGTGGGATGTAATCAATTTAGCTGTCGCCTCTAATTGGGTTTGTTACTTTAACTAAGAGTCTTAGTTGTGGGATGTAATCTGTTTAGCTATAAGTGCTAATTGGGTTTGTTACTGTAACTAAGAGTCTTAGTTGTGAGATGTAATCAGGTTAGCTGGAGCTGCTAATTAAGTTTGTTACAGTTACCAAAAGTCTTAGTTGTGGGATGTAATCAATTTGTGGCCCGAGAAAGCGACCGCCACTGCGATACGGCAACCCGTGCACACACCTGCAAAGTCTGATAGACCGGGCCCGTTAACGTCCTAACGAATTAGAAGCAGTAACGTGCACACTAGGCTACTCAGACTCGCTTCCTGTGTCTGTTACAAGATAATCATTCAAAATCATCTCGGGTATATATGGACGCTCGGTCAACCAAACGATAGCGCGATGTAACTTGCGCGCAGCGCCATCTGTTGGCGTATTTCGTAAGCTCAGTTGCTGTTGGCCTTAATACTTATCGTTTCTGTGTCGGCCATACGATACCGCGTTCTATTGCGCGCGGCGCCCTCTAGCGGGTTATCTTATAAATAATGACGTCATGCTACACATGTAATTTGTACGAAACTTTCATTCAATTAGTTATGGCAGTTACATTTGTAACATAAAGGTAACTTCTTGTGCAAAATATCTTTCAAATTTGAAAGCATTTTAGTCCATTGTGTTGTGGCAATAAAACGTTTTTTAGTACTCCTGGCTTTGTTTCATTTAGGAGAAGGTTTTGGTATTTTAACATACTTCATGAAAATGATGTTCTCAGTTCCATTTTTCAGTTTAGAAAATATACATTCTAAGATGTAATTTAATTCAATGATGATATTGAATGTTTCAATAAGTTCAGTTTGCAAGGTACCTGCAGTGTCTATAGTGTTATTTCACAGCAACATTGAAACTGTGACGTTTATGATACCTCAAATTTTATATGTTGCAAAAAGAATATTGCTGCAATAATAACACCATAAGTTTCAGATAACTTTGACTGCAAATTGCCTGTAATGTTTTTTATGAAAGTTTCAACATCGTATAAAAAGTGTCGTTGAAGCAACATTAAAATACTTATATTTCAAAATGTAAATTGCTGCAATAATCATTTCTTGGCTGCAACACTTAAGTCTGATTTGCTACAACTGCTAATATAATATTGCTGTTCATTGCAAAGTAAATTTGTTGGTGCGGCTAAGATTCTTAGCAACATTAGCAAAAAATTATTTAGCAGATGCAGCAAAGAATATTAGCTACAGTTTGTGAATAAGTTAGTCAAAGCTGCAAAAAGTTCTTGGCTGCCACACTTAAGTCTGATTTGCTACGACTGCTAATATAATATTGCTGTTCATTGCAAAGTAAATTTGTTGGTGCGACTAAGATTCTTAGCAACATTACCAAAAAAATATTTAGCAGTTGCAGCAAATAATATTAGCTACAGTTTGTGAATAAGTTAGTCAAAGCTGCAAAAAGTTCTTGGCTGCAACACTTAAGTCTGATTTGCTACGACTGCTAATATAATATTGCTGTTAATTGCAAAGTAAATTTGTTGGTGCGGCTAAGATTCTTAGCAACATTAGCAAAAAATTATTTAGCAGATGCAGCAAAGAATATTAGCTACAGTTTGTGAATAAGTTAGTCAAAGCTGCAAAAAGTTCTTGGCTGCCACACTTAAGTCTGATTTGCTACGACTGCTAATTTAATATTGCTGCTCATTGCAAAGTAAATTTGTTGGTGCGACTAAGATTCTTAGCAACATTAGCGAAGGATATATTAGTAGATGAATCAGAAAAAAATTAGCAACCGTTGCAAAAATGTTATTAGTGATTGCAAAATGTATTTATCAAACGTATCAAAGATATTATCTGCTGTCTAACACATGTAAAATTAGTGATAGTAACGAAATTTTTATCCACTATAACTAAGAATTATTAACGGTTACAACTAACAGCAATTACTAAATTATTTTGTTGATAAATTAGCTATAGTTGCTAATCAATTAGTACTGTTAGCAAATTATTTGAAATTCGTTTAGCTAAATATCGTTATCAGTGGTAGCTAACTGGTTTTAGTTGCTATAGACATGGCCTTGTTACAGTTGCAAACAAATTGTATGCCACAGCAAAGAAAATTTCAGCAAAGGGAGCTTAGCTATCACGGCTAATTCATTTCTCTCCGTGTGAGCCTGTAAATCCCGCCAGTGCCAAGGCGTGTCCTTACCCGCTCCGCTACCGCGGCGATGTTGTGAATTAATTTCAACTTTGACGCGAAATAAATCACGCGGCTCGCATCTTGATCAGCTGCGGTACTTTTGAACATCGATCGAGTGCGCTCTGAGCCGGCGAGTTAAGAATGAGTTAATATTAAATATTACAAAGGGTGAGTTAAATATTGTGGGTACAGCGGTAATTGTACCAAGCAGTTGTGGCTGGTAAAAAAAATACAAGCTTTACGATCTAAATATGTACTTTAAAACAGCGAGTTTTTTTTCTAAATACCAATGCTTTATTTTTTTTATATTTGAACATACAACAAGAAATTTACAGGAAAATAAGTTCGCATGTTTTAAACGGGCCTCAGAACTTTATTTTAGTTAACTCACAATTATAAGCCGGGACTGATCCAACTTGTTTCAGTCCGCTTCGATAGTCCTTCCTCAGAAGTGAGTGCATTTACGACAGTTTTTTCTACTTGCATTATCATCCTTATTTTTTAAATCTACATTTCAACTTCCAATATTTACATTTGCATTCATTAATTTTCGATTATAATTAACAACATATGTATAAGTATATGGCGATGTGGCTGGCAACCCATTACTATTTTGATTCCTCTTTCCACCTATAGGCCTATAATCATGCTAAACGTGGATAAAGACTAACCCCCCTATTCATAAACGCTCTATAGGCTTCTGCTAACTTAGCAATCGTTTGTCCTTGTCTGTGAAAGGTAAATGTCAAAGTGACAGATAAGGACAAACGATTGCTAAGTTAGCAGAGGCCTATAGAGCGTTTATGAATAAGGGTGTATGTTTGTATGTAGGTACATTGATTAAGTAATCAACAAAATAACTATTTTGATTTGTGTTGTAATAATTACCTATAGTAAGTAAACATTAGTTTATTATTTGTACATACATACACACACAAATCACGTCACTATCCCTTACGGGGTAGACAGAGCCTAAGGTAACAAGACCTACAGGCCACGTTTAGCGTGATTGTAGCCGAATATAAGATGAGATTCCTAAGATTTACGCTCACTCAATTATTTTTGCATCGATGCATTTTATAAATAAATAATTTACAAAATAACTAACAGTGGTAACGCGTCAGTAGTAGCAAATGCACTTGTACAGGGTGTGGTAATTAATTCATAACTTCTAGTCGAGCGGGTGGAGGCATAAATGTGATCATAATAATAAAAAAAAAGGTTGTCTATGTCTAGTTAGCTGACGATGTGGCGGGTGGTAGGGTCTTGTGCAAGATCCGTCCGGATCGCTACCACCATCTTACTCGCTAATCCTGCCGCTAAGTAGCAGTGCTTGCACTGCTGTGTTCCGGTGTGGAGAGTAAGACAGCCGGGGAAATTACAGGCACAAGAGGCATTTCATCTTAATCCTCTAGGTTGGCAACGCATCTGCAATCCCTCCGGGGTTGCGGGTGTCTATGGGCAGTGGTGATTACTTACCATCAGGTGACCCACTTGCTTGTTTGCCATCCTATTCATATAAAAAAAAAAAAAAAAAAAAAAAAAGATGTAATTATAGTTAGTAGGTAACTAGTCAAGTACGCTCAATACGGAACTGAAACGTAGAAGTGCTTATTTCAAAAGCACTGTTTTTTATACATTCACATACATACACTAATCACGTCTTAAGCCCTTACGGAGTAGACAGAGCTTAGGCTCTCACCTTAGGGTGACAAGACCTACAGGCGACGTTTAGCACGATTGTTTAGCACGATATAGGTGGAAAGGGGAATCAAAACCGCATCGCCATGACATGATTCCCAAATTTTCGCCCATTTCCTCGACGGGTTTTTACCATCTGCACGGGAGAGAAGCAACTGGTACATCAAGCTTCGATTACTTTAAAAAATAGGATACACAAAATTAAAGTTGAGAGTTTGTGATGCGATTTATGTTTGTATGTATGAAACAAATTTTTAAAACGTTTTCAAGTTTGTCAGCAATCCACTTTAAACTAACACTAGACCCAATCGTCGCAGACTCCCTATCACTAATGATATTTGTTTGTTTCATACAATATTTGTGCGGGCTCATGCAGTTCGTGTGTTCGGCCGCTTTGGAGGGATCAAGCGATCACGCTGTTTGCTTATGCCTACTGCGAGAGTTGCAATAATAGGACATAACTACAGAGCTTTGTCTCTTTCTATATTTAATTTTATTTAAAATGAAAAATGAAAAATTCAAACTTATTTTTTTTTTGTTTTGTATTACTAATTTTAAATCACCCTGTAGATACGTTTGCTGATTCAAAATACAAAATTATTTTTCTCGTATAATGACAATTTAACGGGATTGCTCTATAAAACAAATATATAGGCTAACCGTAGTTTTATAATAAAATTCTAGTTAATAGGGTTGACACGCTCCCAAAAAAGTAAAAAATAAAATTTTGAATTTCTAAACGACACTGAAAATTAGAATACAGAAAAATTCGAAAGGTAAAGCTATGCGGGAATCGAACCCGGATCCTCGTCGTTCCGTGACGCGTGCTTCACCGCTACACCACCCATAGCAGGAAAGAAATATAAATTTTATTTCTAACGGTAAAACCGTAAAACTAAACATAAAATTAAACACGTTTAATTCCTTATTCTTTTATTTTTATTTTTTTAAGTCTTAATACACGATCACAAATTTTCAAGTGTCTAAGCATCATACTTCAAAAGATAGAGCACTATAACAACGGATAGGCAGACAGCAGCGGTCGCTAGTCTTTAAAATCGAATATAAACAGAAATCTTAAGAACAAAATCGCAGCGCAAAATGCCACAAAACGATCCCAACTAAGAAATGCGTAAGCCTAATGCGTGAACTGAAGAGTCCTGGGTTACATCTGTCCAGAAAAGACAGGCGATTGTTACTTTTAGATCTCTATTTTCTCCACCGTATCGTCCTCGTTTGGTATCAAACTAACACAGCAAAACTATAACTCTTGGGCCGTAACTTTAGAATAATATCGAAGGTATAAAGCGTCAGGCGTCTAAAGCCTTTTCTTACAAACCGTAACGCTTTAAAGCCGGCCATTCACGCTGTAACAAGGCACAATAAAGCGATGCACTCAAACAGTATTATCGTGATATACTGGCCATCGACGCCTAAACTATTTTACTGGCATGGCGCTTATTGAGAAGACTTTTATTTTTAACTGTATTTTGTAAAAAAAACTAATCTTTTTCAAAAAACACAAGTGTTTTTTTTTGGAGTTTACACACATATACGAACATGAATCATGTTTTTGCCCGTAACGGAGTAAAAAGGCCTAAGGTATGAAGGCCACGCTCAGCATGATTGCAGGCGTATAGGTGGAAAAGGGAATCAAAATAGTGATGGGTTTCTAACCGCATCGCCTATAACTGCTCCCTAAGATTTTCACCCATGCCTTCGATGGGATTTTACCAGCGTGAGAAAAGAAGCAGAATATACGTGATTTGTGTGTGTAACAGACAAACGTTTATATTCATTTTTACGTCCGGGATGCTACACATTTTGTCATCAATGTGTGTTTCTGGCGATTTTGTTCGGGGTGTGTGAACATTTTCTTTTTAAATTCGTGGTAAATTAAAAAATGTTTACCTAATATAGTTAATACAGTTGAAATTATACATACACATACATACACAAATCACATCTTTATCCCTTACGGGGTCGACAGAGCCTAAGGTAACGGGTACCTACAGCACATTTAGCAAGATTGTGGGAGTACCTTTTGGTGGAAAATGGAATCAAAAATAGTGATGGGTTGCTAGCCTCATCGCCTATAACATGATTCCTATGATTTTCGCCCATTCCCTCGATGGGCTTTTACCATCTGCGCGGGTAGAGAAGCAATTGGTACATTCTATGTTTTTTCTTTGCTCCCAGACCAGCATGGAAAAAATCATGCATGGTTGAAATTATATTCTAATATTTTGGTACGAACCATTTTAAACAAGCAAAGAAAATACAATACCTACAGCTTTTTCTACATTTCACGTAGACAAGCACTGTTTATCCAACAAACATGAATCTGTAAATATTACGGTTACAAATTTAGAATATTTATTTGTTGAGAACACACACAATTGCATCCGTCGCTTACCTTTATCGTGCGATAGAAAGAGAAAAAGTATTGTTATTTACGAATCCCTCGCGTCTGTTTTGTTTCGAATGGAGTTATGCTTGTTAAAATTGAGGGAAATTATTTCCTGGTCTTCGAGAATGATGTGAAATGGAATATTCTTTCTTTGTTAAGTGAAATATTCAATGCTCTGGTTAATGCTTTGGATGTTCTTGATAAAAACAAAAGAGTTTTAGAGTTTTATGCGATGTTTGATGTTTCAGCTAGTAAGAGGTAGAAAAATTCGAAGACTACATCTGCTATGGGTGGTGTAGAGGTATAGCGGAATGACGAGGATCCGGGTTACATTCCCGGCCATAGCTTTACTTTTCGGATTTTTCTAAGTGTTCTAATTTTCACTGACATTTAGATTTTTTTTTATGCGGGAGCTAAAACAAACACCACTAGTGTGCTAGGCCTAGGGATTGATTAAGAAATGGTTGGCATTGTAGAAAAATGTAGCATGCGTATGCGTGTACATTGAAAAAAAAACAAAAGAACTTATTGAAGAAAAATGTAACAATGAAAGCATTGCGTTGCGTCACAAATAATTCCACCAATACCAAAGAAAACAAGAAACTTTATTCCAAAAATATTCTCCATACCCCATTTAATGGCTCCAAGTGCAAGGTGAGAAAATGTTAATGAAACGGAACGTTTACACATATATAAGTAATTGTTTTCGCACAGTTGGTATCCCAGAAATAAATACATATTTCATGTGGTCCAATTCACAAGCAATCGCCTCGAATGCTAAGCGACCCATTAACAGTCTTAAGTGTATTGGATTTTCACGACAAGTTTGGTACACTTACTTTTATTTTTCCAGACAATCGTATGCGTATTTATTTTGGTATGTTTATACATACATAGACCCGTCGTTTATTTTCTTCTTCCAAGCTGGTCTGGGAATAAGAAAAAATCATAGAATTTACCAGTTGCTTCTCTACCTGCGCAGACGGTAAAAGCTTATCGAGGGAATGGGCGAAAGTCTTAGGAATCATGTTATGGGCGATGCGGCTAGCAACCCATCATTATTTTGACTTCCATTTCCACCTATACGCCCTTAAGCATGCAAAACGTGGCCTTAAGGTTTTGTTACGTTTTTTTTTTTTTTTTTTTTTTTTTTTATGTTAGAGAGGCCAGACAAACGAACTAGTGGGTCACCTGATGGTAAATGATCACCACTGTCCATAGACACCCGCAGCACTTTACGCGATGCCAGTGCGTTGTTGGCCCTGCAGAAAATTATACACTCGCCTCTTAAAGGCACCCAGGTCACGTACGTTAAGCTCTGTTTACCTCGTAAGGGATAAAGACGTGCTATATGTATGTATGTATGTTTATTTGGTACATGAATTCGCATTACGTTTATGTGAAAAAAACCTCTAATGTAGATTAACTTAAAGTGTGAATTTACTTTACCGTTACTACAGGAATGAAGTTATACGCCCTTACTTGTTTCTGTATAAGAGAACCTCATCATCATCATCATCATTTCAGCCTGGAGGCGTCCATTGCTATACTAAAACGCCAAACGATGCACAGACAAACACAAAATGTTTTTTGTTTCATCTCACTTTAATTTCTCTCATCTCAAACTCAGACATCCAAATAAACGGCAGTCATTTGCGGCAATGCGCGTACTGTTTAAAATAATTGCTTATGATTTACTATGCGATGCCGGTTTCAATATATCACTAGCACGATCTTAATTCTGGGGACGCCTCCCTGATCCCCCTTTGGTGTTAAGGTATAGACGGAAGCGTGGCGGGAAATTATCTTTTTTTAAAACCCGCTATTTACTCTTGAATTAATGTTAGCCTGAACTTTTGTTATGCGAAAGAACTTGTTTCTTGTTACTTCGTTTTTTTTTTCGTTTTGTAGTGGTTAATACGCACTCTCTCTGTCTTCATACAAGTCTCTGTTACAAAGCTTTCTATTCTGCAGGGATTTTGTGAAATATTTCCTGATCCTTGTCTTTATTGTAAAGGGAACTGTTAGTGAAAGAGCGGACTGGGTTTTGATGTGTTACTTACGACTTTTATTTTTCAATGCCTTAATAAATATTTTTTTTGTCTTTGTTACAGGTAAGTTTCATCACACGTTGGCAACTTAACTATATACCAGTACATCTTCAAAAATGATAAATATGTAAGTAACGCTTTAAATTCAGATACATTTCTGGCTGTAAAATATAAACCAGTTACTTTGCTGTTTCGCGATCACATAATGTGAAAACAATTACGTTTGTGCGACATGCAAACCCTGCCTGATGACCTAATAGATGTATCAGCTAACTTTTTTTGTACACTTGCGTTTGACTACAGTCACGCCATACGGTAAGCGAAGATGTTTAAGACGAAACACGCTTTTCTTGTACAATCTTATTTAATTATTTAATACCCTTAAAGCACGTTGACATGTTCTCTAATTTAGTGGAGATAATCTCATCTGGGTCTTTCTTATTCTCTTCTTCCTTCAATATTTCCTTCCCAAATATTGGAGAGGTCAAAAAACTGGCAAGAGAATGGGAGAAGTGGCAATTACTCCACCGACAAAAGTCCAGCTCTTAAATGCATGGATGGAGGGCTACAGCGTAGAATCGCTCTCGCCTCAGCGTGTGCCTTGCGCCGGGTCGCAAGGCAAATGCTTATTTATGTGCCTGCTACAATGAACCCGTCCTTCTCTCAATTCGTTTCCAAGCATTAGTGCCATTGTCCCGCAATGCACCGGCAGGTCTAAACGGCTTTGGCTGATAGGCTCATTTGTGTCAAGTTTTGTACATGGGTATTGAATAGTGAATGGCATACTTTAATGAAAATATTACAATTTTTTTTCTTCTGTCATGTAGATTTTTGAAAAGTATTGGATACGTATTTTTTCTTTTTTCGCATAGTCAAAGCATTACGAAGTTGTAAGTTGAAAATGTCGCGTGACGTCACGTCTTCGTATTTTTTTTAAAAGTGACGTCACCATCCCCCACTTCCGGACTTTGACGCGCTTTGTCTTTGTTTTTTCTTGTTTTATTGCCTAAAGAAAAAATGTGCAATATGTATGAAAAAATGCGAAAGACTAAACAGACTTTGGTTTTTATTATGTCTGCAAACATTGCTAAACAAAATAGTACATTACTGCAAAGGCCGGGAAGTAAGGGGTTGCAGGCCGAGTAAGTTTGACGGCCGAGTGGTACACGAGGCCGGCATGGTACGAGGCCGGCAACCCCTGTCCCGGCCGAGGCTTGTATAGTGCTTTTCTCAAACATGCAATGAAATAAATAAAAAACTTCAAAAAATACAGTATTTATTTGTAAGGCAACTAAAATCTTTATAATTACAATAATTAAAAAAAAAACGACACTTGTCAATTGTGACGACTGAGACCTAGTTACCCTGTTTACATTTGATACATTTCTCTGTCACTATTTTCGTCGGAACTCATATTTAAAATTTATCAAAATCAACAATGAACAAAAGATTAGTGTTTTTTTATTTTCCCACCAAAATGTGTTTTTTTTTTAAATGTACGTTTCGTTTTACGCTGATTGTGCTGACGTTTACACCGCTGATATTAAGATGACAATGAAATGAGATTTAAATATTTCTGTACCTAGTTAGGTTTCAATTTAAAATTAATCTTATATGTTAATTATGTATCGTTTTTATGTAATTAAAATTGCAAAGAAAGCAAATATTGCTTATGTTTTTTTTAAAGCTGAATATCATGATGCCATTGACCTATAAAGACTTGGCTGTATGGACCCTGTTTCCTTTGCCTACCCCAAAAGGGATGAATAATAATAAAAATGACCTATAAACTAAACGTCAAGATGCTGTGGCACATGAAACAATAGACGATCGCTTTGCAGGCCTAGGCCTGCCATTTTGTATGAAAATCCATTACATACCACTTGTCTAACCGCGCCCGCGACGTGATACGTCCCGGCCTATTATTTGGAACGTAAGGTTAACATTTCATTGCATCTTTGAGAAAAAGCTATTTACAATTTTAATTTTTCTTTGTTACAAGCTACTACAAAGAAGAGAAATATTTTTTATAAGAAACTCTTCTGATTGTAATACAAGAGAACCATAATGTTTTTTGAAACAATCGATCATATGTCATTATACCATCTTCTTAAATTTACGATAGCTTTTGTCGGTGGAGCAAATCCCATGTGGTCCTTACCAGGGTATTTTCTTTGACTTCTTGATACGACACGACTTCTACCCTCTCTTCCACCTGATCCATAAATGTTCTTCTTGGCCTTCCTCTCCTCCGCTTCCTTTCAACAGACTATATAGTTGAATCATCGAGAGCGTGGAATTGCATATGTAGTAGTATTGTTTGTTTACAGGCATTCTATATTTGAATTTTCTATTTTCTTGTACTATCAGCATACAAAGAGGTTGTTATATATATATCGAAGAACAAAAAACAAAAATAATGTCAGTGTGAAATTGTCAATATTATTTACGTTGTGCGTATATTTTTACATCTGATACATACCATCACTGCTGAGGACTGGGAAAATATTTGTCACCACGTCGAAAGTGGAGAAAATAAATATCGATGTCAGGAAGGAGAAATGGATCAAATAACTGACAATTTTATTATCAATACTTGTGACAGCTCAGATGAAGAACATGATAGCGAATAAAAGAAAAAAACAGAGGACTACTACTTATTCCACTTCTTGGGTATGTCATTTTATTAAGTTAAGAGAAAATTATTCTCCTTTTGTTGCAAACGGTACAACCACTACAAATGCAATTCCATCTTCTCGATAATTCAACTATACCAGACGTTAAAACGCAATAAACCACAACTATGCTGCCCTTCTAAGGAAAAACGCAGTATGTACATATGAGCTGCATACTGACTTACTGCATTTTTCCTTTGGACGGCAGTATGCTAATATAAGTATAGCTACGCACGTGGTTAAAAGTATATATATGTTGTACAAATTCGGACGGACGCCTTCGTCGGGGCCATTGCCTCTTCCATTAACACACAAATGGAATTACGTCACACCCCGTACAGTGGAACTTTTTAAAAGTATTGCGCCATTCTGCAACTATTTTGATGTAGTACGAGAAAGTAAGTTTAGTAGAAAATTTTAGGTGTATTCTTTTGTTTTGTTGGAATTGTTTTGTATTAGCGAAACAATGTATCTACGTGAACTTGAGTCAAGTTAGTTTTATTATAGTCGTTAAAGACAGTCTATAAAGACAGCCCGGGGCAAAAACACTGCCTCGGAGCTGAGTGAAATCAGAAGCCTCGATGGAAGTGTTATAAAAGGAGAAGAGTGCGTGTTAAAAAGATGGAAGGAATATTTTGAAAGCTTGTTTGAAAGAGCAGAAGAATCAGTGAACGTACCGGCTCATGCCGGAGAGATGAATGAAAGTAGTCAGGAAAATGAGATAGGCATGAATGAAATTGTGAACGCCATGAAAAGAATGAAGTTAGGAAAGTCTGCGGGATATGATAGAGTGTCGGTCGAAATGCTGAGAGCCGGTGAAGGCGTGGTAGCCAGTCAGTTGTGCCACCTTTTCAACTTGTGTTGGACGAACGGTCGGGTACCGGAGGATTGGTGCAAGGCCGTGATTGTGCCGCTGTACAAAGGAAAGGGGTCACAACTAGACTGCAAAAACTACCGCGGAATAAGCCTTCTCAGCGTCGTCGGCAAACTGTATGCAAAGGTACTGATTGAAAGAGTTATGAAAGAGACCGATGAGAAAATATGGGATGTACAAGCGGGTTTTAGAAAGGGAATGGGATGCACGGATCAAGTCTTCTCCTTGCGGTGTATAACCGAAAAGTATATGGCCAAGGGCCAGAAAATATACTGCTTATTCGTGGACTTGGAGAAGGCTTATGACAGAGTGATGAGGAATGAGTTGTGGTCAGCATTATCCATGCATGGGGTGAACAGTAATCTGATACGAGCACTAAAATCTCTCTATGAGGATTCTAGTGCTTGTGTCAGGATAAACGGGGCGTACACTGAATGGTTTAGCATTGAGAAAGGTGTTAGACAAGGATGTGTTGCGTCACCGTGGCTGTTCAACCTATTCATGGATACATGCCTGAGTGATTTGAAAGGGAATGACTGTGGACTAAGGATGAGTGGGTTAACCATCAAATGCCTCCTATACGCCGACGACCAAGTGTTGTTGGCATCGTCGGAGGAGGAGTTGCAGATGATGACTAACATTTTATGTGGTGCATTGGAAACGAAAGGTATGAATGTTAATGTAAGCAAGACGAAAGTTATGGTGTTTGAAAAAGACGATAGTATGACTGAATGTGAGATTTTGATTGCGGGTAAGAAAGTCGAACAGGTAAAAGAGTTTGTATATCTGGGATCGGCGTTTACGAAAGATGGGAAGTGTGAAAGTGATATTGAAAGAAGAGTGAATGCAGGAAATATGGTCAATGGGGCGCTGCGCGCCTTTGTGAGCAGTGAGAAGGTGTCAAAGAAGGCGCGTCTGGCTGTCCACAGAGGGGTGCTCGTTCCAACATTAATGTACGGTAGCGAAACTTGGGTATGGCAAAAGAAGCATGAAAGTAGAATAAATGCAGTAGAAATGAGAGCGTTAAGGAGTATGGAAGGTGTATCACTGAAAGATAGAATAAGGAACAGTGTGATAAGGGAACGTGCTGGTGTGAAAGAGGATATAGTGACTAGGATAGAAAAAAGTATGCTTAGTTGGTTTGGGCATGTAGAGCGGATGGATGAAAGTAGACTAACTAAACAGATATATATGGGGAGTGTGAATGGTTTCGTTGGGAGGGGAAGGCCTAGACGGACGTTCCGAGACCAAATAGGAGACGTTTTGGAAAAAGGTCAGGTCAGGAGTACCCGAAACCGACGAGCATGTATGAAGAGACTGATGACTGTGGAGGAAGCGAAAGAAATATGTCAGGATCGTAGCAAGTGGAATAAAGTAGTCTCTGCCTACCCCTGTGGGAAAGAGGCGTGACGGTATGTATGTATGTATGTATGTATGTTAGTTAGTTCTGTCTTTGGTCATAATTTTATATGCCACAAATGTAGTTTTTGGCATAATGATAGTTTATTTATTTTCTCTTAAATTGTTGATAGATTATATTATCAAAGAAACATTTTTTTATGGTGTGGAAAATGCGCCTTTTTCTCCTCCGGCACACCCACTAAAAACCACACGGATTCCCTATTCAGTCGTATGTGAGGCGTTACGGGAGCACTCGGTGTCACCTTTCCCTCTTCGCGGCACCAGTGCAATGCAGGTTTGGGAATTCCCGCCCTCCCCGCTGGTGCCGCTATTATTAAATTTTTTTTTTTTGTTAAATTTACTGAAGTCAAAGCTTTGCTTTGATTGTAGGAATAGCTCAGATACAAAAAGTATAGTATAAGGTGTAAATGGAGCGAGTAAAGATGCCTCCAAAGATCCGATTTGCACGAACGGGTGGTCCTACACTAAGTCCTGGCACAGCACACACTGTACTAACAGTACGTATATTACTAAACCACGATCAGAACGGGAGAGATTTTTTTTTATTTCATAAACAATTTGATGTAAGCATATGGAATAACTGCCAGCTTGAATACTACTCTTATTGCGGTTTAGTAATAATGCAAACAAGCATTACACTAAATAAAATGTCTGATTAAGACAAGTAGCACAAAGCCTCGTTTGTGTGTGTTTGAAATTTCTTAAGACAAATAGATTGCCATCATTTTTTTATGTAATCGGGTAGCTCTTTGCATTGAACTTTGGTCTAAACGATCGTCTGATATTGTGTAACTTTCTTTGAAAATCTTTTACGTCGGTGACTTACAAGTTAGGTATTTTTGTTAAAACTTTCATGAATTCAACAAACGAGTACTCGTTTCGCAAAGGGCTGGCAAAGCACTCGTAAGACTTCATTGTAATACCCAATGATTGCTTTTCATCAGGAATCATTCTGGTCTTTTGGTGCACACGATACCAATAGGCAGTTTATGGATAGTTTCTCGATGATGATGATGATAGTCCTGCGCTCTGCTTTCAAGGTCATGCCAACTACAAACGACTGAGATATCTTTTTCGTACTGATTTTAAAATGTCTACTGCATATCGCCGCAGGTGCCATCAATAGACGATCTAATTAGTCGAGAAAGAAACAGTTCCCGGCTCGAAGGGAATCGAATCGCTTCGCTAGTTGAAGATTTGTGTCTTCCAATTTAATTCCATTAAACGTGGGCTAGCACGTTTGCTATACTCGCTTGTCGTTTCTTTCTTACTACGCTAGAGAGGGACGACGAGTCTTAAAGTTAATTTATAGAGTTCCTTTTCTGAACCCTGGATTTTGGTTTGGTTGATTGTGCGCTTGGGAATCAAATGTTGGTAGTTACCATAGATGTAGAATATTAGTGATGGATTGGGTCTCTTCCATGCTGGTCTGGGAGTAAAGAAAAAACATAGAATGTACCAGTTGCTTCTCTTTCCTCGCAGATGGTTATATCCCATCGAGGGAATGGGCCCAAATCATAGAAACCACGTTAAAACCCATTACTATGTTGATTCCATTTCCTATACGCCCACAATCTACTAATATTAATCCACTAATATTATAAATGCGATAGTTTGTGAGTCTGTATGTTTGTTCCTTCTTCACGCCGAAACTGGACGGATTTGGATAAAATTTGGAACAGAGATAGCTGGTACCCTAGATTAGCACATAGGCTACTTTTTACCCCAAAAATTTCATATTTCCCGTGGGATAGCGATAAACATGTCAAAGGTCGTAGCTGCCTAGTCGCGACACATAGTCGCGATTATTGCAGAATATACTATCTACTGTTCTTAAGTCCAATTCTAAACGGACGAAGTCGTGGGCAGAAGGTAGTAAATAATAATTATTTTGACACTAGCTAGTCATAATTTTGCTAGTTTAGACGACCGGATGGCCCAGTGGTTAGAGAACCTGACTATGAAGCTTGAGGTCCCGGGTTCGATCCCTGGTCGGGGCAGATATTTGTATGAAAATACGAATGTTTGTTTTCGAGTCTTGGATGTTTAATATGTATTTAAGTATGTATCTATCTATATAAGTATGTTTATCCGTTGTCTAGTGCCCATATTACAAGCTTTGCTTAGTTTGGGGCTAGGTCAATTGGTGTCAATTGTCCCAAGATATTATTATTATTATATAATTGGGTATTTAACATGCGACAATTTGGATTTTAATAAAGAATGTGCTGCTAGGATTAACTTTGTGGGTATCTATAGTTTTGTTTACTGGGTAATCCTTTTGCAGCGCGCCGGTGGTCCGGTTGCCCTGCGGCTAGGCTAGTGGTACAAGTTAAAAGATATAGCGGTTTTGCAATTGACCATTAGACACGACACACGGCAAAAAGTTTTAGACCGCCAGCAACTTAGTGGTCTGTATTGCTGACTATGACACATGACTACCGATAGGTGCAGGCGTCTTTCAATTTCAGTCACTTAAGAAACTTTAATCGTATTTTTCCAAAATTCTTGATTATTTAAAAAGTTTTGGAGATAAAGGATTCAAAATTATAAAGTACTTAGGGTACTCACAATAAGCCCAATTTATTTTGAGTTACCCTCAAACGTGACCCTTTTATTTACGTGCACTTTTGACAATGCATTGATTGTGACAGAAACAGATGATCCTATAAGATACGTTTTTTTTCCTTCTTTTTGTGATCCGTTTTATCCGTCATAATAAAGTGTCTAAAAAAACTAAGACTTCTTCTTCACTTATAACTTGTACCACATCGCAAAGAGCGTTCGGAAACGCGACCTTCTCACTAATTAGAGAACACGAAGGCAGCTCCATGCAGCCGCAAGCGGTTTCCGAACGGATTTTTAATTTGGTCAAGAATTTGATTTCCACTGACCGTGACGTTAAAGAACTCTTTTTGTTTCGAATTTTGAATTTTGGAGACGATTTTTACGATTCTCTTTTGTTTTTCTTTTTTATTGTCGTGTGCCAGTTTCGTTTGCCGAATAATTAATCGAATTAGACAGAAGTCTGCGGAGGTTCGCAATTATAATATTGTCATTAAATTATAACCAGTTACTTTGCTACTCTGTGCAAGACAGCTATCCATTTGTGACACATCAAACGCTGCCACATAAGTCATACATACCACATATATGAAAGATATACCAGCTCTCACAGCTCGTTTCTCTTAAACGGATCCCATCTAAGCGGGGAGGAGTAGCGTGTGAGCCGATGCAACTTGGGCAATAACAGTTAATTTACTTAAAAAATAGGTTACCGTTTGACTTTAGTTTACCATAAAAAAACTGACATTGTCTATTATTATAGCTTATCGCACCCCAGACGACAGCAATATTCTAACTAAGGTGAAAGGGGTTTAGCTTAGATTTTTTTATTATAGGTTTATATACCTATCAACACATTTTTTGTCTCATTTTTACTTGACATTGGCGATTTCATAAATCAACCTTTATCGAAGAAAATAACGTTTTGTAGTGGCATATAGTGGGGGCCGCCAGGATAGCAGGAAGCGGGGGATGACGGTATGCAGCGGTGAAGTGACGGTAGGCAGCGGTAAGGTGACGGTAGGCCGCTGTGAAGTGACGGAAGGCACCGGTAAGATGACTGTTGGCAGCGGTAAGCTGACGGTAGGCAGTAGTAAGGTGACGGTAGGTTGGTAAGATGACGGTTGGCAGCGGTAATTATTTGTACGCCCCTTACCGCATAGCACAATTAACCGCTACTTAAAGTACTATATTACTAACTGATGTAAACAGGGTATCGTTATGTCACATATCTAATTGTCCTTCAGTATCCATCATCGTGCAGTAGCGTCAAAGCCGAAGCAATTGTATTACGAGCATTTGGCAAACAGCCGAATGCTAATCAAGCCCAATCAGATGCACGGCAGCGGATGATATATACATCGGTGGCTGTGAACGTATTGATGGCTATTGTGATCTTTTAATAGAGGTAATGGACGCTAAAAAATTGGAGACCTCGCGAGATTGACAGGTTTTTGTTTTTTTTTGAGAATCGGTTAAAACAGTTAATGTGACTTGACGAGTAGAAATAGACGGCCGGACAATCGGGCATGAGTGTCTTGAAAAAGTTATAAGTCTCTTACACTATGATGTAATTTTTATTGAATGAATAAATAATCTAATCTAATCTAATCTAATTTAATAATTTTTCCTAAAATAAAAAAGTTTTCTACGGGATCATTATCAAAGTTTAATGAGCACAACTGTTACACATGCAAACCACAAAATGATCCCGTAGAGGGATCGAAATGCGTCAGTGTTTGTGTGGTATAAGAGGTAATTAAGTTTCGTGGAATTTATGTGCTTTATTGGCAGTAGTGGAGTGACGATTTGCATGAAAAACATATATATTTCACACAGGCTTGATTATCTTGCACGTGAGTAGCGGAGTAGAAGTGTAATTTTATTGTTCATTGAAATTGACCTCCGCAAAGTAACGCCTGATTCAATAAAACTTTTGATATTGGTTTGTTTAAACACGTATAAAATGGACGCATACATTCGACATGACTTTCTGCCAAGTTTCTTGCGGCGCATTCTTCTTGGCAATGATGGTCTTTCCGAATGTGCTGGTAGTTTCAAAAAGACATGTAAAAGAGCCCTTGGCGGCCAATGTGCAAAAATAAATTTTCATTTTCATTTTCAGTGTAAAATGCCTCCGTCAACAGTGGATTAAAAAGCTAATGGAATCCCACATTTCTGTGATGCAAGATTTAATAAGCCTAGGCCTAAGCAGCGTCCAAAATCCATTTGCAGTTGACGAATAAGATTTGCGTCCGAATGTATGGACATTGAATTAACGTACCGCTGAGATATTGAATTTGGATCGGCCCCGTCACCCGATCGGCTTAAGCCCGGACTAACAAGAGGGCTTTAACCGAAAGGCTAAAGAGTTATTCGGAGCCTTTAATATAATTTGAATTTTTATCGGAAACCTGACAATCTCCTGTGGCGTATTAACTTGCTGAAAATCAGTGCTGCAGGTGTCTAACACCTCAGCGTAATGCTGAGCCAGTGACTGTTTCACTTTTGCGAAGACGCACACAACGCTGATGATATTTTTCATGTCTGTTTTTTTTTCTTGTTTATCTATATACTAATATTATAAAGAGGAAAAATTTTATTGTTTGTTTGTTTGTTTGTTTGAATTGAATAGGTTCCGAAACTACTGGACGGATTTCAAAAATTCTTTTGCCGTTAGAAAGCTACATTATCACTGAGTGACATAGGCTACTTTTTACCGCGGGAAAATTAAATTATTGCGGATGAAACTGCGGACAGAAGGCTAGTTTTCTATAAAACTGTGTATATTATCTTATATTTGTGTGTCTTGCAAAAAGGAATAAATGTCTTCTTTCTTTCTTTCTAATTAAAAAATCTTGTGACAAAATGCCGGCAACGTTGTACGGTAATGGTCAAAGATCCCACCCTACCGAGCTCTTAGCCAACGGCCAATGATATCCCTCAGAAACTGCCAGGGAATCATTAGCCGATGCCCAGGGTGCACCGGACCAAGCACTGCTCTTCCCCCCGGATCCAAAAACGAACCGCAGCTCTTGACCACACGTGGGAAAGCCCGACTGCCCCAACCTGACAATACTTTGACAGCTTTTTTAACCTCCTACGCAAAAAGAGGGGAGTATAAGTTTGTCTATGTGTCTGTTCGTGTGTATCTCGATACCTTCCACGTTTTTTATGCACGTCTTTTTGTTGCTAGTTTTTTTTATAATGTGTCGTAACATGTACAAAGTGGCCTTTAGGTCTTGTTACTTGCTCTGTCTACCGTGTAAGGGATAAACACGTGATTTATGTGTGTGTAACTCGTACTTACAATTAAATGCGTGGCTTTAATAAGAAAGTTTATCCGTTCATATCGAATTCACGACATAAGTCTGTATATTTTATAGGCGATGCGGCTAGCAACCCATCACTATTATGGTTCCCCTTTTTTTTACACCTATATGCCTACAATCATGCTAAACGTGGCCTTCAGATCTTGTTACCTCAGGCTCTGTTTACCCCGTAAGGGATATAGACGTGATTTGTGTATGTATGTATATATGTTCCTTAAGTTTTAAATGTAAGTTTACGACAAAAGAAGTGTATTTTCTTTGTCACAAAATACCCAATGAAGTTAAGAAATGATACAAAAGCAAACTCCACACCAATTCTACGCACAAAGGGTTTAAAGGAAAGATCAATGAAGCAACTTGATTCCTGATTTTAAAAAGGTTTAATCCAATTACTATCTCATGATATCCCGAAAACCCTTTGTTATTCGATAGATCTGTACTAAAAGCAATTACATTATTAATTTGGTGAAAAAAGGTGATCCTTCCAGCCCTGTGATTGGTCAAGCATTATTTTTGGATGGCGAAATGAGAAAGGGTTTAAAACAAACATATTTTGAATGACGAACGTTTGAAGAACATTTATTCTGTATAAAAAACAACACACAACACACTTTAACAGTATTCTAAAATTTAAAGTATTAAGGCTTCTTCTTCTTCTTCTTCTTTTTCAATATGGCCCCATCGAACGATGCGATGATTTCGCCAATGTCACAGTAATAAATACACGTATTTTAAAATCTTGCGACAAAAATGTCGGCAACGTTGTACGGTAGAACACGGTTAAACGACCCCCCGCCCCTTTCGGGCTCTTAGAATCTACCAGGAAATCATTAACCGATGCCCAGGATGCACCGGAGCAAGCACTGCTCTTCCTCTCGGACGGATCCAAAAACGAACCGCAGTCCTTGGCCACACGCGAAGGTAGCCCGACTCGCACCCCAAGTGTTAAGGCAATGATGTACCAGTTGCTTCTCTTCCCGCGCAAATGGTAAAAACCCATCGAGGGAATGGACGAAAATCATAGGAATCATGTCATAGGCGATGCGGCTAGCAACCCATCACTATTTTGATTCCACTTTCTACCTCTACGCCATCAGTGTCTTGCCAAACGTGGCCTGTAGGTCTTGTTACCTTAGGCTCTGTCCACCCCGTAAGGGATAATGACGTGATTTGTGTATGTATGTATGTTGATGTAGTTAACGTCAAAATTCAAAGCCATTGGCAAGCGACCCGATTCAGGGATAATGACGTGATTTGTGTATGTATGTATGTTGATGTAGTTAACGTCAAAATTCAAAGCCATTGGCAAGCGACCCGATACTGGTCACGTTAGCATGTTGCTGACCTCTGCCAGAGGCTGGGGAGACCAAAATCGGGTCTGCCACTAGATGGTCTGATGCTATCATCATTTCTCGCCAGCGAAACGAAGCTGCACGTCACAGCTCAGTAGACTAGACAGTACAATAAAAATTTAGTTGGTCAATCGTCCTAGGTTTTATGCGCGTGCCAGATGTTTCTTACTGCCGGGGAGTCAATGATTCCCTTTACGCTACGTTAAGGAGGCATCACTGTTTTAGTTTTAGAAACACATGGGATCGTTGGCTTAAAATTGTCGTAACGGAATTCGATTTTTGAAGTACGTCTTGTACCGTCCTTCTCATTCACGAGTTAATGACTATCAGTATGAGCGGAACGGCACCAAACGCACTTCGAAAATCGAATTTCACAAAGAAGCCAGAATTACGATCGCTTTCACCGTTTTATTCTATCTCATGGTGTAGGGTGTGTATAAAGAGAAGTTGGATGCAATTGCGAGCGTGAGACAGCCTCAAAACGATGAAGCTTCAGGATTATAAAAACATACAGTTATTATAGTTACAAGTGTAAAAATCACCGAAACCACTCAAAAAAGAGATTAAAAACTTTTCCGACGCAACAAACAGAAACATGAGCACGAGTAATCCACAATTACAGCGAAACATCGGTAGGAGATTTTGTACAAAATACATAATCCTATGGCATGGGGCGCATTACTTACCAGCTTGCACTACGCGCGACCGCCGGCAATCCAATCGATTTCCCTGTTCACTGCGCGGCTGAGACTCTTACTATACAACGCTTATCTGTCAAAACGCGCAATGTATTAGGTAAGCGCTCGCCACGCTGCCGGTCGCTTGTAGTCGTGGTAGGGCCGTTCGTTTCAAAGCTGAGCGACTCGCGGGGGTCTCTCAGCGAATGCTCGTGGGAGTTCGGCTATGCTCGGATTTACTTCGTGGACCCTCGGTATTGTCGTGCGTGAAAGCTTTCTGTTTAATTCTTTTTATTGCTGCTTTTATGTAAAGCGCAGTTTTTTGTGGGTTTTTACTTGTAAGTCTTCATAAACGCTCTATAGCCTTCTGCTAACTTAGCAATCGTTTGTCCTTACCTGTGAAAGATAAATGTCAAAGTGACAGATAAGGACAAACGATTGCTAAGTTAGCAGAAGCCTACAGAGCGTTTATGAATAACGGGCCTAGTATTTATTTGTTGTATGTAACTGGCTAACCAAAACTTTTAAACTTATTATTCTTTTGTATACGTTGTATTCTATCTGATGTACTTGTGTCACTTCAATAAACAAAGTCTAATACAACATTCGTTATCAGCACGAAACTCTATTTTTAACTGAGTAATACTTATAAAACTGCATATTCTTTATTAAAAAGTGAATCTACTAGTTTTTTCCAGTATGTGCATGTATGAATTACGAAAATCTGTGAAAAATTAATATAATTCACGAAGATATTTTCATACTATTTTGTTGTGACATCGAACAGCTGTACGTATAAATATGTCAAATATTTCGATTACTGGTATAAAACCACTCATAAACAGAGACGGTTATTCCGTATGGAAATTCAAAATGCGTATGTATCTTATGCATGAAGAGTTATGGGAGACGATCATCGGATATTCTGAAGGTAGTAAAGTTTCTACTGAGATAAAATCACGAAACGATCAAAAGGCGTTATCGAAAATATGTCTCACTTTAGATGGTATGGCGATAACTCATGTGAGGTCATGCAAAACAGCCAAGGAAGCTTGGGATGCTCTTTCGTCCACTTACGAGGACAGAGGTTTAGGGCGACGCATAAGCCTCGAGCGGAAACTGTACAGGTACTGTCTTGATGATTTTGATTCCAACATAGAGACGTACATAAATGCTATCATGTCAACTGTGCAAGATTTAGCCGATATTGGCAAAATTATAGAAGATGCTTCAATAGCTGCGATTCTTCTTGGAGGTTTAAGTCCTCAATACGCACCTTTAGTAATGGCTTTGGAAAATTCCAATATAGACATTACAGTGGATTTAATTAAGACCAAATTATTAAATGAACTGAATAAACCAGCTATAGATAACCCAGATACTGCTCTTCGTACACGTATGAACCAGAACAAACCTTCTACATCCAAATCGAAGAAACCTATTGTGTGTTACGACTGCATGGAGCCAGGACATAAGCGTCCAGATTGTCCCCATAAAAAGGACAAGAAGAAGAGACCCGTAAATCACAAAAATTCTCTATGTGCACTGAATGTCAATGACGGATTAGAGCGTGATAAATGGTTTATTGATTCTGGAGCTTCAGCACACATGACGTCACGAGCTGATTGGATGAATAATGTGAGAAGTTCGTCTACTGGGACTGTAACTATTGCAAATGGAGATGTAATGCCCAGTAAAGGCATTGGAGATATTTCTATCACCAGTTGCAGTCAGAATACTGATATAAAGAAGATTATTGATGTGGTTCATGTACCGAACTTGAACTCTAATCTTATTTCAGTAAAGAAGGCAGTAGATAAAGGTTTTAGCGTAGTTTTTGATAGAACTGGTTGTAATTTTTATGATTCTGATGTTTTTTCTTGTTCAGGCGATGTAATTTTACATGGTTCTATATGTGGTGGACTGTATTCTCTAGATTGTACGGTCAATCCAACGACTCAATTATCAGCTTTTGAGACGCACTCTGATGTTTCTAGCTTCAAGCTTTGGCATAGAAGACTAGGTCATTTATGTCGCATCGGAATGGATCAGCTGAGGAAGGGACACGCAGTGGGCGTGGACTACTCAGAAGTCGATAAGGAACCATGTATCCCCTGCATTGAAGGTAAGCAGAGTAGGAAACCTTTCAAGAGAATTTCACATAAAAGATCAACTTCTGTTCTGGAACTTATTCATTCAGATATTTGTGGACCCTTGCCAGAAACTTCATTTCAAGGCAATAAGTATATTTTATTTTTTATAGATGACTTTTCTCGTATGACCTTTGTATTCTTTATTCCTTCAAAAGCGGAAGTAAAGAACAAATTTCGTATTTTCCAGTCCAGAGTAGAGCGGGAAACAGGAGCAAATATTAAGATATTGAAGAGCGATAATGGAAAAGAATATGTTAATGCTGAATTTTCGAGTTATTTACAAAATGAAGGAATTCAACATCAAACAACAGTTCCCTACAGTCCTCAGCAAAATTCTATTGCAGAAAGAACAAATCGTTCAATTATGGAGAAAGTAAGATCAATGCTTTCTGACAGTTCTCTTTCTCCGGCTTATTGGCAAGATGCTGCAGAGATGGCTGTATATCTCAAAAATAGGTCTCCTCACCGTGCTCTCGAAGGCAAGACGGCGTACGAGAAATGGTATGCTAAAATACCAAATCTTTCTCATCTGCGTGTTTTCGGATGTAGAGCTGGTATTGACTACTTGGAAACTTTCTCGCCAGTCGTCCGAAACTCTTCTTTACGCATGTTGTTCGCGTTGGCTGCGGAAGAGGGAATGAAAATGCACCATTTAGACGTTGATACGGCATTTTTAAATGGATTTTTAGAGGAAGAAGTATATATGAGTCAGCCGGAAGGATTTTTAAAACCTGGTCAAGAAGATAAAGTATGTTTACTGAAACGTTCGCTTTATGGGCTGAAACAGGCTTCGCGAGCATGGTATAAAAAGTTGACCGAAATTTTACAATGCATAGGTTTTAACCAAACTCCTTCGGAAGCATGTATTTATACCAAAAAGTTTGGTAACGAGTTAATAATACTCGCTTTCCATGTCGATGACATTGTCATCTTGTACAAAGATAATAAAACGCTAAATACTGTCATATCTGACTTACGGAATTATTTTGGTCTGAAAGTGATTGGCGAATTGAGTTATTATTTAGGTTTAAATATACATTGCAAACCTAATGAGATTAAAATATCTCAAGAAAGTTACATTCGTGATTTACTGCAAAAATATCACATGATGGACTGTAAGAGTGTGCCTACACCGTTGGAAAATAAAAAGTTTCTGCCGAGTGAGAAGAGTAATGTAAGTGAATCCTATCCGTATCAGCAATTGATAGGCTCACTCAATTTTCTGGCCGTTAATACTCGCCCAGACATTGCTTTTGCCACATCATATTTAAGTCAATTTAATACTAAATATGATAAAAGTCATTGGAAGGCGGCAAAACGTGTATTGCAATATCTGAAAGGCACTATGGATTTGGGCATTACTTACAGGAAAGACGGTGGATGCCTAATTGGCTACGCGGATGCAGATTGGGCCAATTGTCCTATGGATCGTCGTTCATACACCGGATTCTACTTTTCTATGGCCGGGGGAGCCATTTCATGGGAAAGTAAGAAGCAAACCACCATTGCCTTATCGTCCAGCGAAGCAGAATACATGAGTTTGTCCAGTGCGGGTAGAGAGGCTGTATTTCTGAGACGATTGATGTGTGAACTTACTGGTAAGTCAACTGTCATTACCATTTATAATGATTCACAGTCTGCTCAGAAGTTAGCACTGAATACGGTTCACCACAATAGGACCAAGCATATCGACACGAGATTTCATTTTATACGAGATTTATTATGTAAAAATGTTATCAATGTCGTATATATTAATACTTTAGAGATGTGGGCTGATGTACTAACTAAGCCATTGGCTCGTATCAAGCATCAGAATTGTATAAAAGGAATAGGTTTATGTTTATAATCTTGTTTTGATTACGGGGGAGTATGTTGTATGTAACTGGCTAACCAAAACTTTTAAACTTATTATTCTTTTGTATACGTTGTATTCTATCTGATGTACTTGTGTCACTTCAATAAACAAAGTCTAATACAACATTATTAAGTATCCGAAATCTACATTTCGCTTCTGTTTTGAAGTAAAGGTCCGGCCACACCAGCTCGTAAAAGACGTTGACGGTGCGTTTACGCAACAAAATGCATGAAGAAACGGTGAGAGAACGTGACGCATGCCACACGTCACTGCGTATACGCAGGGGTATGGTCGCTCCTAATAGGGCAACGCCACGAAGATTTTCGCTGATACAATTTTTCGATATATCGTCTAGTGAAGAAAATGTAATGCCTGGTTCAATAAAATACGATAAATATTCATCTCTCACGAGGAAGTAAACCTATGTTGTATTGAGTTAAATAATGTAGGTATATTTAAATCGATGTTTTACGCAAGTATTTATTGAGTACTAGCTTCTGCCCGCGACTTCGTCTGCGTAGAATTATACCTACATAAAAACCTTCTTCTTGAATCAGTCTATCTATTTAAAAAAACCGCATCAAAATCCGTTATGTAGTTTTGATATAAGCATACATAGGGACATAGGGACATAGGGACAGAGAAAGCGACTTTGTTTTATAATATATGTAGTGATGATAGTGATAGTGAAAAGATAGGTTATGTTTTATGCAAATTACTCGCTTATAACACATGTTTTTGTTTTGATTATGACTGATTTCAAAAATATAATTCGGAATAACAAACCTTACAGCTTCATTTTATTGACAATTGTCGGCGACATAATGACAATTCTAAACGCAATGCGTAGTCAGTATGAAGCTAACCGGCGTAGATACTGGTCGAGTGTCACTTGTTACCGACTATTGTCATGTTGGAAACTCACCGAGGTTGAAAAATAATAGCGAGTCCAAGATTTTAAAGACTACTCTTTCAGCAAATGAGATCACCTAAACTAAAAGATTGCCGACAGAATCACCAAATAAACTTTTATTCTAACTGCGTTCGCTCGCGTCTGTACACGACATTGTTGCAGAGCCGAACTAAATATCCACTTCCATTTTCCGATAGGGTGGGCATAGTATCATTCAACTTTTTATTATCCTGTAACAGGTCAGCGGGGTTCGATCGATCCCCAACTCCAATACATAACAAGTGCACTTAGATTATAGAAATATCCAGACGAGCCTAAGGTAACAAAACCTTAAGTCAACGTTTAGCATGATTAAGGGCGTAGGTGGAAAGGGAAATCAAAATAGTGATGGGTTGCTAGCCGCATCGCCTATAACATGATTTCTAAAACTTTCGCCCATTCCTCGATGGGTTCTTACCACCTGCGCGGCAAGAGAAGCAACTGATAAATTCTATGTTTTTTCTTTACTCCCACACCAGTAAGAAGAGCTTACTTACGTACTTTTTAATCACTGTACTTTTATTCTTTTTCAGTCTACGCACATGGTTCATCAATACATAATATATACAAGTGCGAGTTAAATTAAAGGTCGTGAACTGGGAATTTTTTTTTTTTTTTTTCGATACGATGATCCAACACAGACAGGTTTATGGTCCCTAATATGCTTGTGTTACATTTAAAACGGGCTATCTCTAAAGTGTTTCCAAAAATAAAATCAGATCAGAACAAAAAAAAGGGATCCTTCACATCAGATACTTTGTGCTATATTTATAAATTTTAAGTACGGCCAGACGTTTCTTTACAAAACGAGAATAATTGAATTTGAACACAATTAATTAATTTAACACTAGGTAACTCAATACACGTTGGACAAGAGTGTAATTGTACCCACATGGAAAGCAGTAATAACACACCGGGAAATCTATTGAAATACGCGTAAATCATGTCATTACCTTAATAATTACTGGGTGAACGCGTGTTACGGTACTTGTTTAATAATATGCGTGTAATCAAACTCTGATTACTCTTATTGTGCTCGCGAAGTCCGCCAAAGATATTCGATACTCGTACCTTTGTTCAGTACAAGCGGAAAAGTTAATGGAAGACGCTTAGGTATAGTTACAAGTGAAATTGATTAACTCTGGAGCGGGGAGGCTGGTGGGGTTCATACGCGACATTGGTCAAAGTCCAAATAATGCGAGCACACGAACTTTTCGATAGGTCCGCCAGCAAAATGCAGTCAGACGTCGACAGATTATTGTGCCTCTCATTCGACAGGAAGCACGTGAATAGTCAAAGGACCCTTTGACGCGACGTACCCGCTTTGACGTAACGTCTCCGTCAATTTAATTACGATTAATTATATTGATACGTAAACATCGCCGAGGTAACGCCTAAATAAACAACAAATAGATTTTTAAGCCAAGTTCTCGCAAAGTAGGCCTTACCGGAAATGAATCCGAGCGTATTGTCAAGTGACGGGAGGCGCACTCGAGTTCGCCTATCACTTGCAAAGCCCGCTATTTGCTGTTTTTCACAAATAGACGAGGAGGTTCCCTGGAGGAGCGGAACGCGGCGAACAAGGGTAGGTGGGCCGGCAGCGCTGGCTTTATAGAAAGTACCGAACAACTTGGAACTTTGAAGGTTCGCCTTGTGTAAATACGAGCGGAAGCCGCGGGGTTGAAGCGGAAGGGGGCGAGTCGCGCGCAGAAGCCCGCCGAACCCCGCGAGTAAAGCTTTCAAAAACTATTTAAAGAGGCTTTGTAGGCAATCGGCACGGGGCCGGATATAGGCACCATAACAAAAAGGAAACCGGTAATGTACAAGCGCTACAAAAGAACACAAATGAATATTCTCCAAATATCCCTGACAAAGTCTTACGTGTTCTTTTATAATACCCACGAAAACATCTTCCAGCTCCCGCGTTCGCAATTTCCGCAAACGGAAAATTCAGTGTTCAATTAGCGGAACTAACGGAGAGTTAATCGTCGTATTGATAATAATAACTCTGCCGGCGATGCGGATGGTTGCAATATTCAGTGCGGAGTAAACCGGCGGAAGTTCCTGTTTGTAGCGGAGTGCGGAAATTCAATTACCCGACGATAAAAGTGCGGAGCGGACGGCCGGCGCGCCCGCCGCGTGAACTTGAATTACTGAATGTCGCGATTTCGTTCGCTTCATTTTATATTTTGACCGTGCCAAGATTTAGTAACGCAATATAGTGTTAGTGTTTTGTTTTTGTTTACTTTGTAGCTTATTTCAGACGTCATTGCTTGAAAGATGATCATAGCTTTGTGCAAGAATTTCGAATTCCGAAGTACAATTTGAATGATTATTTTTTATGTATATTTTGTTTTATAATTTTACAATGACGATAAAAATTTGAAACTCTCGAAAGTATTTTATTTACCTATATTGGTTTGGTTACAATGATCTTGGATTGTGATCGACATTTGAATTTAGCGTCAGTTTTATTCCTTCACCATCCTTCTACATACATCAGAGTCTAGCCAAATTCACAACAAACTTCACGTACTATGTACAGAATCTCCCTTTAAAAACAAAATCACATTACAAAATCAAGCTACCGTATTTATCATTTAACATCAGAGTTGCATTCAAGCCATGCGCGGCGGCCGCCGGCCCCGCATTTGCTAAAATGAACTTTTCCGCGTTTACTGAAATGGACTTTGACACTTCACGTTGCCATTTTGTTTTTATTTTAGCTTTCGTAAGCGCACGTACGCTCGATAAATTTCGTAGTACTTAGCGGACGTCAGTAGCACGGCTTGCCAGTTTCAAGGGTCCTGCCATATTGGCTGGCCCGCCCGAGGTGTGTCGCGTGGACCTCTCGAATCTACCAAATCTGTTTAAACTTGGAACGGGTTTCGAGTGTTTACGGGCTTCGTTCGATTTATGTTTAAGCTCTTTTAATAGGACATTTTGAGGCTTAAGTCGTTGTTTTAAGCATAGCTACTCACCTTCTGTTTTTGTCTTTCATTTTTTAACTCTGCACCACTTGGGTTTGTTACTTATGCCGCAATATATTACTAGAACTAGTTTTTACGATGTTTTATGTTTCCTCCTCTACTTGACACAATACTATTTCAGCTATTAAATTTATAATTACGCACCAACTTAACAATTATTACTTGCCCAACTCTTGAGTCTTGCTTGTGGCTGGCTAATCAGAGAAGAGCAATCGGCGACATCTTTATCAAATTGTTCGACATTCTCACACTATTAGTTACTTAATTTCTTTATGGTCCATATGAACGATACGATTTTTTTACGATAAATAAACTTTTTTTATAACTTACTATAGCATAGAGTTTTTTACATTAAACATAAAGTAATTAGACCTTAAAGTAAATGCATAAAAAAACTCTACCACGACATAGAACCAAAGATGCTGGCAGCATTTCCTGGGTGTATTGTAATACTGATTCACTGTGCGAGGAAGCTGCCAGCTCTTCGGCCTCCAGTGGTGTCTATAAGCTGCTTTCTTAATTCTTGGAACAGACGGACCTAAGTTCGTCCTAGTATGGTAGAAAATACTATGTTATGATCCTCTGGTGAATTTTCGAACTTGGAACTTGGTACTCAAAGCAGCAAAGTTAATGTAAAAGCATTATTCCAAAGACAAACGCAGTTTTTCTGTTCCCACTTAGCAGTTCAGACAGCCGAATAAATCCATTATAATCGTTTAATAGACAGCGACGCAAACGCAAACAGCCAAAGGCATTCAAAGTTAGGCAACTTAAGTTCAAAGCATTAAAATCTTTCAAGTGTTGGCACTACTCATAATAGAGCGAGATAACGCTAAACTCGGTATTGCTTTACCTCTTTTATTGTTGAAGGGAAGTGGTCTCAAAATTGTCTCTTGAGCTGTAATAGGCGACAGTCACGGAACAATTCTCTAGGTACTTAACGAATAGTTTAACGGGAGTCAAAGGAGCTCTGTCTCGGCTCGTGGACTTACCTGAGTTTGCGTGGTAGGTAAGAGAGTGGAAAGCGTTTTAAAAAGCTATAATCCTACTAATATTATAAACGCGGAAGGTTGTAAGTATGGATGGACGGATGGATGGATGTTTGTTACTCTTTCACGTAAAAACTATTGAATGAAGTTGGATATTTGGAACGGAGATAACTAATACCCTAGACACATATAATTTATGGCAGAAAGGCTTCTCATTACCCTGTGTTTTCAGCTTGAAATGCTCAAAAAAGGGTGGACTTTGACCAATTTAAGTAGAATACATGTCATAGGTCTACTTCTTTGAGTGATAGGATAGCAGATGATAAGCGTGAAGAAGTATGTATTTGGGTGAATGGAGAAATCAATTGAGTTACTAAAACTTCTTCCATTGCTTATCCTTCAGCTTGCTTTGCAGGTAACATTGAAAATAAAAGTAGCGGCACACTACGCGTCGACGCTCAAAGTACGCCGCTTGCAGCGCCCGGCGTTCAAAGTTTGACAGCTAAGCACCGTCGCGAACTGGCAAAACTCGACAGCCCGACGTAGGTTCATGCATCCCAAAGACATTCCGACGAACAAATTTTACGACTCCAAGCGACTTTTATTGAGTTGGAAGTAAATGACAGGAGAGTTATGGCCCGTGACAGTGCCGGTGATATTTATTGTTGTTTCTTATTAGAGCCTAACGGACGGTTACACTCCGCGTTACTCACGGTTTTAGAACAAACGACGCTATTTTCTATATTGCCGCAAGGGTGTGTAATGGCGGTTCAATTGTTTTTGTTTACGACGAATTAAATTGGTTCGCGTTAATGGCATCGGGTGCGTATATTTGTTTCGAATTGAGATTCGTTCGTTTGGAAACGTTCGCGCCACCTCAATTTTAAAGTAGGCTAGATAAACATGTTCGATCAACGCCAACTTTGTTGTACCCAGAGATAATAACAAACTATCGAAAATTCAAAGCGTTACCAAAACCCCTTGCTTATTTACATTCGCTTATTAGTGTTTCACAAATTCAGTAGATCGCTAAGTTAGTTGGGGTCAAATTATGAATCAGAATTTTACAAAGAGGCGGGAGCCCGGGGCGCGGAGCCCAATCGAATATTTATGAGTGAAAATTCACAGCTGATAAAACTCTGGTCGACGACGGAGAATAAATAAAGCGATAACAGAAAGGATATTTTGTGTACGAGCTTTAAATTTCTAAGCTTGAGTCTGTCAGATGCTGTTAAAACTTTTTTTTCTTACATAAAAAACTAGCTTTTGCCCGCGACTTCATCTACGTCAGAGTGACATGCCCCCTTCATACACTCATGTCTTCAATTATTAAGTCTTTATATCATATCTCGTCTTTTTGTCCATTGGGAACGTCAAAAAATCATTTCTTAGTGCACTTCTGCTCGTATGATCATCAAGGATTATGTTTGCAAAATTTCAAGGCTGTAGCTTTAAGGGTTTAAGCTGTGCGTTGTGTATCAGTCAGTCAGACACGTAACTCTTTTATAGGTACAGATAGGTATCTGAAAGTTGACAGAACTCGCTATAATTGTGTGAAGCTGTAGATACATTTACAGTATTTAAAAAGACCTTTGGGTCTGTCTTGTTGTCTCACTCAGTCTTATGGATTTTATACTTGAATCAGCCGAAAAAACATGTGAAAGCGATGAAAATTCTAACCTTAACGATACACCTATAGAGACAAGAACAGTGTAATCTAGCGATCAAATAACTGTGATACCCTGACGAAGTATCAATTTATTATGTTTTACTTGAAAAAGTGGCTCTATTTTAATAATAAGCCTTTGTTTTGATAAAAAGTTATTTTTATGAAAGAGTCGTTGATCGGATGTCCATTCTTCCGTTCAATGATTCCCGAAGGATGCCCACGCGTAGTCAATGATAAACAAGCATGGTCTTTCACAAGTTGATAGGTATCATAACAGTTTACTAAGTACAAAAAATTTGTTTGTTTGTCTTCCATGCTGGTCTGGGAGCAAAGAAAAAACATAGAATGTACCAGTTGCTTCTCTTCCCGCGCAGATGGTAAAAGCCCATCGAGGGATTGGGTGATAATCTTAAGGATCATGTTATATAGGCGATGTGGCTAGCAACCCATCACTGTTTTGATTCCCCTTTCCATCCATACGCCCACAATCATGCTAAACGTGGTCTTTAGGTCTTGTCACCTTGGGCTCTGTCTACCCCGTAAGGGATAAAGACGTGATTTATGTATGTATGTATGTATGTAAAAAATCGAGGTAGCCTATGTTGACCTTCGTCTTCTAATACAGGTCATGGGTTCGAAACCGGGCTCGCGCCTCTCAGTTTCTTGGAAGTTATGTGCGAAACTTATCATGAGCTTTACGGTGAACTAAAACAACTTGAACAAACCTCCACGGCATCACACGGCACGTTTATAGGCTTCACATGATATGCCTTATTATCTAACGCACTTGAACACACACATAACACCGTAACACATACATAATAATGTCAAGATTATAAATTTGACACACGGTTATGGTGTCAAATAAATCTACTTAAACACTGAACATGGCTATTGGATGTTAAATCAGTGACATAAGTATGCGAAGCAATTCAATGCACAATGGTGTGTGTGAAGTTTCCAATCCGCACTGGGCCCGCGTGGGAACTATAGCTAAAACCCTCTCATTCTGAGAGGAGGCCTGTGCCCAGCTGTGGGACGGTATATAGGCTGGACAGGAAGAACACAAAGTACACGTACACATACAGCATTATTGTACGCGTAAATGTGGAAAAGGGGAATCAAAATAGTGACGGGTTGCTGCAAGCCTCATCACGTATATCATGATCCCTACGATTTTAGCCCATTCCCTCAATGGGCTTTTACCATCTGCGCGCAACGAGAAGCCAGTGATACATTCTATGTTTTTTCTTTGCTCCCAGACCAGTATGGAAGAGAAGTATGGAGAGAAAAGTATGGATTGAAAATTGATGAACGATCCGTTTATTTCATTTACCCTTTCAATATTTTTTCAATATGACAATGATATACCTTATAATACTATAAACTAGCCGCAAGTGTGTCTTAAAAATAAAAGTCCGCCCACTTCGTGCCCTCACGTGCGCTATATAGCGGGCCCGATAAATGATTATTGCTATGAGAGAAAGCCAATTCCCTGGCCACTAAAACCTTGCAACCTTTTGAGTAGGTGAAGCTGTTCCGCCGCCGTTTATGGGGAAGCTGCCAAATTGAATTCGAATTGAGAATTATTACAATTTTAGTTTTAAGTGACGCTTCTGTTCTGAAACGCATGATTGTGATTTTAAAAAGAAATTAAAAAGTTTTGTATAATTGTATATAGTTGATGATTGGATTGATTTATATGTCAAGGTCATAAATTTTGACACACTGCTAGCATGTCAAATATACTTACATGCTGACATAGATACCCATTTTATTTTAAATTTGCAAAAATCAAAGTTTACTATGCAAAATAAAATAGTTGTTCTTAATTATAATAAATAGACAGCTGAAAACGGTTGTCAACATTTTCAAAGATTCTAGCGAATAATTCACTTTTAGCTAGAACTGATAATTAAGGAAGCATTATACATATTTCGCAGACGTTCTCTTTGAAGATTGCACAGACAAAAAAAACTATATCGCCTTTTTAAATAGTTTCAAGCACACATTTTGACATCCTGACAATTGACAATTTTCGTGGATATCTTAATACATAATATGCAGAGATCAATTTATTTATGAACCACACCATTTAAGCTTTCCTTGACTACGTTTACCGTAATTTGCTTCACACTTATTGTTTTATATTCTTCCGGCTCTAAACAATAACCTATATCCATCCCTTTCTGTCCCCCTTGCTCAATATTACAATCTTGAGCAATCATCACGTCTGGTACAACTTTATGTAAATACTACGGCAGACAATAACGGATTTTATACCTCCACGGTATATTGGACGTTTCAGTGACACTTATTACACGGGACCCAGCCATGTTGTAAACATTTTTTATCGCGTTATTGCATAAGAGTTATTTTTACGATACCTTTTTTTGGGTTAATAAAACCGTTTATGACTCGCGTAGTAATTGTGACATGTTTCTATTGTTTCGTTTTACAGAGCTCGCTGGTAATTTAAAGTATATTATATAACTAGCGACCCGCCCCGGCTTCGCACGGTATATTATGCATGTATTATACATATAAACCTTCCCCTTGAATCACTCTATCTATTAAAAAAACCGCATCAAAATCCGTTGTGTACTTTTGAAGATATAAGCATACATAGGGACATAGGGACAGAGAAAGCGACTTTATTTTATACTATGTAGTGACTACACCAAAGTGTGCCTGTGGGGACGGAAGCGATACATGCCCTCGGTACCGCTCTGCTTTCAGAGCAGGACATGAGTGCGCGAGAGCCAACATTGGGGGCAGATGTAAGCTTGCCATCGGAATCCAAAAGCTTATTGGTTACTTACTTGACATGAAATGTATATTTCAAAATTTCGTCTTTTTTTTTCTTTTCGACCTTAGAGACATCTCTAATTAATTTATTTGATGGTGGAGGCGTTTTACACCTTCACTGAACTTAAATTATTTTTATTGTATTTTTATCTTTCTTTTTTTTCATATCTACTTTGTTTTACTTTGACTAGTAGAGACTTTATACATCTCTAGCATAGACTAATATAATTTAAGGCTCGGGGACCTTATACATCCCTTTTATAAATGTATTTAATTTAAGTAGAATTTAAGTATTCTTACTGTATTTTATTTTGAAAAAATGACGTTCTGCCAATTTGCTTGCGGCGCATTCTTCTTGGCAATGATGGTCTTTCCGAATACGCTGGTAGTTTAAAAAAATCACGTAAAAGAGGCCTTGGCGGCCAATTTGCAAAAATAAAATTTTGATTTTGATATATAAAACAATAGAATAAAATATTTGTTTGCAAGCAAGCAATATTGCTTGGCGAGCAGTAGTCGCGGAAAATGGAACAGTTCCTGCGGAATAGCGATCAGCTAATTCCGCGCAGATTGATCTGGTAGTAGGTTACTTATGAAACAAAAAAGCATCGGTCCACACTCCACTTGTATCGGGACCAAAATTGTAGGTTTCGCTCCCAATATTTCTGGCAAGCCCATCCCACGCCGACGAGGGCATTTTTAATGAAATCCTCCGCACTTTAATCACAGCCTGATCAAATTTCCTTCGCAAAGTTCATGCCGGAAGCGGACGTTATTACACCCACTGTTTACACGGCCAGGTTCTATTCTGTTCGCTTTGACTTAGGAACTTGTTTTTACCCGATAGGGAGGAGTACTTCATCATTACGTTTGAAATTGAGTATAAGCTTTTCGGTGAAGACTCTGCACTTATTTGTAAAGCAACTCAGTAGTGTGTGTGAAGTTTCCAATCTGCACTAGGCTTGCGTGGAGCTATAGCCCAATCCGTCTCATTCTGATGGGAGGACTTATGACGAGACTTCAATGGAGTTAAAAATATTCTATGACTTTTGGGACCATACGCACCTTCGATCAGTAAGTGTCACTAGCGAATTTTTTCTAAATGATAAAGCTTTTTTGTTTAACTTGAAATTTTGTTTATCAACTGGTTTAGAAATTTCTAAACGGCACTAAAAATTAGAACACAGAAAAATCCGAAACGTAAAGCTATGGCCGGGAACCAAACCCGAATCCTCGTCGTTCCGTGACGTGTGCTATATGTTACACCACCCATAGCAGGTGGGTAAGCCTTCGAATTTTTCCATCTGTTACTGGCTGTCACATGACCTTGTTACTAAGCGATTTCTTGTCGACAAATGTCATTTGTTTGAATGATGTGTCTGTACGACACAATTACAAACTCCCGTGGAATATCTACTTATCACCAGGGACGAGACTGGTTTAGTTATAATCAGAATCTTCAGTATAAGTTCATTGCACATTGCACTACAGTCTAAGAAACACAGTATTCCCGTCGAAATCCGCCGTTGTTCATTCGTAATAGTCATCTTCTGTTCTTCTTCTTTTAATCAGAATCTTCAGTACAAGGTCACTGTACCGCTACAAACTAAAATACGAAACATCTCCATCCATATCCGCGGTTGTTCATTTGTAACAATCCAATATTAATTCAAACAAATGTAACATCTTGAAACGCGAATCAGATACCTATTCCAAATCTAAAACACTAACATGCGCTCGGATTTCGAGCAAAGCTCTAGCTCACAAAATTAACTTTAATAGTTCTGTTAAGCAGACAAATCCTCCGAAAACGTTCCGTAACTTGAGTATAAGCAACGTGTATCGGGGGGAATTCCAGGCGCGTAAACCATGTCGCACCGAACTTAATTAAATTCTATTATAAGGCAGCAAAGATAAATAACTCCCCGTTAGTTCGCGAGTTGAAATTTTGAAAAACCGGTGTAATTTCTTTTGTGGACGGCGCTTTAGGATGGAGAGATACTGTTGCTGTTTTGTTGCTACTTCAAGATGTGATAGTAAAATAATGAGTGGAATCATTACTGCTGTGGCAATACTGCACTTTGATTGTTGGTATAATGTCAAGCAGATATTATAATGGTGTACGTATTAAAATACATAAAGTTTAAAATGTATAATGGGTTAAAATACATAATGGTTCAAAATATATAATGCGATATCCTCAGAAAATTACGAATTAACGGAATTGTTATAAACTAAACCTAACCTTAACCTAAGTCAATCTATATAGTGCGCTATCAAAAAGTTCAAAGAAGTAAGCTCAAAATTTAAAGTTTGTATAGTATAGTAATAGGCTCAATTTATTTATCAACTCCAAATTACAACTAACACTTACATCCATTTCCAATTCACCCGTGAAAATGCTTAACTCAATCTACTTCAACGCGTTTAAAAATCCAAAACACCCTAACGTATTTACGCTTGTAAATAGCTAAGTGTATTACGAATGCATGCAGTCCGCTGTAACCACGAGTTAAATGCAATTATCTGTAATACGCGGGAATGACGGCTGTCTTCATGGAGGGCGAATGTTGGGTGTGTGGCCGAAACCGGTTTTATGGTATCGGTCTTTAGTGATACCTGAGCTACGGTGTGATTTTGGGTATTATTTCGACGATGAAACAATTCACCAATAATTTATTAGAGTTTTAAGTAATTTCTGCTTTTGTACTTGTATATTCTAAACAAACAAAAAAGCCGTGGTTTGACCTGTGGCCTCTCAAGCAGAGGGTAGTGAGTTGGAATCCTGGGTTTTTCGAAACCTCTAAGTTTTTCGGAATTTATGTGCGAAATTACATTTGAAATTTGCCTAGCTGGGACACTGGGACCATGTGGGAACTATAGCCCAAACCCTCCAACAAATTGGAGGAGGCCTATGCCATGAGGCACGCCGAATTACGCGATAATTTATAAAAAAAAGCAGCACAATGTACTGGAATTGTAGCGAAACGGATTAAAAGGGGCTACAATATCCGTGCATGGCGGGAAGAACTTGATAACTCGACTTACACGATTTTTTTTTTACCGTCGCAATGGCTTCCTACAGCATTGGTTTTGTAGGAAAAAAATTGACAACTCGATATCTACGATACTTTTAGAGATATTGCCTTGTGAGTATTTGAATATATCCATACGCTGCGTGTTTTATTTAACGAAACGAGATATATACGCGATGAGTCACAAAAATAAATATAATATCGTAATATATCCTTACATCAACTTATGCTCAAAAACCGATCTAGCGTACGTAAATTGACAAAACAAGATATCAAATAAAAGACGACTATTACGACATTAGACACTATTACGTTAACAAATAAATATATCGTTTTATCTACTTATATTCAACTACTGATAAAACGAACGTAACTTGATATGTCAATTTATACTTACACTATACCAATTCTATGGTGAATAAGTTAACATGTTCGGTGATCATGATCGGTGAACATGTTGATAAGTCAATTATTATGAATAATAAGATAGTAAGAAAGATAAACATAACCATATTTGAAAAACCATCTAAAATTACTCTTAAATCAATTTAGACATTTCAATTACACTGAAAAACTGATTTTTAGGAATTAAATTAAATAATGTTTTCACTGGTTTGAGCACTAATGTATGGGTAATAAGTTGATAAGTCTCTGGGTAGTATGTTGATAAGTCTAATATCTTACAAAATAAGCAGAATTTACGAGAATACGTAACATAATTTGAAAGATTACATAAAATTATCCATAAATCAAGCTATAGAGATGAGTTCGAGATAAAAACGGATTTTGGAGAAAATGACAAACTTTAAAATCGCTGCCCTGTAAAATTGCCATTTTGGAGTTATCAAGTTCTTCCCGCCATGCACGGATATATTCTAAACAACTTATTGTTTAATAATTATTCGAGTTATTTTTATCAGTATTCGCTAAACACTTTATTGAATTAACCAATAACAGTAGTAAATTGTTAGACAAAAGAGTTAGTTTTAAAAAATCGGCCAAATGCAAGCTAGACTTGCGCTTTAATGATTGTAAGGAACGTTTGTGAATCGTTTAATTCCAAAAACCTCAAAACCCTAACCATTAAAACAATGTAGTTAGAAAAGTAGCACAGCGTAAACATTTCTAGTTTGATCAATTGCCAAGCGTAAGAGAACATAACGTTAAAATCTCACCGTAAACCGAAACCGTGTTCCCGCACTATTTCATACGGCAGCCGAGTGGCACTCGCTCCAACTCAACGGTTCCACAGAAATGACACCTATTTCATACCGAATAAGGACGTTACGTCCCCCTAACACAATCTAGTTGGCGTCAGTACTAGAGGAATTTGATAATTACGTTAACTCGTGTCTCTATTCAAATGTTGTGTGTCAATCGTCGCGCTGCAAGTGTTTTGTTTTAGTCGTGGTAGCGTTTTGTTTTACGCAGAATTACTAGTATCGCGACACTCTTGATTCTTTGACACAATCTTCCATAACACATCGTTGTTCACAAGGTGGTTAAAAATATTCTGAAATATGTAAGCAGGTGAGTTGATTTGGTTGATCACTTCTGTCGCAATTTTCGATACAAAATTAAGTCATCTTTGACGCCGCACACTCTGAAAATCATCCAATTTACTGTGATATTTTCGAGTGATTAGATTAATTGCCTTAGAGATTAGACATTGTTATTGAGAAACGCGAATCAATTAAAATTACCGATTAAGATTGAGCCTTGTTTTACTGCTGATAAAAAGATTACAATTAGGTGATCCTTTTGTCAGTTCTTCCTTCCTCATTTGAAAAACAATTGATTACGCTTTTTCGGAAGACCAGCGCTGGCTGCAAGGCCAGCATTATGCTGAGATGGGACCATTTCGTGATATATTATGTCCTTATGTTTTTCACCTCTTTTTTTTGTTTCTGTAACTATTATCTATGTCACGAATAAATGTTTTCTTTCTTTCTACCTATACATGGCTTTTAGATCTTGTTATTATAAGCTCAGTCTACCCCGTGAGACGTGTAAGAACACCTTAGTCAGTACAGGAGATAAAACCCTTCAGTTAGCGACAAAGTTGCAGAACAACACGAATGTGCAATTCCATTGCCCTTCTGTCTATTTGGCCTTTATATCCAGCTATCTAAGCATAAGTACGTCTCGTCCATTTGCGAACAAGAAACAAAGAAACTGGGAATGTTCCAGATTTTATCCCAGCTCCTGATATTACTGTCTGAGAGTCAGTGTTAAATGTTTGTGACGGGGGGTACATAAACGACATAAAGGGATTCTAGTGCCTGGGTGAAACGTCCGCAGCTGCAAATAAACTGTGCTTAGCAACTTTTGCCTAAGACTTCAACAAGACTCTCTGAAGATCAGCAATTCGATAGACGATTCTTTAGTTTTTAAAATTGCCAGCGTCTTTTATATCTTGAGTTGTCATCGACGTAGTGCAGTGGTTGCTTAAAACTGGTAAAATTGTTTTCTTTGAGTGGCCTTTGCGGTTTATGGGAGTAGCGTTGCGATCGTTATAAATGTACGAGTAAATTTTAAAATTTCCTTTTGATACGTTAAAAGATGTTCTGCATTTCGTATTTACGAATTCATGTGAAATTAGTTCAAATATTGTCTTTAACGTTGAAAAGATTTAATACATACGAAATTAAATTCTCAGACGTATCTTATGACGTAACTTGTTTTTTAAATGGGATTTCGAGGGAATGTGCGAAAATAAGTCTTAGGAATCATGTTATGCGGCTGGTAACCCATCACTATTTTGATTCTCCTTTCCACCTTTACGCCCACAATTTATGCTAAAAGTGGCCTTGTTGGTTTTGTTACCTTAGGCTCCGTCTACCCCGTAAGGGATAAAGACGTGATTTATGTGTGTGTTTTTTAAATAAAAATAGTGTTTTAAGTTCGCTCTTTGCCCAAGAGAAAGATTGAATTTGAATGACCATTTAAAATTTGAAAAATTATGATATTTTTCGCTGATTCATGAGAACTCAACCGGTAAGTGAGCCTGACTTCCTGTTATCCCGAGAGTCCTAAAGAATTACATGGAAATATAGAATTTGATGGATCTCGACAAAATCGAGATTGGAAATGCTTTTATCGTTCAAGTATTTGAATTTCCTACTGGCTTGCGTTCTTCGAGTTGGCTATAAAATTCCTTTTAAGACGTCGAACAAAATTGCCCGTAAGTAAGTACACCCCTTGGCCCGCGTATGCTTGCATGCCTACTGTGGACATTTATGTAGTTATAAATTGATTTTACTATCGCCTCTTGACAATATAATAGGATATCACTGCCATTATATCCTTTCTGTACCTTAACCCCCTTATTCATAAACGCTCTATAGGCTTCTGATAATTTAGCAATCGTTTGTCCTTATCCGTGAAAGGTAAATGTCAAAGTGACAGACAAGGACAAACGATTGCTAAGTTAGCAGAGGCCTACAGAGCGTTTATGAATAAGGGGGTAAGAAGTTAGGATAGAGGACTTGTAATTGTGTTATCTGAATACACTCATGAATGGGTCACCAGAGCTAGACCAAAACAATGTCGCTGGATACTCGCTATCGCTGTGTTATTATAAAAAGTCCGAGTAGATGCTCAATGGCATATGGATTCGGAACGTACATTTGGAATGATCTCTGCAAGACGAACCAAATTCTATTTCTTTATTTTTGTAAAGATAAAATGGAAAGATTTTTTTTTCTACCAGTCCCATCGCCTTACAAACTTAATCATAAATATAATGGTGACACGAAAGGATACTTAATTTGTAAACAACACTCAAAATTAGAACACAGAAAAATTCGAAAAGTAAAGCTATAGCTATGGAAATTTAATTTCTAACGGGTAAGGGTGCGACCATACCGGTGCATAAAAGACGCTGACGCACTGCATTTACGCAACAAAATGTATGAAAAAACTGTGAAAAACGTGACGCCTACGACACGTCACTGAGTATACGCGGCGGTGGGGTCGCTTCTTAAAACCGTAAAAGTAAACGTAAAAAATCCAGAAATAAAAAGTTGCTACACATCAATACAACTGCTGGTTACGCTGATATATACAAAGCAAGAGTTGGCAACGGACGGTTCCATCCTTACTAATATTATAAATGCGAAAGTAACTCCGTCTGTCTATCTGTCTGTCTGTTACCTTTTCACGCTTAAACCGCTGGGCCGATTTAGTTGAAATTTGGTATACAGATAGTTTGAGTCCCGGGAAAGGACATAGGATAGGTTTTATCCCGGAAAATTGCATAGTTCCCGCGGGATAGCACAGCCCAAACCACTAGAATTTTTCAAATTTAAGGCGGAACTAAGTTCGCCGGGTCAGCTAGTATTGAAATAATACTAACCATTTAAAAACTGGTAAAATCACTACATAATATATAACAAAGTCGCTTTCTCTGTCCCTATGTCCCTATGTCCTTATGTCCCTATGTCCCTATGTATGCTTTTATCATCAAAACTACACAACGGATTTTGATGCGGTTTTTTTTAATAGATAGAGTGATTCAAGAGTAAGGTTTTTTTGTATTATTCTACGCAGACGAAGTCACGGGCAGAAGCTAGTAGCAAATAAATGTTTAAAATAAATTGTGACGTGTATTTAATGTACTACTGCACGTTAAAAGTATTCTCGTATCAGGAGACGTATTTTTCAGCCCTTTGACAGCAAATATTGAGTGATCACTGTCAGAAGGCCCATTCGTCTGCATTAGGGCTGTTCCGATACCGGTATTATTTCTTGAAAGATTTCTGGTCTTGATGAATACGTCTCCATCGCGGATTCATATAGACACGTGTGGCGTGCTTAATGAGTTTTGTGTGAATAATGGAACATGTTGAAAAATTATGTAAGGTTAGTATTTTTGAGGTAAAGCTCATTTGTTTTTTTTTGTTTCAGGTAAGTTACAACGAAAAGTGTCTAAGTTGGCAGCTATAGACAATAAGAACTGAGACCATGTTGTGGAAAAATAAGTAGGTACATACTCGTAGACGTTAAAACATCTTTCACGGTAAGTGCATTTATTCCTTTTTTATTAGCCGTCGAAAATGAAAACAAACGAAACCGTTAAACTGATTTACTTTTATCCAGCGACATATTCAAAAAATTTGAGCCACATCATAAAGGTTGAACTTTCAGCAAAACCGAGTTGGCCGGATACAATGTTGAGCGCAGAAAAAGTGACATTTGAAAATGGACCTCCACTCGAAGCGCCTTTATCCCTTCAGACAAAGAAGTCTGCAGTTGCAATTGATGGTCCCACCATTCAGGGGACGCTCAAACAAAACGGGCAAGACGTCCGACCCGCTACACCAGCCTTAGACAATGCCCAGTGTAAACTCAGTACTAAGTTGAGTTCATTTCAAATCTCTCTTGTTTTCACCGACTGAGACATTAAGCTTATTACAAACATTCCAGACTTGTCAAGTACTAAAAAATAAGCTGGTTTCCTGATAACTAATAAAGAAGAAACAAGGGCGCTAATAGATCAATTTTAAGCAGAGAATAAGAACGTAATGAGAAGTAAAATACAATGTTACGTTGGTAGGCATTCAAATAATCCTCTTAGCAAATTACGAGGCAAAAATTCACCAAAACATCTCCGGGCAGAAGAGGTTAAGTTTATTTCCACCTTGTTTATTTGCAATGAATAAAGATTTGTATCTCAAAATGTTCCGTAAGTATTGCTACATTCTAATAATTCCCCGAATATCGTTAAAGGTAACAAAACAGGCTTAATTATGAATCGTACAAAATGAAATTCGTTTGAATTTGGACAATCTACTATCATCAAAGCATCTCATTCAGTGTATCCAAGAGATAAATTGCTGGATTGGAATTGGTGAAATTACTGATTAGGTTTTGATGTTTACTCTGGTGAAAAATTAACTGCGAAGTAATTAAGCACCGAGGTGACTCAGAAATATCTACTGGGGAAATTTTAATGAGTATACAAAATATATGCTATGCAATAACAACGTTATAATAAAACGTTGTTTCTGTGTCAGATTTTTCTTATTAAGTACCTATTTTGAGCAGAAAACTGTTGTATAATAAAAACGACACAAACTACAAATTGTTGGAAATAAAATTATGTAAAACTAACAAACGAATTACACAACTTTACTATCGTTAACTTTGAATGTGGTAACGCAGCTTGCACGTTTCAAAAACATGCAGTAAAATATCATGAAGCACAATTTTACGACAGCTAACATATTCCAAAATAATGCGCCACAACATCATACACCAAAACGTAAACATTACATTATTTAACCAACGCATTCCAAATGTCCCCCAATTTGGTCCCTTCCTCAGCGCTATAGCGTCCATTTTCGTTTCCCAGATTTACATAGTTATATTTGGTCGGACGATACGTCTTCCCCAATTCTGTCTGACAGAAACAGGTGTCAGGGGTAGGGACGCGATCATGCGGAACTGAACATCCTCTGGAACGATTTGTGACTGTAGGTAGTTAGATGTATAGCCAACAGCAAAAGTAAGTGATCATTTTTATTCCATTGCAGACCTTAGTCCACTGCGACAAAACAAAAGGCGATCACTTACTTTTGCTCTTGACTGTACGCTGCAAATGTTTGGTGTAGTATACTCGTTTATGCCGCAGGCGGATTGTAGTGAGCCGCCGTATTACATTACGGCTAGCCGTTTTGAATGACAGGGCCGTTTTGCAATGCGGCGGTTCAATTAGCTGGATTATCATTCTTCAATAAGGTGGCCTACGTTTAGCCGCATCGTACTACTATCACCAAATAAGAAATAAAGATGGATTGTTCAGTGGATAGGGAAGGTTAGGTTTGAATTGCGTCCCGAGGCCTAAACTGAGCGGCAATAGGAGCGAAGCGGAGCTCCGTCGACTGAACTAAAAAAAGTTGAGAAAAAAAAGTTGAAGAACGCATGGCGCCGAATACATTCCGGCGGATTTTCATTCAATCCAGCTAATCGTTGAAGTGTCGCCTTGAAAAACGACCGAAACGGCTAGGCATTTTGTAATATGGCGGATTACTACAATTCGCCTGCGCCATATAATACGTGTTCATAGTTTGATGGAATGCGCTGTTGTAGTAATTGGAATTGGGAAGGATAGTTTATGTGTTGGTTCTTACACAGGGTCCACCCGGATCACTACCACCTTACTCGCTAATTCTTTGGCTAAGCAGCAGAGCTTGCGCTGCGATCAGACGTGGACACTGGTGAAATTACTGACATTTGAGATACAGTCCTTAAGCTCATAGAATGCAATTTGGGTATCGGGTACCGTCAGCCGATTAAAGTTTCAAACCCATAAGAGTGAAACAGCTAGACCAACCCGAATATTTGTTTTAGACCTCTGAACTGGCAACGATTGGGCGACCCACTTGCTCTTTCTTCTTTGTTGAATAAAGAAAAGTTTTACATACATGATTGTGTAATGAAGTAACCGATTTTAAATAGATTTTCGTCCGACCGGACAGCTAGATCGCGAAATAAATCGATTATGTCTGACCCAGGTTTAATTAAAATTGAATTCATTATTTATAATTACGTCGCAGGGCTTGAATTTCGACACGTGATTTTAATGCTATTATAGGTGTTCATTAAAATAATACTTTTTCATGTCATTTACTTAAAATTTAATCAGTTTATACATTAAATATTATTGAGTGTTCGCAACTAAATATTTAAAAGAAGAATCGTCTGTTTCGAATCTCTGACTTACACTAGCACGATTCGTTTTTGTTTTTTCTCAACAACCATCTTTGCTTTATCAAGGTGCGCGCATTTCAAGTCACTATCACGTCTTTCTTCATCCATCCATCTCCAGCCTACGTCCCATTGCTGGGCACAGGCCTCCTCTCGTAGTCTAGAAGTCATACCCCTAACTTAGCAATCGTTTGTCCTTATCTGCCACTTTGACATTTACCTTTCACAGATAAGGACAAACGATTGCTAAGTTAGCAGAAGCCTATAGAGCGTTTATGACTAAGTGGGTTAGGCTATAGTTCCCACGGGGGCCCAGTAAGGACTGGGAACTTCACACACAACACCGAATTTCCTTGTTTTCCTTCACTTTATTAATACACTCATGATAGATTTTGCACATTAAATTCCGAAAAACTTACAGGTGCAAGTTCACGATCCTCTGCTTCAGAGACCGTAGACCAAACCACCAGACTACCATAGCTCACTTACATGTCAACTTCAACTTCATATCTCTTTTGCATAGAGGTCTCAGCATTTTTTTCTACTTGGGAAGATCATGTCAATCAAATTAAATAGAATCTTCTCTTCCTACAGCACTTACAACTCCAGTTATCCCAACGTAATCATTTACTTAACCTTTAGGTAATCCATTAAATACCTCCATAACACGCCTGATCAAATAACAGCTATCATTACGATCAGTTTGTGCTTACTTTGTGCTGAGTTTGTTTACTTAGGTGTAATCCTCATAACCGTTTAACTTTGTTGATGAATTTCCTGGATTTCGGGTCTATTTATTGAGACATTTGAGGTGTGTGAAGACGCTGGCGTTTTGTCTATTTCTATCCTACTCTATTCCATCTCAGCTGTCTATTTCAGCTTCTCATATGCAATCCCTAAACCATTTGAATCGTGATCTAGCCACACCTAGTGTTCAAACGATCGTAATTTTTTTTACAGACCTTTACAACTTAGAAAACGTCAACATCCTTTTCTCACGGATTGGCTCACAACAGCTTGTTTGTCCCCTATTCCGTAAAAAAGATGCTACTGAATTCGCCTATTATTACGCTTTTTTCATTATAATCATCATTACCATCAGCCGGAAGATGTCCGCTATTAAATAAAGGCCTCCATAAAACTCCATAGCGAACAACTGTAAGACCTGCATCCACTTCTTATGATCTCGTCGGTCCATCTAGTAGAAAACTTCCAACGCTGCGTCTTTTGCTTCACAATTATGCTTAACAATCAATGCCTTCGATCAGACTGACTTGAACTTCGTTATTTTCCCAAATTAGATGACAAACTATTAATAAATGAATTATTTGCATTATAAATTATCACACACAAACACACAAATCATGTCTTTATCCCTTACGGGGTAGACAAAGGCTAAGGTAACATGTACCTACAGGCCACATTTAGCAAGATTGTGGGCGTATTGGTGGAAGATCGATTCAAAATAGCGATGGGTTGCTAGCCTCATCGCCTATAACATGATTCCTATTATAATCGCCCATTCCCTCGGTGGGCTTTTACCATCTGCGCGGGTAGAGAAGCAACTGGTACATTCTATGTTTTTTCTTTGCTCCCAGACCAGCATGGAAGATTATAAATTATTTGTGAACAAAAATAACATGAAAATATTCCGCGTTGGGTTCCAAATGAACCAGTAAGCTGCAAGACCCCAATGTCCCAAACAAGACGCACGGCAACAAATGTCGCGTTGTAGACCGGGAGCCTATGCAAATTTAATTTGCGAGTAATCCACTCAGCGGGCGAGATTGCTGTTGATTGATAGACGCAAATTGGAAATAGGCTCGCATTTGGCTCGCGGCCGTCAAGCGAAGTGTTGATGTGGCAAAAAGCCAATTGACCGGGAGCTGTAGGGATACAGTCATATTTTTTGAAGTTGCCGATTCAATTATTATTTCATGAAGTCTATTCATACTTTAGTGCTGATTAAGTTGTTTTTTTATCAGTATTCAAGATGTAATATTTAAAATTACTAACCAGCTGTCACTCAATTATAACGGGTAGTGTTTAAAAAAAATTGTGTTAACTGCATAAAATGACGATTCCCACAAATAGTTAAGAAGGACATAATGCTTTAAAAATATTGAAATATTCCATCTGTACTACATACAAAAACCGAAGCAGATCTATACTCGTACATATTCAACACAAATTCCGACTCTTTTTCATCTTTGACCGTACCTAAATGCGAATCAATTTTTAACTTCGTAAGGCCCATAACCTCTCTTCAATGTCAGCACACGAAACTAGGATCTAAGCAACAAAGAAAGTCTCACAAAACAATAAAATTAAATCCAGGTTAAGTCTGGACGGTAACTACATAAGTTTTCATTAGACAAACAAATTAAGTCCAAAGAGTAACTTCCCTGACCCTGTAGCGAGGGTCGTGCACTATCGTGGGGATTTCGACACAGCGCTGGAGCGGGAGCGAGGGACGAGGCATAGGCGGAAGCGGGAGAGGGTAAATTTTACTTGAAAATGCAGATCTTTATCTTCCTTCATCTCGCCATATTGGTTTGCTTTTGCTCCTTCCGAACCCTTGAGTTCCACTGTTTTTTGTTGCTCTGGAGGTGGATGCTATTGAGCATACATATAGGGCATACATTGGTATGCCCTATCCAGCGTTACTTTTTTGATAGATTTCCGTCACAATACGCTTCTGTTCAGCTAGATTCCAGTTCTCCATAGTTGAGTAATTACTTTATCGTGTCTCTAAGATATTTGAGTTTGAAAAAATGGAATAGAAACTAGAGCTTAACAAACATTTTGACTTTAATCCTGGGCCCCGATTTTTAATAGTACATATGACATGTGTGAAAATGCCACTTTAAAGTGGTGAAACATACATACATACATACATAAATCACGTCTTTATCCCCTACGGGGTAGACAGAGCCTCAGGTAACAAGACCTAAACGTTTACCATGATTGCGGGCATATAGGTGGAAAAGAGAATCAAAATAGTGATGGGTTGCTAGCCGCATCGCCTATGAAAGTCATGATTCTTATGCCCATTCCCTCGATGGGTCTTTACCATATGGGCGGGAAGAGAAACAACTGGTACATTCTATGTCTTTTCTTTACTCCCAGACCAGCATGGAAGTGGTGAAAACTTGTAATAAATTAAAAATACGAGTACGTTAGAAGGAAATTATAGCTTTAATTAATCTAGTCGTCTGGTCGATTTCATTTGAGCTGCACTTTTGCTGCTGCCCACAGATTTTTACTTCCGAGTAATACTTTGAAAATCGGGCTGTACCCGGCAATGGTAAATAGTTTGAAATTGGGATAGATGCAACAAAGATCTTCCGCTACCTCTCCCCCGTTGCGCAGCGTCCCCCGCTGCGCGCATCTCGGCAATGGGTCCGATGACTCCACAATCGCCTGCAAGTCGCCCTGTCTTTATTATCCCAGCTTTGTTATTTCACGACAGTCACCGGTTTACGATTTGGACATCTACGTTAACTGTGCTGTTACGCTCCACAATATAGCTTGCCGAATTGGTGCAGAAAGATTTAGGGTTTGATTTGGACGTAGATCTAAATTGAAAATGCCAGCGTATCTAGCTTTACTAAAGAAAGAAAGAAAGAAAGAAAGAAGAAAGAAAATTCATTTGACGCATAGGACAACAACAGCCCGCCGCCGCGAGGGATAAGTCCGCCTTTGTGCATGTATCTCAGTGTTTGTCAATTGTATTTTGTCGTGTTTATTTTGCACAATAAAGAGTTTACATACATACATACATACAGCCCCAACTAAAAATAAACAAAACAAAAAAGGAAAAATAACAATTAGTGTGTCGCTGTCCAGCGTCAAAAAGGTTGCGGCTCAGCATAATGCTGCGACGGGGGTCGCAACGCTGGTTTTCTGCCTACATAATAAAATATGTAATACTACTAATACAAAACATACTAATATAAAACATGTGCCTATCTTACTTATGTTTTAAAGACGAAGTTTGAGAGTACTACCGGGGTGAAGTTCCGCAATGATTTAAAAATAGTGTATAAATTTTCCGATGTGACCTGAAAATTAACTGTTATATTTGTATTTAACATGGCCTGACTATGGTCTCCATACAAGTCTGTATTTTTGTTACTTTTTCACACTAAAACAAGTGGACGTAGCTCCATGAAATATAACGGTAGATGGCACTTATTATCCCGATATGCATGCGATTGGGATTTAGGGGCGCCAATATTTGAGGAGCTATCCACTTCCGAAATCGTCGATGATATCTATCTTTAAATTCTTATTTCTTTTTATTTTCAAAATATTTATTTAAGCTGTTATAATCTTAATGTTTATGATGCTAAAAGGAAATATCTCGAAGAACTACCAGCTATAAAACATCGCATCAAAACCAGTACAATAAAATATGTACAGCATCAAAACACGCGCCGCTAAAACGAAATACGACCCACTAAAACTATTTATACTCGTATTTAAGTTAATATCATGCGTTAAATGCAACAATGTAAGTTATACGCATATTCCATACATAAAACGTCTCTTTTACATACTTACATATACAAATATATGGCGTTCCTTAGGATGTAATACATACACACATAAATCTCGTCTTTATCCCTCATGGGATAACAGAAGACCTAAAGATCACCTTTGGCATGATTGTGGCGTAATGGTGGAAAGGGGAATCTAAATGGGTTGCTAGCCGCATCGCATGTAAGTAAATAAGTAAATGCCTTATTGTACAAATATAAAGAAACAGAGACAAATCACAAAAAAATACATTAAATATATGCACAAAGGCGAAACCTTTAACCTTTGAGTGAATGAGAGGAGCATTAAGCATAACATGATTCCTAAGATTTTCGCCCAGTCCCTCAAAAGGTTTTAGCGATCTGCACGGGAAGAGGAGCGGCTGGTAAATTCTATCTTCTTTCTTTGCTACCAGAATGGCATGGAAAAATGCACGAACAGATTTTAATAAACAAAGTGGTGGATAATGGTCTATGAAATGACATTGGGATCTTTAAAAACGAAGATGAGGCTCCTCAGATAGTTTTCGTTTCACGTCAATATTTGAGGAGCTATCAGCTTCCGAAATCGCGATCTCTCCCTGTGAAACTGTACGGAATGCCGCGGTAAATACCTACCTACTTTCTTTTGACTAAGTATCTACATATTATGCTATACATTACGAGGTAGACAGAACCAACAAGACCTAAAGGCCACGTTCAGCATGATACTAGCCGTATCGCCCATAGAATGATTTCTAAGATTTTCGCCCGTTCCTTCGATGGAATTTTATTATTTGCACGGGAAGAGAAGCAACTGAAACACTGTTTTTTTATTTGCTACCAGACCAGTAGGCTTATTACCTAACTCGCTCGCAATCGCCATCGTGTTCATTTTGACAGTTCATGTATGGGCTGACAATTGGCATCGGAATCAGCTAGCTGTCACATTCATACAAGAACTGTCAAAATGAACACGATGGCGATTGCGAGCGAGTTAGGTAATAAGCTAATAGCATGGAAGGGATATACTGGGTCTGTAACGTAGTAAACTTCACCATTAAACGAACTCAGTTTTAGTTTGGGCCCAACTAAAATCATTGATTATGAACTATCGGAATATTATTTTGGTTTGTTTGTTCGGCTTGTTCCGCATACGTTGAGTAACCGTGGGATTAGGGTCGTTACACACGACTCCCTTATCTGCGTCGATTACGTTTTCATAATCGTTAAATTTTAGAACCGGTTCGAAGCGGATTCGGGTCACGTCGAGGTGACGTTAGATTTTACAGTTTCTTGAATCAAAAAGTTTGGTGTCATTAAAGTCGTTGGGTATATTCAATTTGTTTTAAAACTTTACAGTAGTCTTGTTGCTGGACAGGTAGCAGAGGATGCGTTGGGGAAGCCTTTGTTCAATATTAGTATAAAACAGGCTCAGAATAAGTAACAGTTACTAAATCTGTATCTAGTAGTAGGGTTGTTTCACGAGTGTAATAATTGAACCAGAGATTATAATGACTGCAAGTATAGCTTCTTCTACCATGGAACAGGGCCCAGTGTTTTTTCCGATACTGCCACATAAAACACATAAAACCCACAAACTTAATTACCATTACGCCACACAAACACTGACGCGTTTCGATCTCTCTACGGGATCAGTATCAAAGTTTAATGAACACAACTGTCACACATGCAAACCAACGTCGTACTGATTTGAAAACATTTAAAATAAACATAATGTATCAACATTTTTATAATTTCCCAAACTACCCTTTCATTTATGACACTGTTTATGTTAATTATTATTATAATTCCTCTATCCTGCCCCAAGCCTTACTATCCGCAATTTTCAGCATCACTTAGCATCGATAATTGACGGATCCTCTATTAATATTGACAGTGGCGCATACGACCTTTTGGCTCGTCCGCTAAGTCTTTGCGTAGTTTACTGTCGAGTCGATTATCAGGGAAATCATGTGTGTTAGTGTGAATTCACACACTTTTAGTGCGAGATACGTTAATATGAGGGGACAGAAGATTATTTCACGTTGAATAGTTTGTAGGTGGGGCATAAGTGTCACTTATGACACTATTTTGTGGGGGAACATAGTACTTAATGTAAGGTGTCTAAAAATGATTCTGGATTTTTTTAGGCAGGTGGAATTCGATTAAAGTCCTGTAGGGGTGGGGTTTATTATCATTTTTTAACGAGAAAGAGAAAGTTTTTGATGATTCCAATGAAACAAATTATTGGCGCCTGGCTGGGTTGCAACCTCTTTTAGTACATTATAGTTTGAATAACCTACTTAAGTACCAGTTTTAAACTACCTTTCTATTGTGCTAACATCAACTTTCAAGACTTTGCTCTGTCAGGTTGCTAGCATAAACAGCTGTTCCTTATTAGGCTCCTAGTTACTTTCTTTGTGTGTTAGTTTGTGTTATTAAACCATTTGAACAATAGCGAAAACGTTTTTAAATTCTGTCGTCAACACAAATTCTAAGAAACATTATCTGAAGTATTCAGTCAAATTCATCTTAACGCCCTTTGTTATGAGTGTCTATGGGCGGTGGCGACTGTTTTCTATTAATTAAAAAAAAAATACCTACTGAAGTATTTTGGATTAATTTTGAGACAGTAAGATTGAACGAATATTGAAACAGATGATAGCTGCAATGTTAAATCAAACGAATAATCCGCCATACTTATAATGTCTGTTTTTGTCGTAATAATAGTGTCTTTGTCTTTTTTTACAATGAAGAAAAAAAGAATACATACGATAACAAAATAGCACGGAACCTCAACCTGTTTCTAAATTCAAAGTCAGGTAAAGAAATACTTGATACAAAAGTTACAATGCAATAGATTGGAATAAATCCGGGCGCATCCCGTTCCATTTGAGACCGACAATATTCTCAAAATAAATGCAACGTCTAACGCGGGAATCGAATCGGCCACGGAGATGCGATGTGTCTTTTCATTTGGAATTATTATTTATTGACAGTGTCATTTTTATGCGGAATTCGAGTAGCTTTCAGTTTGAGTTTTAAACGCGAGCGCGTTTTTAACTACGACGCTAAAAGAGTGTTATGAGTTTGACTTTGATGTCTGTGTGTTTGTCTGTGGCTCGTAGCTCTCAAACGGAAGCACCGGTTTTGATGCGATTTTTTTCATTAGAAAGCCAGTTTTTTGTCAGGCATTTTCGGCATAAAATTGAATAATCTTTTTATTTACGTATTATTTGCTCGAGTAATGCGTGGAGGGCTTTTAGTTTCTTAATTTAATGTTAGTTTGAGTTGCTTCTCTTCCCGCGCAGATGGTAAAAGCCCATCGAGAGAATGGGCAAAAGTCTTAAGAGTGTTATAGGCAATGCAGCTAGCAACCTATCACTATTTTCATTTCCCTTTCCACCTATACGCCCTTAATCATGCTAAACGTTGCCCGGTAGGTCTTGTAACCTTAGACTCTACCCCGTAAGGACTAAAGACGTGATATATGTATGTATGTATGTATAAAAAAACCGAGAAGTCCCGATTTCTATAAATATAAACCCGTTTTAGCGTTAAATAATAACAAATATGCACACAAGGCACACTTCACGACCTTTCACAATGTTATGCCAGCTGTTACCCGCGACTCTGTCTGCGGAGAATTAGCTTATCGCCATCCCGCGGGATTTTCCGGATAATTTTTCCGGGATAATAACTATTCTAAGTTCTTTCCTGGGACTGAAACTATCTCTGTACCAAATTTCTTTAAATCGGTTTATTAGTTTAGACGTGAAAGCGTAACACACAGACAGAGTTACTTTCGCATTTATAATATTTGTAGGGATTGTAGCTTTGGTTTTTCAAAATGGTAAAGTTTCTACTGTTACTACTTTCTGCTAAAGCAACTTTGATTTCATAATATAACTCGGTAAATACACTCATTTTACGGCACCGCTATGATTTTGTACATCAACTTTTATGTTTATTTTTATTTTAGTGTAACGGCTGGAAATATTATCTGGGATATTACTATGAAAGGTTCACTCCCAAGTGACCCAAATAGCTGCGATTATGGCTCCATAAAAAGGTGATCTGAGACCTTTTTCAATACTTTTTTCACTTTGTTACTTTAGTAATTATTTCGAAACAATAGGACCTTGTTCGGCGGACACCAAAAAATTTAAAAAATCTTTCAACACGCTTAGTGCTGGCTACAGGAGACCCTAGAGCTGGCGCGTACTTCTCAAAGGCTAGGAATAGCAGTTCAGAGCGGCAATGCGGCCATTTTGGGGTGATGAATTTTTTGACGACGTATTTCCAGTTTTAGTTTAGTCGGTTTTAAAATGCTGTACCAGTTGCTTCTCTTCCCGCGCAGATGCTAAAAGCCCATCGAGGGAATGAGCGAAAATCTTAGGGATCTTGTAATAGGCGATGCTAGCAGCCTATCACTATTTTGATTCCTTTTTCCACCTATATGCCCACAATCATGCTAAACGTGGCATTTAGGTTTTGTTATCTTAGGCTCTGCCTACCCTGTAAGGGATAAAGACGTGATTTGTGTATGTGTATGTATGTACAAGTCCAAAGTCCAAGTACAAACAAAGTTTAAATATAATAATCTTAGTATAATTGTTATAAAATGCCGGGATCAAGTATATCAATCTAATCTAACATTGTGACGGATGCGATGCTAATTGCATACAATGGGTGGGCTTTTACCATCTGCGCGGGTAGAGAAGCAACTGGTAGATTCTATGTATTTTCGTTGCTCCCAGACCAGCATGGAAGAATTATTACTACATCTTACAGTATAATCACAGTCAATTGAAATAATGCCGCAATTGTAGAAAGCGATTAAAGCTATTTTCTTTTTTTTGGACTTGTTTGTTTATAAAAGCGTTAAAACGAATTAGAATGGACTTTACTATCAAAACAATCTTCAGTTGGCTCACAAATACTCGTATTTTCTAAGAAATCATTCTTTAATCAACTTTTAATTTCACAGAAAAATCATGTTCACATTAATAAACGTCACGACAGACCGACCTAAGCTTTAATTTGTCTCGAGGAAATCCCAAGCGATCATAATAAGGAAAAACCAGCCAAGTACGAGCCGGGCCGTGCCCAGCGAAGAGTTCCGTACTATTTCTTCTTCTGATGCTGCCATCTTTGGCGATCATTACGGTGACTTAAACCTTCGACCGAAACTGGAAGACGCGTTTGCGGGTGGTAGGGCCTTGTGCAAGGTCCGTCCGGATCGCTACCACCATCTCACTCGCTAATCCTGCCGCTAAGTAGCAGTGCTTGCACTGCTGTGTTCCGGTGTGGAGAGTAACACAGCCGCGGAAATTACGGGCACAAGAGGCATTTCATTTTAGTCCTCTAGGTTGGCAACGCATCTGCAGATGCCTCCGGGGTTGCGGGTGTCTATGGGCAGTGATGATCACTTACCATCAGGTGACCCACTTGCTCGTTTGCCTACCTATTCATATAAAAAAAAAAAGACGCAGTGTTGCCAGGCCTCCCACTAGGTGGACCATATCGTGAAAGTCGCGGGAAACCGGTGGCTGCAGGTGGGGAGTTGTCGTTCATTCTGGCGTTCAGCAGGCCTGTGTTCAGCACTGGACGTACTCTGGCTGATGATGATGATGTTCAACCTTCGATACCACAGCCCTTAATAATAATCGGGTGCTTTTATTAAGTACTAGCTGACCCGGGGAACTTTGTTCCGCCTTAAATTTGAAAAATTCCAGTGGTTTGGGCTGTGCTATCCCGCGGGAACTATGCAATTTTCCGGGATAAAAACTATCCTATGTCCTTTCCCGGGACTCAAACTATCTTTATACCAAATTTCAACTAAATCGGTCCAGCAGTTTAAGCGTGAAAAGGTAACAGACAGACAGACAGACAGAGTTACTTTCGCATTTATAATATTAGTAAGGATAAGGATAACAGAGAGAGAGAGTTTTTCGAGCCAAGATGTTCTTCCTGTGCCCGTCTACAAGTTTTTCTTCTCTAAAATAAGCTGTAACAACTAGTATTTATTACCACGTGTAAATATGGCTCTAATATTACAATTTTCTCTTTGTAATGGATAAAATAGAGGTGAAGGTTCCAGTTGCTTTCCTTTCCACCTATACGCCCTTACCTTAATCATTCCAGATGTGACCTTAAGGTTTTCTTACCTCACCCATTGGCTACCCCGTAAGGGATAAAGACGTGATATATGTATGTAATGTATGTATGTGCTGAGTAACTAAATAAAACAGAACTCAGAAATGTGAACTTAGATTTGAACCACTGAGAGGCCACTGGCTACCGCGGACTTTTACACTTGATTGCGGAACTCTAAAAATAGATTAGAAACTTGATTTCCGTTTGGAATCGCGACTAAAAACCCGGCTGATCGAACAACAACGTCGAAGACAGAACGTTCTCATTACGCGACTAGTGTTTGCCAAAACATTTCAATCTGGCAACTTTGTTCCGGAGCTGTTTGTACGGCCTTGAAGCGGGAAGCTGTTGCTTTTGGTGCAAAATGTTTTAAGTCAGTCAATAAATTAAATGTCCGTTGTTGCAATTTTTTCCTGTAAAATCTGTAAATTTTGCCCTCAAAATAGACACTCAAGATTTCAAAACTGTTGTGAAATGGGGGTCAGCCGTTTCGTTCAGTACAACATGCATAAGTACGTATTGAATTGAGGCGTAAATAAACGCTAAAGCAAATTTTTTAGCAAAAGAAGCACGGACTTTTGTTCGAGCGCGAGCGGTTGACGCACCAATAAACATTTGAATTAAGAACATTCTTAGGTTTTTAAAGTCTTTCGTTTTGAATTATTTTTGCAAGCTGCCAGCATTTTTTCTCCCTAATTCTTTGGTGAGAGCTCACATCACTTCATGCATATTGGAGTATAAATAATATGCAACCGTCTTCAAGTTCCCACGTGTTCCCATGTGATTTAAGAGCAAAGGGGTTGATTCTGAGCATATTTGAATTATTTTGGCAGGAAAAAATCCTGCTCACATTCGGAGTTCGGTACTTTACTTATGAATTACGTAAACATTTTTTTGTAATGTCGAAGTCATTATTCTTTCACTATTCGCTTCTTCTTTTATTGAATTATTTTTACTCCCTTTTTAGACCACGTCTTCGCTTGCCATCAGCTGCTTTTTCATCCGACAATACTTGCTCAGCACTACCGTTGAAAATAACGTTAGTCTTAATTTTTTTTCAAATTAACTTGAAGACAATGGCCGTTTGCGCCGGAGCAATCATTCAACATTACTATAATAACAACATAAAGATTTACCCTTAAAATTTCTCACGGGGCCGGCGGGGTAATTTGATTAAAAATTCATTAAACCGCCCGCTGCCCCGGGGAATAATTTAGTGCAATCCACGCAGGTCGACACCTCAGGCGTGGGGCTCCGCACTCACCAATTTTTACCCAAAAGAAAAATGCTTATAGTTTCGAGTTCAGAATTTGGAAAAACATCATGTACGTATTTTACACAAAACTGGAAAGATTTTTTGAAGTCATGACTGTCATGACTGTGCTCTCGAGTAGGAGGAGTTTTTGTATCTAGGATCGTAAAAAAAATAAAGATCGGAGCAGATATTACGTATGAAAAAAACAAAAATATTTGTCAATAATGTATCTTAAATACGACATGTATTTATCTCATAAAGTTAAATGTTTTTCATGGCCTAGTACCCTTAGCTTTGTATTGGGATTCAGTCATTTAAATGGTTAGTTGTTTCATGACGGTCTCTGCCTTCACTCACACCATTAAATTGCATTTGCAAGTTACCATATTGTTTTTGGAAAATGAAATTAATTTAATTTAACTTTTTCTTGACGTCCCTTGTAACCACTTAAAAAAATGCTCCTGCCTCCCTTAACTCTACAAATAAAACTAAGTACCTACCCCATTTCTAGTGCTTAATTATTATAACTTTAACACTGGCAATACAATCTCGAGTCATAATAGAAAACAATCAATGGCCAGCAATAAATAAAAATAAAAAAAACAAAAAAACTAAAATCATAGATGGAAATGTTCCGAAGCCTCAACTTCGTCCTTTTAAAAATGGAACCACCCACTGTCTCATTCAGTCGCGTCGCTCAACGCATGTTCATACAGTAAATAATGCACGTGAAATCGAATCAAAATATTTTACGAGCACTGGACGGAATCGGGGAAGCCGATTATGAAAAGTTTTACAATGGAGACCACTGTGACGCGCGCCCCAGTACAGAAATAGAGTTACATACAAAGCCCACGCCGAAACAGACTTGTTTTTAAATGAAAATTTGCAAAGGCGTTTAACTCATGCCACATTGCCTTATTACTGAAAACTGCAGAGCGTTGAAACTGCTGCAATTGCGTTTTAAAAAAATATTTATTAAAATTATTAAATACCTATCTATGCTTAATTTTTAGTACGTATAATGATTTTAATTTGTTATGTGCTAAATTATGAATTACAGTTAAAAATCTAGTAATTTTATAATTTATGATAAATTGTGCGTAAAAATTACCTACACATTAGGTACTGACAAAAGAGGGGCACTTTACTATAAACTACTTGAGGTTGTGATTAAATAAAATGTACACTTCAAACCAAATTAAAATTAGAAACATCAACATTTAATAACAAAGCACTTTTACCCCCTTTCACCCGTCATTTTTGCTCGGCAGTGCTTTAGGGCGTGCTTCCATAGATGTCGAATAAGAAATGTGAAACTAAAAGTGTCAATGGAATGAATAATGTCCGTTCCACTGCCCCCCCCCCCCCCCCGTATCAGCGCGCGCCACTCGCCGCAAAGCAATCATCAAATATTTGCATTCCACTGAAAAAGTAATGCGATTATTAATTTACTTTCGATTCATGGAACCCCCAGGTTCGATGCTGCGCAATGAACGCTTGATTTCTGATATTCTCTATATGCAAAACGATGCAATTTAGTTTGTGATCTCTCGTGGAACCCGAGTGCTCGCCGGTCGGTTGCGAACGAGTGATAAACATATCCGATTGTTTTTCGCTTCACTGGCTTTGGCTGTAGTTTTATTTTATTTGTCGGTGGATAAATATTACTATTGTAATAAGAATGTAAAAGTTTATGTATTTGTTACTCCTTCACGATAAAACTGCAGATAGCTGGTTGTGTGGAATATGAGTAGAGGAAAAGGCTAGTTAAATGCCTTTCGGCTTGCCCTCTGATATACTTGACGCCACGCCACTGCTACTTTGTATTACCGAAGTCCTGAAACTATAAAGACAAAATTAATGTACCATGGGTAGAGATAGTTAATTAAAACTTATTATAAGGACATTAGTTTTTATTCCGGAAAATCACATAGCTCCGGCGGAATAGCGATAAGCGAATTCTAGGTAGACGAAGTTCAGGTTCAGTCCGTTGTCTAATGACTTTCTTAAATATTTTAAGAACGTTTATACCAAGAATACCAACAGAATTACCCAGAATACCAATACCAGTAGAATTTGCCAGTTGCTTCTCCGGCGAGTCTTAGGAATCAGCTGCGGCTAGCAACCCATCACTATTTTGATTTCCCTATCCGGCTATACGTCCTTAATCATGCTAAACGTGGCCTTAAGGTTTTGATACCTTAGGCTCTGTGTGTGTAAGGGATAAAAACGTAATATATGTATGTATGTGTTAATAACCAAAAAGTTCATTTGTAATAACTTGAAGTTAAATCACAAGAGTTCTGTCACAGTACTTCTAACCAAATCAAGTGCAGCAAACAGTGACGTGTCCCCATCTGATTCCAGTAAGACCTCACGCCGTGCTTTAGCTCTCGTAGGTACACCTCTTCGTGATTAGGGCTACCATATCTAATGGAGTATCCTAGATTCGCTTTTTAGGCTCGTGGCCAAGTTGCAGTGCTGTGTTTTCAAAATGAAAAAAAAAATTGTTACAAGTTTACATTCAACACAAACAAACACTTAGTCTTTCTGTGACTTGCATTTTGGGAAACAATACGGAATAATCTATCTAAACCTTTAAACGAGCATTTCTTGTATATATACATCCTACTAATATTATAAATGTGAAAGTTTCTGAGTGAGATTGTTAGTCTTTCACGCAAAAACGACTGAATGGATTTAAATGAAACTTAACAATAATGTAGCTTATACATCAGAATAACACATAGGCTACTTTTTATCCCGGAAAATTGCGCAATTCCTGCGGGATAGCGATAAACGAATTCTATGCAGACGAAGTTGCGGGCAACAGCTAGTATTATACGAGTGATATAATCTGAATCTCGGAAACGGCTCCAACGATTTTCATGAAATATAGTATGCAGAGGGTTTCCGGGGGCGATAAATCGAACTAGCTAAGTTTTAATTTTTTTTAGAAAACTTACCAAAAAAATCATCCATGTACTACTCACATTCATCAAACAAGTGGCTGCTACTGCGATTCGAACCAGATACCTCTAGTTCCATAGACTCAGTAACCAGTAGGCTATCCATTTGTCAAAAAAAAAATATTATGTCAACCAGTTTGGGTGTCCCCTTTTATCCGCTTTTCGTTCCGGACCAGCGCATTCTCCGCCATTCTTATCGAAATGCGTCCAAGTCATCCCGTCATCTTCTTTTAGGTCTTCTCTTCGACAGTCAGTATGTATTATATTTATGTTGATATTGTTGTTTTTATTATCCCTGCGTTTATCCTATTTGTTTCCGCCACCTACTTAAACTGTCTCCAACTTATTTCTTGTATTGGTTGTCTGAAAGAGATCGCTATTAAGTGATAAGACCGCCTATTGTCTACTTTGTTCTTTGTTTCTGTATTGTTTTGTACTGATTTGTGGTGTTCAATATCATCAATCAATTGTCATCCTGTAAAAGCAAGTGTCATCTAATCCCTAAATTTGCCTGAATCACTGCCACCTTATTCTAAAGCAAACATTTGTGCAAGTTAGAGCTGCACTCCGCGAACCCTCCCTAACTCTCCGGTTACTTCACTATCCTGTGATAGGAATTCAATTATTAGCTGTACTTCAGTGCGTTTGTTCTTTCAAGTTTTATTGGAGGCTCGAGAACATTCTAGACTTATCTGAGACGTTCTCGAAGATGGCTTGGTAATGCCTTCACTTTGCGAATAAACGCTGTTCAAATGAATGATCAGAAAATGTCTTGGTATCTACGAATTGAAGTAAGATTCTAATAAATTAAACTAATTTACCACAATGAATCATGCTAAACGTGGCTCTTTACCTTTAAAGGATATAGACGTGATTTGTGTATCCTACCTATGTCTATGTAATTGACCGAAAGTAACTGGCAGACCTTTGTAAAAGTATTGAAAAGTATTGGAAAATGCTTCCATGCTGCTGCTGGTCTGAAAGTAGGGAAAGAACATAGAATGTACCAGTTGCTTCTCTTCCCGCGCAGATAGAGAATAGGAATCATGTTATGGGCGATGCGGCTAGCAACCCATCACTATTTTGATTCTCCTTTCCACCTACCTATACGCCCACAATCGTGCTAAACGTGGCCTTTAGGTCTTGTTACCTTAGGCTCTGTCTACCCCGTAAGGGATAAAGATGTGATTTATGCGTGTGTGTGTGTTTAAAGCAAAACTAATGTTATGAAAATTTTCTGTTCGTTGCACTTAATAAGGTCTTGTAAATTCAACGTATTGTGTTACCTGGTCTTTTGGTTGGAGTTTTTCTGCTTATCTAATATCTACCTTAAAATATCCACTAACTCTCAAAGAATTATGCTTAGGTACATACATTTCTGCCAAAAATCAATCGTCATCAAAGTACCTAGCTCAAATTCTTCTCAAATCGACGCTTCGGTCGAGATTTACAATCGCAACAGACCTGCAGCGTTCTGGATTCCATTACCAATTTGGTCACCAACTGATCCCCAAAAGCGTCTCCCGTGACGAATGCAAAGTGCCCCGAATAAAATAGCACCGCACTAAAACCATTGCAACGTTCGATGCATTTTTATAGTCCAAGCAATAAACTTGCCAACGGGACGAAAACGACAATAGTGTACTTAAGCATGTCATAAACGATATATCTCTTCCTGCGTCGAACAATGTTTGAGACCGTTAGCTCATCGTGCTGAGATTTGGATTTGATAAAACTTGCAAAATTTCGAATGAGCGGCAAACAAAAGGAGGTAGTTAAACGTGCAACGTATCGGTTTACAACGCTCTTATCTTTATGTACTTGTGTGGTATTCATACGCTGTATTTGCAAGACTTATTTCATTTACACAGTGACGAATGTCAGTACAAGCAAAGCTGATTTCAGTTCATCAATCCAAATTTAGCGTTCTAAATTTAGCCAACGTTTGAGACATTAAATCATTGTCCGCTAAATTTAGAAGACACAGTGAATCAAAACATAATTGAGGTTCTCTGTAAGAAAAGGTTTATTGTGGTTAATTTACATGCGGGTATGATTCACAGTGAAAATGTTTAGTAACAAAACTTTACCTGTAAGAAAAGAAACGACATTTAAATATTATTCGCAATGTCGATTCCAAAATCATAATTATGGTAAATAGCTTTCTTTCTATCTTCTTCTTCTTTTTTAATATGGCCCCATCGATCGATGCGATGATTTCGCCAATGTTAAAGTAATAAATACAGTATTCAAAAATCTTGTGACAAAAATGTCGGCAACGTTGTACGGTAACACGGTCAACCATGGCGAGCTCTTAGCCAACGGTCAATGATTAGCCGATGCCAAGGATGCACCGGACCAAGCACTGCTCTTTCCCCCGGACGGATCCAAAAACGAACCGCAGCTCTTGATCACACGTGGAGGTAACCCGACTCGCATCCCCATTAATATTTCAATAAATTGTTTTCATTTGATGACTTGACAGTTACTTAAATGCTCCATAAGATAGTACAATAACACAACCACAGATTACACACTAAAGAGTATCACGATAAAAGTCGCCACGTCTGTTAGACGATGCTCGATGCGCGGGAATACTAAACTTAGATTAAAGAAATATATTTACTTAACATGTATTCATAGCTCTCTCGGCCGGTTACCTCCAATTTCCCGTGATCGCAACCTGCCGTATTCTTTGATTCCAACAAAAGATCATTGCAACACGCGAGGCACGTACCAAAATGCCTTTCAATCAACGTATCAAGCGAGCGAGCGCGAACATCGCACGAATAAAATTTAATTCAGAGAGCATGCACCCGATATCCGAACGACACATAAATACCAATGTGACCGTGCTGAGCTAACTCTGACGCGCCAGCTCGCCTCGCACAGACGGCGCGGTGTCAGACACGTGTCGGTATTAGCAGGGTTTTGTTAGCAGCCGGGTCGCTGGCTCCCGTTGGTGGAAAACGTCGCGAGATAGAAGCACGACGCCGGTTCGTCACGCCGGAGTAAGAAAAGTGAGCACGGCACACTCGCCCGCATACAAATAGTTTACAAATGGCGTGTTGTCGGTGCGGTGTCGCCGCGACGTCGCTACGTCTTCTTGCAGCTGGTATGGCGCAAGCTACGAACTAAACGAGTTTAGTCTCGAGCATAGTCTAGAATAAGCCAGCTAACTTAACATTTGTATGTATTAACATTTTAAATCAAATCGTAAATAAAAAAAAAATATTTTTTTTGTCAGAAATGCCTTACACCAGTTTGGAAAAGACCTGATATTCTTCAAACTACTAGACTAATTTTTACCAAACAAGTAAGAAGTACCAAAAGGAAACTGGCTTTTGAATTAAAAAAACCGCATCGAAATCGGTCCATCGGCTTAAGAGCTATGATGCCACAGACATACACACAAGGTTCCTCTTCAATTTTATTGAACTGGCTACTCACTATTGTTAATAGTTAGTTGAAGAAGACGGAACTTGGTGGTGAATGAATCAGCAAAGTCCCTATATTCACATAACCTGAATATCTACACACAGACTACCAATAATCAAGCAGTAAAAGACCAAGTGCAGAAATCTTAATACAACTCCCCACAAGCAGCGTTATGCGTTGTTTGAAACATTGGCGTCTCTGGTTCGTAACTTGCGCCGCTTCCTGTACGTCGCACACCGCAGTGGCTAAGGGAATTTTTAGATTATCGAATCAGCGACGGGCGCAGTTAATGATAACAAATTGCTGCACTGTCTGCGAGGAAATAACTCCGCTGGTTTTGTTATGAACGAGCATTTTGATTTATTTATCTCGAGGTTTAGCTTTATTGCTTTAATAGTAGATTAATGCCGAGACCTGGGAAGTAGCCAATTGCTAGATGGACTTGTTTAAAGACACGAACCGCAGGTGAGTGTTTTTTTAAGTTACGAATCCAGCGATTGCTCTTCCAGCTGAGGCAGATATAATATTATCAAACATTGAGAGGAAATGAATATAAATTTTCCACTAAACTTCCTAACAACTTAAATGGTTTTCACGTTCCCGCCTTTTATCTTAAGATTTTTTTTTTATGTCATCTGTCACCGTAAGTTATTTGAGGCATTGATAAAAACGTTAGGCTCGAAGAAAACGCGCACTCCTCGGCCATAAGTAGAAACATACTCAATTTTATAATGTTTTAACCATTTTTCAGAATTTTCTTTGTTATTTAATAGTTGTGATCGTAATTTAGTCTTGATCTTGAACCAAATCACTAATTTCTGGTGTTTACTCAAATTATCTAGACTAACACGCGGACAGACAGACAGACAAAAGAAATATAGGTTCCGCTTTTGCCGTTTTAACTATGGAACCTTAAACAATAAACGTCGACGACAAAATAAAAAAAAACAAGTAGAGTTGTGCTAATAGTATTTTATCGCTAAAAATTCGATGAAAACAAACGTCAAACAGTTGAAAAGCTTAAAAGAAAGAACGGAAAGTAAAAAATATTTTAATCTTGTTTAGTGGGCGAGGCGTCTGGAAGCCAAAGTCAGGTAGCGCAAAAGAAAACTCATTACTTCTTATTCAGCGGACTAGAGCTGGGATATCGATAGTTTATCTGTCGATGCGAATCAGCTGTTCGCATCGACATCGATGGAAGCATCGCTACGCAAATAAAGTTTAATTCGCGCTTGCGATTTATATTGGTTCGCCGGGTGTAAAAGGAATGTTTGTTTGTACACACTTGTCTAGTGGATACTGAGCAAATAATTTTGAGTTTAGACAAGTGTTAAAGCATTTTTTAATCATAATTACACATAAACGGATAACTCACGTATAAAAAGTCGAGTGATGCTCGACATACCATGGTGATGCGAACCTTTACGGAGTGACGTGATCAGTGTTGTGTGCTGCCCGACATTTGACAATAATAAAAATGACGATGAAAACGAGGGTAGTTGTGCGCCGCTGTCAGTTGCGTTGAACAGTAGTTTCATGTTGAAAGCATTTTTTTATCGTTTGATTGAAACTTCTTCTTTCTCGGTGTCACTCTTGACAGAGTGGCCGTGGTCATCACTTCAGGAGTTCTGTTGGTGGCAAGCTTCACCACGCCGCCACTCTTCTCTGATGGCCGCCTTCCTCATGCACATGTAGATGATGAGTCATTTACCGTCGCTTTTATCTGATGGTTTTGCTCTGGTTTTGCTTTTGTTTGATAAACAACCTTACATCCTACTAATATTATAAATGTGAAAGTTTGTGAGTATGGATGTTTGTTACTCTTTCACGCCAGAACGGCTGGACAGATCTGGATGAAATTTGGAACATACATAGATTATCGTCTGGAATACATAGGCTACTTTTTATCCCGAAAAATTGCGTAATTCCTGCGGGATAGCGATAAACGAATTCTATGCAGACGAAGTTGCGGGCAATAGCTAGTATATAATATTAATTTTACAATATGCGACAGAGCTATGGAACTGCCTCACACTTTAAGCCCTAAGTGTAGGGTCAGTACATTCAGGATTAAGGGACTTGGCCTTTCTTTGGATCTGATAACTTTTTACAACGAAAGCGATATGAACTTGCGAGCCTAGGCCGCCAATTTTACACGAATAATACATTTCACCCCGAGAATGGTGAATAAATAATAATAATAATAATAATAATAATACAGAATTCGTAACAGAAGTTTTCAGTAATGCCATCAAAATGGAGTTTGGTGTAGATAAGTGTGCAGTCATACATGTGCAGCGGGGGCAAGTTGTAAATTCACCGAACTTACAACTTTCTGAGACAATGTCCCTCAGATCTATCTCCGAAACTGAAACCTACAAATATCTTGGTATGTCACAGTCCTTGGGTATTGAAGGTAGGGACATCAAACAGATGGTGAGGGAGCGTTTCTTTGGGCGCCTGACAAAAGTACTCGATAGTCTTTTGTCAGGAGGCAACAAGGTGCGCGCCTTCAACGCCTGGGTGATGCCCCTGCTCATATACTCCTTTGGCATACTAAGGTGGAATCAGACTGAGCTGAATGCCCTGGATCGAAGGTTTCGTTCATTGCTCACTACGCGTCGCATGCTACACCCACGCTCGTCTGTTATGAGACTGTACATCCCACGGAAATGTGGAGGCCGTGGCTTCTTAAATGCCCAGGACCTCCACAACCGTGAGGTGTACAGTCTTAGGGAATATTTCCTGAACAACGAGTGTGGGATGCATCGTGATGTGGTGGCGGTGGACAAATCCTTCACCCCTCTCACCTTGGCAAAAGAGAACTGGCGTAGACCTAAGGTATGGAGCACCGAGGATCGCAAGACTGAATGGGAGAGTAAGGAGCTACACGGGCGGTTCTATAAGGCCCTCATGGGGCCCGATGTAGACCTGCTCGCGTCGGTGAACTGGCTACGCTTCGGGGATCTCTTCGGGGAAACCGAAGGTTTTGCCTGTGCAATAGCGGACGAAGTTATCATGACTAATAACTACCGGAGATATATCCTGAAGGACGGTACGGTCGACATTTGTCGGGCATGCCGCCGTCCTGGAGAGTCACTCAGGCATATTATTTCTGGTTGTTCTAGTCTTGCTAACGGCGAGTACTTGCACAGACATAACCTTGTAGCCAGGATTATTCACCAGCAACTTGCTCTTTTATTCGGTCTTGTGGACTTCGAAGTGCCCTACTATAAGTACATACCTGCACCAGTTCTTGAAAATGGTCGTGTCACGCTCTATTGGGATCGATCTATCATCACGGACAGGACTATTGTCGCCAATAAACCTGATATCGTGCTGATAGATCGATCGAAGCGCCAGGCAGTGCTCGTAGACATCACGATTCCCCATGACGTGAACCTCGTGAAGGCCGAGAAGGACAAAGTCAGCAAGTACCTTGACTTGGCTCACGAGGTTACCGCCATGTGGCCTGTTGATTCCACGATCACTGTCCCGATAGTCGTTTCGGCAAACGGTTTAATAGCGAAAAGCCTTGACCATCACCTTAAAAGGCTCTCGCTAGGTGGTTGGGTCAAGGGCCAGATACAGAAGGCGGTACTCCTGGACACGGCTCGGATAGTCAGGAGGTTCCTGTCTCTGTCGCCCTGACCACCGGTAGCTTAGGCCTTGCCTCGCTGCCGGCGGCACCCTAGGTTAGGTTTTTATAATGTTTTTATATTTTGTATTAATATTGTTTTATTACTTTTTATATGAATATTGTAAAAACCTAACGTGAGATAAAAATAAATATACAGAAATAATAATAAATTTTTATTTGCAGGTGTACACCCATAGTTACAAAAAAATAGAATACAATATACAATATACAAAAGTAGGATGACAGTAAAATTAAAATATAGTGTCCATAAGTCATTTCTGACTTATGGACATAAAGAATGTCTCAAATCGTAGAAACTTGTCGCACGAGCTATAGGCGAGGGCTATAAAGGCTGAGGCTTTCTTTATCACCGCCCGAGATGTGTACACAATTTTACGTCTTCCTCTGGTCAGAAAGTGGAAATTTCCGCTCACGTAGCGTGCGGTAAATTGCCACTTACGCCCCGGGCGGCGTAAATGTTTGATTGTAATAGAATTACTAAATAAACAATCTACACACATAATTAATTTTATGAGTAAGTAGATTCTGCCGGCGTCTTCGTCCGCGTAGAATAAGCAATTGACATGTTTATCGCTATCCCGGGGCATATTGAAATTTTCCGAGATAAAAAGTAGCTTAATTTTTTAATCTGGGATCCGTGCCGTCGTTTCAGCGTGAAGAAGAAACAAACATACACTCACTCATATCGTCACAAATGTTCACATTAAAAAGTGGGATTGGTCAACTAGAAGCTAGTACCTATGGAAAGTAATTGAAATAGAACGCGTAACGATGTACCTACATGTTTCTAATGACATTAAGCCGATCACACATTTTAATATTAATCGAAAAATACAAGCACTTTATAAAATTAGTGTTGTTAACTTGGCACTTAAAGGTTATATCGATTGTTTATTAAATATTAATTTAGCAATCCAGTAATGGTCCCCTTTTCTCGTCATTTCATTATTATAACCACCAAACTTGGCTTAGACAACTTTTTGATTAAATTAAATTTCGAACAAAGTTCCGATTTGCATTCGAAACATGCCAAATTTTCCGCTTTATTTAATCGACCGACGTTCCTAAGAATTGTTACATAAAGTTAAAAAAAAAGTTATATTAGTTGTTGATTGCGACTTTGCCTGCACATGATTCTTAGTTGTACGACATTTAAGCCATACTACAGGGGAAGAGCCAGTGTTTATTCCGGTGCACCCTGGGCATCAGCTAATGATATCCTAGCAGTTTCTGAGGGATATCATTGACCTTTGGCTAAGACCCGACAGGGGGGAGGGGTGTCTTTTGACCGTATTACCGTACAACGTTGCCGACATTTTGTTACAAGATTTTTGACATTACATTTTCATTACTTTGACATTGCCGAAGTTGTCGTCACTATAACGACTTGATACGCCACAAATAAGAAGAAGAGTTTAACTATTTTTTTTAATCACTATCACTACATAGTATAAAATAAAGTCGCTTTCTCTGTCCCTGTGTCCCTATGTATGCTTATATCTTCAAAACCACACAACGGATTTTGATGCGGTTTTTTTTAGTAGATAGAGTGATTCAAGAGGAAGGTTTTACATGCAAAATACACCGTGCGAAGCCGGAGCGGGTCGCTAGTTTAACAATAAAACATATTTTTCAAAACTATCGATGTTCAAACTTCAACCACTATAGTTCAAGAAATAAATTTTAAAAGTAACACATTAGTATTCTGGCTTGCCCTCGTCGCCTCAGCGTCGAATGGGACAAAGCAAGATATATTGTACGTACATTAGAAGGCATTAAAGTCAAGTCCATCGGCTATTATTTGTAGTTATAGACGTCGAGGGGCTGGCAATTTGTCCTGGAGACGTGCAGGTGCATTACTGGGTGTTACTAACACCAGATATACAGCCTAAGACTAACTAACTATTAAAGGTAAAGCAGAGTGTATTAGTTCACACTATGCCTTTAACGTAGTCAGTGTTCATGTCAAGATCATTTTAAAATACAAAGAAAATTGGAGTCTTGAGTCGGTTTAATTAAAATGTATATTTCTTGTTTTTACCTGAAAGCATTAAATCCAAATAGTTTATTGAATCAGGCGTTACTTTGTGGTGGTATTCAATGAACAAAAAGTAACAGGCAATTGGTAAAAGAGGAGTAGTAAAATAAATGCTATTTTGTGGATCTAATTCACTTAACACACACACACTTATTCATTTAAGATGTTTTATTTATCATAAAATCCTGCTTTAGATAAGAAATGTTGTTTATTTACTTTTATTTTCATTTTACAATTTTTTTTATGTTCACAAATAAATCACTGACTTTTTTTTTAAATTGTGGGGCAAAAATACACCTGTAAAAACCGTTCGAACTAGTGCCAGCAAAACAGTATCCAGAAGTCGCTGTGACTGCATCTTGAGTATAAAATACTCGTAGGTTTAGTATACTAACGTTACACAGGGAACGTAAATCGAATTGCCCCTGTCTCCCTGTCTTGCGTTGGAGAATACCTAGGTGTGGCATGGGGGCTAATTTGTCCCGGGGCATCGATCCAGACTTCAGAATTTGAAGATAGTGACAGACAGCCTGTATAGCATTCTGCAGCGTTGGTTCGAGGCAGTGTTTAAATGTAATTGACAAAGCAAGCTGCAAGCGAGGAATTGTTACGAATATGAATGTGTAGGTTTTTGGTAAATCTTAGCGTGTAAAATACATCTATTTAGAGCTTGTTCCCCGTACATAACCAAGTTACATAACCGGCACTGGTAAAACCAATCAAATGTAGGATGAATAATTTGGATTTATTTGACGACCGGGTGGCCTAGTGGTTAGAGAACCTGACTATGAAGCTTGAGGTCCCGGGTTCGATCCCCGGTCGGGGCAGATATTACCTAGTATGAAAAATGGGAATGTTTGTTCTCGAGCCTTGGATGTTTAATATGTATTTAAGTGTGTATTTATCTATATATGTATGTTTATCCGTTGTCTAGTGCCCATATTACAAGTTTTGCTTAGTTTGGGGCTAGGTCAATTGGTGTCAATTGTCCCAAGATATTATTATTATTTAGATTTAGGTGCGGCGGGGGTGGCTCCTGGGCTACCCCTACGCCGCAAGCATTTTTGTTTTAATTTAGAAATAATCTTTATTTTACCTTAGAATGTTCTGGTTATGTAAATTAGTTATATACGAGGAACACGCGCTATTCAGCTGTTAGGATAGGAACGATACTGTGTTCACGGAAATCTAAAATTTCTTGGTGTTTTAGAATAATTCTGGAATAGAATGTGTAAGCAGGTAATTTGCCACAATTATGTAAGCCATTTTTGGCATAACATTGATTATTTAATTAATGCGAGGGAGGTTTTAAAATTTTTAACTCTGTGTAATAAGTGCTTAAATCCGCGTCACAAAAACGTATCGTGTTAAAAACGTACGCCGTCAAACTCGAATTACAAATTAATCAATGTACAGCCACATCAATTATAGTGATAATTGGTCGTCATTACAACACTATGGTTCGGTAGTTTGCGACACACCGGCTTGTAATTAATTGTCAATTAGGTCCGACCTTTAGACGAACTTAAGCCTTGCAAACAGCGACAGTGACGACTTAAGAACATGTTGAAACAAGAAAAAGTTGCGCACTCTAGGTCAAGAGCCTTACTATTACGTCTAAATGCGAACCAATTCCGACTGAGTTCAAGTTTTAGCTGTCACTTTTAGTATGGATCTGACGGCGAGCGAATAAACTGAATCGAAATGGAATAGCACGAAATTTGCAACTACTTATTACATAAATAGAAAGAAAGAAAGAAGAAATTTATTCCTTTTTGCAAGACACACAAATATAAGATAATATACACAATTTTATAGAAAATAATCAAGTCAAGAAAAATAGATCATGAGCGTTGTGTGTGTCTTCGCAAAAGTGAAACGGTCGCTGGCTCAGTATCACGCTGAGGTGTTAGACACCTGCAGCACTGATTGTCAGCCAGAACCGTGACTCACGAAACGATACACAGATAAAATATACTTACATAATCTATAAACTTTCACGTAAACAATGCAATACATAGATAGAACCCGACTTACGTGTAACTAAAGAAATACATAAATTAATTAAATAGTTTACAATATAAACAAAAAATAAAAAAGGAGGGAAAATTAAATTGTTTAAAAACAACAGGTTGGCATATCAAAATACAAAGTGCTGGAGGATACATACATACTTAAATCACGTATTTACCCCTTACAGGCTAGACAGAGTTTAGGGTAGAAAACCCGAAGGCCACGCTTAGCATGATTGTGGTCGTGTAAGTGGAAAGGGGATCAAAATGGTGACGGGTTGCTCGCCGCATCGCCTATAACATGATTCCTAAGATTTCCGCTTATTCCCTCGATGGGCTTTTACCATCTGCGCGGGAAACTGCAACTGGTAAACTTTATGATTTTTCTTTGCTCCCAGACCAGCTTGGAAGGACACAAAACACTCTATTATTAAAAAAAAAAAGATTTATTTTAGCAAATTGGCCGCCAAAGGCTCTTTTACATGTATTTTTTTAAACTACTAGTGCATTCGGAAAGACCATCATTGCCAAGAAGAATGCGCCGCAAGAAACTTGGCAGAAAAGGGATGTATAAGGTTCCCAAGCCTTAAATTATATTAGTCTATAGTAGAGGATGTAGAAAGTCTGTACTAGTCAAAGTAAAACAAAATAGATTTGGAAACAAAGAAAGAGAAAATAAAACTCAATAAAAATAATTTAAGTTCGGTGGAGGTGTAAAACGCGTCCACCGTCAAATAAATTAATTGGAGCCCCAATGTCGAAGAGAAAAAAAAAACTAAATTACGAAATATACCTAAGTTCTTATAACCAGTTACCTCTCAAAAAGGTATAAGGACCGTCGAACCGAGAAACTTATCGGGACCCGAAGAAATTCAGTTACACTAATATTCAAAACAGTCAACCATTGAATTATTCATATATACACAGGATTCCTTACAGAATTGTAGGTCAGAAGTAGCAAATAAATGCGACCGAGCCCGTGTAGAGAGGATTTTGTCTAACCAGTGGGTCAGGAGGCAAGCTGGAATCGGGTCAGGATTTACGTAGATGCGACGCGATGAAAGCTTTACATACATACTTAGTTTAGAGAAAACAGACCGACTGCATCATTGAGTGGGAATTCTCACGGTACAGCGCTTTAAACGACTCTTTGATATTTAAAGAAAGAAAGAAAGAAAGAAGAAATTTATTCCTTTTTGCAAGACACACAAATATATTATAAGATAATATACACAATTTTATAAAAAATAAACAAGGTAAAACAAAAAAAAATAGACATAAAAAATAGATCATCAGCGTTGTGTGTCTTCGCAAAAGTGAAACGGTTTAAAGGATTCCTTACCTACATTTTAAGATAGACTTTGTGAGCTGTATGTACCTAATAAATTTCTGTCAAAAATGCATACATACATATATTATATCACGTCTTTATCCCTTACGGGGCAGACAGAGCCTAAGGTAATAAAACCTTAGGGCCACCGTGTTGGCTACTGGCTGGTTTGCGGCCTACTTTTACCCTTTTTGATATATGCCAATATTTTACATTGGCAGTCTGCCTTGTGCCACTATTTGTACGTCCCTAGTTTTGCTACAATAATTAAATACTGATACATTTTAAAGTGTTTCCAGCATCTTCCATTCTTGTTTATACAGTCCACTTCCAGTAGCTATCACCATTTAGCATGATTAAGGGCATATAAGTGCGCTAAAATGCACGCTAGCTGCTGGTTGTATGATGTTATTTAGACTAGGGGTTAATTAATTAATATCGACTGAAATTTTCCCAACTTACCACTTTTTGCAAGTCAACGCTTACCTCGAAATAGTTGAACAAAGTCGCGTTCATAGGGTTATAAGTCGACATAATGATTTCCTGCCCGTCTATTCCTGTCTCTGTCCATCATTACGCACTAATTAATTGGTAATACTGACACAAAGCAAATCAATTAAGGCCCAATTATTACTGCAGAGCTACACTTAGATCTGGAACATTCTCGATTATACTCATGCATTGAGGAAGGATATCGTAATAAACAATAATAAGTTAGATGTACATCGATATTTTTAGATTCATTTATCAAAAACATTTTTTTCCCAAATTTAATTTATTAGCTGAATGTTTAACTGAATTCAAAACATTGCGATGCATACATTATGTATACATAAATTCCAATAACTCAAAGGTGCGAGGCTAGGTTCGAACCCACGACCTGCTTGAGAGGCCATAAATAGGCCAAACCACAAAGGCTACCATAGCATTATTAAATAAATAAATAATAAATAAATATCTTGGGACAAATTACACCAATTGACCCAGCCCCAAACTAAGCAAAGCTTGTACTATGGGTACCAGGCAACGGATAAACATACTTATATATTGTAGATAAATACATACTTAAATACATACAACATCCATGACTCGGGCACAAACATGCGTATTCATCATACAACTGTCTGTCCCTACCGGGATTCGATCCCAGGACCTCTAGCTTCATAGTCACTAACCACTAGGCTATCCGATCGTCAAAAATTAAGATTTGAATTCAGCATTAATTTCAAGTAATTTGCTTTAAACAATCAGGTTCAGAATAGTCCTCGCGATTCGAGCTATCATTTGCATTCACAATAACCATTGATGTATCAAACTCCATCGGAAAGGAACTTGGTGATCATTAAAATGGTTTTTCGTGCTTACAAAATTGCAAAGTAACTGTAAATCAAAGACATTGAAACCGCAGCGAGGCAGCTGCAACGAGACGTACTGTAGTGCCGTGCGAGCATGAATTTATTCATAGAGACTGCTCCTACCGTATACAGGGCGCCACACTCGAGACATGAGAACAGCAAGCTAACGCAAAACAGAAACAGAAAACGAACAAAACAGTACATTGCTGCCGAGGTCTGGAAAGTTGGGGATTGCCTGATGAGGTGGTTTGTAAGCCGAGTAACGCGAGGCTTGTGAAGAGACGAGTCGGCAATTCATGTTACCGTCAAATGTATAGCGCTTTTCTCAATCAATATGAGGGAAAAAAAGAAGAACTGATAATATAAAACAATGAAAACAAATAGACACAATTTTACCGCCTTCTAAAAATTTACACACGCACTGCGATGAAAAGCGAGCGGTTGAGCGGTAAGATTTTGTTTCAAAAGCACCTTATTGTGCTTATAATTACAAACACAACAAAAAAAGAATTAGCGAAATCGGTTCAGCCGTCCACCTGCGATTCCGTGATCAAGGGAAATGGGAATTCATTTGTATACCATTTAAGATATCAAATTGCGGGTAGGACATCGTGCAAGGTCCGTTCGGATCGCTGCCTCCGTCTTACTCGCTAATTTTGCCGCCTAGCAGCAGTCCAAGCACTGCTGTGTTCCGGGGTGGAGAGTAAGACAAACGGTGAAATGGCTGGCACAAGAAGTTTTTTATTCTAGCCCTCTAGGCTGGCAACGCATCTGAAACCCCTTTAGTGTTGCGAGTATCCATACTTAAGGTACAGGTCAGAAAGAAAGCGTCAGTTAAAATGTAACAAAAACTCGTTACTGTAGGTACACTGTGTACTGCGCCGCTATACTCAAATTATACTGCAGTTGCTCTTATTTGTCGTCTCAAGAATTCAGTTGAGATTTGTACATAGCTTTCTTATTTTAATTCTTTTGAAAATGGTGTTCGTCCCGTTCTGTGTAAACAGACTCGTTTGCGTCTCGTGGAATTGGGCGCCCGTCTCATATTATTTTAAATCTGTTTTTCTGTTCGTGTTTTTACGAAAATTTGAAAGCTTTGTGTTGCCGCGTAACAACAACCAAATCTGAATGTATTTTGCGTGGTTCTTCGGAATACAACGTGAATACAATAGAGAAGATGATTAGTTTGCATTATTTAGTCTGTATAGTATTTTGGAAAAAATATATATGGCAAGAATCCATCGTAAGAAATATAAACGCACCTTGAAATGTGGCATGAAATTTCAATAGTAACTACGAGTATGTGAGTAAAAATACAGAATACACATACAAACACATATACACAAATCATGTCTTTATCCCTTACGGGGAAGCTAAGTGATGGGTTGCTAGCCGCATCGCCTATAACATGGTTCCTAAGATTTCCGTCCATTCCCTCGATCGGATTTTACCATCTGCGCGGGAAGAGAAGCTTGTACATTCTATGTTTTTTTCTTTACTCCCCGACCGGCATAGAAGAAAATACAAAATGGCATTGTAAACCAAAATATTGTATATTGTATGTCTATTTATCACTTACGAATAGGTATTTATTAAAATATCGTGAACAAGTGATTTTTTTAAAAGTGAAATCACGAGGAATGATTTCGTTTCTAGCCTCAAGCTTTGTTAATTGCGTTCTCAGTAAAATATAAAAAAATGTGCTAGAGAGAGAAAACCGTATTAAACAGCAAAACCTGGAAAGTAAAATTTCCGAGCTTGTGGTGAATAGACATTGTTGCTGTCCCGAATAATTCCTCTACAATGCTTCTAGAAACAATGTTTCCTAAAATTTCAACTTGTCCGGCGCTTTGCAACGAATGGCGAAAGAGTGGGTTGTAATGTTTTTCATGCATACACGCTCTAAGGCGATTAGCAAACAAAATACAATGCTGGGAGCCTTATGTTCAGGATGTTCGTATTATATTTTCAATCTAAGTAAACATTACACTGTCCGTAATAAATGTTTACTTTAGGTGAAATATAACAGTACCGTTGAGTCCTTTGGATATTCTTCGTTATTTTGTCATTGGTTCCTATCTATGAGTTCTTGAGGACCAAGTAATTTGAAAGGTGACACAGGAGCGCAACGCAAGTTGGCAATCGTCATTTTCGAACACAAAGTTGCACATAAAAAACCCATGTCATTTTTTGTCAATTCAAATTCTGAGGAATACTATTTCTGATGACCTAGACCTAACTATATTGTGGTTTAAAAAAAATATCTTAACCTACACTATCAAAACGAAATATAATTTTATGAATTTCCATAATTGCGACTCCCACAACAATTATCTGTATCTGTGGTCAAAATTCAAACTATTGCAACAAACCCTGTTCAAAATAAAGTCATACAACGAAAAGTTTGTAATAAGCATAATTATCTACTCCGTCAGTCTTATTAGACGTTGTCAATTAAATGAAGCTCACCACGTCACTAGTAGCTAAAAAAACCTACATTTTTAACAATAAAATTCGTAACTTCAATACTTAAAAAGTTCCTGCCACGTTTGAACTTTCAGAAGGAAATATTCAACAATGAGTAAGGGAATTAATTCACCCATTGTGCTTGTGATACCTCATTTTTATTGTTATATGTAAAACAAGTTACTACGAGCTCGTGACCCAGCCGACCGTGACGAACCCAAACTTACAACACTCGGAAATAATTCTATTCTCTTTCCGATTGAAGGCCCTCGAATACGCTCATCGATGCATTATGAAAACGTACAAGTTTACAGGATTTTTTTAAAAGCATTCCAGGGGAATGCTTCCGTTTCTTAGTTCTTAACGTACTCGTACTTATTTGTTTTTTCTTGGCGTGAGGAAACGAAATGTTTTTCTTACAAAAGAGGTATTTTTAGACGTTGTTGCGTTGCGTTTGCGACCATTCTTGTTAATTGTACGTCATCATCATTCGTATTTGGATTATGTTGAGTTTAAACTGAACCCAAAATATTGCTTTACTGTACTGCATCAAAAATCTTAAGTTTAATAAGTCATTAATTACGCAGAATCATGGTTTTGTATATCATTAGGAAAAATTGTATTTTTTCAGAATCTTAAGTTTTCTCAGAAAATTTGGGTTATTGTTTTTGCAGCTTACTTGCTAAAAAAAACTTATAAGGTACCTTCTTGTTGATATGTTACATATTTTATCAACAAGTACCCTATAAAATGGCTTAATATAGGTGTTTTGAAAAGCATGACGCGCAATATACATCCAAAAACTCGCTCGTGATATTAATAGGGAGTAACAAATTTAAAGCGTAACTAACAGTCAAAGTAATTTAACATCGCATCGTGGATCCCCTGATGGCCCCCGAACCGTAGGGGCTGATAATGTATGAATTTTACATGAACCGACGTCACTCGTCTCGTAAAACTTGCTTTACTCATCACGGAGGTATCGGTGACATTATTATGTGTTTTTGGTAACGAGAGTTCACAAGATAAAATATGGGAATTACCAAAATTGGTCGTGGGTTTCATTTTCAAAGTTTTATGTCTGTGACAAAAATGTATTTAAGATCCTTACTATGATGTCTTAATGCCATTCAATTCGAATGGATCTGACACCGAGCGATCCTAAACAGAATCGGAATCGATTTGCATTAAGACGTCATGGGCCCCGTTGTAACTATGAAAAGAAAATCTGATGCGTCTAACGGTGTTTTTGGCATTTATTTAATATTCCTTTAATAGACAATTTACGTCCACAAATAGGAGTAGGTACTTCAAAAGATGTTAAATTCGGAAAATGCTCTTTAACAGCCCCAACAAAACTGCAGGTGACAATTTATTTTCCTATTTGCCGGTTTGTTTGCAGCGACTCCCGTTCCGCAGTTTCTGCCATGTTTTAAATTTCAAAGAGTGAAAAGTCATCAACGCTAAGAAACACCGGCACACGGGAAACGCCCAACTAAAAATAATTTTAATTTAGCAAACAGAAGCGGAAACAAAAAGTGCGGAAATTCTTTAATTTTCTTAAGAAAATTCCTTTTAAGGGTCGTTCGAATTATTCGTTAATAAAGCCTCCGGTTTGCCGGCGCGAGATTCCTTTGATGGCAATGAAATATTGCCAACTAGTGGCTCCAATCCGGGGGTGACGAGTAAATCCGGGCCTACAAATAAAATGAATTTGCCCGGGAGCAACAGTAGAAAATTGGAAACGTCATTTTCGCCCTTTTTAATGTTTGTGGCACGGCGCGTCGTTCGGAGCGCCGCCGGATTACGGCCGACGGCGTACCTGCGCGCTTGACACAAATCGATTGTCGAAATAACAAGCCAGGCAATCGGTAATTTTAAATTCCATATTTTGTATTTCGAATTCCGAACGCGCTGTCGGTTACACTGTCCGTTGCTGTAGCTGCCAGGGTTTTTGCTGTGTTTTGATACACAAAAAACTATGCGTTGTAATTTTTAACCGTTCCGCTGTGAAACAAAAGCCCTCTGAACATGGTTTGATTTTCGAATTTGTTTCTCATAATACAAAACAGTATGTAAAAATGAATGAAATAAATAGTGAACTCTCTTAGTAGGTATATAAATTTTTCTCTGGCGGCCGTCTAAACAATTCACAAGTAAATGATAAATACGGCAGTTTTATAAGATTCACCGAAAAGACATCAAAACAAGCAGCGCTTTGGTACTTAAGTTTAAAACTAATTTACCGCAATACAGTATGACGGAGCGAGCGAAATGGCAAATATCCGTTCAACTCCGAAGGAAGCGCACAGCTACGGAAACGAACTACAAGGAGCAATTTGCGGAGTCAACTCCTGGCATGTTGTGCTCCGTGATATATGGATGACTTTGTTGGGGGAATATTCAGGTGCTTAGAAACTTTTTAACTTTGTTTTGAGTAGAGTTGGATGGAATCAGTGGTTTTCCACTAACGGTAACGCTAGATGGTAATGACGTGGATTATGTATGTATGTAAACACTTTATTGCACATAAAAATTTAAAAATACAGAAATACACAGAAAATAGTACAAAGGCGAACTTATCCCTAAGAAAGGATTCCTTCCAGCTAACCTGATACAGAAAGGAATAGTTTACAAAAAAAAATAGGTAACACGCCGTAATCGAAGTCAATTTCGAAATGAGGTACCATTTTATTTTGTAAATGTAATTACAATTAGAAAAGCATTTTTCAATTGGTGTAACAAGTTCAGTTAAAGTACAAGAATTATCATGTCATGAATTATGACCAGAACCAACAAAAGACAAAAAAAAAAGACAAGAAATCGTTGGAATCACCTAGTGAATGGCTAATAGACAACATACACACACAAGGACACCGTATTCAGCAAATATTATGTTACGATAATCATAATAGAGATGCGCAAACAAAGGGGATAGGTATTGCAACAAAATCAACTTTGTAACTGTTTTAAAGGATCTTTTGTACGCGGTTTTTCTAGTTTAATGCAAGTAATTGTTATTCAAAACTAAATGTAATTTTCAAAATGATTTAAAGTTTAAACAAGCCAAATGTATTCAATCCAAGAGTACACAAAAGTGCTTAATTGCACTACACTCCTGTGTAATATAAATAATTTGAGGCCAAAATTGGACGGAATTGGATTTAATTTCATTCCCGCTCCGTTATTAAGGTAGAATTTCAATTTATGTGCAATTTGTTTTGATACTCCATTACACTCTATGATTGATGGCAATCTTCATAATTGAGTTTGCATACATTTACAATTTCGCGACTTATTTTAAAGTTCACTCGCTTTAACGAATGTACAATTTTAAAATATGAATTTTAAACAGTATTTTTGCAACGGATTTTGACATTTGATGAAATCGTTCTCATTTTAAATTGTAAATTAATAATCATGAACGGAAAGCCAGTGAAGGGTATCCTGTTTATCGATACCTTATCGATGTTAATCTGCAACATCGCGATCTCTCCCAGCTTTTTTGTCACAATACATTTTATGTGGACAAAAGCTGACCGAGTAAGTCTCACTGAACAACACAGCTATAAAAGGTTCTCATTTAAGATGCCAATCTTATTATGGCTTTGACGCATTACTTTTAGAATATTCTGAAATGTATTTGAAACATTTGTCAACCTCAATGATTAAGATCCTATTTATTACAGGGTTGACAACTTGTTAAACACTTGGTAATATTTTGTTGTATTGATTTTATATTACAATTAAAATAACACTCACTACTGAAAAGCGATCACTAAATTCAATTTATCTTGTTCCAGGTAAGACAAGCAGCGCATTTCATGGAGACCACAAGTTTGTCGACACGATGTGTTTTATATTTATAACACTAGAAAAGTTTGCCTCTGGGATTGATCGAATAATTTAAAATATCGAATGCAATGAAACATTTCTAGTCTCTAGATATTTCACGCTAAGGCAAGATACCATCGATATCAATTATAATATTTTCTCGCCCAACTCTAGCACCCTAGTTTGACCTTATCCCAGCCAAGACTGCAGCAATTACCTCAATTTTTTTTAATAATTATTGTGACTTTTTTAGCATCTCTCACTCAATCATTGTTACACAAACGGATAACTCACATATAAAACTCGAGTAATGCACGACTTGTTTCGGACTAATTCGTAGTCCTTCCTCCGGGAGCGCTCGCCCGGGCAGCGAAACGAACAAAAGTCAGTGTTTTTGTCAATTAGTCCGATGTCGATCATCACTCGACTTTTACACGTGAGTTAGCCGTTTACGGTAACTATGATTACATTGTGATATTTCTATTCTACCACTCGATTTCTGCATGACTGCATTAAAAAAATATTATTGCCATTTTGATACATACATACATATATCACGTCTTTATCCCTTACGGGGTAGACAGAGCCTAAGGTAACAAAACCTTAAGGCCGCGTTTAGCATGATTAATGTCGTATAGCTGGAAAGGGAAATCAGAATAGTGACTTTCGCCCACTCCCTCGATTGGCTTTTACCACCTCCAGCGCGGCAAGAGAAGCAACTGGTAAATTCTATGTTTTTTCTTCGCTCCCAGACCAGTATGGAAGAACCACTTCCACTTTGATCATTTAAAAAATGCTGGCAGTCGACACGCGATCGGGTAAGGCCTACAAATTGTCCCTGCAGATTGGCACATGCATTAACACTCGCGTCCTAAGCCGAGCGCTCGCTCATATCGGCAGCAACAGGTCCCTTACGACGAGAAATATTTTTATCCCCCCCTAATGTATCACAGACGCGTTCGGGCTTGGGGCCAGAGATTCTTCGAGTGCCGTGATTTGTGGCGCACCTCGATATCGATTAGTCGATATTTCAAATAATTCGTCCCCAGATATTTATGGGGCCGCGTGTTAGCGCGATATAAGGATTTTATTGGGCTCGCCCTATCTACCTTGCTCGTTTTAATTGAATTTTTAAGTTCCAAGTGATTTGTGACTTTACGAGTGAGGGTGCCAATCGGATTAGGAGGGAATGCTTTGTATGCCGATACTGAAGTGTCTAACTTTGTTACATGTGAATATTGTATGATCAATTATTTATATAATTTTTAGGGTTGTGTTTCAAAAGAGTGCCAATAGAAACCCATTACTATGTGCCTGACTTGATTATCCATCGCATCTTTTGCAGCATGGACATTCGTTATAGGAAGACACTTGAAACTTTTTAGATAAACTTAACAGAAATGTATGTATTTAATCAACAAATACTGTATTTTTGCGCGGTAGAGCTCACTTACCGATAACCAAGGTGGCTTTGATTATTTTGGGGCTACTTTGATGTTTTTAAAATTGCTATAAAATCGATACCATAGAATGTTCCAGTTGCTTCTCCGCCCGTACAGATGGTATAAGCCCATCGAGAGGATTGGGCTAAACTCTTAGGGGTTTATGTTATAGGCGATGCGGCTAGCAACCCATCACCATTATGATTCCCCTTTCCATCTATATCCTCACAATTATGCTAACCGTGGCCTTTAAGTCTTGTTACCATAGGCTCGGTCTACCCCGTAAGGGATATAGACGTGATATGTGTATGTATGTATGTGTATAAAATCGATCGTGTAAATGTTTGACATGTAGACGCAAAGGCGATCTATGAAGAAATTAATAAAATCGTCATTATGACTACTTTTAAAAGTCAGCCCGTAAATCAAAGTCAACCGTACGTACTTTTAAACAGGGCTATTAAAGGTTAAATTCCACGCCATAAACCCTCCCACACACACTCGATTACAAACTCTAATCGATCTAAATTGAACCTGTCCCAACACGCCCTCACAATCGCCCATCGATACCAAGTGACACAAACTATCGACTCCGCCCATCACTACTCGTAACACTCACGGCACTATTCGGAATGAGATTTCACGTCTGCCACACATCTTATTCGCGGGCGGGGAAATATTGCAACTCATTCGATTATTATATTCGAACAAAGAAAACACTCGCATAAGTGGAGGTGCGAGTATAGCCACGTGTTGCGGTTTTGGCTTACGTCACGCCGCCATATTGGAGTCGGGAAGCCATGCCCATGGTGTTTGAGAGACGTTTTTCTAAACGTAAAAGTGTGCGAAGCGGTTGAGGATAAAGGGTGCTTGGCTAGAGGTGTTTTTTAAACTTGTGCGTTCCAATTTGCATTTCAATAAGTCAATTCAATAAGAGGATGATTCATCGTCATCTCCAGTCTAATCGTCGCAATCCTGAACGCAGGCCTCCTCTCAGAATGAGAGAGTGAGATGGAGTATAAGTACGTGCTTAAATTAAAGCTTGTCTCTCGTCGCTGTAAATATTTGCTCAGTAGTGAGATACAATAATCTAAGGATAAAAATAAACTAACATAATCATACACACAGGGCGAACTGAGAACCTCCTTTTTCTGAAGTCGGTTAAATATATAGTTAAAATGTTTGAGAATCTTAATCCGTTTAGATATTTTTAGTCTCAAAAATCGGAAGCGTATTGACAAACTACAAAACTAAATCTTGGCACAAATGCGGCGTAATGACAAACCCCAGTTGCGAGTTAAAATAAAACTCTCCAAAAATGCCAACTAGCACAAGTAACCCAAGCAATTTCACACTCCGCCGTAAACCGGGATTATTCCAACGAAATTGAACTTACGCCGCGCTCAATGACTTAATGGTATTTCAGTGTTGCCTCGGGCTTTTACTTTTAATCTGAACCTAGTGTTTGAAAGGAATTTAAGGCGAGCTATTATACCTGTAGGCTTACCTACCTCGCTCGCAATCGCCATCGTGTTCATTTTGACAGTTCATGTGTATGGGCTGACAGTTGGCATCGGATTCAGCTAGCTGTCACATTCATACAAGAACTGTCAAAACGAACACGATGGCGATTGCGAGCGAGTTAGGTAATAATCCTACTGTTTTGTTGGAGTGCCGATGATTAATAGCTTGACTAACGCCTTTAAACTTGCTCTGGAAATGTCGTTTTGCAGCGAATTAGGGTATTCTGAAATTTCAGTTTGAATCAGGTCGTAAAAAAAATCGCGTTTTTAAAAAACATACATACATACCGTCACGCCTCTCCCACAGGGGTAGGCAGAGACTTTCTTCCACTTGCTACGATCCTGACATACTTCTTTCGGTACATCCACATTCATCAATCTCTTCACAACATGCTCGTCGGTTTCGGGTACTCCTGACCTGACCTTTTTCCAAAACGTCTCCTATTTGGTCTCGGAACGTCTGTTCATCATTCCTACTACGCCCCCTATTTACTCTCGGAACGTCCGTGTGTCATTGCTACTCCCCCCAGATCCAGATCTGTTTAGTTAGTCTACTTTCATCCATCCCCTCTACGTGACCAAACCAACTAAGCATACTTTTTCTATCCTAGTCACTATATCTTCTCTCACACCCGCGCGTTCCCTTATTACACTAAGTATTATTTATATTCTATCCTTCAATGATACACCTTATTGTGTATATATATTATCTTATGTTTGTGTGTCTCGCAAAAAGGAATAAATGTTTTCTTTCTTTCTTTCTTCTATGCTACCACGGCCATAGCTTTACTTTTCGGATTTTTCTGCGTTATAATTTTCAGTGACATTTAGAAATTTTAAATTTACCTTCCATACTTCTTAACGCTTTCATTTCTACTGCATTTATTCTACTTTCATGCTTAACCATGTTTCCTGCATTCACTCTTCTTTCAATATCACTATCTCACTTCCCATCTTTCGTAAACGCCGAGCCCGGATTCCAATTTAAAAAACAGATTACAAAAATGTTTTTTTTTAATATTGTTGTGGTGTGTAGCTCATTAACAAACAAATTAACGATAACAGTAACAAAAGCTACATAACTTACCTCTTTTTGTTGTGTTAACGAAAATGCTGAAACTTTAAAACGTCGAAACCATGTTGAAACCTAACAGTTCCATTGACCTCTTTACAAGAATAGGTAAACAAAGAGCGACGCATCAATTTAAAACCTTATCGACGCTTTTTATCGGATGAGTTTAAAAAAAACAAAAGCACTTTACTTAGTTCTGCTAATCATCAGCTACTATCTTTTTAGGGAAGTTCTACAGAACGACGTAGATCTTCAATTGGATGCATATAAAACACAGTATAATTAAAATGTTTTTTCACTTCTCATGCTCTAAAAGTAGGTCAATATAGCCTTACGAGGCGGGGCTAAAGTGAGTACTTAGTCCCTAGGGAGTAAAAGTAATATTTTTTTTAATTTACTTTGAGTGACTTAGATAAACTCAAACAGCCAGCACTTGCTTAGTTTTTGGCATAAAGTAAATTTTCAATAAGTGAAGGAATTTCATTACCACTCTTTAAACCACATTTAAAAATTATTACACGAAACGATGATAAAAATAATTTAACAATCACAATAAATAAACTTACAGATCGTTGTAATGCGGAAACAAAATAAAAAAAGTATGCTTGTGTGTGGACCATTTTCATGACGGAAATGTTACGTTCTTAGTCTACGTGGACTTAGTTCTATGCTTTTTCCGCATAGAAGGTGGCGCCATTCTATTTTTTTCAGTTTGTGTATGGACCATTTCGCCGATGCGATTTTGTTATATCTGTGTCTGGTTGGAAAAAAAAATACCGCGAAAACTTTGGAATTGTTGTAGAGCGTAAATCGTAAACGATTAAAATAAATTGATTATTCTCACAATGTCGTCAAGTGATAGTGAAAATTATGATGTCGAGCAAAGAGCAAAAGACATAATTGATAATTAATTTTTAATTAAATCTTTTTGTACTAAACTGACTATTTTTTCTCGCAATTGAAGTGAAAAATAGAGTTTTCACCTCGAGACTAAAAGCCAATATAAACCCTCGGATAAATAGACACCCTCGCTGACGCTCGGGTGGCTAACCACCTCGGGTATATATTGGCTTAGTTTAGTCCCTCGATAAAAAATATACTATTTTTGTTACTACAGATTTCAAAAAATACCACCGAATTGAAAACCTCTTTTTTAAAGTCAGTTAAAAATAAAACAATACAATATCTGCACTGTCAGTACAGTTTACTTAACTGTCAAAAAAATAAAGTGGTCAAAATAAACCCCTATGATTAGCGAAGATGGTGATACTGTAGTTGTATATATCAAGTCAAAGATGGGGCAATACTGAATTTAACACTATACAAATTGTTAACAGTCAAAACCACAAATATGGATACGCGCTAAGTTTTAAAAATATGTGGGTACACGCATATTATTGGGAACAATGATTAAGCTCTCTGTTCCAATTTATTACATCCACCATAAAAAAAATCCTTTCCAGCTTTGAGGTGAGTTCTAAATTCAATCAATTTATCGACGAATGAATGACAACAAAACAAATGAATGTATGACAGTAAATGTATCAAATCAGTGGAATTACACCTCACCGTTAATAGCCCATAGTTGCGTGGGTCCATTTTCACAGCCCCTTGAAAATAATCCGATCAGAGAATCAAATAAAACTTTTAGGTTGACTAATGAGGTACCATTAATTTGATAAACTCTAGGGAGGGAAGCTCGACTTTTCGCCCCTGTGTTCCGCCATGTTTTTTTTTCATAAAACTTGTAACTATATTAGGCCTTTATCCGTAATGGGGCCATTTTGTTGCCTCTCGACTTTTAGTTGGAGACTAGAGTATGATTTTTGTTGTGAAATTGTTTTGATAAAGTTTGACCGCCAGTTATGAGATTAGTTTTTGTCTTGTATAGATTACATTAGAAGAAAAGCCACTAATTTTGGATTGAGAGAATCGAATATTATAAGACAGAATTCCAATTTGTTGGAATTAACCCCATTTATTTTGTTTTTTTCCAAACCAGCCTGTAAATGTTTAACGAATAACAGGGTAAATTTTGCGTTGAGAAGTCAGTTAAGAAAATCATTCAACATTCGAGTTAACGCTTCAGTTACTTCTATAAATTAAAAAGCAGACGGTACATCAGCACGCCCGATTGCATTTGCGGTGCTCAATCACATTAACGAGTAAAGAACATTTCCGGACCGAACTGGAACGAACCGCTTCGAACCGGTTTATGCTGGCTCGGACTGGTCCGCGCTGGTTCGTAGTTTGTGGTCATAGGTAAGGATGGCAGCTCGGATTTTGGGCATGATAAATTTTAAAGGTGAAACTCGAAACACTAAATAAGTACGGAAATAGAAAAATACTTTGTACTAAAATACACCTTCAACATTCTCATTTGCAAAATATATTAAGTTTTGTCTGTGTCTGGCAAAAGCAATGGTGTGATAGACAAAGGCAAGAATGTGAGGTTTCCACTAATAATGCGCTTATAAGTATCGTGGTTAATGTTCCTGTTCCTTATTGATACATTATACTAAGCATACAAAATGTTCAACACACTTTTTGTTTTGATTTAAATCACCAACCCTATACCTAGTGTTGTAGCAAGGCGATAGAGCCCAGCGGTCTCGCGAGGTGCGAATTAGTTAAAAGGCCACTCTGTGCCTTGAATCCGTAATGTAAATCTGTTTGGCAATGTGTGGAAATAACCGGACTACCGCCTTATGCAAAATAACATTAAATAATTTAACATTGAATAATCAAACTGTATAGAAATAAATAAAAACTTTTTTTTTGACAAAAGTGCCTTATATCAATTTGGAAAAGGGCTGATGTTTTTCAAACTACTAGGCCGATTGTTACCAAAAATAGCTAAGACACCGCAGTCTATCTGGTTTTAGAATTTAAAAAAAGTAAACGGAACACTTCGGCAGGTTAAGTTAGGTTAAATGGACACTTTTTGTATGTTTTTTTACATTTTCCAACCGCGGTCAATAAAATGTTTCTACAAGTACTTTGTTCGATGTCCAAAGTGTACAGTCAAGGCCATAAAATATTGTACGTTACCAGGACGTCAAAAACAACTATACACCTTTATCCCACAAACAATAAGGTCGGTGACGTATATGTTTAAAATCCAAAGCTAAACCTAACATTACCCAGCTTGTACCTAATTGTTTTTGATTTTGTAATTTTTGTAATATTCAATTGATTTGTATTATTTAATTTTATTTTATTTACTCGTGACGATTTCAATCTAAATTCCCCTAACTTGACTATGTACAATTTAATGATGTAATTTTATTGAATGAATCTAAATCTATAATATTCCAGAATCATTTTAAGACACCTTTTATACTATATTAATAATGTTTTGTCTCTGTCTCGCAAAGAATCTCCTTATTTACAGAAGCCATATTTAATTTAAAAGTTAAAAAACAAAGTACACCTATTTAATACTGGCTAAGCAGTCGTACGTGAGCTTTATTAAATTTAACTATAGAAACCTATTAGTACCGAGTAGTTAAAAGTCTCATTACACGCCAGGGGTTCATCAAAGGTCACGAATCGGGGTCAGGTTGAACCGTGCATGTTGGAACTAACTAGTTAACCCCTCGCTTGCTGTCTTAAGACGTGGGTTCTATGGCTTCATTGTTATAAACCAAGCTGTAAGTTTAGACACCGCAAAACGCCTTTAACTTGGTCGTGGCAACTGTGGTCATCATCATCGTTGTTCAAATTAAAATGCACTTTTTCCTTGCGAGAGATGTCCTTTATTTGACACACAACGCTGATGATCTATTTTTCATGTCTATGTTTTCTTTTTTTGTTATACCTTGTTCTATAAAACTGTGTGTATTATCTTATATTTGTGTGTCTTGCAAAAAGGAATAAATGTCTTCTTTCTTTCTTTCTTCTTTCTTTCTTTATTAGACCGACTGACAATGACACTAAATTGACACGAAGTTATAAAAATCTATGAAAAGTAAATCTGATATGAAACCTCAACATCCTCCGGGCGGCAAAGCTGAGCTCCTGACTTCGAGCTGGTATAACCTCTAAAGGGGACGTTTATACTCGGCATCTGCCCATGTGGACTCTTGCCACTCTCGACACTCCTTCTCGTCCTGGGATTGGTTTCAATCCATTTTCTAGCTGGTCGAACTCTTGCTGTCAGGCTGAATTCTTTCACTACTGCATGATGTGGCACGTAGTGTCCCTTCATGTCATTCTCTGGAACTATATCTAACGTCCCTTCTTTTAACCGGTCTTTAAATATATTTTCATTTCACGGTCGCCACTTGTTCAAATTAAAATGCACTTTTTCCTTGCGAGAGATGTCCTTTATTAGACCGACTGACAATGACACTAAATTGACACGAAGTTATAAAAATCTATGAAAAGTAAATCTGATATGAAACCTTAACAATCGTGCGATTGCTCTTGTGCTACCCGCTGGTCAATGGCTTCCCGCGATCTTAACCAGATTGTCCTTGCGGGGGGAGGGGGGGGGGGGGCTATTAAAATTCGCATTCCGATACGCGGTGACCACTCTAGTCAATTTTTTATATCGGATACTAAATTGACAAGTACACATGGCAAGTTGTCGAATGATACCAGCTTTTATTGTTTAGTGGTGTCATATAGTAAGTAGCAGTCAAGATCATCAAATACTTGGAAACACCCAAAATGGTCAATAACAGCTCAACTAAAGCGGTCAAATTGTTCGGGACATCCATTGTGCACAAATATACCGGAGCACGCACATCGCCAAATACTTAGTAACATTCAAGGCGACATTAGTACCGTAACTCCCAAGCCGCCACTGATAGCGGAGCAGCCAAAGTATCCAAAATGATCATTTTGAGTGTTTTCAAGTAAATGATGATCTTGACTGCTACTTACTTATGACGCTGACTGTACTCGAAACTATCGACAATGTCCGTGGCCTGGATACAAAGGTTTTGACCATATTATACTTTATTACCTTGTTTTGTTACCTTGGGCTCTGTGTACCCCGTAAGGGATAAAGATGTGATATATGTGTGTGTGTGTGTGTGTGTGTGTGTGTATATTTTATGAAAAAAGTATTATTATGATTAAGATTTTTTTAAGGTTTATTAACTTATCCAATTTCTCCTTCCCTTGTATACTGAGATTAAAATTAGTATTAACACATTTTCTAGGATAACTTACAAAAATTTGTACTAAATTTAAATTTATCTTCAACTTTTGATAGTGGCACATCACTATTTTTGAATTGCAAAAAAACAGGCAACACAGGTAATGTCATTTTAGTATCAGAAATAAAAGAATAGACTTTAGGACCCAACGGCCCCAGCAGCCATCGGTTCCATGACCAATGTACCGCCCCCTGTCACATGAAGTACATATACGATACATATATAAGTAAGTACATATAAATAAATAAATAAATAAATATCTTCGGACAAATTACTCCAATTGACCCAGTCCCAAACTAAGCAAAGCTTGTGCTATGGGTACCAGGCAACGGATAAACATACTTATATAATGTAGATAAATACATACTTAAATACATACAACATCCATGACTCGGGCACAAACATTCGTATTCATCATAGAACTGTCTGCCCCTACCGGGATTCGAACCCAGGACCTCTAGCTTCATAGTCAGGATCACTAACCACTAGGCTATCCGGTCGTCAAAACAAAGTCGCTTTCCGCTGTCTGTCTGTCTGTCCCTATGTATGCTTATATCTTGAAAACTACGCAACGGATTTTGATACGGTTTTTATAAAAGAGTGATTCAAAGCCCAAGCCCATCGAGAGAATGGGCATAGGAATAATGTTATAGGCGGCTACCAACCCATCACTATATTGATTACCCTTTTCACCTATACGCCCACATATGCTAAACGTGGCCTTTAAGTCTTGTTACTGTATTTGATAAAGACGTGTGTATATTTTCAAAAAGTAATGGTGTTAGCGATGACTTACAAAAGCCAATACGCAAAATAAGGTAACCAAGTATTGTTTCCATGCTGGTCTGGGAGCAAAGAAAAAACATAGAGTGTACCAGTCGCTTCTCTACCCGCGCAGAAGGTAAAAGCCCATCGAGGGAATGAGCGAAAATCATAGGAATCGTGTTATAGGCGATGAGGCTAGCAACCCATCACTATTTTGATTCCATTTGCCACCTAATACGACCACAATCTTGCTAAATGTGGCCTGTAGGTACCAGTTACCTCAGGCTCTGTCTACCCCGTAAGGGATAAAGACGTGATTTGTGTATGTGTATGTATGTAAGTATTCCGCTTGATAATCGTACATCAATCGTACACATTAAGTCACGCTCACAGCCGCACGCTGTAGCAGTCCCCTGACGGATCAATTTCACAGGTGCAGCGAACCGTTTTATCTCATTCACCTTGCTTGAGACTGAGGCGCTGCAATCATGCGAGGCGGACCAGAGCGCTTCAAGTTGTCAGTTTGCACAGATTGTTTGTGTTTATACTTCATTTAATTTAGGATGAGAAACCACAACAACATTATATTGCGGCTCGTGAAGTGTGCTCTCTTTGCAATTTGTACTAGAGTAATTTTAAGCGACACGAAAATAAAGTGGCATTAAAACAATTTTATTTTGCGGCTCTCAGACTATTGCACTGTACTATTTGCTAGGTAAGAAATAGTTGACCAGACGCAATATAATGTTGTTGTGGTTTCTCATCCTAAAATAAATGAAGTATAGGAGATACTAGCTTTTGCCGGCGCCAAATTAAAATTTGTGTCCTATGTAACTAACGCGATCAATTTTCGCAATACCTTGAAAAATTATGTAGGTATCTAAACCTGAATTACTGAGTATGTGAATTACTTGGAAAACCGAATGAAACCGATGAGTAGTTTTTGAGTTTATCGCGAACTAATAGACGGAGCGGCGGAGGGCTTTGTTTTATAATTGTGTAGTGACGAGATATTTATTTTAAATAGGTATTAAACATAAACGTAGAGTAAACGATGGAGAAATTATAGTTTTTAGGAAGTGTTCTACACCACTCGCCTGTTTTGACTCCTCTAATACAACTATTGCATAAAATACTAGAAATTTATTCCATTGGTTGTTAAGTAATTAATTATGTAATAAAATGTTATGTCAAATCATCATTATGTTTCGAAATATTATGCAAATTTTTCTTACGCGAATCTCTCAACACACCTCAAAGAAGGCTTGCGTAGCGAACATCGTAAGAAATACGCAACGAGCTTTTTTTGGCTTGCTTGTACAACGTTGCATACAAAAAATTTCTACGACTAAGTAGGTACTTAATAAATGAAAGTAATACGTTCTCCGAAAATGAAGAAGTCCGGTGTTCCAGTCTTCATGCCATGAAATTCTCGTAGGCTTCATTGCCGAGATTTTTAGGCAACAAATTTTCCATCACTTCCTGGGCCACCGTGAATATTTCTTGCGGTGTTGATTTAATTTCGTTTTTATCCATGCTTTTTATATGCGACCTACGTTACAAAATTTTGTTAAAACTATTGCAATCAAACAACAAACAAATCAATCAAGACACGAGCGGGAAACATGAAAACGACAAACGACAAAATTGGAAGTTTCTTTATAGTAAACTTTGTTTTTAATTAACGTTTACTTTTTTTATTGCCTTGCGTTTTTGGCGCATTTAGCCAAAACGTTTACCAACTTGCCAGTGACGTTATTAAAAAATCTTGTTGGCAGCTATGCATTTAGTTCAGAAAGTTTTAGTTCTACAAGAAACCATATGAATGAAATAATTTGTGAAGTTGGTAGACATACATTTTCATCGTAAATTTAATGTTTACCGTGTAAATGTTTTACCTAGGTCTGGCAGTCTGTGGCTGGCAGAGTAACGGTGGAGTACTTTTAGAGCGACATAAGCCAACAAGAGCTTTAAGTGGGAATAGACAATATAGAAATAATTAAGAGTGCTATACATTAGGAAATACCATGCGTTTATGGATGTGAAATTAAAACATATGTGAAATATACTTGCTATGGGTGGTGTAAGGGTCCACGCATCACGGAATGATGAGGATCCGGGTTCGCCCGGCCATAGCTTTACTTTTCGAATTTTTGTACGTGTTTTGGTTTTTAGTGTCATTTAAAAATATTAAATACGTGAAATTAAAAAGGAGACTATTCTTTGGTAAAGATGACCTATTGATGGTCTATTGTCTACTTTGTTCTTTGTTTCTGTATTGTTTTGTACTGATTTGTGGTTTTCAATAAAGAGTATTTGTATTGTATTGTATTGTTGTAAAGCTGTGGAGCGGCGTAACTTCTTAAAGCTAACATAGCCTTGTAAAAAATTAGGGTAGAGCATGCCTCGGATTCCATGCTGGTCTGGGAGCAAAGGAGAAACATAGAATGTACCAGTTGCTTCTCTACCCGCGCAGATGGTAAAAGCTCATCAAGGGAACGGGCGAAATTCTTAGGAATCATGTTGTAGGCTATGCGGCTAGCAACCCATCACTATTTTGATTCCTTTACGCCCACAATCATGCTAAACGTGGCCTTGGTCTTGTTACCTTAGGCTCTGTCTACCCCGTAAGGGATGAAGACGTGATTTGTGTGTGTATGATTCGGAGTAAAATCAAATAATTTGACACAGCCTTTCTAACGTTTATAACTCACTAACTGAATCAAACACTGTACGTACACCGTGTTGAAGTCAAAGTTGCCGAAACATCTGAATAAGTACCGCCAAGTGAAGTACTTGGGTAGAGTTAAATTCGATTCCGGGGCTCAACTCGTGAGTTCAGCGCAGCTCTAACAGTTTACTGTTTTGGTGTGTAGTTAATTTTAACTGGTTTTTAATAGGATTATTTCGTAAGTTTGTCGTTTGGATACGCCACATGAAAACGGGTGATTAGAGCGAGACTATTGCAGTGCCACAACACAAACATACATACATCACGTCTTTTTCTCTTACACAGTAGACAGGACCTAAGGTAAAAAACCTAAGGGCTACGTTTAGAATGAGTGTATTGTTGCTGTCTCGCCGCGTCGCGTATAACATGATTCCTAAGATTTTCGCCCATTCCTACGCTGGCCTTTTACCATCTGCATGGGAAGAGAAGTAGCTGCATTCTATGTTTTTTATTTGCTCCTAGACCGGCATGGAAGAAAAACACGCATTATTAAAAGTATACCACATTTGAACCATTTCGCTTTACTGCGACTTTACGTGACAACTTGCTAGATTGCCAAGTGTGTTAATTTGACAAAGTAAAATGTTGATCCGCTACTTTTGACGTAGGTAGTCTGTACCTCAGAACTTGATAAAACTAAGATGTTATTTGATTTATTGCCTCTGCTGTTTAGTAAAGAAAAATATCGTGAGGAAATCTGCATACGCTTACGAAACAACTTAACTCAAGTCTCACTTGGCCTACAAAAAACTGTCTCAAGCTCTCACATCCTGAGTCGAGGCCTGTGCCCAGCAGTGGGCCTGTATAAGCTGAAGACGATGACGATAAGTAATAATGTAACATAAAAAGTGGGGTACAAATATAATACGCATAAAGGTACCCTCACACGACGGAACCCTCCCATTAACGGGGCTAAGAGAAAAAAAAAAACTTTTTTTTGTAATATGACACAAACAACATCGTAATAATAAAACCTGGAGCTTTCTAAAGCTTTCTGGCGCAGTCTGATTCGCGCTTCCTTTATTAGCAGACATCCGAGCTTTATGCTGACGACTTTTTTATTTCCGTTTATCCGAGCGACCCTCTCGGTAGGTAGATGGAGAGCTACCTTTTTGTATGTATGAATTGGGTTGATGAAAGCCAAAGTTGTTTTTTTTATTAATTGTTATAATATGAATACATACATATATAAATCACACAGAGCCTAAGGTAACAAGTCTTAAAGACCACGTTTAGCATGATTGTGGGCGTATGGATGGAAAGAGGAATCAAAATAGCGATGGGTAGCTAATAAACGAATGAAATTAATGAATGAATGTAAAACGAATTTAACAGGATAATGTATTTTTATTACTATTTATTTTATTAACATATTCATACTGACTAAAACATTACAATTTATTTATGTTCTTTTTTCATGTAAGTGTGTACAAGACAGAGTGATAACACACCATAAACGAAGAAAGTTACATTGAAATGTGAAACTAAAAGTATAATACAGCAACCATTTTAATAGGAATCATGTTATAGTCGATGAGGCTAGCAAAACCCATCACTATTTTGATTCCTTTTTCCAATAAAACACCCACAATCTTGCTAAACGTGGCCTGTAGGTCTTGTCACCTTAGGTTCCGTTTCCGTAAGGGATAAAGACGTGATTTGTGTATACGTATGTATGTATTTTTTTTAAACTATTTTTTTTTTAAATATAATATATTTTAGTCGCGCCTCAGGTTTAACATTAAACAGTTAAATTACATAATCGGCTCGCCGTATTCAACTAAAACATTGTTTTCCCTTTCCATCCTTTCTGAATGCCAGCAGCCATCCGCCTCTACGCTATTACGTACTTTTTAAAGTACACCTTTTCCGCTGTAAAATAATTTTCGTTGTAAACATTGTGGGGTTAATAAAGTGATCTTGCCGGGTTAATGCAATTAGTACCGGGGGCTTAATAAGTCGTAAACATTACAATGTGTGCATTGCTCCCCGGGGAGCTGATACAATGTCGGCAGTTTTGGGTTATGTGTTTGTACTGTGTTGCAATACTTGCATTGGTCGATGACTTGATAAACAGATTAGAGACAGGCAATGTGGCTAGCAACCCATCACTATTTTGATTCCCCCTTCCATCCATACATACATACATACTGTCACGCCTCTTTCCCATAGGGGTAGGCAGAGACTACTTTGTTCCACTTGCTACGATCCTGACATATTACTTTCGCTTCATCCACAGTCATCAATCTCTTCATACATGCTTGTCGGTTTCGGGTACTCCTGACCTGACCTTTTTCCAAAACGTCTCCTATTTGGTCTCGGAACGTCCGTCTAGTCTAGGCCTTCCCCTCCCAACGTAACCATTCACACTCCCCATATAGATCTGTTTAGTTAGTCTACTTTCATCCACCCGCTCTACATGCCCAAACCAACTAAGCATACTCTTTTCTATCCTAGTCACTATATCCTCTGTCTGTCTGTGGGTTTATGTATGTCTTCCATCCATAAACCCACAATAATGCTAAACGTGGTCTTTAGGTCTTGTTACCTAAGGCTTCGTCTGCCCCGTAAGGAATAAAGACGTGATTTATGTATGTACATATGTACAATTATCAAACAGCAAAGCCTTAAACAAAACGCCCGAAATAGAACACTTTAATTTAAGCAAAACAAACGAACGCACGAAAATAAAAGCCATCCGGGGACGTGCGAACCCCGAATAGTGTTCGATAAAATTTACGAGTACTGCCTTCTTACTTTGTCCGGTTTAATTAAACCTTTCGTAGTACATTAATATCAATTATGGTAATCCACAGGAGTGGATTCAACTGCCGGCGTTCGTGTGGTGCAAAGTGTGCTTAGGCCCGATGTTTTGAGGAAGACGACCGAAGTTTAGGGATTGAAAGCGGCTTTTATATGTAGTAAAAACGGGATTTAGTCGTATATGCCGTGATGCTATACATTGCGGGGTTTTATAATTTAGTTTGATTTAGTTTGACCCGCCTTGTTAAGATTTATTGTTTTATTAAATACTAGCTGACCCGGCGAACTTTGTTCCGCATTAAATTTGAAAAATTCCAGTGGTTTGGGTTGTGCTATCCCGCGGGAACTATGCAATTTTCCGGGATAAAAACTATCCTTTGTCCTTATAATATTAGTAAGGATAAGGATAGTAAGGATATCTTGATTAATATTGTAATAAGTAAGTAAGTAAGTAAATACTTTATTGTACAGATCAGGAAAAAAGACAAGGGATCTCTACAGTTTACCTTTCTTCTTATTATGATATTGTTTCTTCGTTTAAGCAGTTTTGTTGCATAGCCTACTGTAGCACGCGTCTTCGTCTGAGTAAAATTCCCTCGATGGTTTTTTATCATCTGCGCGTGAATAGAAGCAACTGAATTCTATGTTTTTTTCTTAACTCCCAGACCAGCATGGAAGAAATATATCTAGCGATTATTTAGGTAACTTGAGCGACACCAAATTAACTGGAGTGGGCTCTAAACTTCGATAATTATCATTATTTTAAGGATAATTATAATATTTTATACCTTAAACTTTAATTTGTATAATTAATTTGTATAATTAAAGCAATTTCACTAGGTGAGATTAAGTTCAAATAAGTCATATTTCATTACACATAAACGGATAACTCACGCATAAAAGTCGAGTGATGCTCGACATGTTTCGGACTATTTCGTAGTCCTTTTTCCAAGAGCGCTCGCCCCGGCTGCAGCGACACAAGCAATTAAAAAAAAAACTCCATATTCTACTAGGTATGTACATTTAAAAAAAGATTGCCTACAAAAAGCTCCTGGCTTGTGCCACGCACCTTTCCTTGCCATTTAAACTTGTATAAAGGTAAGACCGTTTCGAAAATTCCATCCAATGAAAGCCGTTCCTTCAGACAACGGGTCTTTTATGAACCAATCAGGGCCCACAAACTTCGCCTCTGAATAGCAATCCACCAATTACAAAGCAATAAGTCTGCGCTGAATTGATTTGGTTTTATTAAGGCTTATTTTTATTAGGCATTGTTTGATCCAACGCCTAATCGTTAAAGAAATGCGGTTTTCTTGTTACATTGACTTTGATAATTGTTATCACTGTAATTGTTTCGTTCTTGACTCATACCGGGATAGATAATATATGTCGTTAAAAGCTTAAGTGTATGTATCAGTGGTGTGGCGTCAAGTATATCAGAAAGCAAGCTAATAGCACCACAAACCCATAAAAAGAACACACCGATCGCTGAAACCCAAAAAAACGCTCCAAAAAATGCGCACGTCCGATACCTCCCGCTAAACCAGAACAATTGTCAAAAGTCACTTGCTCGTGTAATTCACGTAGAAAAAAAATACAAAAATACAAACAAGAGCATGGAAATAATTTCACGGTGACGAATCTCGCAGCGATCGAGACCGCGGTCACGCCTCGGCGGTTTTTGCTCGGACCGCATTCGCTGTGTAGTGCTGTGACATCTATATCCGTATTATTTGAAATTTGTTTTCGTTTTTTTCACTGGGATAACCGTGCTTTAAATTGGATGCTTCTTTTGTAGCTACTGTTTCAAATATACAAGATTAAATAAAAATTAAGCCATCCAACAAAAATCTCTTATAAAAAATCTTGTATTACTAAAAATTTACAAGTATTTATGTGTAATTATGTGTAATTAAGTATTTATGTCATTTAACAACAATACTCTATTTTTATTATCAACTTAAAATGATACAGCAACTGCTTGACTGTCTCTACATCTCCGTGTTTATGCTAACGAACTCAAAATAGCTTCTAAAAATTAACTCAGGCGCTATAATTTTAAATGTTCCATCGGACGGCAACTTAAAAAAAAATTCACACGAGAGTTAAATAAAAAGTAATGTTCCCATCCCTACTCCGTATAGGCCGGTAGGTACCTATGGCACGTACGCTTCGAACAATTAAATCTTCCGTCCGGTGATCCGCAATATCTATGGCAGCGGGAATGTGCGATGTGCACTCGCTGTAAGTTGAGTTAAGCTATCGTTTAAAGTTTCGAATATCGACGCCATTTTCCAAAAATAAAATGTTATGAATAGTTAACATACACATACACAGATCACGTCTTTATCCCTTACGGGGTAGGCAGAGCCTAAGGTACCTACAGGCCACATTTAGCAGGATTGTGGGCGTATAAGTGGAAAATGGAATCAAAATAGTGATAGGTTGCTAGCCTCATCGCTTATAACATGATTCCTATGCCCATTCCCTCGATGGGCTTTTACCATCTGCGCGGTAGGAGAAGCAACTGGTATATTCTATGGTTTTTCTTTACTCCCAGACCAGCATCGAAGCAATGAAGCGATGACAATTGGCAATTCAATTTGCAATGCGTTCAATAAATACGTAGCCAAGCGGCGTTTGTTCTAAAATCGATTTTGTAATGTGTAAAAAGTTGTCATTTGTTTCCGACAATTTTTGCATTGGTAGGGGTCGCAGTGTGTGTCAGGTAGTGCAATGACCTCTCTTAACTAGGTACCCTAAAAGACCGTTCCAAGCAACGTATGCATGCTTACCGTGCTATACTCGACACCATTGTCTTTATACGGCTGGCGTGCTTAGATTTTTATCTGTTTGCATATCTGCATTATCTTTATAGGCACTCAGCTACAAAACGTTTTTATGCTCTCGAGTAATGGTCCAATGTGATGGTTACAAGAGGAATATGTTTAAAAACAACGCTACAAAGTCATCAAGGTTGAAATTCTGAATTCCAAGTTCATGTGTCATCTACCGTTAGTATTTCTTCTTCTTTTCTCTCTTCTTTTTAATATGGCCCCATCGCTCGATGCGATGACTTCACTATAGTCAAAGTAATAAATACAGTACTCAAAAATCTTGCGACAAAAATGTTGGCAACGTTGTACGGTAGAACACGGTCAAAACAGCCCCCTGTCGGGCTCTTAGCCAACGGATAATATAGGCGATGCCCAGGGTGCATCGGACCTAGCACTGCTCTTCCCTTCGGACGGATCCAAAAATGAACCGCCGCTCTTGATCACACGCGGAGGCAACCCGACTCGCACCCCAACTTCAAATTTCGAATTTTAAAATAAAGGGCCAGTTCTTTTAGTATTTTTTTTTATACGACAAGGAAGGCAAGAGAGCGAGTGCATTGCAATACTTTGACACTAGCGAAATCATCGCAACTATGGATGGGGCTATAATTATTATCCTAATAATTTAATTGAATTTTCGTTCCATTATTGATATTTTTTATTTGTTGTTATGATTGTATTTGTTCACAGACAGTAAAGGAGGACGTTTTATGTTCTACTGCATGTATTTTTTAATTTTGATAGCCATGTCTTGAGTGTATTTATTTTTTCTGTAATATTTTGTTTTAATTCTACTATCTCTTTAGCATATTTGACTTACAAAATAATTTATGTACTCACAAAACTATTCATAAATACCTCAGATAATAATCAGACTTTTTAACAGTTTTTTTTTTAAAAGCGTGTTTGACTTCAACGCAATAAGATAGACTGAATCAAATGAGGCGACACACTTAAAAAAAACAATCAAAAACAATCTGTTTGCTAAACAGTGAAAACTTAGCGAAACGTTTCACAAACTAACTTAATTACGAACTAACTCTTAGTTCCCCTGATTGTTGAGTGTCGCAGAACTTCTAGTGGCTTTTTAAAGGTTATTTTCTTTGACAATGTTGTTGCCTTTTTAATTACTGTTTTTTGCTTGACTCGAAGTTCCAATTATGTGATAAACAGGTCATAAAACTTGGTGCAAAGTGAATATTTTTCACTCGCTTGTTTTGTTTGCTGTTCCATTTTTACGCCCACAATTATGGTAGACAGAACCTGTGGTAACAAAACCTAAAGGCTAAATCTAGCCTTTAGGTTTTGTTACCATAGGTTCTGTCTACTCCGGATAGACGTGATTTGTGTGTTTGTGGCCATATTTTTTCGATCAGTATTTATTTTTAACTAAGCGCCGTTTGTGTCTTAACTTATAAAGAATTATTCTATTTTCTTTAACGGAACTTGAACTATTTCTATACCAAATTACAACTAAATTAGTTCAGCGCTTCAAACGTAATTAAACTACGGACAGTCAGACACTTCTGCGTCTTTGTTACAATAGTAAAGAAGTCGCCAAGTACTAAGAGATTACAAAAGAAGCAAGGTGTAGGCTGTCTTTTCAGACAACCTTTGCACAATCCTTAACTTCTAAACCTTTCGCTTTTTAAATCAAGCATAAATCGTACCCTCATAAGAGGATACAGCACGACGGTGTACAATAAAGAACCAGCCTCAAGTCGTAGGCTTGTCCCTCGTGCCGCATTACATTACGGCAATTATACTACTGGATGGTGTTATGCTGTATGTAGCAACGAATTAATCATGTGAAAAACGGAATTTATTGTGAAATATACATACATACACATACACAAATCACGTCTTCGTCCCTTACGGGGTAGACAGAGCCTAAGGTAACAAAACCTTAAGGCTACGTTTAGCATGATTAAAGTATAGGTGGAAAGGGAAATCAAAATAGTGATAATAGTGAAATATAGATTTTGTTTATTACCCATTATACGTTTCAAAATTACATAATTTTAATTTAAAAAAAACATAAACGTGAAATGATAGGTAATTTCAAATAGCTAAGCTGAAATAACTGCGGCAAAACTCATCATAAAAGGCCGCAATTGACATTATTACCCTGTGGTTTACAAACCTTGGCAACTGCTAATCCTTACAAAACAAAACGTAAACGCAACGTAATTTTTCACGTAAATAATACTGTAAGCGGTGTAACAGGTAATAGTGGGCTGCCGTGTCAGAGTCTTATTAACATTTCACTCGCGCAAACACGCCGTTCATTCACGCATTCATTCATCTTGCAAATTTGTTCGTTCATTCATTCGCGGTTCAGTTTTTAGTTGAATTATGATGGCGGCGGTCGCCCGAAGTTGATGAGCGTTTTTTTTCACGTGTGTTTCTTTATATTTTATGTAAAAAAGTATGAAGAGTTTGTTCAGTTTAGGATATACCTGACTTTATTACAAAAAAATGGCAACATTATTACTTACACATTGTAGACTGTAGAAACTAGTAAATAAAACAATTTATATTTTAGTAAAAATTCAACACGCAGCGCTGACAAGAGCAAAGACACGACTCGCTTTTGTTTTTGTTTTCTTTTATCGCTGCGTGCAATTAACTTCATTTGTGGCCAGTGCCAAAATATAACAGTTTGATAAAAAGGTAGTTGCCTAAATAGGTGCGTCGCCTACACAAATTAGACATTCTTCTTCTTTTTTTAATATGGCCCCATCGATCGATGCGATGATTTTGCCAATGTCAAAGTAATAAATACAGTATTCAAGAATCTTGTGACGAAAATGTAGGCAACGTTGTACGGTAGAACACGGCCAAATCTCTGTAACATAAACCTCAATTTGGTTAATTTAAACTTAACATTTCCATACTATTAAACACTAAGTATTATGTGATAGGGGGCAAACGCAATCACCGCTGCTCATAAACACCGTGTCCATGTTATTAAAAATCAAAAAAAAACTTAATTTTATTTGTGCTAATTGGCCGCCAAGGGCTCTTTTACATGTCTTTTTTAAACTACCAGCGCATTTAGAAAGAACATTATTTCCAAGAAGATGCTCCGCTAGAAACTTGGCGGAAAGCCATTTTTTCAAAGTAAAATACAGTAAGAATACTTCAATTCTACTTAATTAAATACATTTTGTTAAAGTAATTAAGTGCAATTCGCACTTAGTTTTTGTAGTAAAAGGATACGACTTCGTAACAATTCTTCTTTCGTTCTCTTTATAAATTCCGTAAATTTAAACCTGGGCTATAAAATTACTTTTTTTAAGAGCAGCTAATACAAATTCACTAGACGCGCAGGATTCGGCCGCAATACGACTTACCTAGAAGAGTGAGCACGAATTATGGAATTACCTGACTCGCCGCCGAAGCGGCGCAAGTCAAGAACTTCATCACCAATACTCTCTCCTCTCTTCTTCAAACATACACACACATACTCCTTTCATCCACTCAAAGGTTGACTGGAAGTTCGCCTTTGTGCATGTATCCCAGTGTTAGTCAATTGTATTTCTCTCGTTTATTTTGCACAATAAAGAGTTTACATACATACATACACCATGTTTCTTTAGCATGATTGTGGGCATACCTATACAGCTCTGCTATACAGATTCCATGCTGGTCTGGAAGCAAAGAAAAAACATACAATGCACCAGTTGCTTCTCTTCCCGCGCTGGTAAAAGCCCATCGAGGGAATAGGCGAAAATTTTGGAAGTCACGTTATAGGCGATGCGGCTAGCAACCCATCACTATTTTGACTCCCCTTTAAACTCTATACGCCCACAATCATCCTAAACGTGGCCTTTAGGTCTTGTTACCTTCGGTTCTTTCTACCCCGTCAGGGGTTAAGACGTGATATATGTATGTATGTGTATGACACAGATGCTACTTTTGTCCCGCATAATTTTATTGTGTGATTTCCAAATAATCATCCTACTAATATTATAAATATGAAAGTTTGTGAGTATGGATGTTTGGATGTTTGTTACTCTTTCACACCAGAACGGCTGGACAGATCCGGATGAAATTTGGAACATAGATAGATTATGAGGAATAACACATAGGCTACTTTTTATCCCGGAAAATTGCGTAGCTCCCGCAGGATAGCGATAAACGAATTCTTTGCTGACGAAGTTGCGGGCAACAGCTAGTACATCATAAAGAAAACTGTTATTTAGTTTCCGCATCAGCTTATAGCTTAGGCGATCCCGTGGCGCGGCCCGCAACGATTGGCCGTGCGTAATTCAGTGCCTTGTCTACCTTCCTTTTACCAAACAGGCTTTCAATGCGAGCCCGTTTAGCCCACTCGGAGCTTACTTTTATTCCCTTCAAAGGTTAAGTGTTTCCCCGGCTAACCGCTTTATCATATTGAGAGTTTCAAATTAGCTTTGCGTTTGACGGAATATGGGACAACTAGGTTTGTTAATGGCTCCTTCAGTTTGCTTTGTGGATTACTATGTCTCGAAATAAATTTTGTTTTTCTTCAGTTTCATAATACTTTAAGAAACGGAATTGATCACGGAACACCGGCCAAGTGCGAGTTGGGCTAGCGTACCGAGGGTTTTGTTTAAATTTATTAATTTCAGAATTTAATTTTTTCTTTATTTTTAACTAAAGTCGGTGATCGAACTCGAGAAAATGTAAACTTAAATTATTCATTATTACTTGCCTATTTAAATGGCAATGACAAACAATTTTAATTTACTTTCTTATTTCTAATTCGATAACCAATTTCAAACGATAAATCTTTATTTACTATTCGACGTAAGTTAAATGTGAACATTTAAGGAGACACATGAAGTAGCCAATTTTATTGCTGGATAAGTAACTTGTCTAAAACACGAACCGCAGGCGAGTGTTTTTTTAAAGTTACGAATCCAGCAATTGCCCCTCCAGCTGAGGTAGTTATAATGTTTTTCTCAAACATTGAGAGGAAATGAAAATAAATTTTGCACTAAACTTCCTCGCAACTTAAGTGGTTTTCACGTTCCCGCCTTTTTCTTAAATTTTTTTATGTCATCTGTCACCGTAAGCTATTTGAGATATTGATAAAAACGTTAGACTCGAACAAAACGCGCACTCCTCGGCCATTGACTTGGCTTTATGACATTGTTTTTCATTGTTTCATAGTCTCTTTGACTTTTTAAAAAGTTAAAAACAAATGAAATTCAGACCAGCAATCCGGATTTATGGTCAGAAAAATTAATATTAGTTTGGTACAATGCAATCGTACTTAGGAACGGGCACGTTTAGTTTAATGACCTTTGCCTCTCTAATACCTCTCTATCCCCCTGAACATGTTAGAATTCAGAGCATTTAAACCCATTTCCCGAGTCGAGCTGTGAGATCAGTTAAGACTAGTGGTCATGGAAGTTTTAATTAATCTAATATTTGCTGTCATAGAGGGTCTACGAGCGTAGCTCTGCTACGAAGCTACGGCGCTACGAAGCTACGGCGCTACGAAGCTACGATATAATCACGACGAAACAAGTTTAGTGTGTCGCTAGAGAGTACAGATTTGAAATTAATAGATGACACATTTTTCTGTGTAACTGATGTTATAAGTACCTACTTTTGTTTAAGTTTTTTTTAACAGACAATTAAACAGTCGATAGGTACATAAATAGCCATGACACAATGAGTGAAAATAGACCTGTAGTTTCCTTAGTCACTACATAGTATAAAACAAAGTCGCTTTCTCTGTCCCTATGTCCCTATGTATGCTTATATCTTCAAAACTACACAACGGATTTTGATGCGGTTTTTTTAATAGATAGAGTGATTCAAGAGAATGGTTTTTATGTTTAATTCTACGCAGACGAAGTCATGGGCAGAAGCTATTTAAAAATAAAACAAAAACATAGCAGCGACAAGACAAAGGTAGGTAAAAATTTAGTACAAATGTCTACAGAACATAGATACATTGCTGTAACAAACACAAACATGTAACTACCTACGACATTCGTTTGGATAAGAAGTGCTCGGTGTAGTGTTTGAGAATAAACTCGTATCACCAACATTACACTCATCGACAACCTCAGGACCAAAGGATTTAATTTTGCGTCGAAGAATCCTGATACATTGAAAGGTTCAGGAGTGTAGATTTTCCCAACATGCCTTAAATGTTTTAGATAGTCTTCAATGTGACAACAATTTTATATAAAATTAGATCATTTTTCATCAGTTCTCATGTCGATTTATGCTTCAAATATATTCGGTATCATATCCGAAGAGGAAGTTGATTTGCGTTGCTTTGATAGCGACAGGAAATCGAACTGCGCGCAATTTAGGAGCGAAATAAGAATGGATTATGTAACAGATGAGAAAGTTTTGATTTGCAGACGGTTTGTATATGACATCAAAAGATGACAACGTAAATTTAATACTTAAATACCTTTACTATCAAACGAATCAAGAATTTTTCAAGGAGTTTGTATATGTGTCATACATACACATCATTCAAACAGATGACGCTTAGCGACAAAAATCGCATACTAACTAAGGTCACGTGATAGCTAGTAACAGGTAGAAAAATTCGAAGACTACCCACCTGCTGTGGGTGGTGTAGGGTAGCACGCGTCACGGAATGACAAGGATCCGGGTTCGATTCCCGGCCATAGCTTTACTTTTCGGATTTTTCTGTGTGTTCTAATTTTCACTGACATTTAGAAATTTAAATACTTTTCTATGCTGGTCTGGGAGTAAAGAAAAAACATAGAATGTACCAGTTGCTTGTCTTCCCGCGCAAATGGTAAAAACCCATCGAGGGAATAAGCGAACATTTTAAGGAATCATTTTATAGGCGATGCGGCTAGCAATCCATCACAATGTAGCCTTAAGGTTTTGTTGCCTTACGCTCTGTCTACTGATAAAGTCGGGATTTATGTATGTATGTACAAATATTAAAACAGTGCAATAATAAGCTGCCCCTTGAAAACGTTACAGTTAATGTGGAACCTTGAATAAGCCTTGTCAAATTTACTATTTCGTATACAGATCAGTTTTATAAACGTAGAATGGCGAGGCATCCGTCCCCGGGGATGTTTAGGGAAGTTAATGCATAAGTAATAGTCGCCAAGGAGGTACTTTTAAGGAAATTCACCTGCGGATGTGCGTGCGAGTTGATTTGATGGTCCTAAAAGTTTTTCAGGTTTTATGGACAGCTGTGATACTCGAGTTAATTTATTGGTACGTCACAGTACACAGAACATTTTAGTAGTTTTTGTTGCGTACATCGTTGTTGCGATGTAAATTCAGAGATCGGATAGTAGAGCGCTTCTATGTCTTTGAGTTTACGATGAGGTTATATGGATGTGCCTTTTTAATCATGGATTTCAGAATAATCTTGAAATTTTAAAAAGTTGTGTTTTATAGTTACTCATGCTTTTAACAGAGTTGTTCCTAAACTAGTTTCCTTTTTGAAGTGTTATTGTATTAAAGAATAAACGGATTGAATTGAATAGAGAATTTCCTCATTTGTTACATTTGTTTCACAAATTGATCTAACGTGCTAAAAAAACTGTAAAATTTAGGTACAATGCCAGAATATCCGATCTCTGGTTATGAAAGATATAAATAAATAAATAAGTATCTTGGGACAAATTACACCAATTAACCCAGCCCCAAACTAAGCAAAGCTTGTACTATGGGCACCAGGCAACGGATAAACATACTTATATAATGTAGATAAATACATACTTAAATACATAAAACATCCATGACTCGAGCACAAACATTCGTATTCATCATACAAAATGTCTGCCCCTACCGGGATTCGAACCCAGGACCTCTAGCTTCATAGTCAGGGTCAGTAACCACTAGGCTATCCGGTCGTCAAGCAAATAATTTTACCATCCTAACGTGCACTGTCATTTTGTAAAGATTAAAATCTATTTGAACTTCCATGCCGGCGTCTGGGAACAAAGAAAAAACATAGAATGTACCAGTTGCTTCTTGGTAAAAGCCCATCGAAGGAATGGGCGAAAATCATAGGAGTCATTTTAGCAACCCATCACTATTTTGATTCCAGCACTTTGCACTTATAGAAAGAAAGAAAGAAAGAAGACATTATTTATTCCTTTTTGCAAGACACACAAGTATACGCCCACAGTCTGGCTAAACGTGGCCTGGTAGGTCTTGTAACCTTCGGCCCTGTCTACCCCGTAAGGGATAAGTAACTTGTGTGTGTTAAACTATTTTCACACGAGATTTTTGCCGCTTAAGAAAAGCCTCAAAACCTGTTCACCTCAAACCCAACCCGAAATACAAAGAATGTGCTACAAAATTAATTCGCTCACTTCGCTAATGAAAACACGTCTGCGCACCGTATTCGCATTACCATGAGTGGACGGACGCCCTAACGCAAACGGCCGTCCAGCACTAACGCAATTAAGTGGCCAGCCTTTTATTTGTTTTTGATTTAATAATGAGAACCGAAGGTAGATGGCGCTGATTTCATGTTGCGAGGCGGGGTATGAAAAAGGTTGCAGTGCGTTACTTAACTGGATAAAACTATTTAACAGGAGACCCTTGTAAATGTACCAATATATCTCAGGCATATGTCTATGTGTCCTTCTCTTTTTCTTTCCACAAAACAGACAGAGACGACATTATTGATAACTGACACTTAAGATAACCGAAACTTTACAGAGCGTGGTGAAACTGGCCCTTAATAAAAAAAATAAAAAAAATAAAAAATATCTTGGGACAAATTACACCAATTGACACAGCCCCAAACTAAGCAAAGCTTGTACTATGGGTACTAGGCAACGGATACACATACTTATATAATGTAGATAAATACATACTTAAATACATACAACATCCATGACTCGGGCACAAGCATTCGTATTCATCATACAACTGTCTGCCCCTACCGGGATTCGAACCCAGGACCTCTAGCTTCATAGTCAGGGTCAGTAACCACAAGACTATCCGGTCGTCATTAATTATTATTTTATATTTTATTGAATTTATATTTATATTTTATTGAATCAGGCGTTACATTGCGGAGGTCCATTTCAATGAACAAAAAATTACCTAGCTACTCTGCTACTCACGTGCAAGATAACCAAATGTGTGAAATATATACTTTTTCATGCAATCCCTCCCTCCACTACTGCCAATAAAACACACATAAATCCCACAAACTTAATTATCCCTTACACCACACAAACACTGGAGCGTTTCGATCCCTATACGGGATCATTATCAAAGTTTAATGAGCACAACTGTTACACATTCCAACCCATTACCAACACAACAGTAACACACAGTAGCAGTAACAGCATCTTGCACGTGAGTAGCAGAGTAGCAAAGTAATTTTTTGTTCCTTTTTGTTCATTTTAGGCCCTCAATATTATACAAAACTAAGTGCCTGTCCCACCACTCCGTAAAGTTCCAGCTATCATCAGTAGTTATCTATGATTCCGCCATTTATTACTACAAAACGGACAGATACGACATCACTACATAGTATAAAATAAAGTCGCTTTCTCTGTCCCTATGCCCCTATGTAGGGACATAGGGATGTATGCTTATATCCTCAAAACTACACGACGAATTTTGATGCGGTTTTTTTTAATAGATAGAGTGATTCAAGAGGAAGGTTTTTATGTATAACTCTACGTAGACGAAGTCGCGGGCAGAAGCTAGTCATAAAAAAGTAAAAAAAAAAAAGTCAAAGTTATTTATTGCCAGAACATAGATAAAAGACACTTTACAGAGAGGTGAGACAGACCCTAAAAGTGAGATCTTTTATTAATAACGCCACAATAATTTGGCTAGCATTCGGCGCACGCGCGGAGACTTCATTTCCGCCGGCTGATGGATGGACCCGTCTTCCATTGGCCCGGGTGACGTGTGGACGATCGATGTGTTTTACGTTTCGAATCAAATTTTGACGGACGGCTTCTCTATGCTCAGTTAGGTCTATACATACATACACATACACAAATCATCCTTTATCCCTTACGGGGTAGACAGAGCCTTAGGTAACAGGTACCTATATGGCACAATTAGCATGATTGGAATCAAAATAGTGATGGGTTGCTAGCCTCATCGTCTATAACATTATTCCTATAAGTCAAAGTCAAGTTAGGTCTATGTTCCTTGAACTTGTTCTAGAATATTTTGACTACACTGTAAATATTTTTCAGGATCATTGAATCATACTTCCATGGTCTGGGAGCAAAGAAAAACATAGTGTACCAGTTGCTTCTCGTCCCGCGCAGATGGTAAAAGACCATCGAGGGAACGGGCGAAATTCTTAGGAATCACGTTATAGGCGATGCGGCTGGCAAACCATCGCTATGTTGATTCCTTTTTCCACCTATACGCCTGCCATGCTAAACGTGGCCTTTTTTATCGTTACTAACTGTCATGTGAACTTGTTATTATGCGAATATTGGGCGCTAAGCGTCATCTGTTTGAATGATGTGTGTGACACAATTACAAAGCAGAGACTAGGCCGCCTAGGTTCGCCTTTGTGCATGTGTGTTGTCCTGTATTCATCTTTTTCTTGCGTTTTATGTACAATAAAGAGTTATACATACATACATGTTAGGTGATTGATTTATAAACAATATCAAATACGGTACAAAATGTTACGAAGCTCGATTCTTCAATCTTACACATCAATACACGCTGAGTTAAGAACATAGCTGCATATTGGTAATTCACATGCAAACTTCAAAGGAATGAATATTGTATCGCTTTATTCAGTGCATCTTGTAAATGCACTTCTTCATGTAGGTTTGCGTAGCTTATTAAATTCTTATCCAGCTGCATATTAATTGGACAGACTGGGGTTTTATATGAGAATAGTTTGTCGAAAGTTACGGTTGTTAGAAAATTGTAAACAGCGCAAGGAATAACGACTTAAGTCGAATGAAAGGGCATGGACCTTTTAAAATAACGGTTTAGTCACATTAATTTATAACATTCAGTCAAATTCAAATAAATAATCCATTGTAGCTTAAAAATCTTAGATGTTGTTTGTTGCGTCTTTATTCTCGGACAGATACAACTTAGTCTTATTTACAATATGAGCCTCTCTTTTATGGAAAAACCAACAACGTACTTGTAATTCCTTTGAGTTACGAGGTGTTTGCCCTCTCCTTAATAAAAATTAAAACTGTTGAGTAGAATTAGTCTAATATTAATAGTACCTAAAGACTGTTCCATGCTGGTCTGGGAATAAAGAATAAACATAGAATTTATCAGTTGCTTCTCTTCCCGCGCACATGGTAAAAGCCCATCGAGAGAACGGGCGGAGGTCTTAGGAATCATGTTATAGGCGATGCGGCTAGCAACCCATCACTATTTTGATTTCCCTTTCCACCTATACGCTCTTAATCATGCTAAACGTGGCTTTAAGGTTTTGTTACTTTAAGCTCTGTCTACCCCGTAAGGGATAAATACGTGATATAATGCATGTATGCTAAAGACTGTACGTCTACAATTGCTAAGATTCTATAGACGTAATTTCTTTTGGATTAATGTCTCAAAAGTAAACTTAGTTTTTCCAAACTAAAAACAATTTCGACACAAATTATCCTTTTTTTACCCAAAAACCGCGTTCCATTTACCTACAAACCAATGGAGGTGTCACAAAATAGTAACAGACTTCACCACTCGCTCCCGTCCAGTGTAACTGGATACTAACAAAGCGTGTAAATGCATGAGGTTTGTATGGGCCCGAGGTGCCAGAACATTCTGGTCGGTCTGTACCGTTGTCAGAGTCTATTTCGTGTGATTGATGCTGTTGCTGATGTGTTCGGAACCATCCGGACTGCATTCGAGGATTTGCGATTCTGGAGTTTCTGTTTTATTCGTTTTTGGGTAAGGTTTGTTATAGTTTGTATCGAAATGCGGCGGTACAAAATATGCCTAAAGCCGAAAGAGGCAAATGATTCCTTGTAAAGTCCATTGGCGAATTATAAAAGTACTATAATACGTAGGCATTATAGTACTTTCATAATTCGCCAATTGACAGTTGTAGAATTACAATAAATTAAATTAAAAATATTCTTTATTCATCATAATGAAATCAGTAGAGGTACCAGTGAGATTATAAAAAAAAAGGCAACCACATTTTGTTTTTAGTAAAACTAAAAAAACATTACTTAAAGTATTTCTTCCTTGCTGGTCTGGGTATAGAATGTACAAACATAGAATGTACCAGTTGCTTCTCTTCCCGCGCAGATGGTAAAAGCCCATCGAGAGAATGGGCGAAAAGCTTACATAAATAACCTGTTGTATGTAGTAGTGTACAGAATTGATATGGGACTTGAGCCTTTTTTCTAATTTGGAACGTCAATTTGTCTATTCGCACACATTACTCGCACATATAATATACAACAGGTCATTTAGGTACTTAAGTTTTTCACCTATACCGATCTGATATGAACCTTCTCATAGCGTCTCTTCTGGCAACCAGAAAAAGCAGTAGGTACATACATACATACATACATACCGTCACGCCTCTTTCCCACAGGGGTAGGCAGAGACTACTTTGTTCCACTTGCTACGATCCTGACATATTTCTTTCGCTTCATCCACATTCATCAATCTCTTCATACATGCTCGTCGGTTTCGGGTACTCCTGACCTGACCTTTTTCCAAAACGTCTCCTATTTGGTCTCGAAACGTCCGTCTAGGCCTTCCCCTCCCAACGTTACCATTCACACTCCCCATATAGATCTGTTTAGTTAATCTACTTTCACCCATCCGCTCTACGTGACCAAACCAAATAAGCATACTTTTTTCTATCCTAGTCACTATATCCTCTTTCACACCAGAACGTTCCCTTATCACACTATTCCTTATTCTATCTTTCAGTGATACACCTTCCATACTTCTTAACACTCTCATTTCTACTGCATTTAATCTACTTTCATGCTTTTTTTGCCATACCCAAGGCTCGTAGGTAAATACCACAAACAAACCCTTGCAAAAGTTACAACACCGCATTAACCATTAGAAATCTCAAAATTAACTGCCACCTTTCACAAGCATCCTGCTGTCATAAAAAAACGACCGAAAATAAAATATATTTTATCCTCCAAATATAACTCATAGCTAAAAATAGCCATTATTTTCCCATACGCGACCCTTCCCGAACATCAAATTAATAATGTCCATCCATTGTTTCGTCGCCACGTTTTTACCGGTTTCTTCCCGGGAGTAATTCGAAACATTAATTTTCCTAATGGACTAAAGCTTCCTAGCACGGGAAGAAGGCGTGAACAGTACACAGTCTAAAAGCAGTAACACAGTGAAAAACAAATTGCTTGAAGCAGAGGCTTACCGATTTTTGAGCACATCACTCAAAAGTAGCATTCGTAAGCGATAAAATATGTGTTGCTACAAAATTACAGCACAAATAAAAAAATACAAGTGTAAGTTTCTCTTTCTTCACTTTCATTTTGATTCCAGCATAATTTTTCAACACCTTCGAATGTGCTTCCAAAAAGAGACCCTGGTTTTAATTTTAGAAAATACAGCTCTGCGTACTAAACCCAATTCTTGTCAGCAAGACAACTACAATTCTGTCCCTTTCGCTGAATTGAACTTGGCACGCATTAGCGAGTTTGGTAATCCCCTCTGTACTTCATATCAGTCAATGGTGGCGAAATAGTTAATAGTACTTACGTCTTTCTTCCTCAACTGGTGCAATATGTCTCGCAGACGTAACAGCACGTGTTCGTGGAGCAGGATCGTTTTAATCCACGATAGTTTATTCGTAAACTGTGTACTGTGTCGGAACTAATGTCTGAGGCACGAGCAAGAGGTGTCTCCGTGCGTAAACACTGACTGTTGCGCTTCTCGCCCCCTGCAGGCTGTGGTCGATGGCGAGCGGAGCGGCCTATGTCTTCAACAGAAAACTATTAAAAGTCACATACACATATAAATCACGTCTTTATCCCCTACGAGGCAGACAGAGCCGCAAGTCACAAGACTTAGGCCACGTTTAGCATAATTGGGATTAAGTTGAGAAGGGAAATCAAGATAGTGATGGGTTGCTAGCGATATGTATGTATGTATGTATGTAAACTCTTTATTGTGCAAAATAAACACGACAAAATACAATTGACAAACACAATTGATATGCTTATGACATGATTCCTAAGATTTTCGCTCAGAGAGAAGCGCAGGAAAAGAAATACACATTTTCATTAAGTAAAAAAACTTGATTGACAGACTGACATCCTTTAAAGTCTAGCCCAAACCCGTGGTTTTTACTGAAAATCAACACCAAGTAGCAGAGCTGTAGGCGAGGAAAAAATCTGGCAATAGGATAACGTAGCTTCTCTATTGGTGGAATTCATCCTCGCACGGATTTTGCAATTATTTTAAGGGATAAACAATTCTGGAACAACAGCAAAGTTGCATGCGCCTACCGGAGAGATTCAGATATGTTTCGGATTCATCGCCAATAATCATTCGTGGAATAACGCGTCCTGCTGCAAAGGTGCTGCGACTGAGCACTTACCTACTTTGCGGTCCATTTTAATATACTATGATGATGATGATGATGATGAATATAATAAAGCCAATTAACCCTTCATTTTCATTTGCATTTCATTTGCAACGTGATAATATATTTCAAATGTGATTGATCAATTAGCTCAGCGCTTTAATGGACACACCCTTACATTCTGAATTAGAGACTTAACACCGCTTCTTCTTTGGCCATAACCTAACCACCGCAAGCCGAGTCTTTAATGAATTAAAATGCAAACCAGCTACAATAGTGAGTTTAGCTTGGCTCTCGCTGTCTGTATATTCTACTTTGATTTATACTTAATTTTTGTAGCAATTTAAACCTTATGCCTTACTTTAATCAAAGCACAGCCCGCAAGAGAATTAAAAAATATTAGACTAGACTCATATTATGATTCTAAAGTGGTAGGCATTATGGCTACAATTTAAGACATCTCTTTTTCTTCTTCTGAATGGGCTAGGATCCTAACAGAACGTTCTTTTTGACAGTAATGGTAAGCGAACAGCTAAATTTGCGTGGACAAATTAAACCTTAGTTAGCTTAGGGTTATGCTGTGACAAATTTATAGAACTATCAATCCTGATCGGGATTGTCAATTTTTTTAAGCAGCCCTGCACGTCTTGCACAAGAGCGCACAAGATCGCCCGTCTTTTTCTTACTGTTAGTTAAAGAAAGAGAGGGTAGTCTACGTCGTACGCGACGCGACTCTTGTGCAATTGGCCCTCTTCCTCTTCACTGAGACGTAAGTTCTCTTTGCGTGTTCTACAGGATCTATAATGGGGAGTGCTCCGTTGAACTTTTTAACCTTGTTCCAGCTGCCAAGTTCCATCACCGTACTACTCGACGTAAAAGTAGTTTCCACCAACATGACCTCGATAGTTGGTGCTCCAACACCGTGCGATTTAAGCGGTCTTTCTTGCCCCGTACGTGCAAAATTTTGAATGGGCTGGCGGCTGGGGTATTTCCAACTGTCTATGACATGCAAGCAGCAGTCCCATTGGTGCTGTAGTTGTCCATGGGCGGCGGTGATCACTTACCATCGGGTGCACCCCATGCCCGTTTATCGGTTTTAATATTAAAAAAAAAAACTAGCAAGCTAGGCTGAGAACGTTAAAAGAGCGTCGTATTCCGCTCAAATCTCTAAGAAAATCCGTATTGACCATAAACACTTTTACGCCGCCAGCGTTTCTCCCAAACTGTTCTCCGTTTTACTACATTTAATGTCTCAAATGGTTCCACAAAGATCAACAAACAAAGTCGCAGCGTCCCCAAACGCTCTCAAATCACGGCATAATGACCCCGGCATTTGCATCAGAACTGCACAGTGCGCAGCACAGAGTAAGAACCTCTGCAGAGGCCACCTTTTGTACAAATTGTATCCTCACAGTCGCGGCGTTTGTCAAAAGAATGAGTCTTTTTGCATGCTCCAAGAAGCTCGGGCCACTGGAAGGGATACATATAACACACGATGTTTCCTACAGGGTTAACATATTTCCGTAACTTCCATGCTGGTCTGGGAGCAATGAAAAAACGGATAATGTAACAGTTGCTTCTGGATGGCAAAAACTCATCGAGGGAATGGGCGAAAATCATAGGAATCATGTTATAGGCGATGCGGCTTGCAACCCATCACTATTTTAATTCCATTTTCCACCTATACGCTCACAATCTTGCTAAACGCGGCCTGTAGGTCTCGTTTCCTTAGGTTCTGTGTATGATTTGTATATGTGTATGTGTTAACATATTTACAAGGGTGAACTTATCCCCTAAAGGGACCTCTTCTAGTTTAGCTTCGAATGATTTACTGATTTTACAGGACAACAGAAACCTGAGTAATACAAAAGAAGTTAGAGCAATGACCTTTTAACCTAAACGAATAAATATTAATATACACAATGTATACACAATTGACAAATACACACAAATCGATAATAACTATGTACTTACATACTTTTTGATTTGGTGGAGGTTTAGTGTGTCAAACTAACAATCATTTTGTTTCTTCAACCTGCAAAATGTGTTCTCCCGTGGCAATTCCTGCTCCTGCAGCTAGGATTGTTTTTAATTATTTTATAGCTTTTTAAAAACTGAAGCAATTAAAGTTAGTAACATATCTAGTAGCAAAGCCTTTGACCTCTTTGTACAGGTACTAGAGCAGGCGACGTACTCAAAGCTAGAATGCTTGAAGCCGCTGTATCACACAATCATAGTGATTTAATTAAAAATAGTAAAGTTAACATCTAGCCTTTCTGTTTGTTATTTAGTCTTTCTGTATTACTATTTGTCCTGTTAAATGCGTCTTTGTATTTTCTTTTACTTTTGCACGCCTATTTGTTTCGCATAATGGACTACAGGACCCCAAGATAGGTTCAGCCTAGTTTGGGGTTTGTCAGACGTTGCTTTTTATGTATTAATACGTTTTTTTAAGCAAATGCATAATTATTATTATATTTTAATGAATTATTATGAAGAGCAAATAATATGAACAATAATTGTAAACGACTAAACGATCTTAGTCACGGACCGGCAATCTAACTGATTTTGGTTCATGGAACAGAATCTAATAATTCCTTATTAACTTTACAACCAAACTTATTGCTATTTACTGTATTAAACAAATAATACCTTTTCTGTTAGTACATGGATTTTTTTTTATGACACGGGGTAACAAACGAGCTTGTAAACGAGAGACGGTAAAGATGGTAATTGAGTACCATCACCCATGGACAGTAGAAACCAAAGGATTACAGACGCGTTGCCAGCCAAGACTGCTAAGATAGAATACCTCATATGCAAATAATTTCACCGGTTATAACACATATACATAAATACAGTTTCCAACTCTCTAGCTTCGAAGTTCGGAGCGTAGACATAAAATCAACCTGGAGAGAGCTCTCTATTGTGGCCTCTCTCCACACTAAAAAAAATGTCTCAATAACACTTGTATGGCTGCCGGCACCCGGAATCCACTCAAGCGCAAGCATACGCCTTAATAAGAAAAGGAAATAGCGACGTCCCTTCGATACCGAGTACTTTGTAGTACGGCGCATTCGGAGAAAAGGCAAACGTATTTTCATTTGCATTTGAGGTGAGTTTGGTGGCTTTGCAGGCAAAAGTCAAAGAGTTTCGTTGAAGGAAAATTATAAACCTGGAGGGGCGAGAGGTGGATTTTAACTAATTTGATTGGTTGATTCTGTACGTCTCGGTTCCAAGGCTCCACTCTGTCTGTTACCACGCACTCTCATACACTAAAATAATACATACATACATACACAAATCACATCTTTATCCCTGTACACTGAAATAATATTACATAACTAGCTGTTGCCCGCAACTTCGTCTGCATAGAATTCGTTTATCGTTATCCCGCAGGAATCACGCAATTTTCCGGGATAAAAAGTAGCATATGTGTTATCCCAAACTATAATCTATCTATGTTCCAAATTTCATCCAGATCTGTTTACCCGTTCTGGCGTGAAAGAGTAACAAACATCCAAACATACTCACAAACTTTCACACAATTTATAATTATTAGTAGGATAAATAATAATCTTAATAAATTCGATATAGCCTAGTGGTTTGACCTATGGATTCACAAGTTGAAGATCGTGGGACTTGTGAGTTCGAATTCCGGGCTCGCATCTCTGAGTTTTTCCGATTTTTTATCCGAAATAACGCGGTGTAGGACTCTTCATGAGCACGCCAAGTAGTGCGGTCCCGTGCCTAGTCTAATTATTTTCTTCTTTTTTTTAATCAGGTGTTACTTTGCAGCGATCCATTTCAATGAACGAAAAACAAAACTATTTCATAGTCCTTCTACCCTTTGCTTCTTCGGTGTTTATAAAAAGCTGTACTGAAACGTGGATTTGGTCGAATCAAACACGTAACAGCTCCTGTGAGTTTTAATAATGTAGGCGTATACGTGTAATGTAATTGAGTTACATGGGAATTATCTTCGTGTACGGCGCCGTATTGAGCTGCTGTCTGGTACATCCTGAACACGACATTGTTTACACAAAGACGCTCCTATATAGGTATATCTGCAAGGTCTCAGAATTATTCTGGCATACCTCAGCCTCGTCAAGTTAGTTTCAAGGCAGCTGTAATCTTTTTCAGTATTTTTCAATTGTGCTTGACTTAATGTTTGCATTTGTTGGGTTGTTAGGTGGGTTTCATGTTCAGTTGTAGTCATAATCTGCTTTAGTCATGTTCTGTTTTAGTCATCTTGTTGACTCGGTTGGAAGCGGCTTGCTACCACCTTGAACCCGCGACTTTATACAGACAATTTTTGAACAAATTAAAGTAATTTTATAATTACTTTTTTCATACAGTCAACTCCTGGGCGGAATGTTAGCAATTATCTTCGTCGGAATTTAGATTAGGCCTTAAACGAGGCGGCGAATATTCGGACCTTATTAAATTTTTCCCTGATAATTATGTTAAAATTAACGGGAAATTGGACTGCTGTAGATAAGTAATTACGGGAAACTTTAATTGAAATTAGCCCGTAGAAAAAGAGGGACGAGGTTAATTATATAGACGGTGAAATAACTTCATAGCTTACTTTTCGAAAATGCAAGATAACACGTGGTTTTTTCACGATAGAAATTTTAGATCATAGTTTTTACTTAAAATTGACTAATAATAATGTTTTTTTTACAGGTAAGTTGAAAGCTATTCTAAAAAGGCGCCCAATTGTTGGTATGTATCAAATGATAAGATTGCAGGCATGCCAATCTGAGTTTAGGTACGGTGACGGCTGTGTTTTTCATTACAACAGATTTTAATACATTTTGGATTTTATTTTTGTGATTTTAATTTTGTATGAGCTATTTCCGGAAAATCAAGAAAAACACCTACTTATGTGTTACGCTTCGAAATGTTATTAATCTGCATAAAAATCTTGAAAAGGTGAATATAAAAAAAAAAACTTTGTCACGTACCTACTTTACATTCGGTCTTTGTTCAATAATGTGTCTTTATTTTTATTTTTAATGACAACTTTACTATTCATGTAATCAATTGAGTGTCAAAGTACGTAACACAATAATTGCCACAAAATCGCCAACACAAACGACAATCAGGTTTTCAGAAAACGTGCGAAGTCGATGTAAACATTCTTCACTCCCTTGGCGTAAGACGGGAAAGCCGGCTTGCTTTTAGAGCTCGCCTTCTAATTACGTCACGTACCATGGATTTCCCTAACTTTCAACTAAGCCCAGTACATGAACCTTGCAAACATCACGCCTTGCTCAAAGATATGCGTTAAGCCTACTCAGATGCCATAATCCATGAACAGGCTGCCTAATGCGCCTACGAAACTTTTTAATGCTTCATTAAATTGGTCAAGACATGCCGTGGCGTTCGTAAACAGTCTTTGATTTTGGCGGTATTTAACAGAACCATCACAAAAACAGATATAGACAGTACTATAACCATTCATACCAATTATTTTTTTGTTTTGTCCAAGTTTTTCCTTCCGATAATGAACATAATTTAACCATTGAACTTCCTCGTTCTAAAACTCAAACCTAAACGAAAATGTTTGAGTCAGCTCTGGATCATAGTTAGGAACTTTTGGACTATAGTTGAGCAGTACGGTACAAGATTTAATAAAATCGTACCTAGATAATAGCGTACCTAAGGTTAAGATTATCTAAAAAAAAACATCATTCAAAATTGGCATTTTTAGTTGCATTTTTGTATTAGTACATACATACATACCGTCACGCCTCTTTCCCACAGGGGTAGGCAGAGACTACTTTGTTCCACTTGCTACGATCCTGACATACTTCTTTTGCTTCATCCAATTCATCAATCTCTTCATACATGCTCGTCGGTTTCGGGTACTCCTGACCTGACCTTTTTCCAAAACGTCTCCTATTTGGTCTCGAAACGTCCGTCTAGGCCTTCCCCTGCCAACTTTACCATTCACACTCCCCATATAGATCTGTTTAGTTAGTCTACTTACATCCATCCGCTCTACGTGACCAAACCAACTAAGCATATTTTTGTATTAGTTCTTTACCCAATTACCGTGTTGTGATGGTTTTGCAATAGCTTGTCCGAGGTATGACGAGGAATACCACTTGAAATAGTTTTAAACGTTGATATACCTACTTCTTAATTACAACTCCTATTTGTAATAAGTTTTAATTTTGGCTTGTTTCACATAAACCTGATTCGGAACTGCCTCTTGTCAAGTCAGGCCTACTCCAAAGTCTTGAATAGGAGAGTGGGAGGGGCGTTATCACGAACTTCGAATCAGAACTTCGGAGTAGTCGGAGTAATCACGGGGGAATAAAAAAGTTGCTAATCATAATGGGCAAAGGAAAGTGGCTCATACAGCCAGTTGCCAATGAGCGCGTATTAATAAAATGTAAATTGAAAATTTCACATGGAAACTGGGTTTTAAATGAAAAAAAGGTATCGAAATCGACCCATCCGCTTGAAAGTCATCATCATCATATCAGCCGTAGGACGTCCACTGTTGGACATAGGCCTTCCCAACACATACGACGCATCGACGTCAAACTTATCTATACTCTTTGTGCATCAGGGGTTAAAAAAAGAAAGATGATAATAATGTACCAAAAGTTAAGGTATCTCTTTATTGTTTATTAATCTATTTCATAGACATTATTTTTAGCAGTTTTATTAAAATACTCAAAGGCACAAAGCAAGCTAATGCAGGCCAAATACCAAACTAAATCGAAGCGTCACGAGAGCTCTGTCAATCGCCGTGTTTTGCTAACGAACAGTGCAAATAAAAAGGTATTGTCTGTCGCGAGTTAACAACGTGCCGGCAAACAGCGATGAGTGGTGAGCAACCATTTGTCACAAATAAACGTGTTGCAATATAATGTTTATACTGCCAGTACATTTATGGGTGTGTATTCTATTTTTGTAATTAGCGGTTCTTTTATGATAGTTCTGGGTCCATTATTAATATTTAGTGCACAAGAAATATTTACCATACTACTTTTTCCATTTTGAAGTGAAAACTTTAGCGGCGAAGGACCGATATTTTGAATCTAAAATTGAAACGAAAGATCTTTGTAGCGGTGCTCAGTAAAAGTAACCCTAACACCAGCTGAAACATTCTCACGGAGTAGACAGAGGCTAAGGTAACAAGAACTAAAGGCCACGTTTAGCATAATTGTGGGCGCATAGGTGGAAAAAGAAATCAAAATAGTGATGGGTTGCTAGCCGCATCACCTATAAAATGACTCCTAAGATCTTCACCTATTCCCTCGATGGGCTTTTACCGTCTGCGCGGGAAGGGAAGCAACTGGTACACCCCAGCAAGGAAGAAAGAAAGTAAGATTTTATAGGAACCACCAGAGGTCTACCCGCCGTCTCGTGGCGGCGACTCGACGTAAGCGCGGAGACGGCGAGTTGCCCACGCGCTTATTCCGAGGCGAGGCGTTGCCGTTCCGAAGCCGATAAATGTGCGCTGCGGATGGAGTTTCATACAAAGAATACTGGCGGGTCAGGTTGGCAGCCTTGCCGGCTGTGACCACTCTCATACGTCCATCGATTGTTTAAATAAATGGTCCTACTACACAGTTTACTCAACAGTTTATTAAATTTGACTTAAACACCGATACCAAATTGTGCAGAATTAATAAACCGAAGCTGTAGACAAGCAAACAAATCAAATGGGTCCGTAAACAAAATTATTTTGTTGGAAAGTAAAACAAACGAAAGCAATTAAAACTTAATTGTAAGTTACGCCGACAATGGGGTACACACTAAACTTAATTATTAAATGAGTATCTTTTTGTATCGGCGGTGAGAGCGTCTGGGAATGCTCTTCAAAGGGACTTAGCTTTTTGGGAGGTCAATGAACTATTGATAGTGTTATTATGGTTCATTACGTCCAATATTAACTCGTTTGAAAAGTAACTTTAATGTGACGGCAATATTTGCTCGTGAGAGCAATTTTCTTCATCTGTGTCTTAAACAAATTGAAGTAAAAAATAAATGGATTTAGAAACAGAAGGTATTGTTTTAGCCTAAGTACTTAGATGACGCATGCAATTTAAAATCATTATATTAATTGGGATATTTTACAACAAACAAAACATTTACAAAATGCAGGAAACTATAATTTTGAAGCAATAAAATATTCTTTTAAAAACCGGTTGACGCTTGAAGCAAGCTAATTATTTACACGCGCAAATTTAATTAAAAAAGTCGTGTGTAATATAATCACAATATAACTTTTTTCTAAATTGAAATCGGCAAGTAACCCATGAAATACCATCAATACAATAATTATTTATTGAACATCACAAAACAATATAATAAGACATTAGTCAATGTTGCCTTGTCGGTTAAAAGCGATCTTTAGCAGACACTCATTTAGATAAATATAAAAAAAACTTACCAATCGATCGCATTTTAGACCCGCGTTAAAATTGCAGCCCAGCCGTCTGTGAATAAAGCTGTGACCAGCATTTGTTTTTTTTAAGACTAGCTCATTAACATTATTATTATTTAGTACGGTCCAACCCCGAGCCCACCTTTCCTTTCAAACCAAGGCTCGAATAAACCGGGGCGAATTCGTTTCCACTATCGGTGATTGGGACCTGTTTCTCATTAAACCGCGTTTAGTCCGCCGTTGAGAGTAATCGACGATTTAGACCGGGTTAACTACGTTGTGCCGACATGCCCGTGGGACGCGAATGACATGCCTACATCATCTAATGAAGCCGGGTACTCCCCCAGGCGACTTTAGCCGAGTTTAAAACGAGTCGGTGTGGCCATCCTGTTTTCATTAATCATTTTATTGGTGAGCTCCTTTGGTGGATTTTAATTCGGCGATTTGAGTGGGATTTTGGTTTTAAATATAGGGTTTAGGGGTTTTTGCCACGGTACAATTCAGATCTTAGAAGGTTTTAATTTTGACTATTCACTTATACTATTTTTGTGGATATGTAGGTGGATATTTTTTATTTTTTATTGTAATATTTTAATAGACATCTCGCAGTATGTACTCCGTTATTGGTGTGTGTATTGTAATGTACCTACCAATTAATAGTTTTTATGACTCACACTATAATATACATGATGCAGATGAACTGAATAAATAAATAGATCCTATTTGGTTTTCGGTAGTAAATTGACTTCAGAACTTATTTTCATTATATTCAATTTACCCGAGCCTTAAATTATATTTAATCTATAGTTAGAGAATAGATGTATAAAGTCTCTACCAGTGAAAACAACAAAAAAAAATTAAGTTCAGTGGAGGTGTAAAACGCCTCCACCGTCAAATAAATTAATTGGAGACGTCTCCTATGTCGAAGAGAAAAAAATAAAAATAAGACAAAATCATGAAATTTACATTTCATGTCAAGTAAGCTTTTGAATTCCGAAGGCAATAAATATTCTTTTAAAAACCGGTTGACGCTTGAAGCAAGACTATTTACACGCACAAATTTAGTTAAAAAGGTCGTGTGTTAAAACTTTTAAACTTTTTCTAAATTGAAAACGGCAAGTAAACTAAACTAAACTGGTCCAAACTATCATTGTAGCTGACAAAACCGTATTGTTATAGCTTGCAGGTTTACAGCGGGCCAAATAGAGCCAGTGGGGTAATGTCGTAAATGCAAGCGGAGTAGACACGAGGCAGCCATTTCTTCACCCATAGTCCAGTAGACAGGCGGAAGCGAGAGTCGGAAAATATAGCATTAAAACTTTATTTAACACATACAAATCACGTCTTTATCCCTTACGGGGTAGACAGAGCCTAAGGTAACAAGAGCTAAAGGCCACGTTTAGCATGATTGTGGGATTGTGGGCCTATACAGGTTGATGGGATGGGTTGCTAGCCGCATGATTTCCCTTTCCATCGTCCGCAATCCTGCTAAATGTTGCCCTTAGGTCTTTTTACTTTAGGGTCTCTTTACCTCGTAAGGGATAAATACGTGTATAAAGCAATACCTACGTCTCAAATCAATGCAACTTACTTGTATCACATTTAGTATACACAACGACTTTGAAATATACTACCTGAAATTCAAAATGACAACGAAGCAAAATAGTACAAACTAAACCATCATTCTAGGCCCATAGTGAAAATACACAGGTTGTGTATAATACACAGCCTGTTGCCCGCGACTTCATCTGCAAAAAAATCATTCTATCGCTATCCCACGGGAACTAGACAATTTTCCAGGATAAAAAGAAGCCTATATGCTATTCTAGACAACCCATCTCTAAATCTATCCAGCCGTTCTGGCGTGAAAGAATAAAAACATCCATGCTCACAAAATTAGCTTAGGCCCGCAAGGGATAAAGATTTATGTATGTATGTATGTATGCCCCCAATCTTTAGCACTTATAATATTAGTAGAATTTAATCTTGTTCACTAGAAAACTGGAAACAAGCATTGTTCCAAGCGTGTTTGTCGCGTTCACAAATGGACATGCCGCAATAAACCGCCGCAACTTGAACCAACCAAGATGGGAGTTAATGCACGCCGCGAGAGCAAAGATTTGTAACAGCAAATGCGTTTAATAGATAAAAGGCTCGCTTTGCCCCGGCCATATTTTATTCAAACCGCCAGAGTGGGCCGGCGAACATTCGCTAATGAATTTTACGGGGACGCTTGAGAAATTTGAGTTTTTTAGCATTGTTTGATGGATTTTTCCTGTATTTTCTTGTTTAGACAGGTGTTCTGCTTCAGGTGGATGAAGGAAACGTGCAATTTGTTTATTTTTGTCGTAATAATGGTCATAGACAATATACAGTTTCATTTAAAATTCCACGCTGGTCTGGGAGCAAAGAAAAAACATAGAATGTACCAGTTGCTTATCTTCGAGGGAATGGACGAAAATAGGAATCATGTTATAGGCGATGCGGCTAGCAACCCATCACTATTTTGATTCCATTTTCCACCTATACGCTCACAATTTTTCTAAACGTGGCCTGTAGGTCTTGTTACCTTAAGCTTTGTCTACCCCGTAAGGGATAAAGGCGTCATTTGTGAGTGTGTGTATATAAATGCTTTTAATGTTTTTAACTAGACATTTCATTTTTGAAACACCCTTTTTGTTGTCAGTACTTTATTAATTCGTTGGTGTTAAACAAGACCCAAATACGAAGTTTAAAAAAATCATTGAACCGGTTGGACGACAAGAGTAAATAACCGTTTTGTGCCCCGGGTTTTAAATATTTTCCATATCGCATTGATCCGTCATCATCATAATCAGCCGTGGACGTCCACTGTTGGACAAAAGCCAGTTGCCCCGGTTAGAAGCGATTGAGTTGATTAAAAGATGTAATTTGGCTGTTACGTTAAAATATCGGGTAACAAATGGATTAGGTTACTTACTACAGTCAAGGTACACCACAAAACCTTATTGAGTAAGTAAGTAAGTAAGTAAATGCTTTATTGTACAAATGTAAAGAAACAGATACAATTCACAAAATATAATATATATATTATTATTGTGGCTTTAAAATTTAAGTGTATTACATTTTGGTAACTTTACTCGCAGTCCACATCTTAGACCTGGCTGTAACTATTATGTATCCTCACAGTATCTTCAAGTACCGTAAAATCAAATTCACTAAAAGCTCTCCAATTAACCCAATACATGCGTTAGTACTTTTCGAATTGTAATCTTACTAGCTTCAGCTTACAGTTGCAAATAGTATAACCATGGCACTAATGTAATAGGTACAGTACTCACTTCGGTTATACATGTAATAAAGCTGGTACTCACGGTGCTTTTGCCTGATTGGCTTTGTTTTACAGCATTAGTTAAGTACGTTGTGTATACGGCTTTAGCTACCGAAGTAAAAGGAGCGAAGACTTAAAAATAATCAATCACTCGGTTGTTTCGTAAAACTAATCTGTACATAGTATGCAACAAAGTCGTTCCACGTCGTCCGTATGTATGCACGCTTAGATCTTATCGGCAATAGATAGCTATTTATTACTTTATTTACGTAAAAGTTTATGGATTATGTGGTATGAAGATCTGCTGAAGATTATACGCTGAAATGACACACAGGCTACTTTTCATCCCGGAAAATTTCGTAATCACAGGCAATAAAATTTGAATAAAAATAAATGAAAGATATTACAAGATACAAAATTTGTCATTTTATGACGAACAGATTGAGCGCAAAGGGAACATAGCGTGTCCTTACCGAGATTAATACTTTATTTTCATTATTCTTTCGCCGTTTTCCTAGATAATAAACTTCGAGAAACCCATATTGCACCGGCGAAAATATGAGTTCCCAATTTCACTCACTTAACACAGCAAAAAGCACGCGAACAGGCGGCAAAAGGCATTTTTAGCGCGTCAAAGCTCTGAAAAATGTACGCTTCGATAAATTTCGAGAGAGATCCGTGCCTATGAAATTGACAACTAATCAAGTTACTTGCGTTGCGTCCCCGAGGTTGTAATGTCAAATTGTTGGAGTAGACGCACACTGCGCACAACACCAGTTTGAGATCGAGAAGGCGTTCGCGTTTAGATCTCATACTAAAAAAGAGAAAAAAAAAAAGTGTAAAGTTATTAAAGGCTCGGCAACACGCATGCTAGTTCCTTGGACTTGTAAGCGTCCGTACCATCAGGCGGGCCGTACAATTGTTTGCCATCGACCTGGTATAAAAAAACTTACTCTACCTACCCTTAGACTAGGCGCAGTGATCCGAATTGGATCTTGGCTTCCACGCCTTGCGATCCTGAATTGGTAACGATTTGATTTGATCCCATGATTTGGTAACGTCTGATTTGAATGAAACGTAATAGGACGTCGCCGTCGCGTTCTGGTGAGGCAGAGCTCTAAGCATGCGAGAACGGATGAAACTCTTTATTTTTAGAAGGTACCGGCGCCGCGCGTCCGGCCGGATGCACTGCGCGGCCACCAGCGGACGCGGTCAAAGGGCCAGTACCGCGGGCACACAAATCCAATTTGCCTTCGACTTTCACAAGCCTTGTGCCAATTAAACGGCGCGTAAAGTGCGTCGGTGCCCTTTTAAACCCTTTTTTGATCGGCAATATCGCGTCCCCGCTGCGGTCAAGAGGGACCAACTATTCGGGTTCACCAACTTAGATAAAAGCGAAATCTACGTTGCGAAGCTAAATTATGTCCCTGGACGGATTTGAATTTGATATTCGATAAGTTTTGATGTGTAGATTGTCTGTTGTAGAAAACTGAGGTGGTTCGGAGGGTTGATATGAACTAATGGGTTTAAGTTAAGTTTTAGATGAGTTTTGACTGTCTAACGTTACTGACATTGTAAGCGGGGAAATGTGGTCCCAATAATTTTGTTATTCAACTTCATGAAAGTTTCACCACTTTGCACGGTAGTTTTTTAATGAGCAGGGAAATTTTAACTATCGGTTGGTTTCTATTCTATGCCAGTTTTTGTTCGCGGTTTCAATCAGTTTATCACAAACTCAGAAGAACAGTGACATTTTGAAGAATGTCTGTGGCAACAGCTGTGCTATGCTAACAGCTATTATACAATACAATACAATACAAATACTCTTTATTGAACACCACAAATCAGTAACACAACACACAAACACCACAAATTATGTAACATATTATCAGGGTTTTTTTTTCAAAGACCTGCTTACCAAAGACTCGACTATCTATCCAGTTACGTTAAGTAGTCTCAGTCTTACTACCAAGTACCTAAGTAAATTCAACCTCCAAAAGCATCCTAATAACATTTCAAACTATACATCATGGTACCGTTGTACCGTCGTACCATTGTTGATAGATATTAACAACTGGATCGGTTCTGAAATAAAGAAAACTACAGCCGTACAAATCTTACAAGAATCTGAGACACTTGGCGACGATTTAATAAAAGTTCCATTTGGCGATACAAAAAACAATTTAGTCTGGAATAATGGCGTAGTTTTGGTAAAAGTGTTACATGGTGAGTGGTTATAATTGGAAACGTCAGGCGCAGTGTGACGCCCCGCGGAGCGGTGAGGATTAGGGTCCGCTGTCACTACATACCGCTTGGGGGCTGGTGGAAGCTCGGAAACATGGCGGATAGGAAACCAAATAGAAAATTCACAAGGAATCGAATAACTTTCATAAATTTTGTTACTTTTGGTGTTATCGGTGGCTAAAACCGTCATCTTGATAGCTAAGTTGGTTTTAAAAGAGAAAATGCAACAGAAGAAAGTAAATTAAAAGGACTGGTTATTATTATAGAGCAGTTTTGTCTTCTTTGTCAAAAAATAAATATACCGAACTAAAAGACTTTTGCTCCGGAACTACACCAGAATCGCTAGGTTTCAATACTACGGTTAATATTATATAATTAACTTTTAATATTATATAAAACATACAATTTATTAGTAAACTAGACATAGCATAATCAACATTTACTAGTCTTAATAAGTACGCCAGTTAATGAAAGAGTTTAAGTTAGTGCAAAACTTTATTAACAGAATATTGTTTATTAAACGCTTACCTCTTTTAATTTCAACCAGCTCCGTGAAAAGGAAATTATTAGGCCACGTGCGTCCTTTGCCTTTACCGGTAAGGCTAGATCACAAATTCATTTTTAATCATAAACGTCTTGCCCATAAAGCGGTAACATTAACGTTCGCGGTAAATGATGTGACAAAAACAGGAACGCGGTTCACTTTAGAGGCTCCTAAATGCTGACATTTAGCATAGTCGTAGTTTAATTTACACACTTTGTGGGTAATAAATAGTTTGGGACATAAAACGGTTCCTTGTGGAACGTCGGTAAAATTAAAACGATGTTTATGTAAATTGTGTTTGAATACTCACCGTTGATGTCGACCGACTTAATTTGCTACTTAGATGCAACTTTCAACTACAGTCTCATGACAACTAGCCTCAAATTCAACAAATGCATGTCTACATAATATTCAAACGCATCGACTTGTTTCATTATATGTACAGTGTTTGAATAAAACATTGTTCGCAGTCCGGAGAGTAATACAAATCTCTATTTTATAAACAAACGAAATATGCTCCAATACATTCTGCAACGAGAAGTTTCATTTCTTATTAATTCCCCAGTTGACACAAAATGCGTTGCACTCATAACTACGTCAAAGCAATTAAGCAATCGGACCGAATGCGCACCGTCGTACAATGGTCGTGTTTCTTTATTATTTCCCTTGCGAGTCTCTTTAATAAGCAATAATCGTTTCTGCCCGTGCTGCAGTATATAACTAAAGATATTTCTCTTTCAGTTGTACTTTATACATGCCCGCTTAGCTTTATTCGTATATTAAGCTTCTGTTTGAAAAACTACGTCTTTTTAATCGCTACACTTTTATATGCTATCAATTATAATTTTCTTTGTAAAAAATATGGACGACGCTTTTTTTTATCTTCTAAATTATCTGTGTATTTTTTTTGAAATAGGTACAATAAAATCATTTAATTTTCATCCTTAGAAAGGTAATATTGGTTACCAATTTAAAACCTTAGTTTCATTGTTACTGGTACTTTTATTTAGAAAGATACGTCAATGAAAATTAAATCGACGTTCACTTCTTTTGTGAAAAACGCACTCACGACCCTCATAGCAATTCACTTGTTTCCCAGCACACTTGAATAATAAAGCGTGGCAACAAATAAGTCCGTGGGTCGACGAGTCTTGCGCCCTCCCCCACTTAAGGCAATGAAGTTCCATTCTCTATTAATGCCGGCTTTTATTTTCGACGCTAGAAAGTAGAATATCACGGATTAACGCAAAGTCGGTACGTGGCCCTTTGCAAGGTGCCGCTGAGTTACCGTTTTTACTTCGTCTCCCTTAGTGTAATTATTTCATATTTCGCTGGCGAGGAAACCTGTGCCCTCTTGGGATGAAATTGTTATGGCTCATTTCTTTAACGATTCTCTTGCCCTTTTTTATTTTTATCACTGTTATTTTACATTTATTTTTGAACTCCATATGACAAAAACTCCGTTGATTGTTAAAAAACAACTCGTATGCACAATGTTTTGTGAATACTTTTTACTTTTTACCTCACTGCATCAATATTATCCTTTTGAATTTCTTACCTACCTGTTCTTTATTACTCGGATACTCGGAAATACTAATCTCAATGCTTCATGTCATTATAGTGATAAGAAGTATACATTGCAATCTGTTGAATTACATAAAATGCCTAACAAAGAACCAAGACCCTCTGTGTACGCCGGATCAATTTCGAAAGTTGAGCTTCGATCTTTATTTTTATAAGCTTCGTGTACACCGCCGTACCGCGTCTCATCAAAGTTGAGCGGATGTAATCATCTCTATAGTTTTATAAGGATTCGTGTCTACGAGTATTCAATCAAAAAAGTCGGCCGTCTAACTGAGACCTTTGCTGTTCACTACAGCTAAAATACGAATGCTTTTTTAGTATATTCTGGATAAAAAAATCTACAGAGACTTTCTCAGGTATATAATTATGTGCGTACAAAAACAAAACTGCTCAAAGTTAGTTGTTTTCATCCAGTGTTTCACTAAGTAATAATGAGTAATAATGTGTTATTATCATTGTTGTAAAAAACGGAAAGCCATATTTTTTTAACCTAAATACCAACCTTTTCTTCCAAAAATCCTTGCTGAATATCATCATCCCACATTGAAAATTACATAAATGCTGCAGAATTCACATTTTGTTTTATATTTGCTTTCACGAATGTAGTCAATGCACACGTAGCTTTAGATACAAGCGCCTGGTCTGTAGGGAACTTAACCATCCACTTTATTAGCAAACTTCTCGATGAGTACAGTCTTTCAGTAATTAGACTGGCTTATATTATTCGGGTGACTGCGTTTCGATCTCGCGAACAGCCGATACCGGCTATATTACATAAAGGTTCTATAGGTAAACTTATTTCGTGTTATGACGTCGTCTATATAAAATATTTTATGGTCTCGCTGGGAAGAGTTAGGAGTTTTTGAAGGTAATAGATTGCTTGGCAAACATTTTATGATTTTTCAATAGAGACATGACTTTTTGAAAAACAACGCATGCGTCGGCAGTCTTTGAGGTCTAACACAAACATATGTATAAATAACCAATGTTACTCGTGACACTATATAGATTCATAGAAGCGCCGGAACGCAAATTTGTCCAAACATTTCGAAAACCTTTCAAGAGTGGAACGTGCCGATGCAAAATAAAGGGTCAGTATCAATTTTGAAAAGTACACAGTGATACGTCGTAAACTTGGGTGCCGAAAAATCAAAACACACAATACACACATCAACACGTCTGTGGTGTGCGGTGGAGTATAGTTGTCGGACGCAGACGCCAGGCACGAGCGCTTCGCAAATAGCAGCCGCGTCGAGTGTTATGCCCGAGCCCGTCAGCCGCTAAAACATATCGGATACGATTTGTCGGTTACCGGTTTCGGTATTTTTGCTCGCTGATTGCCGCATTGTCTCGGTGCTGACGGTCTCGAATGCGCTAGTTTAATTATGTACTGTCTTTGCGCACTTTGGTCTGTTTTGTACGTAGGTTTGAGTTGGTAACACTAAACATTAAAAAAAATATGTTTACAAATGCTTACATAGCATAGTAAACATTTACCTATCACAATTAGGTTCCTAAGCTTTTCATCTTGTTTGACTGCTGGTAATACCTATCCAAATTTAATATGTGCAAGTCCGATTTTTCACGTTACGTAAAACTATTAAGTGTTAAAATGTATTATGGAGCAAAAAGGTGCTCTCGACATCCCTTAAAATTTAACGAACGAACTGAAGAAGGCACGCGGCAAGTAAATCATGATGAATGTGCGCGTAAATATTTTAAACGCCACGGTACAGGTGTACTGAGCGCCTATATCTAAACATATTACACGGTAAGTATTGAATTTGTAGAATGTTGAAATATTTTCCAGACTGTGGACCAAGTTGGTGGCTCTCGAACTCTCTACAAGTTTTATTAGGATACTTGTGAAATTTCCGCCTATTCCGCTGGAAGTGCTCTCGCCTGATTAAACAAGATGAATTGACTCAAACACGGTCGAAAGTACGCAAGAATTTAGTTATATTTTTCAATTATACACTCCCCTTTCAAATTATAAAATTAATTTCCTTATTTCGTGTTCGAAGATCGAATTTAATAGAGTGGTGGGAATTTTACAACTAAGTGATACTCGACTCCCGTGTTGTGTAACAAAAGGATTTCGAGAATAAATTCAGCGAGTTTCGGATTTTCGGATTCCATTGATACTGATTTTAATTGAGAGTTTCATGCTATTTTCTGAATAAAATACCGTGAAAGCCAAAAAATATAGTTTACAACAGTCCTTCAAATAGTTTCGGCATTAATAGCAAAATAAAATGTAACTGATATTTGTAAACTCGCAAGTTGTTCACTGATCGATTAAAATTCGAATCGGCATATTGTGTAAAAGGTTAAGATGAAAAAGAACGCATACATACACACATACAGACACGCCTCATTCCCATAAGGGTAGGCAGAGGCTAGTATGTTCCACTTGCTGCAATTCTGACATACGTCTTTCGCTTCGTCAACATTCATCAATCTCTTCATACATGCTCGCCGGTTTCGGGTACTCCTGACCTGCCCCATTTTCAAAACGTTCCCTATTTGGTGCCGGAAGGTCCGTCTGGGCCTTCCCTTCTCAACGCAACCATTCACACGCCTCATATAGATCTGTTTAGTTAGTCTACTTTCATCCATCCTCTCTACGTGACCAAACGAACTAAGCATATTTTTTTCTATCCTAGTCTCTATTATCTTCTTTCACACCAGCACGTTCCCTTATCACACTATTCGTTTTTCTGTCTTTCCGTGTCACCCTTTCATACTTCTTAACGCTCTATTTTCTATTGCATTTAATCTACTTTCATGCTTCTTTTCCCATACGCAACTTTCGCTACCGTACATTAGTAAAAAAAGAGTGGTAACAGAAAAAACCGCTGATAAATAAAGAAAAGAAAAATGTAATGTTTCAACGATCCGTAATAATTGGGATATAGTACAAATACACTACAATAAAAGAACTACCAGGTAAACGAACGGAAAAATCTTAAAATTATGAAATTTCAACACAGCGTTCCTACGATTTGGGTCAACGTTTCTCAAAAATGGAATGAAATCCAGAATCGATTCCTCATCTCCAACTTCGATGAGTTGCTTGAGGTTAAGATATTGTATTGCCGGTCGAATCTCCGTTATATTGTGCAATTACAAACTCATCCCACGGCGGTTGAGACAGGATATGACTGCTCGAGCACTGCTATTCTATTATGACACTGAGTGTCTATGCTAGTAGTAAGAAGGTGAATGAATTCATTGGGCTTGAAGTACAGCAAAGTGAACGATTTCTCTAGTAAGTAAGAATATTTTGAATTTCTTTATTATTCTGCAAGAAGGCTTAGTTTCAAAAATATGTTCGCCAGGATTATTCCACTAGGAATTGTTCCACTGATGACACATTATAATGTTTTTCTTTGTTAATCATTGCAATTTCATTGCGCCGTTAACTGTGTAAAGGTTTTTCATGTGGTAGTTTATGATCTAACAATTTTGATTGCACCTTATTACCAACAGACGATTATGTAACATCCATTCGCGTAACTACTCCTTCATACGAGTATTAAAGTTAAATTGATCTGCAAACTACCAACATTTCACACGGCACAAATGCACTTACGTCAAAACTGTCTACACGATGCAACGAAGCATTGCACCCCTGCATCAGATGTAAGCGTGTGCGAAAACTTATAGTTCCCTAAGTTGATAAGAAGATTTGCGTGCTATAGACAAGGCTGAATGCGGATCGGCAAGGATCGGGATCCAGCGCACAGATTCTAATGCTTTGTTAGATTAAATTTAATTGTCTGCTCAAGAGGATTCTAGAACCTAAGAGAGCTTAGCATCGTTGTACGTTCTGGCAGCTAATTAGGGATAAGATGTTCAGTTGCACATGCAATTAAGTAAGTTTTTTGTATGAACCCACGACTGACAAAAGTAAAGAAAGGTTTGTTGCCATGTTCAGTGCTTTCCCATTGATTTCAAAATCAGCTTTTAGGACTCGGTGTTGAGATTCGTGGGGTCCTAGCGCTAAGATATTTCGAAGAGGCTAATAGACGCTACGGGTAACTACAGAGCAAGCAGTTTCCTTGGACAACGAATTAGTATCGCTGTCGAAAGGGGGAATGCTGCTAGCGTCTGTGGAACTATGCCACGGGGGCCTATTCTTTTTGAATTTAAGCTAAGATGTAAAGAAACTAGAAACCTTTTCACGATGTTACATTATATCAATGATATGTCTCTAGAAATGTTTATGTATCATGTTCTGAATTTTCAGTAAAATTTCCTTTGCAATCTGCTTGGAAACTGTTTCCTGTGCCTAAGCCTCCTTGCATCACAATAATGCCCATTATACGCGGATGTAAGGAAAAATGGGACGTTCGCGTGCAGTCCGAGGAGTTCGCATTGTGCAGTTTCTCTATGGATGGAATATAATTATAATATAATTATGGTCCTTCAACCGGCTAGCATAAGGCGCTTTACATTATTTGCGAGTAATTGGATTCGAATAAGGATTGTACAACTAATCTTGAGTTTAATATTGAATGATCAAATAATTATTACATACATACATACATACATACATACCGTCCCACAGGGGTAGGCAAAGACTACTTTGTTCCACTTGCTACGATCCTGACATACTTCTTTTGCTTCATCCACATTCATCAATCTCTTCATACATGCTCGTCGGTTTCGGGTACTCCTGACCTGACCTTTTTGCAAAACGTCTCCTATTTGGTCTCGAAACGTCCGTCTAGGCCTTCCTCTCCCAACTTTACCATAACCAAATAATTATTAGGTAGTTTAAAGCAATCCTTCCAAGCTGGTCTGGGAGCAAAGAAAAAACATAGAATGTATCTGTTGTTTCTCTTCCCGCGCAGATGGTAAAAGCCCATCGAGGGAATGGGCGAAAATCTTAGGACATGCTATAACCGATGCAGCTAGCAGGCTATTACTATTTTGATTCTCCTTTCCACGTATACGCCCACAATCATGCTAAACGTGGCCTTTAGGTCTTGTTACCTTAGGCTCTGTCTACCCCGTCCGTAAGGTATAAAGACGTGATTTAAGTTTGTTTGTTTCTATCAGATTAAAAAGGCTTCCTTGTCCTGTTTCCTTTTTTTTTGCAGAAATAAGCTTTTTCGCTAGAAAATTAACAAAAAATATTCGAAAACAAGGACTTCAGTATCATTTGTTTTATGGTTGTATGGGAATTTAGCACCTTGCAAGTCCTCGATCATCTAACGTCTTAGCTATATTTTCATATTTTCCTATCTACTCACATCTATAGCATCTATCTACATAAACTACACTATCATTACATAATCATACTGCAAGACGGTACAAGAAATATGTCTATTTCGTTTATTTAAAAAGTGAAGTTTCCGCAGTAGGCTTGATTACGGATTTTTCAAAAGTCGATTAACTTGTTCACCGCTCGCGTGCAAATTTGTATGAAAGTATTCATAAGAAAGTTTAAAGAAAGTTAGAGCTCGGTCGAGAGTAATTCTGCAAGTGAGGTACTAATTATTAGAGCAATTAAAAGCTGGCCGCGGTACCTACATTTTCCTACCATCATTTGGCAAACGCTGCTGAAAAAATCTTAATTATCTAACTTAAAGAAAACAAAGGCTGCCTTTACCTTTTTGCGAAACAGTTTTTATTCTGCTCACTTTGAAGAATACTTTCTTCGCTAAATTGGGAATTTTTCGCGGGCTATGTTTTTTGCGTTTGAAGCAATTCATTTGCATTGAAACTTCGTAATTAACATTTCGGTTTCTTTTAAAACTAGTCGGCGAGTTGAACTGTTCAGTTTGATAAAGTATACGCTACAATTCAACGTATTCCACTCAAATTAGCACCTGTGCATTTAATTATTTAGGGTGTTCCAGGGGAAGCGTGCTGCTCCATTTTAGATCCCATCTCTGCTTACTATCAAGGAGATTGTGGTCAAACCCATGCCTAAATAATATACATAAACAACTGCTTCTATCTATCATCAAGAATGATTTTTCATTACAAGGTTGCTCTGTCCATGCAACCGAAAAGAAAATCATACGGTCAAAAGATGCAACAGCCGGTGTGAATTAAAATTGAATAATCTCAAACTTATTTACCTGAGAAACAAAAAAAGAACACAACTCAAAAAACTACCATGAGTGCGAGCCTTCTATCAAAATGTAACTTTTCAAACTATTTTCGCAAAAGGCTAAAACAAGCGAAGCCTGAATTTCCACCTAACAATACCGAAGGTAAACACGTCCCGATATGATTTAGCATCGACATCGAGGGCCGGTCAATAAGGACACGTAAATAAACGCAAGGAGCGTGGTGAGTAATGAGGCACTGCAAACATATAGCGTAGCGGGGCGCGGCACTAATTGATTGCAGACCGCGCCCGCCTGTGACGCTTTAAAAGAGATTGAGGCGTATGGAGGTCAGAAGACAGAGTACTTGTTTTGGCTGTGATGCTTTTATTAAGGGCACAGGGTGACGTTTGAGGCTTTTTATTTCAGTTCCAGTTTTGTTGAAAGGTAAACGTAAAGCCATGTTTTAAAAGATTCTATATACACTGTGTCTTGTTTATCAGGGATATTTCACCAGTTGCTTGGGTTGGTTTAACTGAACTACTAGTAAATGTATTCCAGTATTTTTGATTTGTGGTTGCCAAATGTGACAAAGTAAAAACTTTGGTCGGTGTTCAAAGTGTGAGGCGTCACAGGGGTGATTTAATATTGAATCAAAAAATTTACTATTTACGGAGAGAAATTGAAATTACCGGCGAATGTTAACACCATATTCATGATTATGTGCGTAAAATGAGGAACCCGATTAAAAGAGTCATTATTTTCATCAACATTCAAACATTACATCGGTACAATGGTAATTGTACCAACATTATTTACGTCACACCAAAATCCAAATTCGATTCTGTAGCATGTTGCCAGATTAGGCTCATGATCTGGTAGCTTTTTAAAAGCCGTCACCAAAAGTGTGCCATCACCCATCAATCTGCGCAGACCTAAAAATGAACTATCATCAATAAATAAAGCAGGTAAACACTGGCACAGAGCTCAGGTATTAGAGGCAGAGTGGGGGTGAAGGCTTTCGGCCTAATCCCCGCTCTCTGGGCGCAGTCACGTTCTGGCAACACCGGGATCTTAGAGGCCTCGCACGCAGTGTTTACACATTTATGATTCAGCATCGTGTGCAGGGGCCATTACATGGATCAATCCGTACCGAACTCCATTGGAATGTTCGTGCGGTTGATTGGTTCCAAATTTAATTCCAGTTTTGTAGTTTGAAGGAGGCGCTTTTACGGTGTGGATTGTCGGGTTCGCGCGTCGGGTTGTTTATGATTTTGATTTAGTTGCACTATGCTGTGATTAAATAAATAAATATCTTCGGACAAATTACACCAATTGACCCAGCCCCAAACTAAGCAAAGCTTGTACCATGGGTACCAGGCAACGGATAAACATACTTATATAATGTAGATAAATACATACAACATCCATGACTCGGGCACAAACATTCGTATTCATCATACAACTGTCTGCCCCTACCGGGATTCGAACCCAGGACCTCTAGCTTCATAGTCAGGGTCACTAACCACTAGGCTATCCGGTCGTCTAAATTAAGTTATTTACTTATCCGACTATGTTGGAGTAGACAATCACCAGCAATTGATCCGCTTTAAATAAATAAGGTGCAAGTTTGTCACGGTTCGTTTGATAGATTTTGAGTTACCAGGCTTAAAAAGTAATTAGCACTTTGAATAATTTACTTGAAGTCTGATCTTAATAATGCCATATGGTGACCCCTGCTGTAGCGTGTAAAAAGTCAGACACAGGTAGTCAAAGGAAAATTATATCCTAAGTATAATTATTTTGTGAGTGTAGTTTAAGTTACCTATTTATCGTTTTAGTAGGTTCCATTTAAGCTTATTGATAATTGCAGTGCACTTTTGCAGCTATTTTTATGGCTTGATTGTTACTTGCTTTGTTTTTTACAAGCGTATATTTAAATCCGGGTGGAATCTTGTAACTTAATTTTGAAGCAGATATTTACTGATACAGTATCAAATAATTATTTTAAAAAAATCTGTAGTCTATAAATGTTTACGCCCCCGGGTATTTGAGTGCTAAAATACAGTCAAAGGGAATGAGTTTTTCCATTGATTTGCTTTTTGACAAACTCGCATTCATTTAATTGAAATGGTTCTGAATTCTGACGCTACCTGTACTGGGAAATCCAATGGGATTTGTCTACATTCACACGTTAGGATAAGTCTAACAGCATGTAGCTTTTCATTACAGCCTTTGTTTCATCTAAATGTGCGTAGATATGATTTCGGTGTGCCTGATACTAGAATTTCCTTCACTGAAAAAATAATTTGCAAAATTTGAACTCACGATCCTATGCTCGAGTAGGTAGTATATTATGTCAAACTTGATAGGTAATAATGTATCTAATTTTGAAAACATAAGATCATTTTGACAATTACTACGGCTTATGAAGATGAAAAAATGAAAATGAAAATATTAAAATGAAAAAATATTTATTTAGTAACTTAAATCAGAACAACAGTGTATCTGTGCTGGTTGGTGCCTGTCTCTTTTTGAGTATACGAGGTACTCGCGCTATGAGAATACCGCTCGTCCTCGTATTGTATCTTACGATTTTAATAGGTGTAAGAATTAATTTTACAAGCTCTATAAGACTTTAAGAAATCTATAAAATTAAAAAAAAATTCAAGAACAGAAAGTTAACAAAAAAAAAACAAAAACAAAAGTAGGAACAAATATTAAAATGCTTATGCCCTTACAACACCAAAAAAAGAAGATCATTTAAATTTTCACACTTTGTCGGTGAAACAAAGCATCTCATTGTTACCAATGAGCGAGCGCAAAACAGATGCTTTATGGCGCGATAAAAGTACTAAGACCTGTGATTGGCTGATTTCGTTTCTCCGTGACCGCTGGCGAGCTCTAATTGGCGCACGGCGAGCAACCGGAAGTCGTGTCACCGGCCGGACCTGCTCGCTCCGAAATGAAACCAATTATACCTTCAGCCCATGTTCGAGGTAACAGCGGATGTGATCGTAAGGATTTTGAGGTTGTAAATGGACAGCACATAAAGACAGTTCGACAATGTAGGGTAGAGTTAAATTTCAACATGAAACTACCGTGAGACTCAACCATAATTACACATAAACGGATAACTCACGTATAAAAAGTCGAGTGATTTACCCCCCCCCCCCCTTGCCCCCCCTTGCCCGACATTTGACAATAATAAAAATGACGATGAAAACGAGGGTAGTTGTGCGCCGCTGTCAGTTGCGTTGAACAGCCGCGCGAGCAGAGCGCTGGCGCGCAGTGTTCGTGTCGCTGCCACCGGGGCGAGCGCTCTTGGAAAAAGGACTACGAAATAGTTCGAAACATGTCGAGCATCACTCGACTTTTTATACGTAAGTTATCCGTTTATGTGTAATTAGAGTTAAATTACATAAAATAAATGGAAACATTAGAAGATTTCGAATGGAGCTTGAAATTGTAATTGGTCAACAGATTTTGAGATACGTCTCTACTAATACGTCTCTAACTACCTATACTTTTTGTGTAGGCACCATTTTTCATGTCCAGTCCTGGAATGTGGTAGAAATGATTTATACATTTTGTTGTTTATACATTCAGTATACACAACTATACTGTTTAGTTTTTAAATTGATCTTTGATTGTTCTCTGTGAGTTCAGACGCGCATCGTTTGTTTTTTACTTACACACACACACCAAGAGTTTGACTACTCAAGATAATTTTGCCACACGTTGCCACGGCTGATCAGTTTGCAAGTCCTTGGTTTAAACTGAACTTATCTAATTACCTGTTTTCACAATGGCATTGTATCCGTACATTTGCTCACAAAAAATGGTCAGGTCTTGTTGACTAGATTTAATACTTGTCTATTTCATATAAACCATTTTTTGTGAATAAGGCGCTAACGAGTACAAAGCAGATGCTAATGGATACAATGCCATTGTGAAAACAGGTAATTACAATGTCATTTTGTACTTTACAGCAGCCGTGTAATGTAATGCATCTCTTTCATTTTATTCGTAGTTCTCGCTCTTAAGTCGTAGCTTGGACGGCTTGGTCAGCACATTGCTTCAACTAGGCGTCGGCTGTCAATCGCTCAGTGTTGCGCTATTTGTAACAGCCCCTAATGAGAAAATATAAAAACGTAACACGTTTTTTGTTCGCCCTCGTTTGAAGATCGTCTGCAAGTCTAAACTGAAGTGCTGAGTGGGTGATATCGTGAGAAACTTTAATACACCGTCCCTTATAAATAATTGGGATCACTTACTTCAGCAGGTTAGTTTAGTTAGCCTAAACACACGCAAAAGAGTTAAGAAAAAAAAACTTTTTAGTTTTTTGGCTCTCCTGAAAAGTCGACTTTTGGGTTATACGACAATTGAGCCCTAAGGTATCGATATATGTGACTGATTATAATCCATAACATAGGAAAAATCCCGATTGCGGTGTAATAACGCCTGTGTAGAATTACGAATGTTGTAAACTTCAGTTGTGTGGAATCAACTCTGTGTAGAATCACAAATAGGAAGAATCCAGATTGTGTTATAATAACGGCTGTGTAGAATCACGAATGTAGTAAACTGCAGTTGTGTGGAATTCATTTTGTGTAGAATCACGAATAGGAAGAATCGCGTTTGCGTTGTCGATCGCATAATATTTCATGACCGATGTAATATAGAAATTTGATGAAGCTCTGAAATCTTACTTCTACTATTTTCCTGTAATTATCAATGTGTAGTACTGATATTACTAATAATTATCAACGGAGTGGTCCAATATAAAAAGGAAAGCGGAATCGTAAAAACACTAACAACGACTTCAGTACTACTGTATCCTTACATAAATATAAAAAACTTACGATACTTAATCATAGATAGCAAGAAGGTTTAGTAAAGTGACCCTTAAGAACGATAAGCAATGTATATAAGACTGTTATCACAGCAAATGAAATTGACAAAGTGCCCGACATTCAATAAGTTAAATGTTTAACAAAGTTGAAAGAAACTAAGCCAAAATACTTGCATTTTGTCAAGAAGCAGTTCTTAAACTTGTCATATAAAATTATCGCAACATTCAATTATTTAAAGTCAAAAACAAACAGAGTTACACTCTACTGTATATTAGAAAATGATACCCTCATTTAATTTTATTTTAATGAACAAAAAATTTTACCTTGCTACTCCGCTACTCACGTGCAAAATAACCAAGCCTGTGTGAAAATATATCTTTTTCATGCAATCCCTCTCTCCACTGCTGCCAATAAAACACACATAAATCCCACAAACTTAATTATCCCTTACACCACACAAACACTGACGCGTTTCGATCCCTCTACGGGATCATTATCAAAGTTTAATGAACACAACTGTTACACATGCAAACCAACGTCGTACTGAATCTAAACTGTATATATTATAAGCATAATGTACCTACATTCATATTTTTTCCCAAAATACCCTATTATTTATGATTTTTATTATCCATTAACAACTAACTTCAAAAATTTTCCCGACTGCAGTAAAAACTAATAGGGTTATGTATTTTACAAAAACAATTTTTATTCATCAAAATGAACACGCAATAAAGGCGATGAAAGCAAGTTCACCTGATCAATCTGTTTGTTTTCATGCGAATGTCATTCACCCATATTACACACATACCCCAATGCTTATTCAATGCCATAATTATATTTTGAAAAAAAAAAACTGATATAGGACAGCGACTTGCAGCGTACAATAAAATTATATCATGTTTAATTCAATTGATTAGTATCTAAACTAAACGTATAAAACTCGGACTCTTACTTACACCAGGTCACCGTGATTTGACATTGATTTGCTTGCAAAAGGCTTTAATCTTATAACTTAAGCCTGTGGCTAAGAGCAGATGGAAGCCAATTAGATGCATGTTAATTAATCGCCTAATCTATGTACTGATGACAGGGGACGCTAACTTAATTACAAACCTCTCCCATTACTATGCTGATTAGTTGTATTAGATCACATTGTAGACTTGGTTTGCTTCATTATACTCGTAGTTACGGAGTACCCTCAAAAATTGTGGCAACGTAACCATTTTATTTGAAATTTCATCTGAAACGAGAATACACAAATAACACGATCGAGCCTAAATCTTCGTGAAACGTCACGCGTGCTTTGCGAAAATCTAATCTGAAAAAAACCGATGTAACAAATCATCCATTTCCAGCCTTTACACGCCTTACTGCGGCTGATGAAAAAAATACAAGACAGTTTTAGTTGTCCACATTAACAAACATTTTTAGGACTCTTCCGTAAAAATATTTTAAAAGGGTTATTTATCATCAGAGCATATCTTTAAGGCAGACAAACAGCATTCATGGAATGGAAATTCGTACTGTCGAGGGCATAAATATACAGCCGTCACGTCAAATACATGGGTCAATGACCTTTTTGTTTGTGGCATAAAGGTCTACAGACGTTTTTGACATCTTGGTAACGTACATACTTTGAGCCAAGCTAGTAAGGAACATGAGTATCGACTGCAGAACATATAAAAACGTACATCGTACACTAAAGTCAGCTCACAATATCTTAATTAGCCTACATAATGCCGTGCATCGCCTCGCCATTTCGAGCCAGTGAAAGCACAAGCTCGCAGTAAACCGGTGTGCGCCATACTGAACATAACAACGACTAATGCTAACTAATCGGGTTAGCGTAGCTAGGCAACTATTGATACCTCGCCAGCCGTAACTTGTTTGAAGGCAAAAATTTAATTAGTGCCTGCACTAGGGTGGAAACAATGATTCGAATAAGGTAGGTACAAGTTTCGACGACGTCCGTGAGCCCTGTGTCTTTTACCGACGATTATGATAGATAGATAGATAGATAGATAAAACGTTTATTTGGTACTGCCAACACACACAATCAATATTACATAAAATATCAACATATCAAGCCAAAACTTAAAACTAGAATATTATCTTTGTTTGTGTGCGCTACAGTAGCACAAAAGGGCTACCACCAAGGCAAGTGATTACTACTTTAAAAAAAGTTGTAGCAGCTTCAGTTTAAGCTCTGAGGCCAGATTTTTGCACAGTTTTGCACATCACTCGAAAGTACCACTCGGAACTGGTATAAATCAGTTTATATCTTCAAAACTACAGCTATAATCAAATTTTTGACTAGGTCACAAGATTGATGAGAGCCGAAAGTATCTTCTAAGCTACTTGTATTTCAAATTCAGCACCATTTTTCACCATTTTCGAGTGGTACTTCCACACACGTGCTTTCAAAAATCGGGCAACTGCACGTTATTTTTTTCTATGATTCTCCGTGTAAGGAATAGTGTTGATAAGGGAACGTGCTGGTGTGAAAGAAGATATGGTGACTAGGATAGAAAATAGTATGCTTAGTTGGTTTAGTTTAGTATTGGGGACGTTTTGGAAAAAGGTAAGGTGAAGAGCACCCGTAACCGACGAGATAGATAAAGAGAGAGAATTTACGAGGGATGGTCATAATTATAATCACTTAGTAGGTTAACGTAAAATTTTTATATTAAACTAATAATATCTTCAACCAAAATAAATTAGAGTCACGTCTCAAATTCCTTTGCTGTAAAAAATATAAGGTCGTTCATACTTGTCCGCGAAATAATTTGAACGATTCTTCACGAGTCACTGGAGAAGATTCCAGCTGAATTGCAGGTGTAACCCAAGCCTTATGTAACTGGAGATCGAGGCACGGGTTTAAACTACCTTATCGGTGTAAATGGTTTTATGAGTTACTGGAACGTCAATGTGAGTGAAGTTCTTTTATCTTCTGAAAACAATTGAGCTTTACTATACACCACGTATTTGTCCCTTCAGGGGCAGACAGAGCCGGGAACGTGTAGATGGAGAGTCAAATCAAAATAGTGAGCTTTAATATAAGTCGGGAAAGATCTGATTGTTTTGGTCTGCATGTAGATTTTCTTCAAGGTCAGTAGGGGTGTTTAATTTTAATTATTATCATTCAGCATCGCAAAAACCTTGGCAATTCGTAGGTACAATATTATTACAAACAACCAACGTAAACAATTATTCTACTACACCTTCTAGCAGATGGAAATTTATTTTTTTAAAGCTCTGTGTGTCTGTCGAAAATAGTTTTTGAAATTCAGGTATCGGGGGTTCATTAGCTTTAGAAATATCGACTATTGATTGTATGCTTTAATTTTTATTTTTTAATCTCAAGCAATCATTGTACATCCCGTGAGGTCCTAGAACGACATTGGGGTTTGGATACCTTTGGCCGATTCAAATGTCAAATCCACAAGAGTGAGTAAGACAGCAATACAAACCTGAAAATCTTTAAATTTCTAAATGTCAGTGAAAATTTTGAACACAGAAAAATCCGAAAAGTAAAACTGTGGCCGGGAATCGAACCCGGATCCTCGTCATTCCGTGACGCGTGCTATACCCCTACACCACCCATAGCAGGTGGGTAGTCTCCGAATTTGTCTACCAGTTACTAGATGTCACGTGACCTATGCTACTATGCGAATTTTTGTCGCTAAGCGTCATCTGTTTGAATGATGTGTCTGTACGACACAATTACAAACTCCCGTGGAACATCTACTGCTCGCCAGGGACGAGCGAAGGCGCTGTTTTTCAAATGAGTACATGAGTAGTGAGTGTTGAGTAGCAGTGCTTGCACTGCTGTGTTCCGGTGTGGAGAGTAAGACAGCCGGGGAAATTACGGGCACAAGAGGCATTTCATCTTAGTCCTCTAGGTTGGCAACGCATCTGCAATCCCTCCGGTGTTGCGGGTGTCTATGGGCAGTGGTGATCACTTACCATCAGGTGACCCACTTGCTCGTTTGCCTTCCTATTCATATATAAAAAAAAAAAAATGATAGGTACTATCAAATGAATCAAGAATTTTTATTTCTTGATTTTTTATGTTCACTTTTACGGTTTTATCTTTTTAAATGCTATCGCATTGTACCTATTCTAGTCATTAGTAGTATTATGAATGAAACTTTCGATCTTAACGTCAATTTCTTCTGACAGTTCACTACTCTAGAGTTGTACCCGGCTCGTAGTGCTGTGCCGTAGTGCGGTTAAATGACGATTCCGTGACAGTACACAGTCACTTGTTTGGGCACACAGGACGTCTTGTCCGGTGAAATCCGGAGATACGTCAGTTTAAGACCACAGTGATGTCACGCTTTAAGTCTCCGTCAGGCCTGCCAAGTGCAGTAGGATCAACTCATTCAGGTCTAGCACTCGTTACAATGAGACGCAGTATGACTGTGAGTGCTGTGGGCAAGGATTTAGCCTGACTGACAGTGAACTGTATGCTTAAATCAGTGTTAGTGCAAGTGTTCGTTTGTTTAAGGGTTTTACCTACTACAGAGCACCGTTGTTGTTACTGAAACTGTCCCATCGTGACACTGCCACTGTCTGCGCTCGCGGGTTCGCACGAATTTGAATTCTATTCTATTCATTTACCTCCATATTTCATGGTCATGATTTTGAATCTCTTTTGTCTTTAATAACGGCTATTGCCTTTGTTGACTTGTCTGTAGCATATTCAACTGGTTCTCTGTGTGTCGTATCTTTAACACAGTGTTACCGACGTTTTGGTAAAACTAATCATTAGAAAAAGTAACATTTCGCACGTATACTGGTGGTACATATTTTTTGGCGAGTTTATTCAATCGTTATTTGGCTAAGTAACTTTCACTAGGAAGCTAAGTCAGGTTAAATCTCTTATGAACAAATTGCCAACAAAGTGTTAAAAGTTTTGTCAAATGACCATTTTCCCAAATATTAATTTGAGAAAAAAAAATGACAAGTTATTACTGTGGAGGAACATTCTTTCCCGTAACGTCAGTAATCTCTGTGTGAGTCACTGTTCACCTTTCGTAATTTAAGGTTACACAAAATTGGCACTCCAAAGAATTTCATACTATAAAATATACGGAAAACACCCCTCTTATGAGCACACCTCTCACCTTTTGATTACAGCGAACATCTCATATGGTCCCGTTCCCCTCCAAACGCAATATCAGCTTCAAAACGAAACTAGTGTCACAGTACTCCCAGTAATTTATCGCTCGAGGGGCCTGGCTCGTCACGAGCTCGCTGTTATTAGAATAAAATAAGACAGCCATGTTAAAATACTTGCTTATATTATGCCTACACCAAGTTCCGTGAAGACGTCAAAATGTTAGTATCACTAGATTATCATGACATTCAACTCAAAACCTACTAGACGGATTTTCATGCAGTTTTCACCAATAGATAGCACAATTCATGAAGAGAGTTTATGTACTTAATTTGTCAAGGTTTTTTCTGGAAATTAATTGAAATTAATGATGCTGTAGAAGCTGTATTTTAAGAAAATCTTGTTGAAGCTGATTATGGGTGTAAATAAATTTTTATTCAAGTAAATTCTTCGAATCAACGGTGCATGGGCATTTACTAGGCAAGCGTGCTCCAACCTTACCATCAGACTGATTGAAATCAAACGCATGCCTAATTATGTTTTTTTTTCATGAAAGTCTTTTATGCGTATGCCGAAAACAGGCCCTTAAGGTTCTCCTGAGTCTATGGTTGTCTATAGCACACTGACCTAGTTATTTTATACACATGCTATAGACAAAAACGATGTAAACAGAATGTCTTGAAGTATTTTCAACAGTGGTTTCGAAAAAGGATTATCTATTCAAAAGTCAAACCAATTTCTAACGTTCGTAAAATAAATACATGGTCATCAAAATATGGAAAGTTAAGTCCTCACTTTGTAACATACCTAACCAATGTCATTAAAATGTGCACTCGGGCTTAAATCTATAGAGTTTAATACACTCTCGAAATCCATTAGCTAATCAGGTTTCAAAAGTCACTCCAATCAGTAAAAGCCATAAAGCTTAAAAATATCAATTAGTAACAAAGGCAAGCTGCTAGTTTAAAAAATCCACGGAGTTACTACAAGTTCCCGTTTTAGTTTCGCCGCTGCAGCGGATTTATCCGGTTTAAACTGGTAATTAATTTTCATAGTAACTCACCAGCTTCCCTAGGTATTACAGTCTGTGATCTTCTTTAAAGGTAGTTAAGGATGGAATAAATAAATATGGCTGGGTTCTGCTTGGTGACCGCTAGAGGATGAAAGACTTATGGAAACGAAATAATATAAATGTACTTATTGCACTTACGTGTTAGGGTGCGCTTAAGTTCCGAATATATTTTCGTTACTCATAAAGCGTTGTATTTCTGAAACAGTAAGTATTTTTTTAGGATTGATAGTAAACTAACCTATTACATTTTGAATAATGTTTCAAAATTACTGAAAATGCACGATTTCATGTGTTATGACCAAAAAAAATATGGCTAACGAAAATTATGGGACAAAGACATAAGTTGATTCATAACTTTTTCTTGTGATACTTTTTCGGAGCGTAGTGAAGAGCAAAATCGACCAGTCACAAACTGGCTGGATTTATCAACCAAATAAAAAAAAACAAATGGAATTCTAGGCCACGTTATAGAGCCTTATCGCAATAAGTAATCAGCTTATAATTTGTGTTAGTGTCAAAGTACATTGATTGTGAATTGGTTCTACAGTGTCCTAAGGTTCCTTTTGTCTGGCTTACACTTAGTGTTGGCGACTGGCTGGGTTGGAGCCTCCTTTTAGTAGTTTGTATATTCACTACCTTAGTTCCAATTTTAAAATACCTTTCTTTTGTGACATCAACTTTCAAGACAGTTGCTCTGTCAGGTTGCTAGCATAAACAGTTGTTCCGTACAAGGCTCCTAGTTACTTTGTTTGTGTGTTAGTTTGTGTTATTAAACCATCTGAAACATAGCGGAAACTTTTTTAAATTCCCTCGTACCTTGAATTCTGAAATTGAGCACTGACTTTTCTTTTACGAGTTTTTTTAAATTACCAAGAAATAGCGAATTACTAACATACGAATGAAACTTATTGAAAGATTAACGTAAATTGAGGTAGTAAGCGAAAAACGCGCAGAAGTTCCGTTATTATTTATTAAGAAAACTCAGGCGCAACTTCATCGGCGTGTAAGCAAAACTAAGAAGTTCATATCTCGCGTACCTTTGCTAAATCAGTAACGAGAATACGTCCTGTCGATCACGGCTTGTTAAAAGTTCTACAAGTTTTAATGGCAGACCTTATAAACAAGATAGTAAACAAAATCCAGGATGATCGCGATTTTTCATTAATTCAGAATCAGAATCAGAAATTGAAGATGAACAGTGCAACTTTTTTATGAGTCAAAGAAAGAGTATTTTATTGACTACTAGCTTCTGCCCGCGACTTTGTCTGCGTAGACTTATACATATAAACCTTCCTCTTGAATCACTCTATTTAAAAAAAAGCCGCATAAAAATCCGTTGCGTGGTTTTAAAGAATTAAGCATACATAGGGACGGACAGACAGCGGAAAGTGACTTTGTTTTATACTAGTAGTGATGGCAATACTTTACGGAGGTCCATTTCGATGGTCATAAAACATTTAACTTGCTAGGTACTCCGCCACTTTAGGGAGTCGCAGTGCTACTCCGCGGCTCACTAAAGTGGCGGAGTAGCAAGGTAATTTTTTTTGATCACTAAAGACCTTCCATGCTGGTCTGGAATAAAAAAACAGAGCCCAGCGACACAACTAAGACGAGACTGAATTTTTTACAACAACTAATGATTTCACGGGTATCTTGCTCTGACATACCAGTTTCACATCGCTCTTTTTCTTGCGCTCCCGATCTATTGCTACATTATCTATGCTATTTTTTATATATTAAAGCCGACAAACGGGCATACGCTCCACCTGATTTTAAGCGTTATAACACCAGGATTGTTGGTGAGTTGCTGGCCAAAAACACGTAGGATTAAAACACTACATTTAGCTATAGCATAGACATAGATTTAGTGTCGGTGAGACTGTCAATGCCGGATGCTTTAATTAGAACACAAATACACCGATTGATGTCGAGTTTAATCATACGTCAAACGTACCTTTGATCTAACTACTGGTATAACTACAAAGCACTTACGACAGGAGACGGCCACAAGTTTCCTTCGCCAACCACAGACAGGCCATTCATGGTCATTGTAAATGTTTAGTTGTGTACCGATGTTTCGCTTTTGAATGCCAGTGTTTTAAATTACCACCCAATAATTAAATATAGTTTTAATTACCTCGACGATCGAGACCACGATTATTCTGAAATCTATCAAGTATTTTTACCCCCACGCGTTTTGATATCGACGGGGAAGAACCAAGATCTATCTTACAAATTTTAATTATTGTAGTTTAAATTCTATTGAGAGAACCAATAGCTCCTATCTTAAATTAATCCGAAATTACAAGATAGGAGATATTGCTTTTTCATCGTCGAATAAGTTTGAAAGAATTAAAAGAAATACGCTTAGAATACCATAGGGTTCTACCTATACGACATGGCACGTGAAGTTCTGAATAGTTCATAAAACTGCAGTTTTTTTTTTCTAACACGTTGTCTTTAGTCGATACGACCACAGTGGATGCTAAGCCTGTGATACCTCACCTGAAAAATGTCAACGAATTTTAGTGCCAAATGAGCTAAAGGCAACTCCTGTCGTTACTGTCTCACGTGTATTCACAAAGTATGTTCAGTTAGTTAGGATATGTATGTGAACATGCATTTGCTTCGCTTTGTATTTTGACGAGGGGCTGAATTCGATACGGATACGGGAAACTATACTAAGTAATGAATTGATTATTTCGAAGCTTGCTACTTTTACATTTACCTTGCTACTTCACACACGTGCTTCAATAAAGAATTACTTTGCGGTAGCTATCACTATTTTGATTCCCCTTTCCACCTATACGCCAACAATCATGCTAGACGTGGCCTTTAGCTCTTGTTACCTTAGGCCCGTCTACCCCGTCCAGGTGCCGCGAAGAGGGAACCCCATCCCGGAGTGATCGTGGGGCGTCGCGGTGACACCGCCTCATATACGAGTGAATAGGGAATCCGTGTGGTTCTTAGTGGGTATGCCTGCCGTCGCGGGAGAGCCCCACATACCCCCGGTAAACCCGTACCGGGCGGATGCATAAGGCGCATTTACCACACCATAAAAAAATGCCTGTTTACCCCGTAGGGCCGTAGGGGATAAAGATGTGATTTATGTATGTTAAGTGTATGTAAATTTGATTCCTTGAATAATTGCAATTGCCTGTTTGGTTTTTAATTTCAAGAGTCAAGTAACTGACAATATTTCCGTATCCGAACTAAACAAAAGCCCCGAACCACTGTCGAGTATCGTAAAACAAAATAACCACTTTAATATTTAACGACCACAATGCCGTACATCTCAGTTATTGATAGCATATTATATGTTTATAAATTTTAATAAAGGCAACCGCCCCTGAACATAAAAAGGTAGGAAGCAGCAAAAAATGATGCGCATTACTCACAGGGCAGAGGTTTAATGCCCTCTCGCTTTAGTGCTGGGGGAGGGAAAAGGTAGGAAGTCTTATTTAAGACGGTCCCAGTTGCCTGAGCACAATTTGATTGACCTCAAAGCGGTGGATGGGCGAATTAGCCAAACGAAGCGTTTAGTAGCGACGCTTCGGAAGCCGGCATTTTTGCAAGTTTAATCATTACAATGCGGATTGTTTGAGTTGCTGGCATTGTAAAGACATAGGTACGAAGAGAAACAAAAAAAACTGTTGACATGAAAGTAAAGACTTAGGGCCTGTTTCACCATTCACTGTTAAGCTCCAGTTAACTTAAAGTATCAGTTATCTATCATGACGTCTCTGTTTTGTAGTAATTTATAGAGAGGGAATCATAGATAATTGTCACTTAAGATAACCGGAACTTTACAAAGAGAGGTGAGACAGAGCAATTAAAGTCATCATACTGATAAGACACAAGACCAGAGCATAAGGCCGCCTTGGTACAGTCAGCGTCATATAGTTTGAATCGTCGGCCAAATAGTACGGTCAAGTGCAAAAATAAGTATCGATAGTTACTTCTCAAAAATATGTCCCACAACCTTATTACGCTGGCGTAAGAGCGTATGGTACTTATTTTTGAAACTTTGTCTAGATACATATATTATTACACTTGACTGTACGCCATAAAAATAGTATGGCTTGTCGAACTTTTTGATCACCTTGGATTTTTCATACTATACGATGCTGACTGTACATGTATCTTAGTGTTTGTCAATTGTATTTGTTTTATGTTTATTTTGCACATTAAACTGTGTACTTACATATTATATACTTCGACCTTCCTATCTGTGTTACGTTTTATTTTCTTAAACCAGATCAAAAAAATCTAAAAATCTAAATTTTATTTTTGCAAATTGGCCGCCAAGGTCTCTTTTACATGTCTTTTTGGAAACTAAAAGAAGAATGCGCCGCAATAAACTTGGCCGAAAGTATTTTTTTCAAAATAAAATACAGTAAAAATACTTAAATTCTACTTAAATTAAATACATTTATAAAAGGGATGTATAAGGTGAGCCTTAAATTATATTAGTATGTATGTATGTATGTAAACTCTTTATTGCACATAAAAAATAATAATAATAATAATTAGTCTATAGTAGAGATGTATAAACTCTCTACTAATCAATATCAGTAACCAGTTGCCTGGAAGAGATCCTTTTCTAGGGATAACTTCGACTTTTTTACTATTCTCTGTCAAAATTGTTTTTATTTGGTTATGCTTCTAGAGCTAGTGCATTGAATTTTCCTTGAAATGCTGCGTTAGAGGCAATAATTTATCTTAATGACTTAGTCACCTGGTAGTTTTCTCAGAGTTACATAAATCCTTAGAGGTACATACATACATCATTCACTTCTTCACCCCTTACGGGGTATACAGGGCCTAAGGTAACAAGACCTAAAGGCCACGCTTAGCATGATCGTGGGCGTAAAAGTGGAAAAGTGAATCAAAATAGTGATGGATTGCTAGCCGCATCGCCTATAACATGATTCCTAAGATTGACGGTTCTGGCTGAAAATCAGTGCTGCAGGTGTCTAACACCTCAGCGTAATGCTGAGCCAGCGACCGTTTCACTTTCGCGAAGACACACAACGTTGATGATCTATTTTTCATCTCTGTTTTTTATTGTTATACCTTGTTTATTTTCTATAAAATTGTGTGTATTGTCTTATATTTGTGTGTCTTGCAAAAAGGAATAAATGTCTTCTTTCTTTCTTTCTTTCTGAGATTTTCGCTCACCTTACCCTACCGTCCCTTTTTACCTTGGAGCAGTTTTCATAAAATCACTTGGAAACCTTAGAGTCCCGGGCTGATGGGGCTTCTTGGCACGCGGCCCACGTCCCGTGCCCAGGTGACGCCCCAAATGGTCCTGATTTAAATAAACCGAAGACACGTGTCTGAAAAACATCAACATACTGAAAACGTTTATAGCTTTAGTGAGGTCCCGACGTTTTTTGGTGATACTTAACTATGGCTGGATGAGATTAGCTCCTTATCCATGGAAATTAAAAAAAAATTGACATTGCAGATTAAAAAGGAACCAAGTTTTCTATTTTTCTCCTTCAGGTTTGTGTCAAATCATCATTATTATCATCATCATCATCATTATCATCATTATCATTATCATCATTATCATCATCATTATCATTATCATCATCATCATCATTACATAGTATAAAATAAAGTCGCTTTCTCTGTCCCTATGTCTCTATGTATGCTTATATCTTCAAAACTACGCAACAGATTTTGATGCGGTTTTTTTGAATAGATAGAGTGATTCAAGAGAAACGTGTTTATGTATAATTCTACGCAGACGAAGTCGCGGGCAAAAGCTAGTTTTATATATCTAAGAACACAATCGTGACTACAACTATACCGATGAAAACTTTTTTATTGATTGTGTAGCATCCACGTGCATATCAAAGTTCAAGTCAATCCGACGATTGGAAGTGGGTAAAAATTCGCAAGATTTGTCCCAAGCTTATCTAAGTCATGTAGTCAAATAAAAGCTTATGAAAATCGCTACCGCCCGCGCCTATGCTGCCCGTGAAGTCTTGTATAGAAGCAACCACTTGTTGCGCGGTAGGCGTCGGCGTCGCGTGTGGCTCGCCGTTTTTCCAGCCAGCCAGTCATTTGTTAACCATTTATAAAACACATGGTTTCACACAAATTCCACTTTGATTTCTTTTTTATTGGTGTTTTAATGTTGGCATTGTGTTTTTGTTTATGGCCAGTCGTTTTTTTCAAGCTGAAAAAGTATTCACGTTTAAATTAAGAATTTAGTAAGTTCAAACATTTAATTTGTGAGACTTAGTAATACTATGACAACTTATCACAAATGTCATCTAACTTTTAATTCAAATAAAAGCGGCTGAAAGATTTATAATGGCCTTGTCATTCTGGTGAATTGAAGCAAAAGTTTTAAATCTTTTAATAAATCCCTTTAGTAGTTTTTTTGTATATAGATACTAAAAATACGTGAATATTCATCACAAATACCTTGAAAATGTATTCCTAAATATCGACTTGTCGTCGCTAATTTTGTTATCAACCCCGAACAAAATGTGGGTAGCTCGCAACAATCAGAAGCGGCTCAAACATAATGCCTGTCACCACCCACGCATATCAAAATCACAAATAAGCCGTGAAACATAACCCCCTGTGTAAAAAGATTCCCAGTACAAACATGGGTAACGAAACTACGGAGCTCCCAGCGAAAAAACAATCGGTAAAGGTAAGCAGTGACAGCGTAAATAATGCCTATCTGGGCGATACCTACTGGGCGCGCGGCTCGCGCGGCGCCAACCCGAAATAAAACTGGACTAAGATACGATGATTTATTTAAACGTACGAAGATCCCTTATCTGCCACCTCGCGTTATCTTATTGCGTGTTACCTAAATAATTAATGCAATATAGGGCATCGATTGTGAGGTGACGGGCGTCCGCGGGGCGAGGGAGCGGCGCGAGGAGTGCGCGCGGCGCACGCACGCTATTGGTTGTCAAGCCTGCGTGAGTGCGTACCTCCGCCCCCCGCGTGCGTAGCCCGCGCTCGCCCTCAGTAGCCGTCGCACCGCCGTTCGGGACAGACGTGTTGCCAGTTCTCTGTCCACGCTCGTACCGCGACCGCGTCCGCTGCCTCCCGTATTTAGGCCCATTCAAAGTTTCACATAAACTGCGTCTAATTTATCTGTCCATATGGTTCATCTCGTAGATATATTTCGTTCAGCGAAAGTTGAATACCCGCCGCCTGTTATTGTAAGTAAACAGTTTATTTACCTACTTTTTGATATTGTTTTTATGTTGATGAGTCTGGTGGCGTGTTCTTATTTTGATTTTGATTTTTTTTCAGAACTGCTTTTCGTCCGTTTTTTGTTTATACGAGGGGCTTTGGCGTTTATACGATACAATGTAAATAAGTTTTTTGTTTTTATTCCTCATTTGTGTTTTTTGATTACAGGTTAATTACTTGGTTAAAGTTTTGTACTTTTAATAGCGGATTGTCAAAGAATAAAGTTTTTTATTTTTGATTTTTAGTTTTATTTTTATTAATTACCCTTAAACTCTTCAGTTTACTAGCAATGATACCCGATTCATTATTAAAAAAATACTATTGTTGATTAAATCGTACCCATATAGTTCGGTGGTCCTGTAATGACTACGATTGTTATTTTCATAATTTAAAACAGATTCATGATTTAAATAATGCACGAGTATTTATTGTCTCGATCCCAATTTAACACAGCTTTATTATTTAATCAGCTGATGTTTGTGCTCGTATCAAAAACAAGCTGCTTAAATTACAGATGACATTATAGTATGTTCTAAATATAGTGACAAATACAAAATTAAAGCTTATTTCTTACTTATAAAATGAGTACCTAGGTACCTTAAAAAACAATATCGTGATTAGTGATACCAAAAATCAATTAAATTTTACTTGAAGTAATTACGTAAAAGCTACTCTTCAAGTACCTTAGTACTTATGACATCAAAATATTTAGCTTTGTAGGTACCGATATTAATTTTAAAAGTTTAATTTTCAACTTTTCCGTTTCAAGGGTGGGTTAAATATTTCTTATCAAACAACTTAGGGCTCATGAAGTTTTATTTTTGTAACGATTTTCCAAACGAGAAGAAGCTCTTAATTTGTCAGGATCTCCCTGTCTTGTAACATACGCAATTTTCATATATCGTAGTGCTATGCGGTAATCGCTCATCATTCAAGTTACATAATATTTACGTTTGAACGTATGGTTTTCCGTATCTTAAAATCACAAGAATAAAGATTATTATAAAACAAATTAAGTATAATTATTAGTGTTTACGCATTCCTACTTCTACCTAACAACAACATTTTATTTATAGCCTATTGTTATGTAAACAAAACGACAAACAAATCATAATGCAATATCAAGATTTTTTCAAAACACTGGCACAAAACAAAATTTCGTCATAAACAACTGAAAAGATTCCATTAAAAAAAAATTAACACTCGAAAAACAAAATCGCCCATTTGAAAATAGAACGCGACCCGACTCAACTAGCCCTCGCATTCGGTCCCCTGATTGCCTTACGGGACACCGCATAACGCGTTATGGATTCCAAAACTGTAGGGTCTCACATAAGCACAACATAAAAAGTTTTATCATGCCCCAGCCAGTTAGCTGAAACTTGTAAAAGAATATCCTCATACGCGCCATTAACCCACGTTGGGTAAACTCCGTTTTTTCCGCCGGTTACTCGGCTGTTGATGAAAAGGGTGAATATGGTTATGATAAGACAACAATGTTGCGTGAGAAATGAGGGAACCGTTGGGGTGGTTACGTGTTCTAATTATGAAAGTTGCGTCTATAAAATGTAGTTGAACGGTACCTTTAAAAAGTCTTCAGAGCATGGAGTACTGTGTTGGCAGTAGAAGACTTTGTGTTCATTTTGAATGTTTGATTTTTGTTGATCCGTAGCGCAGACTTGGTTTCGCTCAAATTTTAATTACATTTATTTTGGGTTTGTTTGTAATATGTATTCTACTTTTTTATGTATTTTTTTCGTCAATCAAAAAACATCGACGAACAATGATGACAATAATATTATTTCATTTAACATTGGTCAATTATGTCTTTAGTTCTTAAGAAACAGATTAGTCACTCGTTACATAACACACTAATTCCAAGTATTACAAAAGACAAAATTTTCAAGTGTGCTGTACTATACTTAGTTTCGAAAAAAAAACTCGAAAATAACCAAGTATATCATCAATACGTGTTTTAAATATCCACTCTGCTAAAAGCAGCCATTTTCGTCCGAAATTAAATTAATAAAAAAGTGCTTTTTCAAATTTTAACAAGTTGGAAATTAATTAACATGGTTATTTCGTGTCGTGTCGCGCCGACATTAGCGATAATTATAAAAGACCACTTCAATGAAGAGTGCCTCGTAAACAGTTAATGTCATGAAAATGTTCGTAGATCATAACATCACGGGTACGTATTAAAATACATAAAGTTTAAAATGTATAATGTGTTAAAATACATAATGGCTAAAAATATGTAATGTAATTTTCTCAGAGAGTGGCAAATTAACAGGATTGTTATAAAACAAACCTAACCTAACCCAATCTATAGATTACGATATCAAAAAAGTTATATCTGATAGGTTCACTGAAAATAGCATTACATATTTTGAACCATTATGTATTTTAACACATTATACATTTTCAACTTTATGTATTCTGTTCCGCACCCTAATATTGTAAAGAAAACTGTATAAATGGCACGAACAAAGAATACTATACTGTAACACTTGGAATACATTCGCTAATTGTCGAACAATTGTGTTACAATTTGATGAGTTTCCCTTTCAAAGTAAGTAATTGCTTTATTGTACAAATATAAAAAAACAGAGACAAATCACAAAAAAAGACATTAAATATATGCACAAAGGCGAACTTATTCCGGTAACCTTTGAGTAAATGAGAGGAGCATTAAGCGGTTTCAATATTTAAAGGATTACGAGTAAACTTCTAACGCGGTCTCATTATTTTTACTAAAAATTTGAAGCCTGACAACTTTTATACTTCAATAAAACAGTTATTATACAACTGATCTGATTTTAATAAATTTACAATACGCGATTTCGTATAATTTATCTCAAGGTCTGATAAAACTGCTAAGGTTAAAGAGATTCGCTACATTATACGAAGCAGCTTTAAGAATTCAAGCAATAATTCATAAGGTGTTACCTTCAGAGTGACTACTACAAACAACGGCATGTATTTCATATCAAAAGCCGTCACTGCATTTAATTTTATTTTTTACAATTTTTGTAAGGTTGTCTACTGTAATAAAAATCTTTTAAATAATTTGTGCACCGCTAATTTACTGACTACGATGACAACTCTTTGCTGGCTGCTACCAGACCACTTAGTACCTTCTTCTAACTGAGCCGTACCTACCATTTCTTCTTTACATTTTCAAACGCTACCTATGTTGCCCAATTAGTAAAATCATCATCATCTCCAGCTTATAATTATGTACTTCTCACTGCTGGCCACAGGCTCCGCTCAGAATAAGTGAACTTGGGCTACAGTTCCCACGCGAACCTAATGTGGACTGGACACTTCACACACACCATTGCATTGCTTCGCAACTGACGATATTCGCAACTGACGATATTTCCTTCACTGAAAAGCTGATAAATTTCGAAAAACTCAGAGTTGCGAGCCCGGCATTCGAAACAGCAACCATCTGCTTGAGAAGTCATAGGTCAATAGGCTACCACGTTTACTAATTTAATTTTAGTTACTATTATTTATGCGGGTGCTTGCCTCGTGCAAGATCTGTCTGGATTGCTACCGCCGTCATACTCGCTAATCTTGCCGCCAAGCAACAGCGCTTGCTCTGACGTGGAGAGTAAGACAGCCGGTGAAATTACTGGCACAACTTCAAAAAAAAGCATGCGTTATATAATTTTATTTTCTGCTGTTGCCGCTTGTGCAACGCATCACTCGAGTCTTACGTCTTGTAACAGTAAATAACATGGCGCTTACACAGTCTAGCAGCCTCCCAGAGGGACAGGCAGACCGCACAGTTCCACTTATAGCTGGCTCTTGAGCCTCGAAACCATAAATCACCCGGCTGGTGTCAGTGAACCCCTTTTTTATGGAATACAATTGCTCTGCAGTTGGGAGAGAAAAATTGGACCGGCTCCTTATTTACTGCGGATTAAAGCTTTGTCTTATGCGATGCGGCTTTTATTTGGATCACGTTTAATGTATTTATTAAGGCTGTATTAGGTTAGGTATTAAAGATTACGCGTCGGATAGGTACTAGATCTTCAACAGTGCGATAGTCTTCTTCGATATGTCGCTTATGATTTTTCTCCAAGAAGCAATATTGTTAATGTCTACTGTCAAACTCTATTCAAAAGAAGACATTATTATCTCCTTCTTGATAAAAATTATGATTGTTATGAACCAGTTCTAAAGTGCTTAAGAAATTAAAACTGCGGTGATTTTTATCTGGTCCCAAGAATTGTATTTTAGTATCGAGCTTTATAAATCGTTTGTTGTTTCAACTATCACCTTTTATATAACTGGGTATTCTGTCTCCTATTTCACCAACTTGACAATTGTCGGTGACCTTTGACAATTGGAAATGCAAAGCGTGTACAATTTGAAGCCAAACATCGATCCTCGTCGATTTTATAAGTTAAACATAATTGTCACTTGTCACAGAAGGACTGATAGTTGCTAAAGTGTCAGCGAAATCGACAGTTAATTCCGAAAAAAAACCGTATCTTTTGTTAGACTGTTACCTGTCTCAGGCAATTATTTATATGCCCTACCTATGCTAAGCGACCTTTGGATCTTGTAGCCGTGGACTCTGCCTACCCCGTGAGGGATGAAGGCGTGGTTTGTAAGATTTATGATGAAACCTGAATAAACAAAAAATATTTGGAGCATAGTCAAATACCAAGTCAAAATTTACCCACAGCCATATCAAAACGACTTATTAAGAAAAAACAGCTGTCACAAAAGAAAGCATAACAGTAAAGTTGTTTTCATAATTATCACCTAGCGACACGTTGTGACAGGACGTCGAACCGGTGACAGCCCTGGCCACGTGGACCCGTTTATCCAACCTGACGACCCTGACAGGCGACAATGTAATATGGCACCTTTTACTGCGATGAGAATTCCGTGTTTATTTTCCCCTCAGTATTTGTTTTGCGGTCAAGAATGACGTGTTGTTATTTTGTAGTGAAGAAATATTAGAACTTGAATTTGTGTTTATGTTGCCGAAGGACCTTGGAGATGTTTTTGCAGGTTATCGCTTTTTATAGAGTTAAGTTTCAGTCCTTGTTTTTGTAGTTCTCTTTACATACATACGTGGTAGACAGAGCGTAAGGTAACAAGACCTAAAGGCCACGTTTAATATGATTGTAAGAGTATAGATGGGGGAATCGAAATAGTGATGGATTGCAAGCCTCGTCGAATATAACATGACGATTTTGACGAGAATTAGTCTCGTCCATTTCCGCGATGGGTAGTACTATCTGCGCGGGAAGCAAAATACAAATATACAGTTTGAGAACTACGATGCCACACACACACACATTGACGTCAAATTATAACATGCCTTCCTTTGCTATGGGGGTTATAATGGAAACCCACTATCAAATATTTCCCACATTCAAGAATGCAACGTCCATCCACCAACGTCATGACATGTCGTAAAAGCATTCCAATTTACATTTTCGTCATTACCAACTAAATAAACAAAGCTAGTTAACAGTCAGCGTTAATGTAGTACTGTAATGGTGATAAATTATTTGTCGTGTGCTCTGATAGGCATCTACACGCGGTGGTAATTGGGACAGCGTCGCGTGTGCCGTTAAAGGCCTGTCACCAGGTATTCACAAATACATGTCCCAAAGATAAACGTTTAGTTTTTAGCTGCCCGCGGCTCCGTCTGCGCCGATATTTATCGCTATCCCACGGGAACATTGTAATTATCCGGGATAAAAAGTAGACTATGTTTTAATACTAGGGTATTGTCGGTGACAATTATGTTTAACCCTTCGAGGGGATGGGCGAAAATCATAGGAATCACGTTATAGGCGATGCGGCTAGCAACCCATCACTATTTTGATTCCACTTTCCCCCTCTACGCCCACATTGTCTTGCTAAACGTGGCCTGTAGGTCTTGTTACCTTAGGATCTGTCTACCCCGTAAGGGATAAAGACGTGATTTGTGTATGTGTATGTATGTAATTCTGTTTACATTACTAACTCACCATACCATCACCATTTTGACCACCTATTTCGATATCATTTTTCACCTATACGCCCACAATCTTGCTAAATGTGGCCTGTAAGTATCTGTTACCTTAGGCTCTGTCTAACCCGTAAGGGATAAAGACGTGAGTTGTGTATGTGTGTATGTATGTATTACTAACTCGAAGAGAATCTGCACCGGTTGGCTTCATATTGAATACGCATTTCATTTAAAATTGACACTGTCGCCAACAATTGTCCAAGTGGTGAAATTGGGCCAGCTATCTCCGTTCCAAATTTGATCCAAATCCGTGTAGTCTTTTTAGCATGAGGAAGGAATAAACATATACACTCGCTCACAAACGTTGGCATTTATCGTATTGACAAAATATACGGGTGTATATTTTGTCCCATAAAATTTACATAAATGTGCGGTTGCCATAATTATCGTTAGTCGAATCATAAAGCGTTTTATTTCTGAAACAGTATTTTTTTTTTCGGAATTGACAGTAAACTAACCTAACCTAACCGACTACATTCTTGGTTTTTCCAAAATTTCTGAAAATGCACGATTTTATGTGTTATGACCGAAAACATTATGACTAACGATTATAATGACCAACGAAAATTATGGGACAAAAAGGGACCCGGTAGGCCAAATGTAGTGTTAGATTCTCAAGATTTTTTGAAACTGAATCGATACAATTTCGAGCAGCTTTATAAAGATGTAGAAACTGGCGAGGAGTCGTTGTTAAAAACACAACGAAAATTATGGCTGTCGGCACGAATAGTCACGCACACAACAACATGCCTTATAAAGACAGCGATATTATATTAAAATTACTGTTCTTTTTCCTACCAATAGCGAGTTCAACAGGGCATTGCAAGATTGAGTAAAAATGTTTTCAAACAAAGTCGTCAAGAATGTGTTTTTTAGGAAAATACATCTAAACAAAAGCAACGGCCTTACCATGCTATTCAATTCTGATTCTAGCTACACTTTACCGGTCATTTTCAACCTTCTTGTATGGATCTCAAAGCTATCGATCTAACTTTGGTTTGGAATTGAATAACAAAAACAGTAGGCTTATTACCTAACTCGCTCGCAATCGCCATCCTGTTCATTTTGACAGTTCATGTATGGGCTGACAATTGGCATCGGAATCAGCTAGCTGTCACATTCATACAAGAACTGTCAAAATGAACAAGATGGCGATTGCGAGCGAGTTAGGTAATAAGCATACAGGTTTTAGGGGTACTTTGAGAATTGTATTAGCGGTACAGTTTCTAGCGGATGATTTTATAGATGGTATAAAATGACCAATTGACATTAGCACAAATATAATCCGAATCAGATTACATGAACCAACTGAAAACCGGCAAAAATAGCAATGTGAGGACCCTCTGGCTGTCGTTACGTATTTTACGATCGTCCGTTGTCTGCCCACACAACTATTTAACTCATACGAATAGCCATAATAAGTCTAATAGCACAGATACCATCTTTGTCCCTTTTCATTACAAGGAATGTTCATCAAATGACATCGATCCCTTTTACGACTCCGATGGCCTGCCGGCATTTTTTATTAACAAACTTTTTTTGTTATTGGTCTCTTCATGTTTTTGTAATAGCATTGACTGGGCCGTACTTGCGTTAATGTTCGATGTTAATTATAACTTTTTATTCGCTTTTATTAAACTCGGATTGTTTAGTCGGCTGCCTGGTGCATTTCTAGATGACATGAACGTTTTTATGAATAGTCTCTGGTCCTACACTTTTAAAAACGATATCAACTCCTTTAAGGCTATAAACATACTTTGTACGGAGTGCTTGCGTGATTTTCCAGACAAGTGAATCCATAAAACATCCCAAGATAAATCGTTATTTATAAACTGCTTTCCTATTCATCAATTCCAAATTCGCGTTTATATTCTCACGTAAGTTGCATCGACTTATTTCCGTCACCATTTACCGATGGCCAAAGACATCTTACAATCGTTCATTAAATAACACTGAGATGCCTGGGGACCTAATCTGAATTAAAATTTCCAAGTTCATATCATTCCATCCCTGTCACTCTCCTGTAAATGACGAAACGAGCTTCGAATTTTCAACTTCGGAGTACACCAGACATGGTCGACCCCCGGGTTAAAAGAAAGCTTTGAACTTGATATTATTCTCATTTCGTAATCTCTCTCATCTTAAACAGCGTTACTTCCATCAAATTAACGTGATTACTTGTGAACAGCAGCATATTTCAAGACAAGAAGCGTATAATAAGGCTATTATTATAATAGCGTAGGTATATTACCTGTGCCTACAGCCTGCCTACCGATGTAGGTTACGCCCACTGCAAGTGTTCCCATCCCTTTCCAGCGCTAGTAAATAAACGATCAGATGCATTTTATAGCGCTAGTGTGTATAGAGTTTTATCAGAAAGGCTCAGTTATTCGAGTAGGTAAATAAGGAAACATTTGATTGGTGAGGGAAAATTTTACAGAAGAAGTCTTAGATATATTATGCTGGAGTATTTCAGAGGGTTGATTTGTTCGATCGAACACTCTTGGTAAAGTTTTCATAATGATTTGCTATTTACAATTAGATAAGTAACTCTTTACACCTTATACAAAAATAACATTAATCTGTAGGCTTATTACCTAACTCGCTCGCAATCGCCTTCGTGTTAATTTTGACAGTTCTTGTATGAATGTGACAGCTAGCTGATTCCGATGTCAATTGTCAGCCCATACATGAACTGTCAAAATGAACACGATGGCGATGGCGAGCGAGTTAGGTGATAAGCCTACGAGTCTTTATCCCTTATACAGACCGCCGAGGGCAAAAAGACCTAAAGCCCACGTTTAACATGATTGTGGGGTTAAAGATGGAAAGGCGAATCAAAATAGTGACGGGTTACTAGCCGTTGCGTAAAACAAGATTCCTTAGATTTTCGTCTGTTCCCTCGATGGGCTTTTACCATCGGCACGGGAAGAGTAGCAACTGGTACATTATACGTTTTTTCTTTGTTATTACACCAGCATGGAAGTCACAGTTACAGCATGCATGGAAGATGGTGTTATGATGTTATATCGAAAGTGAAAATACAGTTCTCGGCCATGAAGATTGCACATCGGTCTTCTCGGCTAATTTTGGTTTTGTAGAGCGATGTCTCGCTCTAACTTACGTGACGCCAGTCGTCTCTTTAGAAAGACCGAAGTGCAATCTTTATGGCTGTGTACTCTATAGAGGAACTCGCATTTGGATTGAAAACACTAAAACGGAGGTCCCGGATTCAAATCACACAGTGACGAATATTTTGTGCGTTGAATATGGAAAATATTACCCGATACGTCAATGCTATTAAACCAACCTCCTTCCTTCCATCTCCAGCCCATATACGTCCCACTGCAGGGCACAGGTTTCCTCTCAGAATTAGAGGGCTATGGTTCATGATCATCCAATGATATGTATTTTGTCTTTTTAAGTATAGTATTTTTAATCAACTTAAGTAGATTTAGAAACGTAGTTTTGAATTCTAGTTTCATCGCAGTTTATTTTACAAAGTATATTATTTGCTTTTATTATGCATTTATTTATTATTTATTAAAACAAAAAAGATGTACGTACTTTGATGAAATAACGTAACCTGCAAACTGAGAATGTAATTTAAAAAACGTAAACGTGAAACACGTGATCCCTCGTAGTAATCTAGAAAATGTTTTAATTTATTCATTATAAAAACTTTCTTGGGTTATCATGAGCTTTATTAAATGCACCGCAATATAGAGCCACATTTCAAAGCTCGCATCAAAACTTTATATTAAACATTATGTTTGGTTTAAGCTACTCGTGTTTCAAACCGCTTCATTTGAAAGCTTATTAAAATGTGAAATGTTTATACACTGAGCTTTATAACTTGAGTAAGTAGTGTGCCATAAATGTAACAACATTATTTCTTTTGACGCCAACAAATTGAATATATTCAAGTCCAATTAGGTAGCTGTTATTTTTTATATAATCCAATATACTTAAGTAGATTACTTTAGGTTGACTAAGTACACTTTAAAATTGTTTTTGTTAAATACACAGTCCTCTTTATTTTTGCTGTAGTCGGTTTTTTTAAGGTGACTTTGCGGGGCGTTGTTGTATTGGCAGGTAGTTGGAAAATTATATAAATGTGGGTAAAACAGCGCCTTCTCTCGTCCCTGGTGTAGCAGGAGATGTTCCACGGGAGTTTGTAATTGTGTCGTACAGACATATAATTCAAACATATGACGCTATAGTAACAAGGTCACGTGACAGCTAGTGACAGATAGAAAAAATCGAAGACTTACCCACCTACTATGGGTGGAGTATGGGTTAGGGGTATAGCACGCGTTACGGAATGACGAGGATCCGAGTTCGATTCCCGGCCATATCTCTATAGTTTGGATTTTTCTATGTGTTCTAGTTTGTGTCATTTAGAAATATAAATGTGGGTATATTATGTTTATTTATATGTTTTTAAATCAATAGCGTATGTTGTGCACACTTTGAGAGTGATCCCGAAGAGGGATCGAAACGCCCGCGCAGATGGTAAAAGCCCGAGGGAATGGGCGACAATCTAAGAAACCATGTCATAGGCGACGAGGCTAGCAACCCATCACTATTTCGATTCCTTTTTCCACCTATGCGCCCAAAGTATAGGGAAAACAAGGTAACCAATAGGTGATCTTATCGCTTTAGGGCGGTGTCTACCAGGCAATCATAGGAGCAGAATGAAATCTAAATTGGACTAGTTCCATTAGCCTCACACCGCAAAGGCTTCTAGGTATTATTCAAAATGACTCCACTCTCCCTTATACTCGTAAATATGTAATTCAGGATGAAAGCAAAAAGCTCGGGCTTTAGGTGAGAAGTAGTTTCCTGTTGAGCTTTATTTGATTTAAAAATAAGAAGCTTTTATGGAAGCTTAACTAGACAAGTGAAAGCAGTAAGCGTAAACGTTTTACGTGAGGGCTTTATTTTGTAAGCCTCTTTTAAGTGCGTACGTTTATATAATTTAATAAATAGGTAAGTATTTACAAAATATAATTTGCGTCAAAAATGTGGCCCTCGGTGTATGCAATGTAATCTTATGGAGACAGAGCCAATTTTTGTGCTGCTTAATATATAACTACCAAGAAATGAATAAACACACACACACACAAATCACGTCTTTATCCCTTACGGGTTAGACCACCATGAACTGGGTGCAGTAAAGCGCTGGCTTTATTTCCCTTTAAATGTGGGTAATTTTTCTCATTTCCCAAGTCGTAAATGTGACCCCTGATTGCCATTTACAACTAACACCGATACTATCGCGCAATCCGACTAATGTTCGTGAAGTCAAATATTACGACGTGCAATTTCCGTTCCCAGTGTGTTGTGCGAGTTTCAACCACATTTTTATACAGGTTTCTAATAATTATTTCGGAGTATTTCTTCCGGGAGTAAAGAAAAAACATAGAGTTTACCAGTTGCTTCTCTTCCCGCGCAAACGCTAAAAGCCCATCGAGGGAATAGGCGAAAGTCTTAGGAATCATGTTATAGGCGATTCCTATCCCCTACCCATCACTGTTTTGATTTCCCTTTCCACCTTACGCCCTTAATCATGCTAAACGTGGCCTTAAGGTTTTGTTGCCTTAGGCGCTGTCTATCTAAAGGATAAAGACGTGATTTGTGTATATGTATGTATCAATAAAAAGTATTTATACTGCATCCCGCCCTCTAATTATGACACAAGAATGAAAGCTACTTACCTAAACAAAAATGTACAAGCCAAAGCTATGTCATGTGTATTCCAGACTTTAAGCCTTTCCCAGTTTCTTTCTTCCTCGTTAATTTTACTGTGAAACAGCAGTAGATCTCAATCAAAATGCCCTGCATAAAGTAGACTAATCAGATAATTATGCAGACATGATTATTTTAGAATACATTACCAGCCGCCAACTAACCGTTTCTGTATTTTATGGGGTCCGTATTTACGGCATTGGTTGGCGCCAATTTTGTCTCCGAGTTGACAATGCAAATGAAAATGATTAGGCTGAATAATTCATGTTTGATGCCATTGTGTGCTGTCATTTTGGTAATCAATTATTTTACCGTGTAAATATCAGTCTGGGCATATTTGGTGTTATTGGTTTGAGTTATCAACTGCACTTCACATATCCATACTTATTGGAACTTAAGAAGACATACGAAAGCCGAGGTAACCTGTTTTCACCTATGGCTTCTTAATTTGAAACCCGGGCTCGCACCTTCGTAATTTATATTTACAAAATTACATTCCGATTTACTCTGACCATTTTGAGAGAGATTCTAAAAGGTGTGAGTGAAGTCTCCTATCTGTACGGGGCACACACACAGCAGCCTACGCCTGCGCTGAGCTGAAAACTGTTGCCCAAGTCCTCACGATTCGAGAGGCTTGTGCCAAGCAGATCTATGCTACCATAAAATTGCAAGTTTGATGCAAAAACTAATCATAATAATTTTGTTGCAGATGAACCGAGCAATACAGGTGAAGCCGGCGGACAGCGAAAATAGAGGAGGTAACTATCACATTAACATATCATAATAAACTGTATTACTAGTGACATAGTACCTACTTTCATTCAACGGAAAAAAGGCCAACACTAAATTATTTTACTAAAACTAACACAGACTAAGGAGAAATTACTTTAAACTAATCTAAATCAAAATTAGGCCACCGTAAACACGTAGTCCAAAAATGTATTGTATGTGCAGCAGTGACAGTGACCTGGGAGGGGTGTTTTATTTGTAGTTGAAGTTGCTAGGTTTAGGTTAATTTTGTACATATTATTTAGTTAATTTGTTAATTTTTAATGTACAGTTTAATAAGGAATAAGGAATTTTAAAAAATCATTAAGTGAGATATCTGCAGCCCTGGGTTATCAGCATTTATTGTTTTATATGCCTATTTAATAGGAACACATACGAAAAAACGTAGAAAGCAATACAGTAGTTACTTAATATAAAACTGTATGATTAGTTACGTTTCAAAATTCGTTTGTCATTGCTTATTTTACCATGGTTTAATTTATAAATCTTATTCACACGTAATAATAATTTGCGTCAAACTAAATACTAAAATAATGACATCAAAAACCTTTCGAGAAAGGTTTTATTCCGTTCCATAACATTTAGCAAAAGGCCTCGTTCAAATGAAAATATTAAGGCACGAGGGTACGTCCTAATAAATTAATTACGTACCCTTACGAATACTTTGGCAACCGACATATTTTCAAGGAACCATTTGGAGGGTTTTTGGATATCGCAACGGAAGGGTTTCAGTTCAGTCGCGTCGCGTTTTATTTGCAAACTTTTAATTTTTAGGCCACGCATTTCGTAAATGCTCGATTTTGAATTTAAAAGCCAATCGAGAAACATTTTTACATTTTTCTCAGGTATTTTTTTAATGATATTGTGACTTTAATACAAAAATATTAAACGTACATTATTATTATTCATTAAGTACCTATTTGAAGTTAAATAATGGCTGTGGGTTTGGTTGCTTATCCGGCGACTTTCATTTTCTAAAGCTTTTTTAACTGCAGCTGTTTGAGTAAAACGAACTCAATATTTACAGAGTTGCAAAGTAAGCTTACCCAATTAGTTTTCATGGCAACAAAGTACCAATAGTCATTGCTGTTTTATTATAAGCTATGTAGCTAGTTTGATAAAAAAACCTAGTAGTTTCAAGAGTATCAGGTGTTTTCCATAATGATGTAAAGCATTTTTGGCATGAAATTTGATTTATTTATTTTATTAGCGCGTGGGCGGTTCTAAACTTTTTAATTTACCCACCTGCTATGGTTGGTGTAGGGGTATAGCACGCGTCACGGGATGGGGAGGATTTTCTGTGTTCTAATTTTCAGTGTCGTTTAGTTTTTTTTTAACCTTGCTAAGCAAAGAATAGCAATTAAGCTCTTTACCAAATGCACATACGTGTCCCTGGTAATATTCCAGACGTTATTATTAACGAGTTATTCGCACGTCGCAGCAATTATTCGTCGCCCGCGCTCGGGCAATCGAGTGTGAACCTCTTGTTTACACGCCCCGGCTTGTTTATTCCCCTTTAACAATAATTAATTCATCGAAATTCCAGATTTTAATTAATAAGAATTGAGACGGAGAAAGTCGAGTGTTATGAGTCACCTTGTGAAGTTTGTTATTGTTAATAACGCTTGTCGTTTAAATGGTTTACACTTGGAACGCTATTTAAAATAATCTCACCTTGAATAAACTACCGCGGCAATTTTTACTTGTGGCCTATTATCAGTAAAATGTTTTTTTTAATCGTATGAGTCTACAGAGAATGACTTCTTACTCGTAGGTAATAATACAAACAGCGGTTACAATATTTTATTATATTATTACAGAAATTTCCAGTTACAAACAAACCAAAGCGCCTATTCACAAAATTACAGATCTTCCGTAACTATCTCCTCGCATCCACAAAAACCGTAAGAAATTAAAAAACGCCTCAAACATTTATGAAAACGTGCCATCTGAGAACATAAATAACTCCAGTTGTCCGAGACTCATTGTGGAGCAGCTTAAGTTTAAAAATGGAAACGAATTGAAAACGGAACGAACGTCGAATGGAATGGAAGCGCGCGATTAAGGGCCAGCCTCGTAAATTACGGCGTTTCATAAAGTTAATCATGCTTGAAGTAAAAAAAATGGGGCGCTTGACTAAAATTTAAATAGCAGACATTAGTGGAGTGTGATGTGATGTTGAATTGTTGTAACATTGTAGGTATATTATTTCTACATACATACATACATAGCGTCACGCCTCTTTCCCACAGGGGTAGGCAGAGACTACTTTGTTCCACTTGCTACGACCCTGACATACTTCTTTCGCTTTATCGTTTATTTTTTCAAAACAACCGGGATCGATTCCCGAGCCGAGTACAGGTTTTTTTTTAATGTATGAATGCAGTTTTTCTTGTTCTTAAAATCGATGATATGGCTCCTAAGAACAGATCTTCGTATGTCTTATAGTTTCAGACTTTCCCATACTGACCGATTTCAATGAGACAACCTATATAAAGGTTCAGACTGCGGGTAGCAACTTTGTTTTATGCTATGTACTTAGATGATATATTTAATGTGTCGAGTTCTTGTCCAAAAATACATACATACATACACAAATCACGTCTTTATCCCTTACGGGGTAGACAAAGCCTGAAGTAGCAAGACTTAAAGGCCACGTTTAGTATCACTGTAGGCGCGTAGGTGTAAATATTGATGGGTTGCTTGCCGCATCGCCTATAAAATGTTTCCAAAGGTTTTTGCAATCTGTTTTTTCTATACTCCCATACCAGCACGGAAGAATTGACCAAAAACACTTTCATTTAATCTTATTTTTAGACAAATTGACAACTTATTTTCTTATTCAATTCAAAACATGCCTACCATAGAACTTACCTGTAACTTTCAAACCAGATGACAATAGCCAAGCCATTACCAAAATGTAATCGATCTATTTCAATAATTCAAAGTCGGTGGCCATCCTCAAATACTAACCCGGATCCCTCGGGAAATCATAGAAACTTAAACACGGCATAAGTTAGTGATGGGACAGGGTTATTACGTATAGTTTGAATATCGATTGTGTAAGAAAACGTCGCGTGACCATACGAGTCATTCGTGGCTGTGTAATTAAAATAAGTGTTTTGTGTAATAGCTCTGTTAGTGTCGTAACAAGGCAATGCCCCTAATGTGATGGGTAACGCATTCATTTCCATCCATGGCTCTAATATAACCGGTAATTTTGGTGAGTTTATAATTGAAGAAATAAATGCAGGGTGTTTGTTGTAGTTCTTTACACAATGTCAGTAACAAAGTTTTCAACGCAAACAAACAATAAACAATCAAATCTTTTCTGTTTATTATATTAGTGTAGATTACCTAGAGACAAATAGATGTGGGACTAAATTAATAATAAAGTTAATTTAGTCACCGTTAAAGTATATTTCGTATTTTTTAGATCACGTTATTGAATCAAACTAAATCCTAAACATGTTCCACACGTAACCTCATTCTTCAAATCGAATATTCGTGGTCTCACTTATAATATCGTCCGTCACCTTCACACCTTATTGCGTTCCATTCCTCATAGAAGTAACCAAATAATATGGCGATATGAATTGCTAATTATTTTTCTGAGCATAGTAATGGCAAAAATTGTGATATTACCTACTATTTTTAGAAAAATAATCATCATCTGGTTTTTTCGTTTGTGCGGAAACGACAAGCAGGTTACTAATGATTCCGAAAACTCCAAACGAAACCCGTGACCCTCAGGAATACTGAAGAATAATTTGCAAACATTTAAACCTTGCTCGTTTTTCGCCTTCACTTATTTTTCTTGAATGAGCGAACGTTTTCAGACTTCCTCCTGCTCGGACATAAATTTCTTCTTCAGCGTTGTTATAGTAACAGTAATTTCCGTTCAACTTCCTGTTTTTTTAACTGACGTCTCTAGACGACGTGTTCGGGATTTAGTAGAAGCCTTTGATTAAAAAAAAACTTTTATAAACAATATTTCTCTTAAAAAAATTACGTGTGTTCGGGGAAATTACTGGCACATGATGATCTTAGATCTTTAAATTGTGAACGCGTCTGAAATCCTCTATAGTGCTGCGAGTGTTTATGGTAGATGGTGGTCGCTTGCCTGACTCTTTCACTCGTTAACCTTCCTTCTCGTATAAAAAAAAGTTACGAAAGAAACCTTAAAAGTACTTTCAAAAGTTACTTAGCAAATGTGACTCGAGAAAGTCAACCTAGCTTAGCGAGTTTATTCTCGCATACATCTGTAATGGCTCCCCAAGATATCATCCAATTACAAGAAAGAATCCACGCGGCCCAATCACATGGCACGCACACGTCAAATCATCGACGTATACATCCATTATTCATGCACTCGTCGTCGATAACCCGTCGTTACTACCGCATTAATAAGTCACAGCACTGCGGCATTTGATGAGCCGTTTACTCTATCTTGTATTAAATCAGAAATATGCGTATTGTTACGAGCGTAGGCCGCCAAGTCAGTTTCTAACGAATCGACGCGGTATAAAGGTTGTTTTAGGTCGGTGCTTCTGTTTGGGGATGCTTGAGTGTGCGTAGATTTCGTGTCTCCGTTGGATTTACATTGACGACTTTGTGTGAAAGTGACAAGTTGCTTTATTATCAACGATGATTTGAATATGGTGAGTTTTGCTTAAGGCGCTTAGGGTGACCTTTCACTGAGACGACACAGATCATTACATTGATGCATAGTTGCATTCAAGTTTGCTCACGATTACGACCCTCTGCTTGAGAGGCCATAAGGAAAGAACTAGGCTAAGCTTTTTTTTTTATTTAATTCCACGTGTTTGGTCAGCTGGTCATCTCCACTCCGAGCGGTCTTAACGGAAGGGTAACCTTATATTATTATGATTCACTCACTGATATTAGAACGTGTTGTATATTTTCAAATATTATAATGGTTGAGCAAAACAGTCGCCCGAGTGAAAGCGAAAGTCGCAAGTTTGATTCCGCGAGGAGTTAACTTTACGTGATATGAGAATGTTTGGTCTCTGATCATGGATGTTTAATGTCTATTCGGATATGCTCTGTTCTGTCTCAGTTAAGATACAAAAGGAAGTCACGGGGGACACGACCCCCCCCCCCCCCCCTCATTATGGTACTCTCTAAAACATCTACATATCGAATTTAAAAAACTTCTCACCAAAAACTAAACCCTTATAAATACCCTCACCTTTACTCACAAACACGCATTGTAATAATAATTCATCAATGAAGATATTCCGAACCGCTTCTCAATAAATCTCTCTTGGGATCAGAAGAGAGTCCAACATTATCTTGTGAGTCTTCAAGTCCTTAGTAATTTTATATACTAGTCTTAACTAATCACTATAAATTCCCGCACCACACACTAAATACTTATTTTGAAAAATCTCACACGTGTATAGGGGCCTAGAGCTCAATCTCACACGAGTATAGGGGCCTCGAGCTCAATCTCACACGAGTATAGGGGCCTCGAGCTCAATCTCACATCTCAACAGGGAAGTTGGGGACTAGTTAAGCACTGTGCGTACTTAATGTACGCCCCTTATGTCTAAATATAGAAATTTCAGCTTTATAAAGTATTCTGTCGCTTCGATCGTATCAACAATATTAATTTTCCTAACACCTAGCCATGTTTACAAACCACAAATTTGTGTCAACAGCCACCTGATTAGCATCTTTATTAACTCTGTAAAAGGGCTCGTGACGTCAGGCACAAAAATACTTATCAGATTCATTTGCAGGTAAAGTTTATGTTCAGAAATGTAAACGACAAACGTCAAATTTGACAATGGTCAGTTTTTGTATTTTATGACGAATTTGAAACCATTACAAAACTAACTCTTGCATACAAATATTCGTTATATTAATTCACGCATGTGATTTTTAAAATTCTAAACGACATTGAAAGTTAGAACACACAATAACCCGAAAAGTAAAGCTATGGTCTTGAATCGAACCCGAATATCAGGTAAGGTAGGCATGTATTTTTTATTAAGGACTACTTTGATTAGATTAGATTAGATTCGATTTATTTATCACCCTTTTAAAAGTACAATTAAGTGTCAAACATACTTATGTTGTTATTGAATTACTTAATTCACAAAAGGATCGTCAATGGTAATAAAATAGTAATAATAATAATTAAAAAAAAATGTCAACGAATAAAAAAAAACTTTCACTAGCACAGTTTGATACACTGGAGTGTTAAGTTTTACAGATATTGCAGAACTTTGCATATTCTAACACTCGAATCCAATTGGCGCACTTATGAAACTATTTGCGCAAAATTCAAATGTGAAATTACTGCGGAATACAAGAGCAAATTAATTTTGGATAATAAAAGCATTCGGACGCAAGGAATCGAAACAAAACGGTTGAGAGGTACGCACGAGCGAATTAAAGCGATTCGTTTGAGGTGTGAAAGAGATAGCTGGGATTGTATTCGTGCGGTTTGACTTCGGATGTTGGTGTGTTTCAGTTGTAATTTGCACTTTAGATGTGAAATTCGGACGTCTTTTACAGATTTGAATTGCGAATTTAACTGGCTGTTGTTTGTTCCACAAACTAGAATATTACGGACTGCAGGAAGTTTCATTTTAAATTTTGCGAATTTAAGACTTGCTGTTGAGATTTCAGGATTTTGCGTGCGTAGGAAAATTTGGATAAAAAGTAGCCTGTGTTATTGGGAATGACTGACTGATCGATCATCGCGCGCAGATAGTTATCATAACGTAGGCATTAGTATTTAGTTCAAGGAGCTTCGTTAAAAATGTTAATTCTGCGCGGAAGAAATAGGACATAAGTCTGACGGCTCTGAGTCGCTGACACGGTAAAAACAATTTTTGCTGGGCTCCAGTGGGCTATGAAATCAAAACGTACCTTCAAAAAATTAGCGCAGATTATTGCCTAAGCGATTCACATAGTCAAATAACAAATATAAACACATTATTCAAATAAAAACCATCCAATATTTACACACGCATCATTGTATCAAATCAGTCAATTAAGCCGTTACTTTGATGTTCTGAAACATACGTTGATATAATAACGTTAAAAAGGGTTCTGGCCAATCAGACGTTTGTATAAACGTTTGAAGTTCGGCAAAAATTAAAACCTCTCATTTAGAAAATGTTATTTGATACCATCTCGATTTCGAAACGAAATTATAGCATGCAAACATGATTCGTTTGAAAATTTCGTGTTTTTTCTAATCGATGCACAGATTTTGTAATCTGATTTTGTAAGATCCAAATTGTATTTTCCAAATTAATTGATCAAGGTGCAAAATAATTATCGGAAGTCCATATATTATTATTAATGAATAAAAACATATTTTGTTACTTCACTTTTGTGGTAGCGGAGAAGCACGGTATAAGTTTTTTATTCATTTTTATGTCGTTGTCAAATAATTTAAGTCTGCATATTTTAATTAAATTAATTTATATTCACTTACATTCTTTCAAATAATGGAATCAGGCGTTACTTTGCGGATGTAATCAATATGGATGTGAACTTAAAGCCAGTTTGCTCCTCCGCGGCTACGCACGCAACTTGATCACTTACTAAGTAGTTGCGGAGTAGCAGGTTAATTGGTCTGGTGCTTAATAAACTTTCTCATGTAATTTTTAATCGTCTTTAGCTACCAACGATACATTATCACTGCTCAACAAAATAATATCTTTATTATTCTTGCCTTTCGAATATAATACATAAAAGTGCTGAATTGATTAATTGTACGTATAGGTATTTTATTAAATCAGGCGTTAGTTTGCGGAGGTCCATTTCATTTCATTAGCAAGGTAAATATTTTTTGTTCATTGTACACGTAGGTTTTCTAAGTCGAGTAAATATTTGTTGGATATGAATACGGAAACATACGTTGCTGGCCCGACACACACATGAGCATTTTTTTCACTTACTGACGAAATACGTTTTAATTTTGAAATATTAATACTTGTAACAGAAATGTGACCTAACTTATATGATATTCTTGCATGTATCCTCATAATTGACGAAGCGTAGCAACTTTGACTAAACAATAACGGTGTTACCGAATTGTTAGTCTGCCGTAGCATTCTACGGCGTAGCACAATACGTAGCGTAGCATAGTTTCGTAGCACCGCTACGCAGACTTCAAAGAGATTGCATGAACTTTATGACGAATTTTAGTCAACTTTTAATTGAATATAATGCGCTTTGGTTCTGAAAATGTCGTTGAATAGTAGATGAAACATTTTAATTTTGCGCTTTCGTCTCTATTTTTTTCGTTTGACAGATAGAAAGATAAAATAGAATTTAAACTCACTCGTTTTTAGTTTATTTTCGTACTAGTTGCCCACGACTTTTCGCTATCCCGCGGGAATTATGCGGTTCCCGGGATAAAAACTATCCGTTGTGGGTATTTGGGACTGAAACTATCTTTGTAACTAGTTCCAAGGTAAATGTGTTTAGTTCATTTTTAAAAATTACGACGAAAAACCTTTACAAGGGTACTCAAACAAATCAAACCATATGCTGTAATATTCTGGATGAATTCGAAACACATAAGCCACGTCTTTATCCCTTACGGGGTAGAGAGAGCCTAAGGTAACGTTTAGCATGATTGTGGAAGTAAAGGTGGAATGGCGAATCAAAATAGTGATGGGTTGCAAGCCGCATCGCCTATGCCTAATGGGTTTTTACTAGTGTCTGGCTGAAGTTTTAGTTTCGGTTTCGGCCTAAAACACATGTTTCGGCCAAAGATTCGGTTCGGTATATTTGTATGTATGTATGTATAACTCTTTATTGTACATAAAACACAAGAAAAAGATGAATACAGGATAACACACATGCACAAAGGCGAACTTATCCCTAAAAGGGATCTCTTCCAGTTAACCTTTGAACGATTGACAGGACATAAGTATTAGGCAAGAGTAGACACACAGAAAAAGTAAAAGAACCGATCGAAACTCAAAATAATCCTAAATGACTAAAATCAAAATAATCCTAAATGACTAAAATTTTATATATTTTATTTTATTTGACCAGTCAGGAGTTTTATTACTTAAACATCTGGAAAAAAACGGCCCACTGACATTTTTTTCAACGTTTTAATCACATTTATAAATGGTTCTGTTTCGGTTTCGGCCAAAAAAACATGTTTCGATCGGCCACTAGTTTTTACCGTCTGCGCGGGACGAGAAGCAACTGGTGCATTTTTTTTTCTTTTCTCCTAGACCAGGCGGGGAAAGTATACACAAACATAATTAAACATTCATAGTCGCCACACGCATAGAGGACTGTGGGTACGGCGTAACGAGTGCACCGGCCACGGCGCCGATAGCGCTGTATTATCTGCGAGCTGTCCCCGCGACGTTGACAAATCGACGCGTGCGGCGCAAGCCACAAGCGGGCACGATTAATATTATCAAAGGAACTGCGCCCTGAATTTTAGATCAGAAAAAAAAATACTAAATTTGATCACCACGAAATACAAAGTACAAGCTAATAGTTCCGTTTAAAATGTTTCCACTTCAAAAATATTAAAAACTAGCCTTCCGTCCGCAGCTTCGCCCGCGATAAATTAATTTTCCCGTAGGCAAAGGTATTTTCCCGCGATAAAAAGTAGCCTATGTCACTCAGTGATAACGTAGCTTTCTAACGGCAAAAGATTTTTTGAAATCGGCCCAGTAGTTTCGGAGCCTATTCAATTCAAACAAACAAACAATCAAATCTTTCCTCTTTATAATATTAGTATAGATAATCGAGTGGCAGAAATAACTGCTACAATTCTTCGTGACATAAAAAGTTTCGGGTGCCCGTTTATTTTTTAAAAATGGGTTTATATGCGTTTATGCGTGACAAAACTATTTGCTGTTATTTTAATTGTGATGAATGTGAGTTATAGATAAAAAAAAGCAATTACAATTTGCGAGGTCAAACAAACATAAACACTAAAGACTAAAGTCTATGTTTGTTTCCAAGTCAATGTAGAAATGAAATCAAATCAAATCAAATTTGTTCTTGGTAACAGGCATTACAGGTCATTAAAGCTTATTTCTATTTAGTCTGCGAGTGGCAAATCAAAAAATTCCCCGTAATCATAAAAAACTTTATCAAGAAGCCACTTTTTCAATCAGCCTTTAAAAATAAAGGAAGCTGCACAGTAACAACGCATAAACCCTCATTTGCCGCTATCGGGTTAAAACGAAACAGAAATACCGTTTTATGTTTACAACAGTTTCAACGTCACAGTAAGTGTTGCCGTATCTTTGATCAAAAACCATGTCCAATGCGACAGTTTACACGTTTCCAAACGATAAGCATCGCCTGTGACTTGTACCCGATCGGTTATTACGGACATGCAATTTTGTGATTAACACTCATTTTCGGTTTTCAACAAGCCGCGGTTACATTTTGTTTAGTTTACACGCTATGACGTAAATAAGTGTAAAGTGTCGCTAGTTTATAATAATAATAATAATATATTTATTTATTTCGAGCAACTACATGACTCATACATTATTGTGTTAGTACGTGGCTTATTATATGAATATTAGTCTTATTATAGTGGTTTATAATAGTGGTTTTCATGTTTACAGATTGAATGTGAGAGTTTAAAAAATTGTATGTAGGTGATTTTCTTTTTTAAAGATTCGTAATGTAACTTGATCTTGCTATTCCGAGCTTACAAAAAAGACAGCCAGGTCAGTGCAAGACTCATGGTCTGTCGAAAAAATCGACGCCTGATCCGCTGAAGAACCTTTTCACAGTAAAAATCTCTAAAATTACTATTATTTCTTCCATGCTGGTCTGGGAGTTAAAAAAACATAGAATTTACCAGTTGCTTCTCTTCCCGCGCAGATGGTCCCATCGAGGGAATGGGCGAAAGTCTTAGGAATCATGTTATAGGCGATGCGGTTAGCAACCCATCACTGTTTTGATTTATCTTCTTCCTATACGCCCTAAATCATGCTAAACGTGGCCTTAATGTTTTGTTACCTTAGGCTCTGTCTGCCCCGTAAGGGATAAAGAGGTGATATATGTATGTATGCACGTGTTGCAGATACCTTCAGTTAGTGAGCTTGATATTGTTAATTATGTTTTACTGACTTTTGCCCGCGCCTTTGCTCGCCTGACCAATCAGATGTGACGATCAAAATTACAAAAGAGATACAAACTTGTTCATTTTTAATTATGTCATAGTAGAAAATCGGATGTGAAAGTTAAGATTGCATTTGTTTGCGATATAATTTACTACTACACATTAGATGAATACCAGTTTGTCTTAATGATCTTGTCACGTGAAGTAAAAGTTGGCTAACAGACAAACCAAACACACCAAAACTAACTTTCATAGTAGATACTTTTTGCCCAAACAACCGCACATTTAAAACTTCAAAATACGCAACATTACGGTTGCACTTTATAAACACAAATAAATCCACGACAAATGCCAGAGATAACATATCTAATGCCAAACTTCCACATCCTCAACTATAAATTCGCGAGACGAAAATTGTTCCTACCAAAGAAACTTCGCCCCGTAAATATTTTAAAGTAACATCCGAAGGTGAAGTGACACCGTGTGTTGACGGCGGCAAGTTCCGGGGTAGCCATTGGTGGAAAATAACCCTGTTGGTCGAACTTGAAATACCCGAGTTCGGTTTAGTGTTGCCACATTAAATGCAATTATCGACATCGATACACAATGGGCCATGCACGCTACAACGCTCTAACGCGCCATGCTCCAATGGATGCCATTGTGCACAAAACTTGCCTTTAAAAAAATGTTGGGACATTATGTGCTAGGTCTTTAGAGATTGCTGAGACCGTCAATTTATCTGCCCAGCCTTTTTAATTTGTAATCTCCCTCTGTTATGGTTTTTGATAAAGATTATTTATATTTTATCGATAGACTGTTGGTGGTTAGTCGATATCATCGTATACACCGCAGTTTTTAAATTAGGATACTTATTAAACTACACTTTTGTCTCCAATACAAATAATGCTTTAAACTTTATGAAAAACGCAGCCTTTTGCGCTTAGAATTATTTACAATCAAAACATTGGTAATTATGAAAATGGTAAGAATTATTTCAAATCAAGTGAACATATTTAGGCTAATAACGGAATAGAGGTAACTACACCGACATATATTGTGTTACTTTTATTCAAAGAATGAATTCACATCGATATCCTCAAGTTTCGAGACCAACTATCGATAGTTTCGCATCACTACTTTGGATTGGCGACTTCGCGAATGTGTTGTTTGTTTTCTGCTGATGTATTTTTCGAGTTCCTCTGGGACTGAGTCTGTGGCTTGAGTATCGTTCCAAGTATCGATAGTTGGAATTCGAACTGTTTTGGTTACGTACTGTGAACATTACTAATATTTTAGGCTAATAAATCAAAATTTACTAGTGACAGATGTGTTTTGAAATAATGCATTCGATTTACGGCTGTGTAAATCATTTTACACCATAATTGGTACTAACTATTCGTTTAGAATAAAATCATTGACTGTTTCTCTTGTTTATTTTATAATATTTTTAAACGTACTTAGGTATCTCTATGTGTATTGAATGTGTGTAAATAAATGTTTATCTCTATCTCTCTCTCTAACTCTAGTTTTATCGAAATATTTGTATAAAATTCTGATTTATGGCCAATTTTTGAATTATCATTTTTTTAGCAGTTACTTAACCCAGTAAATTCCAACAAAAGTTTAATGACTCCAAATACTTAACTAAAGATCCACAAGAAAGACAAATCTTGTTGATTATTCTATATATGACCCCGGATAAATAAACATAACAAGATGTATACGCTCTATTGGATTAGCTTCTGGGTGATAATGAGACAAGATTTTGTTTTAAGTATATCCAGGAGAATCATGCACTGGCATATGAAGTACTCTTCTATCAGTACCACGGCACATGTTTTAGCCCTAACTTCTTTCAGAGGAAATACCTCGACCTAGAAAGTCCTTCACTGGTTCACAGGTCACAGGCTCTGTAGGAACTGTTATAAAGTGGTAAAGCCGGCTTGGTTGACTATACAAGTTCCGACTTGTCTTTTAACCAGCTATAATTTCTGAACGATTGTAATACTTATAACCACCTAATGAACATGCACAACCCAATCGACCGAGTGGTTGAACACGTCCGTGGTACTTTGACCGTTTTTGACCCAAATCTATGTCCCAATTATAATTTTATCTGAACGAGGTCCTGTTAGCCACGTGGAAACGGCTTTGGTACGCGAGGTTAGCGTAATTCGATTTCGGGAGGGCTCTTAATGCCTTCTAACTCCCGACCGGCCCGGAGGCTTTATTTAAAAGTAATTCAGGTTTGAGTGCGGAGTTTTTCATATCATGTTTATTCTGCGTGGAAATACCGCGCTGTGTGGGGACCTTGTTTTCGACGTAGGTTAAGCGTTTGCGCGATAGTTTCCACAAAAACAGTTGTTTTTAATTTTAAATGACGGGTTTATAAATATGATAGACTGGAAATAGAAACTAGATTAGGTGGCTTTTTTAGTGGTCAGGAATTTAAAAATAACGTGAATACATGATAGATTTTTAATGCTATTGGTTTTACTTTACTTTCTGTCCACTGAATTAAATTATGTTTGCCTTACGCGGAGTAGTCTTTAGCCTAGTCACTTCTTGGCGAAAGCCTCTCCTTCGGACTTCATACCTACACTTCATTTGTCCCTGTCATTCTTTGACGTCTAGAAATCGCATATTTAAATCTAACGGAAGACTTCCACTGTCAAACAAAGGTCAACTTTCCACTAATTGTTCACTAGTTTCCCAATTCTCTTGATATCGTCGGTCTACCTAGTGGGAGGCTTGCCAACGCTGCGCCTTCTGATTTGTGACTGCTACTCGAGGACCTTTCTCCCCCAACATTTTCCTTTTCTACGAGCGATGTAGCTTGCCTAGCGATTACTATACTAAATACTACTAACTGTTAGCCTTTGTTAGTTTTTTTTTAAATACTTGTCGCTGGCGTTCGTGTCGTCACAGTGCGTATCTTTTTGTTGTTGTTTTGTTTTGGGTCCCTTGCAACATTATGCTGAGTTGGGGGCCATTTTACACATCGTCGGTATAATTTTTAAATATATTATGTAGGTAGTTTGGTAGTTTATATTTTTATTACTCTCTCTCTCTCTTTCTCTCTCTCTCTCTCTTTCCCTCTCTCTCTCCCTCTCCCTCTCTCTCTATCTCCCTCTCTCTTAGTTATTAGCATTTAAAAAAAAGATAGGTAACTTTAGCCCTATGCTATTTGAACTCGGCGCGCCACCAAAGAAATCCAATAAATAATTATTTCAGCATCCCACATGCACGATAAATATGTCGGCCAATCGAATACCTTCAAGGAGGCTCTGGGCTCCAGATACGTTGAATAATTTATGGACCGTACAGTATCGCCGGACTTATGAATGTACACATTTTGGCACTTATGGCCTGTTAATAAATTATAAGGAATTCCCGTGTAGCCTGATGGGGGGCATCACGAACGCATCTCTTGCGGTCTCTGAGTTATGCGCACTGTGCACGAACACTCCTCGGCAACATTTTTAACACTGAATGGGCCTTTGTGGGATTTGCTCTTGACTTTTATTGTTTTCGTTTGATTACCTTGTTAGAAGAGGTTTGCTGGAGAATTTTTGAAGTGGTTCAACGTTTTTAAAGTTCTTTCTGGAGCGTGTAGACAGCAAAAAACGAGTTGTTTATGCTACAGTTGAAATTCGAATGCAACTCTATTTTTAACCTCTAACGCAAAAAGAGAGGTGTTATAAATTTGACGTCAATGTCTGTGTGTGTGCATCTGGCTGTAGCATCGAAGCTCTCAAAAGGATGGACCGATTTCGATGATTTTCTTTTTACTCGAAAGTCAGTTTCCTTGCGGTGGGTCTTAGCCATGTTTGTTAAAAATCGGTCAAGCAGTTTGAACAGTATCAGCTCTTTTCCAAATTGACGTAAGGAATTTTTGATACAAAATTGTTTTTTTATATTGGCGTGGAGGTTTTTTAAATTTTAATTTAATCGTTGTACATGAAATTGGTACCTCTAGAACAAGAAACAGACTTGATAGTTATTATTAAAACTTTAAAGCATTATGGCAAGAAATATGGAATTATGCCGCTCTCAAAATTCATGAATCCGTACTTAGCCGAGTTTATGGGTCTTTATATGACAGAGGCATACTCTTGTTAATTATTGCTGATGTGAATACTGAAATAATCGTGTTATTATCACCTATTACGGCAATAAAATCACTCGCTCAAAATTCCGAGGACCAGCGCTTACCTTTCGTTCTAAGTAAGGTGTATTCATATTTTCAGCCCCTGCATCGGTACTCCGAGGGCCTCTAAACCCATAATAGCCCAAGATTTATTAATGCCATTAACATGGAAATAATAATTCCACACTTTATCGTCTATAAAAGCATTTTAATATCAGCTCGTTTTGATTTATCTCTCTGCGAAATTCAGTTACCGACAGATTATTGTTTAGCTAAACATCTCAGTTTAATGCCTCGTTATCTCCGAATCGGTCATAATATAAAATTATAACGTAACGTAACGTATAACGTTACGTCTGCCGCTGCTGCCGAGGCAGTTAAACTGTGCTCGAACGTGCTCAAAGTTTGGGACTGTCTCGGTGCCGCGATAGTGTCTGATTGTGATTGTTATCAGGGGGACTACTCCGAAGTTCGTACAGTATTTTCCCTCTCGCTCTCATGTTAATGTCTATTAGTGTAAGCGGAACGGCGCAAAACAAATTTCGAATTTCTACTCAGAGTTTAAGGCTTGTTGTTATGATGCTTTTACCATTCTGATTGATGAGAGGTTTGAATTGTCTAGGATAAGAAATAGTATGAGATATATAACGTTTTTGAAGTATCGTTCAATAGTTTACGCTGTTGCAATTGTTTTTCCCGTAATCCAAATCAATATTATAAATGCAAATGAGAGTTTGTTTATTTGTTTCTTTGTTACGCTTTCACACGAATTATAAATTAAGCGATCGTGATAGAATTTGGTATGGAGATAATTTGAAACCCTGAGAAGGCCATAGGATAATTATCCCAGAAAAATATATAGGTAGTTCCCTCGAGCCGCGATACGCGAATTGCCCGCAGATAAGTCGCGGCAGCAACTACTTTTCTATAAACCTTTTCTCCTTATCCTAATTACGAACTACCACTCGAACAATGCAGCAAACCGAAGTGAATATAGCTTCACGTCAAAAAAACCGAACGTTCCGATCGAACGTCTTCAAAAGGCAATATAACGGTAAAGTGGACACTCCCATCATTAATTCAAAGGGTGTATAATAAATTCACAATGTGCTCCGCGGACGTTCTGGCCACTAATAATAAATGATGGCGGATGACCTTTATCAAACTGTTTGACATTTAACCGGCTGCGAGTGCTTCGAACATATTTATATCACCGCGATGTTTCAATTGAAAGTTGAAGTGGGATCGAGATATTTTATGTCGGTACAACGTTATTTTGTTTCAAAGGGGGCTAATTTGTTACATTATGCGGACTTTAAGTGTTTTAATTGTTATATTTGCGTCGTGTAAAGCGTAGGTACTTTTGTAAAATTTAGCAGCTTATATTCAACTTTACTAATACGAACTATGTTATCTTTACGATAAGCGTGGAACGTCTAGTTTCACCCACTGCTATTTATTATACTGCATTACGTTTTTAAAGTAAAATAGTTGCATTAAAGTGTTAATAGTAGACTTTTAGACCTCAATATTAATCAATCATACAAAATAAAGAGATGTCGCTATCAAAACGTTTAAAATAAAGCGTGGTCTTGCTTCAAGCCGAACATTGGCACAGGGCGAGCGCGGGGTATGAAGCGACGTGCGGGCACGCCACACCCCCCTCTTCCCCAGCCCCCCGTCCGTCGGATCACGCGCGCGTTCTGTATAATACTCACGATGATGACAGTTGAAAAATCTACAAAATAAACGTAAAAAATATAGTCGAATATTAGAAAAAATGTTTCAACAAAAAGTAGCAAAGAAGTACAAAGGACTTGCCCCTGCGGCATAAAACTAATTATCTCCTTTAAAAAGAAAAATTAAAAGCCTCAACAGTAAATGAAGGGGCAGCTAAAGATTTAATTACTTAGTCATGAAATAGCAAACTAAAGGAAAGCCATAATATTAAGGAGCTTGAGGAACGGCTCGAGAGAATGGTGGGCTTCTTTATTAATTGTAAAAAATAACAGCAAAATTATTCTAAACCTTTGTATTGAATAGAACTTTATCTTTATATCCTTAAACGAGTTTCTCGGGACACCTGTACAAATACAGATTCGGTTTCTTAAGCCGTCACCATTTATTCATTTGAACTTAATCTTCCAAAACTAATTGCAATGTGAAGGCGAACACATTTATTTTGAGACGCTTATTATGTTGAATAATAATCACAACACTAACGCTCAAATTCACCGTCTCTTTCTACCACCATTTTATATCGTTTACCAGAAAAAGACGACGAATGCTAATTGCAAAATACGCGAGTATGATTATAATGATCCTTCCAACCGATTTGCCATGGCGCCCACTTCGACTCATTAAATCACCAGTATATCATTGAGACGACATACCTATTCTACTCAATAAAAAAGTTGATGGCAATCAGAGAGATCACAGGTGTATTGCCAACCTGTAAGCTTATTACCTAACTCGCTCGCAATCGCCATCGTATTCATTTTGACAGTTCTTGTATGAATGTGACCGCTAGCTGATTCCGATGCCAATTGTCAGCCGATACATTAAGCATTGCGAGCGAATTAGGTAATGAGCCTACCGGAGAGCTAATATGAAATGACGATTGTGTGTTACTCTTACTGTCCACAAAACAGTGTGGCCTGCTTACAGTATAAGCGAGTAAGGTAGCGTCTCGGGCCTTAAGCAAGATCCTCCACAAAGCTCCAGACAGAGAGCTCCGAGACAATGCCTCGTCACAAATAAAGTAATTAAATCCCCGAACATAGATACGCATCGGATCCTATCGACGTCATCAAACAATCAATGGGACGGTTTAATCGAACCGGGTTCGCCCATTATAGCTAGTTGCTTGTGGCCCCGCACTCGAATTAACTTTGTCATTACCCGCAGCCGTTGATACGGAAATTCATTATTAAATTTAATGGACGCTGTGGAATCGGCGATCGGGACTTTGGAGGTTACCTGGCTTTGATTTTGTGCAGTGTTTATCTGTAATTAGAAGCTCGTGCTCAATGTTCGCATGTGAAGTATGGTTCGTTTGCAAACCATTTTTCGATGACTTCTAAATTTACTTGGAATTTAGTATTTTGGTATAAAAGCTTGTATAATGTGTTAATGTGTATAAAGCGTTAAAATCAAATAAATGCGTAATATTTCAATATTTAGGGTAAGGTTTCATTTTCTTATTTATTGACACTACTTTAAAAATTATAAGCACTAAATGTAGATTTCATATTTGGAATATTTTTATATATTTTTTGTTTTAAACTTAAGGCCTGCCACGAACCTTGTTTATTTAATACTAGCGACCCGCCCCGGCTTCGCACGGTGTATTATGCATGTATTATACATATAAACCTTCCTCTTGAATCACTCTATCTATTAAAAAAAACCGCATCAAAATCCGTTGCGTAGTTTTAAAGATATAAGCATACATAGGGACATAGGGACAGAGAAAGTGACTTTATTTTATACTATGTAGTGATCAGCATCATTACAATCAACCATCTACTTGTCGATCAATGCCTCTCTATCCGAACCCGTTTGTTAGAAGAGGACGCTAACCGTTCAACTGTTTTTGTTTAAACACACGACTCCATTAATTCAAACTCTTTAAGGTGAGATTGCTATCACTATCTTTATGAGTAAAGTTATTCAAATAACATTTGCTTTAGTAACTCAGAACTTTGGCCATTAGCACAAGTCTGGTCCCTTTTTCAATTTAAAATGTTGTCATAGTTTCAGCCGAGTACACTCAAAAAGGTAAGGTCTTTGGGGAGGGGCTGGGAGCCAAAAGCCTGTCTAACCTAGAAGACTTGGGCTTAAACTGATTGAGAGACCACAGGTCATCTAGGCCGCCACGGCTGTTTGGGTTACTAAGAACATTCGCCATTAGCACAAGCCGCTCGTCTAGTCCCTTTTCAATTTAAAATGTCGTAGTTTTAGCAGAGCGTGCGCTCAAAAAGGTAAGGGCCCTGGGGAGGGACAGTAAGCCAGCTGAATTGAATCACGGCGCAAGCTCGATTTGATACAAGCCAGTCCCTTTTGGAGTAACAGGAGCGTATAATCGTTGTGTACTTGCGCTGCCAAGCTTTATGAATAAGTTGGGATGCGTTTGCGTTTTGTTTTGGACGAGATTGAACTTGGAAATCGCTCTTTTGCAATCGGGGAATTGAATTGAAGTATTTTTGGTTTGATACAGCATGAAGGTATAAAGCAGGCACTGAAGTAGCGGTTGCCTCCGACTTTGACTGCAATGAATCATTTTATTGCTAGCCCACAGGGGCTGTAACTAGAAGTACTTTATTAAACTGCGTTACTAAACTACTTTATCTTCTTTTCAAATACACGGCGTGTATGAAGAGATAAATGAATTTGGATGAAACGAAAGAGGTATGTCAGGATCGTAGCAAGTGGAACGAAGTAGTCTCTGCCTACCCCTGTGGGAAAGAGGCGTGACGGTATGTATGTATAATGGTTTTGTCTTGATAAAAAAAATCTGCCAAGCTCCAAAAGCACTGGTTATCGAAAAAAGTATTTTTTATGACTTCGATTTTCATTCCATTTTTAATGATAACAAAAATATGTTGCTAATGCCTACATTTATTAAGTAACCTAATCCTTATATCAACTAACATTGTAAATGCGAATTTGTGTTTGTTTATTGCTTTGTTTCGATTTCACGCGTATACAGACCGTGATAAAATTCGATGTGTGAAATACTTCCTTTAGAAGGGCATAGGAGAGTTTTCATATCATAAACGTAATCCCCGCAGACGAAGACGCGGGTAACAGCTAGTTTGTATATTAATTGATATTGTTCAGCATGCAGCAGCATGTTATGATGTTACATATCACCCACTTCCGCTAACGCAAAGTGATTTGGTACTAATTGAAGAGACTCGATACGCGATCAGATATAAGAGGATCACTTATGTATTCAATCGAACACTTAAGCTTCGCCGGTGATATTGCGTCGAATATAACGACTATAACTGGAGTATAGAGGAATTAACCTGTAGCATACGAGTTCTGCTACACTTAAATTATGTACATAACATAAATATAATCTGGTTAACTGGAAGAGATCCCTTTTAGGGATAAGTTCGCCTTTGTGCAGGTATGTTGTCCTGTATTCACCTTTTTCTTGTGTTTTATGTACAATAAAGAGTTATACATACATACATACATACATAATCACGTCTTTATACCTTACACAGACAGAGCCTAAGGTAAGAAAGCCTTAAGGCCACGTTTAGCATGATTAAGGGCGTATAGGTGGAAAGGGAAATCAAAATAGTGGTTGATTATTCCCTCGATGGGCTTTTACCATGTGCGCGGGAAGAGAAGCAACTGGAAAATTATGTTTTTTCTTTACTCCCAGACAGACCAGCATGGAAGAATAAATTATGTACAAGCACACACGCACACACACACACACACACAAATCACGTCTTTATCCCTTACGGGGTAATTTATGTTGACACTCTTTATTGCACATAACCAAATAAAAATTAATACAATAACGACAGAGAATAATACAAAGGCAAACTTATCCCTAGAAAGGGATCTTCTAGTTAACCTGATTTATGAGAGGAAAACGGTGAAGCCCAATAGGAGGGTTAGTTCGATTTTATCTGACTCACATACATAACATACATAAATCATGTCTTTATCCCTTACGGGGTAGACAGAGCCTAAGGTAACAAGACCTAAAGGCCGCGTTTAGCATGATTGTGGGCTTATGGACGGAAATTTATTATTATTGTTTTAAAATAGGCAAGTCATTGGAAATCGAATTCTATGGGTAACCCTTGGTACTGACTAAAATAACCGACTTGGTTTAACATTACAACTCATTTTTTAATAACATAAGTGCTGTTTTGCGAGACTTGCATCTTTTCACGTGTAATGTTTTTGAGGGGATAGTACTTTCAACTCTATAGGTTAAATCCTCCATGACAGGCAGCCGGATTCGGCTAAGTACGGATGATTTATGAACTAATAGCGAGCGAATTTAACTATCGGGTCGGCATAGTTCCATAATTAACATATTTATTGATAACTAGATCGTGTCTACGGCTTCACCTCCATTGCCAACATTTATCCCACGGGAATTTCTGAAAATCCGTCTTCAGTGTTAGCTATTGTTTGGAATGAAAAGGAATGGTCAATTCTCGTACTTACTTACAAAAAAAAAACGGAACTTTTTTGTTGTGTTATATGCCCTGCAACGTAGTAGTAAATATTAGTAAGTACAGTACCCGGTCCTAAAGATTGCACTTTGGTCTTTGAAAAGAGACAATGGAGGTATCGCGTCTGAATATGCCACTAGAGGCGCTAGTGTCGCGTGAAGTCCAATAACATTCACTTTTCTCTGGTTTTGGATAACATGATTCCTAAGACATTCGCCCATTCCCACGACGGGCTTTTACCAACTCCGCGGGACGAGAAACAACTGGTTCATTCTATGTTTTTTCCTTTGCTGCCAGGCCAGCATGGGAGTAAGTTTTCTTAGCCTTAACTACATACAGGGTGTCCCAGAAAGTACAGTCAAGCGAAAGTCCTGACGTAGAGCAACTCAAGGGGCATCCGAATCACCCCCATGTATGTTCCGCGATTTTTAGTAGTTTAGGAGTTATGGCCTTTTTTCACATTTTCTATTAATCTACGACCACGGAGACAGTTTTGCTCACTCTGACTGCAATAATTGAGATAATTGGCTGCTTGTTTTTTTAACGAGTAGCTGAATAGTACGTGCATGTATTTCAATTAAAAACAAAACAACATCGGTGACCGTTTGGGCAAAAAAAAATATCGAATCACAAAAAGTGACTAAATTTTGACTGTAGTTCAGACTTTGAAGGCCAATTACAAAAAAAACTAGCATAACTTTTTTTTTTCAAACCATGTTCAAAAACTGCCTTATTTTATTGACTTTCTACCCTATTAATTTTATTGATCTATCATTAAGGGATCATGCCAAAAAAAAAATATCAAAACGTACTTCATCCGTAATTTTCACTTTTTCTAGTAAGGCCAAGTACTAGCCAATTATCTCAATTATTGCAGTCAGAGTGAGCAAAACTGTCTCCGTGGTCGTAGATTAATAGAAAATGTGAAAAAAGGCCATAACTCCTAAACTACGAAAAATCGCGGAACATACATGGGGGTGATTCGGATGCCCCTTGAGTTGCTCTACGTCAGGACTTTCGCTTGACTGTACTTTCTGGGACACCCTGTATATTATATTACGGGCGTCTGGGAAGAGTTACTCACTGCCAAATTTAATTTGGCGTCACATAAACAGTTTTATTGACTGACAGGCCTATCAATCGCAACACGGACAGACGGAAGAAACAGTTAACTGTAACATTACACTCTGTTTGAATTAAATAGAATAAATAGGGCTAGTATTAAAAACTGGCATTTGCAAAATACTGTTCAAAAGTGGGAACATAAAATAAGAAATCGTTATTTTTTGACATAAGACCATTTTTAAAAAGAGAGTTTTTTTATTTGTAGCAACGTAAAAAGTAGTTAAATGAATAAATTGTCACAAAATGGTCCCAACTCAGCATTATGCCGCCCTTACAGCCAGCGCTGGTCTTCCATTGGGACCATCGGATGAATATAATAATATACATTAAAAACAGAATATAATAATTAATGAGATTAGAAAAAGTAAAAACAATTTGAAATTGGCTGCATGGGCATGAAACTCATTGAATTTTTACGAAAAGAATAAAAAAAAAATTAAGACAACCACATCACAGACAATTTACAGAAGTAAAACTAGCAAACAGAAACGAATTATACGAAATCTCTTACCTCAAACCAAATTAATTATTTACTTAAACAATCAAATACTCTGGACCCTCACAGCCAGTCTCAAAGGCACTAAAACTTCTAAGCATCGTGAAAATGCAGGGTCCTATTCTGAACATCCGTGGCCACCCCAGCTGGGATGTCGTGGGAGATAAACAAACAGTGACGAATGGCCTGTTCTGCCGTGTGACGGCCGCCGGTGCCTTGCTTACACGACAGCAGGCCGACAAGGCCTTAGTTTGCTGGAAGATTGTTTACCAACGTTCCTCTCGTGCAGTGTTTTGGGAAGCCCGTCGTTTCGTCGAATAACTCTTTAGTCTAAAATTTCTCCAGCTACTAATAATATTTTAGGAACTGTTTTAAAATGTTTCCCGCACTTGTTAGCTTTGGACTTTTTTTAATCTCACTCTAAAAGCAATACTACCAAATCGTGCTCACCAAATGTAAGCAAAGCGCTCATTTGTTTTATATTGACTCTCCGATCGCAAAACATCACAGCCACAGTACATCAAACCAACCGACTACATAAATACTCTTTCATCCGACGTTGTTGCGTCATTAATAAATGACGCTTCCAGTCATTGGGCATCAGCAGAAGGTGCGGGCCACGTGAATTAATCAAACGGGACAGGGGATGGGATAAGCATGCTCCAAAAGTTTCTACTCCTTAATGATGGCTTAATGAAAATTGCACGATGGAATGATGACAGTTAATCACTGGCGGCTAGAAACACTTAAAAACGTTTTAGCTCTGATTGGCTGCGGTTGCGGTGGCGTTTACATTTTGTTTTTTTTTTAAAGTAAGCGTGGGTTGTGTTTTGTGCCAATAACCAATACTAGTGCCAACATTGTGACACCAACGTATGTTAACATTTTGTTTTCTTTATTACAAAGTTCGCGTGGATTGTTATGTGCCTGTATCTATTAATAGTCAAGTCCAAAGAAGAAAAAATAAATATTTTGATATTTTTACATTAATAACAGGTTTTTAGTTTTATTACGTCTTGGTACAAACTAACATTATAATAACTCCTCGGTAAGTAGTCGTGAATTAGAACAAGTTCAAATTAAAAAAAAATAGAAAAGTCAATTGCACTAGTGCGCAAAAACGTAACAGCCAAGAAAAGGGCAACTTTTGAGCAACTGTTCAAAATTAACCTTTTTGATATTGTGTCGAATACGTTACAAGTAAATTATGTCTAGATACTAAGTGCCCTAGCTTTAGGTATAGACCGTATTTAGGTTTGAATTATGACAGCGAACATGAGGGTCACTCGTCATCTAGATCTAGACTGGATATATTATTTAATTTAAAATACATTGAGCGGACAAGCTTGGTATGGGTCAGAACCCAAAAGATACGACGTAGTAATGACACTGTTTATATCCTACTATGGTATAGTTTAAGAAATATCATTTGCACGAATGAATGTTATCTATCGGGCCACCTTGTCCTTTGTGTTTCAATAGGGTCATAAAACCAACACCTGCTTTGCTAAAAGCGTACTTGGACAAACGATCTCTATCCGTCTTATAGTTAAGAAGTGCAAGTGTGCCAATGCTTTTCTAAATTCTAGTTTCGAACTATTTATAGTCTCTTAATTAATGTTTTCATTCTAAATTTTGTGGGTACACTTCAAATACTATCGATATTTTAATTTCGAGGTTAGTTTCGCATATACTTCATGAGTATGTTTGAAACAAAAAGTATGAAAAAGAGTTGTTCCCAATATACACATAGCACGCGCTTTACCGAGATGACTCGATCCTTTGACCTAGCTATTGTACTCGAAATATAAAGCGATAAAACGAATAGGTGCAAATTATATTTCGTCAACTATACCTGTGTAAGCGAGGCACTTTAAAAATTATATATAATAAACCGAAAATGGTACCTATTGGATTCGATCTGAAAAAAAATGACGTGGTTACTTAATTACTTGTTTATTTTTAATAATTTATCGAATTAGGCGTTACTTTACGGATAGCATTTAAGAACAACAAAAGGGGAATTTAAATTAATCTATGATTAAAACAAATTAAAAACTAAACTAAAACTAATCTTAAAATAAAATAATTAGAAAAGGAGGGGCTTCCGTGGCATAGTACCACAGACGCTGGCAGCATTCTTCCTTTGTACAGCGATACTAATAAGGAAGCTGCCAGCTCTGCGGTCGAAATATATTTGAAGAGGCTAATAGTGCTAGGACCCCACGGACCAAGGGTCTCAACACCGAACTTGTCGGCGGAGAGTAAAACAAATGCTAACGCTAAAAGCGACTGCACAACTAAGCGAACATGCTCTTTCAAATGTACACACGGCAATATAATCAGGTAAGCACCTACGCACGCTCGCGCCGTATCTATCCTGCTTACCGTATAGCTTTGCTGTGTGTACGTAGATTTTAAGTAACACCTATATCCGTGCGTAGTGATAGCTGTTTATATAATAACCTCATTCGAAACCTTTTAAATTAATTCGAACGTCCTCCAACCTCGCGGGGAAGTAAACAGTTATAAAGTGTCTGGTAAAGTTTAGATTGTAATCAATTAAAAGTGAGACAAAGCGGAGTAATAATCTACGTGTCGTAATGATGGGATCGGGGTTCGGCAACGGTTGTTTAAACAGTTTCTTTTGTGAAGGGTTGGAGTTTATGGTCACGAATAGCGTTTTATTTCGCTTTGTTATGATAAAGTTGAGTTGAGTAGCGAGTGGAGTTGTAAGAAACGCGTTAGGGCGTTTTTGAATGATGTCTTATGAAAAGTTACTGAAAAATGATTAGTTCATACAATATTTGGTTTAAGGGACCTTTGTACATTTCAAGAATTTAATGTACGCCATTGATTACTTTCTCCACGTAAGTGCCTTAAATAAAAAATATTTGTAGAGATGTTCAGTCCAACTGACCAACCACCCTGCTGAAATTTTCCGGAAAATCTGAGAAATCTTGAATATCACAGGTCCACAATTAAATTAAATGAATTACTTATGAGATAAATTGCAATTTTACATTCATCATGACTGAAGATGTCCACTGTTAAACAAAGGCCTCCCCGTACACCATGATGAACAAGAACTCGCCACTTGCATCCACCGGTTCCCCGCAACTTTTACGATGTCGGTCCACCTAGTGGGAGGCCTGCAAATACTGCGTTTTCTCCCCCAACGGTAGTCTGTTCTACGAGCGATGTGGCCTGCCCTGCCACTTCGTTACTTTAGTTAATTTTACATTGCAGCGTAATAAATATGTCACAGTGCCTCAAATAAAATGTGTTGACATTCCAAACAGAATTGATCAAACAATACCTCTGTTTACAAAGAGGCTTTCAATTCGTATTTCGAATATTAAAAAATACGTATCACTATTGGATCCGTCCATTTCAATAATGACCACTCTTCAATTAATTGAATACTGACTGGTTACACAGGGAACATAAAAAAAAATCATTTTTCAAATTGGAACTGTAAAGTACATAGTGCCTTTTGTAGTTCTAATAAAATTGAGTTCAGAGCTCAATGTGGATGATGATTGCTGGGCAACAACGACCTACCGGTATGTTTATGATTTTTTGATAACTTTTTTGATTTTTTTGAATAAAGAAGGTTTTTAGTCTTAGGCGCTTATTGTACAGAACGTACGTGAGGGCTTACGAGGGTATATCATGAATGTATAATTTAACTAGCGACCCGCCCCGGCTTCGCACGGTATATTATGCATGTATTAGGTACCGGTTACCTTAGGCTCTGTCTACCCCGTAAGGGGTAAAGACGTGATTTGTGTGTGTGTGTGTGTGTGTATTATACCATATAAACCTTCCTCTTGAATCACTCTATCTATTAAAAAAAACCGCATCAAAATCCGTCGTGTGGTTTTGAAGATATAAGCATACATAGGGACATAAGGACACAGGAACAGAGAAAGCGACTTTATTTTATACTATGTAGTGATGATACAACACATATTTATTTAAAGTAATTTTCATTGTAATGTGAGCGGCTTTTGTGGTCATGGTACCAAATCGTAAATCACTTGTAATTCGCAAACATTTATTCATAGAGCACGTCTAACCACAGCATTCAATATTCATTGGTCACATGTAATTATAAGTTAATTGGTGTATTATTACCTATTAAAACCCAATTTATATACAAAAGCAGAAACTGACTAACTGATTCACTGACTGATCGATCAACTCTGATATATGGCACGCAGATTATTAACTTTCATGCTGGTCAGATGGAAAAAAAAATAGAATGTAGTTGCTTCTCTTCCCGCGCAGATGTTAAGGTAGGAATCATGTTATAGGCAATCACTATTTTGATTCCCCTTTCCACTTATACGCCCACAATCATGCCAAGCGTGGCATCTGGTTCTTGTTACTTTAGACTCGTCACCTCGTCAGAAATAAAGACATGATTCATGTTCTTTTGTTTTTGTGTTGTTTTATACAATTATTATGACGTAGACACCGGCTAACCTCTAGCAAGTTTGTATGGTCGATTGAAATTTTTACTCGTAAAAATGCGGGTAACAAAAACTCTCACGGTTGAAATACCAATACGTATTAGCTTGAAAACACCAGAAAAGGCTACAATGACGTCATCACTCAATTCAAACAAATGACAGTCTGTGACAGCTCACGAACCAAAGAGATCTCTGTTCTCATCAAGCTTATCCGATTAGTGGCATTGTGGCAAATAACTAGGTGTGAGAGGTGGAAATAGGTCAATGACATTGAACACTCGCGCCTTTAGTGCACAGATAGATGTGTGTGCATAGATGTGTTAGCTTCACGATTCTGTAACAAGTCACCAATAACTAACTTGTCATTCGTTCTATCACAAATTTTTCGGGGTTGTATAACATGGAATACCTATGTATTAACATCAATATTTGGTAAATGTTGATAAAGCGAAAGAGGTCTGTCAGGATCGTAGCAAGTGTGACGAAGTAGTTTGCCTACCCCCGGGAAAGAGGCGTGACGGTATGTATGTATTTGGTGAAACTTTTAGCTAGTGCTTCCTAACCTCTTTCAGCCACGAGCCCCTAGGAAAAGTAGCACAATATTTTAAGGACCCCCTAATTAAAAAATAAATCAGCGCGTAGTGTTACGAGACTTTTGGTGGTATTTATCGTTGTCATTTGACCACTTGGTCCAAATATATGAGCATACACACAATTTTATAGAAAAGAAACAAAAGAACACAGACATGAAACAGATCACCAGCGTTGTGTGTGTCTTCGCAAAAGTGAAACGGTCGCTGGCTCAGCATTACGCTGAGGTGTTAGACACCTGAAGCACTGATTTTCAGCCAGAACTGTCTGTGACTCGTATGTAAGTGTGTAATTTTATTCCCAAACAAAGTAGCAGGCAACAGTGTATAAATATCAGACGTGCCAATCTCGTCAGTTCGCCGTCAGTGAAAATGAATTTTCGCCAGTCGGTCACACCGATAGCCGGTGGTCTTTGTTAGGGGTTAAGGGGGTGATTGGGGGGCGGGAGGGGTTCAGCTAGGGTTGGCACGTATGGAGTTAAGGATATGTGAGTAAGCATGTAAGTCGCTATGAGCTAAATGTGTGGGTTATTCGTTGGGACACATCTTGAAAAAGAATCAAGGATTACGTTGAAACATGATGGGTATACTTCGATTGCAAAAACGTAAATGTAATTCTGTTTTAACAAGTTAAATTAAGACATATAGAGAGATTTATTTTACTAGACAAATGCTACATAGAAGCAGTTCACAAAAGGATCGAACTTATGAAATAGAAAAAAAAACTACATGACGTCTTACACAGCCACATCCCCGTTAAAAGTACTCCTTACCAAATATTTTAAAAAACAACAGTGAAACTCTCCTTATCGTCTACACCATCCTCTCGGTTTCCCATCGTCGCACAATACGCTTATAAAACCACATTATTGTCCTGTCAATGTTGGCAGCCCTGCACGGTAACGTTCACTGACAATGACAAGCCCGAAAACGCACCTTACCGCCCTGTCCGGGTTAATCCCGGGCATTAATTAGAAGCTGTATGGAGCGACCTCCGTAAATGCACTGTCAACACCTATTTAAAGTGTTTATAGGACAACACGCGAATAATTGGGAGCGAACTTTTTTTTCGTTGAAACGACTTTAATTTTTTTTGGGAACACTGGCTGAAAAGAATCTGACGTTGAGTATTGTTTTTTTCTTATGTAATACGAAACCACTGGCAGGTAATACTCCATTATTGTTTAAGGAATGGGTTCTTTTTTCGTATTTGATTGTTCTTTTTGATTAATTGGTTTCGTCATTTGCTTATGACGAAAGCTTTCACACTGTACTTCTTCTTCTTTTTTAATATGGCCCCATCGATTGATGCGACGATTTCGCCAATGTCACGGTCAAAAGACCCCTCCCCCCCCCTATCGGGCTATTAGCCAACGGGTAATGATATCCCTCGGAGACCAGGAAATCGTTAACCGATGCCCAGGGTGCACCGGACCAAGCACTGCTCTTCCCCTCGGGTGGATCCAAAAACGAACCGCAGCTCGTGACCACACGCGGAGGTAACCCGACACACTGTACTTGTTCGGTTTTTTTTCGAAAGGGGCGACGTGCATTTGACGTGTAGGTACGGGTCACGCACACTCACGTCGAAATTTGTAGCTTTCTAAAAAATCCATACCAACAAATCGAATGTTTAACCATTTTAATATTAACTTTTTAAAAATAATAAAATTGTAACCTTACGTAATCTGAGACACGCAAAACGTTTTTTTCAATTTTTTAAGACAAGTTTCGTGTCGCTTCTTTAAAAAACCTCGTTGAAGCGCACTCTTATATTATTTGGATTGTATTTGAATTGGGAGAGATTTTTAAAATTATTCTGCGCCATGTCAACATTCCCTGAAATAAATATTAATGAACATGAACGAATGCAATACGATTTTTATCGTGATGCTTTGATAAGATGGTTGGATATTATTAAATTATTTAAATTTAAAATTACTTGTAACGCTGGGCCATCTCGTTTAAATTTCACATTAATTTGACATGCAAATATAACCTAAGAGTTTATCTAAGTATACCTAAAAGCTTTTTGGTTGTACCCTATCGTTAATATGTGATCCAAAATACAAGTCAATTCTTTAACTTGCAGATTTGATCTTAATAAAAATAAACTTAGAAACCTAAATCGGAATAAAAAGTCTATAAAACATTATTTTATGTTAGCCTAATTAAGTACTTTTGTTTGTTGTATTTTGAGATGTACGCTCTAATTTTATTGTGGCTTTCACTATATGGATATTATAAACTCACTCTCGCTTAATGCTCCTCTCATTTACTCAAAGGTTAGCAGGTAGAGATCCCTTATAGGGGTAAGTTCGCCTTTGTGCATAATTGCATATATTCAATGTCTTTTTTGTGATTTGTCTCTGTTTTTTTTTAATTTGTACAATTTACATACTTACTTACTTACATACTTTACGATCTTTTGTGACTTGTAAGTGAAAATAGTCCACGTTGTAATCCGTACAATTGACATTGAACCTTAGTCGTTGCCAGCCTATGCATCCCATTGCTGGGCACAGGCCGTCTCTCAGTATTAGAGCCCTTGAACTTTATTATGATACCTGAATTTTTTTTTTTAAATAAAATTCAAAACTTTATTTTGCAAGTACATGCCAAGTCTTTTACATGACTTTTTTAAACTAGCGCATTCGAAATGATTACCTGATTGACTTTTTTATGTATTACTACATGTGTGTCTAACATTACCAACGTACGGTACATAACTCCATCTAACAAACAAAATATCGGTCAAAAATTATTTTTTAATATAAGCTATTTTTGCTAACTCTACTTACATTGTCACCTTCTCATATCGTCATTCATAATGTGTGCAAAATTTAGCTCAATCGGTTGAACATATTTGCTTTAAAATTGAGTTGCAAGATTCCACCCGGCAAAACATACATTGTAAGTTAATAATAGTTTTAGCTAGGTTTAAGTTATTTTTAAGTTTTGACTGTTCTTTATTGTTTTCTTTTTAACCGACTTCAAAAAAAGGAGGAGGTTCTCAATTCGTCTGTATTTTTTTTTTTTTTTTTTTTATGTTTGTTACCTCATAACTTTCGACTGGGCGAAGCGATTTTAATGATTTTTTTTTTATTTGAAAGCTGGTGCTTACCGTGTGGTCCCATTTCAATTTAGTCCAGTTCTGACAATGGCACCCATGAGAAAACCATATAAGTCTGAAATTAGCATTAAGTCATCATCATCATCTCAGCCATTACAAGTCCACTGCTGGACGTAGGCCTCTCCTTTAGACCTCCATTTAGCATTAAGTATGTGTGCGACAAATCGTCAGTTTCATTTAAACGGCGCTGTCATATGAGCAGCACGTTTAGTAGGTCTACCCATATTCAGAAAAAAATGTTAGTGTACTTCAGATTCACTAAAAATCAAAAAATAAACAAAAATTTTAACAAAAAAAAACCGACTTATATTATTTATAATATTTGATACATTTTTAGTGAATCTGAAGTACACTAACATTTTTTTCTAAATATGGGTAGACCTACTAAACGTGCTGCTCATATGACAGCGCCGTTTAAATGAAACGGACGATTTGTCGCACACATAGATACTTAATAATGCTAATTTCAGACTTATACGGTTTTTTCAGGGGTGCCATTGTCAGAACTGGACCAAATTGAAATGGCAGCACGTTTAGTAGGTCTACTCATATTCAGAAAAAAGTGTTAGTGTTCTTCAGATTCACTAAAAATTAAAAAATAAACAAACATTTTAACAAAAAAAAACCGACTTCACTACGCACTAAAAAGAAAAAAATAATTGCATAATATTCTTCTACAACTTAATAATTAACTTACTTTTTCTACTTATCAATATATAGGTACGATCTAATGTTGTTACAATTATTGTTATTTTTGTAGTCGGTGTCAGCCAAGGAAACACTACAATATACCCAGCAACAATAATACGAGAATACTTTAACAAATACTTTTTCACAAATTAACTTTTATACGGGAGCGGATCAGAATACATAAAGTTTAAAATGTTTAATGAGTTAAAATACATAATGGTTCAAAATGTATAACGTAATTTTCTGTAAAACTATTAGCTAAATGAACTTTTTTGATATCGTAATCTATAGATTGGTTTACGTTAGGTTAGGTTTGTTTTATAACAATCCTGTTAATTTGTAACTTTCTGAGAAAATCGCATTATATATTATAAACCATTATGTATTTTAACCCATTATACCTTTTAAACTTTATGTATTTTAATACGTACCCCTTTTATACACAAGCACATCTCACCTGTAACTATGTATGTAGTTACAAGCGTACGTTGGCTGACACCGACTCCAGAAATAACAATAATTGTAACAACATTAGATCGTACCTATATATTGATAAGTAGAAAAAGTAAGTTAATTATTAAGTTGTAGAAGAATATTATGCAATTATTTTTTTCTTTTTAGTGCGTAGTGAAGTCGGTTTTTTTTTTGTTAAAATGTTTGTTTATTCTTTTTCAAAAAGGAAAAGACATCAGTGTTATTTATTTTCACAGGCAAAGTTAATAAAAAGCTTGTAAATCGATTTGAGAACTCGTTTCTTCGGTTAAAAAAGGCGCCACAGTCAAAAACCGCAACGCATCCCGCTCAAAATATGCTTTCATAGTACAGTCGCTAGCCGGCTCTTGTCACTCGGGCCTTTGTGCCGAGACACCTGCGCGACCCCGCCCCAATTACCGATGTAATTGGCTATTCAACTTGGCGCGATGGGGCGAACACAGCATGCCTAATTAATGGAATCAACTGTACATTGAAATTTTCGCTCCGATGCGCTCCGTTGTTAAGCTACTGTAATTGTGTTACTATGGCATGTTGAGGAGTTTTTGCTAGGTTAGTTTGCGCGAAAGTATTTCGGTGCTCTGTGGTCAGAAGAGTTCTTTATTCAAATGAAAAAAAGTATAAAAACTAGATTTTACATACATAAACAACGTGACAACAACGTTATCAACGTGTATCGAATGTGTGTAAATAAATGTTTCTCTCTCTCTCTCTCTCTCTCTCTCTCTCTCTCTCTCTCTCTAAATCACGTCATTATACCTTACGGGGTAGACAGAGCTAACAAGATTTTTATACAACTGTGAATAAAATTGTATTTTTTTCTTATTCGTGCATGTTTTATACGAATAATTGAAAATCGAATGCAGTCCTAAGTAGGTTGTAAATTTGCTTTACAAATGATTCATGATTTATTGATTTTCTTAATGTTTACATTTGTGGAGTTTGACCACAATAGAGAAATCTACAAAATTACAAAAAAAATAACTAAAGAAAACTATGATATAATTTTGGCAAAGGCATTTGATTAATATTTTGAGAATGTGTCAAATGATTAACCAAAATACATAGTATTTACTGTAAAAATGTTTGAGTAGAAGTACCTCACTATTTAAACTTCTAGAATATAAATTAAAAAGCAGTTACCTGTAATGTAACTGCTTTAAAAAATGATATAAAGTAGATGTTAACGACAGTGTTACTGCTCTGTGTTCTACTAGTAATAAATAAATAAATAATAAAAAAAAGGTAATCCTGTTCTTTTATCACAATGCTCTCAAACGGTACGTATCTGCGATATTTTCTATTAATAAACAGTTTTTTTTCTACTATTGGCTCTAATTTTAAGCCACCATCCTGACTCTTTAACCTTTAAAAAAAAGCAATTTAATTTTTTACTGTCACATTAATCACATGTCATCATCCACAAACGATGCTGGCTGAAAATAAAGCAAGAATGGAAAAAGAAAAAGCAAATTCTGTTCCTAATTTAAATTTGAAACAAAACAAAGCCGGCTATCATAAGGAGTGTACGTGTCCCAAAACATTGTTCGGGAATATTAGAACCTCACTGGTCATTAAATTCAGATTTATACGCCGGCCGGATATCTCTCCCGTGTGACTCTCCTAATGACCACCTAAATTGAGATAATTTCCAGCTCTGATAATAAAGCTGGATGTACATCGGGAATTAGATGCTGCGATGTGATTGCGATTTTACAATTGAAATCTATGGTTCGCGTCAAGTGGCTCGGATTTTAGTGCTGTTTTCAAAAGCAATCGTCATTATTAACATCATTCATTTTTTTAATAAAATGGACTGTCATTCACAAATAGATAACTCACGTATAAAAGTCGAGCGATGTTCGACATGTTTCTGACTAATTCGTAGTCCTTCCTCCTGGAGCACTCGCCCCGGCATCACTCGACTTTTATACGTGAGTTATCCGTGTGTAACTATGATAGAGTCTCGTGATAGTTTCATGTTGAAAATGTACATTACCTATTATAATAATGCTCATGTATTTTATAGGTTTTTTTTTAAACACATTTCTAGCTGACACGACTATGCAAAGTATACAGTTTACCTTATTTAAAAGGGTCTTGGTCAAAATTCAATGAGCCACTAATAACTGGCCTAAGGCTCAAAGCTTAGCACCCCAGCGGCCAAACCGCGCGCAAACCACAAAACACGTCATTAAGCTGTTGGGCAGTTTTTAGCGTGCGCCGAATAGCGGCATGCATTATGCTATCTATGGCAATCAGACCTTTATAACGTTATAAAAAAAAACGATATAATAGCGGTATATATCGTTTGTGTTTAAAATTTCGTTCAAACAAATTCTATATTCCTTCATAACGTTATATCATATCATAACGAAAAGAAAACCGTAACTTTACGAAATAGCGTTATAGACCTTTAAAACGTTATGAAAAAAACGATATAATACCGGTATATGTCGTTAGTGTTTAAAGAAAACCATAACGTTATGAAATAGCGTTAGGTATAATAACGCTATGAAACTGATTATGAACTACTACTATGATATCAACTTTACGGCCTAGTCCCACGAAACAAATTTGTAAAGTATGTTTTGACAATTCACGAAAACAGTACAGATTTGTCATTGCATATGTTTGTCGCACGTTATATAGAGCGGGTGTTATAGAGTGTAAGAAAGAGATGGCCTATAACGTTATTATATCACTTGCCGAAGTATCGATATATATCGCTATTAATAACGTTATAATGAATACCGCTACAGAATAAATAATGTTTTATTAAAAAACGCTATTCGGTAATATAACGTACTGAAAAATAGCGCTACCTAAAAACGTTTTATTGAAAAATGATATTCGATAATCTAACGTTATGAAAAATAGCGTTACGCAAAAATAACGGTATTTAAAGGTCTGATGGCAATTGACCATAGTGTAATTTTTTTTTAATTGGTCAGTTTAGAATTAATTGTAAGTTTTTTAATTTTGATCGGTGATTAAAGAGCTCGTTTACTATTGTTATTGAAAACCTAAACCTATGCCGCACCTATTACTTCAAGTTTCTGTAGTCAAAAAATGACGTTTGGTAGGTAAAGAAGGGGGTGAGGTCAGGTAGGCGGGGGTGAATTTTAGACACCTGGAACTTGAATTTGGAATAGTGAAGGAGCGGCATTACACTTTTTGAAGTTACTGCTTGTGCAAAAGTTATATTATTCAGTCACGACATTGTTAGATTCTACAGTTGAATCCCCTTCGTATATTCCCAACTTTATAATTAGTTTATTGCAATATCGTAACTTATAGTAACATACGTTAGAATTAGATAATAGCACAAAACAGCAACTTTATTATGCAACGGTGTTATTACACTGCCAGTGTTAGTTCCATTCATTTGATCTCAAAATATTCAAGTGTTCCTCGATTCGAATTTCAAAACTAGGAAGGGTAATAGCCATTAAAACATTTTAAATGCCGCGTTTGCCAATAGTGTAATACAAGACTAATTTATCGCAAATTGCCGAATTAACGCGTGATTTTCACCGGGTCGGCAATTTAAATAATTAGTTGTATGTTTATTAGATAGTATTTGCTACTTAGTCAATGGTATCAGGGCAATGTTGTGTAACTAAATTGCGATATTGTAATTTCTTTTTGAAAAGCTTTTTATCTAGGTTCTTGGATAATTGTTTTTTTTTATATTGTGAATTAAGCGTAAACGCTGGTAAAGTGAAAAAAAATGTATGTAATAAATTCACACTTGTAGTTAGCGACTTATTCGTGGCATAACCGGAAAATGAAAAAAAAAACTTTTGCTTCTGCCATAAATGTGTTTTTGTAGGTTAAAATATTGTAAAGCAAATATCTTTCACTGGTCGTCACAAAGCGTTCAGTGTTAGACTTAGTTATTCAAAAACTCGATATTACAAAATGTAACTAATGTTGCATGGAGGCTGTCAATATCGCGGACCCTCATAAATTCCGCACACAATGTGTGATTGATTAGGTATCGCTTACTAGTTTAATACGAATTTGTTCTGTGCTGATTTATGATCGGGAGATTTAGTGTTAAAAGCTCACAGTAGATAGCAGTGTGCAAAATATTGTCAACTTTAAAAAAAAATAAGGAAAAAGTGTAGCTATAAACTTGTTTGTCCGAGATTTCATTCAGAATCAAAACACTGGCCATCTCACCCATTTGATTTATTCACTACTTTAACTTTTTCTTTCTATTTCAATTTAGAACATACCATCAGTTAGCTGCCCAAGTGGAGCGGTGGAGTAAGCGTGTGTAACCTATGATATATTTATTACACAGAAACGTTACAAAACACAAAAAAGCCAAGTTAAAAAGAAGGCGTTGGCTTTCTTTTTTCATTGGTACTTTGATATATTATTCATGATTTAGGTGTATTCCTCGGCGGTTGTAACGTATCTTGTAATTGATATGTGATAGTGTGAAGCATGTTCTTGTGTTACAGGGGGCGCGGGCAGGCGGCGCGCGTAGGCGGACCCAGGTAGCGTGTGTTGTGCGTGCATTAGGCTGTACTGTTGTCACTGTCTGTCTCATAGCGCGCAGTGACGTTCCACGTCGAATCTATAGAGACGCCTTGTGATATGCCGTGTCGAAGTAGCTTTGTTTTGATTCGTAGCTTGTTGTTTTAAAAACAGAATCAAATTTACTTTTTTTAGACGCATTGTTTATAGACTGCCAGTATTTTATGTGTATCGGAACAATGTATAGCACCAAAGAGTTGTTAGCACTTTTTGCAATGTAGTTAAGTCACAAGGCGGACTCGAACCGGCACCTAGATTCGACTTCGAACAGTACACACTCACTGTGCACTTAGTTATCGTCGTGCTGTAAGAGATTTGTTTTCGTATTCATTTCGAAAAGTAATTAGTGTGGATTTATGTTATATCATTAATTTTGATACGACGTCGATTTCTGTAATGAGCAACGCCCAGTGACGCGAAAGAAATTGGGTTCAGCGTACTCGAAGCTCGAACAGAAGTCTTGGAAATAACAGTTCTAATTGAGGCCCTGTGAGGATTCCGTAGTCCACTAATCGGTACATGTCCCTATGTGTTTACCCTGCCCGAACTCCGGAACCCTCCTCATTCATAAAATCACTGCAACGTTAGTGTAATGTGCTAATTATGTGTTGATCTGGGTTTGGATTTTTTCGTTGTTTTTTTTTAACTAAAACTGTTAAACTGTGTGTATTATGTGTTTCCATAGAGCTGTGGTTGTTGTTTGACGACAGCGGTAGCGTCGGGGCGGTGGGGCAGTCCGCCAACCTTCGTCCATAAAAAAAACAAATTCGAAATTGGAATACAACGCTCACACTGGCCACGCGTATTTTTTAATTCTAAGCTTGTCGTTTGTTTCTCGGTGGCCAGTACTGACTGTTGCAAAAAGCATTAGACTCTTTCTCCTTCTAACATTGACAACAGTAAGCAACTTAGTGCGCGCGCATACGGCGCTAAAAAACGCTCGGCAACCGCGCACACGTTTTACGCGTCCGCCATTTTGTTGTAATTGGACGCTAATTACGCGCCAGTCAGTCGTGAAATTGTCGGCAGCTGTGTGCGCGGTTGCGGTGCCTATTTCTCGTTTATGAAAAAAAAATGTAACGCCCGAATAACACTGATGAGGGAGTGTTTGATGTTTCTCTTTACTTCAAGCCTTATAAGTGTTCTTCGGGCTTCTAAAGAAAATGGCTTACCAATTGCGTGATTGGCATTTTTCTTTTGATCTGCTTTCGCTGATTTTATGCGTTATTACGTTACCTAAGTGGAATTGTGGCGGTTGGTTTAATTAATTGACTCTAACGACTATGCGTTTGATAAGTAAGCAAGTAGTAGGTACAGAGCCATTTTCTTGCTTAGTATTGGGATTATTTACAGTTGCAGCCCGGCGGTTTTTAAAGAGAAGCGCCGTGTGCGCTCGCTCTTACAATGTGAGCCTCGCTCACAGCGTCTTGACAAACATATAAGTCTGAGGGTCTCAGCACACTAAGCGTTTTTAAAAACGCTCCAATAAAAAAATAATTAGCGAAAACTGAAAAATATCACATGTTTTTGGCGACCAGATTGGAACATTTGATGCGTAAAAATTAACTATAAATGTAAACCCCATAGATCTTGTTAAACTGGTCATGCTAATAGCCTAGTGAAGTTTCCATTTGATATTTCGATTAACATTTATTTTTTTACTGTTAAAATCTAGTCAAACTTGAACCATGAGACCCTCAAATGACGCACGCGACTGCACTCAGGGCCGAGACCGAGCCCTCCGCTCCACCGCACCATCGCTAGGCTTTCTTGTTGACACCACCATTTTAGTACCGATACAATCTAAAATCCAGTTTCAATGACACGTTACGTATTTAGACTGTGTAAATTTAAATTTCGATCTTATAAATTTGATTCGTTAATGTTGATGAAATCGTACTGGCAGTACAGAGAATAAATTAAATTTAGAATGCAAATGTGTTTGAATAAGCTTGCAAAAAAACTTGAGGTTTGTACGGTTTTATTTGTTAACTTTATCGTGTTACTTCGATGGTGGAGTGAAACTATATGGGGTGAATTCAAAAAGATTGGACTCGATTTAAAGTGTAAAGCGGTTTTTAAATTATGATTCCGGCATTAGTAAAGTCATTTGTGTTTAGTTTACTTTGTTGAAAAAAAATGAAGAAACATCATACTGATAACTGTATTGAAAACTACTTTCAATCGACGTCCAATTTTTAAGTCACTAACTAAATAAAAACCTAAAAACTGAAAAGATTTAAATATTGGGTAGTGATGTTGCTAATAAATTTAATTTGGATTTGACATGATCTGCAAGATCTAAATTAAAACGACCTTTTTATAATCACTCCCGTCAAGTTAAATTACTTATGGCTGAAAATTCTAAGCCCCTGCCGCATTTAAAAAATCTACTACTCAACTGGCTTTTCCCATACTACCCAACCGGCTATTACCATACTACCCAACCTGGACACTAGTACTGACTGTGTGTTTCCGCGCAGATCGGAAGCTGTTCGTGGGCATGCTGAGTAAACAACAGACGGAAGAGGATGTGCGGCAACTGTTCACACCGTTCGGTACTATAGAGGAGTGCTCCATACTACGCGGACCGGACGGCGCGAGTAAAGGTACGTGGACATCTTGTTATGAAATTAAATGCCTACTACCAATATGATAATTAACCACACTCGCAGGGATTTGATTATAGAATTAATCAGAAATTGTGTATTCGTGTGTCATTGACGCCTTTAATAATACCCGCAAGGGGTAATTCGTAAGTATTTTTGGTGATAACGCGACTTTTATTTAGTTAAAAATATGATTCTCAGATAAAAAGAACTCACTTTCAAAAGACGGATTTAACACGCTCTTAAATTTTACCGTCCACAATAAAAATGCATAATTACCTTTAAAAAGTTACAGCGCAACTTAATATTCCCATAAGCCGTTTTACATTAATTTTCGTAACGTCTAACGACTACAATTTGTGACGACTTAATTGTTGACGTGGAATCGCACGCGGTGTCTGCGCTCGCCCTAACTGTAGACGTCGATTCGCACGCGGCGTCTGCGCCCGCCCTAATTATAATTGTAACAGAAGTTAAATTCACTTTGACTGCGAACAACGTGTTTGCATTCAAACGTATGCTAGGGTTGCCATGGATATTAAAATTACTTTTTTTATAGAAAAAAGATAATTGAGCATCAAATTATTCAGCCAATTCAGTCAGTCTATTAGCTGGTTATGACTGTGAGTTTCGTGTGTGTGTCCGTACTGGATATAGATTCAGTACCCGACCATAAAGATTGCACTTCGGGCTTTAGAAAGAGACAATTGTCGACACGTAAGTAAACAAGACAACGCTCTACGAAGCTGAAATTAGTATAGAAGATGTGCAAACTTTATGGCCAGGTACTGTGGCTCGCTCGAGTGATCGAGAAGTAAAATAGTAATTGGTTTGAATTTTTAGATATACACATTCTCAAATGACCATCTTACACAACTAACTGCAGAAAAAATACCGCAGGACTTACAAGTTAATAAAGGAGAAGTTGGTTACAAGCCTTAAAAACGTATTAGCTTTAGTGAAACTTGGTAATTTTATGGTTAATAAATAATAAAGTTGGACCAAATCGTCGAGGTAAATAAACAGTAATTGCCGTAACAGCAGTAAGAGCCTATTGTGTCTCACTGCTGAGCAAAGGCCTCCCCCCAACGCTTCCACTGCCCTCGGTCTGCTGCGGTACGTGTCCAGTCCCTTAAGGTGACCAACTCGTCCCGCCATCGCCGTCTAGGTCTACCGGGCCGCTTTGAGTTAGTGGGACTCCAATTAGCGATTGTCTAAATATTATAATAATTTGTTACAAATTAACTGTGGCAACCCTGAACGAAGAGTATAAACGTAACAGAGGTGACACGCCGACGCGACAGACTGTACCAACTTTAATTTCATCTTGTAGCTCAAAACTGGGGGTTTAATGAAGACGTAAAGTATATCGCGCGGTTTGTTAGTTGCGTAAGCGCTTTTATGCAATCATTAAGCTTTTTACGACGCCCGGGGGGTGGGACTGCGTAACTGTGATTTTCATTATTTTGTTTTCTTTAATTGGCTGGGGCTTTATAAGTATATTATGTTGTTTAATAACTTGACGGTTTGGGTTTTGAGTGATTAGATTAATTTTTTAGATTACACTTAGACAAATTTAACTACTTTAAATTTGATTTAAAGTTTTGTAACTAACATAGAATTTTTACATACAAATGATGGACCGACAAAGTGTGAGTTTAAAATTCTAGATAGTGAAGGCCACAATAGAGCGTACATATCTAAAAGTAAGCAAATGAAGTAAGTAGTGGTAGTATAATTATTTTTACCTAATGCGTGTGTTGGTTATCTGCAGGTATTCTAGACCTTGATCTGACTCCTATATGTACGGGTATGCGACGGGTGATAAATAAACGTAACACCGAATCAAAGTTAAAGTTATATTCGCTACCAACTAGATTTACAATTAAATAGCACAAGTGTCGGTAGCGAGTTGCAGTGCAGGACTGCCTGCATGCATCGCGTCGCATATCGCTGACAATGCATACCTATATGTCCCCCACACGTGTATACATAACACGGATCATTATTATCAGTTTTCGTATTAATATTGTATGTCTTAATGTAAGAAACATTGTATTCAGCAAGTCCAATTAGCACATTATTATTATAACTTGGCAGGGACGGGAATGTTTTTTGCGAAAAACTTGGAGAATGTCATTACGGAAACTTTACCGGCGCGGAGGTCGCCGCCATTTTGTTTAGGAAATTCCGAATTGTCACTTATTGCTTTACAATTCGTGTTTATGGTAGGTAATTAAGTTGGTGATCTTTAGGTACTTGGTTTTTTTTTAATTCGTGAGCTGGCATGTTGTTATTTATTTATAAAACTAATCAAAATTGTCATTGTTGAGTTTTAAACTCTAAAATACTAGTACAATTAGTGTACTTACTGTATTTAATTAAATGATATTAAAAAATAGTGTTAAAAGTAAGTTTGGCTGAACGTGCAAAGAGCGCGAGGCATGATATTAAAAAAAAATAGTTTCTCGTACTTAAATTTTATTGTGCTTGCGTAAAGAAATTAACCGACAAAAAGTAAAAAAATATGATTACACATATGATATTATTATGATTATACCTACACATAGGTAATATTTTATGTATCAACTTGAAAAGAGCGTCCAAGAGGTCAACCTAAATGTTTATCGGACACTTTTTTTAACCCCCGACGCAAAAGAGGGGTGTTATAAGTTTGACATCGATGTCTATGTGTGTCTGTCTTTCTGTGGCATCGTAGCTCTGAAGCGGGTGGACCGATTCAAAAGCCAGTTTCTTAGCCATGTTTGGTAAAAATCGGTTCAGCTCTTTCCTAAAATGACTTAAAGCATTTTCGGCATAAAATTGTTTTTATTTTATTTACATAATATGATTTCCCGTTTTTTTTATTTAAATGTTATTTAAATTAAAAATATTTATTCCTTAAAACGTCCTTACAAGCCTCTCCCCTCCCTGTAATGATTGCACAGTAAATTTATTAAGTGTCGCGTACAGATGTAGCGGATCACGCAGCAAATTGTTAATTCCGTTTAATTGTCGACGGCGGCGAAGATAAAGTCGTTTGAGTCGTTTGGAGTCTTTTGAGTCGTTCGGGTTGTTCAGCGAACGACCCCGCGACCGGTCGTTTTTGCTGTAAAGTTATATTTCGGCTTTTTAGCACGAGAAAAAAGGCATGCATTGTATTGAAAAATAGTTAAAAAAAGAAATAAAAGCAAGATACAATTTAAAATTTGTTTTTTGTTAAGGTTTTATATTTTTCAGTTACCGATTTTAAAAAGTGTTTTTCGATTAAAATACATGGCAAGATTAAATTAAAAATTTTAGTAAGTCCCCACGCAGTAATCAAGATTCCACCCGGACAAACATACTTACATACATACAGTCACGCCTCTTTCTAATAGGGGTAGGCAGAGACTACTTTGTTCCACTTGCTACGATTCTGACTTACCTCTATCGCTTCATCCACATTCATCAATCTTCACACATGCTCGCCGGTTTCGGGTACTCCTGACCTGGCCTTTTTTCAAAACGTCTACTACATACATGCATTGCAAGTTAATAATAAAGCTTGTAACTTGTAATAATAATAACAGTAAAAGCTCTTTATTTGCGATGGACCTGCCGCTTAATAAAGCCGGCTGGTATTGTAATAACAAAAACAACTCATCCCCGTCCTGCTCTATTTCCTGCTACGTGACGGTCATACCTTCGCACCTCATCTTGAGGACATGGCGTGAATATATAACCGGGAAACTGTAGCAAAATGTCGGGTCGCTTTTCATCCAACTTTGTATGGGAATTGAACCGTTATGGTCCCGTCAGTGACTCTCTAGTGACTATCCCGTGAAGTATGTATGTGAAACTATTTATGGCACATAAAATAATGAAATCATAATGAAAACAAAACAACAAACAAAAAGTACAATAGCGAAATCATCCCTCAAAAGGCATCTCTTCCAGCTAACCAGATACCTAGCGGACGAATTATAAATTTTAAAAGTTAAATTAGTAATTATTATAGTGAAAATGTGCCCTTAAATTTGGTTGATTTTTTATGCGTGATGTGACGGCCATTGCTGCTCTCTGATTGGCTGGTTCGAGATCAAGCGGGGCTAGAGTTGGGCAAGCAGTTTAAAGTCGACATCGATGATAATTGTTAGTCATTGCGTGGTGTAGTGAAGAAGCATACATTCAAGAGTTTTAAGCAGTCTTAAGTACGTGCGCGAATCTTTTTAGATGACCACTTTTCAAAGTCACGAAAACGCCCCAAAGCGTTTCTAACGTGACCTACGACACAAAGTTGCTTTTTAGCGAGAGTACATTGTATTCTATTCGGCAAAGGCCGAGTGATATAGAAGCGAAGATAAAAGTAGGCGGTATTTCATCTAACATTATACCTAATACGTATCGGTGTAAGATGCGATCACATGGTTCGCTCCGCTTTTCAAAAAATAAAAATGAAAATTTACTTTTGCAAATTGGCCCCCAAGGACTCTTTTACATGTCTTGTTTGAAACTACCAGCGCATTCGGATACATCATCATTGGCAAGAAGTAGGGGCTGACACAGGCATGATGATGAAATTTTTGACGCGAACTAACTCATTAAAATATATCGTATTATGGATAAGTTGACGAAATTAAATGAACGGACACAGATCAACGGTTTTATTTGAAAACTTGACATAGGCTTAAATGGATATATCACTCGCGATTAACAAGACCTAACTAGACCTAGGTACTAACAACACCAAAAGATCTAACTATACAGAGTAGCACAGAGCCTGGTAGATGACCTAGGTATTCTTAGCAAGCGTGCCGCCGAAGTGAAGTCTGCCCTTGCGCTCCTCCGATGGTCTAGACCACGGTGGCTGGGTGAGTAACGTAGGCTCTGACGTAGTTCAGAAAACAGGACAGAAGATCGTGCCGTCTCGCTCTTATTTCACTCTCGATAATCGGTAGTTTTAAATTTTTTACATATTGTGTCTCGCCTAGTCATTGCTGAATAGGGCAGCGGTCTCGTTCCTCGTTAAGTTTGTCGTAACAGGGGCGCTGGTTGAGTGACGTAGGCTCTGACGTAGTGCAAAAGACAGGACAGAAGATCGCGCCGTCTCGCTCTTATTTCACTCTCGATAATCGGTAGTTTTCAAATTTTTAGAACATTTTGTGTCTCGCCTAGTCATTGCTGAATAAGGGCAGCGGTCTCGTTCCTCGTTTAGTTTGTCGTAACAGGGCGCGGGTCACGGCTGTCGTAAAAGCGCCGCAAGCCGCTCTCTTTACGCGGCCGCGTAATGACCGGCTCGTAAACTATCGCCAATTTAGTTCACACTTAGCCGCCGGTTATCGGGATACGGCGACTATGACGTTTATATGACTAAAATGAACTAACCTAAAAATGACATTTTAGATACAAGCTTTTGAGCTGACTGTCCTTTCTGTTGACTGTAATTACATTGTCATCCGTTCTACATATGTGACCAACCGTTGAAGAGTTCTCTACTGCGGAGACTGTCCTGGGACCACCAGGATTGTACTGCCAGATTCTAGATCTGCGGTTCGTATTTTTAAACAAGTTACTCATCCAGCAATTGGCTACTTCCCAGGCCTATAGGCATTAATCTAAAAGTTCCGTGCTTCAAACGGAAAAAGGAGCATATAACATCACATTTTTCCGTCGGTCTGCCTGTCAGTCTGTCTTTTAAGATTAATGTATAACAAAGTTATGGTCTCTTGAAACTCAACTTTAAAAATGACATAAAAGAACCGATTTGAACACTTTCAAGTCGGCAAACCGTGCCTTGTCCATCCATACACCGCGCGACACGCGCAACACCCGCTCGCCCCCCAAACACACACACAGCCGCTTGCGTTTACAGCACACATTCCAAAGTATTATTTCTTGCCTCAGTATCTAGACACGTGGCAGCGTGTCCAGCCAAGTTAAAAAAAAAAATTAGCGATGGACCAGCCGTGTGTATTAACACGAACCATTTCGAGCTAATTTGACCCCATTATAATAACGTTTTCGCATATCAATTTACGAAGCCTCCCGTATTATTATCATAGTTACTAACCTCGAAACTTACCTCAAATCCTCACGTGTCCCGCACAATCACGATAGTTCGCTTTATTTAACAACCTCCGCCCTGATCCGAACTATTCGGATCGATTCCTTATTTACAAGTTTCCCTATGTAACCTCGGAGCCTTTGCTAACAAATTTCTCCCTCCGTGCAAATAATCCTTTTCTGGGAACAAACACAATAACGTAAGGTCGGTGACCTGTGCACGAAAAACTTGACGGTAGCATGCAAATCTTCGTACATTTAAAAGACATGTATTATGATAGGTAAAGATTATTGGAGTCATAGATATCAAATTGCCGTAGATTGCGCAGATGCATCTACTTTACGTATTCGAACCCCGACCAGGGGTCGAGGTTGGTTCCGTTCGTTTTGAAAATACGAAGACTTTTTGACGGGCGGCGGCTCCAATTGAATCGTTCCAACCGTAGCGAGGCGGTTTGAATTTAGCGACACTGAATTTCGGCTGTGAAAAAAAGGGTTAAAAATTCGACATGCTTAGTTTCAATAGTAATTTACGTAATCTATGGTATAATCTGATGTCTGTGGTTGGCGTCAAAAATCAAACAATCGCTGCATATTCGAAAAGTTTCTAAAGTATATCTTTAGGCAAACACTCACTAAGTTAACTTATCACCAGCCAAAACCATACTTCTCATACAAATAACTCTATAAAATGTTAGACTGCATTGATTTCATTCTACTTAAGTACAAATATTAAACCAAGGATTGGTCGTAAGCTGTCAACTTCACGAGTTTCCGAAAAACAGAGCTTCTAACAAGATTTTAATGCCAGCTCCAGACGACCCAATCTGGACAACGGATTAAATTGAAAGGCTTGTGTTCGGGCGCGAAGTGTGAAGTGCTTGTCTAATCTGTACATCTATCGTGATATAATAGAGGTAAACGTTGTTAGTCTGAATGCAATTCGGTTTCCTATTCTATGAAAATAAAGCTACAATATTCTTGATTAACATAAGTTTTAATCATGAAATTTGTAATACAGGTTATGCTCTAAAGTGGGAAGTTTTAGTCCTTTGGATACCTAATTGACCTTATTTCGAAAAGGTTTAGTAGATTTGTACAACAGTATCGCGTTTCTGCCCGATACAACTGGCCAGTAATAATGTTTTCAGCATCTAGGATATTGCCCAAATTACTGGCCAGTGCGTTTTTGAAACGATATAATGGCGATTTGTTCTAATCTTGAAATTTTTAACTGCCATTACCTTTTTTAAGAACACAAAATCGGTAAACAAACATAAAAGCAGTGATCGTAAATTGTGAGGTTGACGTTTCCATCAAGACAAGGTTTTGGCGAATAATTTTAAGATTGCCGTTTTGTGTTCGATTGCGATCTTTTTTTTTCGATATTGTTTAGGTTTTATAGAATTGAATTTTATATACTTATTTACTTATTTATTTAACTGGGAAATATTAATAATAATAAAATAAGTCTGCATTGCCATTTATGATTTTTGAAATGTGTAAGCTCTAGTTGTACAGAGAACTTCTTCATAAACAATCTAAAATGATTTATTTCTTATGCAAAACAAAATTAAGGATAGCCATTACCATTTTGCACCTACTGCTAAACGCTGACCTCTGGATGTAAATCACTGGTTCAGCTAAGTGTATAGATTTTTTATCGTCACCCAGAGGTTCGATAGTGCGAAGTGGTGTAGCTCTTAAGGTACTTGGCGATATTTTAGCTTGAAATGTATTAGAGCTGACTTAAAAGTCTCAAGTAAAGGTCGAATACGTTAGAATTAGAGGTCTTATCGTGTAAACAAAAGAAGAACTGTTTGGTTCGCTCACAAAACGTGGCTAGAGATTTTTTGGCAGACACTAACCGTATCAAGGAGGTGGACTAAATTAGAAGGTTTTTTTTTGATCTTCTGGGAATTAGTCTAAGTATTTTTTTCCACGAGGGAAAGCCACAGGCATTTTCTATTCTCGTGCACAGATAGGCAATAATAAGGATAAAAACGGTAAAAAGGAACGTTATAAATTTGTTCTGCGTGTTGTTGCCTTACTTTTAACTGCTAGACTGTACAAAACTAGACAGCGTTCAAAAACGGATAGAAAAGTCTGTCATTTCATAAACACATTTAACGACTAAGTAACGACTTAGTAATATACGGAATAACAAATATTTCAATTCATTTTGATCGTGCCCCAATACTCCTGCTTTGTCCAAACCGTGATGAAATTGTAAATTTCGATACCGAATCAAAGGCGTAATTTGTTTTACCTTTAAAAATAAGGTCGTCGGGAGCGCGGACGCATAATCTGGGGGGCGATGGAGCGCACATTTATTATTGTCCTTTGTGATGGAAAACGAACGAGGATACCCCCGAAACTGCGTTAGCTGGACCCACGGGCGGTGACGGTGGAAAACATTGTCTTGACGACTGGACAGTCTTAACGACCAGATGGCCCAGTGGTTAGAGAACCTGACTATGAAGCTTGAGGTCTCGGGTTCGATCCCCGGTCGGGGCAGATATTTGTATGACAATACGTATGTTTGTTCTCGAGTCTTGGATGTTTAATATGTATTTAAGTATGTATTTATCTATATAAGTATGTTTATCCGTTGTCTAGAGTGCCCATATAACAAGCTTTGCTTAGTTTGGGGCTAGGTCAATTGGTGTCAATTGTCCCAAGATATTATTATTATTATTTTATTATTTATTAAGTAGTTTTGGCATTTGAGTGACTGTGTCGCTAGAAATGTATTGTATGACGACTTTTGCTTAGATCTTAGCATCAAAATTATCTAGCGACTTTGGAGGTCACCCAATTAAGCATTTTATTTTTAATTTCAGGCAGTTTTTAGTAATTACTTTCAATAATATATCAATTTTTAACAAGAAATACGTAAAATGAATTAGTATTTCAGTCAAATTATTTTTGTAATTTTTTGAATCAGGCGTTATTTGCGGAGATCTATATTAAACAAATAACTTTTGCCTTGCTAATTGCTTGGTAGTGAAGTAGCAAGATAAAAGTTTCTTATGCATTAAATCATTATATTACGTGAACATTATAACACTATGTTTACTTCATACAGTTATTCTTTAAAATATCAGTAGGTGCAGACAATTTTTTTGAGTACATCAAATCACACGTCTGCAAAGACGTCAAAAAGTCCAATAAAATTGACAGATAATAATATCTGGTGTTAACTGGGACTGTGTTTGGATGGTTCGAGAAAAGGTAGGTAGTGCTCCGCCTTTTCATTTTGCGTCTTGGCGGGGGCACTACCATGCTCCCAGATTATCGTACTTATTGGAATTAATGTGAAAAGTTAACCCAACGTCAGCACCGTGTGTCCCTTATGCAAAGTCGAATATGTGGAGTGGCGAAATTGAAATCGCATTGGTCGGGACAAGGGTCTATAACGGGCTGATTCACAGTTTCTTTGGCAGACATACCTCATACGGATTAGGGTGCTACCCTCGAGCGAGCGAGTTTTGTCGACGCCGCTCTTAATATCTCATGTTTCTATTTTCGAGTGTGAACCCATTTTATGGGTATTAAAAATGACGATTGTAACTTTTATTGTGATGATCTTTTGTTTTTATTTTTGGTGTCTCGTTTTTGGTCAGTAGCCTCTCCTAGTGATCTCCACAACTCCTTTTGCCTACTTTTGGAGGTAGCCAGTAGTGGGACTCCTATAAGAGTAAAAAAATAAGCCATAATTATAATAAATACACAAAAACTCACGTATAAAAGTCGCGACCAAAAACAGCGAAACGAACACTGCCGCCGCTCAAAGAGGAAGGACTACGAACTAGTCCGAAACATGTCTAGCACTCGACTTTTATACGCGAGTTTTTTCGTTTTTGTGTAATTATGAGTGATTTTATTGTAAAAAGCAGGCCCGCTTTAAGGAAATGAAAAAATACCAACTAAAATTATAAAAAATCCATTTAAATTGAAGCCTGTAATTAAAGGTACTAGGAGCCCAGAGCTAATGAGAAGTTGTAAATGAGGTCATGTTTTAATATTGTGATTGTGTAAATCGTGTTCCGAGCTATGTTAGTTTTTCCTTTCTTAGCCTATTAAAGTGTCCAAGTGTAAAGTGAGTGCTCTCTACGGGCCGAGTGGCAGCAAGAAGGCCGGCCCTTGCCTAGTGGGCACTTTAACTTAAGATTACTTTAAGTAATGTGACACTTAATAAAACAATTTTTCGCCAAAAATGCCTCACATCATTTTGCAAAAAAGCTGATACTCTTCAAACTACTAAGCCGATTTTAACCAAACATGACTAAGAACTACTGCAAGAAAACTTGCTTTTAATTAAAAAAAACCGCATTCAAATCAGTACATCCGTTTGAGAGCTACAATGCCACAGACAGACAAATCGACGTCAAACTTTTGACACCCCTTGCGTCCGGGGTAAAAAAACAATAAAACCTTTATCAATTAGTAATTACACATAAACGGATAACTCACGTATAAAAAGTCGAGTGATGCTGGACATGTTTCGGACTATTTCCTATTTCGGACCATTGAAATAAGTCGATATCCCAATTTCAACCGGGATAGCGGATGGTCGGTGCCCCCGAGTTGGAAAACTGTTTTAAATATTGACCAAACGGTGAGTGTGAGCGAACCTTTACGGAGTGACGTGATCAGTGTTGTGTGCTGCCCTACATTTGACAGTAATAAAAATGACGATGAAAACGAGGGTAGTTGTGCGCCGCTGTCAGTTGCGTCGAGCAGCCGCGCGAACAGAGCGCTGGCGCGCTGTGTTCGTTTCGCTGCCGCCGGGGCGAGCGCTCCAGGATGAAGGACTACGAAATAGTCCGAAACATGTCGAGCATCACGCGACTTTTATACGTGAGTTATCCGTTTATGTGTAATTATGATTGAGTCTCACGGTAGTTTCATGTTGAAAGCTTGTTTAGTAAGTAAAGATAAAAAATAAAATATCAAATTGAAACCTGATTTTCCTCGTTACCTGCCTGCCATTAACAATGAACCAAAGCCTGTAATTTAGGAGCCAGATACCAGGCGCGCATAGCCGCGTAGAAGCCTCTTAAGTCCATAACTCGCCAAAGGTGTGATGTACGTTAGCTTTGGGCTGAGTTTTGATCATTCCCTTGGTACTTTATAGGGATAAGCTGGGATAGGACTTCATAACCCATAGACGTAAGTCTTTGGCGGTTTGAACGCTGTTATCTTCATTGTAGTAAGTAATAGTAAGTAAGTTATCTTTATTTGCAATTAAATTATGGTATACGATAGATGTCAAAATGAGATACAGTTAAATATTTAGCCAATAAATGACATTCAAATTAAACAATGTAAATAATTAAAAATGAAGCGTAAGTCCACAATCAATCAGTTAAAATAAATACAACTGAATCGCAAAACAATAGTTAAAATTAAATGTCAAAAATAAAATTTCTAAATGTCAACAACAGAAGCGTAAAACATCGCTCGTAGAACAGACAACCGTTGGTGGAGAAAATCGAGTGGCGACCACGAAACGGAACGCGCAGTGTTGGCAGGCCTTCTAAGTGGACCGATATCGTGAAAGTGCATGGCGGGAAAGTGAATGCAGGAGGCGAGTTGTCGTTCATTATGGTGTGTATGGGGAGCCTTTGTTGAACAGTGGACGTCTTCAGGCTAATGATGATGATGATGAGCACGTGCGATTCCATCGAATTAGCTCAAACTTTGGGCGTTGTTTGTAGTGGTTTCCGTTCCGGCACAAACACGTTACGCGCCGGACACGTGCCCGGCGCACGCGTGTCGCCGCGTGACACGCGGTTACGATAAAACGTAAACCGTTCCGAGTGCTACAGTGCGGGAAGTTCTGCTAGATGTGATAAGTTTCATAATAAATTTTGCAAGCGTTTGTTATTAACTTGCAAAGGTTGAGATGTATTTTCGCAGTCGTAATTTTATTGTGAAATTTGTGTCGCTTCTGGCGCCTATTTCATCAATTAAAAAAAACAAAAAGTTTATTTTGTGAATAGGCCGCCAGTGGCTCTTTTACATGTTTTTTTAAAGAAAGAAAGAAAGAAAGAATCTACGCCAGTTGGCTTCATATTAACTATGCCTTGCTTTTCGAATTGTCACATATCGCCGACATCTGGCAAATGGTGAAATAGAGCCTGGTGTCGAAAAAAATACTTTCTTTCAAGCCTCTTGCGGCGCATTCTTCTTAACAATGATGATCTTTCCGTATGCGCTGTTAGTTAAGAAAAATACATATAAAAGAGTATACGTATGTAAAATACATCATAGATAACTGACTCTTAAAATATCAGGGTCTTAACTGAGAGTGGTGAAACAGGTCCTCTTCTATTTTAACAACGTTTCAAATTTATAACGATCGAATTCAGACCAGTATTACAAAATGAAACGGAGGTCACGTAAAAATGTAACTGTCAATAACACACAAAATTTAATATCGAGCTAACATTTTCCAAGTTGCGCCAACCCTGCGAATGCGGAGGTGGCATTGGCGCCTCTAAGTGTCAACCCCGCGACGGAGGTGACGCCGCGGCACCTGCGAGGTGACGCGGCGAGCGGCCGCAAGCCGCAGAGTTTGCGGATGCCTCGCGTGGTTGCTTGTTGAGTGTTGTTACACTGAAATGTCAACGTCAATTTTCTCTCACTAAACTTTGGGATAAAATCAACTCTGTCGTTCTCGAGTAATCTTGCAAGGTGTGTGATTAAATATATTGTTATGTAAAGTGTAATTGGGTAATAAAAATAAATTGTAGGAAATACGTATAGGTGCGGCAGCAGAAGTAGGTATGAATGACTGTGGATGGGTTGTATTACCAATCACACATTTTTGCCTCGTGACTCATGTGATTACTATATGAGTATTTGATTTAAATACAATGATGTAAAAAACATCGTTCGACAGGCAATAAAAGGACAAAAAAAATTGACTACCTTTAATATCTGCTAAACCGTGAACGTGTAAAAAATCTACAAAAATTTTGCTCACATTACGTTTGGTTGGATACTATCTATAACTTTAACTTAAAGTAACCATGTTAGCAGAAAATGTCACAGTTAGTCGTATGAATTGGCTGTCAAAAGAAAAAGAAACGATACATGTCCCAAACATTTGTCGGTCAAATTTTGGTGTAATTTTATAACGTTGTCTTGACATTATTTATTAAAGACTATACACGTCTATATGTTCTTATTATAACTCTTATACGACTTTACTAAAACACTAAAAAACTAAAGATAGATAGATAGAATAAGGAACAGTGTGATAAGGGAACGTGCTGGTGTGAAAGAGGATATAGTGACTAGGATAGAAAAAAGTATGCTTAGTTGGTTTGGGCATGTAGAGCGGATGGATGAAAGTAGACTAACTAAACAGATATATATGGGGAGTGTGAATGGTTTCGTTGGGAGGGGAAGGCCTAGACGGACGTTCCGAGACCAAATAGGAGACGTTTTGGAAAAAGGTCAGGTCAGGAGTACCCGAAACCGACGAGCATGTATGAAGAGACTGATGACTGTGGATGAAGCGAAAGAAATATGTCAGGATCGTAGCAAGTGGAATAAAGTAGTCTCTGCCTACCCCTGTGGGAAAGAGGCGTGACGGTATGTATGTATGTATGTATGTAAAAAACTAAAAAGGGCAAGGCGGACAAAAGGCTGTTTTACCGCTTAAAACCGATTTCTACACAACCTTAACCTAACCGTTCCTTTTTCCAATGGCCGTCCCCGTGACATAACGCTAACGAACTACTAAACCGATTCGCTTTAAATACTAATGAAACAAGCGTGTCGGTGGCGCGTCATTTCGGTGCGGCGTTGACGCCTGACGGCCGGAATGGGTCGAAGCCGACGGCGTTAATCAGAATACCGCACTCGGTATTGGAAAGCTGTCCGTTTTACTTACAGTGCCGTGCGAGTCCGCTAGTTGTGTTATAATGAAGTTAATTACGTTCCTTTATATCAATTTTAACCCTTAACGCATGCGGACGCGGATAACGGATGCGTCAAGCTAAAGACAGGGCGCTATGGCGCTCATTAGGGGAGGCCTATGTCCAGCAGTGGACTAACATAGGCTGATGATGATGATGATGATGAACCCTTAACGCAAAAAAGAGGTTTAAGTTTCACGTCGATGTATGTGACATCGTAGCTCTCAATCGGGTGGAGCGATTTCGATACAGTTTTTTTTTTATAAAAAAACCGGTTTGGTAAAAATTGGTCCACCAGAAGAGTAGCAGCTCTTTTCCAAAATTATGTAGGCGTTTTTGGCATAAAATTGTTTTTTTTTTTATTATGTTTGATTACTCGGTTTATGCGAGGAGTTTTAATTTTTTTTAATTTAATGCTATATTAAAAACGAACTTAGTACCTATGTTAAGTACTCTTACTTTTCTCATCTTTTTAAGTTTCCATTAATGCGACCGAGAACAAAATATTCAACCTGTAGATGTTATTCTTGTTAACAAACTATCTGCAGAGACAAAACAAATGAAACACGTACCGAAAATTCAATTACGAGCCACTCAAAAGTTATGAAGCGCGCGTTTACCGGTAAAAATGGTTTACCGTTACCGGTTTTTGCCCGTCACGGCGACCGCCGCGGCCTGACAGCCCAATCGGGGCTAACGCCGCAACATTAATCGGAACAACTGAGCTGTTGCAAAACTATAAGTGGTTTTGAGTACGATGTACATTTTGTAAGCGTGTGCGTCAGGCTTTAGTGTGTGGGTGAGTGGGAATGGGAATGATCAGCACTAAGTTTTGAAGTCTTATATTATACTAAAGCAATAAAAACGAGTCGGATTCTATAAAATTGCGCAAGGTAGGTATTTGACTTGTATAAATTGATATTGAATTAGAATTTATGTAACGCGAACTCTTCATTACACATAAAATTAAAAATAAATAAATAACACAACAACAAACAGAAACAAGTACAAAGGCGAACTTATCTCTAATAAACAAACATTTTAACAAAAAAAAACCGACTTCACTACGCACTAAAAAGAAAAAAATAATTGCATAATATTCTTCTACAACTTAATAATTAACTTACTTTTTCTACTTATCAATATATAGGTACGATCTAATGTTGTTACAATTATTGTTATTTCTGGAGTCGGTGTCAGCCAACGTACGCTTGTAACTACATACATAGTTACAGGTGAGATGTGCTTGTGTATAAAAGGGGTACGTATTAAAATACATAAAGTTTAAAATGTATAATGGGTTAAAATACATAATGGTTTATAATATATAATGCGATTTTCTCAGAAAGTTACAAATTAACAGGATTGTTATAAAACAAACCTAACCTAACCTAAACCAATCTATAGATTACGATATCAAAAAAGTTCATTTAGCTAATAGTTTTACAGAAAATTGCGTTATACATTTTGAACCATTATGTATTTTAACTCATTATACATTTTAAACTTTATGTATTCTGATCCGCTCCCGTATAAAAGTTAATTTGTGAAAAAGTATTTGTTAAAGTATTCTCGTATTATTGTTGCTGGGTATATTGTAGTGTTTCCTTGGCTGACACCGACTACAAAAATAACAATAATTGTAACAACATTAGATCGTACCTATATATTGATAAGTAGAAAAAGTAAGTTAATTATTAAGTTGTAGAAGAATATTATGCAATTATTTTTTTCTTTTTAGTGCGTAGTGAAGTCGGTTTTTTTTTGTTAAAATGTTTGTTTATTTTTTTAATTTTTAGTGAATCTGAAGAACACTAACACTTTTTTCTGAATATGGGTAGACCTACTAAACGTGCTGCCATTTCAATTTGGTCCAGTTCTGACAATGGCACCCCTGAAAAAACCGTATAAGTCTGAAATTAGCATTATTAAGTATCTATGTGTGCGACAAATCGTCCGTTTCATTTAAACGGCGCTGTCATATGAGCAGCACGTTTAGTAGGTCTACCCATATTTAGAAAAAAATGTTAGTGTACTTCAGATTCACTAAAAATGTATCAAATATTATAAATAATATAAGTCGGTTTTTTTTTGTTAAAATTTTTGTTACACTAACATTTTTTTCTGAATATGGGTAGACCTACTAAACGTGCTGCTCATATGACAGCGCCGTTTAAATGAAACTGACGATTTGTCGCACACATACTTAATGCTAAATGGAGGTCTAAAGGAGAGGCCTACGTCCAGCAGTGGACTTGTAATGGCTGAGATGATGATGATGACTTAATGCTAATTTCAGACTTATATGGTTTTCTCATGGGTGCCATTGTCAGAACTGGACTAAATTGAAATGGGACCACACGGTAAGCACCAGCTTTCAAATAAAAAAGAATCATTAAAATCGCTTCGCCCAGTCGAAAGTTATGAGGTAACAAACATAAAAAAAAAATACAGACTAATTGAGAACCTCCTCCTTTTTTTGAAGTCGGTTAAAAATAGATCTTTACCAGCTAAACAAATTACTCACACACACACACACACACACACACACACACACACACACACACACAAATCACGTCTTTATCCCTTACGAGGTAGACAGAGCCGAAAGTAACAAGACCTAAAGGCCACGTTTAGCATGATTGTGGGCATAAAGGTGGAAAGGGGAATCAAAATAGTGATGGGTTGCTAGCCGCATCGCCTATGAAAGTCATGATTCCTACGCCCATTCCCTCGATGGACTTTTACCATCTGAGCGTGAAGAGAAGCAACTCGCAAGCTCGTCCGTTCAAACCAATACTCAGCCAGTAATTGCCTACTTCCTGGCCTAGACATAAAATACCGCCCATTTTTAAACACGAAGACGAATCCCATCTTTTCTAGAGCCCCTTGAGTAACAATCTAATATAAAAACAGGCTCCACTTAAACAATGAACTCCATGTCCAGTTTATAAGCGAGGCTGTAATGTTATTAAAGATTTCTGTTTACCCGACCCCGGCATTCCCTGTAGGGATGGGCGCGATAGCTTAAAGTATCGATACTTAGAAAATACATCGATATTAATGTCAATTTTATTTCAATGATTCGCGGTTGACATTTTATCGAGAGCTTATCAAATGTAACCGCAGTCTGTATCCTTGAAGAAAGCTCGATCCAGAAATTAATTGGTTTAGTACTCGTATACACAGAAGAAACAGAATTGTAAATGATAGATATAAAATTGATATCAACTGACACTGAGAACGAAGACACTTGTATATTTGTTTCTTCGCTTTTAGTTCATGTATTCGTCATTAACTTTGTAGCTAAAAAATATTTCGATAGATTCCGGTAGACAGTAAGAAACAAATTTTACGTGACAAGTTTAAGTGCATCTCTAACTAGCCAACCAATGTTATTAAGCGATACATGCATACAAAAATACCTTGCTACTCCGCTACTTACAAAACGCGTTTGAATAGCGGAGTAGCAAGGTAAATGTTTTTGTTCATTGAAATAAACTTCCGCAAAGTAACGCCTGATTCAATAAAATCATCGATACAAACATAGCTAAAATACGTCTTTATCCCGAGGTAGACAGAGCCTAAGGTAACAAGACCTACAGGCCACGTTTAGCAAGGACTGGGCGTATAGGTGGAATAAGGAATCAAAATAGTGATGGGTTGCTAGCCGCATCGCCTATAGCATGATTCCTATGATAATCGATACAATCATAAAAGTATCGATATCTTAATAAACATAGCGACATTCCTTGCCATACCTAATTCCTGGCTATCTCTCGGGCCTTGTTACATGAAACATTTGCCCCGCGGCAGGGGAAGTGTTTAACTATGTGGAAAAAAGAATTTCTCTGCTTTGTGCCCAGCCCTGAGATATGAAATACGAATTTAATTAAGGTCTATATTGCTCGGATGGCAAATTGAACGGGCAAATTAGTGGTTTGACGCGTTTAGCGGCTTTTATTGCGTTACGCTAACGCATTGGCTAGTACAGTGTAGACGTGAAACTCACACAGATTGACCCTTTTGTAACAGCGTCTGCAAACCGACGGCCGAAGACCTCGTTACATAATTGTCTTGAAATTTCACAACGTTACGATGTTAAAAGTTATCAGACCGAATAAAAGAAAAAACAAAAGCCTGCCGCTCAAAGCGGAGCTATAAAAACCGTATCCACTCATAAACTGCTTAAAATAAAAAAAGATTGCGCGCGTAAAAGGGCCAAGAAAAAGTTAAGTCCAAAATCAAGCATTGTAAGTACGTAAGTAAGTAAATGCTTTATTGTACAAATATAAAGAAACGGGTACAATTCACAAAAAAAAAAACATTAATATATGCACAAATGCGAACTTATCCCTATAAGGGATCCCTACCAGTTACCCTTTGAGTAGATGAGAGGAGCATTAAACGAGAGACCGCCAAAGTGTGAGTTTAAAATTCCTGTTAGGTTTCCCCTTTCCATCCTCCCACAATCATGCTAAACGTGGTCTTTAGGTCTTGTTACCATAGGCTCTGTCTATCCCGTAAGGGATAAAGACGTGATGTATGTATGTATAAAATAAAAGAATACATACATACACACATTATTGTAATACTTATTCTTGAGTATTAAGACATACTATATAACTTAATTGATACTGATACTGATCCTTCCGACCGATTTCGGCCATGGCGACCACTTCGACTCCTAGTTAGTATGACGCTCATGCGCCCGAAGATGGCTTATATAGCCGATCTTAGCGGTGAAACCTCGCGCACACTGAATGCACGTGAGCACACCGTTGACATAGTGGTAGCGAATGGCAACCGGCTGGCGAGTCTTCAGTTCATCGCGCTTAGCGTCGAGGTCAACTAAACACTGCTCCTCGAACTCGCGAACCTTGTCCTGCACCAACCTGCGCCATTCAGGACGCTGTGCTGCGAAACCCTCGAAGGCTCGAACTTAATTGACATGTTTATTTAATGACCAAACTACAAACAAACAGGTGACCGTAGTTACAAAACGGTCATATTAAGCGACCATCGTTCTAGTTATCGCTCCGATTAAATTATACTCTCTAACGATTACGACTTAAGTGGTGATATTGCTAATGAAATACAGCTCTAGTTAGTATTAAGTAAGTGATATTGGGAAAGGGGCGTACTGTAAAGCTTAGTTGTGATATCACACGGGTGGTAGGGCCTTGTGCAAGGTCCGTCCGGATCGCTACCACCATCTTACTCGCTAATCCTGCCACTAAGTAGCAGTGTTTGCACTGCTGTGTTCCGGTGTGGAGAGTAAGACAGCCGGGGAAATTACGGGCACAAGAGGCATTGCATCTTAGTCCTCCAGGTTGGCAACGCATCTGCAATCCCTCCGGGGTTGCGGGTGTCTATGGGCAGTGGTGATCACTTACCATCAAGTGACCTACTTGCTCGTTTGCCTTCCTATTCTTATAAAAAAAAAAAAAAAAAAAGATATCAATGATACGTTGATGATGTTGGGTGGGGACACTTAGCTGGGTCAGGCGGGCTGTCGATCCTTCAGCCCAGTTCCCCTTGGTTCGAGCCGCCAGTTACTCTCCCAGCAGCGCTCCCAGACAGCAACTCTCCTCAAATCTTCTTATTCTTCGGCCGAACATAAGGACATCTTTAAGTTCGACATCCCTTAGCTCGTCCTCCTCCAGTTCGTCGCTCCCGAATGCATCGCGTTGCCGCGTACACGACGCACTCGGTGAGGACGGTTCTGCTCGTCTCCTCCTTCCCACAGCGTGGGCAGGAGGGGTCGTTCTCTATACAGTAACAGTATACAATAAGAGTGTGAGAAGTAAACAGTATCACTATTGTCATCGTAGTTGTCTCATCTTCTACTCCTGTCCGTTCGTTATAAACTCATAAACACCTGAGCGAATTTTCATGCAGTATTCAGCAATAGAAAGAGTGATTCATGAGGAAGGTTTAAGTAAATAATTAGTCTTTTTTTTTTGCTAATTGGTGGAAATATGTATGTATGTGTATGTATGTATAACTCTTTATTGTACATAAAACACAAGAAAAAGATGAATACAGGATAACACACATGCACAAAGGCGAACTTATCCCTAAAAGGGATCTCGTCCAGTTAACCTTTGAACGATTGACAGGACATAAGTATTAGGCAAGAGTAGACACACAGAAAAAGTAAAAGAACCGATCGAAGTGATAATAATTGTAGTTGCGTCGTGTTATTAACATTGCGCCATGGCGGATCGCTAGTATAATTATAATACTGGATTCTATACTTAATAGAGTATTTCATTAAACTTTCTTCAAAGGTTCTGAAGTTCCAGCCCAATTAAAAAGGAAAGCCTTATAATATGATGAACAATTTTAATGCTTCACGTGGCTGGCGTACAAAAATTACGGCCTTCAATTAAAATTACGACGCCGTCTCAATTCTTGTTAGTTTATTCACAGGCCACAGGGTCTATAACGTGCTGTCTATATATAAAAGAAACTTCTATTTTATAGAATCTTTAAATTTCGCATACTAATTTATGATATCTGAAAACTGATTTTTGGACCGGCGTGCGAAATTCACGTGGGATAAGAAATACAAAAGGAATCATTATTATACTCTGCTACATAATACAGATCCTATGTATTTGGCAGACATATTCCTTGACGATCAAAGAGCAGCACTCAGACGGGAGTTTGCCAATTTTTCACGGGATAGGAAACAATGATTTGAAGAAATTAGTGGATGAAGGTGGTACGTCACTTTGACGTTATATGCGCGGACGAAGTCGCAGGCAAAAGCTAGTCATTTTATAATTATGTCGCGTGTATTACGCGACGCGAGACTGTAAACGTGACATGTTTTATTTACTAGTCCGCGTTACATATCTTAATAACTGCTGTAAATTCGTTTGACGAGTATATTTAAAAAGGCGATAAAGATTTAAATAATCCGTTATTTTATATACCTGTTTGCAGAGTTTGGAGTACTTATAAACACAATCACACATTACCGCAAAGTACCTACCTCGAAAGAAGCAGCGAGAATTTTTTTCATTAAAAATCGATTATCTACTAACAAGCTTTTTTTGCTGACTATAGTGTTTTGTGTTCCAAATTTCAAGACAATCCGACGTCTAGAAGTGGTTAAAGAATGGTTCCAAATCTTGATGCTGCAAGATTAGTACATAGGGACATACGAAAAATGCAAGTTCAATAAAGCTTCCAATGACACGATCGTTCTTTTCGTTCTCTACGTTCTTAATAATGCCAAAACAAAAAACAAGCGCGAAACCATCACATCATTTCCATCTTTCTAACATCATTAATCAAAACCAAACATCTAATAAACAGCATGCCTACAAATTTACTCAAATTTAATAGTCCATCGATATCAATATATCGGTATTTTCAGCCTCAATGGGGGGTGACTTCCCCCCGGCCTGTGCAAGTCACGATGACTCTTGCGCACTGGAATTAATCGCTACTTTGGACGAGCGGTACAGGTCTGACAATTGCGTTTGTGCTCAAGGAAGCGGTGCTTAATTTGAATTATTTCTGTGAGATACTTGTTGAGCGAAACGATGCTAGCGAGAGGTGAACTTAGCAACGTTTTATGTCTAGGTTTGAAGCACCTTTATAAATTAGAAGTCTGGCGATGTAAATTGTAACGTTAATTTCACTATCTTGTTTCTTAATTGTGAATTGTTGCTTAGATTAGAGGTACGTTTTAAGTTTATTACAAGCATTTGTAGAGATCGGAGAAATGGGCGTTATTACATAAATACATTATATAACGTCTTTATCCCTTACGGGGTAGACAGAGTCAAAGGTAGCAAAACCTTGAAGCCACGTTTAGCATGATTAAGGGCGTATAGGAGCCTATAACATGATTCCTAAGACTTCCGCCCTGATGGGCGTTATTACTTGCAAAAATATGGACATGGCTTCAAAGGTTCATCGATTAATTAATTGATGGACTTCTTACTGAAAATTGATAAGATTTCAATGAGATACCGAAAGAAAGAAGTTCTATGATTTCCTTTGAAAAAAACACTTGACTGTGCCCAAATTAATTCCGATTCATGTCATATAGATTCATTTTACTTTGTGATTCTTTTATAAGTATATACAAACTGAATTAATCTATGGAGTCATGTCCACATTATTGCTAGTAGTGACGCACGTTTTGTCCGAACTTTGATCACTAGCTGTGTCGGTGGGATATAAAGAAAGTATAATATACTTTTTTTTTAATTATCTAATTAAGATAATTACCTCATTTGGGTTCGAGTGTCCGTTTTAATGTCAAACTTCGATATGTCCATTAAGATAATTAGATAATTAAAGAATGCCCGGGTTGCGACCTTGCAGAAATATTGCGATAATATCGTTATTTTATTAATTCACCAGTTGCTTCTCTTCGCGCGCAGATGGTAAAAGCCCATCGAGGGAATGGGCGAAAGTCTTAGGAATCATTTGCGATATTGCGATAATATCGTTATTTATTAATTCACCAGTTGCTTCTCTTCCCGCGCAGATGGTAAAAGCCCATCGAGGGAATGGGCGAAAGTCTTAGGAATGGGTTTCCACCTTTACGCCCTCAGTGTCTTGCTAAACGTGGCCTGTAGGTGTTGTTAACTTAGGCTCTGTCTACCCCGTAAGGGATAAAGACGTGATTTGTGTATGTGTATGTACTTACTAAAAACAGACATAATACATTCACATTCACAGAATTAAGACGTTACCCACACGCGGAACTTCAAACAAAAAGGTCAAACAGCATAAAGGCATTAAATTACGCTCAAACAATACGCACTCGACGCGTTAACCTTTGTCAACGCGTTATCTCAAGACATCTTGCATTAACGCATTTGTTAACTAATCACCACTATTGTCGAGCCGTCGCGAGCACTCCTCGGTTATTGCCCAGGCGTCGCTGGTAATCCTTCCACGGGGATCACACCATTAACCAGATATTGCCGTGGTAATGACGGATAATAAATCGCTCTGTCTGCGAGACTACTGACTTCACTTCATAACTGTTATTAGGTGTTACCTAAATTATGGTTGAGAAAGTTACGCGCGCAATTTGTGTGGATAATTTTGGCTTCGCGTGAGCCTTGTGGTGCTTTATGGCGACATGTCCTAGACGTTGCGGCGTGACGGCGGGAATTCAGAGGAATTTGTGCAGTTTTAACCAGAATGTTGTTTTTGGAAGTACCCATATATCACAGTATAAGGGAGTACATACATACACAAAGAGGTCAGGTCAGAAGACAAACCGTCGAGAATGTATTAAGAGATTGATGAATGTGGATGAAGCGAAAGAAGTATGTCAGGATCGTAGGAAGTGGAACAAAGTAGTATCTGCCTACCCCTGTGGGAAAGAGTCGTGACGGAAGATACATATATCTTTATCCCTTACGGGGTAGACAGAGCCCAAGGTGACAAGACCTACAGGCCACGTTTAACGAGATTATGGGCGTATAGATAGAAAATAGAATCAAAATAGTGATGGGTTGCTACCGCATCCCCTATAACATGATTCCTACAATTCCCTCAATGGTATAAGTAAGTAGGTAGGTCTTATTGTTCAAAAATCAAAAACAAACACAATTGACAAAAAAATACAGTTAATTTACTTGCTGTAAGTTTCATTATTGCTATGATATTTTGACATGCTTTCCATCTAACAAAAAAGTTATTACAATATTTGTTTTTATAAAAGGTTATCGTGATTTTTAACAGAGTTTTTGAATTTGGGTAAAAATAATAAGTTTTATTATTTGTCAACAACCTTGATTCAATTAAATACATGCTTGCATTTTTTTAAACAATCAATGGATGTATTTATGTAAATCTCTTCGAAGTCCAAACTGGACTTAGATTTTCTGAGGAGAGTCCCAAATGTAAATCTAAAAAAACCAGAGATCCTTCTTTACCTCACTCACAAATACATTAAATATTCGCATGAATAACATTCGTAAGCCGCTCTAATAAATCAACATTTAACTCTCCATTTTAAAACTCTCAAGTTTCGCATAAAACTTCCCAGGTTTCACTTAAAAATTCCCCTAATTTCGGGGGTTGTTGGAATTTCCCCCAACTGATTGCCGACCACTTTGCTCATGTAGTGCGCGAATATTTCTCCTCATTAACCCCGCGACAATGAGACGGAGTCATGACGAGGCGGTGTTAAGTGATAGGGGATGAGCGGGGCTGAATTTAATATTTCAGTTATTGGTTTTCAGTAAAAAAAACTACGCAAAATGTAACCCTTTCATACCTTTATAAGACTGCCTTAGCCTCTCGAGCCCATTGAAATTTTTCAAGTTGCGGGTTTAGAAGACAACGATTTTTCTTGCATATGTAAACTTATAAGCCCTTTGCAAACGGCAAATATATACTCGCTGTAAATGCCCAGGTGAGGCTCGTTAACACGCTTCAAACAATCGAGTCACCTTTGCAGTAGCTTTTTGGACATCTTCGTCGTAAACGCACGCGCGTTGAATAAATACATACATACCTACATAAACCACGTTTTTATCCCTTACGGAATAGACAGAGCCAAAGGCAACAAGACCTATAGGCCACGATTAATATGATTGTAGGTGTATAGGTTGAAAGGGGAATCAAACTGGTGATAGGTTGTTAGCCGCATCGTCTGTAACGATTCCTAAGATTTTCGTCCATTCCTCTGATGGGCTTTTACCGTCAACGTGGAACCAGACCAGCATGGAAGTACGCCGCTGTATGCATAGTATCTTCGATGTACAACTCGCTTCAGCTCGTGACTCGGGGCTCGCTCTCAGCCGGCCTCACCACCTGTTCTGTTAAAATATCCCGAGACAACAAGCACGTGAATTAATGATTAATCGCGTCGAATGGATTAATCAGGCTCGGCGGGATTAAGTTGAGGACTGTTAACAAGAGAATTACTAGAGCTTAGCGTTTATGGAATAGAATAGAATAATTTATTTGGCGCTGCAGGAGGCCGGGTTTGCGGGGATTATAACAACTTATATAAAAGTTGACGAAAGACGTTTTAAGGACGTGGCAACACTTAAGCCGTTCGACGGGATTGACGTCTGTTCAAAGATACCTTCATGGCTAACCCGTACTAATATTAAGAATGCGAAAGTAACGGTGTAAAATGAAATTTGGTACAGAGATAGTTTTGATACCGGGGAAGGACGTAGATTAGTTTTTATCCCGAAAAATCGTACAGGTTCCGCGAGTTAGCGATAAGCGAATTCTGCGCAGACGGAGTCGCTAGTCTTTTAATAGTGATAAATTTATGTAATGTTTGTCATAACGCTTTTTTCTCAGCAACCTTAATTTTGCAATAGCTTTGAAAATGGAATTCTTTAGATTTAGTTTAAGGTAGTTTGATAAAACAATCCTGAACAATTAACATTTTAAGAGAATAAAGTTATGGCAAACAATGTATTTAACAACCAATGTATATAGCAAACGTCCCGGGTTCGAAGCCTGGTCTGGGCATACATTTGTGTGATGAGCACGAATATTTGTTCCTGAGTCATTTAGTATGTATTTCTCTATATAAGTATGTATATCGTTGTCTAGTACCGATAACACAAGTCTTACTAGCGATTACTTTGGGACTAGCTCAATTTTTTTGAATTGTTCCCTGATATTTATTAATTGATATTTTTTTTATTACAACGCTGATCAATGATCTATTTTATATGTCTTGATTATTTTCTATTTTAAATTGTGTATATTCTCTTATATTTGTGTGTCTTGCAAAAAGGAATAAATGTCTTCTTTCTTTATTTTTTTTTCTTTCTTTTATTTATTTTATGGCATATAAAATTATGGCTAACCAAGAAAAACCATTCCCATTCTACTTAAGTACAAATAATGACGTAGACGTTACTTTTCCGTGGCCTTTCTAATTTCGTTGACATGTCCGTCTGTCTCGCCGCCTACCTGTCCGTATGCCACAAACATTTTACTCCTAAACTACAGGGACTACATGAACCATTTTTTTTCACTTTGTATGATTGTGGGCGTTCACGGCCCCGCCCACTGCCACTTAGGGCGTGTAATTCGCTGAGATAATGTCAGTGATTTTAGTTCTAATTTCACTTCTTACTCTTTGAGTAACATTGAAATTTCTATGAGTAAACTTAAACAATTTTAATTTAAAGTTACTACGAGAACTTAAAGGTTTACGCAGACAAAGTCGCGGGCAGAAGCTACTTTTGTATAAATTACAATTAAAACGCTATCAAACATTGCGTTGTGTACTTGTACCATAGAGGAATCGAACTATAGAGTCGTAAGTTATTCAGGTTGTCTTATAAAACATTGTCAATTCACTGCAGCGACAGCTTGCTAGGCTTAGCTATAGAATACAGACAGTTTGTCAAGGAGATATTACGATCATTCGATTCCCGGCCATAGCTTTACTTAGTCTTTACCTAGTCTAGAAATTAAATACATGCCTAAAGGCAAACTTATCCCTGTAAAAGAAGGGAAGGGGATGGTGTATGTAACAACTTAATATGATGCAAATAATAGCCCGTTACTCTACTGACTAATTCATCCGTGACTTCTTAAACACGAGAGAATTAATTAAGTTACTATGGACGCTGTCAAATAAAAATCAGGGGAACAGACGACCCCGGATAGGATTTTTAATAAGGGCGGGTCACGTAAACACGGGTACTTCTTCCAGTGCCCTGGTAATAAATAATATAAGGGAATATTGCTTCGGCGTTTAATTAAAAATGCTTTTTTTCCCTTTTTCAATGAAAACCTGCGTCAATATGAGGAAATAATTTTGTGTACAATGTATCCTTATAACGTATTTTAACTTTTTAAGCTCACACACACAAATCGCGTCTTTATCGCTTACGGGATAGACAGACCTTAAGGTAACAAGACCTAAAGGCCACGTTTAGCATGATGCAAATTGCATTAATCCCTCGGTTTAGCGATAAACGTGTCAGAGGCCGTTACTGGCTAGAGTCCCTTTCTACATTATTATTGCAGAATACTATTTAACATCAAAAAAAAAAATTGTGGGCGTATAGGTGGAAAGGGGAATCAAAAATAGTGTTGGGTTGCCGCATGGCCTATAACATGATTTCTAAGGTTCGCTATTTTCAAAGATTCTTAAAAGATGAATTTGGGCCGATCCATCCCGGACAGAAACTAATTGGTAGGTTGGGTTAGAAACCGAACACGAATCTAAACCGAACCCGAGACCTCAAGCTTCATAGTCAACTTCTCTAAGCTATCTGTTAAATCATATTATTAATGCAAAAGTTTGTGAGTGAGATAAAAATAAAAAAAACGAAATCGATCGTGGAATCGTGGAAAATCGTGGATAAAATTGATCTAAATACTTTTATCCCGGAAAATCGCATTAATCCCGCGGGATAGCGATAAACGTGTCAAAGGCCGTTACTGGCTAGAGTCCCTTTATACATAATTTTTGCAAAATACTATCAACATCATTCATAAGTCTAATTCTTCGCAGACGAAGTGGCGGGCAGAAGCTAGTGTTAAATATGATTGACTGTCCCGGCAATCAACATCGTGGATGCATCACTAATGACCTCTGACCGATGTGCATCGCCGCTGACCCGATCACCCCTAGGGGGGTCGCGGTTTGAGCACGTGCCCCCATAGCTAGGGGTCAGTTGAAACCTGGGGTACAAACATCTGTAAGTTACAAAGTTTTAAACGCCCTTGTAACTAATAACAAGCATTGTAGAAACAACGTTTGCAATTTAATTTTTGCTTACGTCCAGTCAAATTAACTTGAAGTTTGGTTCCTACGTGAATAGAGTTGTGATTTTACTGCGACAAACCACTCCCGTCGACGAAAAGGGTGAAAAAAATTTTTTTTTTCAAAATCTATTGAATTTTGTTATTTGTGTAAATTTGTATGATATTTTTAGAGGATGCCACATGTATTAATTTATACTCTTACGACTTACACGTGTTCAAAACAAACAAGGAAGTTTTAATCAAACACAATAAAATGTATCCATTGCTCCTCACTTTTATACAACGTTTAAAGGCTGTCGCTTTGTGCAATGCCATTCCAACAGGACACAGCAAAACAGACTTTTCAGCTAATTGCATTAAAATTAGTGCTTACCCCGAAAGTTCTAAGTTTCACTTGGCCCTATTAGCCCAACTTCAGAACAACGCTCCATCAACTGCTACCGGTGAACTTCCAAATAAGACAACAACCGTCCGACAACGCAAACACTGACTATCGCCAATAAATCTGAAACTCTAGAAGCTACAACAACAGAACTCCCCCAATTATCATATTGTATAAAATCCTCGTTAGAACTCGTCACAACTCGATGCTCGTTGTAAAAACACGGCGCGCGGAGTAATATTTTGCGACGAGAAAAAAATCGCCAAGTTCGGTCACGTAGCTCTCTAATTCGTTCCCCCGGGGCCGGCCAAAATCATGTCCGGAATTCACTGTATTATTCGGTCAGTATAATTTTGGGAGATGAGGGCCTTTTACATATTTATTAAAAGATAAATTAGAGTTGGCGAGTACGCTGATCGAGGCGATGCTTCTTGGTTGGACCTTCGGGCCGATTTTTTTAAATCGCACCCACGAATATACCACTCAAAAGTGATAAAAATGTTGATTTTCCTGTAAATAATTATAGCTTAATTAACATTATCTGTTGGTTTTAATTTATTGAATTTATTTAGTTCAAGTGCTAATTCGTATGTAAAGTTAGACACAATTTAAGATGTGATTGCGAAAATCTTATTATTATTAATCTATTCTTATTTAAGCCAGGTTTATAAAAAGCTTTGAAAATGAAAATGGCAATTTACAACATTTTTAAACACTCAAACGCACAAAACCAGATAAATTAAATAAAATACAAATTAAAATCATAATCAGTCGAGCAGTTGACTAAAAAGCAAAATCAGTTAAACCGTTTAGAAAATATTACGTAACAGAATAAATAATGAAGTCACTATTTGTCAGAAATAACAACAGATCAAAAAGCAAACTCAAACTACTAGTTTATCTTGTTGTAAGAAGTCTTCAAAAGTAAATATGTTCTCTTTGGATTAAAACTCAAACTCCGTTATATATTTGTATTTGTGCCTTCTCAGAACCTAAATCTACCTATGCCTTTGTGTTAACACATTTTTATTCTGTACAAAGAAATCCATAAACACAATGTTCCCTTTGGATTACAATTTATAGTTTGAAGCAAGGCTTCTGTATCTTTGTTTATTTGGGAACTTAGCCTTCTCAGAAACTAAATCTAATCCGGCAACTAAATCTGTTATGTTTGTTCTAATACCTTTGTATACATTAACCTTCTCAAATAATTTACAAACACGTCTATTCTCAGGGCTTAATCTAATTGAGCCCCATTGACCTCTATCAAAGAACATTTCAAGTCCCATTAAGTTGCTGTAGACGTAGGTAAACTTAACTTCAAAGTTATTTTTGACTAGTCACGGGGTATTTGTGACAATAGCATTTGTTACCTACTTTACACTACGAAGGGAGACAATTTGTACAAGTCACTAAAACATTAGCAAAAAAGGCAGCCGTTTTAAATTTGATTATTCCCCGTACAGAACATTAAGTCCCCGCAAAATATGACATCCGAAAAATCAGTACATTAAACATTCATCTAATAACACACCCAACAAAACACGGTGTAAATTCTGCAAAGCATAACACCCGTGTCTGTTTTATGAAAAAAAAATGTTTTTAAATATGGCCGAGCGATCTCTTTACGGTTGGCGTGGCGAGCGAGCGCGCGGAACATTTTAATGTCCCCCAGTTTTCGCGGCTAGCACGAAACTCGCTTTGTCGATACGTACATTCCTTTCTCACTTGTACTGTATAAAAGGGATGCAAGAACGAATGTCTGTGAGATGGTAAGTGTGCCACCCGAGCTGTTCACGCCCCGATTGTCACCTATGGGCCGCCGTCTCTTTTCAGGACGCCCGCGAATGTCCGCTTTATCTAACGTCATCGTGCCGGATATAAGCGAACGTTTCTGATGAATGGGAACAAACTTCGTTTTGTTTATTGAAAGTAGTAAAAATTTTAATTAAAATGTAAACATAGACGAACAATTATATATAATATATAATCTATATATAACGAAGACTTTGATGAAATTTGGTATGCCGGGGGTTTCGGGGCGATAAATCGATCTAGCTAGGTTTCATTTTTAAAAAACGTACCAAATAAAACACTGAGCCAAGCTCGGTCATCCGGGAACTATTAATTGAGTAACCATAATTGTCTAATATTTTTTGCAAAGGGACTTACCTATTAGAAACTTACTCTTCATTCCTCGATATTCCGGGTCTACTCGCAAATTATAAATTTGAAGTTCGTATTTATACCGTCCTTGTCACTCTTCTATTAGTGACTATTAGTGTGACATGAATGGCACGTTACGAACTCCAAATTTTTAATTATGATTATAGTCGACCAAGGAATTCTTTCGACCTTAAGGTTCCATTTGCGACTTAAAAAATTGTACACGTCATAAGTTAGAGGGAAGGGCCTTTGCCCAGGCGTGTGATAGGCTACATTAAAAAAAAAGACGTTAAATAAAAAATACTCTCTTCGTCTTGTACATAACTGGAGGGGCGTGGAATGTTCACAACTACACGCTTGAAGTTTCTCTTACGAGAACACGGGTACACGCGTAAGAATGTCCGGGAAGTTCGCACGCGGCAGTTTATTACGTGCGCTAATAAGAAGTGACAACGCCCTCTACCTTTATCGCGTCGGCTTAATTCCTCCCCGCCATTCTCGACCCTAAGACAGACGACGCAGAATTAAAAATACACGCTTTATAAGCACTCCGATGACAGCGCCGGCGGTAATTATGAAAAGTGAGCGGGGACAGTCCACCCGGCCCGCGGTCAAAGATGAACCCAAAAAAATGCTTAATGTAATATGGTGTTGCCATGCTAAACGCTATCCCGCCTGATAATCACTCCCGAGCCTCTCTGAATATTTTAATGAAGTGTTTCATGGAGAAGAGGGATTATTATGTTTTTATTAAAGGCCGGCTGATGAAAAAATCGCAGTCTCTTTTCATAAGATAAGAACTGCCTGCTGGAGTTGAAAAAGAAAAACAATCGAGGGTCGTTACGAAAGCAACAAAGGGAGTAACAACAATAAAACGGCAACTCAATCTTGTCCGAGCGCAGCCGAAGTTAAACGATCTATGGCTGTTTCGGAACATCCGTTGCGAAATTTCAATACTGGCCATTAACATAAAAAGGAAACAATAACCGTTTAAAAATTCGAATCGCTTTTGATTTTTTTTATTGGTGAAAAATCGCAATTTGTGAGCGCGGAACGTACGAAATTTAAATTTGAATTTCCGCCGGCGGTCGGCCGCGCTCGGGGACGCTCGGGGGGTGTAATTAGGGCCTTAATGAGAACAAGTATACGTCTTTCTGCGATGTAAGGGCGCCGCTCGCGTTTTGTACCGTTTTATTATGAGACGACTGTTTGTCAGGCTTGTAGCTTTTTTGACGTTTTTGCTAAACTTTAATAAAAGTCTCCTCTCTGTGCTTTTCACATAATTTTTAGGTACACATTTTTTAATTTAACTACTGACTTTGAACATGCGTTCGCTTGCTTCGTGAACTTTTTCTTGTTTTGCAAAGGCATCACTAACGACGCAACTGGCAGTATATTTATCGTGGATGCCTTTTTCACAGACAATGCGATATCAAAAACGGTTGCGTTGAAGGTTCTTTATGTATTTAATAACGTCATGGTTGCAAGGGAATTTATAAAAAGCCTTCTTAAAATATGGGTTTTTTTCAGACACGCACAATATTAAAGCCTTATTTCATTTCTCGTTGTCAGTTCCGAACACTGGCTGGCTACGTGTCATCTTATTTCCCTTTAGACAATTTCTTATAACCAAAACACGAACACCCTGTATTGACTATTTTGCCCAACGAAATTGTAACAATCATTTTGTTGATAATTATCAATAAAATATTAATGTTAATGCTTGGAGCGCCTGTTAATCGCAGACGTATCATGTACCGGTTTCAATTTCTACACGTTAACGCAGTGTTAATGCTCGATGGTAGCGTTAAAATCGGTAATAAAACGGTACCAGTTATTACATAAATCGCCCGTTTTCTGTTTCATCCCCACACATATAAATGCGTGTGTACGCACACGGTTTTATGTGCCATTACTGTTGTGGAACTGCCAAGTATGGCCGTTATAGTGATTCTGTGAATGGATTTAGTAAATGTTATTCATGTTATCACCTAACGATGTGAGGGTATACTAATCTTGATAAACGATGTAGCGTACATCTGTTATGTTGCGGAAAGTAATGTCGAGGGAAACAATTGAGGAACTACTAACATTATTTTAGTGGGTAAGATCTTGTGAAAGATATACCATCTTTCTCGATAACCCTACCGCCAACAGTCCGCTGCTGCGTACCAGCGTGGAGTGTAAGATCCAGTGAAATACTTTTACATTCTTCTTTGTCGGTATCACTCTTGACAGAGTGGTCGTGGTCATTACAGGAGTTGGTGGCAAGCTTCACCACGCCGCTACTCTTATCTGATAGCTGCCTTCCACATGCATTCATGTAGTGATGACGAGCCATTTACTGCCGCTTTTATCTGGTCAGTCCTCATAGGCGATCTCCCTCTCGGCCTGGTACCCTCAACCTTTCCCTGGACCACAAGTCGCTCAATAGCCACCTCCCTTACTCCGGTCACCACAATTACATAAGATAGACTGACAGCCCATCTGCAATCCTCTGTTGCGGCAATCCGTAGGTGGTGATGCAAACTTACCATCAGGTGACCTACTTGCTCGTTTGGCGCAAGACCGTCGATTGACAGTGTCTTATCCAACCTTGTGCCGTACATTAAAAAACGAGGGTTCCGTATCATTATCTATAAATATCTAAAACCAGTGTAAGCAGAGCCCTGTTCCAAAGCAAAATGTACGCAGTGTGGGGTTACTTTATATTGGTCACTGCTATATACAGACATACATACACATTTACGGTTTTCGCAATTATTCTTTAATCTTTGCTATAAGACCTACCTTCATACCAAATTTCAAGATTCTGCGTTCACGGGAACTACCTTGTAGGTTTTGATTCCCTTGAGAGTTGAAAATTTGCGGAAATTTGCGGCATAAACGGCTGTATCTTTTGATTGCGTTGGCTTAGAAGTTTGATTTTTTCACAGCTTCAAGGGACAGTAGACCTGAGTAATTGATATAAATTTCAGCTTCATACCTCCACGCGTTCCTGAGAAAAAGGGTCTTGACAGACGGACGGACGGACGGACGGACAGACGGACAACAAAGTGATCCTATAAGGGTTCCGTTTTTTCCTTTTGAGGTACGGAACCCTAAAAAAGATTCCAAATTCAAGTCCCTGTATTAAGGTTCTAATAAAACGAATACATCGGACTGAGCGCATAATAATTTCTCACCCTCTTCCCGGTCCCTCGCGGGTAAACACTTCGTAAGATTTTTTGAGTAATTACGCGTTCCGTTCTCTGTGATCGCTCACTCGTTCATTCGTTCGTTCGTTCATTCGTTCGGGGGTCTTTTTCACGAACTTTCTCCAATTAGCGGCACTCAGATAACGCTCGACTCCGAAGACACTTTGTTCGTAAACTAATCGTGACACGTCCAAATATTAATTATTTTTGATGCCCTTTGTTAACTCCTTTGTTTGATAAGTTCCAGAAATTGTTAACTGTGTTAAAAGTTGGGCTAATTTGAAGTTAATTAGTAGTAACAGTTGCAGTTTTGATTATAAGGGTTAAGTTAGAGCACTTCATGGTCAATATGACTATTTCGCATATACCTCTGTTTTTTTAGTGTTTAGGGAGTGGGTATCGCCATATTTGAAATTCAGTGACGCTATTCTGTTTGAAAACACAACGCTGGTGTAGTTAAAAAAAAATGATATGACGTTCCATTTTTGGAACTCTTTTCAGTTCCGTGTGCCGTAGCGAGTCCCATCGACAATCGAATTTTGTTTCACCACAAAAAAGTAATTTGGATGTATCTGTGTTGTTATTTTGACAAAAATAACCTAATCATTAATTTATTTTAATTTTTATATTGAAAATGTAAATAACCATCATCGTCATCTTGCACACGCCAAGTATCTCTTCCAGTCGCAAATTCTTCTCTCTCAGTGTTACGTCGTCTGTCTCATTCCCACCGCCTTACGTTCCGTTTTAATTATCGGATATGGCTCATATAGCACAAGAATAGACAAAAATTTGGTGACAAACGAGTAAGTATACTAAGGGTCTGTTTCACAACTCTCTGTTAAATTCCAGTTATCTTAAGTATCAGTTATATATGACGTCTCTGCCTGCTTCGTAGAAATAAATAGAGACGGAATCATAGATAACTAGAACTCAACAGAGAGTTGTGAGACAGGCCCTCAACCTGATAAAAGTTCAAAATACACACGATGTACGTATAGCACGTGACTCACCCCCCCGTACCTTATTAGGTACCTACCAGTACATCCAATATCATTTATTAAAGCATTCATTAAAAGACTAAAACGAAATTTATGCCCCATCAAACCGCGATCGGCCGCAATACACGAAGTGCTTTTCCACTAATGACGATCATACACACATACATACATACAATGTCGCCGTGCGTTACGAAATTAAATGCGACTGGAAATGACGCCAGTTGCCGCTCATAATCGCTGTCATATTATTATGTGGAATTATGGAATGCCCCGGCATTCCCAATTTGTGTAAAACGTTTTTTATAGCTGGTTAATTTTGGAAGTGTTTGAGGTGTTTTGTGTTATTTAGTTTTTTAGTGCTTAGTGCTATGCAAGTTGGTAAGTGGATTAACTTTTTAAATTATTTTTGAGTCAAGCGAGCAAGGGTGTTATTTCATGGTATGTGAACAACACTACAGAAATGCAATTAGATCGCTATGCTTGGAATTCCAAGATTGAATAACTTAAGTACCTGTAATTTTATCATTGTTATCATAATAAAAGTTATACGAATACATATCTAGCGAAAAAAAATAGTAGAGTCTGGACCTGGAGCAGCAAGCCTAAGATTTACTTTAAGTTCTAGCAGTCGTTGTCTCAACTGAGCAAAACTCTTAAATACTAATGGATTAATCATAAACACTTAGCTCGTGTAAACTCGGCTTTAGTCAAATACAGTTCATGTGATTGTATCAACGAACAAATTTTTTCCTGACCCATTTTGAAACCTTTTCACAGAAAATCTAATAGTGACGTTACATTAAATTTGCAAGGAAAAACAACGTGACGTTTACTGCGAAAAAGATTGTTCGATACTATGCGCAAGCTTTTCACTATGTATACTAGAAGCATAGTCAAATCCCGCTAGCATTTGACATACATAAACACATACACAAATCACGTCTTTATCCCTTACGGGGAAGACAGTGCCTTAGGTAACAAGACTGTATAGGTGGAAGGTGGAATCAGAATAGAGATGGGTCGCTAGCCGCATCGCCTATAACGTGAGTCCTATGATTTACGCCCATTTATGAGTTATCATTTCCATACTGGTCTCGGAGCAAAGAAATAACATAGAATGTACCAGTTGCTTCTCTCCCCGCACAGATGATAAAAGCCCATTGGGATTGGCGAAAATCTTAGGAATGAGTTATAGGCTAAGCGTGACCTTTAGGTCTTGTTGCCATAAGCTCTGTCTACCATCAAGGGATATAGACGTGATATGTATGTATGAGTATTTGACGCTTTCTATTATTTCGTAAAATCTTTGCATCACCATCCAACGATGTCGCAATGTCAAAAGCCCTATTGAAAACGTTGGACTACGCGACGGCGCCATGCACTAACCACATATCCCCAATAGCGACCAATTTCCGCATCCAGTTGCATCTATGTCTACTAATCCATTAGCGATTCGACTTTTACACAATGACCGTTGATGTGGGGCCCGAAAAGGCTTTGTTTGTTAAAGTATCGGTATTATTGGGAACGTGGGTTGTGGCGTTTTACCGGGGACGTATTGTATATGGACGATTGTATCGTTAGAACATATGGAATCGACAGATATTGTACTTATCTACGTTTGGATTTATTGTTCGTTTAAGTATGTCGGTGTTTTAAAGGATATAGGGATGGTATTGATGTTAAAAGAATTGACGTTTGATTCTGTTTTTAGTCATTTAGTTTTCATGTAAAAAGATTCACCCACGCCCGGGCTATTCAAGCGTTTTGCCCACTCGAGACAAGGTCATTAATCATTACGTTATTCCCACTATTAATTACTTTTCTTCCCTGCTGGTCTGGGAGTTAAGAAAAAACATAGAAAGTACCAGTTGCTTCTCTTCCCGCGCACATGGTAAAAGCCCATCGAGGGAATGGGCGAAAATATTAGGAATCATGTTATAGGCGATGCGGCTAACAACCCGTCAGTATTTTGATTTCCCTTTCCACCTATACGCCCACAATCATGCTAAACGTGGCCTTAAGGTTTTGTTACCTTAGGCTCTGTCTACCGCGTAGGGATAAAAACGAGATGTATGACATGTATGTATTAAAAATAAATATTATCGCAACAAAACGACAAGCCGCAAGAAAAATGGATAATGCGCAAAAAGTTCTCACCCATCTCACAAATAATGTAGATTTCTATTGGTATAATATTTTCAAAAATCGGTTCAGTAGATCAAGAGATTACCCCCCTTCAACCTCACAAAGTCACTAACTTTACCTCTTTATAATATTAGTACAGATACGAGTATCACTAACTCAACTATCACTAAAACTACAATTATTGAACAGAATATCATATTGCTCACCATTCACTTTCCACGTCTAAAAAAACAACTCATTCCAATGTGTCGTATCCAATGTATCGTACATGCCGTCAAATTGACAAAGTACTACAGTACGAGTACAAATAAGACCTGCCCCTTTGCAAACAACGCCTGGTACAAGCCCGCTTTCATTGAGTTCCGTTTTGTCCTCATTAGAAGAACAAGTTCACACGCGTGAACACGCTTTCCGCTGTCTGTCCCTATGTAAGCTTAGATCTTTAAAACTACGCAACGGATTTTGATGCGGTTTTTTGTAATTGATAGTGTTTCAAGAGGAAGGTTTTCGCAGACGAAGTCGCGGGCAGAAGCTAGTAATAGAAGCTAATAAAAAAATAAAAGAAGCATAAAAAGATTATTCCCCAAGGATCTCCATCACGACGACTGAATTATGCTATCTGCAGCCAATGGCTGCCCGCAATCTTTGCCAGAACTTTAAGAAACTGTAATGGTAATTATTAAATCACGTTTCTGAGTATAACGTTAAGATATACCTCTGCACAAATCCATCGCTGGTTTGCTTTGAGTTTCAGTGAAACAAAACATACCACGTTCCATCTTACATAAGGCTCTCAATTCTGCCAGAGGCAATATAAGTGGACTACGTCTGTAGGTAGATCCAATAATTTACCGTAAATATTGTATCCCTCTATGTGGATGATATTATTTGTTTTCTCTTCGTGTCCAGCCGTTTATCGAATTATTCGATCAGCCTGTTTTTCGGCAAATATTAATGCTTCTTGTTACCGAAATCTATTTACGTTATAAATATTACACAGTCCTACTCTACCCGAGGTAAAAAGCCTATAAGTACACCTACAGTAATGAATTTTGTTCACAATGGTCGTCTTGCTACTAAAGATCAAATCGCGATTTAATGTTAAACTCAATTAATTAGAGTAAAATTTTACGGAACTCACAAATTTTAATCTTTATTAATCATTATTTTTTTTCCTGCAAGACGGCCTAGCTCAATATTAACTAAGCATTCACTGTCGATATTAATTATAATAGTCTTAGTATGACCTCGGCTAGGCCAATCATACTGCTGCAATACACTGTATTTCTACTCTTCGCTAGAAGTAAACAGTACAAAAAGTTACATACCTAATAATTTTCCTAACAAAACCCCTTAAAAAAACCTAATACACTCGTCTTTATTAACTGGCAAGCAACGCAACACTGGCAACACCTGCCCGAAGTTAAATGCTTACGTCACATTAACAAACTCCCAACTTCCGCAACGCGTACGTGGGTGAAAAAATACACAAAAAGTATTTCCGAGATACAGTAATCAGGGGGAAATATAGTCAGGGCTCACGTTCGAATCAGCGTTGGGACGCGAAAATAAAGTTTTGATGTAAAAAGTTCCTTTTTATACCGGCTGAGGCGCCGCAAAGGCTTCGATTGTGCGAGATGTTTGGCTATGACGCGTCATTACTGGCACCTAGGCTTTTTTATAAACACATTATACGCACACTTTTACTTTTAGGTATTCTGTAATCCAGTAGATTTGACTTGGCGTGTTGCGTTATTGGAGTTATGAGCATGAGAGCTCGTTGTTAACTTTCACTGAAATGGACATTTTGAAAGATTTTAGAAGAGGTCTGTCAGTGGTTTATTATCATTTGATAAACAGATCGTTTCACAGATTCATGAAATGTTGGTAAACTTACAGTATCTGCTAAATAGTTGTACAAACTTTATGAAACTAATTAACCTCCTAACCTATTAAATAAACGAATTAGCAGATAATAAAGGTCTGTTAATGATGAGTTTGTGCAAAAATGTCTTCGTCAAACGATGGTTAGGAAATTATTGAATCCCGATTTCTGCAATCGAGCCTCTAGACTCACACGGGATAATTTTAATTTCAATACTGCACTGTTCCCACGGAATAGTGATAAGCTAATTCTATGTAGAAGAAATAACTAGTATGATAAACAGTACGTTTTTTTTGGAACGTGAGACAAAAATACACATTATATTATAATGTCAATGAAATATGAATTTTAAATCAATATTTTGTAGTCGGTTATATGTTTTCCGAATTAGGTTTCAATTCGTATTGTTTCGTCGAGTATTCCACGTCATTGTTCGGCTGCAATATTTCATTTACAATATTTCGAAGACAATGATGCGTTAAATTTTATTATTGGTTATTCGGCCATGATTGTTTGAATCATTTGAATATGAAATAACTTGGATTCCATTGTTATTTCAATGGAATATATTTTATAGAGGAATCAATGAATGTTCAGACTGAGTATAAAAAAAGTATCGCCATCTTTATGATTTTAAAAAGTCGAGTTTTTAACTATTGATATTTTTGTTACAAATTAGTTTCACTTCGGTTTAATTTTCTTTTACATTTTTTTTTAATATCTTAAACACGTTTCCAGCCATTTAGCTCTAGACTTAGAGTACCCTAGAGTATATTTATTAATTTATTACCTTGGTTTTTAAATACTGAAAATAAAATCAAATTCCACTAATTCGTAACCGCATAGGCGACGCTACGCTTTTTCGTAGCACCGTAGCTGCATACGACAATTGCTACGAGCTACGAACCGCTACGACCCAACAAAATCATCAACGTATATTTCCGTATGTAAATAAAAACAAGGGAATTGAAGTCAAACATTCATTTTACGTTCCTTTTCAAGTAAAGCACGTAACAAAGTTAACACGGAACTCGAATTCGGGATGAAGTTGGAAAAAAAACAAACACAGTCGGCGGTTCTCAAGTATTTTGGGTAACAAAGATCTGAAGGGGCCGCAGTGACTTGCGAGCACGCGCGGCGGCCGCGAGGCACAGGCGAAAGCGGTAAAGATAAGATTTAGGTAAATAAGTACAGTTACCTCTTTGTCGACGATTTTTTATTGTAGTGTTATCTAAATTTACACTCATTTTCCAAATTTCAAGTCAATCGGACCTTTGAAAATGGGGAGGAACTGTTTTTAAATAGATATTATGGCAGAGCTTGTTTGCTATCGTAAATGTATAATATTCAGATGCTAGGTTTTAACATTTTAGAAATACCATCAGTTGGTTATCAATACACTTGTTATTATTTTAATGTATCCTACCCTTATCTATTCTATACCCACCGTTATCTATCTTTAGGGTTTACCTTTTTTCTCTTTCTTTCGAGATTTCTTCAGTCTGACTCATAAAACTTCAAATAGCCCCGCCATCTCTTCTTCATTTTCTCCAAAATGAGTTCAAAATCCATGCTGGTCTGGGAGCAAAGAAAAAGCATAGAATGTACCAGTTGCTTCTCTACCCCCACACATGGTAAAAACCCATTGAGGGAATGAGCGATTATAACAGGAATCATGTTATAGGCGATGCTAGCAACCCATCACTATTTTGATTCTTTTTTCCACCTATACGCCCACAATCTTGCTAAATGTGGCCTGTAAGGGATGAAGACGTGACTTGTGTGTGTGTGAGTTAAAAATAATCTTAATTTTTTTTTTTGATATATCTGGGAGGATAGGCTCTGTCTACCCCGTAAGGGATAAAGACGTGATTTGTGTATGTATGTATGTATGTATGGGAGGATAAATTTAAATGGTGGTTATAACTAATCGGGCCCCGCTATCGCCTGTGACTTGGCTCCATCTAAGAGCGTCATTTTATTAAGTCGTCCGATAGAATCTGTCGGGCTGACGTGTGTCGTGGACGTGTGGAATGCCTCCAAGCCTTCTTTGCATCTTTAAATGCGAATTGATTCCGTAACAGCCAGTAGTGAAATGGGACTTAATCGCGCTAACACGCGGTTCGGTTTGACGGGCTTTTTGTAACGAGCCGTTGTGGATGTAGAGGAAGTGAACAGCTATTGCTGATAGAGTTGTGTTTGGAGACTTGTCGAAATTGAATAGATTAGTAACTGTTTTAGTTGATACTAAACATGTGGAAATTAGGAAATGGAAGTTGTGATAAAATTTTGATAATCGATAAGTGTATAGGTTTTTGTTGCTTTTTAACCGACTTAAAAAAAATGAAGAATTTTTTTTCACAAAAAGATTTCTGAAATGATATTAGTGAAATGTGGCACCAAAATAGTTTGTGAAATCACTACATAGTATAAAACAAAGTCGCTTTCCGCTGTCTGTCTGTCCCTATGCATGCTTAGATCTTTAAAACCACGCAACGCATTTTGATAGAGTGATTGAAGACGAAGTTTTTTATGTATAATTCTAAGCAGACAAAATCGCGGGCAGAAACTAATATTGAATAAAGAAACGAATTGTTTGATGAAGCAGTCGTAGACGCAGGGTAACATGAATAATTAATTAATACCGACATTTAAATTATTTGTGAATCAGATTTTTCACGTCTGAAACAAAAAAAAATGGTGTAAAAAAATCTAAAAAAGCCCTTATAGACACCAAATCCCTTCGGCGCTAACAAATCGGCCACTTTTTTCCTAAGGTTAAAAAGGCCAATTCCATCTGGCAGATAAATAAGGCCCCCTGATTTACAACTGGAATACCTGGCGAGTAATAGAATCCAGAGTTACGGCGCACGCCGCCCGCATACGAACGACCGCCTGATCTATGGACGCATTGATTTTACAAGGCTTTAAAGGACAAGGTGTTGCTAGAAGATAACTATACGGTGCCACAGTACACAGTAGACTACGCACGGTACGGCAACACACTACAGCCACAGCGCAGCAACTACCGGTGACCGCCTGATCTATGCACGATTTGACTGTACGAGGCTGAAAAGGACAAAGTGTTGCTAGGAGATAACTATACGTTGCCACAGTAGACTACGCATGGTACGGCAGCAAACTACAGCCACAGCGCAGCAACTACTGAACTATGCACGATTGGTGTTGCTTTGAACATTAAGATAAAAGTTTCAAAAAAATTTACCACTAAAGTTCACAGCAAACAACATCTCAACACCTCTAAACTCTCTTCAAACTAATTACCCCGTATCGTTTTGTTTAACAACATCACTACACTTCGCACTATATTGACAAGGATCGTAAGATATAGTATGTGCAGCTAGTTCCAGCATATTAACATCGTAAAGCTAAAGCGTGTCCGTTAAACCAAAAAGGTACGTTACATAAAAAGCAACGGCGAATCTGTATTGAGCTCAACACGAGTTAGGTACGCGAGTTCTGAATTTGGTCTAGTCAAAAGCGTGAACTGTAGGCGGATAACTAACCCTTATTTATACGAGTAGAGAGAGAGAGAGAGAGAGAAATTTATTTACACACTCATTCGATACACGTAGACATAATATAGTATGAATAAATCACTACTCACTACATAGTATAAAATAAAGTCGCTTCCTCTGTCCCCGTGTCCCGATGTACGCTTATATCTTCAAAACTACACAACGGATTTTAATTTTTTTTAATAGATAGAGTGATTCAAGAGGAAGGTTTGTATGTATAGTACATGCATAATATACCGTGCGAAGCCGGGGCGGGTCGCTACTACAATATACTTAAGAATAGTACCGATATGGTGTAAAATGGGCCCCACTCAGCATAATGTTGCGGCAACGCTGTTTTCCAGTGGGACCTATAGGTGCAAGAGTACATAAAACAAAGTAGAGATATTTACACCATTTATAACTCAAGAAAAGTTACATTGATTTTTATATACACATACATACATACTTCCTAGTGATCAGTGATAGTTCTATTTGCAATGCGTAGATGATATTTTCATAAAATTCTGACATGTTATTACGTCTTTATGATTCCTTAAGTGTACTTCCTTGTAAAAATCCTTATACGGCCTATTAAGAAACTTCGTATCCAGTAAAGTTTCGTAAATTACTCCAAGTAGGATACTTTACAGCGTGATTGCATCATTAAATCATTTTGACAGGCATAAAAAAACATCATAAGCGTGTGTTTTGTTAATTAATAAAGATTTATGTGTATTTAGTTTTAAGAGTTATTGAACTAGGCAAGTAAGTCGGCCAAATATTTCAAAGATACGAAAAAAAAGGTTACTAAAGTTTGATCAAAATGATAGTATACATAAATGCATATTATCATGTCTTTATCCCTTATGGGGTAGACAGAGCCAAAGGTAACAAAACCTTAAGGTCACGTTTAGAAAAGGAAATCAAAATACTGATGGGTTGCTAGCCGCATCGCCTCGCCTATAAGCTAAGGGAAGAGAAGCAACTGGTAAATTCTGTGTTTTTTTACTCCCAGACCAGCATAGAAGATAATGTAGCATGGATGGAATGATAGTATGAGTGATCTAAATAAATTAATACATATAGGTACTAAGAAGAAAAGATCTGACTTCAAATTAATTGGCCTATTCATGTTTCTTTCCGAAAATTTCATAAAGAAAATATGAAATGAATACTTGCGTCTAGAAATACTGATTTAGAATTTAGCATTCGAGGCACGTAGCACTTTTTTTTAATTTTTTAAAAAGGTTTCCTGGGCATGATACCTTCAACTAAGAACATTGGAAAGCCTTTAGTACTTTTATCTAAAACATTTCGGTACTGAGGTCAGCTCTTGGAACACTACCTACACCAAAATGTGTAGCAAGTACGGATCACGGTGCATCCTAAACAAACTTTAGTTGCTTAAGACCTAAATACTTTAAATAGCAATAGCAATTGTATTACATTGATACTTTGTTTATTCAACTTTGTTAAAATTAAACGTTATAATATACCAGGGAAATGGCTAAAAAAGGATGAGTTTATGTTTTGAAAGTACAGATAACTGTGACTGAAGACCAAAAGACATAAATGTTTACAAAAAATATTTAATTTAAGGCCGATTCAAATCCACTTACAAAATGCTTACGAGCGAAGCTTAAAGCCAAGCGATTTTCTTTCAAAAGAATTCTATAATAAATCTACAGAACTCGACACTCCTTGAGACGAGTCAAGAAAACAGACCCAGACTTTATAATTGAACACAGCGAGAATTTACTAGCAATAAGTAAAATAAAAGCAAATACTCGACTGTAAGGGCCCTCGCCCACGGCGACTTTTTGTAGCGATGCAGTAGCGATGCTGTCGCGCGTTCGCATAGACACAGTCGAGATGCGGTCGCTAGCTGTGTGCGCTCGCCCACATAACACGATTCAGTCGTGATGCAAACGCGATACGGTCGCGCTTCTGCTATGCAAACGCGATACCGTCGCGCTTCTGTCGCGATGCAAACGTGATACCGTCGCGCTTCTGTCGCTTCCATATATTTTAGGCCGCTCACCCACGGCCGCGGCGACTTTTGGTAGCGATGCAGTAGCGATGCTGTCGCGCGTTCGCATAGACACAGTCGCGATGTGGTCGCTAGCTGTGTGCGCTCGCCTACATAACACGATTCAGTACCGTCGCGCTTCTGCTATGCAAACGCGATACTGTCGCGCTTCTGTCGCGATACAAACGTTATACCGTCGCGCTTCTGTCGCTTCCATGTACTTTAGGCCGCTCACCCACGGCCGCGGCGACTTTTGGTAGCGATGCAGTAGCGATGCTGTCGCGCGTTCGCATATACACAGTCGCGATGCGGTCGCCAGCTGTGTGCGCTCGCCTACATAACACGATTCAGTACCATCGCGCTTCTGCTATGCAAACGCGATACTGTCGCGCTTCTGTCGCGATGCAAACGCGATACTGTCGCGCTTCTGTAGCACTAACGCGTGTTAGTAGCTATGCTACAATAGCTGCTAAAAGTCGCCGTGGGCGAGGGCCCTAAAAGCTATCGGCATCGTAGCTTTAAAAAAAATATGTCTATCAAAGATATGTTTTTTAATGAATCTGTTACCAATTATTAAGTATGTATTTTACTTATTTCAAACTTCTTACGTGCCCGGCCACAAAGACCGCACATTGGCCCTCTCGTCTAATTTTGGCTTCTTAGAGCGTTCTCTCAACGAAATGCTAACTGTCTCTTTCCAAAGACCGAAGTGCAATATTTATAGCCGCGTATCTACTGTAGATCTTATTGTAACCGCGATATTTGACCGAACTATTAACCTCTATCAACCATCGAGGGAATGGGCGAAAGTCATAGGAATCATGTTATAGGCGTGCGGCTAGCAACCCATCACTATTTTAATTCCACTTTCCACCTCTACGCCCTCAGTGTCTTGCTAAACGTGGCCTGTAGGTCTTGTTACCTTAGGCTCTGTCTACCCCGTAAGGGATAAAGACGTGATTTGTGTATGTATGTATGTACTATTAACCTCGGGTTGGACACAGCGTAACCCGAAAACGTACTCACTACAAATATCGCTAAAACACAACTTTTAATAACACAATCCTGTGTCGGTTAAAAAGAATGTTCGCAAGAGTGAAGCAACTGCGATGATGGCTCCAGCGTATTTCAAACAATTTCAAAGTGTAATGCGCGAAAAATAAGGTGCTCATATCGTCCCGGGGCAACTTCGTTTGATGCGAGACGCGGCGCTGGACGTGACACGCGAGCGAAATGCTGTCAACGAGCGCTAATACGGAGTCATGGCTTGATTCCATGCGCGTTCATACACCGTTCAGTGTAAAATTAACTCGACTTTTAAGTCCTAACTAGTTACTTCCATGCTGGTCTGGGAGGAAAAAAAAACGTAGAATGTACCAGTTGCTTCTCTTCCCGGGCCGATGATAAAATGCCATCGAGGGAATGGGCGAAAATCATAGGAATCATGTTATAGGCGATGCGGCTAGCAACCCGTATTTTGATTCCATTTTCCATCTAGCCCCACAATCTTGCTAAACGTGGCCTGTAGGTATTGTCACCTTAGGCTCTGTCTACCCCGTAAAGGCATACAGACGTGATTTGTGTATTGTATTTAAGTCCTAAAGGTACAGTGCGGTGTTATTTAAAAAGAGCTTCGGTCTGTGTTGCTTCTCTTTTTAATACAAGGAGAAAAAATCTACACATTGAAAATTAGAACACAGAGAAATTAGAAAAGTAAAGCTATGACCGGGAATCGAAACCGGATCCTCATCATTCCGTGATGTATTGTGTGCTATCAGGTTTTTTGTTTAGACATTGCCTCTCCACTCGAAATTTCAACTGTGGATCGATCTGGTAAAAATCAGAAGACTAAATCGTAGTTTCGCACTACTTTCAAGACTTCGAGGTATCATTTCCAGATATTCCCAGGTCTGTAAGCGGCCGTCTGCATCGCCGATCCGTTTTGCCGACATCCAGGCATTGAGCTAGCACTGCTTTAAATATCCTCCAGAATCTGGAATGCCCAAACGATGTCGCGAGAAATAACGAGCATCACAGAATATAATCCCCATTACTATGAAAGTATCTATATGATGATTAGTACCTTTGAATATGAAACACAAACACTCACTCTCTCCCTGTCTCACTCTCTCTCTGTTTCACTTGAAACAGTTAAAATAGCATTTTACATAATACATACGTACACACATAAATCACGTCTTTATCCGTTACGGGTTAATGGTAGACAGAGCCCTAAGGCAACGAGACCTTAAGGCCACGTTTAGCATTATTGAGGGCGTGTGTCATCTAACTGTCTCTATGTAACAATGTGTCCTTGTTATGCACTTTGTAACTTCTGTGGTGAAATAAAGTTTATCTTTCTTTCTTCTTTCATATAGGTGAAAAGGGGAAACAAAAAAATCAATAACAATAATATAATCGTGTGTGGAATTTTTCCCGTCGCTATTTTAAATTTCCTTCCCAGGTATACGCCCTTAATCACGCTGAACGTGGCCTTAAGGTTTTGTTACCTTAGGCTCTGTCTGTCCCGTAAGAGATAAAGACGTGATATATGTATGTACCTATGTATGAGGAATTGTTGTCATAATCTAACACTTGGTTATCTTTGGTGATCGTTGACGTGTTGTGTTCGAAGTTAACCAAAAAGCGCTATACTTATTTGCTAAAACTTGATATAATTTCTGGTGAAAAGTGATTCCGTGGGAAATGTTCTTCTTTTTATACATACATTTTTATTTTTCAACACTGTTAAGTTCATGATGCCGCTTTTACTAAAAATATTAGCTTGGTTCAAAGTGCGTACGTGTGCGTGAGCTGCGTATTTAAGTCTTCCAATGTCGTGGCATTTCGTTTCCTGCTCACAAGACTCCATCTTTCTGATACGAGTTTGTAACGTAACTTAAGACACGAGTGTACACATGTTTCAAAAAATGTACCATCTTACTAAGGCTACCTACAGTCATAAGAAACGCGTGCAAACGAACTAGCAAAGGGTAAAGGTCGGCCCACGCCGGTTGTAAACGCTCAGCGCCGATAAATAAGGCTGGGGCATTAATCCGAGTTAAATGAGCCGCCGCGGACTGAGATAAATCCTGAGGTGCAAATATTAATCAGCCTGTATAGACTTAGCTTTATTACTGATACTTGTTACAGTATATATGAGCTTGCCGAAAGGATCACAGTTGCAGTTTGGAAATGATTGACGGTTAATTACATTCGATATACCTTTACCTTCCTTCCTTACCTTACTTACTTCTTTCCTTTACCTTCTATATAGCTTTTTCTGTTTTGCTTGTTATATGTGGTGTTCAATAAACAATTATTGTATTGTATTCTTCCACGCTGGTCTGGGAATAAAGAAGAAACATTGAATGTGCCAGTTGCTTCTCTTCCCGCGCAGATGGTAAAAGCCCATCGAGGGAATGGGCGAAAACCTTAGGAATCATGTCATAGGCGATGCGGCTAGCAATCCGTCACTATTCAGATTCCCCTTTCCACCTATGCGCCCACAATCATGCTAAACGTGGCCTTTGGTTCTTGTTACCTTAGGCCCTGTCTACCCCGTAAGGGATAAAGACGTGATTTATGTATGTATGTTTTTTTACCAACTGAGTAGCTTATAACCAACCGACGATCAAGACGCTTCTAGCCATACCTCATTCGTCTAGCTCTGATAAGTAGTTCAGGAGCTATGAGGGAACTAATAAACATACATACAAACGTCAAGATCATAACCCTCCTTTGCCTTTGCCGTAGTCGGGTAAAAAGATTAAGCCATTAAAAACAACACAAACCCACTAACACAAATCCGAAACCAAAACTAATAAAACTAAACCTTTTCCAACTTCTGAAAACTAATAAAGTCAGTCGCGATGCTAAATAAATAGTTGGCACATTATTCCGCCAGGTGATAAATCTAAAGGGTTCCCTTTACACTTTACGGGTGTTTCGGGAAAAGACTAAGTGCGCGGTTATCTCCAGAGATATATGCATTGAGTTACATGCGGGGTAAGGACACGCCGTGGGAAAGCTTAGCGATTACATAAAATATTTACATGACACATCGAGACGGAGATGGGACCCGTCCCCGAGTGACAGCTAGACATGGAGACAGGGCAAGTTGGGAATCCAATGAGAGTCATTTTGTTTGTGTATTTTACAATAAATAGTCACCCACGTGGGTCCATAGGTCATTTTGTGCGTAGCGTGTGAGTGCACTGCTGTGTACACGACCGCCTACATTTTGTACCCACATGCGTAGCGTGACCGTGCGCTGCAGTGTGGTGTCGCCTTAAAATTTGTTGAGCTAGGCATGACAGCTTTAATATTATTGAAGAGTCTTTTTAATTCATATTTTCGTATTCTAACATTTTTACCAGCGAGTCATGTCGCGTATCAGAAAGGAAAGAGACCCACAAAATTTGTCGGTACGAAAATCGAATACTTTACTCAAGTACCTAACAGTTTTACTGAGCGTCACAATTTAACAAAAAACATTGCAGCTGTGTCGCATTTTGCCGTATCGACGAGTAATAAAAATTATCATCATCATAATCAGGTGAAAGACGCCACTTTAAGACACGCCTTCCTCAAGGATCTCGACATCAACTGGTTCTTACCCCAACCAAAGGCTCCCGAGACCTTTACCCGATCGTATGCATCTAGATTGCCACAAGAAATTTTGCTCAGGCACTCGTGTTCTTCATTTCTATGACAATACAATACAATACAATACAAATACTCTTTATTGAACACCACAAATCAGTACAAAACAATACAGAAACAAAGAACAAAGTAGACAATAGGCGCTTATCGCTTAATAGCGATCTCTACCAGACAACCAATAAAAGAAATAAGTTGGAGACAGTTTAGGTAGGTGGCGGAAACAAATAGACAGGATAAACGCAGGGTTAATAAAAACAACAATACCAACAGATGAGTAAATATTTTGTTTAGCTATGTATTATATTTATGTTAGTTGTCTACTTCGTTCTTTGTTTCTGTATTGTTTTGCACTGATCTGTGGTGTTCAATAAAGAGTATTTGTATTGTATTGTATTTATTAATAACCCGCTTGTCTCCCACCTAGGCGTGCCCTTATTGCCAAGTTACAAATTCGCTTGGAGCAGCGCGTGTAATTTGATACGTAGGCTGAGCTCCATCGAATTGTCGTGCGTGTGATTCCGCAAGGATTCTTACTCGCTTACAATGTTCTGTTTATTTACCCGTGCCAGCTGATATTTCTGCTGTTACGAGATTCATGAGAACGTTGAGGGATAATAAAGCCATTTTTTTTACCACTGACAGCCGACACCGACAGGCGAGGGCCGACAACGCACTGGCATCGCGTAAAGCGCTGCGGGTGTCTATGGACAGTGGTGATCATTTACCATCAGGTGACCCACTAGTTCGTTTGTCTGGCCTCTCTAACATAAAAAAAAACCTTATGAAATTTTTAAATGTCATCGAAAATTTGAACAGAAAAATCCGAAAAGTAAAGCTGTGGCCGGGAATCGAACCAAATCCACGTCATTCCGTGACGCGTGCTACCCCTACACCACCCATAGCAGGTGGGGTCTTCGAATTTTTCTACCTGTTACTAGACATCACGTGACCTTTGTTACTATGGGATTTTTTGTCGCTAAGCGTCATCTGTTTGAATGTTTCTGTACGACACAATTACAAACTCCCGTGGAACATCTACTGCTCACCAGGGACGAGAGAAGGCGCTGTATTTCAAACAATAGGTACTATCAAATGAATCAAGAATTTTCTCATACGAATCTTCTCTTCTTTTTTTTCTATTACGGTTTCTATTACCGTTAGAAATTAAGTACGCCTTATGTTTCTTAGATTAACCATTTAAAATGCTTCACGACTAATTACTTAGATACTTACATTTGATACTAGCTGTTACCCGCAACTTTGTCCGCGCGTAGAATAATAAAATATAGTCTGTGACACTCACAAAAAATAATGTGGCTTTCTGTTGATGAAAGAATTTTCCAAATCGGTTCAGTAGATCCAAAAGTTACAAACTTTCAAGACTAGGTAAATAATTAGAAACTTCAGCTACATTAGGGTAACGAACTTCAATTTCATGTCTGCCTGTTAGCAAAGTTATTTGCGATCAGTAAATAGAGGTAACCAAATAATAATGAAAACGTTTACATTATCATGGAGTGTTGTTTTCAATCAAATAGAAACTAATCAAATTATAAGTTTGTGCTGATTTGGGCTACTTCACCAGAAACTGATAGACGAATATGTTAATATTAAAAGGGTAAAGTTTTATAGGTCAATGAATGTTTCGGTTACCTGATTTGTGAAGAGTAGCAGTGAAAATATATCCTATCCTACTAATATTATAAACGCGAAAGTTTGTAAGTATGGATGGATGGATGTTTGTTACTCTTTCACGCCAGGACGGCTGGACAGATCTGGATGACATTTGAAACATAGATAGATTATAGTCTGGAATAACACATAGGCTGCTTTTTATCCCGAAAAATTGCGTGATTCCTGCAGGATAGCGATAAACGAATTATATGCAGACGAAGTTGCTGGCAACAGCTAGTTTATAGTATAACTAGCTGTCACCCACGACTTCTTCTGCAAATAATGTCTATCGCTATCCCGCAGGAACTATATTTTTTGGAATAAAAAGTAGCCTATGTTTTAATCCAGAGTGCCAGGCTATCTTCGTTTCAAATTTGATACAAATTCGTGCAAACTTTTCAGCGTGAAGAAGGAACAAACATACACACTCACTCACATCCTCACGTCCTTACTAAATTTCTCATTTATAATATTAGCAGGATATTTAGCTATTCAACTTTTACCTGCGATTTCGCTCGCAACCCTTAGATGAGCGGGTGTTAACAAAAATCTCCCTTTAGTAGTCTTTATTTAAGTTGCTTAGAGAACAATTCATATCTCCAGACTTAGCCTAGATTTTCGCACGAGAAAAACTAGTTCTTTATGGTTTTACTGATTGCAGTACGTTACAAGGCGCTGGACTGATTCTAGTTGCTTTGATTCGAAGTGTGTTATTATCGAAATAGTTTTAAAGATTTTCCGTACGTATTCAGCTTCTATTGGCTGCCGAACAAAATTTATTCCTATTTTATTTACTTCACTGAGCGACTAGCGTCTGTACGCGACATGTTAATTTTAAAATTCTCGTCGCGACGAATTCATAACTTTTTAAAGTAACTCATAATGGGAAGTTATTAAGTACAGCTGATAACGAAAAATAAAACCCCCGAACGACTCAAATTATAGCCGAACAATAAAAAACGAACATGGCCGAATAACAGGCATTTTAAAAACGTTATTACGTGAAACAAACACCGCGCGACACGACATAATACCCCCATTAGCGACTAACGACGCCGACAAAATCGACGACCGACGAATTAGTCGGCGACAACGCATTGCTTATTTGTTTTGTATTGTTCCAGGTATGTCGGAGTTGGGCTTGGCTTGCTGGACAAGGTGACATGACATGACACAGTTATTTCATATTCGGCTCAGTTTCCGGTGAGCATACATGCTGTCATCACTTTTGTGGTGAATTCAAATGATAAATTAATAAACCTATTACAGAGTAGCATTTTTAATAAACCAATTACAGAATTTTAAACGTGATGTTAGCGATAATTGGATCTTTGTGACGTATTATAATTTGTTTAGAAATTTAAGAGGGGTTTTCTGCATGAAGACATATATGTATGTACAGAAGAGTAGCAAGGCGATTGTTTTTAGTATATCAATATAGAGCTAGGGGTGCGGTCGGGTTAGCTCCGCGTGTGGTCAAAAGCTGCGGTTCGTTTTCGGATCCGTCCGGGGGGAAGAGCAGTGCTTGGTCCGGTGCACCCTGGGCATCGGCTAATAATTTTTTAGGAGTTTCTGAGGGATATCATTGACCGTTGGAGGAGCCCGACAGGTATTCAGGTGTCATGTGTATTTACTATAATACAATCGTTAAACATAACATTAAAAATTAAAAATAAAAACTAAACTAAAAAACCGCCTAAACCACCCAAACTAGTATGTTACTTTCAACATGAAACTACCGACATGTTTCGGACTAGTTCGTAGCCCTTCCTCTTGGAGCATCACTCGACTTTATACATGAGTTATCCGTTTGTGTAATTATAAGTTACTTATCCAAATATAATCGTCCTCATCGATCCAAAAACTTCAGCGCTTCCAAAACGAAAACATTACCCTCAAAATATGATACCGTCGGGCCGCATATAAACAGCACCGGCAAACAATGCCCACAAATACTCATATCTCATGTATCGTAAATAAAAACAACGTGCCGGCCATCCGACCAATAGTAATTAGCCTGTGTTTATTCTATGGGCAATAAGGCTTCATTCAGATCCGACGCCGGTTTAGAGTTGGCTTATTCTTGATCATCGTCATCATAAAGGATTATTTCAAAACTACGCAGGTCTTTTGGAAAGACCATCATCGAAAAGATGAATGTGCCGCAAAAAAATTGACAGTAAGTCATTTTTTCAATAAAATACATAGTTATACGAAAACTTTAAATATCAATACTAAAGTCATAGAGACGTACAATCTCTACAGGTCAAGAGGACAGATGTGACTACGTCTGGTGTCCCCAACGATGACTCTCGCACTCATGTCATGCTCTGGAAGCTGAGAGACGTCCACTGGCAATTGTTCCTCCCTCCGCCGCTTTAGAAAATAAAATAACCAATGAAAAAGCAACCAAACCCATAATCGAAACCAGTACATTAAAAAATACACCGAAATCGTGGTGAAAGTGCTTCCTCGACGGTTTTTGAAGCCAAAAACTTTCTGAACTGATCCAAAATAGCCCAGTGCGAGATCAGCCTTTGCCAATTTGCGAATAATATGGTCTGTACACGTGCTAGATACTTCGCAGATTATTGAGACACAAGTATACAAGGTTAAATTAAATTGGAAAGGATATTTACACTAGTCAGAAGTTAGAAGAACTGATCACATCGAAAACCCGAGTTATGGATGTGAGAGGCAAAGACCGCTAAGCTGAAATGGGATTGGGCTGGTCATGTTGACGCATGAATCCATATCGATGGGCCTTAATAGCTACCCGTTGGGTTCCGCGAGATTGCCATTGAAGAGTTGAAAGACCAAGAAGAAGATGGCGGGATGACTTGGACGCTTATCAAGTAGAGTGGTAGGAGCGTGCCCTCCACCGGGACGGGTGGCGGAAGAAAAGGGAGGCCTTTGCTCAGCAGTGGGACACTCAATTAGGCTATTAAAAAAAATACACTGATTTATGAGTCTTGCTCTTGACGAGTGGAGACAAAACGCCACTTTATACCCGCTGTTTAATTAACCTTTTTGGAACCTTTCCTACGGCCGGCGAGAAGTAATTATAACTTTGTTGTCCCGCGAGCATTATTATCTAGATTACCCGCTGAGGGTACGTCACAGTCGAATCATCTTAACGTTATTAATATCTTTTGAAGCGATTTCGTTTCACCCTTTGAGCGAAAATGGTGCTGGGGCGCCCGTTATAGGTTCTAAATTTTTATGTTGTGTGCTAGAATAGGCTAGTAGGTCAGTTAGTGGGAGATTACATGACAAACGCATCGAGAATAAGATAATGGCGGCTGCTTTGCATAAGGGGCGAATAATGACCGTTCGTGGTCTACATTCTCTTAGAATATACGTTCTAGTGAGGATAAAAGTAGACACATTGTATATGATGGAGTAAATGTCACAGCTTCTTTTAGTATTCTTGGAAAAAAAGTAGGTACAATGTTTTAAGATGTACTCCACCAAAAGCGCGGTACGGCTTCTACCGGCTAACATGTTTCCCGTTTAATAATTTTATTACGGTCTCCATGTTCACGATCGAGGTCCTAATAAAAATGAGAGGGTCAAAAAATTATTTACACAAACGTTTAACGCGTTTAAAAATAAAAGTTTTAATAAAAGCTACGGTCAATATTGAAATTGGCGCGGCATTCGGCTTACGAGTATTTGGTACGGGCTCGTGGCGGGTATAAACAGTGACCGGCGTCCGCTGGGCATAGACAACTAGAAACGCCATTAAAACTTTTAATGACACGCGTCTAGTTTTGTCATTTTGTCTCGCGCGGCTTTGACTTTGTATAACGAAGATTGGGTACGTTGTTTGTTTATTATGACGACTGCACGGTGGTTTATATTTACTACCAGTATAATAGGAAATGACCGAGATAGTCCCACCTCAATTGACAGCACATAAAGTTAAAGAAGCAGCACCACAGTTACGTTTGGTTGAAGTGTCGGTAGCTCAAGTCGGTTCTCGAATGCATTATTTTTAAAGTGAATTATTACTCAACTTTGAATTAAACGCACATTGTGTGCTCAGCGAAAAATTCCAGGATTTTCAGTAAGCCTTGCCTTCAAATTGGCAAAGGAACGTGCGAAACAGTAATGTTAATAAAAATAAAACTTCACAAAGCATTGTTTTGAACTCCGCTCAGCCTGCTTTTTGTCACTTCGCGGGTGAGATACTCGCTGTTTCAGGTACAAATAGGTACAATATATTTGTCTTTAGGTAGAGTATTCATTTGATGTTATGAAAAATACGTTTAGTTCGTAACAAAAAGTACTTTATTAGGCTTTAGGAATTCTGTTACAAGACACTAAGTTTTGTCGCGGAACAGTTGTTACTTTCTTCGTAATTAGCTAGTGCAAATGAAAAAGCCATTCATCTCGAGTACGCAACCACGAGTAACCTTTTGAAGTCCGTAACGTGGAAAAAAGGATGCCTTGTAATAAAGTTAAACAAATAGATCTTAGCTCATTTTGCAGAGTGAGAATCGCATACTTCAGCAGTTATCTACGCTTCACAGTCCGACTGTCCCTTGCTGGCATTACCATCGTCATCTCCAGTTTACACATCCGCAATCTGGTTAGGACTTTCAGAATCGGCTTGGGCTGTTCCAACGCGGGCCCGTGCGGACCGTGAACACCACACACCATTGAACTGCTTTGGAGACTGGCTGTAAGAAAACTCGTTATAAAAAGTCACATCTAGGGTCATCCGCTCTGCGGTGGTCCGTGATCGCGAATTAAGGCTGTATTTTTGTTCGCCTCGGGATGAGTTAATGAATAGCACTGGGCCACGTTTACCGCGCGCCAATATTTGGGCCCGCTGTTTGCCCAGCCCCAATAATTTAAGGAGTATATTCCCCCGTTCAATTTGGACAGCACGTCGCGCCGCGACTTTATACGACGATTAAATGCAACTGTTATTTTTGCACGATTGAATACGTTATTAAATGTTATTTTTCTGCGGGTGTCGTTCGGCTTTTATTTCCATTCTGAGTGGTTTTATTTTCATTAATTCACTCTCTCGATTTCACTCGGTGCGATCGCTGTGAAACGACATCGTGTATTGAATGATATCTGATAGCTTTTGGAATGTTAAATTAAAGCAGCACATAAAAATCCAGACGGAACATTATATTAACGTCTTCTAGATAAGTAGCAAAATTAAGCACAATTTTTTTTTACTCATCGCCTAGGGGGGGACTACTCGACGCTTTCTTTTTTAAGTTTGGCATACACCGGTCTTCTTTATCACGGTGTTTTGCCGAACTTTGAGCCTAAATAATGCGACGATGTCATCCACAAATGCCTCGGGAGCCTCGTGCCTCTAACGACTCATATAATTATACGATTTACTTGCCAGCAAAGACGTTTTATCATGATGTTAACCGCGTACGCCACCCCAAGGGAGCGGAGTACTAAGCACCATACTTATTTACTTGTAAATAAACCAGCTCGACTTTTTAAGAAACTTTCTCATTTGAACTAGTGTGTTAGCTCCGGGACGAAACTGAGATATTTTTCAAGCTTAAATTACGTGCAAACTAAAAGCGTATGTTTCACTTTATTAAATATTCTTGCGTTTTACTCTTTTAATGAAAGTTACACAAAAAGTTGAACGAAGGAAAAATATATATAACTGGCTTTATCCCGCGACTTTATCCCGTGGAAGTAGAAAAAATAGATTGGGCCTAGCTGTAGTTTTGTTTTCCGTCAGTCCTGGTACTATTTTACAGCTATAAAGACAGATTGACTGGAGAAGATTGCTTGATAGCAGAAAATTGCTTCAGTTGATTAGCGCTTACAACACAAGAAGTATCTTCAAAAATAATACAAAAGCGTCTATTTACTTGGTACGTTGAAGTACTTGGTAAACACTAGTGACTGTAATAAAGCGCGGCATAATTTTTTTAACAATGTAGGGTAATTTATAGATCGTCCCCTGTTTTACTATGAAAGCAATATAAGAGACGCGACAGTATCCCGGGTCGATGCGGCCCGCGGCAGACTTCGGGGATCAAATATCAATCTACGCGCCGCCGTGCGTGATTGGGCCCGGGGAGCTGCCGAATGGAAAACTCGACTAACCTACTTAGCTGCCGATGAGCGCATGGATGCGGGCGGCGTTTCTGTTAAAATCAGTTGGCCAGATGGTAGAAGTGACATTCGACAAATGAATTGTGGTTACATTGATACCTTGTTATGTATTTAAGCAGAGAAAACGCTGAATCTTGAGTTTACGAGTTGAATTAACTCGATGCATACATACACATACATACATAAATCACGTCTTTATCCCTACGAGGTAGACAGAGCCTGAGGTAACAAAACCTAAAGACCACGTTTAGCATGATCGTGGGCGTATGGATGGAAAGGGGAATCAAAACAGTAATGGATTGCTAGCCACATCGCCTATACAACATGATCCCTAAGATTTTCGCCTGCATATGTATGCATATCAGTATTAACACTTCATTAAGTTTGTATACCTTCAAAATTACGTCTAAATTAATAGCATCTTTGGTTCTCGTGAGCCCTTTAGCATAAAACGTAAAGTTTTAATTTCACAGTCTGGCCTCCTCAGTATACTGAAGTGCATGACGTGTCTCATAAATTTACCGGAATCAATTTTTAAACTAGTTCCCGTTGGTTTTTAATAAAATCGGCCGCTCCCGCCTTGGCCCCGACCACAGCCGACCCAACTCAAAGGGGAAGATGTGTAGACTGAACTCACTAACTTTATTCAACTTCCATGATCAATCTTACTTTCGCTTTCCAACGAATAGATTTTATTCCGCTATGTTCGAATATTTGTCTGGCATTCCAGCCGCGACAATGCAATGGCTTTTTCATAAGGAACTGGAATATGCTCCGTTGATTTATGGGAGTTAGGAGTTGTGGGTAGATTAAGGTGGACGTTGCCATCAACAGAAGCAAGAGTATAATCAGTTGGCTCCGTTGTCGGTCTGGTGAAATTGATGAAAAATAGCTGTACGACTGTGTATTTTATTTCCGACTAAGCTGCAAAGCACTTACTGTGTCAAATAGGAAAATTATTTTAGGTACATAATATACGCAAAACACATATATATCCCTTATAAGGTAGTGTAAAGACTCCTTCTTTACTCTTTATCGAATTCGAATCTTAAATTTGAATTATTAAAAAATAAACTAGAATTCGAAAGAAGAGTGTCAAGAGAGTTGCTTAGGGCTTCCTTGGAAGCAGATGTATTGTTTTAAATAATCTAAAAAAGTTAAATAAAATACTGAACCTATATTAAAAGTTTCATTAAATAGTTTTGAGAGCCATCTGAGCTACATCATCCCGTCGTGGAGTCAGTGCCTCTTCAGGGCAGCTCCACAGTAGACAGAGCCTAAGGTAAGAAGACCTGAAGGCCACGTTGATTGTGGGAATACGAAAATTATGCTTAAATAATTTAATGCTGTTTCTGGCAGAGTAGTCTATACTAATATTATAAAGAGGAAAAATTTGATTGTTTGTTTGTTTGCATTGAATAGGCTCCGAAACTACTGGACAGATTTCAAAAATTCTTTTGCCGTTAGACAGCTACATTATCACTGAGTGACATAGGCTACTTTTTACCGCGGGAAAATACCTTTTCCTGCGGGAAAATTAATTTACCGCGGGCGAAGCTGCGGACGGAAGGCTAGTTACTAATATGTTTGGAATCAGTTAGTACCCGTAGAAAATATGTAATTTATTAAAAAAGAACATGAATAGCCGGTTTTTCAAAACCAAAAAATCTAATTATATTTATAAAAATTTACCTGAAATAATTCTGGCTAATTATCGTGTATTTTCTTCTTCAAAGACCTGCCACAGTCTGATAATTTTGCACAAACATTTCAATAAATTTCCCTTTTATTAACAATATTTTTCAACAACGCCAATTTCCACCCTCCAACTACATACATTCGACGGCGTACTGCCTGTTCACCGCAATTCAAGCCAGGTGGTACATATTTGCAACAAAAATGAAACATTCAGTGAAACAAAATATCTTTTAGCGAGCTCGTCTCAATTCGCCCTTCGCCGAATTTCATCTTTTCACCTGCGTAATATCGCAACCACGTAAAGGGCTCGCGATTGGGGAAGCTTTGCGTTACGTACGAGTATATCTTTGACGCGGTTTTTTGTACTTTTGTTTTTTGAGACTACTCTAAATACTATTGCAGACGCGAGCCAATAACATTTCTAATGTTGTTTGGGTACGCTAAACTTGGTACTAGCAGAATACTGCATTAACCATATATGTGATCTCCGACTTTAGGAGGACACTGGAAAGCAGTTGTAAAATCCGTTAAATTACTTTTTTATCCGTTAGATTATTGTGAAATCTCTTTGATTATCTGTCAATTCTTATCGCAAGTCTTCTGCCTGTCTACTTTTTGTTTATTTGAATATAATCCCACAAAATAAATGAGTTTTATTTTTCCTTCCATACATAATCATGATACACGCGTAAAACTTAATATAACGTCTCTAGCTCTGAAAACGTAACCTGTCACATCGTAAACCTCAACTTTTAATACTCATTCCATTCACTTCTAAAGTATCCCTGTTACTAACAAGTATTTTACCTCCAAGTAAAAATACTCCCGGAGCAAATTGGCCCGGCTCCCTCAGGAGTCGCGTGCATTATATTACGTGACGAGAGACATCGTGGAACACGGCAGTATTGATGCTACATACGTAATGATACATATTGAAATATGTTTTGGGAATAAATTACGAGTCTTTGCGTTTTTACAAGGAGCTTGCCAAGACCAACTTGTATGTAAATTTGGCACATGATGATGATAAACGAGTATCAAAGTTCGAAGTACTTTTGCTTTATGCTAATGTAAGATTTGAGTAACTCAGGTTATATTAGGAGCCTAGAAAGAGATTTTTAGGTACTAAAAGCACCCACTTAGAGTCAACATATTCGTATCTAACAATGTTTCTAAACAACGCCTAGTAAAATACGGAAGTGATAAAGATAGATATAGATTGGAAGCATTTAAGATGTGGTGCTAGAAGAGAATGGAGAGGAATAAAAAACTGATGAGGAAATTTTGAAATTGGTTGAAGATTGGAGAGGAAAGTGGCTTATTAAAAATAATTTCACTGACAAGGGAGCAATTCTTAAATTGTGATTTCACAATGATGGTCATAATATAAAATATGTTCATGCTTGCTTTTGACAATACTGTTATGAATGTTTAGCAGATAGACCACGCGAAACCTAAACCCCAAGCTTGGAATCTATGGTTTATAAAGATGCACTAAGAAGGAATTTTGTGAAATTTCTACAGAATGAGAACTAGCTTCTTTAATCTTAAGTCCTAAGGTGAAGCCGTGGTCACAGCGCAGTATTTTTATAAACGTGCGTCATAAACTAAACTCAAACCGAAATAAATCAAATGTTTTCACGGAGGAATCCTCCAACCATAGTAAGCTACCCAAAAAAGATACGCATAAGCGATTATAAAATGAAAACTATTCCGCTTCAGCGAACAATTCAACATGAGCATTACAGTCCCGGGATTGACATTCAGAAATACGTATTTAAGACCAACTCAGTGGGACGTGTGCGTAAAAAATCATTCGGTATGAGAGCTACGTCCCCTGAACTGGAACATGTCGGATGCCTTCAGATGGCTTCGGCTAAATGGATGTCTTGTCGGACAGGCCCGGAATCTATTTTTGATGCCGCCGTCACATTAACTAGAAGTTACAGGAGCAGTGACGTTATTGAAGTTAATAAGCAAGGGATAGTTGTTAACACTGTAATGTTATGAAAGTCTATGTAATGTGCGTTCTGTAGGTAATAGTTATGGTTAAATAAAAAGTTGCTAAGTGCGTATCGGAATACGCCTTTCAATCAAATCAACGACTGACAAGACAACGTCATCTCATCAGACTTCGTCGTATTAGTTGCCTCTTTTATAGATTTGGATTTATTTATTTATCAACAAAAATTACATTATATATGAACATGCATGTCACAAATATAAGTGTTTCTGTTGAGATCGTCAAAATTAATAATACCGAGAACATGATAAATTATAAACAATTAAATAAAAATTCAATGTCAAAATTAATGTTTAGAAAAATATGTCAATTTTATAATTCTAAAAACATTTTGAGTAAAATGTATCTCCAATTTATAGGGATCGTCATAGTATATTAAATTACAATAAATAAATCATATCTAGTCAAATATTAAAAAAACAATGTCAAAAAATTCCGTAACCGTATACAAAAGTTTACTTCTTTATCGGCCAGTGTAGACAAATTGTGCTATTTTATAAATACCTATACATTGTACATACTTCAGGTGAGTTCAATTTGGAAAAAATTGTACCAAGCCCATTTTACCCTGCCCAGAAAATAGCAGAAAATGCAATGCACTTTACTTTCCATTTACGGAATCGCCGGCATGTCTTTTGGTCACAATTTTTCTGAACGAAGCCTAACCCTCGAGTATCGTGGGCCGTCCAACCTTTTCACGCACGACTGAGGCCCAACAAGGCGGGTGGGGGGCAGGGGGGGTAAATAAAGTTACGAAACTCAGGTGATTGTTGAAAATTTCGAGATTAGATTGGAAGCTGCGCGATTAGGAGTGAGATATGGCCTCGTGATGCGATCTGTTGTGTATACTTTATTGTTTTCATAAATTTATGAAGGATGCTTGTTAAATTGGAGTAGAATTGTAAGGGTGCGCTTTGGTCACAATGGGAATGTACATAATCAACATACGAGACATTATATCGTGACCTTCTAGGCTGGGTCGTGCTCATTTTCCATCAAGTGACCCATTTGCTCCTTTGCCTTCCTTGTATTTAAGTAATAGTACATTACTGCAAAGGCCGGGAAGTAAGTGGTTGCAGGCCGAGTAAGTTTGACGGCCGAGTGGTACACGAGGCCGGCATGGTACGAGGCCGGCAACCCCTGTCCCGGCCGAGGCTTGTATAGTGCTTTTCTCAAACATGCAATGAAATAAATAAAAAACTTCAAAAAAACAGTATTTATTTGTAAGGCAACTAAAATCTAAACTAGTAAAACAAAATTTCATGGCATTGTAGTCAATGCTTTATAATTACAATAATTAAAAAAAAAAACGTCACTTGTCAATTGTGACGACTGAGACCTACCCTGTTTACATTTGATACATTTCTCTGTCACTATTTTCGTCGGAACTCATATTTAAAATTTATCAAAATCAACAATGAACAAAAGATTAGTGTTTTTTTATTTTCCCACCAAAATGTGTTTTTTTTTTAAATGTACGTTTCGTTTTACGCTGATTGTGCTGACGTTTACACCGCTGATATTAAGATGACAATGAAATGAGATTTAAATATTTCTGTACCTAGTTAGGTTTCAATTTAAAATTAATCTTATATGTTAATTATGTATCGTTTTTTATGTAATTTTTGATTTTATGTAATTAAAATTGCAAAGAAAGCAAATATTGCTTATGTTTTTTTAAAGCTGAATATCATGATGCCATTGACCTATAAAGGCTTGGCTGTATGGACCCTGTTTCCTTTGCCTACCCCAAAAGGGATGAATAATAATAAAAATTACCTATAAACTAAACGTCATGATGCTGTGGCACATGAAACAATAGACGATCGCTTTGCAGGCCTAGGCCTGCCATTTTGTATGAAAATCCATTACATACCACTTGTCTAACCGCGCCCGCGACGTGATACGTCCCGGCCTATTATTTGGAACGTAAGGTTAACATTTCATTGCATCTTTGAGAAAAATATTTTTTTTAAATCAGTGTGACAATATCACATAGCGACACGTGAATTTCAAATTGTTATACATACATACATACATCACGTCTTCATCCCTTACGGGGTAAACCGAGCCTAAGGTAACAAGACCTAAAGACCACGTTTAGCATGATCGTCGGCGTATGGATGGAAAGGGGAATCAAAACAGTGAAGGCCAGCATTATGCTGAGATGGGACCATTTCGTGATGTATGTACTGATATTTTTTTGTTTTTTTTTCACTCTTTGTTTTTGTAACCCTACATTACATATATCGCGAATAAATGTTTTTCTTTCTTTCTTTCTTTTCTTTGATAGGTTGCTAGCCGCATCGCGTATAACATTATTCCTATTTTCGTCCATTCTTTTACCATTTACCGCGCGGGAAGAGAAGCAACTGGTACATTCTATGTTTTTTCTTTACTCCCAGACAAGCATTCAAATCAAATTGTTATAGAACTAACCTATTTCATTATAACGGATAATATGTCGCGATTCATAATTTCATGCGTGAAATAAAACGATATTGAAATTCCACGGGAAAATATTAAATCATTTTAACTTGCACGGTACGTAATTATGTTCAAATATTATTCAAACAATTTTCGCACGAGAACTTGTTGTCGCTTAATTACGGACAGTTTTAATCATTTTCAACTCGCGGAGTAATTCAGGCGTGACAACGTTTAATAATCACTTTCGTTCCTCGTTGACAAAACTACAACTGTACCTCATTTTGGACATGAATGAAGTTTTAATTAGTAAAAAAGTAAAAAGTGACTACGTAATCAAAATGTAAAATGTTCGCCGCGACTGCCTCTATTTCACCAACTTGACGATTGTCGCTGACAAGGTGATAATTTGAAATGTAGTGCGTCGTCAATATAAAGTCAACCGGAGTAAACTCATGTCGAGTTTGTAATGTACACAGAGTTGTCACACACGAGTGAATGTTGCATTGGTGATATAAAGACCAGAATTAAGAGCTAAGTGATAACAAATTATGTAACAGCGAATGATACTTATGTTTATAAATCCTCGACACGTGAGAGACTACAATATACCTTACTAGCTGTAACCCGCGACTGTATTAGCGTAGGATACGTTTATTGTGCGCTCGCGGGAACTCTGTCCATCCCAAGGTCTGTAACCAAACACCAAACTTTAACTCGATCGGTTGAGTAGTTTACCATAATACTAGCTTCTGCCCGCGACTTCGTCTGCATTGAATTATACATTATTAGCCTTCCTCTTGAATCACTCTCTTAAAAAAGCAGCATTAAAATCCGTTGCGTAGTTTTAAAGATGTATGCATACATAGGGACAGACAGTAGAAAGCGACTTTGTTTTATACTATGTAGTGATTTTAGTTAGGAAGTTAGGATTAGGATGTGCCACTGGTTTTCCTACTCTCCACGTGTATTCTGGTAGCCGCGCAAAAGTTGCAAGGTTGCCTTAGAAACTGATTTAGTTTCGGTCGCCTCGCGCTATAATGGCTTCGGTTCTGTGCCTACGCATATATCCATATTAGTCACTTCTTTATTACTTAAGGTAACAAGACCTAAAGGCCACGTAGCTTGGTTTCGGGGTATAGGTGGAAAGGGATCAAAATAGTGATGGTTTGCCAGCCGCTTCACCTATATCGTGATGCCCTCAACTGATTTGATTTGATTTAAGTTTAACAATAACTAAAATGTCTTTCGTCAAAATCACGCGTTCACCGCAATAATTAACAAGCGTTACCGTTTCTGGAATAATGAAGCGACCAGCAACAGTCTTGGGTTACCGTCGTTCGTTACCGCTCTTTGACACCGGATACACGCTCGGTTGTGAACGTTGTGCTTTCGTAATGAGGAATTTTGGTAATTTAATTGGTTGTTATGGGCTGAATGGGTGTTGAGACCGTGTTACTGCGACAACTGGTAACGCAATTCGCGCTGGTTAAAGCAAAAGTGGCGCGTATACTTATTTAAAGACCAGTGCCATTATCCGCAACATCGTCCTTCGAAAAAGCTAAAATCATTTTTTAAAGACCATAAAAAAATGTGTCCTCGATGTGTCGACTACTTGTTCACACGTTGCCAGTATCGTATTTTTAATTAGGTACTCTCAGTTATGTGTGTAGAGCCATATGCAGACTTCGTGCGGACCACTTCCACCGTCTTTTCGCTAATCCTGGAATCAGGTAGCGATTAGTATAGTGTAAGAAAGCCGGTGCAATTTCTGGCACATACGCTCTATCTTAGCCCTCTAGGCAACGCATTTAATCCTCTGATCTTGTTCGCAACCCTACGTCGAAAAAAGTACTTAATTGAATAGGTACTTTAAAGATAACCTCAAATCGTTTCATCCACCCGTACAAGGAAATCCAAGCCCACACAATCCACCAGAGACTTTATTTGCAACCGCTTTTATTGGTGTTTTAAACGCACACAGATGCCGTGCGTGTGTGCGTGGCAATAAAGCGCGTGCAATGAATTCGAGCGATTTGCGGCCGCCCTCTTCACACCTCGCGCACGCTGTCGCGCTCCGCTTGTCACCAAGGCATGACAGAGAGGCTAGATAACCTAAAAAACCAGCCGTAATAGCCTAGTAATTCAGTGTGCCCAGTCAGGTAGAGGATCGTGGTTTCGCATCTAATTTTTACGAAATTTGTGGGTGATATTTAATTTGAACTTTCGGATGGGTTATGCTAGTGGTGATTCAACACGTAACATTTGTGATCGAAAGTTGAAGAACAACAACTTCCCTTCATAACAAAACGACTTTGCTCAAAGCTTAAGTACAGTTTCTCTCTGCCTGCTCTACCCAAAATCGTTTTTCTGTGGCCAAATGTACCGACGGTCAAAAAATTATTTTTGTTGAGGCGGACTAAAAAAATCCTCTTCGTCAGACAACCAATCCTGCCCAAAACGGTAAACAAAGCACTTTAAAATCTGCTCACAAAAACATGAAAGTCGTCCAGTTAGAGCGGCCACAAGGGGAGCACAGCCGAGCCGATAGTTGGCCGTATTGTAGGCACGCCGCGTTGTTTTATTCGCGCAGCTCGAATAAAAATCAGTGACCGTAAAGTGAAGAGGCCGAGATATTGAGTACGGCATCACCTCGTAAATTTCGCCGTATAGCATTGCCATGCCCGTATACTACGAGCGACGTGCGCCTTCACACTCGCTGATGTCACATTTTCAGACCAACGGAGCGAGAAATAAGTACATTTTTGCTCACGTGCCGTAATAAAAAAATAATGACATGTTTTAAAAGTAAATCCGGGCACCGTCATTGACAGAGCGCGGGACGACTGCCGACGCACTGCGAGCAGGTAAACACGCTTAAGCTGGAGCTTACTCATAATTTGAATGGAAATCTTCGAGATTTTTCTCTCAAGCGAAACGCTGTGATCGATCACCTCCACCCGAGTCACCTTTAAATATATAACAAGAGAATATCTCCGCCCGCTGTGTACACGGCGCGGCTCGGATCAGGGAGGCCTAATAAAATTATGCTTGAGTAAAAGCCGTTTCCGTCAAATAATTTAATCATTCATGCGATACCCAAAAAGGCAAGTTTGTTCATAACCGGTACAACAAAGGAACTCTTCCATCAACGGATTGCCCTCTTGCATTAATAAGAGCCGCCCTTAATGTAAGTGAGCTCCTTTAAATCAATAGGGAATGTCCTTATTTACTTTCCGACCGATCTACCGCCGGCTGCCTTATAAATTGAAGCGAATTCTTCACAAAGCACTTTTAATGAGACCTTTACGAACGCCGCGCTTTTGATGCGATAACTTTTTTCGATATTTTCGTCGTCGTAGAAAAATAGCTTCGGTCCTTGTTGGGTTAGGGCGCTCGGGGATGGGTGCGTCCCTCTCTGGAGGAGTGCAAACGAAGAGCGCTCGAGGCATCTGCAATCAATGGAGCGTTCAAATTGGAATAAGATAGCGAAAGGTAGCGTGTCTCATAATAAGACGGTCGCCTGAGACTCCCGCCGGCTCGCGCCTCGCGCACACATCATATCTGAGCTCCTTGTGATAGCGCTGGCGACGTCACAAATTGTTGCCGCTGATTTTGAAGCAAATTGGGGAATATTTCAATTTGCGTACGTAATTGCGTCTTGATTTACCATTTTATTGGTGGGCTTCGCGGAATGTTTTATTTGTTCGCTTCAGAGAGAGACAAGGAGTGGGTTGCGAGAAGCTTGTTTCTAGAACTTTGGTCATCGAATCTTTGTTTGGTTCGAACTAATCTCGAATTTGCTAAGAGCTGTTGTCTAAGCCAATAAGCGGGCGTGGCCCGGACGCGCGCCTGACCGTCGCAATGACTGCAACTTTGGACAGCAATCGATGTTAACAGGCCAATTTGCCTTTAAGGACAATGAAACTGCGCGAGCGGCGCAAGCCTCAGGCGTTACAACTCCGACAAAATGCAATTTTGATGCTCATACAAGATTAAAAAGCGTTTGGATCGAACGCTGCTGCTATAGTGTTCTTGATGATTTCACTCGTGTACCAGTTTAAAAGATAATGAGAGTGCTGAGCTTATATTGAAAAACCTTTGTTGCTCAAAACCGTTTCATTGAGGAGATTTTCTGAATACCGATTACAAACTGTTAAACGTCAAAAGCAGACGACAGTTTCAATAAAGTCGCATGGGTCACCCTCAGCAGGGGTTATTATCTATCACCCTTCTATGCCGGGGAACTCGATGGTTTTTATTAAAATATGCTTCGTTTGAAATAATGCAAGATATTTGTTTCATAATTAAAGCATGCAATTTCCCGTCGCTTGCGCCTGAGTCTTGCGTCTCGAGCAAGTTTCACATGAGTTTAATTAGCCTTTAACTTAATAGTCTCCTCGGAAGCCTGCGCTCTAAAAACGGCTAACTGCGATTATGTTTTAATCGTATAGTTTAAATTAAAATAGAGTTAATGTTTTGATATAAAACTACAATAAGACTCAGGCAAGGTATAGTGAGATAATTGGATTATGCACATACATACATACATACATACCGTCAAGCCTCTTTCCCACAGGGGTAGGCAGAGACTACTTTGTTCCACTTGCTACGATCCTGACATACTTCTTTCGCTTCATCCACATTCATCAATCTCTTCATACATGCTCGTCGGTTTCGGGTACTCCTGACCAGACCTTTTTCCAAAACGTCTCCTATTTGGTCTCGAAACGTCCGCCTAGGCCTTCCCCTCCTAACGTTACCATTCACACTCCCAATATAGATTGGATTATAGATTAGCCAGAAACACACATGCATAAATAAATAACGTCTTTATCGCTTACAGAGTAGACAGAGCCTAAGGTAACAAGATCTAAAGACCACGTGTAGCATGATTGTGGGCGTACGGATGGAAATGGGAATCAAAACAGTGACGAGTTGCTAGCCACATCGTCTATATAACATGATCCCTAAGATTTTCGCCCAATCCCTCGATGGGTTTTTACCATGCGCGGGAAGAAAAGCAACTGGTACATTCTATATTTTTTTTGCTCCCAAACCAGAATGGAAGAAGCCAGAAACATATCGGACTAGACTCGACTATTATATGTTATAGAACTCCTAATAATCGTTTCGTGTAATTGAAGAGATGATTGTTAGAATCGACTTTTTAAAAAAGTTGTAAATAAATCTAGCTTCCTAAGCGACCCATATAGAAGATTCCGAAAAAACATTACAAAAAACGGTCGCTCAATCAAAAAAGCATTCGACGACGCGAATCTTTAAAATATTTTTACTGCCCATGTCCCATGTTCGAAATCACAGTTCGCAATTCAAAAACGGGATCGCACCCTTAACATTTGGCTTATGAATTCGCTGGGACAATCGCATCATTTAACCTGGATTAACATTTTCGTTGAGATTTAACGTAATGGTTGAAATATAAAGTGCAAATCCGAGATTCGCCCGCGTGGAATATGGGGCAGCCGAGTGGCAGCCCCTTCAAGGCTCTAATTGTTCGCTAAGTTTCGTCATTTGCATTTCAACTGAGCATTTTATTCCGACAGTTTACTTAAATGTCCGAGTGTTGACGATCGTCGTATCGATTTTTTATAATCTGTGGCGTTTTCTGCAAAATTAAAAGGTGAATTAAACTGTACCTACCGCTTTTTTAGGAAGAACGTGTACCTATTATGAGAAACAGAATTCGTTAGGGTATTAATTAATGAAATAGATGCCGTAGTAAGAGAGTAATCGTTCTAGATTAGATTATTGGCGGCGTTAAGAAAGCAAAATATGGGAAATAGTGATGGCTAGCAACCCATCACTATATTGATTTCACTTTCCAGCTACACGCCCTTAATCATGCTAAACGTGGCCTTAAGGTTTTCTTACCTTAGGATCTTTATACCCCGTAAGGGATAAAGACGTGATATTATGTATGTATGTATGTATGTCAAGATGACTATGTTGAAGATGTAAAAGTTAAAAAAAAAAATTTGCTACTTGATAACTAAGTCCTACGTATATTATTTATTGAATTCTCAAATATACCAAAGTCTCAATAATTCCCTCACAAGAAAGACATTTTTACAACTACAGGATTATGTTCTGACAAATAATTACGTAACTTTTAATATAAATAGCAATGAGGACTTCAAGCTTTTTGCAAAATCTCAAAAGAAATAATCCAGCCAGCCAGCACGCTGTACAGTTCTCTCCATCTAACCGTTCCGTTCAGCTCTTGCCAAAAGCCCACATCGACAGAACGTGCAACTAGCACAGATTCGCTAGTTGTACTCTGTAACCTTCGACGCTTTTTATAGCTCGGTGGTGAGGCGTTAAGTGGCGTTCAGTTGAGATTACATTCCCGGGACCTTATAACAGCTAAATGAACATTTTTATCGCCATATTAACTCGTATTTTAGCCATATACACGGTGTTATTAACGCTTTAATTTGGCTTCGCGCTGTCCGCTTCTTATAGCACGTATAGTAGCTACCTATTACAACGCTTGTCAAATGAGACTGTACCCTCTACTATGCTACATAATATAGCCTATATTTGCTTTTGCTTTTTCCATACTGGTGTGTGAGCAAAGAAAAATCTTAGAATGTATCGATTGCTTCTCTTCCTGCGCAGATGGTAAAAACCCATTGAGGGAGGGCAAAAATATTAGGAATTATGTTACAGGTGATGCGGCTAGAAACCCGTCACTATTTTGATTCCAATTTTCAACTATACGCCCACTATCATGCTAAACGTGGCTTTTAGGTTTTGTCATATTACGCTGTGTCTACCCCGTAAAGAATAAAGAAGTGAATTATGTATGTCTGTACAGAATTTCAGTCTAAACGAATCTTGGCTTTCGCCTCGATATCCGCGGAGGAAGAGAAGCAAATGATACACTCTATGTTTTTCCTTGCTAAGTCCAGCATAGAAGTCCAAGTATTTTTCATAATTCATGAAATTGTGCATTCTCAGGAATATCGGAAAAGACATCAAAATGTACTTGCACTAAATACACACATTTATAGTATATACAATGTAACATCTTTTACTATTATGCATATACATGATAAAACCAGTGAATAAATGAATGAATAGTTACTTACACATAAATCTACCGTCATAACGGTAGAAACGTGAAAGTACTTTCTCTCCACGGTTAAAAATAACTACGTAATCAAGATTGATTGATCGGCTTTTGTTATTCTCTTCCTTCTCCCCTTAGGTTGAGATTCTCTGCTAAAGACATTAATTTGAATCATTTGTCTTAATAAATTAAGAATAAATACGTACCAAATTTTATGTACAGTAATGACAACTCTTCTCATCGAAAGGAGCGAAACGTTCCATTTCTTTACACGGAAACTTTCCTTTCCATTGTAAACTAGGTACGACTAGTTTTTGGTATTATAAAAGTCGCTAAAATGATTGGTTGATAAATTAGCTGAAAGTTGGGTTTCCGAGTTGACAAGACCTTGAACGCATAATGTAATGTTAGGCAAAAACATGCTCAAAATGAGGATGTAGTTCTCAAATTTCTTACAATAACTTCACCTCGGAGCTCGTTAACTTAAACAAAACAATGTACATAATATAAAAACTTAATTATTTCATGTTCCACTACAAATAGACTTTCGACTCGCAGAGATATGGATACCGTCCGGTTAACGGGGAAACGAGACTCAAACAAAATAACGCAGGTTTATTCAGCGCGAGAAAGTTTAACCGAAAATGAATAAACTCGAGCTTCAAACGCAAACAAAGAAACCATTTTATATTTGTAAAGCTCTCGTCTCGTAATTTGACTACACTCGGTAACATTATTTTTCACGCAATATTCGGCGGTGCCCGCGGGCCGATCCTTGTAAACGCCGATGTTTTCGCAGCTTCATTATGTCACTTCAATCAGAAACGTTGCGACTGTTTTAAATCTGTACTACCCTACAATCCTGTTACAATAGTTTGTTACAATGTAATTAAGTAGAGTTAACAATTTTTTCTCAAAAATGTCCGTTAAAGTCGTCATTGTTAACATATCAGAACAGGAAGTTAATTGTTGCCGGGCAGTCCAAAATTTAAAAAAAAAACATTACTGTAGCGCTAAACTCTCCAGTAATGTTTCATTCAAATTCCATTACTGTCTAGGTTATTAACTTTTTAAAAATGCAAATCACCATTGTAAAATAAAGGCACAAGACTTAAAACACCAAATTAAAAAAAAAGCTAGTACGACAACGTGTTTATCTGTGTCTGAAATAGCTTTAGGTGTTCTGGGTAGAAAAATACTCTCTTCAAATGCCATTGATAGAAAAAGGCGGCAAAGAAAAACAATTTTCACTATTTTGTTTTCATTTATTTTTGTTGTTGGTTTATGTTAGATTTTTGAGAAAAGCACTATACTTAAATTGCCTCGGCCAGAATAGCATTGCTGGCCTAGTACTATTAATATAGGCATGTCTTTCACCGTGTAAAAAAAGTTACCAGCGCCTGATTCCTACTATTACGTGTGTTCATGTTTAAATCCTTCACATAAACACTAAATGCTTTTCAACTGTTTGACACGTAGTTCTAAAGAGCAGCTGAAATCATTGTCTGACGTGACGGTCTCTAAATTGTTTGTGTAATGACGCCATTGTCATAGTACACCAATGCGTGAACGAAGTACAAACGATACCCCCTTCACAGTCAAGTGATAGTTCGGGTAAATAACTGACGCAATTTTTTTCGTGTTTTGTTACTGTTGTTTACTGTGGCCTTGCCATGACGTCTTAATGCGATTCGATTCCGACTCAGTTCAGGTTTTAGCTGTCATTTTAGTCATAACTGAATCGGAATTCAAACGCATTAAGACGTCATGTCGTCTCAATCATAGACCATTAGACATTTAGCTTTTGAATTTGAATCATGTAAGTATTTGGGTCTCTTACTTTGTTTTACTTTGACTAGTAGAGACTTTATACATCTATAGACTAATAGAATTAAGGGCTCAAGGACCTTATACATCACTCTTATCGTATTTAATTTAAGTAGAATAAGTATTGTAGTAGCTTAATGTATTTTATTTTGAAAAAATGTCTTTTTGCCAAATTTCTTGAGGCGCATTCTTCTTGGCAATGGTCTTTCCGAATGCGCAGATAGTTTCAAAAAAGACATGTAAAAGAACCCTTGGCGGCCAGTTTGCAAAAATCTATTTTGAATTTTTGAATTTTACCAAAGATGAAACTAATAATAAGTAAACTGGCCCTTTTCTTAAAAGTCACTCGCACTTTCGCCTGCTCTTAATTCCTTGCGTCAGCCACGTGTGTTCACTGTTCGCATTTATCTTCATCTAAGTAACAAATTATAATTTATCGCAGGTCGCATCGCGGGAAGATAATATTTTTAGGGATAAAAAGAATTTTACTGTACGTGCAAATCCTGGATGTACGGGCATAATTTTCTCTTGACGTTTACGAGAACTCCATAACCGCTATCCCAATACAGTAAGAAATGTGTCAAACTGTGGTAATGATGTACGTATCTGCGCTAGACATGAACGCTGAAGAATAAAATAGTTTTAAACTTACTGTACACGCGTTTACCCGAGAACATGATTCATGCAATGCCGTCGAAATATCGAGAGCTCATCAAAGGTATTCGCAGTATTTATCCTTATTATGTCTATAAATATTATATTTCTTTCTTGACGCGTACAGAAAACATGTTCGACAGTCGAAAATGTAAAAAAGTACCTACTATTCATGTGTAAAACATACGAATATAAGACGCTTAGTGACTCATTTTTTCTCTAACAGATCCGAAACTATCGCTCTTGCATTTATTGCTTCAACGCCAGCATTTTTCTTCCAAAAAAAAGTACTTTAACGCCTAAATTATTATTTTTGTTTCCCTCCTTGTCATTTACTCAGAGTTCCACGGTAAGTGATGAAAGGACGCCCCGCGCGCCCGACAGGAGACAAATACTTGCTTTTTGCATACAAATACATTTCACGAGGCACGTACTGTTTCAGAATAACATAATTTAGCTGCTCTGTCTCGTCAAACAGATTAGGTGCTGATAGGTACCCGAACAACGGGACGCGGGAATACAGGGAGCTTCTTTTGTTTTTAGTGATGTTGCGGATGGATTAGCGGAGATTGTTTTAATCAAAATTTATAAATTGCACACCGTTTTATACTAGTTGAGGAGAGCGTTTGGCGAGTTTACGATGCTTATCGAGGTCGATGTAAAATATCTAGAGAACAGTCTTTGAGTTGTAGACCAGTAAATATCACGAAATACAAGAACAAGTAAATACAGGTTTCATAATTGACTTTGTCGCCGGTCGTAACTTAGAAGAAGTACATTAAACTCACTAAAAATCATAACTCCGCTAATATTTTACGGCTCGTAGATGGACGAAAAAGTCAATTTAGGACTTTACGACGTCACAGTTTACAGGCGTCATATAAAATTATCGCCGCCATTTTCCAGACTCATGACGTCACACACGTAAAGAACAAAAATAAGAAACGTGTATTATCTCCGGCGGCGATTTAACAAGCCCCCAGAACATGTCCGCATAAAACCCTGATTCATCACGTCAATAGATAATTTTATCGCTTCTGAAATCCCATTTGTTCGGCGTAGATTTACTTGGAGGTAAGTGTTTTTCCAGCCTACCCTCATTATAATATTCAATTCATTCATCGTCACTCATTCCTACTACTAAAACGCTGATGTTGGGCTTCTGTTTTCGATCAAATTATACGGCACGCTCACGCATTTACGGAATGAATGTGCTCGCGAGCGCGCGTCAGGTAGAGACGGAGCATAAGTGCGGGCATTGGAAGGACAAGGACGGAGGGTACGGAATTCGTTTTCCGCGAAATGTCTGCTCTAATGAGAAGTGAGTTAAATCGCCAAATAAAACGTGGGTTGTGGAGTCAGCGGGCCTGCGTTGCTGACTTGGGGCCGTAGCCTATGATAATGGCCAGTATCCCAGTATTTCCGTCTCCCTCTCTGCGCTACACTTATCTCCCGCTGATCTAAATGTTAGGGTCTTGTTCCAGTGATCGTCCGGACACGCGATTGTTTACCATCGAGCAGTTCCGACTAATTAGTCGTAGACGTAGTTTAATTAAACTCCATCCTCTCTCAATCTGTTCGTTCGTTTATACGTATCGATTATTATCGGCGACTAAATATTTGCTAAGCTGAGAGATATTGGAAATGCGTCGCTTAAGCCGTTGGCTGGCACGCTTTATGTGCTGCATGAACTTTTGACTTTCTAAATATATGAACTCAAGCTAGGTTATTTTTTTTATAAGTTTGAAAAACACCTTGTCTGGTTTTAGTTTAGTTTTTGGAATTAAGTAGCGATTTAAGCTTTCAAATGATTTTCAGGCACGCTAATGTTACAAAGTTAACACAATGTTTTACTACAAAATCGTCAACATAATGATCATTTTTATACTTGAGTTCATTACCCAAAATGCATTCTACCCAAGTCTGTCTTTTGGCGTAGTTAAATTAAAACCAAACTAATTTATTCAGTGAGAACAAAATCGCTTTTTACTATGCAAAGTTTTAACTATGCCCCTCGTTCTAAGGTCTTGTAAAGCTCAATCGGATTAGCCTAAATTATCACATTTTCTTATACCACACCTACACCTCGACCAGCCTGTCACGTCACGCTATAGGAGCCGTAACAGTAACCCTTTCATTAACGATGACACTCCCCTACGTCTCAATTCTGGCCGAGTCGATTATATCGTAATCCGTATAACCTAACACGTGGGCGCCGATAGCGGCACGTATCCAATGTTGTCGGGCACGGTACGAGATACACGCCTGCCAAACTCGTTTACAACACAAAATAAGTAAGAACATGCGTTATTATACTGACTAGCGACCCTGGCTTCGCACGGATGCAATCAGTATTTCTCCACTATATTATGCGTTATGCATAAATTATACACATAAACCTTCCTCTTGAAGCACTCTGTCTATTGAAAAAAACGGCATCAAATTCGTTGCGTTGTTTTAAAGATCTAAGCATACAAGACAGCACAAAGCTACTTCGTTTTATACTATGTAGTGATTTGTACAAATAAAGAAACAGCACACAAAAATGGTAAATACATTCAAACAAATCACATAGTACCTAGTAGTTTATGTAACTAACTGTGTATCATAATGAAGGGCATTAAAATACGAGTATAGGTAACGCAAACGAACGAAGTGAGTTTTATAAGTCCAAACGAGAGTTTTAGGCCCTTAGTTCATCACAATGAACGAAAACTTACCACCTGCATCCACAGGTTTCGCGCAACTTTCACGACGTCATTGGTCCACTTAGTGAGAGGCCTGCCAACACTGTGTCTCGGAAGACACAGTGTTGGCAAGCCTCTGACTAGGTTCGTGGTCGCCACGTGGTAAACAATATATCCATTTAAAAACCAACTTGTATCTTCACCACCAACTGCTATTGCCCGTCCTTCTCCGTCCGTATGTCTCACTATTTCTCAAGCCGGGCAACTTTAGTTGCGGATACCATAAAACAGTTCAAGTGGCAGATAAAGCCGGCTATATACGTGAGGATTTGCACGCGCGATATTGCCCGCAAGCGTCCGACTTCGGCCACTCTTCGAAGATACACTTTCGTCGAAACTTTGCCTTAGTTAAAACTGTATATAACGTAATATTGATACATTGTAGCGACGTGGCTGGCAATCTTGCGCGGACTTGTATTCAGATTTCTGTGTTGGTAAAGTGATATTGATGGTCTAGGAATATCTGTGAGATGCATAGAATTTACTTTTTCTAAAATTTTAGCGTCTTACTGTAAGCAAAGATATTGTAGACATAGTTTTGCTTAAACATTTTGTACGCAAGAGAGGCAGATATAAGTTGAGCTTGTGTCAAAAATGGAATATAACAGAAAAAACTTACTCCAGGACGTTTTTAAAAAAGGTCAGGTCAGGTTATCCGAAACCGATGAACATGTATGAAAAGATTGATTTATGTGGAACCAAGTAAGCTCTGCCTGCCTCTATGGGAAAGAGGCGTGATGGTTTGTATGTATAGGTATGTACACTTAATTAAGGAAAGAGACTGTAAAATAATATAAATCAAACGTCAAAATAAATAAACAGTGTGTAACTTACGTTTGTTTACACTTAGCGTATTAGCTTACGTTCTATCAACAAAACCCTTCTAGTGCCAAAAAAGTATTCGGCGTTTCAAAGTCGTCTGCCAGCGACAAAAGTTGCGTTCAACTTTGACTTTGATCAAAGTCGGTGTGTCTTATCGGCTTGTACATTACCACTTTAAGTAAAGGCCTTTGCTTAAGTGAAACTCAGGCGTAAACACAAGGTGAAGTTTAAGTTACTTTGCCCGATGAACACCCGCCATGAACTAGCTTGAGATTCTTTACTTAAAGTAAACTATGTTGCTTTATGATTAAAAATACAAAAAACTTGAAAGTGATTTTTAGTCAACGAACGAAGAATAGATTGATGTTCAGTTATCAATATAAAGGTTTGAGAAATTGTCCGTGGTAAAATTGCTTCACTTTAGGGTTAGGGTGAGACCCTATTATTTGCCTTACCTTTTGTCTCTGCGTTTTTGTTTGTCTATGCTAGTAGGTCGAAAGTGCCCAATTTGTAGGGGGGTGTAAGAATTAAAATCTAAACTTTTTTTAGCACGTCTGCAAGTCCGACTCGCACTTCGCCGATTTTCTAGTTTTATTCTGAAACTGATAAGATTGGATGAAAACGTTACAATCTTGCCGTCGGTCGCTTAAAAAACATCCAGACGAAAATTTAACAACCTCTTTTTTTAAATGGTTTAAAAAAAGTTCTATTAGATTACCACGGAGGGCCGGGTATAAAATTTAGCTTGTTTTAATATCGACTATCGCTGTCCGAACGGATTACGGAGGCCTAGTTTCCGCCCCAGAGCGCCACCGGTTCCCGGCCGGCTTTCAAAACTCAATTTAAACTTGTCTATTTTTATAAATTTAATATTGGCACACGTATAATATTCAGCCAATGCGCTGTTGTAAACAACGGGTATATTCACCTTTGAAAAACATCGATACTTTCCACAATCTCGTATGCAATCGCGATCGCACGGAGCCAGCCGAAAGCCATTTGAAATAATAAAATAAATTATATCCATTCAGTGTTTTCGATGAAAGTCAAAAACGATTTGGCAGGGCGGCGTTGGCTGGCTTCCAACGGTGAAAGTTAGCGAGAGCAAGACATTGGCCTACCAAGTACCGAATTTGTTTATATAGAGGCCCGGGTTCCGAGCCAAAAACGTCAACCGCACCGTCGAAATCGAAAGTAGAAAACGTAAACATTGGGTGATTCATGCGCGGGTCGGGAAGGATTTTGTTTTCTTTCCGGCCGCCAGGGACGGCGGAATTAAGAAACATGTTTAATTTGCTGTTTGCGAGTTGGTGCGTCCCTAATTAGTACGTTCGGGGGAAATGCCGTTCTTTAATTTACGAGCGGATTTTGAAATAATTTATGAGCCAAGAAATGTCTTGCTTCTATGGATGCCAAAGCATTTTTGTAATATCCATGCACATAAAATGGGCAAAGCCGCAAAACGTTCTAATCTCCGTGTGTTCAGAAAACCGACAAAATGTGTCGATGAACTTCTGGTACGTTTAAAGGGTAACTATTCGCTAGCCACTTTGCAAATACTACTTAAGCAATATAACTAACTATAAATACTACGCTCGTGTAAACCCGGCATAAACTACTACTAATGCAACTCGAAAGCTGTAGAACATCCCACATTGGCAACCCCAATAAAACACTGAATCAAACGGAAATAAAATAGTAAATTAAAAAAACATTGTACGCTAACATCAATTTTATCTCCAAATTATATTTTCATCAAAAACAACCGTCGGCTCGCCCAGCAACTCCGTGGCTGGGCTGTTGACATTCCCCGATATTTTCCCGGCAAAAAAAGATGGAGGCCGAACTCATCGCTCCCATCTTTCGTTTTTTAGGGCTACCTGTATGGGGCAGTAAATTTCCTTGCGAGGGGGGCTTGGACTGATGACCCTTATTCATTTGCTCTTCACTCTATTCCGGATGGCTTTGAAAACATCGGAATAGTTACTCGACTTTTTTGTTATCTTCCGTTTTATTGGGCTAGTGGAGCAGTAAATTTTCTTGCGACACGTGATTTCGAAATCATTACCTACGTACTCTGCTTCTTCGAAAACATTTTCTTGCCCAAAACTGAGCCTCTGGAAAATGTAATTTCAGCGATATTGTAAAAAAAAATGTATGACGTACATTCGCAATAAATAAAAGAAGTCCGTTGAATCTTTCCATATTTCAAAAATGAAATTAAAACCAGCCTGTTATAAAACTGCCTTACGATTTTAAGCACTATTTAATACATACATAAATCGAGTCTTTATCCCTTACGGGGCAGACAGAGCCTAAGCGAACAAGACCTAAAGGCCGCGTTTAGCATGATTGTGGACGTATAGGTGAAAAGGAGAATCAAAATAGTGATGGGCCGCAGCGCCTATAACGATTTTTGCCCATTCCCTCGATGGGCTTTAACCATGTGCGCGGGGAGAGAAGCTGCTCGTACATTGTATGTTTTTTCTGTGCTTCTAGACCAACATGGAAGGAAACTATTTTACATTATTTAACACTGTTTTAAATTAACTAAATACTCCCTGTATACTAATGGTTATCCCTTTATAACCTGTCCTGCCATTATTTACTCGCATATTAATGTAAAAGATTACCTCGTAACAGTTAGACCACACATCACAGTCCACAATGGGCCAGCAAACGATGGGTGCGTGGAATTGACGACAGAATTAAACCACAATGTGTAGCAAGGTGCGGCCCTGAACAGAAGTTACGGTGCTAAGTAATATGACGCCGCTGGACGTAGGACGTATAAACAGCAGAATTTACACTCCATAGAAGTCACGTACGACAATGTAGGATTCTAATATGTTGGCTAGGAGCGTTGGTGTAGTGTTGCTGGCGATTTGTTGTATTAAGGTAATAGTGATGGCTAATTCCCTCAGTCATTTGTTTGAGATCGGGTGCGGTAAACGCAAAACGCAAAATGGCTTCTAAATTAAGACAGCGTTATTAGCTGACGGCACGAAAGTGCGTTTATAGACGTTAGGTTTAACTCCAATGTCATAAAAAACTCTGTTATTGCCAGTGAACGAATATAACTATGGAAGCATTTCTGACGCTCCAAAATGACCCAACGTAAACTAGTTCGCGGCGGGCGGGGCTTGAAAACTAGTGCGGCAACGCGATCAGTGCGCAAGGCGCACGCCTGTCAGTCGTGTCACACGGGTTTTTTATTATATAAAATCAACTTATCCATTAAAAAATGCCTTCATGTGTGGTGAGGTGGTGCAGGAATCAACAGGAATATTGTCCCAAGAGTACTGGAATCACTTTTCACGTGTAAGTACATTGTTTAGTCAAAAAATCCAAAATTGCCTTTTTACTAGAGGGATGTCATTATGCATAATGTAGTAGTACATTTTAATATAGCTATTTTATAGGACATAATATTTATTATTAAGTTACATACAGATTTGGGTTTTAATTTCGGTTTTTCATCGGATTAACAAGTCGAAGTCGTTTCTCATTTTGCTTAAATTTGATTTTAATTTAGATTCCCACAAGACCCGAGTCGTAGAAATCGATGGAAAAAAGCTGTTCAATTAGAGAGAAAGGAAAATGACTGGACACCGAGCAAGAATTCAAAAATATGTTCAGTTTATTTTAAAGATGAAGATTTTTATGTATTGAAGAAGGGACACATAATGCCTTCTAAAAGCGCAATACCAATTTGAACTGTGCGGATTTATTTGGTTTGAATGATCACGTTTTAGTTAATATAGTGTTACTTTGTACGATTGTATAATAGACATGTACCTACATTTTCAGATGGTGTTTTCGAGTAAAAAACCAGTATTAATAAAAATTAAAAACAAAGAAAATATTCCGGAAACTTCTCAGGAAAGTCCTCAAAAACGTCCAAATTGTCATTATAATAAATTATCTACTGATATTTCTTTTATTATTTTTATCTACACCCACCTATATAATACGTTTAGAAACCGTATCTACGTAATATGATTCATTGCGGGTGGTAGAACCACACGAGCAGGGTCCGTCCGAATCGCTACCAACATCTTAGGCTACTGTGTTTCGAAGTGGAGAGTAAAACAGCCGGTGGAATTACTGGCACATAGTACTCTAAGCCGGCAACGCATCTACAATACTTCTGTGTTGCGGAGTCCATGAGCGGCGGTGATTACTTACCATCAGGTAACCCACTTGCTCGCTTGCCTTCCTTGTAATACAAAAATAAATAAATATGTAAACTACTATTAATACACTTATCGAACTAGGTAGTCAAGCGCGCTGACGAAGTGGGCGAAAGCGAGTGAAAATTTGGCTTACTGATTTCATACCTTTGTGCATTGGGCTGCTTTGAATCTGACTGGTCCCCTTCTGCATAACATCGTCCGTGCTTCGAAGACACACTGACAATCTGCTGACATTGCATCGAAGCCGCGAACCAATTAGCGTAAATCTGTCACGCCGAGAACCAATCGCGACATGTGACCCGACGCTTCTCAAATCGTTGAGCTTTTACGTACTTATTTTCAAAAAGTCGCAACTAGCGAAGCACATTCTAATACCGACCTAGATTCATTAGTAATAACCTATTTTCTTAAATGCATTGATAATTTTTATTTACTTTGCTTGTGTGTGTGTACTTCAAACCTATCTGTGTGAGTTTTTGGGCTAATAATGAACGGTAGGTTGTATGAAGAGACTGCTTCCATAGTTATATTCGTTCACCGGTTATTGCTAATTGCATGTATCGAGAATTTATAAAAGTGACAGATGACAAAATGTAAAATGAAGCATTTATTGCAAACTCAACATTCATTTTGTCATTTGCGTTCGCAAGAAATTGTCAAAACAACGAAGACTTTAAATTTTTTGTGGGCTTCTAATTTTCTTTTGGTTGCTTTAGTAATTCGCATTTAAAATTGTCACTTGCTCTTGCTACCATTAATCCTATGAACCAATGTGCTTCTAAGCACCCTATAAAATCTATCTCCTTAGCTAACGACCTTTGTCGTGCATTGGTGCGTCATAAAACCAACGTAGAACCGTTGTAGCTTTAATTTAAATTCAAAGGCATTCCTTTAAACAACTGACTGCCGTCACAATAGGCTGTGGCGCCAGGCGAGCAGCCTTTGTCCCCTTTATGGGGGTATAAAGCGTTGTCTGCCACACATCACCCACCTTAGCCATAGGATACACCCGTAAATACTTTTTATTGTAGGCAGACTCGCGGCCCGCTAATGGGGTTTGTTATAATGGTTTGTTTTACGACAATGCAGCCGGATGTACTGTTTTTCCTAGTTTTTTATATACCACGTGACTAGTACAAGCTTTCCCAGTATGACCACCATTACCAATATTGCTGTGCATTTTCTGTCAAGTTTGCAGCGGGTATTTGATATAAGCCTTTTTACGAAGCGTTCAGGGGAGCTATGTCCTATTACTCTATGTGAATCAACATTATAATATATATCTCGTAGATACTATCAATGAATCGAGAATTTTACTTCCTGCTTTTTGTATTTATCTTTACGATTAAACCTTTAAAAATTATTAAACTATGGCCGTGAATTGAACCCGGACTTTCATGAATGCATGATGCGTGCTTTAACCCTGCACCACCCATAGCAGGACCTAACTGTCACCAACTTTACACTTTCTAAACTTTACCTATAAAAGTTTTTTGTTGCTCAAATATCTGATTGCTTTCATGCTGGTCTAGAAGCAAAGAAAAAACATAAAATGTACCAGTTGCTTCTCTTCCCGCGCTAATGGTAAAAGCCTTCGATGGGCTGAAAATCTTAGAAATAGGCGATGCAGCTAAAGACCGACCGCTTATTTAAGCGGTAAGGACTCATTTGAGTCCTACCCCACGCCCCTGTGCCGCGTGGGCGAGCGATTTAAGTGGTCGGTCTATAGCAACCCCTTTCCATACGCTCACAATCATGCTAAACGTGGGCTTTACGTCTTGTTACCTTAGGCTCCGTCAACCCCGTAAGGGATAGTATGTTTTTTTTTTATATGAATAGGAAGGCAAACGAGCAAGTGGGTCACCTGATGGTAAGTGATCACCACTGCCCATAGACACCCGCAACCCGGAGGGATTGCAGATGCGTTGCCAACCTGGAGGACTAAGATGAAATGCCTCTTGTGCCCGTAATTTCCCCGGCGGTCTTACTCTCCACACCGGAACACAGCAGTGCAAGCACTGCTACTTAGCGGCAGGATTAGCGAGTAAAATGGTGGTAGCGATCCGGACGGACCTTGCACAAGGCCCTACCACCCGCAAATGTGCCAAATATCTGATCACACGATGAATGTATTCGTCAATTTTGGTCACGCTGATGGGTTGAAACTCTTGAGGCCGCGTGAAAAATTCGCTGTCATTTCATTACGGCGTTGCACCGGACGTTAACCGGATTACGTTTTCAAAGTACACTTAACTTGAAGTGTAAAGTTAATTACGCCGGATTCAAATGTGCCCTGTGACGTCCAAAGTAAACGGCTTTTCTGCCGGCGCCTATGTAAATGCCGCGGCTGGCGGTACCGGCGTGCCGGCAGCTCCCAAGGTACGGGCGGTCGGCGAAGCAGCTAGCGGCGGCCTATCGAGTTAGTTTGATGGCCGGATAGCTTGAAAGCTAGACAGATGGAATTAGCGATGCTAACCGAGTGAAGAAAACTTATGTTTCATCATAAATTTTATTCCTTCATAATGTTGATGTATTTTATATGGCTATACCATACTATATAGCTATCGATGCAGAATTATAATCATGGTGATTGCAAGTGCATCAAAATATTGGAAGCTCATGAGAGTAATTGCTATAGCTATATACATATATCACGTCTTTACCCCTTACGGGGTAGACAGAGCCTAAGGTAACAAAACATCAAGGCCACGTTTAGTATGATTAAGGGCGTGTAGCTGTAAAGGGAAATCAAAATAGTGATAGGTTGCTAGCCGCATCGTCTATAACAAAATTCCTAAGATTTCGCTCACTTCCTCGATGGCCTTTTACCATCTGCGCGGGAAGAGAAGCAACTGGTATATTCTTTTTCTTTACTCCCAGACCAGCATGGAAGAATTGTCGTCATACTTTAACCAATTAAAAAAAAACTTTAACAAATTACACGCTAAACTTTCTTCATGAATCAAATAAATCAGAGTTGGAAGTTGTATTTGAGCGTTTTCCAAAAAAAAAACTCCACATGTAATTTTTTTCCAGAATTTAACTATTTTGGGTTTTGTCTTACTCAGAATCGTTTACCCTATCGATTCTCATACAAGAAAAAAATGTGTACCAGATTTTACTATGGACTTTTTTTTTTTTTTCCCCTTCGTCACGTTCCATACATACCTATATGAAAAAAAGTGACGAACTGAAATGGAAATTTTGGTACACATTTTTCTTGTGTAAGGATCAATGGGAAACGATTCTGAGGAGTCGAGAAAATTCGTAGCTAGAACATTGTGACGTCACGTGCGCTAGCTATTCGAGCATCGCAGCAGTTTACAGAGTCGATGTATAGATGTCGCTACGTTCGCTACAATTGAAAACTTCCATAGTCATATAAGTCAAGCATAGTAACTTGTTGGTGGAGATAATACGTAAACTTTTAACTTATTATAGTTAAGCGTGAAGTTCAACGCTCTAAATTTAAATGAACAGCAAAAGTTAGTTTGAACTTTGAAATAGTATTCAGTAAAGGAAAGTAAAAGAAAGAAAGAAAGAAAGAAAGAAAGAAAACATTTATTCGCGATATATGTATACTGGGTTACAAAAACAAAGAGTGAAAAAAAAAAACAAAAAAATCAGTACATACATCACGAAATGGTCCCATCTCAGCATAATGCTGGCCTTGCAGCCAGCGCTGGTCTTCCGATGGGACCAGAAGAGGATAGCCTTCGAAGTAAGGGTGGAGAGGGCGTGAGATGGCAAGGTGACCTCTGGCAGGCGGTCAAAGGGGTCACATAGTGGCTTCTGCCAGATTATGATCTTCGTAGTTATCCATACAAACTGAGCGTGAGACAAACATTATTATTGAAATACTTAAAAAAACGCGCCTCTTTATAAAATCCAGAACTATGTCGGACAATAGTACGTCGACTACAAATATGTTAGCAAGGTCCGTCCAGATCGCTACCACCGACTTACACGGTAATCCTGCCGCCAAGCAGCAGTGATTGCACGACAGAGCATTTATTCTATCTGACCCCTTTAAGCTGGCAACGTATCTCCAATCCTCTAGTGTTGCACATGTTCATGGGTGGGTGGTGTTCACTTACTATCATGGGCCTTACTATGACGTCTTAATGTTATTCAATTCCTATTCAGTTCAGGTTTTAGCTGTCGTTTTAAAATTTCTAAACGGGATTGAAAATTAGATCACAGAAAAATCTAAAAAGTAAAGCTATGGCCGGGAATCGAACCCGGATTCTCGTTATTCCGTGACGCTTGCTGTACCCCTAGAATGTACCAGTTGCTTCTCTTCCCGCGCAGATGGTAAAATTCCATCGAGGGAATGCAACCCATCACTATTTAGATTCCACTTTCTACCTATACGCCCAGTCTTGTTAAACGTGGCCTTTAGGTCTTGTTGCCTTAGGCTCTGTCTACCCCGTAAGGGATAATAGTCGTGATTTGTGTGTGTGTGTGATTTTTTATGTTTACTTTTACGTTTACGTTACGTTTGTTTATTTTTAGTCTGGATCTGACGTCGTGGTAAGGCCCCTGGTGACCCACTCGCTCGTTTGTAGTTCATAAAAACGTAGACTAATTCGACACGTTTTGAATGCAATAGATAAGAGCTATCGCTGTCTCGTTCTGCCGAAGCACGTCCTCGTCCCCGGCCCGCAAACTGCCAGACACAATCTCCAACTTTAAAGGCTGTTTGCTCGGGCTGAGATTATTTTTTCTTCGCCGCAAACACATTACATCCTCGTAATGTGGTGTGGTGTATTTATATTTCCCGTCCCTCGGCGCTGTTTGCTCGCCCCAGGCGTGTGTGGGTGCTAAAACGTACTACTTTATTTATGTGTTCGGTGGTCACAATCAAAATTATTTATGCCTTTTATATATGGAAATCTCGGCCTTTGTCCCGCTCGCCGGCCGCCCGTGTTTTTCTCCCTAAATTGCTTTTATTCGACGACTGGCTTAATATTATTTTTGTAATTAAAAACTCGTCCCGAACGTTTTCATCGCAGTGGGAATGTTTCGCGCAATTTACGCGAAGCGAAATCTTTTTAGACGGCGGCGCGAAAAGTTGCTTTTTTGTTAATTCGGCGATTATTTATTCTTGGGACCGCGTTTAGAATAACGAACTCTTTGTCGGCGATGTGGTGCGGTGGGGAAGTGACAGGCCCCAGTTTAAAATGGGAACGAATTATTGTAATCACTATTTATATAAAAATAAAATCCCCACGCATTAATCGACTAACAAACTTTATGCCAAAAATGTCTTACATTATTTTGGACAAAAGTTGGTATTCTTCAAACTGCTAGACCGAAACTAAAAATGACTTAAAACCACTGTAAGGTCGGCTTTCTAGTGAAAAAAACCGCATCGAAATCGGTTCATCCGTTTGAGAGCTACGACGCCACGGACAGACAGACACGCACACATCGACGTCAAACTTATATCACCCCTCTTTTGCCCCGGGGCTTAAAATACGAAGAACACAAACTTCCTCAACGTCTTAAATATCGCAAATGTATTCCTACTAGAAAACCAAACACCAAATTTTACGTATTAAACTCATAATATTTCACATACAAAGTGATTAACGTCGCCACTGGCCAAGGGAAGACGTAAAATTGTGTACACAGCAAAGCCTCAGGTAGCATATTTACCGCCCTCGCCTTTGGCTCGTGCGTCAAGTTCCCGCGATGCGACATTGTTTCGCCAACCTCGGCGTATAGTGTACTATTATTGCTCGCTGGTATCTTGTGGCGGTGTATGCCCGCTCTACTAGATGCATATATCGGTCAAGATAGACCGCAGCGAAGGTTTAATCTTAAAGGATAATCCCAAATCAATGAGACGTGCACGCTTCGAGCCGAGAGATATATTCGGCCCAGTATTACATATACAGTATATATGTACGCGAATCGAAATTAACGTCGGGCCCCCGCCACGGTAGCGATTGCTTTTCCTTGTAAATAAATATGTTTGTATTCATTCCGCCTTTGTGAAAAAGTTAATTGAGTTGTAAGCGTTTTGGAGTAAGGAAGGCTTTGTTTCAATTATTTTTTAATGGTCTGATAGTATAATTGCCTGCGTAATAAAGTTTTGGAAAATTTCTGCTTTTATCTCGATTTATTTCATAATTAGTATTTTAAACTAATGAACGGTGTTAGAGCCGTTTGACATTCATTTATTATTATTAACGGATTTTTTTTAGAGTAGCAGTAATAGTGGGCGAAAATCTTAGGAATCATGTTATAGGCGATGCGGCTAGCAACCAATCACTATTTTGACCCCTACCACCTATACGCCCACAATTATGCTAAACGTGGCTCTGTCTACCCCGTAAGGAATAAAGACCTGGTTTATGTATGTATGTAGTAATAGTATATATCATACCAACTCATACAACATGAATGTTAAACTTTTTGAGTAACTTACAGAAAATACATTCCGTAGAAAAACATTCTGGTTTCGGGTACCATCGGCCGATGCAGGTATCAAACCCATAAGAGTGAGAGAAACAGCAAGATAAACCCAAAGGTCTTTTTAAATACTATCGTACGTAAATATTACAAAGCGCTTACATTAATAGTATTTTATGCAACCGTTACATAATGAGGGTCCTTAAAACACGGGTGTGGTTTTCAATAATACACGATCATCAGTGCCCTAACATGGGTTCAGAAGTGGTAGGAAAATTACCAGAATTATTACAACCAGTTATACTAGGTTCTGTCTACCCCGTAAGGGATAAAGACGTGATTTTATGTAAGTACTTTCTGGTCTGTGGTAGTAGGTAAAATCTGTACTTTAATGTTATAGTATACATTTTTGTAAGGTTATGGTAAAATCAGTCCTGTCGTAACATTAAAAAACAGATTTTTATACTGTAATGTTATTACAGTATAGATTTTTTAGAGTGATTATTATGCCTGGGCACGCTGGTCATTTCCTTCGGTTTCTGAACGCATTTTAGAACACTTGTTTTATGTTATACGTGTGTGTATATGCTATATATGTGTGCGTAGATAAAGTATGTTAGGGCCTTTCACAAGCCCCGCAATCGTCTGTCTCGGTGTCGGTATCGCAACCGGTCAACCCTTCAAATGAAAAATCTCAACAAAAGAGCTTACAAACAGTCATCAGCGCGCGCCACAGCACGTATCCCCGGAAAAAGCCCGGTATTTCGATAACTGCCCAATTCATGGGGTAGCCCGGTCAAATCCGGGGTTATTTGGCACCGGCGGGAAATCTGACGAGCGTTTCCCCGGCCCAGGGACGTTTTGTTTGTGTTTTTGAGCGCGTGCTTCCGGGCACTGGAGGGTAGGAAATGTGTTAGACGTTGTTATTGCTTTGTAAATTGTACAAAATCCCGGGTATCGCCTACTCCGGCCATCGCCTAGATTATTGAATAGCGGATTTATATACGGACTCGTTTTAGTGTTATAGAAGTAAGTTATGGCGTTATAAAGAGAGATGTACGCAGACGTAATACTATTACGATGTTAAATAATACTCATATTTCAGAACATTGACGGCTATTTGACGACCGGATAGCCTAGTGGTTAGTGACCCTGACTATGAAGCTAGAGGTCCTGGGTTCGAATCCCGGTAGGGGCAGACAGTTGTATGATGAATACTAGTGGTTGTGCCCGTGTCATGGTTGTTGTATGTATTTAAGTGTATGTATTTATCTACAATATATAAGTATGTTTATCCGTTGCCTGGTACCCATAGTACAAGTTTTGCTTAGTTTGGGGCTAGGTCAATTGGTGTAATTTGTCCCAAGATATTTATTTATTTATTTATTTGTACACGCTTCTTATATTTTTTACGGCAACGTGGTAGCCTAGTGGTTTGACCTATGGCCTCTTAAGCAGAGGATCGCGGTTTCGAAACCAGACTCGCACCTCTTTCAGAATTGATGGCGCCAAATCTCATTTGAAATTTCGGCGATAGAATCCGCGTTGGGTGCATAAGAACTGTAGCTCAAGCCCTCTAATTCGGAGAAGCCTGTGCCTAGCAGTGAGATGTATATAAACTGGAGATGATGGCGAAGTCTTGAGTTATTAGAAACGTTTTACTCTATCTAGACACGCGGGAGCGTGTCAGCCAAGTTCAAAGTGAAAGGAACTGGTGACGCTACCGTGTGTATGTTTACACGAATTAATTCTTACACTGCAGCAGATCTTCTGTGCTGATCTGGGAGCAAAGAAAAAACATAGAACGTACCAATTGCATCTCTTCCCGCGCACATGGCAACAGCCCATTGAGGGAACTGGCGAAAACGAAAATCTTAGGAATCATGGCATAGGTGATGCGGTTAGCAACCCATCACTATTTTAATTCTGCTTTCCACTTTTACGCCCACAATCATGCTATGTCTTATGGTCTTGTTACCCTATTGGTTAACCACCTTATTATATCATTAGATTTTAGCGCCTTGTCGTTGTAACTATGTCTGAACTTTTATATGAAGTAGTCAAAGTGCTTGCAGCGACAAGGCGTTAAAGTGTAATGCTATCTTTGCCGTCGACTGTACGCTACAGATTAGTGTTGCGCTTGTTAGACTAAAGTGGCACAATATAAAAAATGTACATAAATTTAGTTTGCTTATTTGGATATTTAATATAAAATAACAATATTATTTCAAGTTTTAAATAGTAAAATGCGTTAACAGGAAACGGTGGTAGCTTGAAATGGAGGTGGGGGTTAGCATAAATAATGATGGCCGCCCCGGTCTGACACACTTCTTGCTTGGAAACGGAACGCCGAAGGTCTGCTTGGTTGAACTGGGTGGCTTCCTCCTCCTTCTACCTCCACTTTCAATGTCACCTTAATACTGTACCATACTACCTAATACTGTATCATATACTACAAAGTGATTATTTATTAGTGGCCTGGCTATTCAAGACAACTGTAAGTACTTAATTTAAATAAATGATTTGAATGTTACTAGCTGCGGTTTTGTCTTTATTTAAATTTACCCTCAATTAGATTTACCTAAGCATCTTATACATTGCATAAATTAAAAGATCAACCTTTTTGTGCTAAGTAGTTAATTAACAAAATAATCATTAGGTACATGTTCTCCGCTTCCTTTCTGACATCAGAAGTGGGATCACATACATATTATAGACAATACTAATTATTTTTCTTTGATTTTCTGTTTACATGGCATGGAGTCGGCTCAGCTACTGGAGAGCTTGGTGAAAGCAATCCAAGATTCATTATCGTCGAATCGGCGGAACGATGATGTCGCGCTTCCTCTGTTTGATCCCGAGAAGAATGATTGCGGTGCAGAGGCGTGGTGCAGAAGTATCGAGAAGCTTGGTGCTGAATTCAAATGGAGCAGCATCCTGCAAGCTGCTAAAGCCGGTAAGGCCCTAAGAGGCTCTGCACTATTATGGTTTGAGACATGGGAACCAGAGACTGAACGGTCCTGGGAAGTTTTGCGTAAAGATCTTGTTGATTTGTATCCGGAGAAAAAGAACCTTTCCGAGAAACTCTCAAAAGCTGTATTGTTTACTTCAGATTCTGCAGACACCTATTGTGAATACGCTAGGGAAAAAATTAGATTGTTACGAAGTACTAAAGTAGCTTTCACGGAACCACAAATGATCGAGCTTGTATGTGGGGGTATAGGCGAAATAAATGTTAGAATATCTTGTTTAAATAGTTCAGTTGGTTCTACCCACGAATTGATCACTTTACTGTCTTCCTACGAAAAAACTCCTAGGAAAAGACCGTTAGAAACCCTTCCGACCGCAGTAAATTCAAATATCTCGAAACGTTTTAAATCAAGTACAGAATTGCGTAAAGACGAGAAAACTTGTTTTACTTGTGGGAAAAGTGGACACCTAATGGCACGTTGTCCCCAAAAGATCCCGCGACTTACGGCTAAAGATTCAGCGAATGAGAATAATCAAACGCCTAAGATTGTTTGCTCTTTTTGCAATAAAATAGGTCACGTTTTTGAAAAATGTTTTCATCGTGTAGCGTGTACGGTGTGCAAAAAAATGGGCCATTCATCCGACAAATGTTTTCAAAAACGGGTCCTAGACACTAACGTTAATAATACCGAATCAAAATGACTAGAAAATAAATTTACAAAAATTTCAATTAATAATATTAAAATAGACTCATTATTAGACACTGGAGCCGACTGCAGTATTATTAAAGAATCTTTGGCGAAGCGCATTGGGTGTCACCTTTTACCATGTTCTTTGTATCTTGACGGAATTGGCGACGGAAAACTACACGTTTTCGCTAAAACAATAGTGCCGGTCCAATTTCGTGATATATGTATAGAACTAGAATTATATGTGGCAACGGATACAGATTTTCACTATGACTGTTTGATCGGACGTAACGCCGTTCAGCATCATGACATTGCAATAGTTTTGGACTCAGTAGGCTGTCAGTTAGTGCGAATCAAACATAAAGAATCCCAATCCCAAGTTTGTTCTGTCCAAACTAATACTGAAGTGAACGATCTTAAAAAGTGTCTTGATCATTTAGATACATCGTTACAAGACAGCGTGATTAATATTTTTCAAAATTATCCTTCGGTATTACCGACCGACAACCACATAAGTACCGTTAAAACAGGTCAACTAAATATTCGGTTGAAAAATAACAAAGTAATTTACTATCGACCCTATCGTTTGGCCCCGGTTGAGAGGGAGAAGGTACAGGACATAGTCAATGATTTAATGCAACGAAATATAATACGAGAAAGTGAATCTGAATTTGCAAGTCCGGTTTTATTAGTAAAAAAAGCTGATGGTACTGACAGGCTATGTATAGACTACAGGGCATTAAATCAAAACATTGAAAAAGAACGGTACCCTCTCCCCCTAATTGAAGACCAAATAGATCGCTTAGGAAAGGCAAAATATTACATCTCGATTGACATGAAAAATGGATTCTATCAGATTCCTGTGGGACCAGACTCCATCAAATACACTGCTTTCGTTACACCTGATGGGCATTACGAATTTTTAAAAATGCCTTTTGGCATATGCAATGGACCTTCAGTGTTCCAAAGGGCTATAACGAAAGCAGTGAAGGATCTTAAGTTCTTATTGGTCTATATTGATGATCTGTTGATACCATTTACTACAATCTCCGAGGGCCTTGACTTTTTGAATCAAACTCTTAAAGCTTTATGTGATGCAGGTTTCACAATAAATCTGAATAAATGTAAATTCTTTGTTACGACAATTGAATACTTGGGACGAACTATATCACATCAAGGTGTTAAGCCCAGTCAAAAAAAGGTATCTGCTCTAATTAATTCCCCAATTCCGACAAATGTTAAACAGGTCAGGCAATTTATGGGGCTTGCGAGTTATTTTCGGCGATTCATACCCGAATTTTCATATCGAACGTCTTGTATTACTAAACTCTTAAAAACAGACCAAAAGTGGGTATGGGGATCCGAACAACAGAACGCTCATAGTTATGTAATTAGCCATTTGACCAAAGAACCGTTACTAGCCATCTTTAATCCAGACCTACCGACCGAATTACATACCGATGCTAGTGCCATAGGCTATGGCGCTATACTATTGCAAAAGTCCGACGGTATAAATAAAGTAGTAGCATATTTTAGCAAAAAAACGAGCCCCTGTGAGTCCAGATACCATTCCTACGAACTGGAAACTCTCGCTGTATACAATGCATTAAAACACTTTCGTGTTTACTTGTTGGGTATTCAGTTTAAGATAATTACCGATTGTAACGCAATAAAATCGACAGTTAACAAAAAGGACTTGTCCCCACGAGTGGCGCGATGGTGGAGTTATATGCAAGATTTTACTTTTGAAGTTGAGTATAGAAAAGGACAGTACGTTAGTCATGCCGATTATTTTAGTCGAAACCCCGAGGTTGAGAAAAACAAACTACCCTCTAGTAATATTATAAATACGGAAACTGAATCTGTAAGAAACGAAGTCCATATAATAAACTCTCCTCGATCATGGCTAGAAACTGCTCAAGACCAAGATCCAGAAACTCAGGCTTTAATAGAAAAGGTGCGATCGGGAGAACTGGATAGTAATCAATATATGATACAAAATAACTTATTATATCATAAATCGGAATCCGTTGCTAGACCAGCGTTGTATATACCAAAAGGGGGTAGGTTAAATATTGTTCGTTTGTTCCATGATGACAATTGCCATATTGGATTTGAAAAAACTCTCAAAAAAATTTCAGAGTACTTTTGGTTCCCCGGGATTTCTAAGTTTGTAAAAAAATTTATAGCTCACTGCAAAGTCTGCGTTGAAAAAAAAAGTCATCATGGTCCAAAACAAGGAATGCTGCACCCAATAGATAAAACGCCTATTCCTTTTCATACAGTGCACTTAGATTGTACTGGACCTTTTCCGCAATCAAATGATGGATACAAGTATTTACTAATAATAGTAGACGGTTTTACTAAATTCTGTATTTTAAAAGCGCTGAAGTCGATGGGTGCTCAAGAATTAGTTGAAAAAGTACGTAATTCTATTATCATGTTCGGAACACCGTCATTAATAATAACTGACCGCGGCACTAATTTCAATTCTAGACAGATGAGAGAATTATTTGACGAATGGCAAGTTACACATCATTTGATTGCTACTGGCACCCCTCGTGGAAATGGGCAAGTTGAGCGTTATGTGTCGACAATTACCAATATGTTAAGTACTGCTTGTATAAACGAGTCGGAATGGCCGAACGTATTAAGTAAAGTTCAGCTAGCTTTGAACACGACAGTGCAGAAATCGACAGGGTTTGCGCCGATACGGTTACTTATAGGTAAAAATTCAAATATCCCCAGCGTACAGGCTCGATTAGATGAGGTATTAGATACTAATGACGAAAACATAGATGTTAGGGCAGATAGGTTATTAGCACAACAGCGCTTAAAAACTGCAGGAGAGAAATCAAAAAACCGTTTTGATCTGACTCGTAAAAACCACATACATTACAGTATAGGAGATACCGTCTATGTAAATCAGGAACATAGGCGAAATAACAAACTTTGTGCTAAGTACAAAGGTCCTTACCAGATTATTAACGTACAGGACTATGATAGGTATTTGTTAAGAGGTATTGGTAATTTAAGAAATATAATTGTGGCGAAAGACAAACTTCGGCTATGGCCTGGAGAACTGTCAGAACAAGAAATGAATAGTTAAAATTATGATTTTTATAATTTATAATTAATTAACCCTACTGATTGTATGAATTTTTGTGTATATATGATAAGCAGTGATTATAACATAGTTTATTGTGAGACGTGATGTGCCATTATTCATGATAATTAGAGGAGGAAACTATTATATTTATTGGAATTAACTGAGAATCCTCGGCTGGTGTCCGGCATTCACTGACGGCGGGTGATGGAGATTCACTGACGGCGGGTGATTGGCCGCGCACAGAGAGGAATTATTACAATGATTATTATGGATTAGAACCCCTTAGCTGGTGTCCGGCATTCACTGACGGCGGGTGATTGAGCTTCACTGACGGCGGGTGATTGGCCGCGCACAGTAAGGCAGTAAAATATAATTATTGGATTTATAGAGAATTAATAGTACAATCAGATGCCTAATTATCATGTATGGTGACCATAGATTCTAAGACTAAAAAGAATGACTGTTTGAAGATTCTCGATCTAAAAACATAAAGTAATGTAAAATTCGTTGTGTTAGACTAAAGTTTATTTATTATGGCTATTATTATAACTAGGTATTGCAAAAATAGTTGACAACATCATATCACATTTCTGAGCCTATATTATTATTAATTTTCTTAGAACTTTTGCGTAGGTCACTACATAATGTTTATTAAATTATAAGTAATTCTGTGACTTTTTATATAATAGGTTGGTAATACACATCTGAAGGTTATATTGACATTTTAAATACGAAATTATGATCGTTTTTTTTTTTTTTTGTGATAAAGGCAAAGGAATTTTACCTATTGTATCAAAGAAGGAATAAAATTACAACTTTAAACACATTACAATAAGCGATATTGAGCTTGTAAAAATATATTGCTGTGATCATTACGCAATGTGCTTTCAGATGTTTTAGAAATGAAATGTTGTCAATGCTTCAAGTTAGTAGTACTTCGAGAACGAAGTACATATCAGTATGGCCGTGTTAGACTAAAGTGGCACAATATAAAAAATGTACATAAATTTAGTTTGCTTATTTGGATATTTAATATAAAATAACAATATTATTTCAAGTTTTAAATAGTAAAATGCGTTAACAGGAAACGGTGGTAGCTTGAAATGGAGGTGGGGGTTAGCATAAATAATGATGGCCGCCCCGGTCTGACACACTTCTTGCTTGGAAACGGAACGCCGAAGGTCTGCTTGGTTGAACTGGGTGGCTTCCTCCTCCTTCTACCTCCACTTTCAATGTCACCTTAATACTGTACCATACTACCTAATACTGTATCATATACTACAAAGTGATTATTTATTAGTGGCCTGGCTATTCAAGACAACTGTAAGTACTTAATTTAAATAAATGATTTGAATGTTACTAGCTGCGGTTTTGTCTTTATTTAAATTTACCCTCAATTAGATTTACCTAAGCATCTTATACATTGCATAAATTAAAAGATCAACCTTTTTGTGCTAAGTAGTTAATTAACAAAATAATCATTAGGTACATGTTCTCCGCTTCCTTTCTGACACGCTCATGTCACATCGCCGTCACGTCTCTAATCAACGGTGAATCATCGTTAAAACTCGAATCAGTATAATTCGCTTTAATAAAGTCACTATTCAGCATTCAAATAAAGAATCAACGCAAATCGTCATCTGTATTCATAAAGTGAGCCGGTGATTATGACAAAGGCGCTTTCGCCTCTTTAATTATTCCGAATGTTCATTAGGTTTGCAAAGCTGACGATTAATTTTTGATTGACATGATTCTTTGGTGGGTCGCGCTTTAATTTCTGTTAAGAAAGATTCTAGATTGGTCCAGAGTCAATACAAGGCACTTTTGTTAATTGTTTTTAGCTTATGGAACGATTTGGACGTATATACGGAGCTATCAAATGAATCAAGAATTTTACACAAATGTCCTACAGGCCACGTTTAGCAAGATTGTGGGGCTAAGTTTAGATGGAAAATGGAATCAAGATCAGTGGCGTAACTATAGGGTGGCAAGAGTGGCAAAATGCCACGGGCCCCTAGCTCTATGGGCCCCTGAACCGGCTTGGCTTAGAGCACAGAAGGGACGCTGATGCATATTTCCGGACATGGTTCAACCTTAGCACAAGCTCACTGTTCCGAGCTGTTTTGTCGAAGTTAAAGATAGCACTGATGATAGCCGACCTCCGGTAGGAGATGGCGCCTCAAGAAGAAGATCCTTTAAGGGATAGACAGAGTTTAAGGTAACAAGACCTAAAAACCACGCTTAGCTTGACTGTAGGCGTATATATGGAAACGGGATCAGAATAGTGATGTTTTTGCCCATTCCCTCGACGGACTTTACCATGTACGCAGAGATGCAACTAGAACACCTGGGGTTTTTTTTAACAAAATATGATGTCCAGTGGCGTAATTATAAGGTGGCAGGGGTGGCAAAAAAAATGCCACGGGCCCCTAGCTCTACGGGGCCCCGGACTGGCTTGGTTAAGAGCACAAAAGCGGCGCTGATGCACTTCTTTATATTGAGGAAGGAGCCCCATCTGACGAATTTGCCACGGGACCCTAGCTCTACGGGGCCCCGAACTGGCTTGGTTTAGAACACAGAAGGGGCGCTGCTGCACTTCTTTATATTGAGGAACTTGCCGCGGGCCCCAGACGTTATAGTTACGCCACTGATGATGTCTCTGCTTTATTGGACAAAAAGCTTCCGTCATAAAGTCCTACGAGCCCAGTTATAAAGGCGCGAGCGGACAGCAGTGACAATCGCGTTAATCGCCGCCTTTATTAACCCGCCATTTTTAATTTGCCGCGTTATACGCTCGCGATTTAGACTAATGGATTCTTTTAATGACCGAATGAATATTTAAATCCTACGTTAATGAAAATGATATAAGTAACGGTTTGAACGTCGCTCTTGGCTTCAAATTGCATTTTAAACGCGGCATTGTTAATCATTCATTAATTCGGGGCGAATGGTAGTTTTGTTAAATTGTAGTAAATTGCGTTGATTAATTTTGATTAAATAGCGGTGAATAAATAGTGCGTAACCAAAGCTTATGGAGTATAAGGAAAATAAGAAATACTTAGTATCGAATGGATTGATCACCGCCGTCTCTACTTCATTAATAACGCGACAATTAACGAAGTTAAATCAGCTTTTGGAATTAGTAGTAATCAATTTTCGGATCGGGCACTACTACAACATTCTAGAGGGACTTTATCGCTCTACGTGTAGTACATTTATGTACGGTCAAGTGCAAAAATAAGTATCGATATGAACTTCTCAAAAATATATTCCACGACTTTATTACGCCGGTGTAAGAGCGTATGGTACTTATTTTTGAAACTTTGACTACATACATATTATTACACTTGACTGTACTTGCTACCCCGTAAGGGATAAAGACGTGATTCGTGTGTGTGTGTGTACAAAAAGTAAACGTGTGAAAGCGTAACAAACACACTAATATTCGAGTTTACTTCAGCATGTTCAATTTTGTACCCTTTTTCAGCCAACTAGCGTGCCGTAAACTTGCCGTTTTCTTGCTACCATTTTAGTTGGACAAGAATAAATGATTTCGCTCTATTCACGACAAAATCCAGTGCCTCAGATAACGCTAGTATTCATAGTAGGACTATAGTAGCTAGAGCTACAGGGTGCGTAAAGTTTCCTCCTTGATTTCACGGACATTCATATTTAATATCACTAAAGTTTGTTCCTTACTTACATCTAACAATATGATTAATGTGTTTTGTGTACAATAAAGAGTTATAATTTTTTTTTTTATTTTTTTTTATATTAATAGGAAGGCAAACGAGCAAGTGGGTCACCTGATGGTAAGTGATCACCACTGCCCATAGGCACCCGCAACCCCGGAGGGCTTGCAGATGCGTTGCCAACCTAGAGGATTAAGATGACATGCCTCTTGTGCCCGTAATTTCCCCGGCGGTCTCCACACCAGAACACAGCAGTGCAAGCACTGCTACTTAGCGGCAGGATTAGCGAGTAAGATGGTGGTAGCGATCCGGATACATACATCTACCACACATGAACCTAAATTAATTTTGATTTTTTTATGCAATTGATTACCCAAGACTTATTGAACTTCCCTGTATGAGTTTTTATTCTAGATGACGTCACATCTTTCATGCAAAGTACTTACAGTACCTACTCAGCCATAAAGATTGCGAATCGGTCTTCTCGGCTAATTTCGGCTACGTAGAGCGCTGTCTCACTCTAACTTACTTGACGCCAATTCTCTCTTTCCAAAGACTGAGGTGCAATATGGTCGGGTACCCTAAAATACTGACATGAAGCTCTACTGTCTAATACAATTAGAAAGGTAAAGGAAGAGAGTAGAAAGAGATGGCGAATGCAATTGTAAGCTCCTGCGCATTAAGCAATGAAAAAACTTGATTCCCAGTGTCGTAGTTATTTTCTTGATTAGGCAATATGTCACTGCGAAGTGATTGTTTTTCACACCGGATCACAATTTTACCTGATTTAACAGTAACGTGTGCTTACGTCTCGTAAGGTGAGTATTCAAAAATCCTTGAAATACTTTTGCTTCGTCGAACTTAAACCATTTGCTGGAATACCTCAAGCCATTCTCATAACGCTGTGTATTATATAGTGCTCATAGTGGTACAGTAGCTACAGTGCACCCTTTCCCGGCTCCGGAGTGGGGTCCGTGTGAAACAATTGCTCGCTGGTAATTAATCTCCTCACGGCAACACAATTAATAGTGGGCCCGAGATGGATTTATGGTTTGATCGGACGCCGGCGCTGGCCTATGATGCCGCTGATACTACTCCGAGACTGATAAGTCTTTTTGGTACACCCTGTGGAATAACTCAAGCTGAAAATGTAACTGCGGAACGTTCTCTAAACGAACATTTTGAATTTCATACGTCATTCATTCTAACTGACCAATTAAATTGTTTAACAAAGTATCACTCGTTTGCGCTGTGATTTCATTCGTGTAGACTCACTTTTATACATACATACACAAATCACGTCTTTATCCCTTACGGGGTAGACAGAGCCTAAGGTAACAAGACCTACAGGCCACGTTTACCAAGACACTGTGGGCGTATAGGTGGAAAGTGGAATCAAAATAGTGATGGGTTGCTAGCCGCATCGCCTATAACATGATTCCTATGATTTTCGCCCATTCCCTCAATGGGTTTTTACCATCTGCTCGGGAATACTTTTAAGATGACTAGTAAATGATTTTATACTTTAATTAAGTAGTTTTATGGCATGTTTCACTGCTCTTAATAACTAAGTCCTGTCAATCGTTCAAAGGTTAACTGGAAGAGATCCCTTTTAGGGATCAGTTTGCCTTTGTGCATTGTGTTGATAGTCATCTTTTTCTTGTGTTTTATGTACAATAAAGAGTTATACATACATACATACTCTCTGTAAGTCTTCAGTTATATAATGATTCCCTCTCTATTTCTTACTACGAAACAGACAGAGATGACATCATAAATAACCGACACTTAAAATATCAGGGTCTTAACTGAGAGTGGTGAAACAGGTAAACTTCACGAATCTTAAGCTAACTGTAAAGGCAATGTAAATCTGTTCAATGGTTTCCAAGGTTAATTTCAGCAAACCGACAGATCGATAAACAGTTAAAACCAATAGTTTTTTTATTTTATTTTATTACATGTACATAATGGTTTACTTGTAAGTAATTTTCCTTTATTTAACAATCTGAGTTTCACATTGTATTGTGTAAACCGCTGGGTGCAACGCACTCAAAACGATCTCTCGCAGTTAGATTTTAATTTATTTCCGTCCAGGCTTCGAACACTATACAGTGCAATCCAATTATGGAAACAAAACTAAAATAAACATTTCTAGCGAACAATAATAACGGCGCTGCTCTTAGCGACTCTCCGGAACGTTAGGAAACAATTCAACCGCTTTCATACCAAAGAGTTATTAAAAGAATTCGACAACAAACGCTCCAACGGCAAAGAAACATTTTTCCATATAGAATACGTAAAATACGTTTCTGATATAAGTAGGCAGGGCGTGGGAACATGGAGTGACGCAATAAAGGTTGGATACCGTGTTTTAAGCTCGCATCAGAAGGTGGAACAAAATATTGCCTGGCGCGGCGAGTGGAGTACTCGCAATTTTCTTTAGTCGCATTTATTTCTCTGAAAAAACACGCGCCACCGTATCACCGTAATTCCGATGAATTTTGAAATGCGATTTCAACGTTTTCAGAGGTAAAGTTTTTACAGTTTTAGCGCGATTTTCAAGCAGTTCGTTAGTTTAAGCGCCTTTTTTGGGAACTGCTAGCGTTTGAGTCTGAACAATGATGCAACACGGTCGCTTCTGAAAATTAAGCGTATTGTTACTTCGTAGCAGATCATGCAATCTCAAGATGTCTGCCGAGATACGAGCAGCAATATTTGCAAATTGAAAAACAAAGTCACCATGACTTCGCACTGTCGAGTGAAATTGGACCCCTATTTTAAGCCGGAGCGCTTTATCATGGCGTCCAGGTAGAGTTCGAGATCGGCTCCATCTAATCCCAGCAGAGGTTCAATCTTGTCTTCAATCGAATCACACTGATTACGTGAGCGATATGCAGGGAACTTTGCCGGGCCGTGCGCCTAATAACGATCAACTGTCGATCAGCGATGTCGACGGAAAAATGGCGTTTCACTGAGAACAGACACCCGTTAACGTAGCTGTTGAAAATATTGCTCGTGAAAATGATGAGGTGAAATTTGAAGAAAGAAAAGAGCTTCATTTTAAAAAAGAAACAAAGACATTATTACAGGGAAAATTTTTCGCGAAATGGTCCCAACTTAGCATTATGCAGGCCTTGCAGCCTGCGCTGGTCTGCCGTTGGTACTATCGGGTTTACAATGCGAATAAAGCCAATGTACGAATTTTTTAAGAGCTTATAAAAATTTGAGTTCACTTTCATCGTCATTGACAGCTTATATACGTCCCAATGCTGGGCACAGCGCTTTACCAGTCATAAAACTTAAAGTCTTACACAACACTTCGGTACATAAATGATGCACCTTTTCATCACTTCTTCGAACAATTCCTCACCTACTGTCGAGTGACGTCATGCACAAATTTACAAAAGCGTTCAAATCGTGTTGGCGCGCAACTACTGTAGCTTATTCACGAATCATTCTATTACCGGCTCCGTAGAAGACTTGCACCGCTTAATTAATTAACGTAAGTGCCGGTGAGTCCCCGGAGATTGGTCGTTAATTACCGTGTCTCCGATCGATCAGGACAATACACTTTATTACTTTTATTACCTTAGCGGCGCTCGGGTTTTGAATGGAGTTTTTCTAGTGCAAGTGCTGGCTGTTTGTTAAATTGCTAGTTGCTTGAGCTCGGAGCTAAGCGTTCGGAGATTTAATAAGAGAATACCAGTGTTTGGAAATAAAATAGGTATGTATCACGAGCGTAGCCAGGGGGGGGTTCATACCCCCCCCCCCCCCGAAAACAACAGATAATAACATTCATAGAATTAAAATAAGTTTCTTATATAAGGGTTATTTTATGTATTTTTGGTCGTATTTTTTTCTGAAATGTGTACTAAAATCTGGCTAACCCGTGAAATGTCTCGTATGTTTTGTTTGATTCATGAATTCGATTTGCTAATTTTATCTGATTGAAACCTTGCTACTCAGCTGTTCATTGAAATCTCCGCAAAGTAACGCCTGAGTCAGTAAAATATCTAATCCACAGGTAAAAACAGGATTTTCAAGAGGCCTTACTTTCTTACCTATTTTAGAGAATGACTCTATTTTTATGACTGTACCTAAAGCAAGTTTAGCGGTCACAATAAACTAGCTTTTCTACTTCCGCGATTGCAAGTAAGATTAATAGAAATCTTTTAAATTTATCAAAGTCTTAAAGCTAGTTACATTCGTGCAGTTACAATGAGTCGGTTGGAACCGAACGCCCGTCTGTTTTATCGAGCTGCAAAATAAATTAGACGAACATTTCTTACCAGCGCCACACACCTCTGGCCGGGACGAAATGAGAAAGAGAGAGAGAAAGAGAGCAAGACAGGCTCTTAGTGTTCAAAAAGGAAACGCTGACTGTGTTTATAATAATAGTAGGATTATAGCTGACCAAGGCGGTATATTTTCGCTTAAGATCGATGTTGTGAGTTATTTCTAGTGTATGACCATGTATTACCGAGCTTTCTCATCTCGTAGGCTAGGTAAAGAAATCGAATAAATAGTAATAAAAACGCAGTATAAATACGCAGTGGATCGCTCAGCACCCATTATTTTTACGGTCGGCGACCACTCAGCGAGATCGTGCCCGTTGTGCACACTGCTTTATAACTCCGACGCTGATTTATAGCGAGGTATTTTAACACTTTTCACAATAAATAGTGTAGACAGGAAAGTTACTAGGTTGTAAGTCGATTTAGGCACAGTCTCTAGTCAGATTATGCACAAAATTATGCCCGTTACATTTTTAGACAATTGTGAAAATTCTTATAGCGCTAATAAGGCCAGACAACAATGTGCCTTACATACATAAATCACGTCTTTATTCCGTACGGGGTAGAATAGCCTAAGTTAACAAGCTTAAAGGTCACGTTAAGCATGATTGTGGGCGTATAGGTGGTAAAGGGAAATCAAAATAGTGATAGATTGCTAGTGCATCGCTTATAACATGGTTCCTAAGATTTTCCCCCATTCCATCGAAAGGCTTTTACCATCTGCGCGGGAAGAGAAGCAACTGGCGTTACAGGGCCCCCGAAAGTTTGATTATCCGAAAGAAAATTAAAATAAATATATAATAATATGAGTGATAATAGCAGGATGAGCAGGTCTCAGCTAGGCAGCTTTACTTTGGGTATAGCACGCGTCACGGAATGACGAGGATTCGGGTTCGATTCCCGGCCATAGCTTTACTTTTCGGATTTTTCCATGTGTTCCAATTTTCAGTGACGTTTAGAAATATAAAGTATACAAAGAATATTTTAAAAAAAAGTTACCCGACGTCAAAAAGATCAGCTCAGCATTGACCATAGTTACTTTTGAGTGCTTATGAACAAGTATTTACGGGTATTAGTATCAAGTCGTCAGCAGTGTCGCCCCATCGCTAGTTCCTCGGAGCCGTAGTAATACCATATTAAAGGCTTTTTCCTTTCTAATGATTGCCGCTCGCCGGCCGCTCAGGTATGCCACCGTTTTTTATTTTCCCCGTCTCCAGTGCTGCGACGAATGAGACGGTTTTAAAATATGGTTATTCGTGTTTTGCTGTGAAATATCTATTGCTGGTGCATAATGCGGACTTAGCGTACTTAAAGTTTAAGTATTTTTGTTTAACATTACGTGTAAAAAGAAGTCTCGCGACGCTGTTCTTCTATTACGAAAAAGTTTTAAGAACTTTAAAGATGTAATCAACCAAGTCGGTTGTTTTATTCAGTACGGGGGTATCCATAAAACTCAATGGGGGATCGCGTGTAAATTTGCCACTAGAGGCGCTAGTGTCGCGTGAGGTCCAATAATATTCAGTTTTCACTGGTTTTGGCGGGCTTCGCGTCAGTGTTTGTGCGTAAGGGATAATTAAGTTTGTGGGATTTGTGTTTTATGTGGCAGTAGTAGAGGAAGGATTGCATGAAAAACAAATTCCTATGATTTTCGCCCATTCCCTCGATGGGCTTTTACCATCTGCGCGGATAGAGATGCAAGAAAAAATGTATTATTCTGATATTTAAAAATATCAGCCATTATACTCATGATACTGTCCATGGACACCAAAATTCTATTTTCTCAGTTCGTTTCGTGTAATTCCGTTCACACTCATCATCGTCATCATCAGCCTGAAGACGTCCACTGTTGAACAAAGGCCTACCTTAGCACGCCACAATGAACAACTCGCACTGCCCAGTGTTGCCGTTTGGTTCCGTTTCTTCCGTTTTGCGGAACTTTTGACACCCCCGCGGAACTTGGGAGGAACTTTGTATTTTGGTACATTTTTCGGAACTTTTAAGGTCCCGGCATAAAGATACGTGGTAAAAAACTTTAACTACACACTAAAAAATTCAGACTAATTTTACTGTTATTAACACAAATATTATTCCTAATTCCTATGAGGTACAAAAAAAAAAGCTTGTTCCCCAAGATTTCAATGAAAATGGAACTTTTTAGGGATGGCGATATAATTTTCAAGCACAAAAATATTATTTCTAAGTCCTATGATGAGGTAAAAAAAAATGGTCGTTCCCCAAGATTTCAATGAAAATGGAAATTTTCTACCAAAACTACCAAAAATGGAACTTTTTAGGGATGGCGATATAATTTTCAAGGGAAGTGGCCTGGCAACACTGCGCACTGCAGCCACCGGTTTCCCGGTTCGTGGTCGCCACTCGAGAACTTTCCTCTCCTGCTCATACTAACAGTAATTAATTTGAGCGTGAGAGTGAGGGGAATAGAATTTCGGTGTAGCCCTGTGGTGCCCTCTGCAAATTGTCCCACATCTCGAACAGCAGTTAGTAACTCTCGCGTTACTGCCACCTGCTGGTAATTGGGATCGGGTCGCGTGATCCGGCGCGACGTGTGCGCAACCCGATGCCGACAAACAATAGCTACTTATCGCCCTAGAGAACGATCTGCGCGGATTTTATAATTTAAAACACGTTGTTCGACGTTTTACGGGTATTAATAGTTAATAAAAAAACAAATATATTTACAAGATCTAACTAAATAAACAATTCTTAGAACTAACTAAATATACCTAACTATAAAAAGAAAACTCCGTCTAAAAGGCCCTCTTGCGGCATAGACCCCAATACACTGGCGGCATTACCTCTCTGTACAGCCAGAGAAGTTCGCTGGGAGAAGTAAGCGGGTATTTGGGTTGGTTTTTGTTTTTAAGGGTAATTAGGTTAAGTAGGTTGTGTAAAGGGCCTTACCACGAAGTCTTAATGACTCAATTTTTTGTTTTAGCTGTCATTTTTGACACTTCTAGTATGGATCTGATTGCGAGCGATCTAACTTTGGTTCGGAATTGAATCACATTAAGACGTCATGGTGCGGGTTGTAATTTTTCTCGCGTTTTTTTAAAGTCAAAATATTTCTATGTCATTTAAAGAAAGAAAGAAAGAGAGAAAGAAGAAATTTATTCCTTTTTGCAAGACACACAAATATAAGATAATATACACAATTTTATAGAAAATAAATAAGGTAAAACAAAAAAAAAAAACATACGACATAAAAAATAGATCATCAGCGTTGTGTGTCTTCGCAAAAGTGAAACGGTCGCTGGCTCAGCATTACGCTGAGGTGTTAGACACCTGCAGCACTGATTTGAAGAGTCCATGGGAATAAAGTTCTAGTAAAGTAGTAGGTACACTTTCTATTAATTCAGGAAATAGGCTAATTTTATTTCGATGTTTTTTTTGTATTGTGGTTATATTTAACCCTGATTGTAAATATGTTATTAAACAATTGCGCATTAAGAAAATTGGAGTTTATTTGTGAATCTTGCAGTGACTAAACTTGACTATTAAGACCAAAACTTGACCAGTAACTCTATTAAAAATGACGAATTTCAAAGGTTACATCTTGTATTCCGATGGGGGCCGTAATAAGCACCTTCTGTGTTAATAATTTGTGTTAAAACCAAACGAGAACTTAACAGCCCCAACGGCCGCCAGCGAGCCTCCAATTAGCCCTTCACTTAACAAAAATAAAATATTCGCCCAAAAACCTAGTAAAATCTCACGTCAATCACTTACGTTTAATTCAACAGCTGTCAGAGTTAAATTTAATATCTGCTCGTGAAGTTTAATTTGGGCGTTCGTGATCGTCGTAATTTTGAAGATGGTCGGTCTCTATAGTTTTTTTATCAAAGTAGGCGCGTGAGTTATGGGCTCGGGGGGGGGGATAAAAATGGTGTCGCGTGACTCGCGGGGACACTAGCGAGCGAGCGTTGAGCGTGGACTGATAACTCACCATAGATCATCATCATCATCATCATCATCATCATCATGCTAATCCACTGCTGGACATAAGGCCTCTACACGCCATTGTGCACGATCCTCGGCTAATCTCATCCAGCTCTTGCCAGCCCTGCAAAGATCGTCGGTTCGTCAAGTCTGAGGGCGTCCTACACTTTTCTAATTACTATTACTACTACTACTACTACTACTACTAGTACTATTCTTAAGTATATTGTATTTCTTCCTATTATATAATCTACGTGTATCGAATGTGTGTGTAAATAAATATTTCTCTCTCTTTCTCTCTAATTATCAGTAGATTGATAATACGAGTTATTTATTCTACATGTTACATCTCACTCATACCATAGTAGTACTTATATTTCTTGTTTTTGCGTGTGTTAGGCGTTTAAATTATGAAACGAGTATAAAAATTAGTGGTTATCCGCAAATTTAGCCTGCCGAGATTGTTTGTTCTAGGTCGTAGATGGACCTGTGGAAAGAAGTAATATTTATTTAAGTAGAAGTGGCATCATCGTTTCTTTTCTAACGTCTTTCAAATCACTACATAGTATAAAATAAAGTCGCTTTCTCTGTCCCTATGTCCCTATGTACGCTTATATTTATCTTCAAAACTACACAACGAATATTGATGCGGTTTTTTTTAATAAATAGAGTGATTCAAGAGAAAGGTTTTATGTACAATTCTACGCAGACGAAGTCGCGGGCAGAAGCTAGTAATACTATAAATTTGATAGTAAATACTGTGTACCTCGCGGTTCTCTCATCCCTTGTCCCTAGTAATATTTATCGCGAACAATTAAGCAGTTAGAGCTTATCAGCGACGTCGCTATCGCGGCCGTTGTCGGATTCAAGTAACCCGTTCACGGATACCTGCAATGGCTTCTCATTTTTTCGTGTGTGACTTTTACGGAACTGAATGTAAGTGAGAGTTTTCCAAAAAAAAGTCCACATGAACATTTTTTCCAGAATTTTATTGAACTATTTTGGGGTTTTCTTACTCAGAATCATTTACCCTATCATCCGTATACAAGAAAAAAAGTGTCCCGAAATTTCCATTCCAGTTCGTCACTTCTTTTAATATAAGTAGGGAACGTGACGAACAGGAAAAATAATTCCATAGTAAAATTTGGGACACATTTTTTTTAGTATTAGAATCGATGAGAATTGATTCTGACTAAGAAAAACCAAAAATATTTAAATTCTGGAAAAATGAATATGTGGACTTTCTTTTGGAAAACGCCCAACTACAGCCGTAATTATAGCCGTGGTAGCCTAGTGGTTTGACCTGTGGCCTCTCAAGAAGAAAAAAGGTCGTGGGTTCGAAACCCGGGCTTGCACCTCTGAGTTTTTCGGAACTCACGTGCGAAATTACATTTTCAGCAAGCACGCAGTCTTTCTATAGGTAAATATAGATTGGCCCAAATCCTTGATCTCAAAACGTTGAAAGATTTATTTATAACTAGCTGTTGCCCGCGACTTCGTCCGCGTGTGTTTTTGTGATACTTACGGCTTTTCTCGATACCAAAATTATTATTATTATGACTATTAACTTCGTCACGTGAACCACTGAAAGTGTTTACGAAACTATACTTTTAGAATTACGTCATGAAAATAATAATTTGTGACACGGAATCTTGAAAAAAAAACAGGTGTGAACTGGTTAATGACTCATCACATTTAATTATACCTTATTTTACAAAATAGTTTAATTTATAGTTTTGTTTATAGTTTCTTTATTCAAAAAAAGCTAAGTACAGTTTTAGTTACCTACATCACTATTAATTTCGCCGAACTATGACGCTTATTGGCGAATACTGCGCTCACTTTAACGATATTTGTACCCTGATTAATTTAAAAAAATAAATATATTCTAATCAAATAATAGGTACATAAATATTTACCTGTTTTTACCTTACGACTAACAATTCATTTACTAATCCGTTTTAATTAATATTTTGCGACTAAATTTTTTCTAGCAGAAGTTTTTTTATTTATTTTCTTGGTTTAATTAGGTAGCTACAGATTATTAACACTTATTATCTTTATCTACAAATTAATTACCTACAGAGGCCTTACCATGACGTCGTAATGCGATTCAGTTAAGGTTCGCTCGCTGTCAGATTCATACTAAAAGCACAAACTTTTTTTGATTTAGATTTTTTTAGGCAAAGATATTAAGATCATACAGCCAAGCGTTTCACGCCGCCCTCATAATATATCAGGTTTTCAAATAAGAGTGCGTTCAAAAACCGAACGCGTTGTGAAAAATAGCACATAAATAAAAACAAAGTAACGATATTGCATATTGAACTTTAGGTGTTAGGTAAAGAACACAATTTAGGACGCCAATTTAGGTTGATTTAAGTTGTCTTCGTTGAAAAATACCTGTACAGCATGTAATTATTTTATTAATGTTTTTTCACAATTGACACAGTTTTCCGGCTTTATGTCTTATGTACATTCGTATCTATCTATTTTCTCCGTAGTATTATTTTGTTTGTAATTATTACCAACTACTTATACCGAGGAAAGCTGATTTTCTTGAGTTCCGCTATTTTGTGCGTAATCACCTCAAAAATTAAATTTCAAGAAAACTGAGAAATTATATTTACCTGTATTAAATTGTAAGTATTATTTACCAATTTTAAAAGGTTACACTTCATTGGTTTTTATTGTATAGGTGTATGAAGTTAATTAATTTTAAACACAAAACCCTCTTTTTTGCGCCTCTGGGTGAGATTAAAAAAAAATGCTAAAACAGGTATTTCTTTATTTTTATTACTTAGTATTTATTCTGAGTTTCATGATTCTAGAACAATCTAATTTTATTTTTTCATACAAACTTTAACCCCCCTTTTCACCCCCTTTTTCCAAAAAAATCCAAAATTTCTGTAGCCTATATCCTATTCTGAATTTATTGAAATAGATTTGTGAACATTTCAACAATATCCGTTCAGTAGTTTTTACGTGATGCTCAGTCAAACAAACAAACAAACAAACAAACAAACAAACAAACAAAAATTTTAAAAATTGTTTTATTATGTTCAGTTACCGATTTTAAGTCACCCTGGTCGGTTTTTTTTTTTAAACCTTCAATGTACAGATTTTTTGGTCTCAACGATTTTATTATATGTATAGATATCCCACGGAATACGACATTTTTCTTTTCTTAAGCTAGTTACATAATATTTTTTAAACGTGCAATGTTATTGAAAATATGAACATTCCCTTGCAAAGAATGCGTCTTGGCATGAAAACACTCGCTTTGAATACAAAAGAACTCATAAAAATGCCATTCAATTGTCTTAAATAGATAAGGGATCACTTTGAAACGCAACCTGAAGGAGAAAGGTATAAAATAAAGTCAGAGTCGCCGGTCGAAAGGTCGACGTTCTATATTTAGCCAAACCACCCCTAATCTGATTCCGCTGAGTCTGTACTGTTGCATAAGGGAGTAGTGACTCTTTAAAAACCAATTGTCTGCAAAGTCGGTTTACGAACGATAGTTTTACGTGATAACGTCGTAAAGAAACATTCGAACTGCTAGCTAAGACGTCACGCGAGAAGATCCTGCTTCTCGATCGCTTCTTCAGCGTTCTCGCTTGCACACTCTGACGTCACGCGGAACGTAACGCAATGAATCATCAATGCAGCCGGCGTTCATCATCACTACATAGTCACTATCACTATCACTATCACTACATAGTATAAAATAAAGTCGCTTTCTCTGTCCCTATGTCCCTATGTATGTTTATATCTTCAAAACTACACAGCGGATTTTGATGCGGTTTTTTTAATAGATAGAGTGATTCAAGAGGAAGGTTTTTATGTATAATTCTATGCAGGCGAAGCTGCGGGCAGAAGCTAGTCGATTTATAAGACGTTATCACGTCAAAAGGCTTATTTTCATTACTTATACGGCCGTTCATTAAGTACTGTTGAACGTAAGTAACGAGGTCAGGCAGGTTTTGTTACCTCAGACTCTGTCTACCCCGTAAGGGATATAGAAATGATTTGTGTATGTGTATGTATGTATTGTTATAAATAATACAAAAAAAGTTTCGCGTGGACCCCAGTGGGGTATAGCAATACAATAGGTAGTACAATAAAAACAGGTAGGTAATAGGTACACAGTTTACAATTTATCGTCTAAAAAATCATACGGAGTAATAACATTTCTCAATTAGCATTTTTATAATTTTATTCTAGAAACAACTTTAATTCGTTTTATTACAACATTATGTGTTGCTCAGTATTGTATAGCCCGTCATCCTATCCCTCTCCCACCGTCTTAGCTTTGTCTCAGCGTACCATACGCAACATCGCTAACCCCCACTATCTCCCTTCCACATACCTCATTATTCTTTAGCATCCTCGATTAATCCTTCAATCAATAATGGACTATAACAAGGAAGGCGTTAATTGGGCCTACTTCTGCAGCGGACCGATAAGCGCCGCCGTAATGGGATACGATACGACGGACGGATGGTTTTCCGGGCCTGTCCACTGTAACGGTTTTGGAAAACAAAAGGTTTATGGGGCTTGTAAAGAAAGGAATTTTAGCAATTATTTAATTACCATCTACTGCCTGACTTTATCTGCGCAGTATTTGCTTACCGTTTTCCCGTGGAAAACATGCTATTTTCCGGGATTAAACTATGCTATGTTCTTACCCGGGACTGAAACTCTCTGTATACCAAGCCCCAACTAAATCGGTTAAGTGGTTTAGCCGTGAAAAGGTAACAAACAGAGGTACTTTTGCAATTCAAATGTCAGTAGTGATAGAAATGAAATGAAAGGAATTAATGAAATAATGTAAAGTAGTCTTTTTAAGTATCCGGTGAAAAACAAATCGTGATCTTTTACCGAGCATCATTAAAAATACTACTTTCCTTTTACACCGCCAGAGACACTGTTATCCGACACCGAACACCATAACCGTTTACCGAAAAACCATTAAAATATCCATAAAAAACGCTCAATATTAAAAAGCGTTCTCGCACCATTCGTATTCCGCCTCCGTCGGGTCATAGCGAGCTATGCCGCGGTTATACCTCGTTATATCTCGTTATATCTCCTAAGGTCTCATAAGGGAGGCGGTTGGACCCCGCGTGGTTGCAAAGTGGTTATAAACCGGCCCTTAAGGCCGCACGGTAAACGTAAAGACACTCGGCGCGTACGTGAGATGCTCCCTTCAGTACTAAAATATAACGTGAATCAGCTTTTTCTTCGCTATTATTGATACGCTATGGTGTTAACGGCGTTGATCGGGGAACGTTTTTTTTTAATGTGGTTTAGGAAAGGGTTGAAATGTGAAGCGGTTTTAACTCTACACTGATGATTTATTTATTCATAAAATTAATTTTTCACGCAACAGATTTAAAGTTTCAATTGTGAGGTTAAGTCATGCAAAATAGCCGCACTCACGTTGAACGTTTCTTAATCATTTATGTAATTACCCCTCCTTCTGCTTTAGAAAATGCAATAATCAAACTCACAACCCAAACGGCCTCACAAAAAAAACCGGTCACGAGTTGCACTTCTCTCCGAGGCTTTTGTAGGGGCTGAAACACAACAATAGTCCCGCGCCAAATACCCACCCATGTCACTTCCACATAAATAGACATTTCCATCACTAATCCAACTATCAACAACCAATTAAAATGCCAATCCGTTTCGAATTCTACACGAGTTCATTCCCAAAGCTCAAGAAGGGTCCATCAACTTTTTCTTGTCAATCTTTGCCACCGTTATGCTTTCCTGTGCCACTATTTACATCGGCTAAAAAATTTAAATTTGCTAAATTCCATTCTGTGGTGTGTTAAGCTCCTTCCATAATTGGCCTTCTAATAAACTGTACTACTTCTGCCCCTCGCTAACAGGGCAGAACAACAACAAGAAATAATTGATTCACACTAAAACTAGTTTATCAAACCAATCAGACATCAAGGATAGATCTCAAACCTTTACCTTAAAAAAACTAAGCAACCAGTTACAAAATGAATCACCGATGTTCCTTCACCCTTCGCAACTATTCCCATTCATCGTATAGTAAAAGACACGTCGCGTCGCGTGACTGCGTCGCCTGACACCTCTATCTGGCTATCGCCCGATCAGGCATGCCGAAGGCTTTGCCTGATACTGTAGACTGGGACATGCAGACATACAAAGTTGAAAATAAGTGCTGATAGTCTTAAGAGGGTAGTGTATTATTACTGAAGGACGGGCCGACGTAAGGCATGTATTAAAATAGGTATGATTGTAGATACGTAGTTGTGTAGTTTTTTTTTAATTCGTTAATCTTTAAATCAAGTTCATCACATCGTTGTCTATTTAGGGTTAGCGGTTAAGTTGATTTAGTGTATGTTTATTTCAAAATTAAAGAAACAAATAGGGATTCTGAGATATTCATTATTAACACAAAATCCATCTCTCACCATCAAATCAGAATCAAGATCGGAACAGTGTTTTTTTTTTATTGTTCTAAAATTTAAGGCAAACTTTGTGAATTATGCCCCTATTGATCACCGCAAATGCTAGATAAAAGTAATAAATAGGAAACTATCCCATGAACTAATTAAAAATAAAGAAACAAAAATGTTCGAAACCAAAACGATTTTTTCAATTAGAGATTAAAAAGCAATGCGCGCCAAAGTTAAAGAACAAAAACATCCGACGTAATCTCAAAATTTTCAGCACCCAGCAGAAATCATCGATAAAATTGGATTCGCACGAACACAAACACAAAGAGCGATAATACAAGGTGATTACGCAAACGAAAGTCGGAAACAAAGAGATGCCAATAATAGGGATGAACTGGAAACCGTACGCGGCAATTTTGTGTAAGTTACGAGTGGTAAGGGCGCGTCACCCGGCGCTCTATCGGTTTATGGCTCCGCGATCGTGCGTAAAGCGGTAACACGCCAACTCCGCCGACAAATGTTTAAAACGACTTCTACTCCATTGTTCCTCGGTTTCCAATTGGGCCGCGTGCCCAGGACTTTCTAATGTAACTTGATTGTAAAACAAAAGACGCTCAGTTAACAAACTTCGCCGCTGCCGTCTTTTGTCGAGCGCGCGACTCTCAAAAACGTGAATTATTGTTATGTTTCATAGGCGGTGTTTAATGGAGCGTGCCGGCCCGCGGCGTAAATCTCATGAGAGGGAATTTAATTAGCTATAGTGTTGTATACAGGTGCAGCGGGGAAAGAATTAACCTCTCTCCGCCCCTCGGAAACTCGAGAGCCGTTTTGAGGTACTAAAAGAGGGCTAATTGGAAAGCTAATATTCACGGGTAACATTAACAATGCTCGGGAGACTGTGCGTAATCTCCGGCGCGATCCTTATTATTTTAAGTGATACGCTGCGGGGCGATCTTAAATATTAACGCAGCGTATTAGCGAGCGGATAGTTGCTGCGTGCTAACTGCCGCGATTACAGCGATCTGATGCTTGGGGGAGCGGGAGATTGTACCGCCTATTTGCTTGCCGTACACGCTCTATATTTGTAACGGTTCAACGGTTGCCAGCTCTAGATACCTACTTGTTATTTACAAATCATTACTAACGGACTAAATAATCTTCCAAGTCGAGAAAAAAATTACTCCAGTGCTTGTTCGTTCTAAATGTATGTAGTTACATATCTCGTTATATTTAGTTTCATTTGATTGCACATCAGAGCGTTAGATGTCTAAAAGTTAGATACAAAAGTTATCTGCTTTGTTTACGTAAAAGTTTATGGATTATGTAGTATATTTTATCTGTGTATCGTTACGTGAGTCATAGACGGTTCTGGCTGAAAATCAGTGCTGCAGGTGTCCTAACACCTCAGCGTAATGCTGAGCTAGCGACCGTTTCGCTTTTGCGAAGACACACACAACGCTGATGATCTATTTTTCATGACTGTGTTTGTTTTTCCCGTTTATTTTCTATAAATGTGTGTATATTCTCTTATATTTCTGTGTCTCGCAAAAAGGAATAAATGTCTTCTTTCTTTCTTTCTATCTATCTGTTAAAATCGCACGTTTGTTTAAAAAATGTCTAAATGAGTTCTTTGGCCTTCTCTATATTTCGCCATGCAAAAATAATCGCCAAATCAACCCGAATTTTGTTTGCGCAAACTCCAGGCAATATATTTTTAACAACATTGTTTTCAAACGCCAAATAGCACCGATAGGGTGTTTCTGAGCGAACAAATTCGTAACGATAAGACTCGAGTTTCTGGAGTATTTCATTGGAGTTGGTATCAGTTGTGAGTGAACCGAGTTCCCGGTCATTGTATGGAGTGCACGCTCAATTTGTGAAAAACCTATAAAACTTGAGTCGGTTCTTTCTGTGGATCCGAGCTCGGGGTTAGGGGTGATGCCGGGCACTTGCGTCGCGAATGTGAGGTCGTTCCCCCACAGTTTTGAACAAGTCCGTGTTCAACGACTCCAGTGTATTATTCAATACTGTTATAGGAACAAAGTGTTACCAGCGCGAAAAAAACGAGCAAATAGTAGTTTTTCACTGTGGTTAGTAGCTTTTGCATGTGTCTTTTTTTAATCAATATCGTAAAGAACTTATTTTAATACTATCTTTTGCCCGCGGCTTCGCACGCGTGAACCATGAGCATTTCAAAGAAGCTAGCAATCAAGCAAGCGAGCAACCAAACCTGCAAGCTTTCTAGCATGCATGCAAGCAGGCAAGCAAGGACTCAAGCAAGCCACCGCATTGGCCCGCTGCCTTAATTTTTCTGAAACTGTAAATATTGCAGGATTTTTATAAAACAAACCTAACCTAACCTATAATAGGGCTAGGGTTGCCACCTGTACTATATTATATAGTATCGTACTATATTGCGGTCAAGTGTATAGTACGAAAAATACTATATTTTCATTGCTAACTCCACTGCTGCACTTTTTTGTATAAACATCGACTAAATTGGAACGTACCCGTAGTGACGCGTTGTGATAATGTTTAAACATGATAAATGAATGAATGTGTACTATTTTTTTTCCGAAATTTCCCAAAAGTACTATATTTCGGCAAGGTTCTGAGAAAAATACTATATTTCTTCAAAAAAAAAGTGGCAACCCTAAATAGGGCTGTCCTAAAATATACCCTAAATAGCTTGTGCCCGCGACTTCGTCCGCGCTAAGACGTAAAACGAAAAAATAAGTTTTTTTCCCGTTCCCGTGGAAATTTTGGGAAGTGCTATCGGAGTACACTTAAAGCCTTCAAAGAAACACACGTTATAAATGTTAAGTCTCTTTCTTCCGCTGTTTCGTCTGGAAACGTAAAATCCCGTTTTTTCCCGTCCCTGTGGGCGTTTCGGAAAATCCTTTCTTAGTGTTCCCCTACACTCCCGAATAAACCTACGTGACAAATTTCAACTTTACCCCGCTTCCTGTTTTTCCCGTTCCCGTAAGAATTTCGCCAAATAGAACATTTCCCGAAATTCTTACAGGAATGAAGAAAAAGAATTTTGGAAAATTATCTCATAATCTCACTCCACAAGGAACCCACTTGCCAAATTTCAGCTTTCTACGACCAGTAAAACGAAAAATCCTGTTTTTCCCCGTTCCCGTGGGAATTTTGGAAAGTACTCTCTTAATGCTCTTCTACACTCCCGAAGCAACCTACATGCCGAATTTCAGCTTTCTGCAACCAGTAAAACGAAAAGTCCCGTTTTTTCCCGTTCCCGTGGGAATTTCGGGAAATCCTTTTGTAGTGCTCCCCTACACTCCCCAAGGGAACTTGAAGGCCAAATTTCAGTTTTATACGACTGAATATGTAGATCCCGTTTTTTCCTTATCCCGTGGGAACTTCCAAAAATCCTGAAATTAGTTTCTTAGTTTTGTAATCACCTACTTTTGTATCAAATTTGAAGAGTCTAGTTTTTATTGTTACTGAGATAGCGTCACTCGGAATCGAATATATAATTCCCGTTTTTTTCCTTATCCCGTGGGAATTTCCAAAAATCCTTCCTTAGTGGATGCCTACATTGTATAAGGTATATATGTGCAAAATTTCAAGTATCTAAGTCCAGTGGTTTGGGCTGTGCGTTGATATATAGTTAAGTCAGTCAGTCAGGACTTTGAATTTTATATGTATAGATTCTTAAATGAAACAAGTTTAGGAAGTAAGTTTGGTTTTGATAGCTCAATTGAAATAGTAAACAGTTTAAAACCCAAGTATAACTATTTCCAACCAATTTATTTACTTCTTAAACTAAATCAAACTAAATGAAATCTCGGAGTAAAGACAATCAGAATCTCTCGTTAGGGGCGGTCCATATAGATCGGATGTTGTTTACACTGTTCGCGAATTCATCTCGGCATTACGAACTTCCTCCACTGTGGAATAAACTTCATACGGGCAAGTTTAAAATGAAAGATTCGAACTGAGCCCAACACTGTAATAATATTGGATCTCGCCAACTTCGCCTGAAACCTTGATTGAAATAATGGCATTTAATGTAGGTATTTGGCTTGTTCTCGAGTGCTGAGGGAAACAAAGTTTCACACTTAACTGTTAGGGCACAAGTTTATAGCTAGATTGTGTACACAGAAACGTACCTATATCTAATACACGGCACAGTACATAATGTTAATTTCCGAACGAAATATCACATAAATAACCTCAGTGTAGCCAGCACTCAAATAAGACATCGCCTTTCTATTTTTGGTGTAATTTAGAGCATAACTCAATTAAGAGACGCTGTCAGCTGTCTTAGAAGTTGAAGTGAAAGCGTAAAAGTAAAACCATTAGGTAAATCGTAACAACTTAACAAATAAACTACCGCGGCCCCGCCCACCGCCCCGTTACGCGGGCACGCCGCCGGAGCACAAAAAACTTACTCCATCAAATACATCGGAAAAATATCTCGTAGAGTACAAATATCCTTTCAGAGACGTACGCCTCATCTCGGCGGATGCTGCGAACGTATGATTACTCGAGCTGACGTGTGTCAAAGACATAAAAGGTGCTTCGCGACGTATATAAAAAAAAGATGGACCTGAAAGAAACCTTTGATAAATTATCCTGTTAAGTTGACAAGCAAACAGCCGCGCCTCGCGCGCGTCGAATCAAACGACAAACATGAAACAATTCGTAAAGGTAAGCCCTCGCCCGCGTCGAGTGCCAAACTTTTTAACGTGTAATGCTTCCGATACATAAAACTATCCAATAATATTTGTGATCGGCGGCGACGCAGACATTTCGGTCGCGGGCGCCACTATCGGTCGCCTATAAAGGCCTTTCGCGCGATAAAAACTGATCTGTGAGTTTGTTCGCCAACAACAGGAAAACAGATCTTTGGCGGGCGGCCAAGTTACCTGCAGCGGCCCGCGCCCTGCGTGCTATCTCGCGACTCACTCTACGCTCCCCCGATAAAGGGTTAACAAATTGCATCCAACTTCGCAGCACACGTCGCCGAATGTGGAAGCAGTAAATAGTTCCATGTTTGCCGGCGAAGTTTTGACTTCTTTCGCACTTGCCAAGTGACGTTCTCATAATGGGTTTTCCGGCGCTGGCCGCGCGGCGTCCGCGCCGCCGCCGCCGCGCCGCGCCGATTGTCGCCGTTTAAATTGTGTTTCTGTACAATCCGCTCTTATTATTCTTTTACGCGGCGCCCTCGCCCGGCGATCGCAAATTGTTTTTTTCTATTTCGCCTCTGCTTATTTTGCGTTGTCTCTATTTTCGCAGGAGGCGGAGATGTAAACATGGTGTGGAGCTTAAAAAGTACGCCCTAATTTATTTGGAGCGCCTTTTCGGAAAACGTTTCGGCCGTGCTCTTTTATCCAGTCGAACAAAGGATAATACGAATAAAAGCCAGTCAAGCATAATCGTACTTCCAGAGCCGAGAGCTCAGCGGAATAGTCGCCAGAATTTCCCGTGCAAAGTTTTTACCTTCCGCTCGCGTGGATTTTTTTAAATTCATCGCTGATTTAATATGAAGTAACGAGCATAATCTACTGCGGGCGGAACCCGCACTCTCGTGTCGCCGGCGGGGCCGTAAAGGCGGATGTAAATGAAGATTGTGTTCGCGTCTTGTCTAATTTTGTTTCGGTTTTGCATTCGTGGGTATAAAATATGGGTGAAGCCGTCAGGGCTAATGTTGTTAAAAGAGGCGGGTGCTCGGTAAGTGATTTAGTTGTAGGCAAGTTGCGGCGGGTAATCCTATCGAGCCGGGGATCCATCAGTCGTCATTAGCGGCCGCACCTGCGGGAACTAAGATTGATCCGCGCGCGCCCGCGCCGCCTCTGACAGCCTGTTATTGAAAAACTGAGCGATAATCCCACCGCGAGCTATTGTTTAAGATTTCCCTTTTCCGGACGTTGTTTTTTCGCTCGGCTTCCGCGAATTCGTTTTTCGGGATGTTTAGATTAGAATTGAGCCCGCGAAACTTGTGTAATCCAAACTTGTTTGTAAACTTACGGCGCTCGCCGGAAGGATAATGCGGCGCTGGAGCGATTTTTCGGATTACGAAATATTTTCTTTAGTTCAAATGGGACTTGTTTTTTATATACAAGGGGTCGCACTAAACGTGACTCCTTATCATTTTACTTGCTTACAAGTGATGCTAAGTTCTGCAGTTTTTAACATAAAATTTTCCCTTACGAGTAGATAACCTAACAATTGTTACCCCTACAAAAATTTAAATTAAACTCTAACAAATTTATTAAATAAAATAAAGTCTAACTTCACCGTTTACTAAAGACAATAAAATAACTTCAAACCTGCTTCAACATACATACATAATTACATAACATACATAAATCACGTCGTTAACCCTTACGGGTTAGACAGAGCCTAAGGTAACAAGTCCCAAAGGCCACGTTTAGCATAATTGTGAGCATATTATAGGTGGGAAGGAATAAAAATAGTGATGGGTTGCTAACCACATCACCTATAACATGATTCCGAAGACTTTCGCTCTAACCTGCTTCAAACAGAATTAAAATTATCTTTCACAACATAATTAATTCTTAACATTACAACAATTACCGCCATCTACCGAAACTTAGAGGCAAACAATGCGACCCTCACATGTAGATACACAGTAAAGGTAATTTTGTATAGGGCTAAATTCTGTGCCACTAAATAAATCAAAATCAAAATAATTTATTGCAAATCACATTACAGGCATAAGATGGAATATTTTGATTAGGTCTACATGTGACACCCTGCAAGGGCACGGCAATATCAGAGGGCTCTATTATTATAATATTTTTTTTCTTGGTACTTATCTACATATATTTATATTACCTACTTTAAAACTTTTGCGCTTAACTAAACCAAAAACAGTTTCACATTTATTATGCGCCACGACGAGCCATAGCGACATGCTAACATAGGGTCCAAATATATTTACTCTTATTCTGTGTTAGTTTCTTACATGTGTTACACCGTGTGTTTGTTTGTTACAGGCTGTGCGTTCGTCAAGTTCAGCTCGCACCAGGAGGCGCAGGCCGCCATCACCAGCCTGCACGGGAGTCAAACTATGCCGGTAAGTTACCCACCACTCTCACACACGTTAATTAAGCAATGCCTGTAAATGCTGTCCTTTTGGGCTCCACTTACTACAAGGTTTTCTCGTGGAGATACATCCGTAGTCTAGTTGATGTATTTCGTACGTAGAAGCCTCAGATATCAGCTATAACATCATCTGCTGGGCACAGGCCTCTACTCAGAATGAGACAGCTTGGGCTATAGTTGGATTGGGAGCTTGACACACACGATCGAATTGCTTCACAGATGTTTGCAGGGTTCCTCACGATGTTTTCCTTCACCAAAAAGCTCATGGTAAATTTCAAATGTAATATCGCACATAAATTCCGATAGATTCTAAGGCGCGAGACCGGGCTCGAACCCACGACTTAGGTGGTAAAAGCGTAATGCTGAGGGAGCAACCGTTTCACTTTTGCGAAGACACACGCAACGCTGATGATCTATTTTTCATGTCTGTGTTTTTTTTCTATCAAATTGTGTATATTCTCTTATTTATATTTGTGTCTTGCAAAAAAGAAATTTCTTTCTTCTTTCTTTCTATAAAGTCGGCACACTTGGTTTCAATACAAATCATGAATTTTGCGTACATACATACATATATCACGTCTTTATCCCTTACGGTGTAGACAGAGCCTAAGGTAACAAAACCTTAAGGCCGCGTTTAGTACGATTAAGGGCGTATAGCTGGAAAGGGAAATCAAAATAGGGATGGGTTGCTAGCGGCATCGCCTATAACATGATTCCTAAGACTTTCGCCGATTCCCTCGATGGGCTTTTACCATTTTGCGCGGGAAGAGAAGCAACTGGTAAATTTGGTTTTTTCTTTACTTCCAGGCCAGCATGGAAGAAATTTGCTTAATCTGTGGTATATCGGATCTGTGGTACAAGCTTGCGATTTCGACATGGATAATGTGCTAGAACAATCCTTACTAATATTATAAATGCGAAAGTAACTCTGTCTGTCTGTCTGTCTGTCTGTCTGTCTGTCTGTTACCTTTTCACGCTTAAACCGCTGGGCCGATTTAGTTGAAATTTGGTATACAGAAAGTTTGAGTCCCGGGAAAGGACATAGGATAGTTTTTATCCCGGAAAATTGCATAGTTCCCGCGGGATAGCGCAGCCCAAACCACTGGAATTTTTCAAATTTAAGGCGGAACTAAGTTCGCCGGGTCAGCTAGTCTAGAATATTTAAATTTTTTTCCCGATTACGACGTAGTTAAAAGCTATAACGTCAAACCCCGCGGCGCAACACGCGACATCTAATTAATTAACGAAACAAAGTTGACAAAGTTCCTTTTGTAGGTCGGAGCTATTAAAAACCGTGTACGACTTCTGTTGGAAATTGACTTTCCAAACTTTTTTACTGAAGAAAATACACGTCTAACATTATCGCAAATACGGCACAAAAATTTACTTTCTAGAGTGACACACCGAAAATACTTTCTTAACTAACTGGGTTGCGCTCGAATTCCGATAACAATGCTGCTTTGTATAATAATTATACAAATTGTAAGTATGTGTTTTCAAAAAGATCATGTACTTCCATGCTGGTCTGGGAGCAAAGAAAAAGCCATAGGTAGAATGTACAATTTGCTTCTCTTCCTGCAACCCATCACTATTTTGATTCCATTTTCCACCCCACAATTTTGCTAAACGTGGCCTGTAAGTCTTGTTACCATAGGCTCTGTTTACTCAGTAAGGCATAAAGACGTGTTTTGTGTAAGTATGTATTTCAAAAAAGTCTCAAGTACCATAGAAAAATATCGGCCCCAATAGCGGAACGAAACGGCAGCAAACAGTTACACGCTCGAGACGTATTTTGTGATCAAAAACTTACTCTAAGCATATACACTCACGAGCAAAAACTTTTCATACACTTGCTATGGGAAGTGACCCGTTATTTTTCCTCTTCAGTGTAATTCTCATAATATGTGGCGCTTCCATGTGAAAAACTTGCGCTTTACGCTCAATTTTGGAAGCCAAGCCAATTAGCATGATGATGATGATGATGCCTACATCATCAGTGAACTTCAAGGCACTGTGTCTTCACATCAAGCTGTCAACGTATCCGTCTCCATCTGAAACTGACGGAATAGTTTGCAACTCTGCAACGTCGAGAGGGATAATTAACTCTGTTATAGGTACGTCTGTTTAGTGAGGAAGGTTAGAAGACAACTATGCCAAATATGCTTATGTTCGTTGATGAAGAACCGACTTCAAGTTGAAACATCGATAGAATGAGTGTTCAATTAAACTAACTCGTCCGTCTGCTGAAATTCCAGAACAATCAATAAATTGACTAGCAAAGTTATATTACGATCTACGAGTAGATAGATAGATAGATAAAACGTTTATTTGGTACTGCCAGCACACACAATCAAGATACATAAAATATCAACATATCAAGCCAAAACTTAAAACCCCGCGAATAATGTTCTAACATTATCTTCGTTTGTGTGCGCTACACTAAATAGCAGCACAAAAGGGCCATGGCTCAGTGGTCAACATTGGTCGTAAGAGCAAAACACTGCTGAGTAGGTTTCATTATATCTTTCCTTGTAAAATATGTCAGTCAGATACTTAACTATGATCAGTTATTGGGAGAAAATTGGGTAATTTTTTAAGAAACAAAATCAGAGGCACAATTTTCTATCCACGTTATAAATTTGTTCCTTATGCAAAAAGGCTGTAAAATTTAATTTGTCACGTATTCGCCGACCTCGGGTCTGTCCAATTAAACCAAGTAATTGTTTGCTTGCCCGTAATCCATGAAATAACAACCTAAGCATCGCACCATCCCATCCGCCATCGAATACTTTACAAATCTTCCCATTAATGCCGTAGAATTGAAAAGTTTTCCAATTAATGGGTTTTGTTACGAACAATGTCGGTAATTGGTTGTTCGATTTCTAATAGATTATTCCGATTTATTGCTTTGCTTGTTATTTTTAATTTCTAAATTTCAAACAGTTGTTATCTCCAACTTTACTTGTCTTCAGTCATTTTTAACACTGGCAACATTGAAGGTTTTTTATTTGATAGATATTGCCAGCATGGAAAATCATTATTTTGAAAGCGCTCGCGTGTGTGCCAACGCTTGACCGGCGTTACCAACATGAAAGTTTATTTAAACAGCATATCGGTAAACATGCAATAACATGGCGAAGGTTGGGCAAACATTCGCCAAACATAGTCAACTTGTATTTCATTCGAATCGTTTGTTTGTGGGGTTACATGAAACTGGGCAAATATTTATCGGTGCACTCACAATGCTAACGGGGTTATTTATTGATACGAGCTACAATTCACGTGACTACATTCACTGCAAAAGCGATTATTACCTGTAACCATTTGCATTTGTCATCTTTTTATTTAAAAATTTTAAAAACAGTCTACATAATATCAAACTGAAGGAGTGTGCTACGTCGTTATTATATTGTTTAATAATAATTAGTAGTAATTGTCATGCAATATTTTAATACAATAAAAAAAAATACAGACTTGCCATAAGGAAAAATAGATTTTATTTTTTTCTAGAAAAAGTAAATGTCAGAGTGGCAAAAGCTTCACAAGCGTTTATGAATATACAAAGCTTAGGGGGCTAACTTAATTTAAAAACCAGGCCAAACTTTAAAAGCGTCGCACGTAAATACACCTTTCCAAATCGTACGCAGAAAATCCCCAAACATGTTCTCGACTTTTTTTTAATAGCGTCGGCAGTGTACGCGGCGGGATGATGAACGATACTCCAACGGCCCGGCAGTGACGCGCACACACTACGGTTGTCTCTATTAAATACCTACTTTATTACGTCAACGCCGTGTTTACACGCCAGCGGTAGTGGATCGTAGTGATGGATCAAATTGGTTGGAGCTATTAAAAAATTCGGAACGAATCGGTTTGAACGGTTTTTCGTTTATGACTTGTGAAATAAAAATATATTTTCCAAATGCAATGAACATGTTCGCCTTTTGAACTACCCTCACATTTCTACTAATATTATTAATGCGAAAGTACTTCTGTCTGTTACCTTTTCACGATTAAACCGCTGAACCGAATTAGTTGGAATTCGGTGTACAAATAGTTTCAGTCCCGGGGAAGGACATAAGATAGTTTTTATCCCGGAAAACAGCATAGTTCCCAAGGGATAGTGATAAGTGAATTCTGCGCAAACGGAATCTTGCGGAATAGCAAGTATTAAATAAAACATTTTTCTGAACACAGATCGGTCTGTTTATTACAGTTCCTAATTAACTGGATTTAATCTCAGATTATTTTATTTAAAGTTTTTATATCATTATGAAGTGATTATGTACAAATGCGTCTGTACGTACGCCCAATTTTCCGTAGTAAATCGCCACAATTAAAAAAAAGAGTTTTTTTTAAACAACCAAACTGGGCTTGGCGTTGAACATCTGTCCATAACTACCAATCAATGGAGTCAGACCCTCTCAAAGAGTCCCTTTTAAACGAAGTGCGCGCAGAAAAACCTTTAAAAAGCTTTAAATCACGCTGAGAACATTTGCACAGCTTCGTTACATGACATTACAGATTCGGGTCTACTCGAACTCGTTGTTAATTTAGATACAAAATAAAAGGAGTGCAAGTAGGGTTGCCAACTGAACTCTTTACTATACATATTTTATGTTTAAAACTATACCATCTTAGACCGTATATTATTTAAAGTTCTAAACTGTTTATTAATGAAAATAATGTAATATTTTTTTTAGTTTAACTAAATATTTGCATGATGTGTGTGTAGTTCCCATCCGCGCTGGGCCCGCATGGGCCCAAGCCCTCCAAATGTACTGAAGGAGGCCTATACCAAGAGGCACGCCGAACTATGCGATATTTTATAAACACTAAAAGTGACAACAATATCGACTGAAATTGTATCGAATTTGAAATAAAAAGGGGTAGGTATATTATTATACAATGTATTTGCGAATTTCATCACAAAGTCAAAATAAAAGAACAGTTAAAGTACCTCAAATAGAATGAAAAATCTCCGCGAATGTAACTTAGTACTACATAAATTAAAAAAAAATAGTAAATAGTATGTAATAAATTAAAAAAATTGGTAACCCTACGTGACAGTGCACTGGTAAATACTAGATTGTATCGGGCGGCAAAAAAGTCCGAATCGGCTGTCCTGTACAGCGCTTAACTTTTTAATTAGTGGTTTGTTCGGGATAGGCTCTGCCCCAGCGCATTATAACTGTATTCAGCCCGAAAGCCTTTGAGTAGCGTTTAATAAGTAGGTGCTAGTGATGTAAAAAGGAGTAATTTGCGTTCACAATTATTCGCAAAATTTAAAAATAAAAAAAATTGACAGCTTTAATGTTTTAGAAACGTGTACAATTTAAAAAACATAATTGGGAGTTCGAAAGTGTTGGATTGAGAATTATTCTATCTAGGGCCACATAATCCTATCTGCCAAGTTTCTTTAGCTACAATGAAAAAAAAAGATAATAATTACTATCTAAGTATGCTATGGCTAAATATCTTTATTTAATGCTAAAACGTTAACCGTTCAACATTTCAATAATACCACGGATTAGAACATAAACAAAATTATATTTATATTAGAGAATGGGTTCGTACAGTTTCATACCGCTGAACAAAGCGCGTGCCTATTTAGTTTCAACCAAACACTCGCTTTGATATTTTCACGTTCATTTTACTCTTAAATTAAAATGCGCGAGCTAAAATAATTCTTCTGCCATTTTATTTACCTGGCAACTGGAACTAGACTGGATATCTCTCAAATTAAATATGGCGGCGCGAATTTGCATGAAGAATATCGAAGGTACATTAAACCGGGATTGCAGGAGCATTATCATAACAAAGTGCGCGCCTTGTTGGTGGAAGTGGCTTCTTCTTTGTCCTGCCACGCGCGATTACGCCGAATTACGTTTTATTAGCATTAATATTATATCAAGGATTTTGCCCCCAACGAGGTATTTGTTAAGGAGTCTTCTAATTAGTTGGATCCGTGTTACGCTACTGATAGTTTGGATTAAAGTCTAACTTAGTATATTACAGGTTATTTATGTATCGGGCGGCTTATTACTGGGCTACGCGGCTTGCGTAGCGGAATATAATTACCTAAGCCGTGTGGCGCGGCTTTAGGATAAATTCTAAATTCAAATGTTAAATTATTCGCTTTGTTTTTTTTTCGGCGGTTCATGCAAACTAGATTTAAGCTGCCAGTTTGAATCTCGTACCTACTTTTAATTTTTAAATGAGTGATGTTATTAGATTTGATTGTTACTTGTTTCTTTTCAATGCAGCCAGTACTCAATTTAATCATTTAAAATGGCGGGTTGAACGATTTTTTGGTATTTCAATTATCTTAGAGGTCGTTGGATATAATTTTTTCCGTCATTATTTCGCTGCACGTCCATCCAGCCGTCCCTTTCAGACCTTCGCAAAACTAGCTCCCTTTCAATTCTAAACGGCTCAAGCGCTGCCAATAAGCTCATTCTACTAATCCAAGAACTTTGCTGACAAGTGGGTAGCACGGGGTGTTTCGGCACCGCCGATAATTCCTTTCAACGGTGGCACAAAGGCCCGGATTTGGTCCAACTTCCCCACTAATGACGTTTTTGTCTGCCCCGACAAGCTATCGCCTGTGCTATATCGATTAGGTATAAAAGTCTGAATAGGCGTATTACTCTGTTGTACATGTTGCGTGGTATTATGGATCCGTCAATGGTATTATGCTATTGAAGCCTCTAAATATTAATTACACGCTTTTATCCGCGGGCCACGTGGCTCTTTATACGTACCTTAGTGTTATGGCTATGATTCTTTCGTTAAAACCTTGCTCAGAATGTGCGTTCAGATAAGTAGGTAATTTCTGAAATTTCAGATGCTGTCGTAATATTTTTTAAATTATTAGTAACTAGCAGTTGCCCGCAACTTCGTCTGCGTAGAATTCTTTTATCGCTATCCCGCGGGAATCACGCAATTTTCCGGGATAAAAAGTAGCCTATGTGTTATTCCAGACTATAATCTATCTATGTTCCAAATTTCATCCAGATCGGCCCAGTACTTTTGAGCCTATTCATTACAAACATACAAACATACAAAAATAGGTACAAATCTTTCCTCTTTATAATATTAGTATAGAAAAGGCGAAAATGGTTTGTAATTGTGTCGTACAGACACATTCAAACAGATGACGCTTGGCGACAAAAATTCGCATAGTAATATTGTCACGTGACGGCTAGTAACAGATAGAAAAATTCGAAGGGAAGAAAACTAATATAATGGTGTGGGGGTATAGCACGCGTCACGGAATGACGAGGATCCGGGTTCGATTCCCGGCAATAGCTTTACTTTTCGGATTTTTCTGTGTTCTAATTTTCAGTGTCATTTAGAATTTTTTCGAAAATGGTGTGTTAAAAGAATGTAGAATTGCAGAAAAATTAACCTAGTTTATTTTTTACACGAACGTCTTCAAATATAAACATAACAACAATATTGGAACAAAAAATACCAAAATAAATATACATCCATGCTAACCCGAAACCTCCTTGTTGAACATTTACATACATAAATCGCGTGTTTATCCCTTACGGGGCAGGCAGAGCCTAGGTAACAAGACCTAAAGGCCACGTTAGCAAGATTGTGGGCGTATAGGTGGCAAGGGGAACGGGGGGAGGAGTTTTTTGAACACGTTTCAGTAATTTGATTTCGTAGTCAAAAGGGAAAATACAATTCATTAAAATTTATACATTGTAACAGTGAAACGTTAAACTCGCTTTTTCGTCTCCTTTTGTCATGACAAGTAGGTAGGTAACTCAAGTACGGAAATGTAGCGAATATTTAAAAATTCACATGCACATACATAAATCACGTCTTTATCCCTTACGGGGTAGACAGACCCTAAGGTAACAAGACCCAAAGGTCATGTTTAACATGATTGAGGGCGTATAGATGGAAAGGGGAATCAATTTTTTTTCCTAAGATTTTAGCTTATTCCCTCGATGGGCTTTTACCATCTGCGCAGGAAGACAAACAACTGATACATTCTATGTTTTTTCTTTACTCCCAGACCAGGAGAAGGATTTAAAAACCCGATACCCGATATATTACGAGCAACTGCATGTAAAAACTGATATAATCCGGCTTCCAGGGTATATTTTTTTGCTAGAGAGCCCTCCATCATTTTAATTGGTTTTCCAATAGTGGTACATAAGTGTAAAAATGAAACAAACGTCGGCTCGATTAGGGGCATAAGAGGAATAGAAAAAAACTACGAACGGTTTGTTATCCCCGATTTTAAGTCGACAACACAATTCATGAAATTACAATCGTAGGTCTTCCATGCTGGTCTGGGATTCGAGTTCGACCTTCTGCTTGAGAGGCCACAGGTCAAACCACTAGACTACCACGGAAAGAAAACATTTATTCGTGATATATCATAATTAAATTACAAAAACAAAAAGAAGTAAAAAACAAGAAGACATACATACATAGGGTAGGCAGAGATTTCTTTGTTCCACTTGCTACGATCCTGACATATTTCTTTCGCTTCATCCACAGTCATCAATCTCTTCATGCATGCTCGTCGGTTTCGGGTACTCCTGACCTAACCTTTTTCCAAAACGTCTCCTAGAGACATACAGAGGACATACATCACGAAATGGTCCCATCTCAGCATAATGCTGGCCTTGCAGCCAGCGCTGGTCTTCCGATGGGACCATCACAGCGGCTTTTGTTTTTACTAAAATCATTTTTCTATATTTGGTAGATGACCTGCCCGCTTATCTCCCCCTTAAGTTTTTCGCACTTACGGGACATCCTGTATAATGTCCATAGTTCCAAAATGTAGCTCTATAGGTCGTTTTGTATAGCAGTGGTTCTTAACCTTTTTCAGCCACGGACCCCTAGGAAAAGTAGCACAATTTTGAAGGAACCCCTAATTAAAAAATAAATCGACGCGTAGCTGTTATTAGACTTTTGGTGGTTTTTATTTATTGTTGTCACTTGATCGCTTGGTCCAAATGAGACTGCGGACCCCCATACGTATACTCACGGACCCCCAGGGGTCCGCGGACCTCAGATTAAGAAACACTGTTTAGAGGTCTGGGCCAAATTTTGTGCAGCTGAGTATATTTTCGAGTTCTCATATTATTATCTCAATATACCTGTTCCGAGGCTCGAACCAAAACATCGCTGAAAAACCAACTCCGTACTTTGAACGCCAACATTTTATACTTACATTGTTTGGGGTAGGAGGGGGATATAAACAAGTCTTAATAAATTCGTTGATGTTCCGTTTCTCCCCGCGCTGGGGTCACTCCCATGCGAGCGATCCGACGCGTTTACGTTCGCTTTCCATAAAATAGCAAAATAAAGAGAAATAGACTTGACCTGGTACACGGAAATACTGGGTCAAAACACTGGTCGAAAATACTCGGTAAAAATACTCGGTGGATTTAAATGGAAGGTTGTTGCATTTGCCATAAAATCTGCTATGTGCAATTTTCTAACTGAAATACGTGAAGACCATTTTTACAATTCTCACATAAGTTAGTTTTCCTCCTTCTTTTATAGTTGGTAGATTATTATGTATCAAACAATTGCTGCCAATGAAACGTTATTTTACTAACTCAGCTCAATTTAATCATATCTGTCAAAACTAGGAATCACTAATTGTAGCTATCGAATCAGTAACAAGAGGCCACTATGTTATGATTTCGAAAAACAAGAAATAATTTTATTTTAGCATAACCGGGTCGTTAACCAAACGAATACTTGCTTGAGATAGCTCTTACTCCCTGTGCTGTCAAAGCGTAAAAATACCAGTTCCGCGTGAAAATACTGTGTAAAAATACCTGCACCGCGTAATTCCGCATTCATTGCGTCGGTACAGTACACAGGGCGTGTTGTCTTTAATAATTGGGCTCCCTGCGAAGCCTTTTACGAACCTTATTAGGGATTTTCAAGTGCTTCATTCGCCTGAGGGCGTTAAGGACAGGTCAACTATGCCTTTTAAATGTTGAGCTTTGGTTTGGAGACCGGTTGGGTAGTGTTTATGCGAGCCGTGCGCTGTTTTATAAAATTTGGTGAGATTCAAGTTAATTGAAACATTTCGCACCCTTCGTGGAAGAAAGACGTAAGTCCCATTGTAAGTCAATAGGACTTACGTCTTTCTTCCACGAAGGGTGCGATTTGTAGGATAGAAGGGGATGAAATGCGTTTCATGTAAAAAGGTTGGTATGGTTCGAGTAATTAGGGGTAGTTATTTTCTGTTAAACTGTTGATTGTTCACGTAAAACTGATTTATTGAGTCAGTTTACTTTGCATCTCATTTATTCCAATTGTGTTGTCATAGTGTAATATTTGTCATGATTCTTTTTTTTTCTGAAACACTAATTTTTTCAGGAGCTTTGAAATGACTATTCTGTAAAACTTGGTTAGGTTTATGTTAGTTTTATAACGATATATCTACATAAAAAAATTAGATACCTTAATATTTCGCTACTTTGCTTATTTTATTTACCTACGTTACTACTCTGCTACCAATGCTGAGTAGCAAGCTAAATAAAAGTAATGCCTGATTCAAAAAATATTAAATAAAAAGCTACTTCATTGAAATTAAATCATCCCCTATCAATTACTAGGACATGACTAAGCTCAACTACACTGGCGAGCACTAAAAACTACGCCCAATCGTAAAGGCGTACACAAGCCGCAATTATTTGCCGACATGGCGTACAGTGGCGTTCGTAAAACCGGGCGGCGGTCGCAATAAGACGATATTAGACGGCATATACACATCCTTGCAAACACAGTTATAAACGTTGACCGTATTTCCGGGATGTTTTGTATCGTATATGGAGTATTTTTTATTGAGATTCCGGACCGGTTTTCGAGGATAATAATTGGAATATGTATACAGAGCGACTTATAAGTTGTGAATAGAAATGACTATACCTCGTTATAGTAGTTTATGCAACTGAAGCATAATGTGGGTCATTAAAACACAAGTGTTGTAATATTTAATTGTAAGTACCCTAAGATGGATTCCACTGTATGCCCGATTCAAGTCGAGCACTACTTTTATTTAATCCATGAGTGATTCATTTATTTCACAAGTAGCTGCTGGCCAAATTATGTGCCTTTCTAATTGGTAAAAGAATTTTAAAAATCGGTTCTGTACATCTAAATGTTATCCCCTACAACGTCACAAACTTTACCTCTTTGTAATATTGAATATAGATGACGTCAGATTATTTTTGCCATGTGTAAACCTTTTCACACATAAATACACAAATCATATCTACATCCCTTACGGGGTAGACAGAAAGTAAGGTAAACCTAAAGGCCTCGCGGTGACACCTAGTGCTCCCGTAACGCTCACAGTCCATGGCCAGGAGGGAACGTGCCGGTTTTTAGACGGTAGGCCTCTCCCCTCCTTCCATTAGAGAAGGCAGCGGCGAGTTGGAGAGCCCGTCATACTCCCGTTGCTGCCCCGAGCGCGGGAATGCATAAGGTGCATTTTCCACATGTTAAAAAAAACCTAAAGGCCACGTTTAGCATGATTGTATGTAGGCGGAAAGGGGAATCAAAATAGTGATGGATTAAGCCGCATCGCCTATAACGCGATTCCTAAGATTTTCGCCCATTCCCTCGAAACCATTTTTTCAACCAATATACCTACATACGCCAGCTGGCCCGGCGTAACTTCGCACTCAGAGAGACATAACTAACGCATAGTTAGCACGGGTGCGTGTTATTGCCCGCACCTGGGGGTGACTTACTGTGCCCATAATTAAGGTGAGATATGTAAGATGTTTCTTACCTTAAACCGCTTCCATCTCCTATTCGATAATGTACACACACACAACGGCAGTGGTTCTTAACCTTTTTCAGCCACGGACCCCTAGGAAAAGTAGCAGAATTTTGAAGGAACCCCTAATTAAAAAATAAATCGACGCGTAGCTGTTATGACACTTTTGGTGGTATTTATTTATCGTTGTCACTTGATCACTTGGTCCAAATGAGACTGCGGACCCTCATACGTATACTCACGGACCCCCAGGGGACCACGGACCATAGGTTAAGAGACACTGCCTTACGGGGTAGACAGAGCTTGTGGTAACAAGACTTAGGTCACGTTTAACATGATAGTGGGCGTAAAGGTGGACAAAAGAACCTAAATAGTAATGGGTTACCAGGCTATGGCCCTTTACAATCTGCGCGGGAAGAGGAGCAGCTAGTACAGTGGCACAAATATTTTTAGGCATAGGCAATTTACCCATCACTATTTTGATTTCCCTTTACAGCTATACGCCCTTAAGGTTTTGTTACATTAGGCTCTGTCTACCCCGTAAGGGACAAAGACGTAATATATGTATGTATGTATAGGCAATTTAACTGAGTATGTTAATTATTGGCTCTGGATTGACGGCGAAGACAATGATGTTTACGGTGAAGGATAACATTGTGAGGTAACCTGCTCACACCTGCTCATTCTGAGAGGAGGCCTGTGACCAGCAGTGAGACGTGTGTAGGCTCTAGCTATAACTCTTCTTCTGTTTGTAGTATTAGCATCATCGCTAAGACTGTTAACCCTTTATCCTCGTTTCACTTCATCCCGATTAGGCCGCGTCTTAAAACCAATAACCAAGAGCGTGACTGGAAAGTAAACCTCCCAAGACGGCTTCACCACGAGCCAGCCGCGTCTCAGGGTTGTCACCCTTCGGTTCCATTTATTCCAAAGATATAGGACACCTAACTGCTGTTATAGAACGACCACTTAAATGAGTCCTCGCCCGCGCGGTGCAGACGAGCGGGGAGGGACGACCGCAGGGGCCGAGGCCGAGGTGTAGGCGGCAGGCGCACTACCCGACTGCACCTTTCTCGGTCCCCTTTGTCGGCCTGCCCTGCGCCCCTGGGTTGCTAGCCGCATCGTCTACAACATGATTCCTATGATTTCCCTGTATAAAAAAACTTCCTAGTATCAATAGATCCCACAAAACTCACCATCTCTATAGAGCAGGGTTTAGCAGCAACACATATATTTACTTTATAACATTAGGCTTTGTTTTATTTGCCTTTAATAACCCTAGATAGTCCATGGACGTTTTAAAATACTGAGAGTGTTTAAAGTAAAGTTTGAGAGACTGCCATAGAGCAACCCCTGAGCACTCGATTGCAGCTAAACGTTAACTTAGCATAATCGCTCGTCAATCGTCGTCGTAAAATTATCGCGGAACCGAAAGCGCTCCATACGTCGGGGACGTGTCTGGCGTGACAAACTCTGGCCGGTTATAGTTTAACCCCCTTATTCATAAACGCTCTAGAGGCTTCTACTAACTTAGCAATCGTTTGTCCTTATCTGTGCAAGGTAAATGTCAATGTGACAGATAAGGACAAACGTTAATCGAACCGGAGCCTTCACTATCCTACCGGCTGCGCCATGTTATGTTAGGAATGCGACAATCAAACACAACGTTCAAGCTATGACTGGTGTTTATTATTTTATTTTCTCTTACCCTCAACATGCATAATCTTAATCTACACTCATTGCTAATATAATAATATGACAAGCAGAGGCCTACAGAGCGTTTATGAATAAGGGGGTAGTGCTATAAGCACCTTTTACTGCGCATTCCTTAAAGTTTTACAGTGGCAGCTTCTTTTTATGAAGCGGCGAGCAAAATGGGTCGCCTGAGTGAGTCTAGTGAGTGATGAACATTATAACATCAGTGGTTGCCAGTCTATAAGGCTGATAAAGAATACCGTTCGTAAAACGAATTGAATATAGAATAGGATTTATATACTATCTTAAAATATATAGGGGTCAAATGAGTCCTCACAGGATTAATTAGGTACTAATTACTAATTTTTATTAATATATATAATATATAAAATGATGAAAATCATTTAGAAAAACTCCACTTCCATGCTGGTCTGGGAGCAAAGAAAAACATAGAACGTACCAGTTGCTTCTCTTCCCGCGCAGATGATAAAACCCCATCGAGCGAATGGGCGAAAATCATAGAAGTCATGTTATAGGCGATGCGGCTAGCAACCCACCACTATTTTAATTCCTCTTTCCACCTATACGCCCACAGTCTTGCTAAACGTAGCCTTTAGTGTGTATTTACAAAATAAAGCTAGTTTCCAATTGACTCGATTTTTTCTATAGCCTGTTTGGCTTTCCACTGCTGGGCAAAGGCCTCCCTTTTCTCTTTCCCGTCTCTGTTGCAAGGGCTCAAAAGACTCCAAATCGTCCCGACATCTAATTATACGTTTTAAATCATGTTATGTATAATGATCATTGAAATAATTAAATTTTAAATCGAGCACATATGTAGTTACCCTAATAATGAAAGACAGAAAACAATAGCAATTTAACACCACCCACACATTCAAATCACATTAAAACAAAGATTTTTCCAAACGTTTAACCCTCGCGTTTAATTCACTAACAAAGCCAGCGCCAGCTAGCGGCAGTTCGTAATCGAGGTGGAAATATATTAGCATAAAATAACAAAGGCTAATTAGACTGGTCTCATTCTGGAGCGGCTCCTGCATAGCATTAACTGAACCTATCATACGCAATACTCACTGATTTTCAACGTAACAAAAGCGTTGGCTGATCTTGAAAATACGCGATAACAACGAATAGGTTTATGAGCTTTGTTTCGTAAAGAGAAAGGCGATTTTAAAACAATGACAACAGAAATCTAGAGGAGCTCAGTATACAGAGTAAAGGCTGACTTTTGCTCAACAGAAAAAAGTATCTCGCAACACTGCCTGTCATGTTGTGAACTTAACATTTTTTTTTAAATCTATATATTGCTATAAAAGTGGCTCAGATTAAATTATTAAGTTATTTTGAAAATTATCTAAGGTTGGGCTGGCTGTAGTTTTTCTACTAAAGATATTTTCACACAACAATAGTTAATGATTCAAAATCCCAGGTCCATGAGAGTTTAAACGACGACCGGGATCTCGTGTCACTAATTGTATCCTATATTATAGTTAGCTACTATGCTGGTCTGGGAGTAAAGAAAAAACATAGAATGTACCAGTTTCTTCTCTTCCCGCGCAGATGGTAAAAGCCCATCGAGGGAATGGGCGAAAAATATAGGAATCATGTTATAGTCGATGAGGCTAGCAACCCATCACTATTTCGATTCCATTTTCCACCTATACGCCCACAATCTTGCTAAATGTGACCTGTAGTACCTGTTACCTTAGGCTCTGTCTGCCCCATAAGGGATAAAGACGTCATTTGTGTATGTGTATGTATGTATGTATTGTTATTATAAGCTTGGTGCAAGACATACTTAGCGATTGCCGTCTGGTAGAAAAGGCGTGGATGCGTCAAGCTAAAGACAGGGCGCTATGGCGCTCATTAGGGGAGGCCTATGTCCAGCAGTGGACTAACATAGGCTGATGATGATGATGATGCGAAAAGGCTGGATTTGGCAGATGTTGGCAGATGTTGGCAGATGTTGGCAGGTGTTGGCAAAGACTGAGGCCGGCGGAGGCCGTATGCAGATGTCTGTTTGGCCAGTCATTACGGGATGTTTGCCGGGGCGCCTCGCTCGCTGCAGATCGCTCATGTCCCAAGGGGATTAGATGAGCGGTTTTATTTCATTTCGGTGTAACATTATTTGTCAGCACGTACTGCAGGCTTACGTTTGTGCGTCGCTGAATGTATTACCGTTGTGTTAAAACAGCGTGCGGTCCGATTTTTAAAGCACAAAATGTGAAAATACCACGCAAAATATTCTTAAGTGGACTTGTTTTGTGTGTGTATATTTATGTAGGTAGTTTATTATGTATTTTATATGTCACTTTCAACATGAAACTACCGTGAGACTTAATCATAATTACACATAAACGACACACACACATACACATACATTTGACAATAATAAAAATGACGATGAAAACGAGGGTAGTTGTGCGCCGCTGTCAGTTGCGTCGAGCAGCCGCGCGAACAGAGCGCTGGCGCGCAGTATTCGTTTCGCTGCCGCCGGGGCGAGCGCTCCGAGAGGAAGGACTACGAAATACTCCGAAACATGTCGAGCATCACTCGACTTTTTATACGGGAGTTATCCGTTTATGTGTAATTATTTGATATGTAGTATATTTCTGATATATTAGTTTATCGTATTTTTTTATTATTATTATTATTAGGGTGTCTTCCATGCTGGTCTGGGAGCAAAGAACAAACAATAAGTTTGCGTAAGAACTAAAGCCCAATCGCTCTCATAGATAGTAAGAAAAAGCCTGTGCCCAGAAGTGCGCCTTGACTCAACAATATAATTTAGTATAACCACATTTTTCACCAGTCTCAAGAACTCGAGCCTTCAAGCGTTAAAACGGCTTCAACTTTATATATTCCCCGTCTGAACTAAATGAAAAAATACGTTCATATCTTAAACCTTTAAAACCGGCTTTAGCGCTAAGTTTTCGCATTAAAACCTCCGTGTTAGGACGGGTTAATCCATCACACCCGGCTCTCACTTGCACCTCAGCGTACTCCATTACGTATGCATCACGGGTCCCCATTTTTGCATTTGTAATAGGAATCATTCTGTAATTATTCACTCGTTACATCGGATAGACTCGGCAACGCAGATGGATTAGCTCTCCGTTGAAATATGGCCTGCATTCGGTACGCTTTCTTTACATTTTCGCGTATCTACTGTTAGTATAAAATGGAACTTCGGTTTTGTGGTTACGCTTTCAAATAAGGCTAGAGTTAGAGGTAGTCGCTTTGGGGAGAATCGCTCGTATGTTTAGTCTTTTGTTTTGAAAATATTCGATCACTATCTCACTGTGCTGTCGCAGAAGTATGGGTTACAGGTCTGAGAGGAGGTTATTCGTGAGCGGAAAACTTCACGAGATTCCGTCCGCCTATGCGAAGTCAGTGGCAGAAGTTTTAGTGAACAAAATTAAAGGCAATTTTTACAGATTATAAAAAGCATTCGTTAAATTTAAATTTTATAGTTTATCATCTTTTTTTTCAATTATATTTATTTCGAAAAAAAAGTCTTAAGTAAACTTACAGAACGGCCAAAAAAACTGGCCTCGAAATGACCGTTATTGTTTTTAAAAATGGGTAAATTGCAAATAATTAGACATTATAAAAAAGTAGAAAAATACAATAATATTAACATTATTAACATAATTACACGTTTACATATTTAATAGTAGTACTACCTACGGTAAGATCAGTAACGTATTGGTTTGATCAAACTGGGATTTATTTACGATCTCATCAAAGACGCGTTTCGTTAAAAGAATCTTTAAAAAGAGATAAATAAAATCGTTTGCAATACATATCGGCGCCATTGCTTACGGTAACATAATAGTATAAGTAAAATCAGTGACATGATTGAATCAAATTCGGATTTACGATCACAAAGACAAGATTCCATTAATTTTATTAAAGTTGAATGCGGAGACATCAACGTATCTATTTTATTTTCCCGGGCCGTTTCTTAGTAAATGATCAATAAAGCGGCGGTGCGGCGGCGCCTGTAATGAACACATATTGCGAGCGCGCACCGCGATAACTCACCGGCGCGACGAACTTAGCGTTTGTTTGTTTGTCGCGCTCTCGTGCAAAAATAATACTGATTTAGGTACTCAGGGGTAGATAAAGTTGCAGATCAAGGCACTGGCTACGCGCCAACCAACACTCTGAGACGGACAAAAATACCGGCGAAGCAGCGACTGTGTGCGTCCCCACCTCGTTACTTAATGCGCTTGTAAATTTCTACAATAACCGCAGCTGCATCTTTCCCATATCTCCTTCTTTATACGTATTTATTGACCGCACCCTCACACACACACAGCCAGTAGCCACTGGATTTACAGCATACAAACTTGGAGCTCAGAAAAGATTTGGCTCACTGTTCAGTATAAAGTCACGTTTTACGACGCCGCATTGTTTAATAAAGCCTGATATAGTTTAATAGTTCAACGTCTCGACTATTGTTGTCTGATTTAAATCTAGAAGAAAATAATTCAGACGCAATCTGTGTAACGAGCAATCCTGCCAATGAACGTCGGCGAAATAACAACTGTAATTTACCTACGAGAGCATCGGCTCTTTCGAAAGCAGGTAACCGATAAAACCGGCAAATCAACCGATTAAAAAACAAAACGTGTACCAAATATTGTTGGAATCTCTCGAAAATACCGAAACACGAAGCGTATAAACGTTTAGGGCATTTCTGTATGCGAGCTCCGTGCAAGGGCGCACTTGAATAACTTAGGTTTGTTTGCATAAAAACTCGAATCTCCGAAATGCCAGTTTAGCCCCGCGCCGGGCACCGGGCCCGGTCATTTGCATAGAATAACAAGCGCAAGCTTGCGGGCAGCGGCGACGCTGAGAGCTCTTGTCCGGAATCAGCGCAGCGCATTTGGCAGACCCAATCATCGGCGCTGAGTGCCCGCGCCGCGCCGCCGCCGCCGCCGCGCCGCCTGCATCTAATAATCCTTAACACTCCATGCTTAATGGAATGCATCCGAAGGCGCTCCCACTGCAGCTCGGAATATACACGGTTGCTATTTTCTTGCCAGCACCGAGTTGCACTTGTTTTTCTTTAATCCAACTCATATTTCGATTCGAAACGAACCTAAGTGAATCTCATATACATTTACATAAATCAAACACATTTACATTATTATTTTGAGCGCGTCGTAAAATTACGCTGAAAATAAGAATTCCATTTTTCATTAGTCTGTTGAAAACTTTGTTTTTTGCTGCCCTCGGATTTTCTTTGCCCGGGAGCGGAATTTTCTAAAATTTGTTCTTAGTTTGCATACTCGCTCCTAAAATTTAAATTTTCCCGATTCAGCAAGTTTCCCTCTATTTTGACGAGACAGCGCGCCGCGGCGCTGCGGCGTGCCGGCGGGGCGCGGCGGTAGGCCTCCTCTGCTTAACATAATTCGCCGCGGCGTCTCACACGCGCCGTATTGTCCGTCAGCACATTAATTATGGATTCAGTGTCCACCCGTAATCTCTTTCTCCCTGCATTTGGGGCAAATAAATTAACGTTAACTGTACCATTTGTAATGAAACACGGCGATGCGTACCCATCCGTACATTTGAAAGAGGAAGACCGTATTCGCGTCGGCAGATTAAAATGAAAACAAAAAACTGGAATACTTTGAGCGGAAAAAGCGTTGTTTTGAAAATAAACAGGGCGGCGCTATCAGTTGTCGACAGTCGAGCGACTTGGCGTGAGATTTAATAAAAGCGGTTTACTGTGGCGCCGGTGCCCAGTCGCGGGCCTTATCAGAGTATGGAGCTGCTCAAGAGTGAATTATGTAGGTGGCACGCGGAAAGATGAAAATTAATGAGCCAAGAGTGAGTGCGATGCCGCCGGGACTCCCCGTTTAATGCTGTTTGATTCTTTTAACTTTTTTCAGCGGAGTGCAGTGCGGGTGCGCTGAATTAATGGCCAGTCGTTTGGCGCAGTTTTTCTATTGCGCCCGCTCCTAAATGCTCTCTTTAACTGAGACACTTTTGTCCAACTGCTCTTTAATTTTATCTAATACTTTTAGTTCGCGAAGAATTGTGTGTGTTGTGCTAGGATGTAAAGATGCTTTGAAGTAATTCCCCAGTCACGCCTTGCCGGCACATGTACAGTAACACGGCCATCGCAGCATCAGCATCAATGCAGCCAGCCGCGTAATCTTCGTGACATCTATCCGCTATAACAATATATTATTCGCATCACCTCGTCCCGGCCCGGTGCGATTTTAATATGAAATTTATTACGGCCACGTCAGCACCGATTTAGACTAATTAAACGTTTCAAGCTTAATAGGGCTTCGGCGCGTTTAACTTGTATTCCAAACCTCTATAAGACATCTTAATTTACGGGCGGCCGGTAATAAATGTAAAATTTCAAATCCATTAGAGCCAAGTTTTGATATTAAGCACGTACCTTAATTTGGCTGATGGAAAACTTGACTCGGGCCTAAACTCCTTATAGAAAAGTTTTTTTAAACCGTCCGTCGGCTGAAGGGGCTAATGAAGACGGAACTCAATTTCCCGGCGTCGGGGCAGGTAAAGAATTTTCTACTTTGGGAATATAGAAATGTGTAGTGGAGGCGTTATTGATTGGTTCATTGAAGGAATCCAATTTGAGAGGTGGACGGAGTCGCGGGACATACGACGGAGTTGCCGAATAGGGGCGCCGACAACTTTCCACGAACTACCTACACTAGTGCTTGAACATGAAAGGCGGCGTGAGAGAAATATTTGGGCTATTCTCTAGGTAAAATAGTAGTAACGGGCAGTTACTTTCTGAAAAATAGCGTTGTCTTTTCCATTCATACTGGCTGGAAATGTTTTCATGCGTAAGGCTTTCACCTTTCCAGTGCCAAATTTTTGGTTTACTGAGTTCATATTCTGCTTTGTACAATGGCAACCCTAACTAACACAGCAGCCTGCGCTCGCTGCATGCGATCGGCTTTTGTCGATGTTTGTTTTCCTTCAATTTTTGCCAAGCTAAAGCTTTAAGTTGATTGTTTAAAATACAAGAGAAACGTGGAACAGGGGATTTTGAATTTTGTTACTTTGAAAAAGGTTCGCTGTAGATCTTCTTCGCATACGATGTAGATGTAAGAACCTGCTCGCCAAAAACGCGTTCACCGAAAAACCCATGGTGAATTTCAAATGTTATTTGGTACAAAGACAGTAAAACACAGGGGTGCAAGCCCGGGTTTGAACTTAGAAGCATCTGCTGCGGAGTCCATGGCTCAAACCACTACTACAGTCCGTGAGCTCTTAAATTGCCATTAGCGTTTGTCTTGCTGTCTCACTCACTCTTATGGGTTTGATACTTGAATTGGCCGATAGTACCCGAAACAGTGGCTCGCAGACTGTACCGCAACTTGTTTTCTTAACACGTGTTTAAGCAAAAAAACTACAGCAGTAATTAAAATTAAATTAAAAGCAGCCTGCAGTCACTCTTCATGGAAAACACGAAATAAAGTGGTCCAGCTGTTCTTCGTATAAGTATATCCGAAAAAATATTTTACTAAACAAACTTCTTTCCTGAAACTACCCTCGGTTGCAAAAACTTCGTCTTGTCCGTAGTTTTGCTGATGAGTATATCATTATTATATCTCTGTGACTTGTCGGCTCTCGTCGAATAACCGATGATACCCGATCACTTCCGAAGCCGAACGACGGATCGCGCGATACGTCCCAATGTAATTCCGTAAGCTTTGGTTTTACCGCGATGCCGGCGATTCCAGAGATTATGACGAACGCTGTGGTCCGGGACGAACTGTTTTGCTATTTATTTTGATGATTTATCAACGAAATAGGCATACATTCTTTCAATATTTGATTTCATCGCCCAGATATATAAATTCTCAATAGGTTTTGTTCTAATTATTGCTAACGGTGCCTCATTACTAAATATGAAAATTGTGAACTTGATTAACGAGATATAAATAAAATCTGGATCGTTAAAAAATTGGGATTACGTAGCTTACAATTTCTACCTGTTTAGACTTCACTACATAGTATAAAATAAAGTCGCTTTCTCTGTCCCTATGTCCCTATGTATGCTTATATCTTCAAAACTACACAACGGATTTTGATGTGGTTTTTTTTAATAGATAGAGTGATTCAAGAGGAAGGTTTTTATGTATCATTCTACGCAGACGAAGTCGCGAGCAGAAGCTTTTAGTATAAATATCTACGAGTACCAATTAACCCACCACAGTCTCGAACAATTCATTTATTTTATGAATTATGTTTGTTTTAAACACACCCGGCCGGCTTTAACAATTTGTTAGCCTGACTCGGAAAAATTGAACCCTCTCTTAAAATGATAAATAGACACGGCTTAACGACGATGTAATCTCCAAATAATTTATTAAGACAACCGTTTTAGTACCGGAATTAGCGTTAAAAAAATAATTACGCCGACATGATCACCTGGGGCTTTATGGGGGAAGTGGGGATTTTTTTTCTACTCTGGCAACACTCGTGACTGTCATTTGGCATAGCTGGTCGAATGGATCTGTGCCCATGAAATAAATATAAAAAAAAAATTGACAAAGAATTGAAGAATGTTATTAGGCGTCTATAGTGTTTATATACCTACAAGATGGTATAAGATACATGCAAATGATGACAACTTCAACTGATTCAGGCATGGCTTAGTGAGATCATTTCAATGAACTTGAAACAATGATATTGTTGCTCCGCGGACACACGTACAAAACCGGTCCGTCCATGCGATACGTACATTTTTTTGTGCAGTTGAGCAATACTCAGTTGTGCTGTCTTTTTAAGGTTTGAAAATGAACTTGTTAAAAGCTTGAAGCATATTTCAATTTGTATGGAAGTGACAAGTTGATGGTTGTATATATCATGTATCACAGAGACAACGTGTAGTCACGACTTAATAGCTTAATAAAAGGTTCAAATTAACAGGTTTTAGTTCGAAGGCGTAAGAACTCAATTTGACCATTCAAAATATAACCGATAGATATCGCATTATTTTATTAAATTATTCGCATCTTCTAAATGCAGACGTTTCGATTCTTCGATTATGCAGACGTTTCGCACTAGTTTTTCGGTGTTGCCTGTTTAAAAATAACCCCCAAAAAAGATTAGGAAGTCTTACACTGGGACTCTTCGGGATTTAAGTACAAGGCCCTGATTAAAAGTCGGGAGGGACCGTTCCTCCCGCACGTGACTTATTCGTATCAACATCTATTCCTATGTCCAAGCCCTTGCGCGTAAGTTTTTAGTTTTATCTAGGCGCTGGTCAAGCCGCTCACAATCCTAACCTGACTAGTTTCAGCCTATTTCGTAAAACCTTCGTCAGAGGAATTCTGAAATAATTCTGTTCGTTTGCCTTCTTACTTTATTTTAAGTAAGTTAGTATTTTATTGCAATAAATAGTAGGTATATTGTATTCGTCTGTTTCTTGTATCAACACGCAATTCTCGATCTTTCTATTCACACTATACACGAATCCACAAAAGCACTATTCCTACGTACATTGCAAACCAGCGAACAGAAACCAATAGAGAAATCCAAGACCTAATAAGGGCTATCCTATTATGAAAATATTCTTTGGTCGGATCTAATATTAAATAATTACAATACAGCTCTCGAGTAAGGCAATTGTCCGACCACCGAGTCAGAGGGACCCTCTTACTCCTGCCTCTTGCCTCTTACCTGCCTCTTACAGGCAGAAAACTCCTTTTACTATAATTGGACAATGAATAATACAAAAGCTTGTTATTGGTCGAAACTGGAAATAAATATATGTTCCCCGGACCGCTGTTCGGTTTAAACAGCGGGGAAATAGGTAGTAGTTTCTATTTTATTTTGAGAGTACGCTGTTATGATGTGATTGGTTGTTATTTGAATTTAATTGCAGTTGGATTTGGTTCCTTTCATTAATTCGTTTAAGTTTTAGAGATTCTATTCTGTATTAATTGAATAACTTTTGTATTTTCGTTCACAATCTTTGAACAGTCATTTAAAAACTCAATGCGTTGAAACTTCAACCGTGTGACTTACACTTATCCATAGGCGTTTAAGTTCTAGCAAAATCGTTCAGTTAGACATCTTTTAATCGACTTCAGAAAAGGAGGAGGTTATCAATTCGGTTGTATTTTTTTGTTGTCTTAATAATCACGTAGGGTTCCGATCAACTTTCATACTCAACCGACCACAACTTTGCCTTTGTGCATGTATCTGTGTTTATCAATTGTACTTGACCTGACATAAATATCCAACAGTTTCATTTCTCTACCCTGTGGTACCAGTACGAGTAAGGTAAACTGCAAACCTACTGACCTACATCCAAAAGCCATATATTTTTACATTTACATACGCACCTAAACAAAACACTAACGCAAGATCCAGTCTGAGGCAAATCCTTGTAACGAGGCTCCTCAATCCCGTCCCTTTATGTCCCGAGTAAACTTTAAAAGATTCCAATTAAGCAAGGCTTTCGAGTCCGCTTAGTTAACAATGCCTTATGAGCGCCTTCGACACCGCCATTTATGTGAGGGAATTAGGGCTACAATAAAACCAGGGTTAAGCCCCCGGGGCAATTGCTTGTGCACTAGGTACGACACTGATTTTTGTTTGTGGTTTCTTTTGCTTATTGGGAGTTGCTTAGGTTGTTTGTTCTTGAGGGTTGCGTGTTAGGGCCAACATCTCTTTATTCATAACTAAACGTGCCTGTAATTGCTCCGATTACTTCGATGGACTTGTTGTGTAAAATTACCTACTTTAAGAAAAAAAAATATTTAAGTTACTTTCTTCGAGTCAAATCTTGGAAGATAAGCTTCAGTTGCTTTCAGTATTTGGATTGGCTAGAAATTTAGTACACACCTTACATTATGTAAAATATACTGCAAGTGCATTCAACAAAGAGCGCGATCAACAAAAAATGATTTTTTTTTTTAATCCTTTTTACAATTAGGACTTAGTAAACTTCGATTATCTTCTTAAAAGGTTCCTTTTTCATTACACCTGGCTCCTTGCGAGCTTCTAACACAGAAAAATTTCAACATTTCAGGCAAACTTTTTCTCAGATACAGCGTCTTAAGCATTTGAGTCAGCTTAAAGCACTTTTCATTAAACTATTCCACCCTAAGGACCCAGGGCATTTAACATTCGCGCCCTTTGTTACATCTAAACCAGTTTGGACCGCTCCAAACCGCTTCGGTCCGGTTTAATCTCTCCATCGCCCCGATCACACCTAGTTATTTGTGTTTCAATTAAGTGGGGCCAATTCTGCGGTTCCAAATGATAAATTTTGACGGTAAGCTATAGTTATGAGCTCTAGTTATAATTTAGAGCCCGCTTTTGGTTAATGCTGAGGATTGTTATTTGGATAGTTATTTATTCGGATGTGAATAGTTGAGTGAGCTGTAGCGTTTAAATAATTAACGAGTTTACAATGAGATGTTAAGTTTCGTTGCGAACTTGGATTAGATAGTAAGTTACCTAATTTATTCTTTTATATTGCTGTTGAGCTTGTTTGTCGTATTTCTTTAGTTAACAACGTAGAATAGGGTAATTATATAGAATGCATCTATGTATTTTTGTCTCCGTCTACGACAAGCGGATGATTCGGCTCGGAAGCATTTTTTAACTCAAACGTTAATTAACCACTAAGGTTCAGAAAAATCTGATATTACACTTTCATAATATGGTATATCGTTGGATGATTCCCTTTTCAAATGTAAATTGTCGTACGATATTTTAAAAAAAATGTTGGCATAGACATTACACTTTCTGAGTTGATTCGGCGTCCTCTTAATTAATCAGCTACGTACATACACAAATCACGTCTTTATACCTTACGGGGTAGACAGAGCCTAAGGTGACAAGACCTAAAGACCACATTTACCAAGATTGTGGGCGTATAGGTGAAAATTGAATCAAAATAGTGATGGGTTGCTAGCCTCATCGCTTATAACATGATTTCTATTATTTTCGCTCACTCCCTCGATGGACTTTTACCATCTGCGCGGGTAGAGAAGCAACTGGTACATTCTATGTTTTTTCTTTGCTCCCAGAGCAGCATGGAAGACGTTTAAATAAAATTTAATCTGTGGCAATAAAAAGTAACAATTAACATTAACCCAGTTACTGAGACGCATGCATCATGTTCCAAACGGCCACAATTCAAACGGTGCCGGCCAACAATGGCGGCCATAACGCGCAGGACGACATCTGTTATCGGTCGGCGGCACTATCTCGGACATTAGGGCGCTCGCTGCGTGCGTGGGAGTGTAATTGTTTCGGAGATGAGATTGTGTTGCTGCAGCCTAACTGATGATGTATGTAGTTAACTATAGACTAATAAAAAACCTCTTGCGGTCGCAAGCCGAGGATTCCGTACGAATTCAAATCCAATGTTAGTACCTATTTCTAGATCCCCGCTGAAAGCAGATCTCAGTACTTGGTATTAATTTCAACTTATATCTTTTTTTGACGCCAAATAAAAGGATAATGAAGTGATCTTATAAGGGGGTCCTTTTTCCCTTTAGATGCACGGAACCTTTGAAAAGTAAAATGAAAAACAGCTGGATTAAACTTTGACCAACAGTACTGTCGAGAAGCGTCTGCTCTGTGATGTTATTTGCTCGCAAAAAATGTTTTACTATTTCGTAGGTCTCGTCGTAGCTGCTACGTCGTAGATGCTGCTACGAGTACGCCGTAGCACATGTAGTGCAATGATGAAGAGCTAATACGTTCTTGAGGCTTCAACGCTAACTTCTCTTGGTTGTTATTGTTACAAATAAATATAAGCAGAAAGTGAGAATTGTATTGTGGAAAAAGTTGGTGCATACAAAACCTAGCAACAATATGGCGCTAGCTCATTTGCTACAGGTCTCTATTAAGTTGTAAATTTTTCCAAAACCTTATCAGAATATCGCCTTAATGAAAAATCCTCATTTTGTTTTTTGCTTTTTTCAGATTAATTCCGAATTTGCTTTGGTATGTGATAACTTTAATTTCGAATTTTGTGTCGTACGTATAAATATGATAGGTTTTTTGGTTTTTGAAGCTTCGTTCAAAATGCTTGCTTGGTATCTATGTAGATGCGTTCTTTAAAAAAATGTTTTACTGTGATTGACTTAGTATAATCAAAAAATAATAATAAAATTTGTTTATTCCTTGAAAATCGAGAATAAACATTTTTTAATGAATATAAACATTAGCTCATTCATGGAATGGGAAGCGTTTTATGTGATTATATTAATTTTAATTCAAGGTTTCTTTTGTATGTTTCTGTTATTTCGACGTTTGATTTTGAAAAACATGACAAAGTATAAGAATATTTAGCCGAAATAAGTTCAGAAACAGTTTAATTGGTGTATTGTGTGTGTGTGTATTTGTTGTAAACTGAATGTTCTGTGTTGCGGATATAACATCGATATGTACCATTTAATGTACCTATTGTAAACCTCTGGCTTCGTTAAGCCCACGCAAGGAAATAGCATGTTTAGAGTTGCTTTCGAGGCTAAAGGCGCAGACATAAATGAAATATTTTGATAATAAAAGTCAACAAAATGACCACATACATACATACATACATAAATCACGTCTCCATCCCTTACGGGGTAGACAGAGCCTAAGGTGACAAGACCTAAAGACCACGTTTAGCATGATTGTGGGCGTATGGATGGAAAGGAGAATCAGAACAGTGATGGGTTGCTAGCCGCATCGCCTATAACATGATTCCTAAGACTTTCGCCCATTCCCTCGATGGGCTTTTACCATCTGCGCGGGAAGAGAAGCAACTGGTACATTCTATGTTTTTCTTTGCTCCCAGAAATATTTAAATACCGAATTTTAAATTTACATTCATATACATTCGCATATTACCCCTTACCCGTAAGCTTAACATGCAGGGTAGCCAGCTCCGCCGGCCGACGTCAGACGGGCGGTAAATCACGTAAATTTGTTGGCAACACTTCCGCGATAGCCCTACTGACCCTTACAATCCCCTGTAGCGACGTATGCGCAACTCCACTGATTTATGGAAGTGCATTAAGTACTTAAAGTTTCAACCCTGATTTTGTACAGCACACACGTTCCATTTTAATGTGTGCGTTTTGAGCGCGCGAGTCGATTGTAAATGCTTTATTGTGGAACAAACACAATTGACATAAACTGTAAGATGTGTGTACGAATTCAAACGTATCAAGGAATTACTACCCGTTAACCTTTCATTCAAACGATAGTCAATGAATTCCTTTGGCAATATTTTAAATATCCAGTTAGATGTCGTATCGTAAACTTATTGAAACAATTAGCGAGGATTATTTTCGGTTACATACACACACATACACAAATCACGTTTTTATCTCTTACGGGGTAGACAGGGCCTAAGGTAACAAGACTTACACAGACCACGTTTAGTAAGATTGATATTTTCGGTTATATTAGTTTCATTAAAAAAAACCGAAACTCATTATGCAAGTTTGAAAGGTATTTCGTTTTAACTAGTTATGGCGTTTCGGCTGCAATAGTTACGATCGGACAAATGTTTGTGCTAATTTTGATTTACTTTCGGATAGACGGTTAACTACAGACTAATTTTCCCTACCATCAGAATGCCTCGTATATCAATTAATTTAAAAAGGGATATTTCCGAAATTTGCGTATTATAAGGCAGTAATGTAAAATGATGAAGGCGAGGATAGATGTAAGTAAGTTTCGGGGACCGGCAGCCCTGCATCATACATGTGATGAGGGTTAAGGAGGATCTACACTTCAGGCCGTATTTGCATCACCGCGAGTTATATAATACAATATTTATGCTAGCCTCATCGGTGGAGGGTTTATTGACAATAAATCGATTATTTCTAGACATAACAATCGTAAACAACTAAATAAATGTTTATTGACAAGGGTGTTAATGTTAACCGAGTGAAAAAAACTTATTTATCTTACTAATATAGAAAAATTAGTAATGATTTTTCTATGGGGTAGACGGAGCCTAAGGTAACAAGCCCGAGCGTATAGCTGGAAAGGGAAATCAAAATACAATACAATACAACAATACAAATACTCTTTATTGAACACCACAAATCAGTACAAAACAATACAGAAACAAAGAACAAAGTAGACAATAGGCGGTCTTATCGCTTAATAGCTATCTCTTCCAGACAACCAATAATATAAATAAGTTATAGTTATAGTGATGGGTTGCTAGCCGCATCGCCTATAACACGATTCCTAAGATTGTCGCACATTCGATGGGCTTCCAATGCTTCCAAGGTGGTAAATAATTGTAATTTTATTCATAAAAGTCGATTAATGTCAAAAAGTTAACGTATCTACATGTATCAATGTTTGCATGTATGTATTGGAGTCTTGAACAATAAATCAATTTTATTTACCTCCATTGATGTACAAGATCCAACACAATCGATTCTCCATTCATCTATCGTAAAGAGCGTTAATTCTATTCTGCTTTATACTCCGTCCCGCTCGAAATCTCGTCTCCAAAATCCGCGTTTAACGCGTTGTATTATTAGGCAACGTACTTAACTCGACAGATCGCGATCAGCAGTAAATAACTGTCCTGGAGACATAGGGCTTCCTGATGGGTGGTGCTTAGCAGCCATCGGCGGAAGCGGGCGCGGGAGCGGACGCGATATCGCGCAGGGTTGAAACAGATGCTGGATACAACATTTTCATAACAATATAATATAATCAAAATCAAATCAAAATCAAATCTTGGGACAATAGACACCAATTGACACAGCCCCAAACTAAGAAAAGCTTGTAATACGGGCACTAGACAACGGATAAACATACTTATATAGATAAATACGTACTTAAATACATATGTTTGTTCTCGAGTCTTGGATGTTTAATATGTATTTAACACACACACACACATAAATCACGTCTTTGTCCCTTACGGGGTAGACAGAGCTTAAGGTAACAAGACCTAAATGCCACGTTTAGCATCCATAGTTGCGATAATTTCAAAAAGGAGATCACATTTCAACAGGTAAATGAAAGAAATTATAATTTATGTCACGAAGCCCGCCAAAACCAGTGTAAAGTGAATGTTATTGAACCTCACGCGACACTAGCGCCTCTAGTGGCAAATTCACACGCGGTACCAATTAGTAGCGGTGTCAATTGTCCCAATATATTTATGTTATTGGCTTTACGCGAAATACCGTATTTTGTTCCACGTTCGTTCATGCCGGTCTCGTATTGCTTTGCATAGCCAATTAGCTCCCTAAATAAGTGCCAACGCAATGTTTGACACATCTGTAACACAGGCCTTTGATGAATTACCATACGAGTAGGTATACGGTGTATCATCGTCTATTATTATCGAGTTACACGGCTCCGTGCGCCGGTTGTTGCCAGCCCTGCTCACAATGGGGCCTAATTCCTCTCGGAACGGACAGAGGGAGCTACTGAATCATTACACATGTCACGTGATCACTACTGTACAAATGAGCCTGCTATAAACAAATACACGGTTAACATTTACAAAATAAGTACCTATATGCGCTCGACAAGTTTTTCGTTTACATATTTCATTTATTCATTGCTTTCTTCGATCTTGAAGTAAAAAAGTTCCAAAACAAGCGTTATGCGTTGTGTTTTATTAACTTTTTATATTTATTGGTCTAAGCCACATTATCCTTATAACGTTTTGTATCTATACCGCTTGATAAACACGACTTGAAATAAGGCTGCTGGCACCTGGTTGTAATGCAAGTCAATTTGCCGTGATTGTTGTATCAAAAACAATTCCACTTCAATGAAAATAGGTCTTTAAAAATCACTTCGCGTTTCACCGAGCCGTCGGCACGCGACGTCATAATGCGACGCCTGTCATAACACGCGGTGTAAAATGATTTTTACTTTACATCAATTACTCGAAGAATTGGGGTAATTTGAATACGTTTTTTGTGTAAGCGTTTCCTTATTTTTTAACCATGACAGGGTGGGTACCATAGCTGTTGTTTGAGCGTGTATTTGTGAATACTTTGTAGGAGTGTTACCCCATTTTTTCATAAGGGCTAATGAATGCCTTATTTCGTTGTAGTTTTGGGGAGATACACGGATTGATACCTAGCGCTGCATAGTCATAAGCATCGCCGCATCACGAGGGTTCAACAATGCTGGCTAACTATGCGTGAATTGCTTTATCGTCTAGTGGCGCTGCGTAACTGTTAAACGTGTTCAATGCTAGACGATCATATCATATCAAAAATATAGTATTATCAGCCTTTCTTACTTGATTCTTACATTTTATATAAATAGTCTAGTTCGTAAGTTTCTGTAAGACAAATTTTATAAGTCGAATTTTACCAATTTCCTTTTTTAATATTTTAATCATAAATAGTTTCATACTCTGCACCGCGCTATACAGAGGTCTAATTTTCAGCCCCTAGAATGATACCTTTGGACATTTAACATAGAATAAGAGCGTAGATTAAAAATTAGGATTTAGTCTCAAACAAAAGTAACAAACTTTGGCCAACCGCCAAACAGCACCCCAGCTTCACGAGCGTTAAGCGATTCTATTAAACGTTCATTAGAGCTTTCTTATTAAAATTTGAATCAAATTAGACGTCACTCTAGCACTAAGTACAGTATACATCTGTATAACATTATACGTACAAGATGGCGACCCCCGAGGCAAATTCCCGCGGGCTCAATCGACACACATCCACCGGCAGAAGATTACTACATTAATATTTATAAGCGTTCAGTAGGTGCCTTCTTAATATTATTTACCTTTCAGTCCGGCCAGCATCGTCTTATGGATGTTACCGTTATAAATATGTGAGCAGGCATCGCTGGAAAAACACGGCCTTTTTACCAAAGGAATTTATTAGGTTTTGTCTTTGCAAATACGTCGTTCAAGGTGTAGGTTAAGAAAAAACATGGGAGTGGTGTTTTTTTAAAGACTCTTTTACACTGTTAATCTAAGGGTGTATTTTTAACGATGTTGCTTTTGGTTTTGTATTTGTAAGTGTAGTACCTTCTCGGGTCTTCGTTTGGTTTATTTTCGTGTCAAAACGAGGTCCGGTATTTTGATACAAAAAACATCTTTGTAATTGACACGTGGGACGAACTCTGCTGTAAACTTGATGTTAAAATTATTTGATCGAAACCGGCCTTGCTATACGATTAAATTCAAATTCATCCACGCTAAGAATACTTCGCGAATTGTACTTAATGAGTTTAGTTCATGAAATCTACGGAATCTATAAAATCAGTACTAAGATCATACAAATTTGCAAGTCAGTACACCAAGAATACTTTTTTTTAATTGTCCTCGCCCGCTGTAGTTTTATGCAGGTTATCCAGGGCTTGTTTTTTTTTGTGTTATTAAAAAAAACTCAGCTTCAGCGTCAGTCAGTCACCTTGGCCCAAACTAAGCAAAGCTTGCACAATGTGTACTAGGATAAATACATACATACTCAATTAATAAATATTAAATATCCGAGACTCAAAAACAAAAACATTTACCTATTTATTTTCACACTTAAATGTCTGCCTCAACCGGGGATCGAACTCTCAAGCTTCGCTATCAGATTTCCCAATCTAGCCAATAATAGATCGTCTAAATATTTTTGCAGTCGGGTTTTCCGTTATTAAACAATTCAGTTTACTTTTTGGAAAACAGAAAAGAGCGCGTTACCGTCGCTTCTCATCGCTTTGTTGGCATATAAGTGAGAACTAGCAATTATTGTTTCCTTATGTAAGCTTAAGCAACCTTTAAGCTGTACATATTTACGTAGCTAAGCAAATACCTTAGTTTAGGCCGTCCCGGGAGCGCGCGGCCAATTAATGCGACATTATTACAGTCTTAATTGTTGTTGCACGACTTCCCCGAGCAACTCTGGGGGATTTCGTTGTTAATTAAAATGTATTGATGTATGTTCATGCTCTGAGCCCTACAGCGGAGCGATGTTTTCCGTTAACAGGTCATTATGTTGAGCCGGTTGTGGCGTTATTAAATATAGTCTCGTCTCCACGTGGAAATGGTTCGCTGAAAAGTTCGAAGGGCGAAGCTTCTGGTACATTTGAAACAGAAAAATGGGTATAGGAACTAAGTATACAGGGTAAAACTTTAATTGTCAACAAAAAAGTTCTTCTTCTTCTTTTTTTTAATATGGCCCCATCGATCGATGCGATGATTTCGCCAATGTCAAAGTAATAAATACAGTATTCAAAAATCTTGTGACAAAAATGTCGGCAACGTTGTACGGTAGAACACGGTCAAAAGACCCCTCCCCCCGTCGGGCTCTTAGCCAACGGATAATGATTTCCCTCGGAGACCGCCAGGAAATCATTAACCGGTGCCCAGGGTGCACCGGAACAAGCACTGCACTTCCCCTCGGACGGATCCAAAAACGAACCGCAGCTCTTGATCACACGCGGAGGTAACCCGACTCGCGCCCCAAACAAAAAAGTTAGTGCTTGTGGTTTCCCTTAGATTAACAATACAACTAGATTCACGGTCCCATACAAAATCAAAGCGAAAAAGTGGTCGTGTTGCGTATGCTTATAGCTATATCTTTTTTACCTTCTTTACTAACGTAAAATAAACCTTAAGTCTAAGCAACAAAGATCCAAATAATTATAATTGTATATAATACTTACGACGTTTCGTCACAAGACGTGCGAAAGCGTTCGATAAACAAAAGAACTACCTTCGTTTCAAAAAGATGTCATTCTATTTGAGGAACAGGGTAATAATGGAGTCGCAATCGCATTAAGTATATGTATAACTCGATTTTTTTTTATTTGACAGATATTTACAAATACAAATAATAACATGAATTTCAATAATTAAGCCTATCTACGTTCCACTGCTGGACACAGGCTTCCTTTAACAACGAGAGGGATTGGGCCATAGTTCCCACGCAGGCCCAGCCAGGCAACAGCCGTAATAGCCTAGTTGTTCGACCTACCGCCTCTCAAGCAGAAAGTCGTGGTTTCAAACCAGGCCTCGCACCTCCTGAGTTTTTCGGAATTTATGTGCAAAATTTAATTTTAAATTTACTATAAGCTAATGGTGAAGGAAAACATCGTGAGGAAACCTGCACAGATCGGCGAAGAACTTAAATGATACACACACACACACAAATCACGTCTTTATCCCTTACGGGGTAGACAGAGCCTAAGGTAACAGGTACCTACAGGCCACATTTAGCAAGATTGTGGGCGTATAGGTGGAAAGTGGAATCAAAATAGTTACTTAATACTTAAATGATGGCTGTGAAATTATTCGTTTATTAATTACCCTTAAATAAATTTAGTTTGTTATATAGCTGTCTTTTAGAGCAGTTTTTTGCCTGAGAGGATTCTTTTTTACAATATATTTGGCTATTTCCAGTTATGTCGAATTTGGCAAAATGAATCGAACGTATAGCAGATTTTTGTAAGTCCTGTAAAGTTCTTCTTCTCTTTCTCTCGCGACAATAGTTATCCATTCCGCACAGCAAAAAGGATCACTAGGAAATCAGAATCTACAAAAAGACACAATATATATTTTATTTTAAAACGAGAACTACTCCATGAATTTCTTGTTCTAAAACCACCGATTATTGTCAAGATGGTGGGCCAACATTGGCCAAACAATAAATTATTGATTTTAAAATGTAAGCTGCAAATTTTTACGTACTTTATGAAATACTGACTTGTACTTACTTAAAGAAAAATATTCCTTCCGAAACCTTAGTGTTTCGGTGGCTGTTTTTGCAATTTTTGAACGCACATTGTGGCATTTTCACACGTCCTCACATTGGCCGAGGTTGGCGCATACTGTCAGAAATAAGGCCACAAATTTATTTTGTGGTCTTATTTCTCGGAGCCGTTTTCAGAGCTATCACCGTGAATCTAGTTGTATTATTGATCGAAGTGGTTTCCTGTTTAAATTAAATGACAAAGTCAATGGAAACTTCAAATTATGGGTCAATTATATTGTCCAGCATTAACTATACATGCAACACCATTTTTGCTGACGATGAAGATGAAGTTTCATCCTGGATTTCACAATTTTTTACGTAAGAATGTTTTGTTTAAGGGCAATCAAAATAGTGATGGGCTAGCTGCATCGCCTATAACATAACTCCTAACATTTTCACCCATTTTCTACACGAGTTTTTGGGAAGCACCTAGTATTCTGTGTTTTTTGCTCCCAGACCAGCGTGAAAGTAATAGTAATCCACTCTAGATTAATAGTTGTAGGTACAATCAGTATAGCCACACTACATAATCAAGCCTTTACAAGTATGAAACTTTATATACTTTACCTAAAATTGTTGCGTAACTCTTACGCACGTGAACAGACGCTCCTTCCTTGGGTACGTATAGCTCACTCAATTTAGCCGGGGCGTGGGCTAAGCCTCACCCTTCCATACACATTAATACAGTGTAATATATTTCATTGCGTACCGTCGGCCTCGAAAGCTGGACATTTTAGCACCTTGTCACTTTCAATAATTTGAGTACGAGAGTTAACTAGATTCTCTAGAATTGAATAAAAAAAATGTAGGGGCTACTAAATGGTGTCGAAATAGTATTGAATTTATAGTGAAAATAATAAACTAGCCATGTCTCGCCGGGTCACGAGAGTAAAGTTTTTTTCTATTCATAATTCATAATCGCTCTGTAGGCTTCTGCTAACTTAGCAATAATTTGTCCTTATCTGTGCAAGGTAATCGTAAAAGTGACAGATAAAGACAAACAATTGCTAAGTTAGCAGAGGCCTACAGAGCGTTTATGAATAAAGGGGTAAGGCAGTACCCAGTGACATGAGTTTTTTTCTATTCATAATTAGTTTTTCGATATTGGGCCGAAAAGATACTGCGCATTAGTCGGCCGAATAGGTCGAATACCGAATAATAACCGAATATTCATGGCATCCTCTATGTATGTAATGGTGCTCCTGTGACGATAGTCTGTATCCAATACGGCAGTGGACTGACAAATTTCATTAGACCGAATAGAATGCAGTATAGAAGGCTGCATTCGGGGTGGTAGAAGCGAATTGAATTGTCGTTAATGTTGAAGCGAAATTGGTGAGCGATTTTAATGCAATACTTAGTTAGGAGCGTTTTCCAAAAAAAAGTTCACATGAACATTTTTTCCTGAATTTAACTGTTTTGGGTTTTTCTTACTCAGAATCGTTTACCTTGTCGATTCTCACACAAGGAAAAATGTGTCCCAGATTTTACTATGGTTTTTTTCCTTTTTCTTCACGTTCCATACATAGGTACATTCAAAAAAGTGACGATCTGGTATGGAAATTTTAGTCCACATTTTTCTTGTAGAGAATCGATAGGGTAAACGATTCTGAGTAAGAAAAACTTTGAGATGCGGAATTTTGGTTTTGACTCGATATAGAAACAGCAAATTAGTAGCTATTGTGGATGATAGTTTCGTCTTGTTGATTCAAATGGAATTACTTGTAGCGTATTCTTGGTTCCATCTTGTCTAATGGAATGCTTAACTGCCATGATTCAAATTAGCAGTAATTGTATATACAGAACCACTATAATCTCTCCGTTGTTGTATTTTATATTTTCGGTTCGACTTAACTCGCGAGGTTTTAAACGGACAAATTACAAACAAACAAGTTAAAAAAAACTTGTAAAAAGTTTATTCATTCGCTCCAGCAACCAAATGTTACATCAAATAACTTTTGAAAATACAATTTTCCTATAAATTTTCTTCGTTATAAAACTGTCACGCCATTATTAAATTCTTAACTAACTGTAAAACAAAACCGCGAAAGTCTCGTAAAAAGCCGTCGAGCACAATTCATTAAAACAACCACTTCTCATTCAACGTTTAAATTTCCATGAATTGCTACACTTTTAATCCTATTAGCCCCAATTAGTGCAACAGCGAACTCTATTAATATTAATAACAACAGCAAACGAACGCGCCGTCAAGCCTCATTATAATTGCATACACAAACGATCAAAGGTAAAAACGTTTCATTGCTCGCGTGTAAAATTCAAGCTTATTTAACGGCCAATTAATGTGTACTTAGCAGTCCGTTCGGCAACATCGAGCCAATTAGCGGGAAGGGAACTGTAATGGCGAAACTATTATCGCACTCGGTCGGGAAGGAAGCCAGTTTTCCGCAAGAGAGCCCGGCAACTTTGCAGCCGGCCGGCCGATGCATTTTTGGATGTGAGCCCAAATAACTTGTTGCTGAGCGGCGGGCGACCTGTTGCGCACGGCCTATGGGCCGCTGCCATTTTTGCCCGTTCCCAGCAAATACATAATGAATGCGAACGTTCAACGCTTAGCCCCGCATTGTTCGCTCGCTCGCGGTAGTTCGTAGGAAATTGCAGCGTAATAGTCTCCCGGGATCCTCTTGCCGTTTGATTGTGGCGCTTGTCGCGCCTTTTTATTTATAAGCCTCTTAGTATTTCGCGCACGTTAAGACGACTATAAAAGATTTCCTCCCGCACTGTGAACGTTTTTCGGTGGTGAGCGTTTTATTGAGTATGCTTTCTATTCAGATAGTCTGCGAGGGATTACGTATTCAAAGAGGAGGGCATCGTGTTTTTCGTTACATGTTACTTTTATAGAAAATATGAGACATGTTTTTGCAGGGAAATATGAAAGATCTAATGCTTACCGCCTATTTCGTATAACACATTTACTTTTTTTGTATGTATTATATTCAGTAAATCGACGAAATTCGCAGAATGCGCTATACTTATACGTTCGCCGACAGTTTTTTCTGCCGAAGTCTACACCTAGGATCATGAAAACTTAACGGCTTCAGCGGAAGATAGCTTAGCTTAAATTGAAAACCAGTCAGGCGATATTGATTGATTTTATAATTCCTTTATTCGGTTTTATGGTAGGGACTACATTAAATCAATAATTTACCGAATTGCCAAACGTAGTTAAGAACAAAACTGTAGGCATGCTCTTTCAGCTGTATAACTCAGTGTATAACTCCCCTATACAAATACAAATACATATTTTACTAGCTTTGCTCGAAGCTTTGGTCGAACTACTTATATTACGTACACAACATTTATAAACAAAAGATTGTCGCTGCCTATAAGATCGTAAAATAGCCGACGTGAAAGAGGCAAAAACTTGCGCTTCCGATTATTCCACACCAATACCATCCACAAATACAATAATTTTCTTACATGCTGTAATATTCCAAATGACAGCCTTAAAACAGACATTTTGTCTTTCTTGGTCTGTAACTTAATGTTTAGCCCAGGGCATGGTGATTGAGGGCGTATAAGTGGAAAGGGGAATCAAAATACTGACGGCGAATTTACCCCGTTAGGGATAAATATGTGATTAATATACTCTATGTATCTGTACCGAACAGTTTCCCCAAACTCTTGCGTTCTTTTCGCCGACATTCTGTTACAGTAGCATAACTACATTATGGTGGCTGGCAAAATGCCAATGCATAGCTCAACGGAGCCCCGAACTGGCTTGGCCCACAGCGCAAAAGGGACGGTGCACTTCTTATTTAGACAAAGAACTGTTATCTGATGAATTCCTTAGACTTTATGGCTACCATGCTGGAGTGGGAGCAAAGAAAAACATACAAATGTACCAGTTGCGTTGCGTCTCTTCCCACGCAGACGGTAAAAGCCCATCGAGGGAATGAGTGAAATCTTAGGAATCATTTTATAGGCAATGCGGTTAATAACCCATTTTGGTTCCCCTTTCCACCTATACGCTCACAATCATGCTAAACGTGCCTGACCTAAAGCTCTGTCTACACCGTAAGGAATATCAACGTAATTTGTATACTCGTACTCCTTTTATTCTGTATTTTATTTTATTTTTTATTTTTCTTTATTCAGGATAACAACAGCCATACACATAATACATGGAAACATAATCGGTTACATTATATAAGGCCAATAACAGTTATCCACTACTTACTTACTCGTAATCAATGTCAACATAGTGGAAACGCTCACAAAGCTTTTACAAAAACATTAACTATGAAAGACTACCAAGAATAAAATAAGAACTATTATTTATTTATTTAATTTACTACATTACTAATATCTACTTTTGTAATAAAGCAATTACTTACTTACAATAACCATAACCATAGTCTCAGCCAGCCCATAGTGCCCACATAGGCGTTATACCTATTCGTTGGTATGTCTTAATATGACGGATACCACCTCCTTTTTGAATTTACTTTTGGATCCTACGAAGGGATCAGTAGTATTTAATGTAGTGTTCTTATAACGGTTTTTATTTGGCTGGTTCCAGGGTGCGTCCTCGAGCCTTGTGGTGAAGTTCGCGGACACGGAGAAAGAGCGGCAGCTACGACGCATGCAGCAGATGGCCGGCAACATGAGCCTGCTCAACCCGTTCGTGTTCAACCAGTTCGGCGCCTACAGCACCTACGCTCAGGTCATCACGGAGCAGGTAAACACGCACACACATGCATCTTGTAGGGGAGACCGAGGCGAGTTGAGACAGAGGTGAGTTGATACAAAGCCTTTTTCTCTGCACCTATGACAGTAAGTGAGGTCACAACTTCACACAAACTGTGGAGTGTAGAAAGAGCAACGAATTAGTGAAGTTACCAGCCTGATAAACTGTCACTGTTCAGAGAAATCGGCTCTGTGTCAGATCACCTTTTTTTTTTTTTTTCTTAACGTGTGGAAAATGCGCCTTATGCATCTCCGCGCTCGGGGCAGCACGAACGGAGGTATGACGGGCTCTCCATCTCGCCGCTGCCTTCCCTATGGAAGGAGGGGAGAGGCCTACCGTCTAAAAACACACACGTTCCCTCCAGGCCTTGAACTGCGGGCGTTACGGGCGCACGCGGTGACCACCGCATGTATCAGCTCACCTGTCTCAACTCGCCTCGGTATCCCCTATTAAAGACATTTCGACCCGCGTGGGTGTTTCGTGTATCACATAAGCATACTACCCACACTAGAAGACACGTGGCGACCCTAGTGCCACCTAGTAAAGGACTGTGAAACTGCTACGACGCTGTAGTAGCTATCGACTGTGTTAGGCTTCGCGCGAATTTTAAGTAGTCTCAACGGCTATTAGCATCCAGTCCAGTCGCTTTATATTTTAGAGTACCTATTATACCGCGAGCGCACTGTACCGTTTTATAAAATTCTTGTACGTTATGTTTAGGCCGAATCTAACAAGTCTTTGGTACACTTCTATTGGTCGAACTGACTAAAAATTTGGCAAGCACACACTACCAAAATTACGTACATCAAACAACAAAATTTTAACAAAAACTATACAAGCAACCACTGGTTGTCAGTGTGACCTGTTTACTTAAGATATACATACATACACAGCGTCACGCTTCTTTCCCATTAGGGGTTGGCCGAGACTACTCTGTTCCACTTGCTACGATCCGTAGATCCGGTATTTAATACTGAAAGATAAGATAAGATAAGATAACGTTTATTGCCACTAAAAATAAGAAATAAAAGAAATACAGACTTAACTTAAGAATTAACATTACATTGTTTTGTTCACAAATAAAATTTTGTACACATGGCAAAAGGAGAAGGCTCAGCTTATGCTGCGCTTACGCAGAAGCTGTCAGCGCTGGTTTTCAGCCTGCCCTGTGGCCCTGTGCCCTGTGGGCTGTGTGGTGTGTGTGGAAAGTGTGCCGTGTCTACACGAACGTTCTCATTAACCTGGAACCTGTATCGTTCTCTCGGTTACAGCAACAAGCGGCTCTGATGGTGGCGGCGACGGCGCAGGGCTACATCAGCCCGATGACCGCGCTGGCGTCGCACGCGCTCAACGGCATGGCCAACTCCGTCGTGCCGCCCACTTCTGGTTAGCATTCTATTGTACTACTAAAGCAACTTATAGTGCATTCCACTGCTCCGTCAGATCGGTGTATTGTTCCTTACCAGGGGCGGTGGCACGTTCCCCCTCCCCAGACGGTATTCAGACGGTATTTTTGTGTACTGTGGACAGTACATACTTCAAGTTTATTTCTGACAGTTATTGTATTACTATGACTGAACAAGGGCGCTGCCAAGGAAGGCATGGGGGAGCTCTCCTCCCCTTTCTCCCTGGAGATTCGAAAAATGTAGCTTTTTTTACAATGTTGAAATTCAAGTGCCACCACACTGTTTGACCGACCGATAGACGCTATACTTCTCCTAGCTTCCCCTCCCTTGAACATTGGCTGGCGACGACCCTGACTGTGAACTTGGTGATGCTCATTGCAGACAACTTCTCGGGGCTGGCGATAGGCACGGGCGCGCAGCCGCTGAACGGCGCGCTGCCGTCGCTGCCGTCGCCCACCATGCCCGGCTTCAACATGGCCGCGCAGACCGCCAACGGCCAGCCGCCGCCGCAGGAGGCCGTCTACACCAACGGCATACACCAGACGTTCACTGGACGTAAGTCACACTCCAATCATATAACAGATCTCCAGAAGCAATAACAGCGCTGCTATTGTCCAAACAAAAATGTACCACTTGCTTCTCTTCCCCCGCACATCGTCAAACCTTGTCGAGAGAATGGGCGAATGGGACTAGCAACCCATCAACAGACGCGTTATCCCTTACATGCATATAAGCAGTGCTTGTAAGCATACGTAAATGTGCCCGACACGCTTCGTACCAATACGGGTTTTGTTGTCAATATGCCTACCCTCTGTCAGAACCCACTGCACGCCCCTGCCCATCAATATTTTGGTTCCCCTTTCCACCTACACGCATATAATCTCGCCTTGTAAGATTAAGCTCTGAGTATACCCCGTGACGTGGTTAATGTGTGTATGTAATGTCATGTTTCCAGCGGTGCCGGTGACAGCGCAGGGGCTCCCCAACGGCGAGGCGGCGCTCCAGCACGCCGCGTACCCCGGCATGCCGCCCTTCCCCGGAGTCGGTGAGTGGCGCGCACCCTCCGCTTCTGCTTGCACTGTCTCGACCAATACTTACTACAGAACGGCTAACCACACTCTAGTGAGCGGGTATTAGGCAAGCGTGTTCCACTCTAGATCACTATGCTTGCCGTCAGGCGTGATCGTGAAGACGCATGCCTACTTCGCATAAAAAAGACTCAAGGACGGACGGTTACTGACGAACCAAATTGAACTCGAAACTTAGTCGGATCCGGTCAAGGTACGGCATCTGAATGTGGTACCTGAGCGTGCGGCCTGATAATTTACGCCTCGTAATTCTTGCCCTCCATAACTTGATACAGGGTGTCTTAAAATTGGTCCGAAATGTTTCAGTTGGTTGGGTTGGTCTGACTGAATAGCCGTGTAAATGTTTTCTGGATTTTTGAATTATCAAATGGTTCCATACGTCCAAGTTAACTTAAGAGATGCCCGTCTTTCGCGAAGAGAAAGTACGAAAAGTTGCGGAATAATAATTAAGTAACGAACCATATTGTCCAAATATTGCAACGAAACGGATTGTATAACGCACGAACGCTCTCTTTCTACCCTCATAATTTAACATGGTAGAAAATAATGGTGAATGCAATTGATTCCGAGATCCGAGTGCGTTAGACAAAAAGGTCACGTTTTTTTCTTTACGAAGTTGCAAATTGCATGAAGTTTTACGAGTAATGTCTTGGTCGAGACTTCAACTTTTGAATGTCAATGTTGCCAAAGGCTTATTTTGTAACCTACTGAAAAAGTTTCTTGGTAGTTTCTGAACCAAGTTCTGTCAAACATTAAGCCTTTGAAAAACAATTGACATCTACGCCGCGACTATTGTATAGAACGATATATTATTTGTGTAACGCATCCACCATCTTGTGTTGAACATTTAGGACGACGCGGATTAATGTGCAAAAACGAATATTATATATTCATATTAAATATAATTTGATGTTTTTGTATAAATATTGCTGATACACATATTGCTTCAACGACGTTAATTCGGACGGAAAACTATGAAGTTTTCAAAAAATTATTTAAGCAATAAAACCTATGCATTTAATAGTTAAGGTTCTTTGAGGCAATACGTGCTTGTAATAATTTATATCAATTTGTCGATCTTTAATGAACCTAGCAGTGCAGAGCCAAGTTTTAAAATAACGTTAGCTACAATAAAGATCGAAAAGTTGATTTTATTGACAATTGAGTAAATTGAACTGTTTATATGAGTGTCGATGGTGTAAGGTTCCATGCGCTGTACTTATCACGCTGTTGGAAACGTATGTCACATACAGTAGTCGTTGTCGATGTTATATAGACATAATAATCTGTTGTTTATAATTATGCAATCATTGTGTAAAACTTATCTATTATGTCAATGTTTGTATATCGCGAAATATTTTATCGACCTTGGCAGCGAGTTGCACACCAGTTCCCCTACCCAATAATGTATTCGATTTTATTGAACATTACATATTATTTATTATTATGGATTATGGATAATCGTTAACGATATTTTCTTTGGCTGTAACAGTCGGTGTTTTAACGTATCGCAAATTTAATTAAATTAAAAAACACATGTTTCTTACAGATATTTTTTTAACATGAAATTATATTTTTGCTACTGGGAGATCAAATAATGAGTAGAAGAATCAGATTTTAATCGTGAAGCGCCTAATATAGTTCTAAATCTAAATAACTCAATACTTAGGTACGTATTACTTACTTGCTCATCTTAAATAATAACTCGGTGACAGATTTCAAAACATATTAACACCTAAATGTTTCGAAAAATTCGGACTGGCCGTTTACAAGATCGAGCTCAGTTCGCGCGAAAAAAGAACAATATTTATTCAGCTTGATATTCTGTGTACGGTGGGGGCTGCATGTGAATGTCTGTCAGATAGGTGTTGATTGTGGAAATGTTCGACAGCCTACCCGGCGGTATACGGCCAGTTTCCGCAGCCCATCCCGCCGCCGATGTCCACCATTGCCCCTGCGCAAAGAGAAGGTAAGTGGAGCTCCAAGACACAAGGATAGGGATGCCACTTGAAAAAGTTTTTAATGACAAGTTTTTTTTTAAATTTCAAGCCTGAGCTGCACATGAATCATGCCATAAAAAAATCTTAGAATACTTAGAAAATACTTAGAAAAAAAGTTAAAATTGACGCAACTTGGCTGCATTAGCAACTCCACTTATCAGTAACCTTTTGTCGAGTAGAAAACAAGTCAATTAAGATTGATTACTTACCTGTAAATTAAGGTGGCAACTCTATCCCCCAACCAAATCAACCGGATAGTACCTTCATCGCGTCGGCCGCTCATACCTCCTTCCAACCCCCAGCTTACCTCTTCAACCGCCTGTGACCCTGGTAACCCATCGCATCGAAGTCTCAATGTGACTACTTAAAAACTTGACGCAAACACATAATTCCTTATTAGCATAAATCAGCCTTATTGTGCTAAGCATAAATATGTGAATTTTGGGTCTGCGCCAAACTTAACACTCAAATTTTAGCTGGATGGAATAAAACTCTTTCTTCACTCTTCTAACTTTCAATTTCACACACCATATTTAGCTGAACATGGTTGCCAGCAATCAAAGGGCTTGCTAGAGTAAATAAAGTCAGCCAAGTTTGCTTTTATTGTTCCGCTAATTATGGATGCGTGTACGTGTTTCTCTGTCTATATCCCGAAGAGTTTCCGATCAGCTAAAACGCGGTGTCCATATTAGTTCGGCAACACACTCGCATACTAATCGGTGTGATAGTTTCAGTGTTGCTCGTCCGGAATCGCTGCACGTAGTTAGTACAGTGACAAACAAACTCTTGCACTTTGGCCAACTTTAGCGCCTTACGATCTCAACTCGGAGTCTGTCGCTCGCTGTACCTCTCTATGTATGTTTCTGTGTTCTCTGTTGTCTTGACTGTTTAGAACCTTGTTTTACTTCTGAACTTCTTTGTAATCGACGTTTGTGTGCATTTCTGGTTTTGTCTTTTCACTAATGTTTAACTTAGTACGCGTGTGGTTTTGTGTGTACAGAAAACTTTAATCTTGGTACAACAAGACACAAGTACCTGCCAATTGTTTTAAAATGTTGACAAAGTCATGTCTGCATCGAGAGACAAAGCTAAAGCAGAAGTAGGTACACTGCTGATACAGAGCTAAAACCAGAAGCCAATAAAACAGATCAGATTTGCACACATGCACAGACTAATATTTCCATGCATAGCATTAAGCAAAACGTTGGTGTCCAGAGGCAGATTTGTGAGTTCTTTAAAGATTTTCTTATGTTCCCAGGGTGCTCGATCTCTGGCCCCGAGGGCTGCAACCTATTCATCTACCACCTGCCCCAAGAGTTCGGAGACGCGGAGCTGATGCAGATGTTCCTGCCGTTCGGGAACGTGATCAGTAGCAAAGTGTTCATAGACCGAGCCACTAACCAGAGCAAATGTTTCGGTGAGTGTCTGACGAACCAGTGCCCACTAACAGTACCCGGCCTTAAAGATTGCACTTCGGTCTTTGGAAAGACAATTGGTGTCACGTAAGTTAGAGCGAGAAAGCGCTCTACGAAGCTGAATTTAGCGAAGACCGATGTCCAATCTTTATGCCCAGCCCGAATACTGTACCACGTTACTATCAAATTTTCATTACTGTCATCAAGAGAACGACACGTAATTTTTAGCTTTTTTACAAGTAATTTTGTTGAAACTACCAGCGCTTTTGGAAAAACCATCACTGTCAAGAAGAATGCGCCGTCAGAAACTTGGCAACTTTCGAGTGTGTCAAAGACCGAAATCGAAGTCACGAAAAAACTGAGAGACAGAAAAGAACCGAAGAACACAATGACATTCATTCTAGTAGCGCTCCATAGCAATTTTCCATTATATCCGATGTTGCGAAAAATAGGCCCAAGAAATCATACGTTTATAAATTATCTTTTCATTTGTGTAAGAACTTCTTGAATCACAGTAGATCCAGAGATAACCTTACAAACAATGACTTTATTTCTTTATTATCAAATAGTCTTCAACAGTAACTTTATCGTTCCAGGTTTCGTGTCGTTCGACAACCCCACGTCTGCGCAGGCGGCTATCCAGGCGATGAACGGGTTCCAGATCGGCATGAAGCGGCTGAAGGTCCAACTGAAGCGACCCAAGGACGCCAACCGGCCTTACTAACCTTAGACGCCGTCCCCGCGCGCACACATTACCACCGTACGTATATACTCATACTGTCGTCTCATCTCCAGTAGTACAGCTACGGTACAGCTGTAGTACAGTTGCGGTACAGCTGTAGTACTTTTGTGGTACAGCTGTAGTACAGCTACAGTACAGCTGTAGTACAGCTACAGTACAGCTGCAGTACAGCTACGGTACAGCTGTAGTACAGCTAAAGTACAGCTGTATTACAAATGCGGTACAGCTGTAGTACATCTACGATACAGCTGTATTACAGCTACAGTACAGCTGTAGTAGGTACAGCTGCAGTATGAAGCTGGAGCGCTGGACGTACGTCCTACTAACGTGTTGTTATAAGCGAGCGTGTGTTGCAGGTGGCCGGCCTCGCCGCGCCGGCGGCGCGCTTCATCGTGTATTATCAACAATTCCAAGGAATTTATGAATACATCTTTATTGTATAGTAAATATCATTACCTACATACTTACCTAAAGAATTATGCAAGCCCACTCGGCGAGTATACTAAATTAGTTAAAAGTAATTTATTAAATCAGCGCGTAGGAATGCTTCATTCTTATCATTATCGATTAATCATTAAATTACTCTATTATATTATTATATATACAATTTATTAACTTTGATTAAATTATTATTATTATTATAAAATGACACGTTATAAAAATTTTGTCATTCGTAATCATACTTCTACTTCTAAGTACTTAACGTTTAACTGAAACTTTTAACATAAATTTATTATACTAGTTATTTGCTTGAACTAAGCCAAACTGAATTTATTAAGTAAGTTGAAAATGTAAGAAAAAAAATGTATTTTAATTATTGTATATTGCAACAAGACGTAGCGCCGTGGACGCGCCCCCGTCCCCCGCGCGCCCGGTCCGGCGGCGGCGCGCCGGCGCGGCGTCCGGAGCCGGCGCGGCGTCCGGGCGCCGGCGCGGCGCCGCCGCCAGCGCGGGGGACGCGCGGCCCGTCCGCGGATCGCGGGCACTGTTGTCTCCCTCCGCCGAACTGATCGCATTAATGTAAGTGCTCGGTATAGATCACTATTGGAGTATATATATCCTATATTTTGTTAAATTTTATTATGTGTGTGTCTGATAAGCTAATGCTGGGGTACCACACGGCAGTCCTTTCCCACACAGTCAATCCTCGACGATCTGTACCTACAGCTCTCAACCGATCCCGGCCTCGTATCGGCCGCGACTTGTCCATGGTACGCCCAGCTCCTCACAAACTACTTGTTAGTGAACTTAAACTAATGGCGATGTTGTTGACAAAAATTAAATGTTTGTATTTAACGCTGTGTACAAATCAAAGTGCACTTCAACGTAAGACCGAATACTTAGGCCTTGTTTCAAAAGATCGTGTTATTATGTGTTGTAAATTCCAAATGGGCTGTGATATAAAAAGTATAATCAACATAATGAACTGTACTTACACGCCGTTCGTTTATGTACTTGTGTGTACGCGTCGCGTGTCGCGTGGCGCGCGCTGTGCGAGCTGCCCGCGCACGCCCCGCGCACGCCGCGCACACGCCACGCGCGCGCCACGCGACGCGCACGCGCTGCGCTGCGCCGCGGCGCGACGCGACGCGATGTCAATTGTCAACGAGCGTGCTTCCCCGGCTTTATTTCGTGTGTGTCTATACAAATATATACATACTATTCGTGTTAAGGTGTTAAATACAATAACTGTGAGGACTGCGTCCGGGAGCCAACAGTGGTGGTGCGCGAGCTAACAGGTTACAAAACTAGTGTAATTTCTACAGACAAAAATAGATTCATAATCAAAAAGGTACCAATATAAATATTATAATGATACTGAGATACCTTAGATTATATTGTGTGCGTGCGGGCGGACTAAGTGCCGGTGTGGCGGCATTGCGCCGGGCACGGCCGCGGCGCGCCGTCCGGCGGCGGAGCGCGGCGCCGGCGGCGGCGGCCGGCGCGCGTCGGCGCCGCCGTCTGCCGCGCGATAGTCAAATATTACACTCACCACAAGACATAGAATTTTATATTTACACAAATAATTATATTATATTGATATAGTATTCTAGTTTAAGGCGTTTATGATTTATAAGTAAGCCGTGTGTATAAAAAAAAAACATGAATTTGTGTACCGACGTTTCGAGTGTATCTAGTTCTTTTTCCTGAAACTTGAGTGCAATACGTTGTTGAGCTTTTTAAATTGTTTTATAGCGTTGTTTTTCACGTCGCATTTTTTATTTATTATATATTTTCTTTACGTTATGTTGTTTATCGACGTGATCTCGTTTCGTACCGACTTCGGAGCCGGCCGCGGCCCGCGCCTAGCCGCCGCGGCACGCCGGCGCGGCGCCGCCGGACGGAGGACAGCGCGCGGCGGCGGCGCGCCGGCGGCGGGGGCCGGAGCGCGGCGGCGGCGCCGAGCCCGCGCCATTAGGATACCAGTAAATCGATGCCAAACCGGAACACGTATACTAAGTATATCGATTATCGATAATATCACCTCGTGCGTAATGTAGGAGTATGCCCCGGGGCGGCACGACCGCACCCGGGCTATTAATAATATTGTACTTGTATCTTTATACTGATTAAAATTAAATCCCTAAAGATATATTGCGGTAACGCTAACGTTTGTAATAGATTAATGAAAACCTCTCTGAATGTATAAAACGATCGCCCATAAAAGTGATTCTAGGATACAGGGTATGCTTTGCAATTATTTAAATGTATCTAAATGTTTTTCATGTAGGCAGGTTTTGCCGAACTCTGAATTAGACTGCGATACGGCCAGCCCGCTACTACACTACTCTCGGGTCCACTAGTCAGCCGCGACTTTTTATACTGTCATCATGCGAGACCGGAACCGCCACAGCCCACCCCATCTCATCCCACGCCCGAGCGGGTCGCGCCCGCGGCCGCCCCCGCTGCCGCTGCCTCCCATCGCGAGGAGACCCCGCTCGGAGCACTTGCGCTTCGTTTTTGTTTTACTCGCACTGGCCGGGCACTCTCCATTCCTAATTAATGCGACTTGCGTTCTAAAGTATCCTCATTCACTTGTCATCTTGCCATACTTACTGTGAGACGGGATCCTAGCAGCCGTTGCGGATAACGACCGATAAACATTAACTTTTAGAAAAGTCAAAATGTGACGGTGCTCTTCTGTTGTGGTGGAGCCGCACATAAAGGTGCCAACCAGTCAGATTTCCACATTACAAGGGGAGCGTTCTGATTGGTCGATTCTGCACGATTCCGCTCGACTCCACTCCAGCGAATAGCACTCATAGTGAAATTGTCTTTGTCCCAGAGCGCGGCGCGCCTCGCGATCCGTCGCTCACCGAACCGAACGGCAACCTTAGTATTACAAAATCGAATTTCTTAACTATTTAACTTCTAAAACTTTTATAGAATATTTATAACGTTCGCATATTAAAACTCGTCGTAGCGCTCGCGTAGACGTGTAACGTAATGAAACAGCTGTTTGTAATGGCGTACCGAGTGCGGACCGGTACTTAGCGATAGTCACCGTCGGATGGTGCGAGGTGCGACGCAACGCAATGCAACGCAACGCAACGCAACGCAGAGCAACGCAACGCAACGCGAACACGCGGGCGGTCCACGACACATCACGTTCACTAAACACCGTTCGATGCTAGTTAGTAAGATGAATGCCAATATTTTAATCAGAAAAAAACAAACGTTAGGATTCGGATAATTAATCATATTATTATATATCTATTTATATACTTAATTAAAAATATGAAGAGAGGCGCATAGTGCTTTTATGAATTGTAGGTCCTAGTATTGGAACAAAAACGATCTAGTCATATCTCTTTCTGTTACTTATTTTTTCTATCGCTTAGCATAGTTTAGCTTCAAGCACTCGTTTTTTTGTTGAACTACCTATTTATTTTTATTTGTACTTAATTAATGTAGAGCTTTCTCACGTGCCATTTGAGTTCCCTGTTTAGTTTTACGGTACTAATTATACTAGTGGTTTAAGTATTGCATACGATTTCCTACAGATATTGTCTGCACATGTACTCTAGACCGAGCCGGGCCCCCGGCTACGTTGTAACGAGTTTATTGTATTGTATTTCACGTTTTTGGTAAGTTATCCAGAATACTGTTTTACCTTATTATAGGTCATTTCATCCATAGTTTAGATACATTTTAATATTAAGATGAATCGAGATTATTTATGGTAAACCTAGAGCGGTAGGGCGAGTTACGAATCGTATAACCGTTTGGTTAAATTAGAAGTTTAAAGTTACCTTAGCGAGTTAATGAAGTGCGACGACGTAGTTAGAAAAGACGTAACTCATAGACGTTCCGCTGAAGAGTGTTGGCGAGCGCGGGCAGCGCGGGCGCGGGGAATGCCACGCGCCTCCAATTACTATGACAATTCTTCTACCATATAAAAAAACAGTTGCATAAGATCTAAGAAGCGACAGTGGTTTCTTTTTGTCTCGCTTCCTCCCGTGGCGAGACCACAGAGTATATTGTTCGGCCTCTTCCCCCGCCGCTTCAGCCGCTCCGCGCAGTTAGAATAAAGAGCATTAGAACAAAATCGCGCCGTCCGTAAACAAGTATTCCTTTCCCAGTAGTCCGCTTCCGACAGACCGCGGCACCCGTAGCCTGCAACTTCGGAATAGCCTTCGGTATGCGTCAACCTTCCACTTTAACTCGGTTTGTACATACATAAGTGACGTCATATCTAATTTAGGAGCTTACTAGCCTTTTGGCCCGGGTCTGCCCGGGCGGGTGACAGGGTGACGTTGTAAATGCTAAGAGGAGATCATAATCATTAACCGTTTAGAACACGCTGATCGTTCGTTCAAACTTTTACATGGGCGACGTGCATTTAGGTGTTTAATGTACAGATTGTTGCATGGTGAATAGTGAGTGGTTATGCTTTGGATTTCCGTTCGGCCCACTAGTCGCCCTCGCGTCCTAACTAGACAATGAGTCAATGAGCGTGGACCTGGCAGCGCACACACTGTTCTGGATAACTTATGTTGGAATAGTTTAAGAGTAACAAACCCAACCTATTCTGGATCGTTTCGGCGATATCGAATCGGTCACGTAAGGATATACGATTCGGTGCCTTCCCCGCTCGATGACCAGATTCAGCGAAGCCACGGGGCGGTCGAAGCGAGGCGGTCAGGGCTCAGAATAGGCAGACAGACTAGCTGTTTATATATAGCTTAGCATTGAGATGCCTGTTGAGGTGTCTGTGATATACGCTTGTAACGATCGTCCATTGAACCTACTCTATGTATCTATTTATGAGATGTGACAATTTCCTAAGTCATTTCGGTTGAGTTGGTTTGTTTTGCCGGCGCTGAATGACCAACTTGTATTTTGTAAGTCACAACCCGTCTGACTAATGTCTTCGCGAAGTCAGACACCCGCTTTTACCTCAAGGCAGTCGAAACAATTATGATTTAATATAATGTTGATATCATATCGATACCTTGTTACTATGTATTTTAATGTAAGATTTTGTAGGCAATGGTCGTTCAGTCCACGCTTTACCGGTAACTCTTAATCCAAAGATTCACCAAAACTAACTATAAGAAGTGGAATTGTCTGTTTGACGAACTCGAGTCGAGCATTCCTAATAATGTGACATAGATAAAACGGTCAGTTACCTCACTTTAGCATAGAATTTTAGATGCGAGTTCTCTTGTTAATGCACAAATGAAATTGAAGCACAAAAATTGACGCGACGAGGGCTCGCCGCTAAAATGCGCTATACAAAGTGCCCACGCGCAGGCTGTCAATACGCTGACACTTTTTGTCAACGCGGTCGCGAGACTGGTTGGCAGCCGCGCGACGCGACTCGCAGGGCGGCGGGACGATGGCTGCCGTTTTGGTCCATCGTTCGGACATGTACATTTGACATGCATTTTCGCATGGTCCTTCGAACTTTGGCGTTTTCCTGTACACCGAGACGAGCCAAGTCCCCAAGCCGCGACCGTACACCTGCTGGTGCGACTGGCGCAAGCGCCGACGCCGCTCCGCGTTGTGCTGGACTAGACAACTGCAACTGTTGGGCGAGTAGGTAAAGTTAAACAGAGCATTTGATAGCTAGCTATTGAAAATGTTTATTCTCGTATATTGTTATAGTTCGCCAAAGATTGTAAAATAAGAGAGTTATGATCACTTTTTTGGAGCGTCGCTAGTTAAATTGTTCTTTTTAAATTAATAATTATTTTATTGATAGTTTTTAAATGAAACTTTTAAACAGTACTAGCTAATGATGGACTGCGTTCATAGAAACACATTAGGGAAATAAATACAATAATAATTCGCCTACTTTGCATGTCTTGTTTAGTTAATGAACGTTTTAACCTATTATATCGAGTTATTAATATGTATATTGCTGAAATATTTCAAAACTAAATTACTATTCAATTATTTATTATTATACACTTATTACGTTTAGTATGCTAGAATATGATGAAGGATAATAAATAATTTTAATTATATTAGGACAGTGTTTTATTTCCGATTCCACAGAATTAACATTTACATCACAACAGTTATCATTTTATTTTCTAAAAAATATTATAACGATTGTTCTAAAGAGGAATAAAATTGTCCTAACAATTTCATTTACAATAAAAGTAGTTTCATAACACTGTTCCCTTTTTGTGGTAAACCGGTACATAGGTACCGGTACATGGATATAGATCCATAAGTGTAAAATTAATCTCAAAAAATGCATTTTGTAGCTAAAACAGTAAAGTAAACACCAAAATAATCAGTACATATCACATTATGGTCACAATACATTACTCCCTGTCCAAAACGAGATAAAGCGAGATAGAAGGTTGTAAGTAAGTAAGTAAATGCCTTATTGCACAAATATAAAGAAGCAGAGACAAATCACAAAAAAAGACCTTAAATATATGCACAAAGGCGAACTTATCCTATAAGAGAGATCTACCATTGTTGTTTCCTTTTTTACGTAAAACTTCATTATTTTAGAGATGTCCTGTCCACAACTTTATCAGTACAACTCGACCAAATCGAAAATAATGAAAGTTTAAAATCAATTCAATTTTATTCTAGAGTGAAGTATAGAGTGCACCTGTTTTATTTTAATAATATCTTACGATTAGCAATGGAATGGCACACCAATCGAATTAAATTGTAGGGAAAACTTTTGGACAGGGAATATGTCTAGATCTCTTCATTCCTACGTTTATACAGATGCTGCCACGCAAAGCGTGTTCGAATAAATGAAGTAATGAGAACGTAAAGCCGAACAGAAACGTTTTCTCAATGTACGTTAAATAAAAAACAGGGCAAACCCTCTTAACACCTCTGAATAAAAAAATATACCCAGAAACTTAGTTCACAAGGTGCTCTTACTTTATTTCTAAGGTAATAAAACTTCCTTTCTTTGGGCAGTTGTATTCAAAGTTGCTAAAGTAAGTATCAAAAAGGTTTTTTACTAAAATAATCCGTTATTTTCTTAGCCATTTTCTTTTTAAGCTCCGACGTCGGCTCGACTAGTTTCGTAACAGATTCAGTTGAAGTATCAGCATCACGTTTAGGTGTTGCGGGTTCGTCAATTTTCAGTATACTAGTATGCGATTTAGAAAAATTCAACATACCATTGCTTTGGTCAAATTTGTTCATCTCAGTAAACAAATCTGACGTGAGACTGGTCGCCATTTTGTTATTACCCGCCATCTTAGTACTCGTGGCCATTTTGTTTTCTGGAATGTTCGACGTGGTTGCCTCTTGTTCTTTACTAGCGGTGTCCTTTTCTGGCGCACTGGTCCCACTGTGGTCCATGACTTGCGTTTCTTCGCTGTCGGCTTCATCTTGTGAGAAGAGGTCGGGTGACTCATTCATCGGCTTAAGTAGTTCCCTTTCTAATGATTCCGGTATATCTATCACACACTCGTCTGATGCGTTACTCTGAAAATGGTACACAATACAATTATCATTATTTGGTAGATAATTGTATGAACGAGTTTAGTCATTGTCTAGGACTTTGAATACCTTTAGCTGGTATTAAAGCGCCTTTAATTAGAACCTCAGATAATGTTAAATAATAATAATCCAGCTTAAATACTTCCCACTGCTGGGTGCAATTCTCAAAATCAACGATCACCTCACCGGCCAATCGACTATGCCACCACGGCAGAACATATTAAATTGGGAATTGGTTTGATCGAATCAGGCGTCACTTTGCTTTATAGTTGTTTTCTATGATTAATAAAACAATGGTGGCAAACGAGTAAGTATACACTTAATGGTAAGTGAGCACCACCACATTTCATTTTAAACAAAAATTCCGGCAAACAAGCAATCGGGTCACGTGATCACACACTCCAAACACGTGAACACTATCCATGGACACACGAGTTTCTGACCAAAGCCGGGACTAAGATAGACTATTTCACATGCCAGTAATTTTACAAGCTGTTTACTCCATGCCGGCACAAAAAAAAAGCGATTAACCTTTTCGACGCCAACGACATATATCAGCACCGCAGGTTCAACGCCAACGACCTATATATACGTCTATTACTTCAATGCAGAAGCAACCTTCGTTCAATTGGATTTAGGTTCAAGGCATCGCAATAGACGTCTGGCGTCGGAGTGACGTCTCTTGTATTTGACGTGGCGGCGAAAAAGTTAAGATCAGACCTTGCACAAGCAAAAACACACAGTATAAATATGTACTTACGACGTCCATTTGCTCGGGCAGCTCAGCCGGCTGCGCCTGCGGCTTCGGCGCGCCATCATCTTTGAGGCACTGCTCTATGAACACGTGCAGATGCAACTTGCGGACATCCGTCCGGCAGAACCTTGCGATCAATTGGTACAGTTGACCTGAAATTAGAATATTGTAATTTCGTTGAGTAGGTACGTCAGTCGTTGACGTATAGACTCAAAGGTGACAGCAAGGCGACTAAATTATTGTTAGGATTTGGCGTCTCCAGCATATATGTCACTAAACTTATGTGCATGGGGTTTAGCCGGTTTGGTATTCTTATTCTTATTCTGCTAAATATATTGTTGGTTCATAAATATAGACGTTGAAACCGTACACACCATTTATAATAGTGATGGGTTGCTAGCCGCATCGCCTATACCATGATTCCTATGATTTTCGCCCATTCCCTCATTATTACTCGTTAATTGCCGCTAAGTAGCAGTGCTTGCACTGCTGTGTTCCGGTGTGGAGAGTAAGACAGCCGGGGAAATTACGGGCACAAGAGGCATTTCATCTTAGTCCTCTAGGTTGGCAACGCATCTGCAATCCCTCCGGGGTTATGGGTGTCTATGGGCAGTGGTGATCACTTACCATCAGGTGACCCACTTGCTCGTTTGCCTTCCTATTCACATAAAAAAAAAAAAAAAAAATAAGTATTGTAGTAGCTTAATATATTTTTATTTTGAAAAAATACTTTCTGCCAAGTTTGTTGTAGCGCATTCTTTTTGGCCTTCATATCTATCTTTCATAATATGCATCACTTGTTACGGTGAAGGCAGCACACAATCGCACATACACGGAGCGAGAGAGAGAGACAGGAAATGAGAGAGAGAAAATGAGAGAGAGAGAGAGAGAGAGAGAGAGTTGACGTTGACGTTAAACTTGTAACACCCCTCTTCTTTCATCGAAGGTTAAAAAACGTAGTATATCACTCACCAACTGTAACATTATGCCTCGCCAGCAGATTATACACGTTTACAATCTCATCCCTGAGCTTGGTGTCCTGGAAGGTGTAGTAGGCCATGGGGCGGCGCGCCTCCGCGCACGCCATCAACTGCAGCAGCGCCTTGAGCTGCGGGGCGCCGCCGAACGCGCCGCAGCCCCAGTTGCCCGTCGCCACGCCCGGGTGCTGCGCGCTCGAGGGCGCCCCGCTGCCCGTGTAGAACGTGAAACCCACCCACGCCTGCAATTGTTAAACTAGCTAATGAAAATCTGGGGAATTCAAACTAAAATAACAATACAATACTGTAAGCGCTATCCGTCTGGCGCCACCTTTAACTGTCACTGTCACCATCCGTACCTGGCTACCTAGCTAGCGGTAGGGTAGGCGAGCGCACACACAGTCATCGCCTGGCCTGGCATTGACATCGTGGCGCTTGCGGCAGACGGACGTCTCCAGAATTTTTCTTTATCAAGGTCACGTGAGCCATATCTAATCTTTTGCCTATTGTGATTAGTGGTAGAAAAATAAGTAATCGCTGTAATAGTTATGATCCTTACAATACAATAACTCTTTATTGAATACCACATGCAACCAAAACAGAAAAAAAGGTGTAGCGACCCCTAGCGCCACCTAGTTGGCCTCTACATAACTACTTCGACACAAGAGTAGCTAGCGCCAGTTCTAATGACAGCTGTCACATCGTTCTACATGCCGCTTACGAAGTTTCTCAATGCGGCTGCATAAATAACAACTTTCAACTCTCTTCCTTCGGACTTCGGTCCCCAGGCATAACATCTGCCTGGAGAGAGATCTCTCTATTGTGGCACTCCCCACAAAGGTATACAGAATATTACAAGGTAACAATAGGCAGCCTTATCGCTACAGAACGATCTCTACCAGGCAACCACAATGGATCAAATAACCCTTCTTAATCTGGGTAAAATTTCTTTGCTTCCCCCTAAATTGGGGAGAAACTTTTGTGACTCCCTCTAATTCACGGGAAACAACTGTAATTGCATTTCTAAACTAAACTAAAAACTAGAACACATGCAAAAATCCGAAAAGTAAAGCTATGGGCGGGAAGCGAACCCGGATCCTCATCAATCAGTGATTCGTGCTATTACCCCTACCCCGCCCATATCAGGGGGTAAATGTGTTGTGTACGATAAAAGTGTAATTCCCCCTAAATCCGGGGACAACGACATCGATTCCCTATGAATGCCTAATGCGCTCAACATGACGACCGGATGGCCCAGTGGTTAGAGAACCTGACTATGAAGCTTGAGGTCCCGGGTTCGACCCCCGGTTATGGCAGATATTTGTATGAAAAATACGAATGTTTTTTCTCGAGTCTTGGATGTTTAATATGTATTTAAGTATGTATTTATCTATATAAGTATGTTTATCCGTTGTCTAGTGGCCATATTACAAGCTTTGCTTAGTTTGGGGCTAGGTCAATTGGTGTCAATCGTCCCAAGATATTATTACTATTATTATTCTTATTTTTAACTAAATCTCTCCATAGGAGGAAATACTTCGCACGGGCCTAAGCCAAGTGCTTTAATTTTATGCAAATTTATGACATGGACAAGAATTTTCTTACTATACGACATGTGTTCAGGATGACAGCTTTTTGTAGGATTATTATTATGTTCGTCCTGTACCTTGTCGAGCTCCCTGCGCACGGCCTTGGGGTGGTACTGCTGCGCGGGGCGCGCGTAGGGCTGCGCGTCGAGCGCCAGCACGGCGGTGCGGCGCCGCAGCGAGGAGTCCCGCGGCGCCGCGTCGCAATGCGCGCCCGCCCACACGAAGCTCGCCCCGTAGCCCGAGTAGTTGCTGTAGCGCTCGCAGCCTGCACAGATACGTACATCACTATCACTATCACTACATACACATACATACACACATACACAAATCACGTCTTTATCCCTTACGGGGTAGACAGAGCCTAAGGTAACAGGTACCTACAGGCCACATTTAGCAAGATTGTGAGCGTCTAGGTGGAAAATGGAATCAAAATAGTGATGGGTTGCTAACCTCATCGCCTATAACATGATTCCTATGATTTTCGCCCATTCCCTCGATGGGCTTTTACCATCTGCGCGGGTAGAGAAGCAACTGGTACATTCTATGTTTTTTCTTTGCTCCCAGACCAGCATGGAAGAAACACTACATAGTATAAAATAAAGTCGCTTTCTCTGTCTCTGTGTCCCTATGTCCCTATGTATGCTTATATCTTCAAAACCACACAACGGATTTTAATGCGGTTTTTTTTTAATAGATAGAGTGATTCAAGAGGAAGGTTTATAAGTATAATACATGCATAATATACCGTGCGAAGCCGGGGCGGGTCGCTAGTATAAAATAAAGTCGCTTTCTCTGTCCCTGTGTCCCTATGTCCCTATGTATGCTTATATCTTCAAAACCAGACAACGGATTTTGATGCGGTTTTTTTTAATAGATAGAGTGATTCAAGAGGAAGGTTTATATGTATAATACATGCATAATATACCGTGCAAAGCCGAGGCGGGTCGCTAGTACACGATAAGCCGTTACATCCTCTTTCTCAAACATTGTCGTCAATGTTTTCTAAAAAATTTGACGGCCGAATTACATTGCGGGCGCTATTTTCTGACCATAATTCGGATTACTGGACTGTTTTTCATTTGTTTTTAATTTAAAAAAAGACTGGAATAATGAACAACAATGTCATGCAGCCAAGTCGATGGCCGAGGAGTGCGCGTTTTGTTCGAGTCATCGATTTTATCAATGTCTCAAATAGCTTACGGTGACAGATGACATTAAAAAAAACTTAAGAAAAAAGGCGAGAACGTGAAAACCACCTAAGTTGCGAGGAAGTTTAGTGCAAAATGTATTTTCATTTCCTCTCAATGTTCGAGAAAAACATTATACCTGCCTCAGCTGGAAAAGCAATTGCTGGGTTTGTAACTTAAAAAAACACTCACCTGCGATTCGTGTTTTTAAACAAGTTACTGATCTCGCCATTGGCTACTTCCGAGGCATTAATCTACTTTTGCCCCTGAGCTACTGGACCAACAAGACAAGGGTCTACACACCTACGATCATGAGAGCTTCGTTAGAATCCAGCACCTCGGTGAAGAGCATGGACACCATCAGCTCCGGGCAGATCACGAACCTGATCTCCTCCTGGACGCAGCCGTACCCAAGCACGCCTCCGCCTAAGTATCTGGCCAACGCAAAACACAAAAATAAAACACATGCCGTTTCCGACTGTGCCACAGACTAATGTAAATTATACACAGTTGAGGGCAGGCGATAGTAATGTGCCATAAAGATAGAATTCCACCAAAGTTTTCATTTTCATTCCATCAAATATGATATGCAACGTGCAGCAGTGCCGTACACTGGTGACATTGCATACATACATACATAAATCACGTCTTTATCCCTTACGGGGTAGACAGAGCCTAAGGTAACAAGACCTTAAGGCCACGCGTTAGCATAGTTGTAGGCGTATAGGTGGAAAGGGGAATCAAAATAGTGATGGGTTGCTAGCTGCATCGCCTATAAAATAATTCCTAAAATTTGTGCCCATTCCCTCGATGGGCTTTTACCATCTGCGCGGGAAGAGAAGCAACTGAAACATTCTATGTTTTTTCTTTGCTCCCAGACCAGCATGGAAGAAATTGGCGACATTGCACCTTTAATAAAATAACAATAGGACACGTGCATTGTACTGACTTGTTAGCAAAGTCCATCTGTATGAGCTGGGCGGCGTCCTCGATGGTGTCCCGGGGCTCGACGTGCAGCGGCACGCCGCCCACGGGGCGCTGCGAGTGCGGCCAGTCGGGGCAGCGCCGCGGCGGCACCGAGCGCCGGCTGAACGTCAGCACGCCGACCGGCGCTGCTCTACAACACCCTACATGTCACTACTCGCAGCTGCTGCCGCGGCACCGAGCGCCGGCTGAACGTCAGCACGCCGACCGGCGCTGCTCTACAACACCCTACATGTCACTACTCGCAGCTGCTGCCGCGGCACCGAGCGCCGGCTGAACGTCAGCACGCCGACCGGCGCTGCTCTACAACACCCTACATGTCACTACTCGTAGCTGCTGCCGCGGCACCGAGCGCCGGCTGAACGTCAGCACGCCGACCGGCGCTGCTCTACAACACCCTACATGTCACTACTCGTAGCTGCTACCGCGGCACCGAGCGCCGGCTGAACGTCAGCACGCCGACCGGCGCTGCTCTACAACACCCTACATGTCACTACTCGTAGCTGCTGCCGCGGCACCGAGCGCCGGCTGAACGTCAGCACGCCGACCGGCGCTGCTCTACAACACCCTACATGTCACTACTCGTAGCTGCTGCCGCGGCACCGAGCGCCGGCTGAACGTCAGCACGCCGACCGGCGCTGCTCTACAACACCCTACATGTCACTACTCGTAGCTGCTGCCGCGGCACCGAGCGCCGGCTGAACGTCAGCACGCCGACCGGCGCTGCTCTACAACACCCTACATGTCACTACTCGTAGCTGCTGCCGCGGCACCGAGCGCCGGCTGAACGTCAGCACGCCGACCGGCGCTGCTCTAGATACAACACCCTACATGTCACTACTCGTAGCTGCTGCCGCGGCACCGAGCGCCGGCTGAACGTCAGCACGCCGACCGGCGCTGCTCTACAACACCCTACATGTCACTACTCGTAGCTGCTGCTTGGGTGCAGTATCACTAAATACTTCCGGAATTCTTCAGCTGGTTAGCTTGATTGAACATTATTGATGGTTTTTTTCAATACAGTTGCGGAAAGTGCCCTTTTTTAGGCTGTTTTGCGTGCGCAAAGTTCGATTTTGCGCATTTGCGATTTACTTTGCTATTTTTTTTTAATTTTTACTTGTTCCAATCCACAACTACTTACCGAAGAGTTATTATAATGTTAGTTTGTACCAAGACTTAATAAAACTAAAACCTATTAATGTAAAAATATCAAAATATTGAGATTTTGTATTTTATTACTAAACTCTTCAACATTATTTTTTAAATAATAAATTTCCAAAAATACAAAAGAGCAAAACCCCTATAATATAGTAAATTGCATCAAAATAGTAAAAAGCTATTTTCTGGATGTTAAAATACATAAATGACTAGCACAAACACTTAACAACCTTTTCCAACACTTTCGTGCTATCTTTGTTTTAAGGCTTGGTTCCTTGTACTCGGTGAATGAATAATTAATGCATGTAAATAAACAAAAAATAGTATCACCTTTACTACAAACCCTCCTGAAGTAATGACAAAGACACTTGAGTTTCTCCAGCACCGCATCTGAACCATTAGTATTGTACAATCTGAAACATAACACAAAATTTGGCGTTTGGTCAACCAATGGAGATAAATTAACATAATAGCTGGATAGTTTTATTACTCTTAGCTAAATTAAAAAAAAATACAGTTTAGAAGTGTACATATTTTCTTATCTTCTATAATGTTTCTGAACTAAAAATAACAATGCTTTAGAGCTAGCCATATTTTATTAACTCACGTAATAAAATTGATGTGCGGAAAGGAAGCATATTCCGAAGTCTTCTTGGTACTGTTGCGCCTCGGGAATGTACAGAAGAAAGCATTCGCTAATATACTTGATATCTGTTGCTGAGAGAGCGAAATGGAACGGTTCTTGTACTGTCTGTAACATAAAAAAAGCGTAATTAATAACCAAAACTGATTTACAGAAACAGTGGCAGTTTCAAATGACAATATTTCAACATTCACTAATGAAACATATGAATACCTGTGTGAGTGTATTGGAAAAGGAAGGCCTAGATGGATGTTCCGTGACCAAATTGGAGACGTTTTGACGAGTATGTGTGAAGATATTGAGAATATGGATGAAGCAAAAGTGACACTCCTCAAGCATGACATAATGTGTTTTATGGAGATCAATTTTATTTCACGGTGATCTGAAATATAATTGATAACAGTGTAGTTCCCTTTTCGCTATCCATTGACATCGCGGTTTAGAGGAATAAAAAAAAAATACATATCTTTGTCCTGGTCACCCTGCTTTGACACTTCTTTTTCGCGCATTGAAGTGACGACATCGGGGTAAATTATAATTGTTAATTTAGAAGGAAATCGTCACTAAAAGATGGAAACCGAAGAGAAATTGTTGAGAAAATTGGAATATTACTCGGGAAAAATAGAAAGACTTCGGCGAAAACACAAACGTCATCGTACAAGCAGTCGTGAACGTAGTCGAAGCTATGTGCGCAGTCCCTCTCGCTCGAGACAGCGCAGGTCCCGAAGCTCTGTACGGGCCCGGAGTCCGAGGATAACCTACCAGGATGATCCACAGGATCAAGATAAAGAAAGTAAGTAGTGATTAACAGTGTGTGTGAAAAATCTTAACCTCAAAATAAGGTTTGAAGAAGAACTATTTATTTTCCGTGTTGGTACGAGATACTTTAAACACGAAGATCAACTTTGGTACGCGATACCAACTTTGATATAACAGGTGATTTTGGTACGAGATACCAATAACACTAAACAAGTCCATACGAGATATGGTACTGTGTTTGAAAACCCATTCATGCGTGTCCTTCATTTCAGATGATGTTATCTATGTTAACACGGACTTAGAAGATCCGGGTTCGAATGCAAAGGAGAACCCACAAGCAACCCCAGAGCAGCAAAAAATGGATCAACAGGTGGAAGAATCTACAGTGCCGCCACCACCTGGACCAAGCGATGAGCTACTGCAAGCACTGGGCAAAGAATATGATGAAAACAAAACATATGAAGGTCAGATAAATGAGAACATTTGCAAGAGATGGAATCACATACTAACTCATGGGTTGACAAAAATAGAGAAGGACGATATAACGAAGATAATTATGTTGCCAGAAAATTGCAAATTGCTAGATGCTCCAATCCTTAATGAGGAAGTGGCAGCAGGAATCTCTGATACTGGAAGGAACAGAGACAAAGGAGTGGCCTATCAACAGAAACAAATTGGGATTGCAGTAACAATGATTGGCAAAGTGATGTCAAATATTATGGAAGATTCGCTTGATAAAGTTGTCATGTTGAAATCTTTAAGCGAGGCAACAAAATTGTTAACTGACCTGCATTTTCAACTAACCAAGACAAGAAAGACCCTAGTTGCACCACAACTGGATAAGAAATTTCTACAAATGATGGAAACAACTACTAGAAATAATTTTTTATTTGGTGAAAATTTAGGAGACAAAATTAAACAGAGTAAACAAATACAGCAAAGCACCAACTCTATAAAGAAAATAGTACCGACTAAACCAACCACCTCTGCTCCAGTGAAGAACAAATATCCGTTAAACCGCAGTGGCCCACCTCAACAGATGCAACGGCAGCCAGCAAAAGCGATGGCACGAGGAGGGCCGCAGATTCGGACAGCTCAGCCATCGCAGCGCAAGCAGACTTACTCATACAACCAACAACGTTCCGAGAGAACCCGAGGTGCTCACAGCACCTACACCAACAGGAGATAAATGAGGTACATGCAGGCAATTTAAAAAATTATTATTCTTGTTGGGAAACTCTGACAAGTGACCCAATTATACTTGAGTGGGTTAAAGGATATACTATCCCTTTTATAAATTACCCTGTGCAAAATATAGTTCCTAATAACAATTTATCAGTTAGTGAAAATATCCTTATGAAGGATGCCATAAATAACCTTTTACATTTAGGAGCTATTACTTCATGTCACCACACACAAGGGGAATTTATTTCAAAAATATTTCTAATACCTAAACCTAATGGGAAACAAAGATTTATTTTAAATCTAAAGCCCTTAAATAAATTTATAAAAACAAACCATTTCAAAATGGAAGACATTAGAACTGCCATTAGGTTAGTGGACCATAATTATTACATGTGTTCAATAGACCTCAAAGAATCATACCTGTTAGTGCCCATAGCAGAGGAGCACAGAAAATACTTACGCTTCGAGTTTGAGAACAAATTGTATGAGTTTACAGCTTTGCCATATGGTTTATGTTCCGCACCTAGTGTGTTCACTAAAATAATGAAACCGGTTGTCAGTTACTTACGAAACTTGGGTTTTCTCTCCACAATATACATAGATGATTACTTGTGTATTGGGCGTACATATAATGAGTGCTTGGAAAATATGCAAACTACAATTAATATTTTGAGGTGTTTGGGGTTCATTATTAATTTGGAAAAAAGCAATTTAGTACCCAGTAAACATTGCAAATTTCTTGGTTTTATTATTAACTCGGAATCTATGTGTCTAGAGCTACCTCAAGAAAAAAGAACTGGTATAAAAATAATGACTGAAAAATTTCTTAATCTAAAATATTGCAAAATAAGAGAATTTGCAAAATTACTGGGTACACTAGTGGCAGCTTGCCCGGCCATACCATATGGTATGGTACATACAAAGGTCATGGAAAGAATTAAATACCAAGCCCTCTTAAAATCAGGGGATAATTATGACGCTAGTATGTCTTTAGCAGTTGAGATACACCCAGATCTCAAATGGTGGCACAGCCAAATAATGCACAAATGTAAACAGATTAAGCTTAGAAATATAGATACCGAAATTTATACAGACTCTTCGTTAACGGGTTGGGGTGTGCACTGTAATGGCGAAAGTGTTGGAGGGCTATGGTCACAATCGGAGCAGAACCATCACATAAACCAACTAGAGCTAACAGCAGCTTATTTTGGTCTTAAATGTTTCGCGGAGTTTAAAAGCAATTGTGACATTTTACTCCGAATTGACAACACTACTGCCATAGCATGCATTAACAAGATGGGTAGCATTCAATTTCCCCACTTAAATGCCATAAGTAAAAAAATATGGGACTGGTGTGAAGTAAGATCTATTAAGGTACAAGCATCTTATATGAAATCTAAGGAAAATTTGGCAGATGAAGAATCAAGAAATATTAATATTGACACTGAATGGGAGCTTTCAAATGTTGCATTTCAGAAAATTAAAAACCATCTAGGAAAGCCGTCTATTGATTTGTTTGCCACCAGAATTAATGCAAAATGTAAAGACTATGTTTCATGGCATAGAGACCCTTATGCTTATGAAATAGATGCTTTTACCTTAGACTGGAGAAACTATTTTTTTTATGCATTTCCACCTTTTGCTCTAATGACAAAATGTTTACAAAAGATTAAGAATGATGGAGCTAAAGGAATCATGGTATTCCCAGTATGGACCGCACAACCTTGGTACCCGTTAGCAAAAATGATGATGGTTACAAAACCATTGATATTTAAACCTAATAGTAAATTATTACTGTCTCCTTTCAGCACAGAACATCCGTTGAGCAGTCAGCTTACCCTGGCAGCGAGCATCTTTTGCGGGAAGCATTCAGACGCAGAGGTTTGCCAGAAGGCTCACTAAATATTATGCTATCTTCAATTTCATCAGGGACAATAAAGCAATATAACACCACTTATAAGACCTGGTGGTCATTTTGTCAAGAACATAGTATAAATATTTATAGAGCTTCCATACCAGATGTGATATTATATCTAACAAAGAAACACGAAATGAATGTCGGCTACAGTTCACTGAATACGGCTAGATCAGCACTTTCTTTGTTGGTTGATGAAAAAATAGGCAGCGACGACCGGGTCAAACGTTTCTTTAGGGGGCTTTATAGAATTAAACCGGCTTTACGTAGATACACAAGTACCTGGGATCCCTCTGCAGTCCTAAGATTGCTAGCCAGTTGGGGTGATAATAGTCAATTAAACTTTGAAAAATTAAGCAAGAAGCTGGTCACATTGTTAGCTATTGCTACTGCTCAACGGGTGCAAACATTATCGGTTATTAAGTTAAAAGATATATCTCATTCACAAAGTATCATATCTATTAATATAACAGATCTCATTAAGACATCTATATCCTCTAAAACCGAAACAGTGATAAAGCTACCGTTTTTCGATCAAAACCCAGCTGTTTGCCCAGCCAGAGTTTTACAAACTTATCTAAAAGCCACATTGCTTATCAGAAATGAGGAAGAGTACTTATTGCTCACCAGTAGGCGGCCATATAAAAGAGCATCTAAGCAGACAATAAGCAGGTGGATAAAGGAGGTAATGAAGGAAAGTGGAATTGATACGGAAATATTCACTTCCCACAGTACACGCCATGCAGCGACATCGTCTGCAAAACGAGCTGGTGTACCATTAGACATAATCAGGAAAACGGCAGGCTGGTCAGGCAGCTCTTTAACGTTTGCTAGGTTTTATGATGTCCCAGTGAATAATAATGATCCACAAGGAAGCTTTATCAATGCTGTTTTAAATTTTGATTAGGAGTAAGGAAACAATTTATTGCAACTAAGAATTCTATAAATAATAGTTGACTTTAATGTGGTCTTAATTTGTTAGGTTGAAAATACCGTTCCAACCTTATTATAAAAGAAGACTGATTACAAATAAGGGGGAACTAAGTTCTTCGTAAATTGTTTTATTGATTATTTTAATTTTAAGGTCCAATATGGTACCGTTAAGGATAAAAATGTTTGATTTTTACGAGCGTTGAAGCATACTTATGTGCGTTTAGAATCTGTTATAAATATATTTTTATTGTGTAAATCACTAATTAAAAGCTACATCAACTTTTAAAGTTGAATAATTATGGACAAAAGCTGGTGAAATAATTTTGATCTCTATTCAGATGTGTAAATGATACCAAAATAAATATAACTGATTAAATATGGTATTTAATTTTATGTAACGGATTCATAGTAGCCCTGTCGACATGGTACTCTAAACGTCTACACTGTTATCAATTATATTTCAGATCACCGTGAAATAAAATTGATTAATTAGACGAACTTACCTTAAGTGAAGTCTGATTACAATTTTATGAGCGGTGATCTGAAATATAATTACCCGCCCAGCCCAACCTATTGAGGATCAATAGGCCCTGGTCGACTGGGATCTCAGATAAATCTCTAAAAAGTGTCAAAGCAGGGTGACCAGGACAAAGATATGTATTTTTTTTTTTATTCCTCTAAACCGCGATGTCAATGGATAGCGAAAAGGGAACTACACTGTTATCAATTATATTTCAGATCACCGCTCATAAAATTGTAATCAGACTTCACTTAAGGTAAGTTCGTCTAATTAATCAATTTTTCTTCAAAAAATTTACTGAAGATTACTTACTTCAATAATGGTATAGGGCATTGAATAAGTCTCGGTAAAGCCAGAGCAAGCTTCGCTATCTCCGGTAGAGTCACATCAAAGAAATACTGTGATTCCTCTTCCTCTAAATGCTGAAATGGAACAAACATTTTTTTAAACACTAATTAATTCGAAATAAAAAAACGAATTATTCAAAACTAGTAATTTTAAATTTTACATATAATCAAATAAATATAGCCTACTAGCTGTTGCCCGCAACTTTGTCTGCGTAGAATTCGTTTATCGCTATCCCGCAGGACTATTTTCCGAGATAAAAAGAAGCCTGTGTGTTAGTCCAGACTATAATCTATCTATGTTCCAAATTTCATCCAGATCGGTCCAGCCGTTCTGGCGTGAAAGAGTAACAAACATCCAAACATCCATACAGACAAACTTTCGCGTTTATAATATTAATAGAATGACACTCACAAATAATGTGGTTTTCTATCGCTAAGACTTCAAAATCAGTTCAGTAGATCTAGAGATTACCTCCTACAACCTCACACAAGCTTTACCTCTTTTTTTTTTATCTAATATTTTTATGAGGCTTAAGTGCACTTGTGTGACTATGCCAGCCTCATTGGATGTCTCTTGGGTCAGATTCATCAAACACCTCCCCACTTTACCTCTTCATAATTGTTGGCTACTGGCTGGTTTGCGGCCTACTTTTACCCTTTTTTGATACATGCCAATTTTTAAGAATGTCAGTCTGCCTTGTGCCATCTTATCTACATGTTGTGTTATTGCTTAAGTTATTAAATACTGATACATTCTAAGGTGTTTCCATCATCCTCCATTAACTCTTTATACAGTCCACTCCAGTAGCTATCAATAATATTAGTATTGATAGTATAGATTAATATTTACGTCATTGAACAGCTTATGCAGCGCCCAGAACTTCCAGCTCTCCTTGAACTGTGTGTTATAGCTCAGTATGGCCGCTGCAAGGTCCTTGCTGTCACGGATGGGTTTACTCAGCGCACTCTCTATTAGCTCCCAACGTTTCCTTAAATGTGTCTCGCCATGATTCTAAGAAACATACAAAATTTGATCATTGGGTAAGTATTAGGTGGCATAATCCTTCAAAACCCAAAGTCACACTTAATAAAAAAAGGTTTATTACTTAAAACTAAATTAAAAATTTAAACTAACAACTACAAATCATTATTGCTATTCTATTTAAAAGTCTAAATTAAATCTTCTTACTTCCTCTACAGCTTCCAATTATGAGTCTGTGGCCTATTTCTCAAAGCTACAAGTTACAATGGAGGCAATCGAATATGAATTTATTATTATTATTATTTCAAATAATACACTAGCAGCTCTTTGAGCTGATACATGTATATCTATCACTGCACTTGTGTTCTCTGCCACTAGAAGCGCTAGTGTCGTGTGACACCCAATAACATTCACTTTTCAATGATTTTGGCCGGCTTCGTGACATAAATTATAATTTCTTTCATTTACTTGTTGAAAAGTGATCTCCTGACAGTATCGCAAATATGGATCATTTGGTGATGAACGTAAAAGCTTTGTAAGTGGAGATTTTTTCCCAACAAAACGGAATTGCACAACATTGCAGCATAGCTACTCGATATGATGATAGTTATTTATAATTAATAAACTTGTTTCGGCGCCGATCTTATAAAGTCGCCTTTGACAGCTATACCTCTGGACCTTAGTCAACAGTGGCGCCAACTGGTGAGCAAACAAACAACAGTCCCCATTATAGAAGGCTAAATAAGCAGCAATGGTCAAATCGCAACCATTCATTGGTTGATTCAGCCAAGGCTTTTGCCCACTATGCCATCCAATATTATACCTTAACCATCACTATTACACCTAGCTTTGTCTAATTATACTTATGAGACAAGACAAAGTGGGTGTCGGTTACAGTCATAGTATGGTATGGTGTAGTGAGACCTTTAAAGTTGTAAAAATATAACTTGTAGATTCGAAAAATGGGCCACTAAACGGTATTTTATCCAAACAAAATTTGTTTATTTTTCACTTTTCTTAATTAGCTAATAGAAGCCAATTACTACAATACCTAAGTATATGAATATCTGCAGCTTAAGAAAAACAAAGTCAAGTCGCCAAGAGTATTAGCAAATTAATACTTACATCTTCAACTGGATATAAACTTTGGCTTGAGCATGGCATCCTGACATAATCATGGTCCCATTTATCATGTCCGCTCTGGGGCTTCGGGGGCCGGTCGCCAGCCAGGCTGCCGTTACTTGGGATGTGGTACAAAACCGTGTGATTAGCGGACGGCACCACCAAAGGGAACTCTGGAGCACCCCAAGGAGACTGCGAGCCCCATATCTCGGTCAGCGGCACCCCTCGCCAGTTATTATCGCTTGCCATGTTAGTCGTTGTCAACGCGCGAAAACCATTTCTCGTTGGACACTTTTCGCACCGACTGCTAACTGAACCTACAGATCGGCTTATAAAACAGATACTTGAATATTGACGCGTAAAATATTGCATGAAATTAACAACATGACATGATACGTATTTCCACAATTTCGACAAGATAACACGCTAAGTCGCAGAAGGAAAAGAAACGAAATTAATTTGGAAATAAATAATAATCTTGCGTTTCACTGACAGTGACAGCTGACATTTAATTTTTAGTGTTAACCGTACTAATTTTAGGAATCGCTAAAAATACTCAATTACCTAAAATAAAGAGTTCAAACACGGATTTTCTGAAATACAGCTCAACTGAACGTAAAGTAGGACTTTTTCAAATGTATTTCATGCCAACGCCAATTACCTAGAATTTGTTTTTGTTTTGCGTTGGAGCGTTGTTTTTAAGATTCAAATCAAAATGAAAAACATTTACACAACCTATCATCCAAAACCTACATACGTATTTCTAATAAATTCTTCGTAACGATTAATAATGAAGTACCTGGATGATTTCTAAAAATGAAACCTAACTAGGGTAATAACCCCCGAAACCCCCTTCATAGTGAATTTCAAGAAAATCGTAAGAGGCATTTTTGAGATTCAAATTATGTACTAGACTTGCTCGCTTAAAGGTATTAGATAACTGGTTTTGTAGCTATCAAGCCTCTTAATAGGAAAACAAATAAAAGGTTGAATGCTGATTGATAACTCAAAATTAGGCACACGAAAGCTGACTGTGAGAATTGTACCAAAGTTTTAAGATGGTAAGATAAGAGAATGGCAATACATGATTATTTTGATAATTTGATGGTTTTGGAATGATTCTGCTATTTTGAATAATCTTATAATAGTTTAAAATAAAGAGACCACTCAAATATCGACATGGAGTAGGTATGGTTCGAAATGTTTCAAATCGTTTATTTCGTATTGCAAACACAAAGTGATTTTTTTCGCGGCGGAACCAGTTTGACCTTAATTTTCATGTGCCTGACTAAGTAACTGAACAATTTATTTAGTAAATAATAATTACTTTTGTGATTATAATAAACTAAAGCTACCTAAAGAAACTTAACAAAATAAAACACGCAAAAATTTAAAACAAATAAGGGATCCCCATAACGCGCAGACAGCATTCCCGCGTTGTATTGCAAAGGAGCCACTAACATAATGAATTTTGAAATAATTAATGATTGTCAGCAAAATTACCTCAACTGGCAACCCAGTTTTTGTACTCTATTTGGGCTGCATTTATTAACGCAAGTTGTATAGTTCTGATTTCGCTTACTTTGGAATTGCAGGTTTTTTTCTACAGCACTCTAATAGCTTACCTGACAGTTGTCAAAACAGACTCGAGAATGTAAAGATTTCTAACAGCATCGCTCGAGTTTTCGAGAAAAAGCATTAAAAACTAGAAGTTCTATGATTAAGTACTATTTAAAATCATTTATTAATTAGTGAAGTGAATAACTCAATAGCATATTTTTAAATTGAAATATAAATAAACCACTATGAATTTGGAGTTACTTGGTAAGTAGCTTTGGCCGTGGTAAGACGCCGCGGAATATTATTTTGAAAACATGTTCATCTTATAATTTGTTAATGTTTCTGTTTCGTGCTTAGTTTTGATTTGATTTCAGAGTCATTTGGGCAGAATTATCCAGAGGTGAGCCGTTTCTTTATAAACACTTTGCTCTTAGTATTTACACATCCAATTTTAGAACAAAATCGTAAGTTTGTCATATTGACTTATGATTAGACATTGTTTTCATGATTTGTTCGTGATTCTAAGTTCACGTAAATCTAAAATTATTGAAAATGAATGGAAATCCAATGATGGTATATTTACTTTATTACAAAATTTTAAACTGTGGCTTCATTTGATTAAGTTGATAATTATTTTGCAGGAATTTGATGGCACCTTAGATTCAATCTCGCTAGCGGCGACCTGTGCGTTCAACCGCCGTGGCACGCTGCTGGCAGTTGGTTGCAATGATGGCAGGATCTTCATATGGGACTTCTTGACCAGAGGCATTGCCAAGTCATTGTCAGCTCATGTCTATCCTGTGTGTAGTCTCAGCTGGTCAAGAAATTGTAGAAAAGTGAGTGTAAAATTTTCCACAAGTTTATAAAAATAAAAAAGGGTACTTACCTAATTGATGCAACAATAATAGATGTGGGACTAAATAACTAAGAAAAGCTTATTTACTTTCAACATGTATCTACCGTGAGACTCAATCATAATTACACATAAACGGATTATCCATTTATGTGTAATTATAAAGCTTATTTAGTCTCGGAAAGGCTTAAAACGCCAAAAAATAATCATAAAGAAGGGTTTATCCAACTGTGTATCAGTATCACAGCACTATTCTAGGGGTGTCACATAACAAGGCTCCAAACAGGTAAATCTGGTCCTTGATGGTTGCGAATAAATAAACAATAAATAAAACCTAAAATGAAGTTCAAGTCTTTTTTCCCCTTGTAACACTGGGATTCTATAGCTTTACTTTTTAAAGTTTTTAAACTTACCATGCCTTGTCTATTACTCCCCAGCTGTTATCAGCTTCCACGGACCATAATGTCTGCATCTGGGACATCTTGTCGGGGGAGTGTGAGCTGCGCTATAGATTCCCTACACCCATTGTGCGAGTGCAGTTTGACCCGCGCAACAACAAACGCTTCCTCGTGTGCCCGATGCGCCATGCTGCCTTGCTCGTTGACACTGATGGGGAACATAAGATACTTCCCATTGATGAGGATGTGAGTAGTTTTTATTAGATATTCTACAGGGATTTCTCAATGGAAGCACACACATACTCAAAAGCTTGAACATATTTATTTATGAATAAACAATGAAGTATGGTCAGTTTCCTAACATAAGGGTTCATCTTTTCATACTTACTGGATTGGATACCTTTCTAAGTTATGAAATTGACTGTACAAATATTATTTGCTTCACAACAGAAGAGTGCATGAATGTATCTTCCAGCATGTAATCCCTTTACAAACTATTTCAAAAATCCTACATCAGTTACGAGAGTAAAGTTTAATACTATTTTGTTTGCATATATTTCAGGGTGACATAAATGTGATAGCATCATTCGACCGCAGAGGAGACTATGTCTACACGGGCAATGCTAAAGGAAAGATCTTAATTTTGGATTCTCAAACATTAGCGATTAAGGCGAGTTTCAAAATAACTGTTGGAACATCAAGCACCACTGGGATAAAAAGCATAGAATTTGCTAGAAGAGGAGAGTAAGTATTGCAAAATCAATTCTTATGTGTTAAATAAGCAATAATATTATCTTATAATGTTGTTAAATTAATTAATTATCTAGATGTAAGTTAATAGTATTTAAATTATTGTATGCCCTGTTAGGGTGTCATGGAAAGATAGCAAAGCAAAGTTATTCAACCTTTATTATGTAAACGTTGGTTGTTGCAGCTGCTTTCTGGTGAACACGTCTGACCGCGTGATCCGCGTGTACGACGCACGCGCAGTGGTCGCGAGCGGCGTCACCGGCGAGCCCGAGCCCATACAGAAACTACAAGATCTTGTCAACAAGTTAGTATTAGAGCACTAGCAATCAACACAGTTTAAAGTTGAAAAAGCGGTGAAGAGTTTAGTAGTCACGGTAAGGTCTTATACTCCGATATTCGAAGTTCACTAATAACAATTTTTGAGTGCGAGAAGGCAGATATGAGTGGCTCCCAAGATTTCATGTAAGTATATAAAGTCGGTTTTTGTACATGTTTGTCAAGCAGTATAACTTGGAAGTAGTTAAACTTATCACTCTTGGAACTAAAAAAAACAGCATCAATATCCATGCACTTTTGCGTTATATAGGGCACTGCATTGTATGAGACCATTGTTGACGAATTTGAAAAATAGGTACGGAAATACTTTGGAATATGTTTACTTTTTAAATATTAATTCACATAGTAATTACTAACGAACTTAATATCGCACCTCGATTTTTATACACTTCCACCAATGGTCCGATTTACCCAACCGCTAGCAAAAAACGTAAACAAAACTTGTACAGGACGACGTGGAAGAAGTGTTGTTTCTCCGGGGACGGCGAGTACATCTGCGCGGGGTCGGCGCGCCAGCACGCGCTCTACATCTGGGAGAAGTCCATCGGGAACCTGGTCAAGATACTGCACGGGACCAAGGGCGAGCTGCTGCTCGACGTGGTGTGGCATCCCGTCAGGCCGATCATCGCTAGCATCAGCGCTGGTGAGAACAGTTTTTAAACTGGGTAACTAGTATAAGAGCACCAGACTAGAAAGTTGAGATAAAATGCCTCGTGTGCCAGTATTTCATGTCGACAAACTGCAAGAGTTTTTTTTTTAATTTTTTAATTTATTTATTTAAGAGTTCCAAGTTTTTTACATAAATACACATTAATCAAGTCTTTAATATCCCTTATGGCAGGGGTGGCCAACAGGTCGATCGCGACTGTTAGTCCAGTCGATCGTGGCAAGGCAAAAAATATAAATACGTAGACCAGACTGCGCAACGTAATCACCAACTGCTGATTTAAGGTTTCATGAAGTATGTACTTGGTAGATCGCATAAGGTTTCGTTAGTAAACAGGAGATCTTGGGTCTAATAAAGTTGGCCACCCCTGCCTTATGGGGTAGAGAGCCTAGGGTAGTAAGATCTCGGGGGGCGTCGTCGCCTCGAATCTTTGGGAAACCACGGCGCATTCCTAAACCCGGCAAGCGGGCAACGACGTAGTGTTTTTAGTGTTTATGCTACCCCCCACTCCTTTCTGCGAGGAAGGAGGTTGGGGGAGAGAGCCCCACAACCGCCCGCGCCCTGGGGATCTCGTGATTTTAGGGGTATCGATAGAAAGGGGGGATAACAAAAGTATTTTTAGTGTTACTAGTTGGTAAATCAGACAAAGCTTTTGTAATTGGTAGATCTAACCAGCCTATTGATGACATGACAGCTAATGATTGAAAATAAAGTGACAATATTATTTGGTAAAATAATTTTCGTCATCATCCCACTGCTGGGCATAGACCTCTTCGAATAACAGAGCATGGGCCCAACGCGGATTGGCAACAAAATAAAAAGCGTATAAATATGACTGTCGTTTTTATGTCACCTCTAGGCGTGGTTTCGATATGGGCGCAAAACCAGGTAGAGAACTGGTCGGCGTTCGCGCCGGACTTCAAAGAGCTCGACGAGAATGTCGAGTACGAGGAGAGAGAGAGCGAATTCGACGTCTACGACGAAGACCGGTCCGTCGACATGGCGGGGGAGAGCCGCGACGACGAAGACTTTGAGGTACATCAGGGGTAATTAATTACACAAACGGAATTACACAAATTACAAAAAAAAACATTCTGGAGCCTGGAACAATGAGTACTGCACTCACTGCTAAAAAGTAATAAGCACGACCAATAGATGGCGTAGCTAAACAACTGTCAAAATTCATGTGACTTAAAGGAGCGACCACACCGCTGCGTATACGCACGCAGTGACTTGTCGCATGCGTCACGTTCTCTCACCGTTTCTTACAGCAAACGCACCGTCGACGTCTTTTACGCACTTGTGTGGTCGGACCTTAAACCCTTGGTTTGTAACGTTATCTTCACGGTGCAGGTGGACGTGACGACGTGCGAGCCGGTGGCAGCGTTCTGCAGTTCTGACGAGGACGGCTCCGACGAAGGCATGCTGCACTTTCTGCCCATCGCGCCAGAGATTGAGGACCCCGAGGTAGGCCTCTATATTACTAAATGTGGGTCAGTTGCCAGAATTTATTACACTATTGCAAAGTTGACTTTGGACGAGTATGCATTAGAAGGCCAGAGTTCCTGAGGCCGTCTATTATAAAGTCAGTACTATTGCAGTTTTGGCCGACGTTTGTGTTTTTCTTAAACATTGGGAGAATATAAAAAATAGGTGCTAATCTATACTAATATTATAAAGAGGAAAGATTTGTACCTATTTTTGTATGTTTGTAATGAATAGGCTCAAAAAGTACTGGGCCGATCTGGATGAAATTTGGAAAATAGATAGATTATAGTCTGGAATAACACATAGGCTACTTTTTATCCCGGAAAATTGCGTGATTCCCGCGGGATAGCGATAAACGAATTCTATGCAAACGAAGTTGCGGGCAACGGCTAGTAATTAATAATATGGTTTATTACCTCGCGTTATGCTGATGTTCATGTGATGACTTCGGTTTTCAGGATGGCTGGGCTGCCACACAAGAATCCGTGACACCCACAGAGACTCCAGAAAAGCTCGAACCCGCCGCGAAGAGGGCCAAGAGCAAAACCTACGATATATCATTGAAGATTGCACCTCCAGGTGAGTGACGTTTTTTTATTTATCCGGTTGTTTTTTTTCCGAGTCCTGGGTTTGTATTGACTTGTTGATATCCATTTTTTTTTCTAGAACAACCTCTATCTTTCGGCGGGAAGAACAAACAGGCGGCGGGCAGCAAGAAAGTGGCAGGCAGACCTCGGAAATAATAAAAAACTTTCGTATTCACAACGGCGTTTTCATTTTTTGAGCGGCTAAATAACAAAACTCGTCGTAGGAGAAAACATTTATTTTGCAAAAAGAAAATAATCGATTTGATTCTTCAATAAAATTCGTATTTAGAGATACAAGTAAGTACTTATCGACTCTGTATAAATAAATCTCACTTAAACATAACCGGAAATAATAATACAATTTTATTCGAGACCAAAAAGACTCATATTAAACTTAATTCGCTAAGTTATATAATATCGTACGGCGCGGGCCGCGTATAAATAGATCACTATAGTATATGTACAGGGCACGCGCTACGCGTCCAGCTCGTCCTCGCGCTGGCTCGAGAAGTAGCTGACGAGGCCGCCGAACACGCTGCCGCCCTCGTCGCCCGCGCGCGGCTCCGCCTTGACGAAGTCCGCGGCCGGCTTGGGCGGGGGCGGGGGCTCCGGGCGCGGGCTGCTCTCGCGCGGCGGCTGCGGCGCGGCGTAGTGCGGGCGCGGCGCCGCGTAGTGCGGCCGCAGCGGGTAGGCGGGCGGCGAGCGCGGCGCCAGCTGCTGCAGGCTGTGCTGCACGCGCTGCAGCGGCGCGGGGGCGCCGGCGCGCGCGGCCGGGGGCTCGGCGGGCGCGGGCGCGTACGGCCCGTAGCCGCCGTACTGCGGCGCGTACGGGCCCAGCGGGTAGCGCGGCCGCCGGTCCTTGCTGTCGGTCACCTTGATCTTGGGGTGGCGCGGCGGCTCCGGCGACGCGTGCGGCGGCGGCGACTGCACGGGCGAGTGGTACTCGGGCTCCGTCTTCACCTCGGCCTTTATCTTGATCGGCGCGTCCTTGGGCGCCGGCGACGTCGCGGCCAGCGGGTTGGAGTCGGGCCGGGGCAGCGCCGCGGGGGACACGGAGTTGGGCGGCGCGTGCAGGGGGCCCGGGGGTGGCCCGTGCGGGGGGCCCGGGGGCGGTCCGTGCGGGGGGCCCGGGGGCGGCCCGTGCAGCGGGCCAGGGGACGGCCCGTGCGGTAGCCCGTGTGGCGGCAGCGGAGCGCCCGGCCTCATCTGCGTCCGTGTGGCTTGCAGCGGGACGGGCGGGCCGGCGCGGAGCAGGCCGTGCAGTGAGCTGCCGTGCATCGCTCCTGGAACGTGGCCGCTGGGGACATGCGAGCCCGGCGGGCCGTGCGGGCCCAGCGGGCCGAGCGACCCGGGGGGACCGTGCGCTCCCGGGGGCAGGCCGTGCGCCCCCGGTGGGCCGCGCGGGCCGTGCGATCCGGGTGGTCCCGGAGGTCTGGGCGGGCCATGTGGCCCCGGCGGGCCGTGGGACCCTGGCAGGCCATGAGAGGCTCCCGGTGGACCGTGGGATCCTGGTGGACCGTGGGATCCCGGTGGCCCGTGGGATCCCGGTGGACCATGGGATCCCGGTGGGCCATGAGACGCTCCCGGTGGACCGTGGGATCCCGGCGGGCCATGCGAGGAACCTGGTGGCCCGTGGGATCCCGGTGGGCCATGCGAGGAACCTGGTGGCCCGTGGGATCCCGGTGGACCATGCGAGGAACCCGGTGGCCCGTGGGATCCCGGTGGGCCATGCGAGGAACCCGGTGGCCCGTGGGACCCCGGTGGGCCATGCGAGGAGCCCGGTGGCCCGTGGGACCCCGGAGGCCCGTGCGCGCCCGGCGGGGGGTGGGGCCCGGGCGAGGGCGGCGGCTGCGGCAGGCGGTGCAGGTGCGGGGGGTAGGGGGGCAGCGGGCGGTAGTACTGCGGCGGGTAGGCGCGCGCCGGCAGCCCCGGGTGGTGCACGTACATCATGTTCTGCGGCCGCACGCCGTACGGCGATCCGCCGCCGCCGCCGTACATCATCGGGCCTCTGCGAGTACCAAACGCACTTCATTATTGGACGGCATTCATGAGCGTCTTCCAAAAAAAAGTCCACAGAGATTTTTTCCAGGATTTCAATCTTTTGGATATTTCTTACTCAGAATCGTTTACCCCATGTCCCCCCATATACCCAATTGAATCATGTGGACTTTTTTGGAAAACGCTCTTATTCTTAAGATATTTTAAAATAAAACACGAAATAGCGCTGCTGTCACTTATACAAAAAATAACTAAAAATCATTCTCTAACGCGCGCTTTTAAAACACAAACCACATTTACCGATTATATATAACCACAGTCCGCGCGCGAGCTCAAGATCGAGGGCTGAGGAAGCGGGGGGTGTGTGCCGCGCCCGCGCGCCGCCTCACACCCCGCGCTCGCCCAACCAACGCGACTCGGCATACCTAGCTCGCGGGCAGACTTACTAGCCAGTAACGAAGGCTGTCATGTTGTACTGACCGGTACTGGTTGAGCATGTGCGGCATGCGCGTGATGACGCTCGGCTCCTCGCTGACCGGCTTGAATGGCTGCGGAGACCCCGCTACCGACAGGGTACCTGCAAAATATACGAAATGTAAATTTTATTAACTGTCTGACTCGGCGCTCAGCTGAAACTATAGGATAACCTAGCTGAAAGTTAGCAGAGACGTTTATTTTATGGCGTTTTTAATGTATGGTCAAACAAAGGCCTTCGATGCCCAATGAGCGACTACTACATTGAGCGACGTGGTGGATTATCAGAGATGTCAATCGTACCTTCCCGCATGTTCTGGTCGGCGGCCAGCGGGCCCGCCACCGGCACGCCGCGCAGCTCCGCCCGCACCTGCAACACACGGAACACAATGCACTAATTGCACAAAAAATAACCCAGTACTCAGTACTAATATCGATAGTTTTGCGTAGTATGAAAAATAAGACGTAATAAGTCTTGGCGCTTGTGCAGCGCGGCGCCGTACATGGCGCGCATGTCGGGCCCGTGCGATACAGCATCTTGTAGTAGAGCATACCTGCAGGCGCGGCGCGGCGGACGCGGCCTGGTCGGGGTAGTCTTGGCGCTTGTGCAGCGCGGCGCCGTACATGGCGCGCATGTCGGGCCCGTGCGATACAGCATCTTGTAGTAGAGCATACCTGCAGGCGCGGCGCGGCGGACGCGGCCTGGTCGGGGTAGTCTTGGCGCTTGTGCAGCGCGGCGCCGTACATGGCGCGCATGTCGGGCCCGTGCGCGGGCCGCACGGCGTACGGCACGGGCCCCGTCATGGGGTACTCCGGTTTGATCTCCTTCTTCATCCGTTTGCTCTCCTGCATCGCGAGCCGCGCCAGTTTCTTCTCCTCTCGCTCTTTAGCTTTCATCTCCTTCAGTTTCTCCTTCTCCTCTTTCTTTTGTATTCGCTCAATGCGCTTCGCTTCTTTCTCGGCTAGTTTCGCTTCTCGTTCCAGACGCTTCTTTTCTCTTTCGAGCTGGAAATAAAACGGATTTTTTAAGATTGTGTTTGCTGTCTTTCACATTATCTAATTTTCATGAATGAATATTTACATATTCTTTACGAGTTTAATTGAAACATAAACTTACCTGATTGGGTTTGATTGGCTCCTGGCCTAAATCTGTAAAAATAAATATCATTAGTAAAGAAACCATACCCGATTTTTTTTATGTCATCTATCACCGTAAGCTATTTGAGACATGAATAAAACCATTAGACTCGAACAAAACGCGCACTCCTCGGCCACTAGTCTGTATGACGTTGTTCATTATTCCATAGTATCTGACTTTTTAAAGTTAATAGCAAATGAAAAACAGCATAATAATATCGATTTATGGTCAAAAAATCGCGCCTGCAATTGTAATTCGACCTTCAACGAGGCCCTTCGTGTTCCGTTACTTAGAATACAATGACGACATTTACGACAATTCTCGGGCTACCTTTTATCTTGACGCCGACGAGCTTGGAGAGCGCGTCGTCGGGCGCGCTGCCGGACGCGCCGCCGCGCGCGCCGCGCCCGCCGCGCCCGCCCCTGCCACACACACCGTATCACCCACCGCGCCACAATGTTCTACTACAACTACAGCCAGCGTCAAATAGTCTGTGACACCCAAAGTAGTCAAGTAGTTGGCAACACGTCTTTGTTACAGTTGAAATAAGGTCGTGTTGCTAACTTTTTGGCCACTTTAGGGGTCACCAACTATTTGACGCTGACTGTACAACGGATTTAACACATCTAAGTTTACATACAGACAGAGCCCAAGGTGACAAGACCTAAGGGCCACGTTTAGCATAGGTAGTGTGTATACAAGTGGAAAGGGGAATAAAATTATTGCTAAGATTTTCGCCTCGATGGGCTTTTATTATCTGCACGGGATGAGAAGCAACTGGTACGTTCTATGTTTTTTCTTTGTCCCCAGACCAGCATGGAAGTCAACATGGCAGTATCTAAATTTGATACTGTGAAATTTATATGATGAAATAAAAGCAAATATGTCAATGTTTAAATGGCTCGTACCGTAGCAAAGTTAATATCATTATGTTGGGGGATCTTCGCTGAAAACCAGATGGCCAACTAGTAAGTAAGGACCAAATGAGACTACTGATATCGGCTGTTTTAAAAATATGCTTTTGAAATTTAAAATAGTATTTTATGCAACTTTGTTTTTACTTAACGTTCACTTTTTTTACAGCCTTGCGTTCTAGGCGCATTTAGCCAAAACGTTAAAAATCTTGTTCAGAAAGTTTTAGTTCTATAAAAAACCATATGAATGAAATAATTTGTTGAGTTGGTAGTCATACATTTTCATCGTAAATGTAACGTTGATCGTGTAAAAGTTTTACCTAGGTCTGGCAGTCTTACAGAGTAACCATAGAACACTTTTAGAGACATAAGCCAACAAGAGCTTTTAGAGGGAATAGACAATATAGACTTATCCAAAGTCTTATTACGAGTGTTCTTATAGTGGTGCTCGTGGTTACATAAATCACAGATAAGAGTACAGGAGTAGAAAAAAGTACATAATATAGTACCTGTTGCCGCGGCCGCCGCGCCCGCCCCGGCCGCGCGGCCTGGCGCCGCCCGCCTCCGCCTCGGCCGCCGCGTCTGGAACAACCCGCAACACATCATACTGCGTTCGCGCTACACGCAAGCCAAGCGGCACAAGCTGCCTTCGGCATGTGCTCGAGTTACTTAAACACTATTGTAAAGGTTTACCACAGTCATTTTTAATTGAAAATCAAGTCGCACTTGACGCCTTACTATTTGAATTTGAACGTCGAAGAACGTATGACAACATTTTTCAATGACGATGTCTTTATTGTAACGCCCGCTAATAGAAATGTGCACGCGTTAAGGTGCGACCACACCGATGCGTAAAAGACGTTGACGGTGCGTTTACGCAGCAAAATGTATGAAAAAACGGTGAGAAAACGTGACGCCTACGACACGTCACTGCGTATACGCGGCGATGTAGTCGCTCCTTAATACTGGACTGTCGATAAAATGATCTTATAAAACTGTGTCTAATAATAAATATCGGCGACGACAATAGGGACACCGACTGCCGCGACTGTGTTTACAACATTTACGGGGTAAACAGAGCCTAAACAGAAGTAGGATGACCGTGGGGACCTCTCGCCCCCCGCGGTCGCCCACCCCGCGCGGGCGAGGACTCATTTAAACGGTCGATCTATAGCGAATCGCATTATTCTATTATAGGCAAGGACAAGCGTGACTTTTGATGAATTAGCGAGCGAAAACGAGCGAATTTGCATTAACAATATTGGCGAAGCTTGTCAGAATATTTACAATGGAGTGTCATAAATAACGATGTGTTCTTACAAGTTAGGAACTTAGTTAAAGATGCGTTTTATACAAAGAGCCCTGGTACAAATAATTTGATCAGCGGAGGAGCCAGTGTAACTTTTGCAATAGTTTTGAACATTTTGATACAAAGTAATCATAATGGCATGGATTGCACGAGTCAATATTATAATGTGATCCATCACACTGGAAACATGTCTGTCTCTTTTGTTCTCAAGAGATCAAAGCGCGGTCGAAACAACTGAACCAAAACTCTGAAAAATAGACGCGTCGCGCAGACTTGCTTCAGACAGTTTTTTAGCGTGATTGGGGGCCTAGTTGTTTATTGTACGTCAATACCGTCTAATATAATCCATGCCGTCATTAGATAGACGCATCTTCAACCTTAAGTGAGCGCAAAGTGGTGCGTGTTAAAAGTAAGAAAGAATGATAAAAGCGTACACACATAACTTACTAAGATGCGCTTGCAGCTCCTCTTCCTTCGCTTTGGTGACGTCGTCGGGCAGCTTCTCGAGCGGCACGACAGCCGTCTTGATGAGGTCGGAGAGCGCGCGCTGCGTGTCGTCCGTCCGCCGGCGGCGCTCCGCGTCCGAGTCTGACGTCACGTCAGAGTCGTCCACTTTGAACTCGTCCGAGCTATCCGGCATGTGCTTGCCGCTGCCTTTGTGCATCTCCTGTCAATTTGATGAGGGAAAGTTACACAGTTTTCTTATCTGGCGAAACGTGACACGCTACGTTGCCAGTCATGTCGAGCGAAGTCCGGCAACGTCGCGCCACTTCACCCGAAGTCGCTGGAGACACGTATCGAGGGATGTTGGTCCTCTAGCGCAGTGTGTCTTAACCGGGGGTCCGTGAGTAGGTATACGTACGGGAGTCCGCAGTCTCATCTTTGGACTATTTGAAAGCCATAAATAAATACTACCAAGAATCTGTAATAGCGGCGCGTCGATTTATTTTGTAAATTCGGGGGTCCTTGAAAATTGTGCTAGTTTTTTAAGGGGTCCGTGGCTGAAAAAAGGTTTACAAACACTGCCCTAGCGTAACCCTGGCTTAGCCTCTCCACCGCCCATCATCTGGTCGTGACAGCAAATGGAACGTTTGTTCTTTCCGTGGTGTATACAGAGCCCGTCACTTCATTTATAGTGGCGGCGTAGAGGTTAATTTTTTAAAGAACAGTGAATTTCTAATTGTCAGTGAAAATTAGAACACATAGAAAAACCCGAAAAGTAAAACTATGGCCGGGAATCGAACCCGGATCCTCGTCATTCTGTGACGCGTGCTATACCCCTACACCACCCATAACAGGTGGGTAGTCTTCGAATTTTTCTACCTGTTAATAGCTGTCACGTGACCTTTGTTACTATGCGAATTTTTGTCGCTAAGCGCCATCTGTTTGAATGATGTGTCTATACGACACAATTACAAACTCCCGTGGAACATCTACTGCTCACCAGGGACGAGCGAAGGCGCTGTTTTTCAAATGATAGGTACTATCAAATAAATCAAGAATTTTTATTTCTTGATTTTTGTTTACTTTTACGGTTTTGCTGTTAGAAATTAAATTTCTAAATGTCACTGAAAATCAGAACACAGAAAAATCCGAAAAGTAAAGCTATGGTAAGTATTAGCGAAATAAAGAACAGTGACTCACGTCCTCCGACTCCGTGTTGGGCATTTCCGTGTAGTTGATCTTCTTCTGGCGCGTGCGGTGCTTGGGCGACCAGTCGTTGGGCTCGTCGCTGAGGCCGCCGTACGTGACGCGCGCGCGCACCACGTTGCCGGCCGCGTCGTACTGCGTCAGGCCGCGGCTGCGCTTCTTGTGCGACTTGCCGTGACGCGACTTGTCGCGTTGCGAACGCGACTTCGATTTCGATCTGAAATAAGGAATAGTAGCTTTCAAAAACACGTGTCCAACAAACAAGCTAAAATTTCTTCATTTTGGAATAATAAGTTAACTTTCTTTTTAACGCTTTAGTACAATCATAGCGGTGGCTATGTTTCTCGGGTAGTAGGATCTTGCTCAGCATCCGTCCGGACGCGACCGCCATCTTACTCACTAACCCTACAGCCAAGCAGCGGTCGCGCTGCTGTGCTCCGGCGCCGAGAGTAAGGCAGCCGGTGAAATTATTACCAGGTCCTGCAGATCCTGCCGCTAAGTAGCAGTGCTTGCACTGCTGTGTTCCGGTGTGGAGAGTAAGACAGCCGGGGAAATTACGGGCACAAGAGGCATTGCATCTTAGTCCTCTAGGTTGGCAACGCATCTGCAATCCCTCCGGGGTTGCGGGTGTCTATGGGCAGTGGTGATCACTTACCATCAGGTGACCCACTTGCTCGTTTGCCTTCCTATTCATATAAAAAAAAAAAAAAAAAAAGGTATTGTTTTGTTTCGCGTTGACTCACTTGACTTTGTGCGGCCACTCCTTGGCCCCGCTGGACTCGCTGGAGCTCCCCGCGAACTCGCCCTTTTTCTTCTTCACTTCTGGTGATGATTCTCGAAGCTTCGGACGATCTGCGTATACATTATGTTTTATACAAATTTATGGGCAATTTTTACATTTTTACACACACAATTGGAGACACATGCGATTGTGAGTTGCGGTTCTAATATAAAAAGAGGACTACTTCAAACTTTTTATCGCCAAACAGCTCGTGTCAGTCGCAACTTTCAACTTTATCATTGTCAAATGAAGGTGCATTTTACATTTTAGCTCATACCACTTTCGTGTTCTTGGCGTTGAAAATGTTAATGAAGCAGAGCATTATGGAACTATTGTGTGTGTAAACATGAACAACAGACTATGCCCTATACTAAGATCCTTAAAATTGGAACGCTTTATTTCAGAATTACGGATTATCATTTCTTTTAAAGTGAAACCACTTGTTGAAGTGCTAACAAAAACTGTCCGATCTGCGCCGGACCGTGAGTTTAGGGGGCCCTGGGCCAATACTACTTAGGGGCCCACCTAATTACTCAAAGTATAAGAAAAAAATAAGACAATAAAATATTAAATTATGGCTTTTTTCGCATTATCGTCTATTTTTGACTTAGCTGGGGGCCCTGGGCTGAAGCCCAAAAAGCCATATGGTAGATCCGGCCCTGTCGGATAGCAGGTGCATCAGTACGTACCTTTCTTGTCGACGCGGCTGGGCCGGCGTATGGGCAGCGAGTCGGACGAGCGCGAGTCGCTGCTGTCGCGCTCCGCGGACGACGATATCTCTTCCGACGAGGACTCCATGCTGAACACACGCACATAACAACACTACAACATACTGATACGCACACGATCTTAAAAGTTTAAGACCTATTTTGCATTCTAGTCCTTCGTTTTAAGATGGTTTCAACCTTAAGTGGATCCACATTAAATAATGTGTCTGTACGTAATGTACCTAATCAACTCTTTGGTTTTCTCATAATATCCACTTTTTTGATTATTAATGGCAACTTAAAATTTAAAAGCATTGTTTAGTTTATTATCCCTATGCCGTTAAGAACGTAGACATACGTGATAGCGAAACGCATTACCCTCCTATGAACCACCGCGTTCAGGTAAGAAAAAAAAAGTTTTAAATAATTGAATTCATAAACAATGTTAATTAGTTTCCTGTCACAAAATAATTCATTTGTTTTTTTCAGGTTGTGATATTTAACTATAGTCAGAAATTCTTAAAGTTACAAAATAAATATTTGTTTTCTTTTATGTGCATAAATTTAAGCTTAAAATATTAAAATTGTATTTAGATAATTTTTTTTACTAAATTAAAATATAACTAAACGTATCTCATAAAAAATCGTGTCTATTAAATAAAAAACAAATTTTGTGCAGCACTTTCTCGACATAAATTAACAACTTTACGAGCATTAGAAGTGATAATAGAATTTTTGGTCCAGAAAAAATATGCTTGGGAAGAATGCGCTACGGGCGGAGGCACAGTGTCCGTTCTATGCGTACGATAAGCTATAATTACTAACCCTGTGTCTTTAAAATCCTCATCGGTTTCGTCGTCGTCCTCAGACACGACCTCGAGCGAGTTAAGCTTGCGAGGCTTGCGGCGTTGCTTCTTCTTCTTCCTTATCTCTATGGGTTTACCCTGAGGACAAAAAAGTACAAGTGTCATTTTGAAGCGAGCGTGTAGAGAGCACTTCGACAAAAAAGGTGCCGAGCGTGCAACCATATTAGTTGTAATTCACGTTTCGCCCCGCGGTCGGTCTACAGTGCTTAGTGTTAAGGGGCCGTCCATTAACCACGTGGGGCTCCGAAAGGGGGGGGAGGGATTCGGCAAAAATCACGAAATATAAGAGGGGCGGGGGGGTGTAGTAAGATATCACGTGTATTTATTTATTTTAAACCGAAAAGCGGTGTAGAGTGACCTTGACTCGCCGTTGCCAGGCAACGAACGAAGTCCCCGCGCCTTTTACACCTGTATTTAAAGATAATATTCTAAAAAAAATTCTTTGTATGTACTAAAAATACGCGTGATTTTGGATGGTGAAGGGGGGGGGGGGGTAGTTTTAAACCTCACCACGTATCACCAAGGGGGAGGGGGGAGGGGTTAAAAGTGCTACAAAAACATCACATGTTTAATGGACGGCCCCTAAACAGGGACAGAGAATCCAGGTAACAGTTAGACCAGGGGTTCCCAAAGTTGTCTGGGCTACGACCCATCTAATACAAGTTTACAAACTTGGGACCCACCTCTAAGAAATTCAACCGTTATGAAGAAAGGATTTTTCAAATAACCAACGAAATGTTAATAATTTTTTTTTGGTGTGTCGTTCTACAGGCAGGGCCCACTTAATATTCGCTCGCGACCCACCAGTGGGTCACGACCCATGGTTCGGGAAACCCTGAGTTAGAGTCTAGACTGTCGGCAGCTGACCTGTGCAATGGCCTCCTCGCGCTCCGCCTTCAGCTTCTCCTCCTCGGCCGCCTCGATGATGGTGGATATGTCTTTGCCGCGGCCCTGGTTGCCGGCGCTCGTCGTCGGCTCCACGTATTCCTCCTGCAACAAAGACACCTCGTCACGCTCACAATATTCTCGTAGTACTACTTGTTTTAATCTTATTATGAACGAAAATTTTGAAGTTGCTTCATGCGTTGCCGTAAACTTGAGCTGTCTGTATATGTACACTTAGCTACCTTCATGAGCAACGATAACAGGCTTCGGCCTGTCTTACATGAAGAACTACGGGTATGTACCATCAGCTAAATAAACCCATACATACAATTACGTCTTTATCCCTTACGTAGACAGAGCCCAAGGTTCCCATTAGCACAAAAAACGGGCTCCCAAAACTTCACGCCGCGAAGAATCGCAACAGTTATTTCAATCAGAGGCCACACTCAATTTTAAATATTATTGTTTTCATTCGAAAGCCAGTTTCCTTGCGGTGATTCTTAGCCTGTGTTTGTTAAAAATCGTTACAGCAGTTTGAACAGTATCAGCTCTTTTCAAAAACGATGTAAGACAGTTTGGCACAAAATATGGCTATTCAATGGTGTATGTGAAGTTCCCAATCCGCACTGGGCCCGCGTGGGAACTACAGCCCAAGCCCTCTCATTCTAAGAGCGTCTGTGCCCAGCAGTGAGACGTATATGTATAGGCTGGAAATGATGATGAATAATTATTGCGTGGGAGTTTTTTGAATGATGCGCGTGTTTACTTTGATGGCGGAGCTGATGAGCCGGTCGTACTCCTGTGCGCGGTAGCTGACCGGCAGCTGGCGGCGCGCGCGCAGCCTGTACACGGCGCCCGACGACGATCCCGACGAGCACTCGCTGCCGCTGCCGCTTCCGCTTCCGCTTGCTGAACCTGTAAACAGTTACGTTACATAAATATTGACTCCACCCATATGGTACTTCACATTTTCACATACATACATATATCACGTCTTAATCCCATACGGGGTAGATAGAGCCTAAGGTAACAAAACCTTAAGGGCGTATAGGTGGAAAGGGAAATCAAAATAGTGATGGGTTGCTAGCCGCATCGCCTATAACACGATTGCTAAGACTTTCGCCTATTCCCTCGACGGGTTTTTACCATGTGCGCGGAAAGAGAAGCAACTGGTAAATTCTATGTTTTTTCTTTACTCCCAGACCAGCATACTTATGGTACCTACTTCACGCACGAAGCAAATGTTGATGTAAACGAGAATTCTTAATTTTGTTCTAGAATATTACAGCAGGTAAATCGAAATAAATAGACCACCGACCCGCCTTCACAGGGGTGCAATCAATGTTTATCTACTATATTATGCATGAATCCTATTAATATTATAAATGTGAAAGTTTGTGAGTATGTTTGGATGTTTGTTACTCTTTCATGCCAGAACGGCTGCACAGATCTGGATGAAATTTGGAACATACATAGATTATCGTCTGGAATAACACATAGGCTACTTTTTATCCCGGAAAATTGCGTAATTCCTGCGGGATAGCGATAAACAAATTCTATGCAGACGAAGTTGCGGGCAACAGCTAGTCATACCTATAAACCTTCCTCTTGAATCTATCTATAAAAAAACGCATCAAAACGCGTTGCGTACTTTTAAAGATCCAAGCATACATAGGGACAGACAGCGGAAAGCGACTTTGTTTTATACTATGTAGTGATAGTGATACAGTATACCAATTTCATTTCATTTCATTTCATAAATTTCATTTCATTTCATTTCATTTCATATTATGTAGTGATAGTGATACAGTATACCTGCGGTAAAACATCAATTTGTCAAAATATTGATTTCAATAAACGTGGACTATATTATTTTTTGCCAATTATAAGAATAAGAATAACTTTATTTCACCACAGAAGTTACAAAGTGCATAATGTTTTACAAAGGACACATTGTTACTATAGGTAGATGACATTTTATGCGGTGAGTGAAACAGCGGCCTTCGCACTAGTTAGAAAGTGTGTGTGTGTGTGTCCGTTTGTGTGTGCGTGTGTGTGTGTGATGTGTGTGGTGTGTGTGCGGTGTGTGTGTGGTGTGTGTGCGTGTGAATTAAATTGCAATTTTATGACTTGTGCTCTCTATCTCCCTAAATCACACTTGCTTAATAATCCCCGTAATTTGGCTGATTGTGTAGACCATCGATATTTACTAAGATTCCTTTCTAATTTCATATACAACTCAGAATACTAATAGCGGTCAAAACTCTATTAGAACTAAACATAAAATAGAATATTCAAAGAATAACCAAATTCGGTTTATACCTAAGTAGCGAAAATATCGTTGGTTATTAAAAAAACAACAAATTTAAATTGAGAGTGAGAGACCTCATTTTAAGTCGGTTAATAAACCGTTCGTACCTAAAATGTAAGTGGAGACTTTGTATTTTTAACGTCAAAATAGATACCTTTAGCTGTTCTCAAAAAATATTGGTGCGGAATACACACAGGCAGGCACGTAAGATTCGGCATTTTGCGCCACCAAGTACAAAACACAAAAGTTTAAGTGATTCTGATAATATCAGATTGTCACACTTGCACAGTAAAACAATCTTCACAAACAAAAAGTTAGAAATATGTAAGTTTAATTAAACTTGTTAAAATTTATAACGAATAGGTACATATTGTGTTAGTATCAACTACGCGACGCGGCCGGCGCCGGCGTCGCCTGCGGTCTTCGTATTTCGCGAAACGCCGCGTCAGCATAGCACCGATCCATGTTATGGTCAACAAGCTGACCCGGCAAACTTCGTTTCGCCTTAGAATTAGTTTCTGTCATGTTATAACAGATGGCGCTGCATGCGAAATAATTTTTTTTCGACATTTTATATTTTTTATTAGTTATACGTACATACATACATAAATCACGTCTTTATCCCTTACGGGGTAAACAGAGCCTAAGGTAACAAGACTTTAAGGCCACGTTTAGCATAGTTGTAGGTGTAAAGGGGAATCAAAATAGTGATGGGTTGCTAGCCGCATCGCCTATAAAATGATTCCTAAGATTTTTGCCCATTCCCTCGATGGGCTTTCACCATACGCGCGAGAAGAGAAGCAATTGAAACATTCTATGTTTTTTCTTTGCTCCCAGACCAGCATGGAAGTACTTTTATTAGTTATTCTGTCTGCTATTTGGGGTAGTGCCAATTCCAAAAAATCAACGATCATAAAATTCGGTGCAGCCGTGCTTGGGTTATAAATGATGTAAGTGTAAATAACCAGACTTTATTTCTGTATTATTTTAAACTTCGATTGGGTGAGAACTATTGAGCATCCAAATTAAAGTTGGCTTCAATAACGTTTAATGCCATAGTATTGTATAAGTAAATACACGTGTAACACCTAATACAAAACAAATTCATAGAAAAGAGTTCAGTAGTCAAAATAAACGAAAATGTAGAACTAAACCTTTTTCTCTGAGCCGCTAACACGCCATATTCATAGGAAAGCGATGACGGTTATTCTACGTGGCCGAAACTGTGGCCGCTAAAATGTTCAAAACATTTTTCGTTAAAGTAAATTCACTACGCACTGTTGCCTCAATTCATTCCTTATCTTTTGATGACACGGTTCAAAAGTTAGTGGGGACACAAATTTATGACCGTCCATTAAACCCAAGATTGTCGATGCTCAGCCTCTGATCTTAAGTCCGGTCAGAAGCTACCATACACCCTAAAACAGTGACGTTCAGTGGGGTGACGCAACAGTAGGCAGCGGCAAGATAGCGCTCCACAATTACTATGTCCCCAGAGCAGTGTTTCTTAAAATTGTTGCGGCCACAGACACAGACCACTTTCGGAAGAAGAAAGAAAAACCACTGTCTAGCTTAGCTTATTATAGGAAAAGTAAACAAAGCCTACTATTAGAAATAACTAAGTAAATATATGAAGGGTAACTGAGTTGCTGCGGTCCCCTGGCATACTCGTACATGTTACGGACCCCAGTTTAAGAAACCCCTAGAACAGGGGTGGCGAACCTTTTTTGGTGGACGTGCCATTTTTTCACAAATAAAGTAATATTTGGCTCTGAACTGTCATCAAAGACTTTGTTGTCTTAAGCGTGTGTTATTTTACCATCATAATGACCACATTGCCCGTTTTCCGCCATATCACTACATAGTATAAAATAAAGTCGCTTTCTCTGTCCATGTGTCCCTATGTATGCTTATATCTTCAAAACCACACAACGGATTTTGATGCGGTTTTTTTTAATAGATGGAGTGATTCAAGAGGAAGGTTTATAATGTATAATAATATACAGTGCGAAGCCGGGGCGAGTCGCTAGTTTCACAATAAAAGAATCTTAAGTTGCTGATTTAATGAACAAAAATAAACTTTTTTTATTATTGGCGTGCCCAAATTATTTCGAAGCGTGCCAACAGTGGCACGCGTGCCATTGGTTCGCCAGCCCTGCCCTAGAACAAGTACACGGGCTTACCGTCGTCCTTGTCTTCGCTCTTGTCGGGCGCCGGCGGCTCCGGCGGCGCAAGCAGGCGCAGCCGCGCGCGCTCAGCTTCAACGCTCGCGAACAGCTCGTCGTACTTCACCAGTTCGCTCTCCAGCGAACTAATTAGCATGTCCTAAAACAATAACTCAAAATCAGAATCGTTTACTTTGCAAAGAGGCCGCCAAGGGCTGTTTTACAGGGTCTTTTTTAAACTATAAAGTTTAGCCTGAAAGATCGGACGCCGAATTAATGGAAACGCACACTATACCTGCGAACTTGTCTTAATTTTGCCTCGACTTTGTAATTTAAGCAACATACCTACTTTTGCACTGATTTCGTATCAAGTCTCCAGGCGCAACCTCTTTATATTTCTTTGTAATGATGCTTTGAAATATTAGATTTTATATTGTGATATAAAATTTGATACTTTACACTTGGCCACGCGAGTCAAGGTTTGTCGCAAATACCGAATGCGTTTTTGTTATTTTATTATTTACGGGACAAATACTATCTCTCCAAAAATCTAAACTCGATTACATTACAATATTTTTTTTAACACTGCGTTTAAAGGATATTATAAAGATGTACACTTTTAAGCACAACCTACAATTTGACCACCTAAATCAACGATGCAACTCTTACGCTTTCACTTTTCCACGTCGATTACAGTCTTTATTAACACAACATCGTATTTTGTTTATTACAGTAGGTACCTATCTAGTTATTTCATTGTTATGTATAAAACAAGAATTTAGTTTAATTTTATTCACGTTTTGATTTTAAATCTTCAATATATTACCTGTTTCCCGAACAAAAGCAGCTACTGCCGGCGCGGCTGGGGAAAATTTGTAAGGAAGCGTCGCGATGTAAATACCCGCATATTTCGATCTTTTTATCATTATAAAAGTTTTCCCAAATGGCATTTCAAATTGTACCCGAAAAATCTACTTTCATTCTACAAGGAAAATATGCGCTGTTTAAATTTGTTGTAATTTAGCATATGAGTATTAAACTGGAAGTATAATAATGTTATCTTTAGATGAATATGAGATTTTTAAGTCAAATACTTACATTTAAGCGAAATGTAGTAAAAACAATAACAAAAGGCAACATTTTGAGGTATTTAATTTCCGCCAGCGATTAGAACAAATCGATACATTGCTTTATACTTACACATTAATTTGAGTTAAAAAGAAAAGTTAACCAAACATTTTTTCATAACATAAACATAACTTATTCGTAACAAATACAAAAACAAAAGAAAGAACGGAACGGAAACAAATGATAAATAAAACAGTTAAAACGAACCTAATAAAAAATCCAGCTATGGGACCTATGGAGATACCTATTATGTCGAAGTTTTCTACAAAAATTACGTTTAAATTACAACCGGAATATAGATAAAATTCTTACATGATTACACGGCGGGCAAAACCAGTCTCCTTCAGGAACCAAAAACAACATAGGTTTGAGACAACTCGCGTGATACCCGACATCACATTTGTCGCACAACAGAATCCACTCAGGCTGCTCCCCACTGCCACAGTGCTTGCAAAAACCGTCGTCAGCGCCTAAAATACAAATTAAAATAAAATAACACTTACCACTCATACACCAACGTCAAAACAATTTAGTTCGTTGTAAACAATAATTTCCCGCGGCGTCCCTGCGGTTAGTTTGACTTTTTTTTTTTTTTTTTTCAAATAGTATTTTTTCGGCCAGAGCCTTTTAGTGGCACTTACCTATCGTTAATGTGTTTTGCCTTTATGAGTGTTTCAGGGAAAATTGGTATTCTATAAAATCAGTAGCAAGCTAGTTTTTTTTTACCACTAATCTGACAGATAGTCATAGAGTTATTAGTTGATTTTTTACTTACCTTCTTGCAAGGTGCGCGCCCTTTTGAGAGGTTCGCTCGGTTCACCGGTCTCCAAATCGGATTCCGGCGAGAACTCGTGATCCGATTTCCCAAACTCAACTGGAAAGTATGACAGACATTAAACACAAACTCAGTTTCAAAGTATTAACAAACCGTTGATTTTCGCGTTGAGATCTTCGCATATGTGTTGTAATCGAGAAATACATTATAACAATTTGACAATGACTAAATCTGGTGATTATATTCGGTACACAAAGAGTTAGGAAAAGACGGGTCTAATTTAATTCTCACGATCGGGTTCAACGGGTCGATCGGAGAGGTCGTCTGAATCGGAGTCCGGGTCGCTGGAGTCGGCAGCGCGCCACACGGCGCGGCGGCCGCGCGGGGCGGAGCCCGAGCTGCCGCTGCCGCTAGCACGCCATTCCTCCTCGTCGTCCTTGCCCTGGATGGAATCCAATAGAAGCCAGACTTTTAACAACTATTCTAGTGCCCTAAGTAGGGAAATTAAAAAATATATTCGAGGAATCTAAGAAATAACGTAAGAAATGAAAAGGAATCGTAGGAAAATACGTAATAGATTAACCTTTTTTGGAAAAGTTCGGTTTGTCTAAACTAGTCGTTTTTGCTACATGGAGATTTGCTTTTAATAACAAGATAAGTCAAAGATTATTAACTGTTTCACAGATGAAAAACGAAGCACATAAAGATCTTATCTACAAACCCTCTTCTTATGTATCATCTTCAGTTCCCTGAGAGTGACTTCTTCGAGCTGCCGTCGGTCCGCCTCTTCTTTGATCTTTTGCTGCGCGATCCGGCGCGACTGCCGGACCGGAGTCGGATCCGATTCGTCGGACTGAGACTTGACAGCTTTTTCTTTACCTTTGGGCTTCTTTTTCAGAACTTTCTTGCCCGTTTTCTTACCAGCTACAAAGGACACACAAGGTTTGTTGCTTAGATGAAAATGTAGTCAACTTATAGTTCATACGAAAAGCCAAAGGAAAAGACACTATTGATACAACACATCCCACAAGTAAAAGAGGAGAAATTGCAATAACCCTTCTTACCTATGCTGTACAATGTTTCTTCTTCAGAATCATCACTGGATTTTTTCTCAAGCAGCTTAGCTTCGACCTTTTTTCTATAAAAAACAAAAATACACTCATAATCATGTTCATAAAATACTATAATTTTTCGTTTTTTACGTAAAACGTATTTTTACCTTGATGAAGTGATTATTTTCTTGGGCTTGATTTTTAGCCGTTTTCCGCTCGTTATTGGCATGTCGTCCTCACTTTCGCTTTGAGATTCAGATTTATTTTTATCACTGTTCGTCGCATCCAAAAGCGACCTCTTCAATGGCTTAGATTTACTTTTCTCCTTTCCGTCAACCTTATTATTACTCTTGTCTAATTCACTATTATCTATCTTATTCTGTAATATCTTTTTTCTTTTAAACTTTCCTTTATTAGCTTTTATTTTCTTTCTCATGGCTATAGGGTCTTTATCTACATGTTCTGTGTTAAGATTGTCATTGTTTTCATTGTTTTCGCTTTTAGCTTCGTCTTTATTTACATTGTCTGCAGTTTCCGTTTCATTGGAATGTGATACGTCAATGTCCTTAGGAGTAGATTCTAAGCGTAACTTTTTAGGAGGTAGATCGTCTTCCGCCTTTTTCTCTTTATCGGGGCTTCCTTCTTTTTCTGTTTCTGTATTATCAACCCCATCTAGGTCTGAAGAGACACTGCTTTTTCTTTTCTCTATAATACTGGCTTTATTATCTTGACAGCTCGCATCTGACGCAGGCGATAATTCTTTCTTCTCATTTAGCTTTACTTTTCTTGATACATTAAGTTTCTTTTTAGCTTTACCTCGAGTCTTCTTGATATTATTCTTGTTTGGGCTTTCGCTATCACTGATTCTGTCATTAGCACTGCCTTCTCTTTTTAAGTCATTGTCATTAGTACTCGAATTTGATTTTAAACTATCTGATCTGCTAGGTTTCCTAATACAATGTTTCTTAGAATCTGGATTTAATACCTCAGAACTTTCATTAGATTGCTTTTTCAATGATCGCTTCGTCACTGACTGCAGACCACTTTTTAACCTAACATTTTTAACTATTTTAGTTTTACTAGTATCTAACTCTATATCATTTACAGTATTTGAATGTTCACCATTTACACATTCCTCCTTATTGTTTTCTTCATCTAAGTTATGTTGATCATTATTTGCTTCATCTAACAGTTCAGGGTTTCCAGTATCATTATCATAACCACAACCTTCACCATAAAAATACATGACAGGTTCACAAATTTCTTCACCTATAAAGTAAGAACTTTCACAGTCAGCTCCACTGCCTTCACCTGTCACCACCATCACTGGCTCCTCTATTGCTTCACTGACTTCATTTGCATCATTTGTTTCACTGGATTCTACTTTTAAAGGGCTTTTTGGATGTTCTTCACTCTGAGGGCCATCTTCTTTTTCCACATTATTGCTTTCAGATTTTTCTGCTACTTCAGGTTTTTGTTCTTGGTCTTCTTCCACAACCTTTTTTTCTTTAGCCATTTTTATTTCATCTGTCACATTGTCATCTGGTATTTTGGATTCATTATTATCAAGTTCTGGTATTATGTCATCAGATTTCTGAGCTATAGGTTGATCTTTCTGTTCTGCATCTGCTTTACTTTCTATATCTTCACCCTGTGTTATTTCTGAAGCTTCTACCTTTGCGTCTACCTCTATTTTATCTGTTTTTGTCTCCTGATTTTCTGTTTTTGTATCCTGATTTTCTATTTTTGGATCCTGATTTTCTGCTTTTGTTATCTCATTTTCTTTTTTTTCTTCTGTTTTACATTCTTCAACTGGTTCTTTCTCTGCTTTCGTATTATCTTTCTGTTTTTCAGTTTCAGACTTTAAATGATTGGATTTCTTATCAGCTTTCGATTCTTCGTCATCATGCTCTGATTCAGACTCCGGACTTAAAAATTCTTCATTTTCTTCTTCTGCCTGAGTATTAGGTTTCTGAAAATATATATATAACTTTGGTACACACATAAGTGAATGTTATTTATGTTAAAATATTACTTTTAAACAAGCACTTATTGGCTTAATAGTTATGTTAATAATAATAATAATAGTTAGGAGTTATGGTTAATGAATATTTCTATATTTATTTTGCATCACATTACCTCAGTGGGCTGTGGAACATCAGTACTACTGGAATCTTCATTAGCATTGGTTACAGTTGATGGACATATTTCTTCTCCACTCTTTAATTGTTCTATGACCTTAACTAATTCTTCTCGATTCCTGTAACATTTAATAAATTGATGTCTATTTATTTAATATACAACACATTTTCAATAACATAACTAATAGTGCTTTACTATTTTTACATATATTTAATTTTAAGTTTATTTTTAAGTTATACTATTTATTAAAAAAAAGTCAAACGTGAGTCAAACTATGTACAGAGTGTTAGTCAAAATGAACTGGAAATGGTTGCCACTAAATCCATTTTTTTTTCAAATATTTTACTACATAAATATTTTACAGTTCAGTTCATGATAGACAGCTTTGTATGTTCAAAATTAAATTCATAACTCTTACATTTTTTGACTAAACTGTCTGTGAGATACAGAAACACAGATATGCAGACAGGATGCAACTGTTTTGTTTTTGTAATGTTCCCTATGGAATTGTAATAAATTAAGCCATGTTATAACCACAAACTTGCTCTAACAACACCATATGGTCACACCTCGCTATTAACTGCCAAGTCTCTTCATCCTGATCTTCTTTATACAAGCAGAGATTGGCCTCATCATCTATTTGCAACCAGTATACGCAGCCATTCTTGTCTCGTCCTATGGGGTCCAGCCTCAAGTCCTTACATGATAGAGCATTCACAGCAGTTTTGAATTTAGCATGGCATGTGAATTGGTATTCCAGCAAGATCTGCAAAAGAATAACAACACATACCTGTGTTAGATATTTTCACATTATCATTGAAGATAATACATGATTCATAGTTATGTGACCTTCCCTAATAACAGGCACTTACAATGTTCCCAACAATGTAGTTTTATGCCAAATCAATACATTCTGTACACAATAGAAAGCAACTGTGATACTTTCATCAACTTTCTAATTTATTACTGCATGATGATGGTTTATATTAATGATAGGGAGTACCTTTAAAGTCTTTAGTTTAACTTCAGTGCTAGCTTTCTTGTAGGAGAAGCGCTCGATCTCCCAGGCTTCCTGATGGTGGCCCCTCTGGTGGCAGAACTTAACGAGGCAGCGCTCCCAGCGGCTGCTCTGCACGGACTTGAGCGCACGCCGCAACAGCCGCAGGTGCAGCTCCTTCAGCACCTCGGACACTGCACAAACACCATTCTCAACACTGTTTGTTTATATTTCTATAACACTCGCGTCACAATAACTTACCTTCCTCCGTATTCTCCAATAGCTGCTGCAATTTTGCTATAGACGGTATCTCTAGCCCGTATAACTTCCCGAAAACCTTCAAAAACGAGTAGATAACGGCGAAATTGGGATCATTCGTACAGGATATTTCACCGTCAGACGCCATCGTCGAAACTCAGTTAGTTTTTATAATAAACATCGCTATGTGGTTGCAACTATTGATATACAATTGCTTCACTTAAAACTACTTTAAAATTGTATAAAATGTACATGATTCACGAAAATATCATAATAATGTGCACAGAATTCATTATTTTCTTATTTTCTAGTAATAAAATAGAACTCGATTGACAGCCATCGTGCCATAGACTTACATATTTTGTTTTTAATATGTTATGTTATGCCACAGATGCGAAACGACGCATCTTTTAAATAAATAAATGGTTAGTGTGTCAAGAGCTTTAGAGCCGCAAAAACGAATTTTGATGGATTGCCATGTATAAAACATCTGTTTAATTATATCTATCTAGTCTGTGGCTGTCATCAAAGAAAAAAAAATTGCTCAAAGTAGCAGAGTATTGTTTCGTGCTGCAGTTTTTTGTGGCTATATTATTTTACAGTAATCATTATTCTTAAGACTACTATTAAATATCAGCAAACATGTCTTCAGTGTGTTGTGGTACCAAAAAACAGAAGTTAAATAATTCGTTTAATAACAGTGTAGAGCGACCTTTAAATGGGTATCAAGAACCAGTGGCTATTCCTGATATGTGTTACTTTTGTTTCGATGTTTTGTATTGTCAGCTGCACAGTATGGAACCACCGCGGACGCCAAACTTCACCAACGATGCCTTGTAAGTATTCATGCGATTAAAGCTTGGTAGGGACTATTTATAAGTTTTTCTCTGGGGACTGGATTTCGTTAAGCTCGATTCTTTTGTCTCATTGCTACTACTTTGTCTCTTAATTGGGGAATTAGTGGGGTCACTAGTTTGTGGATAAAATGTGTTTTTGCGCCACAATATTGTGTGGGTGGCTTATTAATGTCTCTTCATTGTATCAACTTTCACTTTAATGTTATGTACTTGGCCCAAATGACTTGACTGTCGTTATTTGCGCATGTTGAACGTAAGTTCTTATTTCAGCCCTTTGTTTGTGACTTGGAAGATTGGCAAGGAGCATCGTCTTCGAGGCTGCATTGGGACATTCAATGCTATGCATTTGCATTCTGGTAATTAATCACCTTGGTAATAATATGAATGATTAAACATTATAATTACTATTTCATAACAAAAGACATGTAATTAACAAAAATCGTTTGCTTAAAATCACCTTCTGCAATATGACATTGAAATAAAAAGTAATGACATAACATGCTGTTGACTGCAGTGGTTTCATTCTGCTAAGAATGGGGTTGTAATGAAATTGCTTTGTCATCACTAGGTGATGTAAGCATAACTTTGTAGTGATTACTTAAGTGCATACCTACCTACTTAATAATTATCTACTGAAGTAGATTACTACCCAAAGTACTAAGTACCTGCTTGGTAAAATTACCAGGTAAATACTTTAGTGTAGTCTGTGTAAAGAGAAGTAAGACCACCATTTTATTCAACAGAGCTGTATGAATTAGCTTTTAGTTGTAGGTCAGACTGAGAATTGAGGTTTAGGCCAGCAGTATGCCAAGAAATAATTAACTAAAAAATAATTATTACTAATCAATTAACCAATTAGCACTCAAATTAAACCAAGTAGAACAAAATTCATTTGGATCCTATTTATCCTTGCTACAGACTTAAAAACACATCTGGAACAAGCTTAAAAATTACAGTATTGAATGAACTGGCATGTGTTGAACACATGGGCAATTATTATGTTTTTGTGTTAACAGATTATGATGATCTCACAGTGACTTTGAATCAGTATACAAGAGACAATTTTTCTCACTGTCTGGCCAAAATTACGTATGTACGAAATGATTATAATGCAATAAATGAATTAAATAAAAAAAAAAAAATTAAATCTGACTATGTGTGTTGTAGTAATTAATTAATTCTTGAATCATTTAATTAATAATAAAGTTATAGAACACTAGGTAGACTAATTGTATAATCAGTGAAGACAAAAACTTAGTAACCAGGCATAGGGTGACAATAATTTCGATTTAAAATTAAATCCTAAATAAAAAAAAAAACTTAACATCATGTTTGTTTGAAGAACTTGTAATTAAAATTTAATTTCTATCGATTTCTGTAACTAATTCAAAGTCATCAATTCATCATGTATTGACTTGGCAATATTGTAAGCATTTAATTCAAAGAAATATCTAATTCATGATAAACTAGCTGACCTCACAAACTTCGTTTTGCCTTAGAATCAGTTTCTGGCATCCTATCAGGGATGGTGTTGCATACAAAACATTTGCATTTTTATTGTCATTTTTTCATTAATTATTTGACTAATTGGGGTAAAGACAAATCTAACAAATCAAAGATTATAAAAATTGATGTTTTCGTTTTTAAGTTCTGAATGGTGTTAATTACCTGACATAAAGAATATTAATAGAAAAAATAGTCAGCTCGCTCATCAAACCTATTTTTACTTTACAGGCCTCCGTGAATATGCGATTACAAGTGCTCTTAAAGACTCGCGCTTCACTCCCATCTCGCGAGAGGAGGTGCCCCGCCTTACAGTCTCCGTGTCAATCCTTCAGCATTTCGAGGAGGCTGAGCACTACCTTGACTGGAAGCTGGGGAAGCATGGGATAAGGATTGAGTTCATCAGTGAACGAGGGTCCAAGCGGACCGCTACGTACTTACCACAAGTTGCTACTGAGCAAGGTAGGCTCATGCCAGAATCATTTCTGAGTCCTAAATTCTATATAGCACTTGTTTTTATACCTACATACATAAATCAGGTCTTTATCCTTTATGGGGTAGATAGAGGTAAGGCAACAAGACCTAAAGGCCCGTTTGTCAGGATTCTTTTTATATTTATAGGTGTCTTTATCTTTACCATCCATCTGATCATGTTTAATTTTTCCCATGGGTTTGTTCCTCATGATTAGCTTGATAAATAGAGGCTAAGAACATGAATTTTAAATTCAGCTGCAACATAAAAGTATCTTTGCTCTTCACAACAAATAATGATAATAAAAGGGATTTATTCCATAGTTTTTTTTACAGATATGGTACAACATACAAGAACATAATGCCACTACTATCTAAATGGTAGATGACACAGCTTATGCCTGCGCCTCATGGACCTAAAGGTCTCTCGGCGAACATATGCTGTTTCTATCTTCTTCTAACACACATTTATTAAATAAACACTCACACATGTGTGTACACATACACGCAAATTCACAATCTACTTCAACTACTAGTGAAAGCTTATTCCTTGATAATGAATTCATTTAAGTTTAAACTTGTAGGTTGGGACCAAATCCAAACAATTGACTCGCTGCTCCGAAAGGGCGGGTACAAGGCAGCCATCACCGGGGACATGCGTCGCAGCATCAAGCTGACGCGCTACCAGTCTGAAGAGATCTCGGCGACCTACAACGAGTATGTCAGCCAACGTTGCTAGCACCCGACCAGGCGGCGAACGCTAAACCGCGTCTTTACGCAGCGATCCAGGCAAAGCTATAGAGTTAAGTTAGTTTTTAAGTGTACGTATGCTCGCACGAGCTTTGGGGGTGTCCATTAATCGGGCGAGACGTTTGGGGGAGGGGGTAGTACTCACCCAATCTCACATGGGGTAAAGGGGGTCACAGACAGTGGCGTAGCTACCTAGGGACTAGGCGGGGCAGTGCCCCGGGGCTCTTAAGCTCAGAGGGCCCTCGAATCCTTACCAGAAAATCTCGATCGAACTATTATTATTAAAACGTAACCAGTTTAGATAGTAGTAGGAACCCATTTTTTTATTTGCACCTGAGACCTTGGTTACCTAGCTACGCCACTGGTTACAGAATAGTCATTGTTTTTCCGCTTATGTGAACTGAGTTAAAATTATGTGTAACATGTTTTTCCATATGGTCCCATTCTACACGATATTGGTGCATTGTGACGCAATCAATCGTTAAAAAAAATCTCACGTGAGATTGGTGGGGGTGGAGCCAAATCTCGCGACATCTCGCCAAGGGTGGGAATCGCCAAAATCGCCTCGCGTTTTTAATGGAGGCCCCCTTTCTGATGGCATGAGGTCAGGATTATGCTCAAAGTGAGTGGACCGTGTCTTAAATGTACAGTCAAAAGCATAAATATGTTACCAAGACGTCAAAAATATCTACACATTTATGCCATAAACAATAAGGCCAATGACACATATATTTGACATGACGGCTGTATCTATATTTATGCTTTCGATTGTATTCTACAAACACTGCCAGTAACATTCCTTAGAGGAAGATCGAACACCAATGAATGTGTTTATGTTTAATGCTTTACGGATGGAATACGCAAGAGAACAGTCAAGAAAATTATATACAGGTGTTGTTTTTTGGGTAAATTTTAGTCCGCGAAAAGTTAGTAGCTTGATTTATATACCAAGGTGTTAAATGGTTTTTTTTTGATCAGGAATAAATTTTTGTGTTATGTGTACCTAGTAAACAAATGGCTATTGTTATTGGTTTGTTACGTGCAACAGTTACGATTATAACTCGCATATTGAGTATAGGTGGAAACTTAAGTAAATGATCTGTTGTATGTAGTAGTGTACAGAACTGATATGGGACTTAAGTCATTTTTCTTATTAGGAACGCCAATTTGTCTATTCGCACACATCACTTACACATACAACAGGTCATTTACTTATGTTTGTCTGTGTGTCAAGGTTATAATACCAAATAACAAAAAAAAAGTCGAAAATTTAACAGGGTCCCCATGCAGGAAACTGTTTTTTATTCGATATCAATAGAGACGATTATGTGGTTATGGTGGCATGGAAATCGTATACTCACGTCTCTAAAAAATTGAAATTTGAACGAGTCTATAATCGAATATTAATGCAGTTTTGAAGATTGAATACACGTTGAGAATTAAGATAAACAGTCAACAAATATAAAAATATTAATTTGAATGATAATGTTCTAAAATAGCTCAAAGTCCATTTTTTTCGGTTGTTAAACGTTGTAAAGTCAGCCAAACGGAACGCTAGGCTACTTTAGAACTTTTTCACAACCAACGTTGGAGTACTTTGACACTTTATACAAATAACAAGTTGCTTACCTATTGCGGTAAGGTACATTGGTCCAGGGTTACAATTGGATGGCGAATTACGATTATGAGATAGGACTGGAATCCTATGTGTGTAAAGTTAGTGAGGTTATGAGACTAAATGAATTTACTGCACGATTTAACTGTATACAAAGCCTTGAATATGCATGCTCGTAACTAGTACATTTTTGAGCAAGTAGCTTGCATACTTGTATCTCATTTGCATGAAGTTACATAGTTACTTGCTCGAAAGGGTGCAAGCTACATTCCTGCCTTCCAAGCTGTCCAACTCGACGCGTTCTTACCACTTTGATCAAAATATTGACTAACTGTTGACATTTGTTGTTAATAAAACAGTTGTCAAACATATCTGTTTCTATCTAATGCTTGGTTTTAGTGAGAGATGAATGATAAAATTGCTTTGAAGCAGAGATCGGAACCGGTATAGAAATACCTGTTAATATTCATTGGATTAACCGGTTAATACGAAGAATGAAATTTCGGAGCTCGCGCTAACCTTAAAGCAATGCGCTCCCCACCGCACGCGCGGACTCACGCTGCGATGCTCTTTCTATCTCTTTCTTGCATGCGCTAGCTACAAAAAATGTTTGAAGAGAGATAACAAGAGATGGCGTTTTACCCAAGTTAACTGGTTGATTTCGCTTAAAAAACCTGTATTGGTGCGGAAACCGGTTTTTTGATAACTGATTAAAAAACCGGTAACCAAAACGTAAACTGCAAACAGTTTCGGTCATTGACCTCAAACCTGTTAATTTCAAAAACTGGTTTCCGATCCCTGCTTTGAAGATAAAAGGTCTTCTAGAATTACTCTGGGATAATTCAGCAAGTGGTTGGCTTCGTTTGGATGAACATCCTGTTTTCCAAGTTTTTTTAAATTGTGGTTGTGAAATATTCTATACACCATAGGTACAGGGGCGCAGGGTAGGACGACAAAGGGGACCGAGAGCGGTGCGGGCGGGTAGTGCGCCTGCCGCCCGCACCTCGGCCCCCTTTGTCGCCAACCCTACGCCCCAGTGCTGCGCGGGCGAGGACTCGTTTAAACGGTCGGGCTATAGTCGATGTTTAAAGTGCAACGAAAAGGTGACTTATTTTGAAAACAAAAATAGTAAGTAATTAGTAGTAATTACATTCCGAGGGTGGTGAAGTAATGAATGGGTCAGATCGCAGGAACTGGTCGCACGAGCGAAAGGCGAGGGCGATAAACATGCGACCTGAGGCTTTCTTTATTACTTCTAGCGAGAAAGTGGAAAATCTTGACAGGGGTGTTTGATTAAACTAACGCCGCCACCTGCTGAAGCATCAAAGATAAATTTTAAGATACAGTAAGTATACTTTCATAATAGTAGGTAGCTACAGTTGAAGTTTTTCTTATATTTTTTGTTAGTCTTCGTTGAACTTCATAGACATGAAATAAAAGAAAGAGGAATAAAAACCTAATGAACAAGTTCGTTAAAAATCAGGTATGACGGTCCTTCCATCCAACTAACTTATTACTGGCATATGAGAAATTTTATCTTAGCCCTCTAGTGTCTAGGCTTGCAACGTAACTGCAATACACCGGTGTTGCGGATGTCCATGGACAGTGGCGATTACCTACCATCAGATAACCCGCAAGTTTTCCTATTTTGTATAAAAAAACCTCTGTCTTTTATTTCATGAGTTTTTGTATAAACACCAATTAAGGGTCTGTTTCATCACTCCCTGTTAAGTTCCAGTTATTTTAAGTGTCAGTTATCTATGATTCCGTCTCTATTTATTACTACGAAACAGACAGAGACGTCATCATAGAGAACAGTTAACAGAGAGTGGTTAAACGGGGCCTTAATCTATGTAATTGGGACAATAATATAGATAAATCTATCTATATCTCAAAATAATGATGAAAATATAACGATTTCAATAATTGTATGACATTTTTGAGTCTCATCTCAGTTCCTTGCAAAATTTACAGTTGCAAATAAATTACAAAAAGGTATAATTTTGTGTACTTACAAGAAAGTAGATAATAATTTAAAATAAAGTGCAGTTCTTATGCTATAGTCACAGCATGTGAGATATACCATTTAATGTCCTCGTAGATATCTATATCGCATTGGTTTTGTAATGAGAAAATTATAAAAAAAGTAAATAATTATGAAATAACAAAAAAAGTTATGGTATAATAATGATATGTTGTAGATTATGGTGGGAGACCGCTGGGTATGTGTAAGTCGCATGTTATTTTTTTGTTTCAAGGGTTTCAGTGTGTACTGGGCATGACACCGTTCAAAATCTTATGACACTAAATAAAAAGGCTGTCTTTAATTTGTCAATTACATTCGTGATGAATTGCTGGTACAAACATTTAAAGACTATAATTAATGACTCTTGGAACCTCAAACTACACTCGGGAGCAAAGAAACTGAGTGACCCGTAGGAAGTATAAAAAGTGATCCGGTTTCTTTGCTCCCGAGTACATTTCTGCCGTACGCAAACAAAAACGCTGCACGACGCAACGTATTGCTATCCCACTCTTGTCCATAAGCTTGGGCTAAAATGATGCTCGTGTGTATAGACCGATCTCTTAAATGAGTCCTCGCCCGCGCGGTGCAGACGCGCGGGGTAAGACGACAAAGGGGCAGGTGCCCTACCCGCCCGCACCTCTCTCGGTCCCCTTTGTCGCGCCGGCGAGGACTCGGTTAAGTGTTCGGTCTATAGGACAAAGCGATGCCTATAAACAATTAATAGATTTGCTAGAAATAGAAATACATATAAATAGGAAACAGGTAGTGCTGGATAATTAAGTATTTAATATGCAGACCTAAAGATGCCTTCAGCTTTAGATTTATATAATGAAATGAGATCTAAGGTTTTAAAGCTCGACATAATTGTACAGGTTTATTTGATACTGTGCCGTGTTAGTGTCTCACATATTATGCTGATTACAATATTTATTAAATCTATAAAATCGGCTGTCTTCAAAATGGTTGTATCAAACTATTAAAAAAACGGTTGCATGAGATTAGAATAATATGAATGCTAAATGGTATTATTACATAATTAACATGCATATTATAGACTAACAGGGGCCGGAATCCATTAAAAAAAATACTTTAAGGGAATCATGTTCTGTTGAAATCCAATTTAGAAGTGTCATGTATTAATACATATACCATAGTATTAATCCATTCCTAAAGTTAGGCGGGCAACGCTCAAACATATCTGAAAATATACTCAAAATATTTGAGCTGCTTGCATCCAGTATGGATCCGGGATCACTAATCTGTTCCGACTGGTTGCCACGTTAATAATAAATATAGTGCATTGGGGTAAATTCGAAATTGGGGGAATTTAGAAACGCGTGGATATCCACTAAACGGGGAACAATTACGTAATCTAGCAACGCTTACCTAGAAGCTTCAATCGACGGTGAAGAACCAAGACCTATCTTGTAATTTTGGATTAATTTAAGACAGGAGCTATTGGTTCACTCAATAGAATTCAAACTATACAATAATTAAAATTTGTAGGATGGGAGATCTTAGTTCTTCCCCGTTGCAATGTCTGTGGCTTCTAGATAAGCGTTGCCAGATTATGGAATTGTTCCCCGTTTAGTGGATACCCACGATTATCGAAATTCCCCCGATTTCGAATTTAGTTGAGAGGCCTATAGTGCAGTAAGTAGACTAGTATATTTTCATACAGCGAATGGTTTGACTACATTGCCCAACCACATAAGTTTGATAATAGTACCCAGGCAATTAAAATAACAATCGAGCAATAATATAAAAATAACTAGCTAGGGTAAGGTGCAGTTTATCATGTGTTCAATCAGTGCAAGTGTACTTTCTGTTGTATAATGTTGTGTGCATAGTTTGTTGTCAGTTTTGTATCTCAGAATGATTATGAATTAAATAAAATAGGTTACTTAAAAGTATGTTTTATTTACTAATGCTAAAATTCTTGATACTTAATTAGTAGTTTAGGGAGTGTGGGTTCCACTTAGGGTTGGATATGTGTCGGGACTGAAACTTCCTTTTTTATGTTTGTAGAGGAGATAAATGAATTTATTTACAGAAAACTAAGGAATATTTACAATGTACACTTATAACCTAGGAGCGCGGATCATGCATGAGTCGTAGTCGACCCATACCGCGTCGGCAGTGTGCGAGTGATAATTCTCTCGCGGTGGTCTCGCTCTCGCGCGGCGCGCGCGGCTCGCGTATAAAACGCAAGGTTACGTGAAGCTCGATCAGTGTTGCCAGGTCTCCTGATTTCGCGGTTCTTTCGAGAACATCGACCATTTAGTAGATTAGAAAATAAAAATCGTTTAAAACAAATCATTTATTTACAAACTATAACAGCACCTACTTAAATTACAACTTTTAAATACTAAGGATACCCATGTTCTGCTAATAGCTTTGCTTCGATAGCTTCTATTTTTCGGCTCATAGTGAAATGATTCTTCATTTCGAAATAGGTCAGCACAGATGACAGGATGAACTGGAACGCTCCCATGTAGACTAATGTTGTATGTAATGGTTTGGTCAGTTTCCTCAGAAAGGCAAACACTACTTTAGGGCCTTCTGCTAGATTTGGTACTCTGTATGTGGAGTATCTGCTGGCAAACTAAAAAAAAAGGTTTTTTTAATATTCATCCTTCTCTCCTTTAATGTGTGACGTAGTTTTATGGATCACCCTTTTATTGAAACCCAGTGGCGTAACTATAGGGTGGCAGGGGTGGCATAATGCCAGGGACCCCGAACTGGCTTGGTTTAGAACACAGAAGGGACGCTGATGCACTTCGTTATATTGAGGAAGCAGCCCTATCTGACGAATTTGCCACGGGCCCCAGACGTTATAGTTACGCCACTGTTGACACCATTCCCAAACTCCCTAACTTTTAGTAATTATGCTGAGTCTTTATTCCTTGTCTAGACTGTTCTTTTTACTTTATGTATCAAGTTGACATACATACATATATCACGTCTTTATCCCTTATAGGATAGACAGAGCCTAAGGTAACAAAACGTTAAAGCCACGTTTAGTATGATTAAGGGTGTATAGCTGGAGAGGGAAATCAAAATAGTGATGGGTCGCTAGCCACATCGCCTATAACATGATTCCTAAGAGTCGCCCATTCCCTCAATGGGCTTTTACCATCTGCACGGGAAGAGAAGCAACCGGTAAATTCTGTTTTTTCTTTACTCCCAGACCACCATGGAAGAAGCTTGTAAGCTTGTTTTGTATCAAGATTGACTCGTAAAAAATTTGGTCTCACCTTAACATAAGTGTAAATTACATTAATTACTTTTTAGTTAATCCAAGGGCTTTTGCTTAATTTTCAAGCTTATCAGGTTAAGGATGAAATTCTTCTATGTACACTTGAATCGTCTTGAATGCACAGAAGCATATTTCATGTTTATTTCGTAGTACAGTACTCAAGAAGTTTGCTGCCTTCTAATTTATCAACAACTTACCATTAGAGCTGATGTGGGACCCAACACCATTGGGTAAGCCAATCCAAAGCCCCACTGAATGGCGGCAGATTTGATCTCGTAGCAAACAGGACACCCTTCATTCTTCATCAATAGCATATTAGTTGATATTAGCTGAAAAATAAAATATGACCTTAGGAATTTTACAACAACAACAACACATCTATATCACTTACCGGGTAGACAGAGACTAAGGTAACAAGACCTAAAGGCCACATTTAGCATGATTATGGGTGTAAGGGGCATCAAACTACTAATTTTACTCAGTGACATAATTACGTATCACAATATATCTAAGAAAACTTCTTTTCTTCTTATTTGTGGCATATCAAGTCGTTATAGCGACGCCAAGTTCGCTAATGTCAAAGTAACAAAAATATACCTAATTAAAAAAATCTTGTGACAAAATGTTGTATGGTAATGGACACAGACAAGCCGGGCTCTTAGCCTACGGTCAATGATATCCCTCAGAAACTGCCAGGAAATCATTAGCCGATGCCCAGGGTGCACTGGACCAAGCACTGCTCTTCGCCCCAGACGGATCCAAAAACGAACTGCAGCTCTTGACCACACATGGAGGTAACTTGACTCGCATTGCCTTAAAAAACTTGACGTTTTCCATGTTTGTAAGGAAAATGGACACAACTTTGTTTGGATTGATCACCAAAGCTGTTGCTAAAACCTTGTGTTTACGAAAGGCTTGAGAAATTCTATTCTGGAAGTTCATTTTGTGCTATTTGGGCCACAATAATTTGAGAGAGGGATGGAATGATATGAACTTCAAATTTTCGGAGTAGCCCCCTGGGTCTATTAACTCTACTGATTAGATAAATAAACTTACGTGTCTATGGAACAGCGCGGTCATCAACCCCGGCATAATAGAAATGGGTACAACAGAAGAGAAGAACCCAAAATTGCCCAACTTCAGTTTTTTTCTATAGTGGTCGTTTATTATGATGCCGGACAAAGCACTGACACCACCTAAAACCATCGGAGCGTAGCGTAAAGCCCATCTATAAACAAATAACAACTTTATTGTCTGATTAACAAAAAAATAGAGCAACTTATTTTTTTAGGTTAAGTAAAATATCAGATCAAATTAAAGCAATATTTGTGTTTTTATGTATTGGAAATGATTGCTTACGTATCGGAAAGGGATTCCCAGTCAGAAACTATCTCCCATGCATAATTTGTAGCCTCAATTTCGTCTAATACGACGGCGTCTTTCGGCACTTCTCGAGACTGCTTTAGCGCCATGTTACTAGATCGTTGATTACTAACGTATTAGATAACTACAAGGCCTACTGATCAATTTATTTCATAGACGGTATCTTAACTTAAGCATTTAGCATTTTTTAATTCATTTCGCTTTGGAAAATAGCAATCCTGCATTCAAATTTTCAAATCAATCTAAACAACAAAAGTCAATATCAGCTGTGCGCTGTCAAGTTTATCTGTTTGAGATACTTTTAAAAACGCTGAATTTGTGATTTATTGTGCAATATTTGAAAAAGATAGAAAGATTCAGTTATTGACAAGAACCAATTATGTTAGAAATAAAAATGAAATAAACCATCAAAAACGATAACAGAAGGTAAAGTTTTTTTTAATAAAGAAAAAAGAAGCAATTTTTTGAAAACTGTGGTCAAGTCAAACACCCCGCATTAGAACCTTTTCACAATATATGATGATACTGTTCTGTGAGTGATATTTCCTTACTCCTAGACGCATAGATAAATAAAACATGATTTCTTTCTTAATGTATGTATGTATTTATATAAAAAAATAATTTAGACTTAAAGTAAGGTAGTAAATTTTTCACTACTTATAAATTATTGTAAGTACCTTTTTTCAACATCCTATACGTCTAAGATGTCTATTTATTTATATTCAAGACCGGCCTCTTGCGTGCCGAAAAACAATTCTTAGAGTCGCTTTGAGAGCTGTTTTCAGTGTAGTCACGCGTTAACCGCCGATGCAAAACATGTAACTACTTATAAATGTCAAAATTTAAAAGAAATGAGGGCAATGTTTTATCCAGATTACGATCGAAAATCTTATTTCGTAAAGGCTAGAATTGATCTCACTTGCTTTTAGCATCCACAGCTTGATTGTATAAAAATAAATCTTTCCTTAAAATGTCATTCAGGACATAATTATATAAGTACCTACTTAATCTTAATTTATTTGAGGTTATGCAGTTAGAGAGTAAAAATATGCTATCACAGATGCAGCACTGGTACAGTCAAGGTCATCAATATTACACGATAAAGTGACTAAATTATGTAGGTATACTTAAACATGCCTAATAATTATTGTGGTGTAGTGCGTAAAAGACGTTGACAGTGCGTTTACGCAACAAAATGTATGAAGAAACGGTGAGAGAACGTGACGCATGCGACACGTCACTGCGCATACGCAGCGGTGTGGTCGGTAGGTATACATTATTTTTATAACTTTGCGCGGCACCATAATATTTTTGATCTTGACTGTATCTATTTTTAAACTTAATCTATAATTATATATTTAAAAGCATAATTTATGAATTATTATTAAAAACATTTTGCCTTTTAAAATAAATAAGTAGCCCTTTTAAAATTATCTAGGCAAAATTGCCTGAACATATAGACAGTTAATCCAGCAAAATTACCTACCATACTTTGTCATTATACCTATCTACGCAACACACAAGACTGAAAACTGGTCAGATGTTTTACAATGTGACCCTTTATCATCTATTTTAGTTACTATACAAATTCTGCCAGTTTAAGCTGGCCTTGAGCGATGACGGGATTCGAGCCTGTGCCTCCAATATCAAGCAAGACTAATCTTACCCACTAAGTAGGCCACCCGGTTGTCCGAAAAGTCCGATGTGACCCAATTTTTTAAAATACTTATAAATAGAACCTTAAATTCCTTAGGAATGTAAACCACATATTTTATATCGTAAATACGAGTTCGATTCTAAACTATACGTAGATACGTAGCATATCTTGTAAAAATTATTTTAATTTATACAATTGGTTAAAAAAATACATGAATTTAGGTTAGCATTAGGTATGATATGATTACGTATTCACTACATGACTGTACTTTTATCAACTGTATTGGCCAAGATAACATTTTGATCAAATAACTCGATATGTATAGGCATTCTTTCAATTTTTTTAAATGTCAAAGGCCGGCAAAGACACCTAGTGACCGAATTTTAGTTCAAAAGCATACCAAATCATATCTAAAATATTTAAAAAATATTTTGAAGAGGTGTATACACTAATATTCATCAGAATTCAATGACATGGCTTGCCAAAAAACATTAGAATCCGAATTTAATGTTTTGATGCTTCCAATGCAATGTCTCAATAACGGTTATAAAAACCCCGTTTTCGTCCACTTTATACAGGCTCTTCAAAAATATGTAGCTACTTAATATTTTGTTAAAAATATTGCAGTAGGACATTGCAGTTTTGAATCGATATTTATACCAAGTCTCTTTCAATACGTAAGTTTGCCAAAACTTATTAATTACAAAAACTTGTCAGGACTTATGTCACAGCGTTTGCCATAATAAATAGCTACAAACATCTAAGTAAAGTGTTGAACCAGCAACATATTAGAGCTACAATGTGGCAGACGCTTAATCCTAAAATTCCATTGGGGTTTTTAACCAACATTATGTTTATACTTAGTCTAGTCTACTTAGCAAAGCACTTTAGAACTGATTTTATTCCTTTAATGTAATCGCATAGTCTCGTAAAGCACTAACTTAGGCTAAAGTCTCGTCGAGAATATAGTCTCGGGTGTGACGTCGGAGTATAGCTTATTCTGCTTGTCGGAGATGTAACGGTAGCAGTAGTCCGGAGCTAGAGTGGCTATTACCACCAATACGTTCAGTATCGCGAACGACAATGAAGAGATCAACCTCGTATAGGTGCCGAGAATGGCGCCGTCCAATTGTCTGCAAAAAACAACACCCAGGTAAATATTTCAAATCGCAAATCTTAAATCACGGTAGTGCGATCAGGCATATAGAATTGTCATTCAATGTCATCATTTTGTTTTGTTATCCCACTGGCATCACTTTTGCTTCATCTCCTTCAGGAACTCACGTGTCTCGCTTTCTCCCTAGGTTCTAATTTCTAATAGTGCCATCTCACGAACGTTATTAAATTTTAGCATTACACTTAGAAGGACTGTATAATCACGAACATCGAATTTTGGATTTGAGAGTACACTAGATCCCCAGAATCGTGTTCTGCATACTCAAACTATTAGTATTATCTATGATACCTTCTATAAGTCTACACTTGGAATCAAATCGCATTCCCCATTCCTTTAGGTAAAGAATGACGGTAGAAGAGACGTGAGCCTACACATAACACAATAAGGCCCAGAGTAACTTCTAATAACCGACCCAACGACGAACTTGAACCACTACTGAGTTCCTATTCTTCTGTAACGACCCTAGCGCCTCCTATAGTCATCGACTACGTTAACTGCTAAGACGCAAGGGGGCCGCGAGAGGTCCGGGCGGCAGGCGCACTACCCCCCCCCGCACCTCTCTCGGTCCCCTTTGTCGTCCTACCCGCGCTCCTGTGCCGCGCGGGCGAGGACTCTTTTAAGCGGTCGGTCTTCAGCACTGGTGACGCCACATAGCGCTAACCAATTTTCATACGCAGTTACTTTACAGCTCTCTTGCATAGGACTTCGGTCCCCATGACATCTGTCTGGAGAGATTTTTCTTTACTGTGGCTTTTCCCCATACTTTACCTCTTGTCGAAATCACTTTTTTTTTTTTACTAGAAACTGACCCATGATTGACCTCTATCTCACTTGGTGGAAGGTGCAGATGAGGCCAAAGGTGTAACTCACTGGTTCAGTAATAGGCTATTCACTCTAGCCTTGAAGAGCCCTAGGTTGTATCTGTCCGGAAATACAGACGATGGGAGCGAATTCCATTCCCGAGCAGTTCGCATTAGGAAGGATGAAGCAAACCGCCTCGTGCGGGCCAAGGGTATGTTGACAACAAATGGGTGAAAACGCTCCCCCCGCCTGGAAGTCCGTTGGCGAAACGGAGATGGAACTTACACGTCAATAACAGCATAGACGGTGTTAAACGCTACATAGAACATCACGGAGAGAACCACGCTCAGCATGAAGATGGCCGTGTGGTAGCGCGCCTGCAGCCACAGCTTCAAGTTCACCACCAGGACGAGAAGGTGGAATATCACGGCGCCGAAGATCCTGCATAACGAGATACATCATGTAAGCTCGGACATTCAATCCATGTTAACATACGAGAAAATTTGGGCAAGTAGCATTGTGGAGATGGTTGACGAGGAATTGCATTAAGCACTTTTGATCGACTATTGTCATATGACTAGAGCAAAACTTTTGTAAAAATGTGTTGTTGCCAGAAATGTTGCAATTAAATAAGTACTGAATACTGAATATTAACACACTCAGGATGTACCTATAATCAAGTACTTATTTTTAACGAGTATCTACGCGTGACCACGGTCGTTGTGTCGGGGGCGGAACGTCGAGGTAATTTTAAAAATAAGTTAATAATTACGTAATGAAGTCCCGAATGTGATGTGATAGTAGTTATTAGTGAAATTAGCAAAAGTTTAAAACGTATATGGATAACTCTCGGATATCAGGGGAGGCCTTTGTCGGGACATACTGCCGGCAGTAGACTGCTATAGGCAAAACTACAAGAGTTAATTTTCCTCCTTTCAATAACTAATCAATCAATTAGAAATTGCTCATAACTTTTAGAACACTCACCAAATGTCCACCGGCTTCCCGTCAGGGCTGATGACGGAATGACTGATAGCCAAGGCGCCGAAAACGTAGATGATGATGGAGTGGTAAAGTGCCACCAGCAACCATATCGAGAACCGAGACCACGACATAAGCTTGTTTTTACTCAAGTCTCTGTATAAGTTTGGATTCCTGTAAGAAAGTGACAATTCAAAATAAATCCATCAATCCAGATAGTTAGTCCTTCTAACCGGATAGTTGGTCCTTCGAACCAGATGGTTGATCCTCCAAACCGGATCTTTGGTTTATTACTTTATTTAAAGTGTTATGTTTTTACCTCATAAGTAAATCCGCTGGCCATCTTTGTTCTGTCACTGACAGTACGAGACACGGCACCGAAGTGAAGAATAGATTGTAAAAAGTCAAGTACATTGAATCAAATATAGACTGCGTCGAGAAAGCGCTGTTTATTTGAAAAAATAGCTGAAAACAAAAGAGTACATGTATTTACTACTTAATAAATTTGGCTTAAATTGTATATTGAATTTAGTGGCGTAACTATCAGGGTGGCGGGAGTGGCAAAATGCCACTGGCCCCTAGCCCTACTACGGACGATGATGCACTTCTTTACATTGAGGAAGGAGCCCTATCTGACGAATTTGCCACGGACCCCAGACGTTATAGTTATGCCACTGGTTGAACTGATATTATTTTAACAAAGTAGGTATCCAATTAAAAGAATCCCTGCTTACCATTAAATTCCCGAGGATTAGATTTTTATAAAAGAAATAATGAATTAAAGTAGCTAATCTTTGGTAATACCAGTGCCCCATCACCAGTAGAAACTTCTTCACCATTGAGAATTTTGTGAAAGCAAAATCTGCTGACCTGCAAAAAGACAATAATAAAGACACACATAACTATGACATTATAATATGCAATTTACAACGTTCCCATCGATAACAACTTGGGAACCATGCCACTACAAATATTCACTAATCTCATGATCTTATCTCATCATAGACTATTCATTCCATCACACATAATCCCGCCTCATCCCGTCTCATTGCATATATTCATCATATTATATTTCATCTCACTAAGTTTCAACCCGTTCCTTTTTAATCCATCTCATATCATGCCATCTTACCTGGCGGCCTGATGGCCCTCCTTGCCAAAGATGCCGAAACCGACGTGCGCCTCCTGGATCATGGAGATGTCGTTGGCTCCGTCACCTATGGCTGCCGTGATCGGCCGCTCCTTGCTGTTCTTTATTAATTTTACTATCTACAAGAAAAACAGGTCCATTGTTGAAAGCAACTACGAAATATTAAGATCCTAGAAATCCTTCGCATTGTGTATCAAGATGAGAGTTCTTCAGTGAGCCTTAAATTAAAGAATCAACGTGACCAAACATACATACCCGAGCTATTACCTACTACTAAATGTGCGTGATTATATCCGTAGCCACGCTCAGATGTTTGCGTATGAAATGTATGCCACAATGTACAAAGTGTAGTTCCATGTGTCATTCTGTTCAAGTTTTTCCACTATGCTTACCAAACAACCCAATCCGAATGTACTAAGTAAATAAGTAAGTAGGTAAGTGATTTTATCATTACTTACTTTAGCCTTCTGTATCGGTGACAGCCTACAACAGAGCACAGCGTTACATTTCAAAGATATCTCCGCAAATGCTGTCGCAGCGATGTTATCCAAAATCAGGCTCATGCTCGTCCCATCAACAATCAACGTTTTATCTTTATAACTGGGCTCTGCCAGTATCCTCTTACATTCTTCTAAGTGTGCTTTGACAGCTTCTTCATCTTCTACACCTATGATATACATTTGGATACTGTTTTCTGAGATATGCGCGCAGGATTGGGCAACGTTTATTGCCGTTTCTACCTAGAAAAGACAAAAGACGGCTGGATGATTTAATCACGCAAACTCCCTGTCCGAATGGTTAAAATGTGCACCCTTATCCTGTATATGTATTAGGTGACTTCTAAAAAGGAGATTCTCATTTCCTCGGTTTTATTTACTCTCACAATTTCCCTAACTCAGCATTTCAACACCTTATACAGGTGTGTGAGCGTCTTTAGCCTAGCTATAATTAGCTTCAAGTTATGCTGTCTCATTCTCAACTTATATCTCAAAATGAGAGAGACGGTTTGGGCTGCATTTACCAACCAACCGCGCTCAGATAAGATTGTAAAATTCACACACTATAAAACTGTTCCGCAGGTGTGCGTGTGCGAAGCTTTATACCATTTAGGAAACTGCTAGAAATACCCTCATTAAACTTTGTCGTGCGAGCCTGGGTTCGCACCCATGACCTAGCTAGCTTGAGAGACTACAATTCAAACCACTACGATAGACTGAGGTGAGTTTAGCATCTTGGTCTTACAGTCCGTGACCTCATAGAATGTCAATCGGGTTTGTCTTCCTCTTTCACTCACTCTTATGGGCTATTCGAAACCCGAATGGCTTTCTAAGAGTTCACGGACCGCATGTGTCTTGTCTACTCACCTTATCTCCTGTAAGCACCCATATCCTCACTCCAGCGCGTCGCAGCGAGGCTAGGGTGTCAGCCACGTCGTCCTGCAGACAGTCTTCCACCGCAGTGGCTCCCAGTAGAGTCAGCTCTCGCTCCAGTATCCTAAACTGGTGGGTCACTTGCTGCAGAGCTTCTGCGTTTTTAACGTCCAGGTTTTTGATTGCTGGAATAAGAGGGTCATGTTTAGATACTGTATAGATTTAGATGGTACTTTCGGAAGGTCCATGTCAAACCAAATGGGTATTGTTTTGCTACTTTGCGAAATAGTGAGAGCGGTGTTTTTGTCATTATGAAGGTGGTTTTGACTGTGAGTTCGGTTTCGGTTGCCTTCGCGTTGATTCTTTCATTATCTAAAGCAACCTAGTTTTCGTCTTACGGTCTTACAGTCGTCTTACGGGACATCCATGAAGGAATTCTTCGCAGACGAAGTACTTATTAACTACGTTAGTATACTGACGAGTAAAATAACAAGTCGCTTTTCATCCAAATGGAAAAAGACCTTTTTTGTGCTCGTCGGTGTAGTATTGTACTTACATTCGCAGATCCGTTCGTACTCTTCTTCTGGTACCTCGCGGTACGCGATGGCAAGCGTCCGAAGACCCTTGTTGGCAAACGTGTTGATGTTCTGGTTGGTCTCATCGATGAGGGCCGTGTTCCGACACAGCGGGAACACGGAACTTTCTGCCCCCTTGCAGAAGAGCCAGATCTGGGAATATAATAATAATGAGCCCCTTCATTCTTTATTCCGTGGTATTCTGGGAGCGAAGAATAACAGAATGTCACAGTTGCTTCTTCCCTTACAGATGGTAACCCATCGAGAGAATGGACGAAAATCTAAGAAAACAATTATAGGCGATGCGTGTAGCTTAACTTATCTGGGGCCTTACCATGACGTCTTAATGCCATTCAAGTCCGACTCAGTTCAGAATTTAGCTGTAACTTTTAGTATGGATCCGATAGCGAGCGAACCTAAACTGAATCGGAAGTGAATCGCAATAAGACGTCATGGTAAGGCCCCTGATAGATTAACTGTTTGACGTTGGAATTTACGTTATCGTGGTTATCATTGTAAAAGAAACACCTTACCACAGATAATTGAAGTGACTCAGTTGAAAGCAATTAACAGGTACCTTAACGACGATTATCTACTTTTACTGATAGTACTGAATTACGATAAGGTTCTATTATTAAGGCATATCATTGAACTCGAACTCGTATGGAAGGTAAAGTTGGTTGTACCTGTTGATCACATGAACTTAAGAAACTTCGTTATTGAGGCGTTCCTGAGAATAAGAGTCTTGAGAGAAAGTCAGAGGGTCAACAAAGTGATCCTATAGGATCCCTTTTTTATTTTAAAGGCTACATAAACCTAAATAAAGAACTTACCTTTCCATCTTTATCTTTAACAACAACCGACATTCTCTTTCGTTCAGACGTGAACTCGATTATCTGCAGCCTCTCAAACATCTCGGTCTGATCTCCCACCTTCACCAACAAATTATTTCCTTCTTCCCCAAGAAACGTGGCGCCGAATCTATCAGCGGCTTCTACTAGAGCCTTCTCATCAGGGCTGCTGGCCTGGTAGTCAATGCCCCCCGAGACATTATCAGTTTTCATAATACTATTCCACGTAGCATTATCAACTGTTCCATTTCCATTAGCCCCATTGAGTTTCTTGACCTTCTTTCGTCTGAACATATTCAAGAGCTGCAAGTCGCCTGTTACTGATAACCTGGCGCTTAGACGTTTCATGTCTTCATTTGATATTTGCACGGAATGGCAGAGAGCGAGAACTTTGAAGAAGAATTGAATGTCTGCCTGAAATAGAAAGTGTTTGGTGAAACTTTACAGCTATTCGTTTGCATTGTCCTAGAGCGTAAAGTGGGGGCTAATATTGTGTTATCTTCAAACTGGCTACCTCTGGGGAAGTAAACAGAAGAGACCCCCGCCACCGCATAGATTACATGGTCAGGAAATGCCCTGGTCAGGCACCGTAAAGTAACTACCATTGTCTAAACTCATGCGTAAATAAACATTAAGACATACTGATACATACTCATACCTACTGATTCGACGAGGCTACCAAACAATGGAGGCACTGTTAGTGATCTCTTAATCTGTATGACCCTCTTGATATCCCGTTGATGCAAATTTTTTAATTAGTTCAATGGAGCTCCAGTGCGAAACATGGATAGAAACTTAATGTTTGTCGATTGCTTCAAAATGTATCCCACGTTTCAATATTACATGCGCTTTACCACGTAGTTGACTATTTACGTTGATGATAGTGCAATAATGTTATCTGTAGAAATTTCGTTTTATTATGACATAATTGCCTGTTAAGTGGGTACACTTACTAGTAGAGCTTTATCTGTTTATAGACTGTTTGCGGGTGGATACTCTGCGTAAGTGGTCAATCGTTGTTTATTTAAAGTTGGCTTTTCAAATAATATTTAAAGAAATGAGGAAGATTAAGCTTCGTCATAATGATTACACTAAATAAACACATGCACTGTACTCCAGAAATCAGTGGATGTTTGTATACACACATAGACACAAATATCCTATTTACCGAATAGATTTGCTGTGTGTAGTTAATTAGTTAAACATCGGTACCTTAAATTACTGTTAATAATAACAAAATTTTACCGTTTCAATTAGGCATAAAGAGCACTCCAGAAGGGTGAAACCTTACAATAAGTACCTATCTACTTTATTTTACGGTGGAATAAATTGCAAAATACTTAAGAACTTTCTATTCATAAATACGCAGAAGTTCGTAGGCAACGAATTTAAATGTTTGACGAGATCCAGTCGGTTCCGTCGTACTGACTGCTTAGAAAACTGCATACTTATGCCAGACTGTACTTTTGTCTTCCATGTGGTTAAACTTTAAAATTGGGCGTGCCATTTGCATTCGAGCATAGATAGGTATGTTACCTATCGCAATTGTTTTTAATTTATCAATGGTATCATGTACTTATTTAGTAGAATCCAACAACGCGTAATGATTTGAAGAGCTATTAGCGAGGACAATAAAACTATAATATACCGTCCTTACTATTAGGGTTCTTTTAAGGGAGGAAACACTGGCTAGCCATAGTCACTTTCTACTTTAGAAAACGCTAGAAAAATAAAATGAAATTATATAGGACAGGTCACCTAGCGTTCCCGTGCTAGCCTACGTCCATAATTTTACTGTCATGCGAATTAGGGATAATTTAAATCATTCAGTTGTCCCTTGGATAAAAATCCTCAAATCTCAAAACATGTCTGACCTGCCCAGTATCCACCGATTCTTCAAACCTCTCCACGTCGTACAGCAACTTCTCCCTCTCCTCGTAAATGTCTCCCTTGATGGAGCAAGCTTTAAAGACCATGAGGTTCTTGGTGAGAGTGCCGGTTTTGTCAGAGAACAGGACTTCGACTTGCCCCAGTTCTTCGTTGAGATCGGAGGTGTTCGCGATAGCTGGTTTTCCAGTCTCGTCGCACCGGAGGTCTTCGTCCCAGCCTATGAATAGCGCCCCTGAAAATATTTAGATGTAGGTAAATTCGGCTCCCATTAGTACCTATTTTTTTTTACCGATTGCCTAATTGTTGTTTGTTTTTTAGGAATCTTTTTAATGTTTTAGAGGTGTCTGATATTTACCTTGAAACTAAGTTATTCTGTCTCTTTGTTTCATAACATACTACCTCGCACGTAAGTTAAGTCCTTAAGTTCAGTTAAATCCTTTTAATCGTTTGACATAACATATAGTTTGCAGTAAATATCGTAAGTCTATAAGATCACCGACCTTATAGAATAGATTTTCATCATGATCCTATTCTTTTGTGATTATGTCAATCAACACAATGTATTTCTCGATAAGGTGTAGTCAACAGCAAAAGTAAGTGATCATTTTTATTCCATAGTAGACCTTATTTCATTTTGACAAAGCAAAAGGTAGTCACTTACTTTTGCTCTTGACTGTACAATATAACGAAAAGTACCTAAAATAATAAAAAATAACGCACCAATAAACTTGTACAGCTCAATAGTCACGTACAGCGACATCGGAATAATATAATAATACAGGAGCAGAAACGAAAACATATCCTGCAATACATCAGATATCGGTTGGGGGAAGGTGTTTCCCGGCCCCAAATACAAGTCCCTGCTCTGATGGTGCATATCACTGTATCTCTTGAACAAGTAAGACAGCACTATCTCTAAGATAAGGATGCAGATGAAGACGACTAGGAAGCCGTTGACGGCCAACTCGCAGGACGAGAACTTGTTGCTGGCATATTTCGAGTTGATGGCCAGTTTCGTTTCTTCACCTGAAACAAAAGAAAGCCTTACATTACCCTAGACCAGACTAGCATTTGCTACAATGGTGGTGGTGTATCTGTATACGCATGATATTCTAAAGCCAAAGAGGTCTATACCTAGAACACGAATAATATCGTAGCAATATACTGACCCGTATACACAGCACAGCCAATAGCCCACTCGGTATTCTTGACTCTCGAGCCTCGCAGCATCAGGTTGTCAGTGGAGAGAGGCAGGCTGTCCATGCCAGGGATCTCCAGTCGGCCGTAGAATGTGTATAAGTCTGCTATCGGGTTGGGCACTTCGATGCGCAAGCCTTGGGGGAGAACATCTGCGAAAGACAAAGCCATCATTATTGGAAGTAGTGTCTAAAATAAATACGAGTGAGGTATACTGTGACGGTCTTCTCGTTGAGGTAGTTGCCTCTGCCCTACCCTTTCGGGACAGGTTATGTTTCCCCAATACCGGAGCTGTAATTTTTATCAGTACCTAGCTATATTTGCCGAATAATATCACTGAAACGTTTTATACGTCTTTCGAAAACATTCTTGCCAAAAGTTCATTGGAAATATGAAATTGATGACTAAATGAAGTCTAGTCGTGTTTGGGACCGGCTTATATGAATTCGGTGGAGGCGAATATCAAAGAAAATATCCTGTCTATTGACAATCTTACCAGGAGTGTACCCGACCAGCGGCGGCGGCACCCTCAGCGTCTTGAGATTGGTCTCTCCATCGAGGTTGGCGGTGGTCACGAAGCACTTGCCCTGGTCGCCCTCGGAGCAGAGCAGCACCAGGTCAGCCGGCACCGCGCCGCCGCGCCTCACCCGCACCAGCGTGCCAGGGGAAATGGTGGAGTTACGGACCTCCTTGATCACGCCGCGGTTTACTATTTCCACTGTAGAAGGATAAAGAAGAATTGAAGAGGTTCTAATAACTTGACCTTTTGCCGTTTTGGGAAAAATCTTGCCAGTATTTGGCCCAATTTCGGCCAGCATTCACAATCCTTTCCTTACTATCCTTACTATATAATATTATAAATGCTCTGTCTGTCTGTCTGTTACCTTTTCACGCTTAAACCGCTGGGCCGATTTAGTTGAAATTTGGTATTACAGATAGTTTGAGTTCCGGGAAAGGACATAGGATAGTTTTTATCCCGGAAAATTGCATAGTTCCTGCGGAATAGCACAGCCCAAACCACAGGAATTTTTCAAATTTTATGCGGAACAAAGTTGGCCGGGTCAGCTAGTACTGTATAAATGTAGATTTAAATGTCTTAGACACTACAATATCAAGCAATATGAAACCAAGAGGCGGCCAAATGATAAAGCCAAGGCAGCAATGAAAATTCTTGGGAATTCCTCGAAACAGTCTTTACTTCGTATCATATCTTGACAACGTTATATGGAAACCGCACTCCCTAAAATGCCAAATCGGACTATCTTCAAGTACCGCAGACAGTGACCTTCTGAATCTCGTGAGTGGTTGATAAAATTTATCAATGATCGCAGCCAAATGATAACGAACATGACATTGTATTACTACGAGCACTGAATATGTCAGTACAGAATTGTTAAGTCAGTTCGTTAAAAACAGTCATGGTAGTGTGGGGTTGTAACAAGTTTTTATAATTAACTTCAATTAAATTTTATTCGTTTAATTATAATATGAATAAACTACAAAACTGGAAACATGGTTTGAAACAAATACCGTCAACTTTTGGGGCTACTTTGATCGTTTTAAAAATGCTATAAAATCGATATTATCCATATGCGGTGAATTTTTGGCATTTACATGCAAAGGCGATCGACGAAGACATTGATCGGAAGCAGTAAATGAAAATAAAAATTAATGGGTTCGTCATTGCAAGTACTTTTTAAAGTCACCCCGTAAATCGAAGTTGACGGTACACAAATATCAACTAATTTTTTTAAGTACCTATGCAGTATTTCTCTATGCTATGAAAGTATTTTGTACATAAATACATATTATTATATCTTTATCGTATCGATGTGCGTCGGCACATTTGGTGCTACGAAACTACGTAGCGGCAGTGCTACGCGCACGTGCTACGGCGAACTCAACATCTGTCACCTGCGAGAATTTTTGTTTATCGCGTTATAAGATTAAAAAAAATGACATCAGTTGTAAGGAGATTTATATTTCTGAAGTGGTTATATACCACTAGAGATCTGATCATGATATTGATAAAAAACACTTATATAAAACGTACTCAAAATTATAAATGTGCATATATTATCATTGATAAATTTTATCAAAAATACTCTCGAGACTTAGAATACTATCTTATTTCTTAAGTTCTTAATGACTTTAATATCTTCATTTATTACATTCCTTTTTGTTTGCATATTTATAATGTTTTTTTGTTTCCCTAACTATACACTCAAAACAGCCTTTAAATTATTCCCAAAATATTTATTTTACTTATTTCTTCTACGCGGGTTTTGCTACACGACGACATATTTACATGATTACATGCTCCACAGACGTGGTTGTCCTGCAGTACAATCATGGAGCAGCAAGAAGTTACAACTGCCTCTGCCTAACACATCAGCCAGTGTGTCATGTCAGTGCAGGCCTCACCGATCTGGTTGTTGACCTTGTCATCAGCCTTGTGCCGCAGCCAGTCCTCGTAGCCGTTCTTGACAGCTGTCACCATCACCATGAAGCTCAGCGGGGCTATGCTGGTCAGCGGCGACACTGGACTGTCTATCAACAAATATTCCACATCAGAGCTGTGCCTCACTAGGACGTTACGACAGAGTACCCATGGCACTACTACGTGGCACTACAGACTAAAATAAATATCATAAATGGGAGGTAGATTTAGGTTATGTTAGATCTTTAGCAGCCCGAAGGACCAAAAACACCCAAAAGTAGGAGCTCCGCGAAAGCGCAGCTCCGTCGACTATGTTAAACTTGCTTTTGAAATAGAAATCTTACATTGACATTGGCGAAGTTGTCGTCGCTATAACGACTTGATACGCCACAAATAAAAAGAAATAGAAATCTTTGGACAGTAGTGCCACGGGAAATAAAGGGTTACGGCGACGTCTCCAGCTACCTATCCTACGCGTTTGAGGCTTACACATTTTTAAGCAGTACAGAATGAGCGAACGATCTAGTTAGTTGCCTAATTGTAAGTGAGCAAGACATATAACCAGGGGATTGTGGACGCATTGCCAGCCTTTAGGGCTAAGATAGAGTCCATCTCCTTAAATATTGTATGTGTGTACTCATAGTGGTGTATGTAGGTATGCATGTGTGTAATGATATTTAGTAGTTTATTTATGATTTGTTTGTTGTATGTTGAGATGTACGCTCTATTGTGGCTTTCACTATATGGATATTTTAAACTCGCTCTTTGTCGGTCTCTCGCTTAATACTCCTCTCATTTACTCAAAGGTTAACTGGTAGAGATCCCTTATAGGGATAAGTACGCCTTTGTGCATATATTTAAGGTTTTTTTTGTGAGTTGTCTCTGTTTGTTTGTATTTCTACAATAAAGCATTTACTTACTTACTTTTTGGTCATGGGCTATAACTTGCAGTAGTGAGCGGTTGTTGATGAAGACTCGCCACTATAATTTAGTATATACTACTTACAAGCAAAAATAAAACTTTGTTTGCCGCTAGCTCCTTATTTCTGCTTGCCAGTGTCAAAAGAATGCTATGATTGCGTCAAAGGTATTATTATATCGCAAATCGATTTCAGCATGCCGTTGGTTCCCACGAATAGGAAATACTTCCTAGAATTTATGGCTCGGTTCGCTTTGGACAGGTGTCAATTTTTATGCCTAGGTACACCATAATTTTTATCATTGTAACCTGTAGGGCTATTGTCTAACTCGCTCGCAATCGCCATCGTGTTCATTTTGACAGTTCTTGTATGAACGTGACAGCTCTTTGTGCATTTGTGTTGTAATTCATCTTTTTCATGTATTTTATGTACAATAAGAGTTATACGTACAGACGTACATAGACGTCAGGTTTTCAATCACTAAACTACCCGGTCGTCCACATAAAGAACAATTGCCTCCCCCTGTGGGAAAGAGGGGTGACAATATGTATAGGCTATGTCTATTTGTAATAATATCTGTCGTAGGCATGCGATAGGTGAAACTGAATGTGTTTCAGAATTTCCCACTATCCAGATATGAAAGACAGAATGATTCATACATTTCAAACTTATCGACATCGTAGGTTTAGGTTTTTTGTGTTTGCAATCCCATCAGATAAAGTATTGCTTCAATACGAAGGCGTTTGCATCATTTAAGTAGAGTACTTATTGAAGAAAGTTTATCAAGTACAGTTGCACTGAGATAAAGAGGAGCAGATAAAGATAGACAAATGTTTGTTTCGTACTGTAAACACACAATCAAGTTACAGAAGATTTAACCAATTTCAGTCGTCGAGTTGTGGAGAACAGCCTGTCACAACATGATCATTATTAAGAACCTCCGCAAAGTAATGCCAGATTCGATAAATAATCCTCCCTATTTCATGAAATTCATCCGTGGAGAGCTGGAGAGTACAACAATCAATGCAATTACTGCTACAAGCAGAGGCTGGGGCGGATTTAAACGGTATTTTTTTGTACTGTGCTGTAAGTAAGTTTACTTCTAACAGTTATTGTTGTTTTTTTCCGTTCGCCCCGTGTCGTCGTCCCCCAGGAAAAAAAGCAGCAGAGGTGTATTCTATCTTAGCCCTAGAGGGGGAGCCTAGAGGCTATGCAACAGCTACGCAATACTGTGGCATTGCTGGAGTTCATCGTCAGATATCGTTTGGCTCATCAAGACCAAAAACAACCGGCTGCATAAGCCATCTTCAGGCCCTCGAGCATTAAACTGACTAGGAACCGAAGTGGTTGCCATAGCTGAAATCGATTGGATGAATCATGACGAGAGAAGGAGAGAGAGAGAGAGATAAAATATTTAAACACACACATTCGATGCACATAGGGAAAAAAAGAAAACAAACAGGGAATAACTATACTCTAAAGAAGGTATATGTAAAAATTGTACAAGGAATCATCATCACATTACCAATGAAATAAAGCTCACCTATAACAATAGCGATGACTGTTACGATCAGGAAGTAAAAATTGACGACCCTCCGAAACTGCTCGGACAGGTTCTTGGGTATGAACATGAGCACCGTGTACCGGGACGTCTTGATCTTGTTGTGCTTCTTGTTGTCAAGAGCCTCCACCCCCACCTCGATCAGCCGTGTCTCTTCTGCCGATGCTACCTTGTTGCCCTGGAAAGGAGACGTAAGTTGAAACCAAAATAGGAGACCCCAGAGCTGGCGCTTACCTCTCCCAGCGAATTTCTCTTGCTGTACAGAGAGGTAATGCCGCCAGTGTGTTAGGGTCTATGCCGCAGGAGGGCCTTTTAGACGGAGTTTTCTTTTTATAATTAGGTATATTTAGGTAACTTTTAAATTTTAATTATGTTGTATTTACTTATTAAATTAAATGTTATATCAACATGGGTCCAAAAAATAGGATTAGTTCAGAAAATCTCAGCGGGTTGTTGAGTTACACAAACACACACACACAAAATCACATCTTTATCCCTTACGGGGTAGACAGAGCCAGAGGTAACAAGACCTGCAGAGCACGTTTGGCAAGATTGTGGTCGTATAGGTGGAAACTTCAAAATAGGATGGGTTGCTAGCTAGCCGCATCGCTATAACATGATTCCTATGATTTTCGCCCATTCCCTCGATCGGCTTTTACCATCAGCGCGGAAAGAGAAGCAACTGGTACATTCTGTTTAGTCGTTGCTCCCAGACCAGAATGGAAGTAAGTAGGTTGTCCTATCATATAAAGATTTTTCATCGTTGGACCCGAAATTAAGTCAGAGTACACCGCACACTCTGAACATCAAAGAATGTATCGAAACATTTGACACAATGTAAAAATCCTGAGAAAAATTACAGGAATTCAGACGAACTAAGCCAATAACTTACTGAAATATTCTAAATTCATTTTAAGAGACAGTGTTATGTTCCTCGCACTACTTTTCTCTACATGCGACTTAAATGGCAAGCACAATTCTTTCACTATATTTCTCCCTCTCTCTCTTGCTGATCATGGCGAGAGAAAAAGAGAGCCCAGTCCTGTGACTCTTCAAAAAAGCCTCGCCCGGGAAATGATCGCTGCGCTCGGAAGACAATCATAACTAGATCCGTTTACACGTAGGCGTTACACGGAATGAGATATCTTATCATTTGGCGAGCCGTACGATGTCAATGTACGGAAGATACCTTCAGTGTAATGCCTCCAAGCATACGGGTTAAGTTATGATTGTGTTTCGTTCACAGAATCATTGCTCATTGCTAAACCCAAAAGGGGAGTTATTTGTGTTCTTTACTCTTCATAGCTAGGCTGTTTCTTAAGTCGTATAATGTGTCAATTATAATCAGCCGTCGCATACAATCGGGACTTAAAAGACTTAAGATTATCTTAAGTCCACAAGCCTCGGCAAACGTTATTTAGATAACGTATGCAATGCCAAAAATCTTTATCATTTAATTTATCTAATACGCTCATTACACTCCTCTACTTCTGCCAAATTAATCAAAACATTAGCCATGCCTATCTTATCTGAAAATTATTTGAACGTAAACGTAGTAAACTTGAAGAGGCGTGCTCTTGAGACTTTATTCAGGAACAACTCAATTTTAATTTCAGTTTCGTAGTATTAACCTGGCTTATGTTTTACAACTATTAAATTGAGCTTTAAAGTCAATCTATGAATATACACTAGTATTCAAAAAAACATGGTAGAGGCGATGGCTAGCACCCATCACTATTATGATTTCCCGCTCCAACTAAACTCCCAGTCATACTAAGCGGGCCTTAATGCCTTAGGGTCTACAACGTAAGGGATAAAGAAGTGTTTTATGTATGTACATCTCTACTATAGATCAATCTAATTTAAGGCTCGGGGACCTTATACATCCCTCTTATAAATGTATTTAATTTAAGTAGAATTTAAATATTCTTACTGTATTTTATTTTGAAAAAATGTCTTTCTGCCAAGTTTTTTTGCGGCGCATTCTTAGGCAATGATGGTATTTCCGAATGCAGTGGTAGTTGCAAAAATAAAATTTTCATTTTCATTTTCATTATGTTAATAATCTTGTTGATCTTACTCCGTTTGACGTCAATGAATGGACCACCCACACGTTGCAAACAATTCCACAGACCGTAACTATTTCAGTATACAATTCCCACACTGGTATGAATTTAAGAATGAATGTATAATGTCTTAACAGTTGCGGCTGTCACATGTCCATTAGACTCAATTATCGATTATAATAAGCCTTGAATTCACATGCTTCCATGCTGGTGTGGGAGCAAAGAAAAAACATAGAATGTACCAGTTGCTTCTCTTCCCGCGCAGATGGTAAAAGCCCATGAAGGGAATGAGCGAAAATCTTAGGAATCATGTTATAAGCGATGTGGCTAGCAGCCCATCACTATTTTTATTCCCCTTTTCACCTACGCCCACAATCATGGTAAGCGGGGCCATTAGGGCTTGTTACCTTGGCTCTGTCTAACCCGTAAGGAATAATGACGTGATTTATGTTTGTTGAATTCACACGTCGTGTAGGTACAGCAATATCCCACGATTTTAAAAGATCGATGCTTTTTACTACGAGTACTGCATAGCCCAGAATAACAATATTAACTTGGTCATTAATATTGGTCTGAAATAATCTGGAATATCTAGATTATTTTGATAGAACACTCCTGGTCTAGGTTCCTCATTGAAATGTTTGATTCAAGATTAACTCGCCCCTTTCACGCCTTACACTTAAAACATTGACCATTGTATGATAACATTATTAAATTTATGAAGCACAATGAATCACGAAAAACATTTACAGGTCGGTCAGTCACAGTAACCCAATCACCCCTTAAAGTTAAGTATTTCGGAGTAATTTTATGGGGGTGCGAGTCGGGTTACTTCCACGTGTGGTCAAGAGCTGCGGTTCGTTTTTGGATTCGTCCGGGGGGAAGAGCAGTGCTTGGGCCGGTGCACCCTGTGTACGGTTCAATACCGCACAGCAACTCCACTCTAACTCGCGTCCTACTTTTGACATGCGTCATAGCGTTGACTACAGCAATATTGCGTTATTATAAACAAGTATTAACAATTACTACGACACTCCAAAAACAAACGTTAAAGATACATGTCCTCACTACACTAGTTGTAATCTTTATTCTATTAAACAGTTTTAACTTCAACGTATCAACTTTAACTTATAAACTTCAACCTTAACAAGGAGCCATACTGAAACTCGGTATCGGCCCCTACACCCTGGGCATCGGCTAATAGTTTCCTGGTAGTTTCTACCGTACAACGTTGCCGACATTTTGTCACAAGATTTTTGAACTATATTTTTGTTACTTTGACATTGGCGAAGTTGTCGTCGCTATAACGACTTGATACGCCACAAATACGAAGAAGAAGAAGTAAATTTTTGAAACAGTGCAGTGCCTTTAATTTTTTAAAGGTAAGGGTAATTTTCTTCGTAATTGTCTGAATCGAGACTACTTGAGCCGCCGCAAGCGGCAAACCAACCATTACGTTACGACATCAGATGGTCGTGAACTTTTCACCCTGTCAAAAAAAAATACACAGGAATTGTTGATTGACTGTGGGACAGTTTTGTTTAGGCATGAACTTGTAGGGAAGGAGCGTAGAAAATTTTGAAACGAGTGTAGACGTGTGCTGTGTATACCTACGCCTCCCGCATAAGTTGTCAGAAAAAAAACTAAATGAAGGCAATCTATATATATAAAAGAAAGTCGTGTTAGTTACACTATTTATAACTCGAGAACGGCTGAACCGATTTGGCTGAAAATTGGTAGTGAGGTAAGTTAGAACCAGGAGACGGACATAGGATACTTTTTATCTCGATTTTCCCACGGGATTGGAAAATTCCGAAATATTGTACTAATAAAGCTACAGACATTAGATTTAGCATGCCTACACATTATTCCTTGATTAGTATAAAGACGCACTTACAAAGGAATTTTTCAAATTTAAGCCGGAACAAAGTTCGCCGGGTCAGCTAGTTTAAGTTAAAAACGACTCCTGAAAACTGCTTCGTGCTGCAAACAAATAGTGCCTGGCCACTTACAAAAATTAGGAAGAAAATTACCTTCATCGGTCCCTTTGCTCCGTTGTTTTGGTCAAAAGTATTTTTTTAAAAACAAAACACGGCGCTAATGGCATTTCACCACATAGTGCGCCCACCGGCGACTGGACCTAGACATAGCTTAGGTCTCAATGTCAATGCCAGTGCACTAAGTGCATGAGAAATGCACATCTGTCATGTTTGCATTAAAATGCTTTATCGAGGAATAATGTAACTCAGCCACTAGTTTTGAGCCACGTCTGTGCAAATACGAAAAGCATATTTTTATACAAAAACTAACACGGTGCTGCCACAATTACCCTCAAATTTCAACCAATTTACACAATTTCATGACAAGTTACATACGTAAACCTTCCTCGTGAATCATACCACGTATTGGTGAGAATTATACGAAAATCCGTTCTCTACTAGTTTGAGTTGATCGCGAACAGACAGACAGACGCGGCGGGGAATATTGTAGCGTAGAGCTCCCTTGAGGAGGCACTTTTATAATTTTTAAAGATGCTGTCGAGGAGCCATGTAACGCAAATTTAATTTGATTGTCACATTCTTTGTCACAATGTTATGTTATCTTAACTGCATTGTTTATTGTACATTGCGTGCTGAATAATTTTTTATGGATTTTTTTCGTCTAATTTTTTAATAAGAGGTACCATAATTAACTCTTTCGAACCCAAACTTATCGCTGTTTTAAGATTCGCCTTTACTCCAAATCCACGTTGTGTGAAAAGGGGTTTAACTAGACAATTAAATGTTAAGTAGAGCTGAAACTTTCTTCTACTCTAGTCATATTCTAAATCTAATTTGAACAGAACTTATACGTCGCGTCATGTAAAAAGAACGCTGGAAAAAAGTAAAGGCCCTCTACCTACTCATAGTGTACCCATGCGCAAGCACCCCCTCTCCACTTTCTTCCAGCGTTCTTTTTACATGACGCGAGCTGTACAAAATACAAATACAAATAATGTATTTGTCAAACATAGGTTAAAGAGGTGGTACAATAACTGTAGCCTTGTTCACTATGATGCGTCCAAGGGCATACACATTTGTAAGTAAACACTGACATTCGTTCGAGCCATGTACTTTCAAAAATCATGCGACGTTATTTCAGAAACTACTCCGTTCATAGTTACAAACAAAGCCGCTTTCCTGTCTGTCTGTCTGTCCCTATGTATGCTTAGATCTTTAAAAGTACGCAACGGATTTTGATGCGTTTTTTTTAATAGATATAGTGATTCAAGAGGAAGGTTTATATGTATAATTCTACGCAGACGAAGTCCCAGGCAGAAGCTAGTACATTATATTGTATACTAGCTCTGCGTAGAATTATACATAAAAACCTTCCTCTTGAATCACTCTATCTATTTAAAAAAACCGCATCAAAATCCGTTGTGTAGTTTTAAAGATATAAGCATACATAGGGACATAGGGACATGGGGACAGAGAAAGCGACTTTATTTTATACTATGTAGGTAGTGATTAACATACATAGGTAAGTACTGGGTTTCAGGTGCCTTACGCAAAGTTAATTTCTTCCAGTTTTTATAACAAAATATTCAGGCCATCGTCACACACCACCCACGCATGTAAATAAAATGCCTCTGTCTAGTTCAAATAAACAATCATGACATGACTTATTCATGTATGTATGTATATCGGCGTTTAATCAAAAACGTAAGTTTTTAGATAAAAGTAGATAAATATCGCGACTGATTCAACATCGTAAATTACTAAACTTACTAGTAATTGTACTGATTATAATTTTAATTTGGGACTAATAAGTAGCCGGATATAAAATTTGTGCAATCCTTATGAATCATGTTATAGGCGATGCAACTAGCAACCCAGCACTATTTAGATTCCACTTTCCACCTATACGCCCACAGTCTTGCTAAACGTGGCCTTTAGGTCTTGTTACTTTAGGCTCTGTCTACCCCCTAAGGGATATAGACGTGATTTGTGTGTATATGTGTGTAATAAATATTAATTTGCATTAGCGCGCAATTAAGATCTGAGGATCGCGCTGGATGCAAGCCGCTTCCAACAGGTCTTATTGGAGATCTAAAGGAGAGGCCTATGTCCAGCAGTGGACTTGTAATGGCTGAGATGATGATGATGATTAGCGCGCATGCGCCACGTGACACGCGTTTAGGGCGCGCTTTCATTGCGGCGGGGACGTTCGTTAGAAAATATTAAAATCATTTACTTCAGGACCAAAATCCCATGTTAGTTATACATATTAAAACTACTTTTATGAAATTAGTTTGTATTTTTATGAATTGTCACCCGACTTCCACAAGTATAGGAAATTTCAGCTCAATGGGTTGAAGACCTGCTTCCTAATTGAGTCGCAAGATTCCACTCGGACAAACATACCTACCTACTTACATACATTGCAAGTTAATATATGCAATAAACAAAAAAAAAATTACCTTGCTACTCCGCTACTCAAGTGCAAGATAACCAAGCCTGTGTGAAATATATTGTTTTTCATGCAACCGCTCCACTACTGCCACATAAAACACTTAAATCTCACAAACTTAATTATCCCCTACACCACACAAACACTGACGTGTTTCGATCCCTCTACGGGATCATTATCAAAGTTTAATGAGCACAACTGTTACAACCATGTTTATGACTTATGACTTATGAAAGCTTGTAAAAAGAAGGTAAACAATTTTGACATGATTGTCTTTTTAAACTTTTTTATATAAAAATCGGTAAGTAACTGGAAAGTATAAAACCATAAGAAAACAAATCACGATATTCCAGGAGTTTAAAATTGTGACTTGCTATTATTTATTTATTTTAACTGTTTTTTAATAAAAAAATATGTCAAGATTTACCTTTTTTAATGCTAAAAATACCGAAGCATAGTGCTGTGCCCAGTAAAATGCCTGTGACATAAGAAAGACAGACAGACGGATATGAGGACCTATAATAATGAGGGTTCCGTACTTGCCATTTTGACACCAGGTGTTGCAATCTACCTTAATTTATAGTAGCAACACTAAATTTTTATGTCTTTTTTGCCTATGGCTACTCTCGGCCCCTTGTCTGCCGACAATATACGAAGAAACGCACCATCCAGTTTTTTATTTATAAAAATAAAGAACCACGCAGCATCAGCCCCCGAAACCAGTGATTTGTTCACTAGGGAACCCTAAACATACTAAGTAGGCTAGATAGATAGATAGATCGTTTATTTGATAGATGCTAGAACAGTGATCTTCACCTGACATCATCGTGACTTAATTAATTTTTTTATAAATATGGTCTGATAGATAAAACTCAGATTAGCGTATTGATTAGATTATTAACAAATTATCGGAAGAAGTGCGATGTATATACACATTAATTTATTTTCGTCAAGGCCGTCTGGTAAGCACAAGTTGACTAGTTTTTAACCCCCGACGTCAAAAGGGTGGTTTTAAGTTTGACGTCGGTTTCTGTGTGTCTGGCATGGCTCACAAACGGATGCACCGATTTCAGTACAGTTTCCTTGGTGGGACTTAGCGTGCGTGGGGGTAAGAAACCGTTAATAAAATCACTTCGTTGTCCGTCTGTCTGGCTGTCTGTCAGTACGACAAGGCAGCCAGGAACGCGTAGAGATATAAAATTTAAATTGAAACCAAATACTGGCGCTGTGAAAAAATTAACCATCTCAGTCAACTTAATCAAGAGATACGATACTTCCGTCTCTTAGAAAAGGTGTCTCCATACATCATATTCATCATCATCATCATCATCATCATCTCCAGCCTATATACGTCCCACTGCTGGGCACAGGTCTCCTCTTACAATGAGAGGGCTTGGGCTATAGTTCCCATGTGGACACAGTGCGGATTGGAACTTCACACACTCCATTGAATTGCTTCGCAGGTGTTGTGCAGGTTTCCTTCACCGAAAACGGCATGGTAAATTTCAAATGTAATTTCGCACAAAAAGTCCGGAAAGCTCAGAGGTGCGAGCCCGGGATTCGAACCCACGACCCTCTGCTTGAGAGGCCACAGTTCAAACCGCTAGGCTACCACGGCTTTTTACAATATGCAAATTGCCGACCTTGAACCTGGGCTACTTCCAGTTGTCCTAGAAATTTCAAATTTGGTATTAAGGTTAGCTCTTCTAGCATAACTAATAAAATTAGTCTAGAAATCTGTCTGTTTGTTTATGTAAGTAACCAATATAAAATGACCTCATACTGCGTACGTTTTGCTTAGGAACAGGGCTCCCCTAACACTGGATTTATATTAACTTGGCAAATATATACTGGACCCTCGGTGCGCGAGTCCGACTAGCGCTTGGCCGGTTTTTTTATTATAGGTGTGTCTAACTAGATATAACTAGATATATCCTACCTATTTATCCAAATTGTATGCATGGGTATACTAAAAGATAAAAAAATCAGCTACGCCTCATTCGAGTCAGGTCATGCCTGATAACGAACGCACGTTTTGGCTACACGTAAAATGATAACGGAATTCGTATTTGCTTGATTATAATTAATTAACAGTAGGCTTATTATCTAACTCGCTCGCAATCCATCGTGTTCATTTTGACAGTACTTATATGAATGCCCATACATAAACTGTCAAAATGAACACATGGCGATTGCGAGGGAGTTAGACAATAAGCCTACAGGCCTCACCTAATTGGTAAAAGTATCAGTAGATATAGATAGCAATGCGCAGTGTAGATTTGTTAGTTATTCTTTGAGGATGAACCCTGGGATTTGAGGGTTCGAAAAGCATCAGTGTTTTGTGTGGTGTAGGAGATAGTCCAGATTGTGGTATTTATGTATGTTTTATGTGGCAGTATAGGGTGAGCTGCAGCTGCTTGTAAAACGTTATGGGTATATTTCCCACAAACTAAGCTGTATTTTGTGTCTTTCGTTCATTGACTTGGAGAAGGCTTATGACAGGGTGATGAGGAATGAGCTGTGGTCAGCGTTATCCTTGCATGGGGTGAACATGAACAGTAATCTGGTACGAGCACTAAAATCTCTCTATGAGGATTCTAGTGCTTGTGTGAGGATAAGCGAGGCGTACACTGAATGGTTTAGCATCGAAAAAGGTGTTAGACAAGGATGTGTTGCGTTTGCGTCACCGTGGCTGTTCAACCTATATTCATGGATACATGCCTGAGTGATTAGAAAGCGTGACTGCGGAGTAAGAATGAGTGAGGCATCAAATGCCCCATATACGCCGACGACCAAGTGTTGTTAGCTTCGTCGAAGGAAGAGTTGCAGATGGCTAACATATACGTGGGGACAGGAAAGGTATGAATGTTAATGTAAGCAAGACGAAAGTTATGGTGTTTGAGAAAGACGATTGTATGACAGAATGTGAGATTATGATTGCGGGTGAGACACACAAAGAACAGGTAAAAGAGTTTCTATATCTGGGCTCGGTGTTCACTAAAGACAAGCGTGATAGTGATATTAAAAGAAGAGTGATTGCAGGAAACATGGTCAATGGAGCACTGCGCGCCTTTGTGAGCAGTGAGGTGTCAAAAAAGGTGCGTCTGGCTGTCCGCAGAGGGGTGCTCGTTCCAACACTAATGTATGGCAGCGATAGTTGGGTATGGCAAAATGTAATTTATTTCGGTGGGTATAATTTTATTAGTCAATTTGGGCATGCATAGCAGACCGCGCAGATAGTAAAAGCCTATCGAGGGAATGGGTGAAAATCTTAGGAGTCATGTCATAGGCGATGCGGCTATAGCAACCTGTAACTATTTTGATACCACTTTTCACCTATGTGCCCAAAATCATGCTACGCGTGGGCCTTTGGGGCTTGTTACCCTAGGCTCTGTCTATCCCGTATTTCCCAAACCTGCATTGCACAGGTGCCGCGAAGAGGGAACCTCATCCCGGGGTGGTCGTGGTGCGTCGCGGTGACACCGAGTGCTCCCGTAACGCCTCACATAGGTACGACTGAATAGGGTATCCGTGTGGTTTTTAGTGGTTATGTCTACCGTTGCGGGAGAGCCCCATATGCCCCCGGTAAACTCGTACCGGGCGGCTGCATAAGGCGCATTTTTCACACCATAAAAAAGAAGGCTCTGTCTACCCCGTAAGGGATAAAGACGTGATTTATGTATGTATGTTAAACAGACTGCCTTACCTTCCTACATTGAAAGAGAAACACAAAGAACGCTATTGAGTGTCAATCAGGAACCACCTTCAATCATAACAATAGATACCTAACTACGGAATAAAATATTCAACATGCACATAAATTTTACCGCTTACCCACGACTCACGATTATCGCAAAACAATTCGTTCGCGTATGACAGATCGTAAAGTACTTACCCAACAAAAACTGAGCAACCATCCAACTATACCGGACACCCAACTGAGCAACCAATACAACACATCCCACAACCACGACCACCAGCTAAGCAGCCATCCACTAATCGTCCACTCGGCACTCGCGGCCATTTTTTTCGTTATTTGTCAATCGCACATTTCGAAAGAAAACAACTACGTGACCCTGCGGACGAACAGTCCTGACTGACTGATAAATGATAGCTAATATCTTATCACCGCCTCCCTCTGATGCGATATCGTGTGCGATCATCATAATCGCACTTAAGGATATGACGTCCGATTGTTTGAACTTAGAACTAATCTATTTGTTTCGCCTGTTTTTTTTTTACATATGATTGGGGGGAAACGAGGAAGCAAGTCACCTGATGGAAAGTACCTAATCAGCGCTTCTCATAGACACTCATAACTTAAGGCATTAAGAGCGTGAAAATAGCAGGAATAGAAGTCCAACCGTTTAACGCATAACGAGCTAGCTATGAGCTCTGGTGGCCCGCGGCAAATTCATCAGATGGGAGTTCGTCCTCCTTCTTTGGATATAAAAAGTGCATCAATGCCCCGTCTTTTCTCTAGCCTCAGCCAATTCAGGGCCCCTTTGAGTTAGGGGCCCGTGGCATTTTGCGGTACAGCCACCCATTACTAGTGCTACTACAGGCTAGTGCTGCGGTGTTCAGGCGTGGAAAGTAAGACTGTTGGTGAAATTTGGCATACGAGGCCATCCTTTTAGGGTGGCAAAGCTGCTTCATCTGATGTTTCAGGTATCAATGGTGGTGGTAGTCGCTTAGGTACCATCAGGCAATCACTTGCCGCTCTACATTCGACCGTGTATAGTGCGGGCATAACAGGAAGCAAATTCCATGCAATAACTAAAAAGTACTGATATAGTTTTTAGGCACCGATATTTGGATACCAGTGTAATACCGTTTAGGTACCTAATATATCGATTTATGGATTGGTACTAATACTGATACCTACTAAAATACCGATATACTTAATATCAGTATTTAGGTAACCATTTGACCATTTCACGATTTGGGCACCACGTTTCTGTAAGCAAGTATGTCAATCTTCACTTAACTTATAGACCGACCGTAGGCGCACTACCCGCCCGCACGTCTCTCGGTCCCCTTTGTCGTCCTACCCCGTGCCCCTGTAGTCCCTGTACCCGTGCGGACGAGGACTCATTTACGCGGTCGTTCTGTAGGTATAGGTACACATTATAGCGACTTAATTAGGTACCTAGATATAGGTTTGTGTCATTATGTGTCTACTTTCACCTATCAATTAGTTACCTGTTTAACTCCACTTAATAATACCATTGAAGAGACATAATTTTATCAACACGACATCACTAACTAACGGTTAAAAGCGACTGTTAGCCAAGTAATTAAATAAGGCATTTTGTATCCACCCCCGTACAAAACTTAAGCAACTTGGCTCGTTGTCGGCCTTGCCTACATTAATTATGCATCAGCGTGAAAAATTAAGCGGAAAATCGATTTATAAATTAGCGTTGCCCATTGTCGATTTATCTACTTGCTAAATATTTTGAGTACAAAACGAACATACTAATTGAAATTTCTTAACTCTCTCTACTATCCGTACTAATATAATAAAGAGTTAATTATGTGTGTTTATTATGTAGTTGGTCATATTTGGATTACCGAATCGATTCTCAAGATTCTTTCACTTGTAGAAAGCTGGACATACTGTGCCTGATTTACATAGGCTACCTTATTCTCGAGATACGCACATTACCCGCCACCTGCCGACGAAGTCATAATTTTTATAATTATGGAGAATTCTTGCTAAGTTTTAATATAAAACTACCTATACTAGCTGCTCTCCGTAACTTATATATACCCAATCAAAGATATGTGAAAGCGTGAAGAATATATTTGTCGCCATCTAAAACTACGCAATTTTCCGGGATAAAGTGTCTTAAGTAGGTACCTATATGTGAAATGCAGGTTGTTTTCCAAATGTGTGTCTTGATTTCACAAAAATCTGTTTGGAACCTATAGTTATTACGTGAAAGAGTAATAAAAATTCACATTTTATAACATCAGAATGATTCGCATTTGATTACAATAATCTTTAAATTAGGCATTCAAAAACTTACCCGCATAAGGTTGGATCACAGACGTGATCAAATTCCATGGACATAGTCACACTTGTTTAAATTTGAGCAAAATTAAGTTTTAAGTATTTACCTAGTTTTCTAATTATGACCTGTAATTATTATTCTACTTGAAGACAAGTAGGTACGCGTACTTTTTCATCTAGGAGGACAAAATCAACTACATTCCCAGAAGAATTAATTTTTCTTTTTTTCTATACCTACTATACAGGAGTTCCGTAGCGACTATCTTTTTTAAAGACTTTGTAGGTAGGCGATGTTACATCATGAAAAGAATAATGAGGATACGCTTGGTTCGTTTCTAACTTAAAATGGCTAACGTTATAGGTAATGCTTATTTCTTTTAAGCTTTAGGAAAAAGGCAAAAACCGCAATATGCAACAGCAAGTAATAATTAAATAACAATGTGACATATTATATCGATCATTTAACCTTTCCGACGCCAACGACACATACCTATATCAGCACCGCAGGTTTAACGCCATTTGCCTACTTCAATGCAAAAGCAACCTTCGTTCTATTAGGTTTACCTAGGTTCAACTTAAGGTATCGCTGTAAAGGAGTCTGGCGTATGGGTGACGTCTCCTGTATTTGACGTGGCGGCGAAAAGGTTAAATACTCATGATATAACGTCGGCCGCTCGAAAGTGTGCCGTTAAACAATTCTTTAAGTCACTTTACGAGTGCGACCGAATCTGAAGCACAAACGCATTCGCCGTTCCTTTCTGTAAAATGCCTAAAGCTGCGGGTAGAGAGAGACGGTGAATGCGATCTGGACCGTCAGCGCATTAGTCAATGAGTCCTCTGGTTCCAGCGTAGCCAAGAATTTCAAATTTTGGAGTAGCCCCCCTGAGAAGATGGTGTGGGAAGAGACCACAATAGAGAGATCTCCCTCCAGACATTTGTTAATGCCGAGTACCGAAAGTCCTAAGGAAGACAGTTGGAAGTCGATAGGTCTGCGTTAAGAAACTTCACTGGCGCGATGTAGAACATTGTGACGTCACTGGCGCGAGCTACTCGTGCGTCATAACAATGATTATAGTCGAGGTCTAGGTGACGCTAGGGTCGCTATAATCGCCTAATGAAATGACGTAATTTTTTTTTAAACGGGCATGTCCTGGCTAAATAAAAAGCCGTCTGTCGTGGGCATGGCATTGTGTAGACAAGACAAACAAGCGTCTGCTGGAACACCCTGAGGTATTGTCTGAGCATAATAAATTTATACGCAGCCGGTTACCGCGTGTGCTATGCGTTGTAGATTGTAAGAGTAGAGTTACCTTCCCGACTTTAGGATAGGCCCCAATGTCAAGGCGTAATCTAAACGTATTAAAAAAATATATAACTTCTTCTTCTTGTAAGGGTTCGCAGCAACACAGTTAACCTTTAACTTATTTACTTAATTTCAATCTTAGATGACCCCCCCCCCCCCCCCGTCGCTTGCAAAAAAAATCGGGCAGCTATGGTTTTCAGATTTTTAGGCATTAAAGCTGTCTACCCCGAAAGGGATATAGACGTGATTTGTGTATGTATGTATGTAAAGCTTAGAAAGTAAGCTTTTATGCATACAAAATACAAAAACCATGAATGCCCTTTTTTTTGGGCGGGGGTATAAATTATTTTACAGATCATTTACATCTACATATTACATACTTTATACATTTACATACTTGGTAATTTTTGTTCATGGAAAAATAATTGAAGTCAGTGCACTTTTTTGCATTTATTAACATTCAGGGCACCTACATTCATTATAATTATTATCAGACTAAATAACACAAACAGTTAAATAATACAAACAAACAAACACTTTCATTAAATTACAAACCATATTCAAGTGGCATTTTCAACACAATTAAAGGTGTTATTAAACCTAGAAATGTAACAATAATGTTCTTTGTTTTGTTTTTAAATAAGTTTAGTAATTCTGCAGTATGACAAGGGTGCATCATGAAGAAAGGCCGGAAAAAGATTGGATGTTCTTGTTGAGTTATCACAGAATAAAAGTCCTTTTCATTGATGCTGAAACAAATTAAAGTTCATTGTTTTTTGTAAGTATTTGGTTTGCTGCAAATCTCGAAAGTGTATCTTGACCCACTTTGTGTGAGAAGATTGACTTGAAATTCTGTATTGAAGAAAGGCAGAGAAAACTATGTTTTAAAAGATTTAACTATCTGTTTGTCTTTAGAAACCGGGTCACTTTTCATACAACTTTCTACAAGAAGTGATCCATTTTTTTTGCTCCCGAGTATAGTTCGCAATTCATTTAACTTTAAAGTGCAAGGAATTTAGAACCAGGTTTGGAAAATGAGACAGTGGTATGGTAGCAATCCATAGACACCTGGCATTAGCACTAACTAGTTACATTTGCTCAATCAACTTACTTTAAAAAAGACATTTGCCGTATTTTCTCTAAAGTTAACAACACACCAGATGAATCCCATACATTGAAACTGAAGGACGGTACGCTATAGCTTTGATTGTAGGATATAACATATTCTGCTTTTAAAAGTGTGCATTGGCCTTCTAGTTCACATTGCACAAAAGTTTCTTTTCTAAGATAAGACTTGTGTTTATCAACATCATCTTTGCATAACTTCCAGCCATCGTTTATTCTGTCCGATATATTCAGGAAATCGACCGCTGCGTCAACAAATTCCTCACACGATATTGCACTCATTTCGAACAACCCACTGGGTGAATTATTGAATTTAATCTCAAGTTCTTAAATAATTTTAACATCGTTGAATTGAAAAATAGTAAACAAAACAAAATGTTGTGTGAAGCTGTTTCAGACACATAGTGACATATTTTAAACGCTGAAAACTGCTCATAATCCACTTTCAACATGAAACGTCGTAATAATTAATAATTCCTCATAATTGTTATAATTATTATTTATTGCTGTAATAAAAAATCATATTGTTTAATATTAAGCGTAGTCTGTAGACACGTAGCTATTAGACTTACTCAAACAAAATAATAGTATAATCTGCAACCTTTAAGGTACTACAAAAAATCATTTGGGGAACAACTTCCTAAAAGTTAATTTTAAAGTCTTAAACATCTTACGGAACTGACAGCTGTCAATATCAATTTTATGTCAGGCACGTCAGCTTAGCGTCACTGTCAGTATATTATGTCAATGATGTCGATCCTCGATCGCTACTTGCTATACTACTTGAAAGCGCACACGCCCTTATCATGACTTGTTGTTCGTAGTGCAATTTTTTTATTTTTTTACCGAGCCTTATCATTAACTTTTGGTTCACTGTTTCTATAGTACATTGTTCATTCGCTGTTGTGATTAGTGTTGAACCAGACGTCGCCTGGAGCAAGTAGTATTTACCGGTCCGTGTTATTAAATTTTACCATGTTTTTTTGAAACTGGCTGGCTTAATGACTAACTAATTTCGACAACCTTCTTAAAAACAAATTTTAACCCCTTTCGTGATGAAGATTACTTTTAAAAAATTTCAGCCAGTATTTTAACTTTTTTTGTATTAAATTAGCTTCTTTACTTTTACTTACAGGATTTTAGAGCCACAACAGTGATGGATACCCTTAAAAAGAACTGGTTTACTGAGGCCTGTGAATTGTGGCCTGGGGGCACTTTTTCCTTTGAAGTCAAAGAGGTGCTTTATAATGAAAAGTCTGAATACCAAAATGTGCAAGTTTTTGATACTACTAGTCTTGGTAGAGTTTTGGTACTGGATGGGATTATACAGTGCACTCAGAAAGATGAGTTCTCTTACCAGGTATTTATCATCATTTAACATTTTAACAACTTTTAGTGTCAATAATACTTCACTATTTTTTTTTTCAGTTTCTCTTTAAAATAATACTCATTTGAAATACTTTTTAATCCAAGCAAAGAAAAATGTTATAATTTATTTTAATACCATGTGGTTCCTTGACTTCTTACTTCCAAATGACTTCTTAATTTTAGTCTAACATTCTTGTTTCTTTATTTTTGTACAATAAGATTTACTTTTCCTTCCCCCTTCCCCATATTTTACTTATAAATAGTAAATGTGCAAATAAAATTTTATTGATCCATTCCAAATTTAAATATTATATTTTGTCTTAGGAAATGATATCTTTTCTGCCGCTGTGCTGTCACAAAAATCCTGAGAAAGTGCTCATAGTGGGAGGAGGCGATGGGGGGGTGGCCAGGGAAGTGGCCAAGCATCCCAAAGTCAAGGAGATTGTTCAGGTATGTGTGTCTCAAACAAGCTCTAGGCCTAGCTAGTCAGAGGGACCATCTTTTATGCAAATTGGTTAGGAATGGAATGAGCTCCTGCCATCTGTATTTCTGGGCAGATACAACTTAGGCCTCATAAAAGCTGGTGAATAGGCTGACACTTTGTCCTCATCTACACTTCCCACCAATCTGCCTTTCTAGCCCTTTGAGGATGTCAATGAGTCATGTGATGCTTAAAACGGGTGGGGGGAGGAGGTATAGAAATAATCGTTATTTTGTTGTAGCAAAGAATCTCAAATTATTACCAAGGGTTATCCCCATTATGCCTATCCACATATATTTGAAGATGTGTGGATTTATTCAAACAGTTTCAAAAACATATCACCATGATTCAGGAGTACTCTTTTCTGATAAACTGTGCAGTCACCTTTTACTTATTGGCTCTTATCAGCTGAATGAACGAGTTGTTTTGGCCTAGAATTAAAAAAAAAAACATTTTTATTTCTTAATATCTCTACTGACTTAAGTATTTGTTTAGACTAAAACAATGATATGATTTTATTTTTAATACAACTCTCTGCTGGTCTATTTGTTAAGTCACCATCACCACTCATCAGTTAGTTATTTGTCCAAGATAATATTGTTCATGACTATTTACTGATATATATATTAAAAAAAATGACACTGAAAATTAGAACACAGAAAAATCCGAAAAGTAAAGCTACGGCCGGGAATCGAACCCGGATCCTCGTCATTCCGTGACTTATTCGAATAAGTCGTGAAATTCGTGACCACATTCGAATTTTTCTATCTGTTACTAGCTGTCACGTGACCTTGTTACTATGCGAATTTTCTTCGCAAAGCGTCATCTGTTTGAATGATGTGTCTGTACGAAATTAAATTTAAACCAATTAAGTTCTTTCTAATTACACATAAACGGATAACTCACGTATAAAAAGTCGAGTTAGTTCTTTCTATCATAATATACCACTGAGTTGTGTCTACAAAGTTGAAAACTCAATATTTGTTCATGATTAATGTATTTCGACTTAGGGGTCAACTAGACAACTTACTATCAGTCTTTATCTCGTCGTTATCAGTCCGGTTAAACATACATTTTTTACCAGCCACAAGGCTAGGGTCAGATAAGAAATAATTGATTGTAGAGTAGTTGACCATACACGAAACCTGAAGTACAAAAAAAAAATACAGACGAATTGAGAACCTCCTCCTTTTTTGAAGTCGGTTAAAAACCGCATGTGGCCGACACAACTGGTGACCGAATTATCATCGCCATTTTAATGAGGGAACTACAGCCTTAGCGCAGCATGCTAAGGCTTGAATATAGTTTCGTTTTAAGTAATCATTTATTTTAAGCTTTACTATTTTTTTTCTAGGTGGAAATTGACGCTAAAGTAATTGAGGTATCTAAAAAATACCTGCCCTTCATGGCCGTGGGTTTCGAGAGCCCGAAGCTGACTCTTCACGTGGGCGACGGCTTCGAGTTCATGAAGAACCACAGCCAAGAGTTTGACGTCATAATCACAGACAGCAGCGACCCCATCGGTCCCGCTGTCAGTCTGTTCCAAGAAAACTACTTCTCGCTGATGAAGAGCGCGCTCAAACCGAACGGTATCGTATGCTCCCAAGCTGGAACAGTCTGGAATGATCTAGAACTGGTTACTAGTACCCTAAGTCACTGTAAGAAGCAGTTTGCTGCCGCTGCGTATGGTTACGCGTCGGTCCCGACGTACCCGTCTGGTCAGATAGGCTTTGTGATTGGCTCTCTCGACAAAGACGTAGAGTTTGATAAGCCGACGATAACATTCTCGAGGGAAGATGAGAAGGCAATGAACCTGCGGTACTATAACTCGGAGATCCATAAAGCCGCGTTTGTGCTACCGACCTTTGTTAAATATCAGCTCTCGTGAAGTAGGTACTTAATTAAGTTTTACTTTTAAACTCTTTATAGCAAATACTGAAGCGTAATACAATTGTGATGCCTTAATATTAACTGTTTGCACTTTGTTGAATTTTACGTTGACACGCCGTGCTTTGATCGTTGTAAAAGTAAATGTTTCTAAATTGTATGGATGTTTCTTACGCCTCGAATAACTTTTAAATGTATCATATTTTTATATAACTATTAGATGTACAATTGAATATAAGAAAGACTGAAAATATTTTGTAAAGCATTCTTTACATATAGAGAAAAAAACGAATATGCTTGTTATGTTTTGCTTTCATTATTTTGTAAAACTCGCTTTGGTGTTGATAATGATTAAAAATAATAATGAACTTTCACACTGTATTGTTACAATATAATTCAATGAAAGCAACACCCATAAACGACTACAAGTGCGCTTTATTTTGTATAAAACAGCTTAAACATTCCCATATTTATTAACTTTTAAGAAAATATTTACGCATTTATGCTGTTTGCAGATCTGCTCAATAATCATTGTGATACGATATGTGAACATATATTTTTATACAAATATTTTGTATGTTTATAATACATTTATGTGAATGTTGGAACAATGACAATAAATTATCTTTTTTACAACTATGTCAATTATTATTTTAATATAAGATTTGCAATACGCCTAGCATGTGTGATTAGTTTTTACATGTCTTTACCTTCTTTAATCAAACCTGACCAAAATATTCAAGACTTATTATTATTCCTGCCGAATAAAACGCCATTTTTATTTAACAGATAATTATATACATACACCTTCGACTTAGTTCAGATCTCCCAAATTCGAAATACATATCATACTTATCCCTCCCACTCATGAAACGAGAAGTGTGAGCGAGACGACACGATACGAACTTCGAATAGGGTATAAGACAAGGACTCATTTTAGTTTTTCCTGCTGCGCCCACGCACTAAGCAACATTACTGTTTTGCTCATGATGAAATACGCCTTGGCCGGTTCTTCTGACTTTCTGCAGAGGATCGTTGATGGTCCCGTACACCGCGCCTGCGCGAACCTTTTTTATTATGCGTCGGTCGTGGAAAGGATGGTTGTGAGCTTTCAACCTGGAAGGAAAGAGACGGGAATATTTAAATGCAAACGCCACACTCGGAGACAGTGGCGTAGCTATAGGGTAGCAGGGGTGGCAAAATGCCAGGGGCCCTTAGCTCTCCGGGGCCCCGAACTGGCTTGGTTAGAGCACAGAAGGGACGCCGATGCACTTCTTTATATTGAGGATGGAGCCCCATCTGACGAATTTGCCGCGGGCCCCAGACGTTATAGTTACGCCACTGCGGAGACACTCGTTTGTTCTGGGCTAAAGTCGGTTACCTACTGCGTACATGAATACATGAGCTTGTGGTGGCTGCTGGATCTTGGATCTGGTATGCCTACTATTATCTACTTTGTTTTGAAATTATTTGTTAACTACCTATTTTTTGTAATGTTAAATTTAACACATTGGCTGCCCACCATACTTCACCTAGTGTTGCTCCCGCGCCCCATACAAATTTAGGGATCCCACCAGGTCCTTGGTCCTTGATCCTACCGGTGCGATGCGCACGGACACGCAGAGAAGGTGACGCGATACCACCGGTGATGGTCATGGCAGCCAACTTGTTAATTTACATTTTCAGTCATTTATTATACACAGTACAGTTGTTTGGTAAAGATCAACATCGATAGATTACGCACGTTACATGACGTGACGAACTGGAATGGGAATTTTGGGACACATTTTTTCTTGTATAAGGATCGATAGGGTAAACGATTCTGAGTAAGAAAAACTCAAAATACCTAGTTAAATGAACAAAAAAATTACCTTGCTACTCCGCTACTCACGTGCAACACAACCAAGCCTGTGTGAAATATCTTTTTCATGCAATCCCTCCCTCCAATAAGACACACATAAATCCCACAAACTTAATTATCCCTTACACCACACAAACACTGACGCGTTTCGATCTACGGGATCATTATCAAAGTTTAATGAGCACAACTGTTACACATGCAAACCCATGGTTTGCATTTCATTGAAATAGACCTCCGCAAAGTAACGCCTGACTAAATAAAATACCAAGGTAAATTCTGGAAAAATAATCATGTAGACTTTTTTTTTAAACTCAGTACCCACCTCCGGCTAACGATATTTTCTTTAGTGGTGATGACCTGCGCGGGGCACTTGGTGCGCCGGTTGTCGCAGCAGTACCAGCGCCGGCCGCCGTCGCGGTACGTGTACCGGCAGAAGTAGATGAACCGGTTCACTATCATCTGCAGCGAGCCCTGGTTCGACACCGTGAACTGTATGGTGTTACCTGGAAGAAAAAGAAGTTTCTAGACGCCTGAGGGAGCAACCGGACGACCCTCGTGCAGGCAGCTTAGGGAGCGTTCAAGTATTACGTAACGCAATTATTGAAGATTTTTGACCCTTCCTCCCCCCCTTGTAACGCACCGTAACGTTTTTCTGTACCCCCCCCCTCCCCCTCTAAACGTTATGTAACACTCAAGTGACCATTTTTACCCAAGTGTCAAAATTTATGTTGCGCAAAGTATAAGAAAGTCGTTACAATACCCTTGTTATAGTTTTAATCGCCCTTACGGTAATAATACTAAACAAAGGAGATGTTTAACCCGCAATACATGCGTAGTTTGTTAACTTGGCAGTTTTAATTCCATATTTTTTTATTTTAAAAAAGAAAACGTTGCGTAACGTGTTGTATGAAAGACCCCCTCCCGCCCCTGTAACGCATCGTAACGTTTTACGATACCCCCCCCCCCCCCCTCCCCCTCAAATTACGTAATACTTGAACGGCCCCTTACTCGCGCAGACTCGCAATTGCGATACAACGCGATGCTGCCCGCGTGATGGTATCCTAGCTAACGGTGCAAATTGTAGTACATTATATACCTACATACATACATAAATTGGGGCATGGGTTGTGCTCCACCTAATTTGGTCCACCCGGAATAAATGCTGCTATTCTTTCGAATCGCTGATTATGATTTTAATTAAAAAATAGGTAGGATAGGTTGGTTAGTATCTTCACTTGCACGCAGGGCAAAATACCCAAAAATAGATTTAGGCTGATATTCTCGAGCGTTTCGTAAAACGAAGACAAGACTTTTGTGGGCCTCTTCATATTTCCAACTATCTTTCGAGGGCGACTTAAAAGATTTAACAGAGCATAAATCAGGTCTTTAACCTTACGCGGTAGACAGTGCCTAGGATAACAAGACCCAAGGGTCACACTTACCGGGATTGTGGGCGTTAAAGTGCAAAGGAGAATCAAATTAGTGACGGGATTTTTGCCCATTCCGTCGATGGACTTCTACCATTTACACGGGAAGAGAAGCAACTGGTACATTCCGTATTTTCTTTGCTCCCAAACCAGCATAGAAGTTATGTAAAATAGGGGTTTTAACCTTTACGCCGCCACCTCAAATACAAGAGACGTCACCCATACGGCTGACTTCTTTATTGCGATGCCTTAAGTTGAACCTAAACTCAATCGAACGAAGGTTGCTTTTGCATTGGAGTAATGGACGTATATATAGGTCGTGGCTTTGAACCTCCGGTGCTGATGTCGTTCGTTGGCGTCGAAAAGGTTAAATTGATTGCTCGTTGTCAAATAAAATGCGAATAAAAATGAATAAGCGTATATTTAAAATCAAACGGTCTCGTCCTTTGTTTCCTTTTCATTGTCCTTTTTCTTGCTTGTGAATGCTTCCGCTTCCTGTATAGCAGAGTACACACAGCTGGCCATCACCTTCTTTAGTATTTTATGGTCGTGGAAGGCATGCGTGTGCGCACTTATCCTATAAATAATGAAAAATGCATATTAGCATTAGGTATGGCCAGTATGAAAATCACCGGACTTTATAGCATGAAATACGATTCTCGAAGTTCGTTTCGTGCTGTTTTGCTCACACCAATAATTTTTTTTAAGTAAGAGAGACGGTGTGATAAGAACTTCGAAAATTGAATTGCGAAGTAGCCCCTCTCGTTAGAGGTTCGTTGTCATGGTCCCAAAATCTATATATCCATATATGTTTCGTGAGTCATAGACGGTTCTGGCTGAAAATCAGTGCTGTAGGTGTCTAACACCTCAGTGTAATGCTGAGCCAGCGACCGTTTCACTTTTGCGAAGACACACACAACGCTCATGATCTATTTTTCATGTCTTGGTTATTTTCTATAAAATTGTGAGTCTTGCAAAAAGGAATAAATGTTTTCTTTCTTTCTTTCTTTATTAAGGGGGTAAGTCTTCGTAGCTCAGCTGTTTTCGTGTCACATTTTATGGGTACAACCTATGCAAGTCCCGATACGTACGGCCCTGATATTTTGTGTACTGTATACAAGTCGAGGGGACATACATTATTAGGACGCGTATTCTTGCGCCATACGTGCGATGCACGACGGTCGCACCCCAAATGCAAAGATACCTAACAAAGAAGCACAGTGTAAGCTGAATCACGAAAAACGTCGAAACATAAATGACAGCTCGCAATAATTCCACCAAAATAATTCCTTTATTTACTTATGTTCTTTATTTCTGATATCTTAAGTGTCAGACCATGGTACAGTCTATATTTAATACTACGTAACAGACAGAAACGGCACCATAGATATCCCACACTTAAAAATCAGGAACTCAACAGAGAGTAGTTAAAACAGGCCCTAAATCATTGAAAAGTATATCCTTAGGTACGACAGCCTCGATTCTGCAAACTTAGCTGTCATTATGTTCCGGCATAGCCGCATCAGCGACAAAAGATTAAGTCGTGTGGCGTTAACTAGATGGCGCTGCAACCTACCTCCGTATAACCATGTTGTCCTTAGTGACGACCTTGGCGGGGCACTTGTAGTCCCTCCCGTCCACACACTTCCACTGCCTGCGGTTATCACGGTACCGGTAATTTAGGGAATAAATATACCGGTTCAGTATGAGCTGTACCGCACCTTGGTTCGATATCGTGTATTGGATGGAGCACTCTAGGTCTAGAACAATGAGAGACTGTATTTAGTGGCCTGTTATATAATTACCTAATTAGTTTCTGCGCAGTGTAAGAGACTACAACTTAAATACTTAGCAAAATCATGAAATCGCCACACACATTCTACCTTAGGCTCTGTCTACTCTGTAAGGGATATAGACGTGATTTGTGTATGTAAATCATGAAATCAACACCTCGCATGGCGTAGTTACATTGTTAGTTACACCAAGATGGGACCATGAATTATAGAGTTCTTTAGTAAATTGTTAGGTATTGTTTCAACCTCGCAGAATTCAAAAATACTGGTTGCCATCCGTCGCCCCTTCCCTTAAACATTCAAAAGATAAATGTAACTTAGTTTTAGAGATACATTAATGGTTAGGAAAGTTAACATAGATTAACTTCTTTGATAGGTACTTTAACGGGGAAAGGCGAAACCCGGTATTTTTGTAAAAGTCATACGATATGCTTCCAAATCTTCATTATTCTCTGTCTATCCAAATCTGCGTATGGTTCTTAAATATGTCGACTAAACAATGTATCTGCGTCATTGATGTTGTTTGTTTTGTTGTCACTTGCCTTATAGCATTTTTATGAATTTTACAAAAACATACACGTAATATGCTGCATAGAACCATAATAGCAACTATAATAAAGAAAGTGTTGAATCACTCATCCCATTTTCTGTTATTACCACTTTAAACGATACTGTAACTGTTGTATGTTGTGTGCTTCCCGGCTTCACGCAATGGGGACTACATCGTATAAGTCCTCCGCTAGAGGCGCTAGTGTAGCGTGAAAGTTGTATTTTATGGCTTGTATTTTTTTTTGGCATGCATTGTGGTTATAGATCCATTGTATGTCAATGCTTTAAAACAAGAGTAAAATAAGTGCCAAATTAAATAGGCATAAAAGGGCAGCTAATTCAGAGGATAAACGTGACTGCACAACACTGAGGTTAATAAATAATTTAGTAATGAAGGTTAATTAAAACAAATCCTGAATGTAAATCGGCTATAGCAATACTTGAAATTTGCCCGACAGTGGCGCCAACTGGTGAGCACAAATACAGTAGCCCCTTATTAAGGTGACATGTTTCTTGCCTTAAACCTCTTCCCTATTATATTCGAGATCTCTCTCCGGCCAGACGTTATAACTGACGTACAAAGGAAGAGCTGGACGTTTTATTTATGTATCCGAGTAAAGAAACTTCGATAGCGCGATCTAGAATTCGGGAATGTCACCAGCGCTAGCTACTTAAGCGTCGGTAGTTCATGTAGTCGGTAATAGGTGGCGCTAGCGTCGCTGCAACCGAAATGCTCCGATATAGGGTAATGTTCATGGAATAAAAACAATGCTGGGCTAAAAATGAAATATATTTATATCTATATACTAATCTGTCATCTGACACTTTCGCGGGGTTTTTGTGGATTTAGCTTCGGCTTCCTGTAGAGCCGAGAAAACAGCGCCGGCGCGAACCTTCTTCAGTATGTTTCTGTCGTGGAACGGATGAGTGTGGGCTCCGACTCTGAAATAAAAAAAATAATTTAGATGCCATTTTATAGTCTGCGCAGATACCGTTTATCCCATGATAACTATGCCATTTTCCGGGATTAAAAGTAGCCTGTTTTATTCTTAAATGTTGAAACTATATTCGTACCATCAAGTAGATTAGTACCTACAGGGTTTTGAAGTTAAGAAGTTGAAAACAGAGACAGAGTCACTTAAGCATTTACAATAATAGTTGTAACTGTAAGTATGAATTGTCATCAGACCTCTTAAAAAACTCTAAAAAAGGCATTGAAAATACATTTAAGAGAAGAAGAAGTTAAAATAACTAATTCATGTGCGGTGCGGATCGCTACCACAGTTTTGCTCGCTAACCCTGCCCCTAAACAGCAGTGCTTGTGGTTCTGTGTTTCAGCGTAGAAAGCAAGACAGCCGGTGAATTTATTTTTTATTCTGTCCTCATTCCTATTCTTAGGTCTTTTTTCATTTTTTTTTGTATTAGTTACGGCTGCCCTTGCCAAAGGGACAGGGCTGACAACCAGCACTAGAAACTTAAACCAGCATTTGCTGAGACCGGTGCCCATTGTCAGAGTGTAGGTAGTCTTAATTGTATTGTTTTTTGACTGTCACAACTGTACTTTGGCAATAAAGAGTTTTTTATTTATTTATTTTTATTTTATTTATTCCTTTGGTTTGCTATTGTCTGTTGCTGCGCTTCCCATCAGGTGACCCAATTGCTCGTGTGCCTTCCGGCAATAAAAGAATGTATAGCGAAATTAAAGTCTCACCTTCTCAGCACCATATTGTCCTTAGTGAACACCGATGCCACGCACTTGCTGGTCCTGTTGTCAATACATCGCCACTGTCTGCTTTTGTCTCGATACTGGTAGTACAACGAGTAAACAAATCTGTTCAGGATCAGCTGCAGCGAACCCTGGTTCGACAACGTGTATTGTACCGACACTAAAACAAGAGAAAACAAGTTCAGACAAGTCCGTACAAGCATGGTGAAGTTGAGGTTAGGTTTGACAAAGAAAAGGGAGTCAACCAAAACAAAAACTTTAAACGCTCCGAATTATTGTCAAATTGATCGACTATTGTATTTTATTTTGAAGATTGTTTTGTTATTTATTTCCAACGTCAACTTCACCCGCAAATTATTAATCAAAAATGATTTTTGTAATGGAATTAGTACTTACATATCTTGTACGCGTTTACATTCAAAAATCTTCAAAATACATCCAATACTCGATGGTAAGACACTCTTAAAACTACATAACTTTCAGCTTACTCAATGAACCTTCTTTTTTTGAAGTTGGTTAAAAATGTACTAGTAAATTATTACTCCATATTGTTGTGAGAGTAAACAACGCACAATCACAAGTAAATTCAGAATTTTGGTTAGAAAACTTAATCATACATAATGCATGTAATAAACAGTTTTCAGATTAAATTAAATACAGATTGTAAAATGAAAATGCATGAATTTTGATCTCCAATCTTCTTGAGCCCTCCCATGAGGCTGACATAGTCATCCCTGTGTACTAAAGCCTCTTTAAAATATTAAATTTTAAAAAAAAGTTTGTACATTTCATCTTTAAATTCTACAGAGTAATTTTAGATAACCTACTCCAAAACAACAGCATAAAAGCCCAACATGCATGAATTGCAATAAGACAGGGCTTAACACATTTTTTAAGGAATTTTATGTCTAAAACCGAGAGAGGCTGAAACTGATTTGAGCCTTTTATTGGGGCAGTAAACATTATGATGGTTTCTAAAGATGTAGCACAGATATACAGGTTTCACAAGCACTCCATTACTGCCAAGGAGTCTGGTGGTAGTCTACGATAGGGTTGATGAGGATTCCGCTTCCGCTTCCTCATTATGAGGAAGTTCCGCAATTTTTTGAGTTCCTCTACCGCTACCGCTTCCACATAAACGAAATTAAAAAAACCTCTTCCTCTTCCGCTTCCTCTTAAATTTAGAGGAATTTTAGAGGAATATTCATTTCACCGCGCACATCGCGTATTTACTCACGCGCCCGTAGATTTTTATTAAATAAACATCCCAGTGGTAAATTTTGGTTATTAAATTAAACATTTATGAGCATTGAGCATAATAATAATAATAAGCGTTATGTTTTCTATCATTATATCAATAAATTAATAAATTATGCGTTTTTTAATCTATTCAATTTTTTAATTTTCAACTAGTAATATGTCACTCTCACATAATCCTATCACTCTTTCTCTTCCTCATCCGCTTCCACGAACTTAATACTTCCTCTTCCTCATAACCACTTCCTTATCAACCCTAGTCTATGATGCTGGCAGTAAACATACGTATGTACAGAAAAAATTACGATATAAAAATAAAACAATCATGCTAAACGTGGCCTTTAGGTCTTGTCACCTCAGGCTCTGTCTACCCCGTGACACATGAAGTTATGTATGAAAGTAAAAATAAAATTAAAATGCAACTTCTCGGGCTATATACATTTTGTGCTAAAACCAGCAAGGGTGAAACCCGTTTAAAAACAAAGCTTTACAAATCTGTGACAAACTCAAAAGAAAGTCCACTTACTTGGAGCATTATCAGGTTGTCCTGGTGTGCTGATCTTCTTTACTGGAGTAGTATCTTCAATACAATAATCATCACCATCATCATGATTGTCATCATCCAGTGGATCATCATAGCCAAAGCTCTTGTCAGTTTCACCGCCGTCATCTTTGACAATTGGCATGTCTTTAGTGGTTCCAGAGTCTGAGGTATTCGGTGGGAAGGTTCTTTTCCTAAGTGGCACGTTTGAGGGTGTTTTCTCTGAGCTGGCAAGCCTTCTCTTGAGTGCTGACAGTCTTTCGACGACGGGAGTGGGGGCTACGGGGTTCTGGCGCTGGAGTTTTATTTGTATATCGGTACTGTCTGAAGGTTGTTCCTCGGGAAATGAAGAATGTTGCTCTGTGTCTGAAACCGATGGGACACCGCCTACTGATTTCTGGAATAGCAAATTTCATTTACACAATTAAAATGTAATTAAAATGGATTTATGATTTCAAAAATATATTAAAAAAGAAAAAAAGTCTTTCTAAATGAGATTTGAACCGGGTTCATCAGAGCGAACGCACTGTTATTCTACATACTGGAGGTTCTTAGAGCCGATTTTGGGCCAAACCTTGCACTTTTTCAACCAAGGAAGCCACTTCGCCCAGGGGTACCTATAGGTAAACTGAGTCGATTCTGACCTGGAGCCACGAGGAGCCATCGTGCAGGGGGGCGCGGGAGGGGGGGGAAGTGTGGCTCCGCCGCGCTCCACTCTAAGCTCAATATCTTCGTTAATAAAGTAACTGCATCGTGTTTGGTATCATTTTCGGATAATTTAAGGATGCTGAATTCATTTTTGATATGATAATTATACCTTCTCATATAAAAAAAACAAGACTTGAAAAAATATGAAAATATGGATTCTCATTTTTTTCAAAAACCTTGTATAATACAAAAACTGCTAGTTAAAACTCTATGAAAAAAATAAGTATGGATAGCCTGTTTATTTAAAATTATAAAAATATATACTTTATTGGTATTATGGTACACAAAATACTTTTAAAAAAATATTTATCGCCGCGCGGCAGACAGATTTGCTAGAGGCACTTTTCGTTCTGAGCTTGTTATGTGCAAAAGTTAGGCAAATACATCAACTTATATCTAATTATTAGAAAATTTTAAGACGCTGGCTTTATTTTTAGTAAATAAATAGTAATTTTTCGTACAAAAAAATTTTTTTTTGCAAAAAATAAATTAAACTCGTCTATATTTTTTGACTAAATCCTTATGAAATACAAAACGTAACGGTGTATACACTTAAAAAAAATACTATAAAATAGCCTACTCATTCACAAGTTCAAAAATATATACTTTAATGTTATTATTATCTACCAAAAACTTATAAGAAAATATTTATTGCCGCGCGACAAACATGTGCAGGAGTACTTTGCGCTCTGAACTTGTTAATTGCTTGCATTGAAAATTAAATTAATACTTTAGAAAGGGTAAAAAGGATTTCTTTGAATTAATACGTCAATTTGGCCAAAAAATATCGGTAAATAAATAAACATTCAGTTCAGTAATGTACTCCATACCTTATAAAAAAATGGAATTTGTTTACTAAAGAAATGATTATAAGCAAATAGTAGGTAGTAACAAATGCCAAATTAAAAAGAACATATTTATTTTATTGCATTTAAAACCTCAGCAATTTCCTCCGCAGCCACAGAGTTCCGTGCATTTTAATTTGACTTATAAGCAGATGCACCTTCCTGCACACCTCTGCTTGCATCTGCATTTAATTCATTCTAAACAAGCCGTTGCTGCAGCCAGCAAAGTTGTCCAAATAGGCTGCTCTAGTCCAACCCAAGTCAGCAGGACTTGGTAGTTCTGGCATGGGTGTTGAAATTTAGCTTCATACATGACCACCCTGATACACTGCCCGTTTAAAGTGTTGAAGTAATGCGTCTTTAGTTCGGGGCATGTTCTCCAACTGCCTATCTTTTTTTGTAAAGAGAAACTTTCTACACTAATTTACGGATTCATACGTCCCAGACCTAAAATTGTAAAGTGAAAATTAAATTAAGTATCTATATAAATACAAATGGAACTTGCAACTTTAAAGCCAGAAAATATTCTTCATAATTTAGACTTACTTGTTGTCGTATATAAATACTAAAAAGGTATCTAAAACGGACTGTGCTCTCTCTAGATCGCCTTGTATACCTTGTATCGTAGTCCTGCTGTAGCATCTGGATATACACCAGTGTCACCACATGCTACGGCAAGCACAACAACATCGGTATCAACCGTACGTATAATTATCTAAGTATATCTCTGAGCTACAGTATCAGCAACATGAACCATCATGCGAGTGTCAGCTTCTTCGTGGTTACATGGCGACAAATCGTGGTCGTATTTGCTGTTCGTGAGGACTGTCACATCCATCTGTCACAAAGAAGTGTTTGCCGTCGGTAAATTCGGCCTGGTGACTAGCATGTGTGTCACAATTGCCACAATTAGCCGAATTATGGGTGCATATTGGAACTGGAAAAAATCACCAGTTCCTTTCATGTCATGCTATTGCAAATTCATTGGGTAAGCGCATAAAAGTTCTATCGTATATGAACTATAGGATATCGTCTTGATTACAGTAGGTATTATACGTAAATGCTTTTCTAGTTTGTTTTCAGGGGCACAAAGGGCTCAAGTACAGTACTGTCTCTGTTTCATGCATTTACTGGGTGTGACACTGTTTTGTTTTTCGGAGGAAAAGGAAAAAAAAGAGTGCCTTCGATGCTTGGAGTGTCTACCCAGATGCGACAGCAGGACTACGATACAAGGTATACAAGGCGATCTAGAGAGAGCACAGTCCGTTTTAGATACCTTTTTAGTCTTTATGTACGACAAGTAAGTGTAAATTATGAAGAATAGTTTCTGACTTTAAAGTTGCAAGTTCCATTTGTATTTATATAGATACTTAATTTAATTTTCGCTTTACGATTTTAGGTCTGGGACGTGTGAATCCGTAAATGAGTGTAGAAGTTTCTCTTTACAAAAAAAACTAGGCAGCTGGAGAACATGACCCCAACTAAAGACGCATTACTTCAACATCTAAAACAGGCAGTGTATAAGGTGGTCGTGTATGGACAAAAATTTAACACCCACGCAAGAACTACCTAATGCACGGAACTCTGTGGCTGCGGAGGAAATTGCTGAGGTTTTAAATGCAATAAAATAAATATGTTCTTTTTAATTTGGCATTTGTTACTACCTACTATTTGCTTATAATCATTTCTTTAGTAAACAAATTCCATTTTTTATAAGGTATGAAGTACATTACTGAACTGAATGTTTATTTATTTACCGATATTTTTTGGCCAAATTGACGTATTAATTCAAAGAAATCCTTTTTACCCTTTCTAAAGTATTAATTTCATTTTCATTGTAAGCAATTATCAAGTTCAGAGCGCAAAGTACTCCTGCACATGTTTGTCGCGCGGCAATAAATATTTTCTTATAAGTTTTTGGTAGATAATAATAACATTAAAGTATATATTTTTGAACTTGTGAATGAGTAGGCTATTTTATAGTATTTTTTTTAAGTGTATACACCGTTACGTTTTGTATTTCATAAGGATTTAGTCAAAAAATTTAGACGAGTTTAATTAATTTTTTGCAAAAAAAAATTTTTTTGTACGAAAAATTACTATTTATTTACTAGAAATAAAGCCAGCGTCTTTAAAATTTTCTAATAATTAGATATAAGTTGATGTATTTGCCTAACTTTTGCACATAACAAGCTCAGAACGAAAAGTGCCTCTAGCAAATCTGTCTGCCGCGCGGCGATAAATATTTTTTTAAAAGTATTTTGTATACCATAATACCAAAAAAGTATATATTTTTATGATTCTGAATAAACAGGCTATCCATACTTATTTTTTTCATAGAGTTTTAACTAGCAGTTTTTGTATTATACAAGGTTTTTGAAAAAAATTAGAATCCATATTTTCATATTTTTTCAAAAGTCTTGTTTTTTTTATATGAGAAGGTATAATTATCATATCAAAAATGAATTCAGCATCCTTAAATTATCCGAAAATGATACCAAACACGATGCAGTTACTTTATTAACGAAGATATTGAGCTTAGAGTGGAGCGCGGCGGAGCCACACTTCCCCCCCCTCCTGCGCCCCCCTGCACGATGGCTCCACGTGGCTCCAGGTCAGAATCGACTCAGTTTACCTATAGGTACCCCTGGGCGAAGTGGCTTCCTTGGTTGAAAAAGTGCAAGGTCCAACCTCTAAGGACCTCCAGTAACACCTTATACCACTAGGCCAAATGCTGCTTACGAGTGAGTGACGAAATCAACATACGTATTATTACGAACAATCTTACGAATTTTATGTTTTGAGTTTAAAGACGTTTTCACTTCAAAAAAACCTCAAATTTGGATGGGTGGGATATTTATAAGCTGGTTGCATGGATGCATTGTTATAGCAAAGTTTCAAGTCAAACCTTAACACATCTTCATTAAAAATAAAACAAACACAGGGTGTTCCAAACAGCAACACAACTCAATAACAGTTAACAGAAAAACGGTAAGAATCAACATCGTTATTCAGTTCCAAGGGAAATGACAGGCACGTTTTCATGCTTCGATTTTCATGAAAGAACTCAGTATTTCATTGAACCAGGCGTTACTTTGTAGAGGGAAATTTTTTGAAATTGAAATTAAATTTGTTTAGGGGAGTAGCAAGGTAATAAGGTAAATATTTTTTGTTCATTTAAAGAACCGAGTGTTCATGCTTACCACATCCTCTAAGCCCTTGATGTGCAGTTCCTTGGCAGCAACAATCAGTTCATTGATTTCTTCCACAGCCACCATAGCCTGTCCAGTGTAGATGTATTCCAATATGGAGCATAGTGTTTTATATGACACTTTCTGTAATAATAATAAGACCTCCATAGATGCTCCCATCTCATATTTATATTATATGGTCCAATAGCTTTTTTTTATTGGCCTCAGCCCCATTAATGCCATTCAAATGACCGCATCCCCATGGGTCCATGATCGGAAACCCAATACCAACATAATAATAATAATAGGCATTATTCAGACGTTAGATAATATGATACAAAAATTTAAAATAGAACTACGTAGCGTAGCATCTGTTTGCTTGTCATAGGCAAACGTCTCCTTCTGTAGCATTTAATGTAAAACAACATGAATCAAACGGGAAGCTGCACCTTTTCTATTTTCAGATGTAGCACAACATTGTTGACATATTTATTTTAGGTTAGAATTTTACTATTTTTTTTTTTTATTATGAATCCTATTATGATGCACAATGTAAGGGTAGCAACACAAGGCTCATAAGAACTAATAAGTAAAAATATCCTACATTCAAGAATATAACAGGATGCGGGCAGTTGGCTGATGAAATGAGCTCCTTGATATATGGGCTGGCGAGGGCAAGGACCATTTGATGCACTTTCACATGGTGCCCGTCTGCTGCTAGTGTCATGTCCACAAACTCGCCATTCTGTAAAGGACAATTAATTGGCTCTTACCATATTGAATTACTAAAACTTAATGGTAATAAATAACTACATATTTCAATTTGTCACTATCTTATTGTTGTTGCTTTGTGGCATGTGGCATTGACAACAATGGGACTATATTTGTAAAATACAATACAATACAAATACTCTTTCTTGAACACCACAAATCAGTACAAAACAATACAGAAACAATGAACAAAGTAAACAATAGGCGGGAAAATTTATCTAGTTTCTGTGTATCATCATAAATCATCAGTAATATGGATACAAAAAAATCATACCATGCAATTGATTTTAAGACACTTATTTGCGACTCTCACTCTAATATTCGCGATAACGTGTGATTTTGATGTATTACGAAAATCAACGTTGAAAAATCGAGATTTTCAGTAACATTTTCCGGTACAAATAGGTAAAACTTACTTGTTGAAGGGAACTTAAACCTGAGCAGATATTCCTATTATGGGAATCCCATTCTAAACAGAATTGTGCGTCCGTCATTTTTAAGGATTTTCATTCATTTCATACAATGTAATCGGTTCGAAATCACTTGAAATTCCTAAAGAAACACAGAACGGAACAGAGGCAAAGGGAGGAACGCCAAGCTAATTTGACATTCGGGTTTTTAATTTAAATTGACCTCTTGATAAGAAGAAGCAAAGGGATGTGAGCCATACAACTATACCTTAAATCGAAGCTTGATTCAATGCCATAATTTTACATCTCGTTTTTATAGGTATGTCAATATTATCAAAAACAATAATAATTTACCGCTTACATTATCACAATCTTTCGATTCCCATCGATATTTTGTTTGATACCTGTTGTGATATTTAAAGTATACCTATGCGTTTCGCATGATAATGTCTGGGTTTTAAAAGAGTAGTCGAGGACCGAGGAGTAGTCCTACAGACCTTTTAGACCCAGACCGCTATTTTTCATAACGTTAGATTACCGAATAGCATTTTTCAATAAAACGTTTTTAGGTAGCGCTATTTTTCAGTACGTTATATTACCAAATAGCGTTTTTTAATAAAACATTATTTATTCTGTAGCGGTATTCATTATAACGTTATTAATAGCGATATACAGGGTGTTAGGTAATGAGTGGATAATCCTTGAACTATGGATAGAGGGCACTTAGGACGTTATAATAAAGCTAAAATAGGTTTAGTAAAAGTTGCATGGTTTCCGAGATATTCGGACTTTTAGGTTTTTTTCGAAAATGAACACCCTTGTTCAATGTTTTGATCATAGCACCATTTTAAGCTAACTTTTATTTTTTTTTATTTTTTCTCAATATTCTTGAGTAGTTGTATTTTCAGATAGGCATTACTTTTTTTGAGAGACTACATGGGATTTTTTTTTTTTAAATCGCAAACTTAATTTTTGCCTTTTCAATCGGACATTGATCGAATTTTCATCTCTCACGGTGAAAAAAAAATACACTACCGCCTAGTTGCTAATAAGCTTAAAAACATGCCGGTTTATTGACAATTTAAAAATTGTACTTACCTTTTGAATTTAAATTCAAAATGACAAAATAATAATAAAAAATACACGCTCACCCACATGTTTCCCGATTTACTTTTTGTATCACGGGCGTAGAACTCAATTTTTTTTTTGCAAAAATAACATTGTTGGCCACTTATTTAAATGCAAATGGCATTTAAATAATTCCAAACTTAAAAAACATGCCAACTGCCTTTTGTTTTTTTTTTCGAATTCGATTTTGAATTTCGCTATTATTATTGCGTAATGAACGGTTAATTTTTCGTTTAGATCGTTGTGTTGAAGCTTTTTACTTTAATACTGCTTCGAACATAATACACACTGATAGAATATGCCCAAATGCATTACATTGATGGTGAGTGCCAAGGCACAATTTCACCATTCATTATGCAATAATAGCGAAATTCAAAATCGAAGTCGAAAAAAAAAAACAAAAGGCAGTCAGCATGTTTTTTAAATTTGGAATTATTTAAATGCCATTTGCATTTAAATAAGTGGCCAATAATGTTATTTTTGCCACAAAAAAAATTGAGTTCTACGCCCGTGATACAAAAAGTGAATCGGGTAAAATGTGGGTGAGCGTGTAGTTTTTTTAATTATTTTGTCATTTTGAATTTAAATTCAAAAGGTAATTACCATTTTTAAATTGTCAATAAATCGGCATGTTTTTAAGCTTATTGGCAACTAGGCGGTAGTGTATTTTTTTTTCACCGTGAGAGCTGAAAATTCGATCAATGTACGATTGAAAAGGCAAAAATTAAGTTTGCGATTTTTTTTTTTAAAATCCCATGTAGTCTCACAAAAATAGTAATGCCTATCTGAAAATAAAACTACTCAAAAATATTGAGCAAAAATAAAAAATTGAAAAAGTTAGCTTAAAATGGTGCTATGATCAAAACATTAAACAAGGGTGTTCATTTTCGAAAAAAACCTAAAAGTCCGAATATCTCGGAAACCGTGCAACTTTTACAAAACCTATTTTAGCTTTATTATAACGTCCTAAGTGCCCTCTATCCATAGTTCAAGGATTATCCACTCATTACCTAACACCCTGTATATCGATACTTCGGCAAGTGATATAATAACGTTATAGACCATCTCTTTCTTACACTCTATAGCACCCGCTCTATATAACGTGCGACAAACATATGCAATGACAAATCTGTACTGTTTTCGTGAATTGTCAAATCATGTCATTCGTTCATAATCAGTTTCATAGCGTTATTATACCTAACGCTATTTCATAACGTTATGGTTTTCTTTAAACACAAACGACATATACCGGTATTATATCGTTTTTTTCATAACGTTTTAAAGGTCTATAACGCTATTTCGTAAAGTTACGGTTTTCTTTTCGTTATGATATGATATAACGTTATGAAGGAATATAGAATTTGTTTGAACGAAATTTTAAACACAAACGATATATACCGCTATTATATCGTTTTTTTTTATAACGTTATAAAGGTCTGGTCCTATCCTGAACTCAAAAAAAGTTATTTTTGTCAAATCTGAAACCAGCTGAAGAGCTCAGGCACCTGTGGCCAGAAATAAATTATAAAAACAGAAAAAGTAAAAACAAAATTCATGCAAAATGTCATTCGCGTCATTCGTCCCAAAAGCAGACGCCGTAAAAACAGGCCAAGTTTTTGAGTCATCTGGACTTCGAATGTTTAAGTGTATATATAAATATTGCAATAATAAGTGTAAGTGCCTAAGTATTAATAATATTAACATAAGAAAAAACCTACATATATAATTCCATATATATGTATTATATATTTTTTAATGACGTTCAATCATAAGTCACAATTAAAAGCACATAATTTACATTTTGGCGTTAAAGAGTAACAAACACAGACACACTTGTAAACTTTCCCACTGATAATACTAGTTAGAAATAAAACTAAATAAAATTTAGGTATGTTTTCTTCATCGGTAAGTTTATAAAACCGCCAATAATCATAATTATAATGATGACCTATGACCAAGAGACCACACACCAAGAATGGTTTCGTTGTCTACAAAAAGTGAAAATAGTTTTTAGAACATAAACTGAGCCGTTAGCACAAAAGATCTATATGAAGATCATAGTGGTTACGACTTTCTGCGTCCGAACAATAGCTATATTGATTGTTCAAATCAATAGCTGTAAAAACATTTTTTTTTAAATATGTTTGATGCCACGGTTTTAAAGTTAGATACCTACTTTACTTCGAAATTTTAATCTCATAGCCATTACTATTTTCAGAATAAAATGCCTGTAATAAAGACGTACCTATAGAACGATACGATTGTTCTTTTTTTGCCATTTTGGGTACGGAATCCCTGAAAATAGCATGTGCAGATAAGTTGGTGGTGCTATATTTGAGGCAGCTACAACTTGCGCTGGGCGCAAGGTAGATAGGTCAATGATCGTCAATGGGTAGGGTGGCTTTCTGTAATGTAGTGAGCGAGAGGGATGAATGCCATTCATCTGTGCGGTTTAGTGGAGTACCTCCCTAGTAAAATCTCATTGTTATCTAAAATCTATCTCAATCTGGGTTTAGTCAATAGAAATTATTGTATTAGTAACTATATGAGACATGTCCAAGCTAAGCTAATGTGGTATTTTATCGCTTTACGCTTTGTCACGCGGCTGCGTGTAAAAAAATATCCCAGAAAATACTTTCTTCTGTTTCCAAAAGAATTAAATTTTGGAAATAATGCACCTATGAAACCTGAATTACATTATTGGTAGAGCATTGCTCATTCATTAAAAAGGTTCCACCCCTTTTGGGCTGAAGTTAAAAAATATGAAAATTTACCTATTTTGATGGTCCAAGTGAAGTAAGAAATCCGCAAAAAAATATCTATTGATTTCTTTGTCCCTTGTTATCATGCAGTTAATTGCAGTTCATAAATAAGTTAGCGTGTGCTGGAACTAATATTTCCAAGGCAACTGTTCCCATTGAAGGGGAGTCGCCTGCAACTGCGCAAGCGGAACTTTGAAGGGGTGCAATGAACTCTAGGGGTGACATCGTTTCACCCTCGACGCAAATCTGGTAGCTTAAACTGGGTGTTCCAATTTTGTTTAAATAGAGGCCTTTGCTTGCTTGTTTCGTTACAACGCGAGGGGTTGTTGTTGATTCACCTAAATTTCAAACATGTTAGATGTTCTTCAAAATTTAATAAAAATGGCATTTTACTTCTAACTCTACTTGCCATGCCAGTAATTTGTAGAATAAGACTGCATATTTTATAGAGGGTGTAGGTGCAGGATTAAATGAAACATTTTTATTATATTATTGCTAATGTCAATATTTTAATGTCTATATATTACCTACATCAGATTACATTCGTTGACATTATTCCAAAATTAAATGTAAGCAAGTCCACATGTTTGTATTTTCTCATACATTTATCGGCGATTTGTACTTTGTCTTAAATAACTCTAGAACTACATCCTAGGCCAAAACCTTACGATACCCAAACCTGCCCGAGGTCGAGACGCCTAAACTGACACGTCCAATATCGTCAGTCGCATCAGTTTTAGCAACTCTTAAAAAAAACGAAACTGTTAAGACGGTTAAGATACAATAAGATGCTTAAAAAATCAAAATGTTAGTTGTTAAATTAAATTAATCTAAACACAACAAAAAACTAAACACAAAATATTACTGGAGAACAAAATTATAAATGGGTCAGGTGTATTGGCAGCGGTATAAAATTTAGTGAAGGTATGAGACAAGAGTTCCGTACCAGTTCCGTAGGAGCTAGAGAGAGCAGAGTTCGAGAGTCATTTATGGGAAAAGTCTTGGTCGGTGCAGATCTAAGATCACAGAGATATCAAAGTCGAACTAAATCTTTGTATAAGTTAAAATACCACACGGGACAAGCATTAAAGCCATTGTCATCGTGCATTCACTTGTCAATATAACAAGTGACTAGACTCGAGGTATTGTTGACGGATCTAATTAGTTATTGTGTGTATAAAAGGTACGGAACCCTCGATTTTATGAGCAATATTCTTATGTTAATCTTTTGCTTCTTCATCCAAGCCGGGGACGACACAATACATCGAATGACAATATATTAATATAAATGGATGTCCTAACTCCTTAAACGCGTGACAATTTTAAACTATCGAAAGCTGGCCAGTCAACAACAAAATACTTTTAGTTCCATTACAATATTATTTCTTAATTATATTGCCTGTCCTAGTGCCAGCCAGAAAGAGCAATAGCGTGACTTTACTGTCGACTGTACAGCTTGGACAACTATTCAAACATGACAATCTTCAGAATTAAAATCTAGAAAACCAACGCATGAAAGAGCAAAAAAAATCAGAGGTACATTTTAACCTGACTAGTTCCATACACATAATTTGCATTCCGTTGTGTTGCGCAGGGCGTCGGCTCGGGGCACTTTTATGTGTACCAGAGACAAACCGGCAGGCCGGAATCACAAATGACTAGCGAAACCCAATACCGGTTACTACATCAAAGGTCCAGGATAAAAGTTCTCAAACCTAAGCCCTGACTGTTACAATATACATAACTTACGATAACCAAACACCACACCAACATAATTTGAACTCAAATCTTAAGCAACTACATTTAAATTTAAATTAGAGAACACAGTTTTATTAAATACTAAATATAATAATTTATGTTGCGCAAAATTATAGCTGACTAGTTCCGTGTAGTTAAGTACTTTAAATAAATAATTATTTATCTTAATGAAACATTTATACTTATTAGAATAAGAAATTAACAAATACTTATTCAAAATGCATTCATTATCCTTTCTAGACAATTTATTTAAGAAATTCTCACCTCTTTAGTTCTTTAATCGTTACCTGATATGCATTTATGCTTATCTATGAATAATTTAACTATGAAGTTACGGAAACTACTAAACACGAATATTGGGAACGACACAAATCATGTGGTAGGTAGGTATACGGTCTTTACTCAGTTTACAGAACTAATTTTGAACTTACACTAATTAATATTCAATACATTAATATTATAACATCAAATGAAATCTATTACATGTCTATTACGATTACGATAATAAATTATGTTTACAATGAAATATAAAATTACTTAAGTAAATGTAATAATAAATAGTATGTATTAATGATTATTTAATTAAATGAATTAGAGAGACAATATCATATTTTATGTTGATGCCTGCTTTTGTGCGAGTTTAAAGGTAGCAAATGGGAATATCCATGGAGTATTGCTTAAATATTCAACTAAGCCTAATTTCTTGGTTTCACTTGGGAGTGCTTCCCGCTGTGAAGCCCATCTGCTTACTTCTAACCCCATCAAAAGTACGCAGGCATTGCCTCTAGCGTATCAGAGTCCTTCATTATTTCAAATCGACATTTACTACATATATGTGCGCACAAATCTGATACATATATTAGACACATACAAAATTTAGTTCAATAAAATGTTGATCAATAATTATACAGTTATGTCATGGTCCTTCAACTTCATAATTTCGATTGAGATTACTTTTAAGGTAGTCAAGTTAAATAAATATTATTAATCAAATGCCTAACATAAAATGTTACTTCTATACAATACGACACTTTTATATGGAAAAAAAAGCAAGGTATTATTCGAAAAGTAATAAAGGATTTAGTTAGAATAATATATACATAATATATGATTGCTTTATAATATCAGTAATACTATTTATGATTTTGTGCATTTGAGTCTATTTAAAGAAAGTCAAACATTAAACTACAGAAATAAATATGATTTTTATTGCGTCATTTTCGATGAGAGATGAGAGGGTCCTTATTATTAACTACGTTTGGAAACATGTACATGTTAAATGGAAGAAGGAGAATGCTATTTTACATTTCATTACTGAGAAGTCTTCAAAGATGTGTAAACTATGTTATCAGTCACAGTTGTGTTATTACTATTTAAACATTGACATCTTTGGTAGTTCACAAAATAAACTGTAATCAAATTTTATTTTTTAATGGAGATATTAGTGTTTTTACATCTGTAGGTATAATATAATTATAATTGCACCTGGCATTTTTAAATATATAAATTATAAACCATCATTTCTTTTTACTTATAGCAAAAAGGTTAATATTGCACTGTAAATTCACAATAATAGAGTATTGCAAGAATTTAGATATAATTCTGTTTGCCATGTTTGTTCTAGTAACATGTAAATAAAATTACTAGAACTTGTATAATGTAAACTCCCTTTAATGTTTAAAAACACTTTAATATAATGCACAGTTTCAGCTTGGTTGTGAACTTGGCTCAGCACACTTCCATGCACCTTTTACCATAACTTATGCATTAATGTAAATTGCACTTACAGCAAATGTAGAAAATCCGTTATTGCAGCTAAAGTAGGTAACATCCATATGTGTGTGTATATGGTATAATTCAAGACATTACAATAGGCCCATATAAAACTAATTATGGAGCAATTATAATGTATCTATGTATGTATGACATTTTGAATGTATTAAAAATACTATTGCTTGGTAACAAGTCTCCGAATTCATATTGGTGTTTCATCCTTTTAAGGTATAGAAGGCAAGTGTTGTGAAGACTCAGTTTGTATCAAAATATTACAAATACACCACATTTATTGTTTATCTGGATTGTACATACAGGTTTTTTTTCAATAATCCGTGTTGTAACCCTTGTTGCTGGCTACCCACGTTGGACATCACAACTGACACAGTGACATTCCTAGCACTGTCTAGCTTATATTAGTAAGTTTTAAATATGAACTTTAGTGATACATTTTAATATTAAAATTGCTTGAGATAGAACCATTAGTCTATTATCAGTTACCCGATTGAGTTAATTAGTCAAAATGTCTGATTTTAACATGAAGAGAAATCTCTTATTAGAAAATTGAGAAATCAAATCTGGGGCAAATACCAATATCACTGATTTAATGGTGACAATAGTTTTCATTAAAAAAAAATATAGTGTTTCAAAACCTACCACAAACAGGCTAGAATACAACTTCTAAAAATTGTGATATTACTTAGAATCCTTATTAATTATGTTGAACTCCATCGTTAAGTCAAGTGAAACCTGCAAGGCCCATTCATGGCAGGTTTTGTTTGTACTTATGCATATTGACTTAAAAAAAATCTTGAGTCACTGTTACCTATTTCATACTAAAATAATCAATCTTTCTTGATGTCCATGACAGTAATGATCAACATTTTTGTATTAGCTACAATTTATTGACTAGACTTTGCAGAGCTTAAGATTTACTCTTGTTCGTTTTGAAGCTGACCTGCAGCACCTGGCCGTTCAACGAGTATCCATTCAGGGACTGGATGGCCACCACAGCCTCATCGTAGTTGGTCATGGTCACGAAACCATAGCCTTTGCACTTGTTGGTGGTGGGATCTCTTATTATTTTAACACTCTGGACGGCACCGAAGGGGCCAAAGAGCTGCCACAGCACGCTTTCCTCTGTGTCAGCTCCGATATTATACACAAAGATGCACCAACCTGAGCCTCCTAGAGCGTTACCTTGGATCAGCGGATCAGCGAGGGGCGAGAATCTCTGCAGACCTTTGTTGATGGCAAGGAGGGCTTTGCCGGCGGGCCCGACGAAGCGGCGCGTGGACGTCGGAGCTAAGTATGCGGCCAGCGGCGCGAGGGCTTTGTTCTGGTTGCTGGGGTTGTTGGCGCACTTGACGGTCATGGGGCCGGTGCCGCCGGGCGGGACGGTGCCGTTGAGCTCCCGGATGGCGGCCTCGGCCTCGCAGCGCTGGTCGTAGCGGATGAAGGCGACGCCGCGCGACGGCCCCTGGATGGTCTGCTCGTCGCCGCCGCCCTGCAGCAAGTGCCCCACGTTGACGTTCTCGTGCAGAATGCGCGAGCTGATGATGGAGCCATACGGGCCGAACAGCTTCTCCAGCTCCTGCTGCGTCATGTGCTTGGGCAGTCCCGACACGTACAGGTTTGCGCCTTTGATAGCGTCAGAGCTCGGCCGCGCGTACGAAACTTTGATGATCTTATTCTGTAATCTGAGACCGTTCAGTGTGTTGACCGCTTTCTCCGCGTCTTCCGCCTTGTGATAGTTGACGAACGCATATCCGAGACTCTGTCCGTTCAGGATGTGATCGGGAAATACGGTCACTTTGTCTCTTATCAACTTGCAACTTTCTACTTCGCCGACGCTCGAGAACAGTGATCTGATCTCCTCCTGGGTCATCGTTTGTGGCAAGTAGTTCACTATGAGGTTGGTCTTCGACTCATTATTGCTCGGTTGCACCTTGCTACCATTTTGCGTGGGTTGATTCGCGTTAACGGTGTCAAGTGAATTTGCCATCATTTTTACTTATTTATTTCTACACTTTTCCGGTGTTACAGTTCTGTCGTAAGACTAAAGAGTAAATTAATTATGAACTAGATCATAGATTTCACGCTAGTTTTGTTAACACCACTTCGCGTTGGTTGAAAGCGTATGCACGGAAAGAAAATCAATAAGATGCTGTCCACATTCGTACTTATCTTACGTTCGGTGTTACGGCACCGACTCCGTTGAATCAAAATATAATCGGGAACACAAATTAACTACAGTTTATTAGATCTTACGGAGGATACGAAAGCAAAGTGAAAAGGAAATCAACCAAAAATCTATGCGTCGTGCGACCTATTCTCGTAAATTCATTTCTTTCACTTCACTTTCTTTTTAAAAGGTTGCCATAATAAAATTTCAATACCCACTATTTAGAAATTGGAAAATGGAGGGGAGCGATCTGAGGGAGCCAGATTCGGTGTCAAAATTCTTATTGAATTCCTATTAGGTACAAGTGCAACGTATCAGAGTTATCTAATTATATATGATGCAAAATATAAGAATCAGTAAACCAAAAAAAATGTCTATTGTGAAGTTTGTGTACACATTTATTAAAGTGTGAAAGGTTTAATTGGATACCTACATTAAATACCTATCCAGTATAACTGACGCTACACCTTGTTTTAAATAACTCTTAAAACAAATGTGCCCTTTTCACTATGTAAGTTTCAAGATATTTTAGGTTACTATCAAATGAACAAAAAAGTTAAAAATCAAGCTAAAAGCTTTTGAATTCCTGAAAGTTAATGACGTGATTTTTTACAATGTTATGGTAGTTCATATTCATTTCTGAAACACTTTAAGCATTACTATAATCCGTAGTTATGGAACAAACCTTAACCCAATTTTAATTGCATAACTAAAACAAATTCTATTATTTGTATTTGAACACGTCATAAAATATTTCATTTAAAAAAAAAACATCGTGAAAAAACTTTCTACAATACTTTACCCCGATGTATTGTATATTTTGTTTACGGGCAACACTACCCATTGCCGCCAACGTGACAGTTATCAATGTAGGCAACACAGAAATAAAATAGATGAGCGTTTACGAAGCTTGTTAATCAATTAATGTTTCAGAAAACCAAATTAAATTGAAATATTCTTTAACTTTAAATGCCGATAATATTTATTTGTGTTAATCATTTACATTTAATCACTTTTAGAATATTTAGTTGTAATAAAGTATATCGTTTTTAGAGATTAGAACTAAATAATCATCCAATAAATTCGGACCACACAGTACATACGGTACGCAACCACCAACTAAGTTACTTTAGTTACTATAACTCAGTACGCAACGTTAAAGAAATTAAAATATTACCTTCCTGTAGATTAAACTACTCATCCACGCAACTTTAGGTCACAAAGGACTAACTAAAGCATCAAATCAAAACATTTTATTTCTACTAATTGTGGTTTTATGCTTTGTCCTACAACCTACGATACAAACGCCTGTCATTTTGTCATTGTTCCCTTTATCGATGTTTTTGCTACAACTTGCAAGTTTAGTGTTTGAGACTTCCACTCGTGTTATGTTTAAAACAAGATCGAGAATCAAATATTATTATGTTATTACTTAACTACATAAGCTGTTATTTCATGAAACATTCTATAAATCGTCATCGCGTGTACAATTTAGGTTAGGTATAGGTACTTAACAATGTTCGGCGCCTGTGGGGGCTGTGGGACTGTGGACGCGTGCCGGTTTGGCAATTCGATTGATTCGATGAAACTTTTGAGGTTGGTAGGCGATGTTTGCTGTTCCCAATCATTTCAGCAACATTTATTTTGAAAAATACTTCTCATAATTTCATAAACTAATCGTTCGGCGTGCCGTGGTTAGGTAGGACCTTAATTTGCTAATTCGAAACTAGGTAATAAAGAAGTCACAACACAATGGCTACCCGCGTCGCTTATGTAGGCGCATTTATTCAGATCTGGGGCCCGATTTTTGAAAGCCTTGTGTGAAAGTACCTACCGCTCGAAAGTGGTGAAAAATTGTGCTGAATTGGAAAATACGAATAGCTTAGAAGATACTTCCGTCTCTCATTAATCTTGCGAACTAGTCAAAAACTTGATTAGAGCTGTAGTTTTGAAGATGTAAACAGATTTATACCACTTTCGAATGGTACTTTCGAGTAATGTGCTTTCAAAAATCGGGAGCCTGAGACTTTTTAGGTGCCACAAAGCGCATGCGCGTTCAGACTGCCAATTGTGCTCACTTAACATCAGGTGACCACTTGCTCGTTTGCCTTCCTTGTCGAATAAAATGAATGAAATACAAAATATAGCGGCGTTGAGTGAAAGTCACGAAAACGCATATAATATTATGCGTTCCGGTCAGTGAATGCGTTAGATTACGTTAATTTAGATTTACAGCCTAAAAAGATATTGAATTAAAAAAATTAAAAACCCCAACGCTTTAATCGAGTAATCCATACATACACAGTCATATTGATATCGATTTTGTATGAAGTTGATCTTTTTCCGCGTTCGAACCCATTTTTTAGTTCAAAATACTGTATGCAACTGTACTTAATTAGGTCTTACAACACTCGTCTCATAAAGCTCGTTTCATAAAGCCACATTTGCGGGTGGTAGGGCCTTGTGCAAGGTCCGTCCGGATCGCTACCACCATCTTACTCGCTAATCCTGCCGCTAAGTAGCAGTGCTTGCACTGCTGGGTTCCGGTGTGGAGAGTAAGACAGCCGGGGAAATTACGGGCACAAGAGGCATTTCGTCTTAGTCCTCTAGGTTGGCAACGCATCTGCAATCCCTCCGGGGTTGCGGGTGTCTATGGGCAGTGGTGATCACTTACCATCAGGTGACCCACTTGCTCGTTTGCCTTCCTATTAATATAAAATAAAAAAACACGTGTTTTAAGGTTGCATAAACCACTAAAAATACTCAGACAGCTCGAAGAATATGTAAGTTCAGGCACCCCTCGTAGAACAGATAGCCGGTAGGGGAGAGAGGTTCTCGAGTATCTTTCTGGGATCTGAGAGTGGCGACCACAAACCAGAAGACGCAGCGTCGGCGGGCCTCCTACTGGGTGGTCCGACAACTTCGCTGGCAATCTTTAGGAGACCTCGTTCAATAGCGAACGCCTTTTTTAGGGTTCCGTACCCAAGGGCTATACATAATGTACGGATATACATGTATGTATGTATACGTATTTATATACATGCACCAGCTTCTGCCCACGACTTCGCCTGCATAGAATTAGCAAATGACATGTTTATCGCTATCTCTATCTCGCTTGGATCCAAATCCGTCAAATCGTTACAGTGTGAAGAACAAACATACACACTCGCTCACATCCTCACAAACTATCACATTTATAATATGAGTAGGAAAATGATTTACATTGCGACTTGCGACTCTAGGTAGCTACGACCTTTCACATTTATGTCACTATCCCATGGGAACTATTCCATTTTCCGGGATAAAAAGTAGCCTATTTACCCGAATCTAGGGTATCTTCTTTTCTAATTTGATCCAAATGAATCCAGTCGTTTCAGCGTGAACGAGGGAACAAACATACACACTCAGATCCTCACAAACTTTTGAATTTACATATAATATTAGAAGGATTGCTTATTAAGTAAAAGCTTGTAATAAAATCTGGCCAAATGCGGCGCGGGGACTACGAGGGTTTTCCGCCGGCCTAGCTCGGGCTCCCAACCCCCCTCCCCCCTCGCCGGGTCGATGTCGGTGCGTTCGGTGCACGAGCACTCGCTGAGACCACGTTGCCGGCACAGCGCAGCGCACAGATGTACAGCGCGCGCACTTGTTTAAAAGTTAAGTGGTTTGATACAACTATGATTACAAGATTACTCATGAATAAATGCGCTGTTAGAGAAACAAATGATAGTGTCAAATATGCAGTACGTATCGTCTTTCATCTCTTGGCGGTGCTACGGCGGTTTGAAGGAAGTCTATGCGCGATTGGTCCTTCGAGCCAGATAGTTGAATGAGTACCTCAGTTCGAGACTTATTAGATTCTTGTTAAATAAGTATTAAGTAAGTATCTTCCACGTTGGTCTGGCAGTAAAGACAAAATTCCTTCCCTCGGTGGGCTTTTACCATCGGCGCGGGACGAGAAGCAACTGGTACATTCTATGTTTTTCCTTTGCTCTCAAACCAACATGGAAGTATTCTAAAGTAAAACATCCTAGAGCCAGAAATTTCTTATAAAACAAGCCGTGTGGCGTGTTCAAATCAAAGTCTCTCCCCGCTTGTTTTGGAATATTGTTTCCACTTACCTGATTGGTCGTTTTTGCATCTCCACCCCTCTCCCCAATTAATTGATTTGTATTTTAACGTTCTAACAGTTACAAGATGCTGAAAATCTTCAAAAGGGGGTCAAGGTCTGTCGTCTAGGGAGACATTGCTACTTTGCGAAAAAAATTCGAGTGTAAAATGATTCTTCGCCGGGGGAGCTCTGACGCCATCATTCCGTGATGCGTGCTATACCGCTACACCTGCTATCCCCGGGCATCTGGGTTTGATTCCCGGCCATAGTAAACTTTCGGATTTTTCTATGTGTTCTAATTTTCAGTGTTGTTTAGATATTTACATTTTACACTACGTATTAAAATGTTGGTTCTTGGAAATGATCCTGTAGAGGGATCGAAACGGGTCAGTGTTTGTGTGGTGTAAGGGATAATTAAGTTTGTGGGATTTATATGTGTTTTATGTGGCAGTAGTGGAGGGAGGGTTGTATGAAAAACATATATTTCGCACAGGCTTGGTTATCTTGCACGTAAATAGCTGAGTAGCAAGGTAAATATTTTTTGTTCATTGAAATGGACCTCCGAAAAGTAACGCCGGATTCAATAAAATATTTGTATTCCCCTTATTATTAGTTCTATGAGCAGTAGCTCGAATCAGAAATGAGGAGATACGTAGAAGAACTAGGGTCACTGGCATAGCCAAGCGAATTAGCTCGTTGAAGTGGGCAGGCCATATAGCACGGAGAACAGATGGTCGTTGGGGCGGTTCTCGAGTGGAGACCGCGCGGCAAGCGCAGCATAGGCCGTCCACCAACGAGGAGGGATGACCTGGTCAAAGCCACGGTTCACGGTGGATGCAAGCCGCTTCCAACCGAGGCCACTGGAGGTTTATGGAGGAGGCCTACGCCCAGTGGCGTAACTATAACGTCTGGGGCCCGTGGCAAATTCGTCAGATGGGGCTCCTTCCTCAATATTAAAGATCAGCGTCCCTTCTGTGCTCTAAACCAAGCCAGTTCGGGGCCCCGTAGAGCTAGGGGCCCCTGGCATTTTGCCACCCCTGCCATCCTATAGTTGCGCCACTGCCTACGTCCTATAGCTGATATGATGGTGATGAGGAGCAGTAGATGCCGCTCATGTTGAAGTCTTTGCACGCACGTACGTACAAGAAACTCTAAGAAACTTGGCATGGCTAATGTCTTTGGGCTGCGTGAAAGCTAGAAGTTTGGCTAAATTAGTATGGATCACGTGTTTCAACAAGAACCTCTCTCAGACTTAGCTAAATTACATCACAGCGCACAAGGTTTGTATCTTACGCCGAAACACTTAATTGAATCAGGATTTGCTTTGCCGAAGTTCATGTCTAGAAATGATGCCTTTAAAATCATTAGCTTGCACCACACGTGTCGTGTCTGTGTGAGTTCTCCTTTTTAGAGTCCCGTACGCAAAGGGTGAAAACGGAACCTTATTATTTAGACTTCGCTGTCCGTCCGTCCGTCCGTTTGTCACCAGGCTGTACCTAACTCATGAGCTGGATAGCTAGACAGTTAATTTTTTTACATTTGATGTATTTCTGTTGCAGATAGGTATAACAACAAATAGATATTAAAAACAGAATAAAATTAATATTTAAGGGGCTCCCACACCTTAATTTCAGTTCCGATAAGCGAATTCTTCCATTAGTAATTAGTACCAGTACCAGTATGCTTAGTATAGGTTTTCGGTCACGAAATACGACTCGAACGCGTTTGCGTTAAAATGTCAAATACTATAAGAACAGTTTGTTGCCGTTTCGTTAAAATAAATGGAGCATAAGATTAGCTCTTTAGCCTAAATTTTATAGCTCTAAAACTGAGCTCTTGAGGTCTAAACGGCCAATTAGTATCAAAAATAACATTAGAAATAACCGAATAATAACAATTAAGAAACTCAGTTTCAACGTAAACTTTTAATTTCAAGCGTTTGCAAACACATTAAGGTTCACGATTGTTGTTACGTTGTGGCGTAGTTGTAACGTTTCGTATTTTAGAGATTAAAGCACTCGTTACAGTCACGCAAATGCCTTTTCTTATTAGATTGCGTTGATACGTAGATGCGGATTGTCCGTGGAAGCCTTGGCTTATACTCTGCAGTTACAAATTCTTCGTGCCGTTTCGCTCTCACTAACAGTAAGTATATATTATTAGAGTGAGAGGAACAGTATGCGACGAATTTGAATTTCAGAGCAGCCCCCCAGTGTTATTGATTAGATACCTACCTATTACACCTTTAAGTCGTGGTAGACCAGTGGTTTGTCCACGGGCTACCTGTGTGTTGAGAAAACCTGTGTACGAGTACACCTGCGAATGACAGCCCAAGCTCTCTCTTTCTTTCTCTCTTTCTTTTTGTGGGTTGGAGACGCCCGTTCACCCGTGGTTAAAACTTAAAGGAGAGCCATTTTAAAGCCCAGTGTGGCCAGATACCTCTACTTTTAGGTTTTCTGTTGTAACAAACGTCTCAGTTACTATTAGAGAAGTTAATTGCCTATAATTGCCGCTAAAGTTATTACCGACTTGCTCACAGTAATTGTAATATTAACGTGAGCGTGTTCAAGACTTTTATGTGAAAATAATAGTAAATTAGAGGCCTCAGCATCTCTTAGCCAATCTCAAAAAGCTTATTCTCAGATTGAGAAAGAGCTTCTAGCCATTCTGTTCGGTTGTACAAAATTCCACCAGTATATCTATGGCCGTCATAGTACTGTTGAAACAGATCATAAGCCCATTGTATCATTGTTCAAAAAACCTGTCTATAGTATCCCAGCTCGTCTCCAGCGTATAATGCTCAGGCTACAGCCCTACGACTTGAATGTTATATACAAACCAGGCAAATACTTATATGTGGCGGATACTCTGTCCAGATGCGCCTTGTCTGAACAGTCATTAACTGACCTCGATACTGACATTGACTTGCATGTTAATTTAGTCATGAAATCTCTGTCGGTCAGCCCAACTAAACTTAAAGAATTACAGCTTCACACTGCTAAGGATGCAGACTTGTTAACCATGACAAATTACTGCAAAACTGGATGGCCAGAACACAAACGATCTGTACCTATGAGTATAAGACCCTACTTTCCTCTTAAAAGTGATATTCATGTCTTAGATGGCCTTGTCTTCAAAAGTAATAATATAATTGTCCCTATGTCGCTAAGAAGCGACATCCTTAAACTCATTCATGCTGGTCATCAAGGCATTAACAGCTGTACACGCTTAGCAAAGCAGTCAGTTTATTGGCCCCAAATGGGCACAGACATAGAAAAATATATAAGTCAATGTCACATTTGTCTCACATACAGAAATAGCAACCAGAAAGAAACACTAATTCAACATGATTATAAACCATTGCCATGGAATAAAGTAGGTGTAGATATTTTTGAATTTAACACAGAAAAATACCTACTGGTGGTTGACTATTATTCAAAATATATTGAACTAGCCCTATTAAACTCTGGTACATCCTCAAAATTTGTTATAACTCATCTCAAAGCCATGTTTTCTAGACATGGTATTCCAGCAACTGTGATATCCGACAACGGCCCACCTTTCAATAGCAAAGAATTTGAAGAATTTGCTCATGAATGGGAATTTCAACACACAACATCAAGCCCATATCTGAGCAGGTCGAACGGAATGACCGAACGAGCCATAGGATCTATCAAACATATTCTAAAAAAGTGCCATGCGGATAAGTCAGACCCATACTTAGCTATCCTTCATTATAGAAATACGCCTAAAGAGAATAGTCTTTGTTCACCAGCACAACTGTTGATGTCAAGATCTCTCAGAACAAAACTGACTGTGTCAGACGGAAATCTAAAGCCTAAACTAAGTCACAATAAGAACATAATAAGTAAAAACAGCCACAATAGTTCAAGCCTTTATTACAATTCGAATGCAAAAGACATGCCTCCTCTTAAGAAAGGAGAAAACATTTATTTTAAAAAACAACCACACACTGTTTGGATCCCAGGCACTATCGAAGATGTGTGTCCAGAGCCCAGATCCTATGTAGTGAAGTCCCCTGAAGGCACGTTCAGACGTAATCGCCAGCACATTCTTAAACCAAGGTACACTCCGACAGTCCCACTGCCGTCTCCAGCCAGTTGTCCGTTGTCATCTCCTCAAGCGCCTTGTCCCGCCAGCCCACCTAAACCTGAAACCAAAAGAACCATCAGTATAGACTCAGATGTTAATAATACTTACCCAACCGATCCATTGATACCAAATACAAACCTTCCAGCTACATTCTCTGCTCGTCATAATAATACTTACCCAACCAGTCCATTGAGACCAAATACAAACCTTCCAGCTACATCCTCTGGTCGTCGTATCAAACCCCCACTCAGGTTTCACGATGAATTTAACTACTAGATAATAAGATCAACACCACTACTTGTATCTACCAAAATATTATCCAATACCCATTATTGTAACTAGTTTTTATTGTAATTTATGTTTTTCTAATTTTGTTGCTCAAAGTCATCTGTCATCTGTCACACGTCATGTGTGTCATGTGTCTGTTATAAACGTCAGTGTCGTTGCGTTTTGTTTCATCAGGTAGTATTGTATAAAAAATATTCCCGTTTAGATCTCGCTGAATTCAAACTGATTTGTATAACTTTATTTAAGTTCAACTTTTAGTTTTACCTTTTCGAAAGGGAGATGTCAAGTATCCCAAACGCGCCTTCAGCGCGTTACTATTTTGTATCTGTGCTTTTGACAATTAGAACATGAATGGCCGTCCGGCTCACAACCTTTGCTTGAGTGTTTTATTTTATTCCTACGACTATCTAACATGGTGTCAGAAGCGGACGACAACACGCCAAGCAAGTAAACGCAAAGAGCAAAACAAGTGAGTCCACAACAAAAGTCACGAGCACGAGAAACGACTATATTACCCGGCGAGTATCAACCTCACGGACAAAATGGCGGGGGATGAAGAAAAAGTAAAGCCACCGCCTATTACGGTCACAGCCGCAGCCGTAACACCCATACCACCGTGTAACTTTCGGATAGATATTCAAGCGCCCAACATGCCGCTGGCATGGAAAAACTTTCAGACATCGTTAAAGATATACTTAATTGCCAATGGCCTTGAGCAAGTCGGTGACCAAAGAAAAGTCGCCATACTTCTGAATTGCATCGGTCCCGACGCACTACATATATTCTACTCATTCAATGTAGACATAGCCACAGTCAAGTACGAAGAACTACTGTCCAAGTTCGAGACTTACTTCCTCCCAAAGGTGAACATTACGGTGGAGCGACACAAGTTGTTCAACCGTAAACAGAAGCCGCAGGAGGATATCGAGTCTTACGCCACGGATTTGAAAAACATTAGCCTGCAATGCGATTTCGGCACCATGGCAGACAGCCTACTCAAGGATATATTTTCCTGGAATCTCAATGAGGAGTCGTCCTTCATAAAAGAGAAAATTCTCATCCACAAGCCAGAGAATTTCGACAAGGCAATTGAACTAGCCATTACAGCCAGAAACACCAGACAAGACGCCAGAGCTATCAGTCAAGCTATTGAAGTGAATGCAGTCACCAAGTCAGGAAGCCGGCAAGCCAACCATTACCACTCACAATCTCAATCAACAAGAAAAGAATACAATTACCAGCCCAGTCGCAGTCGTCAGCCTAGCCCGAGCCACCAGCCACGCAATCATCCAAGCCATCACGGATCACCCAAGTCGCAGCCCTGCCACAGATGTGGGCAAGTCCACCGTGTCCGCTGTCCTGCCTTAGGTGCAGTATGCAGGAAATGCAACAAAATCAACCATTTTGCCTCAGTCTGCCGTAGTAGTCACTATGTAAATAACATGGTATTGGATAATCATGCAGGTAATTCTAACGACCCTATCAATAACAATTATGAAGAATATTTTCTTGGTTCACTCTTCCTCTCCTCCTTATCCTCAGAGCCGTACCAAACAACCATCACCATAAACTCTAAAACAACAAAGGTTCTACTTGACACTGGTGCTGACACAGATGTGCTATCATTTAATGAATTTAAGAAACTTAACTTGCCTTTAAGTAAAATAACTAAGAGCTCACATAAGTTGTCAACATTCAGTGGCGAAGTTTTGCCTACTGTCGGCCAATGTTCAGTTCCTGTCAGGCACAACAACCAGACCTATGACTTGATATTTCACATAATTGACCTGCCATGTCAAAACATTCTCGGGCGTAGAAGCTGTGAGTACCTTAGGTTAATAAAGAGGGTTCACAATGTTCAATTCGACCCAGAGGCGATAGACACTTCAACAACAAATAATAATAATATACTTTCAGAATACTCAGATTTGTTCAAAGGCATTGGCTGCCTTAATGATTTCAAATGTCACCTCACATTGAAGCCAGACGCGACACCCTCTATAGATGCCTGTAGACGAGTCCCCTTTAGCTTACTTGAAGGTTTAACAGCAGAGCTTAATTTGTTGGAAAGGGACCATATTATAAAAAAAGTAGAAGAACCCACCGAATGGGTGAGCTCTATTGTCATTACATCTAAAAAAAATGGGAGCCTTAGGCTTTGCATAGACCCAAGAAAATTGAATCAATCAATTATGCGTCCACATTACCAGTTCCCAACAATCGATGAAATAAAATCTAGCTTAGCTGGGGCTAATTTTTTCTCAACACTAGACGCCAACAAAGGTTTTTACATGCTTGAACTCGACGAGGAGTCCTCTCGACTTTGCACATTCATTACACCCCAAGGACGATACCGTTATCTTAGACTCCCATTCGGTATTAATGCAGCCCCTGAAATTTTCCATTCAGAGATGAAAAAAAGGTTTGGTGACCTTGAAGGCGTCAAAGTTATGATGGACGATTTACTTATATATGGCTCTACTAAGGCAGAGCATGACAGCAGACTTGCAAAAGTACTTCAAAGGGCTAAAGAGATAAATATCAAGTTTAACAAAGACAAATCAAACATTTGCAAAACAGAGGTTAGATACCTAGGTCACATTTTCGGTTCATGTGGTGTGAAGGTTGACCATGAAAAAGTACAAGCAATCTGTGCCATGCCATCACCCACTAACATAACAGAGCTCCAGCGCTTCTTAGGCATGATTAACTATTTAGGGTCCTACATAGAAAACATGTCTCAAAATACCACTAATTTGAGATCTCTTTTGTCTAAAAATAGTGCTTGGCATTGGACTGAAGAGCATGACCAAGAGTTTAATAACTTAAAAAATCTTATTACCAAGGCCCCAGTCTTAACATATTATGACCCAAGTAGGGATATTGTTTTATCTGTCGACTCGTCAAAAGATGCTATGGGCGCAGTAATATCTCATGACAAGCAGCCTATCGCCTATGCCTCAGCATCTCTTAGCCAATCTCAAAAAGCTTATTCTCAGATTGAGAAAGAGCTTCTAGCCATTCTGTTCGGTTGTACAAAATTCCACCAGTATATCTATGGCCGTCATAGTACTGTTGAAACAGATCATAAGCCCATTGTATCATTGTTCAAAAAACCTGTCTATAGTATCCCAGCTCGTCTCCAGCGTATAATGCTCAGGCTACAGCCCTACGACTTGAATGTTATATACAAACCAGGCAAATACTTATATGTGGCGGATACTCTGTCCAGATGCGCCTTGTCTGAACAGTCATTAACTGACCTCGATACTGACATTGACTTGCATGTTAATTTAGTCATGAAATCTCTGTCGGTCAGCCCAACTAAACTTAAAGAATTACAGCTTCACACTGCTAAGGATGCAGACTTGTTAACCATGACAAATTACTGCAAAACTGGATGGCCAGAACACAAACGATCTGTACCTATGAGTATAAGACCCTACTTTCCTCTTAAAAGTGATATTCATGTCTTAGATGGCCTTGTCTTCAAAAGTAATAATATAATTGTCCCTATGTCGCTAAGAAGCGACATCCTTAAACTCATTCATGCTGGTCATCAAGGCATTAACAGCTGTACACGCTTAGCAAAGCAGTCAGTTTATTGGCCCCAAATGGGCACAGACATAGAAAAATATATAAGTCAATGTCACATTTGTCTCACATACAGAAATAGCAACCAGAAAGAAACACTAATTCAACATGATTATAAACCATTGCCATGGAATAAAGTAGGTGTAGATATTTTTGAATTTAACACAGAAAAATACCTACTGGTGGTTGACTATTATTCAAAATATATTGAACTAGCCCTATTAAACTCTGGTACATCCTCAAAATTTGTTATAACTCATCTCAAAGCCATGTTTTCTAGACATGGTATTCCAGCAACTGTGATATCCGACAACGGCCCACCTTTCAATAGCAAAGAATTTGAAGAATTTGCTCATGAATGGGAATTTCAACACACAACATCAAGCCCATATCTGAGCAGGTCGAACGGAATGACCGAACGAGCCATAGGATCTATCAAACATATTCTAAAAAAGTGCCATGCGGATAAGTCAGACCCATACTTAGCTATCCTTCATTATAGAAATACGCCTAAAGAGAATAGTCTTTGTTCACCAGCACAACTGTTGATGTCAAGATCTCTCAGAACAAAACTGACTGTGTCAGACGGAAATCTAAAGCCTAAACTAAGTCACAATAAGAACATAATAAGTAAAAACAGCCACAATAGTTCAAGCCTTTATTACAATTCGAATGCAAAAGACATGCCTCCTCTTAAGAAAGGAGAAAACATTTATTTTAAAAAACAACCACACACTGTTTGGATCCCAGGCACTATCGAAGATGTGTGTCCAGAGCCCAGATCCTATGTAGTGAAGTCCCCTGAAGGCACGTTCAGACGTAATCGCCAGCACATTCTTAAACCAAGGTACACTCCGACAGTCCCACTGCCGTCTCCAGCCAGTTGTCCGTTGTCATCTCCTCAAGCGCCTTGTCCCGCCAGCCCACCTAAACCTGAAACCAAAAGAACCATCAGTATAGACTCAGATGTTAATAATACTTACCCAACCGATCCATTGATACCAAATACAAACCTTCCAGCTACATTCTCTGCTCGTCATAATAATACTTACCCAACCAGTTCATTGAGACCAAATACAAACCTTCCAGCTACATCCTCTGGTCGTGATATCAAACCCCCACTCAGGTTTCACGATGAATTTAACTACTAGATAATAAGATCAACACCACTACTTGTATCTACCAAAATATTATCCAATACCCATTATTGTAACTAGTTTTTATTGTAATTTATGTTTTTCTAATTTTGTTGCTCAAAGTCATCTGTCATCTGTCACACGTCATGTGTGTCATGTGTCTGTTATAAACGTCAGTGTCGTTGCGTTTTGTTTCATCAGGTAGTATTGTATAAAAAATATTCCCGTTTAGATCTCGCTGAATTCAAACTGATTTGTATAACTTTATTTAAGTTCAACTTTTAGTTTTACCTTTTCGAAAGGGAGATGTCAAGTATCCCAAACGCGCCTTCAGCGCGTTACTATTTTGTATCTGTGCTTTTGACAATTAGAACATGAATGGCCGTCCGGCTCACAACCTTTGCTTGAGTGTTTTATTTTATTCCTACGACTATCTAACAGGTATAACAACAAATAGATATTAAAAACAGAATAAAATTAATATTTAAGGGGCTCCCACACCTTAATTTCAGTTCCGATAAGCGAATTCTTCCATTAGTAATTAGTACCAGTACCAGTATGCTTAGTATAGGTTTTCGGTCACGAAATACGAATCGAACGCGTTTGCGTTAAAATGTCAAATACTATAAGAACAGTTTGTTGCCGTTTCGTTAAAATAAATGGAGCATAAGATTAGCTCTTTAGCCTAAATTTTATAGCTCTAAAACTGAGCTCTTGAGGTCTAAACGGCCAATTAGTATCAAAAATAACATTAGAAATAACCGAATAATAACAATTAAGAAACTCAGTTTCAACGTAAACTTTTAATTTCAAGCGTTTGCAAACACATTAAGGTTCACGATTGTTGTTACGTTGTGGCGTAGTTGTAACGTTTCGTATTTTAGAGATTAAAGCACTCGTTACAGTCACGCAAATGCCTTTTCTTATTAGATTGCGTTGATACGTAGATGCGGATTGTCCGTGGAAGCCTTGGCTTATACTCTGCAGTTACAAATTCTTCGTGCCGTTTCGCTCTCACTAACAGTAAGTATATATTATTAGAGTGAGAGGAACAGTATGCGACGAATTTGAATTTCAGAGCAGCCCCCCAGTGTTATTGATTAGATACCTACCTATTACACCTTTAAGTCGTGGTAGACCAGTGGTTTGTCCACGGGCTACCTGTGTGTTGAGAAAACCTGTGTACGAGTACACCTGCGAATGACAGCCCAAGCTCTCTCTTTCTTTCTCTCTTTCTTTTTGTGGGTTGGAGACGCCCGTTCACCCGTGGTTAAAACTTAAAGGAGAGCCATTTTAAAGCCCAGTGTGGCCAGATACCTCTACTTTTAGGTTTTCTGTTGTAACAAACGTCTCAGTTACTATTAGAGAAGTTAATTGCCTATAATTGCCGCTAAAGTTATTACCGACTTGCTCACAGTAATTGTAATATTAACGTGAGCGTGTTCAAGACTTTTATGTGAAAATAATAGTAAATTAGAGGCTCAGGCAACCTGTAAAAGGATCTTAGCGACAGGATTCGTAACGCAGTTTTAGTTTCATCGTTTGAAATTTTAAAAAAACAGTGATTTGTATTATATCCTGATAAAAACATTGCACGTCTTGAATCAAAAAATGGTTCGAATAAACCCCGCTTAGGTGACTTTATTCCTGTAAAAACTTACAGAAAAAATATTTGTACGAATTGATACTTGGCTAAGGAAACTAAATATACATTTCAGTGTGGAAAAATCAGAGATGGCTCCAAAAATCAAATTTAAAAAACATATTTTGACTTCTAACTCTCCAATGACTCCTGATTGACTTCATAATGTCGTCATGTCGTCGTTTTTGGCAGTGAGGAGTTTGTTCCACTTCAGGGCATGCGTTTATGAAGTATGTCAGGTGTGCTGGCGGTGTGCCTAGACACCGATCCAGACGGCTACTGGCACAAAGCCTAAAATATACTTTCGCATTAAAAATGGAACATGTTTTTTTTTTTTTTTTTTTATATGAATAGGAAGGCAAACGAGCAAGTGGGTCACCTGATGGTAAGTGATCACCACTGCCCATAGACACCCGTAACCCCGGAGGGATTGCAGATGCGTTGCCAACCTAGAGGATTAAGATGAAATGCCTCTTGTGCCCGTAATTTCCCCGGCTGTCTTACTCTCCACACCGGAACACAGCAGTGCAAGCACTGCTACTTAGCGGCAGGATTAGCGAGTAAGATGGTGGTAGCGATCCGGACGGACCTTGCACAAGGCCCTACCACCCGCAGACATGTATTTTTGTTTCCACCAAGATTGCTTAAAATCTAAAAGTGGCAGTCAGTTCGTGTAAATGTCGAGGCTTAGAACCTTGTCATTTGTGATTGAAAAGTTTGAAAACCATTGTTGCGGTAAGTTGATATTACATACATACATGCTTACATAAATTACTAACGCTTATGGGGTAGACAGAACCTAGGGTAACGAGACCCAAAGGCCACGCTTAGCATGATCGTGAGCGTACAGGTGGAAAGGGTAATCAAAATAGTGATGGGTGTCTATAACATGATTCCTAAGGTCTTTTACCATCTGTGCGGGAAGAGATGCAACTGGTAGGTACGTTTTTCCTTAGCTCCCAGAACAGCATGACAGTTGAATTGGTATTGACATGTTAATACGTCAAAATGTATATATAATTACAGTGGTAGTCACTCCAAACGCGAAGTTTGTTCCAATTATCACATAGCAGTAGCTGCCACACAGACGTTTAATTTAATAGTTGTTCTTCTCGAAGGTTGTTTTTGTGAATGTTAACTTCAATAAGAAAAAATATTGGAATAGCCGCCGCATCTAACTTTTTTCTCATCTAAGTCTCAGGCCGCGCGCCACTCAACCAGATTACATAACATCACTCGTTATATAGAAATCTAAATAGGTATTATGTTATTACACAGTCTACACTACGTACATAGACACACTATTTTTAGTCAGGTACTTCCAATGATACTCTATTCCTGGCCCATCGCAGAACGTTCTCATAGTAAGAGTCATAAACTTTCTGGTAGCGCAATGTGCTGGCACTAAGATATTTTCTGTGAAAAGGTTTTATAGACGGTCAATAGGTAACTATCGGGATCGTTACAGGAGCCTTACCACGTCTTAATGCGATTCAATTGCGATTTAGTTTAGGTTCGCTCGCTGTCAGATTCATACCTACTAAAAACGAATGTTAAATCCTGAAGTCATAGCCCAGGGCCAAGGGGGCTTACCATGACGTCTTAATGCAAGTCAATTCCGACTCAGTTATAGCTGTCACTTCTAGTATGGATCTGACAGAGAGACAATAGGTAGCGGTTCTGGCGACAGATTGGTGCAATGGTGTCATGGAGCACCTGGTTTTGTACCCTTGTGTACCCTTCAACGGCCAAGTCACACAACTTTAACAATAATAATAAAGAAATCGCAGTAAGGAACCTTAGACTTGGCACGACTTTTTCTAGATTTCATTACTTTTTAGAAATAAACAAGCAGCTCCATCGAGACTTGGCTAGTTTTTTACATAATGTTTTTGGTGGGATCGGTTTTTCGCGGGGGTCATGAGCTGGTTGGTTGGATGATTTCATAACGAATAAGCTCGTCCGTGAGAGGTAAAATCGGTGACCCTAGTCAGGTCATAAGGGTAATGGACCTGAAAAGGTTAGGAACTGGTCTAATCTATGCCGTGGTTGAAATACATGAAAACGAGCTTAGTAGGTATTTATGTAGTGCTTAAAAGATGACGGAGATCAATCGGAGTAACGCGAGACACAGGTCTAATGTCATGGTAATCGATGTTAATAAAAGCTTAATTAATCAGAGACAATGGCCGCCATTGATGGTTTTTATTATGAAAGGTACGTGTGCGTCAATGAGGGCATTGTTTAAACGAAACGCATTATAACGCAAACGCAATATAGAGCCAGGAACATTTAGATTGGACAGAGAGGTCTCTTAAAATAAACACTGGTCTGGGAGCAACGAAAAAACAAAATGTACTAGTTGCTTCTCTACCTGCATAGATGGTAAAAGGCCATAGATGGAACGGGCGGAAATCTTAGGAAGCATGTTATAGGCTATGCAACCCGTCACTATTTTGATTGCCCTTTCCACCTATACGCCTACAATTTACCTTAGGCTCTGTCTACTCCGTAAGGGATAAAGACGTGATATGAAATGAATGAAAGGATGTTGAAATGAATCCGAAATATTTCAGCAGGTAATATTAGTTTGGATATTATCTACTAAAAGCTAGAGTTAAAAAAGTAAAAATTTCATACAAAATTGTTGCCGTATCAAACCATTTTTTTCCTTCATAACTGTGATATTTACAAAGAAATTGTCGCCTTCGTTTCATTTCAACTCTTACCTTTAGCTTTTAAAACAGTCACGACACGCTTATACTTCAACCCTAAGATGGTAAGTAGGATGTATAGGCAAGTCAGATGAGGCACTAACCTAAACAGCCGCACCTAATCAAAGCAAATTGTATATAAAACACACTTTCCTCATTTTCCTCGATCTGTGACTCACGCGCAGCTGCGGGCTGTCTCGGTGCGTTCGGTGCGCGTGCACTGGCGCAGAGGCTGACAACCTTTGGACCGCAACAAAGTTGCACTATCGAATAAGCTACACCAGGAGCGCTTTGAAATCACAGTACCGAACTAAGTACTTTCGAAAGTACCGTTTGAAAATGGTAAATCTGTGCATTGCTACAAAACTTTTCAATTAAATTAGTTGACTAGATTAGTGAGAGCTGGCGCCTTACCATGATGTCTTAATGCTTTTGAATTCCGATTCTTTAGCTGGGGTGGGAGTCGTCCGCGTGTGGTCAAGAGCTGCGGTTCGTTTTTGGATCCGTTCCGAGGGGAAGAGCAGTGCTTGGTCCGGTGCGCCCTGGCCATCGGTTAATCGGTCAAAGTTTCTTGAGGCGCATTCTTCTTGGCAATGATGGTCTTTCCGAATGCTCTGATAGTTTCAAAAAGACATGTAAAAGAGCTCTTGGCGGCCAATTTGCAAAAATAAAAATTTCATTTTCATTTTCAAGATTCTGATTCAAGATGATTCTGAGGGATATCGATATCCGTTGGCTAAGAGCCCGTAAGGGGGGAGGGGGGTATATTGACCGAGTTCTACCGTGCAACGTCGCCGGCATCTTTGTCACAAGATTTTTAAATACTGTATTTATTACTTTGCTTTGACATTGGCGAAATCATCGCATCGATCGATGGGGCCATATTAAAGAAGAAGAAGAAGATTCTTTAGCTGTCATTTTGGACACTTCTAGTATGGATCTGACAGCGATCGCGATCGATCCAACTTTGGTTCGGAATTGAACCTCATCAAGACGTCATGGTAAGGCCTGTAATTATTAGTAGAACATTTCAATTTCAGCACAAATTTTCACCACGTTCAACGGGCTTTCGAGCTATATGAAATCAGATATTCGATCCATGCCCTTCTCACACTCAAATAATTATGTGAGAGTAAGAGAGAGGGTATGATGCCTAATATTTCCTTTTTAAGAATAAACTCTTTAATTCTAATGTTTAACTCCGTGTGTGTTTTCTGCATTTGCACTCGCACGCGCATTGCATCAGAGGCCGTCAACCTTTGCTGGAAGCCGTAATGACTTTATGATGTTGAGTGAAGAGCGCATAAACTTCGCATTTCGAAGCTAAAGATACCACACGTTATTTTAACGGCTGTCTCAGACTGCTCATCCACAAGTGATATATGAGGAAAAGCTCAACAATACAATCACTCAACTTTGCTAGCTGCACTGCGCTGCTTTCTTATTGGTGGATTTTTTTCTCACACACCACTTCGGTTCCTTTGGTCTGACAGTATCTTTTAGCCTATTAAAACCACTAATGTCTTTCGAGAACATGCTACGTTTATTAATGACAATCACAAAACAACAAATAAACAAACACATATTAAAATAGATAAATAAATGGTCTCAAAATGGTCCCAACTCAGCATTTGGTAAGCAAATTTTTAAATAACACTGAAAATTAGAACACAGAAAAATCCGAAAAGTAAAGCTATGGCCGGGAATCGAACCCGGATCCTCGTCATTCCGTCACGCGTGCTGTACCCCTACACCTCCCATTTCAGGTGGGTAAGCCTTCGAATTTTTCTATCTGTTACTAGCTGTCACGTGACCTTGTTACTATGCGAATTTTTGTCGCTAAGCGCCCAAGTCGTCTCATCACCTTCATTTCGCTCTGCTTCTCCTTCGGTGGCCTGAATAAACAAAAAAAGGTTGCTTGTTACAACGGACACATAAATTGTACGTCATACGGCGAAACCTCACTTCTAAGGTAAACTTGAAAGAACGATAAAATCAGCCTCATGTTCAGAGAAGCTGTTGACGCAGGCCTGGTTTACATTGTAGAATAATTATTATAACAAGTACTAGATCAAACGATTAATTAAGGAGAGACCAAAGGCCAAAGCGGATGAGTGAATCAGCGCTCCTACGAAGCACAGTAAGCTACAGCTGTACTTAACATCACTATCACTACATAGTATAAAACAAAGTCGCTTTCTCTGTCCCTATGTCCCTATGTATGCTTATATTTTCAAAACTACACAAAGAAAGAAAAGAAAGAAAGAAGACATTTATTCCTTTTTGCAAGACAACAAATATAAAAATATAATACACAATTTTATAGAAAATAAACAAGGTATAACAATAAAAAACATAGAGATGAAAAATAGATCATCACAACGGATTTTGATGCGGTTTTTTTTTCAATAGATAGAGTGATTCAAGAGGAAGGTTTTTATGTATAATTCTACGCAGACGAAGTCGCGGGCAGAAGCTAGTAGTGTTATAAATGTCTTTGGCTACAGGTATTTATTAATGTATTTTGTTTCGCAGTTATCCAAAAGGAGATGCGAATATTTTGGCACCGGGTGACAGTTGTTTAGAGCGTTTCAGATTTGCAAGACCTGTCTGCTTAGCTCTGCTCCCTAGTATTGCATAGATATGATTGTAAGCTTACTTTGTAACGTGGTTGTAACAAAGGTTAGTTCCGTAAAGGAAGGTCAATGTAATTACACCATAACAAAGGGTTTCATCCAGTTTTCCTCGCGGTAAATTGCCTGCGGTTGTCTCGGTTTGCGGTTGATTAGTATGGAACAATTTCTATTCATACTTACGTACGCAATCACTGTCACATTGTGTTGAATTAGTATGTCAACGGGTGGAAGACAATAGAGAAAAGTATTACAAAATCCAAGAGGTGCAAATGAAAGAATAGTACTTATGAATTTTCAAAATGAGAATGGACGAAAAAACGTAGAGCATGGCAAGCAAATTCAGAACAATTTTAAATCACATTCGTAGGGTGTTTTCCAGTCAATCTGTTTTTTATACGAACAGAATCAAAATTGAGAGAGATACCCAGACGATTCCACATTGCATCATCACTACATAGTATAAAACAAAGTCGCTTCCGCTGTCTGTCCATCCCTATGTATGCTTAGATCTTTAAAACTACGCAACGGATTTTGATGCGGTTTTTTTTAATAGATAGAGTGATTCAAGAGGAAGGTTTATATATATTATTCTACGCAGACGCAGTCACAGGCAGAAGCTAGTTCGTGATAAATTAATATGTAACGCAGCCAGTTCCTTAATATTCATATTTATGATTAATTAATCATATTATCGCTTGCCGACTTAATGCCTTTTAATGCCGAAGTAGTATGACACAGGTTATGCGTTACCAGCGATATGTATCGGTCACAATCATGAATATTTAATGACAAACAAACTACATGTCATGGTCTACTGGATGACTGTGATGAATCATGACACAGTTACCCAGCTTGGCAATTTAATTTACCTTAATCATAGGATTAATTATAATGGTTGTAGTTTTCCAGTAGAGACGCATGGAAAAGGATCGTTGAATATGCGTGTGCGCGAATAAAATGTAAAAGGATTTTATGACTTACAGTTTTTTGAACTGCTCAGCTAGTATGTTCAGACGATTAAAAAGTTGATTATTGCTATCAAAGTAATTTATTTTACGCAGTACCTTCTCACATATTAATGTAATAAGAAAATGTAAAAATAGCTGCGACTTATCTTATGTAGGTTAGGTAAGTGTATCCGAAGTATTTGCACAAAGAATCACATAGCCACAGATATTTTTTTTATATTATGACTACCAAGAGATACCTTATCACTATCACTACATGATATAAAACTAAGTCGCCTTCCGCTGTCTGTTTGCATTGTTTACGTCAAAGTTATATATTATGTAGTATATTTTTATCTGTGTATCGTTTCGTGAGTCATAGACGGTTCTGGTTGAAAATCAGTGCTGCAGGTGTCTAACACCTCAGCGTAATGCTGAGCCAGCGACCGTTTCACTTTTGCGAAGACACACAACGCTGATGATCTATTTTTTATTTCGTATGTTTTTTTTTTTGTTTTACCTTGTTTATTTTCTATAAAATTGTGTATATATTTGTGTGTCTTGCAAAAAGGAATAAATGTCTTCTTTCTTTCTTTCTTCTTTCTAGATATTTAAATCTACGCAATGGATTTTGATGCAAGTCTTTTTAATAGATGATGATTCAAGAGGAAGGTTTATATGTATAATACATGCATAATATAGTAGAGAAATGCTTATTGCACCCGTGCGAAGCCCGGGTGGGTCGCTAGTGAATTAAACTGTAAGTTACTTAAAATGCGATTGATTTTGTTCAATATTCTGCAATTTCATAGAGTTTCTTTTCGTTTGAAAGTGGAATGCCTATAGGAAGTAAGAAATTGCTGACACTGCGTTTAGAATACAAAAATACCAAGTAGGTACTAGGTAAGTATCTCTACTCAATTGAATACAGTCGGCGTTTTAAAATGGATCATTACTAACATTAGTAATACACTGTTAAGTGGTGAAACTTAAAACATTTAGAAAATGCTGTTTATCTGATCAGAACACAATGGGTGTTTGGAATGACATACATCCGTAATCAACCAGCTCTATTGATCTTTCAGACTCTGCATGCTTCACACGTAGACAGCTCAACAAATTCTGGACGCCGGTTGACAACGGACGGCTGAGTGCGTTCAGTGCACGAGCACTCACTCAGTTCAAACCAATGCCGCCGGTACCGACTTAGGGTAACCATAAAATTGTGTTCTTCATGGACAAGGATCAAATTTTAAAGAGTATTCATTAATATACTGATTGTCCTAATTGATAAACCTTCGGTATCGAATAGACACAATAAGTTTAGGAACAATTATGCTACGCATTGACTCAGGAAATTCATTAAGTACTAAAATTTTTGGAGCCAAGGCGGAAATTTTCCAATGTTTATTTACTGCATAGATTCTCAAAAAGGTCTGTGCAAGCTCTCGTGGTGTAGGTGTAATCTTAACAATCTTAAACCAATGAAACTGTCCAGAGAGACGCTGCCTTTGACAGTGCTGTCACAGAATTCTATTTTACATGTTAAACGTTAAAACTTCTGATTTTAGAGCTCTTACAATACTAGTTGACGTAACAGCCACTTAACTTTGTTACAGCAGAAACGTAATTACAATTGCGAACCCAGTAAATGTTCTACAGAACATAATAACATAATACATACAGCTCCAAGCCACCTACGAGCCTTATCTGAGTCAAACGCAGCAATAAGGGAGGGACCTTTGTTGATGGCTATGAACACAAATGTACTGCGAGGTAGATGAGGTATCAGGGTAATAAGAAGATTTAACATTAACTAGGTATCCTTAGTATCCATAAAATTACGTACACATTACTCTGTAGTAGCGTGGTAGCAACAACAGGTGTTCCTTTCTTAGATTTTTTGTCAGCCAATATCCTATCCTATAAGACAGGAATTGACGTTAACATTGTAAAAGTACTCTCTACTTTTTATCACTTCGATATTTACTTTTGACAGGGGAAGACGAAAATACGAGTACATTGCTAGAGTGATGCAAGTTTGTATTTTTTTTAAATAGTTTTTGAAGCTAAAGACAGAATTCTGCAAACAAAAAACAAATCATGGTAAAACTACTTACTTGGTTAATGGCTAAACGCACTCGCACAAGGCAAGGCGTAGTTTTACCATGATCCGTGTAGGTTAAAATGTGCGTACAAGTGTAGTTTATAAAACACTTTATTTTGACAACTGTATTGTGTACACAAATTTAAAAACAAGCTATTTGATCCCTACACTTTGTAACTCACTAGTTTGCTTGGCGGAATTTGGTTGCACTAGGATGCGACTGTACAGCGGACTGACACGGTGAGGTACTTTCAGCCGATGTCGATTTGATGGCAGCAGAACTCTGTCTTTACTTTTTAGTTGCTCTAAGGATGCCTGCTCCAATAAGTATCATTGTTTTCTGAGGTTAATGTTTTTCAGGGACTATAATATTATGGACGGAAAAGTCTTTTACATTCCGGTTTTTCCATGCCCGTTCTTTCATACATATATTTGTTGCGACTGATACCATCTAATGGTTCCTCATGTTTTAAAGTTGTTCCTACTCGAAATTTATTTTTGTGATGGAATAAGTTATGTACGTATGTGAACACTTTATTGTAAAAATAAAAGTATAAACAATTGAATAGCGAAGCGGTAAGGTAAATGTTTTTTGTTCACACAAAAATATTGCAAACATTGAGATACATACTGTATCTCTTAAAATTAAATTTTAATTTCGAATAAATTATGAATTTAATTTAAATTTCTCAACTTGAGAGGCATTTAGATCTAGTATCATGGCGCATTATATTGAATTAATAGAATTAAAATATTAAGACACTTGAATACACGGGAAGGATGAGTTTGTGAATTTTACACAGTGCTGTCATACAAGAAAACTACTTACAAAAGTTACAAAATATGTAATCTTATGCGTCATCAAAAGGTCAAGTCAACAACGAGTCAAGTAACGTTAGCTAATATAAAATTTCCCCTTGTTCTTTGTACAGTATAACCAAGTTAAATTACTAGGATATTCTAAGGTAAAATAAAGACTATTTCTAAAGTAAAACAAACATGTTCGCGGCTTAGGGGTGGCGCCTAAACAAGAAATAACAAGGTAAAATTTCGTATAAAAAATTAATTCTAAATTCAAAAAGGTTTTTTTAATTCTACCAGCGATTTCAAAAAATACTATTAGAGCAAATTTTAATAAAAAAATATGGCTGCAGTGTATGAAAAGGAACTTGAAAACAAAATCTGCAACAGGACCAAAGCTACTTGGCATAGTAGTGTGATTGTTATGTTTATAAACGAATATGAAAACCCTTTTTCTTACCTAGCAGTTCAGTAATGCCGACCTCAGGGGGTCTACTTCGAAATTCAAAGTTCGTATCATACCGTCCTATAAACCCTTCGTCTGTGCGAGATAGCACAATATTGTTTTCTTCTTCAGAGTTGTTTTATACAATGATAGGGACAAAACGAACATGCGGGTCACCTGATGACAGACATTCGTAACATAGGGCGTTAAGACCGTTTAGGCGGCTCTTTAAGAAAATTGGCACGTTTTTTGAAGATCCCTGAGTTGTACTGGTCTGGGAAAATTGGCGCCGCTAGCTGATTCCAGAGTTTAACCGTCCGTGGTAAGAAGTTAAGACCACTTAGTCCCGTTTTTTTAACAAAAGCACAGACATCCTACCACGCCGCAAATGGTGATTATTTCCCACATAGTTACTCCTTACCGAGAACTGGAATAGCCGCCATCATTCCACTCCGTATTTGCTAGAATTAGCAAAAAATTGCAATCTTACGTAGTTATGGTAATAAGTGGTTCAAGATCGTCATTAAATCGGGTTGTAGTCGTGTGGAACTCGCAACTGCAATGATGATAGGTTAAATGTAATACTACATACATTACGCCTTTATCCCGGGGTAGACAGAGCCTAAGGTGAGAAGACCTAAAGGCCACGATTAGCATGATTGTGGGCGTATAGGTGGAAAGAGGAATGTAAAACTATGATTGTGCTGGTGTTAGTTGGATCAAGGTACTTTAAAGAGAGACGGGGTAGCCTAGTGGTTTGACCTGTGGCCTCTCAAGCAGAGGTTCGTGGTTTCGAATCCTGGGCTCGCCCCTCTAACTGAGGTTTCGGAATCTATCTGCAAAATTACATTTGAAGGAAAACATCATGTGCACCGGACCAAGCACTGCTCTTCCCCTCGGACGGATCCAAAAACGAACCGCAGCTCTTGACCACAGGCGGAGGTAACCCGGCTCGCACCCCGGCGTTGACTTCACACACACTTTCATAGATCTATGACACTGACGTATACCTAGACAAAACCGTTTTTTTTTATTGCTGAACGAAGGCGATTGGGATCGTGCCAAAATTAACAAATTATCAAACAGCGAACAAATATTGATTATTAATGAACAAAGCTACGTAAAAGTTTAATATTCAAATTAGTTCCCTGAAAATAGTTCATTTTATCAAATAAAGGTGTTAAAAGCACAGCTTAAAAGATGAACAATGCCAATTCTACTGATTGATTGAATCGGGCGTTACTTCGAAACATTATAGTACAGATACTAACCGTTTATTCTAATTTTTCAACGGATCATGTTCATTATTATATCGCGAGTTCTCAGAACGCGTGGAACTCGGCTGTCTAAACACTTTTAGGGTAAACAAAAAACAAAAGCCGGACCTAAATGCCCGTAAATAGGATGACGTGTTGCCTAAATTTAGTTTATTGTCGTCCTCGACTCTCCCTTGTTTTTGTATTGTTTCTACCTATCATATATAGGGCCATAGAGCAAGCACAATAGAGTGCAAATGTCATATAATTCATGTTATTGTGAAACTAGCTTCTACCCGCGACTGAATAGAATTATACATAGACCTTCCTCTTGAATCAATATCTATTAAAAAAAACCGCAGCGAAATCCGTTGCGTAGTTTTAAAGGTCTATGTATACATACATAGGGGCAGACTTTGTTTTATACTATGTAGTGATAGTGATAACTTACTGGGCGCTAACTGGGGCTTTACCACGACGACTTAATGCAATTCAATTCTGACTCAGTTTTAACTGTCATTTTAGTAAGGATCTGTCAGCGAGCGAACCTAAACTGCATCGGAATTGAATGGCACCAAGACGTTATGGTAACCCACTGGACTCAGATTGACAAGCCGTAGGTAAAGGTAACAAAAACGTGAATATAATAATTGAATAATCAACTTATATATATACATACATACATACATACACATATAAATCACGTCTTTATCCCTTACGGGGTAGACAGAGGCGAAGGCAACAAGACCCAAAGGCCACCGTTCAGTATGATTGTTGGTTGGCGTATACGTGGAAAGGGGAATAATAGAATGAATAACTGTAATTAATTCTTCTTCTTCTGTGCCGTCATGTAGAAGATAAAGGAAAAACATCAGTCGCAAAACATTACTGTTACTATGATAGGTATAAGTGGAAAAAAACTGATGTGTTGCCATATTGGGATAGCCTTTATTACGTCTCCATTTGGTTATTTCCTCTATGTAGAGGGTAAAAGATCACGCTGTGACGCGTATATTTTTAATTGTTCGATGTTAGCGGCCTCGTGGGTCGCTAGTGGCGTGTCCAATTCGTTCAAAGTAATGCCTTGATCACACGTACCGAGTACAGTGGCGAGATACTCGTAACAAATTTGTCGGCTGAGTAGGGTGGGTGGGCACTCGGCCTAGTAAACAAAACAAGGAAACAAGGTCCGAGTCGCTCGGTCGTTTTGCTGGAGCGAGTACTAGGCCTAATATTCGTTGCGAAGTACACACGAACCCAGCACTCGACTGAAGGCACTCTCTCGCCGTAGTAATGAGACGATACACGAACGCGTTCAGAACGTTTTTTGTCCTAGCTTACGCAAAAACGTTTAGTATATGGTTGTTGTCGCAAGAACAGTCTCGAACGGGTTAGCAGTGAAGTGTCATGCAAAAAATACGTTTGTTGACGAGCGTTTTAGAGAAAAGTCCACAAGTACATTTTTTTCTGAATTTAAATATTTTGGGTTTTTCTTACTCAGAATCGGTTAGGTACCCTATCGATTCTCATGCAAGAAAAAATGACTCCCAGATTTAACTTTGGATTTTTTTCCTGTTCGTCACGTTCGATACATACTGTAGGAATAGGTTTTTTTTTTTTTTTTTTTTATGTTAGAGAGGCCAGACAAACGAACTAGTGGGTCACCTGATGGTTCTGCTAGTTTTATACTGGCAGGTTTCTGTTGCTGGCTGCTATGAGACTTAGATCAAGTTCCATATATCGAACACTCGTTCGATATTTTAAATCTTCTGTTTGGAACTTCCGACGGGTCTCAGATCAGCTTGGGCCAGGAACGAACCTAGACACATTTTTTATTATTTCTTGTTAATTATGATAGTTTAACCAAGCTGAATAAAATCTGAAATATTATTTGAATTTGCATTTTAACTCATAGTAGCAGCTTAGGCCATACGCAACAACAGTTTGAACAAGGACACTTTTAATTCGATCACTCGTACAAAACTAAGTGCCTCATCTAGGCAGCTCTACAATACCTATATGAAAAAAAGTGACGAATTGGAATGGAAATTTTGGGACACATTTTTTAGTAGTTGATTTAGCCTTTTCTACGGTCGTTTTGTTCACACGAATGAAGTCTTGTTTTTTCAACATCTGGCGGCACACAATCTTCCAATTCCAATTGTTCCACGATGTATTTTAAAACATTATCAACAATGTTCTACAATTCAATAACTAACTGTATTATCTTTACAAGTAAGAGCATTTTAGTCTACAGTATATATAAACTATACCACTTATAGATGTGGATTATATAAACGTGATACGGTATGAAAATATTTGTGAAGTAAATAACGAAATTCATGAAATTGTTGTTGATAAGTGCAAGCAACATGCGCGTATACTTATTACATGAAACGTAATTAAATTTAATGATCGTATACACGTAATTAAATAATTAAAAAACGAGAATGTAATTAATGACGGGGACTTCAGACGAAATCCGGCCACCGATACTTTTCCAAATCTTTATTAAGAAGTTTATAAAACAGACAACATTAAAAAGTTACGAGACTTTTTAAAAACTTTGCAATGAGGTTTTGCCGCCCCCTCCCTCTAATCCCTCCGGAGAGAGCATGGAAGAGACAACTGCAGCACAGATTGATCATATTACCTACTACAGGAAACTGATGAAAGCGGCCTTCCAAAGAACCTTGCATCCTCTTTCAAAACTAAACCAATTTCAATTTTCTTAGATATAATATTTGAGTAGAGCAGGCGAGGGTGCAGAAGCGGCCGAATTAGGCAAGATAAATAAATATAGGGGTCTCAGCACCGAATATAACTTTGTCCATTTCGGTGTTGAGACCCTTGGTCCAGGGGTCCTAGCGCTATTAGCCTCTTCTAAGATATTTCGAAGAGGCTAATAGACGCTACGGGTGACTGCAGAGCTGGCTGCTTCCTTGGACAGCGTATTAGTATCGCTATCCAAAGGGGGAATGCTGCCAGCGTCTGTGGAACTATGCCACGGGGGCCCCTCCTTTTTTAATTATTTTATTTTAAGATTAGTTTTAGTTTAGTTTTTAATTCGTTTTTAATTTCATAGTTTAATTTGTTTTATATTTGAAGGACTTTTGTAACAATTTTGTTGTGACTAATTATTTGTTTTTGTTCCGTCAATGCTTAGATAGATAGATTAGATAGAAACTTTAATCACCACAATACATACATGGCCCAAAACAACATTGACTCTCGAGCGCTTGATTGATTAACTATTAAAAGTAGGTACTTCGCGGAACCGTCTGTCCTTCCATCCTCAACATCTTGATGGTTGGCAGTCAAGTACCGTGCGTTTTAAACGCAATTTCTTTCCTCGTACGACAAAGATCTGGAACCAACTTCCTGCTGCAACATTCCCTGAGCGGTACAATTTAGGGATCTTTAAAAAGCGAGCCTTCCTGTTCTTGAAAGGGCCGGCAACGTACCTGTGACTCCCCAAGTCTTACAGGTGTCCCTGGGCGATGGTGATTACTTTCCATCAGGTGACCCATCTGCTCGTTTGCCCCCTCTTTTCCGATAAGCGAGGGTTTCATTTTTTTTAATGTCTCGTTACTCTCCACCACTCACATCAGTTAAATTGCTTTAATTGTTCCGTCGTGGCGAATCTTGGAAATTACATACAAAATGGAACACAGAATAACAGATAAGTACATTTCACAAGCAATTTCACGCAGTTCCAACAACCGGGGAAACATGAACACACAATTAACTTAATAGGTAGCCAGGAAGTGGATGGGAATGCCAAGGGCAAGGGCGCGGCTTGTTATGCCAACAGAACTCTAGAGTACCATCCGTCTGAAATATCTGTGCACCCAATTATTTGAGGTCATTGGAAGCGGAGGATCAGAAAATATAACCACAAGAAAATTACAAAATGTCATGTACGTCAACGTTTGCGTTGTTACCCATACTGTAAACGTTAATGCAGGGAAAAGCGGAGTAGTCTGAAAGAGAACAGCATTGTAACAAGTAAAGTGCACAGATATTTCAGACATGTCTAATTGGAGGGCCCTCGAGGAATGAGATGGTGTCGTGTCAAGGAAGCAAGGGCGCCCAAGTAGTAACTAAATTAAATTTTCACAAACAACTGTCTTTTGCTAGGTCTTCAGTGAGGGATGTGAGCGCTTTGTATCCACGGGTTCCTTAGCTGCAGCTGTAGACCAAAAAGTCCTTATAAATATTCATTCAGCAACGTCAAGCAAATAAATCACCATTGAATTTTTAAAACTATTGTCTCACTAGCTGTTGCCCGCGACTTTGTCTGCAAATATTTGTTTATCGCTATCCCGCCGGAACTATGCAATTTTCCGGGATAAAAAATAGCCTATGTATTAATCTAGGGTATCTCCGTTCCAAATGTTATCTAAATCCCTTCAGTTGTTTTTACGTGAAAGAGTAACAAACATCCATCCATCCATACTTTCAAACTTTCGCGTTTATAATATTAGTAGGAAGTAGGATTTGTATAGTCACGCCTCAATTCCAAATTCATAGCGTCTTAATTGTATGACTAATGAACGGAAGTAAATATTTACGCTAAAAACTTATTCTGGATTATGAACTGAATCCATTAAAAAGTACATTGCCTGGCGCACCAAATTTTATGACAAAATGCCGTATCATCATAAAAATGGATGAACTGACAGAGATCCCGTAAGCTGCAGTTAGCTCCCAAAGTACAAAATAAATAATCTTGGGAAATAACTACGTCCAGCAGTGGGCGTATTGGTTTTTTTATGATGCCGAGTAGATTTTCGAGCTGAGGGGACGATTACAGTGATCGTTGCCAAATGCTAGCCAATATTCCCCAAAAGGAATTATGTTCCTATCTAGGATCAGTATCTACTGATCTCTGTTTTGTAGACAACTAAACTAACTAACAATGTAAAGAAACTTTTTGGGCAATGATTTTCATTTTCAATTGTCAAGTCAATGCAGGAGAGCGGTTTTCAAACTTTTTAATTTTTACGAACTACATCAAATTATAATATTCGAGTTCCCTTTAAAGGTGCGGTAGATCTATGATCTATGTAATAACATAGTGTGTCGTTAGGCTTATTCTGTAATTAACACATACACACATAGAGTCACGCCTCTTTCCCATAGGGGAGCTATAAGTTTGGGTAAACGCAGGTAACTAACTTATTTAATTGAGCCCTAATTGTTATTATGGACATTATTATAATCTGTTTTTGGCCTTTATTATTTTAACAGAACCAACTATGATCAGAATTTTTTTCTGTCAAAACTAAAAGTGGGTTTTTAATCAAACGCTATAATTTTGCGTGTATAATATCTACATTGCAATTACATTTTTTTTTCCCCAAATATATGTAACATTTTAACAAAACCGGCGAGTAATTGCAAATTATTTACATTTAAAGTAAGTAGGTTGATGTATCTGTTTCGAGAAAAAAGAGTTCGTACCTATTAGATGGTACTGGACGGGAATTTTAGAAGGTATTTAGTTAGTATAAGTTTCCCACATCAAAAAACAAAAATAGATGTAATATTGTACCTCTACTTTGAGAAACACTGGCTTTAACGTATCAATTGTGGCACAATTACAACCGTTAGCATACTTAACATCAATCAGGCGCAATATCGGCTCAATTGATGCGCGCACGCAGATGTTTGGACCAATCTGATGTTTGCTTGAACGATTTGGTTCAGTGCAGTTCCACAGTGAACTTCAAGGATGTACTAAGACTTGATGGGTTAAAATACAAAAATAATACGCTACGAAATCATACATTTGACCGTAGATCGTATAATTTATAGTGTCCGACCGAAACACGATTTTTAGCCGAAACCGAAACCGAAATTTTTGAAGACGTATCAAAATGTTCAAATTTACTGTACAAATCGTAAGGAAAAGGTTATTGCAAGGATTTCTTATTTGAGAACGGTTTTTTTTTTGTTAAACAAAATAAAAAACGTTTATTTTTAATGAAAATAGATATAGGTACATGAAACTACCGTGAGACTTTAATCATAATTACACAAACGGATAACTCACGTATAAAAAGTCGAGTGATGCTCGACATGTTTCGGACTATTTTGTAGTCCTTCTTCCTGGAGCTTAGAGTACATATTTCAATTTGTACTTTTACTTTACGCGCCCGAATTAAGCCGAATGCTCCCGATGCGAGAGCCGCGAGAGGCCGCGAAGTAATTTCGGCCCGGCCGAAGGTTTCGGCCGGATTCTGGCCGAAACCGAAACTTCGGCCGGAATCACTTTTTTGGCCGAAATTGGCCGAAACCGAAACCGAAACCGAAACTTCGGTCGAACACTAATAATTTATTATTATTATAGATCCGTGGTCTTTGCAACATGCAGCTTATGAGAGTTACGTTACGTTACGAGCTCGAATGTGGTACAAGTTTCTTATACTGTTCCTGGCAATCATTGTGTCTTAAAGCGCTGGCAGTAAAAGAGAAAAAAATATACCTATGTATACGCATCGAATTCAGATCCTCCTCTTTTTTTTAGTCGGATAAAAAAAAGAGTTCATTGCCGCCTGTTTTTCAAATTCTTTTTTCGAATCTTGCTTTGAACAGAAAATGAATGTTTGAATTTTGAAAGAGCAAGTCTGAGTGACTATAATAGTGTAGTAGCTTTCTAATAGGAATAGGTACGAGTAAGTATGTCTCTAATTAAGTAGGTTTCGTTACGTTAATTTTTTACTTTCCTAAAAACATCATACTTGGAATTTTTACATCATAGTTCCGAGTAAAAAATACGGCTAGCAGGAAGCAACAATGTGGACACATTATACTGCGTTTGTTGCGAACAGCATGTAACTAAGTAGGTAGTAGATACGTACATACTGATTAGTGCGAGCATAACAAAGAGTAAACTTTGCCCCGGCATGTGACGGTGACTAACAACTGCTCTCGCAGCTGCTGTAGCAACTTTAGGTTGTTATTTTCGATGACCAGATAGAGAACCTGAATACCAAGTTTGAGGTACCGAATATAACTTTGTCCCTTTCGGTGTTGAGACCCTTGGTCTATGGGGTCAACCTGAATACCAAGTTTGAGGTACCAAATATAACTTTGTCCCTTTCGGTGTTGAGACCCTTGCTCCATGGGGTCAACCTGAATACCAAGTTTGAGGTACCGAATATAACTTTGTCCCTTTCGGTGTTGAGACCCTTGGTCTATGGGGTCAACCTAAATACCAAGTTTGAGGTACCAAATATAACTTTGTCCCTTTCGGTGTTGAGACCCTTTCTCCATGGGGTCAACCTGAATACCAAGTTTGAGGTACCGAATATAACTTTGTCCCTTTCGGTGTTGACACCCTTGGTCCGTGGGGTCCTAGCGCTATTAGCCTCTTCAAAGACATTTCGAAGCGTATTAGTATCGCTGTTCAAAGGGCGAATGCTGCCAGCGTCTGTGGTACTATGCCAAGGGGCCCTTTTTTATTTTATTTTAAGATTGGTTTTAGTTTAGTTTTTAATTTCATCATAGTTTAATAGTATATATCCAGTTTGAGGTTCCAGGTTCTCGACCCTTTGTCAGAGCAGATACGTGAATGAAAAACACGACTATTTCCTTGCTAGTCTTAGATTTTTCTTATGTAATTATTCTGTGTAAGAATGTACGCGCGTGTCTGGTAAATGGGACACAATCAATTGAAGCTTATTGCCTCATGATATTTATTTTATTTACTTACAGTTAAAATGCTACGGGGAAAGTGGTTTTACGCAGAAGTGCATTTGAGTTGTGTTGTATTTTTGACTTTCGAAATTTAGATGACAAAAGAATCGAAGGTTGGACACCATTAACCCGTCGAGCGTCCCGGGTGCACAGAGTGCATAACGTTGTGCGCACACCCGTGCACACAGGACGCTCGACAAGAGAAAGAAAGAGAAAGAAAGGGAAAGGTTCTAACTATGGTGGCGACCACGAACGGCAGCGTTGTGGCCTCCCACTAGGTGGAACAACATTGCGAGCAACCGGGGCAGCAATACAGTGGCATTCTAAGGAGGTCTTTGTCCAATTGAGGACGCCTTCAGGCTGATGACGTGTAACATTAAAATACATCTATCACACTTTAAGCACCGATTTAGTCTCAAATTGATAGTTTCTTTGTCTCAGAATTCACAATAAGTACACGTAATGGAAAAGTGAAAGCATAACTGTTTCACATACAAACTGAAACCAAGCCACTGTATGTTTTGCCATCGCTCAACCTAACGGCCATAATGCCCTTGTTTATGAAAATACAAGAACTACTGACACCGATCAAAAACATCAACATTATGATATGCTATAATCGTTTGTGGTAATTTATAAATAGGTACTGTGTTTGATATCATTTACGTTCGTAGCGTACTACGTTGCGCTGTTTCGTGAGATAAATATGGTTTTACGCAATTCTGTTATCATTTTGTATTTTGTTTATTCGCAAAGTGAGATATCGACGAGCTGCAAGGACGGCGTTATGTTGAGTTGGGACCGTTTTGTGACAATTTACAACCTTGTTTTCTACCCTTGTCTGTCACGAATAAATGATTTCTTTTACCCAAGTCGAGACGGAGGTGCACAAGAGGTTGTTTGTTTTTTTTGTATAAAAGGAAAGTAAAACGGTCTCACTCACGTGTTAAATTAGAATGGAGCGATAATTACACATAAACGGATAACTCACGTATAAAAAGTCGAGTGATGCTCGACATGTTTCGGACTATTTCGTAGTCCTTTTTCCAAGAGCGCTCGCCCCGGCGGCAGCGACACGAACACTGCGCGCCAGCGCTCTGCTCGCGCGGCTGTTCGACGCAACTGACAGCGGCGCACAACTACCCTCGTTTTCATCGTCATTTTTATTATTGTCAAATGTCGGGCAGCACACAACACTGATCACGTCACTCCGTAAAGGTTCGCTCACACTCACCGTTTGGTCAATATTTAAAACAGTTTTCCAACTCGGGGGCACCGACCATCCACTAAAATCTCTTGGAAAAAGGACTACGAAATAGTCAGAAACATGTCGAGCATCACTCGACTTTTTATACGTGACTTATCCGTTTATGTGTAATTATGATTGAGTCTCACGGTAGTTTCATGTTGAAAGTAGAATGGAGTGTCTTTGGTCTATGTACAAAGTATTTGCTTATATTTTTTTTATCCAGACGCTAAAATTTGATGGTTTTATGTATGGAGCACGGATTCCCATACTTATATTAGTCACCTTTTCCCCTAGCAACGTGTTGGTAAATAATCGAATCAATCATCTCATTATGACAAATATCCATATTGGCTTAACATTGGGCGTGGGCGGCGCGGCGGCAATTCTTACTATTTGTACTTTTGGGGCTTCTTTTACTATGTTCAAAACTCTGTGTTTGTCAAATTGTATGTCTGTATGTCTGTATTCTATTCCTTATTAAATTAGTACTATTAAGAGTTCATGAAATTTGCGTATTTAGTTTTTAATTACCGTAAATCGGGATGACTTTAAAAAGTAGTTATTATGACATAATTATTTATTTTTAGTGGCGTTTACTGCGTCTAATCGATGTCTTCATCGATCATCTTTGCGTCTACATGCCAAACATTCACCGAAAGTGGACAATATCGATTTTATACCAATTTTAAAAATATCAAAGTAACCCCAAAATGATCAAAGAAAGAAAAAATGAGATTTCAGTGGAGAAAGAATGTTTATTATGGGGTTATAGGGTGATTATACCTAAAAATGTTCGAGACATGGTGATTTCTGAACTACATGCTAGTCATTTGGGTATTACTCGAATGAAAGAAATATCAAGATCATATTTTTGGTGGCCTGGTATGGATGAATTTATTGAAAATGTAACGAAAAATTGTATTATCTGTTTACAGAACCATAAAAATCCAGAAAAAACTAAATTAACACAGTGGCCACAGCCACCAACAGTTTGGCATAGATTGCATGCAGATTTTTTGGGTCCACTGTATTCAAAAATGTTTTTGGTTGTGATAGATGCTTATTCAAAATGGCCAGAAGCATTTGTGATGGCAAATATTACTGCACAAAAAACAATTCAAGTGTTTAAAAGCATTTTTGTGCGATATGGATACCCATTACATTTAGTCACTGATAATGGTCCAACTTGGACAAGCCAGGAATTTAAATGTTTCTGCAAAAAGGTGGGTTTAAAACAATCATTCACCCCATCTTATTATCCAGCTACAAATGGTTTAGCGGAACGCTTTGTGGACACATTTAAATCTCATATAATAAAGATTGTAGAGAGTGGTCAAACTATAGAGTATGCTTGTAATCTATTCTTGTTCGATTACAGATGTACTGTGCATAAGACCACAGGTCAGAGTCCAGCAAAAATAATGTATGGACGAGATTTGAGGTGTCGTTTTTCACTGTTGAGGCCTAATCCTGTCAGTGATAAAATTGATTTAGAACAAGTCAAATTATCAACCAATAGTAAAGACATTTTCAAAACCTTTTTGATTGGAGATAAAGTCATGGCTAAAGATTTGAGGAAGAACCATAAAAGATGGTCATTAGGTAAAATTATAGAGGTATTAGTGCCAGGTGTGACTTATGTAGTAGAAGTGGATGGACTGCAGTGGAAACGACATGTCAATCAATTGCTCGAATGTGGGCAGAACTTAGAATGAGGGTTTTGTTTTATTTTTGTTTTATTTTCAGTAACATTTTATTTTGTTGTTTAAAAGTTTTTTTTTTTTCTTTTAATGTGGAGGAGAGTGTTGTATAGTGATATAGAGGGCAGCAGTGTGTCCAGTGGGTTATGCTCTGTAGTAGTTAGTCTGTGGTTCAAATAAATATGCAATTAATAAATTTGCGTGTTTTCATGTATTAATTAATTACATCAACAATAAGTAGATATAACAAGGTGATCCTCGCTTTACACTCTACAAGTATGTTTTTTTTGGGGACTTCTGGGGATCGGATTAACTTGATATTTGATATACGTGTCATAGATGACAACGCAAGTACAGTCAGCAAAAAGTACAGTCGGCAAAAAGTTATAATTAAAAATATATTTTGAGTTTTGAGAAAACTATCAGCAGTCATTTTGAAGAGGACCGCTATTTAGTATGAAACAGTTCGTTTGGCTAACCTCATGACTAAGAACATACATTTACACCAAATTGCAAATTGAACCCTTCAATGCTGGTCTTCCGGGAGCAAAGAAAAAACATAGAATGTATCAGTTGCTTCTCTTTCCACGTAGATTGTAAAAGCCCATAGGCAAGCCCATATTTATAATTGGCAAAAATCTTACGAATCATGTTATAGGCGATGCGGTGAGCAACTCATCACTATTTTGATTCCCCTTTCCACCTATACGCCCACAATCATGCCAAACGTTTAGCTCTTGTTACCTTAGGCTCTGTCTGCCCGTAAGGGATAAAGACGTGATTTATGTATATATGTACGCAAATTGACGTACACATTTACACCAAAGCAAGTTGCTTCATGCTATAAAGTAATACTCAAATTAGATTTTCCATCCGAGCCATCCGGAAGCGCAGACGACCCGGTCAACGACCGGCAGACCTGCAGGCCTGACTACCTCCTATACCTATACCTTCGACATTGTGAAGTTAACGGTGCAGCTCTGACGTTATTATTTGCACTTTACTTTTAATGCTGGAGCCACTTTTTATTGCTTTCCAGGACGATTATTGCGATGGAAATGAGGCTAAGTAAAGTTTTTTGAAGAGGTTCCAATTTTTTTTTCGGCAGTCGACGTCTTAATTGAGGAACTGCAGCTCTTTTATTTTTATTTTCTATTATTAATTAGAAATATTTTTTAAGTGGTCGATATGACATTTGTGAGATTTGATGGCTGGAGCTTCGTTCCTAGAACTAGCTTAGAATTAAAAAAAACTACGCCATAGCTTTACTTTTCGGATTTTTCTGTGTTCTAATTTTCAGTGTCGTTTAGAAATTGTACTATGGAAAAATTTCATAACTATTCTTATTGACGCTTAAATGCTTTCGAGACATTGTTTGCGTCAAAAACTTAATACTAAAATCTAAGTATTATACAGGACTTAGTGCATGATTCAGAGTCATGGTCCTTGACTGTTAGCCTTTTGGAGTCACGCAACGAGCCATGGAGAGAGCTATACTCGGAGTTTCTTTGAGCGTTCGAATCTGGGATTAGGAAATTCGTCAACAAACTAGAGTCGTTGACATCGCTCAACTGATAAGGAAGATGGAGAGTAGGAAAATATATATTGCCCCAGAGCATCAGTGCTTTCGTTGTTGTGTTTTGTCGAGAGTAAGACAAGCAGAGAACTATAACATGAGGTGTTCTACCTTGGCCTTCTAGGATGGAAACGTATCTGAAATTCTCGAATATTGCGGTACTGCAGATTACGTGACGGTAACGGTACACAGTACATTTGCTCATTTGCTGCCTTGTTTCATTAAAAATTACCAAAAATCGCCCGCAAGATCCATATTATTGATCCTTCAGCCGTTTTCAACTAGGCTGGTGCAGACAATCCTCGCGGTTTGCAAACTCAGCTACCTTAGCGTCACTACTTAGCGTACCGGGCGGCTCTGAATCGAATTTGTCACAGAGAAATCGGGTTCAGCAGATTTTGTGCCAGTGACAAACAAAGAGGCCGTTTCTCTATGACTCAGCCGCGTTCGCAGCTCGATGTTAATTGCTTTAGATTGTTTTTAACAATAATCATGCTTCATTTAAAACTAGCTTCTGCCCGCGACTTCGTCTGCGTAGAATTATACATAGAAACCTTCCTCTTGAATCACTCTATCTATTAAAAAAAACCGCATCAAAAACCGTTGTGTAGTTTTGAAGATATAAGCATACATAGGGACATAGGGACATAGGGACATAGGGACAGAGAAAGCGACTTTATTTTATACTATGTAATAATGACTAGCGACCTGCCCCGGGTTTGTAGGTACAGGTGCAATCTATACATATAAACCTTTCTCTTGAATCATTCTATCTATTAAAAAAACTGCATCAAAATACGTTGCGTAGTTTTAAAGATTTAAGCATACATATTGACAGACAAGCAGACAGACGGCGGAAAGCGACTATGTTTTATACTATGTACTCGTAGTGATGATGGAGTGAATCGAACATGCGTATGACATGACGACATATTTTTATAAATAACATATTTTTTTTAATTACAAGGATGGCATACGAACAGTTAAATGAGCACCGGAGTGTTATTTGGCTATTACTGTCCGTTAAGTAGAAATGTAAAGGAACCCTAGGGATTGCAAATGCCTTTGGAGTCTATTTAAATACATAATTAAGGTTCGGTTTTGATTAAAAAAACCACAACAGCCATGTCATTGTTGGTGATGTAGGTATTTGGACGAAATGTGACCTGGTGTGATGACTATTGACAACGAATGAGGGTACCGAGAATAATATTTATCGTCTTTATTCCTTACGGGGTAGACAAAGCCTAAGGTGGCAAGATCTACAGGCCACGTTTAGCAAGACGTGGGCGTAAAGGTGGAAAAAGGAATCAAAATAGTGATGGGTTGCTAGCCGCATCGCCTATACCATGATTCCTAAGATTTTGGCCCACTCCCTTGATGGGCTTTTACCATCTGCGCGGGAAGAGAAGCAACTGGTACATTCTATGTTTTTTCTTTGCTCCCAGACCAGCACGGAAGAAATGGAGGTTCGTTATTTGGTTGTCACTAAAGCTACGTAGGTGTGTTTGGTCAAAGGGCCAAAAACTAAATAAGAATGAATTCTTTTTCAGACAGCTTTAATTCTTTATTGAAGATTTATATTTAGGTACCCAACCCACTGACTGATTTAAATTTTTGCAAGTCTATTTCGTCAGCATCGTATCGATAAGGCTTGGAAACAGAACGATGATATCGGGGATAAATCAGTGAAGGTCATTTCGCCAATTATTTATTATCAGTTATTAATTATAAAACTTAATTATACTTACTTGAAAAAAATTGGCATGACCATTATGATATGAACAACTCTCTGTCCGAGATCCCTTGTACATTATTAATTCTTAAACTCAAACTAGACAACATTAATATAAATCTGTTGTGACCGTTTATTTTTACCCTCATATATCGTATGCAGCTTAGTTAAACCAAAATAGGACGGTTAATTTCTAAGCCGCGAAAGCATGCCGTGAATCTATATCCGCAGTGCCCTAGCGCGTGCGACAGAGACGACATTGAGAGCGACAGAGACGTGTACGATGACCGAAATCGATGTTAGACAGCGACGGAAACATCTACCCTCTCAAACCGTCCGCCGGTACGCGCGCACCGAGAATGCACTCGCGCTCCCGGTCTGAACGTACCCAATTCAATGTTTATGTTGCTTTTGTCTTTATCGATTGTTTTTAAACTGTTGTAATAACGAAACGCATGGTTTTTAATGATGTCAGGGTTCAAGTCGCGCTATCATTGTATAATATAGATTTTTAAATGATGTGGTTACGTCACGTTGAATCGATTGGCGATGTCTAGGGTTCACAAACACCAAACAGCTGTAGGTTCGTCTTTGTTCGCGGCACGGTTAGCCTGGCGTCGCGCGAACGCCGAGTCTTGCCAGCACCCGTCAGTAGCACATGAGCGGCCCGTCTGACACTACGCGCCACGTCACTCACCAAACATTAAACCCAATCCTGCGCTTAGCAAAATAAAACAATAACTTTATGAGTGCAGTGCCTGTGAATTTAAGTTTTTTTTTGTGCTCGACGTGACGTGCTAGAATCAGGTAATTTTTTTTTATAAGTTTACAACCCATCTCGTACAGATGCGATTGGATAAACACAAAACAAAGACGGATTTCTTGAGTGAATAATCCGTGCAAACAATCTTTGTTATATGCGAAACAGGTAGTTTGGTTGTATGTATATTTTTTGCGACTTTCTAGGTAACGCAAACGCACAATCCGCTCGAATGTTTAAATGACGACTCTAAACAATACTAGCTCGTAAACATACCACCCATCAATTATTTCGTAACGACTCTAAAAACGGTTTTATTCCGGTTCGCAGTTTGAGTTAACGTTTCAAATTAGATTAACCATTCACTAACACTATCATCCAGCAGTTTTAGTTCGTTTTAAGTATCTTTATCGTCAACATCTCTCATTTTACCTAGTTAAATATGCACAAAACAATCGTATTCTAACTATCTTTATACATCAGTAAATAACCCTGGTTTTTGATTTGCTGGTCGAGTAAAAACATCACGAACTGTCATTACCACTTCAATGAACTTTTTATTCCGACGCAAAAAAGCGGTCTAATCATCAGTCAGAAGACTGGAGTCTCGCTGTAATTTAAGTTACATTTTACTCAAACCCTCACTCAGCCATTTGAAAGATACTAAACATAGAGAACGATAAAAACCAGTTTAATAATGAAAAGCGAGAAAAAATACTAAAAGTTTCAGCTTGATATAACATTTTAGCTGTCTCTTAAGATACCTAAGTTTTCTATATTTTAAGTTAGGAAAGTTTTTTTCACTTTCGTGGAAACAAACGGCAAAGAACCAACTGTAAAGAAGCACACTATAAGCATTAAGAGTACAATGGAAGTCTTTATAGGCACTGAAAAGTCAGATTGCCTTCTATTCCGCCTCAAAAAAACCCTAATCTCAAATCTAGCAATCCGTTAAGGCTTGCCGACTTACCCTTATACACACAGAAGTAACCTAGGCTGGAAATATTACATAACTCGCTGTTCAATACTTAGAAAGTTAACTGTAACGCTGAGTTCAAGCACACTTAAACTAGGATGACATAACGGTACACCAACCAAAGTCTAACTCATGACTAACGTTTGGACCAAAAACAAGACGGAACTGACTGAAAAGCAGAAATATAGGTTACCTCGGACCTTTATTTCTAGGTCGAAATTCACAGGAACTAAGAATGAGTCGAAGAAGAAGAACTCAAAAAAAGGAAGACTCGAGAACGATGGAGAGAACTAAAGAACTAAGAACTAAGGATTAAAGAGAACTAGTTACGAGCTTTCAATGAATCTGAGAGTGTTGACATACGTGGAAGTAGCTTTGTCAATCATTTCGATGTAGGCCTCCTTGAATTTCAATATCTAACTAGGTGCTCCTTAAAAATAGATAGCTAATGCACTCTTTACCAGATGTAACGATTTGAGAAAGCATACTGTTAATACTCTTCTGTCATTATCACGAAAACGTAAAAAATCCGTGACTGAATTGAAGAATATGACTGAAACATCGTTATTGGCCAAAACCATAATTTTTGTATTTGAAGCTAGCCTGTCATATCTTTTGCGGTCATTCGGCAAACGGAGCTAATAGCCTGATTGAATTGTGCTGGATTTCGGATATAGATGTAATTATTTACTCTAGTTTGTTTGCATGCCGGTAGACAAAGTCTAATGACGCCCATATTTGCATCTATGTATTTGTTGAACTAAACGCAGATAAAAAAGTTCCGGCTTACAGAGATCCGGCCTATAGTCCATGATCATCTGACAATTTCGAATTTACATTGATTTCATTGGTCACAGGGAAAATTTGGTTTTTGCTCTTACTGGCAAAAAGACGTAAGAAATATAGGAGCTGATATTTGAAAGAAATGAGATTATTAAGAAAATTAAAACCATAATTTCAGTTTCCGTAAAAAACAATCTTCAGCAATTCGTAATGGCTTCTAATATTTTACTTAAATGCAAGAGTGTGACAAAAAGGACGAGATGCCTGGATATAAATCGTCTTTGATGTACAAATGTATCGGATTCATGCTAATCTCGATTCAAATCTAATCAGTTAAGAGTTGAATGAACCCCGTAAAGGTAATGCGCCGGAAAAGTAATTAATTTCGTGACTTCAAGGAAATCCGGACGCGACTTTACTGCTGGCCGAGCGCGGAATTAATGGAATGGGGTCCACTACTATGACTCATTGAATCATAATAAACAAATCGCTAATCAAAAGAAATCCCATCAAGTTCTTCAATATTTAGATAAAGAAATCAGTGTTGAAAGGAAATTTGATGAAACCTTTCATGCTTCATGGTTTGCCTTGCCAAGTATTCACTAGGGTGGACGGAGTTATAAAATATTTCAATGCAGGTTCTATTGTGTGTGATTTTGTTCGGAGACTTGGTAAGACATGTTTTATGGAAATACGTTAACGTCAACAACATGATTAAATTTCAAATTCATCGTGAAAAATAAGAGCTAAATGGATTTTCCCCGATTGTCCGATTTCAGTCCAACACAATTCAATGGACGGACTAATCGGACGGCTCGATCCGACAACATTGAATGACACCATTGTCGTAATCAAAGCGGCGCCCTTTAAGTATGAATGGTGTTATCAGGTGTCCAGACTCGTCATGCACGTCAGATTGAGACAGTCTTTAGTTTTTAAACACGTCTGACTGAGAAAGATAAAACTACGCGTTAGAGTGGAGGAACAATGCTTTTTGCTGTGATCTATAAGCACGTCTGGCGTGCATGCTGGATCGTCAGCATTGTGCTGTTGTTGGACGAGACGTGTATTTTCGATATCAATGCTACTTAACATTAGAATGACTTTTGTCTACCAGTGAAATCCCTTTTTTACTATTTTAAAAATGGAAAAAGGTTATGTTGCCTGGTTTATCTTATGCTTAATACCAAATGAAATACATTTGACTAAATGCCAATTTTCTCACGCAGACTAAGAATTTGGTGTTCGAAAAAATTACAAAATAAAACAACCACACAGATGATGCTGAATTTACGACGAAGAATTACCACTCAGAAGTGAGATTTATTGATACCCTAAAATACGGTGTTTGCAAGCTACATGGCAACATCAATGTTATGAGCTTATGATCATAATATAATACCCGAACTGTTACTTTTACCTTTCACCCCTACAGAGTTGGTCAACTTGGTCATAAACCGGACCGGGAAGTCATTTGCGACCTCGTTTGTGTTTATTGGATTAAAATTATAGTCTCTGCGGGAAATAAAACGTAAGCAAACATAACCTGAATATGAGGAATCGTTATTGGGTCGTATACCAATGAAAGAGTTTACACGAAATGTGTTTACTATTTCTTTTTTTCTTTTTCACGTACTTTTTGCTTCTAAGTGTCGACCTTTGTCTATAATTTAGCCTAGGGCTTTAAGTTATTCACATTTGAAATTCTACAACGCGTTTAGCTCATCAAGTTTAAAAAAGGAAAAGAATAAACGTAGAACCACTTTTCTTTTAATTTTGAAAAATGTGTAAGCCCCTCACAAAAGAAAGCAATCGCCATTCATATTTTAAGTGCTGAGTGTGGAGCGAAGGAGACAAAAGCGACGTACAGTGGAACAAAAGATGTCTTCTGCCGGGTTTCACAAGCCTTCGTATACTTGAAAAGGTTTTAAAACTATTTCACATAACTTTTTGGTGCAACCTGTATCCAATTCGGTAATTGGCTGCAGCCAGGCTTGTATGATCACCATAACTGTTCGTTCAGGTATTTTCTTTAAAAATAAATACTCAAAACTCAAGGTACGGAATTGAATTCGATTACTTTCACGAAAAATACGTTTTTGCGATAACACATTTATGATTATACGTGTAAAATAATAGAGAAACTGCAGAAAATGAGGTAGTAAACAAACATGCCTTCTGTATCGTTAGCATAGTCGAATCACATTCATTATCATTACGGAATGAAATAACAGTTACTTACTAGGTATTACTTATCGACTTCTGAGCAAATTCAAAGGAAAACATTTTAAATGCAGAAGCTATACCTAAGTAAAAGAAACAATGCGATAGTTTAACCGATAAGTAAAAGCTGAAACTTTATTTTAAATCCTGGATGCTTTTAAACGAAGTTGACTATTATGCAAAGCAGATACTTCGTCTTAATTAAGTCGGCTATCGACCTAATTCTGAGTCACCGCAGCCTCTTAAGACGCTTACAGATGTCACTTTGTGTAAAGCCTTATCTTGCCTCGCAAATATTATAAATGTAAACGTGGGTCTATTTGTTTGAACTACTTGGTTAATCTACAATATTATCACCTCTTCCATATAATTAATAAGTGTTTTGTATGTAGACGTTGAATTTCTCATGTTTGACACCAGCTTCCCAGTTTCTGCCAAAAATCGGATGCAGTTGAGGTTTATCAATTACTCGCAGTCGAGTAAAATTATTTTTATAGAACACTGATATTGTTCTTTGCCGTTACATCGTTTATTGAATCAAGATTGATTCAATGAAAACATTCTAACTAGCTACATCCCTGTTTGTTAGTTTACATGCAGAGAGATTTCTCAAAATAGAAACCGCATAGGCGTAGTTAGTGAATTACTCCGTACGTAATAATATACTAAGCGGTAATATACGGCAGCTATAGCCAAAAATAAAAATAGCATTTTAGCATGCACATCAACTACACATCTCAAAAGTGTTTAGGGATCCATCCCGTATGAATTATCGTACTCATTTCAGTCCTATATATTGTTGTTAAACGTTAAATTCAAAACAACTTTATTAAATTGGATCATAGGCTGGCTATTCCTAGACTATTGTTATCATTAAATGAAATCGCCTCGAAATGACCACAAATACTGCTTTAATTAGATTAACTACAGACCCACGCCTAACGCTTACCATCGGTAAATATTTCTAACGTCGGCATCTTTGTACGCAACCGACAAGAGTTGGTTTAACTTTTTACCCAGATACGAAGGACTGTCCTCAACAGCTAACTGAATCTTACGTTATGTGTGTTCCTTTTATTCTAAATACTTGACTAAGTCAATAGGTAGATTACGGTTTTTCGTATTTAAATATTTATTCCAATGATAACAAGGTCCAAGGTCAGCAGCCGAAAACAATGTGCCAGGATTTTTACTGTTCATCTACGGCATTAGGCGGCTCCATCAAATATTTATTTTACGTAACATGGACTCCGTTTCGGAATGTTACGGTGAAGGTTCTCTAAAAAAGGTTAGATCGATTGGAAGTGAAACGATATTTCAAATTTTACTCACGTTTTGTGGATTAAGTCTCTTAAAATAGAACCGCTAGCAATTTACAACCGGAAAAAGAATATGATTCACCAAAGAATACGGATTTTTACGGAAGCTATGACAAATAAAAAACCATTAAATTATGTAGTCTTGTTAGAGCAATTTTGTTAGCTTCAGAACTCATTCCGAGAGGTAACGATGGTGCAGGTATCCTACTCACTCATTCTCTAAGTTTACTTACGACGGGTTATATGATGCCAGAAACTAACGAATCTTACAGAAGCCTAACCAAAGAATAGTCCTCATTGGGTTGAAAACAATAACACAAGTGGACAATGCACACATCAGCAATAAACAGACGTGCATTATAAATAATAATAATACCAGTTTTGCACCAGAACAGAACCTGTGTCGCCGCTTATATCAATCTACGTTTCTATAAGCAACGCGGTTGATCATTACGCAAATTTAGAAGAAGTTGATTCTCAAATCCCACGCATATATAATCCTTAGTGAATAAGCAACTGCATCAGAGTAAATATTAAATTTGTGTTAGGTAATTCCTCTAAATAATTTATCTATTCCATTTCATGGATTTTTACTAGCGAAACCGTTTGAATACTCAGCATTTTTCTTTCATGTTTAAGTTTTTGATAGGATCATTGTATGCTTTTCCATGAACTTAGTTTATTATAATGACTAACTTCGGCAGTTCAGCCTGATCCTCTAATTTCAACTCTAACCCATATTACAAAGCGTCCCGTTTCATTCTAGTCTCAAGGGATAAAGAGCAGATGTCAGAGGTAAGTGAAACGAAATTGCGTTTTCATATTAAACAATTGTTACAAGGGTTTGCATGTTGGCCCGATTCTGTGAAGTCTAATGCTACAAACGTCTGATATTGCTCAGCGTGGGAGGCGTATCTAACGTCCTTTTGGAACAGTATCGGCCAAATATATCGATTTTTGTTATTATGGAAATCGTAGGTAGGGATGAGGTAACATAATTCTTTAACCAAATTGCCAAGCACTTGCAATAAGCGATGTTGTTAGCTGGACATCCATTGGGGACCTAGGCGATACCGCAAAAGCATGGTTTGATGATGAATTGTCATTAAATGAATTACTTCTACAACAAACTGTTATGAGAGGATCCAATGTCTCAGCCAATTTAAAACAAACTCAACCTACTGCAGAGCTATTATAATATTGAAATGAACTGCGTTTATGCATCTGTAGGAGTATAAGTTCCATTGAAATTGTTAATTATAGATAAATGATGTAATTACTTGCGGAAGTTTTATTCTTCGTAAACGAGAAAGTACGAACATTCACTTTAGCGTTTATTGTTAACTTCGCGAGATAATTAATTATCGTGAATGACGCGCTGCAGGTAAATTTGAAATCTGTTTAAAATATCAATAACCGTTACCAACTTATTAAACAAAAACATTTATTTCAGACCATAATGTGAGTACAAACGTACATACTACTTGTTATTGCTGTTGTTAATGCTATATGTGTTTCTGCTATTTTTCTAAGATGAGAGAGGCCGGAGATTTACCCCAACAGCACACGTCTGTATAAGCATGTCAATCGCTCATCTCATCTCCAGCGTATATACGTCCCACTGCTGGGCCTCCTCTCAGCATGAGAGGGCTTAGGCTAAGGATCCCTCGCGGGCCTAGTGCGGATCGGGAACTTCACACACACCATTGAATTGCTTTGCAGATGTGTGCAGGTTTCCTTCACCGAAAAATTCAATGTAATATCGCACATAAATTCCAAAAACTCGAGCCCGGGCTAGAACCCACGACCCTCTGCTTGAGAGGCCTCAGGTCATACCACTAGGTTACCACGGCTTATCGCTATTATTGCTATATTATTGGATTTTACATCACATAATAAATAGCAGCCATATAGCGACGACACTTTCCTCATTATTTATTACAAGTCTGTATTTTTAGTTCTCTATTCATTCTCAGCGGCTATTTGGAATGTAAAACTTAAATCGATCCGTGATTCCAATTTTTAATAGAACGCCTGTTTTGTAATTCTATTAATTCTAATCATATGTCTAATGAATACCAAGTACCTACTACTACTAGTTGGATTACTAAAACAAGGATAGCGATCTAAGATAATCTTCAAGTGCTTCTGCATCATTACACTAAACTTGTTCAAATTTCGGAAGTCAACAAGCGGTAGCCGATATGGATCACAACTTACATTGTATAACGATTACCCTTATCTTCAGATAACGCGCAATCACTTTGTCTGCCTGACGTTAAAGATTGCGATCGATTAGAAACCCTTGGACTAAGTTTCTATTTACGTGGTTCTGTGACTGACATTATTTTTACAAGCTTTTGTTTACTTTCACCTGTCCCAGTGTCTGATATATCTTGCAAGTGCATTTTGACCCACTTTTAGTTCGGATTGACGTGAAATTTAGAATACTTATTCAGAGTCCGGTGACAGTATAATAATCTTGAAATGAAATTCTGGTGACCCAGCTAGGACAGTTTCTGCAGAAGGAAACTCTTCAACGCCCCTTGCCTTTTGTCCGATAGATTTGAAAATTGGCACACATGTGCAGAATAGATGACAATGCAAGTACATTTAGCAAAACGCACTGTCAGTAAAACAAGCTTGAATTAAAAAGGATTTTTTTATGTTAGAATATTTGAATTCTGAGTGTTATTTATAAAAATCAGATTATCATTTACAATCTGCCAATGCTCTTAAACTCAAACACTAATCTTATGATAAACCTGCGGAAGGATTATTGCACCTGTGTAAAGAGTCTTTTCATATCCTTTGTGACATTTAACAATTGCTCAACAAAACACTCCGTTTTGTTCTCTCCTTAGCTCCTAAGAAAACATAAAAACATGTTTTAACGCGAACCATTCACGAGACCTCACATTTTGTGTGTTGAAGTTCTCAGACGTCAAAGTTGTTCACGTCTTAGTGTTACTATTTTTGTACACGACCTGCATTCGCTTGCTCTATCTTAACCTAACCTCATTCGGTTCTACGTCTGACGCAGCGGATAGGTCACATCCACCATTCCGTGTTTCACTTAACAAAGAAGTTTAGTCTGATGTTCCCTGCAGCTTCCATTAGCTACAACATCACTGCCGTTTCTTGCTTAACTAGCGACAGTTACAGCTCTTATCGTGTTTGCATGTTGATAAGAATGTATTTGTCCGTTAAATTACACCGTAAGAGTGGCAAAATTATCACCGGTTGTACTCACTTGCTTACCGGGGTCCCTTTTCGACTTGAGACAATAGTGAAGGACGCACAATGTGAACTCGTTGCGTTCTGGTGCAGTGGGAACTGAAATTGTCCAATCGGATCGGAGGAAGTATCAATCTGCGCTTTCAATGATCCAATGATGCGCTCATTGCTTTGTACAATAGTTCCGGGTATCGTAACAGTTGATTTATTAACGACATTACCGTTAACCTAAAGCATTCCATAGAGCTTGTATAATACAAATTGGACTTCTTTTGAATCTGATTCACTCGTGAATTTCCAGAGTCTTCGAGCCATAAACTTATTCGCATAACCAAAGAAACTACCGGTCGTTCGACTAGGTTGCTAAGGGGCAGGTGACTTTATTTAGTTCATTAAAATGGCTAATTACGATATCCTGGAAATCATACAGATAGCGATAAGACTTTTGTATACATAACTAATAATAATATTATCCATGCTGGTCGTTGCTTCTTTTTTCGGGCAGATGGCTAGCAACCCATCGCTATTTTGATTCCCCTTTCCACCTATACGCCCACAATGATGCTAAACGTGGCCTTTAGGGTTTGTTTCTTAAGATCTGTCTACCCTGTGAGGGATAAAGACGTGATTTATGTATGTTTGTATGTATGTAACAATAACAATCTAGTTTATTGGACTGCAGCCAGAATGCTCTTAGAGTAAGGTCAAGCATATTTCAACTATTTTCTGGGGCTTCAAGCTTTTAAAGCATGATTTTGCATGCTGCCAAAACGAAATACATTGCCTATTGATGTGTATGTAGACGACATATTGGTTGAACATAATGACACGCGGCACAGTTTGTAGGTATATATTGGAGATTTACCATAGAATTTACACTGTGTGATATACAACGTATTAAAGAGATGCAATGATTTGGTAAGGTGCAAAGGTTAGGCGCAAAGGGCAACGGTTCTTTAGAGCAATTTGTATAAAGTCCCTTACCATCCTAAGGTTCAAAGTCATTTGTACGGCTAAAAATATCAAAGGCTACTACTTACAGGTCAATGTGACAATCAGCCTTATTGTTCTCTTCTGTTCTAATAACTGTCATAAAAACCCCAAGCTAAAAATTTCACTTTAGATGCAACCTTTTTGCTGACTGTACTTTTTGTTTGCATTGTTATCCGTCTTACATATGTGAAACAAATTTCAAGTCAATCGGATCAACATGATTGCAAGATTCTGAAATCCGATGGCACGTTGTACCGAAGCAATTCACACAAACTGACCTAGTCCTAGTAAAGTAAGCGCTAGTAAAGCTTGTATTATGGGTACTAGACAGTGATATAACATACTTATATAGAGAAATATATACTCAAATAGATAAAACTTCCATGACTCAGGAACAAATATTCGTGCTCATCACACAAATGCCGTTACCAGGATTCGAAGCAGGGACGCTTGCTTCGCAGGCAGGATCAGACGTGTCCTCGTTTATGTAATTAGCATTTCCAAATACGTAAGCACTAATAATGCTCTTTTTATCCGATTATCGTTTAGCTGAATCAATGCCATGGTCCGCGTTAGTGTCTGATAACGCGGCAATCAGTTCTTAATTAGCTGATAACACCGCTTGAATTTATTTGGGGGAGAATATACTTACTTATCTGACGGCTTACTTTCTAATATTTGGTTTAACATTTACATAAACAATTATTTTACCCGAAACGTCCTGCAAATTGATATTAGATTACAAAGCATCTCACCTCACGTAGAATGGTTTTCGAATTAATTCGAAAGAGATTATGTATAAGTATTAATCCTGAAGACTTTATCAGAAACCGATTAAGGGTATTAGAATTTACGTAATTTAAGATTATGATTTAAAATGACACTGTATCATCGTAATTGTTTTTAACGGCCTTGAACGTTGAGATCATCAGAAATATATATTATTTCAAGTCACTGCTAAATGCTAGAGCATTTGTTTTTGCTTTGTCAGTCAAAAAAACGAGTTCAGTGACCTTAAAAAGTCGTCTTACGTGCGCTTGAACTTGAGATACTTGCCATATCTTGTTTCTGTTAGAATTTTTTGTACGTTGTTTCCTTTGCGGTTCGTATTCCAAGATGCCAATTACTTGGTGTACGTACATGATCACCCTTGTCCGAATCCGAATCACGCTTGGCCGGTTTCTCAGGGCATTAATAAAAAGATGGAACTGACGGAAAGACATGGCAACCCAATAATATAGTCGATCGAATCCAACTGCGTCATACGAATCACGTCACTGCCGTGCCGATCTCCAATTATAATGATAGAGGGTCCCCAAAGTTGGCAGACAGAATGTCGTTCAGTGCTTAAGCTTCGTATTTTCGAGAATATGTAAACTAACTGCAAGCATTATAATGTTTTTGCTGGTTCAGGGTGTTTTACATTAATGACCCTATTTCTTTTACTTGTCATCTTTCCGCTCGGCCATTTTATGAGGGATCAAACTTAGATACAATATCTCACGCTGGAGTACCCACCGATTATGTTAAACTTTATCTATTTGACCAGGAGACAAAACGATCAAAGGAGCTAGAGGCTACTGTCGGCTAATTTCAGCTAGTCTGTTCCAAATGAAATGCACCATCGCTCTAAATGAAAAAAGTTTCTCTGATTCTACTGACGGACGAGAGGTAAATGATTTCAATCAAAAAGCTTCGGACTCTTTTCAATCTAAGAATTCAATTAAGTTGTGCGTGGAGTCGCGGTCAAAATCAGTATCAAAAGATAATTGTCAAGGCTGTCACATTTTACCCGATGTCATTACTTGTTACCAAGTAGCTCGATAATGTTGATTTATTGTGATTAGGGGCAGGATTTGAGTTGTGATTGCGACGTGGTCGGTGACGATCGTGTCCAGTGGTTAAAAGCAGCTAGTGGTTAAAGTGATGGTGTTGCTAACGAGTGCTAACCGAGGACAGGTACAGGTACAAATTGTTCAGCAATAGATCGATGTCTTAGATTCATGAGCTCGATAAACTGTTAGGTTTTATTTTCGGTAGGCAGCAGATAAATTGTAGCGGTACGTTCGTGCAGTTGATACCTTGTGTGTTTTTAGTGGACGTTCTTAATCGTTTTCTACTGCATTTTTGCTTAGGTTTTATGACGGCTCACTGTCATACTGTCCATTCACTGTGTATAGTTGGACTAACTCTTATGAAACAATTCCCCGTGGTGGGCTGGCAATGCCCTGAATCATTCATAATTTAACTTATTAAGAATGACAGTTCTAACAATTCTCCGCTAGTTAATACATCATAGGAAAACAACCGAGATATTTGTAGGTTACTTTATTAACAACTCAACCATTAAATGGCGGCTTCTTTCATGAGAAATTTAATTCTTTAAAGATACAATCGGATTTTAAATAAAAATACTATTCAATGTCGTAAAGGACCAATATGAGTATTTATAAAATGGAGGTTCGAAATATTTCATCAAGTCGTATTGGTTGGGATGTATTTGGCTAGCTGTTGTACACGCGTGTGTTAGTTTAGACTGGATTAATTAAGTACAAGTACTTATTGCATTGTAACAATTAAAATGGGACAGTAACGAATATCGTAGAGTAGCTGGGTAGATAATTCATAAACTGTTTTTCAGCATGACAATTTCTTCTTATCTTAATAATCCCATTGCCCCCTTTTGGGTTTTATGCAAAAATGTAATGTTTGAAAAGCAGTAAATTAATTGTTTTTAAAAAAATATGTCAAATGTTTTGAAAATACTTAGGTATAAAAAATATAGGACGTGAGCTGAGCATGCATAATTTAGCAAGAATGGCTCGAGTATGTAGTGGTAAAGCCTGAAATTACCATAATATCTAATAATATTGCATACAAAGTATATGTTTGATAAACTAGTTATCTTGTGTCTCACACTGCTAATCATTCTGTCGCTCTTCTGTCTTATTTTGATTCAAAACACAGTGATCACTCTAAAACCAGTTCCTTCACTGCAGCACTAAATTTTAATACCGACGATAACATAACAAATGTATCCAAACTATAAGTATATAGTCGTATCAAATACGCTGTTGAAGCTGTCATTCTCATAACAAAAACTCTACGAGCTATTCTTAAGACTCAATGCAGTGCTCAGTCATCATTAATCAAATGTTACACAATGAATGCTGCGACACGTATGGCGACATTGGAAATAAGTTTTAACTGTGGTTTTAAAATGGATTCGTGTCAACCAGATTGGCGTGTCAACCTTTTGGAAGAGTTGTGCCGTCGCTGGTAGTTAAGAGGCTTATAGATAGTGACAAAGCGCAAATGAAATTTGTAACATTACTAGCCCGATTTTATTTATTTATAGATACTCTATTCTTCTATAGCTATACTCTTGAGTGGTTGCAGTCGCCGTTGTGAGAATTTGAATCTTTGTGACCCTTGCCTTCCACACCGGACATTGGTTGATCTCAAACAGTGGTCTTATCCTATGTCCATATTCCATATACAAGATGTATAAAAGCGTGAAGTCTGAACTCTGGATAATTATGTTATACGCACATGCATAAGGCTAGCTATTTCGTTTCATACCTACTTTTCCAAAGCCTGATTTACGTCACGAGTAGTGTCTTGTTTTGTGTTCAGAGTGAGAAAGATGTCACGTCACTTTCATTTATTACACGAACTACGTACTTATTTACCTCTGTTTTAAATCAAATTACTTACATATGTATAATGAAATTATTAAAAGTCGATAGCTACTTTGTATGCTTATTACAAGTGCAAATTGAATATAGATAATGTTTTGTTTTATCACATGTAAACGAGTCCAGGGCTTACGATAGTGCTATCTTCCTAGCAGCTGTTCCATTCATTTCTTATCATAAAAGCGGCAAAAGTTCATTTACATTAGACAATTGCAGTTAATGTCGAGATGTGTACTAATTGTTTAGTTATCAACAACTATTAATTTTATTGTTAATACACAAGGCACAGTTAATAATTGTTTGACCTTATATACCGCCTATCATTTTATAAATTATTTTGTTCAAATGTTCATCACTTCGTTTTTCTCGGTTTGTTCTCCTTTAAAAATGTGCAATGATGTAAAAAAAATAAAGCTTTATATTTAAAGAATAAATTAACTGCGTTATTAGGATGTGTATAACTATCGCAACAAAAACATTGCATTATTATTTGAATCAACGGAATGTGTTAATAATTGTAATTTAATTAATCAATACAACTGGCAATAGAACGGATCAGAAATAACTGGAATAATTTCAACCAGTACTCATGTACTCACAAAGCATGTTAACAAAAGAATACAGTAAAATGAACTAACATAAACCACGCCTGGTTCACTTATCCCTCGTTTTAGTAACCTCGTTGGTAAAATATATTTAGTTGTGTGCTGGTTTCTGGGTGTTTGTTCTACGGGTGAATTTTTTAAATGTCCCATGTTGTGTATAAAGTGTGCTATGGATTGTAAAACAAAAAACAGAGTTGTATTATGAGTCCAAGATTTAAGTTTTCGATAAGAGTAGTTGGGAGTTATGTCTCACGCAAACTTTAGCCCAGACAATTAAGTACATTTTTGTCTGTAACAATCGTATTTAATTTCTATAAAAAGTATTAAAACAGGTTATTTTTAAATTTCTAAATGTCGGTGAAAATTAGAACACAGAAAAATCCGAAAAGTAAAGCTATGGCCGGGAATCGAACCCGGATCCTCGTCATTCCGTGACGCGTGCTATACCGCTACACCACCCATAGCAGGTGGGTAGTCTCCGAATTCTTCTACCTGTTACTAACTGTCACGTGACCTTTGTTACTATGCGAATTTTTGTTATGTTTAGGTTATTTTTAGCCTATATCATCCCACCACAATGTAGGTGTTCGGTAGGTACTTTAAAAAAGTATTGTTTGCCACAATAGCATGATCCTATCTATCTAATCAGCCCACATCCTCCCACTGCTGAGTAAAGGCCTTGATTTTCACGCCACTTTGCCTGGTCCAGCGCCAGTCTCATCCACAGTTTTCCAGCCGAATGACAGATGTCATCTGACCAACGGGCTGATGAACGCATGTTACCTTAAAATTACTAAAGGATAGGTTTATAATTATAACCCTTTATTAAAGACGTCTTTCAACAGCCTACTTGTTAATTTAATGTAGAATAAAGCGTAGGCGTTTATTAGTATTTGAAATAACAAACATGACATGCTTTGTTTCCGATACGTCTATTACTTGCTTACCGTTCAAAATTATTTTTGGCTAATTTCAAACAGTTGTTGTTACAGTTAATGTCAACTAATAATCAATACAGTACGTCCTACATAACGACTCATTAACCGAGGCTTACCTTGACTCAGAATTTATGAGTTCAGCCAGTCTGTCATTAATGGCAAGCTCATCGGTATTCAACTGTTAATGTTCTAATTCATTAAGTGTTTATTCTCTATTTATATTTATTTATATTTATTTGCAAGTATTATCCTACTAATTGATCCACTGAAACCTTTCTCAGAATATGTCGAGCGGCATTACATTAAAAAGAGATTAAAGAACGAAATTAAACATCGTTACAATAACGATATGGTTCCATGGGTGAGATCCTTTGTCTTTCCAGGAAGGGAAAAAACAATTTGAACATAAAACAAAGTAACTGCGCGTCGCCACCCGCATCTTTGAAAGCGTAACCTTTACTCTACTCTACAACGTAACTAAAGTTGCCGTATGAATAAATTAAAAGTCCTGACAAAAATCCTAACAGGACCCTCAAAGTCCTAACATTTTTTATAACAGAGTTTGACGTAGGTAGGTTGAAGAATGTGCCAGCATGGCGCTGCGGTGCGCGGTGTACAGTATCGTGGATCTACGTTTCCTTTTCCCTTCGCCCGACTCCGTAGCTCGGTGCAATGTTTGTTTTTTTTCAATAAGGTAATTTCAAAAAATCCGTACACTTACCAAGTCCGGCCGCAATCCTGACAAAGGGTCAAAAATCCGGACATGTCCGGACAATTCCTGACGTACGGCAACGCTAAACGTAACCAAATCTCTACCTATACCTTCTTAATTAAACCTCACGTGTTTACTAGCGGTATTTTCATTTCAGTTTGCTTTCCATTATATCTGCCCTAAGCCGATTCCCGTCGGCCCTTAAAAGTCAAACGTCACTTCGTTTGAACAAATCGTAACTGGACGTGCGCGGCATCCAAAAATAGCCGGGCAAATAAAATATAACAGGCGACGTCACGTTTGTGGGCGCGGAAAGGAACCAGCGGTTCGTCTCTAGGGCTGGAAATGTGGGAGATATTTATTTGAATGCGGGGAAAAACGGGATCAAAAGTTGCTCGCGGTACCGTCAAACGAGGTGAGAAGGGATTGCGGGGGGTGAAGGGATGGACATTAATCACGTCTTTATTATTTACGGACAGAGCCTAAGGTAACAAGACCTAAAGGCCAGTGAAGGTATAGAACTAGTCTATTTTGTGTTTTAAATTGCTACTTAAAATTTATGGCTTAGCTTGCTCTTCTTAATGTAGTTTAGTTATATTTTTAGACATTATTGTATCTCCTTTTTTCTGGTAATTTGCTATCGTTATTTTTTTATTGGTTTCTAACCCTTCTGACCCCACTACGGGGTGAGCTGAGATTTGCCTATATTTTAGTGTTTATTGTTTGAACTATAAAACTAAACGACAGGTAATCATTATTAAACTAAAATTCATCGCCAGGACATTTTTTATCATTTACATTTTGAGGTTTGAACTTCAATTTTGTCCCTACTCACCCTGATTTAGGGTAGGCAAAGGAAAAATAACTGTTGGTGTCAGTAAGTGTATGCTTGGTAAAAAACGGGTAATAAATGCTCGTATTCAATTTAAATTTTATTATTATGGAACGCTAGTGATAGCAAACACAAGTGAAAGTACGTTACACCCTGTAGGATCCGATATTAAATTTTTCACATAGGGGTCATTCAAGTATTACGTAAGCAGATTTTTTACAATGATTTACCCCCCCCCCCCCCCTCCCTTCCCATTGTCAGCAAAAGTAAGCAAACCTCTTACTCCCCCCTCCCATGCTTACGTAATCATTGTTACCTATATGCATTTTTATTTTAATGAATCGAAACTGCTGACGTAATCATCATATCGACCCCCCCCCCCCCCCACCCACCATGTCATCAAAAATAAGCAAAGCAAAGACCCCCCGCCCCCCTCAAGCGCTTGCGTAATACTTGAACGCCCCAAAACTATTTCATGAATTCATTCAGATTATAATGTTTTCTTGTTAAATAAAACATTTCTGTATTTTTTTGTAACAGATAACAATCATTCAGAGACCAGTTGAAATTCAGGCCAGCACATATCGTAATGCCCACGTGAATTTGGCACGTGTCAACTAAAAGGTCTGAAAAGAGAATTGCTGGCACATTGTGAGACCTGAAAGTTTATTCACATTTCTTTTCTTATTGTTAAAGAAACGAATTACGCCGTTAAATATGAGAGAGTAGGATGAGGACTGTTTAAAATGTTGCGTTCATTATTATACCCCTAGGGATGGAAATCAAAACAAATTAGGCAAATTAATTAACGTAGATACTTAGACTAAGTGCTTGTATGACCTTTCACTAAGACATCCCACTTGCGTTCTTAAGTAAAATACGCCCGCGCCTGGCGTAGGATATCTAACCTTTAACTTTTTTTTATACATACATAAATCACATCTTTATCCCTTACGGGGTAGAAATGAGCCTAAGGTAATAAGACCTAAAGACCACGTTAAGCATGATTGTGGGCGTATCGAAATAGTGAGGGGTTGCTAGCTATATCGCCTTTAATATGGTGCCTAAGATTTTCGCCGATTCTCTTGATGAGATTTTACCATCAGCGCGAGAAGAGAAGCAAGGTACATTCTATGTTTTTTCTTTACTCTCAGACCAGCATGGAAAAAAATTGTTTTATAAAGTATTTTTATTTCATTTTCTTTAACCATATATCACTCCTTGGATGTGAAAGTGAAATATTAGACGAACGTAAACCAAGCTTTATGTCAAGTTAAGACGTGGACAAAGACGTGCTATGAGGCATATGTTGAGTCAAAATGTTAATTTTACCATTAACCTGAGGAGTGTCCCACTGCTGAGCAAAGGCCTCCCCTTCCCTGTCCCTTTTTCTCGGTGTTAAGTGGTGTACGGCCTGTTTAATAAAGAAATTAAATCTATATAAATAAAAATGAATCGCCGAAACGTATGTACGCGCATAACTTCCAAACGACTGCACCGAATTGGATAATTCTTTTTTATTTGTGTTTGTTACTGTTTGGACAAAATTTGTAATAAATAAAATTTAGAAAAAAAAATGGCACTGGAGGCGAAGGCCCGGGCAACAGCTAGTAATTAAATAATTTCGCCTGCTGCGATTATGGTTCATCACAACCACTGGAATACGTTACAGTTTTTTAAGGAATGACCACTGAATTAATGCAACGTCTGAAGGCTCTTTGGTTACCGCTTAATACTTCTGATATCACCAGACTGTCTGTCACACATGAGTTAATCTTTGATGCTCAATTAATAAATTACAGTAATGGTTACTTCTTGCATTCTTTAGGAATACTTTTTGATAAATACGGCGAATTCAGACGCAATTGTTGATGCCGCAACTCATGGACCCCTATTAGATGGGTCAATGAAAACAACACTAATAGAACCAACGATAAATTATCTGTGTCAAATTAATCGGTTGCCGAGCGAAATATGATTGACGTTACCCTCAACGCTCATCTGACACGCGACGTGTGTGTGGGAGACATAGATTAGAGACCCTGCAATCTGTTTAAGCCATAATATAATCTGTATTTCGGAAAATGATCAGTCAGCCTAGTGGTTAGAGAAACTGTAATGTATCTCGATCCATTTTATACGCGTTTGTAAACAACCCAATTTTATTTAAATTTCCACACAATTACTCATTGTATGCAATTGGCATCACACCGGAATGTTGAAGTATCATTCTTGATATGTCACGACATTTTCTAACAATTATCCTATGAAATGAACAAAAAAAAAATCCGAGTCTCGATTGTGAGCATTTTATCTACTTATACTTTTTATTCTTATTTTTGTTCATTGACATGGAGCTCCGCAGAGTAACGCTTGATTCAATAAAATAAAATAAATTATCCTATGATTATAATATTAAATTTTTTTATGAAATCGGGGTGGACTTGTTTGTTTTCAAAAGGGTTAAAATGAGTTGGAATGGACTATACACTATACGAAGCTGGATGTTACGATCTTTGTCCTCCGTCCTGTCAATTGTTCTAAGAAACGTTAAAGTGACGCTAGAAGAGTAGCTGGCGTTTGTACACGAATAAGAATAAGAGAACTTTATTAGCTGATACAGAAACATAAACAGAATATTATACATGGATACTTATTCTAACCAGCCAAATGAGCAAATTTTCGTTGTCTTTCGTCGCATGTTATTACTAAAGTAGAATGAGATAGCGTTTGAAATTTGTTTGTTTCTAGTTTCCTGTCTACTTTTGTTTATTCTGTGGTGGAAGGTTACCTAGGCTTATCACTGCAACATCATATTTATCGCATGGTACTAGAGTTCTGATTGAAATGATTTCGTGAGAAAAATTGAGATTCCGATTTGGATTTACATCCGATTGTCCCAATTGAGGGTGCATTTATTTACTAGCCGTAGACCGGGCCCGTTACCTTTATTTGCAACTTAAGTTCTATCCGAATCTGCTTTTGAATTCTTTACGTCATCGGCACATGCGTTATTGATTGCGCGTGTTTATATATTCGTAAACGCTATATAAGTCAGGACGCATTCAAGCTTAGGAGCAGTTCCGTGGCGGCTGTATCTGGGTGACCATCTCCGATACATATGTTACCACGACTTATAGAACATCTAGCTGTAAGTGTACGCTTTCATTTGTTACTGTGGAAGCGACTGTTCCTCTATTTTAATAATCATTATCGGCAATCCTCGTATTTCAGCTGGGATCGTGTTTAATGTGGCAATTGTTTCTTCTTAGCCAGCCGGTCGTCTACGGAAGAATAAAAACTTGTGTTGATTTATCTCTTAGCTGATGTGATGTATTTCATTCCCAGTCCAGCTGTCATAACTTTGTCAACGTCCTCGCTTCAGAGGGCGGTAGTTTTTCCTCAATTTCTAACTACTTATTTTCTCCTGTGTAGCACAAATTTTCTGACCTGATTCCCCCGTTTTACCGCCGTATTTTAAAACCCTTCAGAACTTTAACTTGTATCTTCTTGTTCCAGGGCCTAATACCTCACAATGGTAATGCAGCGATGACGTCTGAGCTGAAGATGGAGTCAAAAGGCACCCAGATCCACCTGCCGCTGGTGGGCCGCGGGAGCCGCGGGGAGCTCGGAGACAAGGTCACGTTCAGCCAGGTCAAGTCGCCGCCGTTCTCCGAACAGCTCAACAATGGACAGTTATTGGGGTAAGTTACTTTTAATCAAAAACTGGATGATGAGTCAAAAACAAATGAATCTCAATAGACTTGAGAGCCTCCTTCTTTTTTTAAATTGTTTAAAAATACCAGAACATTATTTTCCCACGTACATGAACACCTCGCACGCCTCTCAAGTGTTGTGTTGTTTTTCGAGATTTTTTCTTATTTTTCTGTTTTGATACGTTTAACTTTTAGGATTCATCTTAACAATTGAATTAGTTTTATCTTCATCAATAGTGCTTTACCGTTGTTCATAAATTAGGCACCATAACGTATTTACAGATTTTTGCCGTGCACAATCGAAAATATGATTTGGGATGTGACGTATATTTTATCTTGCTTAAACTGTTTAAGGAGATCACACCGCCGCGTATACGCAGTGACGTGTCGTAGGCGTCACGTTTTCTCACTGTTTTTTCATACATTTTGTTGCGTAAACGCACCGTCAACATCTTTTACGCACCGGTGTGGTCAGACCTTTATTTGAACAAAGTTTTTAAATTTTCTACGTCATTGTTACTATGGTAATTGTTGGTGGGATTATGGGTGAAAGGAGCAAGACTTTAGAGCTCTGTTTCACACGCACATCAAACAAATGAGCGAAACATAGCACAATCTAATTTAGTCTACTGTGTGTCTGAAAACAAATACTGATTCGAATTTGAATGACAGCTTATAAATAAGAGAAACATATTATTTTTAGATCCAATTGATATCACTTGCGAATAATTTAGTCCAATCACTTGCCCGCCAATAGCCAGTCGATCTCAATTTGAATCGATATGATTAAAATGCGCCCGAGTTTTTTCGAATGTCCCTCGCTGTCTGATAACAGAATTGCATTATTTAACTACACCATACATACCCACTACTGAAATCTTAAATGGAAAGGTCTTAAGAAGAAAGAGCATGCGAGAAGTGATTGTTAAGTTAAGGAATTCACTTAGAAACAGCTTTTTACAATATTCTCTTTAACTTGCCCTGTTTGTGTGGGTCAAATCTTGCAAGTCAAATAGTGTCTCACTTTTAGTCGTCGGATCGACTTGTTTGGTATACTTACATAAAATATTCAGATTTGACGAACATGCCAGTATAATCGGCAAATATATTCAGCAGAAACTTATTCCCCTGTTACCATAAAAAAATCTGTGATCTAGGACTTCAGTGGTCTACGCCTAAAGATTTAGGCTGGGCGTTTTTGTATCAACCACTTAGGCCTTCAATTTTAACTTTCTTGCGGCGCATTCTTCTTGGCAATCACGGTCTTTCCGAAGGCGCTGGTAGTTTCAAAAAAAGACATGTAAAGAGCGAATTTTGAATTTTATCATTAAGGTAAAGTTAGTTATTACCTAGTATACAACTGTGGTAAATAATTGGATTGTTTTATTATGCAAATGGTCCGCCCTTGGACCAGATAGACCGCAGCTGTTGTACGGAACCCAAACTATCTAGCCCGCTGAACACTGATTGCGCAATCGTTTTTAGATCCGTACATATCAGTTCTGACACGTGCCCAAAAGTAGCTTCGATTACTACGAAAGATGCGAAAAAAACCTCACTGGAGACACTTGGTAGATGGCTGCAAAAGACCATCATAACTTGATCCGTTCACTCACATACATTACACTAAGTAACACACTAGTAATGGGTTGCTAGCCGCATCGCCTATAACATGATTCCTATGATTTTCGCCCATTCCCTCGATGGGCTTTTACCATCTGCCCGGGAAGAGAAGCAACTGGTACATTCTATATTTTTTCTTGGCTCCCATACCAGCATCAGAGTAAACGCTCTTCGATTGCCATAAATACATAATCAACTAAACTTAACTAAACGCATCACTGAATGCATCAGTTTCATCAAGATACATTTAAATGTCACAATAACATCTAACTAAGAGCAACAAGGGACCATTGACATCATGTTGATAAACATGTAGACATTTACGTATCTATTTGTTGTAGGATTAAGCGAAGAAAAGCCGCCATTGCTCCCGCTTATCAGTAGGTAGATTAACTTTTGAATTATACTGAAATTCGGAGAATTCGTTGTAACGTTTTAAACAGTGGCGTAACTATAGGGTGGCAGGGGTGGCCCCTAGCTCTACGGGGCCCCGAACTGAGTTGGTCTAGAGCGCAGAAGCGACGCTGATTCACTTCTTTATACTGAGGAAGGAGCCCCATCTGACGAATTTGCCGCGGGCCCCCGACGTTATAGTTACGCCACTAATTTTAAAGGTGACGTGGGTTATGAGGGGCTGGTGAAACTCACGTTTGTTTTAGGACATGGTGTACGAATATAAATCGTGTTTATTTGCTGATTTACAACACAATACAATGACTAATAACACCAACATAGTAAACAACAAAGATAACAGATACATAGAGAACATTACTAGGTAAGCAATAGGCGGCCTTATTAGAGGGCGGATTTAAATGTTTTTACTAGACTTGAGCGTCAAGCAAAGTAGAGTAATAGATGTCGCGATAACATATAAGTTTCAATTTCACTTGTGTTTTCTTTTTAGGAGTTATTTTTAGGCAAATTGAAGCCTTTCTTGCGCTTTCTTTGGAATTGTTTATACCTATTGCAAAGTTAATTTCAATTTCGCCAAAGAGACTATGGCATAAAACTTTGATAGAAAAAAAAACATAAAAATGGTTCACCGTATCAGGATTTTTTGCAGTTGGGATTTATTCGAATTTGTCAAATAAATAATTGAATGGCAATTATAAGGTTTACTATCTATTATATAATACGATTCCTCGTCAATAAAAAGAGTCCGGCCCGCATAAAGTTTTAGGTAACTGACAAGTACACGATGAAAACTGAAATAAGAAAAGTTTTATTAATTCAACTTTCAATGCAATCATTTTTATGCTGACTTTGAACTTCATTGCAATAGAATCGCGAATCTGACAATATGGTAGACTAGCTTCAGCCCGCGGCTTCGTCCGCGTAGAATTAGACTTACACTAGGCACCTACGACCTTTGACATGTTTATCGCTATCCCACGGGAACTATGTCCAGGATAAAAAGTAGCCAATGTGTTAATCTAGGGTACCAGCTATCTCCTTTTCAAATTTCATTCTAATCCGTCGTCGTTTCAGCGTGAAGAAGGAACAAACATACACACTCACATCGTCACATCCATCCATCCTCACAAACTTTCGTGTTTATAATTATATCGTAGATTGTAGATACTTAGGTACAGCCAACTGACATGAGCACGAAATTGTGTAGGTCCCTAGCAATATGATCAAAATCTTCTTTTTCATTGCTTATGGTTTACAATTCACCAACAGAGACGTACCAATCCTGTCCGTGTCAGTAGGCTTTATATAAGTGTCTGCAAGATTGTCACCGTCAGATACCATTGAAATGGAGTTTAGTTCCAATGTCATCCATCCTGCATAATGCATTTCGAATTTGGTCAAATGTGACTCGCCTAAATAATACTAATAAAACAAACACATCAAGTTTTTACTTAAAAAGCCGAGCCGCAAACTAATTAGGAAGACTATTTTCGTAAATTAGTGAACAATTTTGGAGAAAACAACTTACTAGAAGTAAACAGAGATTAATAACTTAATAATACAAAAGCAGGAAGATGAGTAACTATGATGAATCCTGACTAATCATCCGCTAGTACATTATCATTATTGTTTTAGCACAGTCGAAGCAGTTCTGCTGGCTAATGACTCATAATAGCCATATAATGGCTAAGCTTATGATCATCAGTACAATCCAGGTTTATATTTATACTCTCAATATAATCATTAGCGGGTATTCTGATTTTAGAGTCGCCTAATGTGACTCAGAACTTTTATTGTTTATAAACATTGAGTCTATTCACCTGACTTTTTGCAACATCACTACATAGTATAAAACAAAGCCGCTTTCTCTGTCCCTATGTCCCTATGTATGCTTATATCTTCAAAACTACACAACGGATTTTGATGCGGTTTTTTTTAATAGATAGAGTGATTCAAGAGGAAGGTTTTTATGTATAACTCTACGCAGACGAAGTCGCGGGTAGAAGCTAGTTAAGAATAACTTGTACTTCAAATAATATAAATTTTAACCCTTAGCTAAAGGTTTCAAATAAACGACAGCGCCACTTTCTACGCAACAATCCCAATTTTAGTTACTTTTTGTCCGTTTACTCTCTGTTACTTTGACTATGAATGGACCAATCAACAAGACAGTGAAACGTTAGAACCTGTGAGGGACACGGCTGCTCAAATACGTAAGTGCCTAATCCACGCCCTTAACTAGGAACTTGGCGTACAATCTCATTATCATTATTTTGTACGGCTGCTACTGAATGCGTGGGTTTTAGGCCGTCACTTGAATGATATGTTGCCAATAACAAGTTATTACTGAGCTCTCAGAGCAGAGATTCCCTAGCTTACGCGCCCCCTTTCTTAAAAGAAAAAAAAATCACGCCCTACGTATCTAAATATTACCTCAAAGCTCTAACTAGGTAAATACATTATTATATTTGCTACCAAATTATCTCTTGAACATTAATGTCATGTTTTACAGCTACAGTAAGGTAATTGTGCTCGATAAAGATTTGAGGAAACTCAGTGCATATGGACTTGAGAACTTCCTACCAACCGATGCTAGATTTCTTGTATTTTATTTGATTAAGATTGGAAGAAACTGAGTGCAACTGGACTTGCAAGGTTAGAATAATCTTCGTCACGCACATTTAATAGTTTCTGACGTACAGTCTGTGAGTATAATCATATCCAAGCACTAAGTCCAATTATCTTGTTACTCCGTAACCTGCCTGGCAGCGTTTTGCGTACTTTGGTCGAAGGGTAGGTAGCAAAGTTAGTGGTTTTAAATTCCGGAAAGTTCAGGGTAGCTACACTAGAGTATCTTAAGTACTTAAGTGCCAAGTGCTAATGATGCAGTGTTAACTAACCATCTCAATTAGCAACTCCCGTGTCTGTTTATTCCAATCACTCACACAGAAAAGCAGTAGGGGCAACGTCCATTGTACCGAGGTACAATGGACGTTGCCCCTACTGCTTTTCTTCTTTATGAGTTTGCTTATTTAGTGAAGTTTACCTGTTGCTAAAGTAGGTCACAACAACCCCAGGCAATAAATTGCTTCCGCAAGGTCTACTTTGATTTGGTAGCTGTTTATCTACTAGTTCATTTTTATTGTCATTATCATCATCATCTTTTTCATGTCCTATAATAGGAATTAGGGCACATTGTACGATTTTCTGTTTGAAGATATCACGGGCACCATTTTTTTGATAATATAATTTCTAATAATAATAATAAGAGGGTTTGGGTTGTACCACGCGGGCCAAGTGCGGATTTGGAACTTACATCCCTTACGGGGTAATAAGACCTAAAGAATAGAATAGAATAGAATAGAATTTTATTACCACAAAATAGAGTATACATACATTCATATAAATTAAATCAAACTTAAAACTAAGCGTGGCAATTGGAACCACATAAAGGCCACGTTTAGCATGATTGTGGGCGTATAGGTTGAAAGGGGAATCAAAATAGTGATGGGTTTGCTAGCCACATCGCCTATAAATAACAGTCATGATTCCTAAGATTTTTGCCCATTCCCTCGATAAGCTTTTACTATCTGCGCGGGAAGAGAAGCAACTGGTACATTCTCAGTTTTTTCTCTACTCCCAGACCAGCATGGAATAATTTGGAACTTTATACTTGATTCATACATTTTTGTAAATTCCAAGTATTCGTTTGCCTTGGCCTTCGCAAGAATTTTAGTATTCAACACACTCGAATACCCTTCGATCAACAATACAACTAGATTCACGGTGATAGCTCTGAAAACGGCTCCGAGAAATAAGACCACAAAATAAATTTGTGGCCTTATTTCTGACAGTATGCGCCAACCTCGGCCAATGTGAGGACGTGTCAAAATTCCACAATGTGCGTTCAAAAATTGCAAAAACAGCCACCGAAACACTAAGGTTTCGGAAGGAATATTTTTCTTTAAGTAAGTACAAGTCAGTATTTCATAAAGTACGTAAAAATTTGCAGTTTACATTTTAAAATCAATAATTTATTGTTTGGCCAATGTTGGCCCACCATCTTGACAATAATCGGTGGTTTTAGAACAAGAAATTCATGGAGTAGTTCTCGTTTTAAAATAAAATATATATTGGGTCTTTTTGTAGATTCTGATTTCCTAGTGATCCTTTTTGCTGTGCGGAATGGATAACTATTATCGCGAGAGAAAGAGAAGAAGAACTTTACAGGACTTACAGAACTTACAAAAATCTGCTATACGTTCGATTCATTTTGCCAAATTCGACATAACTGGAAATAGCCAAATATATTGTAAAAAAGAATCCTCTCAGGCAAAAAACTGCTCTAAAAGACAGCTACATATATAACAAACTAAATTTATTTAAGGGTAATTAATAAACGGATAATTTCACAGCCATCATTTAAGTTCTTCGCCGATCTGTGCAGGTTTCCTTACGATGTTTTCCTTCACCATTAGCTTATAGTATATTTAAAATTAAATTTTGCACATAAATTCCGAAAAACTCAGGAGGTGCGAGGCGAGGCCTGGTTTGAAACCACGACTTTCTGCTTGAGAGGCAGTAGGTCGAACAACTAGGCTATTACGGCTGTTGCCTGGCTGGGCCTGCGTGGGAACTATGGCCCAATCCCTCTCGTTGTTAAAGGAAGCCTGTGTCCAGCAGTGGAACGTAGATAGGCTTAATTATTAAAATTCATGTTATTATTTGTATTTGTAAATATCTGTCAAATAAAAAAAAATCGAGTTACATACTTAATGCGATTGCGACTCCATTATTACCCTGTTCCTCAAATAGAATGACATCTTTTTGAAACGAAGGTAGTTCTTTTGTTTATCGAACGCTTTCGCACGTCTTGTGACGAAACGTCGTAAGTATTATATACAATTATAATTATTTGGATCTTTGTTGCTTAGACTTAAGGTTTATTTTACGTTAATAAAGAAGGTAAAAAAGATATAGCTATAAGCATAAGCAACACGACCACTTTTTCGCTTTGATTTTGTATGGGACCGTGAATCTAGTTGTATTGTTGATCGAAGCGAATACCTGTCTAAACGAATTCACCAGTCCCCTGACTCACGGCAGCCAAGAAATGACAAAAGAACGCAGTCAAGCGGCACGAGAGACGTATTTGTTATTTTTATCGCGCATACCTATCGACTAACTAAAGTGTTTTTCTCCTTTTTAAATAATCGGTTAGTCGTTTAAATATTCAATGTTTAATCAGAATACTTACATGTTATTCATTATTATTCAAAAATTTATCATAACCACAAGTTACTTTTCTTTACAACAAAACCTTTGTGGTCCAGTCATTATAGCAAGTTCACCTCGGAATTCAAGATACCCGGCTGTAAATCGGTAAATACTTGTATATTGACACCCTAAAAGTTGTCTCAAAACCTACATATGGTAGGGTGTGCGCAACTATTAAATTTAAAGGTCAAAGGTCACAAAAATCGGTTTTTTGCGCTTTTTTTGTAAATATCTCATTTCCTACGGGTTTTTGCTATTTGTTATTAATGACGATATTGTAGAATACAAAATTCCCTACAAATTGTGTTTAAAAAATTTTTTTATACGGTGAACCGTTTTCGAGATAGAGGGCGGAGAGCGCGCGGTCTCAGCACTTCAGGTCAACCGGTGCCTCCGGTCGAAAACGCGCCATATATAGTTGATGAACTATCGATATATCAATTATATTATATTTTATCATTTTTTTTCCTAACCTATCCACTTTTTATTCAGTACTAGCTGACCCGGCGAACTTTGTTCCGCCTTAAATTTGAAAAATTCCAGTGGTTTGGGCTGTGCTATCCCGCGGGAACTATGCAATTTTCCGGGATAAAAACTATCCTATGTCCTTTCCCGGGACTCAAACTATCTGTATACCAAATTTCAACTAAATCGGCCCAGCGGTTTAAGCGTGAAAAGGTAACAGACAGACAAAGTTACTTTCGCATTTATACACTTTTTATTCAGTATTAATTAACAACACTTACCTGCCCACGTAATTGCGCTGGGCCGATTTAGTTGAAATTTGGTATACAGATAGTTTGAGTTCCAGGAAAGGACATAGGATAGTTTTTATCCCGGAAAATTGCATAGTTCCCGCGGGATAGCACAGCCCAAACCACTGGAATTTTTCAAATTTAAGGCGGAACAAAGTTCGCCGGGTCAGCTAGTACTGAATAAAAAGTGGATAGGTTAGGAAAAAAAATGATAAAATATAATATAATTGATATATCGATAGTTCATCAACTATATATGGCGCGTTTTCGACCGGAGGCACCGGTTGACCTGAAGTGCTGAGACCGCGCGCTCTCCGCCCTCTATCTCGAAAACGGTTCACCGTATAAAAAAAAAATTTAAACACAATTTGTAGGGAATTTTGTATTCTACAATATCGTCATTAATAACAAATAGCAAAAACCCGTAGGAAATGAGATATTTACAAAAAAAGCGCAAAAAACCGATTTTTGTGACCTTTGACCTTGAAATTTAATAGTTGCGCACACCCTACCATATGTAGGTTTTGAGACAACTTTTAGGGTGTCAATATACAAGTATTTACAGACTTACAGCTGGGTATCTCGAATTCCGAGATTCTTACCTAATCTAACCTTAAATGACTGGGCATCCATCAATTACTGACCAAAAATATTTTCCTAAGATTACGTCTTAGTATACCTACCTGATTAAAATCGCGGGATCGCGGTGGATGCGGAAAGCACAAGACCCGTCTGAGTGGAGAGTCTTGGGGAGGCCTATGTCCAGCAGTGGACGTCTTTCGGCTGACATGATGATGATTATGATGACGTAGTAAAATTCAGTGTTAATATTACTTCTTGTATCTTATCTGTTTGATAATCCGGTCACTATGCATGGAAATTAGCAGAACCCATTTGGCTGGTCCCAACGGATCATCAAGTTCATCACTCATAATTTGGTCATAAAGTCTGTTATATTTAAACCCACAACGCTTACCTTTGTGTGCATATCACACTAATGTTTACGCGTTCATACATAATCGCGATTTGGAACGGTCGACTTACGTGGCCAGAGCTTAGTCGGTCTTTGGGTTTCATTGTTGTGTCGTTGCTTGGTTACCTATTGTTCGACCGTATTTGTACGATTTTCAACTTGCGTTCAACCCATAAAAGTATTTCGGCTTATATTCAGACTAGGAGTTTGAAATTCGTACACTTATTTATTAATAAGGTTGTATGTAGACGACATGATGAAGCGTTTGACTGGCTAGTTAAGGCGCGCTTATAGACGAATTTTAGGTATTTGAGGGGGTGAAGCAGAGATGCGGCGGAGGCGCATGCGGGGCGCCCCGCGCATGGCCTTATTCTGTTCGTAACCGTATTCTGGTTGAAGTAAATTCCGGAACTTTCCGCAAATTATAAAATACTATATTTTTGATTAATTAAAAGAAATGCTTTAATTGATATTCATTTAATGTAAATAGTAACACATAGTGGTAACAATAGACCTTGTTTTTATCAATGACGGCATTGACAGCGCCCACCGTAGTTACAGCTCTTCAAAGGTTAATTGTCTGGAGCAAGAAGCGATGTTTTCCTTATTTTCGTCACTTGTAAAATATGGACATGTCGGGCTTTTATTGTAAATCTGACGTTTTTCTGAGTTTGCCTACTTCTATCGCCGCTTCACGCTCACGCTTAGCTGCTGCTGCCATGGATTCAACAGCGGTTAATTCCGAGTTATCATAGATAATATCTTGACTTTTTGAATAAGTTGCTGCCGTAAATATTGGTATATCCATGCACGCTGTGATTTCTTTAAACTGGGAATAGCCGATTCCAACCGAAGTAATTCCTGTAATTCTCCTATAAGTGACACATGAGTAAAATTGCAATTAAACAAGGAATCGTGGCTGGATATAGTCTGCAGCTGCTGAATAAAATAAGTTATGTCAATAAGTCTTCGTCCTTGAATTCGTGACCAATTCTCTTCATTCGATCTGGTCTCGACTTGCAGATCTCAGTAATTTCTCTGAAAATGTAACTAAGTTTAGTGCTGTTTCAGTGTTTAATAAAGACCTATTATTTAACAGTGCTTATGCCAAATACAAAAAAAAAATACTACATAAATTAAATACTCTTTCAAGATTTATCATTATATTAGCTTCAATGCAGAAAACAGAATCAAAATAAAAGTTAGGAAAAAATGCTGCAAGTAATATTATTTATACTTAATGCACTCTTTAATGATACACTATAGGATTTCCCAAGCAGTAAATTTTGATGGCAAGACTGAAAACGCAGGCGTATTTTTTTTAGGAAACAGCCCCCTATTGTCTACCTCGGGCAACAGCTAAAATTAAAATATTATGAAATAAGAAATAAGAATAAGAAACGTTTATTGTATAAAACCGTGTACAATTGTGATAACATGATTTTTATAAGTTTCAACAGTTTATCCATTTCGGACGTACAATATTTAGATTTATTAGGTATTATAAATTATTAGTTATAACTTTATTTTAAAAATTTGTACAGTAATATTCATTTAAATTATAAAAACACATTGAAAGTAAAAAATCCTTTAGTTTATTTTTGAATTTATTACCATCTAAAGATTTTATATATTCGGGCAAATGATTATAAATCTTTATACCGTTTACATAGGCGCTCTTTTTAAGAATATAGCTAGAAGGTCGGACTGTACACATATCATATTTATATTGTGATCGTAAGTTGTCCTTTAAGTCGCTTTTCTTTTTAAAATACTCTTTATGTTCTTTAACAAACAAGCAAATTTCTAGTATATATATGCATGTCAGCGTTAATATTTTATTATTTATAAAGATGCTTCTTACAGACTCCATATTTTTAACATTATATATAATACGTAGACATTTCTTTTGAAGTATAAATGTAGACTGAACATTTACTGAATTGCCCCAAAATATTACACCATATGTAAGAAAAGGATAAACATTACCATAGTAAGCTGTCTTTGCTACCTCCATTGATGTTATATTAGACAGGATTGAAATTACATAACAGCTTTGTGACAGTTTTTTATTGACTTTCTCAATATGGGACTTCCAGTTTAAGTTACTGTCTATTGAAATACCTAGAAAATTTGTGCTAGTCACTTGTTCAATATCTTTGTTATCAATAACTATATTTATTTTTTGTGGTACTTGTTTATAGTTAGTGAATTGCAATATTTTTGTCTTATCCAAGTTGACTTTTAAATTCATAGATGATAACCAGGCAATTACAATTTTTAATGTCTTATATAATTCATCAACAATATTAGTATCGCATAGTTTATCTTCAGATATAAATATTGTAGCATCATCAGCAAACATGACACACAAGTGATTTAGCACTAAAGGGAATTCATTCACATAAACTAAGAACAATAGCGGTCCAAGAACGCTGCCTTGGGGAACGCCTTGTACATTCTTTTCGTAATTCGACTGTACTTTATTGATTGTTTTTGTAGCTTTATCATAAGAATCTAGAATGGTAGCTTGAAATCTATTTGAAAGATAGCTCTGGACTAGTTCCAAAGCAGTTCCACGAATACCCACATGTTCAAGCTGTCTTAATAAACATTTGTGCGAAACACAGTCAAAGGCTTTCGATAAATCTATAAAAAGTCCAACGGAAGCTGTATGATTTTGTACGTCTGACCATATCTGTTTCAAAATTTTAAATATAGCTAGAGTTGTATTTTTTCCTTTTTGAAAACCAAATTGATTTGAGTTTAATATGTGGTATTTATCGAAAAATGAAATAAAGCGATTATAAATGATTTTTTCAAATATTTTAGAAAAATTTGGCAGCAGTGCAATGGGTCTATGATTATCCATTTCATTTTTAGATCCTTTTTTATGTAGTGGTTTTACCAGAGCCTTTTTTAGTTCATCTGGGAAAATTCCACTTTCCAAAGTTAAATTAATAATATATGCCAATGGTTCTGCTATATACTCAACACTCGATTTAATCAGTTTCATAGGTATTTTATCGTGTCCTGTACTTTTTATATTTTTTAGTTCTTTAATAATGCCCTTAATCTCATACGCGCTCACCGGAGTCAAAAAGATACTTGTTACATTAGGTTGGGTTAATAGTTTATTGGATGTGCCAGTACCACTTAATGTTTTATCTAAATTTATAAAATAATTATTCATTGTATTAGCAATTTCAAAAGGTTCATTAATTATGACACTATCTTTATTAATGTGATCTATTGTATCTTTTATGACATTATTTGGCGACGTATTCTGTTTTATTATTTGCCACGCAGCTTTGCTCTTATTTGGATTTTGATTGATAAAATTTATGTTTGCATTACGTTTAGATTGTCTTGTAACCGCTTTGATGATTTTACAGTAATTCTTGTACTTATTTTTAGTTAATGAGTTATTTGATTTTATGGTTTGTAAATATAGTTGTCTTTTGTGTTTACTTGCTATCACAATTCCTTTAGTTTTCCACGTTGGCTTTCTTTTATAAGTTACTTTAATTTTTTTAACCGGTACGCATAGGTCAAAAATTAGGCTAAATATATTTATGAACGTTTTATATGCGTCATTCGAATTTGTTGTGGAATAAACATCTGAAAAGTCAATCTGTGAGATATATTTTAAGAAAATTTCCACGTTACTTTCTGGGTTTCTACTGTAAACATACCAATATTGTTCCTTGTAACTCAAGTTGGTTGGAATCGAAATAACTTGGCATGTGTGATCAGACAAACCGATATCCAATACTTCCGCCTTACTATGCTTTACATTGGTAAATATGTTGTCTATGCAAGTTTGGGAGTGTGCTGTTATTCTTGTAGGTTCCGTTATTGTAGGATGTATTTTACATGATCGGAAAGTGTTCAACAGCATCTCAGTTTTGTTCGTTTTTTCTAGTATGTTTACGTTGTAATCACCCATTACAAAAATCTTTTTGTAGTTGTTCCTTGTCCTTGTTGCTAGCTTGCACAATAATAATTCCAGATTCACAAGAAAAATATCTACATTGCTATTTGGAGCTCTATAGATACATATGACAAAGTAGTTTACTCCACATAACGTAATACCACAACATTCAAAGTGACTTTCCACAGACATTTCAGATACCCATTTCAATTCACGGCATTCTACTGAGTGTTTAGCATATATTGCAACACCACCCCGCGTTTTAAATTTTCGGCAGAATTCAGCTACATTTTTATAACCATCAATTTGTAATATATCAACTTCTTTGGTTTTAAAGAACGTCTCACTAAAGCAACAGATATCAATATCTTTTTGATGTAACAGTATTTCTAATTGATCTACTTTTGATTTTATGCCCTGTATATTGAGATGCATCATGACAAGGTTATGTTTATTTACATGTTTCTCATTTTTAGTCACGAAAAAAATCAGATTGAGATTTCCTTTCATCCGATGACATGCTCACTTGATTGTCATTATTTTTTGACTTCGGTGGTTTTACAGCTTTATTAAAATAGTAGAGTATTGTATTCTTCTTTTCTTGTTTATTAATTGTTTCATTGTTCTTTTCCAAACTTGCTTTAACCTTGGGAGTGTAATATTGTGTGATGAGTTTTTGACTTGGCTGGGTCTGTGGTGTTATCGTCTCTTGATTTTTATTATGCTTTATATGCATATGATTTAATCTGTTGATGTTATAGCCGATACGTAATATTTCTCTCAGCAACAGTCCACTCATGCACTGTTTACGATTTTGGGTTTCTCTATGAAATTTTATAGGTATAAATGTGGCATGTGAGAATTGGGAACAGACCAGACGTATAATTTCATTTTGTTTACGGATATTTAAATATTTATTATACTGTACTTCTGTTATGATGATATTAGTATTTGCTAGCAAAGATAAATAGTTATAGAGAGAGCTATTAAATTTTAATGGGTTTTGGTCGTTAGATCCACCAATGAACACTACATAGTCCGAGGGTGTGAAGTTTTTACATATATTAGGGAACATACCCAAACTACGTGACCGATTTAGGGGGGGGAGGGGGGTCTTCAAAGTACCACTCATGGTCACCGGGGGGAGGGGGGGGGGGTTTGGTTTCTTGTCACGTAGTCAATATTTTTTTTTTAAGAACTTTTACTTTTAGGGGCCGTATAAGAAAATACAAACAAAAGCCATTATTTTGTAACTTTACGCAAAAAATATTGATAAAATATACTACGTGAAAACTAGGGGGGGGGGGGGGGGAGGGGGTCTGGGCATATACTACGCTTGGTCACCGAGGGGGGGGGAGGGGGTCAAAAAACACGAATAAAAGGGTCACGTAGTTTGGGTATGTTCCCTTATCACAGTTTTTTAAAATTTGTTCAGTAGGAGCGTTGGGTTTTACTACAGCTGTCACTATATATTTGTCTCCTAATGAGTCCTGAAGTAAACTACGAATCTTTTTACCATATTGATCGCAAAATATAATTACTTTCCGCTGTGTGTTAATATTTTCTTGGTTGGGTTTAGATATTTTTTCAGTGGTATTTGCCGTATTATCTGTTTTTTTTCTATTAAACCTGATAGACGGGTTAGGTACAGGACTCAGTTTTTGATTGCTACTATTGTTTTTATTTTGTGATAATGGAATTTTTGGTTCTAACTCAATTTGATCAATGTCAGTAAAGTTTAATCTGGTCCTGTTCACACTCTTGTTTGTTCCCTTCTTGTTCTTTACTATAGTTGTTTTACATATTTGTGCAAGTGCTCCGGTTTTCTTTTCATATGCTAGGATTTGCTTTTTGAGTGAGTTATTTTCTAGAATAAGATTTTCGATTTCATTTTCTGCCGTTTGGAGCTTTGTCTCTAATTTCGTTATTTCTATCTTTTGTTCTTCAAACCGCTCCTTTAAGCCGTATCCGATGCTAGGGCAACTTCGGTTTGCTGTTACTGAGTAATCGGTTTCTTCATCATCCTCGTCCGACGGTAATGACTCGAAAGAATTTTCAATAGCTATATTTACAATTTCCTTGACTCGTTCCGTAACATAATTTGAAGGTGTGTGTGAATTAGGCACTTTATTATTTACATTCTTCTCGGAGCTCGTATGTCTCGTTTCGGTGGAGGTTGAGGCAACACAAACGTTTTTGTTTTGCACTATCGGTGTGCTGGTCCTCTTTGGCTTCATTTTATTTTGGCGACACTTCAAACAATTCCATGAAGCCTTACGTTCTTTGTCCATGAGATTGTATAATTTTTCATTGTTTGTGCATGAAAGATCATAGGATTGTTTGCACAAAGCGCACGTAAGAAAATGCTTCTGAGAGATTTTCTTGTTGCAGTGTGCGCACGTCGGTTTTGATGCCATTGTTTAAAAATAAATAATTAAAATACTACACTAACAAAAACAAAATAATGAGCAAAAATAAAAAAATGAAAGTAAACAATTAATAAAATAATTCAACAAGAGATTTGAACCGCGGTCACCGAAGTTAACGCACTGTTATTCCACACCTTATACCACTAGGCTAAAGAGAACTTATGACTGAGCGACGAAATTAACGTACGTATTATTACACTTCGACATGCAACAACAGTTCAAAGGTCATCAACCGGCTTAGTGCAAAAACAATATCACGATTAATTCACTTGATTTGTCGAATTATTATCACTTATATTACACTTTCGTATTCTTGATCACACTGCACACACACTATTGTTGTTATTTAGAATAATACACGGAGTTTACCTAACAGTGAGGGTTTACGATTTTGCGTTACTAAAACTGTTACTATAGTTAAAATAAAAGTAATGATAACGTTTCCACTTAATATTTAGTACGTCAATAACACGAAATTAGCATTACAAGCGAAAATAAACAATTAATTATAATTTAATTTTAGTAAAATACAGAGAGCTGATGTTTACACTTTCGTGTCTACCCGCTTTCTTTCTTTATGTTATTTAATCATTTAAAAAAATATATTTAGACCATATTTCTCATTGAGGTGGGTTGTCCCCGAGCCGGTTTAAGTTACAAAATGCCGGATAAGTCGAACACTATGCGTGACAACAAAAAAAAAATTACCTTTGTTTTATTACCATATAAACATGTAACAAAAAAAGCACATCGCCTGATTTTTACCTCATTTGTAAACCTCTGAATATGTGCATATATATTTGTCCGGAGACACGCTCTCATTCCGCGGGCAAATTTTGGGAACGATTTATTTGCCGAGTTTGACCCTTAAGCCCCTCCGTCTCCCGCGCACCCCGAGCGATAGTCGAACTGCGGCGCTCGGCGAGAGTAGACGTGTGTAACGGCGAACGTTTCCGAGCAAAACGTGGGTATTTATCATCGCCATGGTGTGGGGACAAAAACAAGTTTCATTCCGGAGTTAGTTATAGCTTTTATATCGCTTTTGTTTTAAATGTATATATGGCACGTCTAATGTAGTCCTGATTTCAAGAGTTTAATTAGTTTAAGAACACGAGGCTTACTTTTTTTAAATATTTATTTTTATGTCAAGTTTCTCATTCCACCATATTTATTCCGGTGTTTCCGGTGTAGTAAAATGACTTAAATACTCACCAAAATGAAAATAACACCGGAATGACATCAAATGTAGCTTCACTTTATTATTGTGAAATGGTTCTATAGCATCATTTCTAAAATCAAATACTGAACTTATTTTATTGTACCACAGCTCATGTTCTTAGATAAAATTTACGCTTTTAGGCCATCAGGGGGCGCTACAAAAAAGGCTTAAAAATTTGATTTCCGTACCCAAAGGGCAAAAACAGGACCCTATTACTAAGACCACTGTTCGTCTGTCTGTCTGTCACCAGGGTGAATCTCATGAACCGTGAATACCGTGATAGCTAGACAGTTGATTTTCACATACGATGTAGGATTCTTTTGCAGCTACACAATAAATACTAAAGACAGAATTATTTTTATGTTTGTCTGTCTATGTAAGGTATTGTCATTCTTACCTATCCTATTTGGTAAACAAAATTCTAACCTCAAAACGTCTCATTTTTGTAATTTTTTAACTATTTCATCGTAAATAAAGGAACTGGAGATAAAATATCAGCAAAATTATGTAGAAAATATTACCTCAGGTTTATTAATTACATAATAAATCCTGTACGATACCTGAAAGCGTGGTGTATTGCTATCAAGTATTGAAAACATGACACATATTTTTGCGCGTATAAATTTATAATGCTGCATCCAATTATTATTTGATAACTGGAAGGTTTATCATCATTTGATAAACAACATTTTCAAACAATCACTTCTTAACAAACGACGATTTACAAACTATTCATTTCAGAAACCTGTCATTCCTAAAAATATTATATTTACAAATAATTACTCGGTAATAATCTCATATACCTATCTATTCTACAACATAATATGATGTTTTTTCAAGTATCCAATGTTTTATGCAATTTCTAATTTGTGAATCGTTGATTTGCCTAACGTAGTTTGTAAAATGAATTCATGAAATGTTGTTTACCAAGTGATGAAATACCTACTTAAAAAATATTTATTAACTGGCACCAAATTTTCGCTCTTAGGACTATTAAAATATACTTAAGGTCTGTCTGTATTTTTTCTAAATAAAAGACGTGATTATGGAACCCTGTTTATTACTTTAATTCCGGTGGTCCATATTTCATTCCAGTGGGCTGATTAAGTCATCCCAGTGTATATTTATCATTCCGTTGTAAGGTATCATTCATTCCGGTGTACATATATAATTCCGTTCCGTTGTGTGTTTAGAAATTCGACCTCTAATAACTCGAAAACTATTTAAGCTTTCAGGTTCCCTTTTACATTATGTCTTGCAAAATAGTCTAAGGTATCGTTCAACATTTAAAAATCTAAAAAAAAACACATACAAGGGATCACACCGAAATGATACAAAAAATGAGTATTGTTGAAATTGACCCGTACTCAGATGGTGATTGTAGGTCTTCTAGAGTTGATAGAGATGGCCTAGCTAGGGTAATTAAGCCGAAAAGTTATTTCTGCCCTGAAATAAAAACATTATTTTCAGACGGCAGAAATTGAAACATCTAGACAAGCGGCAGCATGACCAGCCATTCCAACCAAGTTCACCTAAGAAACTGGCGAGCATCGCCATTTTTTTTAAAGTAACTTAGAAGCCATATAATTATATATATTAGGACTAAGAGATAGGTTAATAATAATCAAGCGTTTTCGTAATAAGCTCTAATATCTATATCTATCTATACATATAATAAAATCGTTGGGACCAAAAAATCTGTACATTGAAGATTTTAAAAAAAAAACCGGCCAGGATGACTTAAAATCGGTAACTGAACATATTAAAACCATTTTTAAAATTTTTGTTTGTTTGTTTGTTTGTTTGTTTGACTGAGCATCACGTAAAAACTACTGAACGGATATTGTTGAAATGTTCACAAATCTATTTCAATAAATTCAGAATAGGATATAGGCTACAGAAATTTTGGAATTTTTTGGAAAAAGGGGGCGAAAAGGGGGGTTAAAGTTTGTATGAAAAAATTAAATTATATTGTTCTAGAATCATGAAACTCCGAATAAACACTAAGTAATAAAAATAAGGAAATACCTGTTTTAGCATTTTTTTTAAATCTCACCCAGAGGCGCAAAAAAGAGGGTTTTGTGTTTAAAATTAATTAACTCCATACACCTATACAATAAAAGCCAATGAAGTGTAACCTTTTAAAATTGCTAAATAATACTTCCAATTTAATACATGTAAATATAATTTCTCAATTTTCTTGAAATTTAATTTTTGAGGTGATTACGCACAAAATAGCGGAACTCAAGAAAATCAGCTTTCCTCGGTATAAGTAGTTGGTAATAATTACAAACAAAATAATACTACGGAGAAAATTGATAGATACGAATGTACATAAGACATAAAGCTGGAAAACTGTGTCAATTGTGAAAAAACATTAATAAAATAATTACATGCTGTACAGGTATTTAGTAGCTGTAGTCCTAAATTGTGTTCTTTACCTAACACCTAAAGTTCAATATGCAATACCGTTACTTTGTTTTTATTTATGTGCTATTATTCACAACGCATTTGGTTTTTGAACGCACTCTTATTTGAAAACCTGATATATTACGAGGGCGGCGTGAAACGCTTGGCTGTATCCTCTTAATATCTTTGCCTAAAAAAATCAAAATCAAAAGGCGCGTTTACGTCTGCGCTACGAACATGTCAGAATTTTATTGTGAAAAAAGTTTGTGCTTTTAGTATGAATCTGACAGCGAGCGAACCTTAACTGAATGGCATTACGACGTCATGGTATAAGGCCTCTGTAAGTAATTAATTTGTAGATAAAGATAATAAGTGTTAATAATCTGTAGCTACCTACTTAAACCAAGAAAATAAATAAAAAAACTTCTGCTAGAAAAAATTGAGTTGCAAAATATTAATTAAAACGGATTAGTAAATGAATTGTTAGTCGTAAGGTAAAAACAGGTAAACATTTATGTACCTATTATTTGATTAGAATATATTTATTTTTTTAAATTAATCAGGGTACAAATATCGGTAAAGTGAGCGCAGTATTCGCCAATAAGCGTCATAGTTCGGCGAAATTAATAGTGATGTAGGTAACTAAAACTGTACTTAGCTTTTTTTGAATAAAGAAACTATAAACAAAACTATAAATCAAACTATTTTGTAAAATAAGGTATAAATAAATGTGATGAGTCATTAACCAGCTCACACCTGTTTTTTTTTCAATATTCCGTGTCACAAATTATTATTTTCATGACGTAATTCTAAAAGTATAGTTACGTACACACTTTCAGTGGTTCACGTGACGAAGTTAATAGTCATAATAATAATAATTTTGATATCGAGAAAAGCCGTAAGTATCACAAAAACACACGCGGACGAAGTCGCGGGCAACAGCTAGTTTCATAATAATTCTGCTGAGCTGAGTGGGCGACGACGCGCAGTAAACGTGCTGCGGCCGCTCATGATTAAGGGTTTCGGACGAACCCGACACATGTCGAGCGTATATCGACTACTTATAATGTTCATGGGTGTGTCACGCTTCTTTTTTTTATTATTTTCTGAGACAAGGACGACACGAGTGAGATATGGAATAATAAAGTATTTCTCGAATTAAACTATCCAGGGAAAATACAGTAATAATGTGAGTTAAGAATTATCTAAGTTATGGTAATGAAACTTACTCCTTACGAGAAGGATTAGGAGTTTCAGTGTCCGTTGAGTTTGGCAGTGACGCATCTATCGGTGTCAGGGTTGTAAATGACGTTCCGGGGTTTTCAAGCTGAGAGTCCTGTGTTGCTCTAAAATTACAATTATACTAAACTGTTGCCCGCAACTCCTGTATAGAATTCGTTTATCACTATCCCGCAGGAATTACGCAATTTTCCGGGATAAAAGTAGCCTATGTGTTATTCCAGACTATAATCTATCTATGTTCCAAATTTCATCTAGATCTGTCCAGCCGTTCTGGCGTGAAAGAGTAACAAACATCCAAACATCCGTACTCACAAACTTTCACATTTATAATATTAGTAGGATGGTATTTATTCAACACCTCTAAAATAATGATACTTTATTCACGTGTAGTTTAGTTACAAGGTAATGCATTAGAAAGAAAGAAAGAAAGAGAAACATTTATTTACACACATTCGATACACGTAGACATAAAACAAGGAGAAATTTAATACAATATACTAAGGAATACAAACCGGATTTTAAATTATCGTAAGACATATTAATACTCATTAAGGAAATAACGGCTGTAACTCACTTGAAAATAACTAGAATAGAATAGAACTGTATAACACACAATTAGTAAAACTGCAAACCAACTACGTCAAAACGAATGTGAAATCGCTACGACGCGGCCGGTCGATTGGTCTGGTATGGTACTTACCATTTAGGAACTCTAATGTTTCTCATTACGTTCTCTTAGTTCACTTAAGCGTTTCCTCTTTCACTTAACTTTATTTACACTGCGATTACCCATATTGCTTGCTGTCTAAAGTACTATTACCGAGTTAGAAAAAATGTGCACAGGTCCGACGTCGGCAGCGGCCACGAACGTACTGGCGACTGGGCAATAGTCGGCCGCCGCCGCGCGTTGAACCATTTTATTATGCCAAAAACGAAAGAAGCTGTATCATTTGATGTACTCAACTTATTAAAAATCTATGAAGCACAAATCTAGATCTACTAAAAAACTATTAAATAAAACAAATTTTGTGCAGATATTCATAATAGTAATCGAAATATTTGGTTTCTGGTGTAAAAAAAGGGTTATTTTCAAAAAAAAAAAACTATCGAGGTTTTTTTCAGCAATCGTGTTTCTGATGAAGTAAAAATCTAGGGAATAGACTGAAAATATACATATAAAAAAATTGCAGTTGTAAGTTCTGTGGAAGTATTTTATTAATATTTTCTAAAATTGTAGTTTTCACTATCTACAGCGCCTTAAATGAATTAGATGTTACTTTGTAGCAGGTCCTTAATAATGAAGTGGAGACGGAGTATTCATAGTAGTCTTGCTTTGGGGATCGCGTCTTGTGCAGTGTTGGTGATAGTTGGGTTTTGGGTCTATAACGCATGTTTCATGATACGCATAATGTGAATGTGGAAACGGGGTAGGTCTTGCACGTTTGGCTGCGGGTAGCTAGTTTTTTTTCATTTTATTTAGTGGTAGGTAAGTAATAAAAAAGTAATAGAAAACAATTTTAAAGACGAATATAACAACAAGAGCGCAACTGACAAGTGTTTATTTCTCAGAAAGTCTGAGTTCGAAAGTGACTTTAGGTTTTTGGTAACCATAGGTCACGGACACTAGGTCATTCACCTTGTGGTGTTTCATTATCAAATAATATCAGATTATCAATCAACAGTTTGTAGGGTTCCACGACTAAAGCACAAATGTGTACATAATTTCTGCTGCTGTTTTATCCATGAAATCCCTCATAAAAGTCTCATGCTGTAAAATTCTATCGATAAATAAATAAATAAGTAAATAAACGAATAAAATATGTCTATCCGTGTGTCTGTCCATAAATTATAGACTTATTGACTTCCATAAATTATGGTCTTTTCCGCATTTTTGCTCATTGTAAAAATGGAAATCGTACAATTCTGCCGAACTTCCTGTCCCAAATACACTTGACCAGTTTTTCACCATTTAAATGTTTGTCTGTTTGTCTCCTAAAGCACATTTTGCTCAGAAATTTAGTTAACTTGATTAAGTACACTTTAAGTACACTTAAAATTTATATATGACGCAAACACGAAAGTAAAAGTATTTTGAATAAAAATAAAAACTGAAGTAGTCTGACACGAAGGTGAAACATTAAGTAAATGTAGTCTACGAAAGTTACGTACGATTAAATACAAATATTATAATGACAGTTGTAGTGTATCAGAGTGAGAAAGGGGATGTTCACAAAACCTGGATAGGATTAAGATTCTAAAGGTAGCAAAAAATGACAAAGACAATTATGAATAACAATGAAAGTAAGTAATCGATAAGATAATTCGAAATCTAAGCTAGCCACAGGTGTACAATCTTGGGTAGGTATGCCTAAAGTACTTATTGTAATGTATGTAGTTGCTAATCGGATATGTCTCGAAGAGGTTTTCCTTATGTAGCACAGAATACGTAATATTGTGTTGATTCAATATTTTAAAGTAACATTCTGTTGAAAAGATGAACCGTTCGAACTGACTTTGATGTTCCGCTCAGACAAGACGCTACTCTCCAATCGTGAGTATTTACTTTCATTACGTATTTGGCCTTTGTTCAACAGTGGAAGTCTTCAGGCTGATGATTTTTAACTATAATCACGCCTGATGGTAAGTGAAGATGTCTAAGATAGAGTACCTTCACTTGTCCAATGCTCATTGACCCTAAATTTGAAGACGGCTAGACATGCCAACTCAGACACAGGCGTGGAACTTTTCTCATAGCAACTTAATTAAATTTAGTTTTACCTCTTCTATCGCAGCTGTTATTTCGCTAGCTGAAATTATTCTATGATTTTTATTCATTAGACTCATTGGAATGGAAACAGTTCACGGATAAAGATACCCTTAATTAGGTTCACTGGCATCTGTCGGGTATCACTTTTGTTATTGCTATCCGGATTAACGTGATCCTCGGGAATTGTTTATCTACCCTTATAGCCCTTGCCGATGCAAATATGGTCAGGGGCGTTACCATGACGTCTTAATGCGATTCAATTCCGATTCAGTGAAGGTTCACTCGCTGTCAGATCCAAACTAAGAATGACAGCTGAAATATCAGATCTTGGCTAAAATGATGGTAGTTAATAGTGAACTATTTGAGTTTGTATTTTCTCTTGATTTGTACTCGGAGTCCTGCGATTCTCTTGAAAAACTTCGTCTAAAATGCGATCACTTTAGCATTCACTTACACACATCACACTAAATCAAATGTCTTGCTAAAACGTGACCGACGCCAAAATACGGAAGACACCCTGATTCCGTGCAATGCCTCAGAGCTAACAGGCCAAGTTGTGATTGATTGCCAAAAATGCAGCCGTTGCTTCAGTTCTGTTCAGATAATGGCATCCAAGCTCTCAAACTCGACATAACCTCGATGGAAACGTAACTAGAAACCCCAACTTTCGGTCAACATCAATCATGCAGTTCTCCAAAAGGTGCATCATGATGATATCACAGTTCATGATTATGGGTACCCGAGCAAATATAAGGAGGATTGAAATGCAACATCCAAAGGTAGTCATAGACGGAGATCCTCTGGAAAGGGTTTGTCAGGCTCGTAACTTAGGCGTAATAATGGACGGAGCTTTGCGCTTTGAGAGTCATTTTGTTGAGCTAATGCGCAACTGCTTCTACAGACTTAAAGTCTTGTACCGAATTCGGGAGTATTTGTCTGTGGACGTGCGTGTCAATTTGTGCGAAACGCTTATACTGTCCAAGCTAAGCTATGCAGACACAGTCTTTGGCGGGTGTATATTGGCGCGAACTAGGAGAGTCATACAGCGGATTCAAAACGCTTGCGCAAGGTTCTGCTTTCCTATCCCCCGACGAGGGCACGTAACACCATTTCTAAATAAAAGTAATATTATAAACATGGAAGCTAGGCGTACTCTACATTTCGCGACATTACTATTTGGAATTATAAAAAACAGGCAACCTTGCTACCTACATAAAAAACTAATTTTCTCCCAGCGTCAGATAAGACAGGCTTTGCAACTACGATGCCCACGACACTACACGGCTGCTTTTAGGGGTAGCTTTCGGTTTGCTGCCTCAAAGTGCTGGAATGATTTACCTCCCCCGATAAGGAATTCAAATACAATAGAGTCATTCAAACTGCGTCTCAAGAAATTCCTGACGGACAAGCAAAAATCCCTATAGGCAGTCACCGAACTCATTAGCAGCCCCTCCACCCCAGCTACATGTATCCACACACACAAAGACACACTTACACAAAAACACACACAAACACACACACACACACACACACACACACACACACACACAACACACACGCAAACGCACACGCACACTACACTACACACTAACATTAATATGTGTTGAATTATATAAATTGTTGGTACTATAGAACTGATTTAAATGATAAAATTGTAATCATAATTCTTGTTTAAGGTATGGGTATCGGAAGTGGTGATTTTGTAAACCAGTATGAACTGGGATGTGTGCCTGGTGACAGCCACCTCCGTAACTCTGTAACTGGCGTCACTGAAAATCAGCGTCACGACAATATCCTGGATATTATCGCGACACATAGCTGAGTGGCGGCCATTTGGCTGGTTAGAATCCTTAAGTAATATTCTGTGTGTATCTGTATATCAGTCAATAAAGTCTTCTTATTCTTATTCTTATTCTTATTCAGTTGCCATGGCGCTGCCGAAAAGTCAACCAATACGGATATATTAACAAATTTAAATTTACACAAGGACGGATCCAGATTTATTGACCTTTTTCCTTAAACGAAGTATTTTCCGGCAAACACAATCCATCTCCCAAGAACCGCTAAGTAGCTAAAGTAGGGATATAACGTCTCACTTACGTAACGTTGGAGTGAAACGGAAGATGGTGATCTTGACGATTTGATAAATTATTCATGGCAGGGAAGCTCGCGAAGAGGGAGACTGGCGGTCTTATTCAAAAAAAGGTTTTTGCATCTCATATTTAGACTACTTTTGACTACGATTACATATTATTATACAGAAGTCCTATATTCCAAATGAGCAGAAAGATTTTGAAGGCTTAAAGTTACTTTGTAACAGTCAAAACTTAAGCTAACCTACTACGGATTAAAAAAAAAATGTCTCATGAAGCGGCGTTTTAGGTCCTTCATTTTGGCTTTAACAGAGCCAGAAACATTCTAGTCATTAGAAGATACGATGCAAGGATCTCCACACCATTGGCCATCCCAAACTGGGGCGACTCATACGTCAATAACACTTGTATCCTGAGGCTGGTGAGGATAAATGTGGTATACCTAATCTAGAAGTCTGACTACAGTCGATGGAGAAAAAGTTTGAAGCCAAAAACCTCTCATACTCCTCTGTAACAAGAATATGGACATTTCTCATTTCGCTGTAACAGGACTATGTACACTCCTACACTACCTAAATATGCTAAACTAAATAGCTACTAAAAGTTCTCACTTAACCAAGTCCAAGAGTTCGGACCGTGATACGTCAAAACCGCCTAGTGTCTCAGTTCCCTGTAGTTAACTATTTCTTGAATGCCTAAGTCTGAAACCTTAAGTAACGGTTCACAGAGAATTCTAGGCTCATCCCTATCTTGCGGATTCGGAGCCTAAAAGCTTTGGTTGCTAAGTTAGGATATTCCAAATAGCCTTAATTGCTGTTAGGTTTCACGAGGCTATTGGCTTTGTAGATATACGCCGCCATGTTATAATGGGTATCAATATTTAGATAAGTCTACGACTTCCCTGGTTTGAACACTTTCTGCCAAGTTTTTTGCGGCACCATCTTGGCAATGACGGGCTTTCCGAAGGCGGTGGTACAGTGTTAAAAGGGAATTTGGGAGCCTATTTGTAAAATAAACGTTTGATTCTGATTCACCATTTCGATTGACCAATTCTTCAGAACGGCAACCACATGAATCTTAATTATTTACAACACAAGCTGTTTCTACACCAGCAATATTAGAGTGTTTGTCGATGCGTCGCCATTACTCTTATGCCCGTAATTTTCTTGGCAGTTTTATTCTCTGCATCAGAACACAAGAGTAGGGAGGCCCAGGAGAGTTGAGACAGAGGTGAGTGGATACAAAGCCGATTTCTCTGCACCTATGACAATTAGCGAGGTCACAACTTCACACAAATTGTGGAGAAAGAGCAACGAATTCGCGAAGTTACCAGCCCGATAAACTGTCAAAGTTCAGAGAAATCGGCTTTATTTCAACTCACCTCTGTCTCAACTCTCCTAGGTCTCCCTACAGGGTGTAGTGGCAGAATTAGTGGGTAATGTGGTGGTAGCAATCTGGACATTGCACCTGCATGAGTGTCATTCATTTGAAACATTATTCTACTTTGCATGCTTGATTTAAAAGAAGACTGAAGACGACTTTAAATCATAATAGCGTGTATCTAAGATAAGATAGGTTGATTACCCATTCTGTCTTAATATAATCACATTTTGAATGTAATGAGTTAATACTCGTTCAGTAATAATTTAAGTAGCTTTGAATTTTAACTCCATGAATCAGGTAAAGCAATTACGGTTGTGATAGACTTAATTTACGCAGACACTAATTCCCTTTAATTAATTCAATAATAAAACCTAGCTAGCTAGCTAAAAGTACGCTAATGGAAAAGAACTGATGCTTTTAACAGAATACTCGGATCACTATATTGCTAATCTATGTATTATATTATAACTAGCTTCTGCCCGCGACTTCGTCTGCTTAGAATTATACATTATAAATCTTCTTCTTGAATCACTCTATCTATAAAAAAACCTCATCAAAACCCGTTAGCAGATGGCGGAAAGCGACTTTGTTTTATACTATGTATTGAAGTTTGAAGTGCATTCGCGTTATCCGCTGTAGACCGTTTCTGAGAAGGCGACCATAAAACGCCTTTTTTTTTCTTTGAAAAAGTTTAAGAACAACCTTGTGTCTGGGTGAGGGCGACCTCAAAAGACTTTATTCTAACCTACTTATAATTTGAGTTATATTCGAGCGTTAACTATTAGATAGATATCACGAAAGCGAAACTCGTGTCGTCCCATGATAAATTTAGCAATGGCGTGCATCCCTCGCTCTGATAACAAGATCTTGGCTCTGTGCCAGTGGTGGGTACAGAGCCCTTCACTCAGCACAGCGGACATTTCATAATACCACATATTATAAGCGAATTACGGCATACAAAATGTAGCAAATATAGATAGCACAGGCCAAGTACAGAGATCAATAGATGACGATGACGTGACTGTATCGTAATAAATTCGTTTTGGCTTACTCGATAAGCAACCTAAATTAGCAGTGTGAAGTATTTAATCAAGTCAAAATGTAGCAGGCAATTAAGATACCGCCTTTAATTTAGGATATTTTATTTGATATACTATAAGTTTGAAAACATTCGAGTTGAAAATTGGTTAAATCGCATTCGAATAGCCTAGAATCTGCATTCGAATAGCCTAGGCATGGTAAACGAGGCACAGGCACTCCCAATGACCGATCTGAGTTGAACGCAATGCGTTAAAACTGAGTAAAAGGAAGATTCGACGTTGGCGTTGTGTTTATAAAACTAAGAGATATGGAAGCCTCGGCAAATATTTTTCTTTCGCGTGTGGCCGGTGCACCCGCACCGAAACTACGATCTCTCCGTCTGGGAGTTGCTCCGAGCTGTGCCAAGGGCACACTAGCGCACGTGTGCGTTGTATTTTTGTTCACACACACGCGATTGATGGGAGGCCCAACACCGTTTATATTATAGACAAATAGCCATGCTATGGGCTATGACGTTAGTTCCGTAGAATGAAACAGTTGTTACATCGTGGTGCTCTTGAAGTCGGTCTTTAAAACTAATAGAAGTTTGTCACTTCGTTCTCAGAACAGTCAAAAATTGTGTGTGCGTAGCTTAATATTTAGTCGCCGCATTTAAAATTCGATTCACCTATTAAATGATTAATTAAAAATTGTTGTTTTGCAGAGGCTCACAAATCAACCTTTGCAATGGAGGCGCCGGCACGGCAGCTATGACCGGCCTGGTCCGCAAGATCCCTAACGGCTACGGAGATCAAAAGAAGCCCATGGCGTCTCTCACACATCTGCCCAAGCGGCCGCCGGTCGACATCGAGTTCTCGGACCTCTCTTACTCCGTCAGCGAGGGCCGGCAGCGAGGGTACAAGGCACTCCTCAAATGCATCAATGGTACCTTCAGGTCTGGAGAACTGACGGCCATCATGGGACCCTCGGGTGCCGGGAAGAGCACGCTTATGAACATATTAGCGGGATACAAGTAAGTTCTTGCTCGTATAACTTTTTAGGTCAAACTCGCTTAAAATACGTTGTAATACATAAACCTCACCAATCAGTGTTTGTACTAACAATATTTTGTGTGATAATTGTTCATGCTGTTAGATATATTAATATAATGTATACATTGCTGATTGCTGATAATAATAAAATAAAGATTTTTGCTTGCGCAAATATTCAAGCCTTATCAGACTGTCTTGGCCCGTTGGCCTGACCGGAAGAGGAAGACAATGCGACATCCCAGATACGAGGCCTAAAATTACGTCTTAATTTAGTGTTTTTTTCTTATCAGACTACTTAATTATATGATTCAAGAACTCTGAAGAGTAGACAATTTGAACATACACAGTACCTAACAATCAAATTCTATACTCTAACGTCAAAGGAATTGAAACAGTTATTTACTATTGCTAGATACTATTTTGGTGTCACACAACCAAATAAATGCGGCACGCCATCCAAATCGGTGTTGGAATGTGTCCAGAATAATTTAAAACATAATGCTATAAAAAACTGTCTCCGATTTCAGAACATCGAATGTCAGCGGGTCAGTGCTCATCAATGGCAAGGATAGGAACCTGAGGCGGTTCCGAAAGCTGTCATGTTATATAATGCAAGATGACTGCCTGCTGCCACATCTGACGGTCAAGGAAGCTATGCACGTGTCCGCGAACTTGAAGCTAGGGAAGGACATGTCAGTGCAAGCGAAGAAGATAGTTATCAACGAGATTATAGAAACATTAGGTCTTGTTGATGCTAGTGACACGAGGACGAATAATCTTTCCGGTGGTCAGCGAAAGCGACTGTCTATAGCGTTAGAATTAGTGAACAACCCCCCTGTGATGTTCTTCGATGAGCCTACGTCAGGATTGGATAGTTCGTCGTGTTTCCAATGCATATCGCTACTGAAATCGCTGGCGCGGGGAGGCAGGACCATCATCTGTACCATCCATCAACCGTCTGCTCGGCTTTTCGAGATGTTCGACTTCCTCTACACACTCGCAGAGGGACAGTGTATATACCAGGGCAAGGTCAAGGATCTAGTGCCTTTCCTGTCCAACATGGGGCTGAACTGCCCGAGCTATCACAACCCTGCTGATTATGGTGAGTACCCGGTCATCTTTTGGCTTTTTAAACACACCCGTTGCGACGGCGTGGTTGTTGCAATACAATTAATATTCCTTTTTATCGTTCCATTGTTTAAGTTGCAATTGTTCGATTGTTTTCACTATCATCTTGCGGTACAGTATCTGCTATTTTGTCTGATTATTTATAAAACATGCATTCATTGAGCAGTGAGGTCATCTTGTCTTTTGAAATATTTAGTTATTAAAAATCAATAAAATTCTTATTGCGTGCTCTTTCATAACCTCTTTACCACTGTTTCGTTTTAAAAGATCGTGTAGTGAGCACGCCATCATAGCATGGAGAAGTAGATACTTAACAGTCATGGTATAATTAAGTCAAGCCAAGTGTTCGATTGGACTTTGTATCGCTTATTATTATTAGTCACGTCACAAGGCGGCCCGATCTAAACCGTGACAAACATAAGAGGCCTTGTAATTTCGCGCCTTTCTCAGACAATACACTGACGAGCAAAATAACAGGTCACTTTTCACATAACTTTATATAGCCCCTGATCTACTATTATTTCTCGTCAATGTATTATTGTTTCCTTCACAGTTACAAGAATATTAGTTTTCCTTCCTTCTTTGTTCTTAGATATCACGTACTAACCAGGTGCTAAATTTAAAGCCACTCATTCTGTGGTGATTTTGTTATGCAATTGTATTCATCATCATCATCATCATCATATCAGCCATGGGACGTCCACTGTTGGACCTAATAGACCCCCCCCCCCCTCATAGACCTCCAGTCAATCCTGTTTATTGAATGTATTTATATTGTCCAATTTACATAATGTTTAACAAAGTTCAAGTCATTCTGACAACTGGGTGTGTGCGTAATTTGTCTTGTAAAATTTTCCCCACACACATACTAACTAACAAGGCAAGTCAATACTGTCTTGGTTAAAGTAGTAACACCAATTAAGATGCGGACGATTCGTAAAATAGTAAATAGCTACACTAACTTTGTCAAATAATTACGGGTCTTCTCATGCATACACATACACACAGTCATATTCATAATTTCTATATTTTTATAATTGATAATAATCACTTAGAAATTTTATATTTTTGCATGCTAACTCAAGCAGATATTGGCGCACTTATAATATAAATTATTATAACATCCACATTCTGTAACCCATATCTAGCAAATAAACCATTTCATTTCATTTCATTTCATTTTTCATTTCATTTACATATAAACATTTAACGCGTCTTTATTCCATACGATGTAGCCTAGGGTACCAATTGTGGATGTATAGGTGGAAAGGGGAATCAAAATAGTGATGCGTTGACGCATCGCCTATAGCATGATTCCTAAAATTTTCGGCCATTTATTCGACGGGCTTTTTCTTTGCTCGCAGCCCATGGTTTTAGTTAGTTTAGTTAGAATTACTCTTTTTAATAATCTTCTCCATATTCCAGTGATGGAGGTGGCCACTGGTGAGCACGGCGACTGGGTCCACAAGCTGGTGATGGCTGTCAATAAAGGCAACTGCGGCCGCGTGCAGCCCTCCACCGCCCCACAGAACTCCAACTTCAACAACCAGGCTAAGAACAATGTCAAGTCGCTCGAAATTGTTTTAGGTGAGTGTATTCCCGTGTCCAGGTTCAGAATAGGGCGGAGCTTCTTCCCGTGTGTGTAAAAAGCGACTAAAGTCTGATGTGACAGTGAGCAGCGCTCTCTGTTGCCAACTACGCCCTTTGAATTCGAGCACTATAGTGTGCTGACACCTGGCAGTCGGCTGGAAAGCTATGGATGAGACTGGCACTGGACCGGGCGAAGTGGCGTGAGAATGAAGAGAAAGTTATCATAGAGATTTATTTAGGTCCTCTCTACACTCTTTCTCAAGAAAGTCATCACCACGTCACCCCGACCACCCCGTCAAGGGTATAGTGACTTTGAAAATGAAATACACTCTTTCATAGCTACCTGAGACCTTTTTGGGTCACTGATCTATAGTTCAAAAGAACTTAACATATACCACAGATGGCGCTGCAGTGATTTGCCAAAACTCTTTTCATTAAAATTGTATGACAGTTCATCCGGGTTAATTTTTCTACGGAATGAGTGCGAACACTGTCTTGATATTTTTAAATGTTACTTTTAGGCATAATAACCAAGTAAGTATGTGTCAATGTGTCAATCCATGCTCAGGTGCCCAAGTCTTCAAAAACGTATTCCGCATTTTGAGCTTTATCTGTCGAAAATAAAACATAAATTACGATATATTTGATATGCGTCAAAATTTCTATGCTGCTAAAGTTATTAAGGTCACCGGTCTTGTATTCTTGTTTGACCTTTCTAAAGCTAACAGCAGAAACTTGTTTATCATGATATTATTTTCGTTTACAATTAACACTGTTATCCAGGACTGTTTATTGTTTAGTTTGTTGAATGACCGGACACTGGGTGATATCAATCCAAACATTTTGTTCAACTGCCCAAATGTCAAAGGTCAAACTTCATATTGGTCCGCCTATTTTTGTACCAGCGACTAGGGAAGTTATTTTGAATAAACGAGTATTATTGATTCTAACAAGACGTGTTTCCTTTGTATGATATTTATAAACGTTTCTGAACTACGCTACACTCGTAAGTGTACTGACTCGCTCACTCATACAATACTTATAGGTACTTATGCTGCTTTTTTTTAAAACAAATGAATGTTGTTTAAATATAGGTACTCATGAGTCACGCACGAGAAAAAATAACGGGTCACTTTTCTATGAAATCGACCCGTTAGTTTTACTAGTCAGTGTAGTTGATACTTAATTTATATTAGGAGCCCATTTAGGAACAATTTGAAGCGATATACTCTGTAAGGTTTTGCACGTTGAGACACAGTTCCGAGTACCTAGGTGTAATATGGCGTATTTCCACATCAACAATCTAACCGTAACTTTCTATTCCAGACAAGCCGACGTGCACGGTCATAGACATGTCCGGGCCGGCACCAAACCCCGAAAAGCAAAACGCACTTCCCAACTCCACCAACCTGGCTCCCGTCACCTGCACCACATCACTCCTCGACTCCAGCGAAAGCTTCACCAAGAAACCAGTGAAAACCGGATTCCCGACGTCTGGCTTCAAGCAGTTCTGGATCTTGCTGAAACGTACTTTCCGAAGCATCCTCCGTGATCAGATGCTGACGCATCTAAGGCTATGTTCGCACACGATCGTTGGGCTGCTCATCGGATTCTTGTACTATGACATCGGTTCTGATGCTGCGAAGGTCATGAGTAACGCTGGCTGCATATTCTTTACTGTCATGTTTACGATGTTCACTGCGATGATGCCTACAATCCTTACATGTAAGTTTCAAAATTATGTGATCTGTCATTTGACTAGAGATTAGATTTTCATCGTACCTACTCAGTTATATTTTAATCATTCTTTACAAGATCCCCAGTTCATATTGCAATAATTATACTGTGCATATCCTCTTTATATACAATTTATTGACTTGGGTGGATGTTAATTAACTATATGTTTTTGTTTCAGTCCCGACGGAAATGAGTGTATTTGTGAGAGAGCATTTAAATTATTGGTACTCACTAAAAGCTTTCTACTTTGCAAAGACGCTGGCGGATTTACCATTTCAGGTAATTTATTTATGCTATAATAATACGCCAATTAGTAACATTCGTTTTTGATAAAATTTGTTAGAGTAGCGTAATCAAATTCAGCTGAACTACCTTCCAATTTGTCCGCTGTTTCATATTTTTAATTTCTTTATTCCACAGATAGTGTTCAGCGGCGTGTACGTTATAATAGTGTACTTTATGACGGGCCAGCCGATGCAGACAGACCGGATCCTCATGTTCACCACCATCAACATCCTCACAGCTCTCGTGGCACAGTCGCTAGGCCTCCTCATCGGGGCCGCCATGAAGATAGAAACTGGCGTCTACCTCGGCCCTGTCACCACCATCCCGGTCGTTCTCTTCTCTGGCTTCTTCGTCAACTTCAAGGCCATACCTAGCTACCTTCAGTGGGTAACATACCTCAGTTACGTAAGGTACGGCTTCGAGGGCGCCATGCTCTCCATCTACGGGTACGGAAGGGAGAAACTCCATTGCTCAGAAGTCTATTGCCACTTTAGGAAACCAGAGTCTTTCTTGAAAGAAATGACCATGGACAAAGCCAACTTTTGGGTGGATGTGGGAGCGCTCAGCGCTTTCTTCGTCTTTATCCGGCTCGTGTCGTACTTAGTGCTAAGGTTCAAATTGAAGATGATGCAGTAGGCACAAATTTAAGCTTTAATGTTATGGAATGTTTCATTTTGCGGCAGTTTGTGTTGCGCGGAGATTTGGAATTGCAAAGTATGTACATTTTGTATTATAATTCCAATGGTTGCGTTGTAAAGTTTAAGTTAATTTAATGATTGCTGATTGGATTATGTGAATGCGGCCTATTTGACTTAGCAGCAAATAGCTTCTAGTTAAGACATGAGATCGAACGTTTCTGTTCCGATGATTTGTTCTCAATAAGATCTTTCGTAATATCAAAAAATAATTGTAATCTTATGTCATTCAACACCAAATTTTCGTATCGACGTAGGTAAGAATTAAATTAGAATGAGGCGTATTTAATGAAAGGTTTAGTAGATAGTTATCTAGTTGTCGACTCAGCCTTTGAAATTATTGTTAAGTCACGCATGTTCCAATAGTTGTAAGAAGAGATGGAGCCATGAGTTTGTGGCCTTCTATCAAAACTACAGACCGCTGTGCAAAGTGTTTCTCTTTCACACTTAAGGAAAAAAACCCTTCACTTTGTCTGCACCGCTCACACAAACGACGTTCACAGAAATGGTTTGCAACAAAGCAAGGCTACCATCTACCAGTTAAAATGACCAACTTACCTGAACCGATCAAAGAGGCGACAGCATCAAAGCTATCTGCGTATTTAGCACGGTGCGCTGTCAGTTCTGTTTTTGGCCACCGGCAAATATAAATTTGTCATGGTTTGTTCTCAACAGTAAATGCCAATATTATTATCAAAGTGGTTTTACAAACTCATGGTGCCTTCTCACGTCGACTGTAGTTAGTTAGGTACAGTTAGCTCGAAAATGGTTACTTAATTCCATGAACAAAATCTTTTGCTCGGTTACTTTAAAAATATTATAACGGCTAATCGCGTTTATTTAATTAATTGTGTAAGATCACAACTGGTTATGATGATGTTTCATGTATTTCACAAGACTAGAAAGCGGGCTGGTTTTATAGCAACCTGCGACACAGATTAATAAATAATTAATAACGGAAAAAATAGTTTAATCTCTTTTAATATCAATGTGAGTGAATTTTAACCTTGTCTAAGGTTAATGGCAACATTCTTTGCTCTTTAAGGGCTAGTTAGTTTGGGATCAACGTTGAAGGAATAGCAAAACTCTCTTACTTATTAACTCTTGCTAATCTCCTGTGAAAGTAATACCAGTTTGTCTTTATCTTTATCTGTCATTCAAGCATTACTTCTTCACATATTTATATAAGTAAATTTCATAAATATGTCGACAATTCAATTATCATTGAATGAGAATTCATTTGCAAGATGATTTAGGTCAAATGAGAAGTTCCAAATAGGAATAAATAGAATGCATGTGAGGAGAGGACTATAGTACTAAAAGTACGATCTTATCTCTTCCTAAGTGAGATTTATAATATATTTAACTTTTGATGTATCTAAAAATATAATTAATAATATTAAACCTTTTAAAAAAGATTCAAAATAATATTTAACCTTTTTAAAAGGCTCAAAATAATATTTATCCTTTTTAAAAGGCTCAAAATAATATTTAACTTTTACAATACAACTTCTTGTCACGAGCAGGTACCTAAAGACTGCACATCTTTTCTCTTTTAATGAAAATGAACAAAAACAAACATTGTGATTGTGGCGTAACAAACTGTTTTTGTTAATTGAAAGCTAAGCATAGCTTTATTCAATCGATTATTTCTTAAACGTTGAGAGGTTAAAAGGTTAAAGTAACCGAGCAAACGGCGTTATTTTGATATTCGGCAGCAGATCCCGCGTGTTCTGACGCTTGGCGTAGGCTAGGTTAACGTTCGGTAGGTTTCGAATTATGTAGCTTAATAGTTCAGATTTAGTTAATTTTACACTCCTAGGGGTTAAATAGGTAAGGTTTTGTAACCGTCGGGCCCATGACTTAATCTTAAGTTCCTCACAGCACCAGTCTTGTAAGTTTCTTATAAGCAACTATATTCATGATTGTTTCTGTGTCGCCCGTTTTATGTTAGTATCATTCAGTTAGGGTGTGTAATAATGTTGTAATTTAGTAACCGGTACAAATATTTACTGTTGCCACCAGATACATCAGAGCTGTATGTTCAGAGATAACTGACAGACAAAACGTATTGTCAGTCACATAAGTATGCAGTTACTTTTGAGCATCTAGACAGCTCTGTTATAACTGATGGAAACGGTAAATATTGATAGTGAATGTATCATACTGGTAATTATGGAAATACCGGTTCTTTAAAGACATACCGGTATTGGTTGTAACAAGAAACTAGGCGCCAAGACGGCCGAAGCCTTGAAGTGCAAAATACCGGTATGATCAGCCAAATCTTTTGTAATACCGGTTTCAAGCTCAAGTATCATCGTGTCGTGAAAATGTGGCGAATATTTTGGAGATGGAATTTAGTGTCCAAAGTAATACAGGTGTTGGAGGCTCCAGCTAAAAAGTAATGAAGTGAGAGTTAGTGTTATTACAAATGGCATCACAGTAGCGGAGCGGGGGAGCCGGAACGTACCTATATTTATGCCGAAACCGACCAATCACATAAGTTTTTAAATCCACGCCCTGAAATCAAAATTCGAATTTCGTATCTTACCGTTCCGCTCTCTTTAATAGTGCTATGACAGGAGAGAGGAACGGTACACGAACTTCGATTTTCAAATTTCAAAACTTATGGGTGCGTTCTAACTGATGTGTGATTGGTTGATTCTGGATGACTTTATGAAAGTGCAACATTTTTATTGAGCTTGATTTAATATAAATTGTCGTTACGTGTGCTAAACAGTTTAAATTTAAACATGTATGAGGTAAGGTTCAGCTGCTTGTTTATGTTACGGAAGTAAAAACTACAGAAATTCGTATGGTGTTATCCTGTACACTCTAATAGGAGTTAGAGGTATGATACGAATGATTCGAACTTAAAATTTCAAATTTCGGAGTAGCCCCCTGAGAAGTGCAAGGTAGCTAAGCGGAGTGCGACGGAATTTCCACCAATAGGAACGCTACGTTGAGGGAGGCTGGAAAAACGGAGTAACCCTATTGGTCAACTGTTTTCTCGCACGCTGTTCGGCTACTTCGCGCTCCTCTGGAAAAACGTGTACGTTGTGAGACTCGGAAACGACGCCATCTTTGAAATGGCGTCTTACGTAATAATTATGAAAATCCAATGTACAACAGAGTATCTACATCAATACGAATACTCAAAAATCCTAAAAAGGGCCGAGACACCAATACGTAATGTTTTATTGTTTGTTTTTTCAAACACGATATTATTCATTGATATTAAACTAGAGAAATTTGTTAGATATACATTGTATGTATTTTAGCAAAATCGGGACGTGTGCAAAGAAAAGTCTAATGACAATTTATGTTTTCTATCAAGCTGAGTAAGTGTGAAACTTTAACAAGAAACTACCGCGAGACTCGATCATAGTTACACAGACGGATAACTCACGTAAGTCTAGTAATGCTCGACATGTTTCGGACTAATTCGTAGTCCTCTCCTGGGGCGCTGGTCACGTCGGTGTTCGTTCCGCTGCCGCCGGGGCGAGCGCTCGGAGGAAGGACTACGAATTAGTCCGAAACATGTCGAGCATTACTCGACTTTTATACATGAGTTATCCGTTGTAACTATAAGTGTGAAACTGATTATCGGGGATGATTTTTGATATTAGTTTAATTTTACTGGCGACAGGCAACTGCTCGCGTGTAGGTACCTACTCATAAATACACTATAGACTTAATTAGATTTAACGTACCTTTCCAACAGCGCTAAAGGTTTTGGTAAATCTCTATGTCTAATCCTAATAACCAGTATTTATTAACTATTAAACGACTGTGATTTTTATTATAATTATCTTGTTTTTTTTCATGTCCTATCATTATAGACCGACCGCTTAAATGAGTCCTCGCCTGCGCGGCACAGGGGCGCGGGGTAGGACGACAAAGGGGACCGAGAGAGGTGCGGGCGGGTAGTGCGCCTGCCAATCTAAATTCCCAATACAATCACATATCAATAATTATGCTCTAATTATTACATTGAAATTTTATCAGGCACGATCACATAAGTAAATAAATAAATAAATAATAATAATTTTCAAAATTTTATTAAGATACTTAGGTGAAAGTGGAGGAGGGGAGGTTTTGCATGGAGACATTATTGTTCATTAATATAGACCTCCGCAAAGTAAAAACTTGATTAAACATAAGTAAAAATAAACAAGTTTCAGAAAACTTAGTATTTTAATAGACATGGTTCATTCCATTAAGATAAACTTATTTTTATCGTCTTGCCAATGTTGCATAAGAAAGACGGTCACGATCAACGCCAATTTTCCTTTTAATTCTTCTACATTCCATTTTGAGAATCGCTTGTAAAAACTGCTACTGCTGGTTCGCTTTTATCGATTCCGATGCAGCGCCATCTCTATCCCGTTACGAGAAGCGCTTCCCTTCACCGTTTAGATTAGAACGCCATCTGTGTTGGTAGAAGGTAATTCTGCATTCTTACAGAGGGCGTGGTTATACAGGAACTTAATAGATGGCGTTAGTCATCACAAAAATACATTGGTGTAGTTATCAATGTTAGTAAATTATTTGCAATTCTTACTTACTTGAAACTGATTTGCGCTTATTTCCGATAACCTTTTGTTGAGCAGTGAAAAGCTTACGAATTATTCATAATTTTACCAGAATGTTTTGAGTCCTTTTTCTTGCTCTTTTTCTAATTTAATTTTAGGAGATAGGAGATCATAGAGTAAAATCGTATAAATCTTGTGTAGTGTTTGTTTTAATTGACGCAAAGCATACATAAATAAATCATGTCTTTTCCCTTACGAGGTAGACAGAGCCTAAGGTAATTTCTAAATGTCTATGAAAATTAGAACACAGAAAAATCCGAAAAGTAAAGCTATGGCCGGGAACTTGAAAATCTCAAGGGGTAAACAGAGCCTAAGGTAACAAGACCTAAAGGCCACGTTTAGCACGATTGTGGGCATATAGGTGGAAAGGGGAATCAAAATAGTGATGGGTTGTTAGCCGCATCGCCTATAATATGATTCCTAAGATTGTTATGATATATACCTAGTGCATTGGGGTAAATTCGAAAATGGGGAATTTCGAAACTCGTGGATATCCACTAAACAGGGAACAATTACATAATCTAGCAACGCTTACCTATAAGCTCCAATGTCTTTGGCTGCTAGATAAACGTTGCCAGATTATGGATATCGACGACTTTCGAAATTCCCCCAATTTCGAATTTACCCCAATGCACCTTAAATATGTTTTGATACACTATAACTTACCTTAAATCATGCAAACGTGGCCTTTGAGTCTTGTTACCTTAGGCTCTGTTTACCCCGTGAGATTTTCACCAACCAGCGCCCAACACAGATTTCTTTGAGACAAGCCGCCAAGAAACTGCCAGTTATCATTTTTCATTTTAAAAACATCAAGAAGTTTCGTCGAAGTTTTCCTATTTCCGATATAACCCCGACTTAACCCACGTCGCGGCGTGCCCTACTTATTTGGTATTGACGATATTATACTTACTATCTAAACATGGTGTTGTCTTCGAAAACCTGCTTGAGAAGAAAGCCTTAAGGGAAGAAGAGATAAAAGTAGCGTTTGGGCCGGTGCAACCTGGGCAACAACAATTACCAATAACATTATTAACTGGTTGCTAATATCCGGTAGGGGTTAAAAAAAACGTAATATTCAAAAGTGGCGCTTTGCATGAAAGACATTATGTGTCGAGCAGATGTAGCTGTCTTACACGTAGCAAGGTAAGTGGTATTGTTGATTTCTATTTCTATTGAGAATCATGATATAATTTAAACAAAAAATAGTGAGAGCTAGTGCTAGTTAGTGGGTTGGGTAAAAGTAGCAAATCAGTGAATGTGTTGCAGAATTTGAATAGCAAACTCTAATGGTTAATTGATCTTACTGTTACTATTTTAAGCTTTCGAAATTCATTTCCGAATTTACTACGTTAGTTTCTGTTATTGCTTTTACCAGGCTACCGCTGTATTTCTAAAACTTGCTGCTGCAAAACTAACCTTGACTCAAGCAACTTAAGTTTATATTTCAGAATAGCGCAATAGTAACATGCCAAACCTAGCCCAAGAGCTAGTAGACATTTTTGACTACGTTAAGACAGCATGAAAATTTAGCTTGTTCCCCGTACATAACCAAGTTACATAACCGGCACTGGTTAAACCAATGTAGGATGATTAATTTGGATTAATTTAGGTTTAGGTGCGGCGGGGTGGCCCATGGACCACCCCTAAGCCACGAACATGATTGTTTAAATTTAGAAATAATCATTATTTTACTTTAGAATGTTCATGCTGAATGTGCATGCATGGATACTCATAAGAGTGATTGAGACAGCAAGACAAACTCAAACAAAGCTCACGGACTATAAAAGTTTGTACGCTGCCAGGCGCCTATTTCACCAATTTGACAATTGTCGGTGACATGTGACAATCCGAAATGCAAGGCGTAGTAAGTAAGTAAGTAAATGCTTTATTGTATAAATATAAAGAAGCAGAGACAAACCACAGAAAAATACCTTAAATAAATATACACAAAGGCGAACTTATGCCTATGCAGTCAATATGAAGCCAACGGACGTAGAGTCTGGCCGAGTTTGTAATGTAAACTGAATTGTCACTTGTTTCCGACAAAACATGTGTATGTACCTATGTATAACTCTTTATTATACATAAAACACAAGAAAAAGATGAATACAGGACAACACAAATGCACAAAGGCGATCTGACTCCTAAAAGGGATCTCTTCCAAATGAAATAAAAAGGGATTCGTTCCAAAATTTATTTTATTCCCTTCTCCTCTTTTCTTTTTTCGTGTTGTTTAAATAGGCGCCTGAAACATTCGAAAATCTATGCCAGCTCTCGGACTATAGGGTTTTTATGAGGAAATAACAAAAACAAAGGATTTGACAGGCCGAGACAATAAACTACCGCTTGCTTTTGACATCCTTTCATATACAGAGGTGGGAAATTATACTTCATATACACGAGATGAATTTGTATTTGTACGCAGGAACCAAGTACTTACTATTGCGCCAAATGAAAGTTAAGTCTTAGACTTTCATTTTTTATTTTTACACCACTTATGGCCCTTGTAGTTGCCATATTTAATTTGGATTACTGTCATCTTGACTGTTTCCATAGTGACTCTCGCGAGAGTAAAGCATATCAATTGTCGTATTATCAAAATCGATCTACGCATTTGGTTTCTATAGAACCATAAAAGAGCAAACACACCCACACACACGCATATGTAATGATTAACATATAATATATATATTCTTCCATTTTATTATTTCTTTCATACTGATCTGGGAGTAAAGAAGAACCAGAATTTACCAGTTGCTTCTCTTCCCGCGCAGATGGTAAAAGCCCATCGAGGGAATAGTCGAAAGCCTTAAGAATCACTTAATAGGCGATGCGGCTGGCAACCCATCACTATTTTGATTTCCTTTTCCACCTATACGCCCTTAATCATGCTAAACGTGGCCGTGGCGTGGTTTTGTTACCTTAGGCTCTGTCTATGTATGTATGTAATATATATAGTATATGTAATATTATATTGTTAAACACATTACCGTCCTTTGCGTTGCACAGCCTACTGTGCCACGCAAGGGACGGTAATGTGTTTACCCTTGTAAACACTCGCTGCTTTTACATTAAATACCTTCAAACGTTGCTATTTCAGCGGCCTTGCAACATTACTCTCTTCCAATGCAAATGCAAACATTTTTCAATGAGAAGCTAAACAAATAGCGCACATATTCCTTCGCATGCTCTCTTCGGATGTTTTATGGGCGTATTCCATTTAAATTCTCGATCTCTGATTTTTACGGGGCATTGTTTGCTGGGTAATGTTTTATCACGTGAATAGATGGGTTTACGGGAATTGGTGGATATACAGGAATATTATTTTACTCAACAATCATTACTTATATATGTGAAGACGGTACCTCAGCCCGCGCCACCACCCACGCGTGACCTTTTTCTTGATGGTGTGGTAAATATGCCTTATGCATTCCCCGAGTAATCGGTGACCTTAACATCCTATAAACCAAGTTTAATAATGACCCATTTTCAAAGCAACATTGACAAGTTTCCCCTATAGTTGCACATTTCTGCCGCGGCATGCGCTGTGATCGTTTTCTATACCCCACCATACACTTAGCACGTTCCGAACACACGCTCGGACAAGTATGCTTACTATAAGCTGGTCGTAAAGCTGATGGAATATCCCAGTTACAATAGGATCGAGGGTCATGATGTGTTAGTTAAGCCTAGGGCTTAGGACATATGTTTGGGTCTGACGAGGTAAATTAGGGTTATTGGATGAATTAGAACAGGCAATGCGTGAATGTATTGGAATGAAACGTAAGGAATATTAACAGTTCTAGACTAAGAAAAACATCTTAGGAATCATGTTATAAGCGAAATAAAGAGGCTTCGTTGGGCGAGAGGAGCAACGAGTGTCGATAAAATAAGGAATGAACACATCCGCGAAACTTTTAAGGTTGCTTGTATCACCGACAAGATGAGGGAGGACTTATTTCTATATTTCTATCCATGCAACATATACTCTACATACGGACGGACCGTACAAGACGTTCTAACATCCGAAAAACGATGTAGTAAGAAATATTCGCATCATAATTAGGCTTTTTGTGCTGTTTCAGAACTTAGTTTCTAAACCAAAACTTTGCTTAGCACAGAAACAGCTGAGACTCCTAATTCTAATAGCGGATGAGACATACTTGTAATTGAGAAGAAGTTAAATTGAACTATGTTAATTTTGGTGCTTCATTGTTTGTATGGTTAGAGCGAAGAGCCCCATATTTAAGTTTGTAATGACTCCGCGAATAGTTAGGGAGTTATGTCTGAGGGTGTTCCTGGGGTTACTCCAACGAGACCCTATAAAGTTAAGGACGCAAATATAATGGGAGTTAATTTGTTATTATGTTTAACAAAATATAATGAAATAAAATATAATACGACGAGTTTTTAAACGATGAAACTGTAATGATGTTAGTAAATTAAGTAAATACAACTACAACTTTGTCCCTTTCGGTGTTGAGACCCTTGGTCCGTGGGGTCCTAGCGCTATTAGCCTCTTCAAAGATATTTCGAAGAGGCTAATAGACGCTACGGGTGACCGCAGAGCTGGCAGCTTCCTTGGACAGCGTATTAGTAATGCTGCCAGTGTCTGTGGAACTATGCCACGGGGGCCCCTCCTTTTTTATTTATGTTATTTTAAGATTAGTTTTAGTTTAGTTTTTAATTTAATAGTGTAATTTGTATTAATTTCATTTATGTAATTTTTATTTACCTACTTACTTTAAATTAAAGTTTAAGTTTTCAATTAACTAAATTACTTTAATCAACATTGACAATTGTATAATTAAAAATGAACAAAAAATTTACCTTGCTAGTATCTAGTGGAGAGAGGGTTCAATAAAATAAATGTATAATTGTATTGTGTATTTGTGGAGAGGTTGAGTGAGGATCGAGCCGTTGATAAAGCGTAGTTGGGCCGGCCGAGTGGGCGTAGACCGGTTGGCCGTCCTAGGTATCGTTGGAGCGACTTGGTTCAAAGGGATCTCTCGGATCTCGGGCCGATGGCTGCGAGAGCTGGCTCCGGATCGCAAGGCGTGGAGGAGTCTGGTGTCGGAGGCCAGGATCCACTGCGGGTCACTACGTCCTGCCAGTAAGTAATTAAGTAACTAACATTGACAATTGAAAAATAACAATTCAAATTGGATACAAGTAAAAAATAGTTACAAAAAACAATTTCAATGAATAACTATAACTATAACTAGAACTATATCCAACGAAGAAAGGTAGCCAGCATTATGGGCACCTTGCCCCATGGCAACGATCTGGGCGATATTTGTAAATATAGGTATTTAGGATTAGATTGAGATAGTTTAAGGTTTTTTCGTATCAACTTTTAACTTGTAAAATGTTTGTTTCGGTATTTTTATCATTATATTTGTTTACATTTAATATTGAATGATCAAATAAACTATACCTTTAAAAAGTTTAAATGAATAAATAATTCACAGGAAAAACCTTTGTAAAACTGTTTATAACGATTTGGCCGTGATAAATAACGAGTCTTGACAAATACAAGCAATTAAAATAACAAATTACGAACATCTTGCTAGAAGTGTAGACTATGAAATAAAATTACGAATGTCGCAATTAAATGTAACTTCTCCTCCGTGACCAGCGTATTTTCTAATTATTTGTCCGCAGAGAACCAAGTTTTGATCTCACGGAAAATATCATTTTGAAAGTGTATAAAAACTTAGCATTTCAACGCAATAAAACTACTTGGCAAGAATAATTGGAACCGTAATTTTCTTCTCTTGTATTTAAAGTTCAACACCATTTATCACTATTTCGTAAGGTTCTTTCGAATAGGTACTATGCCATTTGGAAATATTTAAAAAGATGCCAGAATAAACAGAATCTGCAGAAGAAGTAATTCAATAAATAGTTCGTAATTCCGAAAAGGAATGCTTTTGTTAAAATCAATCCGTATCTATAGTAGCCGGGTATGTTTCTAATTAAGCCGTAGTCCTTCCATTAGAAGTGTTGGCAATCCTAGCAAGTGGAACACTACGTATTAACACGACCTACGTACGTAAGTCAAGTTCTTTACAAATTTACAAGAAAGATAAGCTATTATAAAGTAAAGTAAAGTAAAAAAGTCTTTATTTATAATATGCAAAAGGTTACAACTTTATCTTCCAAATATATTTTATTTAATAATTGATTACCAATTGGGATTGTCTATTTTTTTACAATGTATAGTAAATCGAAAACCATTTCGAGATAAATGCTTTTTAAATCGTTTTCTGTATTTACTTTATTTTATTTTACTATAATGAATTTATTACATGAAAAATAAGCAATGACCTTCATTTGACATTCCCAGACATGATGTAGACGGTCCAAAATGTACTTTATTTGCAAAGGTTACAAATTCTATGCTATTTACGCGTGGATTATACTACGGAGTTCAATTTGGACCCGCAATCTGACATTTCATTCATCTTATGACAGATGACAAGCAAATGGGCAATCTTGTTACTGTCATTCTTGTTTTTTCCACTGTTTACTTTCATATTGTTGTATTATAGTTTAGATTTAGAAGCACTTTCGGTAGATAATTAGGCAAGAGTGTAACCACACAGCGATGTGCTTCGCTCACATGAAAGATTTTCCGCTAAATATTTTAATGAAGAGCGAAAATATTACGTTTTCAGTTTACTTTCGCCTACTGAGTTTACTGACTTATTTCCGGGTCCTGTTTTGTCTCGATCATACCTGGTATGTGTTTATGGACCTTTCTGCTTCGCGCAGAATGTTATGGTATGTGTAACAGTTGTGAAAATATAAAATTCATAGGAGAAGATCGCGTGAATCTTCCTGTGTTATTGTTGAATCATGTTGACATTGATACTGATGACAGTTTGCCAACTTCACCACAGATAGAAAAGACGTTAATGGCGGCGCTTCACATACGTTTTATGACCAATTTATCCAATAAGCAGATGTGGGGCACCGGCAGTGGAAACTCTGACGTCATCAACCAAAATACTTTCAATAATTAATAGTAAAAAAAATACCGAGTTATATGAGAAAATATTGAAATTGGTTTCTTATAATTGACTATTCTGCACAAAAAAAATATAAAAAGGATAGGTATTTTTTTTAGACAATCCCAATTAGGTACAATAAAATGTATAAAAGATACCTATATTTAAAAGAAAGAAATAAAAAATACCTACTACTACTTGTCGAGGCTGCTGCTTTGAGGGGTCGTTCCTCAGAGGCTGGCAGCATTACCTCTCTGGATAGCAAGGCTGACGCGCTGTGCGAGGTACTCGTAAGCACCAGCCCACCCCTTGAGGCATCCGCCAGCCGAGAAGACTCCATGATGAGCTGTTTTGTCTCCGACCCCCAAGGCCCTAAAGTTTCGACACCAAGAGGCGCAAAATAAGATAAGAAGATAAGCTACACTTGTGAAACCATTTTGAGTCGTGTATTCCTTAAGTATATTTTAAGAGTTTTGCCGTGTATTTTTTGTTGTAGGTATATTAGCGAAGTAACTACAGTTACGTCGGTAGTTTGCAGCAAAACGAATAGCGCAACTTTCGCAGTTCGGATAACCACTAACCGCTCCTTAACCATCCAGTTGGACAAGTTACGCCTAAGCATCTCGTGTGGCCATTATTTAAAAAAATCTACCAAGCAGCAGTAATGTAAAAATAGAATCTTTTCATTTCTTTTTGTCTTTAAATAAAAGTTGCAAAAGCGACCTCAACTTCTGTAAAGCGGGATAATCCGAAATGTAAGTAAAAAGTTCGGCTACAAAATTAATAATTGTTCGTTTTAGGATTTTAATTAAGAGGTTTGGCTTAGAAGCATCGCACGGAACACTGCGTTTGGGCAATTTAGAGCCCTAACCGTGTTAGTCACTTGGACACTTACCTCCTTGTTCAAAATACCCGATTGGAGGTTCGGAGGCACTTTGCACTGGCTAAAGTCATGCTTGATTTGATTAGAGGAAAGGCTCATAATCCAGGTATTCTCGAAATGATGAGTTTATCTGTACCTAATAATAATAACCATATAATGCGGCGACGGCGGCCTAAGTAGTTCAAGGTGGGTACGTAGGCTGGTAATTACATACATAGTAATAGGTGAGATGTGCTTTTGTAAAACAGTTAATTTGTAAAAATATATTTATTAATTATTATTGAGTACCTCCTCCTTTTTTTGAAGTCGGTTAAAAAGTTCTCGAGTGGCGACCACCAACCGGACGTCGCAGTGATGGAAGGCCTCCCACTAGGTGGACCGACGACGTCGTGAAAGTTGAAACCGGCGGTTGCAGGTGGCGAGTCGTCTTTCACTGTGGTGTTCTAAGGGGCTGGCATTTGTTAAACAGTGAAGGTCTTCTGGCTGACGATGATGATTTGATATTTGGTATCTGTAACACTAGAAATTAAGGCTAAAGTTGGATGAGTGCCAGGTTCCTTCTAGGTTAACCCCGAAATTTGCAAGTAATACAGCCAGCATCTTAGTTTTACAGTCCATTAATGGTACAAAGTAAGCTGTACAAGAACAAGCGTTACAGCAGAGCTACATTGTAGAGGTAGGTAACACAGTGTAGTTTTTACATTTAATAACACAAAATGTCTCAGAATTGTTCAAAAGGCTCATAAGTTAGTATAATTGGACGCTAACAATTATTACACACATACATTTTTTTATTTTTATTACATACATAATTCACGACTTTATTCCTTACGGGGTAGACAGAGTCTAGGGTTACAAAGCCTAAAAATTATTAACACGGGTATTTCGTCAAACTAACTAAGCCAGATGAAGCATTTCGGATTACTAAACGAGTTCATTATTACAAAACAAAGTCCTCCGCCACGTGTGCCTGTCTGTTATAGACCGACCGCTTAAATGAGTTTTGAATTAGGACGGCAGAATAGATAGAGGGATTCACGAGAATACAATTTGTAACCAAAATATAACGATAATTTGTTGCAAGTTTCGAGAAAAGTCTGCTGGTACATACAAATTTAAATTCTGCGCAGACGAAGCCGCGGCAGCAGCTAGTTAATTTTAAAACACAATGTATACGAGTTAGAGTGAGCTTGACTTCTTGATATGGGTATATTAATTCCAAAGAACAATCCGACATTGTTTCGCAGAACAAACTCAAACTATGTAAACCTTTTGAACAATATTCCTTAGTATAATAAATAAATTTGTTTACGTAGGTGATCGATGAACGTGTGACACAATCCAAATTGAGTTCTTCGACTTTTAGAGCAACACCCAAGGCAATGTTTTTGATCTAACACTTTTAGCGAGCCTTTGATTAAAAAAAAACATCTGTTTACAAACAACACATCTAGTACCTAAGTAAATTTTGACCCACTTGCTGTGTTTAGGTTGAATTTAATTGCAATTCGCAATAAGTATGTACAATTACCAAAAATACCGCCTGTCTATTCAGTAAAGAGTGACCTGCGTGACTGCATCAAAACCCAGCCCAAACTCACGTCTAAGTAGGAAGCTAAGATCTTGCTGTTTAAGTTGTAGACAAGGCATAAGAATGGATTTTATAAAAATCTCACGGGATAAGGAATACTATAGGGGCAAAGCCGTTCCAAGCTAGTTTGTTAATACATACATACATACATACCGTCACGCCTCTTTCCCACAGGGGTAGGCAGAGGCTACTTTATTCCACTTGCTACGATCCTGACATATTTCTTTCGCTTCATCCACAGTCATCAGTCTCTTCATACATGCTCGTCGGTTTCGGGTACTCCTGACCTGACCTTTTTCCAAAACGTCTCCTAGTTTGTTAATAATACTTCGAATAGACGCAATTTCTGATAAAACTCGAATGAACGTGTCTCACGTCGCTTACGACGTATAAAATTCAACTGTTTCAAAATATAGTATAAAACCATCAAATTTCCCCAGACGGTACTCCTGCTGAGTGCAACAAAACTTTTCACAACCCTTCTGAAACTCCGGCGCGAACTGTAAATTTAATTCATACCGACAGGTAGGCGCCGGTAGGGTTAGTTGTCTGGGCTACAACACCTTTGTACCGACAGTGGTTCCATCCATCCAAACTTACATTCATAATATAAATCACCACCAAACCACGTTTAGAATGATTGTGGGCGTATGGGTGGAAAGAGGAATCAAAATTGGGTTAAAAAAAGGGTTTGCTAGCCGCATTATTGAGACCAGCCATCCATTCTTCTTCTTTAAGTGCCTCTCCCTTACTGAAGGTCGGCAGTCAGTTTCTTAATCTCTTCTTGTCCAGAGCGAGCCCGAAGAGTTATTCCACGGACTTGATGCCGCTCCACTCTCTGATATTTAGATCCATGATATTTTCCTTCTTCGAACTTTTCGCTTTCCTGCCACTTGCATCATTAAGTTTTGTATTAGCGACCTTTGATGTCACATTTGGTGTATTTTTAACTGGCATAAAAAAGAAGCTTCCTCTAATGTGATTTTTGCGTAATTTTTCAGTCTTTATTTCATCGCTAGTGCTCCATAGCAATAAACATAAATTTGGCCACTATAAAAGCCTTCCATCAATTACTTATACTTTCGAACCCAAAACAAACGATAGTCAATCACGTCTAAACGATAAACAAATAGGTACCCTAAAATGTCGTGTACTTTTGTAAACAGGAGACTAGACGGTATACTGAAAGTATTACACCGCCTCCGCTGTCAATGCGCTGAGCTCGATAAATCGTCTGCCACCTGACAGCTGACGAGGTTTGTGGTTGTCCGCCGTCGTTGTTTCAATTTTATTTTCCTACTGAGAGCAAGAATTACGTTTAAAAGGAAGAAAACATAGGGACATACGAAATGGCTGACGTTCAGAGCTAAGTTTCATCAATATCTTTTGTGAAATATGGTACCTACTGTTAAATAAAAATGACGCTTTTTCAAGTGATAATTGTTTAACCTATCTTGGCTACTTATACTTATACTTAGTTTTTAACGTCTACGAAATGAGGAACCAAGTCACAAAATCTTTATTTTGCGAAGAATCGCCAAGCCGTGAAAAGAGAAGTTAGACAACGATCTGTTAAAGTAACACAATTACACATTATTCTTAAAACGTACCTAACAAAATTGCGGCCAAATTCTTATGCTTCTATGGTGTCACGGGGCATCGGTTATGAACCTTTAAGCCTTATACTTGACAGCAGAGTAAAAGTTTTATTTAATTGGTAGATCTGCCAGTCGGTCTGTGTATTCAAAACCTGCGTAGGCAAGTTTATGCACGTGTATAGGAGGCGGCGGAGTTTCGGCACGTTTCTTTCGAGAGCGCTCCCATTCAGCGCTACGTGTCAAGTGCCTAATAAGAGGAATGAATTATTTACGGTTTCGTCTTTCCAATACGAAGTTTTTAAGTGTCAGGGAAATACGGGGACGGCCGTGAAAATAATGAGAGGCGAGGGTGGTACTGCAGAGTCTCTAGTAGTCACGCCAACAAAAGTTGAGACTGGACTCACGCGACAAATTTAAAAATGCCACGTGAATATTATGCGATCGCTCTTACTACTCAACTTAGGGTCTGTCTCACCACTCTCTGTAAAGTTACAGTTAAGTGTCAGTTGTCTATGATTCCCTCTCGTTCTTACTACAAAACAGATATAGACCGGATCTTTACAGAGAGTGGTGAGACAGGCCTTAAGTTGCATTGCATTTTGTCTCAGATACTTCGACGCCTTTATTTGCAAAAATCTTTTACCCACAAATAATGAAATAGCGAAACAAATACACACACTCGCATTTAACATTGCATCAAAGGTAAAAGAGGAAAAATTTACGGTCCTAAATGCCCGTTGCTGCGAGTATTTATTCTATTAATCACAGAATAAAGATTTCAAGAAATAGTTAAGCTACTTGCTTTTTCTACAGGAAGCGAACTCAAATGAACTGAATCCAAAAAACTCCAGCAATTTGTAGAAACCGCGCTATATCCTACTTAAAAAGTCTTTAGGTATCCATTCGTACTGAAGTCCAATACAGCAGGCGACTAAAGTTCACCCCTATTTTAAAACTGGACATTGTTGGTGAAATTAAAATGTAAAGATTTGGAATTATCCTCAAATATTTTAGCAAGTTGTTTGATTATAGCGAACCCTCCTGTTGAGATTTTTCATTGTAATTTTTGATGCAATATCAAGTTGCCCTTCACTACCTTTTGGACGTCGACTAATGTATGGAAATATTTGTCAACCACAACTTATAAATCCTGATAAAAATGTCAAGGGTGTCCACTTAAAATAACCCTCTGCTGTGCGAACAGAAGAAAGAAAAAAAATAATTTACTTCATTTTATTATGGCCATTAAAATTTCGAGATAACTAAAACTACATTCCTAAAATCCCCTTCGTACTACATCGATGTTCAAACTGAACGTCAAGGGTAGGACAACATTTTGAATCATTTTAAATGAAAACCCCTATGTGTTCTAATCACCTGCTCCGATATTCCCGAAAAGTTCTGAGATGACCTAATATCGATTTACCCGAATTAACCTTCAACGACAAACTAAGAACCGCGGTGGGCGTCATCGTAAATGGCACTTACTAGAAGCCCCAGACAAAGATGCAATTAAGTCAGTTGCTTATTAAAACACATCTCGTCCTATGTAAGCGTCAACCACAAGTTCCTCTGCGTCTTCGTTTGTTTACTGTTTCCTATCTTGATAATACTCGCTACCAACTGTACCCATCCGTGTAAATTTACTATTGGCTTTTACTCGCAATGGCAGGAATCTCTGCGTGAGCGTTTTACCGAACTGGGATTAAGTACTTCCAATGTTAGCCAATGGAAGCAATCGATATATTTATCGTCTTCTTCTTCTTCTTCTTCTTATTTGTGGCGTTTCAAGTCGTTATAGCGACGACAACTTCGCCAATGTCAAAGTAACAAAAATATGATTAAAAAATCTTGTGACAAAATGTCGGCAACGTTGTACGGTAGGTAATGGTCAAAGACCCCCTCCCCCCCTGTCGGGCTCTTAGCCAACGGTCAATGATATCCCTCAGAAACTGCCAGGAAATCATTAGCCGATGCCCAAGGTGCACCGGATCAAGCACTGCTCTTCCCCTCGGACGGATCCAAAAAGGAACCGCAGCTCTTGACCACACGTGGAGGTAACCCGACTCGCACCCCTATTTATCGTCCTAGTGAAGCGCAAAGCTGCACCGCATCTACTTACACGTTTTCCTCAAACTTTCAAAACATTAAATTTGTCGGTCTACATTGCACACGTTTCTTATTGATGCCTTCTCAAGAAGTGGTCAATAGCCAGCAGTGGAACGTATATAGCAGGGGTGGCCAACGGGTCGATCGCGATCGACCGGTCGATCGCGCCTGTTAGTCCAGTCGATCGCGGCAAGGCAAAAATATAAATATGTGGACCAGACTGCGCAACGTAATCACCAACTGCTGATTTAAGGTTTCATGAAGTATGTAATTGGTAGATCGCACAGGGTTTCATTAGTAAACAGGAGATCTTGGGTCTAATCAAGTTGGCCACCCCTGGTATATATTATAGCCTGGAGATGTTGATGAGTAGCCAGTGCTTACATTAAAATAAGCTACACAAAATTTGACAGAGCCCTTTCATCGCTTCAAGCATGTTCAAGATGTTTATTGCGACTAAAAACTTACACAAAGCACTCACTTTGTTGTCGATACGTTTCGCTAATACCACTTATACTAGTTACAGGCTCTGTAGCTGGACGCAAAGTTATATTTTCTTACTGCCGAGACGCTTTGAATTATTAAAACACCCCATACATTCGCCATCATCTATAGAGGTTGCCTTTATGATGTAAACAAATGATTGGAACTGATTTTTCGAAATTGTCGCCGGATAGTGAAGTTAGAACAGAGGCGAAGTCTAGTCAAATCAAGGTGGTTCACCTCGTACTCTGCGTAAGTTTGACGCGGTTGTGATATCTTATAATTACTAAGAAAGTAAAGTAATTTCAGCAATAATTCCAGCGACTCACGTAAATGCAATAGAATTCTACTCCCGCCAGGAACTCGTTTCTTGCGAGTTTGCAGGCGCCGACCGCTTGCTCCCTTTGACGACGCGAGGTCTCATTTGCAGTGACATACGGGGCTTTGGGCTTGTCGATAACCGCTGATCAGTATGCCTAGTAATAGTTATGTTCACAGAATAAGTTTCGATCGGTTGCCTATCGTCTGTTGCTTATTTACCCGTAGCTATTGAAATGAAACATGCCCCGACCCGCGCCCCGCGACCCAACCGTAAACCATTAGTAATTAAAAAGCTGTGGTAGCCTAGTGGTTTGACCTGTGACCTCTCAAACAGATTGTCGTGGGTTTCAGCCTCGGCTCGCACCTCTGATTTTTAGGAATTTATGTGCGATTACATTTGAAACTTACCATGAACTTTTCGGTGAAGGAAAACAGGGAATCTGCACACATCTGCGAAGCAATTCAATGGTGTGTGTGAAGTTCCCATTCCGCACTGGGCCCACATGGGAAGCCCAAGCCTTCTTGTTCTGTTAAGAGGCCTGTGCCGCCTGGAGATAATGAGATGATGATGAATTGAAACATAAACGCAAACGCGTTCGAGATGATTTTCGTATCTAAAACTAGACTCAAAGTTGAGTTGTGTTAGTATGGGCAATTGGCGGTGCAATTAGCGGCATGTAATGGCAACCAACTAATCTCATAGTATTTGAACATCGCGAACGCCTTCGAGACGTTTGTTGCGACAAAACTGACACTAAGGACCAGGGGGGTTACTATGACGTCTTAAAGCGATTCCGAATCAGTTTAGGTTCGCTTGCTGTCTGATCCATAATAATAATGACAGCTGAAACCTGAACTAAGTCGGAATTGAATGGCATTAAGACGTCATGGTAAGTCCCCATGTCTGTGGAGCAATTCAGTGGTGCGTACAAAGTTCTTGAGCTCTCTCGTTCTGAAGTTTTAGGCTGGAAACATGACGATATTCCGTCGTGGAATTTATGTAGACAACTTTTCGTACCATCACCAGTGTCATCAACAGCCAGAAGACTTCCACTGTTCAACAAGGTTGGGAGTACGAACGTTTAGATCGTTACTATAAACAACGCCTTCCATGTGCATCTATCGGTTTCCTGCTGTCTTGATGTTATTAGTAGATCTAATCGAAGGTTTGCCAACGCTGTTTCCGGCACCTGGTCGCCCGAGAACAGTTGTCGAGTTACTCTTCTAGCCGACCCAAATAATGGCATTTTTGGATCCATGGTAGTCTTCGCTCGGTCTTGTTCCACCGCAGCGTTCCAGTACCCATTTCTGTCGCTTGTGTTCCGCCTCTCAGCCGAAGCAGGCGCCTACTGCGACGTGATTGAATCCAAATTGGAAACCGGATGAACCCCCCTCATTCCAAATTGGTTTATGCCCTTAAAAGTTAGACGTCGCCGTGTGTGGCTCATACTGTGTTTTGTTTAAAACGTATAGGAAATTTTCGATAATGGCGAAGTTGTAATCGTTTTATTTCTTCGGTTTGCGTTTGATGGCTCGCAATCTAAGTGGGAAATTTTGAATTAGCGCCTTCCTGTTTTGGGGTAAGTTTGTAAATTGTTTTTGGAAGTTTGAATTAAGGTAATAGCTTTAGAAAGAAGGTGATTATTCAATTTTATATTTTACCATCTCACATTAATGAGACAGGATTTAATAACTACCGGAAACCTCTGGGTATCGACTTGGATTGGATTACATTAAGACGATCGTTTTCATGAGTAAACTAATGGTGTAGAGTAGGGAATCGTTGACGCAAGTAATTTAAAAATTATGGTAAGTAATTACATGATAAAAGTCCCGGGAGATTAGAAGTTAAATTTTAACACAAATTATGTCGAGTTTAAAATAGTTACCTACATCGCATTATTTAATCAAATAAAACCATAAAATATTCCCTCTGGCAATAGTTGCGTAGATGCTGGTGGCGATCCATCTTTGTGTATTAAAACTACACAAAAAGCTGAGCCAGATAAAATAGTTGTTATTGATTCAAAGTTTTCAATTCATAGAATAAACGGATTTGGGATTACAAAAAATCGGGACCTAGACTTTTACGAGAACATTCTTTTTAGCACCGCCTCCCACTCTAGCTGCAAACTTACTTTTTACTTCGACAGTTTTATCAGCTACAGATTAATATGTTTTTTTAAAGCAAGTCGTTGCCCCGTCTGCTGCGGGGTTTACGGCCCGGCCTTTGTGATGCATCATAAATAAAGCATTGGCGGCTTGGACGACGGGAGAAGAAACGAGAGCGTTAAAAGCTGGCTTACAAAGTAACTACAAATAGTTAATACCAACGATTCGGTTATGTAGTCAGTCCAGCTTAAACACGTCCCACTACTGGGCCCAGGAGGGCTCAAGAGGGCTTGGGCTTATAGTTTTTATATTAGCCCTGAGCGTTATAAGATTTGGCACATAAATCCCGAAAAATCCCCGGGTTCGAACCCATGACCCACAGCTTGAGAGGCCACAGGTTACGCTAGGCAAAACGTTTTTGGCTAGATTGCTGTAAAATGCGACTTTATAAGATCGGCGCCTAAACAATGTTTTAAATCTTGAATCTCTTGAAGTTTATTAATTATAAATAACTATCATCATATCGAGTAAGTATGCCGCAATGTTGCAATGAAAAAATCCGCTTTCAAAGCGTCCACATTCATCGCCAAATAATCCATATTTGCGATAATTTCACGAAGGAGATCACTTTTCAACAGGCAAATGAAAGAAGTTATATAATTCATGTCACGAAGCCCGCCAAAACCAGTGAAAAGTGAATGTTATTGGACCTCACGCGACACTAGCGCCTCTAGTGGCAAATTCACACGCGATAGCCCCCATTAAATCGAAAGCCTATCCAGTGCTTCTCGAACTTTCTAGATTAAATCGAGGGTATCAGATGAGAAAAACAGGAAAACGTACGCAGGTTATTGACAGTGACTATAATGGAACATTCTCGTTCACGCTCTTTGCTCTTGCTCAAGAAAATGTTAATTTATAGCTCGTACACAAGTTTTATTGTTATGTTTATGTGTTATTTATTCCCGCGACAAGAGATTTTTATTAAAGTTTGCTGCGGCATTAGGATTTGTTATTTTCTTTGTCTAAATGAAATCGTTTGTTGCTTTGTTAAAACTTTTCGAAACATTCTAGCTGACATTGCCAATTCTCAAAGATTTACTTGTCGATTCGGAGCTGACATCTGATGGGCTTAAAGTTGGCTAAGCGGTGGTTGAACTATTTATTGGAAGTAAGGTCACGGTTTAGAGTTCAAGATAGCTTACTTAGTATAAGATAGTTACGACTTTCAAATGACCTGAATGACATCGAGGTGATTTTGAACAAGGGCCTTACCATGACGTCTTAAAGCAATTCGATTCCGAACCAAAGTTAAATCGATCGCTGTAGATCCATACTAAAAGTATAAAAATGACAGCTAAATAATCGGAATTGAATCGGATAAACTTTGATAATGATCCCGTAGAGGGATCGAAACGCGTCAGTGTTTGTGTGGTGTAAGGGATAATTAGGTTTGTGCGATTTATATGTGTTTTATTGGCAGCAGTGGAGGGAGGGATTGCATGTAAAATATATATATTTCACACAGGCTTGGTTATCTTACACGTGAGTAGCGGAGTAGCAAGGTAAAATTTTTTGTTCATACTAAAAACTGTTTTTTTGAATGTCTATCTGTCTATGTACGTAACCAATATAAAACGACCTCACACTGCCTACACAGGCTCTGCTAACACTGGATTTTATATTCACTTGCCAAATTTGTACTTAATCCTCTGTGCGTGACTCCGACTCGCGCTTGGCCGGTTTTTCTATAGTCAATAATTTTTTTATGAAAAACCTTTTACCGTGCCGGCTGCCCCACTGAATTCCCTACGGATAATGCTATTATGTGCACTTTCTCAGGGGTTCATTATCTTCATTAGCTTGTATTTCATAAAATAAGATTCTCGTTGGAAATTTTAAAACATAATTTTATTAAGTGTAAATTTTATTAAGCTTGTCGCGATATTTTCATCTACTTTCATACAAAAGAAAAGGATAGCAATTGTCTGGAACGCATTAGCAGTTCTCCGTAGTTCGTCTTTCTGAAATGGACGTTATATAAATACAAGTAGAGAAATTATATGAGTGTCTAATTTCGTATGTTATTAATATAACCGCTGTACAACTTTGCCCGCTTCCAGGAACTTCGCTCTTTCTTGGGATTGAAAATAGTCTATGTTAATCAACGACTGTACATTTATATTACAGTATTTTTTTAGAAACGGTTTACAAGTTCCAGAGATTGCGTCCAAAATTATTACCTACTCATTTTGAAACTTCTGGGCAAATTTGATACACTCAATGTCAGATACGTCGAAACTTGTAGCTATAGCTTAGAATTGTGTAATTTTGTTTAGTTTAAACATACATACATACATATAATCATGTCTTTACCCCTTACGGGGTAGACAGAGCCTAAGGTAACAAGACCTAAAGTGTAGCATGATTGTGGGAGAATCCAAATAGTGATGGTTAGCCACATCGCCTATATAACATGATTCTTAAGATAGGATAGGATAGAAATCATGATATACATACTGGAATGGATAATGGAAGTGAACATGTTTCAGGCAAATGCGTGTCTGTCTCTGCCTGTCTTTGCCTGTCTACCTGCCTGTGTCCCGATGCAGTCTCCAGAGGCCGACAGACGTGATTGATAGGAACAACGTTTTTGCATTTATCATTCGCGGAAAGGTTTGTTATTGGATATGATGGAACGTATTATAAATAGAACGACGTGGTTTACTCAGGGACATTTTTGGTTCATGAAAATGTGGTCGCTAAGGAAAGTGTGGAAGGGAGCGTTCAAGTATTACGTAACGCAATTATTGAAGATTTTTGACCCTCCCTCCCCCCCTTGTAACGCGCCGTAACGTTTTTCTGAACCCCCTCTAAGCGTTACGTAACACTCAAGTGACCATTATAATATCCTTGTTATAGTTTTAATCGCCTTGGCGGTAATAATATTAAATAACACAAAAGATGTCTAACCCGCAATACATGCGTATTTTGTTAACTTGGCAGTTTTAATTCCATATTTTTTTATTTAAAAAAGAAAACGTGTTGTAAGAAAGACCCCCTCCCCCTCCCCCGTCTCTGTAACGCATCGTAAAGTTTTACGATAAAAAATTGCGTTACGTAATACTTGAACGCCCCCAAAGCCAATGACAACACGAAATTCCATGATCAACGAATTCTTAAAAATGACGGGTTTAAACAAAATTCCATGCTGGTGGGAGTAAAGAAAAACATAGAATTTACCAGTTGCTTCTCTTCCCGCGCATGGTAATACCCCATCGAGGGAATGGGTGAAAGTCTTAGGAATCATGTTATAGGCGATGCGGCTAGAACCCATCACTATTTTGATTTCTTTCCAGCTATACGTCTTATTTATATTTATTATCAGTTTTTTTCTTTATTTGTATTTTGTGTGAAACTGTTATTTATTTATTTATTTGTTTATAAAGTTATAATGTAAATTACGAAATAAAATAAAGGAATCCATTCACCCCTAAAAGCCTTAGGGTGGAAACGCAAACTCCAGATCACTGCTTTCAGGCGTTGGCTTAGTCCGACTATAGGGAGAATTTAGGCCGAGTTCGATGAAATCATTGTTTAAACTTTCCGTTAATCCCGTAGAGTAGGTAGTTCAGGGTAAAGTTTGAGCTGTGCCAGGGTCCCGTGGCTTTGGGGGCTGTGCCCTCAGTGACATCCAAACTTCCCCCAACTTATGCATTTTTAATTCTACCGAGTCCCTTTTGTTTGTGCATGTTAATAAATTCGCAACTTTCAACATGAAACTACCGTGAGACTTAATCATCATTACATATAAACGGATAACTCACGTATAAAAAAGTCGAGTGATGCTCGACATGTTTCGGACTATTTCGTAGACCTTCTTCTTTTCTTGACGATGAAAACGAGGGTAGTTGTGCGCCGCTGTCAGTTGCGTCGAACAGCCGCGCGAGCAGAGCGCTGGCGCGCAGTGTTCGTTTCGCTGCCGCCGGGGCGAGCGCTCTAGGAAGAAGGACTACGAAATAGTCCGAAACATGTCGAGCATCACTCGACTTTTTTATATGTGAGTGTAATGTGTGTTTATGTGTAATGATGAAATTCGCAACTCATGGAGTTAGCACGATCATTCAGGATAGTTTGTTTTAGTAGTAAAAATAGTTGTTATGAGATTTTGGATATTTTGATCAACTTCTAAGGCCTCTAAGAATTATTCCAGGAGATTTCAGGGGCCTTACTATGAAGTCTTAGTGCGATTCCATTCCGATTCAGATTAGGTTCGCTCGCTGTCAGACATACATACACACACAAATCACGTCTATATCCTTATCATTACGGGGTAGACAGACGAGCCTGAGGTAACAAAACCTTAAGGCCACGTTTAGCATTGTCAACCACAATTACACCATCTTGAAAAACATGCGCCCTTAATCATGCTAAACGTGACCTTTAGGTTTTGTTACCATAGGCTCTGTCTACCCCGTAAGGGATAAACACGTGATACATGTATGTATGTATGTATGAAAAACATTTACAGGGCTGTTCAGTGAAACTAACCCAACTACTGTTGAAATATTCCGCAATAATTTTAAAAGTAAATCACGCCTGTATCCCTTACGAGGTAGAGAGTGCCTTAGGTAGCAAGACATAAAGGCCACGATTGTAGGTGTATAGGTGAATAGGGGAATCAAAATATTGATGGGTTGCTATAACATTTCCCCGAATCCCTCGAAGGCTTTTACCGTCTGTGCGGGAAGAGAAGCAGCTGGTGTATTCTATGTTTTATTTTTGCTTCCAGACCTGTATGGATGTATATGTATAGCTGATGCTGCCTATGTATAAAAAGAAAGCAGACGTGGCGTACCTATACCAGGAAAAGGGGAAAAAAAAAATCCACGTGATAGGGAATTCTGCAAAGTGAAGACGCGGTCGTAACCTGGTTGTTGCGTACAATAAATAAACAATCGAGTAAAAACATTTGCACATTTCAATTGTGTTAATTTATAATGTTAAATCTGTTAAATTACAAATAAGTAGATTACGCGCAATCGTTTATTGAAACTCAATTTATGCGAAACTATTCGCTGGATAAGACAATACCGTTTTTCCTCTTCATTATGAGCATTTATTTAAATTGCTGATTCAATATGCACAATTATAAAGCTTGTATTTCTTTATCAAAAACTTTTTCGTTTTACCAAAGTTCAGCGAATTCTCGTTTATCTTGAGTCACCAAATTCAAATAAGGCAAAGTACGGCTAAATTACAATGAGAATTCAGTTGTCGTTCAAAAAATACTTCACTAAGTAATGATAAAGCTATTGTTGTTCTTACAGAAATTGTACAAAAAGTTACGCTTAATTGACATTTGACTTGTGTATTGCTTTGAGAAGATCTGTTCACAACAGCGGGACTTATTATTCACAGTGGCGGATTTACAAGTTTTCAAGGTTAGGCTGAATAGTGTTTTTGCCGCCCTTGCAAAATTTACTAGTTAAATGTACCAGTTGCTTCTCTTCCCGCGCAGATGGTATAAGCCCATCGAGGGATTAGGTGAAAATCTTAGGGATCATGTTATATAGGCGACGTGGCTAGCAACCCATCACTGTTTTGATTCCCCTTTCCATCCATACGCCCATAATCATGCTAAACGTGGTCTTTAGGTTTTGTCACCTTAAGCTCTGTCTACCCCGTAAGGGATAAAGACGTGATCTATGTATGTATGTATGTTGCAAAATTTGTTGCAGACTTCTAAGAATTTTTTATTTATTTAGGTATTTAGGTAAAAAAATGAGCCTGTTCCCCAAATTTGCCGGCCCCAAAATCCCAAATCTGCCGCCCTAGGCTCGAGCCTACTCAGCCTTCTGGTAAATCCGCCACTGTTTATTCACCACAAGTCTACCATGTCCGCGTTAGGCCACCAGCATTGGTGGCGTTCTATAGTTGCCAGTTAGTAAACTAGTTATCAAACTAACGACATCCAACAATGATGATGATGCTGATGAAGATAATAATAATACATACATACAATAAATCACGTCATTATCCCTTACGGGGTAGACAGAGCCTAAGGTAACAAGACCTAAAGGCCATGTTTAGCATGATTGTGGGCGTATAGGTGGAAACGGGATTCAAAATAATGATGGGTTGCCAGCCGCATCGCCTATAACACGATTCCTTAGACTTTCGCTCACTCCATTTTCCCTCGATGGAATAATAATACATACATACATACACAAATCACGTCTTTATCCCTTACGGGGTAGACTGAGCCTAAGGTAGCAAGACCTAAAGGCCACGTTTAGCATGATTGTGGGCGTATAGGTGGAAACGGGAATCAAAATAGTGATGGTTTGCCAGCCGCATCGCCTATAACACGATTCCTTAGACTTTCGCTCACTCGATTTTCCCTCGATGGAATAATAATAATGATGCTAAATTGCAGCTTTCTAAAACTAAGTCCCTGCTCTGTGCTAAGTCGCTGACAGATAGACGGTAGACGGTATGGCGATGGCTAAAAGTTCCTTGTCGACTACAGAAACCTTTGAAACAATACAGTTGAATTACGAAATCAATGAGCTGGATGATATTACCGAGCAAGCAATGTAATCATTGCAGACCTGCGTTTAAAAGCAAACGAAACAAAAGAGCTACGATAACGATACCATAAATCTAAAGCAATACAATAAAAGGCGAGAAAAACAAAATAAAACTTATTATAAATGGCTACTTCCCGTTTAAGTTTAAACGCCGTGAGCGAGTCTCGCGATATCATTAATAACAACAAAGAAAGGGCCCTATATATAATTAATGGTGGAGCTGTCATTTCATTATCTGCCGTGTCATGCCTATGTCAGTTAACTTGAGATACATGAGATATGCGTAACAAGTCTGAATCGTATTTTTTTGGGTGTCTTTACCTACCAACAAAACATTTTTTTTAATTTTGCTTACCAATTCCTTATACGAGCCTGTCTCAATAGTCGTGTAACTCAGTTTTGGCCACAGCTAATATGGCTATATACTGTATCTAATAGTTACACGACATAGCCACGACAAGCTTTATACGCTTCGAGCAATTACTTACTCAGTAAACTCAAGTTACACGACTTAGGTGCGACAGACCTTCTACTATGCTGCCGTGTCATGCCTATGTCATGTAACTCTAAAAGCACAGTTTTAAGTAAAATCTGTTTAAAGATTTTTCGTAATTCGTAGTTTATTTTGAAATCAAGCAGCAAAAATAAAAATAAAAATACTCAAATAGATTTGTGTTAGGCTTACGCATATTATGTAATACCTAGATTATTAATGTTTTGTATACTATATAAGTTATAGGCTATAAAGGAGTTAGGCATAACAGGTTCCCCATACAAAGTCTGTTTTGCGGTGCCCTGTATCTCGAGATACATGACTTAGGCGTAACACGTTAAATATAAATATTTCTCTCGGTTGTCTACCAGTTTACTTAAATAGTCGTAATTATACCATAAGGCTATATAATTATATACCATGATAAAAACTTTTAGTAAAATGGATAAATAAAGAAAAAGACACCACAAACATAAAAATAAAACAACTGTTTTAATAAGGTTGTTCAACATAAATATAGAGATTTACAGTTGTTTTATTTTTGTTTTTGGGGTGTTTTTTTCTTTATTTATCCTTTTTACTAAAAGTTTTTATCATGTTACATAATTATATAGCCTTATGGTATAATTACGACTATATAAGTAAACTGGTAGACAACCGAGAGAAATATTTATATTTAACGTGTTACGCCTAAGTCATGTATCTCGAGATACAGGGCACCGCAAAACAGACTTTGTATGGGGAACCTGTTATGCCTAACTCCTTTATAGCCTATAACTTATATAGTATACAAAACATTAATAATCTAGGTATTACATAATATGCATAAGCCTAACACAAATCTATTCGAGTATTTTTATTTTTATTTTTGCTGCTTGATTTCAAAATAAACTACGAATTACGAAAAAAACTTTAAACAGATTTTACTCAAAACTATGCTTTTAGAGTTACATGACATAGGCATGACACGGCAGTTATGCGACGCTGTTCGAGTCACGCTTTGCTATGAGCTACGACATTACTAGTTAACAGCCACAGATATAGTCTTAATCACAGCTATAGCTTGTTCGTTATGATTTAAACATTCACGATTTGCAAAGCTTGTAATATTACATCAAGACTCGAGAACAAACATTCGTATTTTCACCTGGCCCGACCGGGTATCGAATCAGAGACCTCAAGCTTCATAGTCTGGTTTTCTAGCCACAAAACTATCCGGTCGTCAAACCTACGGTATTGATATGGGGCTTAATCGCGTACATGTTTTTATTTTATTGTCTTGACGAATCGGATATGTTTAAAACCATGGAAGTTGCATGGAAGTCCCGATAAGTTTTATTGAAACAGAAAAAGAAAACAATAAAGAACAGTCAAAACTTAAAAATAACTTAAACCTAGCTAAAACTATTATTAAAGATAAAAAAATTCTCCCAAATAGCCGCCAATGGGGAGGGTGCCCAGAAGGCTGGCAGCATTGCTACGTTGTATGGCAATGCTTATTCGCTGAGTGAAATATTGGCCAGCTCTCTGGTTAATAAAGTTGAGGTGTCTAACATCAAAAAGCTGGGCTCAGAGGCTCTTATGTAAATTTAGTATTGAGCCAGTCTTAGCTGGACATAAAGTTTTGCACATTACCTTTTTCAATATTTATTCATGTCTTTTGGGTATAATAATACATCCAAATTTGCCAAAATTATTCTGATTTCACACGTCTATAATCACATTTGTAACACGCCAATCTCGTCTCGTGTTAGTTGCAGAGTTCCTCGAAACATTTCGATTTTGTGCCAATACACACATGAATACACTGAACACGCTACACCGATATCTCGCTTACTAGTTGTTGGAATAAATTGGAAACTTGGTAAGCGGTAGATTTGTCTCAAGTTCCAAATAGGTCGGCCCTTTGATCTAATGAAGATGCTTGTTCCGTACACCGCCTTTGACTAATCAATCCTGGAACATAATGGCACGTGAATCGGATTTGTATGCGATCACGAGATTAGATTTTGACATGTTTTGTTAAAGCAACCAAATAAATTAGAACTTTAAGTAGACATAAAAGGATTAATTCTTCCTTCCTTATTTTTCTAGAGGAACCGCGGCGCTCGGACATATGTGGAAGTTATCCGAGTCGTAACACCCTGGGTCTATTTTGTTTTGAGTAGAAAAAAACCGTACGTAAAAGAACGGGTAGTCTATCTCGAGTTGTGTAAAAATTTTAGAATTAATGTTCTGGTCAGAGCTCCTTGAGAAGAAACAGATGATAGTAGACTTTTGGGTTTTAATTTCAACGTAAGCGTAATTGATTTGGCATATTCTCAATACATTGTTGATGAACCTATCCCAAGGGATTAAAATCCATCCCTATCTAAAAAGTTCAAAGCTGATTTCTGAGCTTTGACTAGTAATAAAGAATACTCAGTAAACGATGAAAATGCGGAACGTGTTTCTGTTGAAAGCCGTCCTTACAATGTTTTTAATTTTATGGCAAAATTACGGTGTTTTCCGGTTCTGTTTGTTTTTCTTTCCAATAAAAATACGAAAGTTACGTCCGAAATAATACGAGGGTGATTTTTATCCTGCAAAATTGCACAGTAAAGTTCTTTAGGGAATATAAAAATCGAGGCAATAACTGGTAATGCAATAAAAGCATCATAAATAAGTTTTGACGTTTTTACGATACTCAATCGTACTTAGTACATTGTGAATAACATCTATGTAACACATAATTTTGGCAGTTCATTTTTGGAAATAATGTTCATCTGAAGACTGATAATGAATGACGTTTGACTATAGGTCCCCGGTTAGGGCAGGAGTTGCGAAAATAGAAATCGTGCACATCGAATATTGAAAATTTATTTTTTATTTAAGGAACTGTACAATTTTCCGGGATGAGAACTGTCCCATGTCTTCTTCTTCTTCTTCTTCTTGTTTGTGGCGTTTCAAGTCGTTATAGCGACGACAACTTCGCCAATGTCAAAGTAACAAAAATATGATTTAAAAAATCTTGTGACAAAATGTCGGCAACGTTAAGTACGGTAATGGTCAAAGACCCCCCTCCCCCCCTGTCGGGCTCTTAGCCAACGGTCAATGATATCCCTCAGAAACTGCCAGGAAATCATTAGCCGAAGCCCAGGGTGCACCGGATCAAGCACTGCTGCCGTGTCATGCCTATGTCAGTTAACTTGAGATACATGAGATATGCGTAACAAGTCTGAATCGTATTTTTTTGGGTGTCTTTACCTACCAACAAAACATTTTTTTTAATTTTGCTTACCAATTCCTTATACGAGCCTGTCTCAATAGTCGTGTAACTCAGTTTTGGCCACAGCTAATATGGCTATATACTGTATCTAATAGTTACACGACATAGCCACGACAAGCTTTATACGCTTCGAGCAATTACTTACTCAGTAAACTCAAGTTACACGACTTAGGTGCGACAGACCTTCTACTATGCTGCCGTGTCATGCCTATGTCATGTAACTCTAAAAGCACAGTTTTAAGTAAAATCTGTTTAAAGATTTTTCGTAATTCGTAGTTTATTTTGAAATCAAGCAGCAAAAATAAAAATAAAAATACTCAAATAGATTTGTGTTAGGCTTACGCATATTATGTAATACCTAGATTATTAATGTTTTGTATACTATATAAGTTATAGGCTATAAAGGAGTTAGGCATAACAGGTTCCCCATACAAAGTCTGTTTTGCGGTGCCCTGTATCTCGAGATACATGACTTAGGCGTAACACGTTAAATATAAATATTTCTCTCGGTTGTCTACCAGTTTACTTAAATAGTCGTAATTATACCATAAGGCTATATAATTATATACCATGATAAAAACTTTTAGTAAAATGGATAAATAAAGAAAAAGACACCACAAACATAAAAATAAAACAACTGTTTTAATAAGGTTGTTCAACATAAATATAGAGATTTACAGTTGTTTTATTTTTGTTTTTGGGGTGTTTTTTTCTTTATTTATCCTTTTTACTAAAAGTTTTTATCATGTTACATAATTATATAGCCTTATGGTATAATTACGACTATATAAGTAAACTGGTAGACAACCGAGAGAAATATTTATATTTAACGTGTTACGCCTAAGTCATGTATCTCGAGATACAGGGCACCGCAAAACAGACTTTGTATGGGGAACCTGTTATGCCTAACTCCTTTATAGCCTATAACTTATATAGTATACAAAACATTAATAATCTAGGTATTACATAATATGCATAAGCCTAACACAAATCTATTCGAGTATTTTTATTTTTATTTTTGCTGCTTGATTTCAAAATAAACTACGAATTACGAAAAAAACTTTAAACAGATTTTACTCAAAACTATGCTTTTAGAGTTACATGACATAGGCATGACACGGCAGACTGCTCTTCCCCTCGGACGGATCCAAAAAGGAACCGCAGCTCTTGACCACACGTGGAGGTAACCCGACTCGCACCCCTGTCCCATGTCCTTCTAGTTACGAACTATCTCCATACAAAATAGTATCAAGATCAGTTGAAAATTTAACACGTGAAAGCGTAACAGATAAACAAAACAAATTCACATTCGCGTTTATATTTATTAAATAAAGATAAGGAAATTGCTTAATTTTCAAGATAATTAAACTTATGAAGAGTTTAAAATATGTGCTGGGGCCTTACTATGGCGTCTTAATGCGATTCAATTCCAATTCAGTTTAGGTTCGCTAGCTGTCAGATCCATACTAAAAATGACAACTCAAACCTGAACTGAGTCGGAATTGAATCGCATTACGACGCCATGGTAAGGCCCTTAATGTGTACGTCATTTATATCCGCGTACTTAGAACTAAATTCACTCAACATTAAAACAATTTCAATTCGTATTCACACTCGAAAATCCCGCTTGAGCGAACGTCTGGCTTTTTCTCGCCCAAATCCTTTACAGAGTGTCATGCCGCCGTCACGGGATCAAGGCCCTCGACTCGGAACATTTCACGCCTCGCATGGCAACACTGACACTACTTTGTACCTTTAGGGTAGGGATTTTTTTTACATACACACATACACAAATCACGTCTTTATCCCTTACGGGGTAGACAGAGCCTAAGGTAACAAGACCTACAGGCCACGTTTAGCAAGACACTGAGGCCGTAGAGGTGGAAAGTGGAATCAAAATAGTGATGGGTTGCTAGCTACATCGCCTATAACATGATTCCTATGACTTTCGCCCATTCCCTCGATGGATTTTCACCATTTGCGCGGGAAGAGAAGCAACTGGTACATTCTATGTTTTTTCTTTGCTCCCAGACCAGCGTGGAATGGAATGGATTTTTTTTCATTTTTTAAAACTGACATGAGACTGCCAGTTGCTGTTTGAAGCAGTGAAAATTGACGATAAACAAGAGCATAACTATTTTATTGAATGAGGCGTTACTTTGCGGAGGTATGCATGTGTACAGTTGTGCTCATTAAACTTTGATAATGATCCCGTAGAGGGATCGAAACACGTCAGTGTTTGTGTGGTGTAAGGGATAATTAAGTTATAGTGTAGGGAGGGATGGCATGAAAAACACATATATTTCACACAGGGCTTGGTTATATTGCACAACAATAACAACAACGTAACATGTCGCATTACCTACCTGCATTGCATGGTCTCATTGTCTAAGGGAAGACGGGCCCAGCGTACGGGCCCTCCCCTTCTTGACGCGGTCCTGGCGGAAGCCGGGGACACCGGGGGGGCGTTTGTGGTGAAACCCTAGTGGCATCCCACTGCGTCCCCATCACACCGGATGGAGGCAACGCCGGAGAGTTTTTAGTTCGGGTAACCCCTTCGGGGGGGGGGGGGAGTCCCACATAACCCTAGGCATCCCCGTGCCTAGGGCAACCATAAAGACTTCCTTTCCGGTAAAAAAAGGGGTAACATCGATAACTTATGATTGTGATGATTATGTCTAACGCTAACTGCACTATTGTTACGGCCCGCTCCATAAGATAATGCAGGTGGGAAAGAGATAACATGATTCCTATGATTAATGGCCTGACTCGCCACTTGGTTTTGCGGATACTCGTACTACAAATTAGAACCAGAAAGAAGTTATTTCGTCATCTGTCGCTTTGGCAGCGAACCTTCCTTACCTTTGCTTAGTTCGATTTTCAGTTAGTTTTTAATCAGGTTTGAGACTGAAAACCAGCATGACTGCTGAGTCTCCTGTCCTATTTATCTAATAGGTACTTGTATGTGCCTAATGTTTTGGTAATGTATTTTTTTTTGTGTTTTGGTAAATAAATATTTCTTTTATGCATACATAAATCACATCTTTATCCCTTACGGGGTCGACAGAGCCCAAGGTGACAAGACCTAAAGACTACGTTCAGCATGATTGTGGGGTTGCTAGCCACATCGCCTACATCACATGATCCCTAAGATTTTAGCCCAATCCCTCGATGGGCTTTCACCATCTGCGCGGGAAGAGAAGCAACTGGTACATTCTACGTTTTTTCTTTGCTCCCAGACCAGCATTTTTTTTTATTATTATTATAACTTCGCTGTCGTATATATGCGAAAAAGGTTCAAAACACAAAGTACCTACTGTGACAGTACAGACGGACAAGTGAGAGCTAAAAGGCTTCGTTCGAACCTCTTGGGTGCGGAATCTTAAAAAATCTAATAACATAATAAAGGTACAGAGCTTTCCGACTAGGGCCATCACGCCGTTCATAAAAGCTAATGGCGAAGCTTATGGAAAGCGCTGTATTTATGGAATAGCTCATGGGCAGAGATGAGCTTCGGAATATCAAGTTATCTCCAAGATTGGCCGTATAAGAAGGCTCCTTTGCGAGAATTATGTAATACATGCGCGATTTTAGAAGCGTTTCGTTTTAAAAGTGGTTTATCTGTAGACTTATACTTAAAGCAGACAAAGAGCGATGGCGGGAGACTGGAGCTTTCTGAAGCAGACTGTGTTTTAAAAGACAGAAACAGGTGGAAAGGGAAAGAGGGCTTTGTTATGTAGGACACTAAAGACACTACGTATTAAGTAGTTAACTTTTAGGTTTTTTACAAGCTCTTTATTAACTTGCAACGTATGTATGTAACTATGTTTGTCCGGGTGGAACCTTGCAACGATCTTGCAAACAATAGGAACAAATTTTTTAACTGGTCTTTATAGGAGTGAGGACAAAAAAGTTACACACCTAATTAAAATTCGCTAACTTTATCTATTGTGACACGAAAATTAGTCATACATTTCTATGGATAACTTTCGTGTCACAATTGAATAAGTTAGCGAATTTTAACTACTTTACTAACGCAACTTTAACAGTGTGTAACTTTTTGGTCCTCACCCATTACAAGCTTAACAAGCGTCGCTTAAACCACTTAAAAATGTTACATCCGAAACGTCACAAACTTCTTGACTCTGTCGCGGAATAAATTAAAAAGGTACTGTGTTATATTTTTGTTTCCTCGTATGAATACGGGCGGGGGTTTAACGGCGAGGTCCGTCCCTTCGTATCTCGCAATCTCACATCCCTTAGACGAGAGGCGTACAGGGAAGATTTTAAGTCACAATGTCACATTACAATGTTTGCTACAAAAAATATTCATGAAAGAAGTGCATCCATTTATTGCACACTAGCTGTTGCCTTTCGCTTATCGCCATCCCGCGGGAACCATGCTGTTTACTGGGATAAAAACTATCCTATGTCCGTACCTGGGACTGAAACTAACTGTATACTAAATTTCAACTAATTATGTAAGTATGTTTAATGTAACCGCGGCAATATAAGGTGCCAGCACGCCAATTTTACTTAATTAGATGCTTAAGTTGCTGTGTACTTAGCTGCATAAGTTATTATACTTTTTAACTATCCCACGGGAACTCTTTAGTTTTCCGGGATTAAAAGTATCTAAAATATTGACCAGGGATATAAGGTACCACCACGCAAAATTTTATTTAAATTGGTCAAACAGTTTTGGAGATAAGCGAACACAGACATAGGTAAATGAACACATCCATACAGACAGGCAAACATTATAAAATCGCCTTTTTGGTGTTTTTTTACTCATCCCTAATCGTTAACACTCTATTTTTGATGAATTTATTTAATGTACAGACACGATCTTTCTACTGATTTATTATATGTATAGATTGCTGGTTGCCCATAGGTCATATGGAACATTTACCTTTACATTCACATTCTATTTTACCGGAAGGTTTATTTCCTGCCATCGAACTCTTGAGCGATATAAAATATTATGATGCTTTAAGAATGACAGTTAAGACCCGATGTGTCCCCGGGCTTAAAGGGACAGTGATGTATGCGCGGCGCGCCGGTCGTCAAACTTTATCAAATTGTTTGTGTTCCCGAAACTTCCACGCCAACAGTTCGCAGTTCTGCATTAAGCCTTGTTCCAGTTCCGTTTGATTTCACTTTTGTTCCTTGTGTGTTCAGAAAAGCAATAAGTAAGAAGCGATCGATAACGTGTCCTTTATTTAGTTACTTCGCCAAGATGGAAAAATCGGGACTCGACATCTTAGACATTTCGTCTGACCGTCCTGTCTTGTTCTGTCCTGTCCTGTTTCGTTCGTTCTCATCCTGTTCCATCCTATTCCGCTCCGTCTCAATCCGTTCTTTTGTCACATACTGTCCTGGGCAGCCTCATCTCACAGGACTTATCTATCATGTGGTCAAAATGTACGTCTATAAATACTTTACGTTCTTTTTAATGTGTGGGTAACATGGATAAAAAAACTGTCAGTTATGTCAGCATGTCTGCTCAATACGACAAGGTAAATGAACATTGATTGATCGAATGATTGAAAGCGTTCTTCCTCGTCCTTCATTATTTGGACAGCTAAGGATCGGCCTTTCCAGTCTGCGTCTGTGTATTCTGAACTTTATAATCTGACCGTCTTCAAATCTGAAAGGGAAAGAGCATTTAGATGTTAGTCAGCGTGCTCTGTCCAATGGCACATCTGGGCGTCATCGTCGTTTCGATATTTAAAAATTGCAAGCTGATTGGTTGGTAATATACTTTGGTTCATTAGTACCTGCTTTAAAGTGAGGAATGTCGCTAATTCAAAATGGCCAGCGTCAATTAATTTGCCTAGGACACCTTTGACGTGTCATTGGATCTAATTTGCTTATCAGCTGTCATGATAACGAGTTGATCCCACGACCCCCTGTCAGCCCAATCAATACATCGGTGCCGCCGGCGTCTACCATTTTACGGGGTTACTGTTGGTTTACGTTACTCCCCTAAACTGCTGGTAGTTTCATCTTCTCAAATGTTATTGTTTTTTTATTTGAATACATGTGTAGCGGGCACTGGTCTTAATAAAACTGCTACATGACTTTTTTAGGACAATATGAATAAAAAGCTTAATCAAAATACATTGAGCACAAAATCTTGCTGCCGAATACAACGAGCAACTGCACTGTTCTAACAGTATTGTGTGCCTCGTCTCGCACAACATATTGAAAATAAGGTGTGCAGTATTCGCCAACAAACTGTGTTGCAGTTTGGCGATATAGTATTAATGTATTGTTATATTTAATTAATAAATAATAAAAAAAGATGGCGCTTTGTTTAAATTGGAGCTTCGATTCGTGTAGAACAATGTATTACGAAATTCTAAATTGATTTGAACGTAATGGCTATGCAACTCGTATATTGAATACTTATTTAACCAACTTGACCTTTGTTGGAGGGTAAGTTAAAACCACAACGATTGAAGTAAATTTTTACATTTTATGCTCAATCATTTCGAAATTAAACATTTCTGTGCGGTCACTGCATTAACAAATTTCATTAAAAACCAAATAAAATGAACAGTTTGTTCTTTTGAAAGCAAAGAGGCAGCTTCAGCTTCAGTTTATGATCAGCATTTATACGTAAGTAAGAAATACCATTATTTGAAAAAAACTTGGCAGAAGGTATTTAATTTTGAAGTCTGGTTCATTACTACGGCTCATATTAATGTTACTACATGCTGAGGTATAAACTGAACGAAGCACTGTTAAGAGTGGTCAAACGTGCCTCGCCAAGACACCACTGAGGAGTATTTTATTAAAAAAACACTGCCGCTGCGATTAAAGCAATCATTTTAGCTGGATGGACAGGATATTAAAGTGTAAACGACAGAATGCTCTGTATCTATCAGCCAGGTAATGATAGTTTGGTTGACTAAATCATAACAGTCAGTCATGTATTTCTAGTTTGTTCCCCGTACATAACCAAGTTACATAACCGGCACTGATAAAACCAATGTAGGATGATTGATTCGGATTAATTTAGGTTTAGGTGCGGCGGAGTCCTTGAGCCACCCCTAAGGCGCGAACATGTTTGTTTTAATTTAGAAATAGTCTTTATTTTACCTTAGAATGTCCAGGTAATGTCAAATAGTTATGAACGGGGAACAGGCGGTATTTCTAAGCATTTAAAGTACCTAACTCACTAACGTGACCCAGTTGCTCGTTCATTTGCCTTCGTAGAAGCACAAAAAACAGGTCAGGCAGCTATATCGCTTCTCTATAACATCCACATGAGTGTTATCGATATAAAATCCGCCAATCTAACGATAGTTTAGTCAATCCATTGTCGCCTCTGGGAATATAATGTACGACGGGCTAGACTCACTTTTAGTCACTCCTCTGATCAGAGTGAGAACCTGTGGTATCACCACGGCCTCCAAATTTGAGGCAGCGATAAAGGAAGATGAATGACGATGAATCACCCTCTGGGGTCAATCACACATACATACATTCCCATTCACATTAGTGCTAATGGCTATCATATAACGCTCAACAAAGCTTTCTAATATATGAAATACTCGTGGCTTACCCCGCGGTGTTGCTCGCATGATACTTTCTCACCAAAGACCAAGACTAACTAGACCTTCGTAGCTAGTTGGAAAGCTCACGTGAAACTGCGTGATTTTGGTAATAACAAGCAACTATACACATCAAAGGTGTTGAGAGACCAGAAAAGGGTAGATCATACGCGTGTGATCCTCGGACATTTTCAGCAGTATATTAATAATTGCCTTTAAAAAAAGTTAAAGTTCACTCAAGCAGGAGCGGAGTAAATTAACTACTAGTTTTGATTTATCTATTCAATAAACCTCCACAGCATAACAGTTAACAGCAAAGCTCCGAGTAAGGCAAAACAAACAAGAAGACAAAAAACGCAAATATAATTTAAAAAATAAGCTATAAACTACATTATTTAGGGATTTTAAAAGTTTACGCAAGTGTGTCAAAATTAATCTGCAAAATTTGAAGAAAGCAAATACATTAAGCGAAGTTAAAAATATATTTTCTGAACTAACAAACAAAACTACCATGTTGTAGCTAGAGAATCAGATATATAATATAACTCAGACGAAAGTACAGAAAGCTCCCAACATCTTATTGAAAGCTGACTGAGCTTTCACATGATTACCAGTTTTACGGCTGCCCCGCCATTGAGGGATTGATTTATTATAATCATAGAGACATTGTGTTATTATCTGAGAAAGGATTTCGAATGTTACCTAACATCATACCTAGTTACCGGGTTATATGTTACCGTATAGTTAAGCAAAGCCAGATCACTATTATTATTATATTAATAACTAGCTGTTGCCTGCTACTTTGTGTGCATCGAATTCGTTTCCCGCAGGAATTACGCAATTTCCCGGGATAAAAAATAGCCTTTGTGTTATTCCAGACTATAATCTATCTAAGTTCCAAATTTCATGCAGTGAAAGAGTAACAAACATCCATCCATCCATACTTACAAACTTTAGCGTTTATAATATTAGTAGGATTTTCTAAATTAGTATTTCTTAACCTTTTTCAGTCAGGGATCCCTAGAAAATCAAGCACAGTATAATAAAAAAATAAATTGTACCATAGAGATTAGGTACAAAATTTAAAATTAAAATTTTATTATACAAATAGGTCCCCAAGGGCTTTTTTTCATTTCGTTTTTTGAATCTACCCAATTAAACTACCATTACTATTTAGTGGCATTTATTTACATTGACCCTTAGAGCGTCCCGTGCGCACAGGGCGCATAACCGTTGTGCGTACACCCGTGCACACATGACGTTCGACGGTTCAGAGATGAGACTCCGGACCCCCATACGTACACTCATGGACCCACAGGTCCGCGGACCACGAATCAAGAAAAATTGTTCTACTGATCAACATTGGTCGGGTCCTCCTTAAATCTAACATCGCGCGACGTGACGGTGCCAGATCTACGAATATATTTCCTTATTAAATCTAAGTTTAACATTTTATCACTATTAAAGTGAGCTCAAAAAATTAGTTTTTTTTCCGCAAGATGACCTGAGAATCAATCACACACGTTTCGTACAGTGACGCATAACACACTGAGTCACGTTTTTTACGCGTACCTGCCAAACCGCAACCTGATCTTTGACGCACGTTAACGCAGCGACGCGTCTTTTGTCTGTAATTTATTTATTTATTATTCAATTTGTTTACACGGCATTACAGCGAACCATACGCCAAGAAACCAAATTCCTTAATCAACAACAACACAATCAACAACTACAAAAGAAAATATAAGAAATAATAATAATAGCAGTACGCAAGCTAATTACCCAAACTTATAAATGACACACTTTATACATATACAGTGGTCTGCCTATTGACCATCATCTCACAGAACCTCAAGCATTCCCGGCACACAGCTACCCATTTCCACGCAAACAGGTCACATTCAGGCACAGATGCCAAGAGCGCATTGAGTATAATAGCGGTGCACTTCGGCGCAACACCGTACGCGCCGCCGGCACCGCCAGCAGCGCCCGGGCCGCAGGAGCTTGACGTGGGGGTCGTCATGGACGCTCAGCCGTAATACGCTTTCACTAGTTGAATAACGTCGGACTCCCCGCGCAAAAACATAATGATGTGATGACGTAATAGCATGCGATTTTGACAATGAGCGTCCATTGAGCTAACTACATTAACGATGCGTCAGGGTAGTTGACGCTTTGGTGTCGATCTTCTATGACTCCCTAGAACTGGTGACCTGAAACTTAGGTCCTGTCTGGTTCCGTCACCAGTATCTTCCACATAAGTCTGTCAGCATGCTTCCAAAATTAATAAAAAAAGGGTTAGGTACCTAAATGATAAGTGCGCACCACTACCCTCGTATACACAACACTAGGGGATTGTGGAAGCGTTCCCAGTCTAGAGGGCTAAGATAGAACCTGATGTTCAATTCAGGTAATTTCACCGGTTCCCTACTCTCTACACCGGAATACAGCACCGCAAGCACTGCTGCTTAGAGGCAGGATTAGGAAGTAAGAGGTACGGATTGGACTAAATCTTACCACCCGCACGTCCATCGTGCTTGGATCATTGGTTCTGGGGCTCCAAAACCGAAATTGAATATGCATTTGTGTCTCCTCTAATTTTACAATTCTGTCACCGCGGCACGCGCTGGGATTTCCTCGTAAAATTTGAAGCGGGTTCTCGCGAGTGTCCAAGGCGCGGTAACGGCGGGGGCAGGCCGGATAAAAACTAATGCTTCCCTTAATGTCAGCCCTTAACGACGAGCTGGGAAACGCCCGTGGATGACTGCCACAGTCAGTTCTCAAACAGCAGGCTAAGGCAACGTTTTTTTTTACCGTGTGGAAAATGCGCCTTATGCATTCCCGCGCTCGGGGCAGCAAGGGGTATGACGGGCTCTCCAACTCGCCACTGCCTTCCCTATAGAAGGAGGGGAGAGGCCTACCGTCTAACAACACACACGTTCCCTCGTGGCCATGAAATGTGGGCGTTGCGGGAGCACTATGGTGTCAGCACGATGCCCACTGGCTGCCCCGGGATGGGGCAGATGGCAACGGCACCGTTGAGTGCGGGTTCCGGATTCCTCGCCCTCCCCCGCCGGTGACCGTTTGATTTTTTAAAGAGGTTGACTCAGGCTAAGGCAACTTGCGACTTCTGCTGACCGATGACTTTCTGTCAAGTTTACTGCGGCGCATTCTTGGCAATGATAGAATCCTAGAAAATGTTGGCCGAATAAAAATAAACTTAGTGAACAGCGTCAAACAGGCGGCGAGTGCCAAGGATTTTTTTAATTGGCTAAGCAAAACGCTTTTTCATAAGCGAAATGGATTTGATTTGATAAGGCTAAACGACTTCCGTCAGCGTACTTAGCAAGAGCAACATTAACTTCATCTCCAACAAAGATATCACTTACGAAGTAATTATAATACACAATACATCATGTTGGATACACGGCATGAGAGAGACAGATGACGTTAGAATAGGTAAGTAAGAGAGGTATAGATTTCACTAAGAGCAAAGACAATAATAATTATAATTATAAAAGACGTGATATACAAGTAGCAACAGAGTAAGTAATATCAATTGCCGATCAGTAATCTGCCCTGATTTATATTGGTACCTAAATGATTTAGGAATAGTTCCTCAACTTAGATGTTTTTTAAGATCTTTCTTCTTAGTAACTTTGTCTATCTTTCTGTCTGTCTGTCTACCTTTTCACGCTTAAACCGCTGAACCGAATTAGTTGAAATCTGGTATACATATAGTTTCAGTTCCGGGGAAGGACATAAAATAGTTTTTATCCCAGAAAACAGCATAGTTCCCGCGGGATAGCGCTAAGCGAATTCTGCGCGAACAACAGCTAGTTTAGTCTAAACTCTACAAGATTTCAGATTTTACGATGCTGATTTGTGATAATGTATTTATTTTTGTCTGCTTCATTTATCCGAACGTCCTTTCAAATGTCTAATAAACTGGAAGTTCGTTCAAACAAGTCTAATTAATCAATTTCGTTTCGATTCCGAATAAACGGAAAGCTTAAATTGATTCTTTGAAATCATCTTAGTGTTTTATTTAATTTTGTTTTCCGTAAGTATAGAAGATTGGAATGGATTTTTTGTAGTAACCTTGCAATTGGAGACTGTTGGTTTGGCTGCCTTATCTATACTACATACAACTCAGCGGCAAAAAATGTATCTCTCATTATGTATACAGGGTGTATACGGGGGTGTGGATCAAACGAAGACGATTTTCAAACCTATTGTTAGTTGTTTTATTTATAATGAAAACAATATATTTTTAATGTACACATTGATACATAATAATTTAGTTTTTAAAACAAAGAAATCAAAATTCATAGTAACATTAAATTAACTTTAAATAATCAATATTTTTATAAAAATAAATAAGTAAAATTCAAATTTATTCATTTTATGACACCCCGGCTGTAAGTTGCAATTTACCGCCCGCTACGCGAGCGGAACTTTCCATCTCGGAGGGTGATAAAGAAAGCCGCAGGTCGCATGTTTCTCGCTCTCGCCTTTGGCTCGTGCGACAAGTTCCAACGGTCTGAGACACTATTTATTTCACCACTCTCTGAGGGTAATGTACTAGACATCAACATCGCTATGTCCGGTTTGACATATGGCTTCTAAAGTTGAGGAATTTGATTTGGGGCACGGGTTTTTGTCTCTTAGTTTTCCTCGTTTATGCGTGAATTTAAATTTGAAATGTACCATAATCTTTTTTGGCGAAGGAAAATATCGTGAGCAATACAACAGGGCACAAAGAGATTAAGTTGGCATGACTACCACTACTGATAAAATAACTACTTACGCAAAACTATAAATAAGTAATGGAAAATTTTGTTTACATAAAAGGAGGTCAATGTTTTTTTAAATAGGTACATGCCTATTTACATTCTATGTGCTTGTGTGCGTATGGGTGTTGCAATTTACATAAGAGATAACGGCAAAGTGATATACTGCAGTCAAGGATAACATTGGTAATCAATAAACGGTACTGAACTACAGGTTGTTCTGAGAAATCAAACTGTCATCAAGAGATGGCGCCACGTATTTTATGTTTTTCCACAGTAGCCTAGCTAGATCTATTTTCCGCTCACAAAAATAGCTAAAAGAAAATTTCCGAAATCTCAAAACATACCTAAGTCTGCCTAATGAAATCATGAAACACACGATTATATTTAATACTAGCTTCTGCCCGCGACTTCGTCTGCGTAGAATTATGCATAAAAACCTTCCTCTTGAATCACTCTATCTATTAAAAAAAACCACATCAAAATCCGTTGTGTAGTTTTGAAGATATAAGCAATTAAGCATACATAGGGACATAGGGACAGAGAAAGCGACTTTATTTTATACTATGTAGTGATAGTGAAGTCATACTTTGTTGTTTCTGAGCGTTCACGTGTTTAATTGAGTTAAAAACCGTACTTTACACTACAATAAGTAGGTATCATTAATATAAAATCAACGAAATAGCTATCAAAGCGTTGGAAACTTCTTGTTACAAACTAATCTAATGACATATTGTTTTATTACAGGTTTCAGTAAGCCAAAAAATATCTACACTCTGTCATAGGTATTTTCGCCAAATGTTATCCACTTTTTGGCAGTCGGAGAAAACGTGGAATCTTACGAGTGCTATACAGGAAACAAATTAATTCCAGAAGAGCAGGAAGTACTACTAAGCAATTTAGAATTACCATTTGGCAATAATTCTTTCCTTACCTGTTGTGTTTAACTGGCCAAACTACGCGTTCCGGGGTATTTATTAGTTGTAAATTATTGTGATTCAAAGACGTACACTAATAAGTAGGTACAGAGTTTTAATTTTGCTAATTGTCATGACGTTACATTTAAGATGGTAAAAGCCCATCGAGGCAATGCGCAAACATCTTTGTTATAGGCGATGCGGCTAGCAACCCTCACTATTTAGATTCCCCTTTCCACCTATACGCCCACAATCACGTTAAAAGTGGCCTATAAGTCTTGCTACCCTATCCTACCGATACCAATATCGATGCTTTAATTACATTCAAATTTAGAACATTTAATCCTTCCACGTGACCGCGGCACCACGGCCTTGATGCCGAGGTAATTTAATAACAACTTACTACGCGAATAAATTCTGAGTGTGATAGCTATTTCATGCTTTTGATGGGCATGCAACGGATCCTCCTGTTAAATCTGTTTACTGGGGCAAACGCTTATCTGTCCTACTTGATGCGGGTGTGACTCACCGATGTCGTGTCGCCACTGCCCTGTATATCAGTTATAAGGACGACTCGAGCGCATTCACCTTCAGTGTTCGACTAGGAATCAATCACAATGCATTGCCTCGCGAAAATAGCATTTGTCCTCACCATTATGTTTGTTCTGGACGTGAGTGGCAACTTAATAAGGAGTGACGTGATCACAAAAGACGTGGCCGTACCAAACGATGAGGATAACGAGATTGAAGCCATTGATGTTGCTGTAGATAATGTTGATGAAGTTGCAGTTGATCCGGTAGACGAAGTTGCTGTGGACCCCACTGATGAAGCTGCGGGTGGTGATAAAACCAAGCCGTGCACTGCTATAGGACAGTTTGTAAGTTGAATTTTCATTCATGCTTTAAAAGTATAAAAGGTGTTTTATAAAATAAAACGATGGGAGGTATCGATTTCTTGAATTTGAATTGGAATCGTAGAACGTTCTCCGAGTAATTAAATGTTTTAAATACTTTCCTTGATTGCAATTACGTGCAATGAATTTATTTGTTGGTTTAGGTCGAATCGTTTACTTGGAATTGTACCCACTTTCACTACACTATACTTTGGGGGTGACTTTATGATGTACTAGCGACCCGCCCCGGCTTCGCATGGTATATTATGCATGTAATACATATAAACCTTCCTCTTGAATCACTCTATCTATTAAAAAAAACATATCAAAATCCGTTGCGTAGTTTTAAAGATTTAAGCATACATAAGGATATAGGGACAGAAAAAGTGACTTTGTTTTGTACTATGTAGTGATATAATGTAGATTGAGTGCAAGTACAATCAGTCAAAAAGGTTGTATAAGTGAAATACTTAAAACTTTTTAGTGAAAAGCTTCTACAGTTGATCATAATTTAACGTTTACTCTTCAATTTTTACGGCTCTGCCGCGACCGTTTTCTATTACCAGTTCATTGAGTTTTGCTTCAAAACATACGCGCGTGGTCTTGGATTATTGAGCTTAGTTCTCCTTATAAAGAAGTTCACTTTGTTCAAAGTCAGCGAATTAAAATAATGAAACATTGCAGTATTAAAGTCTCAAATGATTTTGTTACAGTGCGCCAACCACGAAGAGTGCTGCTCCAATGTCTGTCTCGGCTACATGAGGCGCTGCGTCTCAGGTTCCGGCTAGATTTACTACTTAAATTAAAAAAAATAAAACTTTATTATAAGCCAACTTTTTTATTTTATGCATAAGAAATGAGGTTTAAAGATAAACGCCCTTATTCATAAACGCTCTATAGGCTTCTGCTAACTTAGCAATCGTTTGTCCTTATCTGTCAAAGTAAAATGTCAAAGTGACAGATAAGGACAAACGATTGCTAAGTTAGCAGAAGCCTACATAGTGTTTATGAATAAGGGGAAAAATCTTTTGCGATATCTTGGCTTAACTAACCTGCCAGTTACACACATTACCAGTGCGTTTAAAAAAATTCATTGAACGACCATTCCGCTACGTACAAAACATAATACCCAGGTACATGCTTACTTACCGTCAAGTGTTTTAGAACTAATGAACTTCGTGATAAGGGCGTGGGTAAATTTCGTGTCATCTGCCAGAGTCTTCCACATGACTGGATAGTTCTTTTTAAAGGCTCTGAATTATGTAGTTTACGTTTGGAGAAAATAAAATTAAATGTAAAATTATTAAGGAATTGAATAGTTCTCTTATTTGTCGACACAAATATACATAACCTAGAATTTTCCAGTATTTCGTAGGTAATGATAAATTCAATTTTACGAATTTAACTAAATAATTTTAGACATCTTCGTTGGTTAATCCGGTCAGTTATCGGTTTTGAATGCATAACGTTTTTTTTTTTACTAAATAACCTATTTAACTTGTAACGTTTCTAGGTTTGATAAGGTCAAAACTTGCAAGTCAAACATATATGTGCAATATTTGATGACAATGCAACCAGCGTCAACAAAAAGTTCCTAACATACATACATACATAAATCACGTCTTTATCCCTTACAGGTAAACATAGTTTAAGGCAACAAGACCTAAAGGCCACGTTCAGCATGATTATTGGCGTATAGGTGGAATGGGGAAACAAAATAGTGATGGGTTTTTCGCCCATTCCCTCGATGTGCTTTTACCAAGAGAAGCACTGGGCCTTTCTGTCTTTTCCTTGCTCCCAGATCAGCTGTGAAGCTTGGAGTGCCCAAGTTTTTAATCCTTACTAATATTATAAATGCGAAAGTAACTCGGTCTGTCTGTTACCTTTTCACGCTTAAACCGCTGGGCCGATTTAGTTGAAATTTGGTATACAGATAGTTTAGAGTCCCGGGAAAGGACATAGGATAGTTTTTATCCCGGAAAATTGCATAGTTCCCGCGGGATAGCACAGCCCAAACCACTGGAATTTTTCAAATTTAAGGCGGAACAAAGTTCGCCGGGTCAGCTAGTACAATCTAAAAGTTAATGGGTCGGCAACCTTTATCTCCGTTAGTATGCAAATCTGTGACTAGTGACACAAGCCTCTTAGTATACTGTTACAAAGTCGGCTGCGGCTGGCCTAAGCTAGCTCCCCCGTGGGAACAATAAAGGCTTGTACGAGATTTCTCATTGCTGCATCAATTTGATAATGTCTCTTTTTATTCCAACGCCTCTCTTGGCGACGGATATTTGTTGCTTCTTGCGGCACTTAATATTTACATGACAGTTGAATGTCACTTTGTTAGAATAGAACACTATAGCATAAAACAAAGTCGCTTTCTCTGTCCCTATATCCCTATGTATGCTTAAATCTTTAAAACTACGCAACGGATTTTGATGCGGGTTTATTCAATAGATAGAATGATTCAAGAGGAAGGTTTATATGTATAATACATGCATAATGTACCGTGCGAAGCCGGGGCGGGTCGCTAGTATTATTATAAAACAAGTCTAGTTAAAAAGTTATAGTTACGACAGTCAGCCAAAACTTAAACAAGGTTTTTACAATACAAACAATTATACTAAGTTCATTTTCAATTGGCAATTCTTCCATGCTGGTCTGGGAGTAAAGAAAAAACATAGAATTTACCAGTTGCTTCTCTTCCCGCACAAATGGTAAAAGTCCATCGAGAAATGGCCGAAAGTCTTAGGAATCATGTTCAAGGCGCTGCGGCTAGCGACCCATCATTATTTTCATTCCCTTTTCCACCTATACGCCCTTAATCTCTTAGTCGATTTCTTCCAAAATGGAAACGGAATATGGCTGATTTTAATGATTTTCATAACTATCCGATTTCCGGAATTACCCCTTACCTACTTTTTTTTCTGAATAGAAAACAAAAAATTGGTGGTTTCGTTTCTAAACTTTCTAACAACGCCGTATCCCTTTCAGCCGTAAAGTGCAAAGTGCACGTAAAATATTTTTATTCGCCTGTAAATAACTTGGTCACTGGAAATTGCCGATGCGCTTCAGACACACGTGTTCGGCTTCGCAACGAGACAGGGTTGCCACAAAATATATTTCCACTAAGCGCGGCTAACAGGTGTTTGCCGGCAAATTTAATGTCGAATTTTAAACAGCTTTTCAGAATGCAGGCGATTTAGGTGGGATTTTACTAAATTTAGTATTTAATTTGGCTGGTTCAAAGCTAGCGAAAGCGGTCGGCTGCAACAGTTAATTTAGAGTAGAGAGATTTTAAGTAGAAAAGAAAAAAAATCAAATACGAGTAGGTTTTTTTTGTTGTTACATACGCATAGACAGTGGAGTATAAATAATAAAGTCTGGTTTATAATTTGTTAATGTGGGGGAGGGAACGGTTGAAAGTGAAGAGCGATCTTTTCTGTTTTAAAACAATAATACGGCTTTTATCCATTTGGACAAAATACGTTACTGACGTTGTGGCAATTGGTACCACGGGTAAGCCAAAGTTTTGGGGACATCAGTTGTAATAGTAATCGAGGCGTATTCATTCCACTTGTTTTTTATATTCCATTTATTTTATACTATGTAGTGATGATTTGACCTCTGTCACCTTTCATATCCACGCCGCCATGCTTCTCTTCAATTCAATTTTTAAAAAGAAATAGCGCCATCGATACTGCCTGCTCTTCTACTGGCGCTAGATCCTCGAGCTGGTAACACGGTAAGTTGTGTCTCCGGTTGTCAATTTATTTATTACTAGCTGTAGCCCAGGGCTTGGCTCACTGCAATTGTTTTTTCAAAAATTTATTTTATACAAATCTTGTCCAAACAGTAACAAATACAACTAAAACAGGCGCAGGTGCAGTCATTCGGAAGTTATGCGCTATGTATTTTGACGATTCATTTTATTTATACAGAAGATTATAATAATTATATTAACTTGCAATGTATGTATGTTTGCTTATAAGTACGTTTGTCCGGGAGGAATTTAGCAACTCAATTTTGAAGCAGATATGTTTATCAGATTGAGCTGAAAATTTGCGTAGGTCCGTAAGTCAGATGTTAACACAATAATCTGGTAGTAAAATTTTGATGGCCCACCCAGGACCGTCTACCCAGGAGTTAACTCTTCAACGGTTGGTCCGATCGACTAGAAATTTGGTTCACATATGCAGGACGGATGACAATGCAAGTAATCAATAAAAAGAACGGTCAGCAAAAAAGAACGAAAGAAAAGAAAGAAAGAAAAAAGTTTATTTATGACAATCACAAAACATCAAACAAAATAAATTAAACAAAATAAATCATCACAAATAAATTGTCCCAACTCAGCATTTGCTGGCCTTACAGCCAGCGCTGGTCTTCCGTTGGGACCAAAGCTTGTTTAAAATGAAAATTTTAGGTAAGGTTATTACTATTATTAAACTCGCAGAAGTACTAAGGTGGGGTGTACATCCCTAGCAATTGTTTTTAAACTCTGAGCACAAAGTTCATCTGACAGCCCTACGTTGTCTGCTTCTAGAATTGTAATTATAACTTACAAGCCTTTCGCTGAGTACGTGCAGTCTGAAGTTAAGCCGTCGATTCTCTACTGCTACTGCGAAGATCTAAAGACGACCTGGGCACGCGCAGGTAAGGTAGTACTAAATTATTCTTAGCTTAGAGAAAGAGCATGAGACTTTTAGACGTGTAGTGAGCGATTGGAGGTAAAACACTGTTTAGCCAGTATTACTATTATTGTTAAGATGCATTGGGGGAATTACGAAAATCGTGGATATCCACTAAACGAAAAGAGAAAGAGTTGAAAAGTTTAATACGATGATTTGAAAATAGTTTGCTTTCAATTACGTGCCGCTAGATGCGCTGTCAATTTACCCATTAGTATTAGGTAATTAGGTATGACAACGTAGATAGTGTTGAGATGGATTTGTCCAAAAGTTAACCGCCGCAAAACTATTGTCAACGCCGCATGTCAATTTTATTTTTGGTTCTGGGAGGTTCGGCCATATAAAGGTGGGAAAACTCTGGTACTATACTTCCATGCTGGTCCGGGAGCAAAGAAAACACATAGAATGTACCAGTTGCTTCTCTTCCCGCGCAGATGGTAAAAATCCATCGACGGAATGGGCGAAAATCATAGGAGTCATATTACAGGCGATGCGGCTAGCAAACCGTCACTATTTTGATTCCACTTTCCACCTACGCCCATAGTGTCTTGCTAAACGTGGCCTTTAGGTCTTGTTACCTTAGGCTCTGTCTACCCCGTAAGGGATAAAGACGTGATTTTTATATGTATGTATGTATGTAAAACTCTGGTATAAATGATCGAAGCTTCTAACTAATCATACTTAGGATAGAAGAGAGTATAGCTGGAGCTAGTAAAGCTGGATGTTCTGGAAAGGCTGAACGGCTGGACTATGACATAATATCAAAGATGGCGGAACAAAAGAATGACTCGCCCAGAGCCGGGGGCACTCGGTTGTAATTATTAACGAACTTCAAATATGACCGCGTTCACACCGATTTTTCATTAAAAAGTTGGCTTATTACCTAATCACTCGCAATCGCCATCGTGTTCATTTTGACAGTTCATGTATGCGCTGACAATTGGCATCGGAATCAGCTAGCTGTCACATTCATACAAGAACTGTCAAAATGAACACGATGGCGATTGCAAGCGAGTTAGGTAATAAGCCTACAGGTGTAAATTTTAGATTGCAAGCTTATTTCCGTTTAGTAAAAAATAAGTGCGCACTTTCAGTTAGTTCGATCAGTCCCTAATTCAAAGGACCTAATCGACACCTCCTAAGTATACTGAGGCAAGTGACCATTTTGACATTTTCGGTTTTTTACATAATTTTGACTAAAATACTAATATCTACTTGCCACAAAAATTTCGTGGTAAAATTCCTGTTTGTTTCGAAAATAAAGTGACGTATATAAATGTATACAACACAACTTTGTAAATCAGTACGTTGTATACTGAGGCAAGTCGCTTGCACCAGTGTACGCGGCACAGATATTGCGGAGGGGCGGCATAAGTGTGGTGTAACCTGACGTTGCCTCAGTATACGCGATAGACCAACGACGCGGCGTACGTCGAATTTACCTTTTACGATAGAAATTAAATTATTTTGTCCAAGATACAACCACTTATTTTCTAATGCACTGTTATTTCCGTAAAATTTATGGTTATTATACTTGTAACCTTGCAAAATGAAGCTTTTCTTGACAAGTTATTCAACTGACCTTAACAAATTGATACAAATTAAAAAAACTGTCTAAATCGTTTCTCTCTTAATTATAATGGCACTAGAATATTTATAATTTAATATCTAAATCACAATTATGAGTAAAAACCTTTATTCCGAATTGACAAGGTACTATTATTTTTCTTTAGTCATCGTTTTTGGTGACCAACCTGTTGTAAAATTCAGTGTGTTGAGATGGTATTATACCACTTCGACAAAGATCATTAATGATCTTAAGATCTTTAAATTTTTGTTTGTCAATTGGCAAACGTTCGTGGTACATACGCTACTTTAATGTTTCTTAAGCCAATTATGAGGTCATTTTCGCGACTCCTTAATTTTTTATTGAAAGAACATCCACTGTGTAGTTTTGGAGATATAAGCATACATAGGGACATAGGGACATAGGGACAGAAAAAGCGACTTTATTTTATACTATGTAGTGATGATAGTGATGGGTCTTCGCGTGATACATGTATTTCACATATTTGATTCCACATTACGGTTTCTCCATTAGTACCCTTTTTCCAGTTTTGAAACAGAGGCAAGCAAGCTTTAAAGTCAAATATCAATTCTTGGGATACTTCTGTGACTTCATAGGGTTTGTCAGTTTTTGCCATACGAATAGCCATGTACCACTGTTCAGGCGTGTATATATTAAAATTTTCATTCTTTTTTTCAATTAGAGCATGCATGCTATCACCTTCGTTTTGGGTGTGTCCAACTACTAAAAAACGATGTGTAATTGTTATATACTTCCAACAAGCGTACATGTACATGAGAAATACAATCCGGTTACAGTTTTGCCCTCCACAATTGTGGTATAATACCGTCGCAACACACTGAATTTTACAACAGGTTGGTCACAAACGATGGCTAAAGAAAATAGTACCTTGTCAATTCGGAATAAAGGCTTTTACTCGTAGTTAATTGTGATTTTGATATTAAATGATAAATATTCTAGTGTCATTATAATTAAGAGAGTAAACGATTAAGACAGTTTTTTTTAATTTGTATCAATTTGTTAAGGTCAGTTGAATAACTTGTCAAGAAAAGTTTATAAATATTAAGTTTATTTTTTTTTGCAAAGAGGAACAAGTAGTGATCTCATAATAATATTGTAATTTTTAAATAAGTAATTTTTAATTTTAAAAGTTAAGAATAAAGGTGCAATGATAAATCCTACTAAGGCGTTAAAAATAAAGAATGAATCCTTGCTAATAATAAATCGAACCTTTAGAAGAAGCCAGTTAAGTTTTTAGATTTTTTATAAGTACTTAATAGTACAGTCTCAATAATTAAGAAAAGAAGACTATTTTGGATAGATTTTTTAAACTAAAACGAATATTGCTCAAACCGTGGTTGTTGAATAAGTTACTTTTAAGAATGTGAAACTATGACTAAAAGATTTACAAACATAATAAAAGCAGTTTTTATTTGAAATTTACGTTTGTTTATTTAAAAAAAAAAACTTTTTTCTATTATTATTAATAAAAATATATATTATTTCTCGTTTTAAACAGCAAAACATCAAATATTTTTAACAGAATACAGGTGTAAGCGAACTTAATTTAAGCGTATACTGGTGCAAGTGACTAATATGTCGACCAAATAATGATAAAGGGCATTTGAGCATGAGCTACGTATTTATTTTTAAACAGTATGGATTTATGTAACATATTTATCTAATTATTAAATGAAAAATAGAAAGAAATAACAATTAACTTAGTACGGTGTATACTGGATCAAGGGGTAGTTGCCTCAGTATACCACAAATCAGAACACGTAAAATACGCGTACACTGGTGTATTTACCATTTTCTCAAAAAGTAACATTAATTTCAGAATTCCATATATGTAGACTGAAAAGAGGTACTTTTGTTCCAGCGTATCCAAAGTTTTATGGAATGTGCTTTACAGATAAAAAAGTTACAAATGATTTTACCTTTGCACGGCTCCCCTGTAAAATCAAGATTTTGCAGTTGCCTCAGTATACTTAGGAGGTGTCGTAATGTTGTTTTATCGTTTTATTGTGACGTCATCCGATTAGGTCGGTCAACGGGACTTTTTGGAAAAGGCATAGAAGATTTCAAAATGCCTTTGCAGAGTCAGAAAGGAATTTATGTAAAAAATGTCTAATAAACTGTATTTATTTCAATGGATATTTACTGGGAGGTCGTCCGAGATTACCCCTCATTGTACGAAATTAAAAATAGAACGTCGGTAATAACTCCGATTTACGTATCTAAGAGTTTTATAACTCAGAAGCCAAACTAAAATGGTTAGTTACTATAAAACGGGCTTGCATAAACAAAATGTTGAACTTTCAACATGAAATTACCTAAACACAATTACATAAACACTGCGCGCCAGCGCTCTGCTTGCGCGGCTACTCGACGCAACTGACAGCGGCGCACAACTACCCTCGTTTTCATCGTCATTTTTATTATTGTCAAACGTAGGCCCAAAACACTGATTACGTCATTTCGTTAAGGTTCGCTCACACTCACGTTTGGTCAATATTTAAAAAAGTAGGACTACGAACTAGTCCGAAACATGCCGCATCACTCGACTTTTATACTTGAGTTATCCGTTCGTGTACCTCATCAAAATGTTGAACGATCGCCTAATCGCAGTGGGATATTTTACAGGGGCTCAATTCTGTGTGATTGCAGCCACTGCACCGAGTGCACGAGTGGCGGCGGCGAACAATAGCACTCGGGAGGTCGTCCGAGATTACCCCTCATTGTACGAAATTAAAAATAGACCGTCGGCAATAACTCCGCCTTACGTATCGGAGACCGTTTGTCTGCGGATTGCCGTGATACCTGTTCAGGAATATACCGTGTTCTGGTTCGTATTTGTTGCTGGTTCACAGTCCACGCTAAATGAAGAGTATGTGGTATACTGTTGGAGTTTTTGGAGCAAGTGTGACCAGACGTGGTGGTATTAAATCGCTGTTTGGTTGGGTGGGTCGTGTGCAGATGAGTCAGACTAGTGCTTACTGTAATTACGAAATTTCTGAGTGTGTGTGTATGTCTGTGGTTAGGGACTTTTTCAAGCTAAAACGTTGTTCCGTCCTCGCTTAAGTAATTTGTTTATCCATATAGCAACATTTAGAAATGTCATAACTGTCAAAACTTTAGTTTCGCCCCTTCTCGAATAGAAGTCAATTGGTGTAATTTGTCCCAAAATATTTATTTATTAATTTTATTTATTATTCAATTTAACACCCCAAACCTGAGCGTTAACAAAACGTATACAAATGTTCCGCAGACTTTGCTGCCTAGTTGCATATAAAACTGCAAATGACTTCCATTCTTACTTTTATATTTTCCGTTACTATATCCTGTCTACGCTGTTTGAAAAGTGAACGCCAGACGATTGAGTTTATCCCGTGATATATTTTATCAGTGCCGTCTATTCATTGCTCAAATGCAGCGAAACTACGTAATAGGAATCAGTCTTGCCAACAACTGGGGTAAGCTGGAAACAGCTCTAACTTGGTCGAACAAAGTTGTAATTGTCGTCTATTCGTATCTTAGTTTCGTATTGCTCTCGAGTTTTGTAATTTAGAATATATAATTTGGCAGGACAAGTTTTACTTTGTTAATTGTTGTGAGTGATGAGATTCAAATAAAAATTTGAAGTCAGAGGAGAAGCTGAATTTTTCATAAATACTTTCATTTTGATGAGAAACTAAAAATGCACGTGAATTGTTAATGTGAAAAAAGCCAAGAAAACATCGCTTCATAACAGTTTTAGAGAGTTTGCAATTATAATTTGATCCCTTCTCTCGTGACTATTCTATAGAGTTGTGTCTCGCAAACTGGTCAACACCGACCAACAACATACTCGTAAGACTCCTGGCTTCGTATAACGGTTCCCAAAGAACGGGTCAAGTTGTAATTGCTATCCAAGGGTGATCCCTTCGTGCATGAGTTTCTTTAAGAAAATATCTCACCAGCAAGGAGACGCACCGTTTTACTAGAGGTTTGCAGATGCGTTGCCAGCCTAGGGCTACGAAGATGATGGAATACCTCATTATACCAATAATTTCACCTGTCTCACTCTCCTCGTCGGAACACAGCAGCGCAAGGACCACTGTTAGCACTCCTTAGCGGTCCGGACGGAGCTAGCGAGAGGTCCTATCGCAGAAAAACAATTGTCGGGAAGTAACCTTTCAAAGGTGGCTGGCTGGTAGACGATCTGACGTGGCGCTAGCTGCCATGTGTCAGACTCCTGCCAGCGCACGTCTCTGCATATAATTCGTTATTTGTTCCATTTTCTGTTAAATTGTACTAATACCACTCATAAATTGTACTTGTATGCGTTGAATGATTTCAAGTCTTTCATTAGGAACCAGAGGTTATTCAACAGTTAACTTAGATTCAAAGACATCAAATTCAACACGGGGAAGTCTTCAAGAGAAAAAATACATTTTTATTAGTGCGATGTAGACCGGGATTCCTTTGTAAATAAATTAAGCCCCTCTCCATTTTTTCAGTGAAACTTGGCCGGGATATCGCGATTACTCCGGGTTTTATTCTCCATTAGCAGATCGGGCTTGATCCCGGTAACATGGGAATAACAGTCAGATGGAAAACGATTTGGCGGAAATGTTGACTTTGGTTTCTCCGGCCTTTAAAATGGGCTACCATTGGGGAATCTTTTGAAGCTTATTTTTGGGCTTTGATTTCTGGAACTTTGTGCATAACGGAGATCAGGGAGGATGTTTAATTTGCTTTGGTTATCTCGGCATTCCTAGCTTTGACAACTGTTGGTTGCACGTAGACGCCGCTAGGGGTGCTATTTATTGATATTGGTATCAGAATTTGGGTGATTGTTCAGCCTAGTAGCCACAGTCTAATTACGAAGATTGAGGCCACGAGTTCGACCCCGGTAGGGACAAATATTGAATAAAAATAGTTTACCTAACCTTCTGGATTCTTGGGTGTATAAATCCATTGCCTGTTAACGTCATAGTACAAATTTTGTTTAGTTTAAGCCTAGATTAATAGGTGATTTTAAATTTGACAGTTTAGTTTTATACTCTTATAGCACAAGTCTCTATTGACCTAGTCTATAGTTTTGTAGTCTACTGACTACATTTGTCCCTGGTATAGTATACCCACATCCATACTGGTCCAGGAGAAAGAAATAACATACATGGTAAACGCCCAGCGAGGGAATTGGGCGAAAATCTTAGGAATTATGTTATAGGCGATGCGGCTAGCAACACATCACTTATGATTCCCCTTTCCACCTATATGCCCACAATTATGCTAACCGTGGCCTTTAGGTCTTGTTACCATAGGCCCTGTCTACCCCGTAAGGGATATAGACGTGATGTGGTCGCAACCAACTGTACCACGTTTGACAAATTAACAACGCTACAGGCCTACTCCAAAGCTAGGAATTCGAAGTTCGATTCTTTCCGTTTCACTCACACTAATTGTCATTCGTAAGAGAGTGAAAGGGATGGCGTTATATGAAAGTTATATTTTCTCCTGCTCATTCGCCACTCATACGACTAGCGCTCCCCCGAGGCTACCAGGGCACGCTTCAATTGTTTCCTCCAATTCAACGAACACATCCTGAAAGTTAGCTGTGATATTGACTGCACAGAAACTGGTTTGAGATGTGAGCAGTCTTCAATAGCTTAATTTTGAGGCAGCAAAATCCTGCGAACCGACTTAATTTTTATGCATTTCCATCAAACAGCACGTATCGCGGGATGCGGGTGGTAGGGCCTTGTGCAAGGTCCGTCCGGATCGCTACCACCATCTTACTCGCTAATCCTGCCGCTAAGTAGCAGTGCTTGCACTTCTGTGTTCCGGTGTGGAGAGTAAGACAGCCGGGGAAATTACGGGCACAAGAGGCATTTCATCTTAGTCCTCTAGGTTGGCAACGCATCTGCAATCCCTCCGGGGTTGCGGGTGTCTATGGGCAGTGGTGATCACTTACCATCAGGTGACCCACTTGCTCGTTTGCCATCCTATTCATAAATAAAAAAAAAAAAGTTTGGAATTAACCGACCTGCCCTTTTTCCAAAACGTCCCCTATTTGACCAGAAAACCCCAGAAAAAGTATATTAAAACTATCCTCGATATCCTGACCATAACAATGTCGCGGACGGCAAACATTTCGCTAGGTATTTGCTTAGCTAAACGAACCGGTGAGTGCAAAGACAAACAAGCCGCGGGCCTAATTGGCTGGTAGCCATCGCAACTTATCCTACACTACTAGAGACGGGGCATCTATGAGAAATAAATATAAAAAAAATACTATCAAAACGATTTTTAAAGTTTAGGTACATACATACACATACACAAATCACGTCTTTATTCCTTACGGGGTAGACAGAGCCTAAGGTAACAGGTACCTACAGGCCACATTTAGCAAGATTGTGGACGTATAGGTGGAAAATGGAATCAAAATAGTGATGGGTTGCTAGCCTCATCGCCTATAACATGATTCCTATTATTTTCGCCCTTGAACTCAGAAAAAATTTAAATCAATTTTTCAGAGAAATTTTAGGTAATTGTTATAATATTACGTTGCATCTTTCAACATCTGAAAGGAAAACATAAAGTCACACGAAAATTAAGCTGGGTTTGGGAACCCGTTTCCCATAATTCCATGACGCGTATGTCATTACCATAAATATCTATGTGCAATAGGTCTCAATCCGTGCGTGTTTGTATGTATTATGGCATTGTGGGGAAAAAGAAACACCCGGGATAATGTCTTTGCACAACTTTTTTCGATAACGTAATCAATATTTACAGATTCCTTCCCTCTTACCTGAATTTCATCATCATCATCATCATCATATCAGCCATAGGACGACCACTGTTGGACATAAGGCCTCCCCTCCAGTTGCCTCGGTTGGAAGCGGCTTGCATCCACCGTGAACCTGGGACTTTAACCAGGTCACCCATCCACCTCGTTGGTGGACGTACTTGTACCCCGTACCTGAATTTAATTTATTCGAAAACACTTCATAGATTTTTGAAAACCGTAACACAGATCACCTCCTCCAAGAGTAAAACAAAGAAAAGAAGAAAGATTAAACAACTGGTTAAGCTGTTAATCGACAAATGTTATTATAGTATAAATGATTTCCTGAATGACATAAATATATAGCTGAGAATTTGTATTGTAGGACATTATTTATTATTATTATTATTTGACATTGATTTTATTTAATTTTTTATTATTATTTGGACATCATTGAATTAGTTGTGTAGAATGTATTAAATAATTGCTGTTTTTTTTTCTTTTTAATTGAGTACCTGCCTATTATTGACAATTTATTTTTCTTTAATGCATGTCTATCATTAAGTAATTATTATCAATTTTTACGCCACCTGGCAAAACATACATGGTCTACTGCAAATGTGTCTTGTTTTATATCTGTTTTTGTATCTATGTTTACAAATTAATAAATGATTGATTGATTGATTGAACTGGTGCACGTTAAACAGCAACTGGAGGTCTAGGGGAGGCCTATATCCAACAGTGGTCGTCCTATGGCTTACATGATGATAATGATGAAATTCAGGTAAGAGGTAAAGAATCGGTAAAGAGTGCTATGCTATCGAAAAATGTAGTGCAACTTTTGGAAGCTGAATATAATGAAAACAGTAAATTCACAACGTTAAGATACTAGAACATTCTGCGAAAAAACCCTTTAGGAAGTGGGGAGTTGTTTGTGATCAGATATCCCATCACTAGTTAGAATAGACCTCGCATCAGGCCAACTTTCGTCCGGTCATTGTTTGAACGGGGAAGCTAGATTTTAATTTACCCCGGGAAACTACAAAAACACCAGGGTTAAATAAACATTAATTAAAATTTAAAAAGTCTAACTATTTGGTTTTTAAGGTAATGGTTTTACATTACATACACAAATTTAATCACGTCTTTATCTACCCTTACATGGCAAAACTTAGGCCACGTTTAGCATGATTAAGGGTGTATAGTTGGAAAGTAAAATCAAAATAGTGATCCCAGTTAAAAAAAACATTCAAATTTCAAAACTTTATTTTGAAAATAAGCCGTTTTACATGTCTTTTTTTGTAACTACTAGCGCATTCGGAAAGACCATCGTTGCCAAGAAGAATGTGCCGCAAGAAACTTGGCAGAAAGTATTAGAGGCTGTATAGCGCCTGATTATATACTGGCTGTAATCTATTTACAAGTACATTAGAGTTTAAACGGTTGTCTAAGCAACACCGAATGTTTTGCTTAGACATGACAACAATAACATTGTATTGTGATTGAGAGACTGACGTGCGTACACACGTCAGGGCCTGTTTTTATAGTTTTCCTTTAATATACATATTTACCGTTAAATCTGGCTGCTCATTTCCACATAATCTCATTTGGTTATGGGCCCAGGACCTCAGCAGTCCAGAAATAACGTGAAAGTTATTAAAGTGGAAATAAAAGTGGTTTGAAGCTCGTGAAAATTTTCTCCGTGACATAATGTCAGATGAAAACAGCTGTTCGATTGGCATGAACGGAATTAGAAAATTGAAGGGTTCGTCTGATTACCCGAACTGGAAATTCTTGGTGAGGAATTACTTGGAAAATAAAAACTGGTGGGAAGTAATTTCAAAGGATGTGGTAGACGAAGATGTCGACAGGAAAGCACGAACAACGATTTGTTTGTTGTTGGAACCGGAGTGCTTTACTCACGTCTACAATGCCAAATCTGCCAAAGATGTCTGGAGTAATCTGCAGAGAGCTTACGAGGACAAGGGTTGGGGAAGACGAATCTGCATTCAACGAGAGCTATTCAGTAGCAGGTTAGAAAATTTTGACTGCATTGAAAGCTACATTGCAAGAGTTACGTTTCTTGCACAGCAACTGTCGGATATTGATTCACCGATTCAAGAGGACTGGATCATATCGATTTTGCTCGGTGGCCTGACCCCTGAGTACAGCCCCCTCATCATGGCTGTAGACAACAGCGGTACCGAGATCACGTTAGAGCAAATAAAAACGAAATTGCTGCAAGAAGGAAGTAGACAGAGCAAGATGAACATAAACCACGAACAAGCCCTAGTCACAAGAAGAGCACAGAACGATGCCAGATCTCGCACTAAACCCGATGATCGTAAGCAGAAGTTTGTTTACAAGTGCTATAAATGCCATAAGCAGGGACACAAGGCGTCCGAATGCGAAGAGCGGAAGAGAACCGCGAATGTCTGCCTGAATGCAAAGGAGGCGATTAACAAAGACAAATGGTATCTCGACAGTGGATGTTCAAATCACATGACTCATGATAAGAGCAGGTTGTTGTCTTATAAACCCGAGAACGGCAACATGAAAATTTCGGTAGCGAATGGTGAAAAGCTACGCGTGCAAGGACGAGGGAACGCTGAACCTAAAGTCAGCGACGAACAGAAATTATCTTTGAATAATGTTTTACATGTTCCCGATTTATCCATGAACTTAATCTCAGTTAGCGATTTGACCAAGAAGAATTATTGCATTAATTTTGACAAAGGAGGTTGCACGATTCAAAGACAGAATCGACCTATTGCAAGATGTCATGAAGTTGACGGAATTTACGAGTTGGTAGAAAACAAAAACAACGTCGTCAATTTGACATTGTCAAAACAAAATGAAAATATTTCGAACATTTGGCATAAACGACTGGCGCATTTAAACGAAAAATACATGAATAAATTGAAAAGCCTTGTTACGGGAATGGAATTTAGAAGTTGTGATTTGACTGAACCATGTATTGCGTGTATTGAAGGAAAGACATGCAAGATTCCCTTCAAAAACAAAGGTACGAGAGCGGACGAGATTTTACAGCTCGTGCACTCTGATCTTTGTGGACCGATGGAAGAACCATCGTTCGGAGGTTCGAGGTATGTCCTATTATTTATTGACGATTATACTCGGAAGACGCATGTTTATTTTTTGAAAAATAAAAGTCAAACTTTCGATAAGTTCCGTGAATACAAGGCGGAAGTTGAGAAAGAGACGAGTAGGTCAATAAAATGCCTTAGATCTGACTGTGGAACAGAGTATTGTAATGGTCCGTTTAATAAATTTTTGAAGTCTGCAGGAATTAAACACCAGAAGACCGTGCCCTATACACCAGAGCAAAATTCTGTTGCGGAAAGGGCGAACCGTACCATTATTGAGAAGGCGAGGACATTGTTATCCGAAGCAAAATTGAGCAAAAAGTATTGGGCAGAGGCTGTAAATACAGTTGTATACTTGAAGAACAGAAGTCCAACGAAAGCTTTGAGCAATGCTGTACCTGAGAAGCTTTGGACTGGAAAAGATGTAGATGTGAGTCATCTGAAAATCTTTGGTTGTTTGGCTTTTAGTTTAAAACCAAAACAGAAGCGACGCAAACTAGACATGAAAACGGAACCGACGATATTTATTGGATATCCAGATAATCAGAAAGGATATCGTTTAATGAATCCGAAGACGAGGCAAATCACTACAGCGAGAAATGTACAATTTTTAGAAAATGTTTTTCTTCAAGATGTGAAAAGTGACGATTCTGTCGTACGCTTAAGTCTGGATTCAGAGTCGATTGTTCAGTCTAGTGTACGCAATGACAGCAACAGTGGAGCTGGAACTTCGGAGGCGCATGACAACAGTTCGTCAAGTGACTTTGTCAACCAGGAGAGTGTACCGAATGCACCAGAGCAGAGAGTACTTGAAGAGGAAGTTGCTGAAGAGGAAGTAACGTTACCTCAACCTATTGAAAGGAGGTATCCTCAAAGGGAGCGTAAGCCAGTCGATCGTTATGGCTGTAACGTCATGTACGCGATGGAAAGCGTGATAGATGACGATCCATTAACTGTAGAAGAAGCGTTGGCGAGGCCTGATAGTGATTTGTGGCAGAAGGCGATGGACGACGAGCTACAATCACTGAAGGAGAATCAAACCTGGAAGTTAGTCGACCGTCCAGTTGATAAGAAGCCAATACAATGCAAATGGGTATTCAAAGTCAAGAGAGACAGCGATGGCAAGGTAACCAAGTACAAAGCTAGATTGGTAGCCAAAGGTTTTACGCAGGTACGTGGCATTGACTATGGTGAAACTTATTCTCCTGTAGTTAGAAGCTCTACATTGCGAATGTTATTTTCCCTAGCGGTTGAATACGATTGGTTTATTGATCAATGGGACGTTACTACTGCTTTCTTATACGGAAAGATTAAAGAAGACATTTACATGCTCCAGCCTAAAGGAGCAGTAGCCAAAGGTCAAGAAACCAAAGTATGCAAGCTACAGCGATCATTGTATGGGTTGAAACAAGCATCGAATGCTTGGTTCAACGAATTAGACAAAGAGATGCTAGCGTTAGGTTTTATTCAGTCAATACAAGAGCCGTGTTTGTACCAGAAGCATCTTAAAAATAACAAGAGGCTAGTGGTAGTAATTTATGTTGATGACATTTTCGTATTTGGGAATTGTGAACGCGAAAAGCAAAAATTAAAAACTGGTTTGCTTGAAAAATTCAAAGTGAAAGATCTAGGCGCGGCTAGACATGTTTTAGGAATGCGACTGAGGCGGGATAAAGATGTTATTCATCTTGATCAGGAGCAGTTCATCTTAAATATATTGAACGACTTTAACATGACTGATGCGAAACCGGTTAGTACTCCAATGGAGGTGGGAATCAAGCTGGAAAAGTCAGCTGATTCGCACTGTAATCTGCCATATCAAAGTTTGATAGGATGTCTTAATTATTTAGCCTGTAATACGCGGCCGGACATAGCGCATGCAGTAAGTGCCCTTTCGCAGTTTAATTCGTGTTACGATGAAACACACTTTAAATGTGCCAAGCGAGTCCTTAGGTATTTGAAGGGTACATCTAACCTCTGTCTTACCTTTAAGAAGTCGGGGGACCTAGACTTACGAGGCTATGTAGACGCAGATTGGGGTGGAGCGCTAGATAGAAAATCTTTCACTGGTCTAATTTTTAAATTAGGTAAGAATGTCGTGACATGGGAGAGTAGGAAGCAGGCTACTGTATCCTTGTCCTCCACAGAAGCAGAATACGTAGGACTTAGTCAGGCTTCAAAGGAAGCGCTTTACCTGCGTAGTTTACTGGACAGTCTTCTTTTGACTGTAGATAGTAAAAAGGCGGTTGTAATCTACAACGACAACCAGTCTGCGCACAAAATTGCAACTAACAAAATGATGCATAACAGAACAAAGCATATTGACATAAAGTATCATTTTATACGGGAATGTGTTCTGAAAAATCAAGTAGAGATCAGGTACATGGCAACCGATAAAATGATAGCTGACATTCTAACTAAGTCCGTGCACAGCCCGAAACTGAAAGAGTTTTTAGGACAGTTTTCTTTGATAAATTATTCTAATAAGGGGGCGGACGTATAGTTGTTGTTATAATTGTTTTATGTTTGAATTGTTTTGTGTAGGTATTAGATTAATTTATTTTTCTTGATGGTTATGCGGTTATTCATTTGTTAGGTTTAGGTTTTGTATGTTTTGTTTTATTTGTAAAATAATGTCAAGAGTACAGGCAAGCACTGTGTGTTTCATAACTTGTCTGTATGTGTGTATGTCTCTAACATGTAATAGATTAAGGGGGCGTATTAGAGGCTGTATAGCGCCTGATTATATACTGGCTGTAATCTATTTACAAGTACATTAGAGTTTAAACGGTTGTCTAAGCAACACCGAATGTTTTGCTTAGACATGACAACAATAACATTGTATTGTGATTGAGAGACTGACGTGCGTACACACGTCAGGGCCTGTTTTTATAGTTTTCCTTTAATATACATATTTACCGTTAAATCTGGCTGCTCATTTCCACATAATCTCATTTGAAAGACATTTCTTCAAAATACTTTTACTGCAATACTTAACATCTACTTAACTTATAATCCAACTTACTTAAACTGTCTCCAACTTATTTCTCTGTCTTATTGGTTGTCTGGTAGCTATTGAGTAGATCGCTATTAAGCAATAAGACCGTCTATCGTCTACTTTGTTCTTTGTTTCTGTATTGTTTTGTACAGATTTGAGGCGTTCAATAAAGAGTTTTTGTGTTGTACAGGGAATGGGCGAAAACCTTAAGGAGTATGTTACAGGCGATTTGGCTAGCAACCCATCACTGTTCTTGTTACCTTAGGCTCTGTCTACCCCGTATGGGATAAAGACGTGTTTTGTATGTATTGTACATTTATAAAAGGGATGTATAAGGTCCCCAAGTTAAGTTTATTGTATTATCATCCAACTTAAACAACTATGCAAAATTTCAGGTCAATAGAAAACCGAGAATATGTTCAAATTTAGCTTGCATGATTTGATGATAGGTAAGATAGGTAAAACTAATTAAAAGCGTGTAAAAAAGTGAAAAACCCTGTAAAACATTCACAGGAGCGTACGTGTTCAGTTCACCTTTTTTTTTTTTATGTGTGGAAAATGCACCTTATGCATCTCCGCGCTCGGGGCAGCACGAACGGAGGTATGACGGGCTCTCCAACTCGCCGCTACCTTCCCTATGGAAGGAGGGGAGAGGCCTACCGTCTAAAAACACACACGTTCCCTCCAGGCCTTGAACTGCGGGCGTTGCGGGCGCACTACGGTGACCACCGCAACGTGTTCAGTTCACCTAACCCAGCCACTTGATGAAGTATTCTGGCTTTATTTAAAAAACAGTGTGCACTGGCTGTACTATTAGCCCTCCTAAAACAAAGGCCCTGATTAATTTGGTATCCGCTGCAGACAAGCGTTGGCGTATTTTGAATAATGCTCAAACATAACTATAAAAGCAAATCGCCTAAATAGGGTAAAGAATTTGCATCTCACAATTTGTAGGTGTAATAAAATTTTATTCGACACAATAAGGCTGAAGTTGGAAGGATGTTTCCGAGTTGGATACAACGCTGTTAAGAGGAGAGGGCTTGAGAAATACCATTTTGAATTTGCTTTAGCGTCTTAATAGTTCGAGGAAACGTAAGACAATGTTTGTTTTTTTCATTTGACCACAATCAAGAAGCAAAATAAAAATGTGGTTCCAAACCACTTCTTGCTATTAGAGAAGGCAGGTAATGAATGGTCATATACCAAAGTGACCATTTATCTCCAATTTGAAGACAGCGTTCAACACAAACTGGATCAATTTGTTTCAATACCGGTACTTAAACTATGTATCTAATATAAACTGTGTAATAATGTACCACAGTAGCAACTGCCCTTCTTCATCGGCATGTTATTCGGGCACATCTTGCATCTTCAGAGGAGAGAAGATTAAGTTGTCACAGTGGTCCGCTCAACTGGCTCCTTTCGCTATGGCTGTGGAAGTTCCTGACGCGCATCTCCTAAGGGATCTTTCTTTTTTACATGAGTATTCTTTTGGTTGCCATTATTCTTGTTCCTATTCTTGTATGTATTTTTAGATCCAGATCTACAAAAAAAAACTTTCAAATAAAGATGTAGATACATTACAGGCTATTACAGAGTAGATACTTACTTGCCTATAATTTTGTCAATTTTTTGAATTCCATTACGTTTAGACGGTTTAAGAGAAAAAACAAAAGAGAAAGCGAAGAAATTAAAATTGGACGTCCTCAGTCTGAATTCCAACTAGGTACATTATTTAAGATTCAGTCAAAACGAGGGCTCATCAAGATACTCATTGAAACAATAGAGCTAAAATTTGTAAATAATGTTCAATAATTGAGTGACCGTACGCTTCCTGCTTTCATTTATAACCGTATCCATTTCCAAAGATAAACCTACGCCAAGTCTCGGGAGTCGTGGACCATGGACCGGGGCTGAAACTATAGCGACCGAGACTAAAGAACCTTCACGAATATTAATAACGATAAAATGTGTTGTTCCTAGCTCAGTCACCCGATGCCCCTTAAAGCCAGCGTTCAGGATGGGACAGTGAGGAATGTAAAGACATAGTTTGTATGCAAATTCTTATTCGCCGACTGGGACAAAAACTCGGAACGGTCGCGTTACTAGTAAGCTGCTGGTTGACTGTTGGCGGTATTACATCGACATTAGTAGCATCAATGATGTTCGAGAGGTCATTTCATCATGGGAATAATTGAATACCGCGAAGAAATTTTATGAGAAATTAAGTTAATAAACAAAGAAAATAATAGAGGTGACAGCACACTGCCCTGTGGGACTTCCTCTCAAGAGGATGCACCAAAAAGATTAAGAGACTTCCAACTTTATCTGCTGCCATCGTTTGAGGAAATTACTATGAAATCTATTAATTATCGTATGAGACATGTTAAAACAACCCATAATCTGCATCATTGCGTTAAAATTAACGGTGTTAAAAGCTTGGCTGAAATCTGCATAGTATTATGAAAATTACAACTAACAGTTGCTCTATTAAAACAGTATCAATTGTCTCAAATTTTAGATCATTATAAGAAAGGAACATGCTCACAGAGAGATGAATTAGTTTTAAAATCTACTTAATATCTGAAATTATAGAATTGCAACGTAATGAAGTATCTTTATTTACTTAAAGAGAATAGTAAAAATACAAAATTTTACTACTACCTACCTAACTGTATAATTGAACGTTAAACTGGTAATAGGCAGGCTTTATATGAAGGCTGATCTAAATACCTTAATTTCTGATTCAAAAGCCGGTGCCCAATTTCCGCCTCGCTTGAACCACAGCTCCACCCTATGTCCTAATGTAATCCCCTAAGTGAAATATACCATATTTTATTTGTGCCGTAGTGTTGGTAACAACGCTTGTTCCTTCCACTCCTCATTATGTATGTAAATTCATTCGACATTATATTGGATACGGACGCGGAATGGTGATAAAATGTCATCCTGCTCCAATTTTGACGGAGCGACGTCGCGAATGTCGTTATTATGGAATTCCTTATCATGCCTTCGCAACACGAATTTAGAGTATCTATTTTAGAAAAAAGGTACATAGTGGCAGCTACATACTGCCTTGAAATTTAAAAAAGTTAAGCTAAGATTTTGATTAATGTACTTAGGTACCGTAACGAACAAAACAGATAACAAAATACAGTTTGTATGCCAATTCAGCTGACTAGATATTCCATCATTAAAATACTAAGCGGCTGGGCTATTTGATACCCTCTCTCTGACTGTCTCTCTCTCTTTCTTATTGTTACACGAAACGTAAAAGTTTTAACTCTAAGACGGTAATTAATGTTTCACGTTCTTTTACTCCCGGTTCACCTGATGTCAAGTGATAACTGCAGCCACTCTTGAACACTTACAAAAAATTACCATTTGATTTGTCATCACATCAAGAAAACTTCAGATACCTGTTCAGTCCATGTTTTGCACATATGAAACGAGAAACACAGCATAAACAGTAGAAGTACCATCCAACGAGGTGCTGTTGGTGAAAGAACTTTTTCGTCGAGTAGTGCAATGATGGAACTTGGCAGTTCAAGCAAGCAGCAAGGTGTAAAGTTTGTAAGAGAACTTCCTATTGTAGATCCTGTAAAATAGCAAAGTTAACATAATTTGTAATTCGACACCTTCTGCTAGTTAGTAGTTCAATTCAAAATTTACAGCAAAAGTCCCTCAATTGAGATCTCTGTCGCGTACCTGCATTAAAAGTTCTTTAAGAACTTCTAAATCTCCCAAGCCCCATTCCACGTCCAACTCAAACCCGCTGACCTACTTTCCTTGACTAACCAACAATCCTGCGCCTAAAACGTTTCACTTTAATTTAATTTGTCACACGTGTCCCTAATATTAAGTTATTCGCTTCTACATAATAAAACATTAGCGCAAACAAGTCAGGTATGCGCGGGAATAAATATGACGCCATTTTGTTAAACGAGGTTAACACAAGATGGCGGATCGTTGTGGAAATGGTTGCATTTAGACGGGGCTCCTTAGGGACGGGGCTGGAGGCGCAATGTCAAGGGAAAGGGACTTGATTTACATAAACATTACCGTGCTCCGAATACTCTGCGATGTGGAGTGATGAACGTTTTAACGCGCTGAAAGGGTTAACAACCACTTAGCTCGGCGGAGTCGCGTATAGTTGGGTTTCTTGGGGTTGCCGCTCAGAAAAAGCGGTCAAGGACTAACGGGGTGAAATAGTGAACATTACCTACGCGGTTTCCGCACAACTTTGATAAAATGGACTATGATTAAGTGAAAATCGAAACGCTTGATTCGGGACCCACTGTGGAACTATTTTTACAAAAAACTCGTAGTGATAACTTATTGCGACACAAGGAAGATTACTATGCGCTGTAAGAAAGTTCTACGGCAGGTGAGGAGTCTAAGGAGCTGTACAAATGTTTTTCATTTTATTGTCCTGAAAAAGAGCTTTAAAAGTTATTCTTGAAAACGTTGTTTATTTTGTTTATTAAATTAAAGAATCGCGTGGGAAAAGTTAAATGAAACCATGATCAACATTTACGTGGGTAAATAAAACATTCGCTTACAGAGTTCCAGTTTGAGAAACAAAATGATGTCAACAAACTCTTGGTGTTTACTTGGGGATTCGTTACTTAAGTATGATTGCGGATTTATGCAATTATTTGCATGAAAATCTTATAAAATCTGAGTAAAACATAATTTTAATCAACAAAGTAAATGAGAAAAAGATTTGAAACGGTGTGACGTTCTTGACTTATTACACAATTGAAAATGCAATAAAGTAAAAACACATACGCTGGCTGCAAGGTCAACAAAATGTTGAGTTGGGACCATTTTGTGACAGTTAATTTATCTGTTGTTTTAATATGTTTTGTAACTTCGTGATTGTCAAATATAAGCTTTTTCTTTCTTTCTTTTCTTTCTATACGCAACCAAGCAAACCCATATCTAAAACCACAACCACAATAAAAAAACAAGCTAAAATGTTGCACATACAGAGTGGGTGAGAAGCATGAAAGTAGGATAAACGCAGTAGAAATAAGAGCGTGAAGAAGTATGGAAAGGTGTAACACTGAGAGATAGAACAAATAAAACTGCGATAAGGGATGGTACTGGTGTGTAAGAAAATATACTTAGTAATTAGGATAGAAAAAAGTATGCTTAGTTGCTTTGGTCACGAAGAGAGGATGAATGAAAGAAGATTAACTAAACAGATTTATATGTAGCGAGTGTGAAAGGGTGTATTGGAAGAAGAAGGTCTAGAAGTATGTAGAAAAAGGTTAGGTCAAGAGTACCCTAAACCGGCAAGCATGTATGAAGAGGTTGATGAATGTGGAAGAAGTGAAAGAGGTATGTCAGGATCGTAGCAAGTGAAACAAAGTAGTCTCTGCCGACTTCTATGGGAAAGAGGCGTGGCCGTATGTAACGTATGTATACAGTGATTCATGAGGTAAATCATTTGTTAAGTGGGTTCATCATCATTATCATCAGCCAGTGTCAGTCTGGACATAGGCTTCTCCCAAAGCACGCCATTGGGCTTGATCTTCAGCTCTCCTCCAATCCCTTGTTGGTTGCTTAAGTTGCTTGGGATGCAAATTGTAACTGCGCGAACGAAGTCGCGAGCAACGGCTAGTTAAGCAATATTTTTACAGTTACACTCCCTAACTCATTAGTGCAACGATTTCTCAAGCCCGGAGGTAATTTCTGCAATGACTTGCTGGAAGATAAAAAATCGAAAATTAATGTAAGAAGCCATTTTGTATCCGTTAGAATGCGCTGCGAATATTAAGCCCCGGATTTTCTTATTAATATGATTAGAACCTGCATTGGTGAAAGTAGCGGACTCATCATTTTATCATCAAATCATTTATTTTGTATGGTTATTGTCGTTGATAGAATTTACACAATCTTGCTAAATGTGGCCTGTAGGTACCTGTTACCTTAGGCCCTGTCTACCCCGTAAGGGATAAAGACGTGATTTGTGCATGTGCATTTGTGCATAGAATTTATTTGTAGAATAATTTTTCGAAATGTCTAATTTCAATTTATGTAGTTCAGCGTTTTTAAAAAAAGGTATACTAACACTCTTCCATGCTGGTCTGGAAGCAAGGGAAAACATAGGATGTACCAGTTGCTTCTCTTCCCGCGCAGATGGTAAAAGCGCATTGAGGGAATGGACGAAAAAAGGAATCATGTTATAGGCGATGCGGCTAGCAACCCATCACTATTTTAATTCCCCTTTCCACCTATACGCCCACCATCATGCTAAACGTGGCCTTTAGGTTACCGAAGGCTCTGTCTACCTCGTAAGGGTTAAAGACGTGATTTATGTATGTACGTTTGTATGTATTCTTTGAAGCAACATGGTAAGGAAACGAGTTAGTGGGTTACGTGATCATAAGAAATTATGGCTGAACTTGGAAATTCGCAATACCGTAGCATTAGGTTGCCAGCCTAGAGGACTAAGATATAACGCCTCATTTTGAGAAAGAAAGTACTTTTCAGCTTATTATGATAATTTTCAGTCCAAATGAGCCTACTGTCTGAATGAAGGCGTTTTTGTCGTTCCTAAGCTCTGGGCTTGCAGGGTTCATGGAAAACGAAATGAAAACGAATATATAGAAAAATTGTGCGTGGATCAAGTCGCGAGCAAAAGCTGGTGTAATTATGAAACAAATGGTACAAAACCCAACGAATAATTTCTTCAATTATAGTGACAATCACATTTAATGGTCATCATCATCATCATAATCAACCTGAAGACGACAACGGAATACGGATTTTGCCGAAGAATTAGAGTCACCGACATAGCTTGAAGAGTATGTCCATTGAAGTGGCAATGGGCTGGCCACATCGCTCGTATCGGTTGAAATGTTAAAGAAAATTACTTTAAGGGTTCATTCACTGGTACACTTACCCTACCCCAATGGCTGGTACAATGCAAAAAAATCTGAAAACACTTTTCCTGCTCGCGAGATATTCTAACAAGCCCCATTTTTCCCAGATGAGGTACAGTCGTGAAATCAAGCCGGTTTACAAGCGCTTTTCAGCACGCACGGACATGATTAAGACGCTGCAACGTTGGGAGCAGGGTGTTCCAAACGCGGACGTCAAATTAAAAGGCATGGATTTACTGTCGTGATACTGGTATGTCAATATAGGATCGTAGATTTCAAACAACCGGATCCTCTATAAAACATAAAATGTACCTGCTTCTCGTCCCGCGCAGATGGTAATAGCCGATGGAATGGCCGAAATTCTTAGGAATCATGTTATATGCGGCTAGCAACCCATCACTAGTTTGATTCCTTTTTCCACCTATACGTCTACAATCATGCTAAACGTGGCCTTTAGGTTTTGTTATAGGATATAGACGTGATTTGTGTATGTATCAAATCATCAATCTCGTAAACACGTTTGTACTGCACGCTTGCACGATATATTATATATTTAGATATTTCGTGATGTGGATCGCTATATGCGTGGATCTCGCGATAGTATTGACTGTCTAACTAATCCATGGCAAATGATTACTCACGCCAAATGATTACTTCTACTACAGAGACTTCACGTAGTCGAGGGCATAAATTTCGATACAGCCAAACATGTCAAATATATATATCACCGACCTAATTGTTTGTAGCATAAAAGGTGTATAGATGTTTTTGACGTCTTGGTGACGTACATAATATATTTATGCCTTACATTTTGTCCTTAAAAACTATTATCTTTGATCACATTTCATCAAAATTCTAGTTAGTCAGATTGACTGCAGTGTTACGTCTGTCCATACCTTCTGGTAAAACAGGACCTGGAGTCTAACCTTTATATCAAAGCGACTAAAACGGGCAAATGTGTTCCCTTAAAGGATATGAAAGCGGGTTAATGACTCTCCTCATAATTGCCACTAACTTCTAAGAAGATCAGATTCTAATCTTTCAAGTGATGATAGACAACAAAACAAAAAGTTTAAAACTCCTGGGGTTAGTTCGGAATAGCCCCTCATCGCGTCTTTGTCCCGCGACATTCATCTCGCGGAGATGAGACTCGTCTCGTTTGAGCGTCTCGGCTCTCATTACAATCACAGCTTGGTACAGCGCAGCCACATCGTGCCTTAATACTGACGTACGAGATCGACCTCATCTGCGTTGCTCGCCTGATTGAGATTTGGATATGAAAAGCACTACTAAGCCTCTAGTGTTTGATTTGACTCAATAAAACGTTCCAAATGTATTCGCGTGAACGTCTCAATTGCTATATTTCATGTGTTTTCCTTTGCTCACAGACTAGCAGCAGCATTGGAAAACCCTGAATTGTGGTGCGTAGGTGCGTAGATCACTGGTTCATATCCGGTTCGAAGGACCAACATGTCTAGTTTACTGCACTGATTTAATTATTAATGAAAAGACCTTGTTAAAAGTAAAATTAATTTTAATTGGAAAGAGAATGTGTACAGAGAGCACGGTGAAGCAAGAAGGAAGAGGTCGCTAGTGCTGCCGCTCTTACTTGGTTGGTTGGTGTTGCCAACAACAAACGTCTCGAACGTCGAGGTGTCAAACACTATTAGAGCAATTTGTTATCGTTACATACTGCTACTGGCGCTGGCAATTTTTCCACATACAAATGAACGCGTTCGAGAGGGTTCTGGGTTCTACCCAAACGCAATGAAGCCCAAAAGGAGGCTGAAATAAACTCGTTGCGTTTATCAGGGCTGGGTTTGCACGCTTTTTCGAAAACGAAACGGAGCGTTTTTTAGCTAAGAAGAACATTTGTAACAAAAACTGTTGTTGGTCCTGGCAAGAAAGCGTCCGTTCGTTTCCTACTGGAAAAAGCGTTCTCAGAACTGTTATCAATAACATTAAATTACAAATTAAATAAAACCACCCCGCGTTAATTGACTAATCATAGGAAAATTAATAAAAAAAAACAATTTTATGCCAAAAATGCCTTTCATCGTTTTGGAAAAGAGCTGATACTCTCCAAACTTGGCTAAGAACCACCGCAAGGAAACTGGCTTTCGAATGAAAAAACCGCATCGAAAGCGATCCATACGTTTGAGAGCTTTGATGCCACAGTCAGACCGACAGCGACACACAGAGAGAAGGAGAGAGATATTGACGTCAAACCTATAACACCCTTCTTTTTGCGTCGTGGGTTACAATAAGGCTCAGTCCTAGCGTTTATCAGTTTTAGTATGGCGCTGTTGAGCGCTGTGCCTGTGGCCAGTCCCCACATCACGCCGGTCCCGTATATTACCCGGTACAAAGTCCGAAATGGCACTCCTACCTAAATGAGTTTCCCTCCGCCGTACAACATGTTTGAGACAATTTAAATCGTGCCAACAATGTTTCAGTCCACCGTTTATGTAGTTTGTAATTTAGGAAATATCTATATAGACAGTAATTCTTGGAGTTACTATTAGTTTTCAGAGGTAACAAATCACAAGCACCAAAACGGTCTTGTCAGTCAGATAGGTAATGGCTTAGTTGTTCTAAGACCTTAATATAATTTAAGGTACCTACTTAACTTGCTGGCCTGGAACATGCACAACATCGCACTGGCATCGCGTAAAGCGCTGCGGGTGTCTATGGACAGTGGTGATCATTTAACATCAGGCCTCTCTAACATAAAAAGGAAAAACATAGAATGTACCAGTTGCTTCTTGTCCCGCGCAGATGGTAGAAGCACATCGTGGGAATGGGCAAAATTCTTAGGAATCATGTTATAGGCGACGCGGCTAGCAACCCATTTCTGTTTTGATTCCCCTTTCCACCTATACGCCTGCAATCATTCTCAACGTGGTCTTTGGGTCTTGTTACCTCAGGCTCTGTCTACCCCGTAAGGGATACAGACGTGATTTGTGTATGTATGTATGTACTTAACTTGGGTACCTTATAAATGAAGTCGACTACATTTCTTTCATGTGGACTTTTTTTTAAAACGCCAAGATATAGTTATTGTAAATTCCTTTTATAAATGTATTATAAGTAAAACAGAATTTTAGTATTGTAAATGTACTTTATTTTGTAAAAATGACTTCCTGCCAGGTTTCTCGCGGTGAATTCTTCTTGGCACTGATAGTCTTTCCGAATGCGCTGGTAGTTTCAAAAAAAGACAACGACGAATAACGAACGTGTAGAACGTAAAGTTTTCTCTCGTAATTTACTCTTTTATGTAAGAGTCCAAAACTAGAGAAAGGTACTAAGGCCACTATCCCATACAACATTCGTGTCTTGTTCGATGGCCACCTTTATGGCGCTATTACTCAAGTTTAGCTCAGTATCCGAGTTTGTCCTAGTTCCGAATAGATTTGACCAAGTGGCTTCAAGTTTGAAATAACTGGATTAACTGCTTCTTTAAACCAGCCTGATCAAATAATAAAATTGTTGGTGTATCGTCTCACTGTAGTCTTTCAGTTTGTGTCAATCACTTCACTGGTTGTCTTGCTTTCTACGGCGGAATACAGCGGCACAGAGACTGCTGGTTGGCGGCAAAGTTTGAGTAGCACATGCTAGCCAACCTGAAGGACTTTGGACAAGGTCCTACCATCCTATATTGGTATTCGTGGACAGTAACTACTGCTGTCGTTGGTTTCTATTTTACTGGGTATCAGCTTTGGCTAGTTTCTAGAAGAAGATATGTCACCAAGATCTACGCCTATAGCAGTAAGTGCAAAGTCCGTCCGGGTCGCTACCCCCGTCTTACTCGCTAATCCTGCCGCCAAGCAGCAGTGCGTGTACTGCTGTGTTTTGGCGTGGAGAGTAAGACAGCCGGTGAAATTACTGGCACAAGATTTATTCTAGGGTGTCCATGGGTGGTGGTGCTCGCTTACCATCAGGTGATCCACTAGCTCGTTTTCCTTCCTTGTCGAATAAAAAAAAATGTTTCAGCAAATTGTTGTTTCCACCGCACCCTAAGCAGCTCTCAATGTCGCGAGGCAATTTGAGAGATTTTTAGACACAAAGAGTGAATCTTGATTGTGGGGCTGAACAGCCGATTGTGTACGCGGCCATTGTTGGTAATACCAGGCTAATGTCGGCTGATATTAAATTTCAACAGGACTAGGAAATTTGCTCGACAACCCTGAAAGGAAAGCACGTATTTTGTCATAAATTTACTTTGAATTTCCTTATTAAAACATCGAGTGCAGACATACGATTTCTTTTCCTGTTGTTGATTTGAACGAAGTAAAGTAGACAGCTGATATTTTTATTTAAACAGGAAACGGAGTGATTTTTTCGTTCACTGCGTCCGTTCAATGATGTTCTTTGTAATTTACGAAAATTCCATTCGCAAATTTGTTGAACTTTGCCGAGTTGCGATGTTAGAGAACACAGCGTTATTATTTTAAATACGTCGATCTAATTTCCGTTGAAGTTTATACACTTTATGATATCTTATCAAAGTTTCTAAAAGACTCAAGACTTCTGTCCGAATACTTCATTTAGGAATCACAAAACCGGAAAGTTTTCCCCAAATGTCAATTTAATTAATTCAACTTTCCATGCTCAATGAAGCCCACATAATTGATCGTAATTATGAAAATTGCGAGATTTATTACACTTTCCGATTTCAATTATTACTCTATGGGCGTTCTTTTTGTTTCAAATTTATCGCTCCTCAGTTCTGTCCTTCCGTAAGTTGAATTTATTTGTCCCCGGGGCTGCCTAATAGCTGGGCTTTTGAACAACTGGCATCAATTTTTTACTTCACCCCTACTTTTCGGACCATGGACTCAATATCGACTTTAGGAACACGCGTTGGAAGTGATAGCTTGAATAAGCTGAAACTTCGTGACACTTTTAGTTTGGACGTTCCAATCGAATGCACTGAGTCGAAACTAAAGTTTTATTCAAATGAATAAAGTTTTCCGTTTCTACCAAAACATGATTTCAAAAATGTACGCACAGTAAGCTTACCACGACAACGATATAATCATATCTGCAGACTTACATTTCTTCGCATCGAAACTTGTTTAATAATAAAGCTTTGAGTGCAATTTTCGGCCAAACTACCTCAACAGGATTGATCATGATAAATACATACATACACATACATACATACACAAATCACGTCTTTATCCCTTACGGGGTAGACGAGCCTAAGGTAGCAGGTACCTACAGGCCACATTTAGCAAGATTGTGGGCGTAAGGTGGAAAATGGAATCAAAATAGTGATGGGTTGCTAGCCTCATCGCCTATAACATGATTCCTATTATTTTCGCCCATTCCCTCGATGGACTTTTACCATCTGCGCGGGTAGAGAAGCAACTGGTACATTCTATGTTTTTTCTTTGCTCCCAAACCAGCATAGAAGCATAAGATAAATACTCGGGAGCAAATAAACCGGGTCACTTCTCATACCACTTTCTACAGGAATATCATGAAACAACCAGGACGACAAAATATTATACGTTAGCATACATCTCTTCCTCCTTCTGTGATTAAATATCGGTCGGAACGGTATTCCAAAGCAATAAACATTTAAAAAGAAATACAGACAAATTGAGATCCTTCTTTTAATAAATACGAAGGGACAAATATTTCTTTGAACTATGCCACGTAAATGCTCCATGTGGCGCAGTAAAAACGAAATAAGCCATAGCCTTACGTGGGCGCCCGGAAAAATACATCTAAATTGGGTGTCAAACGGCGTATATTCCTTAAAGCTATCTGCGTAGATGTATTTTTCCCCACAATGTATTCTAAAAACGTAGTCGATACAGTGAGGTTGCGATCTATTTCCATAAGCGAGCTGAAGCCTTACGCCGGCCATAATAGAGGAACCTTGCCATTCGGTGGAATAAAATAATTTTCTCAAAATTCGAAAAAGAAAACAACAAAAAAAAAAGAAAATGTAATTGACACAAATTATTAATTGTTTTTGCTTTGCCGCCTTTTTCTATCAATGGCATTTGAAGAGAGTATTTTTCTATCCAGAACATCTAAAGCTATTTCAGACACAGATAAACACGTTGTCGTACTAGCTTTTTTTTTAATTTGGTGTTTTAAGTCTTTATTTTTTATAATGGCGATTTACATTTTTAAAAAGTTAAAACTAGACAGTAATAGAATTTGTATGCAACATTACTGGAGAGTTTAGCGCTACAGTAATGTGTTTTTTTTAAATTTTGGACTGACCGGCAACAATTAACTTCCTGTTCTGATATGTAGTTAACAATGACGACTTTAACGAACATTTTTGCGAAAAACAATTTGTTTATCTGTTCCAGACTCCAGTGGGCCGAAGTAGAATGGAAGATAATTTCAATTTCGTCGAAGCTCTTTATTAACGAGGCTTATTTGGAAACGCGAATATTGCATACTTCGAATTGTTACTTCCACATCAACGAATGAAATTAGACTTCGATGAGCTGGTTTCTTAGTAATACATTTTCGGAGACAGTATCCGAGGTGATTGAGAAAATTGGCCAAGTGCGAGCCGGATTTGCACGGGAAGGGTCCCTTGCCTTCGTACCGTACAAATAAATACATTTTTTGTATAGCCACTCGCATTTAGGTGATGTTTCTATTTAAATTGATGAAAATTTTGATGATTTTAAAGCGGATGTAGTATTTATGTATATGAATGTACAAAAATAAAGAAGTGTCTACATACATAATTTACACATTTATTTTTTATACATTTATTTGTTTGTTTAATTGTTTGTTCGTTTGAATTGAATAGGCTCCGAAACTACTGGTCAGATTTAAAAAATTCTTTTGCCGTTAGAAAGCTACATTATCACTGAGTGACATAGGCTACTTTTTACCGCGGGAAAATACCTTTTCCTACGGGAAAATTAATTTATCGCGGGCGAAGCTGCGGACGGAAGGCTAGTACATAATAAAAACAAACAAACACAATTTACAAACATTTACAACAACTATCCCTTTATGGGATTTCTTCGAGTCAACCTTAGGGTGGATGAAAGGGGAATTATACGTAATTAAACTAATACGAACTGTAAGCAATTCAAGTGTCTGCTTATGTATTTGATAATAACTTTTATCATCCTTAAAACTTTGCTGTTCCAGTTCTTCTTTCACGTCTGACGGGACAATGATTCAACGTTTATTTCCTAGCAACAGCCTGATCAATAGCGGCCCATTTCTGGTTCTACTCCGTGACAGGTACTGTGATAACAAAAACCGTCAATGTGTATGGGAGAAATAGAGACAGATGCACTTCGATTCACTCACTGCTAGCTTTTTGCTTCAAAGCATTAACATACGCGAAAATCACTACATAGGTAGTATAAAACAAAGTCGCTTTCTCTGTCCCTATATCCCTATGTACGCTTAAATCTTTAAAAATACGCAACGGATTTTGATGCGGTTTTTTTGTAATAGATAGAGTGATTCAAGAGGAAGGTTTATATCTGTAATACATGCATAATATACCGTGCAAAGCCGGGGCGGGTTGCTAGTGATGTGATAAATAATGGTTTTACATATTACGAGTATTTATGACCATTGTATGTATGTATGTAAACTCTTTATTGCACATCAAAATAAAAAAATACAGATGTACACAGAAAATAGTACAAAGGCGAACTTATCCCTAAGCAGGGATCTCTTCCAGCTAACCTGACACAGAAAGGAATAGTTTACAAAGAAAGGCAAGCAGCCATTGTCACAACTAAATTTACCTATAATAGAATAGGCTATTACTGAACCAGTGAGTTACACCTTTGGCCTCATCTGCACCTTCCACCAAGTGAGATAGAGGTCAATCACTGGTCAGTTCGTAGTAAAAAAAAAAACCTAACGATTTCTTGAAGAGGTAAGTAATTAATAGAAACGACTTTTTAAAACTATAATGTCAGTTTGAAGCTACACCAGCTAGAAAGAACAGAATCAGATAGCGGAAACGACAAGCATACTCTAAAAGCCATTATACTCGCAAATTTTAAAGTTTTAATCTGTTAAAAAAGTTTACAGAGTTGGCAACTATTACTCGCGGGTGTCGGCGTAAATCAAAAGTCTCTACTTAATATAACTTCTGAACTTAAAGTTGAACTCTTATAATAAATAGCTTCTGTATTAGCCCGTTTATGGAAGGCCAACTTGTTTAAACTTGCTCGTGCCGGTGAGAGGGATACGCGAATACGTTTTAAAGTAATCTAATATCCAAAAGACGGGGAGGTTGAACGTTCTCAGTTCCCCTCATATTAATACTGTGTCCTGTTTTACCTCTATTTTTATAAATGCTCACATTTTTATCTTTATTGCTCTTATTTAGAAGGATTCTTTTTAAGCAATCGTCTAAGGGACAAAGGAATGACGCCTAGCATCCTAGTTTTGTTTTGGACGTCATTCGTTTTAGAGTTTCGTGAAAACCACGTCAATTTAAGTAAATCAAAATATAAATTCGTCTTATAAAATCACGTCTTATGATCTTTTATGATCTAAAATATTATAATCAGTAAACATTGAATCGAGACTATCCGTCCTATCGTGGTAAAGTACCTACACGACTTGTAAATCACTTGAAATTTCAAGACGACATTTATTTGTTGTTACCATTTACCAACCTTTTCTAGTACGCTTGAAAAACCTCTCACGATCTTAAAAAAAAACAATTACACAGAAACACGTAACGATTTCAATAACAAAGCGGTAGCCGAAACTCGGCAGGTTTACTGAGTGAAGTTGCCTCGCACGTTGTGCCTATAATTCTACAAAGCTAGTTTCTCGGCTGGTCTCATCGTGCGTAGCCGATGCCCAGGTCAAAGTCACTTTGTATTAGCTACGAAATTTATTTTTAGAAAGCTAGGGTTATTGCTAGAAAGCCAATTTCGTTCTTTGTACAATAAATCTTGGTAATTTTGTTAACTGCTATAAAAGGAAAGATATAAAACTGAGTCAGAACAAGAACGAAATTTCTGAAAACACTTTTTAGTTCTTTGCATTCGCAACGGTGTGAAGAGTAAAGGTTATCATCATCATACCTTGTAATCTCTAGTCAGGGTCATAGGGCTCTCAGCATATTTTTTCACTTGGATCTCGCGCCGCGACTCCAGTAGGCTTATTATCTAACTCGCTCGCAATCGCCATCGTGTTCATTTAGGCAGTTCATGCATGGGATGACAATTGGCATCGGAATCAGCCAGCTGTCACATTCATACAAGAACTGTCAAAATGATCACGATGGCGATTGCGAGCGAGTTAGACAATAAGCCTACAGCTCTTGCCAGCTCATGCCCAGGGATTTCAATTACCTTTCAACAGAGCGTTGCCATGTTGTTTCGGGACGACCTCTTTTTCTAACTCCTGGCGGGTGCCTTTGCATAGCTTGTTCGGCTACAAAGTCATGACTAATTCAGTTCTCCTAATGAGTACTTAGCTTATTTGAATTAAAAGCCACAAACTTCGCAAGGCACTTAGCAAAAATATTTTATTATAAACACACACACGCACACACGCACGCACACACACACACACACACACACACACACACACACACACACAAACACACACACACACACACACACACACACACATACACACAAAAACACCCAATGTTTGTAGACTCACTCACTAACAATATCGTTTTTTAGCTTGATTTCATGATAAATGGAATTTGTTGTTTCTGTGTTAGTTTTAAGTATGCTTCGCTTAACTGTATTTCTGTGGTCATCTGTCATTGGCTTTTTGTTTAGTACCTAAGTCTCATTATAATGTACTGTATTGCTGTTGACGCCCCAAATAAAATAAATAAATAAATAAGGCACTTAAATTTTGCGACATCATAATCTGATTACATTTATTTTTGGGACTCTACATGATTAGGAACACGGATAAACTCCTAAAATCAGGGAACCAATTAATCACAACCTCAAAATTACGCGGCATAACCTAAAAATAACATATTTCCGAGTTAACGCGTAACACGATCAACCAACATTTCTAACGCGAACTTTTCAAAACTTCCGTCGAATTAAAACTCCCTGATTCGCAGCGGGGTATTTCCGGAAAGCCGGGGAACTTAAATTAAGCATAATTCTACTAACTTGAACCCATCCCCTCCCACTAGAAGGTCAAGGACCAAAACTTAAATGTACGGTCAGCCAGATTATACAGGAATTACGGATTTGAAACAACATAAATATCACAAAATCACGACAATTCTTCAGTATCTTGTATCAGTATCAGTACCTTTAGTATCTACTAAAGGTACATGACATTGACATTTTAAATTGCTTTTAGAATAGGTTTTATTTAAATTATTATTATTTTCTCTTTTTCTGTACCCATGGTGATCTTTTTGTGAATTTACATTGGCATTTCATTAAGCTTTATTTTTGTTTGTTGTTATTTTGTTTTTTAATTTCAGTTATTATTATTATTACAATTGACGATCCTTTTGTGAATTACTTATGTTTGACATTTAATTGTATTTTTAAAAGGGTGATAAATAAATCTAATCTAATCTAATCTAAGATAGATTTAATAAGCTATCAAATTTTTGTCTCTATCTCTTAGACAAACATTGTGGGATCTCTCTTTCTAACTGCTGTCCAATTAATTGTTTAAAGCTCCAATAATATCCAAAGTCCCTTACTATGCGGACTGTACCTACTCCGTGACATACCTACCTAAACTCGATCCACTTAAATTAGTTCCAGGAGGAGGGTGTTCCTCTTACCATGACGGTCTACAGCCTTGACTAAGATTATTATAAGATAACTAACTATTACCTACCCGCGGCTTTACCCCTGCCCCAGTTTCCTCAACATATTGTTACATAAGAACCTTCTGACAATAACCAACGCAACAAAATAATCTAACCTAAAAATTTCATTTTTGATACAATCTTTTTTGCTGACTGTACTTGCATTGTCATCCGTCCTACATATATGTGAACTAAATTTCAAGATAATCGCACCCACCGTTGAAGAGTCCTTCCTGCGGAGACGGTCCTGGCTGGACCACCAGAATTTTACTACCAGATTATTGTACTGTCGTCCGACTTACGCAAGTATGAAACATTTCAGCTCAATCAGATGAAGATAACATCTGGTTCAAAATTGCGTCGCAAGATTCCACTCGGACCAACATACTTTACATGGATATATAGCAAGTTAATTATAAAGCTTGTAAAAAAAGAATTAGCGAAATCGGTCCAGCCATTCGCGCGTGATGCCGTGACCGAGGGAAATAGCAACAGTAAAACAAAGAAATCAAAATAAACCAAACCTGGAAATGAATCTATCTTCTATCTCTATCTATAATAAAACAAAGTCGGGATATTTACCCCATTTATAACACATGAACGGCTCCGCCAATTTTTACGATCATTGATCTGTTTGATTTATCTCCACCCCAAATAACAGAATAACTAATAAAAACTATGAAAACTTGACTAGAAAACAGAAATATTTCGTATGCAACCAAAGCCAAATATGAAGGGCAACCAGTACAAACTAAAATAAAACTATATATAAACTAAATCTACTCGTATAATAATGAGGCTTGCTTAAAAGGTTTGCAGTTAGCCATCTGTCTTAGCTAATAAGCATTGCCATTCAACGAGATAACTCTGAAAGGCATAAATTAGGAGGTTCGAACCCGAGCACGTAACTCAAGAGTTTTTGGAATATTTTCATGTGAGAAAGTTCAACGGTAAAACTTCCTAAATAATGTTTCCCAATGTAATCCAAATCGCTCTTGGCCAGTTTCATTAACATCCTTTGTTAGCGCAAACTTTTCCTCTACAAAGGTACTCTAAATACTTGCATTTAAAAGCGTACATGTTCAATCACTAGCAATAATGCTTAGTTCCTTTACTGCAAACAAAAATCCAATGCAATCGCAATTGTAAGCACAAATTGATACGCCGTTGTAAAAACCTACCTACAAACGAGCACAATAGGTGTTTTAATTATATCGCACAGGCTTACCGAGTAATCCTGCCGGGTCCATTGTACAGAGAAAGAAATACAAAAGTTCGTGGCGCAACGCATGTAAAGTGAAATAAATAAGAGGTGGCTTAACATTCTTCCAGCGCTCGAAACAAAGGCCTTCCTTTATCTACGCGTCCCTATCTATCTATACGTGTTAGAGTAAGTAAGGGATGTCTGTTGTTAAACGAAGCGGGTGTCCAGGGTTTAGTGAGGGCTGCAGGATTTAAAAGACATGTTTACGACGTAGCGTACTGTCCCGCTATTTTTCAAAGGCGACTTTTCCTGTCGGTGTTAACTAGTCCGTTTCGTAGCTGTAAAATCGCGGTGCTATTCTGTTCGAGCGTGCGATTTACAATCGGTTACGAAACTGGTGCGCTGGTTTCTGTGCCCGTTGATTTTCCTACGCCATTCGATTAGAGATGCTGTCCATCTCTAATCGAATTGCGCTGTCGGCGATACGTTTTGTTTCCAATTGCTTGCGCGAAAGACAAGACGTTTTTTATGCGATAAACAGCTACGAGTGGGTCATCTGATGGTAAGTGGACACCCGCAAGACTGGTGGAATGCAGCGCTGCCTAGAGGGCTAAGAGAAAACACCACATGTGCCAGTAATGTCACCGGCTGTCTTGCTTTCTACGCCGGAAGCAATGCTGCTTGACAGGGATAGCAAGTAAGACGGTGGTAGCGATTCGGACGGACCTTGCACGAAGTACTACTACCCGAGAAAATTCCTAAACGTAATTTGTAAGAACAAAAAATATTTACCTTGCTACTCCGCTACTTACATGCAAGATAACCAACGAATGTATATGAATGTGGGTACATTATGTTTATTTATATGTTTTCAAATCAGTACGACGTTGGTTTGGATGTGTAACAGTTGTGCTCATTATACTTTGATAATGATCCCGTAGAGGGATCGAAACGCGTCAGGGATAATTAAGTTTGTGTGATTTATATGTGTTTTATTGGCAGTATTGGAGGGAGGGATTGTATGAAAAAGATATATTTCACACAGGCTTGGCTATCTTGGACGTGAGTAGCGGAGTAGCAAGGTAAATATTTTTTGTTAATTGAAATGGACCTCCGCAAAGTAATGCCTGATTCGATAAAATAATTTGTACGTTTAAGGTAGAGAAATGTTTGAAAAGAGAGTACAGTTCACGAGCCGCTTGATATTTAAGATAATTGGACCTTAACAGAGAGTAAACAGGCCCTAAATAAAGTATGAATCGTTGAAATTAATCTTCCTTAAGCAGTTTTTTAAGCAGGCTCGCGCACCTCGCCACGGTAGGGTTTTTGGTTAAGTCCTTGCACACTAACGATTTGTCCGGCGATTTGTTCAGCGATTTGTTCAGGGATTTTCTTGAGCAGAAGTCTGACAGATTGCTTGCAACAAGCCATAGCAAACGACTTTAAAACAAGCTCAGCAAAGTAACACGAGTTGAGTGACCGTGCGCGTTTACCATAACTTATTATACGGTGAAGTTCCGAGCAAGTTTAAGCTCGGGATAATAGTTGTTTCCAGTTAACGAGTGCTAATCGTGATGTTAGTATATCGCTTTACTGAGACTCACAGGGAACGGAATAAGGATTTACTGAAAAACGCTAATTTTAAGAGCTGCAAAAGTCACCGTTTAGATGGACATTTGTGTAGTTAAAAGAGTTGACGTAATTATTTATTAAACAGACTCTCAGCTGTCGTGTTGGTAAAATTGCACAACCAATAAGGCAGTGTGTAGTGTTACACGGTAAATTTTTCTTTCAGTTTTTTAAAAGATGCACAGTTGATGCCGGTGGCGGAGATGACGCAGATGGTGCCGGTGGCGTAGATGATGCAGATGATACCGATGATACCGATGGTGCCTATATCCGAGGTGGCGCTGATGATGCCGATGTCGGAGATGATGCCGGTGGCGGAGATGATGCAGATGAGACCGGTGATGTCGATGTCGTAGATGACGCAGATGATGCCGGTGTCAGAGCTGATGCAGATGATACCGATGATACCGATGGTGCCGATGTCCGAGGTGGCGCAGATGATGCCGGTGGTGGAGATGACGCAGTTGGTGCCGGTGGCGTAGATGATGCAGATGATACCGATGATGTCGATGTCGTGATGACGCACATGGTACCGATGATACCGATGGTGCCGATGTCCGAGGTGGCGCAGATGATGCCGATGTCGGAGATGATGCCGGTGGCGGAGATGACGCAGATGATACCGATAATGCCGATGTCGTAGATGACGCAGATAATGCAGATGGTACCGATTATGTCGATGTCGTAGATGACGCAGATGATACCGATGATACCGATCGTCCCGATGTCCGAGGTGGCGCAGGTGATGCCGGTGTCGGAGATGATGCCGGTGGCGGAGATGACGCAGATGATACCGATGGTGCCGATGTCGGAGATTTTGTTAGGCTAGACGACATATATATTTTATTAGCAGGCGGTTTTACTTACCTCCCATATTAAGTATGCGGTGATTTGATTTTATCTGATTGAGTTATGTAAGCGTAAGTTTATGTAATTTTGATTTGAAATAATAATTTAATTTTTAGAGTAGGGGGGGGGGGGAGGTTTTGTAACAAATGCAAGTGCAGTCAGCAAAAAGTACAGACCGAAAAAAAACTTGTATTCAAAGTGTTAATTTTTCTTCTATTAATGGCATACTACCACTTTCAATAACATAGACAATCGTTAAACGCGTACACTGAGGCACTATTTTGCGGAGTACCAAAGTAAGGTTTATACACTTAGTTTAACATGGTCCTAGATAAAGTATAGCTAGATATATACAGTAGTTCATAGTGACCTGGTCCATGGAACAGAAAGAATTAACCGCCTCGATGAGAGTCAATAATTATAACTCTGTAACGGCTTCCACTCACCTTTCATTAAAGTTCGTCTAAGTCTGAAACCGAGTAAATGCTGAATTAGTTACAGCTCCCTGTCACTTATAGGCTAAGATCTGAGGACAATGATACTAGCCAATTTTTTGACTAGCAAAATTTCAGTTACTATATTGACCTTGTAAACTAGAAACAAAACTCAATTAAAAAATCATTTTTAATTTTTTTTTAGTAATAACGCAAAATAATGGCATGGTATGTCAACATACATACATACATAAATCATGTCTTTATCCCTTACGGGGTAGACAAGGCCCAAGTTAACAAGACCTAAAGGCCACATTTAGCATGATTGTGCACTTGTGGAAAGGGGAATCAAAATAGTTAGGTTGCTAGCCTCATCGCCTATAACATGATTCCTAAGACTTTCGCCTATTCCCTCGATAGGCTTTTACCATCTGCGCGGGAAGAGAAGCAACTGGTACATTCTATGTTTTTTCTTTGCTCCCAGACCAACATAGAACAACACTTTGTACCCACACAAAAATGGGAAACAAATAATTGGAAACAATCTGCAAAAGACAATTTTCCATTCTACAGCCCAAGGACACATTGTGATCTGTACGAAGATATTTAATGAAAAATGCAGAAAAAAACGATGCCAATGTAGAAAAGTTAACATCATCGTGCACACTTTACGTAATCCTTTTGTTTCACAAAATGGAGTGTCACCGGCGGCGTCGGCTCTGCGACTATTAACGTACTTTAGGCTGCAGGAGAAACTTCCAAATTACCCGTCTAGCCACTTATTTGTCCGAAAGTCATTATCTCTCTCACAGAAGCTCGTAATAATACTGCCACAGCTTAAAGAAGTTCAGTTACATTTGAATTTAAATTGAATGTCACTTGAGATAATATAATATAATGTAATGTACTACTATTTGTACATTACATTATTACATATTATATTATATTGTTACATAAATGTAATATTTGCAGTGCCCCTACAGGGTTTGATCTTGTATATTGTATCTTGTATCAAAGCAAATAAAAGTTTGAGTTTGAGTTTGAGTTTGACTGAGCAATTTTTGCATGAACTGACGTGGTGTTTGATACTAACTTTTAACAAAACTTGTTTTTTGATCTAATTATCAAACCTTACTTAATTTGTACTTAGTTTCTTCCATGCTGGTTTGGGAGTAAAGAAATAACATAGAATGTACCAGTTGCTTCTCATCCCGCACAGGTGAAAGCCCATAGAGGGAATGGGCGAATCATCACTATCTTGATTCCCCTTTCCACCTATGTGCCCACAATCATGCTAAACGTGGCCTATAGGTCTTGTTACCTTAGGCTCTGTCTACCCCGTAAGAGATAAAGACTTGATTTATATATGTATGTACTTAATTTGTGACGAGATTATGATTATTCAGATTTCTTACAACTCACGATGACGAGTTAATCTTTATTTGTGGGAAACACGGATCTATTTACGTGTGAAACCGAGTATGGGAAGCATAGAGAAACACAGAGAAATCTTGCTCAAAAATCGCTCAGTAAGACACTTACTTTGACACGTATGCAGATACGTGTTTACCACAAACAAAGCTCACTCGCCATCGTAAATTGCAAGAGCTATATAAAAACTATGCAATTTCTCAAGATATAAAGTAAAGAAAAAACATAGAATTTACCAGTTGCTTTTCTTCTCGCGTAGATGGTAAAAGTCCGTCGAGGGAATGGGCGAAAGTCTTAGGAATCATGTTACGGGCGATGCGGCTAGCCACCCATCACTATTTTGATTCCCCTTTCCACCATTATTTTTCCTTTCCGACCTTAATCATGCTAAACGTGGCCTTAAGGTTTTGTTACCTTAGGCTCTGTCTACCCTAAGGGGTAAAGACGTGATATATGTATGTATGTATAAAGTGATCGTGATTAGATGCAATCGCAACTTGAGCTGTACTCTCGTGGCTATAGTACCGAATTATGTGTCTGGTCAACTGGTCAACACCATAAGACGCCCGACTCCATATAATACGTGCCAGAGAACGGATCAACTTATGATTGCATGCTAAGTGCAGCAAACATTTCACGGGCGAGTTTCTTTTAAACTTAAAAATTTAAAGAATCGCACCCCAGCATAGACGTTTATGAGTGATTGAAGTTCTAACAAACCAAGATTGTTTTTTATTATTTCAGTGTACTTTCTGCATTGTTAAGCTGTGACTTGATCATGGTACTTTATGAACTTTCTGTGTAAACCTTTAACAGCAACATTTTCATTTGACGACGCTGTAAATAAGACAAAATGACAGGCTGTCATGAAATAACTGGAAGTTGCGGACGACTTTAAATCCTACAAAATATAAACGGGCAAGTTTGTATGTTTATTTCTTCCTGGGATATCAGCGATCTACTGCTTTGGCGCCGCCTGGAAATACAGTGATATTGTGAAATTGCTTCAAGCTGTAGGCTTATTACCTAACTCGCTCGCAATCGCCATCGTGTTCATTTTGACAGTTCATATATGGGCTGACAATTGGCATCGGAATCAGCTAGCTGTCACATTCATACAAGAACTGTCAAAATGAACACGATGGCGATTGCGAGCGAGTTAGACAATAAGCCTACAGCCTGCAGAGCTGCTGGTCTGGGAGCAAAGAGAAATCATTAAATATACCTTTCAGTTGTTTCTCTTCCAGTGCGGTTGACAGCTCTTTCATAGTTTTAATTGAACTGAATTGACCAATCGCGTATGTGATAATTGTGATAATAATGTGACGTGGAATTTAACTGATGTGATTGGTCGAATTCTTTGTCTTCGGTCCATTAGTGGAACGCATCCTTAACACATTGCGATGAACTTTGCAATAGTTATACTCGTATATATCTTTTGAGAATCCCTAATGAAAGAAACTGCACTTGGATGGATAAACAAGACAGCGTGCTGCTATTCATTAATCTCAAAGCTTGAGTTGTTTGCTGGTTTTTAGATCATTGGAAGACTCTGGAGATTTATTTGTAACTGCTTCTATCTGCCCGCGACTTCGAATAGAATTAGCAATTTTTAACAAGTTCATCGCTATCCCGCAAAGATTGCAAGTTGCAACTTTTCGGGATAAAAAGTAGCCTTTGTTTTAATCTAGGTTACCAGCTACCTCCGTTCCAAATTTTATCGAAATCGGTCCCGTTCGCAAACATTCGCACCATCACATAGTATAAAACAAAGTCGGTTTGCGCTGTCTGTCCCTATGTATGCTTAGATCTTTAAAACTACGCAACGGAGTTTGATGCGGTTTTTTTAATAGATAAAGTGATTAAAGAGGAAGGTTTATACGTATAATTCAACGCAGATGAAGTCGCGGGCAGAAGTTTCCTTATAATAAGTACTTAAGTACTCATAAATAGAGCAATATGTGAAGGTTTGTACTGCAACCGTTTAGCCGCTAGACCCCCTTGACAGACGTACACACAAGCGAGAGCAATAGGGTTCCCTTGAGACCCTTTTCTCACGGAACCCTAAAACAACCAGTTTCCAATTATTTACCTTTCCGGTTGGATTCGCTATTTTCATAGAGTCCGTGATTCTTGTTTTGCTGGTTCGGAACCCTTTGATCAGGGATCGGCAAACTATAGAAGAAAACAAATTCATATCCGTAATTGATTGAAAAAAGTATCATCAATCCCGTTTGAAGATTATATGATCAAAGGAAAGAATAGTCCGCTGTATGTTCGGTCGTGTATGTAAATTCGATGGGATCTCTCACAAATGATTTTACCGTTTATTCTGTTACGGGAGTGTTGGAAAAGGTAAGCACGTCCTATTTTATACTACCGTCCAATATACGATACCTACCTGTTATCGAAATTTAAGAAAGTTAAAATTTTATCGTTTTCTGGCGGCGTCGACATCATGCAATGCAGTCCCTATTTGAGTCTTTAAACAAAACTGTCTGCAAACCGTGCCATCTCAAGGCATCTCGTTATCATCTCGTTAAAACAATTTGTAAACTTCAAATGAAACTCTTAATAATAACAAGCAGTTTCGTCATGATTTTAAACTTTTTAATCTTCGTTTTCAATTCTTTGACTCAAATAATTACTTTAGACCCGAACCTGTCAATACCACTGATGTCTACACTCGAACAGAATTAAAACTTTCTAAGTTTCTTAACTGAACTGGTACGAACTTTTACAAGTGAGTTCGTACAATTTCACAAATTCGTTCGTATTTTTTAGGGTTCCATACTTTTAAAGGAAAAAAGAACCCTTGTAAGATCACTTCGTTGTCCGTTTGTCCCTCAAGACCCATTTTCTCAGGGACGTATAAAGTATAAAGTTAAAATTAATACTAAATACTGAGGACTGCGGTCTTTTTGGAGCAGCGAAAAAATCAGCTTTCTAAGTCTACGCACTTAGAACATTATGGCCGTTCATGACGCATTTCCCATACGTTGTGCACATACATTTTTATATCCCATACAATTTCCCATAAATCTATGGTGAATCGAAATTTATTGGACAAGCATGATCAAACAGAAGCCTATGTATTAAAAAATTAAAGCTCGAAAAAGAGACGGTCGCAGACACTCAGACATTTATAATAAGAATTGAATTTATGAGTAAGTGAGTAAGTCAATGCTCCATCCCATCAAACAAACATTAAGCTTGCCAATAGAAAACAGACAGGAAAAGAGACGGTCGCAGACACTCGCATTTTAAAATAACAATTGAATTTATGATTAAGTGAGTAAGTCAATGCTCCATCCCATCAAACAAATATTAAGCTTGCCAATAGAAAACAGACAGGAAAAGAGACGGTCGCAGACACTCACATTTTAAAATAACAATGGAATTTATGATTAAGTGAGTAAGTCAATGCTCCATCCCATCAAACAAACATTAAGCTTGCCAATAGAAAACCGACAGGAAAAGAGACGGTCGCAGACACTCACATTTTAAAATAACAATTGAATTTATGATTAAGTGAGTAAGTCAATGCTCCATCCCATCAAACAAACATTAAGCTTGCCAATAGAAAACCGACAGGAAAAGAGACGGTCGCAGACACTCGCATTTTAAAATAACAATTGAATTTATGATTAAGTGAGTAAGTCAATGCTCCATCCCATCAAACAAACATTAAGCTTGCCAATAGAAAACCGACAGGAAAAGAGACGGTCGCAGACACTCACATTTTAAAATAACAATTGAATTTATGACTAAGTGAGTAAGTCAACGCTGCATCCCATCAAACAAACATTAAGCTTGCCAAGCCATAAATAACGTGATATTCTAAGGTTCAATTTAAATCCGGTATCGGAAGGTGCCGACGGTGCTGGCCGGCTGCCAGCGCTGGCAATAATCACTCTGACCTGTTTATGTCTCGGCTTAGACCTACCATGTGTGATGGCTCTGAATTATGTTCCTATTGTCTATCGCACGGAGGCTCGCCATCATATTCACCATAATTCATTATTTTAGTGCCAATACTTTGCAATTTGAGCGAATCAGCTGATACTTTGCGGAGGTCTGTTTTAATGCGGGTACTTATATCGCCATAGGGATTATCATTTCTTTACTCACCAGTTGGCGCCACTGTTGACTAAGGTCCAGAGGTATAGATTTATAAGATCGGCGCCCAAACAAAGTTTTAAATCTTGGATCTCATTAGGTTTATTAATTATAAATAACTATCATCATATCAAGTAGGTAGCTATGCCACAATATTGCGCAGTTCCGTTTTGTTCGGAAAAAAATCCGCTTTCAAAGCGTTCACATTCATCGCAAAATATTCCATATTTGCGATAATTTCACGAAGGAGATCACTTATCAACAGGTAAATGAAAGAAGTTGTAATTTATGTCACGACACCGGCCAAAACCAGTGAAAAGTGAATGTTATTGGGCCTCACGCGACTCTAGCGCCTCTAGTGGCAACTTCACACGCGAAGCCCCTTTCCCATGGGATAGGTTCTATTGCAACGAAGCCGCGGGCACTAACTGGTACAGTATCACACTACCTAACTTTATTACATACGTGCGGGCCCTGTTCCAAATACTCGAGATAGTTTAGTTGCTGTCACAGCATGATAAACTTATTGCTGAAACTTTGAACGCGGTTGTCCCAATATTGAACGTCCTTTATATTATTTCGATGATCCTTATCTCATGCCAAGCGTTTGTAGGTACATCCTACTGCTAGACACAGACCTCCTCAAGAGAGAGCTTGAGTAGTTCCCACGCGGACCCGATGCCGATTGGCAACTTCACACAAACCATTGCACTTCTTCGCAAGTGCTTACTAATTTTGCACATGAAAGTCAGGGTGTTACCCTCGACCATCTAATTGAGAGACCATGAGGACGAAAACTACCCTACTAACCTAGCTACTATGACTTTGTTTGACACCGCAGACAGTTAAATTCACGATGTCGTCAATTGACAACTTTATTCCCCCAACTCTCGTCTGTTCGACGAGCCATGTGGCCTGCCCATTGTCATTTATTTATTTATTTATAAAAACACATGCAAGTTTTACAGTGCATAACCAAAACACTCACACATTAATTAAATACACATAAAATTAATACCTATCTGTCAAAAGGGAAATGTTTTACATTAAAATTATATTAACTTACAGTGTTCAAGTGAATCCAATTTACAATTTAAATACAATACAAGAACAAATCAAATAAAATAATAATCTAAAAATAAACGAAAATGTCAAAAATTAAAAAGTTCAATATCCAGCCATAAATTGAATTAAAAATTATGTCAAATAGATTAATGAATAATGTCAAGCAATAATATTATTATTATAGGCAGGTAATTACAATTTCGATAGGAATACATTAGCCTTTCTCATGAATTCACCAAAGTTATCAGAAAATATGTCCGCATCCGGGACTTGCACAAGCATGTCGTTCAAGAGCGAGAGAGCCCTAGTCGTTTAATCTAATTGAGTGTTTACTACTAAATGTAACCTACCCAAAATGCTAATTCCAGGCAGACGAAGTCGCGGAAAAAGCTAGTCTCAGTATAAAAATAAATTACGGAGCACAACAATTCTGTACGCCACTCTGTTAACTTCTCCCGGTGGGTTTCCCTACAATGCCCACTGAACTGTGCGCGCGTACTTTCCCCGAATATCCTTTAAACAGCTCCTGTATTACGCAATAATATGAAAATGTATACTAAGCCGGATTATGTTTATGTGGAATTGTGTGAAATGCGAGGGAATAAAAAATCATGGGACAACAGACAAAAAGAGGCAGAGAACCGAGTCATCTACGTAACGGGGGTAATTTTGCTAAGGGGCATTGTTGGATGCTCATGACTTATTTTTTGTTGGTGCTTTAAAATCCTAAGGTTTCACGGCATTCTGTGTAGGTATAGTACAGTTAGCTGTAGAAATACACGTTCAAAACGCTTGAAAATAATTTCTCTCGACTGTATTGTTTGTTCATACTAAGGATATATTTTTGAGTGGTCAAAAGTGTTGTGCTTTTTCAGTGAAGTGTATAAATTTAGACATAACTGGCTGATGCCTTTTCTGAGTCGAGACACCTTTTTGAAATCGAGTGCAGTAACTTAAGGTTTTAGTAATGATAGTTCATATGTCAGGTAAATATTTCATGATACAATCTTAGTCTATGCGAAAGTTGGTTTTGTAAAGAAATCATCTACGTATAACTAACAATACCGTAATTGGCTGACAGACAAGGCATAGCCTAAACCACTAGTGCCAGAAACTTGAAATTTGCCACATACATACCTCGATTAGGTATCATAGAGGTGTATCCTGAAGGAACTTTCACAAATTCCCACGAGGCTTTCCCATATATTATTCTTTCACGGGCCTGATGTCACGAACATAAGCTTTTCTATTTTGAGTTTAGTGCGACAATTTCAGTTTCATGTTCATAGAAAGTTTATATTCTAGTTTAAAACGACAAGACCTTTAAATGGACAAGGTTGTTTCATTCGGCACTCGGCCAAAAGCATGTCACAATATAACCTACACTACACCGATGATATACCGGATCTCGTTTCGACATGTTTGTCTCTTTCACACCGTTTAAGTCAAACAGGGGCTGTTTGTATTGTATCATCACTACATAGTATAAAATAAAGTCGCTTTCTCTGTCCCTGTGTCCCTATGTCCCTATGTCCCTATGTATGCTTATATCTTCAAAACCACACGACGGATTTTAATGCGGTTTTTTTTAATAGATAGAGTGATTCAAGAGGAAGGTTTATATATGTATAATACATGCATAATATACCGTGCGAAGCCGAGGCGGGTCGCTAGTAAAAGATATAAAGTAGTAGCAATATATAAGACATACTTTAATTTCAAAGCGTGAGGCTGATAAAAAAATACCCTTTAAAAGTTAACCAAGGCGTGTGTTAACGACTGGCTAACTTACCTGCATCTTGTACCTAATGCACAGAAAAAAAAACTAGACTTACTTTAAGATTATTTGAGAAATAATTCCCGTTAATCTTGGTAACTACTGGACGGCCTTCCATGGCCTCTTCACAGGTAGAATAAGCTTGAAATGTGATTTAAAGGCTTCATGCCGAACAAAATCGAACGATGTCGCCAAAAAAAAACTAAGTCTACCTCGTAAGGGATAAAGACGTGATTTGTGTATGTATGTATGAAAGTATAAAAGTCGCGGGTGCCATTCAATATTAAGGCTTTTACTAGACTCTCCTCGGCTGGGGACTCTACGAGCTGCAACCGTGACTGTTATACCTTAAAAAAAAACTAGTGTGGAGGTGACTCTTGAGCGACAGAGGACGGAACGCCTTACAATTAGGCCTTGCCATGACGTCTAAATGCGACTCCATTCCGATCCAGTTTAGGTTCGCCCGCTGTCAGATCTAAAACCTGAACTGAGTCGGTGTCAATCGCAGTAAGTCGCCATAGTAACCCCCTATTTTGCAGACGAGTACGGCTCTAGGACGCGGTAACTTACGTTATCCGTACAAAAGTCGCGACGCAACATTAAAAAACGGTTGTATTCACTAAAACATTCCTCCTAATATTGCATGAGAAACTGTTTCCTTTTAATCTCGCTAAAAGCAGTAAGTCTTCAGACTGCTGTGTTAGTAAAGTGAGTGAATATTTCATTTCGAGGAGCCGAAATGGTTCTTGGCCGAGTCAGATTATCTCGCAGTTTGCCGAGTATCACACGTATGCTGTACGTTACTTTGGGTTCGTAATTCAATTTAAAACGTAGACTTTTTTATTGAAGCAACTGTTATGGGTAACTTGACTTTGCTGAGTAATAGTGAGGTGCAGTGATGGAAATAGTCGCGATATTTTTAGCTTTAGAAAACTGAATAGCCTTAGCTGAGGATGCCTCGGAGGGAGGTGAAACACGAGTACAATTTGTTCTCATAGCGGCTTTTTCTGTAGGTTTGGTTGCAATTACCTTTAGGTCCTTTTATTATTAACCCATGTTAAATAGTTACACAGCTACAGTTCTTCCATGCTGGTATGGGAGCAAAGAGAAACACAGAATGTAGGTACCAGTTGCTTCTCTTCCCGCACAGACGATAACAATTTTAGGAATCATGTTGTATTGGCGGTGTGGCTAGGAACCCATCACTGATTTGATTCCCTTTTCCATCCATACCCCCACAATCATTCTAAACGTGGTCTTTAGGTCTTGTTACCCTAGGCTCTGTCTACCCCGTAAGGGATAAAGACGTGATTTATGTATGTATGTATGTAAATAGTTACAAAAGGTTTTATATGTTATGCATACCTACATACACGTCTTTCAGCATATCTAAGGTAAGCGTTGTCTGAATGCATTAAGTAAGCGAATCTTCAAGGCGATAAGTCCTTGATTAAATATAAAACTGACGCATTCCAAAATCATTCGTCATTCCATCTAAAAACAAAAGTCGTTCATTATAAGGTTTAAAATGCAACAGTGTCTGATTTTGAAATGAGTCACTTTTGTATTTAATCAGCGATGTCTCAACGTGGCGTGGATTTCAGCTCAAGTTGTTGGTTTATTCGCTTTAATAGAAGCCTACCCTTGTGATGCAACGGTCACGCTTTCGGCTGCGTGATTGGCAAGTATTGAGCCACAGACTGTATTGTGTTGCTATGTAGAAGCCCTACTGACGGCACGTGCTTTGAGTCATTTACCAACCTCGTCAGCGTAAAGCGCTTTATGCACGATCATAGCGTAATCATTATTAACTAGCTTTGCATTCCGCGCTGAATTAAAATTTGTATCTCTGGCTACTTGACCATTTCCGACACTTCCAACATATTACAAAACCTTATCAAAAACCTACCTCTCGAATCATTCTACATTGGTGAAAATCTCTTCCAAATCTTTTTAGTAGGTAGATTTTAGTTGGTCGCGATGAGACAGTCAGACAGACGAGACGGAAGACTTTGCTTTATAATGTAGTGGCAGTGAGGCTCAGAAGAATAAGGATTAAATTGGTCTGGTAACTGTCTAGACTGGATAACAACGCGGTGCGGTGCCGATCAGAAATGCGCAGGCTTTGTATGCGATACTAGGTACGAATGGCGCAATATAGCGCCGAAAAAAGGAGTGTGCTTACTATTAGTAATTTTACGCTATGACGTGTCGTGATCATAAATAGACGGCATTGGATACAGCGTAACTAATCACAATCACTATCTGATGCGAATTCAGCGTGTTCCTTTATTACAAGGAACACCAAGCCTAGTCTGAAATTACAAATACGATGTTCATTTCGTGCTAGTTGTGAAAGGACGGTTACGAACTTCGAATTTCGAAATTCGTATTAGCCCTCCAGAATCGGGTATCGTGAATGACATTGCAATACTGTACAAGGAAAATAGAGCGCTTGCAGCGCACTCAAAGCACGGTATAGTGCTGTGGCTAGACCGTTTTAGCTTCTCGTCCTCACCGTTCCGAAACACTGGCCGAAAATAATCAACATACATTGCCGATGCCGTGCAGTTAACGAACCGCCCCGAACTAGCCGCGGCGTAATTGTACGGGATCAGGCGGCACGGACGCGGTAATCGCGTTACGTATTGATTTACCGCGTCGGTACCGCCGCTGGTGTTGCCAGGCTTACTGATTCACCCGGTATTTTAGGAGGCTAACTGTTGTCTGCAATTTTGATGTTTAATTTTATCGTTTCTATTCAGATTATTTTTTTAGTATGGTGTTATGGTTGGTAGAACTTTGTGGAAGGTCCGTTTGGGTCGCCAATTTTGCTGCCTAGCGGAAGTGGTTTTGCTGCTCTGTTCCAGCGTGGAAAGTAAGACAAACAGCGAAATTCGTAGTAACTTATTTCTGAGTATGATGAAAGTTAAAATTATAAAACTTATCATTGATATTTTTATAGTTTCGACATGTCCGTCCGTCTTTCTGTTAGTCTGTCCGCAGCTTAGCTCAGAGATTCTTAGTACTAGAAAGCTGTAATTTGACATGGGTGTACATTTAAATACCTACGCCGACGAAGTGGTAAAATAAAAAAATAAAAAAATTAGGGTAGATACCTCTCCTACATGGTTTTTTTTTCGTGCCAAGCGTCAAGACCCGTCACAGAAATATCGAGACATTTCTCATGACAAAGGTGATCGTGTTTTCGAGGACAGGAAAACGTGTAACCTGTTCAAGTGTTCACACAGTTACGCAACTAATGCTCATGCCTAAGTATATTAACGCTTAGAAAAAAAAAACGAAAATCTAGATTTATTTTGCGTATGACAACCCCGGACGCGTTAATGCGGGGCGTTACTTTATCCAGTTTAAGCGAGATTATTAAATTTTTACCCGATCCGGGTCCGTTAAATTTATTATCGTCCGAAATATATTTAGACTTCGTTTTACGCTCTATTTGAGGCGTGGCTAACGGCGCGGCAGTAAAATCACACTAACTTATTTTACCAGGAACATGCAACAATTAAAATGATATAAATGTTTTAAACTTTCGCGATTCTCACTCATTCTCATTAGAATGCCGTTTCGGGTACCAAAGTACCAAGTACCAAACCTATAAGAGTTCGTGAGATACCAAGACAAGCTTGGACGGCATTCTAGTAGCGCCTCCAAACTCACGCCGAGAACCCCCAAGAACACCCGAGAACCGTGAATTTGGTCGCTTTCTCGCCGTCTCGTTCTCGCGATCGCTTGTTCTCCGATCGGTGTCGGTATTTTTGCCCGCTTCAAAGGGTTTCTTTAGAAGGTCGCATGAGTATAACCTTCTCGGTTCTCGCGTAATTTCTCGGCAAGACTTCTCGGCGAGACTTCTCGCGTGAGTCTGTAGCCGTTATAAGAGCTGACGGATTGTACTAGGCTAGGGTGTTGGAACAAAATGTTGACCAAGTGCGGGTAGTTCGAAAAACTCGCTCGGCTGAACGATTGTGATAGCAGTCTACTCGTGACCACGGCCGCTTCATCGTGGCTGAAACGTTGAGATAATCAAACATCCGATACATTCCGAGGGCGGTGAAATAAAGAATGTCTCAGATCGCAGGAGCTGGCCGCACGAGCCAAAGGCGAGGGCGATAAACATCCGACCAGAGGTTTTCTTTATCACCGTCCGAGGTGTGTTGTCTACACAATTTTACGTCTTCGTTAAGTGGAAATTTCCGCTCGCATAGCGGGCGGTAAATTGCTACTTTCGGCTCGGGGCGACGTAAATAATTATGCGTTTAAGTCTTGAGTGGTGATTGTAATTAAAAATAATCATTTTTTACCTGTTCATTTACATATGAAGATAGACAGAGCTTAACGTAACATGACCTAAAGGCCCCGTTTAGCATGATTTTAGGCGTATCAGTGCATTTATAAGCAGTTCAAAACATAACCCACCAATGAGGTATACAGTTGCGCGCGAGCCACTGTTCAAATAATGTTTTACATTAGTAGTTTTATTTAGTAGATTAAAACAGCCATCTCCCAAAAAAAAACTAAATCATTCAAGCTAACACTGGCTGGTTTTCGGCCATGAAACGCACCATTGGCCTAGGTCAATGGGAGGTAGTTTCGATTCGTTTAAATATCGCTGCTAATTGGCCGGTCGGAATTCCGTTGCCTTTGTCTGCGCGCAATTGGCCAAATAATGATGCTTCCGGCGTGCCATTGGACGAATTCATTCAGCAGATATTTACTTACGTGCGTGCTGTCCGAAATGTCAAGCAGTAAAATGGCATAATTGGATTTGTATAAAGTTGTTTTCATGATTTCCTCTGCAACGAGGCGTTCTACAGAAAAAAATATTTTTTAACTACTGTTTCATACATGGTATTTATAGAATAAGAACTAAAAACCCACTAAACTGTTTTTCCTATTTTTTTATACGACAAGGAAGGCTAACGAGCAAGAGGGTCACGTGATGGTAAGTGAGCACCACCCATGGACACGCAACACTTGAGGATTGCAGATACGTTGCCAGCTTAGAGGGCCAGGATAGAATGCCTCTTGTGCCAGTAATTTACTAGCTGTCTTACTCTCCATGCCGGAACACAGCAGCACACACTAATATCTATCTTAATAATCACAATAATCGTCCCATACGTTAGAAAAACTTAGGCAACAGCAGTTAGAAACATCCTACCTAATATTATAAATGTGTAATTTGTGAGTATGTTTGGATGTTTGTCACTCTTTCACGCCAGAACGGGTAGAGAGATCTGGATGAAATTTGGAACATAGATAGATTATAGTCTGGAATAACACATAGGCTACTTTTTATCCCGGAAAATTGCGTAATTCCTGCGGGATAGCGATAAACAAATTCTATGCAGACGAAGTTGCGGGCGACAGCTAGTACTAAATATAATGTAGGTACGAGAAGGTATAATAATACATGTTGTAAGAAATTGTCTGTCAAGAAATAACGGCTAATTAGTAAAGTAAACCACCTTCCAAACCTCGCCAGTAAACGTATAATGTTTCGTTACTAAGGATACTCAGAAATTCATAATTCTAAGTTCGTATCTTACCGTCCCCTTCACTCTTCTGTTAATGATTATTAGTGTGAGTGGATGGACAAACTAACTTTGAATTTAAACTTACGTAGGTCTGCGACTACACAAACTGGGTGGTCAAGTGAACGAAGGAAGCACTCGATTGCCCACGTTTCATTCAAAGGTTTACGAAGCGAGTGGAGTTGAAAGCAAACGTTATGTTACTTGAAGAGGTTCCTGGAAACTCTTGTGACTTGTCAAAGCCGTAACCTTGTTGAAACGGACGTAATGGGTTTCAGTCATCACACGATCTCCATCTACAATTATTCACTTAATTTCAATGAAGAATAATTTATTTGAATCATGAACTTTGGTGGAGAAAAAGGTGCGGGGCGATTCAATGGTGTGTGTGAAGTTCCCGATCCGCACTGGGCTCGCGTGAGAACTAGAAGTATAGCCCAAGCGCTCTCATTATGAGAGGAGGCCTGTGCCCTATGCGTGACGTACATTTATAGACTGGAGATAAGATGCAGAATAACTACATTGCCGATCCACACTTTTTGTAAAATTTTACTAAACCAATGTCAAACGTCTTGCCAGCATTCAAACGCAACATCATCAATATAGAGCGACGTTCGCTGCATTCCTTCATTTAAACTCTTTCAAAACATGTCGAGCTTGGCCGCAGGATTACCCCCTTTGTCCGCCGCTGCCGTGAAAGGACCCACTCTGACACATAAAAGAAGATGGCTGCCAGGCTGCAACACAAAAACGCTTCTACATTTTCATGTGTGTGGAATATTCAAACGCGCTGCGGCTGAGATTGGAAAAACGTCTTAGGCGTTTGAGCCTTTGCTGAGGTAAAAATGGGGATTTTATGTCGTAATAACCCCGAGGACTTGGGGTTTTTTGGGCGCGTAAGTAATCTGTGTGAGGGACACGCTACTTTAGTACAAAATGTGCATTTTTCCGTGTAAAAGCAATTTAAAGGGTTTGAGGTTGGCTTTTGCGTTACAGTGTCCAATTTAGATAGACGTAAAATAGATTAATACTGCCATATTTACCGTCATCTCCAAACTAGGTAGGTACCTCTGTTGAGCATAGGTATCTCTGATTAAGAGAGCATGGGCTTAGGCTAGTTCCATCGGCGCCGTGGTGGGACTAAAAATAATAGTAATTTTCACTATCAAATGAATCAAGAAAATTTTTATTTCTTGATTTTTATGTTTTACTTTTTCGGTTTTACCGTTAGAAATTAAATTTCTAAATGTCAGTGAAAACCAGAACACATAGAAAAATCCGAAAAGTAAAGCTGAATGATGAGTGAATTTAATTTCTAACGGTAAAACCGAAAAAGTAAAACATAAAAATCAAGAAATAAAAATTTTCTTGATTCATTTGATAGTACTTATCATTTGAAAAACAGCGCCTTCTCTCGTCCCTGGTGAGCAGTAGATGTTCCACGGGAGTTTGTAATTGTGTCGTACAGACACATCATTCAAACAGATAACGCTTAGCGACAAATATTCGCATAGTAACTAACAAAGGTCACGTGACAGTTAGTAACAGGTAGAAAAATTCGGAGACTACCCACCTGCTATGGGTGGTGTAGGGGTATAGCACGCGTCACGGAATGACGAGGATCCGGGTTCGTTTCCCGGCCATAGCTTTACTTTTCGGATTTTTCTATGTGTTCTGGTTTTCACTGACATTTAGAAAAGTAATTTTCAAATGCAATTTCCCGCATACACTCCGACTCAGAGTGGACGCTGTTTTGCAATACTGAGTCAACCCACTGTCATTTTGCAATACAATGTTAACTCTAAAATATCTTTTCTAAGGGTTGACATTTTTGTATTACAGAATGAATCAGGGTTGACTGACACACTATTGTAAAACAGCGTCCAGATGGCTTTAGACCCTTTGCATAGGAGGGCATAGGTCAAGTCTTTAGGCTACTCTGACTTTTTTAACCGACTTCAAAATTGTGTTATTGTTTACTTCAGTTAACTAAAAATTGCTGACGGTTAGAACTTAGTCGGTGTAGTCCAAATTAATGTTTTAGGCCGTATCAATAACGTTAAAATCAATCCCTATTTTAACAAAAACTAAAACTGCGCGTGACCGGATATCAAAAACATTTTACTCCAATTCATTCGCTGCGATATCCAAAAATAGGTAAAAATGCATTGCCTGTCGTACCAGTTTGATATATGAATATGAATTTCGATCAGCGATGGAAAACGTATTTCGATTCCGTAATGGATCTGTGAACTTAAAAAAGGTATTGTTTGATTGGTTCGGTCGGCGTCGGTCGGCAATGTGTGCTCGTTTGGCCTTATTTAACAATGGGAATCGAAGCTTTGTATATTAAAGCCATTTAGCGTAGCCGTGAAGTTTAAGGCACAGGAGACAAGCGTGGAGAAACTGCTCGTGCAGGGAAGCAGCTGATTCTAACTAATTGTTGCTATGTTAGACTATTTACAAGGGAATAGTAGATTAATGCCGAGGCCTGGGAAGTAGCCAATTGCTGGACGAGTAACTTGTTCTAAAATATGAACCGCAGGTGAGTGTTTTTTAAAGTTACGAATCCAGCAATTGCTATTCCTGCTGAGGCAGATATGTTTTTCTCAAATATTGAGAGGAAATGAAAATACATTTTGCACTAAACTTCTTCGCAGCTTAGGTGGTTTTCACGTTCCCGCCTTTTTTCTTAATTTTTTTTGTGTCATCTGTCACCGTAAGCTATTTGAGACATTAAAAAAAATCGTTTGACTCGAACAAAACGCGCACTCCTCGGCCATCGACTAGGCTGTATGGCATCGTTGTTCATTATTCCATAGTCTCTTTGACTTTTAAAAAGTTAAAAACAAATGAAGAACAGTCCAGTAATCCGGGCGTCAACAAGTTCCTTCGTGTTCTGTTACTTAGAATACAATGACGACATTTACGACAATGTTTGAGGAATGTTTAAGGTGACGTATCACTCGAGTTTAAGTGACGGTGGCCTGTCAAATTGACAGGATTACACGTACTACACATGGCTGTAACTTCGAGGTAATTAAAAAGAAATATTTTTGTGATTGTTATTAGGATCTGATGTCTTGCATTTAATCAATAAGTACACAGTGAAAATACAAAAAATGAATATTAAGGCAGCAATAAGCGATCTTACCGTTCAAAAGCGATGCCATCTAGGCGACACTTAAAAACAGAAGTTAATATTAACAGCCTAAAGTAGGTGAAAGAAAAATAAGTAAAACACAATAAAAATGAAATGCAATTAGAAATTAATAACTTTAAACGTTCTTTATGCAATTAATGTTCGTAATTTAACTACCTACGTGACTAAAATTAAGTCGAAGGTCAGGCGGAGGCCTTTAGGTCAGATGACATCAGGCAGTTGGTTGGAAGATATGGGTGAGAGTGTCACAGAACTGAACACAATGTGTTGTTATTGAAGAGCAGTGGGTTAACTTGGAGAGTCTAAATCTAAATTAACACAAACTAAACTTTCATAACATTTGATCGATTGACACATTGCCTTTTTTGGTGAAGATGGATCAAGTCAAGTAGGTATTCTCTTAACTTCTACCTTTTTTATTAAGCTAGCTATCCGCTAGTGGCTTGCGCCGCGGGTCTGTCCGTGAAAGCCTTCAGCGATGGAGGTAATTAATGTCATTCGTTATTGTTCTGACCCTCATTTAACTTTCCAATTACTGGACCTCCGAGCTCCGCAGAGGGTCGCTCTGTGAAATAATCGCGGCTAGTACTAGTATAACAACCTAGAACAAACTCGTATGTCATCGCAGAACAATTGCTAGCATAATGTTCAAAAGTCTGAAAAGTTCAACATATAAGTACCTCTACTATAACGAAATACATGTGCGAAATTTCATTTGACACTTACCATGAGTTTTCCAGTGAAGGGAAACGTCACGAGGAAACCTGTAGGCTTATTACCTAACTCGCTTGCATTCGCCATCGTGTTCATTTTGACAGTTCTTGTATGCATGTGATAGCTAGCTGATTCCGATGCCAATTGTCAGCCCATACGTGAACTGTCAAAATGAACACGATGGCGATTACGAGCGAATTAGGTAATAAGTCTACTGATATGGGACTCAAATCATTTTTCTAATTTGGAACGTCAATTTGTCTATTCGCACACATTACTCACACATACAACAGATCATTTACTTAAGTTTTTAAGTAAATTACTTGACAGAATATTCTGGATTACTTTAAGGCACGGTGTACAAAGATTAGGTTAGAGATACACAAAAGATTCCCGGGTTCGTGTAGCAATTATATTATACGTCATTATTTTTAACTGATATATCGCTGCGATGTTATATCGCTGCGCTTGGGACAACTCCATCAACTCTAATATCCAAGTAATTCCAAGTTTGTCTTCGTCAGTTTGCTGCGACAGCGATTGCGAGATATCGCACCAACTCCAAGTACCATTAATAACTTTAATACCTTATGATATGACGTAAATTAAGTTATTGCTGGATTAGAATCTACTTAGAATATTATTCACCACAATCATGCTAAACGTGGCCGTTGGGTCTTGTTACCTTCGACTCTGTCTATCCCACAAGGGATAAAGACGTGACGTGTCTTACAACAATTGTTATGTCGGTCTTTTGTGGAGTCATTGAATCATCTGCTACCGTTTCGTCGTCCTGTCTCATCTCGTCGAATCATTTGTGTAAATAGTTTCGTTTCTGAAAAAACTTTACTGTATTTTCTTTGCATAAAGAACACCTGTGCAGATTTTATGACACTAGAAGTCTAGATTAAGCGGTTGAGATTTCGGCATTTAATATCCGTCATGATTTAATATGACGTTTATGGCCACGTTATGATCCTGGCCTGGGTTAGAAGACGTTTAACTTACGTAGTTTGTATAAAATGTTAAAATTCAGTACTTTTTCTGCGACGTCATTTTGCAATTCAAATCGCGCCAACTAAGGCGCTGACCATAAAGTTGTGAAAAAAAAATCTTTCGCCGAAATCATGTCGTATCTTCTATCTCTCTTGTTTTACGACTATTACAGTTTGTTCCATAAATTTATTTTTCACAGGATTTTCATTTCAGCCTCGGAGATAACAGATAATCTTAATCGCACTTTGCTTTCGCCTTTTTTGTTACTGGAGACAAAAAGATAATTTGCTGCTTAGGAGCGGGGGGCATGCTGGAAAATGAAGAGCGTAAAACGTAATGGAATACGTGATTGATCTGGAAAAGCAAAAAATATATTTATTACACCATTAATGTGTTAGCGCTCACATTATGTTTATGGTTAAAAGTTGTCAAGTTTTGGTTTTTAAAGGTTTCGCCAAAGTTGAGTAAAATATAGTATTGAAGCATTTTATTGTGATACTAGCTTCTGCCCGCGACTTCGTCTGCGTAGAATTATACATAAAAACCTTCCTCTTGAATCACTCTATCTATTAAAAAAACCGCATCAAAATCCGTTATGTAGTTTTGAAGATATAGGGACATAGAGACAGAGAAAGCGACTTTATTTTATACTATGTAGTGATAGCGATATTCATGCCATGTGAATTTTTCGAGAGCAAAATATTTTGTAGGTACTCCTTCACACCCAAAGTTTAGTTATCCGAGCTTCTCCTGCTATTTGCTATAACAAGCAAAGAAGAGTTCTCCTCGTCCTTCCTAGAGCCAGAGATTACGTTTTACTTTTGGAATAACTCTATCATTCATCTGAAGTTAAAATTTTACTGTGAAATAATGAACCAAAATGTATACTCAGAGGCTGCGAGGTTAGTTTTTTGTACGCTATTCATTTGCAGGTCTTGCAGGCCGGACTCCGTCCATCAACGTTTTCAACGTATTCCAAATTATGTAGAGAGGTTATTCACAAAACAATGCCAATAAAATAATGCTGGCAATTTACCAGTTGCTTCTCTTCTCGCGGAGATGGTATAAGCCCAACGAGGAAACGGGTAAAAATCTTAGGATGTTATATTTCCACTCCTTTCCACCGTATAGGCCCACAATCATGCTAAACGAGGGCTTTGGGTCTTGTTACCTTAGGCGCTGTCTACCTCGTAAGATGTATGTATGTATGTACAGAACAATTCGAAAATAACCGAGGTAGGTACAAACATGCCATGCTGGTCTGGGAGTAAAGAAAAAACATAGAATGTACCCGTTGCTTCTCTTCTCGCGCAGATGGTAAAAGATAAAAATCGTTAGAATCATGTAATAGGCGATTCGGCTAGCAACCCATCACTATTTTGATTTCATTTTTTTCACCTATACACCCACAATCTTGCTAAAAGTGGCCTGTGTAGGTATCTGTTACCTTAGGCTCTGTCTAACCCGTAAGGGATAAAGACGTGATTTGTGTATGTGTGTATGTACAAACATACCATTAACTTAGTTTCAATATAGAATTAAAATATAAACGCGCCTAAAAACTGGGTCAGTCAAACGCGTCGAACGCGAGCCCACGGGGACAAAGTTAATGAATACCAGAACTAGACCAAAACTGTATTCCAATTTAGCAAGTTTCGCCGCAAAATGTTCTGCAACTTATAATTACTACATCTGCGTTCAAAAACCACACCTCGTCTCATTTGTCAGTAAGGGCAGGTTTTCGAGATTGCCGGCAATCAGTTTTAAAATGCCTCGTTTAAGAATGTGACCATAATGAAACCAGGGGTCCGATTCTTGAAAGGATATCACTCGAAAGTAGTATTGCTACAAAACTACAGGTTAACTCAAATTTTCGACTAGTGGAATAGGTATATTAATTAGAGCTGTGTATTTTTTTGTAATCTACTCGTATTTAAAATTGAACACAATTTTTCAGCACTTTCGAGGGTCATTTTCACAAATGCGTGCATTTACCTAGTTCGAAAAAAAGGAACCTCACATAATTCATGTTAGGTATTTTATAATGATTTTTTGTTGACATTTTGAACACACGATCGCATTTTGGGCTAAAATATTCGGTGTTTATTTTATAGCAAAACACATTGATTCATGTTTGCCTGTTTTCTTATTTTCAGGTAAATTAACTCGTGTGAGTAGACATGGGATAGATCCTACGAATTTTGCTCTTTTCGCTGACAGTTCTTTTGCGAAGATCTATTAAACTGAAGAATCAGTCATTTAACTTGTTTTTTATCAACACGGGATGCTTTAAAATGTTTTAAATTAATCTACAGCAATCTCATTTACAAACTGAAAGTAAAATCACAAAAAATCCGTTGCAGTTGTGAGACACATTTTTCAACGTACTATTTTCTAAGAAAGCTAAACAACCACATCTAGGGCATAATAAAATCGCGAATCCTTTCATTTTATTTTTGTAATTGGTGACTTTTATTGGTGGCTGACGGAGTCCTGCCTTAATGTAACGAAGTCTAAGCTGCCGTCGTCTAACATACAAGATGGAGGCTTTCTCTGTGACAAACGCGGGGACTTGAACCAGTTTGCCCAGGGAACCTGCTTTTGTTTTAGTTGGCTTAGACGTTTTTGTTTTCGTGGTTATACCTCAGTAGATACTCATAGTTCAGAGGTATACATACAACACACAGGTAACAGAGGATTTATTATCACTACATAGTATAAAATGAAGTCGCTTTCTCTGTCCCTATGTATGCTTATATCTTCAAAACTACACAATGGATTTTGATGCGGTTTTTTTTAATAGATAGAGTGATTCAAGAGAAAGGTTTTTATGTATAATTTTACACAGACGAAGTCGCGGGCAGAAGCTAGTGTACAATAAAGAGTTATACATACGCACATACCAGTGGAGTGCCGTCAAGTATATCAGAAAGCAAGCCGAAGGGCATTTAACTAGCTTTTCCCTCTACGAGTATTTCTGCGCAATAAAAATGCTCTGCCTTAGAATAGGCAAGCAAGGTGGGTAACCTTTAGAATTTTTCTATCTGTTACTAGCGGTCACGTGACCTTGTTACTACGCAAATTTTTGTTGCCAAGCGTCATCTGTTTGAATGACGTGCAATCTGTTTAGTAATTTGAAATTTGGTTTGTTAGCTTTTACTCGGACATCACAACTAATCTCATAATTCTGAAAGTCTTATTTTTTCATGTTTATCAATGTAAATAACCAATATAAAATGACATTTGAATACTTAATTGCCGAACTAATATAGCTACAAATTTGTACTTATTCCATGCTGGTCTGGGAGTGAAGAAAAAAACATAGAATTTACTAGTTGCCTCTCTTCCCGCGCAGATGGTAAAAGCCCATCGAGGGAATGGGCAAAAACTTAGGAATCATGTTATAGGCGATGCGGCTAGCAACCCATCACTATTTCGATTTCCCTTTACATCTATACGCCCTTAATCATGCTAAACGTGGCCTTAAGGTTTTGTTACCTTAGGCTCTGTCTACCCCGTCAAGGATAAAGTCGTGATTTTTGTATGTATGTAAACATTTACGCCGTGCATCGGATTATTTCTAATGGTCAAATTATTTTCCATCCAGATCTAGTAAGTCCAGCGATCCGGTCCATCCGTCGGCCGGATTACACGCTATTAATGGCGACTTCAGACCTTAATCCAACCGACGAGGACATTAATTGCCGAAGCAAGGGTAATTCCGCCGTGGCAATCTGGTTTAGTGATGCCCCGGATTTCCGAATCCGTAACTGCAAATACACGAAACAACATACGTATCCGTGTCCGGATTTTAAATAATAGGTACATACACATACATACATAAATGACGTCTTTCTCCCTTACGGGGTCGACAGAGCCTAAGATAACAAGACCTAAAGGCCACGTTTAGCATTATTAAGGGCGTATAGGTGGAAAGGGAAATCAAAAGTGATGGGTCTGGGAGTAAAGAAAAAACATAGAATTTACCAGTTGCTTCTCTTCCCGCGCAGATGGTAAACACCCATCATGAGAATGGGCGAAAGTCTTAGGAATCATGTTATAGGCGATGCGGCTAACCCATCACTATTTTGATTTCCCTTTCCAGCTATACGCCCTTAATCATGCTAAACGTGGCCTTAAGGTTTTGTTACCTTAGGCTCTGTCTATATAAGTAACCAATATAAATTGACCGCTCACTGGACACTTTGCTTAGAAGCAGGGCTCTGTTAACACTGGACTGTAAAATAACTTGGCAAATTTGTACAGAACCCTCGGTGAGCACGACTCACACCTGAAAGGTTTCGAAAGAAAGAAAGAAAGAATACATTTGTTCCTTTTTGCAAGACACACAAGTATAAGAGAATAAACACAATTTTAAAGCAAAAAAAAACACAGACATTAAAAATAGATGCTCAGCGTTGTGTGTGTCTTCGCAAAAGTGAAACGGTCGCTGGCTCAGCATTACGCTGAGGTGTTAGACACCTGCAGCACTGATTTTCAGCCAGAACCGTCTGTGACTCACGAAACGATACACAGATAAAATATACTACATAATCCATAAACTTTTACGTAAACACAGTAATAAATAGATAGAACCCGACTTATGTGTAACTAAAAAAATACATAAATTAATTAAATAGTTTACAATACCAATCCGTTTTCGTATCCGTATCCGAGGACACGAATCAACCAAGCACATCACTAAACCGGTTGGAGTGACGGGTAATTACATTGTGGCCAACGCTGGATATTTTGGTGATTCAAGACTATGCACTAAGCTTGTCTGGTTGATATTCAGTCTGACAGGACGCAAACGTGACGTGCAAGATGCTTGAGATAACGAGGGGCTACTCGAAGTGCCATTCCACTCTCACTAACGGACATTACTATGAGAGTGAAAGTGACGGTGTCATTTGGAATGGTAGCCTTCGGAAGTCTAAGGGGCAACAGTAGAGCCGCTCATGGCAAATTTTTCGTAACAAACGTTTCAATTGCATCCACGTTTTAATCATTACCATCTTATAAAACAAAACCAGTAGATACTCTACTATAGACTAATATAATTTAAGGTACGCAGTTAACTTGGAGACCTTCTTTTATTAATGTGTTATAAGTTAAGTAGAATTTATTTTATTTTGAATCAATGACTTTTCTTCTTATTGGCAATGATGGTCTTTCCTTATGCGCTGGTAGTTTAAAAAAGAGACATGTAAAAGAGCCCATGGTCACCTACTTGCAAAACAAAGTATTTGTTTTTTTTATTTTCTTTTTTTATAAATACGCCGCGTCTGTTTGCGATAAACTCAAAACCTACTGAACAGATTTTCATCCGGTTTTCACCATTAATTTCCAAATTATGCTAAACGTGGTCTTCATGGCTTGCCGCCGTAAGCTCTATCTACCCCGTAAGGGATTAAGATGTGATTTATGTATGTGCGTGTGTTTATAAGAGTATTTCCAAAAAATAAGGAGATGGATAAGAGGAGTCTCGACTTCCTCAATCCCTCCCTATTATTAATATTATACAATACATATACTTGAAGTTATTTCTACTTAAGTATATAAGTAGTTTTACTTACAGAACTTAAGGTCCAGAAGCACCTTTGATCTTCGAATCGGCGACCCTGGGCATTGACGAATTAATGGCCAGCAAAGTTTATTATTAATTGACATTGAAGGCCAGTCCAGTTTTGAATTTGTAATCCAGCATTACATATCCTTAGAATACAGCTACTTCACTTTGTATTCAGGTAACATTTTACTTAAAGTTTAAAGAATTTCAAAGAATGGTCAATGTTTAATATCAAATGGAGTTAACCAAGTATTTTGGTCTTTTCTGCGTAATTATCTTCATCTTAGCAGACTTTATTGCTGTCATTGATGATCTGGATATTCCTTATATTCCTTAACTCTTACTCTAACAAATCAGGTCACGTGACATCTAATAACGGATAAAAAAATTCGAACGAAGGCTTACCCACCTCCTATGGGTGGTGTAGGGGTATATCACGGGATGACGGGGATCCGAGTTCGATTCCCGGTCATAGCTTTACTTTTCAGAATTTTGTTGTTTATGATGCATGTTGTTAAAAAGTTTCAATAATTCTTGTAGTAACGGTACACTAAAATTCTCATTCTAAACAGCGTGAAATTGAATTCTTCATTACAACGTTGCGCCAAATCGTTTGTCAGTACTAGCGGCTGAGGGATTTGTGTCAAGTATACGCGCCCTCAATGCTTTCAAATAGGTTTTTGTTGTAAATTCCATCAGGAAACTTTTTGCTGGAATGTATTCGAAAATACAGTCACGCTTTCGTGAAAGTTTGTCTACGGTAGGTTTAGCTGTTTCTCCAGAAACAACGCTGATGGTGATGATGACCATAATACCCATGTCAACTTCGGCTATAACAGCTCAGGTAACCTTAATTAGTGGAGTTCTGATGACATGCTAAAGCGTAAATATAGGACGTGGAGTGGTCTACATTTGTTTAACTTTCTTGACAGAAACGCTTACATTCAAAAACCTTTAAAAAGACACCATCAGTTCTCTTAAATAGCAACAGACCAACAACTCTCGTTGCGCGGTTGGTTCTTACGTGTGGCAGTGATCGCTGACTATTAGGTGGTCGGTTTGTTCGCTTACCTCCCTCTTCACTATCACTACACATAGTATAAAACAAAGTCGCTTTCTCTGTCCCTATATCCCTATGTATGCTTAAATCTTTAAAACTACGCAACGGATTTTGATGCGGTTTTTTTAATAGGTAGAGTGATTCAAGAGGAAGGTTTATGTGTATAATACATGCATAATATACCGTGCTAAGCCGGAGCGGGTCCCTAGTTTGTTTGATAAACTTACATTAAGATCCATTTTCTTCCATGCTGGTCTGGGAGCAAAGAAAAAACGTAGAATATACCAGTTGCTTCTCTACTCGCGCAGATGGTAAAAGCCCATTGAGGGAATGGGCGAAAATTATAGGAATCATGTTATAGGCGATGAGACTAGCAACCCATCACTATTTTGGTTTCATTTTTCAGCTATACGCCCGCAATCTTGCTAAATGTGGCCTATAGGTATCTCTTACCTCAGGCTCTGTGAGACGTGGTTTGTGTATGTGTATGTATGTATGTAAGATCCGTTTTTTTCCAAGACCAGACATTTACATCACGTTTTGAGGTTATGTATTGTGGAGTCAATTGATGTGGCTGTACTAGACCTTCTGTTGGACCAAAGAAGCCATAAGTTAAGGTCAATCGCACGGACCCAAGTTTCTCTTCGAATCGAGATTTACTTTGCCAAGTTCAAAGCTAATTTTATGTAAATAATATTGCTATTTAATTTTAAAATTAATACGATAAACGTGAACATTCGAAATGGCCAGTTTGGATGGATTTTGATTTGAATGGATTTCGGACGCTTCTTCGGCCAACGGTCACCTATTTTTAGCGTATCTTAACCAAATCTTGTTGGTTTTTTTTGTAGAAAAAATATTTAGAAAAATATCTTGTCGCCCACATGGTGACTCCCATGGCGTCCAACGTGTTAACAGCTTCTTACATCATCATATATCATCTCCAGCCTATATGGTGCCACATTTTGAACAGACGTCCTCTGAGGATGAGAGGGCTTGGGTTGTAGTTCCGATGCAGGCCCAGTGCGGATTGGAAACTTCACACAGTCATATACCATTAAACTCACTCTTTCACTCAAATTATGTGCTGCTTGAGAGGAGATAAAAAAACTGGGCTACCACGGTTTTTAATTTCTTAGAAGAAAGAAAGTAGATCTTTAATTCCCTTTTGTAAGACATACAAATAGAAGAGCATACACACAACACTTGCTTCTCTTTCCGCGCAGATGGTATAAGCCACCATCTTACTCGCTAATCCTGCCGCTAAGTAGCAGTGCTTGCACTGCTGTGTTCCGGTGTGGAGAGTAAGACAGCCGGGGAAATTACGGGCATAAGAGGCATTTCATCTTAGTCCTCTAGGTTGGCAACGCATCTGCAATCCCTCCAGGGTTGCAGGTGTCTATGGGCAGTGGTGATCATTTATTACCATCAGGTGACCCACTTGCTCGTTTGCCTTCCTATTTATTTATATATAAAGCCCATCGAGGGAAGGGACGAAAATAGGAATCACGTTATAGGCGATGCTGCTAGCAAACCATCACTATTTTTATTCCCCCTTCCACCTTCCACAATCATGCTAACGGTGGCGTTTAGGTCTTGTTACCTTAGGCTCTGTCTACCCCGTAAGGGATAAAGACGTGATTTATTTATGTATGTATCCCATCGATCGAAAGTATACTCTGCAAAAAATTTGAATAAAAAATGTCATTTTTTACAGAAACTTATTTGTAACTAAATAAAAGTAACTATAATTATTAAGCTGATACCATAATTTAACTCCTAATATTCCATGTTACTTATCCAAGCTACATAAAACCACTTGGCCGTCCACTGCCGCGTCGGAACGCATCTAACTTTCATGAGAGCACTTTAGAGCGGCAATGTAAGTTATGTGAGCGACCGGGAGGCCCTCTAGTATTCATAGTGGGCAGGTGTAGTAGGTACGTAAAATGGTGTATCAATGGCTTGAAAACACAAGCGTAGGATGAGATACCTACTGCTTATTTAAGACATTAAGGTTCCTTCCATGCTGGTCTGGGAGCAAAGGAAAAACATAGAATGTACCAGTTGCTTCTCGTCCCGCGCAGATGGTAAAAGGCCGTCGAGGGAATGGGCGAGTCTTAGGAATAATGTTATAGGCGATGCGGCTAGCAACCCATCACTATTTTGATTCCCCTTTCCACCTACACGCCTACAATCCTGCTAAACGTGGCCTTTAGGTCTTGTTACCTCAGGCTCTGTCTACCCCGTAAGGGATATAGACGTGATTTGTGTGTGTGTGTTAAGGTGCGACCACACCGTTGCGTAAAAGACGTTGACGTGTTGCGTAAGCAACAAAATGTCTGAAGGAACGGTGAGAAAAGGTGACGCCTTCGACACGTCACTGCGTATACGCGGCGGTGGGGTCGCTCCTTTATATACCAGAGATAATTAGATCAAAGAACAGCAAATGAGAAATCCAGGTACGATGAAAATAAGTAATAATTGTGGTAATTTCTGGGCTATACACACTTTATAGTAAGTAAGTAAGTAGAAGTAAGTGGTGTTCAATAAAGAGTATTTATATTGTATTGTATTGTAAGTAGGTACGAGTAATTAGTTTATTGTACAAATATAAAGAAACAGATACCATTCACAAAAAAATAAAAACAACATTAATATTATGCACAAAGGCGAACTTATCCCTATAAGGGATCTCTACCAGTTAACCTTTGAGAACCTTTGATGAGAGGAGCATTAAACCTTCCTTTCCTTTCTAATCTTACTAAAAACCACTGCAGCGTGGTCGTTTGAACTATACATAGGTACATACATACATATATCACGTCTCTATCCCTCACGGGGTAGACAGAGCCTAAGGTAACAAGCCCTAAAGACCACGTTTAGCTTGATTGAGGGCGTATGGATGGAAAGGGGAATAAAAATAGTGATGGATTGCTAGCCACATCGCCGATAACATTCCTAAGATTTTCGACCATTATTCTTTCGTTGAGCATTTACCATCTGCGCGGGAAGAGCAGCAACTGGTACATTCTATGTTTTTTCTTTGCTCCCAGACCAGCATGGAAGGTAGCATTGAACTATGACCTCTCAAATTAGATGTTCGTGGATTCGAATCCGGGCACATATATAGGTATAACTCTTGATTTTTTGAAGTTTATGTGCCTACCGTTCCCACATATAACGCAACATAGATAGGTACTTAAGTTGCTATCTTTAGGGATATAAATAGCGATAATCTTAGATGAGTTCTCGATATTTCTAAACTGTGGCGTATCCTGATATGTCAAATAATATTTGTCCCAATTTGTGTATATAAAATAACTGTAGGTAACTAATTTAAAACTGTAACTCGTACAGCGTAGATACGAAGCGAATAAAAGTATTCCCTCACCCTTCATTCGGTAATAACTTAAGGGCTTCAGGGTTGTTTTTATTTTTGTCTTACCTTAGTTTGTTTTCAGTCGGATTTTTATTTTATCATTTTTTTACATTTATTTAGGCAACAATCAGTCACATATTTGAACATAGTATTGATACATAATAAGGTGTAGACCTGGAATGCCATAACAATAATAAAGTGAACATGGGTAAACTGGAACGGTAGATGGATAATACAATTTTTGAGCTAGCACCTCCTGCCACGCCACCCGCGACTCATTACATAGGTAACTAGCGACCCGCCCCGGCTTCGCACGGTATATTATGCATGTATTATACATATAAACCTTCCTCTTGAATCACTCTATCTATTAAAAAAAACCACATCAAAATCCGTTGACTGGTTTTGAAGATATAAGCATACATACGGACACGGGGACAGAAAAAGCGACTTGATTTTATACTATGTAGTGATAGTGATTAAGGGCTGGCTGCTAACTTTAAATTCCCATAGATTTTAAATGTCCAGTCAAAATTAAAAATGACTAAACCTAAAAATAATTTTCAAAGACCTACTCAATCCATTCTGCTGCTCATACTTTTTTAAAATAACATCTTACACCATATTATTGGCACAGTAAACACCGACGATACTAAAATTGTGTGTTATTTTTATCGCAAAGGAAAACGGAAGGAAATATATTCGGCGCTTAGTGCGGGCCCAGCTGTCGCCAAAACGGATTTACATAAGCGAAATTTTGACAAATCACTTTTCAAATCCCACTCGAGAACGCGATGCTTATTCGAGTTTTTGGGGGTGCGTAGGAGTGTTTTGTGAACACGCTGTAGAATAGCCACGAAAAATGTTTCAAATAACAATCACTACATAGTCTAAATAAAACAAAGTCGCTTTCTCTGTCCCTATATCCCTATGTATGCTTAAATCTTTAAAACTACGCAACGGATTTTGATGCGGTTTTTTTAATAGATAGAGTGATTCAAGAGGAAGGTTTTTATGTATAATACATGCATAATATACCGTGAGAAGCCGGGGCGAGTCGCTAGTAAGGAATAAAATGTTTGTTGGGGTGCGAGTCGGGTTACCTCCGGGTGTGGAGCTGCGGTTCGTTTTTGGATCCGTCCGGGGGGAAGAGCAGTGCTTGGTCCGGTGCACCCTAGGCATCGGCTAATAATTTCTTGGCAGTTTCTGAGGGATATCATTGACCGTGGGTTAAGAGCCCGACAGGTCTGGGAGTAAAGAAAAAACATAGAATGTACCAGTTGCTTCTCTTCCCTTGCAGATGGTAAAAGCCCACCGAGGGAATGGGCGAAAGTATTAGGAATCATGTTGTAGGCAATGCGGCTAAAAACCCAACACTTTTTGATTTCCCTTTCCACCTATACGCCCTTAATCATGCTAAACGTGGCCTTAAGGTTTTACCTTAGGCTCTGTCGACCCCGTAAGGGATAAAGACGTCATATTACTGTGAGAGACAAAATAACAACAACACTATTTTCCCTTATTTTGAAAATCTTTTACAGACAATACAATACTCACACAATACACAAATCACGTCTTTATCCCTTACCGGGTAGACAGAGCCTAAGGAGACAAGACCTACAGGCCACGTTTAGCAAGATTGTGGGGCTAAGTAAAGATGGAAAATGGAATCAAAATAGTAATGGGTTGCTAGCCGCATCGCCTATAACATGACTCCTATGACTGTCGTCCGTTCCCTCGATGGGCTTTTACCATCTGCCCGGGAAGAGAAGCAACTGGTACATTCTATGTTTTTTCTTTGCTCCCAGACCAGCATGGAAATCTTTTACAAAAGGGCATAAAGTGTTATTAAGCATTAAAGGAACAATAGTTCTTCGTTCAATTCCTTCATCTGTATTCCGGGGATTTGCATAGTCTCCCGACAAACAACTACTCGGAACTGCTGCAGTTTCCAACGGTTTTTATTTAATTTCACCCGTCTTTGTGTTCCTTGAAGTTAACGGCTAACTTTTATTTCAGTTTAAAGGAATTAGAATGTCTGCGAGTGCAATGGGCTTGAGGCAAGTCCAAATTTTAAAGTTTCTACTGTCTTTTGAATAAGTAATATATTCAGAACGAAAAAAAATAAAATCTTAGGCAGCACTATGTATCTACGTCTGCTGTAAACTCTATTTGTCCTCATGTCTGAGCGGTACAATTTAGGGATCTTTAAAAAATGAGCCTTTCTGTTCTTGAAAGAGCCGGCAACGCACCTGTGATTCCCCAAGTCTTGCAGGTGTCCCTGGGCGATGATGATTACTTTCCATCAGGTGATCGTTTTCCCCCTCTTATATTATAAAAAAAAGTATACTTTCTATTGATCAATTAAGTCTGAATACAAAACAAATGATCATATCTGGAGCATACTATGACATTGATGATTTTTTCTTTTTAATAAAAGTTGGCATCTCAATTAATTATTTTGCTGTTTTCATTGCCATATGCTTGTAATTGTAACTAATTCGCCTTGATAAGTAATGTAATTCTTTGTATAATTTTGCGGACTTTTGTATTCAATATTGCTTTAGTTTTAAGTTGACATTGGTACACCATGTTAGATCGCAGAAAACTTTTTTTTGTATGATCATTTTGTATATCACCTGTGTATCACAAATAAATGACTATTCTATTCTATACTATTCAAACCACGGAATAATAAAGCAAATGAGATCGTGGAAAATTCGGTGACACAAATATTTGACATGAAGGCTGTACAGATATTTATGCCCTCGCCTGTCCTTAGGTAATGACTTAAAAGTTCTAGATTTGGATTTAGAATTTGTTCATTTACTCAATAAAAATTACATGATATAAAGATTAAGTGATCAAAAACTGATAATAATAAAAACATTACAACAAATTATAAAAATTGTACCAGAAATACAATGTCAAATATAACCACCAAACCCCTTTCCTTCATCAATCAATATGCATTAGGTACGTATAAATTGTAACATACAACTTGAACTGTAATTCTAATTCTAAATAAATGTCCAATACAGCATCGTGTATGCAAATCAGGCGCCATTTATATTTCGCGTATGCTCCGGCAAAATATCATACAGAATTTAAAAACCCTCATCCCCAGGGTTAAAAACGCAAAGAACAAACTACGGTTTGAACACACATTAACAGAGTGTACAACAAACATGTTTTACCGATAAAAAAGCGGTCAAGCGCGAGTTGGGCTCCACGCTAAGGGTTGTGTGCAATGCCATTGAAAAGATGAAAAAAACGCAAAACGAAACTTGTGTCTTGATTTCAGTTATTACAAATTTCTTGTTGACCCGAGGAAGTTGTTTTGTCTTGACATTTAGGTCATTTGATTCCACTTTCCACCTTTACGCCCTCAGTGTCTTGCTAAACGTGGCCTGTAGGTGTTGTTACCTTAGGCTCTGTCTACCCCGTAAGGGATAAAGACGTGATTTGTGTGTGTGTGTATGTATTTAGGTCACAATCCATTTTTATTATTTCAAACTGTCATTGAATTTGCAGCGACAATTTTAGGAATAACGATATAGAATACGGCTTCCTTAAAATGTAACTAAAACATGAGAAGAAAATGTTAAACAGCAAAGCTGCCAATACAGCGAAATACGTCCAAAAAACTCAGTACATTCTCGTTTACTTTAGTAGGCAGCAGTCAAAGTAACGATACATAATGTTACAAAGACCGTTCTTTGCCCTTCATAAGAAAAGGAACGGCATTAGAGCCATTGGATTTACATTATAGCACAAATTGCTGACACAAAGCAAATAAAATAGTTGTGCAAACTCAAATATGGCCGAAGGAGGTAACCCTATTTCAATTTCATGCTGACCCGTGGTCCCACCTCGCGCGGCACTTTATTTCCCTTCGCCAACCCTACGCGGCGCAAGTCATGTAAACAAAGTAATAGACTTTCCGAATTTGTTTAATTTGAATTTTCAAACTAATAGTTATGAATGTGCTCTAGGGCCGACAACGCACTGGCATCGCGTACAGCGCTGCGGGTGTCTATGGACAGTGGTGATCATTTACCATCAGGTGACCCACTAGTTCGTTTGTCTGGCCTTTCTAACATAAAAAATGTCGAGGTAATATACCTATTAAAGAGTAACTGACTTACAGACAAAGCACAGCCTAAACCACTAAAGCTACAATGAACAAAAAATTAACCTTGCTACTCCGCTACTCACACTCACTCACTCAGTAGCGGAGTAGCAAGGTTAATTTTTTGTTCATTATAATGGACCTCCGCAAAGTAACGCCTGATTCAATAAAACACTAAAGCTACAGTATGCTTAGTGTAGGTTTTCGGTCACAAAATACGTCTCGAACGCGTTTGCGTTAAAATGTCAAATACCGTTACGCTTTTTCCCATAAGGATAAGTAGATACTACTTTGTTCCACTTGCTACGATCCTGACATACTTCTTTCGCTTCCACATTCATCAATCTCTTCATACATGCTCCGAATGAACCAGGCGTTACTTTGCGGAGGTCAAATTCAATGAACAAGAAACATTTACCCTGCTACTCCGCTATTCAAGTAGTAAGTAGTAGTCGTAGTCAGTTGGGTTTATATTTTAAATATAATGAGGTCCCAATCGCTCTAATCTTACGTCTTCCACCAGCTAACCAAGTGTGAAATAAGAATTTATTATTGGGCCCGCGAAGCCCTCAGCTGCGCTCTATTGGTTTAGTGGACCAACACGCCGGATACTTGGAGCCCTGCCCGAGATACGCCGCTACATGTTCACCCTTTTTACCTTAAAAGGTAAAGCAAATATTTTGATTCTAGACGTAATTTTATTGTTTCGGGAAGAGTTATGGTGCTATTAATAAAACAGTAGACAGACTATTTGGCCAAAACTACTCTGAGTTATTTTTAAAACGTGTTGACAGAACAGTAGTTTTTTTAATTTTTAAAATTAGAACACAGAAATATCCGAAAAGTAAGGCTATGGCCGGGACCCGGTTCCTCGTCATTCAGTGACGAGTACTATACCCCTACACCTCCCATAGCAGGTGGGTAAGCCTCCGAATTTTTCTATCGGTTACTAGCTGTCACGTGACCTTGTTAGTATGCGAATTTTTGTCGCCAAGCGTCATCTGTTTGAATGATGTGTCTGCACGACACAATTACAAACTCCCGTGGAACATCTACTGTTCACCAGGAACGAGAGAAGGCGCTGTATTTCAAATGATAGATACTGTCAAATGAATCAAGATTTTAATAATTAAGTGTTAATTCATCAGGCACCCGCTAGGTAGTTCTTAAATTCATTAAACTTTGTTTCACATCAGCTCATTGGGAGGTAAAGTAACCGGTCAAATACTGACTGTCTCGTCAGCTCCAGACAAGGTTCATTTAGAAAATCCCATCCCTTATATTTTTACGTGATTGAAGTGATAATCTACTTTTGATGACATCTGCAGAAATAAACAGTGAAACACTCGTTAGTGAATAACATACCAGTATCGTAATTTTGATCGGTCTTGGCTACGAACGTAGCAAAAGTTGCCAACTTCAAAAAGTGATTATACGAAGACCGCATCTCTCTCGGTCCCCTTTGTCGTCCTACCCCGCGCCCCGGCGCCGCGCGGGCGAGGACTCATTTAAACGGTCGGTCTATACTAATAGAGGTGTTATAAGGTGAAATCCTTAACAGTATTTTATTTAATGAGAATCACTATTTATAAGTCATACACCTACTCGCAATTTACTGTTTTTTTAAATGATGTGGGGTCACCTACTTAGTAAGCAATCCCTCCGTCTAAGGACATTGATGACATTCGACCATTACGGAAGCATTGTCGCCCCTTTAAGAAAAGGTAAGTTGTAAAACCATTAAGCATGGAACCTCTATGAATGAAAATGAAAATGAATGAATTTTTTTTATTTTTTGCAAATTGGCCGCCAAGGGCTCTTTTACATGTCTTTTTGAAACTACCAGCACATTCGGAAAGACCATCATTGCCAAGAAGAATGCGCCGCAAGAAACTTGGCAGAAAGACATTTTTTCAAATAAAAATACAGTAAGAATACTTAAATTCTACTTACATTAAATACATTTATATAAGGGATGTATAAGGTCCCCGAGCCTTAAATTATATTAATCTATAAATAGTAGAGATGTATAAAGTCTCTACTGGGCAAAAAAATAAAAACAAAAAAATAATAATAATAGTAAGTTCAGTGGAGGTGTAAAACGCCTCCACCGTCAAATAAACTAATTGGAGATGTCTCCAATGTCGCAATAACATATTATGGAGCAATGACATGGTAAAATCCATGATATATAAAAGTACCAACCATGTTTGATTACAGCTTAGTTGCATTTCATCATCATCATAGCCATAGGACGTCCACTGATGGACATGGGCCTCTCCCATAGATCCCAGTGCCCTCGGTTGGAAGCGGCTTGCAACCACCGTCAACCCGCGTCTTTAACCAGTAGGCTTATTACCTAACTCGCAATCGCCATCGTGTTCATTTTGACAGTTCATGTATGGACTGACAATTGGCATCGGAATCAGCTGGCTGTCACTGACCACCGCCAAGCACAGTCAAAATGAACACGATGGCGATTGCGAGCGAGTTAGGTAATAAGCCTACGAGACTGGGTAGACCCCCGCCAAGAACAGTCAAAATGAACACGATATCGCGTAAGAAATTAAAATACTGCGCGAAATGTCGATTAGGCATGTTTGAGAATAGGAATGCAAGCGAATGATAAAAAAAGTCGAATGGGTAGAAATTCGAGTGGGGAAAAATGCGAATAGAAAGTTTGCTACGCGGAATTAACGATTTTGGGGGAATGATCTAATCTCTCGAGTTAGGTAATAAGCCTACAGGTCATTCGTTCACCTTATCGGTGCATTTAGAATAAAAAGAAAGGATTTAAATGCTAAACAAACTTTTAAAGACCGTAATTGTACCGAAGCCAGCCACCGTAATACTTCCAAAGAACACGCTCAGTGTCGAAATGTTCTAAACAAAGTGAAAACAAGAGAATTCCAACTCCTCGGTAAACATTCGCGACAGCAGCTGAATTATTATCATAAGCAGCGTGCGTCATAATACGTTATATAATATTTACGTGTCAAACCCCAACTTGTGAGTTTCGAGTACATATAAATCAATAGAACCCGGCGTCACCCTGTTTGCGAGGGTAAGGCGCGGGTCCACCGCCGCAGACAGAGCTATGCTAGGAAGCTCTTTGTGAAGAACTTTCAATTTGTATTAGATACGAATATTCTTTTAAGTTCGGAGGTCTCAACTATTTGTTTAAGCATGATAGAATATACATTTCTACTATGGACTAATATAATTTAAGGCTTGGGGCCTTATATACCTACATCTCTTTTATAAATGTATTTAATTTAAGTACAATTTAAGTATGTACCTATAATAGTAAAATATTTTATTTTGAAAAAATGTTTTTCTACCAAGTTTCTTGCGGCGTATTCTTCTTGGCAATGATGGTCTTTCCAATTTTTGCGATTTTGAATTTTTGATTACATACAGAAATTTCGTCTTTATCCCTTTTCTGTAAGCCGCGGTTGGCATGATTGTGGGCGTATAGGTGGAAGGAGGAATCAAAATGGTTATGGGTTGCTAGCCGCATCGCCTCATGATCTATCTGCGTACTTCCACTTATTTAGGTGTCTTATATTAGAATTATTCTAAAATATTTCAGCAGGCGATAAGGTTAGTGTGATTAAATATTTTTCACCATATTTTTGGATTCCAAAATAAGTCGCCCATTTCATACCGTATGCTTTAATGCTCGTGGTAATTTTCAAAACGTTTCATGAATTTTTGGACCTCTTTTGCTTCAGAGGCTAGTTCGCTCCGTGAAATTGCATGGAGTCTGGTGTTTGCGGTGTTTTGGCATCGGCCGTGCGCAGCCAAAGGGCAAAGACACCTGATACATCCAAACATACATAAGTCACGTCTTTATCAAGAGTAGACCGAGCCTATGGTAACAAGACCTAAAGGCTACATTTAGCATGATTGTATGTGTGTATGTACATAAAATACATAAAATCATAGGAATTAGTGCAGCTAGCACCCCAACACTATTTTGATTCCATTTTTAGTCTATGTGCGCACAATCTTCGTAAACGTGGCCTGTAGGTCTTATTACCTTAGGCTCTGTCTATCCGTAAGGGATTACTGATTTGCCATCCACAGGTTTCTCTGAAGGTTCAGGCCTTAAGCTACGCTAAACAGGCACCTGTCACCCATTGTTCGGTAGTAATTCGACTATCCGCCATGCTCAATAAGACGTCCATTGTCTACTGCTTTAACAGTATCCGTTGAGTGAATACCTCCTATAGTTACGTCTCGTGTTTTAGTGTTAGCACTATTGAGTTTAAATTATCATTTAAGATCTTCCCAGTCTTGTAGATCTAGTATGAGAGTGTCGATAACATTTTTATCAAAAAGGTTATTTTGATACATGATTTCATGTTGACTGAAGAGTGCCTACATCTCCCAAAATGCAGGTCTATTTATTCTACTGGAAGAAAGCTAAAATTAACCGTTACTTTCTTGTTATAAATCGTAATATAATAAAAATAAGTGCAATACGTCAATAGAAAGAGTAACAGGTAACATCGTTGCTATACTACAAACAATAGACCAAAAAAGCAACCAATTCAAATTAAATTTGCAACATTTCTATAACAGCAGCCGCAGACTAAAAGTAAATTCGAAAATTTTATAACCCCCCACGCATTTGTCAAGTACCTAGTGATACGTAAATAAACAAATTTGTGACTTGCAACGTATGTATGCATATTATCTATGTATGTATGCATGTATATATGTTTGTCCGGGTGGAAACTTGCGACTCAATTTTGAAGCAGATATCTTCATCATGTTTAAGTTAAATGACAATACAATAATCTGGCATTAGAATTCTGGTGGCTCAGCCAGGACCGTCTCCGCAGGAGGGAAATCTTCAACGGTTGGTCCGACTGACGAAATTTGGTTGACATAATATTTAGGACGGATGACAATGCAAGCAAAGTCAACAAAAAGTAAGTCAGCAAAAAATCTTGTATCAAAATTAAAATTTTTAGGTCACGTTTTTCGTCGGTATTTAAAAATGATGTATTAGCAGTAAAGGTATGGTAATCATGTTGTTTTGACTAACTTCGCTTTACTCGTGAATAATCCTCGATAATCTCTTTGGCAAACTAATACCCTTACCGAGGGTTCCCTAAAAGCAGTGTCTTAAGTTTTACTTCAAGTTAAGAGGGATCGATTTCCGAGCTATTCCGAGGGTACACAAAGTCGTCACATTTTGACGCGAGCATATTCATTGTACTGCCGTGCTGAAGCAAAAAAACGGTCAAGTGACAAAATCAAGTTTTGAGTTAGAACGAACAAAAAAAAATATTGTCTTGCTTATTTTACTTATTTTGTTTGTTCGTTGCAATGGACCTCCGCAAAGTAACGCCTGATTCAATAAAATATTTTGAGTTAGAGCCGAAAAACGCGGCATTTTTAATTTAAAATGAATGCTGGTTCATTATCTATCTATCTTTTGTAATGTCGTCATATACCAAAAGATAGATCATTTTTTCAGTTTTAATTAAGAAAAAGTTGCTTCGGTTATATATTAATATGAGTACCCTTAAATTGTTTTTTTTCCTTTCTAGTTGTGTAAAATAATTAAAATTTTATTTTCAGAACAGTACAAAACAGCGGTCATAGGCGCTTAACTGCTTTAAAATCATGTTTTTTTTTAATAACGACGTGGAGATGGCCTTTATATAGGAAGTACTACGACCACATAACTAGAAAACAGTTTTTGGATTTAGCATCTTTTGAATTTATTTATAAGTGTATTTGTTCATTGACTTCAAGATTAAAAAGCGGCTATCGGTACTTGATCCAGTGTAATATCAACCGGCGTGAAGTTAGCAGTCTATGCGTATTTTTTTCAGATACGTATCATACGTAACTAAGAAATGTTTCAATACTACGTGATTACGCCTGTAAAAAAAAAGAAAACAAAAAGAAAATAGAAGAAACTGTATAATGTCTCATTCTTATGTATGGTAATAAAAAACTTAAATGTGAAAGAGAGAAAAATAGTAAGATAAAATCCTAGCTATTTAGCTACCTAATATCATTTTTAAGTTTCACTATCTAGTAAATACAGAGGTATGCTCAACATCAATATAAAGTAGAAAGTATAGAGATACTGATTGCCTTAAGTTCTGTCTCGTAACCGCGTTTTGTGAGTGGCTTCGAAATACGCGAAATATCATTTTCCGCCTTCAAACCGAAATGAGAGATTTTCCCATCTCCAAATTTCCCGCCAAATTCAGTTACGTAATGAGACTAATGTTTTCCCGTTCCAGAGCCAATTTCGAACTAGGATTAATTCTACTATTTCAAATGTAGTTACCAAGTTACGACCACCACCAACGCCACGGGATATAGTTGTGGAGTAGCAAGATACAAATATCTGGCTCCAAGAGGTCCAAGAACTTTTGCAACGTAACGTCTGATTCAATCAATTAATTACCTTAGGCTAAAAGACTAATGTTTCCTTCTTTTCCCAACTCTGCATAAACAACTAAAGCTACAACGCTTGCGATTTCAGATTTAGCTAAATCATATTTCCATACAGTAAACTCTCCCCAAATATCCCTGATGCAAAATACAAACGTGCTCCAACCAGCGGCCAAAGCGGTGACACTTAGCTTTCTCACTCTTACAGAACAATCAAAACGGAACCCTCTACAATGCCGATAAAGTACATCCTTCAGTATTCTGTTAAGGTGTGATAGAACCTTGTATCAGTGAGAGGATGAGGGATTAGACTCGCAAATCGCGCGTCCGTCCGCAGCCCTAAACTTACTTTACGATACGCGTGTCGTCCCGTTGCGGTAGAAATCTAGGTATAAAACCCTTGTGATTTGTACAAAGTTATTTTATTAACATCTGATGGGAGAGAGGTGGTAAAAGCCGTGGTAGCATAATGGTTTGGGCTATGGTACCTTTAAGTAGAGGACGTGGGTTCCAACCTGTACCTCTTCCTGAATTTGTGTGCGACATTTCATTTGAAATTAGGCATGAGGTTTTTGTTATCTTCGCCATGACAGTGGATCCCATAAAACTTGTGTCCGCATTCTAATAGTATAATAAACAAGCCTTAAAAATATGAAGGAGATACATTTCACGAAAAAAGTAAAATCGTTGATATTTCCATTGCTATGAGGTTTTCTATGCTAAGCTGTGGGCAAAGAAAAAACATAGAATGTACCAGTTGCTTCTCTTCCCGCGCAAATGGTAAATGCCTATCGAGGGAAAGGGCGAAATTCATAGGAATCACGTTATAGGCGATGCGGCTAGCAACTTATCACTATTTTGATTCCGTTTTCCACCTTTACGTTCACAATCTTGCTAAACGGTTCCTGTAGGTCTTGCCACCGTAGGCTCTGTCTACCCGTGAGGGTTAAAGACGTGACTTGTGTATGTGTATGTATGTGTGCGTGCCTTTGCACACCCTTTAATCTATATGATCAGGCGAGTGGTCCGGCGCTTAAATGACCAAACGCCATTAGAATAATCTACGAGCGAAATAAGTAACTATTGATTTTTAAATTCCAGCTTGCCTGATATCCCGTGCTTCTCTAAATCCAAATGTTCCAATTAAAAACAACTGCAGAGCAGACGATCTAAAAATGGCGCAGTACGGACTTTAAAAAGAGCAACGCTGAAAGTTGTCTGCCATTTATAAAGCACTAAATGGATTTCACCTTCGTTTTCCTGTAGCCTCCGACGTGAGGACCAAAACGGGGAAGTTTAAAAAGAATATAGAGACCTGTCCCAGTCGAAAGGAATAAAGTGGTCACGTGCAAGTGTATACATAACTGAGTTTTCGTAGTTATTTTGGATGGGAGTCTAATGGTCTGATTTGAATATCCACTGTTCTGTTCGTTGGATGTGATTGAGTAATTTTATATGGCAACTGTGGTCGCTTGTGAATGAAAAAATAACGTATATAACGTGTTTCAAACACGAAGACGTTAAAATTACAATAGTGGCTGTATTACGAGTAGTGTCTTAGGTTTGGTTTGAAATTAGAAATGCTAATTTGGTATCGTGTCTGCTTAAACTTTTATGGTCTAAATACGGATCTCGAATTTTAAACTTGGATCCCCTGTTTTGGATAATACAGCAAGATCAGTATTTAGTAATAGGCTAGCAGCTGTAGGTCGTCATTTCAATTGAAAAGTAGTCTGTGAAATTCTAGACTAGTGTCGGAAAAAATAACGTTCTGAGGTTCTTGAAAAGATTATTAAAAAAGCGATCTAAATTGTTGTTCGTAAAAACAGTATAACAGAGAGTCTTCGTTTTTTTTTTTCATTTAGGTACACACAGCAAAATAATGCGGTTAGCACAGCCACGCACACGTCTATGCGTGTTGAGTATCGACATGAACGTTAAGTAGAATCTATGACATGTGAATGTGTGAGTGAGTTCGATCATAAAATCTACCCCCTAAGTACAGATTTTTTAGCAACAAGATGAATGAGCAATGTCACTGTAAATTACCTGTTTATTGAATAAACGACAACTAACTATAAAATAACAATGAAGAAAGTTACAACTATTTAAGTTAGTTTATAATAAATTAAGTAAAAAATAATTACAAATTAAATGAAAATAATCCCCGCCGGTATCGTGTCACACTCAAAGGCTGAAAATGCAATATCTCCGGTTTCAGTTACTTCTACAAAAATAATGTAAAAGTATTTTATTTTATTTAGACTGTCCTAAAAATATTTTACCTAATCTTACATTGGATATTGTCATCCCCAGTGTAAGCGAGAGAACCGAATCGAAGCTTCCTTCGACCTTGAATCTTCAAATTTATGCAATCCCACGCATTGAACTATTATTACTAGCGAAGAGTAGTTACCATCTCACTGATGCGACGATGTTATATTATTATTTCTCAACAAGTCTGAGATTCCAATTCCAAAGCAATATTCCTCACAACCAGCACGGCCATCGAAATAACATCCAAAAATGTCATTTTATTATTACTATTTTATATTCCGTTTTCTTCGGATACGAACCCGGTTCACTAAAGCAGAAGTCAAATCTTCGACCTGTCTTTGACCGCTAGGCCACCGAGGTATACAAGTTACATGGTGAATGTATGAATTATGTTCAATCTGCGACTACTGTATTGCAATTTGTGTAAATAGCTGTTTTATGAGCTTTGAAATAAGGTTGAAATTATAATTTATTTTTGTCCGTAACTATTTAATTTTATGGTGGTTGCAGTCTATTGTATGTTTAATTTTACTCTTATATAATATGTTAAAAACGCAAACGCATTGTGTTTTCTTTTAATATAATTATTAATAGGTATGACTCTTTTTACTGGAGTTTAAAAGTTGCTAGCTATTTTGGTCGTTATCGTCTTAAACAATATAAAGTGTTTTCTACCCTCAAATTTCTAATAATATGATTTTTAGAACAAACAACTGTCACCGCTGGCAGCCATTATTAGCTGCGGGATGAACCGTGTGTTATACTTACGAACTGTTTAATTTTGCCTTTCGAATACCTTGTGATTTGCAAAAGTTGAAAAGAGCAAAACAATATAACTATTTATATAAGGAATCGCTAGGCGTTTTTTGATATGGGTAAGTAGACAAACGGTGTTAAAAACAATGACTTATTATTTTATCGGTAATGTTTTAAACAACTTTCTTTGACGAAAAATGTTTTTATTTAAACTTCATTTATTTTGCAGCGGAAGACTGTGCCATTATGGATTCACCCTTACGCAGACTTCGGACACGATAAAAATATTCGTTCTGGGCCTAAACCTGAAGCCTCATCTCCTGCCATTTGATTTGGACATTATGTAGTTGCCGCACCCGCTAGTGACCCATTTCACAGCAACAAGACACAATGCTACGTTGCAACCTGTGCGAAACCATCTGCATGCTGCAGGATTGCATTGCCGTAGACCAGCAAAAAACATGCTTTAACGGACCAGCATAGAAGAAACCTTTGCTCGTGAATATCTTGACTTTGATTATTACATCAATCAAAGTCAAATGTAGTGATTTTTTGTGATGAAGACGAAATATATTAACTTAATTAAATATATAAACACAGTAATGTTTTACAGTGCAGAACGAGTGGCAGTGTTACTTTAGGCTATGGGGTTGGATCTCATCGATGGGCCCTGGTGTCCAAATCCAAACCAAATCGAGATAGGTAGCTTAGTCGCTTCAAAGTGGAGATTATAACCCAGTGTGAAATGATGTTATTGTTAATGGCTGTCATTTAACATGTCTATTCATTTCACCACTGACTTACACGTCCGCAAATAAAACGTTTCGTTCATCTTTATCAGACTTAAACCTAATAAACCAGAATTTAAGATATTAATTATGTGTCATCTTAAAAATAGCCCTATTATGGTTGTGTATTCAATTTGCAAGATAATTATTATGTTAGTGACATAAGACTTTTTAGTAAACATAAAATCATACTGGCCTCTAAAGTGTGCGTTATTTTATGAATATTATTCTATAAGGAAAAGTGTGCAGTTTTATTTAGCTAATTTAATTACTTTTGGTAATAATAATAATAACACAAATAGAGGCTAATACAATAAAAATTAAATGTTGCAATAAACAATTTGAACCAATAATTGCATTTTATTGTTTTATTCTTTTACGTCCTTTTTTTCTTGTTTTAGGTAAACATGAGTTTATTTTGAGATTAGTAATTTAAAATTGAAAACAAAAAAGATACACTTGTGCAGGATTCGAACCCGGTTCTTTAAGTTTCATAAACCTAGGTTAATACACCTGAGCCACCACGCTTATAATACTTGTGGCAAAATTATGCTTCCATTGAACAAAATACCAGCAGGTTTGAATAACTATGCGTGAAGGTAGTCAGAAAACACAATTAGCACAGATAGGGCATTTTGTTGTGTGCGTAATAAGGCAGCGGATAAGTGCGGATGTGTGTATAGAATGACACACGTGGATAACTAGGGTGCTCACCGATTTGCTTTGCTGTGTGTACATCAACTACCAAGCCTGCAAACTAAATGAAGATAAATTACTTTAATATTTAGCTGATAAACTACACCAAAACGGCTGAAGGCTAAAACATTGTTTAGCAAAATTAACACGTCCAAATTTTTCAGCCAGCCAGATTTACGATTCTAGAAAAAATAAATTAGTTACCTGAAAAAATATCAAAGCGAAGTTAATGAAAACCTGAAATAAAATCTGCTTAAAATTTCATTAAGCGCTTTTAATTAAAACACGAAATCATCGCGCGGTTTTATTATTAAAATCGCCAGGTAGGTAAGTGGCGATTTAACTAAAATAGTGCTGTCTGACGTTAGAATTACTTTACTGAAAGGAAGATATTGTAATTCTGGCGTGATTAAATCTTTTGATATACAGCCCTAGTCAATATAGGGAGAAACCCATAAATAATATAATAACATAATTTATTGAACCAGGACTTTGCGGAGGTCCGTTTCATTGAACAAAAAACATTTACTTTGCTTGAATAGTAGAGTAGCAAGGTAAATATATTTTGTTCATTGAATGTCATTCCGCCCTCTCGTCTCGTCCTGTCAAGACAGTGCTCATAGTATTAACTGTCTTTAGGATAGCATTAATGGCTTATAGATCACTTATATTACCATGTATATACCGATCTTTTTGTACGGGTGCGAGGCATGGACACTGACCCTGAAGGAGGAAAATAAGCTGTTGGTGGCAGAAAGAAATGTTTTGCGAAAGATTCTGGGACTAACTCAGAGAAACGACGGGAGCTGGAGGGTCAGATAGGACCTAGAAATTGAAGAGCTAGTGTCCGAGCCCAATATTATTGCCATCCTAGGGTTCGTTGGAGCAACTTGGTTCAAAGGGATCTCGGGATCGACGAGAGTCGACGCTTCTACCATGTTGTCTCACGCTCATTTTCCCATTCATTCAAACATCGATTCCCTTAATTCCCTTTCTGTTAATGCTCCTTAATTCCACAGTTTCCATGCATGTAACTTAAGAAAGAGTTAATGAAAGGTCCCGGAACAGTCGGGCACGCGCGTAGGTGATAATATTCCTCATTACGCGGCAGACCGCATTCAGAGCCGCACGTGACTGTACCCCGGGCTGCCGCTCACACCGGACAGAGGCAGCAACTAACAGCTGCTAATTAAGTCAAGTTCGATCTTGGTTTGTTTTGGCCAAAACTGTAGCTCTAGCAGTATCGCTTTCAAGCGAAATTCGGCGTCGAAGTTCCGTGTTTCCTTTATCAGGCGTCGAAAAAAAAACGATGTTTTGGGTTTGGTTGCTTTTTTTTGTTATTAAATGTACATGAATCGCCTTTGTACGTTAGGTTAGGTCTAGGTAGCTCAAAACTAGCTGATGGTTTTGGTGGTTAATAATGCAATAATAAAAGTGACTATGAAAACGTAGCTGAAACTTTTCTATTATTAAGTCATGCTGTGGCTTATTTTAGTATATCTATTCCAGAGCCCACAAAAAAGGCATTTCATACTCACTGAATAAAAATAATCGAAGCATCTAAATGAGCCGTCATCTTACCCTAAAGGTCTCTAATACAAATTCCCGTGGTAAAAGGCTGCGTGACTTCTTATATTGACTGATACGAGCCTAATAAAGGTTGATTATGAGCGCCTTTATATCCCCCAACCCCTGCCAAGGTACCGGCACCAGCTGACACCAACAATATAAGAAAATAAAACCTTTTTCTTCCATCTAACGATTATTAGTTTTAACACAATACAATGGGCTTTAGGGAAACATTATGTTGCACCTTAAAATAGCACCGCAACTTTGTCGGATTTTTATATTAATTACTTTGACTGTGTTGTGTTGATTCATCCCCCCGATCCTAATATTAAAAATAATAATACCTACACTGCATTATAATCAACTAATCACAACAATCAAAATAAAGAACATTCATCGTCTTCTTCGGTTGTTCGTAGAAGCGTCAACATCCGCTGAGGATGCCTCAGAGAGAGGTGAAACACGTGTCCGTAATATTCCGTGTCAGTGGTGGTTCTGATTGCCATTTCGGATGTTTTCCGTTGCATTTTTCATAGACTGCATGAATAGGCTTCGACGGGAGCGTGAGTGCTTTGCATGATTTAACCTCACTATATCGTGGAGTAGCAAAGTAAAGTTATACATTTATTTTTGACATGGATCTCCACCAACCTATACAGTTTTTAATAATGCCGTGCCTTCGAGTAATATTCACACTGACGCAGAGCAAGAACGCTTAATGCAGATAATGCTCCCCATTTTTATCTGGGCACTGGTTTCTCTTAACGCTGATTACATCGTGAGGCATTTACTAGGTAAGCATGCTCTTTCTTAGACCACGTGCATGCAGAAAAGTTGGATATTGAAGCAGTTTGATATTGAAACGAAGTCGTTGTTACACAACGGTGTGACAACGGAGGCAGTGCCACGTAGGAATGACGCCACGTCGGTGAAGTTTGACCGAGCACGGGCATATTTTAGACTTGGCGAAGTGCTTTTTATGATTCCACTAAGTTTATTATTCAGTAGAAATGGCTACGTACGTTCTTTGTACATCAAGTGGTTTTAAGCAAAAAAACTGCGGCTAGAACAGCTACTTTTCGATTGTAATCTTTATGACTCTGTCGTTTTGATAAAGGCACATATTTATGTAATTGCACTAATATAGAATATAACGAAATCACTTTTATGTAATGTGTAATACAAAGCTTGTCATACGATGCATACACGAACAACGTAGCTCCGAACCGATTGTTTTTAATTTAGGTGCATTAAAATAACAAATTGTTTGCGTTCGCGGCTGTGTAACAGACTCCCCTAAGCCTCGGTGGCCTTAATAACTAAGGTCATAGTAACCTTTGTTGTACTCTGCAATTAAATTTGCATAAACACACATATTAATGCCCTCCTGGCCCCGGCGACGCTCGAGCTAGGCCCGGCGTAGCAAGAAGGTTTAGTTCTCAACAGTTTCGACTATCGTTTGTTGAAGATTAGACTTAATTTTACTGTGTCTAACATTTTAATTTAAGGGTAAGGTAACAAGAATAATATATTCCATAAATACCTATAGGTCTCTTAAAATTGTTCTGGAATATTTCAAAGGGGTGCGAGTCGGGTTACCTCCGCTTGTTGTCCAGAGCAGTGCTTGGTCCGGTGCACTCTGGGCGTCGGCTAATGATTTTTCAGTTGTGGGATATCATTGTCCGTCGGCTAAGAGCCCGACAGGGGGTCTTTTGACCGTATTACCGTACAACGTTGCCGACATTTTGTCACAATATTTTTTTGAATTATATTAATTATATCATTAATAGCCCGATAAATGTTTTTCAGGATTTTTGAATCATAGTTGGCAAAATGTTACCTACCTGTATACAAAGATTTTCGTAGCTCTTTTCAAAAGCTACCCTCAATTTATGTCGAAATTCCACCATAGACACATCAAACTGGACGTGCTATGTTACACTCTCACGTGGGATATCTCGGAAAACCGAGCCGGCACAGGACCGTCGTTCACTGCAATACTTATGCGTACGGCGTACGTATGGCTCAATCGGCTGGCAGAGCTCCCACAGATAACCACCCTGGAGGCAAAAGCAGCCTACCAGTGTTGCCAGGTCTCCTGATTTTTGTCTATACTGATCTACTGAATGCGCAAACGAATCTACTGAATTTTCTGTCTAATTTGAACCTAGTAATTATTACCCTGATTAATGATTCTGAGGATATGAGGATCGCTTATACCCACGTTTATGCTAAAAGTGGCACTGGAACATAAGTTTCATGTGCTTTGCCTACCCCTTTTGGGAATAAAGGCGTGAATCTATGTATGTATGTATGTTATTTAATAATTTGAGAAGGTTTGCTTTTAGGTAAGTTTTGTGACTTTTCTAGCATAAAATTTGATCTACCTACTGGTTTTTTTCAATCTCCTTTATTTTTAAGGCTTTACTCTTCTGACATTTCCTGATTGAACCTGGCAACACTGCAGCCTAGTCAAAGTGCTGCATTCAGTGCCCCGGGGCCTTACCCGTGACGTCTTAATGCGATTCACGATTCAATTACAAACCGAAGTTAGCTCGATCGCTGTCAGATCTATACAGATATGTCAAAAATGACATTAAGTGTCGGAATTGAATAGCATTAATTTTCTTAAACTGACATTGGCTCAAGCCTTACGCCCGCCATTAAGGGAGAATAGAATAGCATTAATTCGTCATGGTTGGGGTGCGAGTCGGGTTACCTCCGCGTGTGCTCAAGAGCTGCTGCGGTTCGTTTTTGGATCCGTTCAAGGGGAAGAGCAGTGCTTGGCTCCGGTGCACCCTGGGCATCAGTTAATAATTTCCTGGCAGATTCTGAGGGATATCATTATCTGTTGGCTAAGAGCCCGACACGGGGAGGGGACTTGACCGTGTTCTACTGACAACGTTGCCGACATTTTTGTCACAAGATTTTTGAATACTGTATTTATTACTTTGACATTGGCGAAATCATCGCATCGATCGATGGGGCCATATTAGAAGAAGTCATGGCAAGGCTACAGGCTGGTAAGTACGCGTGTATAGCCGAACCTGTGCAGGCCTTTACACATTGAAACTTGATTTTAAAAGTTCGAATTGTGCCGTTCCTCTCGCAGTAATAGTTATTAACTTGAGAGTGAAAAGGATGGTAGGATACGAGCTTTGAAGGCCAATTTCGGATTAGCCCCGAAGGACTTCGAGTGCTTGGGGAGGCGGTGATCTGTTAATGTTGTGGGGAGTGCCACAATAGAGAGATCTGTCTCCAGACAGATGTTATGCCTGGGGACCAAAGTCCGAAGGAGTTGAAAGTTGTATTTATGCTGCAGCCGCATTGAGAAACTTCGTTAGCGAGATGTAGAACGATGTGACAGCTGTCATTAGAACTAGCGCTAGCTACTCGCGCGGCGTAGTATTTACGTAGAGGCCAACTAGGTGGCGCTAGGTTCCGCTACAATGTGACCAAGGGTAAAAACGAAGCACTGTAAAAAGTCAGTCTCGATTTTGGTTTTTTTATTTCATACTTTTTATAAATCATGTCTAACGAGGGTCACGTGAGTTCAAATAATTATTATGATACTTTGATGGTTTCAAATTGCAATGTAATGATTATTGTTCTTATAAAGTGGGTTTACACGTGTAGAGGTAATGAAGATTGACGATGGCATCCTCTGCAAGTTGCAAGCGCGAAGAAATATTAGTGAGTTAGTGTTAAACTGTTTGAAGTCTGTCGGTAGTTCTAAGCTGTTTGACTGCACTGAGGATAGAGAAAAAAATACAATATGCAATGAAAAGTAAGGATTCTTGAAACTAAAATTAGGCGTAACCCACTTATGAGAGCAAATTATATAATTTATATATTATTTAGAGATTCTGAAAAACCAAATTTTCACTACAACGGGTGCGATCTTTAATTTTAAGATTGTATAGAATTAAACTACTTAATTGTTTAATTTTGCACAACAATTTCGGAACAAATAAAATAGTCAACTTACTTCCATGCTGGTCTGGGAGCAAGGAAAATCAAAGATTGTACCACTTGCTTCTCTCCCCGCTCAGATGGTCCATCGAGGGAGTGGGCGAAAATTTTAGGAATCATGTTATGTCACAACCATGCACGTGGCCTTTAGGTGTTACCTCTGGCTCTGGCCTCTAGGCTCTGTCTACCCCGTAAGGGATATAGATGTGATTTGTGTTTGTTTTTGTTTATAAATAGTCAACACAGCAAGAAGGAAAAGTTTGTCTGATTTAACTCTGCTACGCCTAACCTTAGTAAAAACCTGTATTTTGTCTTACTCAGAACTCTGCCCTACCCTGCCTTTTTATGTTCTGAAATCACAATAACTTTCAATAAAATTATTTTTGTTAATTGGAACAAGATGGTGTAAAAATGGACGGTCTTTACGCCTCTGGTCTGCCGTTTTCTGTAGGTGCCGTTCCCTGGCATTAACATCTCTAGTCTATGGCTGTAAGTTGAGGCACGTACCCGCGGCACGTATTATTCGCAGTTTGCCGACTGCGGCGCGTGCCGCGGCACACGTGGCCTGTTGCCGCCTGAAATCCCTCTTAATGCCCACTAGCATAGTCTAGATAGTCTGCGGCTTGCTTACGCAATTGGTGTTGAAGTTTCAGAGCGGTATCGCTTGAGCTAACTTATCGTACATACATAAATCACGTCTTCATCCCTAAGGTAACTGTGAAGGATAAACTCTTTTTGTACTGCCAAGTCTTGTACTCTTGTAGCTGGTAGTTCTAAACCTCGTGACAGGAACATCTCATTTTTTATATTGGATTCAGTTCTCTACAAACCACGATAGGAGGTGCTGCTGCCACCAGGTCGCTACTTTCATGTTCTATACTCATTAAATATCAGTTTACTATCATAACTTGTTTACATTTTAAATACAGTCCACTAGTTCGCCACAGTAACAATACCTACGCGTCACCTTTAAAGTGATTGTGGGTGTATAGGTGGAAAAGGGAATCAAAATAGTGATGCCTAGCCGCACCGCCTATAACATGATCCCTCAGACTTTCGCTCATTCCTTCGATAGGCTTTTCCCATCTAATCGGGAAGAGAAGCAACTGGTACATTATGAGTTAACCAAAAAACGTCTGTGAAAATTTCAACTGCCTGTCACGGTTCCAAAGATACAGCCTGGTCAGTCATACCTAGGTAAAAAAAGACAGACGGACGGACGGACAGATAGACAGACGGCGAAGTCTTAGTAACAGAGTCCCATTTTTACTCTTTGGGTACGGAACCCTAAAAATCAACCTGGAAGTTGGTCAAAATGCACATGTAAAATTTTAAACTAACAAAGACAAAGAAAAAAATACGAGTATGCAACGAAGTTAGCAATTATGTAGATAGCAATAAAAACCTCAACGCCACTCGCGTCAAAGTAGTTTTTCTAACTTCATTTCTCTGTCTGTTTTTGGCACGAATGCTAAATGATTTTAACTCGGAATTATCAAAATTTCACGCTGAAATAAGCATGGTTTATCTAATTAGCGCAATCAAATGTCTCCCGCGAGTTATTTATCAAATACTAAGCTCTGTCGTGCAGTACCGACGGTAGCTAAGACGCTCAAGAGCTTAGATAATCCGCAAACAATACTTAATGAGACAAATCTTGGATAAAACATGTTTTATCGACTTGCCTTATAAACTCACGAAGTTAAATAAGATAATTAAGTACTAAGATAAGATAATTATGAGATAAGAACATGAAGCATGCAGCCGGACTATCACAAAATCTGCAGACTATAATTATATATTTTTGCTGACTGTACTTTTTGCTAATTGTACTTGCATTCTTGCCAAGATATCTACTTCAAAGAGTCGTGAGATTCCATCCGGGCGCACCAAAGTGTTAATGTTATAATATAGCATGTACTTTTCAACGTTCCCCGTAGCTGCCCAGCCTATTCTTTCAGAATCCTTACTCCGTCCTCGCAGCCAAGGGCTTTAATGTGCCTCCTTGAGCCTCTCAATCCTATGGACACTGCTCTTATGTGTATTTTGTGGGTGGTAGGGCCTTGTGCAAGGTCCGTCCGGATCGCTACCACCATCTTACTCGCTAATCCTGCCGCTAAGTAGCAGTGCTTGCACTGCTGTGTTTCGGTGTGGAGAGTAAGACAGCCGGGGAAATTACGGGCACAAGAGGCATTGCAACTTAGTCCTCTAGGTTGGCAACGCATCTGCAATCCCTCCGGGGTTGCGGGTGTCTATGGGCAGTGGTGATCACTTACCATCAGGTGACCCACTTGCTCGTTTGCCTTTCTATTCATATAGAAAAAAAAAAAAGAAAAAGTTATGTTTGAGATTAACTCCGTGACTTTATCTATAAAACCCATTTTATCCGCACCATTCTTCCGTTAATATTTCAGCAGTGCATCTGAAGCGCATCATCTAACGGCCTTGCTCTAAAGTAGGTCGTTAGAGCGGGACCAGTCGATATCACAATGGCGCTGCAATAGCTCGGACTGCACTTGGCATGCCACGGAGTTAGAGATTAAAAATCCACACACGCTCAACAAATGCTCGAATAATAATGTAGCTGAATGAGGGTTAACGCGCACATATTCGCCGCTAGAGGCGCTGGTGTGGCGTGAGGTGTGTAAAAATGACAATTAGTAGTAAAAGTTGTATTTTTCAGCTTTGTGTCACGGATTTTTATGTTACTTGTAGCTCAGACTATTTAAGTTTATTGCACTGATTAATTATCAATGAAAAGGCTTTTTAGACGTAAAATTTACTTTTAATTAGGTAGTGTACAGAGAGCAAGAGCACGGTCAAAGTAAGAAGGAAGAGGGCGCTAGTGTTGCCGCTCTTACATTTTGTTGGTGTTGCCAACATTACTGATCCGTGTATGTCAATGTTTTGAAAGAAGAGCTAATAAAAATATGTGCCAAATTAAGCGGGCATAAAAGGGCTTCCAATTTGGAAGATAAATGGGACTGAAATACGGGTAAATAAATAATTTTCTGTTACCGACCTAAATACATCGTAACATCTTTAGATATAGTATGTATACGATTTAATCAGTGAATAAAACGAATAAAGATTATTTAAAGTAGGTATACATGTTATTAAATACCAGAGGAAAACGTTTTAATTCGGCTCTAAAAATAGAATAATAAAGCAATTGCTTTTTGAATATTTATTATTCTATTTTTAGAGCCGAATTAAAACGTTTCCCTTTGGTATTTATCAACTTATATCACTCATGAAAAAAGAGAATGTTAAATTGTTGAAAAATGATATTCTGCGGTGTTTTGACTCGAAACTGGAACAAACAGAAACTCACGCTTGGAATTAAAATGTTAGCAAGAGTGGACGTTTTGGTTTGTGTCGGTTAAGTCTGCAGTATTTAAATGTGGCAGCATTTTGTGGTGAAGCGCTGTGTGTGACAGTGCTCAGTGGTAGCAATCAGTCTGTCACAACATGGATCTAAAGATAATGGAACACAAATAATAGCACGAACCAGCTGAGACTCTTCAAACTGCTAGACCGAAAGGACCACCACAAGAAAACTGGCTTTCGAATGAACTGCGTCCAATTCGGTCCAACAGGTTGAGAGCTACGAAGTCACACACACACACACAGACACAAACTTATAAGGTTGTTGGCCGTAAGGAAATATTCAGAAAGTCATCATTTTGACCGATCACTATTTTGATTCCATTTTCCACCTATACGCCCACAATCTTGCTAAATGTGGCCTGTAGGTACCTGTTACCTTAGGCTCTGTCTACCCCGTAAGGGATGGAGACGTGATAGATGTCATCATTTTGGCAAACCTTTTTGTCTGCTATTTCGTAAACTTAAAAAAAAAACTTTTTTTTTACTACGAACTGACCAGTGTTTGACCTCTATCTTACTTGGTGGAAGGAGCAGATGAGGCCAAAGGTGTAACTCACTGCTGCACTGGTTCAGTAATAGCCTATTCACTCTAGCCTTGAAGAGCCCTAGGTTGTATCTGTCCGGAAATACAGACGATGGGAGCGAATTCCATTCCCTAGCAGTTCGCATTAGGAAGGATGAAGCTAACCGCCTCGTGCGTGTCAAAGGTATGTTGACAACAAATGGGTGAAAACGCTCCCCCCGCCTGGAAGTCCGTTGGCGAAACGGAGATGGAACTATAAGGTCGTGCAATTCCTGCGCACACTCACCAAAACGTATCCGATAAAAAACAGACAGACATGTAACTCTTAAACGGTGTTCGAGACTCTGCAGCCTGTTCTTATCTGGCTTACGTTGGGTTTAGTAAGAACATAATAATAATTGTCTTTGCAAAATACTTTGGGTGTAGGTATAGCACGTAACAAAAAATACGGACACCTTAAACCAGTAAAATTCAGGGCAGCAAGAAATCTAACGTGACTCAGAACGAGCACTAAGATCCCTCATCTGGGCAGCTGTCGCTTTTTATTTGCTTGAGTGACGCCTTAATTAGACAGAGTGCACAAAGTTGACCGCTCTGAGTAAAAAGTTGACGCTCAATGTGAAAGAAAGGTGTAGGCGGATGATTAATGCCTTTATGGTTTGTCTTGACTTTCTTTATTAACACATTCTGCGCCAAGAGCGCTTGGAATTCTAATAACTCTGAAAAATAATTAAAAAACTTTGTTACACCTACATATTATTGTCTACTAGCTTCTGCCCGCGACTTTGTCTGCGTGGAATTATACATAAAAACCTTTCTCTTGAATCACTCTATCTATTACAAAAAACCGCGTCAAAATCCTTTGTGTAGTTTTGAAGATATAAGCATACATAGGGACATAGGGACAGAGAAAGCGACTTTATTTTATACTATGTAGTGATGATGATTACGGAGCACAGTTTTGTTTAGTAGCTCTATGCCAAGTATTTTTTCCATGACCGTGACGACATCGTGAAAATTGCGGGAAACCGGTGGATGCAGGTGGCGAGTTGTCGTTCATTATGGTGTGTATGGGGAATGGGGAGGCCCTTGTTGAACAGTGGACGTCTTCAGGCTGATGACGATGAACCGTGCCTAGGATAGGCAACCCGGTTAGTTGGAGAAATATCCGAAAGACGATGAATTAGAAGATATACATATTTGGTAAAAATCGGTCCAGCAGTTTGCAGCATATCAGCTCTTTTCCTAAATTATGTAAGGCAGTTTTGACATAAAATTGTTTTTTTTTTTTAATTTAGGTACGTATGATATTGTGATCGATTAGTGCGTGGGGGTTTTTGGGGGCGGCAAAAGTCGTAGGTAATCATGTTATAGGCGAGCCACCCATCACTATTTTGATTCCATTTTCTATCTATACGCCCACAATCTTGCTAAACGTAGCCAGGTCTTGTCACCATAGGCTCTGTCCCCGTAAGGGATAAAGACGTGATTTGTGTTTGTGTGTTTTTTAATCTATGTTATTGAGTGCACATCCAGCGCTTATAATGCGCCTGCCTCGCCCGATACGTCAGGAGCCCGCGACACAATTTGCAGGAACATAATTGCTTCCACCGTTGCTGCTATAATAATATTTTATTTTTAACATTTTGCAGGTTATTGTGTCGGGCTCTCATATGTACTGGCATGTACGCATTGGTGGTTCAACGGTATTCAGTGTTAATTGCAATTCTATTAATTGTTTTAGTTTAGGCAGTTTTGGGCGACGTCTCGTAAGTGGGAAGTCTCATAATGGATCTCAACTTTAATATTTCTTCCATGCTGGTCTGGGAGCAAAAAAAACATAGAATGTATCAGTTGCTTCTCTTCTCGCGCAGATGGAAAGCCCATCGAGGGATTGGGCGAAAATTCATGTTATATAGGCGATGTGGCTACCCATTACTGTTTTGATACCCCTTTCCATCCATACGCCCACAATCATGCTAAACGTTGTCTTTACTCTTGTTACCTTAGGCTCTGTCTACCCCGTAAGGGATAAAGACGTGATTTTTGTATGCATGTAACTTTAATAGAACAGGGAGGTTACTATGACGTCTTCATGCGATTTAAGTCTGATTCAGTTTAGGTTCGCGCGCTGTCAGATCCATAGTAAAAATGGCAGTAAAAAGCTGAACTGAGTCAGTAAGGCCCCTGTTGGCAGTTCACAACTGTTCGTTTCTCTCTGGAATCAGCTAGCGGCACCAATTTTTTCGGACCTATACAACTTCGGGGTCTTCGAAAAACGAGCCTATTTTCTTAAAGGGCCGCCAGCGCGCTCTTAACCCTCCTCAAATGTTATGGGGGAAGCAAATGCTTATTTCTCCTTATCACATAAAAACATGAACCTAATTATAATGCTCATAACTTACTATCATATAATGTTGGGGCAGTAGAGGTGCACAGAAATATTAAAACTATAGATGCGAAAGCGGTACCAACGGTTTCAGTGAAGCCGTTAAAAACGGTTGATTACACAGAACTAATAACAGGAAAAAATAACGTTTAGGTACCTATTATATTATACTTCTTTAAAGAATCGATGGTGCCGTCTTTCGGTCCTGCTCTTAAAACGCACAGACTGTTTTATGTTTTCATAGATTTTACGGTAGATACCTACTCAACAGTTATTTAAAATTCTAAACTCTATAATTATCCATTTTGTAAATAATTAAATTCGTTACAGACTTACCTAAGAATCTGTAAGTCAATAAGCTTTAATTATTATACTTTGCACCCTCAATCTTGCTAATTGTGGCCTGTAGGTGCCTGTTACCTTAGGCTCTGTCTACCCCGCAAGGGATAAAGACGTGATTTGTGTATGTTTGTGTATGTATTATACTTTAAAAAACAAACCACCACTTCCACTTTCCACCTGTTCGCCCTGTCTTGCCGAACGTGGCTTGTAGTTCTTGTGACCTTGGGCTCTGTAAACGCAAATAAAAATTAATAATTTCATCATTATAACTACAGTGAAACTTGGTTAAGTGGGACCTGGATAAGTGAGAAACCTCCATAGCTGGAACTCATGCTGTGGTCCCGACACCTTAGCACTGAATTACCTCTGTTAGTGGGACAAAACAAACCTCTATATCTGGGATTCTTGTTTCGATTTTATCGTCATTGTTACCTCTATAACTGAGACATCCAGTGTATTTTACCTCTTTAACTGAGATTATATTTTAAGGAACAATTTTTCTAAATCGTTTCCTTTAAATTTCACTGGCAATAACCTCTGTAACTGAGACAAAATTTTATCACCTCTGTAACTGGCACTACATATTTTAATTTTCGTTTTATTTACTAAATTTAGCTAATTTTGTGCCTCAATGACCTCAGGTTTTGTTTTGTTTTGTTGTTATCGGCGTCTTTTTGAAAAATGACGAAATTAAGGCCGTAATTATCTTTACGTGCGGTTTTGTACTATTTATATTAAAAAAAACTTCTTGATTATCTCTGTGAACTACCTGTTTTATTTACTCATGTAGGTATGTATATGTTTTTACTACATATTATTTTATTTCATTGTCGCACCTCTATAACTATAGTAACCTCTATTTTCACCTCTATTAATGGGACCCTCTGTAAATGAGACAGATATTAATTTATACCTGGCTATCTGAGACACTGGGTATGTGGAATACCTCTTTAAGTGAGACTATTTCGCAGGTCCCTTGAAGTCCCAGTTATCCAGGTTTCACTGTACTTTCTAAAGTCACCCCGGTTTACATTTTCTGATGAAGAGAATGTGGTTATAGATGGCTAGGTTCACTCAGGTCATTGACTGAACCCGGTTGTCGTTTCGCATGATAACAAAAGAGATACGACTAAGATTAATTCCTCATCGTGGTCATTACGAGGCCATCCATCAAGTGACCTTCTCGTTAAAAGTTGTGACCATGTCGCAGAGAAAAGATAGTGGAAGAAGCAGCCCGTTCCAAAAATTAACCAGAAATCAAAATTATATCTGGATAGTTGCATTTTGTATGTGATATTATAAAAGTTTGAAGAAATTCGCCTCGCCTACACACACAGGTACGTACATACATATAACATGCATACATACATCATCATCATCATCATCAATCACATCATCATCACAATGCATTCGTGGTATTTGTGATGTCCCCCCTCTAACGTCTTGCAAACCACTTTTTAAACAACTAAATCTTTTGACGGTTCCTTGTCTATACATTTTTGAAATATGTAACTTTGTCAAAACTTATCCCAACCACTTTAAAAGAAAAAACCAGGTGTGTCACTTCAATACTCGATACCCAGACAGACTCATTTACCCTAAAACTAACACACACTTGTATAGTCGAAATTGTTATCCAATGGCAATACGTATTTTCAATAAGCTGCCGGAGAGTATAACTCAGTTGCCCCGATGTAAATTTAGAATAAAGTTATTTCAGTGGTTGAAAGAAAAAACGTTCTATTCAATTAAGGAATTCCTGAGTTCCTAGTTAATTACTTATTAATGATAATAATGCTTTAACATGTTTTAATTTATTTATGTAATTTTTCCGGACGATCTTTTTGTGAATTCTTTGTAACAATGTAATAATGGACAATTGTAATAATGGAAATATATTTTATAAACATATGTACCTATTAACATTGAAACTTATTAATTATGTATAATTCTGGTAAACTATTTTAATATCAATGATCAATTTAATTTTAATTTTAATTTTAATAATTTAATTCTGTAGATTAGTATAAGAAAATGTTTGCATGCCAATATTCTGGTTAGACATGTCAGCGCACTGTACACTATTTTTTAAGACACAATTTTTTACTTACCATGTCTAAAGCAAAATAAATTATTTCATTATTTCATTTCATTTCATTTCATTTCATTTCATTTCATCATGTCAGCCGAAAGACGTCCACTGCTGAACATAGGCCTCCCCCGCGGCTCGCCAAACAGATCGGCCCTGCGCCATCCGCATCCAATGCGTTCCCGCTACCCTCACCAGGTCGTCGCTCCATCTTGTTGGAGGCCTACCTACACCGCGTCTTCCGGTCCGCGGACGCCACTCGAGAACCTTTCGGCCCCATCGGCCGTCAGTTCTACGGGCGATGTGCCCTGCCCAATGCCACTTAAGTCTAGCGATTCTTCGAGCTATGTCCGTGACTTTAGTTCTTGCGCGGATTTCATCATTTCTAATGCGATCCCGCAGAGAAAATCCAAGCATAGCCCCCTCCATCGCCCTCTGAGTGACTTTATTTATTTTTTAATTTATTGTCTCACAGGATCCACATTTAAATGTAAAGCGAAATCATTTGTGTATCATAGTATAACATAGTGTCAAACAGATAGGCTGAATGAGCGAGTGTGCTAGACTCTTTAGATCCGGGGTAAAAAGCTAAAACAAAAAGGTAAAAGGCACTCATTTCTCCAGCTCACGACTAAATGAAATAAAGGCCCGTACCTTCGCAATACCATATTCGTATTAACATTTCGCTTCATCAATCATTATAATGTTAACCCCTCAAACGCTTCCACCGCACGTTTCGTCCTCTAATAAATTATGTACATAATACAAATACGACTCTGTCGACGGTATTAACCCGAAATTGTTCATCATTGGTCTCCTCTAAAAACGTAACGTATGGGGGTCGTTGGAAAAGTCCGCGTTTCGACAATTCGCAAATGGTTACTGCGTACCAACAGTGTGAATAACAGAACAGAAGTCGTAAGCAAATACACTCTCTCTTTAAATCAACTCGGAATACGGGAGGTGTAAGACAGCGAAGCCTGTGACAATATATAAAATATAATAAATTAAAAATAAATGTCTTGGGACACTAAAACTTACACCCAAACTAACCAAAGGTTGTAATATGGGTACTAGACAACCAGTGGCGTAGCTAGATAACCAAGGGCCCTGGTGCAAATAAAAAAATGGGGCCCCAATACTATCTAAACTGGTTATGTTTTAATAATAATAGTTCGATTGAGATTTTCTGGTAAGGATTCGAGGGCCCTCTGAGCTTGAGGGCCCCGGGGCACGGCCCCGCCTAGTCCCTAGGTAGCTACGCCACTGTAGACAACGGATAAACATACTTGTATAAATAAATAATCATTCAAATACACATTAAACATTCAAGACTCAAGAACAAACATTCGTATTTTTCATACAAATATCTGCCCCCACCGGTGATCGAACCCGGGACCTGCAGCTTCATAGTCAGGTTCTCTAACCACTAGGCCGTCCGGTCGTCAATATAGAATATGCAATATAGAAGGTGGTTGGGTTATTCTGACTGAACATTCTTGTACAAGTTTTATAGCATTTTTTTAAATGGTCGTAGATAGAATGGTTCTTACATGATCGGTATGTAAAGTGTAGATAACTACGACGTCAAAAGCTTGAGTAACATTTGAAAAAAAAATCTTTATAAAGGTAGATACTCAATTAAATTAACCAAATCACCAGCTGAAATTTTTAGGAGTAATTCTGAAACATCTTATTCCCTTTTGTTCTCTCATTCTGCGAAGAGGCCTGTGCCCAGTAGTAGAGCATTTTTATAGTCTAGAGATGATAACATACCATTCTTGAAGCATCGATACACTCGATACTGTCAGTTGACCTATCAATATTTTGGCGTTTATCGATTAAAATTATCGATTTTTCGCAACACTACACTCCTTTACTATGAAAGAGCACCCAAATAGTCGTATAGTAAACTAAATGCAATTTATACGAGCATTAACAAGCTTGTAGCGGCCAGCTGCGCCAAGCGCGCCATCTTGCGGGTGATGCATTACGCCATACGTCATATTGTTGGCACGATATAGTTGGCTTACAGTCTACTAAATTGTTTCTAGAAGCGCTTGGAACACGGATGACCATAGATAACACAACTGGGAAAAACTTTTGTGTGCCCCTTTATTTGAAAAGGAAACTTTTTAATTTTCGAAAGTAAAACCAATGTCTTACTACTCCGCCGCTTTTTTTTAAATTAGATTCATTTATTTCTATTTGTAAATTACATTATATTTTTATGTCAAAACATAAGAAAGTCACAAAAAGATCGTCAATTGTAAACAAAATAAAAACAATAAGGTACAATAAAATAATTCATACAAAAACTAGAAATCAGAAATCCAATAATACAATCAAGAAATAAGTGTTAAATAATTACGAACAATAAAATAAAATTAATATAAAATAAAAAATCAAAATAAAATTCATTTACTCAATTTATAGGTTACAGAGTAGACAGGTTGGTTTAGTTCATGGAGACGGAACTCCGCAAATACCTGATTTGAGCGACAAATTAATCAAATTTATTTACTTATTTAAAAATATTCAATGATGCGCGTATTGCACAACTCAGGTATTTCGCGGAGTAGCAAAGTAAAGTTGCCCATTTTATGGGCTGGGCGCTGTGACCCGAAGTAGGTCTTGGCCTTCCACACCAGACTCCTCCACGCCTTGCTATCCTGATCCAGCACCTGTAGTGGAGGCAAAATACGTGAAATTTCCCTTAAGTCAGGAAATAATTCTAAGAACTAATAAAAACAATTGTTTTTGATTTGTATGGGTTAGAAATGGAATTTAATACATCACTTGATATATTCACCCCCCCCGGAAAGGGGTGGAATTGGTTGAAAATGGTGTAATAGTAATAACTAAGAAGAAAAAATAGGTGTAGTCTGTGCAATTTGCCATACGTTTTATTACATCTTAATCTATATTTGCACCCGTTATTTAGCTCAATTCAAGCTACGGAACGTACAAAAAAAAATCATATAACTAAAAATATACTTTTTGGCATTGCGGCCCCGGGAAAAATACAGAACGCGGTGCAAATTGAGGAAACGATGAGAATATATATGAAAACACAATACCAAATTTGCACCAGGGTGCGACACCTGGAAAGTAGTTTTCTATGTTTTACTGTCTTTGTACTTCGGGGGAAATTTTGGAATTAATAAAAATCGTCACAATCGTCTTAACTTGGTTTGATTTACATTCGCACCCCATAAAAAATTTACATTTCTACACGGAACATGCGGTTCTGTAATACTACCCGCTACCTAGCGTTCGCTGCTATTCCTTGCGTTTAGATAGAACTATGTTTACCAAACTTCCGGTTAAAATTTTCTTTTTTTTATTGAGTGCGAATGTAGTATCTTTTAAATATGTGTTATTTATAAATTTTCACGACTATCTTAATTTCCCCCGAAGTACAATCTACAAAAGAGTGAAAAAAAAACATGTTCCATACTTTGCACCGGGGTGCAAAGTTACCTGGGTGTTTATAATACTTTGAAAAGCTTAATCTAAGTTTGCACCAACCGTCTGAATTATCCTCGAGCCGCAATCAGAAAAAAATATTTTACCAAGATTCTATACATCGTACACCTTTTTAATTAACATACATTATGTACCAAAGGGGACCCTTCACGTGGCTAAACTTGCGCCTAATACCTTTTATCATACTCCAAAATAACGGCATTTGAAGTTTATACCTAATATTTTAAAGTGTTCCGTACATGATAGAAAGGTGCAAACCGAGGGAAACCATCTAGTCGTGCCCTCTAACGATTCCACAAAAAAAACACGACTACACGAATTACTTCCATACTTTTCCGTAATTCGACTATACTACTGCCAGCCATCCGAGAGATCCCTTTGAACCAAGTGATTTAAGTTCATTTCGGTTCATTTAGGTTCATCAGTTCGGTTCGGAAGGCCAGCGCTGGCTGCAAGGCCAGCATTATGCTGAGATGGGGCCATTTCGTGATGTATGTCCTTACATTTTTTACTTCTTTTTTTGTTTTTGTAATTTGATTATCTATGTCACGAATAAATGTTTTCTTTCTTTCTTCTTTTTTATTTAGTTTAACTTAATTATACCTCCGCAAAGTTAAACCTAAATCTAAAACAGTATTAATAAAACAAAGAGTTTAACGCGAGTTAGACTGAAACAAAAACTATTTACGTCAGATGCGTTAAGTGCCAAATTACATTACTTTTTGGCCAACTTTGTTTGAAATAAGTTTTAGTATCAACGTCCTGCTCATTCCTAAAAGCACCATTATTTTGTTTGACACAGTTCAAAGTTAATTTACTGATTTGTTAACTTTGTGAAGGAGACTTTGCTGACCCTTTAGGGAGGTATTCAAAGCCACTGGACAGCGTATAGATTCAGGAATACATCCATCCTTTTCTTTCTTTTTGGTCGTACGAAGGATGGATGAATTCGGTCTGCGAGGCATATCTGGGTGCTTAGAATCGGGCACGGTTATGGAAAAGTGGAGACGGTACTAAAAAACTTTCAAAACCACTGAGCTGTGAAAAATATGTCTTAACTAGTTTTCGTTTGTGATGATTGATTTTGATATTGTTTGAAATGATTTTAAGCAAAATACCTTATTTAAGAGCTAAGCTAGTCAGTCGAAACGTTCCCGACTTAAGTTGGTACATTTTTGAATTGTATGAGTCAAGACAATTAGTTTTGGCAAACTATTACTTATTTTACTTAGCTTTTTCGATATTCATTATTATTCACAAAAGCTAATTTAAAAAAATTAAAGTACCTACCTAACGCCGTTTTAAGCACATTTTAAAGTCTGATTTTATGATTATTTTATACTTAATATTTTTCAAGTTTTGTTTGGGAATCTAAATACAACTAAAGCCAAGAATTCAGCTGTAGTACTTGGAGATTTACATGTGCGTTGCCACTTTGGAGGGTTAAAGATGGAATACCTCTGGTGCGCATAATTTTCGCCTAATACCCAAATAAAAGAAACCTCCGCTGCTTTCCATGCCTCGTCCCAACTGACCCCCAATCGATTTATATCCTCTCTGCCACCGTAATGGATATCTGAACCTAATTTACGTGCCGCACCTTTTGCACGCTGAAAAAAAAAATAATGATGACCCCAATACATTTATTTTATAAGACCCCGACTTCGTAATTCCACGTGGATTTTGTTAATGGTTTTTCGTTTATTCGCTTTTTATTTATTTGATGGCTTTGGGTTTCAAATTTCAGTGATGTATTTGCGCGGGGTATCGACAAATTTAACACAGGCGGTGGTTTTTGAAACTGGCACAATGCGTTTTGGTGATTAGCGGAAGCACACTGATTTTTAAAAGTTTCGTAGCCAACACTGCAAAAAGTATACTATCGCATTCGTATTTGTTTGTGTTCGTTTGTCTTTCCGGCTTTCTACTCGTATGTCACAGGCATTTTCTCTGACACTATAGGGGTGATAAAAATTAAATTTTAGAGGAGATTATTTATTTCTGTGTGTAAATTATGCACGTACCACTTACCACCTTACGTGATCACTTACCACCGGGTGCACCGCATGCCCGTTTGTCGGTTTTAATATAAAAAAAAACGGAGTCTGAAAATGAAAAAAATTGTAACCACGTAAATAAAAAAAAATCAATTTTATCCCAAAAATATCTTACATCATTTTGGGAGAGAGCTGATAATATTCGAACCACCGCAAGGAAACTGGTTTTTGAATGACATAAACTGCATCGAAATCGGTTCATTCGTTTGAAAGCTAACTATGCCACAGACAGACACACACACACACACACCGACATCGACGTGAAACTCTTCACTTCGGGGGTTAAAAAGTAACAGAATGAGACAAACTGCGACACAGTGCAAAAATGGTTAGCTGATCAGTGTTTTGCCAGCCGACGGGCTATGTAGGTACTTTTTACGATACTCCGTCCTCTATTTCTATGTTAGGTTACTAACAGATGTTTTATAATAAAGTAAAGAATATCGATATAAGTAAACAGGGAATTTCATCTGAATACCAAACGTTCATGTTAACCAATTTCGTAAACGGATCAAAAGATAAAACTATTCGTATTAAGTCTATGTTGTTGTATCATTCCGAGGAGAGTACTTTTTTGACGTCGCGTTACGAGTAATATGTAATTCTTTGCTTTTATCGTAAATGTTAACGTAATGGTTTTCTACAAATAGGTTATAATCCCTATACAAGATCTCTCGGAATAAATAACTTTACATGTTATGGATCTCAGAGATGTCTATTGTGACAATGCCCACAAATAAATAGGTAACTTTACTATGCTATTTCCGCGATTTTAGTGAATCGAAGTCAAGTACATGTTAGGGATATTAGAGATGTATGTTGTGACAACTCCCACAAATTAATAACTTTACTTTGCTATTTCCGCGATATAGTGAAGCTAAGTCAAGTACATGTCAGGGATCTCAGAGATGTCTATTGTGACAATACCCACAAATAAATAACTTTACTCTGCTATTGCCGCGATTATAGTGAATCTAAGTCAGTTGACTTGTTAGGGATATTAGAGATGTGTATTGTGACAATTCCCACAAATTAATAACTTTACTTTGCTATTTCCGCGATATAGTGAAGCTAAGTCAAATACATGTTAGGGATATTGATGTGTATTGTGACAATTCCCACAAATTAATAACTTTACTTTGCTATTTCCGCAATATAGTGAAGCTAAGTCAAGTACGTGTCAGGGATCTCAGAGATGTCTATTGTGATAATCCCCACAAATAAATAACTTTACTCTGCTATTTCCGCGATTATAGTGAATCTAAGTCAAGTACATGTTAGGGATATTAGAGATGTCTATTGTGACAATACCCACAAATGAATAACACTTTACTTTGCTATTTCCGCGATATAGTGAAGCTAAGTCAAGTACATCTCAGGGATCTCAGAGATGTCTATTGTGACAATACCCACAAATGAATAACTTTACTTTGCTATTTCCACGATATAGTGAAGTTAAGTCAAGAACAAGCTCCACTTAACAAAGTAAAGTTATTCATTTGTGGGATGTCTACTATACGGTAAGTAGTTTTACAGATTTAGATAGCCCGTTTTACCTACCTCTCTAATTGGTTATTCCTTGGTGGGTTGGTTACTTGTCGAATGATCCAGAGACGATGAACCAGACTAAGAAGGAGAGGGCTAATAGTGAACGGCTCAAGTTATGATTGTCTCCCGACGCAGCCATCACTTTAAGTTTTGTTTAAAATCCACGTCATTGTGTGTATTTTTTCTTACTGTACAGCAAGTGTGCACCACATTCAGTAAACTGCCAGCATGACACCCGATAATTTCCAAAAAAGCGTTCTGCAAAAATAAATACAGCGGATGCAAAGTTGTGTAACAGAAGTTATTTATGTCGGCATTCATTTGTTTTCGCCCGTCCCGACTCCTAGTTTCGAAATTAAATTGTCCCGTTATTTTATTTGCCAACTGGGACAGGGTATTGGAGTGGCAGCTGGAACAGCCGCTGTAGTTTATCCAGAAACGGATAGCTTTGTGATGTATCTACACCTTCCTTCCATGCTGGTCTGGGAGCAAAGAAAAGACATCGTAGAAAGCACGATGCGGCTAGGCTAGCAATCCACCACTATTTTGAATTCTCTTTCCACATATAAGCCCACAACTATGCTGAACTTGGGCCTTAGGTGTTATTACCTTAGACTCTGTCTACTCCGTAAGGGATAGAGACGTTATTTATGTATTTAATATACACCGAGAGACACCAGCTACGACAATGATGGTCCATGACGCTTTCACTCTTAAACACTGTGGTTAAATTGGCTTTCATGCCTTTTCTTGTCTGCTTTTAGAATAGGACAGATCTATATCTCGTGAGTGCTATAAAAGGCGACTAAGGGACCTGATGTGACTGTGAGCAGGACCTATTGCCAACTGCGAACTTCGGGCTCCAGCACTCCGGTGTGTGTCTAGGAAAAGCCACTACACTATTTTCTCAACAAAGTCGTGAAATGTCAGAATCTGAATTAACTACCGATGCCCGCGACTACTCTGTCAAGATAACGAATTACGTATAAAAAACGTTTAAATTGTGTAGTTTAGGGTACAGAATCCTGTTTTAAAGATGGTAGGTTCATCCGAATCACTACCATCATCTTACTTACTATCCGGTGCCTAATAACTATAATTATTACGAATAAATGAGTATGAGTACTTGCTCGTTTGTTTTCCTTGTATAGAAAAAGCGTGTTCAGAAAACTACGAAAAAACGTATAATACCTTTACAGAAAAACGCAGCTGTAAGTATAAAACAAAGAGGCTCTTTTCTCTACACTTTTCGATGTCAGGATAAAACATCTGTCATAGAATTGCCAACTTTATCCGGTTTAATAAATTAAAATTAATAAATCAGACCCGGGCGGGGTGAAATCGTAAGACGAACTGTTTGTACGTAGCTATACTGTACCGTATTTATAATTAAAATGGAACAAACGATACCCAGTTAATTAAATGTGACACGAAACTAAAACGGATGTAAATTGGGTCCAGGGACCCGATTTTTGAAAGCACATGTGTGAAAATACCAGTGGTGAAAAATTGTGCTGAATTTTAAATACGAGTAGCTTAGAAGATCTTACGGCTCTCATTAGTCTTGTGACCTAGTCAAAAATTTTATTAGAGATGTAGTTTTGAAGATAGAAACAGATTTATACCACTTTTGTGTGGTATTTTCACACATGTGCTTTCAAAAATCGGGCCCCAGTTCGGAAATAACCTTCGTTAAAGATTGAGCTGACTTCAAATGAGAACCTAACTACTCGGCAGTTGAACATTCTATGGGACCAATCTGAAAGTATCCTTTCAGATAAAATATGATTTGTGTACGTTAGTTTACAAATGATACATGGCTGAGGAATGAGGTAACAAACATACAACACAACGAATTAAGCATTTTTTTTAATGTCGCTTAACAACAAAGCCTGTCACAACGCAGTTGAGCTGCTATTAATGAAATGGAGGCAGAAACGCCATCAAACAAGTTTTTTGTGTCCGAATCCTATTTTATCATGAACTATGTACCAGTTTTTTTCAAAATATTGTTGCGTAAGAACCTTCTCCTGACAATAACAAACTCGACAACAAAAAAATCAGCGAGATCGGTCCAGCCGTTCACGCGTGATGCCGTGACCAACGGAAATAGGGACTAATTTTAATATACATATAAAGAGTATAAAGACTATATTTTGCGTCTATTCGCTGTCGCTTGAATATGATATTTAAAAAAAAGCCAATTAAAAGCTATAGAAAGTAAAACCAGCGTGACTTAAATAACGGCAAATAAATCCTTCGTATCAATACCGATACCCATTCCCTCGAAGCCCTATGTTAAAAGAAACCCTTTTAGTCCAATTAGGTAAGAAAAACCGACCCCACCCTTTATTCGCGCAGAAGGGGTGAAAAACCCCTCCAGAGCCCTTGAGAAAAAATGACTCGCCAAGAATAACAAGGCATAGCTCGGAAACAGAAAGCTAATGTGTTTTCAATACTTTTCATAAAGAAAAATAGGTTAAATTCAACTCATTGAAAGTAAAGTAAAGTAAAGTAAAAAAGTGTTTATTTATAATATGCAAAAGGTTACAACAAGTTTGTTCGGCAGCCTCCGCACTAGACTCAGGGCCTGTGTCGCGGAGACTAGAAACATAAAAATCCGAAATAATTTGTGTGCGAGAAAGAATTGCGATCTTTGTATTTTGGCGTGAAATTATGTATTGTTAAAAATCTTCATAATAATAGAGATGAATACTAAACAGGAGGTATTAGTTTCACACAGTTAAATATTTTCGCTCTTGTCAAAAGTAAAGCCGAGTACCCATCTGCGAGTTGTAACCGTAATATTCATGATTTTATTCGACAATGTGACAAGTGCTAACTCGAAATCAGGGATACGGATATTATAATTTCGGATCCGGATACGGATATGGATATTGGTAAAATATGGTATCGGTTTCGGTCACGGTTATGGATATTAAATTATTTCGGTTAATCCGATAGTTTCGGTTCCGGATATTAAAATTTTAAGGAACTGCAAAATTAAATACAATACGACGAAACGCGCGCGCGGCTGGTCTGCCGGCCGGGCAAAAACAAAAAGTTGTCACGACGTGTCATATTTACTAAGTAATATTTAGTTAGACTCCGCCCTATCCGAAACTGTCCAAAACTTTTATATCGGATTCGGTTACGGTTACGGATATTTTTTATTTCGGATATCCGATAGTTTCGGTTACAAAACACTGCTCGAAATACACCACGACCTCTGCTTGAGAAGCCAGTTTAAACACTAGGTTACCACGGCTATTTTTACGAGTCGTGTGTAGGTTGCATAAAAGACACAAACCGGTATCGGTATTATCGGTAGATAAACTATAAATTTAAGTTAACTCGCATTGAACATGGCAAATCCTTGAGGAGCTGTAAAGCAGTCCGGGTACCGCATTGGCAACCGGATAAACGGGAAACGGTTCTCGTGCCGTAAACGGCGCCGGGGGAAGAAACTGTCCGTCGACTGACGCGCTACTGTAAGGGTGAGTGTACACTTACACACTGTACAGTCAAGTGTAATAATATGTATTGTATCTAGACAAAGTTTTAAAAATAAGTGCCATACGCTCTTACGCCAGCGTAATAAGGTCGTGGGACATATTTTTGGGAAGTTCCTATCGATACTTATTTTGGACTTGACCGTCATCACTATTATTATTATTATTCATTGGGCATTATTCTTCCCACAGCACACACACACACAAAATCATGTCTTTATCCCTTACGGGGTAGACGAGCCGAAGGTAACAAGACCTTAAGGCCACGTTTAGCATGATTGTGATGAGGTGGAAAGGGGAATCAAAATAGTGGGTTGCTAGAAGCATCGGCTATAAGTCATGATTCCTATGCCCATTCCCTCGATGGGCTTTTACCATCTGCGCGGGAAGAGAAGCAACTGGTACATTCTATGCTTTTTTCTTTACTCTCAGATCAGCATGGAAGCAACTTCCCACAGCTATTGTTAAAAAAAGTAATATTTTGATGCCGTCGTGGTAAACATAATGATTATTTATCTTAAGTATCAAGAAACGAATAGTTTGTGCATAAACATGGTGTACATGTACATTATCTTTTAATACCTATGTATTTTTATTTTAATTTTTTTTTTGTTTCTTACAAAATTATATCAACTAAGATATTTTGCTTATATTTTAATTCAGGTTTTTCCACAAATTTTTCACTACATAAGTCACAAAATTTGACCAAAGGCAACATAAAATAAATGTTATCATGAAAAAAAAGTCCAATAAAACGTTGTTTGTAAGTTAACCAAAACAGACCCCATAAACGGGCAGTTACACGGAATTAACCTAATTCTGCGAGTCAATCAGTCCCTCGAATGTACGTTTTGTGGTCACATTACGGCCGGGTTACCAGGTAAACGGGTAAGAGCGGACAACACTGCTGACGTAGAGGGGTGTTCACAAAATAAAAATAAACCTAGGAATTCATTAAATACCATAATGTTAACCAAAATCCAACAAGGGATTGAATCCTGCTTCTTTGTAAGTAACATTAGCAAAAATTGGTAGATACGTTATCTTTACTTGTACAAAGTCTTGAACGAATCACGGTGTGTTATCAATAAATATAGCCAGCCTTTACAGAGGAAGCGCCATCTCTTATCAAATATTAAAACTATTTTTAATGACCAATAAATTGGCATTGTTCGTTTTTTTAAGCTGTGCTTTTAACACCTTTATTTGATAAAATGGACTATTTCAAGCAACTAATTTGAATATTATGCTTTTACGTAGCTTTGTTAATTAATAATAAATATTTTTTCGCTGTTTGATAATTCGTGAATTTAGACAGAATCCCAATCGCCTTCGTTCGGCTGGCTATAAAAAAAAACGGCTTTGTCTATGATTTTGTAGATTTGACAGTGACACGTGACAGTTGCCGTAGTCAATTTTTTTTTTTCATTTTTGTGGCAAACATTGGATTCTGGATTCTGTCTAAAAACCCGGTCGTTCGGTCAAACAAAGGTTCAAAGTATACTTTTACAAAAATATCTGCAATCATAAAGTATTTTTGAAATCGGACAAGATAAATCGGATAATTGATGGTTTTCCTCGAAATGGTTTTCGAATTGGAGCATACTAAAAAAAATGAACAATGCCAATTGTGGCTAAAAACTATAACATACAACGCAGTGTGCACTCTCGCCAACTTGCGCGAAGCCTTAAGCAGTTGCGGTGCGATTTCAATGTTACCTATAGAGTATATAACCTATTGAAAATAAAAGTCATCAAACACATAAAACGACGCTGAAAGAGTATGAAACAACATTTGAGAGAGATGTAGAGCTTGAAAAGACGAAGTTATACTTTACATAGATACCTACCGCTCGCTTCCGCTGATTGCTGATAAAACATCCTGAGAAACGTTTTTTAAAATTTTACGGTAGATCTATGAAACGTGAATTAGAATAGAATAGAATAGAATAGAATAGAATTTTATTACCACAAATAGAGTCTACATACATTTATATAAAGTAAATCAAACTTAAAACTAAGCGTGGCAATTGGATTGGGCTCAGCGTGTGCTGCGGGTGCGCACCGCGGGAGCGCGCACTCACACAGCGCTGATTTTCAGCCCAACCCTATTTATTCCTTTGTAAATCCTATTTCATTACGCGGGTAAGTTTGAACGAACAAAGAAGAAAAAAAGAGAAAAATTTAAGTAAAACAATTTGGGTGAATTTACACAAAACCAACAAAATGCATCAGATTAAAGCCAAAGAGCAGTCCAAAGTAATAAGTAATTAAAACAATTAAACAATCCATCGTACAATTAAATAAATAAGCGTGCATGGCATGACATCGAGCCCTATACCCTTCCAGAGCAAGTGATTTTAATAAGTACTTACTTGTTTGTTTAAAAATAATGTACTCAATTTGCGTTTCAAGGATGTCTGGGACATATTTTTGCGTAATGGTGGAGGCAGGTCATTCCAGATCTTTGCTGCTGCGAACTTAAAACCACCCCGAAATCCAACCGTTTTGTGTTTGGGAAGGGATGCCTTGTACTGTTCCTTGCTACGTGTATTCCAATTGTGTACGTCTTTCATCCATGTAATTTTCCCAAAAAGATATTCAGGTATTTTTTTGTACACTGTTTTATGAACCAAACTTGCTAAGTGCAGCACCCTTCTTGCCGACATCTTTAAAATCCTTTTTTCGTTGAGGTACGGGGTAATATGGGCCCGCCTTGGTATTTCATAACAAAATCTCACGCATGCATTTTGTACTCTCTGTATTGCCTGCGACGTTTTTTCCAAAAGCCTCGGTCCATACACTGCATCACAATAATTAAAAAGCGAAAGAACGAGCGATTCCACTAGCATTAACCTCACAGGCTCGGTTAAATAATCTCTAATACCGTAAAGAACTTTGAGCCTGTAAAAAGCGTTTTTGATTTTTGAGTTAACGTGTTCCTTGTATCTCATTTCGCCGTCCATCAATAAACCCAAATTCTTCGCCGCTTGCACTCTCTCTATCTTCTGGCCATCAATGCTTACATTCGGATTACAATCAATTACTCGCTGACATTGATACTTAGTTCCAAGAACCAAGTATTTGGATTTAGCCGGATTCAGTACAAGATTATTACTATTCGCCCACCTATATATACCATCCAGATCTTCGTTTATCAGTTCAACAGCCCTACCCGTTTCCCGCTGGTCAAAGGAAAAATATAACTGGGTATCGTCGGCGTAGAGGTGGACAGTACAGTGCTTGAGGCACGTGCTAAGATCCGCCGTGAAAAGAGTAAATATAACCGGACTCAGGATAGAACCCTGCGGTGTGCCTCTATTCACGGTTTTCAGTGATGATTTAGCCTCTTGTCCTAACTCATTGTCAGTTACAACGAATTGTTTTCGGCCCGTAAGATACGAAAAAAACCATTTCCTAGCCGACAGCGAGAAACCATAGTATGCCATTTTTGCCAACAGTAATTCCCTATTGATGCAGTCGAATGCTCTAGAGAAGTCTAGCAGCACTAGAATACTAGCCTTACCCTCATCTGACGCTGAAATCAAATCATCTGTCACATGTGCAAGTGCCGTTGTTGTACTATAACCGCCACGAAAACCAGACTGCAAGTGAGGCAATATTTTGTTATCCTCCAGGTACCTCGTCAGCTGCGTACAAACCACACGTTCGAGTATTTTTGATACAACTGGCAGTATACTAATTGGTCGCAGATCTTTGCACGAGTCAATGGTCGACCCCTTCGGCAACGGCTTCACTTTAGCTAACTTCCATGCATCCGGGAAAACACCAGAAGAAATGGATTTATTGACTATAGCTGTAATTATATGGAGCGTGAACGGCAAAGTCATTTTAATCATCTGTATCGTGATTTCATCATCTCCAGCCGCGTTCGTTTTAATACCATCAATAATCTTTGAGATCTCGTCTTCGGTGGACTCTGATATGCTATACCTATTGCTACTAAATCTGTTTGTCATAAAATAACTATAGACGTCCAAGTCAATCTGTCCGTTTCCCGGAATATCCATAAACGAATCGTTGATAGTTTCAGGGTTGTTTAGATGATACGGTATATCTACATCGTTTTTACCCAGTATAGACGTACGCTTAAGAAAGCTCCACATTTTTACAGGTTCCTTTATATTACTGTTGACGTAATATGTAAAGAATGCCGATTTTTCCTTCTTTATAGTTGCACTAACAAGATTACGAAGGCTTCTATAATAATCCCGGTGATGATCCATTTTCGAAGTTATTGCTCTTTTCAAAGCTTTGTTCCGTAACGAAATCATGAATTTGACATTATCTGTAAGCCACGGACGTGGTTTAGCTCCTACTCTGACTCTCCTTATAGGGGCGAGCTTGTCAAACAACATCCCAAGTAAACAATTGAAGTTATTAACCATATCGTTGACATCCTGGCAATTCAAAACATCATCCCAAGGAAGGTTACAAAGATCTGATTGAAAATCCAACTCGTTTATCTTTTGTAGAAGCCGGCTATTAATAAATCGTGTTACTTCTACCGGTTTAAAACTACCTCCGTCTGTTTGTAGTATTTTTTGTTATAGCGGCAATATATTTATGCATGTATAAAAATTTCAACTATCTGGCTATCACGGTTCATGAGTTACATCCTGGTGACAGACAGACAGACAGACGGACAGTGGAGTCTTAGTAATACGGTCCCGTTTTTAAACTTTGAGCACGGAACCCTAAAAATCTTAAATTTCTCTGTGATTTTGCATTATTACACATACATAAATCACATCTTTATCCCTTATGGGGTAGACAGACAGAGCGTAAGGTAACGGGACCTGAATGCTACGTTTAGTATGATTCTAGGAGTATAGGTGTGGGGTGCGAGTCGGGTTACCTCCACGTGTGGTCAAGAGCTGCGGTTCGTTTTTGGATCCGTCCGAAGGGAAGAGCAGTGCTTGGTCCGGTGCACCCTAGGCATCGGCTAATGATTTCCTGCCAGTTTCTGGGAGATATCATTGACCGTGTTACCGTACAACGTTGCCACAATTTTGTCATAAGATTTTTGAATTATATTTTGTTACTTTGACATTGGCGAAGTTTTCGTCGCTATAACGACTTGATGCGCCACAAATGAGAAGAAGGAGGAGTATAGGTGGAAAGGGGAATCAAAATAGCGATGGGTGGGTATCCGCGTCGCCTACAACCGATTACTACGATTTTCGCCGGTTATATAGTTAATATTTTGAATGATTACAGTGTTATCGGAGTCTGCAGTGTGCCCTCTCCCTAACCGTTGCCGAGTCTTAAGTTGCGGTGTGCTTTATTTGTGTGTTTCATTGAAGCGGTTTCAAAATTGCTTGTGAAAACATCTTCTAATATTGTTGGAGCGTGTTGTTTGTTCCGACGGTTGCTTGGGTATTTAAAAGCATTACTTAAGGAACACAGGCGACTGGAGACGGGGAACAGGCAGCAAATCCTTTACTTTCCCCGAATTTTATATGCCATAATGTAACGTTTGACATGGTAATCATTTGACTGTTCTTTTTCTGAAAGCATAATTCTTTCAGGAGCTTTGAAATGGGGGCTTACACAAATTTATAACAGTGTCACATTGGAGGTAACCTGACTCGCACCCCAAAAAGCGCAGCGTAGGACGTCCACTAACGAGATAGACGGATGACCTGGTTAAAGTCGCGGGTTCACAGTGGATGCAAGCTTCCAGCCGAGGCAACTGGAGGTCTATGGGGAGGCCTATGTGCAACAGTGGAGGTCCTATGGCTGATGATGATAAGACATAGTGCCGAACGATAGGAACCAATAGGGAGTGTACTTTAAGTTTATTTATCGTTATACTTTTCAGTCGAACTAAATTTAGTTACAATAAAATGAATTATGAATTTTTACTTCTTGATTTTTTTTTACTTTTACGGTTTTACCGTTAGAAATTAAATTTCTAAACGAATCCGAAAAGTAAAGGTATGGCCGGGAATCGAAGCCGGATCCTCGTCATTCCGTGACGCGTGCTATACCCCTACACCACACATAGCAGGTAGGTAAGCCTTCGATTTTTTCTTTCTGTTGCTAGCTGTCACGTGAACAAACAACAACACACGGTCACAAGGTCACACCTCCTCTATGTGTGGTGAAGGGGTTAGCACGCGTCACAGTATGACGAAGATCCGGGTTGGTTTCCCGGCCACAGCTTTACTATTTGGATTTTTCTGTGTTCTAATTTACAGTGTCGTTTAGAAATCTAAATTTTGTTATAATTTTTGATAAAGGTTTGTCATTCAAATGGTAGAAAACCTACTCTTAGTTTTTAATCAGCCGTTATTCGTTCATTTTGCTTTTCTTGTCTCCTCTTATTCATCCTGATATAGTCGCTGGCGTTTCCTAGAAATACCTATTCAACGAGATTAGTTAAAGTTGATTCAGTAAATAAAACTAGCGGGAGCTATTGTTTGATTTCTTCTTCGGAACACAAACAGCGATTCTCCTGAGATGAGGGAAATATTGGCTGTTATTAGCGAAATGGATTGGAGGCGGTTAAATTGAGTATTATGTGTTTGGCTAATAGATTACTCTTTTGTTTTAAAGTGCAAGCTTCAGGTTAAAAAAACTAAAGGCCACGTTTAGCATGATTGTAGGCGTATAGGTGGAAAGGGAAATTAAAATAGTGATGGCTAGCCGCATCACCTATAACATGATTTTTAATTTTCGCCCGTTCCCTCGACGAGTTATTACCATCTGCGCGGAAAGAGAATCATCTGGTACATTCTATGTTTTTTCTTTACGCCCAGTCCAGCATGGAAGATAATAATATGCTGTAGTGTAATGCAGATGGTGAAAGCAAATCGAGGGATTGGGCGAAAATCTTAGGCATCATGTTATCTAGCCGATGTGGTTAGCAATCCATCACTGTTTTGATTCCCCTTTCCATCCAAACGCCCACAATAATACTAAACGTGGTCTTTAGGTCTTTTTACCTTAGGCTCTGTCTACCCCGTAAGGGATAAAGACGTGATTTATGTATGTATGTATAATGTAATGTTTGCCATAACTTTTTTCTGGAACCGTATTTTTTCAGGAGCTTTGAAATGGCTATCTTATAGAACTCTATCAGTTAAGTTAGTTTAAATCAATCCTGGATAATGAACAGTTCAAAAGAAAAAAAGAGTCAGGTATTGCAAATGATCTTTATGGCAAACAACAATCGTACGCACCACTTTGTTCTTTTAAAGGTTATGTTCGTTATTACGCCCTTTATTATAACATATATTATGCACAAAATAACAAGCAACCTTGAACTTCATTCTGGAACCTCGCATATAGATCACAACATAATGTATGTTACGTAAGTGCGGATGACAAATACGGGTCTACGTTCAAAAATAAAGCGAATATGACCTCTTCTGCTGATTTGTGGCGTTCGGATTGCTGAGACCCTTAAAAGATGTGACCTGAGAGAAAGAGAGAATAGTAGTTTTTAGGATTCCGTACCTAAAGGGTAAAAACAATCTATACAATACAATAACTCTTTGTTGAACACCACATTATAAGAACCAAAACAGAAAAAACTTTGCTTTGGAATTTGCTGTCCGTCGGTTTGTCTGTCTGTCTGTCTGTCTGTCTGTCCGTCCGTCCGTCCGTCCGTCTGTCTGTGTGTCTGTCTGTCTGTATGTCTGTCTGTCTGTCTGTCTGTCTGTCTGTCCGTCCGTCTGTATCTCATGAACTTGATAGCTAGACAGTGGAAATTTTCACAGATGATGTATTTCTGTTGCCGCTATAACAACAAATACTAAAAACATAATATTTTTATGTCCGTCCGTCCGTCTATGTATATACCAATACCAAATGACCGGATTTTATATTACTTCGCGAATTTGTACGGAACTATCGGTGCGCGATTCCGACTCGCACTTGGCCAGTTTTTTTTAAATAATTGACGTGTTTTTGAAATTGCTAAGTACATCTGTTTAGTTAATGTAACGCGGGTAGGTAGTTTAGCGTGTGTTAAACCGTGTGCGAGGCCCCTCTGTTCATTCAAAGTAACATTGCATGAGACCAAAAAAATATTCGACCCACTCAGAACAGTTACAACACTTTGTCTTTCACGTGTTGCCTAGCCACTCAAGAAAAAAACAATTCCTTTAAGCATAGCAGCATAATAAATACTCAACCAAACGGAACAACAACACTTCTACAACCACCCCGAGTTGGGAACTTCGCAAGTCCCGATCCTAGCGATCCTGATAACACTCGCCCCGCGGGCGTCGTCGCGGCAAAACTGTTTTATTACTTGTTTTTACATAAACCTGCAATAAATATAATTTATGGTTGTAATGAATGAAAACGATATTATCTCCTCGTATGTGAACAGCCGTAAATGTTTTTACGTGGGTCTTTTACAGTGGTTTAAACGGAATCATTGGCGAGATGTTTAACATATAAAGTGGGGGTCGGTGGCTGTTAAAATAATACAGGTTGTAATAGCCTAGCAACAATAATGATTGTAGTTACAACAACATAGGATTTATGCGGTGTAATAAATTGGATTGCTAATTGGACTTAAGCTTATGTAGAAGTGAGAGGTGTGGGTAAGCTGCCTATTAAATATGTCTCAAAATTCTTCAGGAATAATTAAGCAGGTTATTGAATTAGTTTAATTTAAGAGCCCTATAAATTTAATGATTTTCAGGTCTTTTGTTAGAAAGGAAGAATGGAAATGAAAGAACTGCTTATTTGCTTAGAACACGTACAAAGAATGTTAATTGAAACTGAAACATTAGAGAAATAAAGACCGAGGTAGAAAACAGACACCGCGACGCCCCACAACCACCCCGGAATTATTTATAAAATATCTTACACAATATTACAGTGTGACACTATGGCATTGAGTAAGACAGGCAATAAAAGAATGAAGTTCCCTCGCGGCACCTGTGTAATGCAGGTTTGGGAAATAGCGAACCCATCCATGTCCTGTGCCAGGCGAAACAGCTCTTCTACGCTGGCAATGCTCGTCCACTCGCGGATGTTCCTAAGCCAGATTTTTTCCTCCGTCCAGCGCGCAGTGTGCCCTCTATCTTGCCTATCATGATGAGTTGGAGAAGCTCGTATCGTTCGTGACCTAGTTGATAGAAATTGAAAGTCGGCATTGCTACAGCAGAGCTATCGAGACAGCTACAGCTATAGGATCGAGAAAGTTTAATTAGCCCACTTGTTACTGTCACCGCTTATCTCTGCCATTTGTAGCCGATAGCAATATTTTAATGAAGATTTTTACTTCCAACGAACTGCCAGGGGAGCTCTGGTAAAAGGTTTTAGAGCTCCTTAGGAAAAAAACTGTGAGAGGAATTGTAAAGAAATCTAACGGAATATACATTGGTTGACAGGGCGGATTTAGGTCACGGGGGACGTGCCCCCCAGACTGATGGTATTTTTGTGTACTGGTGGACACAATCCTTCACGTTCCAAATCCTGGGTCCGCCCTTGTTGGTTGATGTTCCAAATTTGATCCCAATTCATCTAGTCGTTTCAGCGTGAAGAAGGAACACACATACAGACTTACTCACATCGTCACATCCTCACAAACATTTGCATTTATAATATTAATAGATTAGGATAATTCTAAGGCAGTGGCTTTGAATCCCACAATTTCATCAGTTCCATTTGTCTTCGCTGTTAAACATTTTTTTCAAACAACTGCAGACACTCAATAGGCTGATTCAGTTGCCAAAGTATGCAAGGCAATGGAATATTATACAAAAAACTCCAAGTTAACCAAAGAAATCTTGTTTAACATTCACATCAGACCCCAGAAACGATGAACGCGGACTTTTTGCGGTCCATTTGATAAAGAGTTAAAATACCTTGAATTATATTTATGTGCAAAAAGTTACCCCATTTGCATTTTGCAAACGCGTCGGCGACTTCATTATTAGCTTTTGTTCGTGTTCGCGGTGAAATGAAACTGTGGTCATTCTATTTCCTTTGGAATTAAGTGAGTTCGGATTGGGATTTTAGAATGACGTATGATTGAGAGTAGAGAGGTATTCTATCCTAGCAACGCTACGAAATCCTCTAGTGTTGCAGGTGTCCGCAGGGTTGGTGCTCGTTTACCATCGGCTTTTTGCCGTCCTTGTTGTACATAAAAAAATGGTTTAGGGAAATCAATGATTGCTAGTGTCCATAATTATTATGTTAAAGGAAAGTACTTTATAGGTACGTTTTGAATTCTAAGATTTTTTGCATGCAAATGTCATCTCAAAAGGTTCTTTCTTTGTCAAATAAATTTACGCCTTGAAAAAGCGTTGGTATTTTTACACTAAATAAACTGCATATAGTATTTTTGCATATAAATTATACCATGTTTTGTAAAATTGTGTTAATACTGAACTTATTTATATTTGAAGTTTAATACAAATCCGCTTCTCTGATTGGTCGATAGGCAACCTCCACTCTGCTAACACAGCCAGTATTGAGCAATACAATTGAAGGCACCCAAACGCCTAACCGCAATAAACCGCTAAATAAGAACTTATACCCATAAAATCTACTCCAATGGATTTCTTGTTACACAGACTCTCGATATTTTGACGTGGGTTCCTATTCACTATTCACACTCTGAGACTCCACTACGATAAAGGTGTAAGTAACCCACAAACGTGACCACGTAAGGCCTTTTGTTTCTCCGCCTTTTTCCCCCTGTAACATGACAAGGCCTCGGAGTTATTTGCGTTTCTGCTTCGGCAAGAAAACTAACATTTTGCTTATGTACAGCAATTTATTTGTGACGGTAAGGAAAATCATGAAAATCGTGCAACAAAGGAAATCGCTTATTTATTGTGTGTTAAAATATTATGTGGTAGCTCGTTTTTATTCGCATTTTGAGGATGCACGTTAAAAAATACTGAAGGCATTTTCTCATCGTCGTCGTTTTCAGAGCTTTGTCGGCATTTGCATTTTGAAAAAATATTATTTGATAAAATTTCAATATTAACTTATTCAAATATATATTATTTCTTACTTTCTTGTCACATTGCTTCAACTTTTTTCTTATAATTTTGTATCTACTATTTTGAATCAAAATATTATTCCTGTGACAGACGGACGAATGTAGGATAGGCTGTACTCCAGGGTGTTGACACCTTTTTGGCATGGAACTTTGAAAAGAGCTCTCCATTTTGCTAAAGAGTTTTCATATCGCAAACTCGCCATTATAAACGTTTATCATTTGCTAAATCGTAAATTTTAAAAATTACTCAAAATCTATTCGCGTGGCTTACGATAATGTTAGGTGAGGTTTGATTTATATTTATAACTTTTTATAACAGTTAATATATGACTCGCTAAGAAAACTTTTCACAAAAATTATCATCTCTCAAACACATAATTTGACAGTCACCAAATAAGTTATAAAATTTTGCCAAATGATATTGTGTTCGTGAGATGATTGAGTGATAATACACCATGTTTTTATGCGGCGACTGTATCCCTATAGTGTCCTAAAACGGGCTCAAGTTCTGTAGCAAATAAACCGTTAGCAGAGAGAGTGACAATTGAAATGTGTTCCCTGAAGCGGCACCTAATATGCCGCGCAGTAGTTCCGAGCCGTAGATCTTTCCCTTCGCACCCTTTCCAGTTTTCCTTGCTATCGTATTTCAGTAAGGGCTATGCCTATTTCAACGAACTTAACTTTTAATGGCTCTATTTTCACTCGCTGTACATTTACAGTGATTTAGAAACAATGTGGAAGGTATATGGTCTGTATTTCCGGACAGATACAACCTAGGGCTCTTCAAGGCTAGAGTGAATAGTCTATTACTGAACCAGTGAGTTACACCTTTGGCCTCATCTGCACCTTCCACCAAGTGAGATAGAGGTCAATCACTGGTCAGTTTGTAGTAAAAAAAAAAAAGGTTGCGTATGGTAAGGACAAGTAAGGTACATCCAGATCGCTATAATCCTAGTTGTTAATCCTGCCGCCAAGCAGCAGTGCCTGGCGGCTGTGTTCCAGCGTGAGGTACCTACCTTAATCCTCTAGTCTGGCAACGAATCTGCAATCTCTAGTGATGTAGGTGTCCGTGGGTAGTGGTGCTCACTTACCATCACGTGATCCACTTACTCGTTTGCCTTTGCTTGTCGTAAAAAATCTTAAAGTAAAAGTGTGAAAAGATACTTTGCCTAAATGGCAATTTGAGGTAATTTTTTCGTCGAAACATCAGCAATACCCCTCAAGAGACATCATTCGTCACTTCAGTTTGGTGACGCGATACATACCTACATACATAAATCACGTATTTATCCCTTACGGGGTAGACAGAGCCTAAGGTAACAAGACCTAAAAGCCACGTTTAGCATGATTGTGGGTGCATAGATGGAAAGAGAAATCAAAATAGTGATGGGTTGCTAGCCGCATCGCCTATCATATTATGATTCCTAAGATTTTCGCACATTCCCTCGATGAGCTTTTACCGTCTGCGCGGGAAGAGAAGCAACTGGTACATTCTGTTTATTCTTTACTCCCAGACCATAATGAAGGATTGGTTTAAGGCAAAAATTTGCTTATTTTTCTATAAACTTAGAAACGTTAAATTCAGCAAACGCGAGCGACACAATTATGCGAAAAAATTTATTTAATTTCCCGTTGGCCATATTTAAGGGTAGAGTCAGCTGTGAACCGCTGCTCAAACTGAGTGATACTGACAATCGTTCATTTTGAGCAAACGCGAACGGCGCTGGCATGCCGGGCGCGGATTGAGTTGAGCGTACCGGCACTGAGAGGGGCGCAAGATTCATTTCGAAAGTGCACAACGTACAAATAATAAAGTGAAGGTATCACTTTGTGTTCAAGATACAACAAGACCGAGCCTTGAGCAGAGAGCCTGGGGGAGGCATATGTCCAACCGTGGACGCAGCTTTTAGTTTTAATTACACAGATGAAAAACGTGCATACTCGTACATACGTACATAAATCACGTCTTTATCCCTTACGGGGTTGACAGAGCCTGAGGTAACAAAACTTAAAGGCCACGCTTAGCATTATTCCTACGATGCAAAACGATCTCAAATGATCAATAAATAAAGGGCAATCTTGTATTTATAATTTATCAAAGCTATTCATACTTGTAAGTGCTAGTATTTTACATTTATTATCTCTGTATTTTACGCATTTTATTTACTTAACTAGCGACCCGCCTCGGCTTTGCACGGTATACTATGCATGTATTATACATATAAACCTTCCTCTTGAATCACTCTATCAATAAAAAAAAATCGCATCAAAATCCGTTGCGTAGTTTTAAAGATTTAAGCATACATAGGGATATAGGGACAGAAAAAGCGACTTTGTTTTATACTATGTAGTGATAAGGAATCCATTCACTTTCATGCTGGTCTGGGAGCAAAGAAAAAACATGGCATGTACCAGTTGCTTCTCTTCCCGCGCTGATGGTAAAAGCACATCGAGGGGATGGGCAAACACTTAGGAATCATATCATGGGCAACCACTAATCAAATCACAATTTTGATTTCCCTTTCCACCTATACACCCACAATCATGCTACACTTTTAGGTCTTGTTACCTTAGGCTCTGTCTACCCTGTAAGGGATAAAGACGTGATATGTATGTATATGTAATAATCCTCTTTAAAATTTATATTCTATCGTATTCCATTTGGGACATGTCATGATAAGCATACATATTCGGTTTTTGGTCGGAAATAAGCAGCCTAAATAAATAAAAAGTTTGAATATCCCCTAGAGGGTTGATTTACTACAGCTCCATAAATCAACGTACATCCGAGCCACTTTCTTGAGATGGATCCTATTTTGCAAAACCCTAGATGAGGAATAGGCCTTAGACGTCAGACGTAAGCCCGCGATATTTCCATTCCATTCGCGTAAACCACAAACCGGTTATAACTGGAATTGGATTTAGCTTATTCCGCAATAAACCACCAGTTTCTAGCCAAGCTGGTCCTCTTCTTGCATTCGGTTTTTAAAGATAATAATCCATTAACCTCTTAACCGCCCGTATCCAGTTATAACAGCCAATGATAAGGCTCTCACGCCGATGTCATCCATATATGAACAACATTCAACTCGAAATTAATCCTTCTGTCGAATCAAAAATCAACGTAGTTTGACGTTCCCCGTGGGGTACAGAGCCCGTCACTTCTTTTGTTTGTCGGCGAAGAGGTTAAGAAGTTCACAAAATCACCACTACTTTTATTGTTGACATAATCATGTAACGTTCAAGGTCTTTTCATCTATGACAGAGGATTCAAGCAATTATCGGTGGCACTTTTGTGGCGAACTAGTGGACTGTATATTGTAAATGAAAGCGACTTCACTACATAGTATAAAACAAAGTTGCTTTTTCTGTCCCCAAGTCCGTATGTATGCTTATATCTTTAAAACTACACAACGGATTTTGATGCGGGTTTTTTTAATAGATAGAGTGATTCAAGAGAAAGGTTTATATGTATAATACATGCATAATATATCGCGCGAAGCCGGGGCGGGTCGCTAGTATGATGATAAACTGGCTTTTAATAAGTATACCTAGGCATCGAACTACATAAAATCCTTCTACATAAAGACCTTGCAGCAGCACCTTCTGTCGTGGTTCGGTAAGGAACTGAATCACTTATCAAAAATGAGATGATGCTGCCACAAGCTTTACAACTGCCAGCTAAAATTACATTTTGGCAGTAAAAAGGAGTTTATCCTCCACAACTTTCTTTCGTGGCTGAAAAAGTACACAGGAGCACCTCCGAACGTCACACGGGCCATGTGAAAGCGATAGAATTCGATTGTTGACATCTCACTTATATGTTGCCCATCTTGCCTTTTAATTTTTATTATCTCATTGTGCTGATTATTATACATGTATTGACATGTAACCACTTTATTGTACAAAAACAAACACAATCGATCAACATTGTAGAACTTTACGCGTGCGCGGCGATCGACGTTTGTCGACTTTAATAGGTATAAAAATAAACACATATAGCGCCTTCAAACTCACGCCGAGAACCCCCGAGAACACCCGAGAAGCGTGAATGTGATCGCTTTCTCACCGTCTCCGATCGTTGTCGGTATTTTTGCCCGCTTCAAAGGGTTTCTCGGGGTTTCTATGAGAAGGTCGCATGAGAGATGCCTTCTCGGTTCTCGCGTCATTTCTCGACAAGACTTCTCGGCGAGACTTTTCTGGTAAGTCTGTAGCCGCTAATAGAAAGGAAGAGCAAACTATCACGTACAAGAGAATTACAAACTATGTATTTTATAAATACATGTATGCTGTTAATAGAGCTGATGCCAAATTTTGCTAGCTTTGATAATATTAATTTTATTTTGTAGGCAAACGCTCACGGCCTGTTAGGTTAGCCAATTTGGCTCAATTATCAACATGTTGTCCCAGTCGAATAAATAAACTAACATTGATTATACAACGGCTCATCTAACATAATGTATTTGTAAACTAGCTGATGCTCGCGTCTTCGTCTGCAAATAATTTATTTATCGCTGTATACGCGCGGCAGATGACAGAGGGCTGAGGGAACCGAGGGGAAGGAGTAAAATAATTAGGCTAAGTTCAGATGACCGCGCGGCGACGCGCGGTTGGCTCGGCGCGCGGTTCAAGATTGTAACAAATCTATGTTGCTGTGTACATGAGCGCGCGGTGCCGCGCGGGACCGCGCGCAAGTTCTTGTCCCGCGCGGCAACATAGATTTTGTTAGGCTAAGTTCAGATGACCGCGCGGCGACGCGCGGTTGGCTCGGCGCGCGGTTCAAGATTGTAACAAATCTATGTTGCTGTGTACATGAGCGCGCGGTGCCGCGCGGGACCGCGCGCGCCGCCGTGCACCGCGCGCAAGTTCTTGTCCCGCGCGGTGCCGCGCGGGACAAGAACTACAGTCCTGTCTCGACCTGTTCAGATGATCCGCGCGGTTTGAGGCGGTTGGACGCACGGAGCGACGTACAAAATGGAGGAGGAAATATGTCTCGATTTACTTATTGACGAAATTGAAAAAAGAGATGCGATTAGGAATCTTAACTCGAAGCAATATTCAAATAAAATAATAAAGAGAAGGTCATGGGAAGAATTAGTTTTGATATTTTACAACCGTGATGACTCTGAAGAGAAAAATAAAGTCTTAGTAAAGTCACAAACAGGCTTAAATTAAGTCTTTGACTTAGAAGAGGGTGCACCCAGTATAGTCTTTGCTTTCGACAAGCAAATTGCCTGCTCCATTTCCATCCTCGCTGAATGTCCACGATAGACTGCCGCGCGCAAGCCGCCGTCATGTGAACAGCTGACCCGCGCGGCACCGCGCGGCTCCGCGCGTTCATCTGAACGTAGCCACAATCTTGAACCGCGCGCCGAGCCAACCGCGCGTCGCCGCGCGGTCATCTGAACTTAGCCTTATGGTGCGCGAGCGGCGCGCCCGTCAGTCAGCCTGCGACCACCACGGTGAACGTACGGTGGCCTTGCACGCGCGGCTATCTTATTGCAATTACGTCTGTAGGTAACGAGATTAATACACCTTTTTTCATTTAAAAAGTATTTTATTGTCCCAGTTATCCCGCGGAAGCTACGCAATTTTCCAGGATAAAAAGTAGCCTATGCTAAACAGCGTTGCGGCTTGCCGCAACATTATGCTGAGTGGGGTCTATTTTACAACATATCGGTACTATTCCTTAGTATATTGTATTTCTCCTTATTTTATATCTACGTGTATCGAATGTGTGTAAATAAATGTTTCTCTTTCTTTCTTTCTTTCTTTCTATGTTTTATCCCAGGTGTAATGATCAAGATTTTGTCCCGCCGTTCTAACGTGAGATATAGTTAACAAACATCCATCTATACTCACAAACTCTCGCATTTGTAATATTAGTAGGATATTATTGACAAAGTAAACAGTTCGGTCAGTTAACAATTCCATATGATTTAAATTTAGTTTAGAATCATTCGCGTGTACATTTTAATATGAATTGTTGCGTCGAAAGGGTTTGAATGTTTTATGTGATGCGGTCAGCAGGGGTCATGGAGGTATTAACCAACAGAGTAGTACTATAAGGTACCGTTGGCAGAGGTGACTTTCAGCAGTTTCAACTGCCATCTGTCTTGGGACTCGGAAATACTCTTAGTCAATTACTTAATTACCAATTGATTCTCTTAATTAGTTCTCAACTGTGTCAAATAGATGTCGCTATAACGCCATCTGTGTTGATACTGTATAATTTTCTAAGCTGTTAGACATGCATATGAGAACTTTATTGATTCGTATCGTAGTATGGAATATCACCGACAGGTGGCACTATCAAACTGCTATAAAAGCGAATGTATTAGTAGGTATGTAAGTTTAGCACGTCGGGGTCACCACTTTAGCAAGTCTTTCCGAGGTATGGTCCAAATGATAGATAGTTGACGTTTATACCATTTATTCTTAAATACACGTGCGTTGTACACGGTGGCAAGAGACTACTGGCGTGCCCGTCGAATATAGCCACCTATATATAGTTGTCGCTATATCGGTATGCTATACAACTGTGTCAATACATAAGTCTCATTATTTCGGTTTATTTGTAACGACTGAACAATACAAATTATCCCTAAATCTTTTCTTTTTCATTAGCCGCCATTTTGTCCTCATACTTGAACAAGTTCTTATTTACTCTGAGCGTCTTAGAATGAGGGAATGGGCGAGTCTTAGGAATCATGTTATAGGCGATGCGGCTAGCAACCCATCACTATTTTGATTCCCCTTTCCACCTATACGCCTACAATCATGCTACACGTGGCCTAAAGGTCTTGTTACCTCAGGCTCTGTCTACCCCGTAAAGGATATAGACGTGATTTGTGTGTGTGTGTGTGTGTGTGTGTCTTAGAATAAAAATATCTCGCCTATAACCTGACTCCCAAATCAATACATTGTTCTCTTTAATGCCCATGTTCCTCGTTTTATGATCCCACCCGTATGCCCATAATTCAGCGTCGCGTGCGCCCCGCCGCCTTATCTGTACGAGGTCTCAATTAGGCGGGAAAAAGTAAATTTGCTGGACCCACAGTCGCTATTTATGACAAGAATGCTTGGAAGAAAGTAGGTAAAGACTATACAGACTATACGTAGGCTAAGTGCTGTTTTTAGTTTAGAACAAATAGTCCAGAATTGATACATTTTGCGTCCACGTATATACGTGGTTTAGCCTGTGGCCTCTCAAGCAGAAGGTCGTGGGTTCGAATCCCGAGCTCGCACTTCTGAGTTTTCCGGAATTTATGTGCGAAATTATATTAGAATTACCATGAGCTTTTCGGTGAAGCGAAACCTGCACACAATTCAATGGTGTGTGAAGTTCCCAATCCGCCCTGGGCCCGCATGGGAACTATAGCCCAAGCCCTCTGAGTATGAGAGGAGACCTGTGCTCAGCAGTGGGACTATGTAGGGTAGAGATGACGTCCAAAATGAAAACGCTTTTGAAACTTTTTCACTTAAGAATAACCATATTAAATTTTTGAAATTAAATGCGTTCTAATCTCTGGCAGCATACTACATACCTACGTATTTTCTTACACAAGCTGTAACTAAATAATATCTTTACCGATAAAGTTCATTCAATTCTTTATGATCCAGCGATCGCTATATCTGACCACTCAGGGGGTCCCAGGAAATGGCCAGCCCCTTTGAAGTCACTCCCTGTTTAAATTCAGTAATGGGATCACGTAAATAGATCAAAGATTATAAGAAACTCGGACCTCTCGATATAAGAGCTGTAAAAAATCTCTGTTGTTTTCTGTTGGGTAATTGGCTAGTGCGGGGTTCTTCAAGATCGCTGCCATCATTTTACTCGCTGGCTGGCTAAGCAGCAGTGATTGCAATGCTGTATTCAGTGTGGAGAGTAAGACAACCGGAGAAATTACAGTTACAAAAGGTATCAATAAGAGATTGATGAATGGGGATGAAGCGAAAGAAGTATGTCAGGATCGTAGCTAGTGGAACAAAGTAGTTTCTGCCTGCCCCTGTCAGAAAGAGGCGTGACGGTATGTATGTTGTATGTATTAAAGTTTGGCCTCTAACGTTCACTTTCGACTGGGCCTAACCGATCGCGTGAATCATCGGAATGAATAAATCTTATTACTCTAAATATGAGAGGGGCGGAAGTTCGCTATCGCTGCTAACTATCGCGAAGGGTCGGCCAGTTTAAAAAATCGTTAATCAAACTGCCAGAGTTGGCATCCAGGGTGCGATTTGACGAAGAATATGGGGTTCCTTTGATAAAATATTAAGAGCGGAATGATAAATTAGGGAAATTTGTTATTGCGACTTGTTTCGCTGAGCGTTTTGAAATAAAAATTATGTTCACATTATTTGACGCTTAGCGTGATTGTGGGCGTATAGGTGGAAAGGGGAATTAAAGTGGTGATGGGTTGCTAGCCACATCATACGTGATCATACGCGCAGCTTTAGAATTTTTCTATCTGTTACTATAACACGATTCTTAAGATTTTCGCAAATTCCCTCGATGGGCTTTTACCATTACCATTATGGATTATGAAAGGAACGTGGTCTTTAGGGTCCTAAGGGATAAAGATGTGACTTTTATGAACGTGTATAGATGTATTATTTGACAAAACGCGTTTGAATTATGAATATTATGTTCCATTTAGAAACGTCAAAAAAGGCGACCAAGTTTAAGTTGCACTTGCAGGCAAAAGGTCCTACAAATAATTTTAATTTTAAACATACAATCCTGTGACAGATGGATTTTTGGACTGAGTAAAAGCGGTGCCTTAGTATTTTCGTCTTATTGGCATATTTGGCACGCCGAATCCTAAAATGCGCCTGTTCTTTTGCTGTAAAGCGCTAATATTATATTCGCTCAACACTTTTAAAATATTATACTGGCATGTGCCGTTTTATCAGTTTTGATGCAACGAGTCTCGTAGCGATTAATGCCGTAGCAGCTCTACGAAGATTGGCGTAGCACTGAGCGAAGAATTTGGCGTTGTACTTAAAGTGCAAAGTTATTATATAATTTCATATCGGTGGTCAGTGGGAAGTTGTGAGTCAGTTGGGAGCAAATTTATTTTTACCTTGTGCGTAAACACTTGAATCCATCATTACGCTCAGGATTCTACGGTACAATCCTTCTCCACATTCTGGATTCAATGTACCGCCCTCGCCGTAAATACGTCATTTTGCTCCCTTGCAACACAAATAATTAATGTAGTACTTTAAAATGATAAACACTCCTCAAAGAAACTGACACGGCAGTTACCAAAGAAAACCTCGGCATGAAGCTCAATACTCCGCCAGAGCGTTTGCGGGAGGAAATTCCTCCAGAACTGTATAGTACTGGTTCCGGTACGACCACACGGAAATCAAATTGTTTATTTGTCAATGGATGACCCGTACCTAAAAGCAATTTCTGAATTGTCAAAGTAAATTAAAGAATACAGTTATTTCGCAACATTTTACTTTCAAAAGAAATAGGGAAACGTCCGACTTTACGCAAAAAAGGTCAATAATGACAAATTGATTCCCGGTTTGGCATAAAACTGTGGATCATCCTTTCATGCCGATTAGGAGTCCGTCTTGAGCAAAGAACCGTTACTTCATCCCTCGTTTAAATTTATTTAAGGATAACGAGTAACGCGACTGACTGGCAGACAGACAAAAGCACGGACTAATCCACTGAAACGGTGATTTTTTTGGCAAATATATTCCCAGAGGATCATAGAGAAGTGCAAAGAAGATTATCTTCTCATAAAATTTTGCTTCTAGAAGTCGAAGTCCACTGTTCCCCGACTTTAAAAGGAGAGAAGGGGCCCGATTTTTGAAAGCAAATGCGTGAATACACCACTCGAAGTGGTGAAAAATTGTGCTGAATTTGAAATACGAGTAGCTAAAGATAATCACAGCTCTCATTAACCTTGTGAACTAGTCTAAACCTTGATTAGAGCTGTAGTTTTGGAGATATAAGCTGATGTATATCACTTTCGAGTGATACTTTTGAGGGATGTGCTTTCAAAAATCGGGCCTCTGGGTCCCAATATGATTTCCTTTTTGCCAGCGGAGGAAGAAAGAAAGAGAGAAAAACGAAAGAAGACATTTATTCCTTTTTGCAAAGGAAGCGCCTTTACTTATTATGTAGTTGGCATTTCATTGACCCGCACGTAGCTGTCTGCTTCACCTTTCTTAGTGTGAACTGCTGAGAAACGGAATATGCTTCCACTATCTGTATTGGGGCAGAGTTTTTGGGTTTTTTGGAGGGTGAATAGGCTCTGTTACTGAATCAGCGAGTCATCTGGTATCATATGCAATTTTGTATTGTTTGTCCGTATCAAGATATCAATCTTCATGGGCTGTTAAGCAATTTCGTTTTTAATCGAGAGAATATCTTTACCCTGAAAAATTTGTCAAAATCTATTGTTATAGAAATATTAAGAACCCTTATGCCCAAGAACACAGCTCGTCTTTTCCAAGGTTAGAAGCCAAGGTCCATTCAAACTCCACTCGTAAAATCCTAGAATTCGGCCCTATTCGAGTTCCGATTGCACCTTCCCGCCCTCAGCCTAGCAACCCTCGCGTACTTTATTAGTTCCTCTCAACAATGTATTATTTTACCAGACCTTTTTACGACGGCAGTACAAAAAGCTTCGTTGTTTACGAAATACTTAGAGGTTTAAGTCATCCGGAGAGAACAACGACTGGATAACCTCTCTGCCAAAATCACATTTTTGTTTTTTATTTTGACTAGTAGAGACTTTATACATCTCTCCTATTTATAGATTAATATAATTTAAGGCTCGGGGACCTTATACATCCCTTTTATAAACGTATTTAATTTAAGTAGAATTTAAGTATTCTTACTGCATTTTATTTTGAAATAATGACTTTCTGCCAAGTTTCTTGCGGCGCATTCTTCTTGGCAATGATAGTCTTTCCGAAAGTGCTGGTAGTTTCAAAAAGACATGTAAAAGAGCCCTTGGCGGCCAATTTGCAAAAATAAATTTTCATTTTTATTTCACACTAATATAAAAGCGAAAGTTTGTGTGATTTGTATAAAATTTGAAACGGAGATAGGTAGTACCCTTTTTTTTATGGTGTGGAATATGCACTTTATGCATCCGCCCAGTACGGGGGTATGTGGGGGCTCTCCCGCGACGGCAGGCATACCCACGAAAAACCACACGCATTTCCTATTCGGTCATTATGTGACGAGTTACGGGAGCACTCGGTGTCACCGCGACGCCCCGCGACCACTCCGCGATGGGGTTCCCTCTTCGCGGCACCTGTGCAATGCAGGCTTGGTAAATAGATAGCTAGATTAACATATAGGCTACTTTTTATCCCGGAAAATTGCATAGTTCCCGCGGGATAGTAATAAACAATACCTGTCAAAGTTCGTAGCTGTCTAGAGTCGCAACGTAAATAATTATTACGGAACATAACTATCCACATCAGTTCTTAAATCTAATTCTACACGGACAAAGTCGCGGGCAGAAGCTATATAAGCGTGTGACCTGTCCTTGACTGTTGGCATTTTAGAGAATCTCAGAAACACGCAAAGAGCTGTGGAGAGAGCTGTGCTCAGAATTTCTTTGCGCGTCAGAATCTGGAGTACGGAAATCCACCGACTCAGCTCGAAGACTGTGCAAGTTAAATTGGGCTAGACGTCGCTCTAAGAATTGATAACCGTTGGGAATAAAAATAAATCGAGTGGTGACTACAGACTCCCAAGGCTTCCCATGCCGTTTTGATGTATGTACACAACAGTTAGAAAGGTGCATAAGCGTAAATGAATATGCCTTATACTCTTAAATTAGAAATTTGAAAGATCGGATCGTGCCGTTTCGCTCATACTTACCCTTACTAAGACTTCGCTGTCCGTCTGTCACGAGGTTGCATCTCATGAACTTGGTAGCTAGACAGTTGAAATTTTCACAGATGATGTATTTCTGTTGCCGCTATAACAACAAATACTAAAAACAGAATAAAATTAGTATCTAAGGGGGGCTCCCATACCACGAACGTGTTTTTTTTGCGGTTTTTGCTCGATATTAAAAGCGGCAACCGGTAGACGCTTGAAATATTTACAGATGCATTTCTGTTGCCGTTATAACAACAAATACTAAAAACCAGAATAATGTATGGGTGTCTGTGTCCGTATATATAAGAGACCAATATAAAGTGACCACACACTGCGTACATTTTGCTTTGGAGCAGGGCTCTATTTACACTGGTTTATAGATGTTTATAGATAATGGTACGGAACCCTTCGTGCGCGAGTCCGACTCGCACATGGCCGGTTTTAGTATTTAATATTACTACGAATTTGGGAGTAGACTTGCAGTTTTTTCGTTTAGCAAGTGCGCTCGCCTCCGTTTGGCTAGGTTCTCTGAGGCGAAATATAATCTTAGCACACTCCGCTAAGTTGCGATGGATGAAAACTTTTGGCTTGTTTCCGCCGGGTTTGTAAATGTATTACGGCGCAATTACGTATTGTATGGCTGGATAATATGTAAAGAGGAAACGTTGGAAAACATTGTATATGGGAAGAGGGTTGTTGAAAGTTGGTAATCTTTTTTCGGGTGTTGGCGAGGTTGGCGTACTCTATGAGAACTGTACATGTATTTTGTTTAGATATGGGTAAATGCCGAGGTAGTCTCTTAGAGGTAAGCCTTTATTTTATTGTAAGAAGTTAATCTGTTACTGGTGAAGCACTCTTCCATGCTAGTCTTCCCGCGGAGATGGTAAAAGCCCATCGAGGGAATAGGCGAAAATCTTAGGAATCATGTTATGGGCGATGCGGCTAGCAACTCACCATTATTTTGATTCCCCTTACACCTATACGCCCACAATCATGCTGAACGTGGCCTGTAGGTCTTGTTACCTTAGGCTCTGTCTACCCCGTGAGGGATAAAGAAGTGATTTATGTGTGTAAATGTATGTGAAGCAGAAGAGTGTGGGTTCAATCCAGTTTTGCACTTATTCCGTAGTTAAGTAACAATTTGGATATTATTATAGATTGACCTGATTGTGCTGAATCCCTTTAGGTACTTACAAAAAAGTGATAGTATAAATACTCATTCGTGATTTGAAATACTGTTTTATAAAAGGTGTCAAAATCCAAAAAAAAAAATTTTTGCAAATTCGGAAGGACCATTCAGAAGAATGCGCCGCAAGAAACTTGGCAGAAAGGCATTTTTTCAAAATAAAATACTTACATTAAGCTACTACAATACTTAAATTAAATACATTTATAAAAGGGATGTGTAAGGTCCCCGAGCCTTAAATTAAGTTAGTCTATAGTAGAGATGTATAAAGCCTCTACTAGTCAGTAGAATGTTATCCCATTCATTTTAAAACAGAGCGTATTGGAAGCAGCTCTAAACACTCCATGATTTACAATACCCGAGTTCGATGTTTCAAAATAAAAAGGAACTTAATTTCATATTAGCAGTGTTTCAATCGGTTCTGCTTCAATTAATCCCGTTGGTTTCAACGAGTATCCCGCGTGAAAACAGCAAAACCGGAATGTTTTAATTAAACGCAAAAAGCATATTTTATTTACCTCAACATTTTATTCGTATTGCAACGCCGAGAAAATCCGTATTTTGTGCAACAGAATGCCGTATTTACTGCTTATTGGTTAAAATCACGGATGTGTGATACAAAGCAAATTTATACACCAATGTAGCAGGAGCTTTACAATTGTTTTTACAAGCCATCACCCCTTATCTTCTTCTTCTGAAACTGCCATTCCATTAGAGGTTGGCAGTTAGCTCTGAAGACGTCTCTCTGTCTTGAGCCAGCCGCTTATCGGAGGGTTCTAAATACCCTATGCCTATACTAGCAGACTGTATTAAAGTACTCTTCTGTCAATGATGTTATACCTTTTGTTTTTTGTCAGCGATTGTATCAAACATTCAAATACTTCATTCGAATTTGAGTATTTTATTCTTGTTTTCTCCCCTGTATAAAAGACAAAGGGAACTAAATCCATACAGCCAAGGCTAGAGTTTATATTGAAACGGGCTATGCAGAGAAGGCTACTAAAGAGTATCCACGCTCTCTGAGTGGCATAAATACGACCAATGAAACTGGCCATGAGCCAATTTGCCTTGTGAACACAAGGTTCAGTACAGTGTTGATAAAATGAAATAAAAATCGGTGATTGGCTGATTATTGGATTGTGTTATTTTGTGATTTTTTATCCAAAGATAATATTTTGAAGATTAATGAAAGACAAGACAATGGTCAAGTTCTCTTCGGGATACACCACAAGAAAAATAACGAAAACATTATAAAATCGAGTCCATTACAATGGACATATCAATTCCGCGATAGCTTCGACACTAACGTCCACCAAGGCCTTACGCTGCACGACTTTCAGAATGAAGATAAAGCAAGGAGAAAGACAATACGACAAAACAGAAGTTAAAAAAAGAGACAAACAATATGAAGTGGCATCGCATCGTTAATATTCAGGGGCGGGCGACGACGACGCGTGGCCGTCGTTAATTAACGAGCGGATGACGAGACGCCCGCATTAATCTTGAAACGAGTTCGGAATTGTTTCGGCGCTGCCCGACGCTTAGGACGATCGCATGCGACCGATTAATTAATAAACAGGGCGTTATAAATACCGTGGGCTTTAAGAGAGTTAATGAAATTTATCTTCGAAATATAAATTGAGCGAAAATGTGTCCGAAGAAACGCCATTGTCCAATTAGACCTGATAGTAAAGTGTTTATTACATTTTGTATTACAAGCTCGTAATAATAAATAAATAAAAAGAAACGTGCGCATCTCGGGACTTAAACTAATCTAAGTTACTAACAATTCAAAATTCAAAATGTACCTATTTTTGCAAATTGGCAGCCAAGGGCTCTTTCACATGTCTTAACAGTAACGAGTAACATCCTTGATTCATTTGAATACTTCACTTCTCAGATATTCCCATTTATTACATAACTGCAAGTATTAGTTATTGAATGACAAATATCATTATAACGATTACAACATTTTGACCAGTTACCGACTTTATCACTGACACTAATTTTCACACGCCTGCCTGGACTAAACAAATAACGAGAAAACCGTTCGTTGTTTTTAACGTTAATTAATTGCGTCTGAAGAATGACGCGTGTAATCGCCCTAAGGCTAAGGAAGTGTCATTTTCCGGGCATTAAAGTGACCTCCCGACCCAAGCAAATACATGTACGTATAGGTTACACGCACCCGGGAAGCTGCTCACAATGCTTTGTGCCTTTGTTACGTTTTGAGAGACTCGTAAAAATTCTATAGGTATCTCGTACACAAATTTTGTAGCGCGGAAGCGTGTCTTTTGATGTGATTTGTGTTGCTTACGGGTTTGTTATAAATAATACTAACACATTTCAAACAGTATAATCTACGACTCCAATGTACAACACAAATATTATTTTTTAGAATAGCAAAAATCTGTACAATGAATTTATACACACACAAATCACGACCCCATACGGCGTAGACAGAGCCTAAGTTAACAAGACCTTCAGGCTACGTTTAGAAAGATTGTGGGCGTATAGGTGTATAGGGAAAGTTCCTATGCGAGCTATTCCTAGCTAGGTCGTTGACACGACAGAAGGCTGCAGGCGAATTAAGAAAACACGAACACAGAAGAATTTAGACTACTTGTATTGAAGAAAGAAATTACAGAAGATAAATAGTGGAAATGGAAACTATAGTTGTAAACAATGCAAAAGGCGAGTGCGCGTATCGCTTAAGGCGGCGGTGCTGAGACAATGTGACGCGGGTGTGCGCTAGCACGGTCTGAGTCGCTCTGGCGGCGGCGCGGCCCTCGCTGCTCCATCGCTTGCGCAACTTGCCGGGCCGGTCGGCGCGCGGCCGGCGCGCACTGCATGTGTCGTGTGCGTACACCGCACACGAATTAATTATTTCGTATGCGCCCATACTACTCCCCCGCCGAGACCGGTGCTACGGTCGACAGTGATAGTAGTCCGGGAAGCGGACTCTGCGGCCGCTGCGTGTTGTCTTCGGTTGGCTTGATGGTGCGGTTGGCGCAGTTGGGACTTGTGAGGGCACCACGGGTGACGGCGCCTCCTTGCTGACGGAGAAGGCCGGCTTGAGCCGGTCGATGGACACGGTAATGACCTTGCCGTGGACTTCGATGTTGAAGGTCTTGTCAGCCCTGGCGATGACCTTGTACGGGCCAGAGTATGGTGGCTCCAGGGACCTGCAAGTCTGTCCCTTGCGCAGGAACACATGGGAAGCGGTGGAGAGTTTCCTGGGAACAAAAAAGGTTTGGGTAATGTGCCACTTCGGTGAACGTGGCGATAGCTTGGTAATCTGGGCGCGCAGTCTCGAGGCAAAGTCTGTGACTACAGCTGGCGATGAGTCGTCTCTGGGACTTAGGAACTCGCCTGGCAAATGTAGTGATTCGCCATATACCAGCTCAGCTGCCGTTGCCTGGATATCCTCTTTCCATGCCGTGCGTATGCCAAGCAGCACCATTGGTAGGGTCTCCGACCAACTGCTGTTGTTGTGGCACATGATGGCTGCCTTGAGCTGGCGGTGTAACCTCTCAATCATACCGTTAGCTGCTGGATGGTATGCAGTGGTTGAGTGGTGTTTGGTGCCCATGATGTTTGCGATAGCCTTGAAGAGGTGTGACTCGAATTGTCTTCCACGATCCGTTGTCACATGCTCTGGACATCCAAATCTGGCGATCCAACCGGATACGAAAGCCATTGCACAGGTTTCAGCGGTGATGTCTGCTAAAGGGTATGCCTCAGGCCAACGAGTGAACCTATCGATTGCTGTGAGACAGTACCTGTATCCGTGCGAGTGAGGCAGTGGACCGACCAGGTCAATGTGAACGTGCTGGAACCTTGATGATGGTGTAGGGATTGCAGTCAGTGGGGCCGATGTGTGTCGTGTGACTTTGCTGCTCTGGCACTGATTGCACCCTTTCGCCCACTGGCGGCAGTCTCTGCGTATTCCAGCCCAGACGAAGCGCTGCGTGATCAACCTAACCGTTGCTGATGCTCCTGGGTGGCTGAGATTGTGGAGTGCATCAAATACCTGACGACGGAACTTGTTAGTGACGTATGGCCTTTGGATTCCAGCTGATGTGTCACAGTAGAGCTGCTGGTTACTACCTGGGATCCTGATTCTTTCTAGTTTCAGACTAGTGCCCTTCTGTAGCAGTTCCTGCAGCTCGTTGTCAGCTTCTTGGTCCTGTGCAAGAGCTGAGTAGTCGACAGGAGATACTATCTCGTCCACACGAGACATGGTGTCAGCCACGACGTTCTCCTGCCCTGGAACATATTTGATGTCTGTTGTGAATTGCGCTATGAAGTCAAGGTATCTGTATTGGCGTGGGGAGCACTTGTCTCGTGGGGTGCTGAAGGCGTGTGTCAGTGGCTTGTGGTCGGTGTGTACTGAGAAGTGTCTGGCTTCAATCATGTAGCGAAAGTGCTTGATGGCTTCATATACAGCTAATAGCTCTCGATCGTAGGGGCTATATTTGGCTTGTGATTTGCTGAGCCTACGAGAGAAGAATGCCAATGGCTGCCATGAGTCGCCTTTACGCTGTTGTAGTACAGCACCGATGCCAGTATCCGAAGCGTCTGTGTAAATCGACATCTCGGTGTCCATGTCTGGGTGACCAAGTAAGGTGGCCTGTGAGAGACTTGCCTTGCATTCCTTGAAGTCTTGGAGTTGTTCTGCAGTAAGGGTCACAGGTCGAGAACCTGCCATCTTAGGTCCAGATAGTAGGGCGTTGAGGGAAGCCTGGATCTGTGCGGCACCTGGTAAGAAGCGGCGGTAAAAGTTTGACATACCCAGAAATCGGCGAAGTTCTTTTACAGTCTTTGGCACAGGGAAGTCCTGTATTGCTTGCACCTTCTCTTTTAGTGGCTCGATTCCATCCGACGAGACCTTGTAGCCTAGAAATGTGACTTCTTTCTGCCCGAATAGACACTTAGATGAGTTTATTAATACTCCAAATTCGCTCAGGCGCCTGAATAAGGTTTCCAGGTGTTCCAGGTGTTCGCGTTCAGTGCGTGAAAATACGAGGATATCGTCCACGTAACCGAAACAGAAGTCAAGGCCCTTTAGCACCTCGTCTATGAACCTCTGGAACGTCTGTCCAGCATTCCTTAGTCCGAACGTCATACACGGGAACTCGAAGAGCCCGAAAGGGGTCGTGATTGCCGTTTTGGGGATGTCAGCCTCGAATACAGGAATCTGGTTGTAGGCCTTTACGAGGTCTACTTTGGAATAGACCTGGGTACCTGCGAGCTGATAGGTAAAATCCTGGATGTGGCGCAGTGGATAGCAATCCGGAATCGTCCTCGCGTTTAACGCCCTGTAGTCGCCGCAGGGCCTCCAGCCGTTGTCCTTCTTGGGAGCCAAGTGAAGAGCTGAAGACCATGGGCTCTCTGACCTACGAGCTGTACCGGACTGAAGCATGGCCTCGAACTCCTTTTTGGCTATCTGCAGTCGATCGGGTGCCAGGCGTCGAGGGCGGCTGTTGACAGGTGGTCCAGGTGTGGTCCTAATGTGATGAACCGTCGAGTGCTTGGGCTGATCTGGCTTGCCTGCAGGTCTTGTAATATCAGGATAATGCTTTAGGACGTTGTGATACCTTGTATCGCCTGACACGGCCTTGACTGACAATATGGCCTCAGTTGACTTCACTTGTGGCACCTGGATGGAGAGGGAGGTGACGCCATCAATAAGCCGTTGGTGCCGGCAATCTACCAGGAGGTTGTAGAAGCTCAGGAAGTCTACGCCTACTATGGGCTTGGTGACGTCAGCGATGACGAAGTTCCAGGAGTAAGCGCGACGTAGTCCTAGGTTCAGTTCCAGGTGTATGGTTCCGTAAGTAAGAATTGGCGAGCCATTGGCTGCACATAACATGTAGTCAGATTTCTTGCGGCGTTCTCGTATGGCTGCCCTTGGGTAAACGCACAGGTCTGATCCCGTATCTATCAAAAACTGTACCTTCGTATCCAAATCGGTGATGAAGAGGCGGCCAGATGATTTGGGGCAGTCGTTCACCGCCATTAGTGACTGCCGTTGGTGTTTTCCGACTTGTAAGTACATGAGCCTTCACATTTCCTTGCATTCGCGCCGAAATTATTGTGATACCAGCAATAACTCGAGTTTTGCTTGCCTGCGCGAGAGTGGGAGCGAGAGTGACTGCGGTACCTTCCTCGGTGTGTGCTGCGGGAGCGGCTGTGCTGCCAGGAACGCTTTTCTGCCATCAGTGATGCTACCTGCTTGGTCAGTTCTGCTACTTGCCTTTCCAGCTCGTGGCTAGCGTGCGCTCTGCTTGCGCCCTGTGACGTCATCCGGCTGCTGGTACTGCTGGTAGCTGCGACGTGCTGTGATGGAGTTAGCGGGGTCACGACCTCGTGCACCCTGTCTGCTAGTGTTGCTAACACGTCCAAGGGCGAGTCCTCCTGACAAGCAAGCACCGTTTGTATATTAGTGGGTAGCCTACCAATCCACATAGTGCGAACAAAATCGTTAGGGTCGCTTGTAGTTCCAGCTAGCGATTGCATATGCCGTAATAATTGTGAAGGCTTCCTATCACCAAGCTCTTCGTGCATTAATAATTGCTTAAGTCGTTGGTCACGTGATTGTGACAAGCGATTAATCAGTGTAGTTTTCAGCTTGAGATATTTCTCAGTAGCTGGCGGTGATATAATAATATCCTTTACTTCGGCTGCAATATTGTAATCCAACTGAGAAACGACGTGGTGGAATTTAGTAGCATCGGCAGTAATATTAGATATGCAGAACTGACCTTCAAGCTGTGCAAACCATAACGCAGCGTCCTCCGGCCAAAATGGCGGTATCTTCACACCGACGCGATAAACCGTTTTTGCATCGTCCCCCGCGGCCGTTGTGCGCGGTTCTCCTTGCTCGTCGTTATTCGGCATCTTATTCAAACGCGCGGGTCACCAGTATAGGGAAAGTTCCTATGCGAGCTATTCCTAGCTAGGTCGTTGACACGACAGAAGGCTGCAGGCGAATTAAGAAAACACGAACACAGAAGAATTTAGACTACTTGTATTGAAGAAAGAAATTACAGAAGATAAATAGTGGAAATGGAAACTATAGTTGTAAACAATGCAAAAGGCGAGTGCGCGTATCGCTTAAGGCGGCGGTGCTGAGACAATGTGACGCGGGTGTGCGCTAGCACGGTCTGAGTCGCTCTGGCGGCGGCGCGGCCCTCGCTGCTCCATCGCTTGCGCAACTTGCCGGGCCGGTCGGCGCGCGGCCGGCGCGCACTGCATGTGTCGTGTGCGTACACCGCACACGAATTAATTATTTCGTATGCGCCCATAGGTGGAATAATTCAAATAGCTATCGCCTATAACATGATTCCTATGATTTTCACCCGTTCCCTAGGTGGGCTTTTATCATCTGCGCGGGGAGAGAAGCAAGTACCTATGTGTGTATGCGTGTATGTTAAAACTGAAGACTTAATAACAATCACTAAAAGGGATCAAGGAAACTGACTGGCCTTCTGGTGACGAGACACTTGGATAACAAAAGAGGGATTTACGAAAGAAGACGAGTGAGAAAGAGACGCCCTTATTTCAAAAATCGGTTTATAAAAGATTTTATGTATTATTAGCGCTTTCCCGCGACTCTGTCTGCGCAGAACTCGCTTATCGCTATTCCGCTGGAAGTATGCAATTTGTCGGGATAAAATTTTAAATAATCTACATTTTAAAATATTTACATGGTCATAAATTATGGCAAGATAGAATGATTTTTTCAGTGTCAAACGAAGCACAAAATTAAGCGTTCGTATCTCGCACTATAGCTCCCGAGCATGGTTTTAATGTCAAAGGCTTGTTTCTTAGAATGTCTATCAAAATATCATCATAAAACTTTGTTTGCGACATACTATACCGTTATAATGTAACGTAGGTAAATTTCCAGCGTAGGATTCTCAGAATAGGATCAGAATGGATTTTTGCTAGCCATAAAATACAACGTTATTTGAATTTCTAAACGACACCGAAAATTAGAACACAGAAAAATCCGAAAAATAAAGCAGCCAGCCCTGCTCACTGACCTGTAATGGGTGGTGTAGTGGCACGCGTCACGGAATGACGAGGATCCGGTTTCGATTCCCGGCCTTAGCTTTACTTTTCGGATTTTTCTGTGTTCTAATTTTCAGTGTCGTTTAGAAATTTGATTTCTAACGGTACAACCGTAGAAGTAAACATAAAAAATCAAGAAGTAAAAATTCTTGATTCATTTGATATTATAGGTAATCTAACAATATTAGTTTAAGTCCTCGTACGTGATAGCTAAAAAAGTACTCTTGTAACACCAAACCTTACTACAAAACACCGCGACTCGTCCGAAGAGCCATCGATGCACACTTAGTACCCGGTGCGCCCAGAGATGGCGCTGGCGTCGAGTTAAATCGCGCTAACGTATGTTCCTCCCAGATTCTTTATAAAGGCTTTGTGAACGTACATGAAGTAAGGAAGTCAGCTATCAGCAACGCTTTATCCTGGGTTATTTAATAGCGCTTCTACGCACGTAGGACACTGTTTGGATGACTCACGTGTTTAGCGATTGTGGTACCCGCGATTTGGCTTGACGCTTCTACGCCTGTAGGACGTCTCCCCGAACATGAGGTCAGACTAGCCGCTCCGACCATTATTGTATATTTTTTGCGTAATAAAATATTGGTTGTTGCTACCCACCAATTGATTTTTGATTCCGTGACATCCACGTCTGCCCTAACGAAGCCCGCCCACTTTACACTCTCAAATTTTACTAATCTTAAAGGTCATAATAAAAATAGAAACAGATACTTAGTCTTAAATTTTGGACATCTGAGCTTAAACATTCGAAGGGTTAAGCTAATTTTTGTTGCACTGAGTACCATTCGCCGAACTCAGTCTTTTCTTTTATTTAATCTGAGACTGGATTAGTTCAAATGCAAAAGGATTTATAAGAATATAAATTTAAAAATAGATTAAGATACTAAGAATATTTTTTTAAGATGCGATTTAAAAAAACTTTAAATTAATGGGCTTAGCTCCGGATAAAAAAGTCTGGGGTATTTTCATGACATAGGCAGGTTATTAGTTAGTTAGTTTTTTTTTTAATCCATACTAAATAAAAAAAAACTAAATTAGAATTAAGACAAGATATGAAACCCTTCCACTTTAATAATATCAAGCGGAGTTTTTCTAAAGGGCAAGCTACTTTTTTACTATACAATTACAATACAAATATAAATTAAGTAAATGCTTTATTGTGCAAATATAAAGAAACATACACGATTAAAAAAAACATTAAATATCCATATAAGGGATCTCTAACAATTTACCTTTGAGTAGATGAGAGGAGCATTACAAACGAGGGACCGACAAAGAGTGAGTTTAAAATTACAGACACATTATCTTCGCAACTGTAGATCTTTTGATGATGTGGTAATGAACAGACCAAGAAACCAATGTGGTCTTTCTGAAACAAAGCTTGATTTAACGTACTTTGTTGAGCCATCATGCCACTGGAGATTGAGGTATTCTCCAAGCAGAGCGAAACATATCCAGGGACCGTCTACCAGTGGTTCCCCAACTTATTTATTAGGCGCCCCCTTTCCACCCCCCCCCCCCCCCCTGTCCTAGCACAGATAGTTAATTTAAGGCTACTATCAACGTATACGAGCAAAGAAAACACTGTTCAAACATCAAAGTAGTATGTAATGCCTTAGGCGTAGGCCGCACGTAAATACGGCTAGTGGAAATAAGGTCCTTGACCTTCGTGCTGGTCCACGCCCCCCATTCCAGGTTCTGTGCCCCCCGTGGGTGGCGCCGCCCCCTTTGGAATACCCTGCCGTAAACGATTACATATAAACACCAACGTCTTAACTTGACTCCTACTCCTTTGTCAACATTTACTTGTATCTGTAATATTCAATTTCCACGAGCTTACTTCTAGATATGTCGCAGTAAGTCTATAACAATATTGATACAGTATACGTAATGTTTGCGTAGCTTATGTTGCGCAAATAATAAAATATCCTGTATGTTTATGCGTGTTTACAGGCATGACAAGATTTGAACACACATAAGTAACATTGTAGTCGCAAAACATTATTGTTTCCGATCCCTGTGGAAATTCAAGAGCACGAATGTTTATGAGTGTTTTGGACGCGTGGTGTATTCGATAGTATGATGTGCGTATTATGAAATATAATCCCCCTTCAAATAAAACAGTTAAATATCCTAACACGGGGTAAACAGAGCCTAAGGTAACAAGACCTACAGGCCACATTTAGCAAGACACTGTGGGCGTATATGTGGGAAGTGGAATCAAAATAGTGATGGGTTGCTAGCCGCATCGGCTATAACATGATTCCTATGATTTTCGCCTATTCCCTCGAGGGCCTTTTACCATCTACGCAAACGAAATAAAATTCACTTAACGTCTAAAATCTCTTTCCCGCTCAAGTTATTGGCAGACTCCCAGTCTCTCACTCCGACTGCTTTACCCACCCAGCGCCGCCATGACAGTCTGCTATACTGACTCTTCCCAGGCGTGCTTACTCAACAACAGTTTAGACTTTGGCCGACAGATGGCGCTTAAACTAGAGATAGTATTACTTGTAATGTCAGTATAATAAAATTATCTCTGCTTCAGTTAATCTCCGGCATGTATCTTAATAGAACAGTTCATGCTTGAGTAAACTTACAAAAGCCTTCTACACGTTAATGTTTGAAGGCTTCCAAACAACGGAAATAGCAATATAATTGAGGTTTCACCAAGTTTCGGTCACTCTGTTTTATTCAGGGGGTCGTTTTGACACGTGCCCAGGATAATCCGAGGTTCAACCTCATCCTGTATATAAACATACATAATTGTGTACATACTTAATACCCATACCCCGTTGATCCACGTGGGATCACGTACGAACCGTTATATTAATACTATAATGTACGTTTGCATTTATAAGAATACGTTAGGCGTCATCTCGCGAATTCAACTCTCAATTTTGTACCTGAAGGACAACGAAGAACTTCATTTTAAAAATATCATTTTAAAAAAAGAAGAAGGAACAAACTGTCTATTATTTGGCCATCGTTATGTCGCGGATTACTAGTGGCACTAACTTAGGTATTTTATAAACAATTAATACGTACTATTTCTTAGCAGACGTTGAAAGTTATGGAATGTCGTCGATATAAAGAAAATATTTGGCAATAATAAACGGCTTTACCACAAAAATGCCAAAAAAGATGATAAAAGTTGCAGGAAAACATAATCTTTAATATAATAAAATATTACAAAACCGAAAGCCATTCCAATAAACAAATTTTGGAAATTGACTGTGGACATGACCACGACCGGTTAGCTGTTGGTTTGTAGCCCTCTCGGACCAACCTTCCTACCAAACATTTTTGAAAAAAAGAAAAAATATATATATTAGTTCCAAAAGTCCCAGCACCTTACAATAAAAATTGCATTAAACTTAATACCCATACTCATTGGTGGAAATGCTTGGAAAAAAGGTTGGTCCGAGAGGGTTTGTAGCGACATCATTTCAGGGCCAAACTGGAACTTAGGCTTTACCCAATTTAATATAGGAATTGACGCTTTATTTTTGCTCGTCAGTCTCACCAAATTTTCCTTTGGACTATCTATTACGCCATCATTTTATAAGCCAAGCAAAAACGTTGAATACAATAATTTCCCTGAAAACCTAAAATTTAATTTCCTTACACAATTTCGTGTACGTTATTAATTTCATGAAATAAGTACGGGAATGGGTTCCGTTACTCCCTAATCCCTCCACCGAGCACGGCGGGCTTTTATTCGGCATAAACACTTAGTAAGGGATCTTCCTCAGAGAAAAGCCCTTTTCGTTTTAGTCATAGAACTTCTCTAATGAGCCGCGATGCCTTTTAAAGTCTTATTAATTGGCGTCAGATTTGTTAACGTAATTTTAATCAAGCTCACTCTGATAACTGAATCAATAACGTATCTACCTATCCCTACCTATTGGGGGTACCTATCATGAAAGAAACCGAAACGGAAAGGTTTTGTGCCCAGTACGTGATTTGGAAAAACTATTATCCGAGTCTTGCTCGCGGGGGACTGTTGCAGGCCCTCACTAACCATCAAGAAGTGACCACCGCTTAAAGTTTTTACTGTCACCAATAATAACAGCTGACGTCGGAAAAAAGACTGGGAAGCTCAAATGGGACTGGCTGGACATGTCTGCCCCATGGACCCACAGAGGTGTACTCAACTTGGTGGGTGCCAGAAAATGGCCGAAGACGACGCAGACCAAGAAGACAATAGCGGGACGACTTGGACGCGTATACTCGTATGGAGGAATGGCTTGACATTGCGTCGGACCAGGAGTTGTGGAGGTTGATGTGGGGAGGCCTGGCTGGATCAGGCGGGCTGTCGATCCGTTGTGGCGATCATTCAGCCCAGTTTCCCTTGTTGGAGCCGCCGGTTACTGTCCCAGCAGCGCTCCCACACAGCGACTCTTCTCGAATCTTCGTATCTTCTTGGTGACATCTCCCGACAGGTTGCCGTACATTTAGATATGATCAGGCCGCGGGAGATCCTTTAGCAATATTAGTTCTTCGTGCCCAACCACGTCAAAACTCGACTAACCCTTGGGGGGTGCTCTGAGATTCGATTTTTGAAGTCCGTATCATATCGTCTGTCTCACTCTCAGATTAATGATTATTAGTGTGAACGTCGAAAGTTGAATTTCAGAATATAGAGCCTGAGTGCGTCTCAAGTCTAGAACATAATGAAGGCCGGTACAGATGATTAACGACGAAGAAAAATGTGGAAGTTCATTTTGATTTATTGTTCGCCGCGCGGCATGAATTTTATCTCCTCTTGTCGACCAATCGCGTCTCGTTGTGCGTTTAGACGTTATGATGAGAACAAGCGAAGTTTTGATAAAGATTGCCAGATTAATAGATAATAGAGTATCCCTATTGCGTTAACTGCGGATTTGGATCTATTTAAATTGTAGTGATTGTATGAATAGGTAACTATGTTATTTTAGTTACAATGTTATAAAAATTTGCAACTTCTAGCGCTCGTCAAATCAACGTCATTTACTGCAGAATAAAAATAAAAATAAAGCTAGCAAATGTAAATAAACCAGTCAGCAGCTTTTATTAAAAATTAAAGTTGTATAGACGCAACTATCTTGCACATGAGACTATGGAGTTGTACGCTGACTGTTGTTAATACCTTGACAGGAATCTTTTTTATATTACTATAATTGTAAACCACATGTTTCACCTCTTTGAAGTTATAATTAATAACCTACCAGTTTAATATTTCAAAGCAAATAAGTACATAATGATAAAAAACAACTAGTAACAAAACAAGTACGCAACTTTTCAAAGTTTGGATAAACTCGCAGGAAACAAAAACAAACGTCCTTTTTCCCGAACTTGGCTAGCACTTCCGGGGCCCGGGGTATTAGCAAAGGTCGCTGGGGGCGGGCAGGGTACGAACCAATTCGTCGAAGACTTTATTACTACATGTATATCTGATTCCTTATCTGCTTAATGAATTGCAATAAGGAAAAAATCGGCCAAGTCAAAATGACCAAGACATCAGCTGGTATATAAAGCAAAATGCCCATTTATAAAATAGCACACTGAACATTTTGTGAAATAATTTAATGGTAGGTATACAGAGTCGGGAGTAAACAAAACACTTATGTTAAACTCCTGTAGTAGTATGTAGCTGGGCGTTTTGATTTATTTTATAACTAGCTGTTTCCCGCGACGTTGTTCGCGCAAATAAAAATGTGTTTCCTTACTTCCTTACTCCGATTAATTATCGTTAAATTTCAACCAATTTACAAAGAATTTAGACCGATGGTAGGGTGCAAGGTCCGTCCGGATCGCTATCACCATCTTACTCGCTAATCCTGCCGCTAAGAAGCAGTGCTTGCACTGCTGTGTTCCGGTGTGGAGAGTAAGACAGCCGGGGAAATTACGGGCACAAGAGGCATTTCATCTTAATTATCTAGGTTGGCAACGCATCTGCAATCCCTCCGGGGTTGCGGGTGTCTATGGGCAGTGGTGATCACTTACCATCAGGTGACCCACTTGCTCGTTTGCCTTCCTATTCATATAAAAAAAGACAAATTATATCTCTACACCTTCCTCGTGAATCACTCTAGTTTTTGAGTGCATCGTGAACATTCAGACAGACGCGGCGGAAGATTTTTGTATAATACGTGGTGATGTAGTGACGATCGCTAAGTTGCTAACACCAAAAAGCGTATCTTCATAGTCAATATATGGCAGTTACGCCCTTTTGTCACAGGTTAGTTTTGAAGGACATTTCAGAAGTTAAGACCTGTAATATTAAAGTTAATTTGTGTTAAAAGAATATTATTACATAAGCACTCACTTAGCGATATTATCATATTTTCTTTTGCTACATATTTTTGAAGAGGCTTACGGAAAGCCTTCAAAATTTAATTAATGAGGTCTTAATAGTTTTCGAGAAAAATTGCTCTGGCATACGCCTAGACAAAAATTGTTATTTGTGCCACAAGGGAGCAAAATGATGTATTTACGGCGAGGGCGCTAGCGAAGGATTCTAATGTAGAATCCAGAGCGTAATGAGGGATTCAAGTGTTAACGCCCAAGATGAAAATAATTTTGCTCCCGAGTGGCTCATACAACTTTTCACACCGAACATAAAAAACTTGAAAAAATAATTCTGAATATGATCAAAGTGCTACCAGTATAGAAAATGGCGTGGTGTTACAATTATCAACTTCAAAAAATTGCATTTGAAAAAAAAAAACACTAAGAAAAGCCTTGAACAGAAAAGTTGCACTTTGATCCCTCTCGACAGGGAGCAATTCTTACTTTTCTGAATGAGAGGTGTGAAAATAATATTTTGCTGAAGGAATCGAAAAATTACCTAAGTAGTACTAAGTACGCAAATTGAACCAGAATTGATCGATTTGAAGTATATCAGGGTATCATAATTTATAAGAAATGTTGCAATTGAGTTACCTATTACCAAATATAGTAGGTACCTGAAACCGACGTATGTATGTATAACTCTTTATTGTACATAAAACACATTCAATTTTAGAGGTAAAGAGAAAAACAGATGTACAAAGGCGAACTTATCCCTTAAAGGGATCTCTTCCAGCTAACCTGTACCCTGCCATGTATGTGGATAAAGCGAACGAGGTACGTCAAGATCGAACCAAGTAGAACAAAATGGTATCTGCCTACCCCTATGGAAAGAGGCGTGACGGTATGTATGTATGTATATAATCAAAAGAACGCATCATGTGCTTTAAAATTGGGCGATATTTTCCCCCAAAATACTTTTTTTTTATTCGACATCAAAAAATACACATGTCATAGGTACTCTTAAAGTAATACAAATACATTAAGTTTATGATGCCAAAAAGGTATTCGACTCAGCATTTTGCTGCAGTAGGTGCCTACTACAGCGCTGATTTTCAGTCAAACCCTCTCTTTCTTCTCTTCTCTCTTCCAGTCTTTTAGCGCGCGGTTTCGGTATAAATTTCAACCCCACGAAATATCGACGTGATTTTAATATTTTCGTTTAAAATATATTTTGCTTGCAAATCCTTGGGGGCATTATACATATATCATCCGTTCTTTGCGGCGGTAATTCAGAGAACTCGACTCGGTTCGGATCTAATAACTATGTTAATAAAAGTAATAACCGTGTCCGATTTTGACATTTTATTCACTCGTTTCGAATTATATAATCATTGTCTAACGTGACAGAAATAACCTAACTTAAAAATAACAAAAAAAAATTAAAAAGTAAAAAAATTCTTGATTCATTTGATAGTACCTATCATTTGAAAAACAGCGCCTTCTCTCGTCCCTGGTGAGCAGTAATGTTCCACGGGAGTTTGTAATTGTGTCGTACAGACACATCATTCAAACAGATGACGCTTACCCACTGAACATGAAACTTACAGGACCTTTCTAGCAAGTTGACAGACTTACCATTTGAACGTTTCTAAAGAAAGGTCATGTAAACATTGTTGTAATTTTAATTAAACATGTTCATTGAAACTTTCAAAAATGTTGCGATTGATGTTATATCAACATTACATATGAAAGTTTATTACTTAACTTTCAAGCAACATTGCTGTATTAACTTATTATAATATTCAGTTATTAAATTGCTACAATGTTATTTTATAACATTGCAGATGAAACGTTGCAGCAATCTATATTTAACAACATGCCTCACGGAACATTGCTATTACGTTGCAAACTAAACTTATTGAAATGTTTCACAATATTATTGCAGCAATATACTTTTTGCAACCTATAAAATTAAAAGTACCAAAAACGTCACAGTTTCAATGTTGCTATGAAATAACATTATAGACATTGCAGTAACCTCGTAAACAGAACTTATTGTAACTTTCAATATGATTATTGCAGCAATTTACAATTTGAAATATAAGTATTTTAATGTTGCTTCAACGACACATTTTATACGTTGTTGAAACTTTCATAAAAAACATTACAGGCAATTTGCAGTCAAAGTTATCTGAAACTTATGGTGTTATTATTGCAGCAATATTCTTTTTGCAACATAAAATTTGAGGTATCATAAACGTCACAATTTCAATGTTGCTGTGAAATAACACTATAGACATTGCAGGTACCTTGCAAACTGAACTTATTGAAACATTCAATATCATCATTGAATTAAATTACATCTTAGAATGTATATTTTCTAAACTGAAAAATGGAACTGAGAACATCATTTTCATGAAGTCTGTTAAAATACCAAAACCTTCTCCTAAATGAAACAAAGCCAGGAGTACTAAAAAACGTTTTATTGCCACAACACAATGGACTAAAATGCTTTCAAATTTGAAAGATATTTTGGAAAAAGTGTCAAAATCCAGGCGAAGATACGCAGCTGGACGGTACTTATAGATAACAATATTAATATTAGGACGGCAATTACCAACACACTAGGTACTCCGAATGAAAGCGACCCCAAGGTCACAAACTCGTCTGTTGTCAAGCGACCATTTTTCGTCAAGGTCGCGCGGGGCCTCTCAACGGGTGATAATTTACTAAATAATTATGTCGCAAAACTCGTAGGTACCTAAGGTATAGATTTGGCGCCATATCCTGCCTGATAGAGGCGTACAATATTCCTGCACACTAATTCTAACATAAAACTACTTACCTACCTACTTTCTTAAATCTAAGTTATATCTAAAAAAAAGGCCCCCGTGGCATACCTAGTGCCAAATAGGGTGGCAGCATTCTCTCGTTCAATCGCTATACCTACTTGTTCGTTGGGAGAGACGTCACGCGCTTTTGTAAATCTTTGATGAGCATAGTACCTATACTATATATCTCTAATCTGTGCATAGTATATGCGCCGGGACCCCACGGACCCAGGGTCTCAAATCTGACAGCTGTGAAATTGTACGCCGGACCGAGACCCTGATATTTCACTAACTTCTTCTTTTCGGCCACTTCCGCCACAGAATAAGAAGATTTTGATGTATTTTTTTAAAACGCTCAAAAGACAAGTCGATATTGTTTCTATATACCTATCTAGAGTAGAATCCAAAAAACGCAATTAAATATATTTAACAGTGTCATATTCTTATGCGTAATGATTACAAGATCATTACAAACTATTGTAATTGTTACGACATTCCTAAACATAAAAAATAGGTAGGTATTAACCGGCAAAACATTCAAGTAAAATTCCATCAATCAAAAATAAAAACGTCAAGAAACGGCCAAGTGCGAGTTGGATTCATGTACGAAAGGGTTATTACGTACTAAAAACTAAAATATTTAGTAAAAAGTATCGACGCTTGAAAGGCGAAAGGTGATAAGCGACATTTTTTGTGATATTGAGTTATAAGTATTTATATTATTGAAATCAGCAGATTTTTCTGCCTCGAGTGGGCTAGGTTTCGTGTGCCTACGACGACTTTCGTGTCGCTTATCCCATTGGTGATTTTTAGAAACACCGATATATTTTTTTACCAAACGTTTTTTTTAAATTTCTGTATATTGGAAATTAGATAAAATGTTTTTTTAGATAATGTCATTTAGACTGTTTGACTTTTTACGACTTTCCTTCCCTTTGTCGGTTATATTTTTTTACCTCATCATACAGGATGTTTGGTAGCTAGATACAAAGCTTTAAAGGGATGATAGCCGAGGTATTTTTGAACATTTTTAGCCATATATGTCTTAGCCAAAATTTTTTTTTTTTTAATTGAAGACAGAAATTTCAGGAAAATACCCTGAAGTTGATAGTCACGAGTCAATATTGCCCAAATGAACTTTAATTTGGAAACAAAATCTTTTATTTAGGATAGTTTAATGTGTATTGGACCAAATGAAATAATTTTTAAGTGTCTTTCTTGCCACAAAAACAAAATGAAGGCATTCGAAATTACTAAAAATGTCTTAGGTTGGAACAGTCATTTTTCTGTGCCATATTTTTTTTTTTTAAATCCTTGAAATGTTCAAACATTTTTCGAAACATGCCTGTTTATTGTTCTTTCTTTTAATTAAGGTATCACTCTTTCACATTGCTTGCTAAATCTGAGATAAGAAGTAAAAACCAAATTCAGGGAGCACTCGCTAAGAGAATGTACTAGTCTTGGAATTTCACGTTAAAGGTACTTACTTAGCTAGTAAATTACATGAAAAAAAGATTAAAATTAAATCATTAACCTTCGGTTTGTTGTGATTTGAATACTAAATTAATTCATTTTACAATTTTTTTTACATTAATAAATCAAATGTATAAAAATTAAAAAAAAAAACAATTTCGCATAAGACATATATATGGCTAAAAATGTTCAAAAATACTTTGGCTATCATCCCCTTAAAGCTTTGTATCTAGCTACCAAACAACCTGTACAACGTAATTTTATTTACATTATATCATTTTACCTATATCCACATAAAAACAAAGCATGGCTTAGATCAAATAACCTAAAAGTCTGCACGATTATAGGTTATCACCTTTTACCTGTTATTAGTTTCGAGAGACATGTCGCTTATCCTTTTTTACTTGCAGTATTTTTTTAATACTACTGTCGCTTATTTAGTTTTTCCTGAATATAAATCTAAACTAGGCGGTTGAGTAGATCGTTTTAAAAAACACATCATTTATATTAGAGCTGGTTGTTCGATATTTTTTCCTATACATAAATGTTTCTAAAACAGAACGTATTTATATCAATAGAGCGAATTTAAAAAGTGTGTTATTACCCATCTAAAAATGTAAGTGTAGCTTACGCAACCTCCGCCGAAACATCATGCTAAAGATTTACGGTATAAATATTTGTACCAATATTTTCGTAGTGTATTAATGTAAACACTTACTTTTTGGCGAATAGTGCATAGAAAAGGGGGTATTTTGGGGCCTTGAAAAACACTGGGATACTGCATACACGATCACGATGGAAATTAAGATTAGATTTTGTGGTATTTAGTAATTATTTCATATTTCCTATCTCGTGATAAATTAGGAAAATCCCTTCTGAATGCTTGTTCTTTCTTATCAAGGAACATGTCGACCAAGGATCTAAATCATATATCATAATGGTTCTTTTCATTTCTTATCCCAGAGGATTTTTGCAAAATATAGTATAGACATCAGTTTTCAGATACCACAATTACCTATTGGTATGCTAAGTTTAAAGATTCTAGTAACAATAGTTACGGAGATGGAACCATTTCAAAGTAAGAATATAAATCCCTTTTTACTCCCTATCCCGCCGGAATTGCGGAAAGTCCTGAAATTAGTTTTTAACAGTTTTGATTTCTTAATTGTGCGCGAAATATCAAGACTAGTAATTATAGTTACGGAGATAGGGTGCCTTTGTGCATATCGCGAGGGAATTTCTAAAAATCGCATGACCTTTCTAAGGTTTTCAAACTTTCAAAATGCGGTGGATACTAATATAATACAGTGACTTTCGTTCGAGACATTCCAACTTTAAAGAGTTTTGCCTTGTACCAAACTTTTAAGTATGTTCAACCTGTTTGAATAAAATCGGATTGAATTTTCAGAATAAAATGTAATTTAAATCAAAGGCACTATATAAGCAGTATTGATATCAACTTTGAAGAATATCACCCCCAAAACAACTTTCTACCCCTTTATAACCCCGTTAGTTGAATTTCAAGAAAATTTGAAACAAGCCAAGATCAATCAAGAATAAGAAGAAGAAGAAGAAGAAGAAAAAATTCGCATAGTAACAAAGGTCACGTGACAGTTAGTAACAGGTAGAAAAATTCGGAGACTACCCACCTGCTATGGGTGGTGTAGGGGTATAGCACGCGTCACGGAATGACGAGGATCCGGGTTCGATTCCCGGCCATAGCTTTACTTTTCGGATTTTTCTATGTGTTCTAATTTTCATAGACATTTAGAAATTGAATTTCTAACGGTAAAACCTTAAAAGTAAACAAAAATCAAGAAATAAAGATTTCTTGATTCATTTGATAGTGCCTATCATTTGAAAAACGGCGCCTTCTCTCGTCCCTGGTGAGCAGTAGATGTTCCACGGGAGTTTGTAATTGTGTCGTACAGACACATCATTCAAACAGATGACGCTAAGCGACAAAAAATTCGCATAGTAACAAAGGTCACGTGACAGTAACAGGTAGAAAAATTCGGAGACTACCCACCTGCTATGGGTGGTGTAGGGGTATAGCACGCGTCACGGAATGACGAGGATCCGGGTTCGATTCCCGGCCATAGCTTTACTTTTCGGATTTTTCTATGTGTTCTAATTTTCATAGACATTTAGAAATTGAATCAAGAATCAATTCAAGAATATTTATGCAAAATTTGAAGTAGATCGGACCAAGGAATCACGCTGTGCCATACAAAGTTAGTCCCCTTTTTCTCCCCCTTAGAGGTAGAATTTCAGAACATCCTTTCTTATCAGATGCCTACGTCATACAAAGAACACACCCTCCAAGTTTCAGGTCTGTACAATCAGCGATTTAGGATGTGCATTGATCCGTCAGTCAGTTAGTCAGTCATTCAGGACAAAGCATTTTATATGTAGAGATTTATTTTCGTAACAGGTGGTTAATTTGCATTTTTCATTAATGACTTGAATTGTGTTGGTGATTTATGTAGAAAATAAATAAAATGAGGGGTAAATTTAATGTAAGGTAAATTTAAAATTGATGCTCATTGCAGTTAGATTATTTGTGTTGATTTTATTTATGGCCCATTATGACTTTTGTATAATATGACCTTGCTATTAAATTTAAAATGTTTGCGGTAGGATAGTTTTCCTTAATAATCTTTTAAATCATTTTTCAGGCTAGATTCTTTTACTCGATTAATTTTTTGTCACATAATTTGGTTAGCTAATTTTACCTCCCGCACTTTTTGGGATCGATTTGCTTAAGAGACACTAAATCCTGAAATAATACTTTTTTAGGTAATGTCATATAGAGAACACCACTATGATCATTTACAAAGATGATTTTTGTAAATCAGATAACAAATTAAATTGTAATGATTATTTTTCAAAAATTTGCGTGGTATTTTGGCTCTTCTGTAAAATTACCATTTTGTCGCTTATGACATTTCGTCTTTCAAGCGTCGGTATGAAGTCGTTGCGTTGCGGTCGGAATATTTTACCTACTAGCTTTTGCCCGCGACTTCGTCCGCGCAGAATTAAATTTTGCGTGTCAATACTTAACCACGAATAGCTTTTCTACGAAAACTTTACCACGAAAAGGCTATATCACGAACAGACTTTAACACGAAGTCTCAAATAGATCGGCCGGGTACCTCCCATTTGTTCTATGGAACTGTGACGTCATAGGACTGTTAACATTTTTTTTTCCCAACAGTTCCATGGTAGAACTATTGAAACAAAAAATGTGCTATTTTATTCTATAGAACTAAAAGCACCTCAAATTTGTGATGGGAAACTTTCGAGACTTGCGAGTCTGACTCGCACTTGGCCGGTTTTTTAAATAATAATAAATAAAAAAACGAATCGTTTCAATGATCGAAATCAGTACACTCATTTAGCTTACCCCTTCTATCACTGCAAAGTGGCATGCTGATTATTGCCTGTCCAAGCATGTTACTCCCTAATAGTACTAGAGCCCACGACCAAAACCATGTCTCGTTAGATTGTATGATTCTGAACCCGACTAGGTGTGTAGTAACGGTCGAAAGTGTAGCAACAGCGTGGGAGGCCATTTCTGCTGTGTCAAAAAAAAAGGCAGTCGGTATTATAGCAATACGTCTGATAGTGAAAATGTACATAGATTTTATAATTGTATTACGAAAAAGTTTGTTTTCAGACATTTTGCACGTAGCATATAGCCTGAGCGCATTTTTGAAAATGTCAACAAATTTAGCCGACCTGTATCATAGCAATACGGATATATATTTTTTTTAACTTTTCGTATTGCTGCCAGGATTACCAAATACCTGTTTTCAGACACTTTAAGTGTAGCATAAAGTTGTCTGATAGAGAAGGTGCTACACTTAATTTGTCTGATATAATTTTTTTGCACATGTGGACAACTTATTTTATCACATATTGCTATAATACCGATCGGTAAAATTTGTTAACATTTTCAAAACGGTCTCAAAATTTAATGCGTTCACATTTCCGCCTGAAAATTGTTTTTTATACGCATCAAATAACCAAAATTTACTAATAAAAAAGATTTTCAGACGTATTGCTATGAGACATTTTTTTTGTCTCATTTTTAATTTTTTAAGTGATTTTACGGGTTTGCGCTACACCACTAACGTCTGAAAAATATGTTTCCGGCATCTCAGAACTATCATTCAACTACAGTCTGCAAATCAGACATATTGCTATGATGCAGTTCGGTAAAATTCTTTGACAATTTTAAAAATTCGGTCAGATCAAACGCTACGCGGAAAATGTCTGATATTGGTATTTTCGAGTTCAGGATAATCGTATCTATCGATTTGATGCGGTTTTGGCCGTATTGCTATGAGACAAAAATTTTGGTCGTGGGCTCTAGTACTATAATATTTAATAGTCTTTGCGTTGCGGTTGGCAACAAACGCCTGCCGCGCTCGACGAAGCGGCGAACAGCGCCGCACCATGGTGAAAACCAGAACTAACCAGTCCGCTCGGCGCGCAAACACGGCGGCATGCGCTCTCGCAATTCTTCGGCTTTTATTATTAATAAGATGTGATTTCGGAACAATGTAACACTTAAACTACGTATTTATTGTGTGTGGTATTGTGGAAAGACAAGTAGTACACTGGTGCTTGTTTTCCACTACGGCGGCGGCGGCATCAATATCACCACGCGGAGCACGCGGGCTGGCGGTTCCTCCCAAGGTATTTGGATTGTTTTGTATTGGGGTCTGACATGCTTGGACTAACATTTGGGAGTATATAATATACAGTACATGAGCTATCGAAGTGGGGTATGTTAAATCAACATTGCCTGTGTACACACAGCAAAATAATGCGGTTAGCACAGCCACGCACACGTCTAAGCGTGTTGAGTATCGACATGAACGTTAAGTAGAATCTATGACATGTGAATGTGTGAGTGAGTTCAATCATAAATTCTACCCCCTAAGTACAGATTTTTTAGCAACAAGATGAATGAGCAATGTCGCTGTAAATTACCTGTTTATTGAATAAACAAGAACTAACTATAAAATAACAATGAAGAAAGTTACAACTATTTAAGTTAGTTTATAATAAATTAAGTAAAAAATAATTACAAATTAAATGAAAATAATCCCCCCCGGTATCGTGTCACACTCAAAGGCTGAAAATGCAATATCTCCGGTTTCAGTTACTTCTACGAAAATAATGTAAAAGTATTTTTTTTATTTAGACTGTCCTAAAAATATTTTACCTAATCTTACATTGGATATTGTCATCCCCAGTGTAAGCGAGAGAACCGAATCGAAGCTTCCTTCGACCTTGAATCTTCAAATTTATGCAATCCCACGCATTGAACTATTATTACTAGCGAAGAGTAGTTACCATCTCACTGATGCGACGATGTTATATTATTATTTCTCAACAAGTCTGAGATTCCAATTCCAAAGCAATATTCCTCACAACCAGCATGGCCATTGAAATAACATCCAAAAATGTCATTTTATTATTACCATTTTATATTCCGTTTTCTTCGGATACGAACCCGGTTTCACTATAGCACAAGTCAAATCTTCGACCTGTCTTTGACCGCTAGGCCACCGAGGTATGCAAGTTACATGGTGAATTTATGAATTATGTTCAATCTGCGACTACTGTATTGCAATTTGTGTAAATAGCTGTTTTATGAGCTTTGAAATAAGGTTGAAATTATAACTTATTTTTTTCCGTAACTATTTAATTTTATGGTGGTTGCAGTCTGTTGTATGTTTAATTTTACTCTTATATAATATGTTAAAAACGCAAACGCATTGTGTTTTCTTTTAATATAATTATTAATAGGTATGACTCTTTTTACTGGAGTTTAAAAGTTGCTAGCTGATGGCTATTTTGGTCGTTATCGTCTTAAACAATATAAAGTGTTTTCTACCCTCAAATTTCTAATAATATGATTTTGTGAACAAACAACCTGTCACCGCTGGCAGCCATTATTAGCTGCGGGATGAACCGTGTGTTATACTTACGAACTGTTTAATTTTGCCTTTCGAATACCTTGTGATTGGCAAAACATGGATTTTCGTTTATCTTTGTTAAAAAGAGCAAAACAATATAACTATTTATATAAGGAATCGCTAGGCGTTTTTTGATATGGGTAAGTAGACAAACGGTGTTAAAAACAATGACTTATTATTTTATCGGTAATGTTTTAAACAACTTTCTTTGACGAAAAAGGTTTTTATTTAAACTTCATTTATTTTGCAGCGGAAGACTGTGCCATTATGGATTCACCCTTACGCAGACTTCGGACACGATAAAAATATTCGTTCTGGGCCTAAACCTGAAGCCTCATCTCCTGCCATTTGATTTGGACATTATGTAGTTGCCGCACCCGCTAGTGACCCATTTCACAGCAACAAGACACAATGCTACGTTGCAACCTGTGCGAAACCATCTGCATGCTGCAGGATTGCATTGCCGTAGACCAGCAAAAAACATGCTTTAACGGACCAGCATAGAAGAAACCTTTGCTCGTGAATATCTTGACTTTGATTATTACATCAATCAAAGTCAAATGTAGTGATTTTTAGTGATGAAGACGAAATATATTAACTTAATTAAATATATAAACACAGTAATGTTTTACAGTGCAGAACGAGTGGCAGTGTTACTTTAGGCTATGGGGTTGGATGTCATCGATGGGCCCTGGTGTCCAAATCCAAACCAAATCGAGATAGGTAGCTTAGTCGCTTCAAAGTGGAGATTATAACCCAGTGTGAAATGATGTTATTGTTAATGGCTGTCATTTAACATGTCTATTCATTTCACCACTGACTTACACGTCCGCAAATAAAACGTTTCGTTCATCTTTATCAAACTTAAACCTAATAAACCAGAATTTAAGATATTAATTATGTGTCATCTTAAAAATAGCCCTATTATGGTTGTGTATTCAATTTGCAAGATAATTATTATGTTAGTGACATAAGACTTTTTAGTAAACATAAAATCATACTGGCCTCTAAAGTGTGTGTTATTTTATGAATATTATTCTATAAGGAAAAGTGTGCAGTTTTATTTAGCTAATTTAATTACTTTTGGTAAGAATAATAATAACACAAATAGAGGCTAATACAATAAAAATTAAAAGTTGCAATAAACAATTTGAACCAATAATTGCATTTTATTGTTTTATTCTTTTACATCCTTTTTTTCTTGTTTTAGGTAAACATGAGTTTATTTTGAGATTAGTAATTTAAAATTGAAAACAAAAAAGATACACTTGTGCAGGATTCGAACCCGGTTCTTTAGGTTTCATAACTCTAAGTCAATACACCTGAGCCACCACGCTTATAAAACTGGTGGCAAAATTATGCTTCCATTGAACAAAATACCAGCAGGTTTGAATAACTATGCGTGAAGGTAGTCAGAAAACACAATTAGCACAGATAGGGCATTTTGTTGTGTGCGTAATAAGGCAGCGGATAAGTGCGGATGTGTGTATAGAATGACACACGTGGATAACTAGGGTGCCCACCGATTCGCTTTGCTGTGTGTACATAAATTGACCGTTCTGGCATTTTTGTTACCTATCTTATCCACTGACATGTTTTATTTTTATAGGAACGAGACTGTGTCAACCGATGTCTGGAAATAAAAATCTCTGATTACTTGGGACAATATTGCTCATGGACAGGGGAAAAAAAACAACTTTAAATTGTGGTCTTTGAGATTAATAACCGTTGTTAAACGTAAGTGTTTTTACGAAGTAACGCTTTTATTTTTATTTTATTTTTTAAATGAAAGGGAGCAAATGAGCCAGCGGCTCACCTGGTGGAAGTGGCCGGGAAGAAAGGGGTTACCGGTCGAGTAGGTTAGATACGAGTCCGGCAACCCCTGTTCCCGTTCTCGCGCCTGTATCCTACTATAATATTACTATACTATTCCTAATCCTGCCGCTAAGCAGCAGACAATATTAAAAAACCGAGTTAATAATGTTAATATGTTGATAAGTATATTTTATAGTATATTGTAAGTCATACATGATAATTTTCTTGCAGTTTGACTTTCTTACATTCACTGGTGGCAGTAGAGAAAGAGATTGTGTGAATTGTAGCTTGGAAAAGATTTTTTCTAATTATCTGGCACAATTTTGTTCCTGGACTGGAAAGAAACAGAACTTCAAATTGTCTACTCTGCAATTAATGGCTACATTGAAACGTAAGTTTTTTGGTGTCGTTTAATTTTCGTCACCAGACCCTTCATTGAATTTTTACTCTTCCACGGGGGCCAAGTTGCGGGGTATAAGCTAGTTAGTTACATTACTATATTTTTATGTTATTTGTTTCAGTTGCAGTGAAAGAGAGTTTCCCGAATATGACTGACGAAAGTTTTGAACGGCATGGCATGAGCTGGTTCCAACACGCAACTACTACGCTTAAACACACATTAAAGAGTAGGCGTATATCTAGCAGGGGAAAACAATGTAAAAATGTATCGTTTTTCTATTTTAATTTATCGTTTTAGACTATAATAGTAACACTATTTTAATGGCCGGTACATGTGGCAAATTCTTATCGATTCTGAATGGCAATTGAAAAGTTTGTCTAGAACTTACTGAAAGGCTGTAGCAGGATAAGGGAAGAAAAAATGCCCTTCATGATTAAGACCTGTTTTTTTTTCTATAGTTACTTACATCTAGTAATATTGTGCAGTTTTGTTGATAAAATCCTAGTGGTTCAGCCGGGAAAAAATAAATTCCGAAATCATGAAATATGTTTTCTCTAAAACTAATTCCATTCCATTTTTTTTATTTATAGCATATATGTTCTGAAAGAAAATTGAGCTTCCATCTTTACATTTCTGTAAAAAGCAATTCAACATTTTTTTTTCCATTTCTGGAGGACTGACGACTAAATGTCATTTCTAAAAAAGCCTTATTTCGTTCTCAGTCATATTAGTTTCATGGTTAAAATCGAAAAACAAGTCAAAATTAAAAAAAAATTTTGGTTGGATTTTGTGACACCTATTTTATAACATTCTAACACTTCCAAAAAATATTAGCATAAATCCTCAGTAAAGTTTTTTTTTACATTTACATTAATATTAACATGAAAATATACTGACTACTGTCAGTTGTCGCATGTAAAACAAAAACTTTCTTGTTCTTCTAAATAAGCCTAAGTTATCGTTTTATCAGATATAAAAAATTGTAGGCTTAAACAGACTTAAGTTAGTCAAAATTAAAACAATACCTACCTAATTGAGTTGCATTTTATTAGACTAATTACCTTATTAGAATCTTTAAGAAAACTTACCACAATAGTATTACTAGATCTAAGTAACTATAACAAAAACAGCCCATTATCATAAAAGAGCATTTCGCCTTTCCCTATCCTGCTATGGCTTTTTATTCGGTATAATCCTCGTAGCCCCACTGTTATAAAAAACCGGTCAAGTGCGAGTCGGACTCGCGCACCGAGGGTTCCGTATCATTATCTATAAATATCTAAAACCAGTGTAAGCAGAGCCCTGTTCCAAAGCAAAATGTACGCAGTGTGGGGTTACTTTATATTGGTCACTGCTATATACAGACATACATACACATTTACGGTTTTCGCAATTATTCTTTAATCTGTGCTATAAGACCTACCTTCATACCAAATTTCAAGATTCTGCGTTCACGGGAACTACCTTGTAGGTTTTGATTCCCTTGAGAGTTGAAAATTTGCGGAAATTTGCGGCATAAACGGCTGTATCTTTTGATTGCGTTGGCTTAGAAGTTTGATTTTTTCACAGCTTCAAGGGACAGTAGACCTGAGTAATTGATATAAATTTCAGCTTCATACCTCCACGCGTTCCTGAGAAAAAGGGTCTTGACAGACGGACGGACGGACGGACAACAAAGTGATCCTATAAGGGTTCCGTTTTTTCCTTTTGAGGTACGGAACCCTAAAAAGTCTAATTACACTCCACCAGGTCGACGGAACCCCGCTTTCCATTCCGTTTGCCCTTCGGGCATTTGAAGATACCTAACAAACCTAACCTAATTTTATTATCTCGTGAGGATTTTTATAATAGTGGGGCCACAAGAACTATCTTTTTTAGTCATAGAAAAATACTTCTTAGTTTAAGGTATGTGTAACACCGATGATCTCCGCAATTTTATCTTTCTTTAAAAGTGGCCAGCATGTGCTGTCAAAATAGTATTTGAATACGGGCCTGTTCCATCACTGTCTGATAAGTTCCTAATAGCTTATTTGTTAGATATCTATGGTTCCGTCTATTTATTACTACGAAACGGACAGATACGGCTTCTTTGCTGTCTGAGACTTAAGAAGCTATCAGTAACTTATCAGACAGTGGTGGAAGAGATGTATCAACATAGAGTTTAAAAGATAGAAACCTCTTGTTTTGATGTCAATAATAATATTTGCTGTAATTTGAACATACTCTAACAACTAATATGTCTGTATATAGTATACTATGTGGGTGTTGCTAGCAATGTATATTGTATATGGCTTAAGATTAAGTGATGTATCAGCATAGGCTGATAGGACGAAGAAAACTCTTTTACTTTTTGATGATTTTCTTAAAATACTTATTATTTAGACATGTCCTAATAAGTTTTTCTTTTTTTTTTATTAACTCCAGCTTGAACCTGCAACAGCCTATATAAATGCCTGAATCTTTTTTATCGATAGGAATAACCTTCCTTACTAAACTATATATATATTTTTAATTAATTAATGTTACTAAAAAATCGGATATTTTTTTGGTTGATAAAGAAAGTTATTGTTGTATAAAAAAAACGTTTCAAGGACTTTTTATCACTTGGTATTGTATTAACTAGTTAATGCAGTGTTAAACAATAGAAAATAAATACAATTTTTGATAAGATATATTTTAATTTCACTCACTTTTTAATATTAATAGTTAAAGGCTATAACTGTTTAAATGTGTGATTGTTTTATAAGTTTGAAAATGTAATTTGTTGTAAGTGGCTGTGTAGACCGTTAAAAAGTTTCTTAGTATACTGGCCACGGAGAGATTTTTAGCAGTGTGAGCAAAGATCAAAGGGTCTCAAATATCAGTTTATTTCTCACGTGTCATCTCGGTAGGAATTGGACTTAATGGACCTAAGAAAGTACTTTTTTAGGGTCAGTTTGTTGGTTTTCCATAAGTTCCAAATGCTTCCTAGTCGACGCGTAAGAAATAAATTGGTATTTGAGACCCGTGGAGCTTTGCCTACACAGCTATACATCTCTCTGTGGCCAGTATACTAAGAGACTTTTTGGCGGTCTACAGCAACTTACAATAATGTTACATTACAAACTTGTATGTAAAGTTTGCACGCAAGTTGCCTTTACCGTTAATATGAAACATAACCGCAACCTTAACAAGTAATTTAAATGCAAGTTGGATATAAACATTACGTTAATGTTACAAATCTAACTGCCACAACTTATTGAATGAAAGTTTCCTGCAAGTTACATGTGCGTTATTATAGCAACATTAATTGCACAAGTTACCTTTATGTTACATAATGTAACTGCCATAACTAATTGAATGAAAGTTTCCTGCAAGTTACATGTGCGTTGTTATAGCAACATTAATTGCACAAGTTACCTTTATGTTACAAATGTAACTGCCATAACTAATTGAATGAAAGTTTCGTACAAATTACATGTGCGTTATTATAGCAACATTAATTGCACAAGTTACCTCTATGTTACAAATGTAACTTTGCCACAACTTATTGAATGAAAGTTTCCTGCAAGTTACATGTGCGTTATTATAGCAACATTAATTGCCCAAGTTACCTCTATGTTACAAATGTAACTTTGCCACAACTTAATAAATGAAAGTTTTCTGCAAGTTGCATATGTGACGTTGTAGACATATAGAAATTATAATTTACTAAAAGTTTTCGTGAAAACTTTCTTGAAAGTTACAATTGAAACATTTGAGCAAAGTTGCATTTGAAAGTTGTGTAAAGTTCTAGTGATCAGGTCTATGAAACTTACAGGGTATATATACAGCGGGGCCGTTAGAGCTTTGCCTCAATGTTTCTCAAACGTTGCTAGAACGTTGCAACCTTGCAAATGAAACTTACAAGCCCCCATATGTGAGTTTCAGCAATGTTAACGCAAGTTTTGCATGTTTAACGGGTAGCGACAAAAAAATTCACATAGTAACAAAGGTCACGTGACAGTTAGTAAAATTCGGAGACTACTCTCCTGCTATGGGTGGTGTAGGGGTATAGCACGCGTCACGGAATGACGAGGATCCGGGTTCGATTCCCGGTCATAGCTTTACTTTTCGGATTTTTCTGTGTTCTAATTTTCACAGACATTTAGAAATTAACTTAAAAATTCCATTTTTAATACAAGCAAGCGGATGGTAGGGCCTTGTGCAAGGTCCGTCCGGATCGCTACCACCATCTTACTCGCTAATCCTGCCGCTAACTAGCAATGCTTGCACTGCTGTGTTCCAGTGTGGAGAGTAAAACAGCTGGGGAAATTACGGGCACAAGAGGCATTTCATCTTAGTCCTCTAGGTTGGCAACGCATCTGCAATCCCTCCGGGGTTGTGGGTGTCTATGGGCAGTGGTGATCACTTACCATCAGGTGACCCACTTGCTCGTTTTCCTTCCTATTCATATAAAAAAAAAAGCTTTTTTGCTGACTGTACTTCATGGTCATCTAATTTGCTATGCATTCCAAATTTCAAGTCAATCAGACCAACCGTTGAAGAGTCCTGCGTAGGCCCTCCTGACCGGGCCACCAGAATTTTACTACCTGATTATTGTATTCTCCTCTGATTTATACATGCATGCAAAATTTCAGTTCAATCAGTGATCGGAAAGTGAATCAAATTTAACTTGCAATATTTGATTACAGCCAAACAAACATCGGGACAAGTGAAACTAATAAAAACTTGTAAAAAACAAGTATGTACGTGGCGGACCACTCTTAAAACAGGTTCCGTGATCATTGAGGGAAAATTCTTAGGTACCATTTATACATAACTAGCGACCCGCCCCGGCTTTGCACGGTATATTATGCATGTATTATACACATAAACCTTCCTCTTGAATCACTCTATCTATTAAAAAAACCCGCATCAAAATCCGTTGTGTAGTTTTGAAGATATAAGCATACATACGGACTTGGGGACAGAAAAAGCGACTTTGTTTTATACTATGTAGTGATTTATGATGATGATATCGTATCGTTATAGAAATATCTTGGCGGTTTATCTTCCGTACTATAAGAGTTGTATTGTTAAAAAAAATTAGTTAAAACTTTTTTAATTTTTTACGATTTTTTCATTGTTAGATGGTTTTTCAGAAGGTAAATGGAGGGAGGGGGGGAAGCGGGAGACACAAAGTAAGCACATGGTAAATTTTGAGGGTAAGAAAAAAAATCAGATGAAGGTTATTTTCTACGTTATAAAGGCAGAATATGGGGTAGGTATATCTCATGGAAAAGTTCACAGAGAAAAGATGTGACCCCTTGAAAGAATTAATATTCCGCGGGTATTTCGAAAAATCCTTGAAAAAATGTATTTCTAATGACTTATTGTATACCATATTTGAATAAAATACCTTGTCCGTAGCCATTAGCTTAAAGAACCTTCAAAACATGAAAGAAGTGCCATTTTTTCACTTGTTCAGACTTTAACGCTAATTGGAATGATTAATGTTTCTTTTGCGGGCAACGGGACGAGCGGCTAATTATAAATAATGAATGGGTGAGACCAAATCATTATTTCATTAGGGCCGTATACAGCGTGCTGCATACAAACCAAAGTATACAAAATACACTGTATAGAATTATTCGGAAACACAGTCATGAGCAGATAGTTGAATTGGTATAATTGAATATAATTTACGCATACATTTTTTCAGGATTTTTTAATGATGGTTCAATTCATTAGTTGGTGGTGGTTGGTGGCTTATTTTTGAATCAAAAATTAAATTAATTTTGAATTCAATTAGAATAGAGCCTTGAGGTCCCGAGTTCGATCTCAGTTCTGGGCAAATATTTCGCGAACGCACTTACTCCTGAAAAAGGTCTTATGTAAAGACAGAAACTAGTCGGACCGACTAACTTAATATGTGAGCTGAATCATGCCTCACGAAAATTCAAGTAAACTGTCAGCTATTTTTTTTCGTCGATTTTCTGAAAGGAACCGTTTTAAAAATTGTGAAACACTTACAAGTACAAGGCCTCTAAGTACCTATTATGGAACAATGTTTCACTTGATCATTTAAATAATTAATAAAGTTCAATAATTCTAGTACAATATCCATTTAAATAGGTCATTTATTATCAACGCCCACAACTCTTCACATGAATATTTAATGAAACGCTTAGTATATTCTAAGGTCACCCCACGGCCACAGACGAGAAATCGAGAGCAGTCTTAATGCATAAATTAATTAATCGACATTTACTAGATCAAAGACGGCCTACAATTTCAAGCAGGCTACTTCAAGGGCAGTCTCCAACAGACGCTTATTCTAATCGACTCGTTAAAACATAACCGGGGTAGTACGACTAATAATGGTTTACCTATGGCCTCTCAAACCGAGTGTCATGATACTGTCAGCGAAGTAACATTTGAAATTTGCTATTGGGACCGAGCGCGACGACAGCGCCACGTGATAGGCGGCCATTATGGACAATATTGTCACCGCTGTCAAACAATACTGCAATATGGATTTGACAGCTCAAGTCAGCGACAAAAATGACAATTTTAGCCGTAGCGAGCGCTGTGATTGTTTAGGCTACCCCCTCCACCCGCTTTGCATTGCACTCTGCCAAGGCAAGCGTAGTGAGGAAACCTGCTTATACCTGCGAAGCAATTCATTAGTGTGTGATGTTGCCAATCCTTAATTAGACCTGCTTGGGTAATATAGCCATCTAATTCTGGGAGGAAGCATAGTGCTCAGCAGTGAGACGTGTATAGGCTGGAGATGATGATAACCTTAATTTCTAAATCAAGCCTGAATTTGAACTTCTAAGAATAAAAACCGAGCGAAATAAAGCGCATTCGGAATCAATTTAAATAATGCTAAATTTCTAACCAATGGCAATTTCTATCGCTTGTAGATTTGCCACTTGAGGCGCTATAGTGTCGTCAGGTCCAAATAACATTCACTTTTCAATAGTTTTGGCGGGCTTCTGTTGAAAAGTGATCTCCTTCGTGAAATTATCGCAAATATGGATTATTTGGCGATGAATGTGAACGCTTTGAAAGCATATTTTTTTCCGAACGAAACGGAACTGCACAACATTGCGACATAGCTACTCGATATGATAATAGTTTTTTATAATTAACTAGCGACCCGCCCCGGCTTCGCTCGGTATATTATGCATGTATTATACATTATAAACCTTCCTCTTGAATCACTCTATCTATTAAAAAAACCGCATCAAAATCCGTTGTGTGGTTTTGAAGATATAAGCATACATACGGACTTGGGGACAGAAAAAGCGACTTTGTTTTATACTATGTAGTGATGAAGTGATGTAGTGATAAACTAAATGAGACTCAGGATTTAAAAGTTTGTTTTGGCGCCGATCTTATGGATCCGCTTTTGAAAGCTATACCTCTGGACCTTAGTCAACGGAGGCGCCAACTGGTGAGCAAAGAAACGATAGTCCCCATTGAAAGTGACTTCAATTCAAACCGTGTGGAATAAAATAAAGTTTCCAACTCCCAATGCCTCAGCTGCCGGCTGCGTGCTCTGTGGCCCATCTGAGCCGCCTCCTCATTTGTCAAACGCCTCCGGTCTGACAAATTCTTTTTCTTGCCCCCAAATATATGTATAGATTTGCTACGCTGAAAAACTTTTGATAATGTAGATTACTTCGTCTTTTGAGACTGAATAGGTGCAATACTTACAATCGTAGAAAATTACATTGGAATGAAGAATTGCGTAAGATTATTTCGATCCCGTGGTCCTGGCTTTTTAAGATTGTATACCCAGACGGTACGAGAGATGCGAGATCTTATTGCCGTGGTATGCGTGTCTCATAATCCGTCTGTCGTGGGTAGATACACGATGCAACAGCAAGTAGTTTGTTTATCATGTGTCATTATGAGTGAATCCACGAACAGAAGGCGCAGTGTTGGCAGGCCTCCCACTAGGTGGGACCGACTTTGGCAAAAGTGAAGTACTATTTATTCCTACTTCATCTCGGTCAGTAGAACAATTTTTGGAGATAAAATTTGCAAAAATTTAACATTTTGTACATACATAGATACCGTCACGCCTCTTTCCCGCAGGGGTAGGCAGAGACAACTATGTTCCATTTGCTACGATCCTGACATGCTTCTTTCGCTTCATCGACCTTCATCAATCTCTTCATACATGCTCGTCGATACATGCTCGTCGGTTTCGGGTACTCCTGAGCTAACCTTTTTCCAAAACATCTCCTATTTGATCTCAGAACTTCCGTCTAGGCCTTCCCCGCCCAACGTAATCATCCACGCTCCCCATATTAGATCTGTTTAGTTAGTCTACTTTCATCCATCCGCTCTACGTGACCAAACCAACTAAGCATATTTTTATCTATCCTAGTCACTATATCCTCTTTCACACCAGCTCGTTCCCTTATCACACTATTCCTTATTCTATCTTTCAGTACCTTCCATACTTCATTTACATCATTCATTTTTTTAGGGTTCCGTACCTCAAAAGGAAAAAACGGAACCCTTATAGGATCACTTTGTTGTCCGTCTGTCCGTCTGTCAAGACCCTTTTTCTCAGGAACGCGTGGAGGTATGAAGCTGAAATTTATATCAATTACTCAGGTCTACTGTCCCTTGAAGCTGTGAAAAAATCAAACTTCTAAGCCAACGCAATCAAAAGACACAGCCGTTTATGCCGCAAATTTCCGCAAATTTTCAACTCTCAAGGGAATCAAAACCTACAAGGTAGTTCCCGTGAACGCAGAATCTTGAAATTTGGTATGAAGGTAGGTCTTATAGCACAGATTAAAGAATAATTGCGAAAACCGTAAATGTGTATGTATGTCTGTATATAGCAGTGACCAATATAAAGTAACCCCACACTGCGTACATTTTGCTTTGGAACAGGGCTCTGCTTACACTGGTTTTAGATATTTATAGATAATGATACGGAACCCTCGGTGCGCGAGTCCGACTCGCACTTGACCGGTTTTTTTTTTTCATTCACATTTTTTGTAAAGGGCTGAATGTTACCCAATCGAGTTAGAGAGGCTTTTTTCGGATATTAATCCGCCCTTGACATTCACACGGGGATTTGGGTTGAGCAATCGTTTTCGCTGATGGATCCAAAACAGTTTTTGTTACGTAATTTACAACATTAAAAGTCATCTAAAAATAACAGCTGTTAAGATTGCTTCCATCGGTAGGTGGGCGTGGCGCATATTCAGAATTTCCCTAGAGAAAACTATATTTTTCCATCGTAAAATTTCACTCGCTAAGTACTCGAAAGTACCTTGTACCTTGTTCCCGTTCATGTCGAGTTATGTACAAACATTTTCCTTTACAGTTACGTCGGGGTGTTTCCGTGTTTTGTTGAAGATGGGAAATATTTACAACTCCGTCCGCGTAGAATTCACTTATCGCTATCCCGCGGGAACTATGCTGTTTTCTGGGATAAAAACTATCCTATCTCCGTCCCTGGGACTGAAATTAGCTATATTATACTAAATTTCAGCTAATTATGTATGTATGTTTAATGTAACCGCGGCAATATAAGGTTTCAGCACGCCAATTTTACTTAGTTAGATGCTTATGTTGTTGTGTACTAAGCTGCATAAGTTATTATAGCTTATTAACTATCCCACGGGAACTTTAATTTTCCAGTATTAAGAGTACCTAAAATATTGAGCAGGCATATAAGGTACCACCGCGTGAAATTTCATTCAAATCAGACAGACAAAAATTGTGAAATCTACTTTTTGTGTTTTATTACTCTTCCGTAATGGTTAGCACTCTATTTTTGTTGAATTTACTTAACGTACAGACACGAACATTCTACTGATTAATTATATGTATAGATAAAGAGTAATACATACATATGTACATACATATTTTGCGTTTCATGGTTGTTTCGTTTACAGTAGTAGTGAGCAAGAATAACGAGTCAATTCGACACAGTGCGACGCAGTATTTGCTAGTGCTAGTTACGTGGTATTGCATCCCCGACGATATCGAACTTTTCTTTATAAATTTTGCACACATCTTCATTTTATTTTGCTACGAATTCTGAAGTCCAGCACTGCTGAAGAAGAAGGGGTAATCTCTACCTTTTGTTCCCAAGAGACCACGATCAAGAGTTGAGAGTGTCGCGACTCAGCAAAGAACAATTGTACATATTAGCCAACCGAACTCATTCCGTAGCGTAACTAATCCCGATCGAGGTATAGTTTCCCCGAGTTGGTTACTTAGTTAGCTAACTCGGTATATGGCGGTTAATACCGGTTGCAACGATTCATATTCGCCTGTTACACAGTAAGTAACTTTGTGGCTAGGGCCGCACGGGAAGTAACGCTGAACGACTTAGTTTGCCCCTTAGCTCGGTATCTTCGTATTTTCATTATTTTAGCGGTCAGCGCCAAAAATTTATAAACAGTAAAAGAGCTCAAAATGATGTATACGTTGACGATAGAGTTGTGTGGAGATCTTTTTGGCGTTTTCGATTGTGTAATGTTTATCGATTTCTGATCTGATTTCTGATCTATCATGTTCATTGTCATCATCATCATTGTTGCAATGTTACCCTATTGTGGCGATATTATTATTTTCTCTAATTTGATACTCCGCAACCATGACATGGACTTTATCAAAGTAATGCTGGATTCAAATATACCCAGAATTAGACGTGTGTATATTTATAATTACACAAACGGATAACTCACATATAAAAGACGAGTAATGCTGGATATGTTTCGGACTAATTAGTAGTCCTTCCTTCAGGAACCCAAACACTGAATCATGTCGACATCACATGACTTTTATACTTGAGTTATCCGTTTGTGTAAATGATTGAGTCTCAAGGTACTTTTATGTATATTAACTATGAAATTCAGGTAAGTGTTAACAAACAAAATAGTTTAATTGACTACCTGGTTGCTAAGAAAGGAGAGCGCATGTAAACAGCATAGTGCTCTAGCACACCATTCTCTCCCATGCTGGTTTGGCAGTAAAGAAAAAACAGGATATACCAGTTGCTTCTCTTCCCGCGCAAATGGTAAAAGCCCATCGAGGAAATGGGCGAAAATCTTAGGAATCGTATTATAGGCGATACGGCTAGCAACCCATAACTATTTTTAATCCCCTTTCCACCTATACGCCCGCAATTACAAACGTGGCCTTTAGGTCTTGTTACCTTGGCCTCTGTCTACCCTAGAAGGGATAAAGATGTGATTTATGTATCTATGTATGTATGCGTAGCGCAGGTGTGGCGTTTTGCGCTTTTTTTCGAAAATTGAGCCCCAGCCAATGTAATGAAACTTCCAAGAATTTTCTTCCACTCAACTGGACTTAAAGTTTGACTTTATCCTAGAAGTAAAATTAACTTTTCTAATGGAGAAATTTTTCTTAGAACACGGGGTCGAGTGGGAACTCAGATGGAGGTTTAAGTTGGAAGTTAGGGGGAATTGAAGCCCTTAATTTGTTCGAAGGAATTTGATAGAGTACATCTGAATTGTTATCAAGAATTTTAGAGGCAATGCGACGCTGTGAAGGTTTTGGATGAAGAGTTCGTATAACGTTACATAAATTAATATTTTACACTAGCTGTTGCCCGCAACTTCGTCTGCATAGAATTCGTTTATCGCTATCCCGTAGGAATTACACAATTTTCCGGGATAAAAAGTAGCCTATGTGTTAAGTCAGACTATAATCTATCCATGTTCCAAATTTCATCCAGATCTGTCCAGCCGTTCTGGTGTGAAAGAGTAACAAACATCCGCATTTATAATATTAGTATAGATAAATCACGTCTGTATCACTTACGGGGTATACAGAGCCTATATAAGGTAACGAGACCTAAAGGCCACGTTTAGCGTGATTGTGAGCGTAATAGGTGGAAAGGGGAATCAAAATAGTGATGGGCTGCACCAGCATCGCTTTTAACACGATTCCTAAAATTTTCGCCCATATTTATACTTAGTATCGTATAATTTGGACTAAATTCAAATAAAGTTGAAAAAAGTTGTTTTGACAATGTTCACTTTTTTCTTAAGCTTTAGTTTGTTTATAATTTAGTGTTTCTCTGCAAAGTTATGTCGACGTTATTCGTTTCTGTTGGTTACTCAATCTCACAGCTAGAGTCTAGACCGGAAAGTAACAGCCTAAAAGCTTTCACAAGGCATACAATATATCGTGCTCCGTATTTTTCCCAAAATCGGTCGCCCACTGTACGTACTAATCGGTCAAGCGTGAACCTGTACTACACCGTGAAAGGTACCGTGTAGCTTTCACACTGTAGAAATAGGCGTACATGAAATTCTATAATAATGACGTTCTGACACTTTAATTAATTTAAAAAATGTAACACCTAAATTCTTCCATGCTGGTCTGGGAGTAAAGAAAAAACATACTATTTACCAGTTGCTTCTTTTCCCGCACAGATGGTAATAGCCCACTGATGGTAGGGCCACCCCTTAGCGGCGAACATGTTTGTTTCAATTAAGAAATAGTCCTTATTTTACCTTAGAATGTCCTGGTTATGTAAAATAGTTATGTAGCTACGGGAAACTTTCACTTTCACTAGACTAGACCTCATTATTTCGCGGAATAACAAAGTAAGGTTATATTTCTAAACGATATCTACTGAAAACTAGAAAACCTGGAATACCGAAAAGTCAAGCTGTGGCCGGGAATCGAACCCGGATATATATCCGTGATGCGTGCTTTTCCCTACACCATTACGGACTACACGATTACCAGAGATGTTATTTTTTCGTTTTTTTTTGTGTTGCGGTACCCTAGAATGCCAGTATCAATACGAGGGGTCTCGAAACCGTACCCGACGAACAAAAGGTGCATTAGCGACCCATTTCTTCAGCCAAAATACCTCCCATTCTGAATCGGGACGTCCAAAGGAAGCAGAAATTGGGTCGGGAAGCAGGAAATTACGTAAGTTTTTCCTAAATAGCGACACAATTAAGACGGAGAAAAAGAACTGAAGCGGAACATTTGACATTTGAAATTTAATTCGTTTCGCTAAAACAGAATACGTGTAAAATCCTTAGCTAAATGCAAAGAAACACAGCGCCGGCTGTTTCCTCTATACCCTGCTCGAAACAAAGTAATCCCACAGAGGACGCTTAGCGACAAAAAATTCGCATAGTAACAAAGGTCACCTGCTATGGGTGGTGTAGGGGTATAGCACGCGTCACGGAATGACGAGGATACGGGTTCGATTCCCGGCCATAGCTTTACTTTTCGGATTTTTCTATGTGTTCTAATTTTCACGGACATTTAGAAATTAAAGTAATCCCAGTTATGATTACCCATACATACACCATACATTCCGTGGCGTCGTTCAATGAGGGCTTGGGCAAGATGTGGCGCACACCATTTCCATATTGTATGTGTGTACTCATATTGTACGTAGTGTGTATGTATGCATTGTCTGTAATGATATTTAGTAGTTTATTTATGAATTGAAAAAAAAAGCCGTGGTAGCCTAGTGGTTTGACCTGTGGCCTCTCAAGCAGAGCGTCGTGGGTTCAAATCCCAGGCGCGCACCTCTGAGTTTTTCGGAATTTATGTGCGAAAATTACATTTGAAATTTGCCATGAGCTTTTCGGTGAAGGAAAACATCGTGAGGAAACCTGCACACATCTGGAAAGAAATTCAATGGTGTGTGTTAAGTTCCCCATCCGCACTGGGCGCGCGTGGGAACTATAGCCCAAACCCTCCAATACACGGAGGAGGCCTATGCCATGAGGCACGCCGAATTACGCAACAATTTAATAATAATAAAAAAAAAAACAACAACAACATACTTACTGAAATTGAAGCGAATTCGGAATAAAAAGGCTATATTATTATTATTATTATGAATTGTTTGATGTATTTTGAGATGTACGCTCTATTGTGGCTTTCATTATACGGATATTTTAAACTCACTCTTTGTCGGTCTCTCGCTTAATGCTCCTCTCATTTACTCAAATGATAACTGGCAGAGATCCCTTATAGGGATAAGTTCGCCTTTGTGCAGGTATTTAATCTTATTTTTTGTGATTTGTCTCTGTTTCTTTATATTTGTACAATAAAGCATTTACTTATTTACTTACTTTTTTTTATCAAAAAATGAGTATCGAAGATTTCATTAATTGTCGATATCGATCATAACATCTGCTTGCTCAACTCTAGCGTCCTGTGGGCCATGATCTAGCCAATGACAGTGCAGCACAGTCTGACCCTGATCATGTCGCATGTTGCTTCGAAACATATGGAACTCTGAGGCAATCGCGGTCTTCCACATATTAGTTAGTTCCACATATAAGTTAGACAATATTAGTCCATAGTAGAGATGTATAAAGTCTCCAAGGGCCCGATTTTTGAAAGCACATCACTCGAAAGTACCACTCAAAAGCAGTATAAATCTGTTTATATCTGCAAAACTACAGCTCTAATCAAAGTTTTGACTAGTGCCTAAGATTAATGAGAGCCGTATTTTTTCTAAGCTACTCGTATTTCAAATTCAACCCAATTTTTCACCACTTTTGAATGGTATTTTCACACATGCCCTATCAAAAATCAGATCCCTGGTAAAAGCAAAAAAAGTTTAATCTATCCAAATATTATCTAGCTAATGTTGTTAACCGTGAACCATTTAAAACTATTAACGCTGTTCCTGTCTATTTTGCCAACGTTAGCGAATTAAAAATTATAACTGAATTCGTAGTTCTAGTTTAAACCGAATTCGACCCAGTTTCGAAGTATTATCTCATTCGCGAAGTGCATTACCTACTCGGCCGCCATTTTTTTATTCGACAAGGCAAATGAGGAAGTGGGTCACCTGATGTCAAGCGAGCACCACCACCTATAGACACCCGCAACACTAGAGGGTTGCAGATGCGTTGTTAGCCTAAAAGGGCTAGGATAGAATACCTCTTGTGCCAGTAATTCACCGGCTACTGCTACGGCTATTAATTTTACATAAATCACGTATTTATACATTATTGGGTAGATATAGTCGAAGATAACAAGACCTAAAAGGTGATTGCATGATTGTGGATAGGTGGAAAAGGGAATCGAAATAGTGCTGGGTTACTAGCCGCATTGCCCATTGAATCTTTAGATTTTCGCCAATTCCCTCGATGGGCTTTTACTATCTGCGTAGGAAGAGAGCATCCTATGTTTTTTCTTTGCTCGCAGACCAGCATGGCAGTTACTTTTACTACTCCACGAATTAGTACAGAATTGTGTTTCACCTCTCTCCGAGGCATCCTCAGGTTGTATGTAATATGTATAATTTCTTTTGCTAAATGCATAAAGGAGAGTCGTAATTCAAGCGGTCTTCACCGCCATTCACGAAACTCCGTCGTTATTTACTATTTGATCGGATACATTACCCTGAAAAATATTTCCGATGTATACGCGTACGGATAACTCAGTTTTCCATACGAAATACCTTGCCCTCCCCCTCTCCCCTGAGAGGGCTAATACCCAAATTGGAGTCATTAAAATTTCCCAATGGGCCCTTCCCAGGCGAACCCTTAAGTGCTTTTAATGAATACTTTTTCTCCTACAAACTTTACATAAATTTTGATCAGCTTCATTATTCATTGTTCATTTATTGTGGCCACCTGCGCTTGAGCTACCTTAACTTGTAAGTTAAAACAGAGTTTTACAAAACTTCAGTGTACAAGTTACCAGGTAACACGCGCTCTCGTGTCTTCTGTCTGTTTATCTTTATTTCTTTCACGCTGGGCTGGGAGCAAAGGAAAAACATAGAACCAGTTGCTCTGATGGTAAAAGCCCAGCGAGGGAAAGGGCGAAAATCTTAGGAATCATGTTATAGGCGATGCGGTTAGCAACCCAACACTATTTTGATTCCCATACAAACATACCCACATCGTCACATCCGTCCATCCTCACTCACAAACTTACATATTTATAATGTTAGTAGGCTATGAACTTGGAGACACTTACTTGTTTACAAAAGCTTTAAAATGGATCGAAATGGACTGTAAAACGCTCTCTGTAAGAATACGCGAAGCCTGAAGGGAAATGCCAGCAAATTTCAAAGTAAGAGTAAGCTAAGGTCTCGTCAGAAATACTTCGAGCTGACACCCAGAGCATCAAGATTACAAGCAAGATAATTACAACCCTTTTATCTCCGCAGCAGTTAAATATAAATAAATTATCATGTACGGAGAAACATCAACGCCCCTAACAAGTCGATCCCTTAAAACCTTCACAAAACAGGTATTTATTAAGTCTGACAAATTGCTGAATAACACACGATGAAATAAGGCTTTAATTCTACCTTTACCCATTTAAAATGTATATTAATTAAACAACAGACAGAACACACTTACGTCCATGAAAGCTTTCTTAATGGTCCGTTTAGAGTTTTCGTAAAATAAATACTAGGGATTACGGCCCACGAGTCAGACATTCAATCTGGATTGTGAATTCTTTCTGTTTAAACCGGTTCAAACCAGAAATAGATTAAGACATTTTTATCTCTTAATATTCTTGCTCACGGAGCGGCAGGTTTAACTATAGATATTTAAAACCAACGCAGAATTTCACCAAGATAAAATACCCAACTGAAGTGTGAAATATTCAAAATTCAATTTCTCAGTAATCCACAAAGCGATATTTTACTTATATTATAGACTAATATAATTTACCTTATTATATTTATTATGGATTTTATTTTGAAAAAAAGACTTTCTGTCCAGTTTCTTGCTGAAGCGCCAATCCGATTCTAAAATAATATCTTCAACAAGCCATACTCTCTCAGTGGTACAAACAAATGAATAAATAAAAAAAATCATGAAACAATAATTCCGTGCATGGCGGGAAGAACTTGATAACTCCACTTACACGATTTTTTTTTTATCGTCGCAATGGCTTCCTACAGCATTGGTTTTGTAGGAAAAAAATTGACAACTCGATATCTACGATACTTTTAGAGATATTGCCTCGTGAGTATTTGAATATATCCATACGCTGCGTATTTTATTTAACGAAACGAGATATATACGCGATGAGTCACAAAAAAATATATAATATCGTAATATATCCTTACATCAACTTATGCTCAAAAACCGATCTAGCGTACGTAAATTGACAAAACAAGATATCAAAGCGACGACTAACACACTATTACGTTAACAAATAAATATATCGTTTTATCTACTTATATTCAACTACTGGTAACTTGATATGTCAATTTATACTTACACTATAAAGTTAACAATTAATATATTGACGTTATATTTCGACTTATCGAGTTACTCACGCTATGCACGGAATATGATATCTCGTGTTATCTTAGTAGTTTCTCATTTATAGACCGGGTCAAATCAAAAATATGTTCTTTATTGAATAACTTGTCACATTGTGTCATGTCTCATACTGATGTCGCATACTACTTTTCCCGAGATATATGAGAACAGGGGTGCGTTCAGTTTGATCACCCGACGACGCCCGACTACGCACTGGCTCGTTCAGTAAGTCAGTGCGATCATCGGACGATCACACCGGTCACCCCATAAAATAGATGGGTAAAAAAAGCCCAGACGTCACTTTGACAGTTGAAAAGCGGCAAAATTTATAATTCGAACGCTGGGGATATAAACTTATTATTACGAATACGAAATCGCATACCATCGACATTTAAATTTAATGTGAATTTAATTTAAAATGGGAGATTCAATGAAGACGTTAATGATTCAAGATGAAAAGGGACAGAAATATAATAATATAATATCAAAGATATCAGAAATATAATATCAAAATAAATATAAAATGAATTTCTATTCAGGTCTCGGAGCAAATATTTATTTTATATTTATTTTGAATTGACACTTTTGACAGAAGAACGTCCCAACTCGTTCGGTAAGTGTGTTCATGATCGGACGATTTTCATCCGACTTTAGTTACTGAACGTAGCCCAGAAGTCGTTCTAATTTTTCTTTTTTTTTTCAAATTAGGTAGTGCAAAAAGTGCGCTTGCATTCCCAAATTATTGAAATTTTATTACGAACATTTTTATTACATTTTTTTTATTACAAACGATTAATGTGTATTATTGATACCCAATTCTATGGTGAATAAGTTGATAAGTCATCGGTGAACATGTTGATAAGTCAATTATTATGAATAATAAGATAGTAAGAAAGATAAACATAACCATATTTGAAAAACCATCTAAAATTACTCTTAAATCAATTTAGACATTTCAATTACACTGAAAAACTGATTTTTAGGAATTAAATTAAATAATGTTTTCACTGGTTTGAGCACTAATGTATGGGTAATAAGTTGATAAGTCTCTGGGTAGTATGTTGATAAGTCTAATATCTTACAAAATAAGCAGAATTTACGAGAACACGTAACATAATTTGAAAGATTACATAAAATTATCCATAAATCAAGCTATAGAGATGAGTTCGAGATAAAAACGGATTTTGGAGAAAATGACAAACTTTAAAATCGCTGCCCTGTAAAATTGCCATTTTGGAGTTATCAAGTTCTTCCCGCCATGCACGGAATTATTCATCCCAATCAACCTAGTCCCAATTGCTTATTTTCATCCCGCTAACGTACAAAGCGGTATGCAGACAAAGATGCAGCCAACAATCCTTTATACAGTTTCAAGCACTTCATTGGACCGACTCGCTCAGCTATGAGGCTCGTTGCTCTGTTTCATGAAAATATTTCTGGTGCTAAACCGAGTTGGTATCTACAATATAAATGGGGGTAGTTTCACAGCGCTGCATAGCGAGCTACCTGATCTTTGTATTTTACTGCAGGTACGCGTTGGACATGATTTGATTACAAAAATGTAGAACTAGGACAAGACAAACTACAGCTTTATTTAACTTGTCGTGTTCTTGGGTCTATATTTAGTATTTTTACATCGTTATCATCTCAGTTAATATTATCAAAAGAGATTTTATGCTTATATAATCAAAGGTAAAAGTCAGTAATTTCTTGTGGTCGGATTGTCTTGGAATTTGCTATACTCGTACTTGTAAAACGGTTTACAAATGGTACCGTCAAAAATAACATAAACCTTTTTTTCACCTGGCATGGTTTTCTGATTTCAGATCTCTTCTGCCCGCGACTTCGTTTGCGTTACCTCTTGAATCACTCTATCTATAAAAAAAACCGCATCAAATTCCGTTGTGTAGTTTTCAAGCTCTAAGCATACGTAGAGACTGACAGCGGAAAGCGACTTTGTTTTGTAACATGCAGTGATTTTACGTATTTTTCAGATACGAAAAAAATAACTGTCCTACGTGGCCTCTCCCCACACTGGAAAACCGCATAGTTCCAGCGGTATCTCGATGATTTTTTACTAATTACTTACATACATTTACTTTTTCAACACACCAACAAGAAACAAAATGTTTCTTTAAGTAGCTCTTCTTTAATATCTCCTTCGATTTAAAGAAGCAGCACTGAAAATAATTCCACCAATAACAATCAAACATCTTTCAACCCATTCTTAGGGAAAAGCTCACTGGCTCAAAGGAGACAAAATTAATCAGTTATTGGTTTTCCGTCTCTCTCGCACTCATTAATTCATGACGGCGTCTCGGTCTTATCCTATTTATTAAACTTTGTTTCCACGCAGCCACTGGGTGAGTGAGTCAATTAAGGTGGCGACACACGAGGGCAAACATATTTACCGGCGTTGATTATTTAAATCAGGACGATTCGGTATTCCTTCGCGACTGAATAAAGTGTTCTATGCAAATGGCTTTATGGGACGTCGCGAGGGTTAGGAGGTAGCGGGGCTGCTAGTAAAATGAGACGAGAAAAATGGCACAGAAAGAATGTAATTTGAAGTGCGAGGTGGATGCGTTCATGTAAATAAATAAATGTCAGCGCTCTCTGAACTAACTTTCTTCGCGTCGCCCGTTGCTCGGAACTAATTGAATCTTCCTGGACTTATAATAGTCAGTGAGGCAGGATTTTGTAGATTTTACAATGATTTACGCTTTTTACAGGAAATGCTAAATACAAGTAAAACGCCTTTAAACGTGTTTGCGTTAGTGTACTAGAAATGCAGTTTGTGTTGCCAATTTGTTTATAGTAACTGAGACATTTACTCAAACGAGTTCGAGACTATTTTGTTGTCATTATGTCAACGCTGCCGTACCCAGCTGTACACATAACTTTGCAAGATTTATTTTCTCGCTACAAGATTTTCTCTTACCTTATTACAATAAGTGATCGGCTTGTTGTTTGTGTCTGCCAGTGTTATAGTATTCCGAAGTTGATTATGATAAGGTTGAGATGGCCAACACTGTTCATAGCAAAATTTCTCGTAATTGAGTATTACAATTATTTTATTTTCACAAGCTAAGGGCTGTCATCTGGTTGCAGTTAAAATATTTACCCAGAAATCCTTAAGAAATTTAAAAGAAACTTAAAACTATCACAGACGAAACTCATAAACATCTCTAAGGGCGTAAAGTGAGCCATAAATATAAACTGAGATAAAGGAACCTGTCTTATGGTCATTGAACATTCGAAGACAAATACAACTCCAATATTTCTTTTGCAAGCTTTCTTAGAATTGAAATAAGTGATTACTTCCAGATGCGACCTAGTCCGCGTGAGCGTGAGAAAGGGACGGTGTGTTGAGGAGGACGATCTAAATTTCGAATGGACCAATCGCAGTGACGCTCCTTTTTCAATAACCAATATCCATACAGATTTACTGGCGGGAACCTTTCTATCAATTACAGTGACCAATAACGATGATCCGCTGGAAGTGGGGCAGGGATGCCTTGCGTTGCGTGGGCGCAGCGAGGAACACAGGACAGTGAAGTTCACGACCGCCTAACGGGAAGACGCTTAATCTAGAGATACAAATACTTTGTACACCAATATCTTCTATTCTATAAATTTGTAATTAAATTCAGTAAAACTAAATTAACAGTAAAGTCAAGTTTTGAGTGACGGTGAGCAGCAGGACCTAGGAGACCCGGTAAAGTACCGCCTTTGTAATAGTGTATACAGGCAAGCAACAAGCCTTCACTTCAACAATCTTCTTAATTTTGTAATAAAATAGAATCATCTTTTCATCCTCATCCCTTTAATGATAACGGCTTTCAGAACTATTAAATGTTTTGTAGAATTAAATATGATACTGATCATAGTGGGCATTTGCCGTGTAGAGTTGATACTGATGTGATTTTTATATAAATCCAATAAGAATGACAAGGCTCATATGCAATAATTACAGTAATGTCTTACCCAATTAAGGTAAAGAGCTTATATACCAACAGGGACTAGCCCCTTCGAATGGGAGCAGATTATCCATGTGTTTTAAGTATTTAACGTGTGACCTAATGTGTAATTAATTAATGATTAACTTGTGATATTAATGTCTTATAACGTGTGCATGTGTGTTTAGTGTGTAGAATGCCTATAGGGTTTTTCGTTTGGATTTTCGTTTTCCCTATACTTAGTATGGCAGTTAGGAATGGAAAATCCGGTTGTCATCGAATATCATACTATCGATGACAATCTAATTAATCTAGCAGATTCTTTTGACGCTTAAATGTGCTTTAAAACCTTATTTGAATAAAATAAACTATTGATTATTAAACTTTATGTTTTCATGTTCCCATAAATAAACCTCTATACCCTCAGAGATATTTAATAATGGAGATTTTCCCTATCTGAGTATTCTCGAGATTGTAACAGCATATTGGACCTTGTGGCATAACGTAGAGACACTGTTTTGTTCAAACTAATCTCCAGTATTGAAGATTTCACCGATACACTCAAGTATGATTTCCTAATCGTTCATCTATTCAAATGGCATCGTTCAATTTAGTATTGTTTCTCTTGGACTATATTTAGTGGGATAGTCTAATTAACTAGTTTTGCCTTAACTGAGAAAGGCTATGTTCACTAAAGTAATTCTAGTCATGATCATTAAATTTAGCTTCTTCCAAGCATTATTTGAATTGAGTGTCTTAGCGGCTGTGTTGAAGTGATTAAACCATTAATTGACTTATTTATAAATCTAATTGGATCTCAACTAAAGTTACATTATTGCAATTACATGAGAGTTTTGTAGAGTTGGGTGATTTAATAAGACCAAAGTGAAACAGAGGCGGAGGCCTAATGTCAATACCTAAATAGGTATAGACCACATTTGTACTAACTCTAAAGACAGTGACCCTATGAGTCTTTCCTTAACCTTGGGAGGTTAAGCTCGCGGAGTTGGAAGCATCAAAGTTACAGGAGGTTTCAGCGTTCAGACCGGTTAGAGGAAGTATTGCCATATAAACGAGCACATGATTTGGTGGCGACTGGTAGCAACCCTGGGCACCCAATACACGCCATGTCTTACAGATTGACCTCCGACCTGGTTTGGCCAAACCATAACTCATAATATTATTGAATAATCATAAATCCATGGTAACAAAGGGGGGGCCCGTCTGGCCACACTAAAAAGTACCCGTCCTTGGATGGTGGAAACATTAAACGCTTCGTAGCGAAAGGAGGTCATCTGTCCCCCAATAATCTGAGATGCCAGAACCGGTTACCGGTGTAGGGAGTCCCTGTGTCAGAGTGAGGTTGGCCAGAATCGTTCGGGCGTACCCGTGCTAATATTTTACTGTCCATTACGCTATCCGAGCACTTACCTTTTGGCCCGTATTAAATAATAGCTTCTAGATGATGTTCTCAAGATCTTATAAGAATAAGGTCAGTCACGATAACACTAATCCTTGGTTGTTCGACGTGCCAAAGTTATGGGTAAGCGGGTGGAATGGTTGACAGTATGGGTATTAGACCACTCAATCGCAATGTGCCGTGTAAAGCCTCGAAACTCAATAACAAAGCTGCCTCCTTGATACGAAAATGTGTTCCGACTCTACGAGGCGACCTGAGTAACTTTAAATACATTCGATACACTCAATAACTTAATTATGTAGACGATCACAGCCGTACCATCACAGAATTTGATGCCGAGTGCCCAGGATCCAAGTACGTACTCGAAATAACGATACGATTGGATTAATAATTAATTAATTAAATAAAAAAAACACAACGTAGGAACCATGGTTGAGTGTATAGGGAAAATTTCAGGAAAATGCGAAAGGAGTGGACACACACGAGTATAAATTATGTATCTTTTATTGTCTAACACATTTATCCTAGATTGAGGGGGAGCGGAGAACATCTTGTTTATAAATGTGAACTTTACAGGGATTCCAGGAGAAAGTTGTGTTGGAGCGGGTGCTCAACTATTACTCCTTGCTTATTTTACTGTTTGATTTTAAACCATTTGTGTGTATTTTACTGTGCATTTTGAACCATTTTTTGTCTATTTTACTGTGCTCATTCTGAACCCCATAAAATATCCCTACAGAGTCTCAAAGCGATTGGTCAATAGATTCGTGTTTTATTTGTGTTGAATAACAAACAAACGGAACATTGCATTAGTATCATAAAACCCTAACATTGAACTAAGTTTAAATAGGCTATTGTAGCGTGACGTACCGGGTAATCTTAAAGGATGTTGACAGGTAGAGGAAAGCGTACCACAAGACAGACTGGGTCGGTCGTAAACGGTAATAACGCGGGAGAGACGGGAACCGTAGGGAACGCGACTTTAGAGTTGATTTTGCAAAAAATGAACGAATTTGATAAAAAATTACAACAATTGAGTTCGAACGGTAACAATAACAACGGACGAAACGTAGGTGAGGCAGGTCCTTCGCAAAGTGAGAATAGGAGCGGCATTGAGAACGTGAGGCCGGATTCAGTAGGTCGCGAATCTACTAGCACTAACACGATGTCGTCGGAGACACGGAATTTGTACGTAGTGCAACCTTCGGTTAGCAAACCGAGTTTTGACGGGAAACCGTTAAATAACCCGATTGCATTTTTAAAGCGTCTAAAAAAGTATATTAGGGCGGTAAATGGACAGGATCGCGAGGTAGATATAGCCTTAGGATGTATTACGGGACATGCGCATAAGGTTATGGAACTGTATTCGAAAGGATGGACTACATTTGCCGACTTTGAAACGGATTTCAGGCGTAATTATTGGACCGAGCAGATTCAGGAATCTGTCAGGTATAGACTTATTAACGCAGTGTATTCAGGTGACTCGGGAGTGTCTATGTCTGAGCATTTCGCAGAGCAGGTCGAGTCGATGCAGTCGTTGACGATTTCTTTTAATGAGAGGGATCTGGTAAATTCAATAATGCGACACTATTCATTAGATGTGCAAAGATTATGGTTCACTAGGACTGAGGATCCCACTATAATGAGCGGAGCAAACTTTCTCAGGAGCATCGAGCAAAACATCGTTGTAAGACAGGGAGGAGTCGTTACAGGTGTTATTGGCGGCGGGTTTCGGAAGGAGCGCTTCAACAGGCCGCAGATAGCACGCCCAATCGCCGCAATGATCTCAGCGGGCAGGTGGCAGAACAGGAGAGGTTCAGCTAGAGGTCGAGGCTATTGTCAGGGTCGTACGGGTTATAGAGCGAATTTCAACAGGGCCGCGCCGTGGGAAAATGAGCGAGAGGGAGTTAGCAACCGGTCAGCTGTCGCTTTTGTAAGGGAGGACAAAACTTCAACTTTGTCGCAGGCAGTGGGGGAGGGCGAGTCTAAAAACTAGCGTTCCCTACACAGTCGAAGTTCGATAGTTTATTGTTGTGTAGTACAGGGAACGAGGAAGCTTCGAGAAGCAGAGTGGAAAGAGTAGTTTATAGAATCTTGACTAGGAGTGGCTGGAGGTCAGGACACAGATTAGGAGTAAGCGGAGGAGGATTGAAGCGGACATTAGAGAGGGGAGTACGAGCGAATCCAACTTCGATTATCAGTCGGTAGCAAGTAGTGTAGGAATCTTATTAGAAAATCAGTTCAGTAACATAGTCGAGTGTGACGAGAGAGGTTTTGCGTGTGAGTTTTGCAATAGAGAGGTGTACACTATATTTCACGAACTTGATGAGGTGGTCGATATAGGCGAGGATTATTTTGTTACCTAGGTTACCTGAAGTATGTGTGTGTTTGTACGGGAAAAGTATGAATGCACTCATCGATACCGGAAGTCAGATCAGCGGGATAACAAAGGAGTTGTATGATGTTATTCGGAGGGAAAATGTCGAGTTATCAGAGGTCGCAATTCCAGCTATACAGGTACAGGGAGCGTTCGGATCGCGAAGCGAGAGTGCGAATCGGTTGGTGCTAATAGAGTTCAGATTGGGGAGTACTTTTGTAGAGGCGCCTGTACTAGTCATGCGACGATTACCTAGGTCGTTGATACTAGGGTACGACTGGTTAGAACGAGTGAAGGGAGTCATAAATTGCGGTAGAGAACGAACATTGACGATCGAACATCTAGGGGTCAAATCTAATATTAGGTTACATTCGGATTGTGAAGTCGAGCGGTTTGGGGGAGAGTCAAACGCTGCCATTATCAATTCAATATTAAAACAAAATGCGCGAGCGATAGAGATTTGCGAGTCTAACGAAGTAACAGACCATAGTGACGATAGGAAGTACCGTTTTAAATGAGTCCGGATTGAGTGATGAACAGAGGACGCTGTTGTTACCTGTACTAGACAATGACTGTAAACTGTTTACGGATGACTTAGGACTGACCGACAAATACGAACATGTCATATAGTTAAGGAGCCCAGCTGAAGGTAGTGAATGTTAGCAAGGTCGGGAACAAAAGAGCGGAGTAGAATAGGACTTTATTACCACTCGGGATGCACAATAGATAGGCGTGAGAGATTCGGCAGCGTGCGTGGGAAATGTAACTTTAACGTGGGAATCGTGGTGTAAAAGAGTTTGAGGTAAATGCTAAGCTTGGTTAAATGAGGAAGGGAAATATATTTTGGAAGCAAGCTAGTACTAGATGTTCCAAAATCTATTTGGGGGAGTGTGAGATGGCCAACACTGTTCATAGCAAAATTTCTCGTAATTGAGTATTACAATTATTTTATTTTCACAAGCTAAGGGCTGTCATCTGGTTGCAGTTAAAATATTTACCCAGAAATCCTTAAGAAATTTAAAAGAAACTTAAAACTATCACAGACGAAACTCATAAACATCTCTAAGGGCGTAAAGTGAGCCATAAATATAAACTGAGATAAAGGAACCTGTCTTATGGTCATTGAACATTCGAAGACAAATACAACTCCAATATTTCTTTTGCAAGCTTTCTTAGAATTGAAATAAGTGATTACTTCCAGATGCGACCTAGTCCGCGTGAGCGTGAGAAAGGGACGGTGTGTTGAGGAGGACGATCTAAATTTCGAATGGACCAATCGCAGTGACGCTCCTTTTTCAATAACCAATATCCATACAGATTTACTGGCGGGAACCTTTCTATCAATTACAGTGACCAATAACGATGATCCGCTGGAAGTGGGGCAGGGATGCCTTGCGTTGCGTGGGCGCAGCGAGGAACACAGGACAGTGAAGTTCACGACCGCCTAACGGGAAGACGCTTAATCTAGAGATACAAATACTTTGTACACCAATATCTTCTATTCTATAAATTTGTAATTAAATTCAGTAAAACTAAATTAACAGTAAAGTCAAGTTTTGAGTGACGGTGAGCAGCAGGACCTAGGAGACCCGGTAAAGTACCGCCTTTGTAATAGTGTATACAGGCAAGCAACAAGCCTTCACTTCAACAATCTTCTTAATTTTGTAATAAAATAGAATCATCTTTTCATCCTCATCCCTTTAATGATAACGGCTTTCAGAACTATTAAATGTTTTGTAGAATTAAATATGATACTGATCATAGTGGGCATTTGCCGTGTAGAGTTGATACTGATGTGATTTTTATATAAATCCAATAAGAATGACAAGGCTCATATGCAATAATTACAGTAATGTCTTACCCAATTAAGGTAAAGAGCTTATATACCAACAGGGACTAGCCCCTTCGAATGGGAGCAGATTATCCATGTGTTTTAAGTATTTAACGTGTGACCTAATGTGTAATTAATTAATGATTAACTTGTGATATTAATGTCTTATAACGTGTGCATGTGTGTTTAGTGTGTAGAATGCCTATAGGGTTTTTCGTTTGGATTTTCGTTTTCCCTATACTTAGTATGGCAGTTAGGAATGGAAAATCCGGTTGTCATCGAATATCATACTATCGATGACAATCTAATTAATCTAGCAGATTCTTTTGACGCTTAAATGTGCTTTAAAACCTTATTTGAATAAAATAAACTATTGATTATTAAACTTTATGTTTTCATGTTCCCATAAATAAACCTCTATACCCTCAGAGATATTTAATAATGGAGATTTTCCCTATCTGAGTATTCTCGAGATTGTAACAGCATATTGGACCTTGTGGCATAACGTAGAGACACTGTTTTGTTCAAACTAATCTCCAGTATTGAAGATTTCACCGATACACTCAAGTATGATTTCCTAATCGTTCATCTATTCAAATGGCATCGTTCAATTTAGTATTGTTTCTCTTGGACTATATTTAGTGGGATAGTCTAATTAACTAGTTTTGCCTTAACTGAGAAAGGCTATGTTCACTAAAGTAATTCTAGTCATGATCATTAAATTTAGCTTCTTCCAAGCATTATTTGAATTGAGTGTCTTAGCGGCTGTGTTGAAGTGATTAAACCATTAATTGACTTATTTATAAATCTAATTGGATCTCAACTAAAGTTACATTATTGCAATTACATGAGAGTTTTGTAGAGTTGGGTGATTTAATAAGACCAAAGTGAAACAGAGGCGGAGGCCTAATGTCAATACCTAAATAGGTATAGACCACATTTGTACTAACTCTAAAGACAGTGACCCTATGAGTCTTTCCTTAACCTTGGGAGGTTAAGCTCGCGGAGTTGGAAGCATCAAAGTTACAGGAGGTTTCAGCGTTCAGACCGGTTAGAGGAAGTATTGCCATATAAACGAGCACATGATTTGGTGGCGACTGGTAGCAACCCTGGGCACCCAATACACGCCATGTCTTACAGATTGACCTCCGACCTGGTTTGGCCAAACCATAACTCATAATATTATTGAATAATCATAAATCCATGGTAACAAAGGGGGGGCCCGTCTGGCCACACTAAAAAGTACCCGTCCTTGGATGGTGGAAACATTAAACGCTTCGTAGCGAAAGGAGGTCATCTGTCCCCCAATAATCTGAGATGCCAGAACCGGTTACCGGTGTAGGGAGTCCCTGTGTCAGAGTGAGGTTGGCCAGAATCGTTCGGGCGTACCCGTGCTAATATTTTACTGTCCATTACGCTATCCGAGCACTTACCTTTTGGCCCGTATTAAATAATAGCTTCTAGATGATGTTCTCAAGATCTTATAAGAATAAGGTCAGTCACGATAACACTAATCCTTGGTTGTTCGACGTGCCAAAGTTATGGGTAAGCGGGTGGAATGGTTGACAGTATGGGTATTAGACCACTCAATCGCAATGTGCCGTGTAAAGCCTCGAAACTCAATAACAAAGCTGCCTCCTTGATACGAAAATGTGTTCCGACTCTACGAGGCGACCTGAGTAACTTTAAATACATTCGATACACTCAATAACTTAATTATGTAGACGATCACAGCCGTACCATCACAAGGTTCTCCTGTAGCCTAGGGCTCCGGTTGGCTGACGTTAGTACTAACTACACACAAATCCAAATCACGTCTTTATCCCTTACGGGGTCGACAGAGCCTAAGGTAACAATACCTACAGCCCACGTTTAGCAAGATTGTGGTCGTATAGGTGGAAAGTGAAAAAAAAAAAAAAAACTGTACATAACTAGGTAGTTAAAAAATATTTTTGAGGCAGTATGATTGTCTCATGCCTTAGACCACCACAATGGCATCTTGGCAAAGCTACACCGAATGTTTGTGTGGTTTGTGCGCGGCGAATGGAATGGAAAATGAGATCATTCCGTCTTGTGCGCGTTTTACAATACCCCACTTTTTGTGCAGCGTCGGTTGACTTGCTCATTAGTTCAAGTGTTCCGGAGAGCAAGAAACGAGCAGGAACTTGTATTTACATATTTATTTTAACTGGTTGATATTAATAACTACAGTACCCGGCCATACAGATTGCACATCGGTCTTCTCGGCTTCGTAGAGCGTTGTCTTGCTCTAACTTGCAAATATACTCTTTCTAAAGGCCCGAAGTACTGTCTTTATGGCCGGGTACTCTACGGAAATAAGGCTTAAATTTAGGCGTGTATAAACAGGTCCCACCAAGTTATTCACCAAGTGATTCAGGATGCCGTTGGGGCTGCCGCACTCGTGCACTGCATCTGGCATGTTCGCCATGTGCGTTGACAGCTTTCATGCCACTGTTCGGAAGCGCGCCGCAGCGCTCCGCAGAGTGCGCGCCAGTGCCAACAGCATCCTGAGCGTGGCAGCGGGCAGGCTGGACAGTCGCTATGTACAGCACTGGGCTAGTCTGCACCGCTCCTTGACTATCTATGGAGCCTAATTAACTAATGTAGTGTATAAGTTGTAATACTAACAAAATATGGATCTAAATGTTGTCCGAAATAAATAAAAAAAATTTTTTTTTTTATTCAGCCTTTGGCTTTAATCCATTCTTAATAGGTAATTGATTTATAATTTTTTTTTTTTATTTTTAATTTGACAATGTAATCGATAGGCATTGAAAGAAATATTCAGTAGTTTTTAGATTTGTATAATAGAGAAGCGCTTGGCTTAAGCCCGCGCAAAAAATTACCTCCTGGCTTAGGGGAGAAAAAAAATGTAAAAATGCAAATAATAATAATAATAAAATGTTTTTTTGTACAATATTTTTCATAGTTCACCAATAGCCGGTATAAATAGACCTGTAATGTAAGAATCACTCAGCTGTGACCTCTCAAATTCCTAATGGCTCTGCGCTTAGCGCGCGAACGCTTCGGGTGTCGTGTCGACTTCAGAGTGATTGGCGCCGCAGAAAAGCCAATAATAAATTAACTACCGAAGATTATACTTAAGGTAGTCTGCACCTGAAACCGTAATGCACGTTACAGTTACCGAAAACCCCTAGTGTGGATGCGGTGCGCTCGCGGCAAACTCACTCATGTACGTAACAATAATCTCATACCCCTCTAGTGTGGACGCAGCATTCCGTTCGCGTTAACCAAAAATCTAATAAATAGGACTCTCAAATGAATCAAGAATTTTACTTCTTAATTTCTTGTGATTACTTTTACGGTTTTGCCGTTAGACATTAAATTTCTAAACGACACTTAATAATCCGAAAATTAAAGCTATGGCTGGGAATGCTATACCACTACACCCATAGCAGGTGAGTAAGCATTCGAATTTTTCTTGCTGTTACTAGCTGTCACGTGACCTTGTTACTATGCGATTTTTTGTCGCCAAGCGTAATCTGTTTGAACGATGTGTCTGTACGACACAATTACAAACTTCCGTGGAACATCTACTGCTCACCAGGGACGAGAGACGGCGCTGTTTTTCAAATGATAAGTACTATCAAATGAATCAAGAATTTTACTTCTTGATTTTTTATGTTTACTTTTACGGTTTTACAGTCAAATTAGAACACAGAAAAATCCGAAAAGTAAAGCTACGGCCGGGAATCGAACCCGGTTCCTCATCCGTGGAATACCGCTACACCCTGGCTACACCATCCAAACTGTAACGTCAACGTGGCGTTGCGCTTGCGGCGGGCTCAAACTGCAACATGCAACAGTTACGGTAAAGCCACGGCGAGAAAAACCACGTGCTAAGTTAAATGCTTACAAAAAGGAATTTTAGCTAACATACCTACAGCTTTAAGCACTGCTCCTGTGTCCATACATTATAGTGTAGCCAACGGGAGGGATCCGGCTGTCTTTTCCGCTGTTTTCGAGACTATGGGGTGCCTTTAAGGCTGACTAGCATAATCCGAAATACCTCGAGTCATGCTTATTTTTAAATCCACCCCCTCTACAGAGGTCATTGACACGCAGTTAGTACATATCACGGGAGTAGGCCAACGCTACCAATATAAAAGACTATTTGTATTATGACAAAATGTAATATGTCAAAAAAATTATGGATAACTTTACTTTGCTACTCCGCGATATAGTGAGGTCAAATCATGCAAAACAGTCACGCTCCCGTCAAATCCTATTCAAGCAGTCAATGTTAAAGAAAACGATGACAACACAAAACAAAAAACAACAGAAAAATAACCGAATTGATAATCAGAACGTGTTTCACCTCTCTCCGAAGCATCAGTGTTTTCTTCGGCCGTTCGTCGGAGCGTCCTGAATCTATACAGTTTTTAAAATGTCACGTATCGAACACGCGCGCAAATTCAAACACGTGCATACTTACTTTCTCCAAATATTCAAATTAAATAGCTTATTACCGAAATATATACATATACCTACGTGTTTGTTTATTATTTTCTTTGCTTAATTCAAATAAAAACTACTTGACAATAATGCGAAAGACGTTCCAAGCGCAAAGGTGCCCATCACACATGCCACGTCACCACATTGGATGTGTTTGGCTTAAAGGTCTAGTTAACAAGCCATATTATAAAAAAAAAACACATTGGACGTTGTTATTTAAATTGTAAAGCAATGACTAGCAAAACAACTTGGAAAGTAACTTAACAATATCGTGGGGAATAATTCTGTAAACATTTGGTATAACATCGCAAGTACGTGATAAACAGCTTAACGAACATCTTGGCTAACATCTTAGACGCAAAATATATCGCTATACATACTTACTAGGAAAGCTTAAATTCGTTACTATATAAAATATTCCTCACGTCTCACGTCATTCTCTTTATAAATGGAGAAAAACGAAGGCAACTCCGGTAATAGTTGCTTTGTGTTGACTCCATTGTTGTGAAGTCGCTTCCGTAAATTTATGATGTTGGCTTCAGTTGTGACGTGGAGTGTATTGATACATGATTATGATAGTCACGTTGGTATAATGTCGTCATCATCATCATGACCGGCCGGAAGACGTTCACTGTCACTTGAAAAAGTGACCCTTACAACTTCATACACATACACATACATACATACACAAGTCACGTCTTTATCCCTTACGGGGCAGACAGAGCCTAAGGTAACAGGTACCTACAGGCCACATTTAGCAAGATTGTAGGCGTATAGGTAAAAAATGGAATCAAAATACTCATGGGTTGCTAGCCTCATCGCCTATAACATGATTCTTATTATAATCGCCCATTCCCTCGATGGGCTTTTACCATTTGCGCGGGTAGAGAAGCAATTGGTACATTCTATGTTTTTCCTTTGCTCCATGACCAGCATGGAAGACATAGTATAGGTGGAAAATGGAATCAAAATTAGTGATGGGTTGCTAGCCTCATAGCCTATAACATGATTCACGATGATCCGCACTGAACCTGCGTGGGAACTATATCCCAAGCCCTCTCATTCTGAGAGGAGGCCTGTGCTCAGCAGTGGGACGTATAATAGGTTGGAGATGAGATTGAAATTTAATAAACAATCTGGGATACATCAGCAAGAGGAGCCGTGGTGGTCTAGGAGATGAAAACGTGGTCTTTTTTGTTGGTCTCAGTATTAAATTTTCCCGATCTCCTCAATAAACTTTGTACCAAAATACCTAGAATAGGCAAGTACTTAATGAAAATACTGTATATTTATTTAGGCTTTTTTAACACTTGACTAGTTTTCCCGCTAACGGAACTGTTAAATTGAGAATCGTCCAATATTGGTTTTGCTCATTCAGATTATACTCGTATACTTCAAAGAAACTTTACTTAAGAACATGTACAAGGTTTTATGTTCATTTCAATCATTTTCACTGCCGGGGGGGCAAGCGCTCTAAGAGGAAGGACTACTAACTAGTCCGAAACATGTCGAGCATCACTCGACTTTAATGCGTGAGTTAAGTTGTATTATGCAGTTTTTTTAATAAAAATCATGGAAAACGGATAAAGGAATAAAAATTATATACAAAGGCGAACCAAATAGCATGAATTTTAGTATCCCACACAAATTACGCTGTCAATTATGGACAAACATCTTCGCAAAGTACTTGACAGACAATTTCACAAATATCACAAATATTTTAAAAACTATTTCAAAAACATGTTTGAAAATAATTTTGTATAAGTTAATTAAGTATTTATAAAAGTTGACAACTTTGAGAACAACTTATCGCCAAGCTATCTACTATATTTACTCAAGATATTTATGTAAGTCAGGTGGTGACCACCGTGGTAAGCGATGTCTCAAACTATTAAAAAAAAAATAACTGTATGTTTAATGCATGCTGTATGTCTAACCCTCAAAGATTCTCAAATTATGAATAAAGAGATCTGACGCAGTTGATTAGAACATCACTCAACCCTCTCCGGACCTCCCAAATGTCATCTAGTTCTTAAGTAAAACCATAACAAACCAACCTACTATAAATTCCCCAAAAGGGTTGTAAATCCCACCCCTATAAGGTCACAAGTTTAAAATAAATCAAATTGAAATGGAATCTTCATAAATGTCTGAGCCACCAACCCTTGCCGTAAGAATAAATAATAATAGAAGTGACACTGTGTTCCCATAAACACAAGTCATCATAGGTTTTGACAAAGATAGACTTGGTGCATGTGGGAGTTTATAGACTAATTATTATACCGATTAAAAAAATCTACAACGACTGCAACATAATTAACACAGGCTAATTTTCAATCCGACAAAGTTGAATTTTGGACGCAATTCAGTGGATCAAAATTAAATGAGCACCACCACTCATGGAGAAACGATACCACAGGACTGCAAATGCGTTGGGAGTCTAATTGCTAAGATATAATACTTTATGTGCCATGATTTTATCCCTTACGGAGTAGACAGAGCCTAAGGTAACAAGACCTAAAGTCCGCGTTTAGCAAGACTGGGCGTATAGGTGGAAAGTGGAATCTAAATAGTGATGCGTTGCTAGTCGCATTGCCTATAACATTATTTTTAAGACTTTCGCCCATTCCCTCGATGAGATTGTACCATAATGCGCGAGAAGAGAAGCAACTGGTACATTCTTTGTTTTTTCTTTACTCCCAGCATGGAAGACGGTATGTGATTAGGTAGCATTTAAGTGTCAAAATACAGTGTCGCTTCTAATAGTATCTGTTCTTTGTGTCCGTACCTCTATTACCCAGCACGTAATATTGATGTGTTCTAGATTGTCTTTGACGGATGTCAGTCATTAAACAGCGTTTCCTAAGAAATCTTGGTTTGAATTCTAAATATTAATCCTTGTGTTTTCCAACGTTCCCGAACATATTAACTGGCGACGATGAACATCGGAACCCTACCATGCTTCGACCCGAGAAGTCAAGAGTGGGAAATATTTCGGAATCGAATCAAACAATTTCTAAGTCTGAATGACATTCAGACCGAGGAAAAAAAACGTGCTGTTTTAATAACTCATTTATCGGATGATGCGTACTTATTGCTACGGAATCTAAGTCATCCGAAGGAGGTAGAGACCTCGACTTTCAATGAATTGGTGGAACTCCTGAACAAGCACTTGACTCCAACGCGGGCGACGTTTGCGGACTTAGGTAATTTTTACAACGCAGTGCAAGCGGAGGAGGAATCTGTCGAGGATTGGGCTGCTCGTTTGCGAGGCCTAGCGGTACATTGTGCCTTCGGAGACTGCCTAGACAAGGTATATCGAGACAGATTTGTTCTTGGGCTCAAGCTAGGGCCAGTACGAGACCGGCTGTGCGAGCAAGACGCAAGCAAACTGACCTACGCAAAAGCGCTTGAAATAGCGAAGCAAACTGTCACCGCGCGGGAAGCAAGGGCCACGGCGCCGCGAGCTTCGATGGCCGCTGCTGCTGTGAAAGATGAACCGCTGCTGTGGTCGGGCGCAGGCCGAGCTGGCGCGGGGCCGCGAACACAGGATCAACGAGACCGATGCGCGGTGTGCGGCATGAAGGGTCACGCGGCGGAGAAGTGCCGCTACAAGAATTATCGCTGTCAAAGGTGCAGAGGAAAAGGCCATCTCAAGAAAATGTGTGAAGTCAAAGGACGACCCGTCAAAAACATCGACGTGGAAACGGGATCGAGTTCGGACGAGGCGCCTGCGGCAGGTGAATGCCGCGAGTGTCAGCTGTTCAACTTAAGGTGTGTGGACAATGAACCTTATTTTGTAACAATCGTAGTCAATGGTAGTACGAACCTAAAAATGGAAATTGATTCTGGTTCAAGTGTCAATGTTGTTTCAAAAGATTTGTATTTGTCGCATTTTGCCCATCAGGAAATGTTTAAATGTAACATTCGAATGTGCTTTTACAATGGTCATAAAATTAAACCTCTAGGGTATTTTACCACTAAAACAACGTATAACGGTTTGACACACGATCTTAAGTTTTATGTCGTAGAAAACGGTGGATCCCCGTTGCTGGGGAGAGATTTTATGGCAAAATTCAAATTATGCATAACTTCAATGAATAACAAGATTGATTTGGCGTCTGTTGAAAAACTAAAGGTGAAACAATTGATTGAAAAGTATAAAGAGCTATTTAGTAAGGAATTAGGTTGCTACACACGTGCTGATGTTACTTTGCAGTTAAAGGAAGGTGCGAAGCCTAAGTTTTGTAAGGCTCGCCCGTTGCCGTTTGCGATCAAGGATAAGGTCGAGGCCGAACTCGAGAGGTTGGTGGAAGTAGGCATTCTGGAGCCCGTGAACCACTCGGATTATGCCACGCCGATTGTTCCGGTGCCCAAGGCTAATGGTAGTATCAGAGTTTGCGCTGATTACTCAGTGACATTGAACAATGATATTTATGTTGATAAATATCCTCTGCCGAGGATAGAGGAGATCTTTGCCAAGCTAAGTAATGGCCAACAGTACTCCAAGTTGGACTGTAGTCAGGCCTATAATCAGTTACGGCTGTCAGAAGAATCGCAGAAACTTACGACCATAAATACCACAAAAGGGTTGTTCAAATACAAAAGATTAGTTTTTGGTTTGGCGTGCGCCCCGGCGATTTTTCAGCGCACGATTGAAAACCTTTTGGTGGGTATAGATGGCGTAACGGTTTTTCTAGATGACGTTTGCGTGACAGGCCCGACTACAGCCATACATTTGGAGCGGCTGGCAAAAGTATTCCAGCGATTGCAGGAATCAGGTTTCAGGTTGGAAAAAAGTAAATGTTCGTTTTTCCAAGATAGCGTTGTGTATTTAGGGCACATTATAAGTAAGGACGGTCTGCAAAAGTCACCAAAAAAGGTGGAGGCTATTGTCAAAGTGGTCGAACCAATTAATGTAACTGAACTTAAACGTTTTCTAGGAATGGCAAATTACTATCGTAATTTTGTCCCCAATGCGTCATCAATATTGGCGCCACTCCACGAATTGTTGCGAGATGGTGCACGATGGGAGTGGACGGCGCGGCAGCAAGCGGCTTTCGACAGAATGAAGCGCGAGCTCAGCAGCGACCGCGTCCTGGCGCACTTCGAGCCGGCGGCGCAGCTGGTGCTGAGCGTGGACGCGGGCCCGGCCGGCCTGGGCGCCGTGCTGGCCACCGTCGACGCCACCGGACAAGAGCGCCCGTTGGCTTTTGGCTCGAGGTCACTGCTGCAGAGCGAACGTAACTATAGTCAGCTGCAAAAAGAAGCTACGGCTATTGTATTCGGTGTTAAACGCTTCCATCAATATTTGTATGGCCGCCGAGATCCCTTTATTTTAAAAACCGATCATAAACCGTTGTTGGCAATTTTTGGTAGGAAGGGTGGCATCTCTGTTACTACTGCGTCACGGTTGGTCAGGTATGCAGTTTTTCTTTCTGCATATAATTTTAAAATTCAGTACACGTCGGGTAAAGAGAATCCGGTTGCGGATTATTTTTCAAGAACTCCTTTGGTTCAGTGCGACTCGGATCTTTACGAAGAGGCTGAAAAGTGGTCACCGGCTTTAAATTCTCTTCAGTTAGAAGGACTGCCTGTCACTTATAAGGACATACGACAAGCTACAATGAATGATGATGTTCTTAAAACCGTAATGAAATATGTCAAATACGGTTGGCCGCGTAAGATAGTATGTAAAAATGTTTTACCTTATTTTCATTGTAAAACAGACCTGGAGGTAGAAGATGGTTGCCTTCTACGAGGTCACAGAGTCGTGATTCCGACCGTCCACAAGACTGACATATTACGCGAATTACATCGAACTCATCAAGGTATTGTCCGAACAAAGAGCGTTGCTCGATCCCGAGTTTGGTGGCCTGGCATCGACCAGGACATCGAGCAGACAGTGAGCGCGTGCCACGTGTGCGCGCCACTGCGCCCCGCGCCGGCGCGCGCGCCGCCGCAGCCGTGGCCGCGGCCCGCCGCGCCCTGGGTGCGCATTCATCTAGACTACATGTCAGTGTCTCAGGGGACGTATCTTGTGGTCATTGACGCTTTCAGCAAATGGCTGGAGTGTTTCGATATGAGTTGTGGTACCACGACAAAGCAGCTTATTTTAAAGCTGAAATTTTTGTTCTCTCGATTCGGCCTGCCAGAGACTATAGTATCCGACAATGATGCAAAAATTTCGTCCACTGAATTTCACGAGTTTTGCAAATCTAATGGCATCTCTTACCTAACGTCTCCAATCTATCATCCCTGCAGTAATGGTCAGGCGGAAAACAGCGTCCGTACGTGTAAGAGAATGTTAAAGGCAATTTTAAGCACTTATTCTTGTAAATACAAAGTTTATGAAAAATTACAAGAATATTTGTTTGAATACCGAAACACTTGTCATTGCGCCACGGGAGCTTCCCCTGCTAAGTTAATGATGGGTCGCGAGTTGCGTGGTAGGCTAGACCTGTTAGTACCGCCGCGTCATGATGAGCCGGAATTAGTAAATGAAGCTAAAAGATCGTTTAACATCGGTGAACTAGTTTGGTGTAGGTGCTACGTAGATAGGAAGCCAATTTGGAAAAAAGGCACTATAACTGAAAAATTGGGGAACCGGATGTTTCTAGTAGAATTGGTGGGAGATAAGGTTATCTGTAAACGACACATTGACCAGCTGATGCGTTGCGTGTCTAATGACGTTCCTCTGGTAAATGGTACAGGACGCTGCTTAGTCGCGTCACAGGCGTCACAGTCCACCTGGTCAACGCCTTTCCAACTAGTAGATCAGGAAGTGTTAGGAGATGACTGGCATGATGCGGTTGAGGGGGAGGAACAGGCAGAGACAGAAACTCAACAGGTAGATACAGAAAGGCAACAGTTAGATTTAGCAGGACAACAAGTAGGGACAGTAGGACAACGAGGAACCGACACTGGGGAACCAGGATCTGCAGAGGGAGCACCCGCTGAGGTTCCTTGCGATAGGGTTTTAAGACCTAGAAAAAGTATTAGTTATAAGATTTGATAAGGTCCTGTTTTTGATACTGATCTATTGTTTGTTTTATATTTATTGTGTATGTTTTCTATTTTAGGTTTCCTAACTAAAGGTGAAGGAGCTGATGTGTTCTAGATTGTCTTTGACGGATGTCAGTCATTAAACAGCGTTTCCTAAGAAATCTTGGTTTGAATTCTAAATATTAATCCTTGTGTTTTCCAACGTTCCCGAACATATTAAATATACCGCTGCTTATGGCTATGAAGAGGTCGGTCCTTGCTCGAATAACTTAGCGGTACTGTATTGGAATGTTCAGGCCATATCTGGGTAGACGGAGGAGCTAGCGGCAGGAGTGTGATGAGATACGTGGTCATTGTTGTGAGTAGAAAGGAGGGAAACTGTTTTATTGAAAGAAAGAAAGGAAGGACAATATATTTATTTGAAACAAGAGAAGTCGGTAACTGATACACAGAAGATTTGTAACACAAGAGGTTTGACGGCCCTAGATTTTCTCTTGGGTCGGTTTTATTAAATTTAAACGAATGTTAGTTGAATGAGAATAGTCATGAATGACTGCCTCTCTATATGTCTAAGCGCTACCTTTTCGTGGCAAAATTGCAATAGATCTTGATAAGATTAAGTAAACAGATTGTTCGAACCAGAACAAATTGCATAGTTCCCGGGGGAGAGCGATAAACTAATTCATCGCAGACAAAGTCGCAGGCCACATAGCTACTTTATTCATATAGTTAGATCAAACAGAGACAGAAATATTATTGTAGAAGAGACAAGTAAAATTTTGCAACACTCCTTATCTTTGAGAGTCGAAATTGCTCCAAACTGGGTCAAAGAAAATCGAGTAACTACTTGTAACCCTCACTCTAACACAGTATGTGGTGCATAAGAATAACGTTTCCGTCTCAGTTTCTTATCCTCTCTATTATCTTCTCAAACGTGACACGAGGAAGGGATCGAACATAAAAGATTCCGTGCACTGGAAGACCCCGATCCCCTTAAACTGTAATAATAGCCATAAAATAGAACCGGCCATTTTTAAATTTTCTGCTATTTTTGAAACGAATGAAAACTAAAAAGGTTTTTTTTTGGTGTGCGACTTTATTGGGTAATCATAATACTTTACTAGCTTTGACATAGTAGCCTAGCCTATCTAGGTATATATTGGATGCTGTCTCGGATACAACAAACCATGATGTTCTTGGATGAAAGTAGACTAATTAAACAGATCTATATGGGGAGCGTGAATGGTTACGTTGGGAGGGGAAGGCCTAGACGGACGTTCAAAAAAGGACAGGTCAGGAGTACCTACCCGAAACCGACGAGCATGTATGAAGAGATTGATGACTGTGGATGAAGCGAAAGAAATATGTCAGGACCGTAGCAAGTGGAATAAAGTAGTCTCTGCCTACCCCTGTGGGAAAGAGGCGTGGCGGTACGTATGTATGTATGATGTTCTTCGACAAGCTGCAGTACCTAAAAGAAAACCCTAGCAAGCAAATGCCTACTAATATTATAAATGCGAAAGTAACTCTGTCTGACTGTCTGTGTATTTGTTACCTTTTCATGCTTAAACCGCTGGACCGATTCATTTGAAATTTGGTATACAAACCCGGAAAATGGCACACTTCCTCCGGGATAGCGGCGGGCAACAGCTAGTAGGTAATAATTTGCATTTTTCCCACTAAAAATTAACGTTACAAAATGCAAAGAACCCTTGACCGAATCAATACTCGGAATTACAGCATTCATAACGTTTACAAATGAAATACTTTGTAATGACTTACGAGAAAGGAGGGCAGCGCTCCACGTCACAATAGAGATGTATCTCGCGCGCGTTCCATCTTTACGGCCTCACTTCGAAGACCAAACCCTCTCCCCCGACGGCAAAGCTTTTTACTCACTGCTGAAACTTTTTTATTATCTCTGTCCGGTAGTCCCGCTTTCCAAATTGAATTTGCTTATTATCATGTTTGTTCGGCCATAAAAGTATTGCTTTATTTTGCTGATCGGCGACGTGACTCGGAACGGGCGAACCGAATTTTTATTTTCAATTACTGGTCTCGGAGAAATTGAAAATGCAACTCGAGATACGGATGCGAAATGTGAACGATTCTTGAGGGGGTTTTACGGAATGAATCAATTTTCTGATAATTTGATTGGAAACGCTGCCGTACAAAGCACTGTATCTCGAGTTATAGTGTTTTGTGGTAGCATCAATAATTGCTGTACTTCCATACTGGTTTGGGAGCAAAGAAAAAACATAGAATGTACCAGTTGCTTCTCTTCCCGCGCAGATGGTAAAAGCCCATCAAGGGAATGGGCGAAAATCATAGGAATCATGTTATAGGCGATGTGGCTAGCAACCCATCACTATTTTGATTCCATTCTCCACCTATACGCTCACAATCTTGCTAAACGTGGCCTGTAGGTCGTGTTACCTTAGGCTCTGTCTACCCCGTAAGGGATAGAGACGTGATTTGTGTATGTGTATGTATGTGTATCAATAATTGCACTTCTAAGGCCATCTCTATAGGTCTACAATGACAGTTGACTCATTTTGTATCAGAAATATTGAAAACCATCATAGCAATTTAGACTGTAACTACCAAAACTTATTTAATCATTTTGACTGAACACTGTAACTCTTATAGATACAGTGTAATGCTAAACCAACCGCGGAGCACAAGCAAAGTTACAGTGTTTTGTCGTATAGATCTCATAAGAAACGTGTAACTAAGGGTATGATTTAAATAACTGTTTGCAAACACTTACAGTCCGCTAAGGACTAAGAATTAAGGTGGTTTAAGGGTACTTGCAAGTTTGTATGAAAGTGCTCGTTTTTTTCTAATTGAGACATAAAACTTGAGTTCTTCCCAAAGTCTCCTCAAATTTTACTTTGAAAGTATAAGAAAAAATGTAAAATGTGTCCAAGTTTCATTGAAATCGCATGAGTAACCACGCTTTTAGGACCAAATTACTAAAAAAAACTGTTTTCGATTTCTGGAAATTAGCTGTTTTCAAGATACAGTGTTTTGTCTTAGCACGGCAGCGTGGCTGAGTGCCATGTCTTCCGATTGGAAATGTTTTGAGTGACGCATGATGATAAAACTTGATTGAATGTGATACGCACCATCCCCATGGTAATCATAACCAGAGTAATCATTAATCGTTATTTATATTTTCCTTGGGGTAAGTTAAATACAGACAATGTGGAAGACTTCTATATAGAGGCTGAGCTGAAAGTGTTACCTACTTATTTAAGTGATATACAGTCGACTTATTATAATTGTAAAACTACATTCAAAAGTTAAAAGAAGCAAAAAAACATTTTAATATCTGTGACAACCCTACGACTTACTCTACAGTTGTTAAGTACAAAAAAATACAATATGAATTAGATAGATAATTAGTCTCTATGTTCGTTTCAGCATGTTCATGTATTTAATACATAATTATATTATTATGGAATGAAAATGCAACCGCTTCTTCCATGCTGGTCGGGGAGTAAAGAAAAAAACATAGAATTTACCAGTTGATTTTCTTCCCGCGCCCATCGAGGGAATGGGAAAAGTCTTAGGAATCATGTTATAGGCGATGCGGCTAGCAACCCATCACTATCATGATTTATCTTTCCACCTATACGCCCTTAATCATGCTAGACGTGGCCTTAAGGTTTTGTTACCTTAGGCTCTATCTACCCCGTACGGGATAAAGACATGATATATATGTATGTAATGCAACCGCTGGTATCAGTCAGAAAAAGCTCTTTGTTTCCAAGTTTATAATTTCAATTGAATCTTCAATATAATAAACCTAATCCACGCAAACCACAGCCTCGGGAAATGTAAAATATACGAAGACTTCTTTTCAACTCAGTTTCAATTTATTTCGGTACCTAAATATTTTCGATGCGAATATTTAGTTCCCCTTTGGTCTATTTTGTGAGCTTGTCGTGTAAGTGTGTTACTAATAGTTACTTTGCTTGCATGGTTCAGAGAGAGAGGGAGAAACAGAGAGAACACTATAATTAAAACTTTTTTTAAATCCCATAAAAACTCACGCCCGTTTTACATTGCCAGTTGGAAGCTGCTACTCCACGCTTATTTATAAACGTAGGTAGCCTGAAGGTGTTCGTCTGTTCGTTATTGTTAAATGCTCGTGCGCATGTCTAGGTGCATGACAGTGGACTGTTTGTTCAACTTTGCTTGTTAGTCCACTGGATTAGTGAAACTTGTCGCATGGGAAACGGACGCTAACTTTCACTGGGGCTAGATTAGTTCAAATACAGATTGGTGGACATGGAAATTCATTTAATGCAGTACAGAGCCTCTAGTGTAAGTTTTCGCATATAAAAACGTCTCGAACACGTTCACGTAAACGTTTTAAGTACTATAATGTTTTTTCTTTGCTCCCAGACCAGCATGGAAGAAAGTTACAAAGTTACGTTCAAAAAACCGACTAACAGTACTATAGATCGACCGCTTAAATGAGTCCTTGCCCGCGTCGTGCAGGGACGCGGGGTGGGACGACAAAGGAGGCCGAGAGAGGTGCGGGCGGCAGGCGCACTACCCTCCCGCACCTCTCTCTCTGTCCCCTTGGTCGCCCTTGTGCCGCTTGGTCGGTCTATAACTATTTGTATTGTGTACCAAACTATTTGGCTAACTTGGATGCTTCAAACTATATGACGCTGACTGTATATCGACGTAAAAATAAGTAAAAGAAAATGTACACTTTCTTATAAATATTTTTAATCGCTTACAAGGCGTTACGTAAATAATTTAATGTTAAAGTTACTGCCACATATAACGACTTATTTCAGTAACATCGATAAATCCATGGGCATTCCTGCCGTTTAATATTCATGTCATGATGTTGTTGTATTGAAAGTCGAAGTTTAATTAATAATTGAGTATTCCGTGACCTAGTTAAAACGAAAACAAACCAAACGGAAATAGATTGTGACAATCAACGGTTATGTTTAGTATTAAGGTGTACACTTTGTACAAGTTAGTGGACAAACCACGGTGGAGTTTAAGAGTTTAATATTTAATAAGATTTTGCGTCACTGTCCTCTGAGTAAAACACAATATTTTTAAGAGAATACCCTGATAGCTTCATAAATGAAAGACAGTAGGTGTCTGTGTGCAGTCTACTTTTATAAAATTTACGTCTGTCTAGTCTTAGTTTTGTGTAGTTTTACGTTTTGTCTAGAGCAGGACCCTACACCTGGGGTATCTGAGAATTGGGAATTATCATTTGTCTCCTCTCTATAAAGGTCCCGTTGCTGATCACGAACCTCCTTTCTGAATATTGTAATAGGGTTTTGGATGTAGCTCCTTCACGAATTCATTACGAATTGAGAATTTTATATATAGACCACATAAAATGTTTCAGGGTAAATTTTCAAATTAAATTCGCACATGAATTACGAAAAACCCAGCGCTAAAAACCTGGGTAACGAGTCCACGGTATTCTGCTTAACATGCACCTACGAGATGTTACTAAAATAGCGAAATTTCTTATTACAATGTTCTCAGAAGTTTATACTTAACTAGCTTCTGCCCGTGACTTCCTCCACGTAGAATTAGCAATTGACATGTTTATCGCTATTCCGCGGAAACTATGCAATTTTCCGGGATAAAAAGTAGCCTATGTTTTAATCTTGGGTATCAGCTATTTCCGTTCCAAATTTGATCCAAATCTGTCCGGTCGTTTTAGCGTGAAGAAGGAACAAACATACACACTCATTCACTGACTCACTCCACAGCTTATAATTATAATTTGTTTCAACTGATTACCTAAACCTTAAAAATACAGGAATACCTAAAAATATTATATATATTAAATATTTTATAAATTCTCGTGAAAGTTTCTAGAAACTTCTGAGAACATTCTTGCTTTTTTAAGAATGTTCTGCAATTTGTACATTGCTAATTGGGCTTGAGAACATAATGTGTTTAACCACTGTGGCTAAGATACCTACATTGAAGAGATTATAGCATATTCGTCCGGGAAATTGATCAGATATAATCTTTCCGTTACGTATCTACTAGTAATTGCATCGACTAACATGATGTATAACCAGGGGAGCAGCTAACGTAGTTAGTAGTACGCTATTTATCGCCGCAGGAACATCTCTAGTCGAATAACCATCCTAATCACTATCATCATCACTACATAGTCATCATCATCATCACTACATAGTATAAAATAAAGTCGCTTTCTCTGTCCGTGTCCCTATGTCCCTATGTATGCTTATATCTTCATAACCACACAACGGATTTAGATTCGTTTTTTTTTAATAGATAGAGTGATTCAAGAGAAATGTTTATATGTATAATACATGCATAATATACCGTGCGAAGCCGGGGCGGGTCGCTAGTAAAATTATAAATGCGAAAGTTTGAGACGGTGGTTGGATATGACGCTGTGGACGGATTTGGATAACATTTGGAACGGAGATAGCTAGTACCCTAGATTAGTACATAGGCTATTTTTTATCGCGGAAAATTTCAAAGTTCCCGCGGGATAGCCATAAACATGTCGATTGCTAATTCTATGCGGACAGAGTCTCGGGCAGGAGCTGGTTGAAATATAAACGAAAATTGCTGATAGACTTTGATACCTCTACAAGTATACCGCCGATGCCGCACATTGAAATTGTCTGTTTTGATTTGACTGGCGGTTAGGTTTGTTAACTACCTAAGAAAACTTTTAAATAATAACTTAGACACACAGAAACAAATAAGCAAAATAGCGTTAGAAACTTCACGTTTAAACCCCTAGTAGTTCAGTAATTAATTCAAAAGGGTCTATCAATCTTCACAGTCCATGGTTAACATTGAGGGAGATGTGAAAGTTTGCATGTACACATTTGCATGTGTATGTGTAGTGGCGTGGCGTCCTTAGAACTCGATTCCCATCGGCTTGCCTATTTTAAGGCAGTTGGGCACTTTTGCACAGAATTAGAGGAAAAAGCTAGTTAAATGCCCTTCGACTTGCCTTCTAATTTACTTAACGCCACGCTACTGGTACCTATGTATGCACAAACTCGTTATAAACGTGAAAGTAACCCTGACTCTGTCATCTTTTCTAATTGTTAAGCAGCTTTACCAAGAAACTACAATGATGAATTGTTCGCGGAAGAAGTCACGGGCACCGCTTGTTGTCCACAAAATATGGCACATGCACCTAGTTACTAATGGGTGCACAAATCAAATCACTTTATTACATAGGCGGCATGTGTAGGTCAATTCAAACTTCATAGCCGGCGTTCGTGTCTCTTGTAGTTGTATACCTATATAGTAAGGGCTCAGACCGAACATTACAGTAATTAAATGAACTAGGCATTCTATGATCGTTAAAGCTGAACTAGTCGTATCCAATTTAGCAAATGTGTGTAATTAATTACTTTCCATGTTTGATTAGTTTGTAACTAGATTTACAAAGCGGTTTACATTAAGTGAGCGTAACAACTTTCCCTCAGCGCCAAGCCCTAAGGAGGCTTGTTGATTCATAGGTTTGTCAACTTACTTAACTGTTTAAAGTTATGGTTTATGTTATTTTGGTATCCATTACTGAATAGGCTGAATCATCTGGGTGGATTTAACTTTTATTTAGGGTTTCATTATATTGGTGGATTTGGAGACATTAAAAATATCGGGTGAATTGGTAGTTTTGACAAATATTTAGTTTCTCACCACAAAATTATTCTTATGTATTGTTTTTCAGGTTGCGACTATAATCAGTCAGATCCTTAATGCCAAGTTTTAAAATATTTACTTGTGCAAAAACTTACGCTTTAATCTTAAACTGGTATTTAAATAACTAAATTTAATGTTTTAATGAAATTAAGATATAACTAACCCTATCTCATAAAAACGTCTATTAAATGAAAGTTTGTTTAAGTGGCCTACTTGCCTGAGCCTTAAAAGAAGAAATATACTTGGTGCGCGAGAGCATAAAACGTCACTTTATGCAGCATTCTCTCAACAGAATGAACAACTTTACGAGCAGAGAAGTGAAAAATACATAAATGCTTCGGCACTTCGGCCGGCGGGCAATAAACGAACTGTACCCATTGTTGCAAATCATGCGAGATGCGAGACTTTTGAAGCAAATCTTTTTACGTATCCAAAAAAATCAGCAAAACACTTAAAAAACTCAATCGCGTCACACATCGACAATTCCAATAACTTGATAAAAATGCGCGTCCAAATATTTACGCTCCAATAAATAGAATATTCTCGAACGCCTCAAGAAATGCACAGAACATTCAACTTTAAGATTGCAGTCAGGTGGTCGTACGCGGACGATATTGCAAAAATTTTGTCTAGTTTCAATTTCCGACAGAAGATACGTATGAGATTAGATCGAATCGAATATCTAGGTTTCATTTGAGAGTAAATAGCTTGTGATAGAAATGTCTGATACGTTATCAATTCGTTACAGATTCAGGTCTGGAAGCAAAGAAAAAACAGAATGTACCTACCAGCTGCTTCTTCCCGCAAAGATCTTAAAAGCCCATCCAGGGAATGGGCGATCTTAAGAGTCATTATAGGCGATCCATCTTTTTGATTCCTCTGTCCATCTACACGCGTACAATCACGCTAAGCCTAACCTAAAGGTCTTGTTACCTTACGCTCTGTTATGGGATAAATACATGAGAGTATGTATGAAAACAGTTTTTGTTTACGAATTATATTTTTGGGTATAGCTTCGCAAATTCTGTTCTCTTGGAATGTCCGTGGCTTTCTTTCATCCAATGCAAGCAATTGCATCATGTCAAGACGAGCTAAACGCCGTGCTCGATCGCTATATTGATTCCTTTAATTTCCTATTTTCATTTTTCCTAACTTCAAAAATAGCAATCTCGTATCAAGTGCTACAGGGGGAGGAAAGCTTGTATTCTGGATTAGCAAGTGTAGCTTGTATTCTGGAGTAGCAGGAAATAATAGTTCTTAATTCACCCCAACTGAGGAAAAAGTAAATAAATTATTCTCAAATGGAGTTGCAGGAAAACACTGTTAATTTATTAACTCGCTTGTGGTATTTTTATTGAGAATAAAACTTCACGGCTTTAACTTTTGTTGCGTAATTAGAAGGTTAAAGCACCTGACTATGAAGTTTAGTCCGGGGTTTGACCCCGTAAAATAATATATTATGTGAGCGTTTTCCAAAAAAAGGTCAACATGATAACTTTTCCCGAGTTTAACTATTTTAGGTTTTTCTTGGTAATGTTCTTCAAAATGGTATACTCCATCGATCCTAAACAAGAAAAAATGTATCCCAAAATTTCCATTCTAGTTCGTCATTTTTATTTTATACTAGCTTTTGCCCGCGACTTCGTCCGGGCAGATAACGTCAGAGTGACGACGTACCCCATACATCCACTAATGTCTCCAAGCATATAAAGATTTTTATTTCCTATCCCGTGGGAAATTCAGAAAATCCCTTTTTAGAGCACGTACGTGATCCTCTAGGAATATTATCTACTAATTATAGTCTTAATTATGTATCTCGTGTTTTTATCCCGTGGGAAATTTGATAAATTCCTTTGTAGTGCGCCTTTATACTAATCAAGGAACTTTATTGGTACAACATTTCGGGATTTTGTAATCCCGCGAGAAAATCGGGATAAAAAGTAATCTATATCCGTCTCCTGATTCTAAATTACCTCCACCAATTTTCAGTCAAATCGGTTTAGCCGTTCCCGAGTTATAAATAGTGTAACTAACACGACTTTCTTTCCCCTACAGCACACTTTAAGAATAAATACAACTAATCGTAACATGAACAAAAAATATTTACCCTTCTACTCCGCTACTCACGTGCAAGATAACCAAGCCTGTGTGAAATATATATGTTCTTCATGCAGTCCCTCCCTCCTCTACTGCCAGTAAAACACATAAATCCCACAAACTTAATTATCCCTTACACCACACAAACACTGACGCGTTGCGATCCCTCTACGGGATCATTATCAAAGTTTAATGAGCACAATTTACACATTCAAACCAAAGTCGTACTCGACTCGTAGTTCGTAGTACTCGTAGTAGGCTTGGTTATCTTGCATGTGAGTAGCGGAGTAGCAAGGTAAATATTTTTTGTTCATTGTAATGGACCTCCGCAAAGTAACGCCTGAATCAATAAAATAATCGTAACATTTTTAAAGAAAACTACATTTTCATTAGAATTATCATGAAATTTAATAATCTATAAACGTTCAAGTTTCAAGTTATGCTAACAATATGATTTAGTGTTTCAAATAAATGCGTGACTAAACTTTTCAGACAAATGACCGTGACTAAAGGCCACTAGACCTTTAGAAATATAATCCGATTTATCCATTACGTGGTTTAGGGTAAGGTCTAGAAGGTTAACAAAGGTCTTTATTAAGAAAATAAACATCATCATCCATGCATGCCAGTCTTGCAAAGAACACATAGAATGCGCCAGTGGCTTCTCTTCCTGCGCAGATGGTAAAAGCCTTCTGAAAGTGCCACTCCATTACTTTAAGCTGGCCGATAGCTCTGAAAACTTCTGTTTTTTATAATGTTTAGCCATGATTTCTTCCGCCTTCCAGAGCGCTGTTTACCTTGTATTTTGTAAAAGCCTATCGAGGGAATGGGCGAAAATCAATGGAATCATGTTAAAGGCGATGCGGCTAGCAACCCATCTCTATTTTGACTGCATCTGGCTAAACGTGGCCCGCAGGACATGTTACGTGAAGCTCTCTACCCCGTAAAGGATAAAGACGTAATTTGTGTGTGTGTAAACATCTTTATGGCCACAACTATGCCCGAAGAACATTTAGCGATTTTTTTTTAAATTACGACCACTGATTGACCCATACCCTATCTACACACAAAAATCACGCCTTTATCCCTTACGGAGTAGACAGAGCCTAAGGTAACAAGACCTACAGGCCACGTTTAGCAAGACACTGAGTGCGTAGAGGTGGAAAGTGGAATCAAAATAGTGTTGGGGTTGCTAGCCGCATCGCATATAACATGATTCCTATGATTTTCGCCCCTATCTAACCTGGTGGAAAGATTACATAAGGCGGTGAAACCCACTGGTTCAGTATCCGCCCATTCATTCTGACTTTGAAAACACCTAGGTTGTATCTATCTGGAAAAGGAGATGATGGGAGCAAAGTCCATTCCTGAGCAGCGCATTATAACCACGTTTTCACCTAATTACACATAAACGGATAACTCACGTATAAAAAGCCGAGTGATGCTCGACATGTTTCGGACTATTTCGTAGTCCTTTTTCCAAGAGCACTCGCCCCGGCGGCAGCGACACGAACACTGCGCGCCAGCGCTCTGCTCGCGCGGCTGTTCGACGCAACTGACAGCGGCGCACAACTACCCTCGTTTTCATCGTCATTTTTATTATTGTCGAGCATCACTCGACTTTTTATACGTGAGTCTCACGGTAGTTTCACGTTTTCACCTTTTAGGTTGGAAAAAATGTGAAGCAGTGCATACAAATTTTTGCTGCTCAGTGTACTGCTACATATTTCGTTGAGCAAAGGATAATCTGCAAGAATCCAGGATACATTGTTGATGAATGTACCGCCTGGGTTTCCACAGCCAGGGTATTTGGCACGGTATAGAAAAAAGTGCAGAATTATAATTGCGCAGTGTAGTTTTTTCTGCGGAAATTTTAAAAGTGGGCTTTTTATTCAGCCGGGAATTTTCTTTCTTGGAGCATCTGTAATGTTTTTTAAATTGTCTATTATTGTGTCCCACTCTTGCCCGGTTGTGCGGTCTGATGATAGCATCAATCTCAATGTGTACATGTGTATACTCAATATAGTATTATCATTCACTCATTCAATCTATTCGTGCCAGCTCTTTCCTTTTTATTAGTGTCAAATCATAGGTATCAAAAGCAGAATTCAATTTTAAGAGTATTTTACAGGCAAAACCCTAAAGCAGCTCTGCTTCCCTACAACCTCCGGATGTAATGCTACGACCTTTTGGCCCATTTACGGTCCACAGACTCGTTTGATTGTTAAATTACCTAAAAATGGAGAGTGTGCAAAAAATTCCTGGATATTCTTTGAATTTGAATTATACAATTAATATTAGGTAAGCGCTCATTTTTAAGTTCAAAGGCTCTTTGACGTTAACAGAGCTCCTACAGCACAATAAATAAAATTGTACTGAATAAAATATGGTTTTGTATTAAGATGACGCTTATGTTACAAAAATGACGCTTTACTAAACTAGAGGTATACTCTATTACTAAACGATCAAAATGGGATTGAAAGATCCATCATTCATATTATACAATTTAACGTAAGTATGTGGAATAACTGTCAGTTCCTATTCTTATTGCGGTTTAGTAATACGTACTGTTCACGGATAGATACAAAATATATCAGTTACATACATAAATCACGTCTTTATCCCTTACAGAGTAGACAAAGCCTAGGGTAATAAGACAACGTTTAGCATGATTGTGGCCGTGGGAAAGGGGAATCAGAGAATAATTAAAATAAATAAATAAATGTAACATAAACGTGTTTGTAAACATCAAAGATAAAAGTTATCACAGACGTCTCCATGATGTTATAGAATACTAGCTTTCGCTTGCGGCTCCGTTTACGCAGAATTTGCTTTTGAACTATGGGATTTTCCTGAATAAAAACGGTTATAATTCTCTTCTCCGGACTAAAACTATGTATATACCAAATTCTATCTAAATCGGATTAGCGGTTTATGGATTCAGGTATTAAACAGGCACACTTTCGCATTTATAATATCAGTGTAGATATTATGTATATGGATTAGTATGGATGGATACAGACAGATAAACACAGCCAGACAAAGGTTTTACACTTCTTATAAAAACCCTTTTTTTGTGTAGAGAGTAATCGGATTACACGAGGGTTGAATGTGAGCCCCAACGACTTATACTTTCCAACTTTTGATTTTAATTTATATTTCAGAAGGGACATGTCATGACTCTGGAAACAGGTTTTTTTTACAAAAAAAATTAAACTAACTCATAAAACAACGAGCATACATACACATACACAAATCACGTCGTTATCCCTTACGGGGTGGACAGAACCTATGGTAACAGGTACCTAAAGGCCGCATTTAGCAAGATTGTGGGCGCATAGGTGGAAAATGAAAAAAAAGCGTTGTAGTTTATAATAATTGAAATTTGTTGATGTTGTACCTGATGATTAAAGTCTCTTAGCAATAACCCTGTAACTTTGGTACGTATAGATCAATCTCAAAAAATATCTGAAGTCCTAAATATGCATACATGGACGCGATTTGAATTAAACAAATTAACAAAATCATGTAAAAATAAGCAAAAGGTTTGAGACAAAAGGTGATTTCTATAGGTATTATGTATTGTTATGGCATCTAGCTTTTAACTATCAATATCAAGTTTTGGGCCAGCCTGTATAATCAGAAACTTAGGTGGTTATGCCAAATTTTTCATAATGATGGGGAATGTTGATTCCATTTCTTTCCAAGATAACAGATCACTTTGAAGAAACGAAGATTTTTTGCAAAAACCTTTTAACGCCTTCTCATTTTGACAAGGACTTGTGAAGCAAAAATGCCCTTCCAAATCCTAATTTAGGGATAATATTCAAGGAAAATCGGTTACGGCCTGATGCCCGATTTTACGTTGTTTATCAATACAGGGATTTCATAAATTAAACCCCAAGGCGGCAAGTGACGTCACTGATTAATGCGATGGCAATCACGAAGTTCCACGAAGTGTCACGATGTTACACGAAGCGTCACGGATTTGCACGAAGGCCGACAGGGCGTGTTGTCTTCCGCTAATGACGGGTATGAATGACTTGTCAACGGTGAAATAACGAATTGGAGGTTAGTGACGCGATTCTTTCAATCTGATTTCTGATCGATTTTGTGTTCAGTTACGTGAACTATGGTTAACAGTAGGTTGATACTTTCTTCGAGTTTATTCCTAAGTCCTAGTCCGTTAGCAGACCTGAAAAGAACTTCAAGATGACATTCATCATCATCATCATATAAGACGTCCACTGTTGGAAATAGGCCTCCCACAAGGACCTCGGTTGGAAGCGGCTTGCATCCACCGTGAACCCGCGACTTTAACAGGTCTGGTCATCCGTCCACCTCGTTGGTGGGCGTCCTACGCTGCGCTTGCCGATCCGGCTGCAAGATAACGATTATGTTATTAAAATACATACTTACACAGGTATTATATTATTATTTTATTCTGTATATAAATTTTATCTCTAGTTAGGTTTTTACAATGTTCATGTAAAAAGTACCTAATAAAACAATATTAATACAAAATATAAAAACATTATAAAAACCTAACCTAGGGTGCCGCCGGCAGCGAGGCGAGGCCTAAGCTACCGGTGGTCAGGGCGACAGAGAGAGGAACCTCCTGACTATCCGAGCTGTGTCCAGGAGAACCGCCTTTCGTATCAGGCCCTTGACCCAACTACCTAGCGAGAGCCTTTTAAGGTGATGGTCAAGGCTCTTCGCTATTAGACCGTTCGCCGAAACGACTACCGGGACAGTGATCGTGGAATCAATTTCACGACTGTTTATTTTATTATTCATACAAAACTATGAAACTAGTATTACTCGCCTTTTAGACCGTTTTTTCCTATGTACGTATTCTACGTCGTATGAACCGATTTTGATTCTATCAAATATCAAGACGGTTAACGTTTATTTTCAGAAAAATGTTATCAGGTACATTTAAAATCACATACTTCCATGCTGGTCTGGGAGCAAAGGAAAAACATAGAATGTACCAGTTGCTTCTCGACCCGCGCAGATGGTAAAAGCCCATCAAGGGTATGAGCGAAATTCTTAGGAATCCTGTCATAAGTCATTTATTCGTCGCTTTCATGTGTACATTGGATCTTACAAGCTAATAAATTTCCCAACATGAAACCCTGTAGCAGGACACTGCAACATAACTTAACCTAATAATGTGATTAATTATTATTATACTTGATTTAAACAACTTAATAACCTATAAATATTTATTTAACTTTAAATAACTTTAATCTACCTCTCGAAAATTTAAATTTACAAAATTACAAAATTACATTCCTGTTCTATAACCTATGCCTATGCGATGCGGCTAGCATCACTATTTTGATTCCTTTTTCAACCTATACGCCTACAATCATACCAAACGTGGCCTTTAGGTTTTGTTACCTCAGGCTCTGTCTACCCCGTAAGGGATATAGACGTGATGTGTGTATGTATGTATGCATGTAAAATCACATGCAAATTACAAGAACCCGAGAAAGGCTGTATATGTAATAGCTATCCGAAAAATGGATACTTATTATAATTTAAAGCCGAGTTCACACCAAAATCAGTTGACCCAACACGTGAAACAGAAACCTTTGAAAAAAGCAGGGGTGCTAAAAAAATCCACCCGGATTAACAATTAAGATTAGCGGGTAAATGAAAGAAAAACAAAGGGCGGCCCCGGAGATAACAGAATTGAATTTTCATAGTAAAGGTTTGCGACCGCTTCGTTTAGTGGAGTCAGCACACGCCGACGTAAGCTCTGTCCTTTTTTAACTGGCCACGTGTAAAAGAGACGGGTTGCGCGACAAACAAAGTGATATGGGTTTGCTTTACTGTTACACTGGTGAAAATTTCCACCGCTAAAGAATTACCATTCCTATCGGGTTTTGCTTCTCGTTCTGAACAATTTTAGGATTGTCCGTTGCTACCGTAGCGATGCCCATTGTTGAATGATTTTAATGGAAAATTTTAATCTGACGAGATTAATATTGCACGTAATAATGAAATATGAAGCTTAGATCGACTGACCACAAGCAGTCTAGGATGCGGTTAGGTGTCTCATTAATTTCTTAATTGATTGCCAGTGCGGCATACCTAGTCTGCTTTTATGTATTATTATTTGGTTAGTCATTTCTGTAATTGTTAAGGCTTTGTACAAAGTGAGCACTTTGTGTTTGAGTTTGTCTCCCTGCCTCACTCACGGGTATGATACTTGAATCGGCCGAGGGACGGAGACAGTAAGACCAATCCGAACGACATTCTAAGAGCTCGCGGATTTTATATTTTTTATATTCTACTTCCATGCTGGTCTGGGAGCAAAGAAAAACATATTATATTATAATGTACCAGTTGCTCCTCTACCCGCGCAGATGGTAAAAGCCCATCGAGGGAATGGGCGAAAAACATAGGAATCATGTTATAGGCGATGAGGCTAGCAACCCATCACTATTTTGATTCCATTTTCCACCTCTACGCCCACAATCTTGCTAAATGTGGCCTGTAGGTACCTTAGGCTCTGTCTACCCCGTAAGGGATAAAGACGTTATTTGTGTATATTCTACTCCAACAGTACTTGGCATGAACGTGCCCATCATAGCAGAAGCATTATCCCGCTGTATCTTTGCTATATTTCTATATTTAACACTGTATCTTTGTAAAATGATATTAATATTATTACAGTCTTTTCGGGCTTGCAGCGTATCCATCTTTTTCTCCGTTTCTAAAAGAAAACGTGTCTTTATTTTCGCTAGACGACGGTTAAAGTCATCTTTATTGCTTGTTTTTTAACGGATATCTCTTTCTTTCCTTATCGGCGACGCTGCGAGGAAAATTAAGCAGTATACTTTTATTAAAATGTTGGCTGCAGTCGGGATTTTAAATCGCCACTCAGATTGAGTTTTACGGTTGGCCATTTAAAACCGAAAAAGATATTTATGATACAATTGGGTTCTTGTTAAAAATTCAATCGTACTTTCTATTGACTGCGCTTGCATTTTCATCTATGCTAAAATTATGTGTACCAAATTTTAAGACAAGACGTTTTTAAATTATGAAACGTTCTATTGCAAATTAATTTAGTAAGTCTATACTTTGATTGGCTTACAACCTAAGCAAAACATCGACTCCTAAAACACTGAAAACGTTTGTAAAATTCCTTTTAAAACATATTTTACAACTTTACTAAGAAAACCACGCTGGTATGGGAGCAAAGAAAAAACATAGAATATACCAGTTGCTTCTCTACCCGCGCAGATGGTAAAAGCCCATCGAGGGAATGGGCGAAAATCATAGGAATCATGACTGTTATAGACGATGTGGCTAGCAACCAATCTTGCTAAATGTGGCCTGTAGGTATCTGTTACCTTAGGCTCTGTCTATCCCGTAAGGGATAAAGACGTGATTTGTGTATGTGTATGTACTAAGAAAACAACCATTTAAATTCATCGACGCAGCAGACAGCTACGTGGCATCTATCACATCAGCCTGGATAGACAAAGACGGCTGTTATGCTGCAGCATAATAGCAGGCTGGCTTTCACAGCATGACCACGAACAAAAACGACCATCTGCGAAGCAAGCTATTTTGTGACACATTGCGTATTCTAACAGTCAATCGCTGTTCGGTGAGCGCTTCCACCCAGCAATGAACTGAAATACCGCTTACCATCCGCCGGCCGCGACGAGTAGCGGGCTATCACATTCGCACGCGCCCCTTTCCGCGTTTCAGCAATTGATGCAAAACTCATACAAATACCGTTTCCCTCATACAATACATTTGCTAAATATGCAGATTAGTATTCGGGGAGGTGTCGTGCAAATGGGCGGCCGGTTCGTTTTATGAGAGGACTGTAGGGGCCCGTGGCTGTTGGCACGCCGAGCATGGTTCCACTAGTTGCCAATAAAGATGGACAAAAGCATATTAGACAGTTAGTATGCCCGTAACTAAGGCTTTGTTGTTTTATTTCTTATTTGCACGTACAGTTTTTGCCATGCTGGTCTGGAAGCAAAGAAAAAACATAGAGTGTACCAGTTGCTCTTCCCGCGCAGATGGCAAAAGCCCATCGAGGGATTGGACAAAATAAATACAGGAATCATGTTATAGGCAATGCGGCTAGCAACCAATCACTGTTTTGATTCCCCTTTCCACCTATACGCTCACAATCATGCTAAACGTGGCCTTTAGGTCTTGCTACCTTAGGCTCTGTCTACCCCGTAAGGGATAAAGACGTGATTTATGTATGTATGTATGTATTGTAAAAATTGTACTCATCTACACAGCTGCGTAATCTCACATGTTCCAGTAGGCGTTTGTATCGTTACCTAGTAATTTACCATAGAAAATGATCTACCGTTTAACGTGGCCCCACTTATTGGTCTTCACTTATCTACGTATGTGAGTGCGTAATTATGTAGCTACTTACCATGTCCGCCTCAAAATTTGCAGAACCTCTAGTGTAAGTTTTCGCATATAAAAATATCTCGAATGCGTTCACGTAAACGTCTCAATTGCTATGGAAAAATGGGCAGCGCCACTTGCGGATCGAAAAGGCAACAGTTCTCATAATTTATCATAACACATAAAATTTTTCGCTTTTCAGGAATTTTGGAAAACACATCAGATGTAATAGGTTAGGTTACACTAATGAACACGGAACTTTAAATTTATGGGCCAAAATAAATACCCAAAAAAATACATACCTACTGCGAAAACAGGTTCATAAAGTATGACTAAAGGTTTAAAAAACACAGCTTTTAATATTTTGTGTTGTTATTTAATAAACTGAACCCTGAATGATACAAGAATAACGCTGAATGCGCATTTACAATTTTGCTTCCATTTGTGAGGTCAACGGCCGAGATATGCGCGCTTAAAAATCAGTTAAAACGTTTGTTTGTTTTCACTGCTAAGTATAATGTTTTATTCGCTGTTATTTTACTGTGAACTGGCATTCCTAGCTGGCACAATTACTACGTTTTCGGCATTTAAATATTGTCATCATCATCATCATCATCTCAGCCATTACAAGTCCACTGCTGGACATAGGCCTCTCCTTTAGACCTCCAATAAGACCGGTTGGAAGCGGCTTGCATCCAGCGCGATCCTCCGATCTTAATGAGGTCATCGGTCCACCTTGTGGGTGGACGGCCCACGCTTAAATATTGTAAGAATACCAAATTATTTGCTGCTATTATAACATACTTCATCATCACTACATAGTATAAAATAAAGTCGCTTTCTCTATCCCTGTGTCCTTATGTCCCTATGCCCTATGTATGCTTCTGTCTTCAAAACTACACAACGGATTTTGATGCGGTTTTTTTTAATAGATAGAATGATTCAAGAGGAAGGTTTTTGTATATAATTCTACGCAGACGAAGTTGCGGGCAGAAGCTAGTTATTTTATAAAACTGGAAAGACGACAAACGAATGCTGAAACTCCTGCGATACAATTTAGTCTCAAATAAAACGGAAAGAATTGAATGATATATCCACAGATTAATGTTATTTTTTGTGAATTGTATCTGTTTCTTTGTATTTGTATAATAAAGCATTTACTTACTTACTTACTAACAATTATTTTTTGTTATTTGTAATTTTTATTTTGCCCCTGTTTCATTTTAAATCTAATTTATTACATTTTATTTTCAACTACTGTTGTAGAAGTTTCAGGGCTTGTTTATTTTAACTTAATTTATTAGTTGGTAGAAGTTGTGAGTCGTTTATATTTTCTCGTTACAATTCTAAGAACATTACGAACGCAGACAAAAGTTTTGTATTGATGCAAGTTTCGCTTAAATAGTTATTTACTATGAAGTTAGTTAAAAGTTAAAGCGAAGATACTAAATGCTTAACTTTCGAGTCGTTTGTGTTCTCATAACAAGTCTTCTTATTATGAAGAAGAACTACATTCAATCCGTATCCAGATTTAGCTGGGTTTTTATACGTTCTTTTTTTATATTGACTAGTATCTATGTAGATTTAGATTTAGATTATTTATTCATTCAATAAAAATTACATCATTAATTGTACATTGTCCAGTTAGGAGAATTTAGATTGAAATCGTCAAGAGTAAATTAAATAAAATTAAATAATACAAATCACTAAATTGTCTACTTTGTTCTTTGTTTCTGTATTGTTTTGTACTGATTTGTGGTGTTCAATAAAGAGTATTTGTATTGTATTGTATTGTATTGTATTGTATTGTATCAATTGAATATTACAAAAATGACATAATCAAAAACAATAATGATACAAGAATTAGATATATATAATAGTGTATGTGTGCATGTATGGAAGGCTGTTTGTCAGAGTGGATTCTTTCGACTCAATTTTGAAGCAAATATCGTCATCCGATTGAGCTAAAATTTTGCATACTTGTAGAAGTTAGAAGACAACACAATAATCTGGTAGTAAAATTCTGGTGGTCCAGCCAGGACCGTCTCCGCAGGAGGGAACTCTTCAACGGTTGGTCCGATTGACTTGATATTTGGTTCACATATGCAAGATGGATGACAATGCAAGTACAGTCAACAAAAAGTACAGTCAGCAAAATTTTTGAACCTAAAATGAAATTTTTAGGTTAGGTTATTTTAACAGATATTACAAAATCATGTAGTAAAATTTTTTGGCGATTTTGTTTAATGTTAATTAATATCAAATCAATTGATTCTTATTTAATTATCAACAACAACCCATTATCATGCTAAATATGGGCATTAGATCTTATTACCTTAGGCTTTGTCGACCCGGGGTGCTATGTCGGAAACCTCCCCGAGAGCTCTAGCGTTACAGTTCCCTTCTATCAGGGGCTTTGGCCCCATGGGGGGGGGAAGGGTAACGCTTAGGCCGGTGCACCCTGGGCAACAACGGCTGATTAAACCCCTCGGGGATTAGTTAGCTGGTGGCAAATATCCGACCTGGGGGGGTGGGGGGGTAGGGCGGGGCGAAGTATTATGTCTATTTATTTATACTTTGGCGAGGGCCGGGGCGAAAGCCCCTTTTTAATCAAGGGAGGAATCAAGTTTAGGAGGGGAAAGGCGGGCGGTAGCTGCCGGGGAGCTGCTCTGCATCTGCGGCCACCACTGGTGCCCGCTCTGGGGCGGGGACGAGTGGTGCGTTGACCGTAGCTCTGCAACAAACCTGGAGGCGCCAAACGCCTTTTGGGGGGGGAAGGGGAGCCTTGGGGTAACGAGGGACAGAAGCGTGGGGTGCTGCCTGGCTGAACTGAGCCCCTACCGAGTAGCCCCTCCCGCCGAACTGCTCACTCGGCCTGGAGCTGGCGAAAGGTAGGTGACGCTTTGCGGTTACCGGCAGGCCCTGCGTTCTCTGAGGGGGGGAAGCCTAGGGGGGGACGGGGTGTGCGGTAGCTGCCGGGGAGCTGCTCTGCATCTGCGGCCACCACTGGTGCCCGCTCTGGGGCGGGGACGAGTGGTGCGTTGACCGTAGCTCTGCACCAAACCTGGAGGCGCCAAACGCCTCGTACGGGGAGGGACGGGGGCGAGTCCAACCTTGTACCTGCTGTTCGCCCCGGGCGGGGAACGGAAGGGCGAGCCTCATGCTGGCGGCGGGCGAAAGCCTGCCGTCGAAGCGGTGCGTTCCGCAAGGGACGCGATCGCGGAGCGGAGTGACCTCGGTCATTTTCGGTCGGCACGTAACCTGGTCCGTAGGGCCGGGACCGTGGGCCGCCTCGTCTTTATCAAGATAAGGGGGCTGCGAGGAGAAAACCTCTATAAAAATCCGGAGGAGCGACGTGACCTCGGTCACGGTCGGACGCCACGTAAACCTGGTCCGCAGGGCCGGGACCGTGGGCCGCCTCGTCTTTTTCAAGATAGGGGGGCCGCGAGGAGTAAACCTCTATAAAAATCAACAGGGCGGCGTGATCTCGGTCATGTCGGCCGTCACGTAACCCCGGCCCGCTGGCGCTGGGAACGTGGGCCGCTGAGGGGGCTACGAGGAGTCAACCTCTTTAAAAAAACAGACGGTCACCGGCGGGGGAGGGCGGGGAATCCGGAACCCGCATTCAACGGTGCCGTCGCCACCTGCCCCATCCCGGGGCGGCCAGTGGACGTTGCGGTGGTCACGGTGCTCGCCCGCAACGCCCGCAGTTCAAGGCCTGGAGGGAACGTGTGTGTTTTTAGACGGTAGGCCTCTCCCCTCCTTCCATAGGGAAGGCAGCGGCGAGCTGGAGAACCCGTCATACCTCCGTTCGTGCTGCCCCGAGCGCGGAGATGCATAAGGCGCATTTTCCACACGTTAAAAAAAAAAAAAAAAAAAAAAGGCCTTGTCGACCCCGTAAGGGATAAACACGTGATTTGTGTGGCAGTTATTTCACCGGCTGTCTGACGTAAATTCTAGACATACTAAGTGTTGTGATCGTGTGGCTATGTTTTAATAAAATATCAATTATGACAGTGATAACGTTTGTTATTTTTTTTTTCTTAATGCAATAAAATATTATGAACAGATTAAATATACCTAATGCATAATATTTTTTAATACGACTAGGAAAATTTTACGTCAACGGTACCAAATGCACGGTTAACATGACCAAAAATTCACGTTGAGCAAGATTGTGGGTGTATAGGGAAGGGGGATCAAAATAGTGATGAGTTTCTAGCCGCATCGCCTATAACATGATTTCTAAGATTTTCCCACATGAGATATTTCATCTTAGACCATGGTCCATATGAGGTGTGCACAGAAGGCATAAATATCGATACAGCCATCATGTCAAATATATGTGTCACCGACCTTATTGTTTGTGGCATAAAGGTGTATAGATGTTTATGACGTCTTGGTAACGTACAGTCAAGTGTAATAATATGTATCTAGTTAAAGTTTCAATAATAAGTACCATACGCTTCTTACACCGGCCTAATAAGGTCGTGGGACATATTTTTGAGCAGTTCGTAACGGTACTTATTTTTGCACTTGACCGGACATATATTTATGCCCTCAGTGTACATGGGTAATGGTGCTCACTTACCAGCACCTCCCCTCACACTCTTGCCAAACACGATCCGTGTGAGCAGGACGGCAAGATACAAAATTTGTATTTCTAAATATAAATCAACTACAACAGGGTATTGATTAACTGTTAACTCGGTAATTGTTCAACAACATAATAGTTATTTAATGATTTGTCGATGAAATGATCATTATCTTTGGATAGATTTAGTGGGATCATTAGACAGTATAAATGGATGTGACTGCTCCAAATGAGTTGCATAATAGTATTCTTGTTAGACTCGAATACAAGAAGCAAACAATTATTTCCCAAGGGACTTGACGAAAGAAATCATCATGCGGATCATAGTGAGTACTTTTTTATAATTTTCAGGTAAATACCAAATACATACATCACACTAATATAAAAAAGGGAAAAGTTTGTGAATGTGTGTGTGTTCGTTACTTCTTCACGCGCAAACGGGTCGAACTAAAATTTGGCATGCAGGAAGCACACATGGATTAACACAGGCTACTTTTTATCTCGGAAAATTGCATAGTTCCCGCGGGATAGAGGTAAGATGGGAGCAAGACGGGAGTATGGATGGAAAGGGGAATTAAAACAGTGATGGGTTGCTAGCCACATCGCTTAAATAACATGATCCCTAACATTTTCGCCTAATTCTTCGATGGGCTTTTACGAACTGCACGGGAAGAGAAATAACTGGTACATTCTGTTTTTTCTTTGCTCCCAGACTAGTATGGAAGAATTTTAATTTTTGCTTTTACTTTTTGCAGATTTTTGTATGTGTCTTGGTGGTACTGGCTGTAGCTGTGACTGAGGCTCATCCACGCCCAGATGTAGCCAGCGACGCCGTACACTACATCCAGGGTGTCTTCAGCACCCCTGCCGAGGCGTTCGCGCACTGCGTCAAGAGTGGACTTGACGTGGAAGTCTGTAGGCAGAAAATTAGGGAGTCGTTTTTTGCGTTCTTCCCATTTTTGCAGAGTTAGACTTTAGACACGTCGTTGTGTGCAAAGGTGAATTGGAACTGAATAAAATTGAAATTAAAAAGTATTCAGCGTTCGTTATTTCGGCTTTACCCGACTGGTAATTGTCAAAAGCTTCACACGTTTTTGTTGCATATATTCAGGTTTTTTGTGACTTACAAACCGAACTGCAGCATTCAAATAAAAAGTCCTTTTTGTTAACAAAAGGCGATTTAATTGCTTCACAGCCGAGCCAAATGGACAATTTAAACTGGTTTACTTTCTTGCTGGTCTGGGAGCAAAGGAAAAATATAGAATGTACCAGTTGCTTCTCTTCCCGCGCAGATGTAAACGCCCATTGAAGGAATGGACGAAAATAGGAATCATGTTATAGCCGATGCACTAGCAACCCATCACTATTTTGATTCCCCTTTCCACCTATACGCCCACAATCATGCTAAACGTGGCCTTTAGGTCTTGTTATCTTAGGCTCTGTCTTCCCCGTAGGAGATAAAGCCTTGATTTATGTATGTATGAAATAAAATCAGCTTCTATTGCTTGTACAAAAGTTTGCAAAACAGTGCAATATTGTAGTATTTATTACGCACATAAAATGCAATGCGATATTACAATACAAGAGTAGTATAGTCATCAGATAAATAAAAGCAATATGGGCGCTCAAAACTAACTGGGGACTTACCATGACGTCTTCGCTCGCTGTCAGATCCATACCTACTAAAAATGACAGCTATAACCTGAACACCCTAGACACCGGAGTTGTTTAGGTGTTTCGATATATCTAAACACAACCGTATTGTCAATCGGTTTAATCCTACTAATATTATAAATGTGAAAGTTTGTGAGTATGTTTGGATGTTTGTAACTCTTTCACGCCAGAACGGCTGGACAGATCTGGATGAAATTTGGAACATAGATAGATTATAGTCTGGAATAACATATAGGCTACTTTTTATCCCGGAAAATTGCATAATTCCGGCGGGATAGCGATAAACGAATTCTATGCAGACGAAGTTGCGGGCAACAGCTAGTGCGTATATAAATATCTTTGTACCTAGACATCTCTGATACACAAAACGGCGTGGGTGTAACGGGGCCCTCGGTACCTTATTGTCGCTACAATACTGCGATTTAGACAAATAATTAGAACTAGACAGTTATCTCAGTTTAAAACTTAATCCTTTAATATTTAACATATTCATTGCAGAAATAAAGCTTTATCCTACTTATATTATAAACTAGCTTCTGCCCGCGACTTCGTCTGCGTAGAATTATACATAAAAACCTTCCTCTTGAATCACTCTATCTATAAAAAAAAACCACATCAAAATCCGTTGTGTAGTTTTAAAGATGTATGCATACATAGGGATATAGGGACAAAGAAAGCGACTTTATTTTACCTATACTATCACTATCATGTGATGATGCGTAAATTTGTGACGATGTGAGTGAGTGAGTGTATATGTTTGTTCCTTCTTCACGCTGAAACGACTGGACGGATTTCGATAAAATTTAGAAGGCAAATAGCTGGTAATCTAGATTAAAACATACATTACTTTTATCTCGGAAAATTTACATAGTTCCCCCGGGATAACGATAAACATGTAAAAGGTCGTAGCTGAGACTCGCAACGTAACTATTTTTAATATACTATCAACATCCCCACTGAACATGAAACTTACAGGACCTTTCTAGCAAGTTGACAGACTTACCATTTGAACGTTTCTAAAGAAAGGTCATGTAAACATTGCTGTAATTTTAATTAAACATGTTCATTGAAACTTTCAAAAATGTTGCGATTGATGTTATATCAACATTACATATGAAAGTTTACTACTTAACTTTCAAGCAACATTGCTGTATTAACTTATTATAATATTCAGTTATTAAATTGCTACAATGTTATATTATAACATTGCAGATGAAACGTTGCAGCAATCTATATTTAACAACATGCATCACGGAACATTGCTATTACGTTGCAAACTAAACTTATTGAAATGTTTCACAATATTATTGCAGCAATATACTTTTTGCAACCTATAAAATTAAAAGTACCAAAAACGTCACAGTTTCAATGTTGCTACGAAATAACATTATAGACATTGCAGTTACCTCGTAAACAGAACTTATTGTAACTTTCAATATGATTATTGCAGCAATTTACATTTTGAAATATAAGTATTTTAATGTTGCTTCAACGACACATTTTATACGTTGTTGAAACTTTCATAAAAAACATTACAGGCAATTTGCAGTCAAAGTTATCTGAAACTTATGGTGTTATTATTGCAGCAATATTCTTTTTGCAACATATAAAATTTGAGGTATCATAAACGTCACAGTTTCAATGTTGCTGTGAAATAACACTATAGACATTGCAGGTACCTTGCAAACTGAACTTATTGAAACATTCAATATCATCATTGAATTAAATTACATCTTAGAATGTATATTTTCTAAACTGAAAAATGGAACTGAGAACATCATCTTCATGAAGTCTCTTAAAATACCAAAACCTTCTCCTAAATGAAACAAAGCCAGGAGTACTAAAAAACGTTTTATTGCCACAACACAATGGACTAAAATGCTTTCAAATTTGAAAGATATTTTGGAAAAAGTGTCAAAATCCAGGCGAAGATACGCAGCTGGACGGTACTTATAGATAACAATATTAATATTAGGACGGCAATTACCAACACACTAGGTACTCCGAATGAAAGCGACCCCAAGGTCACAAACTCGTCTGTTGTCAAGCGACCATTTTTCGTCAAGGTCGCGCGGGGCCTCTCAACGGGTGATAATAGTAGGTACCTAAGGTATAGATTTGGCGCCATATCCTGCCTGATAGAGGCGTACAATATTCCTGCACACTAATTCTAACATAAAACTACTTACCTACCTACTTTCTTAAATCTAACTTATATCTAAAAAAAAGGCCCCCGTGGCATACCTAGTGCCAAATACGGTGGCAGCATTCCCTCGTTCAATCGCTATACCTACTTGTTCGTTGGGAGAGACGTCACGTGCTTTTGTAAATCTTTGATGAGCATAGTACCTATACTATATATCTCTAATCTGTGCATAGTATATGCGCCGGGACCCCACGGACCCAGGGTCTCAAATCTGACAGCTGTGAAATTGTACGCCGGACCGAGACCCTGATATTTCACTAACTTCTTCTTTTCGGCCACTTCCGCCACAGAATAAGAAGATTTTGATGATTTTTTTTAAAACGCTCAAAAGACAAGTCGATATTGTTTCTATATAGAGTAGAATCCAAAACGCAATTAAATATATTTAACAGTGTCATATTCTTATGCGTAATGATTACAAGATCATTACAAACTATTGTAATTGTTACGACATTCCTAAACATAAAAAATAGGTAGGTATTAACCGGCAAAACATTCAAGTAAAATTCCATCAATCAAAAATAAAAACGTCAAGAAACGGCCAAGTGCGAGTTGAATTCATGTACGAAAGGGTTATTACGTACTAAAAACTAAAATATTTAGTAAAAAGTATCGACGCTTGAAAGGCAAAAGGTGATAAGCGACATTTTTTGTGATATTGAGTTATAAGTATTTATATTATTGAAATCAGCAGATTTTTCTGCCTCGAGTGGGCTAGGTTTCGTGTGCCTACGACGACTTTCGTGTCGCTTATCCCATCGGTGATTTTTAGAAACACCGATATATTTTTTTACTAAACGTTTTTTTAAATTTCTGTATATTGGACATTAGATAAAATGTTTATTTAGATAATGTCACTTAGACTGTTTGACTTTTTACGACTTTCCTTCCCTTTGTCGGTTATATTTTTTTACCTCATCATACAGGGTGTTTGGTGGCTAGATACAAAGCTTTAATGGGATGATAGCCGAGGTATTTTTGAACATTTTTAGCCACATATGTCTTAGCCGAAATTTGTTTTTTTTTTTAATTGAAGACAGAAATTTTAGGAAAATACCCAGAAGTTGATAGTCACGAGTCAATATTGCCCAAATGAACTTTAATTTGGAAACAAAATATTTTATTTCGGATAGTTTAATGTGTATTGGACCAAATAAAATAAATTTTAAGTGTCTTTCTTGCCACAAAAACAAAACGAAGGCATTCGAAATTACTAAAAATGTCTTAGGTTGGAACAGTCATTTTTCTGTGCCATATTTTTTTTTTTAAATCCTTGAAATGTTCAAACATTTTTTGAAACATGCCTGTTTATTGTTCTTTCTTTTAAGGTATCACTCTTTCACATTGCTTGCTAAATCTGAGATAAAAAGTAAAAACCAAATTCAGGGAGCACTCGCTAAGAGAATGTACTAGTCTTGGAATTTCACGTTAAAGGTACTTAGCTAGTAAATTACATGAAAAAAAGATTTAAATGAAATCATTAATCTTCGGTTTGTTGTGATTTGAATACTAAATTAATTAATTTTACAATTTTTTTTACATTAATAAATCAAATTTATAAAAATTAAAAAAAAAACAATTTCGCATAAGACATATATGGCTAAAAATGTTCAAAAATACCTCGGCTATCATCCCCTTAAAGCTTTGTATCTAGCTACCAAACACCCTGTACAACGTAATTTTATTTACATTATATCATTTTACCTATATCCACATAAAAACAAAACATGGCTTAGATCAAATAACCTAAAAGTAATTATCTGCACGATTATAGGTTATCACCTTTTACCTGTTATTAGTTTCGAGAGACATGTCGCTTATCCTTTTTTACTTGCAGTATTTTTTTAATACTTCTGTCGCTTATTTAGTTTTTCCTGAATATAAATCTAAACTAGGCGGTTGAGTAGATCGTCTTAAAAAACACATCATTTATATTAGAGCTGGTTGTTCGATATTTTTTCCTATACATAAATGTTTCTAAAACAGAACGTATTTATATCAATAGAGCGAATTTAAAAAGTGTGTTATTACCCATCTAAAAATGTAAGTGTAGCTTACGCAACCTCCGCCGAAACATCTGTACCACACAAACGCCATCTAAATATATTCAGTAGGTACGCTTCGCGATGCATCTAAGGCACGCGTATGACATTTTTTCCATGTAGGTAGGCATACAAACTGATCGAGCTATACTATAACATGGTAAGTAATTTTTTACGTAAATGCTAAAGATTTACGGTACAAATATTTGTTCCAATATTTTCGTAGTGTATTAATGTAAACACTTACTTTTTGGCGAATAGTGCATAGAAAAGGGGTTATTTTGGGGTATATGGCCTTGAAAAACACTGGAATACTGCATACACGATCACGATGGAAATTAAGATTAGATTTTGTGGTATTTAGTCATTATTTCATATTTCCTATCTCGTGATAAATTAGGAAAATCCCTTCTGAATGCTTGTTCTTTCTTATCAAGGAACATGTCGACCAAGGATCTAAATCATTTATCATAATGGTTCTTTTTATTTCTTATCCCAGAGGATTTTTGCAAAATATAGTATAGACATCAGTTTTCAGTAGTGTCCGACCGAAGTTTCGGTTTCGGTTTCGGTTTCGGCCAATTTCGGCCAAAAAAGTGATTTCGGCCGAAGTTTCGGTTTCGGCCAGAATCCGGCCGAAACCTTCGGCCGGGCCGAAATTACTTCGCGGCTCTCGCATCGGGAGCATTCGGCTTAGTTCGGGCGCGAAATGTAAAAGTACATATCGCACCTCTATTGCAACAACGACGTAAATGCAAAATTTTCAATAAACGACTTAATGATAGGAAACGGTCCGAAATCGATCGAACTTTTTGGTACTACATTGACTTTCAAGTATTTCCCGCAAAATTCCACCAGAGGGCGTTGCGTCATTATTCTTTTGAGCGGCTATTGAAACCAACAATGACTGATTGGTCAGTTGTTCGCGGGGAGTGGAGAAAGTCAGGCTGTACATCGACGCAAAGGTTATTACGCCTCACTTTTTTGCGATTTAAAGAACAACATTGACATAAAGGTCTCATACGTCATTTTTAGCGTGTCACTGATGTATATTTAGATAAAATATTCTTTGCAATATTGACGTTTGTCGCAATTAAGTCATTGTTGTTCCCAAGTAAAATGTATCTTTATTAATACGACATTGACTTAATTGTGTTATACGTCATTTTTACATTTTACTAACATAAAAATTAGATCAAATATTTAGCGTAATATCGACGTTTTGTAGCAATAAGTCATTGTTGTTCCCAAGTAATGTATGTTTATCAATACGATATTGACTTATTTGTGTTAAACGTCACTTTTACATTTTACTGACATAAAATTAAGATCAAATATTTAGTGTAATATCGACGTTGTTCCCAAATAATATTGTGTCTATTTTGTTCTTTTGTTACACTTTATTCTTTGAAATCTACTGTTTAGGTAGTTACTTTGATATGCCAATTAAAAGTGTTCCTTATGGTGACTGTTCGTTTTAAAATAAATAAAGAATATTAATGCAGAACTGAAGTTTTATTTCTCTATGAATTTATCGTTGGGTTGTTTTGCTTATAATTAGTTGGTAAAACTGCTGCTTATAATAAAAATATGTTACTTACGTTATATTTTAACTGCATATTTATTTAAACAATTTTATTACAATGCTGGTTTAATTTTTGATTTTAGTTAATAATAAATATTAAGCATTTATGTCGTTATTGCTTCCCAAAAGTTGAATACTTTTAAATATGTTCGATGAACAACGACTTAAATGTAGGTACCTTCAAAATAAAATGGCAATAACCAAAAAAATAAAAGATTTAAAAAAATAAAATAAAACTATAAAAAAGGCTTATATAATAATGTACTATTTTATGATTCAAACTATTACTAAACACCTAACGAAAAAAATTTACAGTGATTACAGTGAAATAAAATTTTCAAATGCATTTTCTCAAAAAACACAAAACTTGCATTTACGTCGTTGTTGCAATAGAGGTGCGATATTGAAAGAAGGACTACAAAATAGTCCGAAACATGTCGAGCATCACTCGACTTTTTATACGTGAGTTATCCGTTTGTGTAATTATGATTAAAGTCTCACGGTAGTTTCATGTACCTATATCTATTTTCATTAAAAATAAACGTTTTTTTATTTTGTTTAACAAAAAAAGAAACTTTCTCAAATAAGAAATCCTTGCAATAGGTAACCTTTTCCTTACGATTTGTACAGTAATTTTGAATATTTTGATACGTCTTCAAAAATTTCGGTTTCGGTTTCGGTTTCGGCCGAAATCAGAAAAAAACCGAATATTCGGTTTCGGTTTCGGTTTCGGCTAAAAATCGTGTTTCGGTCGGACACTAGTTTTCAGATACCGCAATTACCTATTGGTATGCTAAGTTTAAAGATTCTAGTAATAATAGTTACGAAGATGGAACCATTTCAAAGTAAGAATATAAATCCCTTTTTACTCCCTATCCCGCCGGAATTGCGGAAAGTCCTGAAATTAGTTTTTAGCAGTTTTGATTTCTTAATTGTGCGCGAAATATCAAGACTAGTAATTATAGTTACGGAGATAGGGTGCCTTTGTGCATATCGCGAGGGAATTTCTAAAAATCGCATGACCTTTCTAAGGTTTTCAAACTTTCAAAATGCGGTGGATACTAATATAATACAGTGACTTTCGTTCGAGACATTCCAACTTTAAAGAGTTTTGCCTTGTACCAAACTTTTAAGTATGTTCAACCTGTTTGAATAAAATCGGATTGAATTTTCAGAATAAAATGTAATTTAAATCAAAGGCACTATATAAGCAGTATTGATATCAACTTTGAAGAATATCACCCCCAAAACAACTTTCTACCCCTTTATAACCCCGTTAGTTGAATTTCAAGAAAATTTGAAACAAGCCAAGATCAATCAAGAATCAATTCAAGAATATTTATGCAAAATTTGAAGTAGATCGGACCAAGGAATCACGCTGTGCCATACAAAGTTAGTCCCCCTTTTTCTCCCCCTTAGAGGTAGAATTTCGGAACATCCTTTCTTATCAGATGCCTACGTCATACAAAGAACACACCCTCCAAGTTTCAGGTCTGTACAATCAGCGATTTAGGATGTGCGTTGATCCGTCAGTCAGTTAGTCAGTCATTCAGGACAAAGCATTTTATATGTAGAGATTTATTTTCGTAACAGGTGGTTAATTTGCATTTTTCATTAATGACTTGCATTGTGTTGGTGATTTATGTAGAAAATAAATAAAATGAGGGGTAAATTTAAGATAAGGTAAATTTAAAATTGATGCTCATTGCAGTTAGATTATTTGTGTTGATTTTATTTGTGGCCCATAATGACTTTTGTATAATATGACCTTGCTATTAAATTTAAAATGTTTGCGGTAGGATAGTTTTCCTTAATAATCTTTTAAATCATTTTTCAGGCTAGATTCTTTTACTCGATAAATTTTTTGTCACATAATTTGGTTAGCTAATTTTACCTCCTGCACTTTTTGGGATCGATTTGCTTAAGAGACACTAAATCCTGAAATAATACTTTTTTAGGTAGGTAATGTATTAAACACATCATATAGAGAACACCACTATGGTCATTTACAAAGATGATTTTTGTAAATCAGATAACAAATTAAATTGTAATGATTCTTTTTCAAAAATTTGCGTGGTATTTTGGCTCTTCTGTAAAATTACCATTTTGTCGCTTATGACATTTCGTCTTTCAAGCGTCGGTATGAAGTCGTTGCGTTGCGGTCGGAATATTTTACCTACTAGCTTTTGCCCGCGACTTCGTCCGCGCAGAATTAAATTTTGCGTGTCAATACTTAACCACGAATAACTTTTCTACGAAAACTTTACCACGAAAAGGCTATATCACGAACAGACTTTAACACGAAGTCTCAAATAGATCGGCCGGGTCCGGGTACCTCCCATTTGTTCTATGGAACTGTGACGTCATAAGACTGTTAACATTTTTTTTTCCCAACAGTTCCATGGTAGAACTATTGAAACAAAAAATGTGCTATTTGTTCTATAGAACTAAAAGCACCTCAAATTTGTGATGGGAAACTTGAGGTGCTTTTAGTTCTATAGAACAAATCGACACCTCCTAAGTATACTGAGGCAAGTGACCATTTTGACATTTTCGGTTTTTTACATAATTTTGACTAAAATACTAATATCTACCTGCCACAAAAATTTCGTGGTAAAATTCCTGTTTGTTTCGAAAATAAAGTGACGTATATAAATGTATACAACACAACTTTGTAAATCAGTACGTTGTATACTGAGGCAAGTCGCTTGCACCACTGTACGCGGCACGGATATTGTGGAGGGGCGGCATAACTGTGGTGTAACTTGACGTTGCCTCAGTATACGCGATAGACCAACGACGCGGCGTACGTCGAATTTACCTTTTACGATAGAAATTAAATTATTTTGTCCAAGATACAACCACTTATTTTCGAATGCACTGTGATTTCCGCAAAATTAATGATTATTATACTTGTAACCTTGCAAAATGAAGCTTTTCTTGACAAGTTATTCAACTGACCTTAACAAATTGATACAAATTAAAAAAAACTGTCTAAATCGTTTCTCTCCTAATTATAATGGCACTAGAATATTTATCATTTAATATAAAAATCACAATTATGAGTAAAAACCTTTATTCCGAATTGACAAGGTACTATTATTTTTCTTTAGTCATTGTTTTTTGTGACCAACCTGTTGTAAAATTCAGTGTGTTGAGATGGTATTATACCACATCGACAAAGATCATTAATGATCTTAAGATCTTTAAATTTTTGTTTGTCAATTGGCAAACGTTCGTGGTACGCTACTTTAATGTTTCTTAAGCCAATTATGAGGTCATTTTGGCGACTCCTTAAATTTTTACTGGAAGAACATTCAATTGATTTATGATTGTCGTCTTCAAAAGTATTTTTGTAATTTATTTTGAACTAGCTTCTGCCCGCGACTTCGTCTGCGTAGAATTATACATCTATACCTTCCTCTTGAATCACTCTATCTATTAAAAAACCCTCATCAAAATTCATTGTGTAGTTTTGAAGATATAAGCATACATAGGGACATAGGGACAGAGAAAGCGACTTTATTTTATACTGTGTAGTGAAGTGATGATAGTGATGGGTTTTCGCGTGATACATGTATTTCACATATTTGATTCCACATTACGGTTTCTCCATTAGTACCCTTTTTCCAGTTTTGAAACAGAAGCAAGCAAGCTTTAAAGTCAAATATGAATTCTTGGGATACTTCTGTGACTTATAGGGTTTGTCAGTTTTTGCCATACGAATAGCCATGTACCACTGATCAGGCGTGTATATATATTAAATTTTTCGTTCTTTTTTCAATTAGAGCATGCATACTATCACCTTCGTTTTGGGTGTGTCCAACTACTAAAAATCGATGTGAAATTGTTATATACTTCCAACAAGCGTATGTACATGAGAAATACAATCCGGTTACGGTTTTGCCCTCCACAATTGTGGTATAATACCGTCGCAACACACTGAATTTTACAACAGGTTGGTCACAAAAAACGATGACTAAAGAAAATAGTACCTTGTCAATTCGGAATAAAGGCTTTTACTCGTAATGGTGATTTTAATATTAAGTGATAAATATTCTAGTGCCATTATAATTAAGAGAGTAAACGATTAAGACAGTTGTTTTAAATTTGTATCAATTTGTCAAGGTCAGTTGAATAACTTGTCAAGAAAAGTTTATAAATATATTTTTTTTTTTGTAAAGAGGAACAAGTAATTTTTAATTTTGGAAGTTAAGAATAAAGGTGCAATAATAAATCCTACTAAGGCGTTAAAAATAAGGAATGAATCCTTCCTAATGATAAATCGAACCTTTAAAAGAAGCCAGTTAAGTTTATAGATTTTTTTATAAGTACTTAATAGTACAGTCTCAATAATTAAGAAAAGAAGACTATTTTGGATAGATTTTTTAAACTAAAACGAATATTGCTCAAACTGTGGTTGTTGAATAAGTTACTTTTAAGAATGTGAAACTATGATTTAAAGATTTACAAACATAATAAAAGCAGTTTTTATTTGAAATTTACGTTTGTTTATTAAAAAAAAACTTTATCTATTATTATTAATAAAAATGTACAATATAATTTCTCGTTTTAAACAGCAAAACATTAAATATTTTTAACAGTATACAGGTGTAAGCGAACTTAATTTAAGCGTATACTGGTGCAAGTGACTAATATGTCGACCAAATAATGATAAAGGGCATTTGAGCATGAGCTACGTATTTATTTTTAAACAGTATGGATTTATGTAACATATTTATCTAATTATTAAATGAAAAATAGAACAAAATAACAATTAACTTAGTACGGTGTATACTGGATCAAGGGGTAGTTGCCTCAGTATACCACAAATCAGAACACGTAAAATACGCGTACACTGGTGTATTTACCATTTTCTCAAAAACTAACATTAATTCCAGAATTCCATATATGTAGTCTGAAAAGAGGTACTTTTGTTCCAGCGAATCCAAAGTTTTATGGAATGGACTTTACAGATAAAAAAGTTACAAATGATTTTACCTTTGCACGGCTCTCCTGTAAAATCAAGATTTTGCAGTTGCCTCAGTATACTTAGGAGGTGTCGAAATAGCACATTTTTTGTGTCAATTTGTTCTACCATGGAACTGCTGGGAAAGAAAAATGTTAACAGTTCTATGACGTCACAGTCCCATAGAACAAAATGGGAGGTACCCGATCGGCCAACAAATGGCTCAAAAGGGGATTGCGCGTCATATTTAGTATTGTTAAGAATTTATTGGGAAATTTATAGATATTATTAAAATTAAAAAGAATAAAACATTACAAATGCGAAGTTTATTTTTATTTTATTCCTCTTTGAGTACAACACCCCCTTGATGATTATTGTTAAGTAGGGCGACTATACGACCATAATTTTAAGTGTTTTATAAAAATAATAATAGTATTTCATTCTGCCGCGCTCGCCTGCGCTGCGCCTGGGCGAACGCGGGGAAAGGGCGCGGGGCGGGAACTCGTACGAGGTGCGCGCGCATGCGCCCCTCGACTCAACCACACTCAACTGTCTCGACTCGAGCGAGCCGCCGCGGCGGCCGGCGGGCGAGAGATTTTGTTTTCATTGTTTTAAAGTTTTCCCTTTTTTTGTACCTACGTGTTTTACTGAACAAACTGCAAGTTGGACGAAATGAGAATTTGAATTGGCATTGTTCATTTTTTTTAAGCTGTGCTTTTAACACCTTTATTTGATAAAATGGACTATTTCAAGCAACCAATTTGAATATTATGCTTTTACGTTGCTTTGTTAATTAATAATTAATATTTTTTCGCTGTTTGATAATTTGTGAATTTAGACAGAATCCCAATCGCCTTCGTTCGGCTGGCTATAAAAAAAACGGCTTTGTCTATGGTTTTGTCGATTTGACAGTGACACGTGACAGTTGCCATAGCTAAAAATTTTTTTTTTCATTTTTGTGGCAAACATTCGATGCTAGATTCTGTCTAAAAGCCGGGTCGTTCGGTCAAAAATCGGTAATTGTTTATTTAAATATTTATTCTATTTTTCATAATGATTATTTTTTACAATGACATAAATATTGCTATGTCGTATGTGTATTAAACTAGGTATTAGGTAGGTATATTGTTAAGCTTATGGATTTCCGGTTTCATTTCTTTTTTCTTTTACTGTTTAGTTGCAGGCTAGCGACGTCGAAGTTCCTAAAACGTTCCCATAGTGTGCCTGTGGGGACGGAAGCGAGACACATGCCCTCGGTACCGCTCTGCTTTCAGAGCAGGACATGAGTGCGTGAAAGCCAACATTGGGGGCGGCAGACGTAAGCTTGCCTTCGGAATCCAAAAGCTTATTGGTTACTTACTTGACATGAAATGTATATTTCATAATTTTGTTTTATATATATATTTTTTTCCTGCGACATTGGAGACATCTCCAATTAGTTTATTTGACGGTGGAGGCGTTTTACACCTCCACTGAACTTACTATTATTTTTTTTATTTTTTTATTTTTTTGACCAGTAGAGACTTCTACTATTTATAGATTAATATAATTTAAGGCTCGAGGACCTTATACATCCCTTATATAAATGTATTTAATGTAAGTAGAATTTAAGTATTCTTACTGTATTTTTATTTGAAAAAATGACTTTCTGCCAAGTTTCTTGCGGCGCATTCTTCTTGGCAATGATGGTCTTTCGGAATGTGCTGGTAGTTTCAAAAAGACATGTAAAAGAGCCCTTGGCGGCCAATTTGCAAAAATAAATTTTCATTTTCATTTTCATTTCAAACAAAGGTTCAAAGTACTTTTACAAAAATATCTGCAATCATAAAGTATTTTTGAAATCGGACAAGATAAATCGGATAAATTATGGTTTTCCTCGAAATGGTTTTCGAATTGGAGCATACTAAAAAAAATTAACAATGCCAATTCTATTTGGACAAACTGCGTATTGGACGGCCAGCTAAGAGAAAAACGCCGGTACGATATTCTTCGAGTGAATACACGGCGCCGCCCGGTCGACCTTGAGCCGGGGGATGCCGACGCGCGCGCCGCGGCCCGCCCGCCCGACCAGTGTGAAACAGACTTTGACGGCGAGAGCATGCGCATTTCTGCTCCCGGAATTATTACGTGATTGTGCCGGGTGAACTTTATAATTAATCTTATAGTGAACAATAAACCTTTGGAGTGCCGGGTGTGTGAAAGTCCGTGTAGGCTTTTGTTTTTGTTATAAGTACATACTTTCCTGATTGACTCATTTGTAAAAATTTAATAGAAACGAATCTCAAAAATTGTGTGTTTAATTAACTGGATAACAACCACAAAATCATAATTTCATTTATTAGTCAATCCCGCCCTTCCGTTACAAAACTGGTCCTTACGAGTTCGGAACGGAAAGTGAATAGACAACAATGAGTGTTAAGAGTGGTAAACAAGAACAAGAAGCACGTAGTGCACCAAGAGCGAAACTAGCGAAGTCGGTCGCTACAGACTCAGGATTGGAGACTCCGTCGGGCGCCGACATGTTGCAACACGTGTCACGGTAGGTGGTCGCATCGCACCGGCGACCACGGATTTGAATTACTACCGTTAGAGGTGGGGACGCCGGCGTCGGATCGGAGCGCACCGCGCGCGCGCGGAACAACGCCACCCACACGAGGTGGTTAGACTCAGAAAGCCTAATTAAGAAGAAGCTCGCTCTTAACATGGCGGAGCTGAAGGCACAAGAAGAGGCACGTGCCGCGGCAAGTACGACATCCTGACGTATGAAGAGCTTCGAGATGGCCTACCGAAGTACGAGCGACATGCACAATTACACTCCGGTAAGAAACTGCGTTTCGGTGTTGAAAAGTACCTATATATAGTTACTATACTCTTTGTGTATACTTAACTTAATTATAATTTAATTTACATAGCTTATTTCATAAATTTTTCGTTATTTCAGGAGTCATAGTGGGAGAGCTGAGGGAGATAAAATCATATATTCATTATGTCAGGAGGAAAGTAGAAGCGATTGAAATATCTCTTACAAAATTGAATATTCCCTCGGAACCTAAACCTTGATGATGATGATGCTCAGTGATGAAAACATTCGGACGGAACTGGTATGTTAATTACTTACCACCAAAGTTAGGTTTTATATGCTACTCATTCAGTCATAACAGGATAATGTATGTATGTCTGTATATATCAGTGACCAATATAAAGTGACCCCACACTGCGTACATTTTGCTTTAGGGCAGGGCTCTGCTTACGCTGTTTATAGATAATGGTACGGGAACCCTTTGTCCGCGAGTCTGACTCGCACTTGGCCGGATTTTTAAATAATAATAAATAAAAAAACGAATCGTTTCAATGATCGAAATCAGTACACTCATTTAGCTTACCCCTTCTATCACTGCAAAGTGGCATGCTGATTATTGCCTGTGTACATAAATTGACCGTTCTGACTGACCTATCTTATCCACTGACATTGTTTTATTTTTATAGGAACGAGACTGTGTCAACCGATGTCTGGAAAAAAAAATCTCTGATTACTTGTGACAATATTGCTCATGGACAGGGAAAAAAAAACAACTTTAAATTGTGGTCTTTGAGATTAATAACCGTTGTTAAACGTAAGTGTTTTTATGAAGAAACACTTTTATTTTATTTATTTTTTTTAAATGAAAGGGAGCGAACGAGCCAGCGGCTCACCTGGTGGAAAGCAATCACCGCCGTCTTATTTTTTCTGTGTTGCGAAGTGCATGGTGGGGGGTAATTAAAATTATCAGTGCTTGATGTGGCAGAAAATAGTACATTTCTGCTGCGGCCGGGAAGAAAGGGGTTACCGGTCGAGTAGGTTAGATACGAGTCCGGCAACCCCTGTTCCCGTTCTCGCGCCTGTATCCTACTATAATATTACTATACTATTCCTAATCCTGCCGCTAAGCAGCAGACAATATTAAAAAACCGAGTTAATAATGTTAATATGTTGATAAGTATATTTTATAGTATATTGTAAGTCATACATGATAATTTTCTTGCAGTTTGACTTTCTTACATTCACTGGTGGCAGTAGAGAAAGAGATTGTATGAATCGTAGCTTGGAAAAGATTTTTTCTAATTATCTGGCACAATTTTGTTCCTGGACTGGAAAGAAACAGAACTTCAAATTGTCTACGCTGCAATTAATGGCTACATTGAAACGTAAGTTTTTTGGTGTCGTTAAATTTTCGTCACCAGACCCTTAATTGGTGACCGGCAACCCAACACACCAGATATACAGGGTGTTAGGTAATGAGTGGATAACCCTTGAACTATGGATAGAGGGCACTTAGGACGTTATAATAAAGCTAAAATAGCTTCAGTAAAAGTTGCACGGTTTCCGAGATATTCGGACTTTTAGGTTTTTTTCGAAAATGAACACCCTTGTTCAATGTTTTGATCATAGCACCATTTTAAGCTAACTTTTCAATTTTTTATTTTTGCTCAATATTTTTGAGTACTTGTATTTTCAGATAGGCATTACTATTTTTGTGAGACATGGGATTTTTAAAAAAAAAATCGCAAACTTAATTTTTGCCTTTTCAATCGTACATTGATCGAATTTTCAGCTCTCACGGTGAAAAAAAAATACACTACCGCCTAGTTGCCAATAAACTTAAAAACATGCCGGTTTATTCACAATTTAAAAATGGTAATTACCTTTTGAATTTAAATTCAAAATGACAAAATAATAATAAAAAATACACGCTCACCCACATTTTTCCCGATTTACTTTTTGTATCACGGGCGTAGAACTCAAAATTTTTTGTTGCAAAAATAACATTATTGGCCACTTATTTAAATGCAAGTGGCATTTAAATAATTCCAAATTTAAAAAACATGCCAACTGCCTTTTGTTTTTTTTTTTTGAATTCGATTTTGAATTTGATTTTCGATTTCGATTTTGAAGGGATTTTCCATAATTCCCACAGGATAGGGAACTGGACTAAATTTTTACTCTTCCACGGGGGCCAAGTTGCGGGGTATAAGCTAGTTAGTTACATTACTATATTTTTATGTTATTTGTTTCAGTTGCAGTGAAAGAGAGTTTCCCGAATATGACTGACGAAAGTTTTGAACGGCATGGCATGAGCTGGTTCCAACACGCAACTACTACGCTTAAACTACACATTATATCTTTCTCTTAACTTTATATAATCCTCGTAGCCCCACTGTTATAAAAAAGTCTAATTACACTCCACCAGGTTGACGGAACCCCACTTTCCATTCCGTTTGCCCTTCGGGCATTTGAAGATACCTAACAAACCTAACCTAATTTTATTATCTCTAGTGAGGATTTTTATAACAGTGGGGCCACAAGAACTAACTTTTTTAGTCATAGAAAAATACTTCTTAGTTTAAGGTGTGTGTAACACCGATGATCTCCGCAATTTTATCTTTCTTTAAAAGTTGCCAGCATGTGCTGTCAAAATAGTATTTGCTTTAGATTTGAATACGGGCCTGTTCCATCACTGTCTGATAAGTTCCTAATAGCTTATTTGTTAGATATCTATGGTTCCGTCTATTTATTACTACGAAACGGACAGATACGGCTTCTTTGCTGTCTGAGACTTAAGAAACTATCAGTAACTTATCAGACAGTGGTGGAAGAGATGTATCAACATAGAGTTTAAAAGATAGAAACCTCTTGTTTTGATGTCAATAATAAATAATATTTGCTGTAATTTGAACATACTCTAACAACTAATATGTCTGTATATAGTATACTATGTGGGTGTTGCTAGCAATGTATATGGCTTAAGATTAAGTGATGTATCAGCATAGGCTGATAGGACGAAGAAAACTCTTTTACTTTTTGATGATTTTCTTAAAATACTTATTATTTAGACATGTCCAAATAAGTTTTTCTTTTTTTTTATTAAGTCCAGCTTGAACCTGCAACAGCCTATATAAATGCCTGAATCTTTTTTATCGATAGGAATAACCTTCTTTACTAAACTATATATATATATTTTTAATTAATTAATGTTACTAAAAAATCGGATATTTTTTTGGTTGATAAAGAAAGTTATTGTTGTATAAAAAAAACGTTTCAAGGACTTTTTATCACTTGGTATTGTATTAACTAGTTAATGCAGTGTTAAACAATAGAAAATAAATACAATTTTTGATAAGATATATTTTAATTTCACTCACTTTTTAATATTAATAGTTAAAGGCTATAACTGTTTAAATGTGTGATTGTTTAATAAGTTTGAAAATGTAATTTGTTGTAAGTGGCTGTGTAGACCGTTAAAAAGTTTCTTAGTATACTGGCCACGGAGAGATTTTTAGCAGTGTGAGCAAAGATCAAAGGGTCTCAAATATCAGTTTATTTCTCACGCGTCATCTCGGTAGGAATTGGACTTAATGGACCTAAGAAAGTACTTTTTTAGGGTCAGTTTTTTTGTTTTCCATAAGTTCCAAATGCTTCCTAGTCGACGCGTAAGAAATAAATTGGTATTTGAGACCCGTGGAGCTTTGCCTACACAGCTATACATCTCTCTGTGGCCAGTATACTAAGACACTTTTTGGCGGTCTACAGCAACTTACAATAATGTTACATTACAAACTTGTATGTAAAGTTTGCACGCAAGTTGCCTTTACCGTTAATATGAAACATAACCGCAACCTTGACAAGTAATTTAAATGCAAGTTGGATATAAACATTACGTTAATGTTACAAATGTAACTGCCACAACTTATTGAATGAAAGTTTCCTGCAAGTTACATGTGCGTTATTATAGCAACATTAATTGCACAAGTTACCTTTATGTTACAAATGTAACTGCCATAACTAATTGAATGAAAGTTTCCTGCAAGTTACATGTGCGTTGTTATAGCAACATTAATTGCACAAGTTACCTTTATGTTACAAATGTAACTGCCATAACTAATTGAATGAAAGTTTCGTACAAATTACATGTGCGTTATTATAGCAACATTAACTGCACAAGTTACGTTAATGTTACAAATGTAACTTTGCCACAACTTATTGAATGAAAGTTTCCTGCAAGTTACATGTGCGTTATTATAGCAACATTAATTGCCCAAGTTACCTCTATGTTACAAATGTAACTTTGCCACAACTTATTAAATGAAAGTTTTCTGCAAGTTGCATATGTGACGTTGTAGACATATAGAAATTATAATTTATTAAAAGTTTTCGTGAAAACTTTCTTGAAAGTTACAATTGAAACATTTGAGCAAAGTTGCATTTGAAAGTTGTGTAAAGTTCTAGTGATCAGGTCTATGAAACTTGCAGGGTATATATACAGCGCGGCCGTTAGAGCTTTGCATCAATGTTTCTCAAACGTTGCTAGAACGTTGCAACCTTGCAAATGAAACTTACAAGCCCCCATATGTGAGTTTCAGCAATGTTAACGCAAGTTTTGCATGTTTAACGGGTCAGTTCTTAAATCTAATTCTATGCGGACGAAGTCGCGGACAGAAGCTAGTAGTTAAATAACGATACAGCAAAGGAAAAAATAATGCGATTATGTCGCAAAACCTTGGCGCAGCTCTAAAGTTACCTGTAAAGCTTATTTAAGTCACACGTCAGACCCAGTTACCAATACCACACACAATACCGTCTTCACTATAAGGGCACCCGGGGCCCGTGCCCAGGGCCCCCATTCTCAGGGGGCTCCGAGGGACCGACAATTTCTCTCACACATTTGTTCTTATTATAATTCGCTTTTTTTACTTTCCAAAAGGGCCCCAATTTCTTGTGTGCCCAAGGGCCCCAGCCTAGTTTAAGACGGCCCTGACCACACAAGAGTAGCAACAAACTCTATAGTTAATTCTATCCTGCTCGTCTTTTATAGGTATATCGTAAAAAAACCGACTTTCAGTATCAATAATCTCTGAAGTGGAAGCTGAAAAAACTTGTCAGCCGCAGCGCCCTCAGAGTAGGCTTTGATCTCAAATTCGACGAATCTTCATAATTTGTACAAAACACAAAGAATATTTCCTAAAACCAAACAAAAGCCAGTTAAATTACCTACTTCTTAGTAAAATTGTAATAAGGATCTCTTTGTTTTTATAATCTTACTAGCTAACTCAAAGAGGCCCGGTAGACCTAGACGGCGATGGCGGGACGAGTTGGTCACCTTAAGGGACTGGACACGCACCGCAGCAGACCGAGAGCAGTGGGAGCGTTGGGAGGCCTTTGCTCAGCAGTGGGACACAATAGGCTCATAATAATAATACTAGCTTCTGCCCGAAACTTCGTCCGCGTAGGATTAACAATTGCCATGTTTAACGCTAGAAACTAGTAAAATTAAACAATTTAAATTATAGTAAAAATTCAACACGCAGCGCTGACAAGAGCAATGACACGACTCTCTTTTGTTTTAGTTTTCTTTTAGCGCTGCGTGCGATTAACTTTATTTGTGGCCAGTGCCAAAACATAATAGTTTGATAAAAAAGGTGGCTGCCTAAATAGGTGCGTCGCCTACAACCGCTATCAATATTTTTAACATGAATAATCCTGTTGAGGGAGTAGACAATGGTTCACGGCATACTCTGTATAATGATAATCGCGTAAGTCAAAACAACAGAGGAGATGGAGAGCATCAGCACGGAATCCAGATTGAAGAAGCCAGCAGCGGTGAACCGCAGCGGCTGCGTGGAGACCAGCCGCCGAAGGGCAGATAGAGATGACCGAATGTCCTCGTCTGAGAAGAAAATCTTGAATAAATTTTATATATAAACTAGCTATGCTGGTCTAGGAGTACATAGAATTTACCAGTTGCTTCTCCTCCCGCGCAGATGGTAAAAGCCCATCGAGGGAATGTTAATCATGCTAAACTGCTCTGTCTACCCCGTAAGGGATAAATACGTGATGTATGTATGTGAAAAAGTGTTTCCATTTAAATTTCCGAACTTGAAAAATCTATGGGGCATGTACTTTCAGTTGTCCTAGAAATTTGAAATTTGCCTATGCAAGTGTCCAATATAAAATGACTTCACACTGCATACATTTTCCTCAGGAGCAGGGCTCTGCTAATACTGGACTTTAATCAAGTTTTATGCAATGTTTGTAAACAGATCATTAGTAGTTTTTGAGTCAGAGCTAACAGAGCTTGATGTTTTTTTTTATTTTGTGGCAGCAAAATGAATGGATCCTCAGGAGCTCCGACCCGTGATAGGCCTACATAACAAGCAATCGCTAGCGTCCTAAAAAGCAAATACATACCAAGAGTCTTGTTAACAAGTACTTTGTCGATAGTGTCAATGACGACTCCGGACTGCTGACTGCAAGCTTCACAGTGGTAGGTCAAGCTGACCAGGACAGCAGCACATTGGAAGAACCGAAGGAAGCTCGTCGTAATTGGTAGGTAGTTGGTGAACAGCATCTGAGTCACACGGGATTTTCTTAGTACCTAATTGGTGTCAACTAAGAAGAAGACAATTATTAAGATGAAGCTGAGGATAACGCTTCTTGCAAAGATACAGCTCAAGTAAATAGTTTTTTTTTTTTTTTTTTTTTTTAATATGAATATGAAGGCAAACGAGCAAGTGGGTCACCTGATGGTAAGTGATCACCACTGCCCATAGACACCCGCAACCCCGGAGGGATTGCAGATGCGTTGCCAACTTAGAGGATTAAGATGAAATGCCTCTTGTGCTCGTAATTTCCCCGGCTGTCTTACTCTCCACACCGGAACGCAGCAGTGCAAGCACTGCTACTTAGCGGCAGGATTAGCGAGTAAGATGGTGGTAGCGATCCGGACGGACCTTGCACAAGGCCCTACCACACGCAAAGAATAGAATAAAAATAGAATGTAGAATAGAAAAGAAAATCTTAAGATCAACACAAGCGCTCTATGTCCGCACGAAGGGCCATTGTACTGGTTTTAAAAGTTAAAATAAGTTAAATGATATCTTTAGATTATTTGACAGACATAAATATTAAGCTTTTATTTACCGTTGATCTGGTGATCAATCTAACGATAATGTTGATGAATGTTGTCATTTCAACCAGCATATACAAGCAGCAGAGTAGCATCTGAAAGAAACGAATAGCCAAACCCTGTACTACCGAAAAATTTCGTTCAGTGATAGGTATAATAAAAGAACATCGAAATAAAACACACAGAACAAAAAACTTACCCCGACACCAAAAAACTTGTTCAAAAATTCCATCTGATCGTGCAGTAATAAATAGTAGCTATTTAATTTAACTACTTCGTTGTGAAATTTTGATCTATTTAAAGATTTTGCCTGCGTGCTATATTCATTACTTCTTTTACATTCACACCATAGTGTTTTCAAGGAGTTCGGCGAATCGTAAGCCAACGACGCAAGCGCTCGAATTTTATCAGTAATCATTACCAGACGATATTTAATATGAAGAGTTTGCGAATTCAAATCCATCACAGTGAGGAATCTTATAAGGAACATGAAGTAAGTGGTGACGTATGTAGAAGCAGATACCCAACCAACCATGTTGCCCCAGACGATGTACTCCCCCAAAGAAATGACCAGCCATGATGACACAAAGAATATCATTGACGTTAAAACCGAATGTTTGATTTCTTTGCAGTATTTCATGGCAATAGCTTTGTCCATGTGATCGTAGATTGTATAATAATCACACATCTGACTGCTGTAGTTGTATACAAAACATAAGTCCACGATGTACTCAAAATATCCTAATAGCGCACGCGCAGTGTCGGTTATAACAACAGATGGACTTGCTGTAGTAAATTTTACACTAGTATAATGAATGTACAAATTATAAGAGGATAATGAACCGAAACAAATTAACATGACAACAATTTTCAGATGCGGCCACGAGTTAACGAATAACGTTTGCTTATAACTTAAATTGTGCAAGGAAAATATTTTCAGGAAAAAAATTAAACTTGTCAAAATTGTGTAAGACTTCATATTGCTCTTCAGAGCTAGAAGTATACTGGGGGTTCCAATGTATAAGTTGAAATTTGACCTTTTCAATCAATTTAGACAATACAGTAATAATGAAATTGCGTTTGAAAGCGGAAGCAATAACGAATCAATACTCCTAATGAAGTATGTTTGTTGTGAAAATGTTTTCGACAAGGAGAACCTTAAAGCGATGTGTGTACATTATGTACTTACGAGTATATACATTATGTACTTAGTAGGTGTGTATATGTCTTAACTTGTACGTGCTATTTACAACCTTATAACGTTTTTATTTTCACATACTTAGTATTCGATGAGTAAACATTATGCTATCAGAATTCAGGAATACAACATCGACAATGTACTTTAATTTTAATTGTAAGAAGAACGCCAGACTTACGAGTATCATTAGGGCTTAACTGTTTGTCCGTTCGCCTTTCAAAATAAAGGACTATATCCTTTAAAATGTCTTCTTCTTCTTCAGCCCGTGGTCACCCATTGTCGAGCATAGGTCTCTTCATGAGCACGCCAAGTAACGCGGTCCCGTGCCAATCGAATCCGGCCGTTTCCCGCTATCGTGATGAAAAATGAAATTTTAAAAATGTAATAGAGAGATACTTGAAAGATTGAACACCGCTCGCGATTTAAAACAATAACAATAAAAACAAAAACCTGGCTGCAAAAACACTTAACTGAAAAAAAGAACCGCCTTCAAATAAAGCCTAAATCCATCAATAGATTTCTTAAAATTGTATTACATATGTACGCTACTTTAGTAATTTTTTTCGGGTGGTAGGGCCTTGTGCAAGGTCCGTCCGGATCGCTACCACCATCTTACTCGCTAATCCTGCCGCTAAGTAGCAGTGCTTGCACTGCTGTGTTCCGGTGTGGAGAGTAAGACAGCCGGGGAAATTACGGGCACAAGAGGCATTTCATCTTAGTCCTCTAGGTTGGCAACGCATCTGCAATCCCTCCGGGATTGCGGGTGTCTATGGGCAGTGGTGATCACTTACCATCAGGTGACCTACTTGCTCGTTTGCCTTCCTATTCACATAAAAAAAAAAAAAAAAAAAAAAAAAAAAAATGTCAAATTAAAATTGTTGTAATGTGAGTGCTACCTACTTATTTATGTTTGAAGTCGGTTCCTCAGCCCGCGCCACCACCAGCGCTCCCATCATAACATCGTTATGTTTATGTGTGGCATGCGTAATTTATCTGACTATATATAGTACCTTTTCAGCTTGGAACTATTTGAACTGAGTAGAAGAATATAATTTCGTTTCAGCCGACAACACGAAGCTACAACAGAATAAGTATTCGTTTCCTTACTTCACGAAACCGGGTGGGTAAAACGGGGTGAGTGGAGACAAAGTTGAAGAACAAACCTCGATAAAAATAGTTTTATAAGTGGCAAGTTGATTTTCATACATAAAAAATGCTCTGGCGGTATTAATTTCAATTTAGTTTTTTTTTTTTTTTTACTACAGACTGACCAGTGATTGACCTCTACCTCACTTGGTGGAAGGTGCAGATGAGGCCAAAGGTGTAACTCACTGGTTCAGTAATAGCAAATTCACTCTAGCCTTGAAGAACCCTAGGTTGTATCTGTCCGGAAATACAGACGATGAGAGTTCCATAGTTTAAACCGGCGGTTCTTAACCTCGGGTCGCGACCCAAATTTGGGTCGCGGGCGGTTTTGGGATGGGTCGCGGGTACGGTTCCACACTCTCCTGGAATCTCCCGGCTCCCGGAAGGAGTTTTAAATAATCGAAATTCTCCCGAAATTTTAATGTTTATTAATGTTTTTTTAAATATTTATAATGATATCAATTTTAGCAAACAAGGGGCTTTTTGTTAGTCCTATTATTAAAAAAATTTGGGTCGCGGACTTCAAAAATATTTATAATTTGGGTCGCCAGCCAAAAAGGTTAAGAACCGCTGGTTTAAACGATAAACACTAAAATATAGGCAAATCCCAGCTCACCCCGTAGTGGAGTCAGAAGGGATCGGAACAAATAAAAAAATGTCGATAACAAAATTTAATATTACCAGAAAAAAGGTAATTGGCTATTGTTTTTTTAATTTGTATTGTATTGTTTTTGATATTATTATAATATGTCTAAAAATATAACTAAACTACTTTTAGTGCAAGCTGAAACAGAAATTTATGTAGCAAGTGAAAACACAAAATATTAGTTCCTTTCTCGCCCCGCAATGCCCTCTAACCTCGTTTTTCGGTACTAAATATTCATAAATCTATATATTTACTATTGTTTTCATTTCTCAATCAGTCATCAACACCGAACGAATCTCTTGTGCACATCATTTCGTTCTAACTTAATTCACTTCAATATTCATCTGAGGGAATGAAACATTTATAAACAAAAGTTAGGTACATTAAAGATTATAAAATGAACTTAATACTATAGGGAATTTGGCGACTAAACCAGCCAAGTTTAAAATTAAGTACCTAACTAACCGAAATTGATTTAGTATCTAAAATTCTAATCACATTTTACTGTGTTAAGGAATTATTTTTATTTATAAAAACACGTACAAAACAATACAACAATCTTCAATGAAACACAAATTTACAAACGAAGTTAGTTTTAATTATAGAATGGGAGCATACAAATAAATGGATTATCGTTGTACTGCAATTTATTTCGTGTTCTGCACAAGAACGACAGCATAAGTGATAACCACAGATGCGGTGGACAGCAGCAGCGCGGAGTCAAGCTTGAAGAAGCCAGCGGCATGGAACTGCAGCGGCCGGGAGGAAACCAGGCGCCGGAGAGTCGTCAGGGACGAGGCCACGTCGCTCGCTGTAAATTACAACCATTCCTTTTAACTAGACTCAATCACTACACACAACTAGGAGACTACACTTGCAAAGGCAGCTACGTCTGTGAGACACTGTCAATATTTCTTAACACACACTAAGAACGTGGTGTGAAAAACTGAGTTTTTAAGTTCACGCGTACAAAAGCATACCTACAACATTTTGATATAATACGAGTACATCACAAAAAAATGGAGTGAATCAAAACTGACAGGGAGAACCCGTTTACATGAAATTACGAATCTTAGCAAGAAGTAAGGCAAATAAATGCAAAATATCGCTCGATTAAACAAAAAAAAAATCAGTATTAAGGTATTGTTTTCAAATTTAGTTAGTCTTCATCCTTTAAATAGTTTTTCGTCTTTTGCTTACTGATTTTCTTGTTGACCAGCAATTTATCGACGACGTGAGCTACGACACTACATTGTTGGCAACAGGTTTCGCTATGGTAGATGACGCTGCACAGAGTAGCAACGTAGTTAAAGCACCTCAATGAAACTGTAGCAACTGGTGAAAACATGGCGAATATCTCCTGTGTAAAAAATATTTCTTCATTGTCATTTATCTTATCAAAAAAACTAAAAAATGTATAGTTGATAATACAAAATTTCATACTGAGGTTCCGCTGAAAAACCTGACAATGATATTGATCCATGTGATAACTTCAAGCAGCGTAAAGAGGCAATAGATGAGCGTCTGTAGAAAATAAAAAAGTTCGAGATAACACATAATGCAAATGCGATAGAACATAAGATATTGAATAATTTTATCAAACTAAATCTTACTCTGAATCCGAAAAATAAGTTCAGAAATGTCATCTGATCGTGCAGCAGCAAATAGTAGCTGTTAAGTTTCGTCACATCGCTGGAACAGTTCAAAATAAACGGAGCATCCTCGCTCTGTTCTGTATGGGACCAGAACGTTTATTTTTCAAATCCTTGATGCAGTCTGCTCCGTCATCGGCAAATGATGTAAGCTCTTCAATTTTGTCGACTATTGTCTTAAGGCGATATTTAATATGTAAAGTTTGTGAATTAAAGTCCAATACTGATAAAATTCTGACAACGGCCATTAAATAATTGATAGTAACGTGTGCCAGAGACAATAACCAGCCAAACTGCTGACTCCATACAATGTATTCTCCGAGAACAGCGGCCAACCACAAAGACAAAAACAGTGTAAACAAAATAAGCACTTTTTGCTTGATCTCTTTAAAGTATTTCATGTTGATAGCTTTATCCATTTGATCGTAAACGTTGTAGTAGACACACATTCTGATACTGTACATGTAGACAAAGTACAAGTCTGCGATATACTGGAAGTAGCTCAACAACGTAATGACTGCATTCGTTGCGACAACTGAAGGATTTGATTCAAATAACGAATTTGCAGTAAAACTTGCAAACAGAGAGTACGCACCCAAAAAACCAGGTAATGTTATCAATAGAGTCACCTTAATGAAGGGCCAACGCTTAGCAATAAATTTGTTCTTGTAAGCGACATTGTGTAAAGAAAATATATTTAACGCAAAACTTAAAGTGCTCAATGTATTATAAGACTCCATGTTAGTTGGGTGGCTCACTTGGCAGTCCAAAAGAAAGTAATGATCGGAAAGCATTATATGATTATTTTTTTTCCTCAAAACATGGCCCATTAAAAATGTAAGACGATGAATTTAATTAAAGTTAAGTCAAGTATATGCTAGGGAAAGAACAGTCATCTAATACCAAGTGACCGAGAGATAAAAATAGAATAAAGAACAAAATTTTACATTCATACATTAATCACGCCTTTATCACACAGGCAGAGGGTAGACAGAGCCTAAGGTAATAAGACCCAAAGGCCACGTCTAGCATGATTGTTTGGTAACTACCTATATACTCTGAGGTAGCAGCGCTTGACTACACAGGATAAAACAAGTCCTGGAATAAAATTTCGTTTTAACCGACAAGCGCGGCACGAATCTGTTTTCTTTGAGAATGCCGTCATGATGTTTGGCGAAAACGAATATTCGTATTTGTTAAATCTCTTAACTAAATTATGATTTTGGCGACGTACGTTTATTTTAGATGTCTTTATTTATCTGCAAGTTAGAATACAATTTGTTTCTTATCCGTATTTATTTATTTATTATACAATGTTGAAAACACAATCAACAATTTATCAATCGAACAAGAATTCACACATGAAGTAAGTTTTACCTACTGATTATAGAATGGGAGCCAAACTTGACAAAAGAATGGATTTTCGCTGGACTGTAATTTATTTCGTGTTCTGCACAAGAACGACAGCGTAAGTGATAACCACAGAAGCGGTGGACAGCAGCAGCGCGGAGTCAAGCTTGAAGAAGCCAGCGGCATGGAACTGCAGCGGCCGGGAGGAAACCAGGCGCCGGAGAGTCGTCAGGGACGAGGCCACGTCGCTAGCTGTAAATTACAATCACTTTTTTTAACTAGACCCAATCACTACACACTAAAAAAGCCGTGGTAGCTTAGTGGTTTGACCTGTGGCCTCTCAATCAGAGCGTCCTGGGTTCAAATCCCGGGCGCGCACCTCTGAGTTTTTCGGAATTTATGTGCGAAAATTACGTTTGAAATTTGCCATGAGCTTTTGAAGGAAAACATCGTGAGTAAAGCTTGCACACATCTGCAAAGAAATTCAATGGTGTGTGTTAAGTTCCCAATCCGCACTGGGCGCGCGCGGGAACTATAGCCCAAACCCTCCAATACACGGAGGAGGCCTATGACATAAGGCACGCCAAATTACGCGACAATAATAAAAAAAACAATACAATAACAGCAACACAAATCAAATTTTAGCGAATTCGGAATAAAAAAGGCTATAATTATAATTATAATAAATCACTACACACTACTACACTTGCAAGACAGCTACGTCTGTGAGACACTGTCATTAAATATTTCTTAACACACACTAAGAACATGGTGTGAAAAAGTGCACGCGTTGAAAAGCGTAACTACAACATTTAGAAAGTATACATTACAAAAAAACGGAGCGAATCAAAACTGATAGGGAGAACCCGTTTACATAAAATTAGAAAAGCAAGAAGTAAGGTCCCTCTACATAAATGCAAAATATCGCACGATTAAACAAAAAAAACAGGATTAAGATATTGTTTTTAAATTTAGTTAGTCTTCATTCTTTACATAGTTTTTCGGTTTTTGCTTACTGATTTTCTTGTTGACCAGCAATTTATCGACGACGTCAGCTACGACACTACATTGTTGGCAACAGGTTTCGCTATGGTAGATGACACTGCACAGAGTAGCAACGTAGTTAAAGCATCTCAATGAAACTGTAGCAACTGGTGAAAACTTGGCGAATATCTCCTGTATAAAAAATATTTCTTCATTGTGATTTATCTTATCAAATAAACTAAAAAATGTATAATAGATAATACAAATTTTCATACTGAGGTTCCGCTGAAAAACCTGGCAATGATATTGATCCATGTGATAACTTCAAACAGCGTAAAGAGGCAATAGATGAGCGTCTGTAGGAAATAAAAAAAGGTCCAGATAGCACATAATGCTAATGCGATAGAACATAAGATATTCAATAATTTTTTAAAACTAAATCTTACTCTGAATCCGAAAAATAAGTTCAGAAATATCATCTGATCGTGCAACAGCAAATAGTAGCTGTTAAGTTTCGTCACATCGCTAGAGCACTTCAAAATAAACGGAGCAATCCTCGCTCTGTTCTGTATGGGACCAGAACGTTTATTTTTCACATCCTTGATGCAGTCTGCCCCATCATCGGCAAATGATGTATGCTCTTCAATTTTGTCGACTATTGTTTTAAGGCGATATTTAATATGTAAAGTTTGTGAATTAAAGTCCAATACTGATAAAATTCTTACAATGGCCATTAAATCATTGATAGCAACTTGTGCCAGAGAAAATAGCCAACCAAACTGCAGACTCCATACAATGTAATTTCCGAGAATAGCGGCCAACCACAAAGACAAAAACAGTGTAAGCAAAATAAGTACTTTTTGCTTGATCTCTTCAAAATATTTCATGTTGATAGCTTTATCCATTTGATCGTAAACGTTGTAGTAGACACACATTCTGATACTGTACATGTAGACAAAGTACAAGTCTGCAATATACTGGAAGTAGCTCAACAACGTAATGACTGTATTCGTTGCGACAACTGACGGATTTGATTCAAATAACAAATTTGTAGTAAAAATTGCAAACAGAGAGTATGCACACAAAAAACCAGGTAATGTTATCAATAGAGTCACCTTAATGAAGGGCCAACGGTTAGCAATAAATTTGTTCTTGTAGGCGACATTGTGTAGAGAAAATATTTTTAACGCAAAACTTAAAGTGTTCAATGTATTATAAGACTCCATGTTTGTTGGGTGGCTCACTTGGCAGTCCAAAAGAAAGTAATGATCGGAAAGCATTATAAATGATTATTTTTTTCCTTAAAACATGTCCCATTAAAAATGTAAGACGATCAATTTAATTAAAGATAAGTCAAGTACATGCTAGGGAAAGAACAGTCATCTAATAAGAAAGAAAGAAAGAAGAAATTTATTGCAAAAAGGAATAAATTTCTTCTTTCTTTCTTTCTTTCTTTCTTTCTAATACCAAGTGACCGAGAGATAAAAATAGAACGAAGAACGGAATTTTACATTCATACATTAATCACGCCTTTATCACACAGGCAGAGGGTAGACAGAGCCTAAGGTAATAAGACCCAAAGGCCACGTTTAGCATGATTGTTTGGTAACTATACTTCCACGGAATTTTAACCCCTTTTTTATTATCAACAATAAGGCATCAAACATGTAAAAGAGCCCTTGGCGGCCAATTTGCGAAAAAATAAAATTTTCATTTTCATTTTCATTTTCATACGTAACTAAGCATATTACAAAAACTGCTCAGCACCTTCGAGGTTTAAGCGCTTGACTACAAAAGATAAAATAAAATCCTGGAATAAAATTTCGTTTTAACCGACAGCGCGGCACGAATCCGTTTTCTTTGAGAATGCCGTCATGATGTTTGGCGATATTCGTATTTGTTTTTTTTTTTTAATATGTATAGGAAGGCAAACGAGCAAGTGGGTCACCTGATGGTAAGTGATCACCACTGCCCATAGACACCCACAACCCCGGAGAGATTGCAGATGCGTTGCCAACCTAGAGGATTAAGATGAAATGCCTCTTGTGCCCGTAATTTCCCCGGCTGTCTTACTCTCCACACCGGAACACAGCAGTGCAAGCACTGCTACTTAGCGGCAGGATTAGCGAGTAAGATGGTGGTAGCGATCCGGACGGAACTTGCACAAGGCCCTACCACCCGCAAAAAAAAGCGTTAAATCAGTAAACTAAATTATGTTTTTGGCGACGTACGTTTATTTAAATGTTTTTATGTATCTGAAAAATAGAATACAATTTGTTTCGTAGCCGTATTTATTTATTTATTACACAATGTTGAAAACACAATCAAAAATTTATCAATCGAACAAGAATTCACACATGAAATAAGTTTTACTAATTACAGAATGGGAGCAAAACTTGACAAAAGAATGGATTTTCGCTGGACTGTAATAAAATTTATTGCGTGTTCTGCACAAGAACGACAGCGTAAGTGATAACCACAGAAACGGTGGACAGCAGCAGCGCGGAGTCAAGCTTGAAGAAGCCAGCGGCATGGAACTGCAGCGGCCGGGAGGAAACCAGGCGCCGGAGAGTCGTCAGGGACGAGGCTACGTCGCTAGCTGTAAATTACAACCATTCCTTTTAACTAGACCCAATCACTACACACAACTAGACAAAAACACATGAAAGACCACAGTTATGTAACTTTGAAATTAAATATTTTTCTTAGTGGCTGGAGTAATCAACGTAATTTATCAATTAAACAACGTCATAGTATGTTCATAACATTGGCTGTAAAGTAAACATTTGTGTAAATCTGGTAAAAGTGGTGTTTAGAGCAAATCAATTGAGGCGAATCGATTTGGACATGACAGGTTAAAGTAAATAAGGTACTTTGTGTATTTTTTATTAATTTTGGGTTCGCTAAAATGTTATTATGACAGTTGGCGTCAATATACGATATTTATATTTACCAAATAAAAATCTTACTCTATCAAAAAAATACGATTCAAGCATACTTTTTATTCAAAAACTGATTGACAGGTTGCGGTGCCAATTTTTTGAGAATTACCCTACAATTTTTGCTGTTTCATTTTTATTTTATTATTGTATTGCAGTAAAGAGTTTTACATACATACATACATTATAAAAATCTACACACAATTACCCGACAATACTTGCAAGACTGCATTATCAGGGCTCGGAAATTTATGCGGATGACGTCAAACGACTCATATGATAAATTCAAATAGTCAACTCAGAAGTAAAATGACAGAATAATTATTTTCATATCCATGGGAACATAAACTAAACGACTTGGGTCCATTCTATATAGATATCTATATCTCTACACAAATTGAGCAACCGAATACTACAATTGTCTTGGATAAAGCGGCCATTTTTTTCGGTCAATCAATTGAGGAAGAAAAATTCATTGAAGCATATTTTGAGTCCGTGACGACAATTAACGACTTGTTAGAGACATAGTTATAAATTTGTACAAATTTTCAATAAATAATGTCATAACACTGTCTTTTTGATATTTTTGTTAACTTATAATAATAAAATAATCGTATCCTACGGTAACATGTTCCGTAACAGATATTTCATTCACGACACTTTCTGTCACTGTATGCGACATGTCACACAAAAGTTTAAATAAAAACGTCACCTCAGTGCAAAGTGACGTAACATTTACGTCATACGCATGGATTATTCGAGACCTGCACATTCTTACCACACACTAACAACTGGTATCGAAAATTGAGTTTTAAAATTAACGCGATCAAAAGCTGCACGACGTTTGAATGTGTATTTGAATACAAAAATTATGCACCAACATGAAGTATGGTCTCATAACACATGTCAAGAAGCAGTCGAAAGATCAGTGATTTTCAATTATGAATGCAAAATAACGCCTAAACTATTCATGGTTTTCTACTTTAGTTCACGTTTCTTGTTTTTGCTTACCGATGTTCTTGTTGATCAGCAACTTATCGACGACGTGAACGATGACACTGCACTGACGACAGCAGATTTCGCAATGGTAGACCACACTGCATAGAGTAGCGACGTAGTTGAAACATGTCAATAGACTTGCTATAACCGACTCCAGCGTATTAAATAATACCTGTTTCAAAATGAATTGGTTCATGTTAGCTTGTTTAAGCAAATCAATAAAAAGTGTTGTTGAAGGGGAACATTATTATTACCGATGTTCCATTGAAGTATCTGGCAACGATATTGATGCATGTGATGACCTCAAACAGCGTAAAACAGCAATGGATTAACAACTGTAAGAAATAACAAACGAAATCTATATACGAAAAGTATCTACGATGACACAATAAGTATTAAAGGATCGCGAAAGCTCTTTAGTAAGTTCGATGGAGTTTATTACAAAAGTGTTTCTGCAACGAATGATTATGACAAAAAACGTTTTCGGAATCTATTTTTAACAGTAATTGGTTGTGGCATCGTTTGTCGTATGGTTACGACCATGCGTCATCCAACACATTTGATAGAACATAAGATATTAAATATTTTGTCTAAATTAAATCTTACTCTGAATCCGAAAAATGAGTTCAAAAATGTCATCTGATCGTGCAGCAGCAAATAGTAGCTGTTAAGTTTCGTCACATCGCTGGAACATTTTAGAATAAACGGAGCAATCCTCGCTCTGTTCTGTATTGGACCACAACGTTTATTTTCCACTGCCCTAACGCAGTGTGCTCCATCATCGGCGAATGAAGCAAGTTCTTCAATTTTGTCAACTATCGTTTTAAGGCGATATCTAATGTGTAAAGTTTGTGAATTGAAATCTAATACAGTTAAAATTCTCACAAAGGCCATCAAGTAATTGACAGCATGTATCAGGGGCCAAAACCAGCCAATCTGTAAAACCCAAACAGTGTTTTCTCCAAAAGAAGCGACCAACCACAAAGATGAAAACAATGTAACTAAAATTAACACTTTTTGCTTGATCTCCTTATAATATTTCATGTTGATAGCTTTATCCATTTGATCGTATATGTTGTAGTAGACACACATTCTGATACTGTACATGTAGACAAAGTACATGTCTGCAATATACTGGAAATAGCTCAACAACGTAATGGTTGCATCTGTCACTACAACTGAAGGATTTGATTGAAAGAAATAACTTTCAGTAATACGGTGGTACATAATGCCTGCGAAGAAAATACCAGTTACTGTTATTAACGAAGTCACCTTGATGAAGGGCCAACGATTAGCAATAAATTTGTTTCTGTAGGAAACATTGTGCAAAGAAAATATTTTCAAGACAAAGTTTAAAGTGGACAGTGTATTGTATGACTCCATGATAGGTGGGTGGCTTCCTTGGCAGTCCAAAAGAAAGTAACAGTTGCAAAGCATTACATTGATTAAAATTATTTTTTAATGAAACATGGCCCGTTAAAGACGTTAGAGTTAGACGATCGATCGAAGTTAAGTTGCGTGTATACCTACTATGGAAAAAACAATGAAAATCATACGTCAGGATTATATTAGTCGAATTCAAATATTTGTATTTTCTTCCATGCTGGTCTGGGAGTAAAGAAAAAACATAGAATTTACCAGTTGCTTCTCTATCCGCGCAGATGGTAGAAGCCCATCGATAGAATGGGCGGAAGTCCTAGGAATCATGTTGTAGGCAATGCGGTGAGCAACCCATCACTATTTCAGTTTCCCTTTCAACCTATACGCCCTTAATCATACTAAACGTGGCCTTAAAGAAATAAAGACGTAATATATGTATGTATGTATGCGTAAAAAAATTAACTTGCGAGTTTGAACTCATTTTGAATACACAATCGATATCATCAATCAAACAAGAATTTTTACACAAATTAAGTTTTAATTATAGAGTGCGAGCAAAATTGGTAAAGAAATGGATCATAGCTGTATTGTAAATCATTACGTGTTCTGCACAAGAACGACAGCGTAAGTGATAACCACAGAAGCGGTGGACAGCAGCAGCGCGGAGTCAAGCTTGAAGAAGCCAGCGGCATCGAACTGCAGCTGCCGGGAGGAAACCAGGCGCCGGAGAGTCGTCAGGGACGAGGCCACGTCACTAGCTGTAAATTGCAATAATTCCTTTTAACTAGACCCAATCACTACACACAACTAGACAAATACACATGAAAGAAAATACAGTTACAATTTTTGCTGTTTTGTTTTTGTTTTTATTTTCACTTTATTATTTTATGTGCAATAAAGAGTTTTACATACATACATACATTATAAAAATCACTACACGCAATTACCTGACAAAACTTGCAAGACTGCTACGTTTGTGTGACGCATTATCAAGGCTCGAACAATTTATGCGGATGACGTCAAACGACTCATATGATAAATTCAAATAGTTAACTCAGAAGTAAAACGACAATAATTATTTTCATATCCACGGGAACATAAACTAAACGACTTGGGTCCATCCTATATACATATTTATACTGCCGTGCAGATTTTAAAACGCAGTAAGTGGCATTTGAAGTGATTTCTGTTTATTAGTGATTAAGAATCAGTGCATCGAAAAGCACACATATATGTAATCGGTTTTTTGGTCCGGAGCCTCCTTCGAAGCCTCTACGAGCAGCATGTCAAAGTGCTCAGTAAATAATACACCGTAGCATTAACCAAAATGCAGTAAGAAACAACTTACTCTATTGGAACTGTAAAGATACAATTTACGCATATCTGTAAGGGCCATTTAAAATGCAGTGATTAGGCAACTTACACTTAGTTAGTCAGTAATTATTCAAAAATAAAAATAATATATTCTATTTAAATTGCAGTATGCGTTAAATTTGCTGCGTATTACTTTGTAAATGAAAGTTTTTTTTTACTTTGTACTGCGATTTTGTACGGCGGATAAAAGTTAAACTGCTCTTTAGTCGGTATTTGCTAATCGTACGAATAAATAAATTTTAAAACGCAGTAAGTGCAAAAATGCTGCTTCGAGATAAACGCAAAAAACTACTTCAAACTTCGTTTTTTTCGTTATTTCGAAGAATTTTGCTAAATTTACACTTGAACTATAGCGTAAAAATATTACATTTACGTATAATGAAATCAGCCTTACTGAGATCAATGATAGGTACATTGTTTTAAAATAATAGTGCTTACTCATATAAAAAAAAAACAAAACAATTGTGATCTAAATAAAACAAGGAACTTAGTTCTGAGATCAGACTTAATTAATAGCATAATTATTCATTCATTTTAAAATCTAAAAAAATAAATGTACCATACCAATATATTTATTTTAGAAGTAATTGAGTAAAAAAACTTAAGTAAAATTTCACTGGCAAAGAGTTGTGATATAAAAAAGGAATTTACAGCAAATCAAATGCAGAATTTCGAAAGCGTACTACAGCATTAATTACTTAAGTTTTTTACCAATAATGCTAAAAGATACAAAAAATCTACATGATCTTGTAAATAACAAACATCCCAATTAGAAAAATTAAGCTTTAGCTTATTAAAACTTCACATATAAAATCAAATAAAAAACATTGTCATTAAAAAAAAAATGAGACCGGGACTCCGGCTGCACGTCATGCTATGAGATATGGCAGTCAGAGATTTTTATGCTTTTAAGTCTCATATTTTAACAAAAATTTAAAGACGCCATGGGACAGACAGTATACCTGAAAGATATTGAGGAAATAATGGTACAAAGAGGAAAGTTTTTCATGTATTTTAAACTGATTTTGATTGCGAATCTTATAAAGAATTAAATTGTTTGAAATCAAGAAAAAATCCCAATCCGGCTGTAAAAAATAACCCTAAAGGTGTAAATACTGCTAGAAAGTTTATTAAAAAACTCGGACCATTAATACCAAAAAATAGATTGCTGTTCTGGAAAAACCTAGCAGTCTCTACAGAGTCGAATGACATTAATAATGCTGAGCTCGAAAGTGAATAAACATTGTTTCTGTCAGTAGCTTTCACGTATTTGATTATTTTATTGTGGTATTTAGATTTTTGATCTCATAGCACGACGTGCAGCCGGATTCCCGGTCACAATTTTTTTTTTATGAGAATGTTTTTTATTTGATTTTATATGTGAAGTTTTATAGGTAAAAAACTTTAGTAATTAATGCTGTACCCTTTCGAAATTCTGCATTTGATTTGCTGTAAATTCCTTTTTTATATCACAACTATTTGCAAGTGGAATTTTACTTAAGTTTTTTTTACCTATACTTCTAAAAGAAATATATAGATAAATAGAAAGATTTATTTATCACCCTTTTAAAAATACAATTAAATGACAAACATAAGTAATTCACAAAAGGATCGTCAATTGTAATAAAATAGTAATAATAATTATAATAACTGAAATTAAATAAAAAACAAAATAACAACAAACAAAAATAAAGCTTAATGAAACGCCAATGTAAATTCACAAAAAGATCGTCATGGGTACATACAAAGAGAAAATAATAATAATTTAAAATGTCAAATAATAAAAATATAAAACCACAAAATGTGGAAATATTATCAGAATATTATAGTTATGGTACATATATTTAAAAAAACAAATATGAAATAATAATTATGTTATTAATTAAGTCTGATCTCAGAACTAAGTTCCTTGTTTTATTTAGGTCACAATTGTTTTGTTTTTTTTATGTAAGTAAGCACTATTATTTTAAACCAATGTACCTATCATCGATCTCAGTAAGGCTGGTTTAATTATACGTAAATAAAAAGTAATAGAAACAATGAAACGTTATGTATCATTTTGACTTTATTCTGAATTAAGACTGAAAGTAATTTAAAGTTTTTAATGGTAATCATTCATTATTAGCCACAAATAAAATGTTACACAATTAGTTGTATTATTACATTATGATGGTGACTAATGATACCGATAAATAAATATTATAGAATGTGAAATTTACTCGAAAAATCCAGTCATTTTATACATTTTTACGTTCAATTTTCTTACAATAAGCAGTAAAATAACTCGTAGCATTTCAAACAAGTGCTACATTCTAACAAAAATGCAGTAAACATGATGACCATACTGTACTTTACTCTGCAAACACGAATCAACCATTGCAGTATCAAGCTTTTATACTGCATATTATTTGGTATTCTAAAAGATTTTTAGTAAAAATATGTCTGCAGTAACAGCTCAGATTTTCTTAAAAACCTCCTCATGCGTAATATTAGTCTGTGGATGTTCTTTTTTTTTGTAAATAATCCTTGTAACATTTACGCTATAGTTAAAGTGTAAATTTAGCAAAATTCTTCGAAATAACGAAAAAAAAAAAAAAAATATATTTATTTATTTAGGCATTAATCCCATTACAAAATCTAATTACAATTACAATCATCAGAATTAGTTAATAGGTGAATTAAATTAAATTACATTAAATTAAATTACATTAAATTACATTAAATTAAATTACATTAAATTAAATTACATTAAATTAAATTACATTAAATTAAATTACATTAAATTAAATGGATTAGATTAACCTAAAAAATAACACCTAACCTAATAAACCTAAAAAACGAAGTTTGAAGTAGTTTTTTGCGTTTATCTCGAAACAGCATTTTTGCACTTACTGCGTTTTAAAATCTGCACGGCAGTATATCTCTACATAAATTGAGCTACCGAATACTACGATTGTCTTGGATAAAGCGGCCATTTTTTTTCGGTCAATCAATTTTATTGAGGAAGAAAAATTCAAAAGCATATTTTGAGTCAGTGACCATAATGAAAGACTTGTTAGAGACAAAGTTATAAATCTGTGCATATTTTGAATAAATAATGACATGAAATTGTCACTGATTTTTTTATAAAAATGAAAATGAAAATAAAAATTTATTTTTGCAAATTTGCCGAAAATATAATCGTATCTTACGGTAACACGTTTCGTAACACATATTTCATTCACGACACTTCCTGTCACTGTAAGCGACATGTCACACAAAAGTTTAAATAAAAACATCACTTCAGTGCAAAGTGACGTAATATTTACGTCATCCGCACGTATTTTTCGATACCTGCACATTGTGTTATCACCACACACTCACAACTGGTATCAAAAATTGAGTTTTAAAATTAACGCGATCAAAAGTCGCACGACGTTTGAATGTGTATTTGCATACAAAAATTGTGCACCAACATGAAGTATGGTCTCATAACACATGTCAAAAAGCAGTCGAAAGATCATTGATTTTCAATTATAAAAGCAAAAATAACGCTTAAACTATTCATGGTTTTCTACTTTAGTTAATGTTTCTTGTTTTTGCTTACCGATGTTCTTGTTGATCAGCAACTTATCGACGACGTGAACGATGACACTGCACTGGCGGCAGCAGATTTCGCAATGGTAGACCACACTGCATAGAGTAGCGACGTAGTTGAAACATGTTAATAGTCTTGCAATAACCGACGCCAACGAAAAAAATAATACCTGTTTCAAAATTGATTGGTTCATGTTAGCTTGTTTAAGCAAATCAATAAAGTGTTGTTAAAGGGGAACATTATTATTACCGATGTTCCATTGAAGTATCTGGCAACGATATTGATGCATGTGATGACCTCAAACAGCGTAAAACAGCAATGGATTAACATCTGTAACAAATAATCAACGAAATTTATATACGAAAAGTATCTACAATGACACAATAAGTATTTAACAAGTTCGCAACTTCAATGGAATTTATTACAAAAGTATTTCTGGGACATTGATTATAATAAAAAATGTTTTCGGGGGCTACTTTTAACAGTAATTTGTTGTGTCATCTTTTGCCGTATGTTTAAGACCATCCGTCATCCAACACTCATTCGATAGAAATTGAGTATTAAATAATTTTTTTAAACTAAATCTTACTCTGAATCCGAAGAATGAGTTCAAAAATGTCATCTGATCGTGCAGCAGCAAATAGTAGCTGTTAAGTTTCGTCACATCGCTGGAACATTTTAGAATAAACGGAGCAATCCTCGCTCTGTTCTGTATTGGACGAGAACGTTTATTTTCCACTGCCCCAACGCAGTGTGCTCCATCATCGGCGAATGAAGCAAGTTCTTCAATTTTGTCAACTATCGTTTTAAGGCGATATCTAATGTGTAAAGTTTGTGAATTTAAATCTAATACAATTAAAATTCTCACAAAGGCCATCAAATAATTGACAGCATGTATCAGGGGCCAAAACCAGCCAATCTGTAAAGCCCATACAGTGTGTTCTACAAAAGAAGCGACCAACCACGAAGATAAAAACAATGTAGCTGAAATTAACACTTTTTGCTTGATCTCCTTATAATATTTCATGTTGATAGCTTTATCCATTTGATCATATATGTTGTAGTAGACACACATTTTGATACTATACATGTAGACAAAGTACAAGTCTACAAAAAATTGGATGTAGCTTATCAACATAATGGTTGCATCTGTCGCTACAATTGAAGGATTTGATTGAAAGAAATAACTTTTAGTAAAATGGTGGTACATAATGAATGCGAAGAAAATACCAGTTGCTGTTATCAGCGAAGTCACCTTGATGAAGGGCCAACGATTAGCAATAAATTTGTTTCTGTAGGAAACATTGTGCAAAGAAAAAAATTTCAAGACAAAATTTAAATTAGTCAATGTATTGTATGACTCCATGTTAGTTGGGTGGCTTCCTTGGCAGTCCAAAAGAAAGTAATCGTTGCAAAGCATTACATTGATTAAAATTATTTTTTCATGAAACATGGCCCTTTAAAGACGTCAGACGATCGATCGAAGTTAAGTTGAGTGTATACTCCGGAAATAACAGTTAAAATCATATGTCAGGATTATATTTGTAAATTCGAATATTTCCATTATTTTCCGTGCTGGTCTGGGAGTAAAGAAAAAACATAGAATTTACCAGTTGCTTCTCTTCCCGCGCAGATGGTAAAAGCCCATCGACACAATGGGGGGAACTCCAAGGAATCATGTTATAGGCGATGTGATTGATTGATTGATTTATTTATTTATCACATTTTTAAAAATACAATTAAATGTCAAACATAAGTAATTCACAGAAGGATCGTCAATGGTAATTATATAGTAATAATAATTTATGATAACTGAAATTAAATAAAAAACAAAATAACAACAAACAAAAATAAAGCTTAATAAAATGTCAATGTAAATTCACAAAAAGATCGTCATGTGGCTAGCAACCCATCACTATTTTGGTTTCCTTTTCCACCTATACGCCCTTAATCATACTAAACGTGGTCTTAAGGTTTTGTTACCTAAGGCTCTGTCTAACCCGTAAGGGATAAATATGTGACATATGTATGTATCTATGCATTTGCTAAATTATTACACGAAAGCTGTTTATTGGCGTTTTACGTAAAAAAATTGCGAGTTTGAACACAATTTGTCTATTTATTACACAATGTTGAAAACACAATCGACATTATCAATCAAATAATAACTTTTAGACAAATTTAGTTTTAATTATTGAGTGCGAGCAAAATTTAACAAAGAAATGGATCATAGCTGTATTGTAAATCATTGCGTGTTCTGCACAAGAACGACAGCGTAAGTGATAACCACAGAAACGGTGGACAGCAGCAGCGCGGAGTCAAGCTTGAAGAAGCCAGCGGCATGGAACTGCAGCGGCCGGGAGGAAACCAGGCGCCGGAGAGTCGTCAGGGACGAGGCCACGTCGCTCGCTGTTAATTACAACCATTCCTTTTAACTAGGCCCAATCACTACACACAACTAAACAAAAACACGCAAAAGATAGCTAATGGGTGTCTGAATCTGAAAATACACAATTTTTGACACCATTATTTGTGTGCGAAAGCAGTATAGGTTACACACACACACACGTAGTCGTCTCTCGTGTATCGTGGGCTAGTTGTGTGAAGTGATTGGCTCTAGTTTGGTTCCCTAACATTTGACCGATGACGGTTTGACAAACGTATCGTTTGACAAACCTCCATTTTCTGCTAGCATAATATTACATTTGAAGAATACAATACAATACAATACAAATACTCTTTATTGAACACCACAAATCAGTACAAAACAATACAGAAACAAAGAACAAAGTAGACAATAGGCGGTCTTATCGCTTAATAGCGATCTCTTCCAGACAACCAAGGCAAAAAATAAGTTAATAATAAGAATAGTTGTATAACAACAGACATAGAAACACCGTGATCATCGAAAGCGCCATACCACTCGAAGGCACAGGGTTACGAAATTAAGAAAAAGCAAAGTCTCATTACACAATGTAGAGAAGCAGTCCAAAGATCACTGACATCCATTTTCCGAATATGAATGCAATTTTTTTTTTGTTTTGACTAGTAGAGACTTTATACATTTCTACTACAGATTAATATAATTTAAGCCTCGTGGATCTTTTGCAAATGTATTTAATTTAAGTATCCTTACAGTATTTTATTTTGAAAAAATGACTTTCTGCCAAGTTTCTTGCGGCGCATTCTTCTTGGCAATGATGGTCTTTCCGAATGCTCTGGTAGTTTCAAATAGACATGTAAAAGAGCCCTTGGCGGCCAATTTGCAAAAATAAATTTTCATTTTCATTTCATTTTCAAAGTAACGTCCGATTCAATGAAAAAAATAACGATTTATTGTTTTCTCCTTTAGTGAATATTACTCTCGTTGCTTACCGATTTTCTTGTTGACCAGCAATTTATCAACGACGTCAACAATGACACTGCATTCGTGGCAGCAGGTTTCACAGTGGTAAATCACACTGCACAGAGAAGCAACGTAGTTGAAGCACCTCAATGAACTCGTAGCAACCGGCGTCAACGTGGAAAATATAACCTGTTTTAAGATTGATTGTGTCATATAAGTCATCAACGTCATCATCATGTCAGCTGAAAGACGTCCACTGCTGGACATAGGCCTCCCCCAAGGGTATCCAAGGATCCGTGTGGTGTCGGTCGAGAATCGCTCCACCCCAACTCTTCCCGTGAGAGTCGTAAGAGACGACTAAGGGATAAACCGGAGGATGGGTAGCAGCGTCTTCCGCGAACTATTTGGTATAACTCCGGTTGAAAACCCGCCTGCCAAGTGTGGCGACAGAGACATGTTTCCCCCAAAGGTACAAGACAAAAATGGATATCATAATAAGTATTTTTCATGAAATAAATTTAATAAGTTGTTGATAAAGCGAAGCTTCATTACGTAAGTTCTAGTGAAGATTCTAGCAATGATGTTAATGCATGTGATGACTTCTAGCAGCGTAAAGAGGCAATGGATGAGCATCTGAAAAAACAGGATTTGTTATTAAATAACTATTGAAGATACTATAGTATATTACGTATTGTAAGATCTCGACAAGTTGTATCCCCACGATATCATGCCACCCTTTATCCATCTCATTAGATAAAACATGCTGAGAAATATATTATTATTATTATTATTATTATTGGTACGGTTTTCCGATTACGGGTTCATGGGGACCCGGTCATTTGAAAGGCATTCATGGGGCCGAGGCCAACATGAAGAGGACTTTGGTATTTTAATATAAAAATGAAATGGGCGCAACTATGGAGGTCTATCCCCTAATACACCACGAGGATGTGCAAGCGGACAGTCCTCCACAGTTGCCAAACTATTGCCAGGTAAGAAGCGACATGGAATGGGCTATGGGGTTGGAATTGCTGTGGCCAGGATTGTGGGCTATGGAGTGAGATAAACGGACACCTACCATTTCAATATCTTAACAAATTGAAGTTTGGTAGGCGGTGACTCGCCACCCACTAAATGGGCCCCTCAAACTGCTGCCCCTCGGGGCAACGAGGTGGCAACATTGGTGTACACGGCTAAGGATGAAGAGGTGTTCCTGGACTATGAACAATCATCCCTTGGTCCTTATACAGTCGCATCAGGTGCCAACTCGCCAGTTACGCAAACACATCCAACTTTCGAGCATTTAGCTCTTGCGCTCCTCTCTAGGCCGCTAACTAAGGCAAACTAGAGGCGGGGTGTATTATTATAATAAACTTCTCTATAACTCAATCTTACTCTGAATCCAAAAAATGTGTTCAAAAATTTCATTTGATCGAGCAGCAGCAAATAGTAGCTGTTAAGTTTCGTCACATCGCTGGAACATTTGACAATAAACGGAGCAATCCTCGCTCTGTTCTGTATTGGCGCAGAACGTTTATTTTCCAGGTCCTTGATGCAGTGTGCTCTGTCATCGGCGAATGATGCAAGTTCTTCAATTTTGTCAATTATTGTTTTAAGGCGATATTTAACATGTATAGTTTGTGAATTGAAATCTAAGACAGTTAAAATTCTTACAATGGCCATTATATAATTTACTGCATAAACCAGGGGCCAACTCCAGCCACCCTTCAAACCCCATATAGTGTATTCTCCAAGAGAAGCGGCCAACCACGAAGACACAAACAGCGTAAATAAAATAAGCACTTTTTGTTTCATCTCCTTATAATATTTCATGTTGATAGCTTTGTCCATTTGATCGTAAATGTTGTAGTAGACACCCATTCTGATACTGTACATGTAGACAAAGTACAAGTCTGCAATATACTGGAAGTAGCTCAAAGACATGATAGCTGCATCCGTCACAACGACTGAAGGATTTGATTGAATGAAATTACTTTTAGCAAAATGGTTGAAAATAATGAATGTGAAGAAAAAACCTGTTATGGTGATCAACAGAGTCACCTTAATGAAGGGCCAACGGTTAGCAATAAATCTGTTTCTGTAGGTGATATTGTGCAAGGAAAACATTTTTAAGGCAAAAATCAAAGTGGTCAGTGTATTGTAAGACTCCATGTTGTTTGGGTTTCTGCTATGGCAGTCCAAAAGAAACTGATGGTTGCCAAGCATTACAATATTATTATTTTTTTTTTTTATATATGAATAGGTAGGCAAAGATGTTACACAATCAATTAAGGTTAAGTCGAGTGTACACTAGGACAAAAACAGTCAAAATAATTTTGTATCAATCGACTTAAAAAAAAAAAATGATTAACGCATTGTATCCCTGTTCTTCGTGAATGCTTTAAAAGTTTGTTCCAATTTAATAACCGTCAATCTGGTCTAGACTATGCGTAAGCATCTCCCAGGTACAAGCGGTGCTTACATTCGGTAACGTCACGCTTGCGCTAGGAGGCGGCCAGTTGACGGCGAACTCTTAAAGTCAACGATCGCAATAGATTACCGTTCACAGAGCTAGCGGGTGAAGCATTGTCAGGAGTGTCATTCTCTAAAAGAAGCCTGCGGAGTGACCATTGCGCTTAGCATGCCATCATACCTTGACCCGTTCACTCGTAGGTATTATACAGAGACATGTGTCCAGTCACCTGGTCAATGCACAACCAATAACATAAAACTCGTGACTCTGTATAATGCCTGCCAGAGAATGGGTCAAGTTACTGTTTTCATGATAAGGGTAGCGTCCATTTCCTGCGCACCGACAGCCAGGCGTAAGCGTGGCGGAGTCCCGGCGTAAGCGCGCTTACAGCGAGTTTTCGAGGTTGTGCCGAGTCGAGGTAATGCCATAAGACACAACGATGCCGATTAGTGCGAGCTGCAGTTTAGAGTTTTAGGTTTTGTAAAAATACTAAACGGATTAAGAACCTTACAGAGTTGATACGTGTGCGACAAACATTAATTTATATATCTTGTTATGCAATGCCAAGTGTCGCGCTGTCATTAATATTACTAATGGATATACGCACTACTGTATTAATTTTCATAATTGAAGGCGCCACGGAATACATTAAGCCAACAGCGGCGTGTGAGCGTGATTATGTTTACATCTCTGTATAATTAAATTTTGGGGATGGAAGTGGGAATATCGGTGTCAAAAATGTGTTTTTAAATTAATGGCATACGATATTTGAGGGCCGCTCATACATCATCATCACCATCAAGCGTCCCGAGTTCGTATCCTGGTAACGCATTGAGCGTGAGATTTGTTCCTGAGTCATGGATGTTTCTATATATTTAAGTATGTATATCGCTGTCGAGTACCCATAATACAAGCCTTAGTAGCGCTTACTTTGGGACTAGGTCAGTTTGTGTGAATTGTTCCCTAATATTTTAGTATAGTATGTCATTATATTATAGCCCGTGTCAGTCCACTGCTGGACATAGGCCTCTCCAATACGCCATTGGGCTCGATATTCAGCTCTCCTCCTCCATACATTTTTTTTTTTTTTTTTTTTTTAACGTGTGGAAAATGCGCCTTATGCATCTCCGCGCTCGGGGCAGCACGAACGGAGGTATGACGGGCTCTCCATCTCGCCGCTGCCTTCCCTATGGAAGGAGGGGAGAGGCCTACCGTCTAAAAACACACACGTTCCCTCCAGGCCTTGAACTGCGGGCGTTGCGGGCGCACACGGTGACCACCGCAACGTCCACTGGCCGCCCCGGGGTGGGGCAGGTGGCGACGGCACCGTTGAATGCGGGTTCCGGATTCCCCGCCCTCCCCCGCCGGTGACCGTCTGTTTTTTTAAAGAGGTTGACTCCTCGTAGCCCCCTCAGCGGCCCACGTTCCCAGCACCAGCGGGCCGGGGTTACGTGACGGCCGACATGACCGAGATCACGCCGCCCTGTTGATTTTTATAGAGGTTTACTCCTCGCGGCCCCCCTATCTTGAAAAAGACGAGGCGGCCCACGGTCCCGGCCCTGCGGACCAGGTTTACGTGGCGTCCGACCGTGACCGAGGTCACGTCGCTCCTCTGGATTTTTATAGAGGTTTTCTCCTCGCGGCCCCCTTATCTTGATAAAGACGAGGCGGCCCACGGTCCCGGCCCTACGGACCAGGTTACGTGCCGACCGAAAATGACCGAGGTCACTCCGCTCCGCGATCGCGTCCCTTGCGGAACGCACCGCTTCGACGGCAGGCTTTCGCCCGCTGCCAGCATGAGGCTCGCCCTTCCGTTCCCCGCCCGGGGCGAACAGCAGGTACAAGGTTGGACTCGCCCCCGTCCCTCCCCGTACTCCTCCTCCATACATGGCTTAACACAAACTTAACGACCTGCTGAAGTACTCCGAATCAAATAAGGAAACAGTCTTTTAATACCTGTGTGGTCGTAATGTAGACAGGGTCACTTCTCGTAGAAAGTTGTATGAATAGTGACCCGTGGGCGTATTACCTAACTCGCTCGCAATCACCATCGTGTACATTTTGACATTTCTTGTATGAATGTGACAGCTAACTGATTCCGATGCCAATTGTCAGCCCATACATGAACTGTCAAAATGAACACAGCGATTGCGAGCGAGTTAGGTAATAAATCTACCGGTTTCTTTAATGCCGACCAACTTCGTCCACGCCGAATTAAAATTTTTATCTCAGGCAGCTTGACTTTTTCCATCATTTCCAACAATAATAGCTATATCAACCACACACACATACATATATCAAGTCTTTATCCTTTACGGGGTAGACAGAGTCTAAAGTAACAAAACCTTAAAGCCACGTTTAGTATGACGATTAAGGGCGTCTAAGGGAAATCAAAATAGTGATAGGTTGCTAGCCGCATCGCATATACCAAGATTTCTAAGACCTCCCGTTCCTTCGATGGGCTTTTACCATCTGCGCAGGAAGAGAAGCAACTGGTAATTTCTATGTTTTTTCTTTACTCCCAGACCAGCTTGGAAGATATTCAACCAATTTACACAAACCCTCAACAAATTATAATAATAAAACCTTCCTTGTGAGTTCTATCTCTTGGTGAAAACCGCAGGACAATCCGTTCAGTACATACATACATACATACATACCGTCACGCCTCTTTCCCACAGGGGTACGCAGAGACTACTTTGTTCCGTTCAGTACTTTTTAGTTCATCGCAAACAGACGCGGCGAAGGAGTTTGTTTTATAATTATCTAGTGATATCTTCATTTAAAGAGCTATGTTTATAAGAGGTTTATTCTAAGACGACTCAGACATTTATTCATTTATTCTTCCCAGAACGTTAGGTATAAGGATTTTGACGGAATTCCTTTGGCCATGTCGCGCAGACGCCATAAATATTTATCACTCATTAGGGTGGGGGTGGAGAATCGAGTGCCGTCGGTAGGGCAACATATATATATTCTAACGAATTTACGGTACCTACCGGGACGGTTACAATAAAATCAGCTAAAATAAAAATACTAGGTAACCTTCGGAATCCGAAAGCTTATTGGTCACTTGATAATCTATTGAATCATATTTAATTGCTAATATAGATTACTTACTTTCTTACTTACCTACTTACTAATGAAATCCATGTATCATAATCAATAGCTACATGATATTTTGACATTGGAAGACCATATTCATCTCCCGTCGACAATGAACGTAGATTACTTTGATAAAACACCATTTTCTGGGAAGATTATTGTTTCGACTATTTTTGTTTTGCTTGCAATCGTAAACAAAGTATTAAATAAATTGGCAAGCATGATTTTTTTTTAAATTCCGGATAGTTTCTTCAGATGCATTATTTAGAACAGTGACAGTTTTTCCGAAACGGCTGGTAGAATAAAATAAAGGTTTTGTAATAGTGAATATGGCCTTATCACTACATAGTATAAAATAAAGTCGCCTTCTCTGTCCCTATGTCCCTATGTTCCTATGTATGCTTATATCTTCAAAACTACACAACGGATTTTGATGCGTTTTTTAAATAGATAGAGTGATTCAAGAGGAAGGCTTTTATGTATAATTCTACGCAGACGAAGTCGCGGGCAGAAGTTAGTTGCAGAATAAAGCATTGATTTTGATATTGCTTGTGTTTGCAAAATAATTGTGAATTAAACACGAATACAAAGAAGAAAGTGTCAAAGAAGGCGTATCTGGCTGTCTACAGAGGGGTGCTTGTTCCAACACTAATGTGCGGTAGCGAAAGTTGTGTATGGCAAAAGAAGCATGAAAGTAGAATAAATGCATTAGGAATGAGAGCGCCAAGAAGTATGGAAGGTGTAGCACTGAAAGATAGAGTGGGAACGTGACGGTGTGAAAGATGTGTGTGACTAGGACTGAAAAAAACTATGCTTAGTTGGTTTACACCCATTGCTATTTAAATTTAAGTTTTGCGCTCAAGACGTACCAAAGACATTGACAGATAACATTTACACAAAAGTTTTATGTTGAGTCATAATAACGTTTCGTTTATCGTCAAATATATAATAACCTTACTTCCATGCTGGTCTGGGAGCTAAGAAAAAACAAAGAGTGTACCAGTTGCTTCTCTTCCCGCGCAAATGGTAAAAACCCATCGAGGGAATGGGCGAAAATCATAGTAATCATGTTATAGGCGATGCGGCTAGCAACCCATCACTATTTTGATTCCACTTTCCACCTCTACGCCCTCAGTGTCTTGCTAAACGTGGCCTGTAGGTATTGTTACCTTAGGCCCTGTCTACCCCGTAAGGGATAAAGACGTGATTTGTGTATGTGTATGTATGTATAGAATTACCGCTAGTTTTAGTTACTAAAATAGATAATTGCCCGGAATATTGACCGTTAGTTTGTACTAAACCAAGTTAATAATGTATGAAAGCAATGAATCGATACATTTCGTATATTCCGAAACTCGGGTTCCGGCTATTTACGGAACATTTCAATCGCTCTTTCTATATTAACTGTGCTTTTGAATTCTAAAATATTGCATCGTTCGCTTTTACCGAATATTGAAGGTTTCATTGAGAACATTTCTGGTATTCGCTCTACTATTCGAGATTTTAAACTGAATCCATGTCGAACTGTTTACTAGCTTTGTAGACATTTAAATATTTTGTTACTAGCTGTTGCCCGCAACTTCGTCTGCATAGAATTTGTTTACCGCTATACCGCAGGAATTACGCAATTTTCCGGGTAAAAAGTAGCATATGTGTTATTCCAAACTATAATCTATCTATGTTCCAAATTTCATCCAGATCTGTCCAGGCGTTCTGGCGTTAAAGAGTAACAAACATCCATCCGTCCATACATACAAACTTTCGCGTTTATAATATTAGTAGGATTACCTCGGACACAAAAAGAAGGTTGTTATAAATGTGACGTCGATGACACGCTTTTTTATAAATCAACAAATTTCATTCATTTTTCTTAAAAAAAACATGGTCCTTGTATTTCTATTTTTGTATGATTTTTCACGATTATCCAATGGTACTTTCGAGAGACGTAGATTTAAAAATCGGCCCCCAGGTCAATCTAATTGGAATCCAGGGGCTTAGTGGCAATGTGTCTAGTGGCCACTGGCTAAAGGTGCCTGTACACTGTCTCTTATATTTAATCCAGAATACTTTAGTTGCTTTGTCTGAACATCCCTTTAAATAATGCTTAAAAATTTTCAGTTACGCAATTAAGAGTTTAAAAAAAAGTCTACATTACAATACAATACAGTACATAACTTTGTCCCTTTCGGTGTTAAGACCCTTGGTCCGTGGGGTCCTAGCGCTATTAGCCTCTTCAGAGATATTTCGAAGAGGCTAATAGACGCTACGGGTGACTGCAGAGCTGGCAGCTTCCCTGGACAGCGTATTAGTATCGCTGTCCAAATGGAGAATGCTGCCAGCGTCTGTGGTACACGGGGGCCCCTTCTTTTTTAATTATTTCATTTTAAGATTAGTTTTAAATTTGGATTTAATTGCTTTCATTCTACGTTAATAAAGTCATATCTAGATGTAAAGTGAATTGTAACTCAAGTATTTTTCTAACCCGATGTGTCCTTACCCTTAGAACCACAGTTCGTTAGCGTCTTTTTTGCGGGTGTGTAATGATTGATATAAAAATATTTAATATATTTTCTATCGATATATCAACATTTGATATAATTTCAAAGGGTATAATCACTCATTGTGTATAATAAACGTTTGGTATAATTTTAAAATATATAAATTTATTTCGTATATTTATCGTTCGGTATAACGCTTATTTCTTATAACGATTATATGGTATAACGCTCATTTTATATACAAATCATAATATATAATAGCAGTTCGTTTTTGTTGGGGGACGCAGTTCAAACCTAACCTAACCTACTTTTTATAAAAATAACGTTATACCATAAGTTCATTATAGGAAATAAGCATTATACTTAAAGAATGTTATATTAAATGATATTATATCAAATGATCATTATAAGAAATGATAATTATGTCATATGTAAATATATTAAGTGTTGTTATATGATTTAATAATTATATCAAATGAGCGTTATTGCTACTAATATTATACCAAAAATTTTTATATACATCGTTACGCACCCCTTTTTTGCGTGTAGTCCACAAAAAACAGTGACACGCGATTTTCAGTTGCTCTAAAAACTTTGAATATTTAGTTTTATTTCTAAAACGGCGAAATAAAATTTTATTTTAGACAAAAACTGGTATTTACGCTGACTTTGGTTTGTGCGCTGCACAACCGGATAGATTTGATTTATAAATGAGGAAAATATTTAATAATTAATTTAGCGGTGGCACCGTGTTTTTTTATATACGACCAGGAAGGCAAACGAGCAAGTGGGTCATCTGATGGTAAGCGAGCACCACCACCCACAGACACCCGCAACACTAGAGGATTGCCGATGCGCTTGCCTAGAGGGCCTAGGATAGAATACCTCTTGTGCCAGTAATTTCAACGTTTCATAAATAGATAAAAGTGTGACATAATTATTAGTGAGACATAAGTTAATTTAGCTCAGGTGAATATAATTTCAAATAAAATAATCTTCACTAATGTAGACTTTACAATTACATTTGCAATTTGCCATGAGCTTTTCGGTGAAGAAAAACATCGTGAGGAAACCTGCACACATCTGCGAAGAAATTCAATGGTGTGTGTTAAGTTCCCAATCCGCACTGGGCACGCGTGGGAACTATAGCCCAAACCCTCCAATACACGGAGGAGGCCTATGCCATGAGGCACGCCGAATTACGCGACAATTTAATAATAATAACAACAAACAACATACTTACTGAAATTGTAGCAAATTCGGAATAAAAAGGCTATAATAATAATGTAGACTTACATAGATAAATAGACATTAAACTTTCAAGTTTCGGGTCAAAACATTCGTTTTATTGTAAATGATATGTGTCTCGATCGGTAATCGAACGTGAGACCAAAAGCTTTTTAATCTGGTATTCTAACCACTAGCCTATATGCAGTTGTCAAAACAAAAGGTGTCTCAGAACTATTCTGAAATATGTCAGTACCTACGCGGTTGTGTTATTTTAACACTGCCCTTAAACTTTTTCCTCTAAATTTTTGAGTCTAATTGTGCAAGTATTTTGAATAATAATAAATTTTTAGGGTTTCAACCTTATTGGCTGTTGGTGGCTGGCTGGCGCTAGTCCATTGCCACGCGCCGCGGCATCGAATAAAAAGAAAAATAAGGCGGCTGACACTCGTTTTCTAAATTGCCGGTACACGGTCGGTCTTTTATGCGGATTTATGTTTAAACTATTGTAAATATTAATTAATGTGTGTAGTGTTTGGTGTTATAGTGTAACTAATGTATATAACATCACGGATAGTCTTCGCGGGTGGGTAGACATTTACTAAGCGGCGGCAGTGGCTAAAAGACTCTACGGACGAACTCTATACAGCGTTGGTCGAAGCCGGCTTCCTCAAGGTTTTTTGGCTCCGAAATTGATTGTTAGACCTGCACAAGGGACAGGTAAACCACGGTCTTGGTAGGTTATTCGAAACACTAATTATATTGTCCCTATGACCCCATATAAGTAGGTAAGTACATCGACATCGATTCAACTTCGACCAATATAAGTATGGGAACATTACACTGGTCATCACATCATCATCGTCCCCAGAATGAGAGGTCAGAATGAGAGGTCAGTATGGATTTGGAAATTCACACACCACTGAATTTTGCACGTGTGTGTAGTTTTCTTCATGATCCACGTCCAGCCCAAATATCCCGACTACTTCCAAACGTATCCCGGATTAATCTGAAGACACGGTACCTCTGAAAAGTATTCAACCGTTCCCTATCCCCTTGGGCTCACCCGTTTCCGCATAACTACAAGAAGAGCCAAGTTTCCCGGAACGAGCTGAACGCAATCAGCCGAGTGTGTTCTAAACGAGCATCGGCCAACCGCTAATTGTACTTTTCTAGTTTTAAGTATACTCGGAATCAGCAAAGACTCAAGTGGCGATCGGAGAGCGAAAAAAATAAAGTTCTGATAGGGGAACGGGGGTAAGCTGGCCCGCCTGCGCGGCGCCAGGCCCCCCTCGCCCCGCCGACTACCCCAACTCAGTCAAGGCTCACCTACGGCGGACGAGCGTCGTACAGAACAATCGACGGTTCAGTGCATCCAAAAATGAGTTCACACCAACTGTATCCTAGTCGTGAGTGGTGAACTGTGCTGCTGTGTTTTGTGTGTGTGTGTGAGTGCCTTGGGATGATCCATACGTAAGTATTGATGGTAATGAGACCGTTGGTAGCGTGTTTTATGTAAATATGCGAGGGAGTTTAAGCTTACCTCAAGTGTTTGTGTTGTCATTAGAAAGTTGGCTAATTTCCGTCTTCGGGCTCGCGGAGTTGGTGTGTAGTTGCTTGGGAGCGGGGACAACTGATTATTGAATTTTACTCACACGTTTTGAGGGTTCACATTCATGGAAGTTATATTTGATGCGTTTTATATTACTAAGACAAATACATGCATAGTTAGGGTCTAGGTTGGTCCGAAAAGTGAATTGCGGCTTCACAATATATATATTCAAAATATATTTACGTCTATATTATAATCTATACATAATAATATAATATAATAGACCCCGTTATCTTGTCGCACAGAAATTGTTTTTCAGTAAAGCGTGAATGTTTCCTTGTCAAGGTGAACCCGAACGGACAGCGACGTAAATCTACAAATTTTGAATAACACGCAAAATATTCGAAGTTTACTTTATTTTTACTCCATAATTATTACAAGACAGCCCTCCGCCGCGTCTGTCTGACTGTTTGTGATAAACTCACAAACTATTGAACGGATTTTCATGCAGTTTTCATTAATACATAGTGTTTAACGAGGAAGGCTGAAATCTGAAATATGTATAACTCTTTATTGTAAAAAAGATGAATACGAGACAACACAAATACGCAAAGGCGAACTTATACCTAAAAGGGATCTGAAATTATTGATCTGAAATTTAACGAAAAAGGTTGAAAGTGACAAATAAAGCCGATTGAAATACGAATTTCAATACCGTCGTGGATATCAGCTAGTTTTACTTCAATTAAATAAATGAGATAATTTAGTTGCGGATGTTCATGGGCGGTGCTCGCATACCATCAGATGACCCACTTGCCCGTTTGCCTGTACAAAAATAATAATAATAATCCATGCAGCAATTACAAAGGCTTTTTAAAAACCTTCGCCGAATCTGGAAATCAGGAAATCCATTACTAACAAAATACATTATCCCAAAACAAGGGTACTTTACCAAAAGTGGCTCCCCCGAGGCCTGAACCCAGGCCTGGGATCACGACCTCGTATAGATCACGTTCCCCCAAATAGAATTTACACTGGACATAGTACAAATAGAAAAAAAAACTCATCAAGCCATGAATTCCCCAGATACTTTAGGATTCGACAGAAGCGCTTCGCTGTTTCGGCATTCCTCCCCCTGATTGGTGGAAAAAAATCGTGATTTGTATTGTAGTATTTATTCGCAGATTGTACAGGTGCTGGATAAACATGTAACGTCAAATAAATCAATGTTTTAAAAGAAGCCAATAATTATTTTTACAGATTTCCATGGAAAAAATATCAGATTGTCCTTTAAGATATGAACTTGATGTTTAGAAGAATAATGATTAAAAATGTAACTAAATAAAAAAAAAAATTCACCTTTTACATGCGTGAGACAATCGCGTGGGGAAAGTCTTACCATTTTCGAGATATTAACATTTTTAATTAAACAATGTTCCCTTCTATTTGACTTAATTCTAGCCCTGATACCTATCTCTTGAAGAATAAAATTTGGTGACACTTTTACTAACATCATTTTTCTGTATTTGGTCAACGACCTGCCCTCCCCTCTTTCCCTTTGAGTTTATCACACTGCTCACAAGACATCTTACGAAAGATGGCAATTGGCAGGACTTAGGCTCGAAACTAACCAATTACACTTTTCACGTTTCCGTTATTATACTTTTAGAAACATGACGACTTTTTTCCATCGGATCTATTGTGTTCCAAATGAGTGACTAACTGTGGTTCAAAAGACACAAAACTGTGACAGTAGATTAACTAAACCTTAGTAAAAAAGTTAACTCCATTTGGGAATAGAACCCTAGATACCTACGTGCCATCAATAAAAAAAGTATGACCCGCAAATAAAACGTCATAGAACGTGCTAAAAATATGCGCGAACACGAGAATTGTTTCCTATTTGTTGTTTCTAGAAAGCTTTTACGTGTTCCAACTCCGATTGTGAAAATTTGATTCAACTATAAACCGCTTTGCATAAAAGCACTTACAATACAATATTGTTTTAATCCCTGGCAGTTTCAAAGTCTGATAAGAGCAAAAGCAAAAGCAATTTCAATATTGGATATTAAAAAAGAAAAGGTTGTATCAATTTGATTTCAAAGGAGCAGTTACATCAAAGAGTAATTACGGTATTGGTTTGGAATGTTAACATGATTTCAACAGCTATTTTGTATAGTTTTTAATTGAATATTTTTAGTTACTACGACACTCTTTCACACTATTGGGAAGAGAAGGGAAACCTAAAGAACTCCTCTTACCAAGCCTCTTCCAAGCCCTGTATTTTGCTTTTTATGATTATAATTTGATCGCGAATGAGGTCCCTACATTTCTACACTGCAACGATCACCGGCACACTGAAGAAATCGTTGATTGGAGTTAATGTTTTCCAATTTTTATAACACGACAGGATTGCAGATGCGTTGCTTAAGAACTTAGAAATAATGCCTTATGCTTTATTTTCACTGATTATCTTCTTCTCCGGAACACAGCAGCCAAGCATTGCTTGGCCGGAGGATCTAGCTATCTGGATGGACTATGCGCAAGGGCAAACCACCGGTATCATTTTCAATGATCACGTGGTTATTCCCTACTCTACGAGGGTCAAACTGAAAGTTCTTAGAAAATCAAAAACTGAGCAAACTAGCAAGTTATTAGTTTTATTATATCTTTTCAAAATAGTGTCCATTCACATCAATACACCGCTGCATCCGATGGAACCACTGAGAAAAGCACTTAGCCCACTCGTCCTTAGGGGTCTCTTCGACGGCCTTTTGAAACGCACCCACTGCTTCCTCGGTGTTCATAAAAAGTTTTCCTCGAAGTTTTTCTTTTATTTTCGGGAATAAATAAAAATCGCAAGGTGCGAGGTCGGGGCTATACGGCGGGTGACCCAGTAATTCCACGTCTGACGTCACTAAATAGTCGATCGTTCGCCTGGCGGTGTGCGACGAGGCGTTGTCGTGGTGAAGAAGGATCCTACTTCGAGGTCGTTTCTCCCGAACTTTTTCCAATACAAGTGGCAAACAATTGTTACTGTACCACTCGGCAGTAACTGTTTTTTGATCCTCTAAAACAATTGTCGCATAGTGACCTGTCCTTCCGAAGAACGAGGCCACCATCTTTTTTCCCACGCTTCGACCTCTCTTCACTTTAGTTGGCAACTCCTCGAAAGGAAACACCCATTGAGCAGACTGTCTCTTGGTTTCTGGATCATAACAGTAAATCCAGCTTTCATCACCCGTAAGTATGTCGAACACAGCATTTGAGTCACCTCCGTTAAATCTTTGAATCATTTCACGGCACCAATCAACCCGACGGAGTTTTTGGGCCTCGGTCAAATTATGAGGTATCCATCGGGCACAAAGCTTCCTGACCGCTAAATGTTCATGGAGGATTTTATGCACTTGACTCATACCGATGCCTAAGCTTGTCCGAATCTGCTGGTACGTCACTCTTTTGTCAGTCTCTATCATACGCCGCACAACACTGATGTTATTTTCAGTCGTCGCCGTAGAAGGCCGTCCCTCACGCAGATCATCGGTGAGATTAGTGCGACCACGTTTAAACTCACTAAACCAGTTGTAAATAGTCGCACGAGATGGGGCTTCATCACGAAAGGCCAATCGAAGTCTATCATAGCTTTCTTGTTGACTTAAATGACATCGAAAGTCATAAAAAATCATTGCACGAAAATTTTCTCGCGTTACATTCATGTTGACGTGACACAGACAATTTTCAATTTGCCGCCAAATCGTAAAACAAATGACAAATGAATGAAATATATACTCAATAATATTGGCAAAGAGTTCCATTTTCAAAATTTAAACTTACTTTTTTATTATATTGTTTAAAAATGGCCAGTTCTAAAAACTTTCAGTGTCGCCCTCGTATTTGGTAGAGGAAAACACGCGCTCCAATTTCCAGTCTTACGTGTTTTGTGATTTATGTTAAGTAGTTACTATATCACCAAAAATGACAAAGTACCTACAATGCTGGAAAGTAAAACGCTTGATAAGGTTATGTTAGTTTAACATTCGTTTGTCTTTTCATTGCGCTCAGACGTTTACATTTGCCAGACAGAAATAAAACGTAATTTGGTTTTAACGGCTTTGTTACTTTTTATGAATAAGGATAACTTATGAAAGCGAGACCTCCAAGCTTCCCACGAAAGCTCGAATTCTTTACTAGATAATAGAGCCCAGTATAACTTTGGCCATAAAACTTGTTGAACTTTTAGCAAGCTCAAGGTTAATGAAATTCGGCTCACTGTGGATGCTGTTAAAATAAAGGTGTTGTTACACTTGAGCATTCACTTGCAACAAAACAGCGAGCATTCGCGACTTTTTGTGAGCTTTTATCTTTAATGTAACATTCGCTAGAATTAATGCTCATTACAAGTGAATGCTCTGTACACTTTAAACGAGGAACAATATTAATGAACAACATAACTTTCACATGTTTCAAAGTTCAACAGAATGAGTTACTAGAATCATGGCGAACGTTACATTTTATAACATAACACAAAGTATGTTTTCCTAGAAATAATTTGAGGTTATATAAATATTTGAGTAACCTCCAGCTTGTGACATTTAGAATGTTGTAACATTAATAAGATTCCTTTTTATAATGATCTCAGAATTATGCTCAGGGGCCTGATTTTTGGAAAGCACATGTATGAAAATACCACTCGAAAGTGGTATAAATCTGTTTATATCTTCAAAACTACAGCTCTAATCAAATTTTTGACTAGGTCACAAGATTAATGAGAGCCCTAAGTATTTTCTAAGCTACTCGTATCTCAAATTCAGCACAATTTTTCACCACTTTCGAGTGGTGTTTTCACACATGTGCTTTCCAAAAATCAGGCCCCTGCAAAACATCTGTTTCTGTGTATTTTCTTTACTACCAGACCAGCATAGAAGATGTCGAAAAAATAGCTAGTATATATTTCTTTGTAATTAAAAACGAAAACTTGGCAATGACATTAAAATCACAAATTACTAGGTATCTATTGGTTATAAAAATGAAGCAGGAACTGTTTTGAATGATATTTTTATAAATGAGATCTCGGAAATTGACCGATATATTTCCAGGTAGTTTGGGTCATTTCCTAAGAGATGGCGCTTCAGACCTAGGTAGATTTTTATCTAATGTCTGGAATGTTGCTTTAGGCGATGCGGCTAGGAAGCCATCACTGTTTTGATTCTCTTTTCCAGGCATACGCCTATTATCATGCTAAACGTGGTCATTAGATCTTTTTACCTTAGGCTCTGTCTATCCTTAAGGGATAAAGACGTGATTTATGTATGTGTGTACGTCTGGAAAGACTTAATTTCCGAGTTTTGTAAACATCGTCCCTCTCACAGTGAATAACAATACTGAGGTGTTCCAAGACAAACAATATACAATAAACAATATTTAGAGTTGGTATTTTTCGCGATCACTAGCTTTCCTTACACTTATATTGGAAAAACACTTTAATACTGTACCGCAAAAAACGTCTCGCCAAAGTGCAAAAAACGTAAAAACAAGTTGAGCCCTGAGACTTGACTTTGTTATCGTAAAATTTGCACGGGAGATAGGAAAATTTAGTCATAATACAGTTTCTAGAGAGGGTGGTTAAGAATTCATCGAGTTACTTAACCGTTACGGAGTGTAAGATGAAATTTTTAAACTCATTTCCTTATAACTCGCAGCTTTGTCAAAGATAGCATTACAGGTGCGACTACACCGGTGACGCCTACGACACGTCACGGCGTATACGCGGCGGTGTAGTCGCTCCTTTAAGGTTTGCTACGCTAGCTTTGGAGACCTTCGTCAAGCTGGGAAAGGAATAGTGCATACATTCCGACGGTCGTGAAATAAAGAATGTCTCAGATCGCAGGATCAAAGGCGAGAGCGATAAACATGCGACCTTGGGCTTTCTGTATCACCGCCCGAGGTGTGTACACAATGTTACGTCATCCTTGGCCAGGAAGTGGAAATTTCGGATCGCGTAGCGGCTATATTTTATATTCTTACCAATAGATCGAGTGACTCACGCGGGAAATTGTATTTTTATACCCTCGCTTTAATTTGTACCTACGACTCCTTTGTGTTATACGATGCCGTGAATACTGTTTTCAAATTATGTACAAACCAATAGTGTTACATGTCGCTAGTTGGCTACAAAGCATTTAATTAACGGGGTTGAAGTTAGGGTGCTGCCGTAATAGCATGGTACGCAATACAAATATAAATATGCTTTAATTAATACCACACTCCAGCAGACATTTCAAAAATTTAAAAACAGGTTGCGTAATTGGCGGTACCAACGTTTAAAAACGGTCTTTGGCCGACAAATCTTAAGAATAGCGGCCATTTTTTAAAATCTATAAAGAATTGTATTCCGTTTCAATTTCTTATTATTTTTATAAACTTTTTTCACGCGTCAACTGGCTTATTTTGAGCATTGTTTCTAGGTTGTTTCAGTAATGAGCACGTGCTAATAATAACCTTTGACTTATATTGGGGAAAATCTTCGATAGCAATGAGAGTAATGCAGACACTTACCTAGGCTTTCGGGAACGTTGCTCCTGGGGGCCCCCGGCGTTGTGTGTTCCACAGGCACTATATCTGGATTGGTAGACTATTTTGGTGCTAGAATTTTGATTCTTGAGGTTTTGAATTTGGAATTTTAAGCGGAGCGGTCTGTGTCGCGACACACTGGACGGCGGTTTTTATAAGTTGTGTTATTTGAACGTTGGCAGCACTGTCTTAGGGATGCTGCGTTTTGATACTCCTTTTTTTGAAAGCGTTTGGTTCGTACCTGCATTAAAGTTTGCATCGACTTTGATCGATTAAAATTAATGGAAAAAGGGGGAAACTATCTTGTGCTAGTTTGACAATAAATTAAAAGAAATACGGAACAACATATTTATGTAGAATACTAGCTTTTGACTACAACCACGCTTGGTTAGCGAAAATGGGGCCTAAGATGGAGCACGTAAGCCTCGTAAGTTCCCATTCACCCTGGATTTGAAGATGGAAATATTATACGTTTGCCTTTGCTTTCTGTCTAGCATTTACGTTCCCTTTGCAAAAAATTTCGGCGTAAATATTAGTAGGGATATAGATATTGCATGTTTTAGCTCGCACACTCATGCCACCCTCCCGTCTAAGGCACTGTAAACACTGTTAACTAAACTTATACCCCTAAGTATCGCTTGTCACGGGAGCTCGCCCTCCCCCCCCTCGTTCGATCAAAGAATCGAATTACTAATATCGGAGTTGTTAGAAACATGAGCTCGGTTCAATAACCTCAAGCGATTAATCTTGTGTCTAGACTTTATCAGAGAGTAATGGTTAACACATTTTTAGGGAGCATAAGGTAGATACAATACAAATACAATACAAATACTCTTTATTGAACAACACAAATCAGTACAAAACAATACAGAATCAAAGAACAAAGTATAGGCGGTCTTATCGCTTAATAGCGATCTCTACCAGACAACCAACAAGACGGAGAAATAAGTTGGAGACAGTTGAAGTACCTACCTAGGTGGCGGAAACAAATAGACATAATAAACGCAGGGATAATAAAAACAACAATACCAACATAAATATAGTAGATAGAAGTTTTAGTAGAATTTCTTTACCTAATTTTGAAGAAATATTAATAACTGATGTACCAAGTAGTAAGTAGAGGTTTGGTATCGTTTGTCATAATTTCATATGCCATAAATGTGTTGTTTGCCGTAACTCTTTTTATCTCTTAAATTGTGGATTGGTCATGATTGTTAAATCTTACTTATAGAGTTCTACAGGATGGCAATTTCAAAGCCCGTGAAAAATTTAAGGGTTCAGAGAAAAAAGAGTTAAGGCAAATAGGGAAAAGGTTCGGGGGCAAAGGAGATATACGTAAAGCCTTTAAACTAAATTAATTACCCTAAGTTTCCACTACATTCACCTGTGCAGCCAGCGTCTTGGGGTGGACATGGTGTTAGAAAATATTGATGACATATTAACTTTGAAGTTTATTTTAGTTCATTTCAAGTTTGTTGTCGTCAAAAGTCAAAAAAATTAAATCTAAATTCGTTTATTTACTTTGTGGCATCCAAACTTTTAGTTACAACCAAGTTTACAACCATGATTAGTTACTGCACAGCTGGTACCGCGGGGGGGGGGGGTGAGGGATCCATTCATTCTCAAAGTGGGGGTAAAGTTCTGCTAGAGACAACTGCTAGGTACATTTCAATGCAAATGCAAATACATTGGCTCTTTATAGTTGTTGTCTAATTAAAATCTCTCTTTGTCTGTTTTCCAGATAAAACTGTTAAGTTGAAAAAAAAACTATCGTTTGTAAGTGGAGCGCAAGGTGTTTTGTTTTCCTTTGAATGATAGGAACAATATTTCTCTTTCCTTTCACATGGGATTGAAATCAAGCGGTTGTAAATAGTCTGATAGGTGAATAAAACATTTATCAAACACGAGTCTTGAACGTAGGGGCCCGATTTTTGAAAGCACGTGTATGAAAATACTACTAGAAAGTGGTGAAAATTTGTGCTGAATTGGAAATACGAGTAGCTTAGAAGATACATACAGCTCTCATTAATCTTGTGAACTAGTCAAAAACTTGATAAGAGCTGTAGTTTTGGAGATATAAACAGATTTATACCACTTTCGAGTGGTACTTTCGAGTGATGTGCTTTGAAAAATCGGGCCCCTGTAGGCTTATTAACTCGCTCGCAATCGCCATCGTGTTCATTTTGACAGTTCACGTATGGGCTGACAATTGGCATCGAACTCAGCTCGCTGTCACATTCATACAAGAACTGTCAAAATGAACATGATGGCGATTGCGAGCAAGTTAGTTAAGAAACCTACTGCATTACATAAAAACTTGGTAATAGGTAGGTACCAACTTTGGTCGTACTTTGGTTTATTTAAATGTAATAGTAATAGGATTGATAGTGACCCAAAATTAACTATTTGAGCTAGGCGAGGTGGGCACGGATTTTTATCATTTTAGAAAGGAATCGTGTTATTGTGTCTCACTATTGGGTTCCGGCGCTAAGAATGAGACAGCTGGTGAAATTACAGGCACATGAGATATTCTATCTTAGCTTCTCTAGACCGGTAACGCATTTGCAATCGCCTTGTGACGCAAATGTCATACTATCAGGTGACCCAATTGCTTATGCCTTCGTTTTCGTATTTAAAAAAAATCGTGGTACCCCTACGTTATCTGTGGTTACGCTGTAATCGCCATCTTTGTATCCATGGAAAACGTTGCAGTAGCATCATTAGAGCCGCCGCTAGAGAGAGAGAGGAACATTAATTAACACACATTCGATACACGTAGATATAATAATAAGAAGAAATGCAATATACTTAAGAATAGTACCGATATGGTGTAAAATGATAATGATTAGAGGAAGCTTCAGCTTAACTAGGAGACCTTCAAAATAAATTGTGAATGTCTGTTATGCCTTCCCATTGACAAAGTATTCTTAATGGCCTGAGGCGTTTCTAGGCAAAGGTCAAATTAAATTTGCACGCACGGTTGACTTTTGCCGCGGCGACACTTGGGATTCCATCTCTCACGTTTCTGGAAGGTGTGAAAGAGAAGCAGTCGTGCGTATGCACCCTTCAAGTGTACGGACGACGTCTAACCTTTACTGGGGTACAACATAAACTCAACCCGAGTTAGGATCGTGATCAGTACATACAACCAGCCTATCATACATGTATCAATGTCCAAAATAAATTCGTTCAAAATCAAAATATAAAATTTTATTTGTGCAAATTGGCCGCCAAGGACTATTTTACATGTCTTTTTTGAAACTACCAGCGCATTCGGAAAAACTTGAAACTTGGCAGAAAGACATTTTTTCAAAATAAAATACAGTAAGAATACTTAAATTCTACTTAATTTAAATACATTTATAAATTGTGGGCGTATAGGTAAAAAGCCGCATCGCCTATAACATGATTCCTAAGATTTTCGCTCACTCGATTTTCCCTCGATGGGCTTTTACCATCTGCGCGGGAAGAGTAGCAATTACATTCTAATGTTTTTTTACTCCCAGACCAGCATGGAAGAACCTCTTACCGATTATGCGAATATCTACTTGAACACTCTAGTGTCCTGCTTAACACTAATAGAATAAACAATGGTTTGATATTCCTCTATGGGTACTCTTAATACCTAAATATGACACAAGATCTAAGTTTTAAATTGAATAACTGTATTCAGGTCACAGTTTGCTTAAGGCTGAAAGTTGTGAAAGGGGGGATTACCTTGCTACTTGAACTTAGTTCTGCTACCCCGAGCGAACTAGTTGCACCATTGCTAATTCTAGTTATTCCAGATCAAGTAGGTTAAACTGGAATAGACATAACCTAACCTAAAAGTCCATGCTGGTCTGGGAGCAAAGAAAAAACATACAATGTACCAGTTGCTTCTCTTCCCGCGCTGATGATAAAAGCCCATCGAGGGAATGGGCAAAAATCTTAGGGATCATGTTTTATAGGCGTTGCTAGCAACCCATCACTGTTTTGATTCCCCTTTCCATCCATACGCCCATAATCATGCTAAACGTGGTCTTTAGGTCTTGTTACCTTGGGCTGTATCTACCCCGTAAGGGATTAAGACGTGATTGTATTAGTTACGGCTGCCCTTGGCAAAGGGACCGGGCTAAAAACCAGCGCTGGAAACTTAAACCAGCATTTGCTGAGAACGGTACCCATTGTCAATGTGCAGTCCTAGTTTTATTATTTTGTGATGTTTTTTATTTTTTTTTCTTTGGCAATAAAGAGTTTTTTTAATTTTTTATTTTATTATTCCTAAGATTTTTGTCCACTCCAGTGGGCTTTTACCATCTGCGCGGGAAGAAAAGGAACTGGTACATTCAGTGTTTTGTTTGCTCCCAGACCAGCATGGAAATTACAGCATTAACGTCTTTTCTATCATGTATTATTAAACAATTAAATGCAGTTTCTAAAACTGCATGAAATTGAACGCAAAATTCTTGCGTAATGCCTCAAGCAAAGATAGTACGAGGCAAAATCAACATCAGCATAATAATATAGAATGAAGTATATAATATAACCAGAGGGTCATATAAGCTCTGGGGAGCAGTATGTTTTGCACGGCAAAAGGGTCTTTATACCTCCTAGCAGTTAAGTTATTTTGGATTATATTCTTGTAGAAAAATGGTAGCAGCGCACCCTCGAGGCTGGAAGGTCGGTTTTGCTATGGACATATTTCTAACCTAGATACGGTGAATCGGGTTACGATGCATGCGGACTTTGGCGAGCCGCCAACGCAAGCTCAAGCGGGTCACATTACGCTGGTACTGGGCAAAATGGACGCTACTCTGTCATACCTAGCTTCTGAGACATGAAAACGATAATGCTCGAAGTGATGCTAACTTTTACCAGTAACGTACAGACATAAATCACTTCTTTACCCCTTAGACAGAGCCTAAGATAACAAGATCTAAAGACCACGTTTAGCATGATTGTGGGCGTATGGATGGAAAGTAATTAAAACAGTGATGGGTTGCTAGCCACATCGCCTATGTAACATGATCCCTAAGATTTTTGCGAATGAGTGAGAAGAGTGCCCATCCTCTCCGCAAAGACTCTCAATAGAGTGTTGGTGCTGCCCCGCACACGCTGCTAGAGGAACGCGAATTACTTGTACGCAGCCTTCAATCGCTTTTGCAATATTGCCATCATAATTGCAAACCATTTTATTCGAATAACAGACTTTATCGGCGAATCTTTTATTTTAACTCCACAAAGAGTCCATGTTTTGTTTTTTTTTTCAAAAGCAGTAACTTGTGTTTTTTATGAAGCACTAGCTGACCCGGCGAACTTTGTTCCGCCTTAAATTTGAAAAATTCCTTTGGAAGTGCATCTTTATACTAATCAAGGAATAATGTGTAGGCGTGCTAAATTTAATGTCTGTAGCTTTGTTAGTACAACATTTCGGAATTTTCCAATCCCGTGGGAAAATCGGGATAAAAAGTATCCTATGTCCGTCTCCTGGTTCTAAGCTACCTCCCTACCAATTTTCAGTTCAGCCGTTCTCGAGTTATAAATAGTGTAACTAACACGACTTTCTTTTATATATATAGATTACATTCACTATTTTATTTACTGTATACGGGCGCGAACGTGCCAAGAGTAGAGAAAGTGTTTAGTGTTTCCAGTATTTTTCTGCCGTTGAAACTTGAGTATCCGATAACAGTTCTACATTATGCGTCTACGTGCATTAAATATAGAAGTACTACTAGAGCAGATCACAGTGATGTTTTACTGTTACTAGCTACTTTAACATTTCGTCTTTACATACATACATAATCACGTCTTTATCCGTTACGAGGTAGACGGGGCCCAAGGTAACAAGACCTGAAAGTTACTTTTAGCATGATTGTTTTACAAAACCGAGTAATATTAAAGCACAAAATGTTAATATACAATTCCTAAACAAACACCAGCCAAATTGTGGAATGAAAACAATCCGTTCCCAACATTACAATGAAACCAGTAACTTAAATTGCTAGTTTGCGAATAACTATTCAATCAAAACTATTGTAATAAAACGCAGTCAGACCTTTAAATTGAAAATGTCTGGGGTATCCACTGAGAGAATATTTTATTGGAAAATTAACCTTGGACGTACAACCATGAAAACTTTAACACTACTTAAGAATTAATATAACTTCAAACGTTTTTCATTTAACCTATTCAACGCCGACGACACATATATGCGTCCATTAGTTCAATGCAAAAGCAACCTTCATTCAATTGGCTTTAGGTTCAACTTAAGGCATCTCAATAAAGAAGTCTGGCGTACGGGTGACGTCTCTTGTATTTGACGTGGCAGGGAAAAGGTTAAAAATCATGTTGTTCTTTAACTAGTTCAAGTATATTCTGAAATCAAAAAATGATATAAAAAGAATAGATACAAAGAAATTGTAGCCATGATACCTTAGCCAACACGGCTCCTTTGTTCCGGTACTAGGAATTTGCAAGAATTACGTTCCAAAGGTCGTGATGCAATCATGTCAAAAGTGCCTCGTCAAAAACCTCAATTCTGGCAGCACGGCCAGAAGAGGCGTAGTAAAAACCCCATTTTATTTAATACACATTCAGAGCGAGCGGGGCGTGCGTAATAAAAATATAGACAGGCCATAAAGTAGTTAAATGGAGTGACGAACGCATAACGCACCTTTAGTGGAAGAAAGACGTAAGTCCCATGTTAAGTCAATAGGACTTACGTCTTTCTTCCACTAAGGGTATGATAATTCTCCTCCAAATTGCTGGCAGGGACTAAAACTAACGTTTGCACGAACAGCTCGCAACGCAAACGTATTCCACAATATTCTATTCGGTAAATGGTAGTTGAAGTATCAGTAAATTTTGTTAGGAATGTGAAAATGTACGAAAGTATTTCTCACGATACAAAACACGCGACGTGAATTGGATATTGAGAGCTTGCACATTCAGAAGTCGATAAGTTCGGAAAACAGAGACATACATATATACATTCATAAATCGCGGCTTTATCCCTTACGGGGTAGACAGAGCCTAAGGTAACAATAGCATGATTGTGGGCGTATAGGTGGAAAGGGGGATCAAAATAGTGTTGGGCTGATAGCCGCATCGCCTATAACATGATTGTAGAGAAGTAACTGGTACATTCTATGTTTTTCCTTTGCTCCCAAACCAGCATGGAAGATATAGTAAAACAGGGACAGAGCTCACCATTTAAAAATTCCCTTATTTTTCAATGATAATACGTACGTTATATCTACAAAATGACTATATAACAGACTTGGACACACACACTATTATAATATTTTTATATTTTCGTATATATCGCCGGGCCGGTCTGTGAACCAACATGGCGTGCGAAATGCGGCTGCAGCCAATCCAATATAAATCTAATTACAGCTTTTGACTTTGTAAATAAAATCGTCCGCCGGCGAGCGAGCTGAGCCGTGTAAAACGCGTGGTTAAATTGACTGTTTTGCCCGAATCGGGTGGGCTTCGAACCATTCATACGAGTTCATCCCATTCAAAAAAAAACTGGTAATTTGGTCGACTTGATTGGCAATATTGCGTTCCACCCGGTGGCCTTTTTACACTCGGGTATTTTTAAAGGTTCGGAAAGGTCTTTATTTATTTTATCAGTCCATTCGGCCGTGACGTGACCGAAAAACGATTGAGCGGTTTAAACACCGAGCCGGATCGCCCGAAGGATTTCATCTGTACGCGACCTAAATTTCCGGAATCTTTGGTAGGCCTTTTAAGGTGATTACAGATGTGAAATGGTTAGTTTAGGGCGAGGCTAGCAAACGAGGTCTCAGGTGGAACTGATATAGAATAATGAAACTGTAATTTTGTAATTTTAGTCTGTTTTTTCTTCTTGTCCCTGGTGAGCAGTAGATGTTCCACGGGATGTAATTGTGTCGTACAGACACATCATTCAAACAGATGACGCTTAGCGAGAAAAATCGCATAGTAACAAGGTCACGTGACAGCTAGTAACAGATAGAAAAATTCGAAGGCTTACCCACCTGCTATGGGTGGTATAGGAGTGTATATATATAGCTTATATTTAGGTCTTAAAAAAATATCTTTGTTGCTAGTAACAAGGTACACAGATAAATAAAAATGTCATTCTGTAAACTTAAAAGTAACAGTACACAAGTTTAGCAAAGGGAACCAATCTCAGCCGTGTGCTGGGCTCGAGAGCTCAGCGCTGGTTTACAGAAAGGCCCCTTGATGTGGTACATCGCAGCCCCTGCGTGAATACAATACAAGAAAGAAAAATCTGTTAAAAATGGCTACAAAAGAAGTGAATGTACTTATCATGTTGTGTAGAGTATTATAGTCTAAATATATATAACTCACTGTAAGTGAGTGTGTATATGTATGTGTTATTTTATTTTATTTATTTAGCTATGTATTATGAACCATGTTGTTTTTATCTGTCTATTTGTTTCCGCCACCTACTTAAACTGTCTCCAACTTATTTCTTGTATTGGTTGTCTGGAAGACATCGCTATTAAGCGATAATACCGCCTATTGTCTACTTTGTTCTTTCTTTCTGTATTGTTTTGTACTGATTTGTGGTGTTCAATAAAGAGTATTTGTATTGTATTGTATTGTAACTCAGAGGTGATTGACTGACATAGTTTTTTTTTAATGTGAATAGGAAGGCAACGCACAGCCCAAACCACTGGACAGATCGGGCTGAAATTTGGCATACAAGTAGATGTTAAGAAAGCATTTGTATGAAACTTTGTCAATTTTAAACCGATCGGGCTGAGACTTTGCATGCATACTATACTTCTTAACGCGAGCGCCGCGGGCAACAACTAGTTATATTGTGGTGTGTGTTAGTGTGAGTGACTCTTCCCAGCAGCAATGGCGGCCAGCGTGAACCTGCAACCAGATTGAATTTTCAAGCCCGTGATTTTACCCAGCCGGTAAACGCCGCTAACGTTTTAAATTGACAAAGCAAAGAACCTGCTTTAAAATAGTTCCCGCCAGAGCTCGCCCTCAAATTGCGGACGACGTGCTCAGTTTTAATTTTATGTAAAGTCTTGTATTAGCCTCGGGGTTTATGTAAATGAAGGTTTAACAAGATTTTTACTACAAGTGTATTTCAAGCCATGAAAAAAATGTAACGTAAAATCAAAACGAACGCTTTTTAATCACTATCACTACACAGTATAAAATAAAGTCGCTTTCTTTGTCCCTAAGTCCGTATGCTATGTATGCTTATATCTTCAAAACTACACAACGGATTTTGATACGGTTTTTTTAAAAGATAGAGTGATTCAAGAGGAAGGTTTTTATGTATAATTCTACTTCTTCTACCATCTGCGCGGGAAGAGAAGCAACTGGTACATTCTATGTTTTTTCTTTAATCCAGCTTTATTACAGTCCTAAAACTATCTTCAATTTATTTAAACTACGACGATGACAAAGAGCGTTAATTGGCTAACAAAATGACGCCTGATTGAATCAATGAACGTTTATAAACGAGCGGTGTGAGATTTGCAGTGCATTACCATTGTCATTTGTAGTTAAATATTAAATTCAATTCATTCAAAATAATAGATGGAAATTTGCAAACCACAATTCATATCAAGTAACACCCCACGCGGCCACCGATCACATGATTAGGGAACATTTAACTATTCTAATGCATTTACACACACACACACACACACAAATCACGTCTTTATCCCTTACGGGGTAGACAGAGCCTAAGGTAACAGGTACCTACAGGCCCCATTTAGCAAGATTGTGGGCGTATAGGTGCATTTACTAGACAATGTGTTTGCTACGTTTTAACGAAAATAATCTGTTCATTCAGTAGGGCAATAACCCCAGAAATAGTGATCTCTAAACGTATTCTTGGAAATATTGCGCCATGTACGCTGTCGAAATGAAAGCCTCTCCTGTGACGGGGTTATTGCAAATTCCAAATAAGAATCGCATTGCACCTACTTGGTATAGCCAGAGCTAGCCGCGGAAAGTAAGCGGCGCCCTCCATCAATCAAAACGGACATTTATTATGTAGTTATTTGGCATTCGGAATTCTTTACAAAATCCCTTAAAACCTGTGTAATCATACTTTTCATTAATCATTCGCTCTTGACAGAACAGTCTGGAAAGTTCCACTGATGTTTCGAGAGGGTTGAGGTGTTATTAAAACGTTAGAGCTTTGGATTTTATTAAAAATACGACACCGCATTGACTATGGTCTCTATTACGTATTTTAAAATATGAATTGTGTGCTTTAAGTAAAGCAAAGTAAAGTAAATTAAAATGCATTTTCCAAAATAAAATTGTGTGTGTGTGTGTGCGTGTGTGTGTGTGTGTGTGTGTGTGTGTGTGTGTGTGTGTGTGTGTGCGCGCGCGCGCGTGTGTGTGTGTGTGTGTGCGTGTGCGTGCGCGTGTGTGTGTGTGAGTGTGCTAACTCACAACACTTAAAACCTGCTCAGAGTCGTCGTAGCTCCAGGTCAGCAATAGAGTCACTAAACGTTCTCTCGCCTCGGGAAGTTTGCAATGTCTTATGCCGCTCTCTCTAACAATTTTAGTGTAAATATGGGAATACTAAATCCAGCGCACTGTCAAAGAGGTAAACAAAACGACTCTGCATTTTTATTGCGCCAGTGCCTCAGAGACTTAGCTTGGCGTGCAATTGTAATTTGGTCCGTTATTTAGCAGACACTATAAGGAGTACGGAGTCCTTATCTCGTGGGTCGTGCATTGACAAGGCACAATGACTCCTGTACATAGAGCAAACTACCTAATAGAGCGGAAACGTCACACAATTCAAACGAAATAAAATTACGCCAAGCTGAAATTGGCGATTACTGTGCTCTGATTGGCCAGCCGAAGGTCAAAGGGCAATATAGTTGAGCAAGCAGCTATTATGATCGTTATGAATACTTAATGTTTGGTCGTCGTGCGGCATAGTGAATGAAACTCGATTAATTTGAATAAAAATTAAAAAGTAAATATGTAATCAAGATCCTAATTACATAAATGGGTTTGTTCCATGTGGAAGATAAAGGAAAAACAATCATAATAAAAACTGCGTTAAAGGTGTAAGTCGAAAAAGTCTGATGTGTTGCCACGATTGGATAGCTCATTAAATACATACATCCTATTAATATTATAAATGTGAAAGTTTGTGAGTATGTTTGGATATTTGTTACTCTTTCAAGCAAGAACGGCTGGACAGATCTGGATAATATTATTTGACACAGAGATGGATTATAGTCTGGAATAACGCATAGGCTACTTTTTATCCCGGAAAATTGCGTAGTTCCCGCGGGATAGCGATAAATGAATTCTTTGCAGACGAAGTCGCGGGCAACAACTAGTACATAATATATCACGTCTTTATCCCTTACGGGGTAGACAGAGCCTAAGGTAACTAAACCTTAAAGCCACGTTTAGCACGATTAAGAGCGTATAGGTGGAAAGGGAAATTTCGCCCCCGATGGGCTTTTATCATCTGCACGGGAAGAGAAGCAGCTGGTAAATTCTATGTTTTTTCTTTACTTCCAGACCAGCATGGAAGAAAGCCCTTATTACCACTCTGATTTATTTTCTCTATGTTCCTATAAAAGCAATTTTATTCGTCACGCATGCCAAAATAAGAACTCACGTCAAGTGAACACCTTCATGTTGCCAGCGTACCTAAGCCACGATAGCGTTGATGTACTTTTTATATTCCTCTAATTTTCAAACAAATTGCTTCGGGAGGTGGATACTTGGAAAGCTGTGGAAATTACTTCCCAGCAACAGCTTACAACAGTCACAACTCTTTATAAAAAAACTTTGAGTTATGCTCACAATTAGAGTGAAGAGCGCGAATATAACTTATACCTCTGTACAAAGAAGCAACGAAATACTTGTCTCACTAAATTTGCTTTTTAAATTTAATGCTCTTAGGAAGGCAGGAGTTGACACTTGTGCAGTTAAAGCAGGAGTTCCCAACCAGTGGGGCGCGCCCCACTTGGGGGGCGTAGGGTAATCCAAGGGGGGGCGCGACGAGCGGCTTAGGTATTTATTAAAATTCATAAATTTACTAATAAAGTGCAAGCACAATGTTCTCGCTAATCATTAATATAGTACCTATGTAGTTGAGTTGGGACAAGGGGGGCGTAGTATTTTAGCATAAACTTGAGGGAGACGCATAGGGTAATAGGTTGGGAACCCCTGAGTTAAAGTAATAAAATTTCTGTCTACTTAAAGATTATGAGTATCAATGAAATGTATCGCTATTTCTCTCTTTTCGCCGATACTTTTGGACTATTTTCTCTTTTCGACGATACTAGACAAAAAGTTTAGAGATTTTCATGAGCTCCAGCGTTCTCTTTCGCTCCCGTGATTTTCGTTTGAAGTGAACAAAAAACCGACACTAAACAGTTAACGAAGCACAAGAACGAGAGGACATTATAGCAGTAGTAATATCACTTCATCGCGCTTCTTTTTTCTGCTGAGACTGTAGGGGCTGTTTGAAAGTAAAAGAGAAAAACATGATGTCATCTCACTCTAAATAGTACTACAAACTAAAAAGAAATGCTTTACTTCGTTTTGCTTAAAATTGTGTCGGACACTATTGAGTGTCCACATCTACAGTTAAATTCTCCGCTTTGTACCTCAGTTTGGCGAGGAAATGGAGCACAGTGTGTGAGGAAAATAAAGTAAATTGTTAGATGGTATATTTCGCAGCTTTTTATCTCTTAATTAATAACATAGCTTTGAAAATTTTCCACCTTCAATGGTTTCAATTGATATCAGCGTTTTATCAACGAAGTGGCCCCGCTGTTATGTGCTCTGTATCCAATCCTGGCTGTTGAATTCATTCTTAATTAAATTTCTACGCTCTGATTACAAACAATGGGAATTTCGTCGGAATCACGGTCGAATTGCCAAACACTTGTATTATTTCATAAACAACACGGTTCGAAAATTAAGCAGACGGTAAGTTTTTCTGCTTGACCCTCTATTTGCCTTTGCTAAACTTAACTGTTTACAAAATATTGTTTTATAATGATTTTTACCTATAAATGTTACCCACAACGAAACGAAAAGAAGTAGGCATATAACTTTAGGATGAAAGATTGTTTGTGTGCCAAAACGTAAGTTCCCACTTTTTCTGAAGCGATTTGTCTAATTTGATTCACACCCATTTGATTCCATCACTGTTTTGATTTCCCTTTCCATCCATACGCCCACAATCATGCTAAACGTGGTCTTTAGGTATTATCACCTTAGGCTCTGTCTACCCCGTAAGGGAGAAAGTATGTATGTATGTATTTGTCTGATTTCAATACGGTTTTCTTTAAAAGGATAATATTATATACGCGTGATCATGAAGAATGCAAATTAGGTATTTTTATAGGAAATATTTTAATCAAGCCATTGCACGCTGATTATTGTCAAACTAGGAGACATCGTTCTCAAGTCCAACCTCGCAAGTTTTGTGAAATATGGTGTTCATTTTACCGAACGAAAAATCTTCACGTCATTTCCATATCGCTCGATAAATCGGGCGATTCATCCGGCAGCGGGGGACAAATCGGCGGATCGATCATGCCACGCGTCGATAGCGATCAGTCACTCGAAGTTTGCACACTTTGCAAGGAATTTATTTAAAATGTGCTTGCAAATACGTTTACATTGAGATTATATTGGATCGCTCCGACGCGTTCACTGGACGCTGGAGGAATGAACATTCATGCAAAACGGGATTATGTAAAACACTACATTTCTGTCTGCTTCTATCCTGGTGCTTTAAAAAAGGATATCCGACCCGAAATGGAAAGATTAGGCATTGAAGACGAAGATTATTGTAGAACTCCATGTAGGATCATAGAGACTTTCAAAAGATTGCTCTTATTGGAGTGAAAGAAATTGGATTTTTGAATTGAAAACTTCTTAAGCGTTGTTGTACACTTTTGGGAATGGGTAAAAAATGTTAATCTCACGTCAGGTCACATGACCGTCAGAATATGATAATGACAGTTGCTGCTGGGTCATTTAAGCGACGCTGGACGCTCACGCGAGTGTACGTTAGTATAGTTATTCTTATCTGTATCATTATTCATACTTTTGGTTTAGTTTTCTTAGCACTGATTGGTGCTACAGCAAACCACAGAGCTGATTTCTGGAGACACCATCCGACCTGAAGCTCTTCTAACTAATTACTGTCACTAATTACGCGTAACGACACAAGCTCGGGCGCTAAATAGTTTATACACACGTCATGTGAACGTACGTATAATACGTAAACACAATCGGTGCCAATACTGTTTTCGTAGAAAAACCTAACATTCTATTTATATTTACTATCAATAACCGTAGCCAACGTAAATCTTATGATGCTGAACAATATGTCTACGCAACTTTATTAGGGCGTATGATTATTAAGCGAATAGGAAAAGAGGGATGGTATTTTCGTTGCTGTTACGACCTTGTACACACGGCAATATAATCAGGTAAGCACCTACGCACGCTCGCGCCGTATCTATCCTGCTTACCGAATAGCTTTGCTGTGTGTACATCGTCCATTTGGATTGCTACCCGGCTTTCATACAAAAAAAAGTTACAGAGCTAGGTAATTTTGTGTCTTTACCAACCTTCATTTTCGAGCTACGACTGTGACGTCACACACTTGCTGATTCTGTTACAAAGCGAGAGTTTGTGGTATTGTGTTCTGGCATGGAGAGGACTGACAGACGGGGTAATTACGGGCCGAGGCGGTCTCTATTTTAGACATGTCGTCTAGGTTGGCAACGCTTCTGTAATCTATACATATAATAAAATCGTTGAGACCAAAAAATCTGTACATAGAAGATTAAAAAAAAAAAAACCGACCAGGGTGACTTAAAATCGGTAACTGAACATATTAAAACAATTTTTAAAATTTTTGTTTGTTTGTTTGTTTGTTTGACTGAGCATCACGTAAAAACTACTGAACGGATATTATTGAAATGTTCACAAATCTATTTCAATAAATTCAGAATAGGATATAGGCTACAGACATTTTGGAATTTTTTGGAAAAAGGGGGTGAAAAGGGGGGTTAAAGTTTGTATGAAAAAATAAAATTAGATTGTTCTAGAATCATGAAACTCAGAATAAATACTTAGTAATAAAAATAAGGAAATACCTGTTTTAGCATTTTTTTTAAATCTCACCCAGAGGCGCAAAAAAGAGGGTTTTGTGTTTAAAATTAATTAACTTCATACACCTATACAATAAAAACCAATGAAGTGTAACCTTTTAAAATTGCTAAATAATACTTTCAATTTAATACAGGTAAATGTAATTTCTCAGTTTTCTTGAAATTTAATTTTTGAGGTGATTACGCACAAAATAGCGGAACTCAAGAAAATCAGCTTTCCTCGGTATAAGTAGTTGGTAATAATTACAAACAAAATAATACTACGGAGAAAATATATAGATACGAATGTACATAAGACATAAAGCCGGAAAACTGTGTCAATTGTGAAAAAACATTAATAAAATAATTACATGCTGTACAGGTATTTTTCAACGAAGACATTTTCGTCAAACCTAAATCAACCTAAATTGGCGTCCTAAATTGTGTTCTTTACCAAACACCTAAAGTTCAATATGCAATACCGTTACTTTGTTTTTATTTATGTGCTATTATTCACAACGCGTTCGGTTTTTGAACGCACTCTTATTTGAAAACCTGATATATTATGAGGGCAGCGTGAAACGCTTGGCTGTATGCTCTTAATATCTTTGCCTAAAAAAATCAAAATCAAAAGGCGCGTTTACGTCTGCGCTACGAACATGTCAGAATTTTATTGTGAAAAAAGTTTGTGCTTTTAGTATGAATCTGACAGCGAGCGAACCTTAACTGAATCGCATTACGACGTCATGGTAAGGCCTCTGTAGGTAATTAATTTGTAGATAAAGATAATAAGTGTTAATAATCTGTAGCTACCTACTTAAACCAAGAAAATAAATAAAAAAACTTCTGCTAGAAAAAAATGAGTCGCAAAATATTAATTAAAACGGATTAGTAAATGAATTGTTAGTCGTAAGGTAAAAACAGGTAAACATTTATGTACCTATTATTTGATTAGAATATATTTATTTTTTTAAATTAATCAGAGTACAAATATCGTTAAAGTGAGCGCAGTATTCGCCAATAAGCGTCATAGTTCGGCGAAATTAATAGTGATGTAGGTAACTAAAACTGTACTTAGCTTTTTTTGAATAAAGAAACTATAAACAAAACTATAAATTAAACTATTTTGTAAAATAAGGTATAAATAAATGTGATGAGTCATTAACCAGTTCACACCTGTTTTTTTTTCAAGATTCCGTGTCACAAATTATTATTTTCATGACGTAATTCTAAAAGTATAGTTTCGTGTACACTTTCAGTGGATCACGTGACGAAGTTAATAGTCATAATAATAATAATTTTGATATCGAGAAAAGCCGTAAGTATCACAAAAACACACGCGGACGAAGTCGCGGGCAACAGCTAGTCCTTCTATAAATAGTATCCATCCATGGCCTATAATGAAGAATGACGTGCTCTTTTTCCTCGTTTGTTTCAAAAATGTGAAAATAAATACCCGTAAAAATGTACCGTTTTTTATAACTGTGAATTTACTCTGTTAACTACTGCATAGTGCAGTGAGTAAATACGTGCAAAAAATGTCGATGGACTAAACAAAAAGTATCCATTGCACACTCGTTATTTTATTGTTGTTTTTTGCCGCGGAAACCAGAACCAGTAGCTGGGTAAACGAGTGTTTTGCATTTTGAACTAAAAATGCATATTGCCAATTTGGAAATCAACATTGGAATGCTTTAGATTGGATTATTGTGAATATTGACAGTTTATTGGACTGAATTCGATTACACAACTGATATAAACACAGCTTTGATCTTTTTTTATTACAAGTATTACATTAACTTGCAATGTGTGTGTGTGTGTGTGTGTATGTAGATATGTAAGTAACTATGTTTGTGGGGGTGGTGCTGACATTTTGCATACTTGTGTAAATCAGATGGCAATACAATAATCTGGTAGTTGAATTCTAGTGGTCCAACCAGGATCGTCTCCGCATTAGGGAACTCTTCGACGGTTGATCCGATTGACTTGAAATTTAGTTCACTTATGCAGGACGGATGACAATGCAAGTATAGTCAACAAAAAGTACATTCAGCAATAAAGCTTGTATCTAAAATGAACATAAATAAACTTAAATACAACGATGATTGTTTTAATTATCGGATAGACCCTCGGGCAACAGCTGTAAAAATTCTTACACAAATAATAAACGATAACAATAATAGGCAATATGCATTAAAAAAAATATCACATTTCTTAACAGATTATGAAAATATATTATTAAAGAGATGACAAAAACTGAAATTAAAAGTAACATCGCCGATGACAGCGACTAGAAAGTAATCTGACATGCGCCACAATATTGAAAATATGTTTTTCTAGAAAAAGACAAAGGCAAACTTTGATAGCTTATAAGCTCTTCAAAAAATATATGTTTTACATTTTTTGTTACATAAAACAGCATTTCATGAAAGCAGTAAAAATAATCCTACATATTCTCTTGTTGTTGCTCACAACTCCGTCTGCGCAGAATTGCTATCCCGCGGGAACTATGCAATTTTCCGGGATAAAAACTATCCTATGTCCTTCCTCAGGACTCAAGCTATCTGTATACTAAATTTCAACTATCTCGTTCCAGCAGTTTAAGGTAACAGACAGACAGACACAGTTTCGCATTTATAATATTGGTAGGGATTCTTAGCATCCAGTAAACAGGCACTACCCTCCTTTTACATCACTGCACGTTTAGGCAACTGTTCCGCTTCCCTATAATTTCCGGGCCCGGCTGCGTCAAGGCGTCATGATTTATGAACATACGCTCCCAGACCTTAATTTATGTCTGCAGAAGGGTCATAGGGCCTTCAACGATTAATGCCCACTTTAACAGGGCGCCGTTTACGTGTGAATGATTTATAAGATCTTGCTCGGTGGTGTATTGTTTTTTTTTAGGATTCTGTACTATGCAAAAAGCCGTGGTAGCGTAGTGGTTTGATCTGTGGCCTCTCAAGCAGAGTACTTGCACAGTAAAGGTCAGAACAGATTGCGCCCTCAAGCTAAGCGTGGCCTGATGAATTTAAGAGGATATAAAAACGTGTGTATAGAATAGACAGAGGTGTTCGGTACGAAGGCTTTTAACGTAAGATGAGTTGACAGTGACAATGGTGTTATAAACATATTATTAACCTTTTCGACGCCAACGACACATATATCAGCACCGCAGGTTCAACGCTAACGACCTATATATACGTCCATTACTTCAATGCAAAAGCAACCTACGTTCAATTGGGTTTAGATTCAACTTAAGGCACCGTAATAAAAAAATCTGGCGTATGGGTGACGTCTCTTGTATTTGACGTGGCGGCGAAAAGGTTAAATAGTTCGCTTCGGTCTAAAGAGGTTGCGTTCACACTCCAACATCCTCTCTCGAACGCAAAGTCTTAACTTCGAGGAAAGCCCTTCTTTAGCTGGTGAACTTCGACTTCGCTTCGACGCGTTCATCGCAACGCTTGCTAGCCATCCATTTCTCCGCTCTTATTACCTTAGGCTCTGTTTACCGTAAGTAATCATCATCATCTCCAGCTTGCATTCATCCCACTGCTGGGCACAGGCCTCCTCTCAGAATGAGAGAGTTTGGGCTTATAATTCGCACGCGGGCCCAGTGCGGATTAGGAACTTCACACACACCAACAAATTGCTCCACAGGCGTGTGCAGTAAATTTTTAATATTTCGCACATGAATTCCGCTTCCATGCTGGTCTGGGAGTAAAGAAAAAACATAGAATTTACCAGTCGACTCTCTTCCCGCGCTGATGGTAAAAGCCCATCGAGGGAATGGGCATAGGAATCATGTTATATGCGATGCGGCTAGCAACCCATCACTATTTTGATTCCATTTTCCACCTATACGCTCCCAATCTTGCCAAACGTGGCCTGTAGGTCTTGTTACCTTAAGCTCTGTCTACCCCGTGAGGGATAAAGACGTGATTTATGCATGTATGTATGAATGTAAATTCCGAAAAGTTGATAACACTACCAGGCTAACAAATAATATTGTACAAAGCTCCTAATAACAATTCAGCAAGCAAATGTTTCAATAAGAAACGGTTGCCAAATGTTCTCTGGTGGGTACCTTCTTTATCGAGCTCTTTGGCATTCATAACCCGTTTGTGCAAGTTGTTGCGACTCGATTTGTTGCTATGTGCCTCTTTTTTTAAGTGTCCCTGGACGAAAAAACAAGTACCGTTAGCCGAGGTGACTTTGATAATTTGTGGGTACTTTGATCGGTGTAAATTTGCTATAAAATCCATATTGTCCATATGCGGTGAATGTTTGGCGAGTAGACGCAAGAGCGATCGATGAAGACGACGATGGGAAGCAGTAAACGCAAATAAAAATCAATGATTTTATTATTTTAACTACTTTTACGGTACATTAAGCGAACGTTGAGTTGTGTCGGCCAACCCAGTATCATTTTCACAACAACATGGACCTTGCTTCTAGGTCTCTTTAATTTACATACAATTGTTAATCACGACTTTATCCCTTACGTTGTAGACAGTGCAAATGGCTATGCAATATGCCAAAGGCTCTTTTAATTGTCCTTTTTTAAACTAGCAACGCATTTGGAAAGACCATTATTGCGAAAGAATGCGCCGCAAGAAACTTGGCAGAAAGGCATTTTTTTTAAATAAAATAAATTTATAACAATACTTAAATTCTACTTAACTTATAATACATTTATAAAAGTGGTGTATACGGCCCCCAAGTTAAGTAGGTACTTTAAATTATATTAGTCTTCTATAGAAGAGATGTAAAAAGTTTGTACTGGTCAAAGCAAAATCTAAATGCCACGTTTAGCATGATGGTAAAGGTCATATCGAGAGAATGGCCGATAATATTAGCAACCCATCACTATTTTGAATCCTCTTTCCATCTATACGCCCACAATCATGCTAAACGTGGTATTTAGGACGTTTCCCTAAGTTCTATCTAACCGACAAGGGACCATAGGGAAGAAATCTTTTACCCTAGTAAATATCTTAACTGAAAAATCCGAAAAGTAAAGCTATGCCGCGAATCGAACCCGAATCCTCGTCATTCCGTGACGCGTGCTATACTTAATAATAAGTCTTCGATTTTTTCTATATGTTACTAGCTGTCACCTGATCTGGTTACTATGCGAATTCTTGTCGCCAAGCGACATGTTTGAATGATGTCTGTACGACACAATTACAAACTAAATTTAGTACATTCCTTGCCAAGTATCGCCGAATATTAAACAAAAACAAGGAACATACTCTGCCTTAAGTTATGGTGCTCATTCACAACAACTCGGCTTGGTAGGTAACAATATTTTTTTATTTCCAAGTCAGTAGTAGGAAAGCACATAATTTACATGGAATAGCCCGGGGTCCCGGTGTAATATGGTATCGCCAGGATCCGGTTTCTGTGATATTATTTCGGTGGAAATCTTCAAGGGATCAACTTGGCCGAAGCTTACGTAAAATAAATCATTTGATAGCAGGGTATTGCGTCACAGTGCTATAATGACAGCGCTTATTAAATATCACATATCACGTCTATATCCCTTACGGGGTAGACTGAGCCCATGGTAACGAAACCTTAAAGCCATTTACCATAATTGTAGACGTAAAGGTGGGAAGGGGTATCAAAATAGTGATGGGTAGCTAGCCATATCGCCTATAACATTATTCCCTCGATGGGCTTTTACCATCTGCGCGGTAAGAGCAACTGGTACATTCTATGTTTTTTCTTTACTCCCAGACCAGCATGGAAGCAAGTATATTATTAAATATAGATTCTTTTTTTATATTATTTCTCCCACGCTGGTCTGGGAGTAAAGAAAACACATAGAATTGACCAGTCGCTTCTCTTCCCGCGCAGATGGTAAAAGCCCGTCGAGGGAATGGGCGAAAGTCTTAGGAATCATGTTATAGGCGATGCGGCCAGCAACCCATCACTAGGTTGATTTCCTTTTCCACCTACACGCCCTTAGTCATGCTAAACGTGGCCTAAGGTTTTGTTGCCTTGGGCTCTGTCTACCCCGTAAGGTCAGGACGTAACCTGACGTAAGGGATGAATGCGTAATATATAAGCATGTATTTTTTTATATCATAGGACAATAGACACCAACTGAATTAATCCCAAACTAAGCAAAGTTTGTAATATGGGTACTAGACAACGGATAAACATACTTATGTAGATAAATAAATCACTAGTATAAAACAAAGTCGCTTTCCGCTGTATGTCTGTCCCTATGTATGCTTAGATCTTTAAAACTACGCAACGGATTTTGATGCGGTATTTTTAATAGATAGAGTGAACCGAGAGGAAGGTTTATATGCATAAGTCTACGCGGACGAAGTCGCGGGTAGAAGCTAGTACTTAAATCTACATGAAACATCCAAGACCCAAGAACCGTTTGTTGTTAGAAGAAAATAGTTCGTAGCAGTGCTACGCCGTAGACCTCTACAATGCTTTAGTATGGACGCTACGATTGTTTGTAGACACGAGTAACACGTCTCCTAATTGAATATTAATGATAGAACTATTAACATCATTTTGATAATATTAACTGATAGAGAAAGAGAGAGAAGGACATGTATATTTATTTATTTACACATATTACCTAAATACCTATCCACACCTAAAAAAAAAGTTATATGACAAAGTCGCTCTCCGCTGTCTGTGTGTAGGGACAAATACATTACAAAGATCTAAGCATACATAGGGATGTATGCTTAGATTCTCACCGACTTGCCTATCTTAAGGCAGTTGAGCACTTGCATTGTGCAGAATTAGAGGAAAAGACTAATTAAATTACCTTCGGTTTGCCTTCTGATATACAGTAGTATAGGAAGGAAATTGCTTGTGATACAATGATATAACAGGTCGCTTTATAGCCAATAAGCCGACGGTGGAAGAATTTCAACTATGGCACATTAACGTAGTAACGTTTTTAATTAATAGTAGATTAATGTCGAGGCCTGGGAAGTAGCCAATTGCTCGATGAGTACATAACACATACACATATTGTGATGGGTTGCTGGCTGCAAAATCACATCTAAGGAATGGGCGAAAATCTTAGGAATCATGTTATAGGCGACGCGGCTAACAAGCCATCACTATTTTGATTCCATTTTCCATCTATAAAGCCCACATCTTGCTAAACGTGGCCTGTATGTAGGTCTAACTTGTCAACTTAGGCTCTACCCGTAGGGGATAAAGACGTGATTTGTGTGTGTGTAAGTTTTTAGGACAAGCTGAAGGTATTTACCTCATGAGTTTCCTTATGACAGATTTTTTTAATGGAAACAGCTTTTCTAATGCTTGTCCTTTTAATTGATATGATTTAGAAATTTGATTTTTGTAAGCTTTAAGAGACCGCATACCGTTAAATATTACTTTACTTTATACCATTAATATTTCCATTTCACTTCAAATTATAGCACAAATTGAGCTCCGTCAAATAATTTTATTATTAACACCCTGAATAAACACGAAAACTTCGTCATTCCGCACTCGTGTGCTTACTTGAACATTTCTGGCGACATAAATCCGCCCTTTCCGTTCAAACGCTCGCGATAACCCGCGCCTGGGGCCCCCGGCCCCCGGGCCCCCTGCCCGGGCCCCTGCCCCCCTCCCCGCATAATCGTGTAGTTACGGGGGCTGAGATGGATTTTTTGTCGTTGGATTTCCGCGGGCCCCTACAGAGTATAGTTTGAAAACAGTAGACGGTTGGAGCGGGCGATGAATTCTGTGAAACCGTTTTGCAGATTGCTGGGTGGAGACGAGGCGGAAGATAAAAAACAGCGGTTAAGTGTTTTTGGTATTTTAAAAGTGAATTGTGCAATTAAGTTCGTGGAAAAGCTAATGAATGTAGTCAAAAATATTTGTATTAGTTGATGTTTTAGTAAAAAAATATGTGTGTAATAATTCCATTCCGCGTAGGAACTATAGCCCAAGCCCTCTCATTCTGAGAGGATGCCTGTGCCCAGCAGTGGGACGTATGTAGGCTAGAGATGATGACTGAATTCTATTTTAATATTTGAGCCTTCCTAAGGTATGATTTATAAAATCTTGAAGACACAGAAATATCTTGGGGACGGTACAACTAGTTTCGATCTCTTTGGAAGACCTTCTTTAAGAGTGTGACCAATACGGAAGCGGCTTCGTGTTGCACCACGATGCGCGGCAACTAGTAAATTCAATGATTTCTCTTTGCTCCCAGACTAGCATGAAAAAATAAATATGATTATTTTATTTTGCTTTCCGTTAATAACAAATCAAAATAATTAATAGTGGAATGATCCCACTTGCTCGTTTGCCTTCCTATTCAAAAAAAAAAAAAAAACCTGTTTTCCACTATTTTATAAGTTCATAAGTCTGGTAAATCAATAATAATCATTCCACCACTTACAAAATTTTAATTGTCATCTCACCAAAAACTTATAATGTTAACTATATAACTAGTGGTATTCCGCGGTAAAAATGTGAGCAGACCCAGTAAAAACTCTACATTATTAATTCATTGTTAATACAGCTCGACTATTAAAAACGACTTTATTTTCTGTTGGCCGGACACAACGGCGTACAGTCTTGAATTTTAATTAACTCTAAAAAAGTTATAATTTATACTAGACAGCCTTCGTGACACTTCAAAATTATTCAATTATACAGCTATCACCGTATAATACAACACCCGGGCTAGCATAACATTCCTGTTTGCCGGTGCCGCTGATTTCACTTGCTAATCGGACCGGGCCTTGAATTTGCACTTGAGGCTTGTCCGGCGCCGCAAGCACCAGCAATTGTCAAGATGTTGACTTCCAAAGCAGGCTGTGAGCTTGTAATTACAGTAAAGCTGTGGCAAAGGGCTTAAGTTCAGAGGATATTGGGAAATTTAGCTGAGAGCAGAATAGTCAAGTACGAAGGATTAGTAAGGTGGTAAAACGTGGAAAGTAGTTATCGTAAATATTTTATAAATAAACTGGCTTCTGCCCGCGACTTCGTTCTGCGTAGAATCATCACTATCACTATCACTATCACTACATCACTATCACTATCATCACTACATGTTATAAAACAAAGTCACTTTTTCTGTCCTCATGTCCCGATGTATGCTTATATCTTCAAAACTACACAACGGATTTTGATGCGGTTTTTTTTAATAGATAGAGTGATTCAATAGGAAGGTTTATATGTATAGTACATGCACAATATACCGTGCGAAGCCGGGGCGGGTCGCTAGTTATACATAAAAACCTTCCGCTTGAATCACTCTATCTATTAAAAAACCGCATCAAAATCCAATATATAGTTTCATATATAATTTTATATATTTGTTTTAATTAAGAAATAGGCTTTGTTTTACCGTAGAATCGCCTGGTAATGTAAAATCGTTATGTGCGGGGAACAAGCGATATTATTATGTAGACAGTCACTTAGTCTCGCTTAAATTCCATCTAGACTTGTTTCAAAATGCTCGTTCGTGGGCGAAACAAGAAGAACGTTTAAAAGAAACTTAGTTTTGATTAAATCCCTCTACTGCCAGTAACTGTGCGATACAAATTGGAAATAAATCGAGTTATCAAACCATCGAGCGACTCTCTTTGTCCTCCCGTCGGACAAAAGTCAACGTAACTTAATTTCGGCCTAATTCACTTTGAGATTGATGAAAAATATTGGCCGCTCGTCTGTTACTATCTCTACATAAATTAATTTTAAAAAGATTTATTTTTCACTGTGCTGCAAGGTTGGTGTACCTGTCATCGACAGACAGAATTTAATTTCAAAAAAGTTACGATATCATTTAGATACCGATATCAGTCTCTGGCTAACCGGCAGTGGCTAAACTTTTCTGTTGAAAAAAAAACACTGGGTGAAATTTTTTTATACAAAAGAAGAGCTATTTTTAAACGGTATTTTACGCTTAAAAAACAACAACATATTGCATGGAATATTTAACTTGTTCGGCGTTGAGGGGATTTCTCGCGGTGCTTTTTTCTATACACAAGCTCTCGGCGGTTTTTATATTCCCGCATAACAGGCTTTGCTTTTTTCTTTTTGTGATAACTTTTTTTTTAAGTTTTATAATAATCTAGTTTTTTAAATACATTATTACTCAAAAGTAGTCATTCAGCCTGTATCGGAAAACCTACCTCAGAGTTACACTTTGTTTAAAACAAGAGTGATAAAATCAAAAAACAAAAATCCAAATTTTATTTTTGCAAATTGGCCGCCAACTGCTCTTAGTCTTTTTTTAAACTACCGGCGCAGAAGAATCCGCCGCAAGAAACTTGGCAGAAAGTCATTTTTTCAAAATAGAATACATTGAGATTACTTAAATTCTATAAAGTCTATAAATAGGAGAGCTGTATAAAGTCTCTACTAGTCAAAAAAAAAAAGCAGCAGCTAATTTATTTTTTTAATTCTAGTAACGCATTGCGTCTAAATCCAATAAGACCACATTTGTTGCCGTAATTTTGAAAACTTCATCAAAATTTTCCGTGAAACGCCCTAATCCCCAACGTGAACTAGCTTTGAAGTTAATATCAAATGATTTACAATCTAAACATGTGCCACAAACATTTGGGCCAAACATTTGGAACAAACATTTCGCCTTGTCGCAAATTTATGTTGTTAAGTTTCTGTCCCAGAGCGGGGCCGCTTTAATTATTCCAATAAACATTCCTTTAAATCAAATGTGTCGCTGCTACACTGTTTTATTAAATAAATGCTCGCGTCCTTGCGTCTTTTACACTAGTCTGAGAATGAAGAAAAAACATAGAATGTAGCCAATGGAGGGAATGGGCGAAAATCTTAGCAATCATGGTTATAGGCGATGCGGCTAGCGGGCCATCACTATTTTAATTCCCCTTTCCACCTATACGCCCACATCATGCTAAACGTGGCCTTTAAGGTAACAAGACTTAAACGCCACGTTTAGGATGATGTGGGCGTATAAAGTGGAAAGAGGAATTAAAATAGTGATGGCCTGCTAGCCGCATCGCCTATAACATGTATTGTACAGAGTTTAAACAATAAATAATTATCTTATCTTATCTTATCATATCTTAATTTATCTTATCTTAACTTATATTATCATGATTCATAAGTATAAACTGCACAAAGTGCCTAACGGCTAGGTACACCGGTGTAGTTCTTTTTAAAACTCACTGCACCTACATGTATAAGAACCGGTCAAGTGCGAGAACGTAAAAATTCGTCGAGTTAATATAAAATCCAGTGTTGGCAGACCCCTGTTCCTTAGCGAAATGTAGGCAATGTGAGGTCATTTTATATTGGTGGAGTTATAGTTAGACATGGTAAAAAATATATTTTTTTTGGTTTAATTTCATTAGTTTTGCAAAAAGAGTTATCTTCGTACCAAATTTCAAATTTCTATGGCTCGTAGTAATCCAAAAGTGTTTAGATCATTTCAACGGGATAGGAAAGCCTTTGCTGTTTACACGAGGCGGAGCCGCGCGCATTAACTAGTGCATAAGTGATTCCACAGGCTTTATAAATGATGTACAAGAGGCCACTAGTTTTATTGCGGCAACCAAAACCGCAAACGCTACAAAACCTAAGAATCGACCCCCGATCCTGCATAAATTGAACAAAACACCATTAGCTAATACATTATTAATTGTGCCCGTATCACGGGGGCGGAGTGCGAGCCGCTCGATATAATAACGCTCGATATATCAGGGTAATTGAACGCACAATTGTATCGGTAATAATAGCTTATTCAAATGTATTAATTTGATTCGGCTCCTGCGAACTAAGATATGGCGTGCGAACGCCCAATGTTTATATAAGTTGGGGGTGTATTAGAGTTATTGAGGGCTGATAAGGGGCTGCCACGTGCGTGGGCTGTTAGCTTTTGAGCTAAAGGGCATTGACACCGTTCTGCGGAATTAGAAGGTCTATAAGAGTAATTTATTTTAAAGCAGCTCATGCCCGCACTAAAGAATAATAATAGCACCTACCTATAAGACCGTCTTTTGCACATAACCAAAAAATAACAAAAGTGACAGGTAGTACAAAGGCAAACTTATCACTAGAAAGCAATCTCTTCCGGTTAACCTGATATAAGAAAATCAAAACTCAAAATGTTTTTTTGCAAATAGGCCGCCAATGCGCTGATTAAATTTAATACAAAAGCGAAACATTTCAAGATCCGACACTTCCGACTTTTGTTTTTAGATGCAATATCGAATGATTTTGAAATGCGCCCGTTTTGTATTTAATCAACGAGTGGTTCTTTTACATGTTTTTTTTAAACTACCAGCGCATTCGGAACGACCATCATTGCCAAGAAGAATGTATAAGGAATGTATAAGATCCCTAAGATTTTAAACTATATTAGTCTATAGTAAAGAGGAGTATTATCAAAAATAACAATGAAAGACTTATTATACGCTATTTGTATAGATAATGTCTTATGAATGTCAACGAGTGACCTTAAAATTGTAGAATGTGTACATTTCAAACAGATTTCCAGACAACTCCCCTAAAACGTAACTGTTCCAAGTTACCCAAAACTTACCTAACTCAGTAAACATGGTTATTTTGCGTGTGATATTCAGTTAGCTGTATTGTGGCGATATAACTTCATTACTTTGAGCAATCGATCTTTTAGACGACCGGATAGCCTAGTGGTTAGTGACCCTGACTGTGAATCTAGAGGTTCCAGGTTCGATACCCAGTCGGGGCAGATATTTGTATGAAAAATACGAATGTTTGTTCTCGAGTCTTGGATGTTTGATATGTATTTATCTATATAAATATGCTAAGTTTGGGACTTGGTGTTAATTGTCCCAAAATAATTATTTATTTATTTAAGTACCTATTGTTGTAAATTTATTTTATTACTAGTTTATTTTATTATGTAAAAATGTCTTTCTGCCAAGTTTCTTACGGCGTATTCTTCTTGGCAGTGATGGTCTTTCCGAATGAGCTGGTAGTTTTTAAAAAAATGCATGTAAAAGAGCCCTTGGCTGTCTATTTGCAAAAAAAAAAATTTTGTTTTTTCTTAATTCCACAAAACGCGATAGTTATTATTTTCGGTCACGATTGACTATGCGAGCGAGTGACTAATGTTCCATGCTGGTCTGGGAGTAAAGAAAAATATAGAATGTACCAGTTGCTTCTCTTCCCGCGCAGATGGTATAAGCCCATCGAATGAATGTTATAGGCGGTGTACCGTTACTATTTTGCTTCCCCATTTCACCTATACGCCCCATCGCGCTAAACGTGGCGTTTAGGTCTTATTACCCCCTTGTCTACCCCGTAAGGGATAAAGACGTGATTTATGTATGTATGTACGATGTACAATCCTATTTACATTACAAGTTTGACAAGAAAATACGCCGATTGGCTTTATATTGACATTATTGCATTTTAAATTGCCACGATGCCTCCGACGATTCTCGCGTGGGTGAAAACGGTAGCCAGAGGTGTCGTTTGGGTAAAATATTCAATAACCCACCATTTCCATCCCCAGTCGGGTAAAGAAAAGAAGTTGTAACATGACATGACGTGATTTATGTATGTATATCACTATCACTATCACTACATAGTATAAAACAAAGTCTCTTTCTCTGTCCCTATGTCCCTATGTATGCTTATATCTTCAAAACTACACAACGGATTTTGATGCAGTTTTTTTAATAGATAGAGTGATGCAAGAGGAAGGTTTTTACGTATAATTCTACGCAGACGAAGTCGCGGGCAGAAGCTAGTAACACATACATACATATAAGTCACGTCCTTGTCCTACTAGCATGATTATGTAGAAACGGGAATCAAGACAGTGATGGGTTGCTAACATGATTCCTATGATTGTCTCCTATTCCCTCGACGGGCTTTTACAATCTGCGCGGGAAGAAAAGCAACTGGTGCATTCTCTGTTTTTTTGCTCTCAAACCAGCTTGGAAGACTAAAAGAAGAAAATAAACAAATAAATTCACTAAATATCTTCGGACATTTGACACCCATATTGACCTAGAAGGGAACTAGAAAACCGATAAATACATATACTTAAATATAATTAAATAACTTTTACCATCTGCGCGGGAAGAGAAGCAGCTGGTACATTCTTTGTTATTTCGTTGCTCTCAGACCAGCATGGAAGCTGTGTAACACATGTTTTTTTTTTTTTTTTTTATTTTTTATATGAATAGGAAGGCAAACGAGCAAGTGGGTCACCTGATGGTAAGTGATCACCACTACCCAAAGACACCCGCAACCCCGGAGGGATTGCAGATGCGTTGCCAACCTACAGGACTAAGATGAAATGCCTCTTGTGCCCGTAATTTCCCCGGCTGTCTTACTCTCCACACCGGAACACAGCAGTGCAAGCACTGTTACTTAGCGGCAGGATTAGCGAGTAAGATGGTGGTAGCGATCCGGATGGACCTTGCACAAGGCCCTACCACCCGCACGTTCGAGTAAATTAACCAAAATGTAGGCTAAACTTGTCTATTGGCAACGCCCTAACTAATTTCTAGTAACAAAACTATCTTCCATTAGCAGATCGTATGTAACTTGCTATCTGGTACATTTCGCGCTTTGTCAAACTTCCCACGTAGCGTTTACAAAGTAAATAAACCCTAACTTAGTTTTACATAAACGGCGATGGAACGGCTATTTACTCGTCGACTATGGAGCAGTTTGTGAAATGATGTAACTTACATAATTATGATATATGACAAGTATTTAGAGTTCTTATTCCATGCTGGTCTTAGGAATCATGTTATAGGCTATGCGGCACCCATCACTATTTTGATTCCTCTTTCCACCTATACGCCCACAATCATGCTAAAGGTGGCCTTTAGGGCTTGTTACCTCAGGCTCTGTGTACCCCATAAGGGATAAAGGCATGATTTATGTATGTATCTATGTATTCTACAACGTGCTAACAGCGCTCCATTGCTAAGTTTCCACTGTCTGACGTTCCGTCTCTTATCTAAGTATGTTTTGAGCCGTTAAGTGTCTTCTTAAAAAAATGTAATATTGCACTCTCTGTTGTATTGTATTGTGTATTGGCGACAATCTTATTTAACATGTTACCTAGGTGATTCGTCTAGCATCCTATTACTATTTCGATTCTCCTCTCCACCTATACGCCCACAATCGTGCTATACTTAAACCTTTAGGTCTTGTTCAAGTGTTGTTGTTCTTAACGCCCTTTTTTTGTTTTTAACGGAGAGGAAATCTTTATGGATGCCCTAGGCACGGGGATGCCTAAGGTTATGAGGGACTCTCTCCCGGAGGGGTATACCCAAACTAAAAACTCTCCGGCGTTGCCTCAATCCGGCGTGATGGGGACGCAGTGGGATGCCACTAGGGTTTCACCACAAACGCCGCCCCGGTGGCCCCGGCTTCCGCCAGGGCCGCTCTAAGAAGGGCTATTGCGCTGGGCCCATCTTTCCTTAGACGATCAGACCGTGCAATGTAGGTAGGTAATGGTTCTTAACGCCCTATGTTATGTGTCTATGGGCAACAGTGATATTTCCGTGACAATGATGGTATTTCCGAATGCTCTGGTAGTTTCGCGTTTTTCAAAAAAGACATGTAAAAGAGCATTTGGCAATTTGCAAAAGCAAATTTTGAATTTGTGAATTTTTGAATTTTATAATCACTTGACCCGCGTGCTCGTTCGCCCACTATTATATAAAAAACCCCGAGGCTCTGTCTACCCCGGAAAGGATTAAAACATGATTTATGTTTATGTATGTGTAATATCATACGGTAGCGCGAACTTAGATCAGCTTACAAGTTTAGTAAGGATAAACTATATACTATTATATACTAGGCGGTAGGCCAGTGCCTTAAACTTAACTAAGTATGCTCACACATAATTGACACCAATCAATTGATTGATTGCTGTTGAGTGCGTGTAATATCATTAAGTAATAGAACAGCCATGCGAAGTGAGCAGGAATTGGATTAGCAGCTACTGCTAATAAACTAATTAATATTGCACTGGCTTGAATGACGGATGGAATTAGCAATGAAACAGCTTACCTAAGCCGCTAGGGATTATAATTACTAAGGTTAGGACGTTTAGTAGCGGTTCGTGGTTCTACAATCCATAGAGACGCTATTAGAAGTAAAATAAGTTGAAGTGTGTTTTGAACTTTATGGGTACTGTGTATCTTGCTTACTTGTGGGAGAAAATCTTAGGAATCATGATTAGGCGATGCGGGTAGCAACCCTTCACTATTTTGGTTACACTTTCCACCTATACGCTCACAATCATGCTAAATGTGGTCTTTAGGTCTTGCTGCCCTTTTTTTTGTGGTGAGGAAAATTGCATCCGCCCTGTACGGGTTTACCGGGGGTATGTGGGGCTCTCCCACGGCAGCAGGCATACCCACTAAAAAGCACACGGATTCCCTGTTCGGTCGTATTGTGAGGCGTTACGGGAGCGCTCGGTGTCACCGCGACGCCCCACGACCACCCCGGGATGGGGGTCTCGTTAAATACTCCTATTCAGTCTATAAATAATATTTTCCTAACACTTAATTTTCAGTCTACAATTCTACATCTGCCACACCAACTCTGAACTCGGTATCCTATAAAATCTTTTTTTTCACTCGCCGTCCCCGGCTATTGTATAAATCATTTTTCTAATCCGCCCAACACAGCATTTTTCTCAAAATTGACGTCATTAGATCTTTTCAGCGATACGGAACCGAAGACGGGAAAAATTATAATAAGATGAAAGTGAAAAAAAAAACGTACAATATTGTACAGAACTTAATTTTCCGGTCCCTAAAATTGTCGGGGGATCTTCGGGGAATCAAACTCGATTCGTTATAAGCAGAATATTGGATGTGCCCATTTTATAAAAATGAAGCATTAATATTTACGTCGTTATAAACGAAGGGCCTAAACTGAAGGCTTCGGGAGAGGTCGGTTTTTCTAGATTGTAAGTTGACACTGAGTAAATTGAGCAAGTATATATCTATAACATATATTTTTTAAAATATATTGTTTACTTCTCGCAAAGCTGCGACTTGTCCTTTCGTTGTGGTATTTAATAACTCGTATATGTGTCTACCTTTAATAGCTTTCGCTCATCGTCGGCGATGGAACCAGTGCTTTCATTTTATCTCGCTGCGTTCACTCATCTTTATATTTTTGAGTCTCAACTCGCTCTGGTCCAAGAGGTTCGGATTTTTCTACACATCCCGGGTTTAGTTCGAAAAGTTTTGATTACTTTATCACAAGTTTTGAGCAGAAGGCGTTCTTAGAAGCGGGTTCGGCGCTGTCTTGAAAATTTGGTAGGTATTTTGTGTAGTTAGTGGTAGTTCTATTTACCTAGCAGAAATACTGCTTTTTTCTATGTCTACGACTGGTAGATTAAGTTAGTGAGGCTACACACACCATGCCATGTTCTATGATGAGTATTTAATTGCGAGCATGGCAAATAGTTGAAAAAAAAACACGTAGAAGTCATATAGTCGAACCCTCCTCTCATAATACACGGGCCTGGGTCATATTTCCCACGCGGGCCCAGTGTGAATCAGGAACTCCATTGAATTGCCTCGCAGGTGTAGGAATGCAGGTTTCCATTTAATTTTTTTTTTCACCAAATAGCTCATTATAAAATTCAAATTTCAAATGAGACGAAACGTAAATCCCGAAAAACTTTATTGTTCGAACCAGTGACCCCAAGCTTGAGAGGAAATAAAGTCAAACAACTGGGCTACTACGGCTTTTTTGCATCATCTGGACTACAGAAATGTAGCATACTTGGCATAATCTTGAACACTTACTAGTATTTTATTTAAGCCACGTATCGCATGTTTCCTAGGCATTCGGCCACTGAAATTCAATCGACTAACCTCTTTGACCACTTTCGTCTATGAAGCGTTGTTTAAAATTTGAATTTCGAAACATCTCAAGTATTCAGGGAGCGCATTCAATTTCCGCAGCCACAGAGTAGACTGTCGGGGTTCACGGCAGTTGAATTTGCGTTTCGTTGCACGCGCGCTGCGTTCCAGTGTCACTCATAATGAAGTTTGGGTGCAAAAGTTACTTGATTTTTAGGGGCCCGTTGGGGATCTCCAAACTAAAAAAGAAACCCTTATAAGATCTCTGCCCATCTGACTATCCGTCAAAATCCTTTATCTCAGGTAAGCGTAGAAGTACAATGTTGAAATTAGTACCGAATACGGAGATCTGCCAATGAAACAATTGAAAGGTCCAGTCAACAGTTACTTCGCCAATTGACAACCTAACTTGATTGGTAGGTTGCTTTGTTGTGGTGAGTGTTGAAATACTTATAATAAACAGTATTATGTTACAGCTTTGCGTAAAACGTATCAGCAAACGTCCTCATTTTGCAAAAAATCAGATGAAAGAAACGTCTGTGTGCAAAAGAGAGCAAGAGAGGGGAGTGACGTCGAGTGGAAGGGTCGTTATAAAGACTTGCACAGTCGGCGTCAAAACAATGTATTTTTATACACAACACACCCTTGTCAAAATACTTGCTAACGCCAAATTTGCGCTTCGGGTTCAAACTCGTTAAAAATTTGTAATTAAATATTAGTGGAATGAGAAACCATATCGACACCTCCCACGCACAAAGTCGTATCCCTAAATCGACGATTTTTCAGGAGCGCGATTATAAGAATTTTTCATGTATTTTTCAAGTTGAAATATGTCCAAAGTTTAAAGCAGTGGTTATATCTGTCCGCAGCGGGTTAATTGACACGAAGCAAATCTGTTTATTAAAATAAATATCATAATTTCAAAATTATGGCAAAAAACCTAAAGTTACGACTTTGTGCTCGTTATCAAAACGTCGTATAAGAAAGTTACAACCTTTTGCGATTGATCACGTCCATTGCATAAAGTCGTATGTTATAAATACGACTATATTTAAAAGGATATACCTTCTCACTAAAGCAACGCATATAGTCGCAAGTGCGAGTTACGACCCATGATTGTAAAAAAACTGCATCAAAAAGTCGTACCTAACTACTATTGTTTACGCATAAAGTCGTAACTTAGAAGTTAAGGCTATTTGCGTGGGGTGTAATGAACACTAATGGAGTGGCGCAAAGCGTCGAATGTTGTGATGCGACGATTTGCGTGGAAAAGTTCAAATGATACGACTATTAGCAATCACAAAACTCCATAATTATCCAAAATATTTAAACTTGAGTTTTAGGAAGTTATAGCTTGGATTAATGACTTTGTACCGACTGAAAAATCTCATTATGCATAAAAAACGGGTTACGACCTTTTGCGTCGGAGGTGTCGATATAAATGAGTGAACATTTTTGAGACCAAGTTGGACCCTTGTGCCCCTTGATTTCGAATTTAAAGGTGCTAAGAAAGTACTTTTAATAATGAAACTGGTACCTATCCAAAATCTTCTTAATGTACAAAACTAAAAGTCCAGATTGACTCAACTAAATACGGCAAACATTTAAGCATCTGACTGTACGTAGTCTGCGCAAAGTATTTTAATTCCACAGCTTTCAGCTCATCCTGAGATCATTTACAAAACATTTGAAATAGAATACTTTACTATAATCTGGAATGTACTTTATCAAACGTAAACATTCTCATAGTGCTTGTCATGAAGCTTAATTAAATCTTTGCATCTAAAAAAATCCTTACTGATTGACTGACTCATCAAAGCCTTACCCAACCCAAACCCTTTAAGATGTAAACAAGGAATAAGGGCATATCCCTTAAAAATTACGGGATAAGGAATACAAAAGATTCATAAATTGAGTTAGCTTCAAAATGGCCCCTTCTCCGTAACTTTAGTAACTAGTATTTATTGTGACTATTTGATGATGATGACGATGATGATGATGATGATGATGATGGTGATGATGATGATGAAGATGATGATGATGATGATGATCGTGATGAAAGGGGAAATTAAATATTCATTAATCAGCTACACAAAAGTGACGGAACGGGTTTTGATGAAATAAAAACAAATATAGACAAAACGTTAAACTTAAAATTGAAAAGATCACGAAAACGTGTTTTCGTTCGGTGCGGTACTGTGGTAGTACCTACCACTGCCTCGGTTAGTCTGACTCGCCTTTGTCTTGTTTTTACTTTGAATGGAAGAGAAGAAACTTCGACATAAATTTCAATTCCACGCGGCAAAGTTCAATCCAATATTATTTCCAAACAAAATTTACAAATGAAAAAGGTGATTTTTGTTTACGTCTTTTCAAGGGTTTATATTTGTGTAGGAAAGGGTAAAACAATAAACTCTCGTAAAAACTATTTTGGGCACAACTTGGACAATGTATTCAGTGTTGGTGTAATATAAATAAACATTGAATCTAAGATGCTGGTCTGGGAGCAAAAGCGCACGTTCTATACATTCGACGAACTCTTTTCCTGGCAGTCAAAGCCTACAGCTTTATGATTAAAAAATGTGTTATTATTTTATTGGTGCTCCAGTTTTATTAAAATCGTAAATTAAAAATGACATGTAATAACTATAAGTATTACGAATAAATGAGTATGAGTATGAGTATGAAAGAAAAACATAGAATGTACCAGTTGCTTCTCGTCCCGCGCAGATGGTAAAAGCCCATCGAGGGAACGGGCGAAATTCTTCGGAATCATGTTACGAGTATAGGCGATGCGGCTAGCAAGCCATCACTATTTTGATTTCCCTTTCCGCCTGTACGCCTACAATCATGCTAACCGTGCCTTTTAGGTCTTGTTACCTCAGGCTCTGTCCTGTAAGGGACATAGATGTGATTTGTGTATGTGTATGTATGTATTGAATGTTGAATCAAAACAAAACATGAATAGAAACGTTTATATTCTCACTTACATCTATCTGCTTAAACCGACGAGCATGTATGAAGAGGTTGATGATTGTGGATGAAGCGAAAGAGGTATGTATGTATGTATGTAAACTCTTTATTGTGCAAAATAAACAAGACAAATACAATTGACAAACACTGAGATACATGCAAGGTATGTCAGAATCGTAGCAAGTGGAACAAAGTAGTCTCTGCCTACCCCTGTGGAAAAGAGGAGAGTCTGTGTGCATGTATGTATGTATTCTTCTTCTAAGTCTGTACGCTCTTGACATAGTAATGTTTATTTTTAAAATGAGAGCTGGGGCCTTACCATGGCGTCTTAATGCGATTCAATTCCGATTTAGTTTAGGTTCGCTCGCTGTCGGATCCATACTAAAAATGACAGCTAAAACTGGAACTGAGTCGGAATTGAATCGCATTAAGACGTCATGGGAATGCCTCTGGTAGCGTTTACAATATTATGATCGAGATTGTTTACTTGATTTTGCTTCTAAAGTTGTGTAAATAGCAATGGCGTGGCATCAAGTACATAAGAAGGCAAGCCGAAGGCAATTCAACTACCTTTTTCCTCTAATTCTGCACAATAAAGTGCCCAACTGCCTTAAAATAGGCAAGCCGGTGGGAATCGCGTTCTACTGCCACGCCACTGGTAGATAGGTAATTTTGAAGGTAGTTATTTTTGGATACGTAATATTAGGAACGGTAAGCTCATCTTACGCTAAAACTCTGTGCATGTACCTGTACGTACTTTTGGAAATGAAGAATCGTACATAATTGTTAACGCACGTGACGTCTTTAAACATCCAAACATTGAAAGTTACATCACACACATCATATATTGTAAAATGGTGAAGCACTTTGTCGACTATACACATTGTTCTTACCAATCTCCTCCTTACACCTGTCACATACAGCTAGATATAAAAGCACCCGCCGAGGGATTAGTTACCGTCTAGTTCACAACTAAGTTCTCTGCTTCCCGCTTCGTGAACACTTAGTGCATTCGACGGGTTATATTCTAACTAGCGTGAGGATTGGAGTTATAAAAGACTAGCTGGTCTTCTACAATTTTATTATAGTCGTTTATTGTATTTATTGCAACCATACGTACAGTCAAGTGTTATAATATGTATGTAGACAAAGATTCAAAAATAAGTACCATACGCTCTTACACCGGCGTAATAAGGTCGTCGGACATATTTTTGAGAAGTTTCTATCAATACTTATTTTTGCACTTGACCGTACATACCGTCACGCCTCTTTTCGATATAGGTAGGCCACTACTTTGTTCCACTAGCTACGATTCTGACTCGCTTCATCCACATTCATCGATCTCTTCATACACGCTCATCGGTTTCGGGTACTCCTGACCTGACCTTGTTTGATAACGTCTCCGACTTGGTCCCGGGACGTCCGTCTAGGCCTCCTCCCAACGTAACCATTCACACACCCCATATAGATCTGTTTAGTTAGTCTACTTTCATCCATCCGCTCTACATGCCCAAACCAACTAAGCATACTTTTTTCTATCCTAGTCACTATATCCTCTTTCACACCAGCACGTTCCCTTATCACACTGTTCCTTATTCTATCTTTCAGTGATACAACTTCCATACTCCTTAACGCTCTCATCACACCAGCACGTTCCCTTATCACACTGTTCCTTATTCTATCTTTTAGTGATACACCTTCCATTCTCCTTAACGCTCTCATTTCTACTGTATTTAGTCTACTTTCATGCTTCTTTTGCCATAGGTACCCAAGTTTCGCCCAAATACTAATAAACGTGCCTAAAATTACTAGCAGGCTCTACATTTGTTCACGGCATGCTAATTAGAACCACCACTCTTAATAAGGTACGAACACACATGCTCATTATTAGCATCATCGTGTCCTTAGCTTTATTTATAGACATCGAGTATATAATTCCGTGTAACTAGCTAATTGAATTAACTGTCAATTTTTGCTGGACAGAGTTAGCTACCCCGTGTCTTGCACCACGCGACAAATCGATCGCGCCGTCTCGCAGATGAGAAGATTATTCCGGGCGCTCGGCAATCCGCAATTAATCACAACGTCGGAATCTGCATAAGAATAGCAGCCTTCAAGATTCAGAATAACCCCCTCGGAGATCCGGTACACGTCGAATCCCATTGTAGTAATTAAGATATCAAAGGGAGTTACAGACATTTTAATCAAGTACATTCAAATTATGTAGGAGATAATATTAAGTCGTTGAGTAATTGTAAGACAACTGGAGGTAATAATGAAATGGCCTGTCTCTAAAAAATATAAAAAACTAGGTTTTTTTGACTTTAAAAAAATTATGTCCTTAAATCAATACTTGTACCACGTTTGTCGATAAATTTCGATGCTGGTAAACCGATTACACGATTTTTTTTTCGTAAGAATTATTAATAGTATTAAAAAAATATCAGAATCAGTTACAATGAATTTATTACCGTAGGTAACAATTTTCGACAAATTTAAAAATCGGATTTAATTTTCCAAAGTACCTATCTATAAATTTCGTCCTTTTTTTAAGTTCGAAGTTGAAAGTGTTCGTTGTTTTTCCGACACGTCAGTTGTATTTGTAAAATTAACAAAGTATGTTACAGCGTCCAATTCTCGAAAAAAAGCACAACACAAAGCGACATCATCTGTTTTTATTATTTTAGTATGAAAAAGATCCCATATTTTTTCTATAGCTTCAGCCCAAAAGGAAATTACCTTTGTGACTCAAAAGGCTGGCTCCTGTCCTCAAAGGGAGAGCTTCAAGAGCTCAGTCACAATACTTCTGATATAACATGCATATTTAATAAACAACCTTTTATCAAACCGGTTCACCTCGTCAAAATGTACTTGAAGACGTAAAGAATCGAACAAAGATACAACATAGATAGATAATTACTATAATAGTATAGGACGTCAAACAATTGTATCCTTTTGTTGTGTCAGTCAACAACAGATATTAAAGTTTTTTTTCTTTCATCTTCACACCGTTTATTCCCAAACATAAATCTGAATACAAACCATAAAAAAATATTAGGAAACATTCACACAAATTCACCTAGTCCCTAAGTAAGCGCTAGTACCTAAGGCTTGTGTTATGGGTACTAGATAATGATAATACATACTTATATAGAGAAATAGATACTTAAATAGATAGAAACATCCATGACTCAGGAAGAAATATTCGTGCTCATCACACAAATACCCTTACCAGGATTCGAATCCGGGACGCTGGCTTCGCAGGCAGGGTCACTACCAACTAAGCCAACCACGTCGTCAAACCATGAAAATATTGATATTAAGTGATCGTATCAATATTAATCATAAAAATCTATCCATCAAGAGAACCTTTCTATTCATATTCAATAAACGTCGCAGAGTACGATGGATATAGATAAAAATATAACAGTACCTAACACATCTCCCTGAGGCATAAATACAATTACGCTCATGTACGGGCCCAGTGAATGACATTGTGTAAGCTGAATCATATTGTATCTATCCCTGAATGAATGTTTTGACAGAACCGTGCGCACTAGCTCACTAAAGAGCATTATAACGCTAGAATGTCCGATGGAATAGAGTTATTGGCCTATTGAAATTGTTAACGCAATTTCTGGGAATTGCTTTATTGTTGAGATATATTAGCTGTATAGGAAACTGGACAGTATAAGGGTCCTGAATGAATATCAATTAAGAAAGGCAAAATTCTGAGTAGGAAATAAAAATTGTCTTTCTTGTGGCCATGAGATCAATGACTTCAAGTCATTCAACTTATGTGTCATCAAAAATGTGTAAGGTTTTGATGTTCTTTGCATTTATGATCCACACAATGTCAGTAAAAGATAGATTCTATAGATTTGAGTTTTCTCGGAATGCTTATTTATAATTTGTTTCTAATATTAGCCATCGTGCATTCGTTAAATGAATATGATTTTAATGAGTTTCAATTCTGACTTTACTGAGATACTTTTAAGAAAGGTTTTATTAAAAGGGCTTTATTTTTAAGATTGTAAATTTCTTAAGAACTTTTAATTAAGAATGAAACCCCTCTGAAATAAGATTTCAAAATAAAACCTATTATGAAGCTATAGACATTTTGAATTATTATATAAACGAAATAGCTATCAAATTCAAAGAAATGAAAAACTTTGAAAATTAGAAATGTAGGTACATAACAGGAAAAACATATTAAACATATTTTGTAATATTCTGTATACCTTTTTCTGTTTTGGTTGTTATTATGTGGTGTTCAATAAAGAGTTGTATTGTATTGTAACACATCTTTGGTAAAAAAGCCGTCTAGTGTCCGTTCCTTTCCCATTTCTAATCGTCGTAGTTCTACTGAAAACCTCATCAACGTCCATCACCAACTCTTGGACCTAGGAAGCTGCAATCCAAATGAAGAATAAGAACCCCTGCTGTTCTTATTGAAGAATGTTCAATCTAAGAAACCCAAACACATGGAAATTGGGTTCCTTACCTTTTCAGTTCCGTTACCCTTATGACCTAACCTATGGCCACGGATTTTACCCCTCCCCACAACGATGAACTCAAACAGTATGTGTTAGTACCAATTTTACCCCCGAAGGGGTAATTACCCCCAGGTTAGGAACCCCCATCGAGGGAATGGGCGAAAATAATAGGAATCATGTTATAGGCGATGAGGCTAGCAACCCATCACTCCGATACGCCCACAATCTTGCTAAATGTGGACCTTAGGTACCTGTTACCTTAGGCTCTGTCTACCCCGTAAGGGATCAAGACGTGATTTGTGTATGTGTATGTATGTGTATGTTAGGAACCCAGGTGCTAAAGCATTGCGGAATAATTCTGTGAGACCAGTAGGTTTATTACCTAACTCGTTCGCAATCGCCTTCCTGTTCATTTTGACAGTTCTTTTATGAATGTGACAGCTAGCTGATTCCGATGCCAATTGTCAGCCCATACATGAACTATCAAAATTAACACGATGGTGATTGCGAGTGACTTAGGTAATAAGCCTACTGGTATAGAGTGGAGATTCAAGCTTACTAACTATATAGGTACGGATGGCTTTGAGCCAGTTCATACCAGTTTTATCTGGCTGCGTTGCGATGGGACATGGCAGCGAGGCCAACGTCCCCAGTGGCTGCGCGACGTTGCCATTTCATAATTGTTTTCCCCACGATAAGCGAGTGTGCCTTCACAAAGGCACCGAATAATCCATTATCGCGGTCCCCGGGGGTCGAAAAAGGGATTTTTAGGGATAATTAGGAAAGGCTTATTTATAAACAAGCCGGCTTTAGTTGTATTAGTCTCTTTGGATGATTGAAGTGGGCGTGTAAGTAATGGCGGGGATAAATGGCTGGATTAACGGCCGCTTTGCGAATATGGTCTGTTTATGTCGCGAACTTGCGTTATGGGCGATCACACGCGGAATGGGATTGCGTCAGACGGAATGTTCATGGTTTTCTATCTACGATTTACAATTAACGGCGCTATTTTTGATGGTGGTGATAATTTGCGCTAAGTAAAATACTTAGTTTTAAAGTTTACAGCCTTTTTGGTTTTAGTTTCTTTATCATAATTTACTTTGTCCATTTTTTTCTTGGCAGTTCGTTCGCCAGTGAGATTTAGTAATAAAACGCTGTAATTTGGCATGGGTGTACATACAATTTACGTCTACACAGTGGCAGAATTAAACGTTCCTTGTACATATCGCTCTAATGGATCGACTAGTTTCGGCCTTATAAATAGTAAGTAGAGCCATTACATTTTTTATTTAGTTATTACAAACGATGTCTCATTATGAGGTTAAAAAGCATTAAAAATATTTTCTAGTCGTATTAAGATATCCTTCCATGCTAGTCTGGAGGTAATAAAAACATAGAATACCAGTTGCTTCTCTTCTTAGATCATTATTTTATAGGCGATGTGGCTACCAACACATGACAATTTTGAATTCCCTTTCCACCTAATCGCCCACAATCACGCTACAACGTGGCCTTTAGTTCTTGTTGCTTTTAGCTCTGTCCACCCCGTAAGGGATACATACGTGATTTATGTTCTCCATGACTTGACTTCACTATATCGCGGAGATAGCAAAGTTAAGTTATTCAATTCCCCTTTCCATCTATACGCCCAAAATCAGCTAAACCTCGTCTTTAGTTCTTGTTACTTTTAGCTCTGTCTATCCCGTAGGGGATACAGACGTGATTTATGTATATATTAAGACATCATAAATACATCAAAGAATCTCATAGTCAAAATCTATAAAAAAAACTACACATAAATTGGCAACACTTAATCATTCCAATGACAGTTGCGTTCACGTAATAATTTATCGAAAAAGTAATAAATGTACGCCCAATTTTATGCCGACGTGAAAACCTTTGAATAAAACGTACAGCGTTCCGCACACTCGTCTGACAAAGAAACTTTGCACAATGGTATCCACATTAGTTCGGCAGCGGTAGTTTTGCAAATGTAAATAGGAGAGGCATTTGGCACAAAATATACAGAGGCGGCACATTAGCAGAAATATTCGAAACTTTAAAGAATGCTGCCGTTTAGAGACGCGCTTGGTAGTTTTTATTGTGTTCTGCTTCTGGGAAGCTAATTATTAGCATTTTTTTATACTAGGAACGTAATAAAATCCCACTGCTGGACACTCTCTCTTCACTTCCGAGTCGCCCTGTCCGCACTTATGTCTGGTCAGTCGCTCAAGAACGCGTCCAGGGGCCTTACTATGACGTCAGTTTACGTTCGCTCAATGTCAGATACATATTAAAAATGACAGCTAAAACCTGAACTGTGTCGGAATTGAATCGCATTAAGACGTCATGATTAAGGCCCCAGGTCATCCCGCCATCTCCGCTTCGGTCTGCCGGCGGTGTCGGTATTCCTGGAGCATCCACTACTTTTGTACATACATACATATATCACGTACTTATCCCTTACGGGGTAGACAGAGCCTAAGGTAACAAAATAGGTCACGCTTAGCATGATTAAGGGCGTATAGGTGGAAAGGGAAATCAAAATAGTGATGGGTTGCTAGCCGCATCGCCTATAACATGATTCCTAAGACTTTCGCCCATTCTATCGATGGGCTTTTACCATCTGCGCGGGAGGGGAAGCAACTGGTAAATTGTTTTTTTCTTTGCTCCCAGACCAGCACGGAAGAGTACTTTTGTAGTATATAATAAATCCTTTTTTGCGTTTGTTTTGTAAAATAATACCCTGCTAAAACTAAGAGCATAGCTCCCGAAAGATTCTACCAACTGGGTTACGGAAACCGAAAGTGATTTGAACAATCCATTCATTTCGTGTAATTTTGTTTCAAATTCGAGCCGTGTTCCGCGCCCCATTACGGTTCGATAAATGAGCACTAATTGAGATCGATTATCGAAGTTACGCACACTAATAAATGCGGCCTATCGACAGGCGTTTGGGTGTGAGCGACTTTTTGGTAAACTGGGTCATAGATTAAACTTTTTTTAACAGCTTTATACATCATTTGGCCGGGCAAAGGGATCTTTTCCATGATTTCTGGTATCGGCATTAATGTTCAACGAAACTTGAATGTGTTTCTACTCTAATAATCTCTAAGAAAAGTTTATATCAATATTTGTCGAATTCCGGGGAAGGTTGTTGCGAAAAATAAAATAAAATAAATTGGAAAATGAAACGATTGCGCTAATTCAAACTAATAAAAATGAAAAATCTGTAACCCCTGCAAAATAATTTCATTTGAGCTGATAGGTAGTGAATGAGATAAATACAGAAGGCGATAACGATCCAAACAAATAACAAAAAAATGTTATTATGATTAATATCAAGTAATACCTACTTACGAGTCCATCATTTATTTTGTCACACAACTAAAAACACACAGCTCTAGCAAACTAATAATGTTATTAATTCGCAGCCCACAGAGCTGTTCAAACTATTTAACAAATGGCGATCGATTGGTCCGCACTACGCCGGCGGGCGGCCCTATTACCAGCATCCAGTACGTGATGAATTGCTGCATTTAAAAGGTTTCCGATGTAGTTTTGTAGTAACAATAAAGGGAAGACAGTTATTTTATTTACTAATTGACAAAACTGTATAGTTTCATCTATTAAATTACTAATATAACTATTTATAGCTGGATGCTGCACTAACTTTAAGCTGTGACTTGTTGAGTTTGTCTTTTTTTTTTTTTTTTTTTTTTTTTTTTTTTTTTATATGAATAGGAAGGCAAACGAACAAGTTTATGAACTATGAACCTTTTCGTCGCCACGTCAAATACAAGAGACGTCACCCATACGCCAGACTTCTTTATTGCGATGCGCTAAGTGGAACCTTTTTTTTTTTTTTTTTTTTTTTTTTTTTTTTTTTTTTTTTTTTTTTTTTTTTTTTTATATATATATATCATCTGCAATCGGTTTTTAACCATGAGCAAATCTGTTGCGTGAAGTATGGCATTTGGAACGAGAAGTCCATCGACAACTCTCTTCCTCATTTAGGTATGTTTCACTGTTGGAAGTGATTTAGAGCTCAGTCTCTTGCTGCATCTAATATTTTGCGCCTCTCCAGGCGGCATTCGTTGTCATTACTGGAGGCCAGTGCTTGTGCAAGCTCATTCTTGTGTGTTAAGAGTCTGATTTTATACAATTTACTACGTGTAGATATTTCTTCAGATATTGTAGGAATCATAAGATGTTTGTGAACATCCTCGTTTCTGGTGAACCATGGCGCACTGCATATCGTTTTGAGGGCGTTATTTTGAAATCGTTGTAAAATTTCAGTGTTCGATCTGCTGGCAGTTCCCCACAGAGCTCCAGAGCATACGTCCAGACGGGTTTTAAGATTGTATTATAAATACGAGTCTTGTTAAGTGGAACCTAAACTTATTTGACCGAAGGTTGCTTTTGCATTGCAGTAATGGACGTATATATAGGTCGTTGGCGTTGAACCTACGGTGCTGATATATGTGTCGTTGGCGTCGAAAAGGTTAAACGTGACTTTAAATAACCGAGCTCTCATCTGCGGACTGTAACCGTAGCTGAAAAAAGTAAATGACCTGTTGTGTGTGTGAGTAATGTGTGCAAATTACAAAAATGACTAAGTCCCACATCAGTTCTGTACACTACATACAACAGGTTTACTTAAGCTTTTCACCTATACAGTAACTAAAACCCCTAGTGTAATGCGGCACTCGCGAACAACACCACATTAGGGTTTTTAGTTACTGTAACATACAACAGTTGATGTTGCGAACTCCTTAGTTTTGATATTTTTTCTAATCGTTTTGTTTTTTGAAGTCTTCTCATTGTATTAGTATTAGATGTTGCATAGTAGTAAAGGTAGCAGTTCAGTTTCCTGGTGTTCTTACTTGCCATCGATTATCCTTCATTTTCTTCACATTATTATACAGTCCTCATATCGTACGCTTCAGTTCATTTTCATATACGTATAAGAAGATTGTTATCATTCAGATAATATGACAATGCGAACCGCAGACAACAGGTTAAGAAACACTATTATAACGTGTGTATAACCATGAGTTAGATTATTGGAATAAACATAACATTACAAATAGAAAACTAAAACAGATTGAACTATAGTTAAATTAAAATCAAATTAAAATACATACACATACACAAATCACGTCTTTATCCCTTACGGGGTAGACAGAGCCTAAGGTAACAGATACCCACAGGCCACATTTAGCAAGATTGTGGGCGTAGTGAAAAATGAAATCAAAATAGTGATGGGTTGCTAGCCTCATCGCCTACAACATGATTCCTATGATTTTTGCCCATTCCCTCGATGGGCTTTTACCATCTGCGCGGGAAGAGAAGCAACTGGTAAATTATAACAGTAGCAGATAAACCGATCGCGGTTTTCGCTCGCTGTTCACACATAATGTTATCCCTTTGTAATTGATTTGAATAAATAAATAAAAAAAAAAAATAAAAAAAAAATGTTTTTTCTTTACTCCCAGACCAGCATGGAAGAATACATATAAATTAAAATGATCTTAAAAAATTAGAGGCCTCGTGGCATAGTACCACTGACGCTGGCAGCATTCCCCCTTTGGACAGCGATACTAATACGTCCAAGGAAGGATATCCACCATGATAAAATAATATTAGTAAAGTTACCTATTCCATATTCGGTATGGGGGATCGGTCGACTGCCGTCCCTAGGGCGCATGCACAAACACAATTCCGCCACAATTTACATAACTGAGATCAAAGCCGCTAAACAGCCTTCAGCTACTGTCTGATAATTGCTTTGTCTTACAACTATAAGAGGCGTCACTCACACCAGTTGCCTTTGGATTGAGATACGTTTTACTGCCGCCAGGCAGCAGTTCCGTAAGACAGCCGGCGTAATTTGTGTCAGTACACATGGGGTTTTCTATCTTAGTCCTTTATTCCATGCTAGTCTGGGAGTAAAGAAAAAGCATAGAATGTACCAGTTGCTTCTCTTCCCGCGCTGATGGTAAAAACCCATCGAGGGAATAGGCGAATGGGGTTTGAGGATTTGAGAATTCCCTCGATGGGCTTTTACCATCTGCGCGGGAAGAGAAGCAACTGGTAAATTCTATATTTTTTCTTTACTCCCAGACCAGCATGGAAGAGTGTTACTTTTATATACGTGAGTAAACTTGCATTCATTATGCCTGAGCCTAACTACATTTTTACTAACTCATGCCTAATGATATTAAGGTATAAGAAACTTTCATTAACTAAAATAAACATCGTACCTACTCCCAAAACGAAATTCCAACAAAAACCTTAACATTACGTTTTCTCATTATTGAGAACTTATATTTTCATTTCAAGAATTAAACACCGTTTTAATCGAAAATCACGCTTCAGCGACGCCAGATAAATCATAAACACGATAAATTGTATTTGACTAACTGAAACGCGTTAGGCCGAAATACGCATCGAGCGAGCTAGCACAAATTTTAGCAAAATGTCGAGGAATTCAGCTAAATGGAATCTCCAATCAAATACCACAACCTACCTCCCCACTCCCTCCTTGTTTTTAGTCCAAATTGATTAGCTCCAACAAGCAAAATTGCGATTCCCATTCAAAATTAAAACCTCGCCCTCACAATTGACTACAGGTGATTAAAATTAGACCAGCCAGAAAATTGGACGCTGTTAAATAAATACCGGTTCTTATTGCTGAATTTATCACCTCTAACTTATCAATAAATAAAAGATTCGCAGACAATGTAATATCACAAATAAGGTTTACAAATAAGCGTAGACAAAACAGCGCGCGAGCGGTCGATGCACATACATAATGCATCAGCCTTAAATAATGCATGAGCCAGCTACTTTTCCAAGTAAAATATGTAGGAAAAGTCAGCGGAACACAAAAATTACCAGCGTTTGACAACGAGACCGGAGCGACCTACAATTTGAATCAAAATAAATAAAAACGAAATGTCTCCAACCCTCGTCACTGTCAGAGCTGCTACTTTTAATTTAAGTCCATTAAACTCTGTTTAATTTTAATACTCTGTTTCGTTTTAATGTTGTACTTCATGCCTACTCCAACACCCCGGTATAATATTTACAAAAGAAACAATCTCCGATCCGGCGAGAATTATAATCCTCGATTGAATTTGTTTGCCTCTATAATTAGCTACGTATTTGTGTTAGCTTTTTGTTTGATTTCACTCATAAGTACTAACATGTATAATTTAGGTATATTTAAAACATTCTGCAAATCCTTTGTGAACGAGCTATTGGCTCGGAAAATTTGAATCACTTTCATTCATAAATTTCATTTGGACGTTTTAATACCTTTACATAAAGACAAGGGTCGCGTCAGCACATGTGAACTGGGGGATAAAATCTATTTCAAACGGAGATTCAATGATCCCTGATTTGAATAGGGACAGATAAAACAATAGAATCGCTCGGATGCCGCCGCCGGTAGCGGTGGCAACATTTTGACCGGGTTTTTTTTGTTTCAGATAATGACCGGTATCGAGGCGCCGATGGCTTGATGCACGATGAGACTGAGCCTCGACATGCGTCTGCTGGCGCTGTGCACCACCTGCCTCCTCGTGCCCGCCATCGCCTGCCCCGCCCAGTGCATCTGCAAGTGGAAGAACGGCAAGCGCTACGTCGAGTGCGCCGAGAAGGAGCTCAAAACTATCCCCAACTCGCTAGACTCCGAGACGCAAGTTCTCGAATTCTCCGGCAACGATCTGCAAGTCCTACAAAAGGAAACTTTCCACAAACTCGGACTACTTGACTTGCAGAAAATCTATCTGCCGCGCTGCAGATTGCAGAAGATCGATAGCCACGCGTTCAAGGGGCTGGCGAATCTCGTCGAACTCGATCTGTCGAGCAACTACCTCACGATCGTGCCCTCCACCAACTTCGTGTTCTTCCCCTCTTTGATGCGGCTCTCACTCAACAATAATCCTATTACGAGTATCAAAACAAATTGTTTTCAGAGGCTCTCGTACTTAAACACGTTGGAATTGAGCGATTGTAAAATCGAAACCATCGAAAACGATGCCTTCGCTGGATTAAATCACTTGGAATGGCTACGGCTGAACGGAAATAGGTTGTCAAATATCAAAGGTGACAATTTATTCCCCGACACATTGCGAGGGATCGACCTGCAGAATAATAATTGGAATTGCGACTGCCATTTGAGGGATTTACACGGGTGGTTGTTAAATTTCAACATGCCGCACGCAGTGGAGCCAATTTGCTCGCTCCCCGAGCGGCTGCAAAAACGCGCCGTCACCGCCGTCGCTGACGCCGAGTTGGCTTGTTTACCGAAACTGGCACCTGCCTCCGTATACTTAGAGACTAACGAGGGCAACAACGTGACTCTCGAATGCGTGGTTAAGGCTTTCCCGGAGGCGAAAGTAACGTGGCTGTACCAAGGTTTAATTATTCGCAATTCTTCCAACCAGCCTTCCGAACTTCGTGACGTGTATTATGTGGAAAGCGGTGAAACAGACAAAAAAAGTGAATTATTCATGTACAATGTAGGTAACGAGCACAACGGCACCTACTCGTGCGTGGCGGAGAACCCGGCGGGGCGCGCGCAGGCTAATTACACTGTGAAAATAATCGTCAAAGAGGAGCCCGTAGTGATAGTAGTGACGTTCCCTCAGAGGCATTTAGTTGTAATAGTTACCATAGTTTTTCTAATTATCGTCCTACTGATAGCAATAATAGCAGTTTTTCTACTTAAATTTAAAACGGACACTAGAAGTCGTAAGAAAAAGGAAAGCGGCAAAGACGTGGCCCTCTGCAACCAGTTACTACCCGCCGCGCGGCACAACGGTCTGCTGGCCAAGAACAACGGGTCGGTGATCGTGAACGCACACTCGCGCCACTCGCTCCACTACATGGTACAAGGGCGCGACTACGAGCCCACAGAGCTCTATCAAAGTAATAACATCAAAGGCTTTGTCGACAGAAACCCTGACCTAATTAGCGATGCGGAAACCGTCGCCAACAATGCGCAAAACGAGAACACCGCTTTATCTGTGTACAAAGCGCAGGTCGCGGCCAGCGATGGCTTTGAAGAGGAGACGACGTTTTCTGCACCCACTCCCCCGCGGCAGGTCACGTGGCAGGACCAGCAGGCGCTCGCCGCCGCCTCGCTGCCGCCCAACCCGATCAACAACATGTACCAGCACTCTGCCGACGTCCATTTGAACCCTGGCTGCTTTTTAGACAGCGAGGGCTACCCTTATGACTACGGCCTACCAAAACACCCTTGCCGCCCTCCCATCATGTCCAATTATTCAGTTGTAGGACCGTTTTATCAAACTTTGCCTCACAATAGGCCGAAGGGTCAAAAACTTGTATGCAAATTTGCTAAGGACACGGAATTCAACACGCCCCCGCCTTGTGCCAATTTAGAAATGTTTAACGGAACAAATGTGAGGCGAACGCTAGAGGGGTACCCCGTGCCGCGGAACCGGCAAATCGCATTTGTTGGGAACGGTACTGTGTACTATAACGAGGAGTTCGTACCGTCCCCCCCGGAAGGGTACAAGACGGAGCCGGCGGGGCCGTGCTGCGCGCCTGCAGAGACTTGCTCCTCCTGGGTCAACCCCAAGGGAACCTGCGCGGTAATGGTGCCCGTCGGGATAGCAGAGACCGGCCGGTGTTACCAGGTGGAGACACGCTGCGTAGACACCCAGACAACAGACAGACTGCCCGGCGAAGGCACGGAAAGCGTCCTCAAGCCTCTACCGCAAGTATCCAATGCAAAGTGCGCCTCAGACATCTGCTCCGAGAGCCCTGACGAGGGCTACGTCGGCGACGCGAACGACATGTGACGACGGCGACACGACAATGCGTGAACAGGGCATTTGAGACGATAGACAAGTGATAAAAGCGACTGAATTTAAACTAGTGTTTGTAAGTTTGAGTGGATTCCGACGGTGGATTTAGCTTTATACAGAACGTCGCAAATTGCTTCGACAATGTTTGCTTTAGACATCCCTAACAAGTTTGCGTCCAACTCAGCGGAAACGGGGAAACGTTTAAATGAGAGCGTCTTTTATTGGGTGTGTTGTTTTAAAGAATTATGTTAATTCTCTAAAAAGCCGAATCGACTGCGGAATCTTCGAGATTAAGTTTCTAATATAAAACAATCGCGGCACTCTTTAGTCTAAAGTAAATATTTTTTAAACAATCACGGAGAGAGTTTGGGGAAAGTTTAAACAGGGATCTCTCTTTTATCTGTATTTGGGATAAGTCCTGAACAGTTTTAGTTTTGCTCATAAACTTGAACAATAAAAGTTTCAATCTGCTCCATTTCACTTTATTGTCCAAACAATAACTTGCGTAATGAACTTTGCTCAAGATTATAAAACAGTTTTCGTGCTGTTCGTGGTTTTACGTTGTTGGAAAGTAGGCAGTACTCCCAATAACCCCATTTAGCGGTGTTCCGTTTAAGCGCTCGTATGCATACCAAATTGCCTCGCCGCGGCAAGCTATAAGCATTTCTTGGTAACTCAAACGGCCTAAAAGCAGAGAATAAATTGCCGCAATGAATTTCCTCTACGTAGAGATCTTTTGTAGGCATCGCAATACGGGCACTATCTCGACTGCTGTAAGGCTCAGGATTAAATGTGGCGCATGACAGTGGCGGGGTTTACTTGTTTCCACAAACGTGTAATCTGGCGGGACTCGAATTTGCTCAGCACGAAGGAGGTCGAATCATTGATTCTTTTGAGCGACACGCGACACTGCACTATGTGCTTTACTGTGAATAGGGTAAGATATAAATTATGTCGTTAGCGTCGTGTCATATGTTAAGTGCTATTGTTCGCAGACTCATGAAATGTTTTTTGAGACCATAACATAGTACGCATTATGTAGATTTCTTAGAACGTGTAAATATGATGTAAATATTAGATTTTATTATGAACATTTTCCGAACGGAATTATGTAGTGATTGATAAGTATTATTAAATCGATATCAGGGTATCTCCCTTAAGTTTCGATGGCTGACTCTTTCATGTTTTATTCTCCATACCTAATTGATGATAATTATGTGTTTAAGGTAAAGCATGAAAACATGAAAAAAACGAAAACATTAAAAAATGGATAGCAATAATAATGATGCAAGGTGCAACTTTATTGTTAACTGGATTCTGTCTCTACTTTTTATTTGACCTTATTTTTGACATGTTAATGATTTCCACTAAATGTTTTGGTTTATATGTCCGTAGATACAAAAATCGCCACAAATTAACTTCAGAACCCAGTCATCAGCCTACGCGTTTATCCTAATTACTAAATTAGGTACTTAATTCTGTGAACTTGACTCGAGTGCGGTCAATTTCAAATTTCACCTTAAATATGTGAAACAGAAACTGAATTTGAATTTGATATAATTACCATCGACTTACTACTGTAGCAGTTGTATTTGTCTCTCTATATAATAATAATTATGCACAACAAATACTTTACGGAATGCTATCTGATATCAGATTTTTGGCAGCCGATTCAGTTTGCTAAGTTACTCAAAGCTGCCAACTTTTTCCAATTTTCCAATCTTTCCGAAAAATAAAAGAAAAACATGTCAAGTGCGTCCGCTCAGTAAGTAGGAAGTTGCGTAGGATGCGGTGGTGCGAACATTTTTTTTATAATTCAAGCAGAAAACGCAAAGTAAAATTACTTACTGAATGACCCTGCCTTTTGAGTTATTTTAATTCTAATAGCTTATTCCCGCGGCTTTGCCCCGTTGATAAATAAAGATGTATGCTGTATAAGGACCTTTTTCAGACTTCATAGAATTTGTGTAGAATTATTTTTTTAGTTTTTATACAATTTTGAATTTAAAGCGATCTGAATAAATGAATAAATTTGCGGAAAGTTACTACCTATAACTGTTCAAAAGACACAGTCCTGTAACAAACGTAAGGACAGACAGCGGGGCCTTAATAGGGTCCTGTGGGAACCTTTATTTGGTTACCTTAAAAATAGACGTTAGAACTTGTTTACAAGTTTAGCCTTTCAGCATTTCACGTAGCTTTTGTTTACTTTTCGTTTAAAATAACTTTAGTTTAGAAAAACTGAAACATGAAAGAGCCAACTTACTAGGGAAAGCGTCGCGTATAATAATTTAATGATAAACACTATATTTTGTAACTGAACAGTATTAATTTGTGTCAACAATGTTTAATTAATGTTTTATAATACTTAAATTTTGCGAGGATAATAAATTCGTAACGCTATGCTTGTGATTGTTTTAACACGTTGACTGCCAACTTAGAGAGTACATACTGTGAGCGCATATCCCATTTTTATAACATGATTCCTAAGATTTACGCCCATTCCTCGATGGGCCTTTACCATCTGCGCGGGAAGAGAAGCAACTGGTACATTCTTTGTTTTTTAATCATTCCCAGACCAGAATTGAGCTTAGAAAGTGGTATTTATTGTGATTTTGACATAAAACTAGCATGGGATTAAAAATTGGTTCCGTGAACTAAAAGTTCTCGACCGAAAAGTTCACGATCCCTTACGGGGTAGACAGAGCCTAAGGTAACAATGCGTGATTTGTGTATATAATATGTATATTATATACACAAATCACGCATTGTTACCTTAGGCTCTGTCTACCCCGTAAGGGATAAAGACGCGATATATGTAAGTATGTATGATAGGCAGTCAACGTGAGAATATAAAATTGAACAAGTCAGTTAAACTTTTAAACTGATCTCCGTGATTTTGCTTTTTCTTGATGATGGCAGAAGCGATTTACTCAAAACATAAATAAACATTTTGAAATAGTGAAATTGGTTCACCCTGCTTTGTAACTACCAATTAACAGATACATAATGTCGCAGGCGCATGCCTCCGGGGCTTTGCCACGACCCATGATAACAAGGGGTATAATAAAGCAGAAATGAAACGACACCTTTCGCATAGTTTCACACGGCATTCTGTAAAATGTTTAAAAATGCTAAACAAAAAGGCCGATTTTTTCAACTGTTTCAGACATTGATCTCATCTAATTAATTTAGCCTAATAAAATAAGTAATCTAGGGGTCAGGAGCAGTCGGCAAAACCGGCCAGTAGCAAATGTACTGAATTTGTTTAAACTAAGTTTTTTTTAATATAGCTGAAGGTTTTTATAGGACCGACTGGATAGCCGCCCGCACGACGATATCACACTGTTATCCCTTAGTAAACCAACTGTAGATGTGCATGACATTGAAATAAAATGTGTATTTTTAATAGTTGTCATTTATTTAACAAAGTCCTAATAGACAAACGAGAGAAAAAAGCTGCAACGAAAACAAGTCTTTGAACGATAACTAGTAAATCAAAAATTTAAATAAAAAAAACAATTTATGCCGAAAATGCCTTAAATCATTTTGGAAAAGGTCATACTTTTCAAACTGCTGGACTGATTTTCTTTTGACTTTTGAATGAAAAAACTGCATCCGAATCGATCGCTTGAGAGCTACGACCACACAGATAGACACACACAGAGACATTGACATCAAACTTTTAACACTCTTTTTGCGTCAAAGATTAAAAAATAAATTAAAAAATGAAAATTGACGCCGTGTTAAGACAGTTTAAGAGATAAAAGAGGTTTTATTCTAGCATGGTAAAAAAAAACATACATGAAAAATAGATCATCAGCGTTGTGTGAGTCTTCGCAAAAGTGAAACGGTCGCTGGCTCAGCATTACGCTGAAGTGTTAGACACCTGCAGCACTGATTTTCAGCCAGAACCGTCTGTAACTCACGAAGCGATACATATAGATAATTATATACCCCGATTACCTATAACGAGCTCCTACTGGATCGAAATATTGAGTGCTTGTTAAAGGTACACACTCGCGGTCTACATCCAGTTAATAATAATTATTTCATCCCAATTCCAAGAGCTCAAATTTAAAAATCTCAGAATAATAATATAATGTGTTTGTTAATTCCATATTATTTCAATAAAAACTGTTGTCTTTATTATAATTATGAATTTTATTTTTTTCACACACAGTTTGTTACAAAAATCATTTTTAAGTACAGTGTTGCCAAAGCAAGAGTGCAACTGACAGCTGTCATATCTACAGCAGGTTTCAGTAGCACTCAAACAATTTAAATATTGCACATAAACTCCCCCCGCTGACAGAGTCTGTATGAAATGCTACCAGAATACAATACAATAACAAACTTATTTAAAGTTTATCAAAATAGTGCTATTATAGTGTTATTAAAGCACACGAACGAATCGGAACGGCTGAAATGTAACCCAGTGCACCAACTCCGAGACCAACTCACGTATCACTCTTTATGGCCCGAATTAAGCCCCGGTCCGCTGTCAGAAGACACTCCAAAAGAAAGTAAGAGGGTATAATAATTATTAATGCTCCGACCTACTTTCTTAAAACTTACCTATAGGGGTCCCTTACGACTCAAACAAAAAGTCCGATTAGCTGAAACGGAACCATTTTTCTTCGCAGACGCTCGAGCCTTGGGAACTAGAACGGGTCAAGTGTGAAGCGGTTTTATTATCTTAGATGGAAAAAGGAAATTAATCCTTAGGTTTTTATCGTAATGAAAGAACAGCGAAAATTTGACAGCTGTCTGCGCGTGTCAAAGAAAAAGAAGCATTTTATTCTTTCAATTAATGGTTCAACGATTATCTATCTCATACACGTTTTATAAAGGGGCTATTCCTCTGGCGATACCAATTTATTACTGTATTCTTTATTCTATGAAATTCATCAATAATGACGTACTGAAAAAACAGATGCGACCAGATAGACGGAATATTTTGAAATAACGAATAACAAACATTGTTTAAGTTCATGCAAGACTAGTCAGAGAAACGCGTGTTTTGTTTTTACTATTATCTTAATAATATATGACATTACAATTATCTAAAAAACAGAAATTCGGGCACTTCTACGAACACGATTTCAATTGTTTTATGTAACATTCGACCAAATAATAATTTCATTGAACGATTCCAATTATTTTTTTTAACGTTTATTTTACCAAATATGTAGAAATTATTTACGATAGATTTCAACATATTTGTCCTACCATTAATACAGACTAGGTTCAAACCATAGGTAGGTACAAAGCGTGCCTCTCCCAGCTAGTTTTATGAGAGCCTGCATAGCTGCGAAAGCCGAGTCTAGAATTTATAGCACGGTAACCTTTGACGGAGGAATTTTAGAATTTCCTGAAAGTACTGGTATCCCTATTCATTGTTATTTATACCCTAAATGTACTAAAGATTAAATTACTTTCGAACATTGTCCAAATGGTCTTAAAACTAAATCGACACGCTGTAACACAGAACGTAAACCCTCATAGTTATCGGAGCATGTAACTGGTTATTTGTTACGTTTTGAGGCATGGCGTATTATCATGACAACCCTCGCACAATAGTCTTACCGACCACAAAGCTTCGAGGCCTCACATAATGCAATAGTAATCTCACTCCTCTTTGTCCATTCCGAATTATGATTGGCTGACTGCCCACGGAGGGACATTATCGTTATAACCGCGAAGTTCTTGAAGCCTTAGCAATAAAGTTTGGTTCCGCGCAGAGATATGAGCGGCCGTCGCGTGAGGAGATTGTTATCAGCGCAAAGGTGCAATTTCTATGATTACATTTGGGTCACTGCAAATACTTATTTACGGTTAGTGGGGCGGAGATTTTCCAGAGTTGTGTTCGCCGTTACGTACACTTCTGTTTCGACATTCCAAAGGTTTGTTAAATTATTATGACTCTCAAATGTGTCAATGTTTGAGACGCTATCCCCTCGAATCATCGACTAATTTATGACGCCATCATACATACACGAAATCACGTCTATATCCCTTACGAGGTAAACAGAGCCTAAGCGTGATTGTAGTTGTGTAGACGGAAAAGGGAATCAGAATAGTGATAGGTTCCTAGCCGTATCGCCTGTAACACGGTTCCTAAGAACTTCATCCAATCCCTCGATGGGTCATATGCGCGGCACGAGAAGAAACTGATACATTTTACGGGTATGTTTTTACCTTGCTCCCAGACCATGGAAGTAATCATTTTATATTGTCTATAATTATGTTTTGAACTTTGAATTAAACAAACGTTGAAACTACGGCTAACGTTTCTTGTAGCTTACCGTTACGTCATCAAGGCGTTCGTTTGACTACGTAGGGTATGTTTAAACTGTGATTTGATTCATGACCGAACTTCTCCAAAGTTGGACGGGCACAAATCTTGTCTACGTTTGCGACGTGCCTACGAGCAGTTTCAGTGCCCGCGAACGTTATAACCTGTCTTACTACCACTCAATATCTTATTATTGCTATTTCTTATTTCTAACTAGCTTCTGCCTGCGACTTCGTCTGCGTAGAATTACACATAAAAACCTTCCTTTTGAATCACTCTATCTATTAAAAGAAACCGCATCAAAATCCGTTATGTAGTTTTGAAGATATAAGCATACATAGGGACATAAGGACAGAGAAAGCGACTTTGTTTTATACTATGTAGTGATGATATTGTATGTATAGGGTTGCTTGTGTCATTGACCTTTGATTCAAGAGGCGTGGTAACCTAGTGATTTGACCTGTGACCCCTCAAGCAGAGGGTTGTGGCTTCGAATCCCGGGCTTGCACGAATGGTTGTGTGCAAAATTACATTTGAAATTTACCATAAGCTTTTCACCTGTGAAGCAATTTAATGGTGTGTGTGAAGTTCCCGATCTGCTCTGGGCCCGCGTGGGGAACTATAGCCCTAACTCTCTCATTCTGAGAGGAGGCCTATGCCCAGCAGTGGGACGTTTATAGGCTAGAGATGGTGATGATGACCTTTGAATTCAATAAGGATATAGTAAGTTAACCTCAGTTTTATCCAAAGAGATTGAATACGGAAAGGTAAGGCGAATTAACTTAATTAAGAATTAAATTTAAATTTAGACGTAGGTATGCTAGTGACTAAATAGATGCAGTAATTTAATTCAATTGTAATTAACACATTCAAAATCATATGTTTATGCAATTCAAATGATGGCTTTTCACTAATATCATTCAACACAGATAATTACGCACTCACCTGACAACACGAATACAGATTACAGATTAAGTGCCGGTTTCACTAGTCTCTATTAATAGTTCCAGTTATATTTGTTACTGAATAACTAAAGTCGTCTTCTTCTTCTTCTTCTTCTTGATTGTGGCGTTACAAGTCGTTATAGCGACGACAACTTCGCCAATGTCGGTAAAAAAAATTTATCATAAAATCTTGTGACAAAATGTCGGCAACGTTGTACGGTAACACGGTCAAAGACCCCCCTACCCCCCCTGTCGGGCTCTTAGCCAACGGTCAATGATATCCCTCAGATACTGCCAGGAAATCATTAGCCGTTGCCCAGGGTGCACCGGACCAAGCACTGCTCTTCCCCCCGGACGGATCCGAAAACGAACCGCAGCTCTTGTTCACACGTGGAGGTAACCCGACTCGCACCCCTAAAGTCGTCACAAAGTAAAAGGCCCGTTTTGACAGTTCACGCCCACGAAGTTTTCTATTTTTTACCGAGCAAAATGTTCTGAAGGTATTTACATTTTTCATTGATGGCTACCGCCCACTCGGCTAAGTGCTGTGCATTACGATTTTTTCATATTGTCCATAGACTATTAATAATCGGTTATGGAAAATATAAATCGATCAAGATTTTTTTTTAAAGGCCATCTCTCACTTGGCCGGCTTTGTTTATTTAAATACTAGTGTTTAGGCCAATTAATTATTGAATTTCACCAGTGTTTTTTTCTGGAAATTGATTGACTGGTTTCTATAGGAATGGCTTCTCTCTCGTAACAAAAATATTAAATGAAAGAAAATTGACCTTTCGTATTATTTCAAAATACCTACAATATCAGTTTAAATTAATTTTTCTAATTGGAACTTTAATCCAATGCACTTTACAATACATATTCAAATCGATCGAATACTTATGCAAGTCGTATGGTTACATCACTAGTTACGTCGCGAAGACAAATGTCAAAACGGGCCTTTTATTTTGTGACGAGTTTAATAAAGAATCTTGTGAATATTAATTTGAATATTTTATTGAATCAGGCGTTACTTTGCGGAGGTCCATTTAAATGAACAAAAAATGTTTACCTTGCTACTCCGCTACTCACGTGCAAGATAACCAAGCCTGTGTGAAATATATATGTTTTTCATGCAACCCTCCCTTCACTAACTGCCAATAAAATACAAAAATCCCACAAACTTAATTATCTCTTACACCACACAACACTGACGCGTTTCGATCCCTCTACGGGATCATTATCAAAGTTTAATGAACACAACTGTTACACATGCAAACCAAGTGCAAGGTCACAACATAGGTAGATTACAAAATCTTATGACATAAAGGACTATGCATACGCATATCTGTTGCTTGTCAGAACACTATCAGGTATATTATGTTAGGCTTATAAAAAATATTTAAAATTAGAACATCAATTAAAATTAGTGGTACTAGTAGAGGGAAATTTAACAAACTTTGTGAACTAACATCTTTCACCACATCATTCAGACTGTTCCCATCCAGTCAAACGCCGGTTCCAGCGGTAAACCAGTCAATGATTATTTTGTTTTTAACCTGTTCGTAAATAGAACAAAACAAACAAATCTTGAACAAAGTAAAGGGAAGGCTTACCTTAGGGAGAGGGCTTGAAAGATTATTTGCCTTATCTGTTGAACTCCGCGATACATTCCGCTATCTCGAAGGAACACCCAAGGGAGCATGTATATCTGTCGGTCGCTGATAGCGTTTTGTATTAAACTAGAATTACTAATGCTCAAACCCAAGTAACTACCTATAGTCCAACCTAATCCATTTTAACGCTTTTGTAAACAAACAAGTCCGCCAAGTTCATTTAAAAATGTATATGATAATACAACAATACAATACAAATACTCTTTATTGAACACCACAAATCAGTACAAAACAATACAGAAAAAGGTAGACAACAGGTCTTATCGCTTAATAGTGATCCCTCTCAGACAACTAATAAAAGGGGTTTTTATTGGAAAAGAAAAAGAAAACAATAAAAAACAGTCAAAACTTAAAAATAACTTAAACCTAGCTAAAACTATTATTAAATTAAAGATAAAAAAAATCTCCCAAATCGACGCCAATGGGGAGGGTGTTTAGAAGGCTGGCAGCATTGCCACTTTGTATGGCAATGCTTATTCGCTGAGCGAAATGTTGGCCAGCCCTCTGCCCTCTATTAAAAAAAAAACTAATAAAAGAAAGAAATAAGTCGGAGACAGTTTAATCACATAATCATAGTATAATAGTTATTTATGTGGCTAGTGCATAATGAGAGGCATTAAAACACAGGTGTGCTTTTATGAAACTAAGCGAAGCGAAGATATTGGAATAGAGAATACAAGATGCCATTTTGAGCACTCGCTCGGAGGTAAGACTTTGAAGGTAATACAATTACACAAAGGTTCTCTAGGGAGACGAAGGAGTCAAGTTTATCTTTGTATTTGCTCGTCGTGCTTGTGTTAACCGAAGTGATGTAATCATGTAAATAACTTTTACAGTGTCGCGTTGAGCCACTAGCCACTTGTCAATTTAGCTGAAAGTATAAACTAATGCAAATCAGGCGCACCTCAGGCACACGACTGAAATAATGATTTCATACATTAAATAGGAGAGTGAAGGGGACGGCATGATTTATAAAACAAACTATCTTCTGCCCGCAACATCGTCTGCGTATACATTATAAATATTCCTCTCGAATCAATATCTATTAAAATATAGCGCATCAAAATCCGTTGCGTAGTTTAAAAGATCTAACCATAATATAGGGACAAACAGACAGCTACTTTGTTTTATACTATGTAGTGATACATACATGAATCACGTCGTTATCCCTTACGGGATAGGCAGAGCCTAAGGTAACAAAACCTTAAGGCCACGTTCAGCATGATTGTGGTGTGGGCGTACAGGTGGAAAGGGGAATTAAAATAGTGATGGGTTGCCAGCCGCATTGCCTATAACATGGTTCCTAAATTTTTTGCCCATTCCCTCGAAGGGCTTTCCCAGACCATCTTGAAAGACTTAAAAAATAAAATAAACAAATAAATTAACAAAGTAAATATCTTCGAACATTTGACACCAATTGACCTAGCCCTAGAAGGGAACTAGAAAACCGACAAATACATATTTATACTTAAATATAAAATTAATATAGTATTTTTCATACATAATATTTGCCCCACCCAATGATCGAATCCGGGACCTCTAGCTTCATACTCAGGTTCACTAAGTGTTGGGGATCTGATAGGTCACTGCAGTCAGCCTTAGGTTCTGCTCTCCTTTCTCCTTTTCTTTATGAATTCCTGCCTATAGTAAGGTCTAGGACAACGCTGGGCAGAATGAATCGTTATTATTTGATATTTTTATGTAGAAATTTATTGCGTCCGTTAATTTACAAAGATGGTAAGCGAATGCTTGTACTGAGAGAATGACTCGATATAAATAGGAATAAAAAAACTTAAAAACTAAACGACAGGGGGCACCACTAGTGCTACACGGTCCGGCGCAGTTTGTAGAGCTGAGAGCTTTTGTGAATTAGGCTCGGGGTCGTGTATCACAGTTCGCGTGACGTCCGCTAGGTGGCGCCGCGGTGCGTGAACATGCCGCCGGCCTTGGAAGACTCGTCTTCCAACAGTCTCACATGTTGCTGGACACGTCGACGTCATCAGGAGCCCGCACCGGCAGCGGGCAGATCTTCGAAAACGACCTCTGAATGGTTCCCGATGCCGTTCGTATATCCGCTGCACGCGATACGCCGTCCTTTCCGGGATGAGTCCGCACGATCCTGCCGAGGCGCCATTTCAATGGCGGCAAATTGTCTTCTTTGATTAAAACAAGCATATTATCTTGTAGGTCTTGAGTCTTTGCCTTCCACTTGGTACGTGTCTGCATTTCTGAAACGTATTCTTTAGACCATCGTTTCCAGAAGTGTTGTCGCATCTGCTCGATTCGGCCGTAGCGCAGCAGGCGATGGGGGACAGCCTCCGTGAGGTCCTCGCAGGCGGGCGCGGTCAGAGGCCTTCCTATGAGGAAATGAGCGGGAGTGAGAGGAGTAAGGTCATCGGGATCTGTGGAAAGAGGTGACATGGGACGGCTATTAAGTACAGCTTCAATGGAAGTTAATACAGTTGTAAGCTCTTCAAATGTCAATCTAGCGTTGCCCACGATTCTACGTAAGTGATGCTTACTTTGGCGTATTCCCGATTCCCATAGACCACCAGAGTGAGGATTATAAGGTAAAATAAATTTAAATTTAATACTTTCGTTACTTGTAAAGTCTATAATATCCTTTGAATTTTTTACAAGTGCCGAACAAAACTCTTTTTCTGCTCCTACTAGGTTTTTACCGTTATCCGAATGAATTTCTGCCGGTTTACCACGGCGTGCCATAAATCGTTTTAATGCTAAAATGTAATCATTAGTTGAAAGACTGCTCACTAATTCCAAATGCACAGCGCGCGTCACAAAACAAACAAATAAACAAATGTAACCTTTAACTAAGGCACTGCCACGTCCTTTACGGTTTAAAATTGATACTGGGCCTGCATAGTCGACACCACAGTACATAAACGGATAACCCGGACTTAATCGCTCAACAGGTAAGTTACCCATAATCGGAGTTAAAGTGTTACCTTTCATTCGCGTACAAGTAACGCACTGTCTAACAATCTTTCTAGCAAGATTTCTGCCGCCTATTGGCCACCAACACTCACGCACGGTACTCAAAAGCAGCTGCGGGCCTGCATGGAGTAAACGCTTATGTTCGTCTCTAAACAATAACAAAGCGAAGTGATGTTTACTGCACAACAACACTGGATGCCTTTTGCCATATGAAAATGCATTAGCGTTTGACAATCTACCACCGACTCTAATCACTTTACTGTCATCAATAAAAACGTTAAGTCCCGATATTTTACAGTTTCGTTTATTAGGAACTGGCATGTTGTTTTCTAACGTAGAATATAACTGCGAAAACATTTGTTTTTGTGCAATTATGATAAGCGTCCGCTCGGATGCACGGAGCTCGTCTACTGACAAAGAACCGGTTAGCCGGGGTTGTTTACGTTGCGCGCGGGCATTTGTTATGAATCTAAGTAAATAGGCACAAATTCTTTTTAATTTATTTAAACTCGAATACCTAACGAAGTCGAATGTATGGCTGTCCACGCTCGTTAATGCAACCGTTTGTGTCTTGAGTTCTGGTAGCTCACGCTGTTCACAAGTGGGATAATTTGAAAACAAATCTTCTGATTTATTTTGTAAAAATAACGGTCCGTACCACCATAAATGACTTTGGTTGAGCGCGTTCAACTCCAGACCTCTAGACACTAAATCCGCAGGGTTTTCTTTACCGCTTACATGTAGCCAAGTTGAATCACCGGTTAGCTCATTAATTTCTGTAACCCTGTTTTGGACAAACTGTTTAAGTAGATGCGGGGACATTCGTAACCAACCGATAACTATAGTGGAATCCGTCCAGAAATAAACACGATCAAATTTTAATCTGAGGGATTGTACGATTTTGTTATATAGTCTCGCACCAGTTAATGCGCCACAGAGTTCCAGCCTAGGTATGCTAACGGCTTTCAGCGGAGCTACTTTACTTTTAGCACAAAGCAATTTCACCGATACTAACGAATCATTATCGTAAGTACGTACATAGACGCATGCACCAAACGCGACTTGGGATGCGTCCGTAAATAAATGAAGTTCCGTATGTTGCGTGTGTTCACTTCTTACAAAACGCGGAACCCGTATGGTTTGTAAACAGTCTAACGTATGAATAAAATTATTCCAAGTACCTACTACGTCTTCAGGTACGGGGTCGTCCCAACCGATCTTACAAAGCCACAATTTTTGTATCATTATTTTTGAAATAATAACTGCCGGTGCTAAAATACCTAGCGGATCATAAATTTGAGATATAACCGACAGCATTACCCGTTTTGTTAAATTAGCGGCTTTCTCGACTTTTGTTGTGAAGTGTAACTCATCACTGTTACACAACCAACCCAAACCGAGTGTTTTGTTCTGCTTATGTTCACCTAAACACAATTCTTTGGATTCGATCGATGTCACGTCATAATTAAACGTCCACTTGCGGAGTGGGAAACAACCGGAACGCAGAACTTGAGAGATCTTTTCGCAAGTACTTAGCAGCACTTCAGCATCGTCAGAACCGGTAATTAGATCATCAACATAAAAATCTTGGTTTATTATTTTTGAGACCTCTAAATCATCACAGCATCGTGCAAGCTCTTTAATACAACGCATGCTGAGATAAGGCGCCGACGACGTGCCGTACGTTACTGTGTTAAGTTGATAAATATCTAACTTTTGTGAAGGGTGATCTCGCCAAAGAATCAGTTGTAGGTTTCGCTGGTCCGACTGTACAAGTATTTGTCGGAACATTTTCTCGACGTCCGCGCATGCTACGTACTTGTATTGTCGGAACCGAAGCAATATCGAAAAAATATCATTTTGAAGTATCGGACCCGTGTACTGAATATCATTAAGTGACTTATTAGAAGTAGTTTTCGCGCTCCCGTTAAATACAACGCGTAGCTGTGTTGTTGTACTTTCACGAAATACACCATGGTGCGGGAACACAAAATAAGGTGACTGGAATGTTTCAACCCGAGTCATGTGACCTAAAGCGATATATTCGTGTAAAAAATCACTGTATAATTTTTTATACATTGGCAAACGTTCTAATTTACGTTCTAAAGTTTTAAATCTCTGTTCAGCTAACTTGTACGAATCTCCGAGTGAATCAGCTGTTTCGCTCAGAGGTAGCCGAACACAAAATCTACCGTCACTATCGCGTACAGTCGTCGTACGAAAAATCTCTTCGCATTTGAGTTCATCTGACGTGAGCGGTTTTTCGGTTATTTTAGGTACCTCTTCTAGTTCCCAAAATTTTCTCATTCGCATATCTAACGTATCTGAATCTAACGTTTGATTGAAGTTACATTGAACTTCATTTTTAATTTGAATTTCTCCAATGCTACCCGATATTAACCACCCTAATTTAGAGCTCTGTAAATAAGGTCCGCATGACAATCGTATTCTTTCTCCATCTAACAGTTCCCAAAATTTATCCGCGCCTATCAAAACGTCTATGTCTGACGGTACGTTAAATGTAGGATCTGCAAGAGATGCCATTATGTTATTCGGCAAACATAAGGCATTTAAATCTACGTGCTCCGTTGGCAACATAGACGTGATACAAGGCAGAATTAAACACCTAACTCTAGTGTTGTAATCGCATGACCTTGATCGAAAATTAACGTCGCATAATTGACTGGAATTAGTAACCGTTTTCCCTAATCCAGATATTCGAATAGCGGACTGTATTAAAGGAAGATTTAATCGCTTACATAATTTGTCAGTAATAAAACAATGCTGGCTACCACTATCAAGAAGCGCACGCGCGCGGTGGTACTCGTTTTTAGCATCAGCAATTTCTATTACCGCGGTGGACAATAAAACCGGTTGCAAACCTCTCAACTTGATTTGCAAGCTATTATCGCCTTTAATTTCTGTCGAATTTAAATCGCATTTAGTATGGAATGTGGCAGACGTGGATGGATTGTTGCTGTTAACCGTCAGTACATGATGCGCATGTTCGGCGGACGGTATAACTGGACTATTATCTAAGTGCAACAAACCATTGTGTCTTTGTTGACACTGCCTGCAAGCACCGAATGTGCAGTCCGAAATAGGATGACCCGATCGTAAGCAGTTGGAACACAATTTTTTATTTTCTACAAATTTAATTCTATCTCGGACAGGTAGATTTAAAAAACGAACGCAAGTATAAAGTGGGTGTTTTTCGGCACACATCGAACAAATACGCGTTTGTTTTTCGGTTCGCTTAATATTCTGCGCGGTTACATAACTATGGACATGTTGTGATTTATTTAGATTTTTATTACAATTGTTGTTGAATGATTTGCCTTCGTGAACACTAGTAAATTTAAGTGGTTGGGTATTCTTTTTCGAACTAAAGTTAATCATTTCTAAAGTGTCGGCTCTGTTCTTTAGAAAGGAAAGCAAATCATCCAACTTCAACGATGAATCACTGCGCATGTTATCAGAAGTAATAGACCCTTTATGATTCTCCCATTCTCTCTCAGTAGAGGAATCTAACTTAGTTGCTATTAAATAAATAATGAGGGTATCCCACGAGTGGGTTGGTTCCCCAATCGTTTTTAAAGCTCGTAAATTTCGATTAACGGTGTCTATTAACTTTCTAATCTGCGCAGGCGATTCCTGTTGAATAATTGGCAGCGTAAACAAGGATTTAACGTGATTATGAATCAGTAGACGGTTGTTATTGAATCTATTGACTAATAAGTCCCATGCGTGAATGTAGTTGGCTGCGGTAAATTCTAAAGCGCTAATAACCTGTAGGGCAGTATCACTTAACGACGACCTTAGGTAATGGAACTTTTGGATAGCGTCCAGGTCATCGCGTTTATGTATCATGGTAATATACGAATTTTTAAACTCTAGCCACTGATCATAAGAGCCGTTAAAGGACGGTAGTTTAATATCTGGCAATCTAATTGAAACCGACCTATGCGCAGTGCATTGGGAATTAACTTCGCTACTCTTAGCAACCAATCTACATTTAGCAGTCGCTAAAACGCTAAAATAGAGTTCCTCAAACTGTTCGCGATATTCTAACTGACTCGATAATTCTTTTTCGTCTATTTTAGCTTCAATCTCGCACTGAATAGTGTTAAAGGTTTTAAACAAATCTTCTAATTCTTGTATTCTTAATCTTAACTCGGCCAATTCGGTATCATTTAATACGTTACTAGAAAGTCTACTAAAGTACTTTTGAAATAACGTTATACGTAGTTTAGTTGCACCTCTTTGTCGTTTGAGGGTAGACAGACGGTCTGAGCTACGTTCACGTTTATTGGGAGATTTTGGCACATCTAATTTAGAATTATCACTCGCGGAAGCTTGCCTAAACTCATCGTCACTCATAATGGGGTCTATAGAAATAAGGAACACTTACTGAAAGTTTACGCCAAGTAGCGGGAAGCGCGCGGTCGGACGGTAGGCAACGCTCGATCGACTCAGCGCACAAACTGCTGGAATTAGAAATCACAACACTGTATTAGTTACTGTACTTTAGGATGGGATAAGGATGGATTCGGAAGGTCTGACCGTTTCTCGCTGAAGTCTTCTCTTCGGCGACGGAGTCCAATTGTGATGCGGTTCGTAGGGCCAAATGTTGGGGATCTGATAGGTCACTGCAGTCAGCCTTAGGTTCTGCTCTCCTTTCTCCTTTTCTTTATGAATTCCTGCCTATAGTAAGGTCTAGGACAACGCTGGGCAGAATGAATCGTTATTATTTGATATTTTTATGTAGAAATTTATTGCGTCCGTTAATTTACAAAGATGGTAAGCGAATGCTTGTACTGAGAGAATGACTCGATATAAATAGGAATAAAAAAACTTAAAAACTAAACGACAGGGGGCACCACTAGTGCTACACGGTCCGGCGCAGTTTGTAGAGCTGAGAGCTTTTGTGAATTAGGCTCGGGGTCGTGTATCACAGTTCGCGTGACGTCCGCTAGGTGGCGCCGCGGTGCGTGAACACTAAGCACTGAGCTATCCGGTCATTAAAGTCTAATCTAAATAATAAATGTAATTTATCTATTTAATCAACCCTCATCCACCCACTGCTGAAGTGCCTCTTCATTTTCGTACCACTTTGCGCGGTCCTGTGCCGGTCTCATACATACCCTTCCTAGTCTGCCATGATAGCATGATACGAACTTTTAAATCTCGGAATAGCCTCCTTTTCCTTCTGTTGTTTAAGATTTAAAAAAAAGAAAAGAAGTTGCGAAGTGCGCTATTTTTTTATGTGGTGTTTATTTGTGTTACGAAACAATTCATTGCAACATTTTGAAATTGACTTCAGTTCGATGTCTGTACATATATTCTCCATGCACATATGTAGTAAAACTTTACGATCAAACCTCCACATGCACGTAGAAACCACCGATAGTACAACCAATAGAGTGATACTCCATCCAATTATGAAATCCGATAACGTTTTCGTAACAAAAAACTAGCACTAGTCGTTTTGCGAGAGTTTCTCCTTTCTCTATTTTCTACTTTTTATTTTGTCTTTTCTTATCCTGCCCTTCATAAAGCAAGAGTACTTTTGACCAACTTTACAAAAAGTTGAAAGTTCTGAGTCCATCAATAGTTCATAGTTTTTATTTTGAAGAGTCCCGCCATGTTCTCAAGGATGTTCATCATCATATTATTATCCATACACGACAATGAGACAACCTGGAAAGTTTTTTTTTCTTTTTCGAGTCGGTTCACTCGTCACTTTACTTTAACTGTCCATTTCTAGTTCTGTACACACCCTTGGCCACCCAATCAGAGTGCTGCGATCGCCAGCGCTTTAGAAGACCTTTTAAAAACAAATCACATAACTTTCACTCTATTGGTTATATGCTCGTCAGCAGAAACACATAAAAGGTCGGCTTAAGGTAAGCAATATTACTAGCTTTCACAAAGCTACAGCAGGATTCAGAACCAATAAACCCAGGTTAAGAGCACCCTGTTTATGTACTAAGCTCTGAGCTCAGCCAAAGAACAAAAGTAGATAATACAATAATGTCTGCTCTATAAGCTTTCTCTTGCGAACACCATAAAGGCAGCCATTAAAAGTTGTAACTTTAACGTTTCTTAAGCACATTTCTTATTTAAACTCGGAGCAAGGAAACTGCAATAGACATTAAAAACTACACTTACATGACTTAGCGTGAGAGTGAAGTGGGATTATCAGAATAGGGACATCTTTATCGTGTCTTTTGTATTTAAAGAAGGTTAATTTTAACAATGCTTCCACACTGGTCTGGAAGTAAAGAAAGAACATAGAATGTTTTGACATATCTCTCCGTAAAGATTTGCCACTTTCAACATGAATGCCGGGGCGAGCGCTCTAGGAAGAAGGACTACGAAATAGTCCGAAACATGTCGAGCATCACTCGACTTTTTTATACGTGAGTTATCCGTTTATGTGTAATGAACATAGAATGTGTAAAAGTGTACCAGTAAAGTTGCTTCTCTTCCCGCGCAGATGTAACAGCCCATCGAGGGAATGGGCATAGGAATCATCTAGGCGATGTGGCTAGCAACCCATCACTACTTTGATTTCCCTTTCCACCTATAAGCCCACAATCTGCTAAACGTGGCCTTCAGGTCTTGTTACCTTAGGCTCTGTCTACCCCGTAAGGGATAAAGACGATTATGTATGTGTATGTGTGTGTGTGTAATTTTAAATGTTATTTCGCCAGTTCTTTTTGTCTTTGTGTCCCTTATGTAATAGAAATAGGCTAAAACATCGTTGTAAAAAGTATGAGGTATTTTAAACTCAAAAGAAAACAAGGCCTACTATGATCAAAGGGCTTGGGCGTTCTCAGCTAAAGCATTCGATTTTGCAATTCACAAAAGCAACGCCGCCAGCCTTTTAGAGGTAAGTGTCCCAGAAGTTTATCATTTTAAACTTTACTTTCAAGTTGTTATTATTAGCACATATATCGGATACTTTATGCAAATAATAAATAAATACCTTGGGACAATTGACACCAATTGACCTAGTTCCAAAGCTTATAGATAAATATAAATATGTACCTACTTGAATACATATGAAAGACCCAAGACTCGAGAACAAACATTCGAATTTTCATACAAATATCTGCCCCGACCGGGGACAGAACCCGGGACCTCAAGCTTCATAGTCACAGTCAGGTTCTAACTACTAGGCCACCCAGTTGTCAAATGCATCTACTTCGCTTGTCCGCATCCCGACCAAGCGTCAAGGTGTGCTCCATACATACTCGTACATACATTTTGAAAGTAAGAGATTTTTTGAAGAGCGGCGGCTCCAGTTCAATCATTTAAATCGTAGCGAAGCTGAGGTTTGAATCCGTTTGGATTTTTCATCCAAATTTCGGCTGTGACATCTCAGAAGAGAAGCAACTGGTACATTCGCTGTTGTTTCTTTGCTCCCAGACCAGCATGGATGGTTTCAATACAAATAGTGATATTTGCGTAATCTATGGTACCTATATCCGGTATCTGTAGTTATAATTTACTAGTTATTGCCGGCGGGTTTATGCCATTCGTGTTTTTCTCCTATTTTAAATTTTTTGCAATATGCAAACCTTGTTCTGATCCTGACAAAAATAAACAACAAAAAATAACTATCCATTTTGGTGCAGTCGTTAGGAAGTTATTCGCGTATATAGATGTCCGTAGTTTCATATTCATTTCATTTTTGTTGTTTTGTTGTACTATAAATAAAAACCGGTCAAGTGCGAGTCGGACTCGCGCACCGAGGGTTCCGTATCATTATCTATAAATATCTAAAACCAGTGTAAGCAGAGCCCTGTTCCAAAGCAAAATGTACGCAGTGTGGGGTTACTTTATATTGGTCACTGCTATATACAGACATACATACACATTTACGGTTTTCGCAATTATTCTTTAATCTGTGCTATAAGACCTACCTTCATACCAAATTTCAAGATTCTGCGTTCACGGGAACTACCTTGTAGGTTTTGATTCCCTTGAGAGTTGAAAATTTGCGGAAATTTGCGGCATAAACGGCTGTATCTTTTGATTGCGTTGGCTTAGAAGTTTGATTTTTGCACAGCTTCAAGGGACTGTAGACCTGAGTAATTGATATAAATTTCAGCTTCATACCTCCACGCGTTACTGAGAAAAAGGGTCTTGACAGACGGATGGACGGACAGACGGACAACAAAGTGATCCGTTTTTTCCTTTTGAGGTACGGAACCCTAAAAATAAAAAAAATAGCCCCCTCCCCCTTTGAGTTTTAATAAAAGAATCTGAACACATTGAATGCAATGAAATGTATTTACGTAAAATTGTATTAATTACCTATAACCCTAACAGACACATCATTCAAACATATGACGCTTGGCGACAAAAAAATGCATAGTAACAATGTCACGTGACAGCTAGTAACAGAGGCTTACTCACCTGTGGTGTAGGGGTATAGCACGCATGCAAATTTTTCTGTGTTCTAATTTTCAGTGCTGTTTAGAAATGTTCTATTGCCCTAAGTAAAAATATATTAAGATAAAAACAGATCTTCATTTTACCAATGAAACTCAGCTTTGATCTCAGGAGAAACTTGAACATTAGCAACTACTTTATTTTAAAAGTTAGTGAAATGAAGTCAGAAAAAGTAAGAACTAAATGCATTAGCGTTACAAATTTGAATGGGCTACCTAACTACTTATCATAGAGCACGGAGGAACTTTGGATCACATTAACTTACGGTTTTCGCCTCAAGTTAACTGTAAACACACGTAACTTTATTACTTATTGAACCGGGCGTTATTTTGCGGAGATCAATCTTATGAAAAAAAGTTCAAAATTTAAGAACCTCCCACGCATTTGTGTTTCTAGATTTGTTTATACGTAAATAATCAATTTTGTGCCAAAAATGCCTTCACACCACAGAGAGAGAGAGAGAGAGAGAGAGAGATCGACGTCAAACACCCGTCTTTTTGCGTCGGGGGTTTAAAATATTTTCCTTGCTACTCTAGCACCACATGTGCAAGACAAGGCGTGTCTTTGTTTAATAGCTTCTGCCCGCGACTTTGTCCGCGTAGAATTAGACTTAAGAAGTGACGTTGATATTATATTCTGCAATAATTATTTAACATAGCGACTCTAGGCAGCTCTGCTACGACCTTTGACATGTTTATCGCTATCCTGCGGGAAATATGCAATTTTCCGGGATAAAAAGTAGCCTATGTTTTCATCCAGGGTACCAAAATAGTGGCTGAAAGTGGCCAATAACTTGGACCAAATAAGGCATTGTCTCAGCGCTTGCATGTGTTTGTTTTCGTCCCATCGGCCACGGCCAAACCACTCACGCGTGTGTTCCCAGTCTCTTCCCTCAATGCCCTTTGGTAACTTTTGTCCTCTCGCCAGATACTTTCTTTCTTAATTTGTCACGTGAATAACATCTTTTTCAAGATAAAACTTCGCTCGTTAAGACTCTTTATTTGTGATATATTTATCATGCCGTTTCAAATGCCCGTTTATAATTAAGATTTTAACTTTCAGCCCTTTTTTAACAAGTGAGAGATGCCCCTTGTTTTCTGTCATTGTTGTGCCAACTTTTAAATGTCCTTTAATGTCATAAAGTCAAGGTGAAATAAAAACGTGTCCGAATAACAAGAACATCAATAAATAAAAGTCAAAGTTTAGATTACCTTTTCGCAAATGAAAGTAAAACCGCTAAGCGATTGCTCCAAAAACATCCAATAAAGTATCCCCATTTGACCGCGTTGGACCGGCGACCCGTTTCGGAGCCGCGTTTACCTGATGGCCCGGGTGTTTGGCATTTGAATGTTTAAATGATTCTTCAAATGGACTTTTAAAAGCGGCTCACGAATCCGTTAGAATAAAGACGAAGGGCAGTTTCCCGCGTTCTCACATGATGTGGCTGGCACTTGCGGGGACATCGATCTGGACATTTAGGGAAATGTCACATTTGTGAATTAGTATTTGAAAACGTGGATTATAGACCTCTGAGTTGCTGTTGACTACCCCTCCTCACAATTTCCTAGAGGAAGTTAATCTCGGAGCCATAAATGGACAAGTAACACTCTTGCGCAGACTTTGTGCTCAAAGGCATCAATTAGCGCATTGAAGTCATTCCAGCGATACCATAATTTGACTCATGCCTTTATCGTTAAAATTTGCGTAGCCAGCATATTATAACATCGGGGCCTTCAAGAAAAGAGTAAAGTTAAAATTGAAGATCATTATTCCACTAAAGATCGGCAATGGAGCAACGGGGCAGGGCTCTTGGGGTTTCTCCCTATGGGTAGCGATGATTGCTTACCATTTGAAGATCCGTTGGCTCGTTCTCTCCCTCTATTAAAAAAAACTTCTATTACATGTAACGCGTTAGCCTCTGTCTGGTGTTGGTGTAGTGCAGCAATTAATTTATTTAAATTTTAAAAAATGTAGTAAGATATCCCTTTAAGTACATCAAGCCCTCTCATTCTCAGGGCCTGTGTCCAACAGTGGGACGTAAATAGGCTAATGATCAATTTAAGAGGAAATTTCCTTCCTGTTCCTCAAAGGGCCGGCAACGCACTTGTGATCCCCCGGGTCTTGCAGGTGTCCCTGGGCGACGGTGATTGCTTTCCATCAGGTGACCCGTCTGCTCGTTTGCCCCCTCTTATATATAAAAAAAAAGAAAAATTCGCTGGAACCAGCCACTTTCTGGTTCGTCGCACGACGCGCTGCGCCGCGACGCGTGCATCCCGATGTGAGCTATAACTTATCCGAGGTAACCGCGCCCGGACATAAATCACGTCGCGTTTTTCACGCGCGACCGAGATAGGAGCGCCGGGGCGACACACGGGCGCAATGTGTGGACGGGCCCGCGGCGGTTTCGTTTTAGAAGGGGGAAACTCGATTGTTTGTTGTTCATTATGACGTGAAACTTAAAATGAATGCAGCTAAAGCAAAGCCGAATCTGACCACAAATTAGTTAATAATGATTTTGAATGTGCGTTTTTGAATGGCGTCCGTTTGCGTTTCCGTATAAAAACTGTTCAACGCGTAGGCAAATCAACTGTTCTAAATTGCATCATACACATACACACAAATCACGTCTTTATCCCTTACGGGGTAGACAGAGCCCTTACCTTAGGAACAGGTACCTACAGGTCACATTTAGCAAGATTGTGGGCGTATAGGTGGAAAATGGAATCAAAATAGTGATGGGTTGCTAGCCTCATCGCCTATAACATGTGTAAGGGCCAGTTAGTCTCCTTACACTTTCTTGCTGTTGTTGTAGTGAGTTCGTGGAGTGCAGAGAAAGAAGCCGCAGTTATTCACGTATAGTTTATTTGAAGTTAAGTAAAGTTAGTTAGATACAAGGTTTAAAGGTTTAAAGTTAAGTGTCTGGCGTTACTTTCTCTTTAGATGTGGTTGGTACGATAGTTAGTGACGCACTAGCTGACCATAACAAATAAATCATATTAAAATGAGTGATATGACGCAGCCAAAAGTAGGTCGCGTGTAAGCATAAATAAATGTACGGAAGTAAGACCGTACATATTGACAACCCCGAAAAGAAAGAAAAATAATCTCAAGAGAAAGTAGAACCAGTAATTACAAAGTAAGAATAGATTAATCGAAGTTAAAGGCGATGTTTTCAACAGTAGCGTAGTCTTGACGATGGCGCTTAGCTCGGCTCGTTGACGGTCCGTCATGCTTCTCTGGACCTGTGATTCTATTTCGTGGCATGGGTTGTAGCTCGATGTCTTCATAGTGGGGTTTCATCGACTTGAGTGAACATTGGCTTTTAGGCTTACGTTTCGTGCAAAGTAGTGGGAAACGTCGCTTTACAACCCACAAGATAAAACAAAATACCACTATTCCCAGAAGAAGATAGGAAATAGCGAATTGATGGACGTCGATAACAGAGAGTGGTGCGGTGACTTCATTTTCACGTTCGTGTTGCAAAACCAATCTTCTTGCAATTTCTGCAATTTCTTCTGGTTGATTCAGATGTACCGCAGATATCTTGTGATGCGTTAAGTTAACGATGCCATTGGCCGAGGTGTTCAGTGCAGGCACGTTGAAGTTATAGTTGATCTTAATCTTGCTATTATACTGATTATGTGAATGAATGGTCAGATAATTTGACTGTAGAATACAGCCTTGAGGTAAAGTTATAATCCCGGACGTTGTCATTGTATGCACCGTGACGTCATTTCCACATATCGTTCGCAGCGAGCAGGTGTCACAACAGATCGCGAGCCAAGTGTTCGGCGCGTGTAACTCGATCCAAGTGTCCTTGCATGACGCGTGTGTGACGTCGCATTGAGACGTCATGCGATGGCTTAGCAGTTTTGCTTCGCACGGGATATTATTGTTGTGCAGGTTAAAAACAGGTAAGTTTTTATTGCATAAGTAGTTGTCTGGCCTTTGTTGTGTGCATTTATTTAAAACCTCTTCTGATAGTGAGATAAATGTATTCTTTCTGAAGTTCACAGCTATGTACTTTGATGTTGTTGCCATGATGACAGTGCTTGAGTTGCTTCTGATAGGTAGTGGGATAGCTTGATGTAGAGTAAAATCCTCGTCTGAAGTGAGGGGTATATGCACCTCGAACAAGAAGTAGTTGTCTGTTACTCGTGCTCTTACGTATAGTAACTTGTAAAGATCCTTCACTTCTTCTCTTATGTTCTCCACTGGCAGGGATAAAGTTCTGGGAAGTTTTCCTGAAATTTCAGTAAGTTCTTTGATCAAGTTAACCGGTGTGACCAAATGCACGTCCATGTGGCCCTTGTAGACATCTGTAAGAGTGTTGAAAAGCATCTCTTGAACACCTTTCAATTTGTTAAGTAGTAAATATACCGATAGCGATGCTGAATTAAAGTAGCTGGTTGCCATCACTGCTTCCAATTCTGATTCCACCTTTTCAATGTTAGCGTCCGCCTGTTTCATAAAATTGTCCATGGTAGTGAATTGCTGTTTGATGTTATCTTCAGATTTCTTCAAAACCGTGTTTTCCAGTTCCACGATCGAGGTTTGGTTTTTAATTAGTTGAAGTAGATAGTTTTCATTATTTTGAACAGCTTTTATATCCTTTTTGTATTTGTCGGCAAATCTTTGATCTAGAATGCCAAACAGACTGTTAGTTATGTAGCCCACTCCGTCGACGAGTCCACGTTTCTTCCGGTTAGACAAGTGTTTATGCGGAGCAAGCAGTATGGTGTTGTAGTAGCTCAGAAGATCCATCTCGTGATGCAGCTGTTCTAGAGTAGTTTGACAGTATCTGGGGTCAGTTTTTTGACACAAATCCTTCACCCCCTGTAAGTATGTTTCGACTCGTCGAACGCCTTCCCAGTAATTAGTTAAGTTATAATACATTAAGAGCGTCCACTCATCATGTATGATTTGTATGTTTCCCATTGCGTCATAATAGATCGGGCGCTCGCGGTCAATGTTTGTAATTTGAGCTACTGAAGCCGCGTCGTCGGCACGTGATTCTGTTGTCACGGCGCACATTGCTATTAAAGATGTAAACAATGTAAGGAGACACGACGCGCTTTTTTTTCTTATCTTTTTGGCAGCTTTAGGGGTTGAAGAAGTCGTCCTCGGGAGGGTTTGCTTCCTATCTTCACATTGTTGGCTCTTGTCTACCTTAGTGCCGGTTTCAATGGGAAGCGGTGACAGCTTTACAATTGGACGTTTTAGTGTGCCCGTTTGGGTTTTAATAGTTGTCACTCGAACATAACCATCGGCACCTGGATGAAGTTGTAGTACGCGTCCCATGGCCCACTTTCCTGGTGGTAAGTTGTTTTCCTTAACTAGGACTATGTCACCTTCCTTAATGTTTGGTTGAGCTTTGTTCCACTTGCTTCTGATCTGTAGTTGAGAGAGATATTCACTGGACCAGTTCTTCCAAAATTGATGTAACATATGCTCCGTAAGTTGCCATCTGCGGCGTAAAGTGATCGTTGTGGAATCAGTGTAGTCTGATAGTGGCAATGCCATGGTAGGGCCTCCGGTTAAAAAATGCCCAGGAGTCAGGTAGTTATAGAACTCGTCAGGATCTTCTGTGAGTGGACACAGTGGCCTAGAGTTCATGCAGGCTTCGATTTTTGCTAGTAAAGTTGCGAATTCTTCATAAGTTAATTTTTGATCTCCCAGTACTCGTTTGAGATGATGTTTCATCCCCTTAACGGCAGCTTCCCACGCTCCTCCCGCGCTAGGCCAGGCAGGTACGTTGAAGTGCCATTCAACTTCCAGTTTCCCAATCTCGTCAAAAAAGTCTGGTGATAAAATATGCTTGAATTCTTCAAATTCTTTGCGTAAAATTTTTGATGCTCCTACGAAGTTGGTGCCACAGTCGGAATACATATGTTTTGGTGTGCCTCTTCGTGCGCACAACCTTTGAAAAGCAGCAATGAAAGTTTCAGAGCTTAAGTCTGAAACTAACTCAACGTGGACGGCCTTGGTCGCCATACACATGAAGATAGCTATATATCCTTTAGAGGTTTTCACTCCTCTTCCTTTATTAAGTTTTATCTCCACATGCCCGGTAAAGTCGACTCCTGTGTGCGTAAACGGTCTGGATGGCGTAACTCTTTGCTTCGGCAGATCACCCATTAGCTGGTAGTTATTAGTTGTTTTGTATCGGTGACACGTAACGCAGTTAAGCAGTTGTGATTTTACTGCTCTGTTTCCGCCGATAATCCAGTATCGCTCCCTAAGGTGGGCTAAGGTCAGTCGAGCCCCTCCGTGAAGTGTTGATTTGTGTGAATGCTCGATGACAAGTTGAGTTAGTCGCCCTTTACGTGGTAAGATTATTGGATTTTTCATTTCCGACGGCAGGTTCGAGTTGCTAAGACGTCCACCAACCCTTATCATTCCCTTTTCGTCCAAATAAGGGTTTAGTTTGTATATGCTTGATTTGTTAGTTAAAGTATCTTTCTTTAAAAGTTGTATATATTCGTGCTCGAATTCAGCAAGTTGCGCGCATTTGATAATTAGTTCCGTTGACGCGACTAACTCGCTCGTCGTTAGGTAGGTGGTGTCGAATTTCTTGCTATTGCGGGCGCGTGCACTAAAGCGCATCGCCCATGCAGTGATTCTTATCACTCGAGTTAATGAACTGTATTTAAATAACAATTCATTTGTAATGTGTTCGTTATGGTTTTTTGTGTCTTTCTTTGAATCTTTTACTTCGCCGCAATTTGTTGTAAATAAACACGCTGATTTCTTCGGCTCTTCTTGGCGTTTATAAGTCTTGAGGAATTCTGGGCCTTCCCACCAAAGCTTTAAGTTAATAATCTTGCCTGGATAAAGCCCTCTAGTGGCACAATCAGCTGAGTTCTGTTCTGATTTAACATAATGCCACTGGTCGGCTGGGATAGTCTTTCTTATCCTCGTGACTCGGTTGGCTACATATCGTCGCTTCGGAGGTAAAGATACTAAAGCGACATTTGACCAACTTTACAGGACAGCGATTTAAAGTTTTTTTTTCACGAAAAAAATTCATAACTCGTTTCCTTGTGAACATATTCTAGAATTTCTAAGACTGTATGAAAGCCAATTCAGCATACTATGAACTGAAATCTATAATTTTGACCTTAGTATAATAGTTCAGGAGATAGGTGGCGCTTTAGTCATTCGTCTTCAACTTTTTGAGAAAATGCAGTAAGGTAAAAGGACTAAACGTAATAATTGGCGTAATATATCGTAATTTCAGATGACTAACGGGATATTTATGCTAGTTTTTTTATCTTCAATTTACTTAATGACGTTAATCAATTTCTTATCAAACTGTGTTTAATACTCATTCGCCAAAAATCAAACTATTTTACAACTGCATAATGCTTAAGCGCTTATTAAATGATAATCATAAAACATTACAAATACTTAGTAGACTTGCAAGTTAAATGTTTTGAAATACAATATACTAATTTTCAGATTGCTTTAACGAATGATCACTAATTGACCGTCTGACTTTAATCAATATTACTAAATTCAAACGAAACGCAGGAAATTGTAGAAACCTTTTTAAGGTTTATTTGATATTGGTTCTTGTTAGTGTCATCTGCCTATCGTCAACTATCTTAATGTAAAGACTATATAAGCCGACTTATACATAGCACTTGACGGACTAAGTATCAGATGATTCTTTTCGCAAATATTTATACATACTGTCAATTAAGGATTCACGGGTGGAACAAAATGAAATAAAACGCTTTTACAGGATTAAAAATGATTTATAAAATGTAATGTTTATAACTACGCTGACGAGCAAAAATAACGGGTCACTTTTCATACAAACTTCTATTGAAAGCGACCTGTTATTTTTACAAATAGTAGGAACATAGAATTGGCCATACTAGGGCCTTAGCATGAATTTAATTTACAGTGTGACGTCGCATCGCAAAGCACCAGTACAGAACGCGAAAAATTGTAAAACACATGTCAGCGACGCCAACATCTACTTAATGCTTTTTGCAACACGTTTTTATGCAAAATTATTTGCCTTTTTAGGTACAGTCACACACAGATACCACTGTTGAGACACTTGTATTGAATACACTCATGAGCAAAAATAACGGGTCACGCTTCATACAACTTTGTATGGAAAGCGACCCGTTATTTTTGCTCTTGAGTATAAGTATATCCTAATTTAGCCGTGTAATAGAATTTGCAACGTCAATTTTGAATTTAGAAACTTACCAACTGTCTCAATGTCAAGCTAGTGGCTCAACATTCCCTCTTTTTGACTGTACCCTTTTTACATTATAATAACAATTTAGTAATCAACATTTAACAATACTATAATGAATAAACTTAATAATTATTATGATTTCTACAGTCTCATACTTTGGATGTAAACTAAGTATAGCCAAACAAGCGAGCTGCCACGATGCTTACAAGTATATTATTTAAGTATAAGTACTATACGTAACAGTTATAACGGGACTTTAACGCGCAAAATACATGACTTATCTATTCGCGATGACGCGAAACGTGTCGTATTTTAAAAATAAATTATAAAATTAAACCGTGTAGAATTTTTCGCGCTAAAGTCAGCTTGCTAATCGTATACAAATAATTATTACAAATCACGAAAGTGTAAATCAATTAAAATTAAGAGTATTTTTCATAATCTATACTGCACCAACTCTTGAACAAAATATAGGCTGAGACGACCGTTTTACATTATAACTATGACAATATCAGTTACTGTTGTTCAAGTTAATCTTCAACATCCGTATCTTGCAATTTATCTTCGACATTATTCGAAATGCTTAAGTTAAGGAAATGTGAATGATAAACTTCAGGAATAGCACACGAACACATTTTAATAAAATCTTCTTGTTTTTTCTTTGAAATTGGAAGTTTGGTTTTATAAGCCCGTTTAAGTTCCATTTGTCTCCCTTTTGTAAGGATATCAATAGTCTCCGTCTTCGCTTCTGGATGCATTGAGTATTTTATGTACAAAGTTTGTGGCGCAGACTTTTTAAAAGTCACAATACGCAGCTTGCTAATTTTTCCTAACAGCTTTTGATAGTCTTTCTGAACTAACGAATCCCAATCCATGAAATCTTTATGCGTCAATACATGTGTATTGTATGGTTTTGGACTTTTTCTTGCCAGGCTAAACACCATAGCCCACTGAGTAGGAGTCCATACATTTGTATTTTTTACACTTTTTTCAATCACAGAATGCATGGAATCCACCGGCATATAAGTGTGGCCAGGTAAAAGGTAATTCAATTGTATTGTTTCCAAGTTTTTACATTGTTGTATGAGTTTTTGAATGCATGAAATTACTATTTTGTTTCTATTTTGTCCGGGACAACAATCACTGTAAAAAAGCAAATGCTTGATAGTTCCCATGTCATCAATTTTCTGAACGTACAGTTTAAGAATAGAACAAATTTCATTTGCTCCTCTTTTTCCATCTACTTCACTCCACGTGTAACAGTGGCCTTCCTTGGTTCCACACTCGTAAAAAGTAAAATTGTAAACACACAATTTTCTGTAATAATATAAAAGAATACTTTTTCCATACGGTGTATTTAGAACTTTTTGTAAATCAAATGACACGCACAATATGGAGTTGTCTTTTAAATGAATGTTTTGGTGAGTTTTAAATCTTTGGTAAGTCTCTTCTTTGTCTTTAAGATGACTTTTTTGAATCTCCTCCATCTCGGGACACTTGTTGTTTTCATATTTTAAGCATTGTATGCATTTATCTTTACGTGGAACGTGGAATCCATAGTCAAAGTCTTTTTTAAATGTTGTTCGGAATAAGTTTTCACTGACTATAGGTTTTCCTTCCAAAGATTGGGTTTCTTTATAAATTCTATACAAGTTAGAAATGTTTCTAAATTCTGCAGGTAAATACAATTTTGATGAAGATTTACGGCAGTAGTGGGAGGGGAGAACAGGTAAATTTCTGAGGTACATTTTTAAAGAAACCATCACTTCCTTTGGAGTTTTGTTAGGTGGGGAAAGTTTGCCTCGTAAATCGTCTTTTGAAGACCCAAAATGACTGTTTTTCAATGTGTTATATAAAAACTTTTGACGTATGTCAAGCGTGCTTAAAATAAATTTTAAACAGACTCCTCTTTTACCTTCGCCTTCATTGATACAATATTTGAATGTTCCAGTACGCCTACTGAAATCTTTTGTGCGTTTTCTTTTTACACTTGTTCTGTCTGTATTACTTACTAACCAGTCACGTTTTCTCGTATTATCCAAACTCCAGTAATGGTGAAACAGGTTACGGCGTCTTTCTTCGGTGATAGTGTAACAACCATTAATACAATTTTCAGAGCTGCATGGGTTGTCTTTCATATATTTACCTGCAACAGTTGCACCTTTTCTCGATACATATGTCTCCCCTTTCTCTCTTGCTATCTTTCTATTTATTGCTTTGTTTGTACGCTTTTTTTTTACTCTCAAATCCAGTAAAGTTGGTTCTACATTTAACATATTTTCGGAGTCTGTATCGTTTTTATTTTGTTTCTTTTTCTTCCTTACTGTTTTTGATTTTGTGTCCGTACCTGTATCAGACTGGCTTGATTCCGATCCCGCCCAAGAACTGGAACTCCATACAAAATCTTCGTCCTCTGATAAAAAATCAACGTAGCTCTTTCTAAAACCTTCTTTTCTGAGATTTTTTTTTTCTTTCAATACATTTACCTGTTCATCTTCACAAACGTCTAAATCTTCAAGAGTTTTAATAATATCTGCATTATCTTCTAAATCAGTTTTAATGATGTCTTGCTCCTTCAAATGCACTTTATTGTGATATGTATCTGCAACTGGAGATTTATTTGTGATTTCTTTAATTTCATCGTCGTCTATTTCAAGTACATCAATTTCATTTTGCTTTGTATTTTTATTTCTTTTTCGTGTTAAAACTTCTTTATGTTTTATTTCTTTAATAGTATCCTTTCTTGAGGTCGTAGGTATCGGATTAGAAGAGGTTAACTTTTTTTCTATTTTTTTTGTATTGACTTGCTGCTCTTTTGTGCTGTTTCGTGTCGTCATCGCATGCTTCGTACCATCACACATCAACTGTGGTTTTTCATTGTTTTGGCATTTATCGGTAATGATATCTTCAAAAACATGTATTTTATTCACGTTCGAAGTTAGTTTTCTCTTCCTGTTTGGTTTCTGTTTCACAGTAATAATACTATGTAGTGGTACTTCTTGTAAGGTGCTTAATACCTTTCGTTGTTTCTCTTTTTTTTTAACTGAATATTTTTCATGTGTTAGTCTGTTTGGGAGCAATGAATTTGTGCAATTATTAAGAAGATTAACTTGTGACTCGATAATTGTGATCTGTTTTTCCTCGGGAAATTTCAAGGTGTTTTTATTTTCTTTGTTAAAAAAATCTTTTTTTTTCATAACTCTATAATTTTTTTGATCTTGTGACAACTGTAGTATTGGCTGTTGACTGGTGTCATTGGCTGATGATTCTAGCCTAGCTGCATTTTTATTCGTGCTTTGTGAAGTATTAGCAATATTGTCATCAATACTAATGACATTCAAGAAGTCCTGTGAAGTAGATTTCTTTAAATCTGTGTATTCAGGCTCCGGGCAACTGATTGACGCCGTGACCCTGGGCGTTGGTTGTAGTTCAACAATATTGGGTTTAGTTACAGCATCTTTTATCGGTGTGGTATGGTTCAAATGTGTAAGGTGCGTCGTTTCATCACTTATAAGTCCCAGATAGTCGAATGTATTAGAATGTCTTAACATCGTCACGTTTTGTTGTAAATCATTTTGTGAGAACGGTAATGCCGTTATAGATTTCTTAGGTGAGTGTCCATCGCTGTATATTGTAATTTCACTATCATTGAGCTCCATCTTACTTAATACAGATTCTGCAACGTTGAGTTGTAGTTGCTGAGATACGTCAGTGTCCTGTTCCATTAACTTTGTTGTTGTCTCGTGTGTGTGAACCATGGCTTCTACAACCTGTACCTGTATCTGACTTTTTTCGAATGAACCACCACCACTAGAACAATAACCTTTCTCTTCAGTTATTATTGGTTGCACAGTTTCTTCCGGATTTTGACCTCTTTCCATTTGTTGCAATTGTTGGTAAACATAATCTGTGAATTCTTTGTCTTGCAAAACAGGCTCATTATCTATTTCTTCTTGCAAATCGATACAAAAAGGTGCGTCAGTAAGATCCACGTTGTCATTAAGAAAATTGTAAGATTGTGTTTGGATGATTGGTTTAGCTGGAGTTTTTACAGCATCAAATATACAAAACTGTAATGTCTCATTTTGTTTAACAGTTGGAATGTAATTTACAGGTGGCTTACAATCTAGGTTACCTTGTAATTTAACAGACCGTTCGTTACCGTCAGGAGCATTATTCTCTGTTGTACTTTTTGTAGGTGCCCTGCTGTCACCGATTTCTTCACAGCTCGTCGAGCGAAGCCGTCGCTCATTTGCAGCTTTTACATCTAAAGCAATCAAAACTAATAAACAGAAAAGAAAACTCTATCTTCTAGATATCCCATGCCTAGGTATAAAACATAAAACCCACTGGCATAATGTCACTTCCTAATAATTTAAAATATTTACCTAGTGACGTCGATCTTTCTCCATAAGATTTCTTTACAGAACTCCTAGTGACGGGTCGTCTTGCAGTGATTTTAGCGTTGCTAATTTCTTGTTTAAGATCTGAAATATAAAAAAACAGTGTATTATCTGTAAGTAACGCAATATAACAAGATAAGTGTTATTTCAAAAAGAAAAGTAACTTACTCTGAAGAAATCGTATTCTGTCGCTTTCTCTTCTTGGCGACTTTTTCTTCGTATCCTTTGGAACTTCTGTTGTTTTACCGTTCTCTTCAACAACTAAAACAGAGATTGACAATAATATCTATACAACAGATTTGTTTCGATAATACCCAAACAGTATGCATGCAATTTACAAATAACCTAAATAGGCATATTTACCATCGAAATTAATGCGTCGCACTACGTTAAGCTTTGGCAAGTTATACATTTGGTTTTTTGACTGTCCGGGTTCAGATTCTTGGAAAGAGAGGTGTTTATCTGATTCCATTTGGATCTGAAATACAAGTATTTTAATTAATAAAAGTTGCCATTCAATAACATAATTTAAGCACTCCGCTAAATATTGCTTAAATATTATTCCAACAAATATTGACTTTGACTTTTGACATATAGTAAAGCCTCGTCGCTTAGAATACTAGCTATATGTCAATTTATCATATTTCTATATCTGACCCTATTTCCGATACATAGAATTCTCCCAATTACCTTTTTATCATGTTCCTTCGTAACTCTGATAACAGTCAATAGAGGTAGTGTACAAAATTTGATTGAATGATTTAATCATAAATAATAATTATTCGTTTACAAACTTACCTTTCGTAATCACAATCACTTATTTCACGTTTTGTCGCCAACACGCGTTGTTATGTTGTTGCGTTGATATAAAAGACGCGCGCGCAGCAACACGTTCGGTGGTTTGCAACGGACTAACAGCCAGCGAGCGAAGCGCGGCGCGCCCCACTCCGAAACAAGTGCGTGGGGGCGGGGGACGGGAAACGTGATTCAAAGCTTGCCGCCGCCGCGCATAGTATTCTTGGTAAAGTGATTGTAACTTAAATTCCTACAATTAAAGTCCAGATTACTTTGACGTAATATCTACAATTCATATGAAAATATCGTGATTACTTTTACTAACTGGCCAATATAATTGATTTTTCGTAAAAGGTAAATACCTAAACGTTTCTTTTTTGACAATAAAATGACAGATTATTGACTTACTGGACCAAACGTATCCTTTAACATTATGTTTTTTTACTGATTTAAATATTTTCTCTCTTTTGCCATGTTGTAATAACGCTAATACGCCACAAATTATGTTAACTGTTTTGTACTAAATACTCAAACGACTTAAATATATTCTTATCAGTTTAACCAAAATACTAAACGCATCCAAAACTTCAAAATAGAACGGAACAATTTACTAAAGCGACGAAGAATCAAGTTTCTTAATATGTACATAGTACTAAAACGCCAAATGTATTTAAATATGGAAAACTACAAATGACTTAACAATATACATGGTATAGAAACTAAAACAGATAAAAGCACTAAAGAGAAAACACTCAATTTAAGCGTCGGATTAGTAATTAGTGTCCCAAATTTCACTGATTTTTCAGGGACTAAAGCGCCAAAAAAGGCCTCCGATCGTCCTGAAACCCAGATAGATCGACGCAGAAAAATTCGCTGATTCCGATGGTATATATAACTCAATTTGGCCCAAAGTGTCGCTTTAGTATCTTTACCTCCGAAGCGACGATATGTTTCCCATTTAGACGTATTCCCTTGTAGCCATGCAAGAACGACTTGCGAGTCACTCCACGCCTGAACTTGTATTTCGTGACTCGTCAATGCCTCCTTTACCTTTTCAATAAGTTGTGACAATAGTAAGGCAGCCGAAAGTTCTAGTCTTGGTAGCGAAGTTTTTTGAGTTAAGGGTGCGACCCTAGTTTTTGCCGCGAGCAAGGTTATACTATTTTCCCCTTGCTTGTTCGGTGCTCTACAGTATATGACACACGAAAATGCCTTTTCGCTTGCGTCACAAAAGCCAAATAGTTCAATGACCTTGTCAGTTGCACCAATCCAACGATTCAATTTGATGTTTTTCATGTGTGGCAGTTCAGTTTTAAGTTTCATCCAGTCATTTTGAATGTCGTTAGGTAAAACGTCATCCCATCCCAGCTTGCTGACCCAGACCCTTTGAAATAATAGTTTTGCTGTTACGGTCACAGGAGCCAGCCAGCCCAATGGGTCGTAAAGTTTCGATATCTCCGACAGTAATGCCCTTTTAGTTAGTGGAGTTCGTTGTGTGATGTCCAGACTCCAGTTCAACACAAATGTGTCCGTGTTTTGATTCCATCCAAGGCCAAGTGTTTTAGTTGATTCTTCGTGTTTAAAATCAAATATTTGTCCAGTTGATATTTGATCTTTGGATAAGTTTTCTAGAAGGGCAGGGTGATTAGCGGACCACTTCCTTAAATTCATGCCGCCGCCCTTTAGTAGGTTAATGAGGGCTAGTTGAAGTTCTTTCGCCACTTCCAGTGAGGTATGACCGCTAATTAGGTCATCGACATAGAACTCGTTTTGTAGTACTTTTGCCGCAGCAGGGTATTTATGTTCATCATCCATGGCTAACTGCTTCAGAGTTCGCATTGCTAGCCAGGGGGCGCACTTAGTGCCGTAAGTTACAGTGCAAAGTTGATACTCTTGAAGGCGTTCATTAGGGTTGTTTCGCCACACTATTTTTTGAAGTGGTTGTTGCTCCTCAGCTATCCAGATACAGCGGAACATCTTTTCTATGTCCGCCGTAAAAGCGTATTTATAAGTTCTCCATTTTAAGATCAGTGCCTGGATATCCCTTTGAAGTTTAGGGCCCTTTTCCTGCAGACTGTTCAAGCTGATGCCGTTAGTTGCCTTTTGTGAGGCGTTGAATACGACTCTTAGTTGTGTAGTTTCAGCCTTCTCGCGTAAAACACCGTGGTGGGGCACAAAGCTTTCGAGTTGTAAAGTGGGAGTGGAAAGCTTCATATGACCAAGTTCAGCATATTCTTTAATAAAGTCTCGGTACATTTCGGCGAGTTTAGTTTGCCTTTGCAATCTTTTTTCTAGTTGTAAGAATTGCGAGATAGCTATAGATTTCGTGTGACCTATTTTTTGTTCGTAATTTGAACAAAAAGGCATCTTCACTGTATATTTTCCATCAGAGCCCCGTTTAACAGTATTTCTGTAGTAGTCTTCACATTGGTCTTCCTTGTTAACATCTTCATGACCATGCGAGATGTCTTCAGTTTCCCAAAATTTTGTCATCTCGTCCATATCGACCAGAGTTACGTGACAGTTAAAAGTTTCCATTTTTCCACACAAAATCCATCCTAAATGAGTTTGTTGAGCGATAGGCGATTGTTGAGGTCCTTTAAGGACCCCGTCCAGGATAATTTTAGCGTAGACGTCCGCTCCCAGCAGTAAATCTACGGAGCGGGACATGTTGTAGTCAGGATCGGCAAGTTTCAAGTTTTGTAAATGCGGCCAGTCTTCCCTTTTGAATGTTGAGCTCGGTAAATTGTTAGTTAGTTTGTTCATAATTAATGCTTGAAGGTCAAATGTGTAATCTGAGTGTAATGACTTGCAGGATAGCTGTAGACGGCCCTTGCAGTCCTTAGATGACTCTCCAATTCCAGAGATGGTAGCGTACAGTTTCTTTCTCGGCAGTCGGAGTAGTTGAGCAGCGTTTTCAGTAATTAAGTTTACTTGTGAGCCTTGATCTAGAAGGGCCCGTAACGGGACGTGAGTTCCGTCTGCGGATTGCACCTTCAGTTGCACAGTAGTTAGTAGAATCTCAGTTTCGTTGGTTGATAAGTGATTGGCAGCCGGAGGCAGAGTTGACGACGTTGAAGTGGATGGTCGTTGACCCGAAAAGTTGTTTTTTCCATTATAATATTGAGTCATCGTTTTCTTCGTTGGGTTGTGTAAGAGTGTATGGTGTGTCATATTGCACTCTTTGCAAGTTTTTGTTGACTTGCATTCGCTGTTGCCGTGACTGAATAAACAGTTTTTACACACTCGTAGTTTTGCAACAGTTATGTTTCGTTGCGACGGGTCCATGTCAATGAACTTCGGACATTGCATTAACACGTGTTTTCCATCGCATAACATGCAGTCCCCATACACCGTATGATAAGTTTTTGGTAATGATTTTCTGAAATTTGAATATTGTTTGGTGACTGGCCTGGTAAAAGTTGACGGCTTCGTATAGGTAACAACATCTTTTTTAGGATTCTTCATAGTTTCGAACGCCATAAATCTGCCCTCCAAAAATAGTAAGAAGTCGTTTAAGATCGGCAGATCTCGGTGGTTTTGAATCTCCTTCATGTAATCATTGTACGAAAGTGTGTCAAGCTTCTGTGACATGAGATGTACAATGATTGGATCCCAAGAAGTTGTTTCAACGCCGATGTTTGCGAGTCCGTTTAGGCATTCCGTAATGACGTCATGCATCTTCTTGAGATTGTAGGCATCTGGTTGTTGTAAGACCGGCAAGTTTAACATGGTGTTTACATATGAAGTAAATTGAAGACGCCTGTTGTCATAACGCTGGTTTAGGATTTGCCAGCAGGAGCTGTAGTTGTCCGCGCTAATGGTGAGATGCTGTACCAATCTCTGAGCTTCACCTCGAAGTTTGGTTTTCAGATGCTGCATCTTCTGTGCCATGTTGATTGACGGATTATTATGTATAGTTTCCACAAAAAGGTCTTTGAAAGAGATCCACTGGCCGTAATTTCCAGTAAACTCAGGAACTTCTACTCTCGGGGCTGAGTGCTGATAGTGAGCGGTCGACCAAATCTTCTTGTTCAAGTTTCGTTTGAGGTCGTCGTACTTGTCCTCAATGTTGATGAACATGTTGTAGTACTGATCATTAGACCCTTTAAAATAAGCATCTAATTCCCAGTGGAGTTTATCGATGGGGTCCCACTTCGACTTCAGAATATTAAGGTGATCTTCTAACTCCCATTTTTCAGTCGTAGCGTGAATGGAGATTTTCGACATAGCACGATCTATAGCTTTGAAGTTACATTCTTGTTTACCCAGCAGAGATTTTATGTTGTTATCAGACTCTTCATCTAAGATGCCCGTCAAGTCAAATCGGACGTTACTATCTTGTGCACCTTTGTGACGTAACAAGTTCAAAATATCCATTCTGGTTGCCTCGTACAAAGCCTTCGTGCTGTCATACACGTTTCCAGTGAAGTACACATGAGTTTTGTCGCCCGTCTCCTCCAAAAGGATCTTGTGACGATTTTCAAAATCCTCCCAATGTTCGACTAGAGATGTTAGACGCTTGTTCAAATAGTCTTGAGTTTTTCTTGACGCGCCGTCTTTTTTATAATTCGCACATAAAGTCTTGATGTTTTCAAAGCAGGTTTGCTGGTCTTGGAGCTTGTTCATGTTGATTAAGATAAGTTCCTCTTCAGTTGTTTAAGATAAGTAAGTAGTTGTTGAAATCCGCTCGTAGCTCACGTTGACGGATGAGTTGTCGTTGGTTCGTTGTTGATATTCTGTGTTCTAGCCCTCCAATAACGATCTATGCGCCTTCTCAATCCAACTGGTAAAAACCCGCTTGTGGGAGGCCAGTCAAACCGATTCGAGACCGTAATCGAAGTACAAAAGCACACAAATACCTTGTTAAGTTCGAAGGACCATTAAATGTAAGGGCCAGTTAGTCTCCTTACACTTTCTTGCTGTTGTTGTAGTGAGTTCGTGGAGTGCAGAGAAAGAAGCCGCAGTTATTCACGTATAGTTTATTTGAAGTTAAGTAAAGTTAGTTAGATACAAGGTTTAAAGGTTTAAAGTTAAGTGTCTGGCGTTACTTTCTCTTTAGATGTGGTTGGTACGATAGTTAGTGACGCACTAGCTGACCATAACAAATAAATCATATTAAAATGAGTGATATGACGCAGCCAAAAGTAGGTCGCGTGTAAGCATAAATAAATGTACGGAAGTAAGACCGTACAACATGATTCCTATTATTTTCGCCCATTCCCTCGACAGGCTTTTAACATCTGCGCGGGTAGAGAAGCAACTGGTACATTCTATGTTTTTTCTTTGCTCCCAGACCAGCATGGAAGACAAATTTTTCAATTTTTTCTAAATTGCCTTTGTAAAAAAAAGTGTTACTTGTTTTTGTTGAAACTTGAACGAGGCAAGAAAATAATAATAACATTTCTGTTTTCTTTTTTTCATGTCATGGACATGAACAATCTTCGGCGGTTGTTTGTTCGCTGGCCCGTCCGGTCCGTGACCCGTGCGTTCCGCCGCCCGCCCGTCAGCTAGCGCCGCCGGCACAAAAAGGCACGGGCTTACAACGATTTGGTCCACCACGTACCTACGTGCCTACAAAAACAGTTAAAAAGGCGTTTATTTTTCGTTCTTTGAGTTAAAAATAGACAGGTATCAAGTAACTATCGTAATTCGCTTCATATTCGACAAACAAATGTACTGTCTGTCATAGTGAAGTAACGCCATGTCAATAACCAATTTCGATATTTTATCTTGCAAAATCCTCGGAGCATAATTTTTTTATTAATTTTCCGTGTATCGTGCCACTCCCCGAACCGTTTTAAAAATAGAACGGCCCCCGCCTGAATGCGCTGCTGCCAGCTGGCGTCAGTTTTTTTGTGTCTAGCTTTCGTAACTTCCCCCCCCCCCCTTCCCCCGTTTATTCGTTGTCGGCCCGTAATGTGCTGTTTCAATTATCCTCCTTAACCGGGCACGACATACGTCTGTACCACAGTATAAAACCAGTAACCAAACCCAACTCACCCACTCTTTCTTTCTTTCTTTCTTTCTTTCATACACCCCCTTGCAAAAAATCGGGCTCACTTTCTAACTTTAATGCCTAAAAATCGGAAAAATCATGAGTGGTTTTTGTGCAAGGGGGTGTACAAACATAATTCACATCTTTATCCATGATGTAGAGAGAGCCTAGCCTAGAGCGTTTAGCATGACTGTGGGCGTTTAGGTGAAAAGGGGAATCAAAATAGAGATATTAGTGATGGGTTTTTGCATATCACATGATTTTCGTCCATTCCCTCTATAAACTTTTACCTGCGCGAGAAGAGAAGCAACTAGTACATCCTATGTTTTTTCTTTGCTCCCTGACCAGCATGGAAGTTAAGTGATTTAACTCACGATTATAAGTCAATCATTAGATATTTTAGAGTGTAGTGTTTAAATAGTGTACAGGGGCGTTACCACGACGTTCAATTCAGAACCAAAGTTGGATCGGTCGCTGTCAGATCCATACTAGCAGAATCGTTTATTGAATCACATGAAGATTTCATTGTAAGGCCTCTGTTATAGCTTTAATGTAACTAACTCGACGGTTGGTCAAGTGGACTTGAAAGGTAACTGGTACATGATGCTCGCGCCCAGTCTTTCCCATACGTGTGAGCGGGATCGCAACAGAGGACGGGTGCTTGGTCCGGAGTGAATTTGTAGCGTTGTGCGTAGATTAGTTGCTCCTGTGTACTGTGCCATGCCCAGACCCTGTGGTCTAGAATTAGTAACTTAATCTACCAAGCCTTTGTTGTGTGATGTAGGTCACTTTTGATTTTCATGTCGGTTTAATTAAAACATGTCACGCCTGTTAACGTGTGTTAAATTTTAACTTTATAAAGGCTTTATATTAAACTAGCTATTGTCCACGTTTTCGTCCGCGGAAAATTCGATTATCGCGCGCCCGCAAGGTACTATACATTATGCATAAATGACGTTTTATGCCTTACGGGGTAGAGTGAGTCTAAGGTAACATTACCTAAAGGCCACGTTTAACATGATTGTGAGCGTAGCAAGGGGAATCAAATTGATGACGGGTTGCTAGTCGGCGCCTATAACATGATTCCTAAGATTTAAAGTTTAGAGTAAAGTTTATATGAATTATTGTTGAAAAACTATGAGAACTCCTAACTAACGAACACCCTGAACTTTTATTTCTTCGTATAATATAATATATTTTTTTATGTAAAATTAATAAGTAGTAACTATAGTGACACCTCTTTGAAATTATCAGTGACATAGAGTATCGACAGATAGTCGATAAAAAAACATTCACGCTCTACTGAAAAACAATTTCTGTGCGACAAGATAACGGGGTCTTGCGATCACTTACTAACAGACACCTCCAATTCGTTCCACCCTTGTTTTATAATGAAAAAGGATTACACAGCGTTCCAAGCGTCTCCCGAGTTTGTATTTCAATACAAAGAGCGCTAAGAGCGTCCAATTTGATGATCCCTTGCAACCGTAATAAAAGCCCCGTAAATCGTGCAAACGTATTGTTATTACGTGCACTCCCCGACTCAGGCGCAGGGAGCTCAGCACCAGCAGCACCGTGGCGGCTTGCTACACAAATTACCTCTATATTCCTTACGGTAGACAGAGCCTAAAGAATCAAGACCTAAAGGCCTCGTTTAGCATGATTACTGATTCACACGGACGTGCACTATTGGACATATGCCTCTCATAGACCTCCTGTACCTGTTCACTGGTATTACTATTTATTATTAGCTTATAGACTACAAGCCCATGGAAAAAAACATGGGAAATGAACCAGCGAGCGTGAATGAAGCTTAGAAGTCTGTTACTATATCAAAAATATTTGATATTCATAGCCATTTCTGAGCGGTACATTTATGGAATTTCTCAGGTACAAGTGAGGAATTACGACTAATTATTAATTTACGGCGTTTATATAGCTTATAGATGATTAAAAATAAATGTCGAAGAACCTAGTGCCGCTTTAAAGTGGTGGTGCTGGAAGTTAGTGCAATTTTTTTTTTCTATGTATGAGAAAAAATCTGTACCGCTCAGAAATGACTACATAGCGCTCAGAGTTATTTTATGATATAGTAACAGCCGTTTTTTTGTCCATGGGCTTGAAGTCTATTATTGATATATGACGACCGGATAGCCTAGTGGTTAGTGACCCTGACTATGAAGCTAGAGGTCCTGGGTTCGAATCCCGGTAGGGGCAGACAGTTGTATGATGAATACGAGTGCTTGTGCCCGAGTCATGGTTGTTGTATGTATTTAAGTATGTATTTATCTACAATATATAAGTATGTTTATCCGTTGCCTGGTACCCATAGTACAAGCTTTGCTTAGTTTGGGGCTAGGACAATTGGTGTAATTTGTCCCAAGATATATTCATAAAAACGCAACTAAAGAGAGAGAGAGAGAGAAAGAGAGAGAAAGACAGAACGTGATGGACGCAATAGTCAAAATAAGTACAATAATTTAATTAAATCACACAAGTCACAGAGTAGGTACACACCGCGGGCGGCCGAGAATTTTTCCATAGTAATTGAGGCGTTTATCTATCTGTACGCGTTCGAGAGCTTTTGTGTGTGAAAACTTACACTAGAGGCTCAGTATAACAGATGTCAAATGAAATGTAATGCTAAACTAAAATAAAATAGGTCGTCTGTGTTTGTGTCATTTTGGGAGTTTTTCTTTTAAACGGCTTATCAGGCGTTAGTTCTCTTTATAGATATATTAAAGACGATGGTTTCCTTGTTAAATGCCGCTGAAAATCATCTCTTGTACAGAAGCGCTCCTCGAAGCTGGGCATTACAACTTTTTAATGCAAAATCAATTGTTTTAGAGAAATCGATGCCAGCCTTTAAACTCCAAACTAATAAAGAAAACAAAGAATGCTCTAAGAACAATTTTATTGTGGTAATATTGGTTGTAACAAGAAATATTTGCAATGTGGCAACTGGCATTGCTGTCCTGCTGTATGCCCCACCCAACTGCGCCCAATGTCTCAAAGGGAGGGCGAACGCTCGGTGGGTAATTTTAATTTATTATTATTGTACTAAATAATTCCCACTTAATTATTCAAAAGCGAGGAGCGAAGGGACGTAATGTAGTGCGCTAATGAAAAAAGTTGGCAGCGAGCTTTTTGGGCCTTTAAACATTCATGTCAAAGGATACAATTGGCCGCCTCTCTTTCATCTTAGATATCGTTGGCCTTTTCATCTTGATGACAATAGATAGGATCTCTGTGGTTTTTCTACAGTATCATGAGTACTGAGTCTGGTTTAATTAAAAGGATACAAGCTAAAAGAGGTTTAGCGTTAATAATAATAATAAGCATTTGGTGGACACAATCATACATAGGTACATACATATATCACGTCTTTATCCCTTACGGGGTAGACAAAGCCCAAAGTAGCATTACCTTTAGGCCACGCTTAGCATGATTAAGGGCGTATAGGTGGAGAGGGAAATCAAAATAGTGATGGGTTACTAGCCGCATCGCCTATAACATGATTCCTAAGACTTTCGCCCTAAAAATATATCATCTGCGAAAATTTTAACAGTAGCTATCACGGTTCTTGAGATACAGCCTGGTGACAAACAGACGGACAGTGCAGTGGAGTCTAAATAGGGTCCCGTTTTTACCCTTTGGGTAGAACTCTAAAAAGTAGGTCTAAGCCCTATCTTGGCAACGCCTAAATTATAAACAACACGTTACAGCATCACTCATCAGGGACCATCATATTTTGTCCCCTATTGTTCGTTCCCGAGATTGATTTCATTCATTTATATGCAAAGACCCGGCGCTAAACCAATGCGCTGTGTTCCCGCCGTAAATTGACGAACTTTGATGAAGCTTATTGTGTTTTTTTACAGAGAATTTGATTATAATGACGGTATAGCCCGACAAAAAGTCAAGAAATGGAACTAACTTTATTGTTTCCTTGCAACACAGTACTAGCTGTCAGTGCCGGTACAAGAAATGTCAACCATGAAGAGAAATTACTATAATGAAGACTTGGCTGTATGGTACAAAACCTTCGCCTATTGCCTTGCGGAATGAATTTTAAAAACAACAAGAAACGTCAAATGTGAGGGCTGACACTCATTTCGTTACTATTTTTGCATATTATTAGCGTTATTTTATCGAATGGAGTGTGAAAATGAGTAAAACGCTTTTATATTTCGATGTAATAAATGAACAATCGAAACCCTATTGACAAAATTTAAAGTACCGAGCACTTCAATATCAACAAGTTGACATTTAAAAAACCGTCACAAATAATGGCTTATTATTTTTAATAGGCATTCGAATCTAAGTTCCTAAAACGTTCTCATGTATTTCAGCTGTTTATTTGTACACTTTACATTAGGCTGTCAGATTATAATGACAATGATACCCTGTTTAAAGAAACGCCTGAAGATACTTCCGCTTAGACTTGGCAAGTACACAACGAACACCACTTATTGATCAGAATTAAACTTTCATACAACAACAGTGTCGAGTCGAAGTCTGGACTTTGTTTTGTAGCGAAAAACTTTTAATTGACTAGACATGACTATAATATTTTTATATTAATGTTCTCGGCTTCGCTTGAATATTGATAAGTACTTTAAGTTTTATATCTAGTTTAATAAACCTTGAGAAATAATTAAACATGGTCTGACGTCTATTGGTGGCTGATAAAAGCCAAGCTTCCTCCTAATTGGTTTTTTAGGCTTCATTGATTTAATTACTATCTTACCTTGACTAAATTTATTTTACTTACATTTATTTAGACTGATAAGGTCTAAACGCAAACCCATTTATTAATGCTGATTATCGTTTTCCATGCTGGTCTGGGAGCAAAGAAATAACATGGAATGTACCAATTAAATTGCTTCTCTACCCGCGCAGATGGTAAAAGCCCATCGAGGGAATGGGCGAAAATCATAAAAATCATGACTGTTATTGGCGATGACGCTAGCAACCCATCACTATTTTGATTCTATTTTCCACCTATACGCCCACAATCTTGCTAAATGTGACCTGTAGGTACGTGTTACCTTAGGCTCTGTCTACCCCGTAAGGGATAAAGACGTGATTTGTGTATGTACCGTCAAAAACTTCCTCAGAAACGCATAGAAACCGTTCCGTGATACGCGAGTGTGACGTCCCGTGAATTCCACTAACTGGTTTGTTCCAGTGGATTGAACGGAGTTTCGGGGATCATTACTGGCAATGCGGATGTCCCAGATGACCCTTTGCCGCCCCTCGTTAGCCGAAACCCTGAAGAATTAAATACTATCGATGGAAGATACTAGCCGAAAAGATCTGTAACCGTTTCTCTTTTGAATGTTAAGACTATAAACGTTAGTAGCCGCATGGTGTAGAATAGCCACGGACTGGATAACACAAGATGGCGGTGGGATAGGCCCAGGATGCCCTGGAGGGATGACCTGGACGCGTTCCTTGAGAACTGGCCGGACAAAGCTGATCGGGGCGAATGAAGAAAAAAGGGGAAGGCCAGCAGTATATGTATGTATTGTTTGGTGGTGCCGTCTATTGCTGAGTAGCTACTTGAGTACAGATGAAACTGATCACACCATTGAAATAAACTCGAAAGACACCTAGTGAAAGTGGGCCGAAAACTAATAAATAATGCCAGCTCTAAACCCTTTAAGTTTATGCATAATGGGTAGATAACCGAAGTATATCTATCAAGCTTTGAACAAAAAATATGGGTCATAAAAACGGAAAGAAACGATGTCTAAATTAGGGTCTCGATTGGAGGGCTAATTTCAATCTCAAAGCCGAACGCTTGGGTTAATAAAAGAATTATTCAGTCATTAGCCCTTTGCAGAGCTCGTTATGTCAATGGCTGACAATTTATTGAAATTCTTTCTTTTTCGAATAAGTACTTAATTAAAAAACGCATTATCAAAGTCTTCAACGTTTATAAAGTAGACACAGATAATGATAGCGTCCTAAATCGAAGGTATTTACAAACTATCAATGATACAAATACTACGTTTACATATTTGTATAATTATTTATTTAAGGCACAGAATAACAAAAAAAGTTGTAAAAAGGCAAATTTATTCCTTAAAGTCACTCAACTAATGAACCTACGGAAATGGTGGACAAGACATTGTTGAAACACGAAAATAAGTTAATAACTAAAACCATAACATAACTAAAAAAGCTGTTGTAAGTAGATACCAAAAATGAACGTAGAGGTATCATTATCAGTATGACTTTATGTTCAGGTCTCACTTTAACTACACACCTTTGAAATTTATCAACACTCATAGCAAATCAAATCATGCTTGCCCGATGTTCATCTGACGCGCCATGCAGGTATCTGAACCAACAGGCACAAAGAATTAAATGCACAACTCATGCCGTCATAATTTTGCTTTTAAAGGCGCCATTACAGTGAAACTGTCAACTGGCATTTCACAGCGAGCGAACGATCGCTCGTAAACCCGGATCGGAGCGCCGAACGACCGGCTAGCGAATCCATCGCTTATTATGTTGTGTAATGTATAGATTTTCAAACTTCGCCGTTTATCGATTCGGACTAAGTTCATGAGATGGGGACTGAGAGAATCCATGACTAATCAATCTAATTTTAAGTACTCGCTAATCCTGCCGCTAAGTAGCAGTGCTTGCACTGCTGTGTTCCGGTGTGGAGAGTAAGACAGCCGGGGAAATTACGGGCACAAGAGGCATTGCATCTTAGTCCTCTAGGTTGGCAACGCATCTGCAATCCCTCCGGGGTTGCGGGTGTCTATGGGCAGTGGTGATCACTTTCCATCAGGTGACCCACTTGCTCGTTTGCCTTCCTATTCATATAAAAAAAAAAAAGTTTTCGCTGAAGCAGTCATTACTTAACCTGTAGGTTTATTATCTAACTCGCTCGCAATCGCCATCGTGTTCATTTTGACAGTTCTTGTGGCTGACAATTGGCATCGGAATCAGCTAGCTGTCACTTTCATACTGTCAAAATGAACACGATGGCGATCGCGGGCGAGTTAGATAATAAGCCCACTGTTCTCTGGCAGGCATTATACGATGACAAGTGTCTTATGTTGAAGTTGACAAGTTGAACAGACACGCACGTGACGATTTTATACATAAGATATTTAATATCTGCCGCTCGAAATTATGTAGAGGTACGTTTTGTGAGCAGATTTCAGCGCTGTCATAGTTCTAAGTGGTTATTGTTATCATCTATTTGTTCATTTTCCATCGTCACTGCTATACGAGTAGTTATGTTAATCTTTCAGGGGGTATTGTGTGACGGAAGCTACATTCCTGATTTAAGATGAATTAAGTAGCAGGTTATGGATAATCGAAGTTTTTTAGCTTGTATACATCAATAACATTGATGGTCGTTGGGGCCGAAAGGTTCTCGTGGTGACCGCAGATCGCAAGTGCAGCTTAGAACGTCCCCCAACGAGGCGGACGGATGACCTGTAGGCTTATTACCTAACTCGCTCGCAATCGCCATCGTGTTAATTTTGACAGTTCATGTATGGGCTTATATAATTCAATTTTTGGTAATATAGCTCCATCGATACTATCGATGATTCCGCCAATGTCGAGGTTGAAGAAGACACTATTTGTTTTTAATCAGCCGTTGTTCGGTAGCTTCGTCGTGCGGTACTCGGATGAGAATCCAAAATGGACAATGTATGCGCTGGCAATTGGCATCGGAATTAGCTAGCTGTCACATTCATACAAGAACTGTCAAAATGAACACGATGGCGATTGCGAGCGAGTGAGATAATAAGTCTGCTGGTTAAAGTCGCAGGTTCACGGTGGACGCAAGACGCCAATCAAGGCTACTGAAGCACAATGGGAAAGGCCTATGTCCAACAACAGTGGACTTCATGATGATGAAATCAATAACAATTATACTTGTCGTATGAATAATGGTCTAGAGCGGGAAAGGCCTCCTCATTTCCGTCTCAGAAGGCTTACAACAGAGGGGATTGTGTAACTGGTGGTTATGTTTGTGTTACAAACTTAGTGCGCTCTCGGGCCGTCCCTGCCGCGGGGTAGTCGGCACAATTAAATTTAACATTGAATCAAAACGAGCGAAATTGAACCCTCGAGTGTGTTGCGAAAATAATTTGAGCCCTATTATACAAATTAGAGCGCCGGCCTTGGACTCGGGCTCCGGTTTAAGCAGTTTTATTGGGCTTTGTGTTCATTATGGATGATATTGTTTTTTTACGATGTTCCTGATTGGCATTTCATTCAGTCATTAATGGCTGTATTAAGAATTCATGTGCCATTTTTATTTGCGAGAGCTTGTTAAGTTATTTCATTAAAATTAAACAGAACGAAAAAAAAACAAGTTAGTACTTCTTATTAATTCTGTTGAAAATGAGTTTCATTTGGTCGATCTGGCACTTAGGAATCATGCCGCTAGCAACCTATCACTATTTTGATTTCCCTTTCCACTTCATCATCATCCTTATCTCTCAGAATGAGAGGGCTTGGGCTATAGTACCCACGCGGGCTCAGTGGGGATTGGGAACTTCACACACACCATTGAAATATGCTCTTAATCTTGATGTTAATTTAGATCCTGTTTGAAGTACGCAGCTACGATGTGTGTGTGTGTGTGCACAGTTTTAAACGACTTCACCACCGGGGTATTGAATTAAAAAACTCTATCCATTAAACACAAGAGATATTAAAAACTATTAACATAAAACAACTAGCCCCAGTACACGCGCGGCTGTTATAAATAAAGCATCAGACAAATTCACTGAGTTCCACAACTTTCTTCACACAGCACACAGATACACAACAGTACGAGCGTAAACAAAATGTAATGAGAAAACTCTTTTAGACATTGCGTGTCATGTCCAACTGTCAAATAATTAAAATCAAGGTTTAATTACAACTCTCAAGTTGCGTAATTAACGAAATTGAGTAATATTTGACGTAAAGAATATTCTGACAGGACAGTATTCTTGTTTGGCAGCAATTTTGTTTGTCTCTGAGTGCTGATCTCGCACAGGTTTAATATTTTTTTTAAAAGTACTTAAAACAAGGCTCCATTAGCTACGATTAGTAGAAGATAGATTACTATCTAAGTACGATCTTTACAACAAAAATATGTAGGTATGCACTTGATATGAAAAAGTAAATATTTGATTCCCCCGCGCTATCGCGCACCTGGTCTTGGTATTTTAAGGAACATTAATTAAGGGCTTTTTAAAAAGACCCATCAATAGGAAATAATATTCAAGATTTTTTTCATGGCTTTCATTAAAACCTCATTTATTTAAAAAACAATAAAAACAATATCTATCAATAACTGTAAAAATAACCGAGAAATAAGTTATCAAAAATTTGTCTGTATCTCTTACTAGATATACAGAGTTTTAGTTATGGAGTTTATACAGGCGTTGTGGCATATGACGTCACATGTCTTATTCGATCTCTCTCTCTAATTTTTCCGTATTGTTTGCTTGACCTTTACTTTTAATTTCATGTTTTGCTATATTTTATTAATAAATGTGATATATTTTTTAATTCATTTTCCCTATTGTTTATCAACAAGTTTGTACCTTTCACTAACAACAAAATATTATTTAACATCTCTCAACAATATAAGGTACCTATCGTGTTGTAATTATAACTACAGAGTGAAAGCCCAGTGACACGAGAAAACAAGTTTGAGGAATATGGAAAATGTGTTCCTCTACGGTTTTAAAATAGGCAAATCGGCGGAAATCCAGTTCTATAGACTGGTGCTGAATAAATTAACCGCCTTGGTTTAACATTAGATTTTAAAACTGTTTTTGTATAATAACTGCTTTGCAAGACTTGCATATTTTTACACGTGGTTTTTACTATGGTTACTGTGACCAAGATTGCCCACTGCATCTCAGTTTACAGAAAGTGCAGTCTACAAAATTTCCCGAAGAACTTCCCGGCTAATGACTTGTTTTAAATTACGGATCGGAAACTGTAGCTCATTTCGAACTGCGGGAACTACTTTATAAATCCGAGTAGCTTCCTCGAAAGTTTAAGTCCAAATTACAATGGCCCTGCTACTCGCCAAACCAATGGATTTAGATAGTAGAAATGCACGGTGAGAAACTGCGTTACTGGATCCGGCTGGCACGAGTGCCCGCGAGAGTAGCGCCGCGCGCGGGAAAGATTGCCCGTCTTTTTCTTACATTCCGTTCTAGAAAGAGACCAGTGTTGTTAAGGATATCCATATCCGTAACCGAAACTATCGGATATCCGAAATAAAAAAATATCCGTAACCGTAACCGAATCCGATATAAAGTTTTGGATAGTTTCGGATAGGGCGGAGTCTAACTAAATCTACTTAGTAAATATGACACGTCGTGACAAGTTTTTGTTTTTGCCCGGCCGGCAGAGCAGCCGCGCGTGCGTTTAGTCGTATTGTATTTCATTTTACAGTTCCTTATTATTAAATACCGAAACTATCGCATACCGGTATCAAAGAACAAAGTAGATAATAGGCGGTCTTATCGCTTAATAGCGATCTCTACCAGACAACCAACAAGAACAACTACTACTACCACTAGGTACTAGCAAATGAATCAAGAATTTTTTCTTCTTGATTTTTTATGTTTACTTTTACGGTTTTACCGTTAGAAATAAAATTTCTAAACGACACCGACAACGTATTGTACCTAAATTATGTTTCGTCTATATTTGGCAAATAATGTTTAGGTAACCGAAGCTTAAGAAGTGCAAATTTACTAAAATGATATCTCAAACTCCAACGCCGCGGAAAAGACAATTGTGGAAACTCTTAAGATATTTCTGAGTGGCATTCAGGTCTTCCTAGCGATGTCAACAACGCGGAGTCTTAACGACGCATATTAAAAACACGGGAGTGAATTTGTAATGTTTTCGGTAAGTTAATTTAATATGATTCGAGAAGTGAACACTCTGAAAGACACGGCGAGGCATTCTCGCGTGATGTTCTTTTTGTCTCTGTTCTACTAGGAAACTAGGGAAGGGGTGAAGCGATGGAGTGAGAGTTTTATGTCCTGTTTAGCTTGCAGGGAACTGTGACGGTTTGATGCATGTGTTCTAAATTATTGTAATTTATACGCTGCCCCGGTTGCATTCGCTTATGACGCTGAATAATAAAGTTTTAAAGCAAACAGCGGAGCTATTCTTCAAACAAAAGAAATTCTGCCTCACTACGTAATTATTTTGAACTCTGCCCGAGCTTTTTGGTGAGGAAATAATATGCTTCTCTCCATTTTTTCTTGAAATTTATTCAGCAATCTTATTTTGATGAGATTTAAAAAAACAGTTTCGGAAAGATGCTGCGCTTTTCCTTTGATGCTTTTGTTTCCACCTTATTGATTTAATCGAAATCAGAAACATCCTACTAATATTATAAACGCAAAAGTTTGTAAGTATGGATGGATGGATGTTTGTTACTCTTTCACGCCAGAACGCCTGGACAGATCTGGATGAAATTTGGAACATAGATAGATTATAGTTTGGAATAACACATAGGCTACTTTTTATCCCGGTAAATTGCGTAATTCCTGCGGGATAGCGATAACCGAATTCTATGCAGACAAAGTTGCAGGCAACAGTTAGTGTTCCTATAATGAAATGAATGATAATATACCTATACGACTAACAACTGCTACAGTCAAAGAAACTGTGTTGTGTACCATTGTGGAGCCTTGTCTACGTGTATTTGACATAAAGTGTCATTCTATGGAACTTGCTAACTATGTAAATGCTGGGGTGCGACTGGGGTTGCCTCCGCGTGTGGTCAAGAGCCGCGGTTCGTTTTTGGATCCGTCCGAGGGGAAGAGCAGTGCTTGGTCTGGCACCCTGGGCGATGGGTACGATGTTAATGATTTCCTGGCAGATTCTGAGGGATATCATTATCCGTTGGGTAAGAGCCCGACAGGGGGAGGGGTCTTTTGGCCGTGTTCTACCGTACAACGTTGCCGACATTTTTGTCACAAGATTATTGAATACTGTATTTATTACTTTGAAATTGGCGAAATCATTGCATCGATCGATGGCGCCATTATAGAAAAAGAAGAAGACTTGGTTAGTTCTTGGTAAGCATGGTTACTTGGCTCCAACTTTCACATTCATATTTATGAGCGGAATGCTATTTACAATGAGACTTCGGTTAAGAACCTAATAAGCATAAAGTCCACATACGCTATCTTTGAGGCACATCTCGTGCGCCATTACAGATTCGAAGAACTCGAATAAGCCAGCAAGTGCCTCGAGTTGCCAATCCCAGTGAGTAGATTAAACAGCTCATCTCAGCTCAGCAGAAAATAAACGGAAGTGTAATTCATTAACAACCGAAACGTTCTTAGTGGGATCTCTTAAAAGCATCATTGCGTTAATCTGGAGTGAATTGTAACAGAACGAAGGTTAACCGGCGTGAGGGATGGCGGCATTACTCAAGATTAGGGGTTCCCGCCATGTTTGTTCGAATGAGCATCTGTCGCGAACGCGAGCTCGGTGCTGGGTCTACACGCACCTTCAGTTTTCAAACATACACTTTTGGACTTCGAACATCGTACTTATTACGAGTAGGTATACTATAAAAACGTCTTGTATTTGTAGCTCCGCCTTCCCGCTAAGTTAGAAAAGAAAACCAGAATCTGTAGGCTCCATCGTGTTCATTTTGACAATTCATGTACGCTGACAATTGGCATCGGAATCAGCTAGCTGTCACATTCATACAAGAACTGTCAAAATGAGCACGATGGCGATTGCGAGCGAATTAGACAATAAGCCACTGCACTGTTGCCTTTTTTTGAGTACTTTTACGTGATTGTCACTTACTTATAATGAAGCATACACGCATATTTTGCGGGTGGTAGGGCCTTGTGCAAGGTCCGTCCGGATCGCTACCACCACCTTACTCGCTAATCCTGCCGCTAAGTAGCAGTGCTTGCACTACTGTGTTCCAGTGTGGAGAGTAAGACAGCCGGGGAAATTACGGGCACAAGAGCCATTTCTTCTTAGTTCTCTAGGTTGGCAACGCATCTGCAATCCCTCCGGGGTTGCGGGTGTCTATGGGCAGTGGTGATCACTTACCATCAAGTGACCCACTTGCTCGTTTGCCTTCCTATTTATATAAATATATAAAATATAAATATATATATACATACCAAGAATAACGACAAACCAATGTGAATCATGTATCGAAATTTGGATAGGGCGTAAAAAAGTGTCGTAACCTTTAGGGTATTGTTAACTTCGATATCGAAAATCAATGACTTACGCAAAAACCAACGCTTTAATTTCCACGGGCGTATTCCACAATTTCAGTGGTAAACTGCTCGTCTCGAAGCCTTTCTAATTATAGCCGCCACACCCAATAAGAGCCAGATTCGCAGATAAAATGTTTTTTATTGAGTAAGCGCGGAATGTGCGGAATTATCCGGCATTGAGGGAACATGTCGGGGGTTCGGCTCAGCCTACGTGACGACGTGTTTCGCTATTTCGACCAAAATAAATTTCAAGACAGATTCTAACCCTGAGGTGTAGTGGGACCACGCTAAGCATTAACGCTGGGCCGTTAGAGAGTACATTGCCATAATAACATGTGTGATGTTGGTGTTTTTTGCGTTACTCATCCATTGGGTTACTCGATTTTTGAAAGGGTACCTACACGAAAATACCATTTGAAATTATGAAAAACTAGCTATTGCCAGCAACTTCGACTGCATAGAATTTGTTTATCGCTATGCCGCAGGAATTAAGCAATTTTCCGGGATAATAGTAGCCTATGTGTTATTCCAGACTATAATCCATCTATGTTCCAAATTTCATCCAGATCTGTCCAGCCGTTCTGACGTGAAAGAGTAACAAACATCCAAACATCCATACTCACAAACTTTCACATTTATAATATTAGTAGGATTCTGCTGAATATAAAATAAAACTAGTCTTGTCAACTAGGTAAGAACTTAATTTGAGACTTCGTATAACACAATACACCAATTTTCACCGCTTTTTAACTATTTAAGCTTTCAAATATCGAGCTTAAAGTCTGGGCGATGACACATGTAGGTACTTATCCAAGTATTAACATGCACAGGGTCTTGTAAAAATAACTTCTAGGTCATGCTAAGCCTTACCGTCATTGCCGCTTTCACGACACATTATGCTTAATCCGCCAATAACTGACTATTACGTACTGTATAAAATACTATGAGTATTTAAAGACTGTCCTGCCCCGTCCTGGTCGTGTGGCCGCCCCTTACTCAGGGATATTGGTCCATGACGAGGGTTTCCATACTAATCCACTTATTTGGAACAGATTTGACGCGCGTTTGAATTAAATTCGAGACGCAGCTACCTCCGGGCACCCTGCTCCTTGCCGGCTCCTCTACATAAATGGAATAAGGGGATTTTTTTAATTAACAGCGAATTTGATACATACTTGATATCAAATGTGCTCGTGGAGTATTAAATTTTACTTTCAAAATTTTCAGTCGTGGAAATGAATATTACTACTTTTCGTTTCAATCTGATGCAAAATAGGATGGGAAAGTGCATCATCACTACATAGTATAAAATAAAGTCGCTTTCTTTGTCCGTATGTATGCGTATATCTTCAAAACTACACAACGGATTTTGATGCGGTTTTTTTAAATAGATAGAGTGATTCAAGAGGAAGGTTTTTATGTATAATTCTACGCAGACGAAGTCGCGGGCAGAAGCTAGTAACGTTATAAAAGTTACTTAAGTTATTTACTCAAATACACGTTAAAGCGAGTAGTGAAGTTGGCTACCTACGGCACACATTGTCATCTATATTTAAGTACCTAAAAGCACTATTGTCAATGAAGTATTATCCCAAGTAACATTTTGGCCCCATAACTTGAGGCTACGTAGCAAAAAAGTCGAGTAAACGTCCTATAAAGGTTTCAGCGGTGACTGTTCGTCTTATAAAAGCATTTGTCGATACGTTCTTGCTCTATAAGCTTATATAGCCAAATTGTCCTTTTAGCTATTGATGTAAAGGTTTACTTAACTATTTTATAGAGCCGTTATAGTCAAGGTCAATATCAGGTATAGGTATTTTAGTCAACCTACTAATATATATATACTTCCATGCTGGTCTGGGAGCAAAGAAAAAACATAGAATGTACCAGTTGCTTCTCTTCCCGCGCAAATGGTAAAAACCCATCGAGGGAATGGGCGAAAATCATAGGAATCATGTTATAGGCGATGCGGCTAGGAACCCATCACTATTTTGATTCCACTTTCCACCTCTACGCCCTCAGTGTCTTGCTAAACGTGGCCTCTAGGTCTTGTTACCTAAGGCTCTGTCTACCCCGTAAGGGATAAAGACGTGATTTGTGTATGTATGTATGTACTAATATAAATGCTTAAGTTAACCAAGCTTATGTAATTTAGTCACGCAAAATTTTGCTTTGTCACCAAGTAATATTAAGTGCCAGGTTACGGCAAATATCGGCACTGCATGCTTAAAGTATGTACATTTCTTACAAAATTATATTTGGAGCCAAAATAATAATTTCATGGGATACACTCAAGGCACATTTTTTATTTGTCATTTATGACTAGACATTATTGTATTGTATTTCATTTATTGTTCGTCCAAACAAACACAGCGCTAATAATTTTTCTAGCACAATTTTCAAACTCAAAGATCACTTGAGAGCGGGAAAAGAAATTCGACCTTATTTAATGAAACTCATAAACTCGCTTCATAATATTAGTATAACATTATCGAGCCATTAATCAAAAAGTTTAACAAAGAGGAATTGGACATTTGAACCGGGCCAGCTGGCGTGGAATGAATTAAAAAACGTTATTTATACGGTGAAGTTTCCCCGTTGCCGGAACCCGATCATTATTGCGTAACAAAAATCAAATATTCATGGCCGGAGTCAAGTAGGTATACTTTATTTTTATTCATAATTTATTTGTGTCAATTAACTTTTGAGCGCTGAGGAACGAAATCGCGTTCGTATGGAAATTTAGCAAATGAATTGAGAATGGCCATCGGAGTGTAAACAAGTCGGTCAGGCTTGTGAATCTTGTTGCGTTGTAGGACCGAGACAATAAAGAATAGTATTACATACATACATAAATCACGTCTATATCCCTTACGGGTGGACAGAGCCTAAGGTAACAAGACCTAAAGGCCACGCTTAACATGATTGTGGGCGTATAGTAAGGGGAATCAAAATAGTGATGGGTTGCTAGCCGCATCGCCTATAACATGATTCCTAAGAATTTCGCCCATTCCCTCGATGGGCTTTTACCATCTGCGCGGGAAGAGACGCAACTGGTAAATTCTATGTTTTTTCTTCACTCCCAGACCAACATGGAAGAAACCTGCTGGATACCTTAGATACCTATTTAAAAATAACTTAAAAATAAATTACAACAACTGTTCTTTTTTAATCTAGCAGTTTCTATGATAATTACACAAACTGACTCATAGTATAAAAGTTGAGTGATGCTTGACATGTTTCGGAGTAGTTCATAGTCCTTCCTCTAAGAACGCTCGCCCCGGCGGCAGCGACACGAAAACTCCGTTATCCGTTTGTGTTATTATGATAGTCTCACGGCAGTTTCATGTTGAAAGTTTCTATGATTTAATAGCATTTTGAAAATCGCTATAGTTTCTTTAAGTCTTACACAAGTCCAACAAATGAAATGGACCAAATGCTAATGCCATAATAGTTAGGGAGCTGGCGAGCATTTCGGTATATGATTTGCACACGTTTCACGTTGAGGTGGAGTGCAGTTTAAATCATTACGAATCGATTTGGTTCAATCAATTAAGGTCCTATGTCGCTGCGTTTTCGCGTTACAGCGGATTGAAGTTGCTTAAAAAAATGGGGGTATTAAGTCATTTGCACATGTCTGCCTCTGGAGTTCATTGGTCACAATCATCTTGAAAACGAAGAAAATCGAAGAGGCAGACATTCAGGACTCTGCATTATCATGGGACGGAGTCTTAAAAGTGTAAAAAAAAAAAGCTCTACTAAGTCATTTGCACACGGTTCTCATTGCGCCCATTCGATTCACTATGACTCCGTGGATTCGAAAAAAAATGTGGCAGACACTTTGCTCGCTGATTTTCACCTGTGTAACTGTTTGAAATTCACGGAATTAAGGGACAGCAGGCATACAGCAAAGCTATTCGGTAAGCAGGATAGATACGGCGCGAGCGTGCGTAGGTGCTTACCTGATAATATTGCCGTGTGTACCTATTGGATTATTGTTATTTTTTAGTTTTATTTATACAATTTTGTTTAATAATTATTCTCTAAAAGCACGGTAACGACTAAACTTCTGGAGCTGAAATCTATGCAATCATATTTTTTCTCAATGCCAACCAGAAAAAATCAATTCAATTCAGAAAAAAAAATCAAATGGTCTGCCTTTGGAATATCAGAGGCCTAAACGTCTGCCTCATCGATTTTCTTTGTTTTCATAAGGAATTCAAACATCAGTCCAAGAGGCAGACGTGTGCGCATAATATAGCACACCTTTTTTTTTTTACATTTTTGAAACGCTGTAAATTTACAACGCAGCACCACCATGATGGCAGACTATTTTTCCGTGGTTCTTCTCATTGTTTTTGATCGAACAATTCAAGTCTGCCAAGTGTGCATTTCATATACATTTTTTTAAATCATAAAAATAAATTAAAAAATTTAATACTACAAAAGTCAGAGCCCTGGATGTCTGCCTTTTCGATTTTTTGTGTTTCTAGGATGACTGTAATCATCAGGCCCAGAGGCAGACGTGTGCACATAATATAGCACACCTTTTTTTTTTTACATTTTTGAAACGCTGTAAATTTACAACGCAGCGCCACCATGGTGGCAGACCGGGTCCTTGATGTTCCTTAGGGCATAAATATTACTATTAATAACGTCTGCCTTGTGTGCTAATCATATAGAAATTTTGCTCGCCAGCTCCCTAGCTATAAAGTCAATCCGACCACAGGATTTCCGTTTGCTGTCACCGTCTAACAGATGGCGCTAAACAATGCTTTTGTTGGAAACTCCTTGATGTCGAAACTTCTGGTAGCATTAAATCAATTCCTAACCCATATCCCACGTCAAACACAGTAATGTTTTAAACTCCACATTCTTCAAGCGAGTCTAAACGAAAGACGTGCTCGTTTCATCTCAAGAATTCTCAACTCCGAAACGAAGTTTCAGCTGCAATTTCAAGCGCATATCGAATAGAAACCCGTCCAAGAAAGGAGACGGCATTTCGAATATTTCGAAAAATTTTGATTAATAATTCTTTGGGTGAACTTTTAAGTTTTCCGCTCCTAGCGGATTTTCTTTTCGTCCAAGCATGGATATTATTATGTTTGCGTTTACTTGTCAAGTAATGTTTAAGAATAAGGTGCATTGGGGTAAATTTGAAATTAGGGGAATTTCGAAAATCGTGGATATATACTAAACGGGGAACAATTCCATGATCTGGCAACGCTTATCTCGAAGCCAAAGACATTGGAGCTTCTAGGTAAGCTTTGCTAGATTATGTAATTGTTCTCCGATAGTGGATATCCACGAGTTTCAAAATTCCCCCATTTTCGAATGTACCCCAATGCACTATGTTTTTTGTTTGAACTCACCTCAACGTTGAAAGCATTTTTTTGGTGTGTGTTAATCTGTGGCATCTCAAAGGAAAGTGGGTACAGAAATAATAGCTGCGGTTAACTTAAGCGGTCTCTCGAGGCGACGGCGCTTTTCGTGTATTAAAATTAAAAAGCCTAAACACCTATTCATTTTTAGAGGTATAAAAAATTATGTAATTTTCAGTTTTAGTTTCATTTTTGTTGCATTTTTTTCGCTGTCTGAGTCTTAACACATAATGTCGGTACGAAATTAAATAACCACATCCACACGAGTCTTATATTATTCCTTTCCCAGCCACTTCAAGCTGTTGTAAGTATTAGCCAGTAAACGGCTCCTACCTGGGCAGCTGATATTTCCAACCAAACTTGAACCGACAACTTCAATCTAAAAGTTCTACACAAGTTTCGCCAGGCTCCAAATTACCTACTGGAGGTGACATCAGATATCAATATTACATATCACCGTACCTTTCCCACTCGAGGGGGGTATTACGTGCGAATCGTGCGTGAACAGTTTCGAACTTCTCGACTGTGACACCATAAACTGTCAAAGTAAGGTAAAGAAGTGAATGATAGTGTTACATTTCGTGTTACGTGTGGTTACAAGTTTTCTCAGGTGTTGAATTGAAATCGGATACGTTTTGGTGCTCGTTGTCGCAGCTGACTGAAGCTTTAGTCAAATTTGAATTTAGTTTTCTGTCGGTATCTTCCATTATCATCTTTGTTTGAATTTCATTTTGACCTCATTTCTCATCGTTCCCGAATCTGTGAACCATGTCGCTAGTAATTTGCGTGGACTAGCAAAATAATAAAACTAAATCCATTCAGGCGTCAAAATAATAATTCCGTTTTCACGAACCTATTTGTAACCAAATTCCCAACATAATGTTATATTTCGCTCATTAATTCAGCGTTTGTTTCGAGCAGAAACACGGACTGGAATATTTTCGTTCATAAAATTGTCATGCAAACGGGACAGTAAAACAATGTTTTTAAGGGTGCAAATCCTAACATAACTGGTGTTAGAGGGTGAAGAGCCAACGCAATTCAGCGCGAGGCCGCCGGGACTCGGACCGCCCGCCTCGCCATTACAATAAATTCAACCGTGCGATAGTCCGAATTGTCGTCTGTTACATACCGATTTTATCGCGGGTTTTAATTCAAATTGATAGACCGCTTACACAATTGCAAGAAGAATGTGCGTTAGCGATTTATTTGGCTCGCTATTCAATTGACTTTCGCAATTGTCGTTTAACTTTGTAGTGTTTGTAGAGGTCGGTGTCCAACTCTTGACCTTGAAGGGACGAGTCGATTGTTTCTTTTGTTGGAGATGGGACAATGGAAGTGCGAACCCATTTAAAATTGGTGTAGTATTGTCTGTCATGCTTTACAGATGTATCTATAGACTTTGAAGATTATACAAAGGTTTAGACGAACTAAGCGTGACTTAAGTCGTGGTTAAATTCAAATTTCGGGCGCAGAGTAGGATGGGTTTTGATTTTAATTATTGGATACCTTCACAAATGAATTCCGCCCAATCAATTAATTATTGAAATATTCAGATGAGTGACTACAGTAAAATAACACAGGAATAAATATGTAAGAGTTTTCCATTTGAAACGCTAAATCGTTACGCTTAATAATCCCAGACATTGCAGCACTAACGAACCATCTGGGTTACCGTCTGATAATCTAACACGATCTCAATCTTAAAATTTTGATACCTGGTAACTCGGGCCAAGTTCGTAAAATAAAATGCCCCTTCAAACCTCTTCCATTTGAAAGAAAGAAAGAAAAAAAGTTTTATTTTTGACAATCACAAAACATCAAGTAAAATAAATTAAACAAAATAAATTGTCACAAAATGGTCCCAACTCAGCATTTGCTGGCCTTACAGCCAGCGCTGGTCTTCCGTTGGGACCATAGGGTTTGATGGACTATGTGCTTGTATATAAAAAAGTACAAATTTGCAAGTTTTTGGTTTGTTGTTCAATTATGAGCCACACAACAAGTTACGAACATAGGTTGATGATGATGATGATGATGATGTGGGGACGCCTGGCTGGATCAGGCGGGCTGTCGATCCTCTATGGTTCAGCCCAGTTCCCCTTGGCTGAGGCCGCCGGTTACTGTCCCAGCAGCGCTCCCACACCGCAACTCTCCCCGAATCTCCGTGTCTTCCTGCCGAACATAAGGACATCTTTTAATTGGATGTCACTAAGTTCGTCCTCCTCCAGTACGTCGCTCCCGAATGCTTCGCGCCGCGCTGCCGCGTACATGACGCACTCCGTGAGGACGTGCTTGCTCGTCTCCTCCTTCCCGCAGTGCGGGCAGGAGAGGTCGCTTGTTATACCTATAATGCTCAAGTGCCTATTTAGAGTATTATGGCCTGTGATGATGCCAGTTAATATTCTTAAGCTACTCTTACCTAGATTCAGGAGATACCTAGTTCTTCTACGGTTAATGCCTTTCAGCATCATCTTCGACTGTCTGCACCCCGAAGCTTGGCTCCATTCTGCGTTCGCTTCTTGCTCCTTTAATCTGTCGATTGTCCCTTTTGTTACATCTCCCGAGATTGGGAGTACCGGTTCAGGACCGATAAATTCTGTACCCGCTCCCTTCCTTGCTAGTTCATCTGCTCTTTCGTTGCCCATTACCCCTTGATGTCCTGGGACCCAGGCTACCGTTATCTTCGTGTTCTCTCCTAGTCTGTTGAGTGCTATTCTGCACTCCCTTACTAGTGAGGAATTGACACCGAATACGAACATAGGTTAGTCATTATATTTCTAAACGATATTAAAAATTAACACATAAGAAATCGGAAAAGTAAAGCTATGGCTGGGATTCGAACCTAGATCCTCAACATTTCGTGATACGTGCTATACCGCTACACCACCCATAGTAGGTTAGTTGTTATCCAAAAAATTGCATAGTTATCACAGTCATAATAGCGTGTCACACCCCACCAAATTGGCCCGACTAAATTTACAACCGGCGGGGGCGTCAGAAAAAAAACAATAAACTTAGCCAAACCGACTATGAAAACTAGGCTTGTCTGCAATTCCAGGGAACAAAATGTAGGAGATAAAGGAAAGAGTTAGTTTCTTAAGACTGGTTTTTTATTTCCTAAGATAACATCAGTTATTTGGTGAAACACTTTGATCACAATTTCAGGTTTAAATTAACATAGAAATACTTATTGGCTAAATTTCCAACCAAAGCTCAGCGTTAGAACTGGGCGTACCAAGAGTTCTTTTATGTGACTTGTGCCTCACCAAGGCTACTCTAAATATTAGTCCCTAAGGGTTTATTGTGCCAACATTAAAGGTATACTTGAAACTACTTGCTAACGTTGATACAAAGGTGTATCAACGCGACCTAAATCCTACTTCCCTAATAAAATTAAACAACTAAAGTTTGACCGACCTTCACTCCAAAGCATTTACCGCCAAGTTCTTCCAGGGAGATGGTGCTGGAGCGCCAGGAGCCTGCCACGTATCACGGGCTGCACAGCAGGTGGAATGGTCCGGAATGCTGATCGATCGGGCCACAGTTGTCCGTGGAACCTTCCGGTTGTTGAAATGACGGAAAGAACAAATCCAAGGACCGAGAAATAATCCTAAGGAGTTTCAACTACATAAGGTAGTTGGGACTATGAGTAAAACTCAGGCGAAAGGTACACTGGCAGATAAATGAAATTAGAGGGAATGTAACTTGTAAGTCGGAACTTAGAAGTTCTAAAGTATGGAAATTGGAGAAGTTGGAAGCTTCGGTTATTATTAAATTCCCCAAACAGGAGAGATGAAGTGGAAGGAGCAAAATTAAGCACTCATGAATGAGGTACTGGAGAAATTAAATAGCGCCGAAGCGAACACGGGAAAAAGGCAAAAACATTAAATAAAGGAAAGAAAACCCAACGTCTGTAAAGAAATAAATTGGTGTCATTAGTGTCTTGTCTCGCAAAGCAGAATACAAGGAGGATCGGAATGAATCTGTTCTCTTACCAGCGAAGCCGCGGCTACCGCAGGACTTCAGCCAACGCACCCACCCCAACCGAAGGATGCTTCAGCAGACCAAACTGGAAATAAATCAAGCAGTCAGAACACTGTCAAGGTGCTAGGCACAGTTCAAGGAATAACGAAGTATTTTAGGTTAAAAGATTTAACCAGAAAACTTACTCTTTCGCCGACGCAACCCGCTGAAACTCCTCTGCTCCTTCCACTTGTTGAGCCACCACAGTCGGCTCCAAAAGCCACAACTAATCTCCTCTTCTCTTCGAGTAGCAGGCATTTTTAATGGCGAACCCAAAGATGCTCGGGAGTACCACGGGCTACGATGACCAGCGGAATTGAAGCCCTGAGCCGTGATACCAGTATCAGAAGATGCAACTAACCACCATGGTTATGTTATGACAAAGAATAACCCTTGTTTCTAGTTCAAGAACAAATGTCAGACCATCCGATTATTAAATCTCTAAATTTTCCAAAATGGTTTATATTTCTATCTATAGTTTCAGTAATTCTTATTCCTGAAATTCAAACCATTTATCTCCCACCAAACAGGCGATTATACTCTCAATGGTAACCCTAATACGACCTGTCAAGCTGTCACTAATTTTGACGTTTGTTTACTTTTCGACTGTCATATCACCATTTGACAGGAGCTATTCGAGGCTTTAATAAAAACTCCAAATTTGTAATATTTAATGGCGAACCGTAAAACACAACGTTACAATACCCCCCTCCCCGATGAAAAGGTTCACCACAGGTGGACCGCTCGCTGCCCTCAGCGATTCCTCAAACCAACCAGTCAAGAAAAGAAAAAAAAATCTTTAACGCATTACAAAAAAATATAACCAATACCCATCACCAAATGCCTTGTTGTGAACTCAGCTGAAGCGATCTTATCCCTGAAAACTCTATCTATTAATTTCGACCCTAATGCCAAATTCATATTCCCCGATTTATGCAAAACAATTATTCGCCCTAACCGAACCCACAACAACAACCACCTAACAAAAAATAAAAAAAAACACATCCAAGACTAACTGGATATTTGAAATACACCCTATACCAAAACTGTAAGTTAAAGGTAAAAAGAAAATTAAATCCAACTCAATTTGTATCAAACCAACCTTAACTTTCCCAACACAACATAAGCTGTGTTGAAAAAGTTAATCCAACCGCCAGGACAGATGTTCAGCATACCTAAATAAAACTCTCCTAGACCGGGCAAATAAAATTGAAATTTGAAAAAATAAATTTTTCTGTAGTTTAATTTAATAAACTTCCAGAACTCACATATCTGACTGTCAAAATGACTGCCTTCCCTCCGAATTATTCCAACAACTTAAACTTCTCGTTCATGACATGGCCACCAACCAATGTCCAAGGAAACAAAATCTGGTTCCTCTGCATCAACAAAATAATATGACACGCACTACACCAGCGCAATTTAGCTCGTAGACCGAAAACACAGTTCCACAAAAGCTATACACGTAAATATATTTTTTTTTTAAGTATGTCTCACATTAAAGACTAACCCTGCTGTTAATAGGTTAAGGTTGCATCGCACCAATCATTCATCCCCTTTTTAATATACTCATGCTTCGTCTAACAATTTTTAGTGATGTAGCAGTGTGATCTGTACACCCCGTGCCTTGCAGTTTGTGATTAAATATGACTTTGCAATACTTAACACTGTTGCTAAACAACCTTGCCTAAGTGTTATGTCACGCAGCTTTAATGCATGATCAACAATGGTGGTGCGGCGAGCAGTGCACGACGTGCGGGCCGCACGTCCATTGTTCATCAGCCAACCTACGTAACCTACACTTTTAGGTCTTTAATGTGCCACGACCCTATAGGATGACCATCCATCCTTTCTAGTACGTAGACTAGCGGAGACAACACCTCCTTAACCCTACATTTCTCGTATTTTGGCGCGAGTTTCGCCATTTTAAATTTTTGAGCATCGCTCTGAACATATGAACGTTTCCACACTATGTCACCAACGGCAAATTTCGCCGGACGACGCCTTAAGTTGTAGTGTCTGGAATTTGTTTCATGTGCTTTTAATAAACGTGACCTAACCTGCTGGAAAATCTCTCTCAAGCAACCAAATTCGCCCGCATATTCCTCTCTGGGCATTGCTGGTGTATAATCCTGATCGACATCCTTGTAGAACGCGCCATTTATAACCGGTTCCCTAGCATGTACCAAAAAGAACGGAGAAAATCCCGTGGACTCATTTACAGCACTGTTGATTGCAAACCGAATTTGATGCAGTTTTTCGTCCCATGTCCGGTGATTCTCCTCTACATACGATGCTACGGCCGTCATTAAAGTTTTGTTGTAGCGTTCTACCAAATTTACTTGTGCTGTGTATCTAGGACCATAAAAAACCTTTGGCACATTATACCGTCTCATTAACTGCTTAAATTCCGATCCCGTGAACTGAACTCCATTGTCAGTAATCACGGTTTCAGGCACCCCATGCTCCAAAATGACATGGTGTTCGAAATGTTTCGCCACTAGCGCACTAGTTGCGCGTCGTAGCGGAAAAAGCAATGTAAATTTTGAGAAACAGCATGTAACCACGAAAAGAAAGGTATACCCAGCACGAGACCGCGGAAGAGGACCGACTAAATCAATGCTAAGCACTTGCATAGGTCGTTGGCATACTTTTGGCTGTCCCATTAACCCCGGAGTGAGTTTTTGTGAATGTTTATACGCTGCACAAACGTCGCAAGCCTTCACAAATTCCACTACATCCTTAAACATTCCAGGCCAATAGTATGTCAACGACAACCGCCTATGTGTCTTAAATACACCGAAATGAGCTGCGGTTGGTTCGCAATGGTTCGCCTCCAGCACTTGTTTACGCTCACCTTTACGCACGACTTCCTTCCAATCAAACTCTCGTAACAGGCTGTATTTGGCTTTGCTTAGCCTAAATAATTTTCCCTCCCGAATACAAAAATTTGGAAAATTTGGGGGAAAAGACCTACATCCACTTAACGTTTTTTCATACCATTCGTCACTCACTGCGTCAACGCTTCCGCCATTCACTGCGTCCACCTTCATAAGCCTGGACAAGGCATCGGGGACGACATTGTCGGTGCCCTTCCTGTGCTCAATATCAAAATTAAATTGAGACAGTCTGCAACCCCAACGTGCCAATCTACCCGATGGATTCTCCAGCCGCATGAACCACTTGAGAGACGAATGATCAGTTATCACTTTAAATCGTCGCGAGCCTAAGTAAGCCTGAAATTTTTCCACCGAAAAAAGAACAGCAAGAGCCTCCCGTTCCGTAGCACTGTAGTTGCGTTCACTCTTGTTTAAAGAACGACTTACATACGCAATGGGATGCTCTTGTCCATCAAAAGTCTGAGAAAGCATTCCACCAATACCATAGGAAGACGCATCTGCGTGCACCGCGAAAGTTTTACCAAAATCTGGAACCGCTAATATTGGCGCCGACACTAGTGCGTTCTTCAAGGCGTTGAAGGCGTGCTCGGCCTCCTCAGACCATCGGAAAATAGGCGCTTTCTTTCCTTTCGACGTTAAGACATTCAGGGGCGCCGCTATGGTTGAAAAATTCCTAATAAACCGGCGATACCACGAGCAGGTACCCAAAAATATCTTAACCTCGCGAGGAGTTGAAGGAGTTGGAAAATTTAAAATGGCTGAAACCTTGTCTGGGTCTGTACGCAGCCCAAATTCATCTACAACGTACCCCAGATACTTTATTGACTTCCTAAAGAACTTAGACTTTGCCAGGTTTATAGTTAAATTTGCCATTCTAAGCTTCGCTAAAACGCGATTTAAAAGGACCAAATGGGTCTGAAAATCGGCAGAACAAATGACAATATCGTCTATATAGCAAAAAACAAAACCATTTTCAATATCGCTGGTCATGTTATGGTCAATAAGCATGTCCATAAGACGCTGCTGCCTAGCAGGAGCACCACACAATCCGAAGGGCATAACTTTAAACTTGTAGACTCCTCTACCCATTACATTAAAACTGGTTTTTTCCTGCGAGCTCTCACTTAAAGGTATCTGCCAGAATGATGAACTCAAATCGATAGATGACAGGTATTTCGCTTCCTTCAAACTATCCAGTATTTGTGGAATGTACGGTATAGAATATGAGTCCCCCTTCGATATCGCGTTCAATTTTCTACAATCCAAGCAGAATCGCCAATCCCCATTTGCCTTTTGAACCAATAATGCCGGATTATTCCATGGGCTTTCACACGGAGTAACAACGTCTAATTCCAGCATTCGGTCTAATTCGGAACTCAAAATAGCTCTCTTTTCAGGTGAGAGTGGGTACTGCTTTGTTTTAATAGGTAGTGCGTCACCTGTGTCTATGACATGTTCTACTAAAGACGTCCTACCTAACCCTTTAACATCCGACGAAATGTCCTTAAATTTCCCCACTACATCATTTGCAAGCTCTTGCTGCGCTATTGTTAAATGCTCGAATGACTGAATGGAATGTACTCGCTTTGAACCGTTTATGTGACATACATCAAAATATTTAACCGGAGGCTTCATAAATGAGATGTTTTCAAATATTTCTGGTGCTAAACTAAACGCATGCCAAAAATCGACGCCTAAAATAACGTCTGTAATGATGTTAGGCATTACAAAAAACTTAATTACACGTGTAATTTTATTAAATGTTACGGGCACAAAAATACACCCAATTGACTGGACTACTACGCCGTTTGCAACATTACATGAAGAAGACTCAGAGTTATGCATTCGAAAACCGAATTTAATAAAATCTAAATGTGAGCCGTTACCAAGTATCGATAGCGATGCGCCGCTGTCGGCCAACGCATAAACCTCAAAATCAGATACTTTTATCTTTAAGTACGGACGAATATCATTTTCGTTCGGTGCAAACAGAACCGCAGCAATTGTATCATAATTGCAATTTTCCTTTATTGTGGCACTTAATTTATCTAAGAAAATACTGCTACGGTTCGGCGCAACTAGTTTTTTGAACGTGAATTGGAACGCATCTGCTGACAATTCTGACAGTTCGACCTAATAACCCCACTTTTATTACATCCAAAGCAACGAATGTTTTCTTTAGGCGGCTTAACACTGCATGTCCTAAAATTATGGTTACCACGGCCGCATTTATAACAAATGAGCTCACTTGAAGATGTATGTTTGTGAGCAGACTTTCCGCTGGAATGAAAATTCGCTCCAGCTTTGTGTGAAAATGAAGTCTTTGGTGTCGTTGCCCTATCAAAGGTTGCGGGACCTTTTTGACTAACAAAACTTACAGTGTTTGCCTGCTTGGACCTGGTTTTATACGCAAAATCAGCGCTAAGTGTGTGTGAGCTTGATTTGCCTGGCTCTGAGAAAAATTCTGCTCGCTGTCTTGCCGCTTCAAGTTTACGACATTTTTCCTTCAAATCCGTAATTGACACGATGTTTACCAATGCTAAGTGTTGAGATAAGCTCGGCCTAATGTTATGCATGAGGATTTCCAGTTTTGTTTCCTCGGACAAAGGGGATTTAAGCCGTGCGAACATACACGCCATGACCGAAAAGTAAATGTGGATTGGTTCCTCCAAACCCTGTGTACGTTGCCTAATTTCGCCTAACAACCGATAATCATAATCTACTGGATCAAATTCCAGTAACAAAGTGCTTGATAACTCATTCCAAGTAGAAAACTGCCACCTATTTCCTCTGTACCAAAGAAGTGCTTCCTCGACAAACAACTGTGCTGCCGAATTAAACAGAACAACATCACTAACACCAAAAGCCAGCTTTAATTCCTCGACACGCTCCAAGAAAGACCTAGGATCAGTACGGCCGTTAAATTTCAACCCCCACTTCGCAATGTTCCTGTCACCTGAACAAACAATCTGTGAAACTGCTGGTTGTGCTGCTAAAAGGTTCTCTACATCGCCTGAAGAAGATTGACCCACTGTATCCATCTTGGCTAATAACACATCCAACTTGTTCGAAAGATCTGACTTCTTTGACAATTTCACCGGGTCGTCTTCGACAACAACTCGAATCAACCTATGAAACAGATGACTACCTAAAGCTCTTGACCGGCTACCTGAATACCTATCCTTGGTAGAAACAAACTTTTCCACTAGAACAGACAGCTCATTCAATTTCTCTGAAATAGTTTTAAGTTCAGAGGCTGGAACTAAATCAGTTTCTAAAATAGCCTCCGGAGGACACTCTGGCAATAAATTTCTCAACTGCTTCCTCAACCCTTCAACTGTTTGTAATGGTGTTTCTGATCGAATCTTTACCTCATAAACTAACTCATCGCGCAATAAGGAGTGAAACTGCAAAGTACTCCCCATTTTAAATTATTATTTAAACCTTTAGTGATGGCAAAAGTACAATGTTTTATGTATGTGAACTCTTTACTTGGCACAAATTAAATTACAATTGTTTTAAATACACTGTGTTTTTAATTATTTTCAAACCCTTTATGACATGAACACAAATATTAAATATTAAATACCGATGGTCACAGCCAGTAACTAAGTGTTAACTTAACTAACTGTAGCTTTTTGTGTAATCTTGGTGTACAATTGTGAATGCTTATAACTAGGAATGTCAAAGTCACCTGTAAAGTGCTAGTTTTAGAATGGAATGTAAATGTTGTTTCAGACACAAATGTAGTTAATTCAGACAATATCTAATTATGTAGGTTTGAGTACACACAGTCAATAACAATGTTTTTTAACACAACTGAAAGTCAGGTAATGTTTTCTTATTATGGAAAAACTATATGAAATTATTGAAAAAATTAAAGTTATTTGTTGAAACTTGTTGGAAATTCCAACACAAAATTCAGCTGCCACTTAATTTTCAGCTGTTGGTCACACTCAGCTTATCAATTGATCTGCTAATAAATTTTTTATACTATCAGTTGTATACTGTGCAACCAAAATTTTTACCAATTTGAAGTTAATAATACTAAACTATCTTGAAATTAATGAAATTTGAATTATTGTTGATGTAATTAAATAGAATATTAACTTTACACAAAAGCAAAATAGGCAAAATTAGTTGTTAAACTTTTAACTTCCTACAAGACCAAAATGACAACTACCTGTAATTAAATTTTATTACACTGAATTTTCCCAAGTTCACAAAACTTATCAATTTAGTGTTCAAAAGTGATTACAAACACTACAAAATGTACAAAAGCACTGTGGCAAAGCTTAAAGAGGAGTTCAAAACACCAGGAACAGAGTTTCTAGCTTGAAATATCATGTAAGTGTTAAAAAATAATTCCTAAAGATGATGGCACAAAAAAATGACCTAAAATTGCAGAAAAGGCCTGAAAATCCTGAATAAACGTGGGCGCCACCACCAACCATACCACCAACCACCATATTCGATGGGACCTACGTATCTTTTTTACAATTTCAATAAAAGAACTTTCCAAATAAACATGTAGTGTAAAAAGATAGTAAATTTGATTAAAAAAAACAATAAATGAAGTCACTGATAGCGATGTCGACAAACCGCAACTCTTTTGTCCCGAACTTGGCTCCCTTTTCACATTTATGTTTTCAGTGGGATTGGAATAATGGGATCTTGTCTTGCTTGTAATCTTAGACAAAGCGGGCCCTGACTTGACAGGCGAGGTTTAGATGGCGCTCACGTCCCATCGTCTGACCTGCCCTGTCCATTTGAAGGTTGAAATGCTAAACTGCTTTTGCTGTCCTTCTCTTTCGTATTGAATTAGAGTAAAAGAAAAAGACGAGGGTAATTTGAAGGTTTTAGATTTATTTGCCTAGAGGTTGTTAACCGGAGTTAGCACACAGAGTGATCCGTCACAATGTAAATTGAAGGGAAAGCGCTTGAAAAAACTTTCAAAATTAGATTTTGGAATTTGTGGAAACCGTTGTGCAATTCCTTTTTTAAAACTACACTGTTTTGATTCCCCTTTCCATCCATACGCCCACAATCATGCTAAACGTGGTCTTTAGGTCTTGTTACCTTAGGCTCTGTCTACCCCGTAAGGGATAAAGACGTGATTTATGTATGTATGTATAAGTTTTAGGTTATTGAGTTATTTTTAAAGTAGCCTTAGTTTATATTTTAATCAATTCTTTTGTAATTATTTACAAAATAAAATTAATCTTTCACAAAATTAACCATTACATTTGACCTAGCTGTAAAAAAATATTATGTCTGTCAAAGGCAATTGTCAAAATGATAGATGAAGACAAACGATAAGCAACAAGCGTTTATAAATAAATGGCATCAGTCAACTCGCTTACATCTCCAAATCTACCCCGAAACATTAATATGTATGATATCGTTACAATATTCGGAATATTCCAGAATAACCGTCCTCTCATGTTTATTCGGCGCCTGTCGTACTTGCGCCTGCGGCTACGCACGCTCGTTGGCCCGGAAAACGCACCTGTGCGTCTACAGACATTTATGAATTTCCGTGAAGGCATACGCCAAAGCCGGTAACGGAGTGGCAAGGCAAAGTTATTCGCTACGCCACGTCTTAAGAAGGGACACTTTTAAGATACATACATTACATAATACATACATCACGTCTTTATCCCTTATGGGGTAGACAGGGCCTAAGGTAACAAAACCTAAAGGCCACGTTTAGCATGATTGTGTACTAGGTGGTAAGGGGAATCAAAATAGTGATGGGTTGCCAGCCGCATCGCCTAATAACATGATTCCTAAGACTTTCGCCCATTCCCTCGATGGGCTTTTACGGCACGGGAAGAGAAGCAACTGGTAGGTACATTCTATGTTTTTTCTTTACTCCCAGACCAGCATGGAAGAACTTTTAAGATTCTACATAGTATAAAACAAAGTCGCTTTCCGCTGTCTATCCCTAAGTATGCTTAGATCTTTAAAACTAAATACGCAACGGATTTTGATGCGGTTTTTTTTAATAGATAGAGTGATTCAAGAGGAAGGGTTATAATAAATGTTATTAATAAATGTTGTTAATATTATATAATATGTGTATAATATACCTTATCAAGCCGGGGCATGTCGTAAAATATAAGACAATACATTTGCATGCCAGTGTGTTTGGTTAGAGGCGTCACTGTACCTACATCAACTCTACTAGAAGATCACTTTTTAACCCCCAGCGTAAAAAGAGGGGTGATATAAGTTTGACGTCGATATCTGTGTGTGTGTGCGGATGGACCGATTATTAGGCGGTTTTTCATTCAAAAGCCAGTTTCCTTGCGGTTGTTCTTATATATTTGGTAAAAATCGATTCAAAAGCCGTGATAGCCTAGTAAAAGCCGTGGTAACCTAGTGGTTTGACCTGTGGCCTCTCAAGCAGAGCGTCGTGGGTTCAAATCCCGGGCGCGCACCTCTGAGTTTTTCGGAATTTATGTGCGCAAATTACATTTGCAATTTGCCATGAGCTATTCGGTGAAGGAAAACATCGTGAGGAAAACTGCACACATCTGCGAAGAAATTCATATTTTGTATTAATATTGTTTTATTACTTTTTATATGAATATTGTAAAAACCTAACTTGAGATAAAAATAAAAATACAAAAATAATAATAAAAAAAAACGATTCAGTAGTTTCTGCGTGGGGGCAAAATGAAAAATGAATTATTTTATTTTAATATTGATTGAATATTACTGTGTCCTCGCGAGAAGCACGTACTGTGACTTAAATGAAATATTTTTATAAAATATGTTTTAAATGTTTTTTGTTCATCAAAAGCTAATCTGTTATAAACGCCCTGTCCGATAATCTCTGACTCCCATAATTCAGAGGAAGCCCTCGATCACCTCACCTGGTAAAGTACAACCGATCATTGTAATAAATAACACAATTAAACTATTCGGTTCATTTGTCAAGCCTTCCGGTCCCTTTAGTGCCAGTTCTAGAGGCCTCTAGAGGTATCGTTATCGTAGTACCTATACAATAGTAGATTAATGCCGAGGCTTGGGACGTAGCCGGGTGCTCTTCCAGCTAAGGCAGATAATGTTTTTCTCAAACATTGAGAGGAAGTGAAAATAAATTTTGCACTAAACTTCCTCGCTGGGCCCTTCCATGCTGGGTGCAAAGAAAAAACATAGAATAAACCAGTTGCTTCTCTTCCCGCGCAGATGGTAAAAGCCCATCGAGAGAACCGTAACCCCATAAAAAATATCCGACAAGTGAGCGAATTTCAAAGCTCATCTCAGTACTCCAATAAAAAACAACTTTGTTTCGTAAAACGCGTCGGTTACCAGGGTTACTTCGTAATTCAAAATTCGCATCGCACCGTCCCTTTCACTCTCCTATTATTTACTTTTAGTGTGAGCAGAAGAACCTAGAACGAACTTAATTTGTAACTTGCGAGGCCCGGTGTGACGCGAGGTTTCCCACGAGAAGCTGAAAGTAGGACAGTCCGCAGAAGCGTCGGCAAGTCGCAGCATCCGCTTGTTTATTACTTGTATAAGTGCATTGTCGTGTCGAGTCACGTTCGCATTGTCAGAATGAGATGCAAGTGAAACACATTGTTATATATCCTACTAATATTGTAAATATAAAACTTGTTAGCGCGTTTTTCTGCCATTTCCTTACGGCGAATTCTTTTTGGCAATAATGATTATAAGAGCCCTTCGCGACTTATTTTGCAAAATAAACATGACACTGTAGGTCTTGCCACCTTAGGCTCTATCTAACCCGTAAGGGATAAAGACGTGATTTGTCATTCATTAAGGACGAGACGGATTTATTGCAACTAAGTGATTTTGTTAAATCATTGGTATATACTTACCTGTTTTTTGGTATTATTCAGTAATAAAATTGTATTGTAAGTACCTATGTATATGTAAGTATAACTCTTTATTGTACACTAGCTTCTGCTCGCGACTTCGTCTGCGTATTATACATAAAACCTTCCCCTCCAATAACTCTATCTATTAAAAAAAACCGCATCAAAATCCGTTGCGTAGATTTAAAGATCTAAACATACATAGGGACAGACAGACAGCGGAAATCGATTTTGTTTTATTCTATGTAGTGATAAAACACTTGAAAAAGATGGATACAGGACCACACAAATGCACAAAGGCGAACTTATCCCTAAAATCAATTTCTTCCAATAAAAACTAAATACTCTGCTTTAAAATTTAATTAATCCGATTAAGATAACAGTATAGTTAAACACTTTATACATACACAGTAGATCAGGTCATAGCCCTCTCTGTAACTGAACATAGATATTATTTTAATTAATATTTATCCTCAAACAATGAATTCAATCTGGCGGCGTCGGTTCCGGTACTATATCCACATTTCGCCATGTTGCTTCAACATCAAGAACAAAATGTTCACTAAAACACTATGCCATACATACATCGCACCTTGAAAATCAAACCGTCACTATACGAAATTTCGATATTTTGAGTTATCAACGCCATCTAGCCATTCAAGTTACAGAGCGTGCAATGCAAAGACACCCGTCGTTCTAAGTCCATTACCTGCCACAGAGGGCACTAGTGTCGTTTAGGATATTGGAGGGGATGCGCGAGTGCGGCATGGGAACAGCGACATTTTGTCATTAGTGGCGGGGATGCTAAACGTAATACACCGAGAATTACGCGGAAGTCTGTCATTTTTGGTTTAGCGACGATTTTCGATGAAATTGATCGGTAAGTACGATTTTAATTTACGGAATAATGTATCTATGAATAATGTGTCACTCTTGATTTATAATTCAGACTCAACATGATGATTAAACTTAAAGGAATAGCGTATTTTTTTGTTTCGTAACGTTTTTCCTTTAGTATTTGATAATATTCCTAAATTGAGTAATGTTTCTATCAATAATGTGTCATTTTCATTTTTTAATCTAGTATCATAACAAAGTTTTTACTCAAAGCAACAGTGTTATTTTCATTTTAGAGCCAGTTTTTCGCAAGTATTTGTTACTTTTAGTTGAAAGTAAAGTGGGATAATGTGCTTAATGACATTTTTGCATTTGATTCAGTACCATAATGAGGTCTCCGTTCAATGTTTTTTTGACTTTTTACGTTTAAAGACAATTTTCGTCTAGTATTTGGGAAAGATAGTAACGAAATAAAACGTTTCTAATGGTTTAATGACAATTTTGCTTCAATATATTCCGTCATAATGGCCGTTTTATCTTATTAAACTTGTTATTTTGAGAATAATGCCGGTATTCTTAAATTCTCGCCGATTTTACAAAGCAGTACATTTGAATTTGACTCTTGATCATTATGTCAGCAAGGTTCAAATGAAAAGTTAATTTAAATTAGCGTTGATTCATTGTTTGAGTAACTAAATGCAACAATGTTTTTATCGTTTAATGTCATTTTTCCTTATTAGAGTTCAACTGTAAAGGGTGTATAAATCTCTTTTTTCAGTTAAAAACGTTGCAACAGAACTCAAGACTTCAGAAATTTAGGGCAATCATTAAATAAATTAATGCAACCACAACTGCAGAAACTAAGGAGGTGAAGGTATATTCTGTCGCAGATTTCACAATTATTATTAGTAGAGGGATTGAATCGCTTCGCTTGTGTGCTGTAGGGGTACCTAGTTGAGTTTGTGGACTTTATGTACCTATGTTTTATGTAGCAGTAGAGGAGGAAGGGATTGTATATAAAAACATGTATATTTTGCACAGGCTTTGCTATCTTGCACGTGTGTAGCGGAATAGCAAGGTAATTTTGTTCGTACAAGTATTAATCCGTTTTTTTTCTTCAAGGTAAACTGTAATGAACCTCGATTAAAGTCATCATCGTCTAAAGAAAAACATATGCCGGAAATTGCTGAAAATTTTCAAGATACGTCTTTCCAGTTCCAGTCTAGCTCAATATGGCCTGTGTAAATCAATATCTTTAGAAGCTTTCGCCTTTTTTTATGGTGTGGAAAATGCGCCTTATGCATCCGCCTGGTACGGGTTTACCGTGGTGTATGTGGGGCTCTCCCGAGACGGCAGGAACACCCACTAAAAATCACACGGATTCCCTATTCAGTCGTATGTGAGGCGTTACGGGAGCACTCGGTGTCACCGCGACGCCCCACGACCACCCCGGGATGGGGTTCCCTCTTCGCGGCACCTGTGCAATGCAGGTTTGGGAAATCCCGCCCTCCCCCGCTGGTGCCGCTTGGATTTTTTATAGAGGTTGTCTTCTCGTGGCCCTCGTCTTGAAAAGACAGCGGCCCACGTTGCGACCCCACGGGCCGGGTTACGTGTTGACCGACAGTGGCCGAAGACACGCCGCTCCGCCATCGCGTCCCTTACGGGGCGCACCGCTCCGACGGCAGGCTTATGCCCGCCGGCCCTCACGTCGGCTCTCACACCCTTATGCACTACTCTGAAGGCAGAGCGGTACCGAAGGCATGATCGCGACCGTCACCAAAAGCACCCGGGGGTGCGATCCTTTGGATTTTTATAGAGGTTTACTCCTCGCTGCCCCTTGTCTTGCGTGAGGCCAAAAGCGTCTGTTAGAAGAAAACTATGTTATTAAGTATTTACCTATAGTCGGCAGAGAAAGTGCTTTACAATTTTTATTAAATATAATTTTTGCTGAGACTGTTAAAGTATGAGACTGATGAAGCTACATTATGTGATTTTAATTTAAGTTACTTTGAAAAGAAACAATTGTAATTTTTTTTAGATTCTTAATTTTTTAAGGAGATATTGTTGCTATTTTAATTTTTTTGAGGCTCAAAGGGTTATTTAAGTTCGATTTTCATTAATAAAAAGGCATATTGTACGTTTACGGTACATTACAACGACAATTCTTCATAAATAGTAACTATGAATACACTAGAAGTTTGCGTCTAAATTATTATATTTTTACTTCATAAACTCTGTTACTTTTTAAACTTTGGTGGAATTATTTTTACTGAATGTGTTACCAAGACTTAATAAATATTCTCTAAAATTTAATAAGATCTTTTGTTTACAATTACTTGCTAAAATAATCAGTTTTTCCCATGAAGACATCCAAAATGAACAACTGTAGTGTCATTTTTACTCCCAACACAAATGATACACACTGGTAAAATTAGCAGAAAACTGGCGTTTAGTGAAAATAAACGGAAAAATGACACTATATTTTTTTCATTTCGATTCTTTACAGTATTTAATACATAGATTAGACCCAAATAATTTCTAGTAGAAAGCTAGTACATAAAAGTAGCTAATAAAATGAATAAACTCGTATTTTTCTTTAAAATAACCAATTTAAAAATGTGTCTTGATTTTTGGATTTTTAAACGTCCGTTGCCAAAAAATACGTTTTTTGGTTGGTGACGGTTTGATTTTCAGGGTGCGACATGAGCAGCAATGACTTCATCAGACTGCAATCCATTTTAACCCCATTTACCAGGTTGTAAGCTGTGGCTACGTTACGCCAGAAAACAAGTACATCACACACACCACGGAGGCCACCAAAAAATATTTATTCATTTATTTAGACATGCCAACAGTACATAAACAAAACATTAATATTAACAAAATTACAAGTTACCATCCATGTTCATGCACCAATAACAGGCATGCGACAGTATTTATCATGTTTAGGAACTTACACTACAATTTAAAACTAACTAACATAAAAGAAACAGGATTAAGCGAGTGAAGAAGCCTGCTTATAACAAAACTAAAGTTAGGCAAAAAAGAGAGCTGATTTTGAGGGATGTGTGATGGAATTACACACATATTTATATTTTGTTACACGGAGTGACCACTCTTAACAAACTAAGCAGCACTCTTAACGTATATAAAGACACATGTATTCACTATTTGCATGTAGAAAGCAGCAAAAGCAACAAAAAACTACTGCTCTTCTAAAATGCATAACACAAAATGTTATGACCGGCAGAACTCAGCCCACAATGCTGCCAAGTCGGTCAGCGGATTATGTTAAATATTTAAACTAGATCTAAATAAGGTATAACTACTGCTACTAATTCCCAATGGAACATTACGATTCTTAACAACGTTAATCATATTATCAAAGATATCGAAGTATCCGTAAAATATTGCCAATAAACACGTGAAGTAATATAAAACTAATAAATATTTAAATTGAAGAGAACATAGTTACAGAATATTATCCGTTTGTATCAGCCCTAACATCAATTCGATGATTGAACAAGATTGTGTTGAGCGCAAAAACATTAAATACCGTGTTATCAACATAGTCTTCAGTCCGCTAGCCATAATGTAACAGCATCGTTGCCCCAGCTATAATATTCTGTTGTATGTTCAATTTCTGTAGACATTTCACTTAGGAGAGTTCTTCAGTAAATTTGTGACGAACTTGTAAATCATAACACTTGAATTGTTGTTGATTGTATTACAATTGAAATATATTGGAATCAATCTTTTGTTTAATTGTCAGAAAAGTATAGACAATTCCCCTTTTGAAACGTGGTTTACGTGCAATCCAACACCACTCGTAACACTGTTTCCTCACTTGTTACCGTTACGAATGAATGCAGTTGCCTACGGCAAACTTGCATTTACTCTGTTACAAAAATAACAAGCAATTACACTTGCATTACTTATCAACGGGATAAATGAATTAATACATTAATAATTTTAATAGAAAAACACTGTTCATGTGAGACAGAGTACAGACTGTTTAATAAAACCTTCGATAGATAAATAGCGACTGTTACCAAGGCCGTGGTTTAGCTGTCCCTTGTGCAGTATTAGGTCTAACAATCAATTTCAGAGCCACAAACCTTGAGGAAGCCGGCTTCGGCCAACGCTGTGTAGAGTTCGTCCGAAGTCTTTTTGCCACTGCCGCCGCTTAATAAAAATACACACCCGAAGAATATCCGTAGTATTATGTACACTAATTACACTTTTACACCACTAACTAACATTTACAATAATTTAAATACAAATCCGCATTAACGACCGACCGTGCACCGATAATTTTATAAAACAAGTGACAGCCGCCTTATTGTTCTTTTTATTCCGCCGTGCGGCGCGTGGCAATGGACTAGCGCCAGCCAGCCACCAACAGCCAAAAAGGTTGCGACCCCAAAAATTGATTATCATTCAAAATACTTGCACATATTTCCCCCCCGAAACCAAACCATGCGTCAGTTAACAGTCACTATCTAATTCTAAGGGCAGAACACACAATTTTGATACTGGCCTAAGCAAGGTACCGTTTTGAGTCTTGACCTCAACTACTCGGGCTGTTCCGTCCTGACCAGGTAATATTTTAATAATACGACCACGTCTCCATTGCAAAGGAGGGTAATTGTCCTCTTTAATTAAAACTAAATCATTCATTTTAGGCCCGGTCAAACGAGTAGTCCATTTAGGACGTTGCTGCAAAGTATGAAGATATTCATTTCGCCAGCGAGACCAGAAATGCTGAGTCATTTTCTGAATTTGTTGAAACCGCGATAACCGATTAAAATTTATGTCCTCGAATGGGTATTCCGGCAATGATACAAGAGGTTGCCCGATTAGGAAATGACCAGGTGTTAGAACTTCCAAATCAGCAGGGTCCGAGCTTTGAGGACAAAGAGGCCTGGAATTCATAATAGCCTCTACTTTGGTGAAAAACGTACTCAACTCCTCAAAGGTGAGTCGTCTTTCCCCCAGAACGCGGTGCATATGAGTCTTTGCTGACTTAACAGCGGCTTCAAATAATCCTCCCATGTTAGGACTACTGGGAGGGTTAAACAACCAAGTTATGTTGCTTTTCGATGCTTGACGTTCGATTTCTAAATGATAATCCCTTAAATATATAAAGAGCTCCTTTAAATATTTGTTTGTTCCGACAAAATTAGTGCCACAATCCGAACGAATCAAGGACGGAAGACCTCTTCGAGAAACAAATCTAGTTAACGTGGCTACAAACCCTTCTACTGACAAATCCGAAACCACCTCTAAATGTACCGCCTTTGTAGTCAAACACACGAAAATACATAAATAGCATTTTTGAATCCGAGCACTTCTCAATGTACTGCTTTTAATGAGAATAGGTCCAGCAAAATCTGTACCAACTCCTTCAAAAGCACGTGCACATCGAACACGGTCAGCAGGCAAATCAGCCATGAATGGTTGATGGTGTTGACGAGGATTGGCCTTAAAGCATGACACACATTTGAATGTGACGTTCTTAGTTAAATATCGCATGTTTAATATCCAGTAATTTCGAAACAAAATTGATGCCAGCGTATCGGCTCCTACATGACAAAACATTTTGTGGTAGTGTTCAACTAAGAGTACCGTAAATTGAATTTTACCGGGAAGCAGAATAGGATGACGTGCCGAATAAGGCAAATCCGAATGACATAGGCGACCGCCTACGCGAATCAATCCCTTATCTAAAAATAAGTTTAGTTTTTTTAAAGAATCGCGAATGGGCTTTCCGGAACTCAAAGCTACAATGTGGTCATAAAAGTGAAGTCTTTGAACCATACCTATCAAATTAGTTACAGCCATTCGACGTTCCAAAATGTAATTTTTGGTGAAATTTGACCGCTTTCGGCAAGCATTTATAAAACGATAAATATAAATTGTTACATTTATCAACTTTTCAAATGAACTGTAACGAGTAAACAAATCAAACCCTTCTTCCGAGACGGCAACGTGGACGAGTTTTGGACGTATCCCCGGCAATTCTTGAGAAATTTCCGTTTTTTTGAACTGAGGCCACAATTCACAAGGCTGACGTAACCAGTCTGGGCCCCACCAAAGTGGGTGCTCCAGTAACAGAGCTGCAGTACATCCCCTAGAAGCTACATCTGCACAATTCAGATCTCCTGGTACATGTCTCCATACAATAGGCACGTTTGTATCATTGATTTGTGATACTCTGTTACCTTGATAAACTTCCAATTTATGAGGTGAAATATCCAACCAAGATAAGACAATAGTACTGTCACACCATCCAATAACGTCCGAGAACACAAATGATACATCGCTCAAAGAGGTACATACATGTGACAACAAGTTAGCAAGTAAGACTGCACCGTTTAACTCTAGTTGCGGTATAGTCAACCTAGTTTTAAGTGGAGCTACACGAGATTTAGCCATAACCAACCGAACCATAACCTCACCGTCATCACTTTCTGATCGTAAATATACCGCAGCCGAATATCCACAAGACGATCCGTCACAAAAACCATGCAAGGAGTGTGATCCTTCCTTTTTAGATTTTAAGCAACGTGGTATCGATAATTTCTTTAAATTGGGTAAATCAGATATTATTGCCCTCCACTTCGTAACCAAATTCTCGGGTGCTGGTGTATCCCATTCAACCTGTTTAGCTCCGTCACTCAACAGCTCCTGTAAAAGCAATTTAATCCGAAACACTACAGCACAAATCCATCCCAATGGATCAAATAATTTTGCTAAAGATGACAAAATGCTACGTCGAGTGACTTTTGATTGTTCAGACGGTAAGTTAATCCTGTAAGTGAAACTATCTGTTAAAGGGTTCCATTGAACACCCAGCACCTTAATAAAACCGGTATCTGTATCATCGTTAAAAGAACGAGGAGTTTCGCAATGATCTTTAGGAAAATCAGAGATCAAGCGAGGCTCATTTGATGCCCATTTTCTTAGCTCATAACCCGCAGTTTTCATAAGCTGTATCAGTTCATCCATGATCTCTTGAGTCTCTTCAATGGAATCTGCACCTCCATTGATATCATCCACGTAAGAATTTGCTAACAAAACCTTTGCCGCTCTTGGATACTATTCCTGCTCATCAACTGCTAACTGATGGAGACAACGTATTGCTACATAGGGACTCGATTTTAGACCATACGTATTTGTAGCCAATTCAAAGATACGAATCGGTTCTGACCTATTCCATCTCCATAGAATTAGTTGATATCTACGATCTTCGGGATGGATCCAAGTCATCCTAAACATCATTTTGACGTCAGTTGTGAACACAAATAGCGGCACCCGGAAGTTTAGAATAATTTTAGTTATATCGTTTTGTAATTTCTCGCCAGAAAATAAGCAATCATTTAGACTAAATCCACTACTTGTTTTCGCACTACCGTCAAATACTACACGTATCTTTTCGGTATCACCGGAACTTTTGAATACTCCGTGATGCGGAAGAATGTAGTGTTCTTGTCCCGAGTCAATATCAAACTGCGAGGGCTGCATGTGCCCAAGCTCCATATACTCACGCATAAATTCAATGTACTTTGCCTTGAATTTAGGTTGAGAATTCATACGTTTTTCCAAACACATTAACCGACGAACAGCAGCTTGCTTAGAGTCACCCAAAGCCGCGTGGTCGGGAACTAAAGGTAACCGAACCGTATATTTACCGTCCGAACCGCGAGAAACCGATTTAATAAATAATTCTTCACAGATCACATCCATTGGATCTTTTATCGAAACCTTAGGTGGCTCCTCAGCCTTCCAAAATCTCTCCACCGCTTCCACTAAAGAAACACCCGAAAAATAATCAACACTACGTGGCAACATACAGGTTTTATCACCGCGTAATGGCCCAAAAACAGCAAAATCAAATATGGTATCAATTGCATAAGGCCCGCCGGGCTGCAAAGTAACCTTATTGCCTTCAATAATTTCACCGAGAATATCACAACCGAATATAATGTCCACCCTGGACAGATGACCGAAACCGCTATCCGAAATACCTACCTTACTAGAAATACCTAGCCGAGCCGCAACATAAGTAGTAGGTAATTTTAAAACAACCGCATTTACCGATAAAAATGTATTCTCATTCCGTTCCGACCGAAAAGTAACCGTGACTATGTGAGTACCACCCTTTGATTGAGTACCACCTATACCCGTTAAAGGTGTTACAGAGTAATGTTTCTTCAGCCCAAGAAAATTAACAAAATCACTCCGAATAACTGAAACTTGCGAACCTAAATCTAGCAAAGCTCGTGCTTTAACGAGTTCGCCGCTTATTGATACAATATTTACAATGACCGTAGGTAAAATAACGTCTTCTACCAAACCCGGATCCGTCGAAACATTACTCGCAATTAGTTGCTATTCAGAGTTATCGCAGAATGGTGCGGGTGCGGGTGGCTCGCGCGCAGAGCAGCCGCACTGCGCGGCGGCCTCCGCCGGCGCCGGCCCGCGCAGCGCAGCGCTGTTGCACGCGCGCTCGCTCTGGGTGTGCCGAGGAGGTTGCTCCTGTGGTTCACGATATTGAGTCACACTTCGTTGAGGATTCATATCGTATGAACAAATCAAATAATTATGCCCGACATTGCCGCACCGTGCACACGGAATAAATTGCTTGCACATTACCGCTGAATGATTACCGAAACATCTGAAGCACAGATTATTGTTTCGTACCCAAGTCTTTCGATCAATAGGAGAGCCTTTTTTAAATTTAAAACAATCTTGCAATAAGTGATTCAATGAGCAAAATGCGCACCTTTTGTCCGTGAATCGATTTTTGTTCTCATTAACGTATGTATTTGATAATTTTGTCACTGAATCAAACGAATTAGCAGTGTCAATAAAATTACATTCATTTTGCAGAAAAACTACCAATTCATCAAATTTCGGTAATTCTTCTTTTAGTCCCCCATAAGTTTGCTCAAATCGTGTTTTTAAGTCGAGCGGTAACTTTGTTAATGTAATATGCAACAAAAGGTAGCTCCACTCATCTACTGGCAACCCGAAACTCTTCAACGCCCGAGTAGATTCGAGCAAAGGATTCAGTATGTGACATCTTAATGCACTATGATTCTTCAACGGTGGCAAATTCAAAATACGCGAAATATGACGGTCGGACAACAAACGTATATTATGATAACGCGAGGTAAGGATCTCTAGCGCAGTGACAAGAGATAGAGCCGTCATGGGCAAGTGCTGAATCAGTGATTTGGGTTCGTTTTGCACATGAGAAATTAAATAATGAAATTTCTCTGTGTCGGAGATATCGTTCCTTGATAAAACCAACGAGGAATATAAGCTATAAAAGCTGACCCATTCAAAAACATCACCGTCAAACTGAGGTAAATTTATCTGAGGTAGGCGCGGAACAGGCGCCGCCGCCTCTCGTGCCGCGGCCGCCGCCGCGTCCGCCGCGCTGCTGCTGCTAGTATCCGCAGAGCTCGGCAGCTCCGCTGATTTGGCATCCAATTCATTATATTGTAAAGTCGCATTTCGATAACGATTATCATATTCTTTTATCTTTTCCTCGTCCGACTCAACCTCTAGTAAACCTTCATAGGCAACGGTCAAATTATTGAAGTGAGACTCCAATTTCCGTAATCTCGCCGCTAAAATACTCGAGCTAAAGTCTGCCGATTTAATCATTTCGATAGAAGCAGTAAACCAATCGCATTCTAATTTTAATTTTACTTCACACGCTTTCATCTTTGCCATTTTGAAATTGGAATACTGCAGACTTCAGTCGCTTACTCGCACGAAACAATTGACGATCAAAAACAATGAATGAATTACAAAATTATGTCACAAAACTAAATGTTTAAGTATTTACATATTATTTTATTTAACTAAATTCCGAACCGAAATAAACACTAAATTAACCAAATAACCCCGAGAAAAAACGCAAAAAAAAAACCAAATATTTTTACTTAAACCGCAACAGCACGGAACAGAACTCCGAGCGACGATGGACCAAAATATGTTTAATAAAACCTTCGATAGATAAATAGCGACTGTTACCAAGGCCGTGGTTTAGCTGTCCCTTGTGCAGTATTAGGTCTAACAATCAATTTCAGAGCCACAAACCTTGAGGAAGCCGGCTTCGGCCAACGCTGTGTAGAGTTCGTCCGAAGTCTTTTTGCCACTGCCGCCGCTTAATAAAAATACACACCCGAAGAATATCCGTAGTATTATGTACACTAATTACACTTTTACACCACTAACTAACATTTACAATAATTTAAATACAAATCCGCATTAACGACCGACCGTGCACCGATAATTTTATAAAACAAGTGACAGCCGCCTTATTGTTCTTTTTATTCCGCCGTGCGGCGCGTGGCAATGGACTAGCGCCAGCCAGCCACCAACAGCCAAAAAGGTTGCGACCCCAAAAATTGATTATCATTCAAAATACTTGCACACAGACGAAGACGGCAAATATATTTTGATAAGTCCTCTACATTAAGGTTTATCAGGTTTAGGCACCATACGCTTCCACGTAATCTCTATCGGTAGAAACAGTAATATAGTAACGTCAGAAATATTGTTAGTATGACGTGAGAGTGACACGTCCGAATAAGAAACACGGGAGCCTAAATCAAAAGATTATTCCGTAATTTATTTGACACTTGGCATACGCCGGCCGGCAAGCATTACTGCTGGTAAGTTATTCATGTTTGTGCAAACTTTGTTTCTAACATAAACCTGTGACTATGTACAAACAGCGTTTGTCACTGCCACATTTCGCAGTGCAGCAGCGTCTGGAAAATTTGTCTTGCGTTTTATTTAACTTTTCGTACCGCCGGAACGTCCAATCCCAAATGGATGTTGTCAACTCGTCACTCAGGTATTTCGATTTTTCTCACGCAAACTTTTCACAAAGCCGGCAGCATAATGTTATTTTTATTATACAGTTTACACGTTCGAGTTTCTTTTCCTGATAAAGTCAACGCGTGTTTTCGAGGTGAATGCATACGTATACAGCGAGATACTCCCCGTTGTTAGGAAGTTGGAACAAAGTTTGCGTGGCTTGTTTGTGATTTGAAGCTTATTCGAAATTCAACGTCTTATTCTCAAAAGCAGAGACAATAATGTTATCTCTGGTTTCCAGCAGACATGTATTCAGTTCTTTATTTAAAATAATAAAGTGCTTCGCTCTAAATACGCCACGAGTGTTTACAATTTCACGTTCTTTGAGACTGCGATGGATTCAATAATCCTCGCATGTATTTTCACTAGTAGTATATATTATTACATTTATTAACAATGTGCCGTGTTATCGCTCCGCAGATATTCTTTGTATTCAAGACTTTATCCGTTTGCTCATGCAATATTAAAAGAAAAGTTTTGAACTACAACGACGAATACCGTATTTATTACTTTGACATTGGCGAAATCATCGCATCGATCGATGGGGCCATATTAAATAAAGATGAAGAAGAAGACAGCTCTGCTAAAATCGGACTGAACTGAGTCTGAATTGAATCGCATTAACCCGTCGAGCGCCCTGTGGGCACGGGTGTGCCCACAACGTTATGCACTCTGTGCACCCGGGACGCTCGACGGGTTAAGACGCCATGGCAAGGGTATAGGCTGTAGATGAAGCTACTAATTAGGATAGGTATCGCGACTTGAGATGTGACTACACACTTTTTCAGTTTGATGACAGGCACTATACCTAAATGGATTACGACAGTCCCAAATCTAAACTGCCAAAGTCAATTCACGCGGGATTTCAATAATTTTAGTATCAATAATTAACGGAGCACGTATTTGTTTCGCTAAGGTATATCATGCGTGCCATTAGGTTTATTGATATTAATAATTGATCGATTGCGACAGCGGAGCCCCAGCCCACCTGGGGACTCCGGCTCCGGCTGCCTATAGGCAGAATTATTAATGACGATTTATGATTTTACACCCTTCATGTGACTACGGCCAAATTGTTGACAAAGGTTGGTCGGCTCCAATTTATCTTAGACGACAAGAACCTTGTCGTTCTAATTTGTACGCAATGTAAACATGGGACCTGTAAACAGATTCAATTTAAAAAATCGGCCAGGAGCGAGGCGTAGTCGTGCACCGAGGGTTTTCTTAAATTTTCTTCTTTATTTGTCTCAATGGTCAATCATTTTGATCAAAGTTACATTCTCACATTTCGGGTATTGGTACTGTAATTTATTCTATATCTATCCGTTGGGCACATACATCTTTATATTTTACTAGTTGTTACCCGCGACTTCGCCCCCGTACCAGTTTTTTTCCAAAATATTATTACATAACAACCTTCTCCTGACAACAACAAACAACAAAAAATAATTAGCGAAATCGGTCCAGCCGTTCACGCGTGATGCCGTGACCAGGGGAAATAGGGCTTAATTTTTCTACACATAATAGATTAAAATAGATTATTTTTATCAATAAAGGCAGCGCCCCCCGCCCCCTCCCCCAGGACTGCTTCAAGGCCTCGCCGCCCTCGGGATACCATCAGCGCCCCCTGAAGGCCTGTAGGGACCACTTTGGGATGCCATGAGCTAAACATGCAAGGCTATTAAGCTTCGGCTTGTGTGTATTTTCCATTCGTGAAAAAACCGCCAAACGGGCACGTTTATCGAGAAATTAAGAACGTTACATATCGCGGTGTCTTAGCAGAGCTTAGACTTAGGCTCGGTCAGTCCGTTTCTTAAAATATACTTCATTATAAAATGTAGGTACACGAAACGAGTACTCGCCATGGAGGAGGGAAAGCGAGGCCGAGGACAACCACCTATGACCTGAACACGAACCATAAAGAACGGCCTAAAGATCAATACGGCATCGGAGACAACCCACGACCGTTTGATGTGGTGCAGGAATACTAGGAGGGCTGACCCCAAATAAAAATGGGATAAAAGCCTCCTGGCTTCTTGGTCCTCCAAGAGAGAAAGATTGTAAAGTGTAGGTAATTAATTGCGTACCTAATACGTAATAAACTAAAGATCTCACTGAATAAAGAAGACACTTTAAGAAGTATACATTATAAGAAACTAAATAATATACATTTGAACGTACAATATAGTAAAAAAAGGCTTTTATGAAGAAAAGACAATTTAGAAACAGACATTAAAAAATTAAACATTAGGTATAGTAATCTGACCACAAAGGAAGGCTACTTTGAAAGCAAACTTTTTAAGATACCGACACATAAGAAGTAGTACAAGAACATCATCATCACTACATAGTATAAAATAAAGTCTCTTTCTCTGTCCCTATGTCCTTATGTCCCTATGTATGCTTATATCTTCAAAACTACACAACGGATTTTGATGCGGTTTTTTTAATAGATAGAGTGATTCAAGAGGAAGGTATTTATGTATAATTCTATGTAGACGAAGTCGCAGACAGGAGCTAGTAATATAATAGCAAGCCTAAGTCGGAATTTATACGACGAAGCGTGAATTGCACTTAGTTACTTTAACGATAACCGACGATTTTGACATAATTTCATAGGTTTTCTGTCAAACTTGGTGCAATTCACGCTGAATCACAACAAAGCCATACGACTAAGTGAAACCCGTACGCCCCTAATACAAAAAAGACCAGCATAAACCGAGTCGCAATTTAAATTCCATAAAATAAAGGTCCGCCTTATTCTATTCCAGGTCCGTCCTGAATTATTACAATAAAGGAATTATCAGTGATTTATGTAAATTAACTCGTTACGTCGCCGTACCTGATATAAAATTTAAATTACAAATGGCGTTCAATTAATCAGGACCCTTTTATTTTCAACGGTTTTATGTATCAGCGCTGCTTGGGCGCTCCGGCGGGACAGCCTGCTCACTGCCGCGACCAACCCCACTGACGGCATTTTATATTTTCACTGGTGTATAAAGCTGTATAATGCTTTTCTTCTGCATTTCTTCCATGCTGGTCACGATTTTTGTTATGGCGATCAATCTAACAGATGAAAAGAAAGCAAAAAAGTTAAAAAAAGTAACATAAAGAAATCATTATTAAGGAAAAATTGACACGAAATGGTCACAACTCAGGATTATGCAGGCCTTGCCTGCCCTCGAACTCGGTGCTTGCACCGCTCGCCCGATCCCTTAAGGCCATCGGGAAAGGTAACGGGGCATTACCTACCTACATTGCACGGTCTCATTGTATAAGGGAAGACGGGCCCAGGGTACGGGCCCTCCCCTTCTTGGCGCGGTCCTGGCGCGGTCGTGGCATCCCACTGTGTCCCCATCACACCGGATTGAGGCAACGCCGGAGAGTTTTTAGTTCGGGTATACCCCTCCGGGGAGAGTCCCACATAACCCTAGACATCCTCGTGCCTAGGGCATCCATAAAGATTTCCTCTCCGTTACAAAAAAAAGGCTTTGCCTGCCCTGATCTTCAGTTGGGACCATCGGATGGGTGGTGAGCTCGACTCGTAGATGGCGTGTCTGTTCGTTGTAGGCTGCGTCCCGGCATCGGGCTCGCGAACAAACGCCATTAACAAGTTTTTACGTTTACGCGACCGTAGCAATGCCGTAAACCGAGGCATCCGTCGCCGCCACGATTTGCCATGTCGTAATAATCACGCAAAAAGTGCCAACGGTTATTCGGTACCGTAAAAGCACCGATCATTTATCAAGGTAACATCAGCTGTGGCAGTCGAGTGGTTTGACCTGTGGCATCAAGCAGAGGATTCCTGAGTTTTCGATTTGAAATCTATAATGAGATTTTCGTTAAAAACGTCGTAACGACCCCTACGAAGCGATTCAATGGTGTGTGTGAAGTTCCCAATCTGCACTGGGCCCGCGTGGGAACTATAGCCCAAGCCGTCTGTGGAGATGATGATCAGAATGAAAAAATGCATACGTTGCAAGTTAAAGAAGAGCTTGTAAAAAACAGTTACAGCTGCTTTGCAACCACACAAGCAAGACAGTTCGCTCAAGCGGCACACCTTCATGCAAAAAACCTCCTGTCCCCAAATGTTTTTAAGACTGCACCTGCAAGCTTATTACCTAACTCGCTCGCAATCGCCAGCGTATTCATTTTGACAGTTCATGTATGGACTGAGCAATCAGCAAGCTGTCACATTCATACAAGAACTGTCAAAATGAACACGATGGCGATTGCGAGCGAGTTAGATAATAAGTCTACTGATCAAGAATAATCTGCGTCTTGACTTTCTAAAGTCGCCTCCACGAACAAATACCATTAACAAGTTTTTACGTACGCAGACAGAGCCGTAAAATGAATTCCACGGCGATTGCTCGCGTCACAGAATCGCTCATAAACCTGCTTATCGCTCTCCGCGCGTGTGCCTATGCGTAGGTGATAAATGGGCCGGTGATATCTGGTGCGATCCGACCTCCCCTTTGCCATTCGCGTAATGCGATACTGGAAGAACTGGAACAAAAGATTATAAGAAAACAGTTGTCACGACAGCATAAAACAGTCTCTGAAACTACTGAACATCTCGTTTTATAATAGAATGGCGAAAGTGAAAAAGATTTACTACTCTATTTTATACAACACGCTATAATAATACGCTGAACCAAAAATTACATTAATGAAAACAAAATCACAAAAACCAAGGACCTTCGAACGATTTCCACACGCCAACACTATTATATATTTTTTGGGTTTTATTTCATTAACAAATTCCAAGTTAGAATTTTGTTACTTGTACATAGGTTTATAGAAATAGATGTCTACGATAAAAGAAGAAAGTAACCTATCTCAATATGTTTACACACTGTTTCCATGAATTTTGGTGTATTTAACTTATCAAAATTTGAGAAACGTTATTTTTTGCTGAGCATAAATTATAATGCTAAAGTTTAATATTTTTCTTTGTGATCCTTCAAGTAAAAAAATGCGTCTTTAATGTTAAGCTTTTGAATAAAAATAAGTAGACCCATCCAACCGCACGAATCGACTTCAGCTGGAGTATAAAATTATTGCTACGGCTACAAAAATACGAGCAACACCTTGCCTTGTCACATGATAATGTAATAACTCAGTAATATATTACGTTTAGTTCGTTAAATGTACATGGTCGTTACTCACACGCCATTTTCGTTGTTAACGGTCGTAGCCTCCTTACCCCATATCAACGTGACACGAAACATGTCAAGGCAATGTGGTTCTTTTAGCCACAATATATGCCTCGTAATGTGTCGAGATTTAGCCCGCGTATCTACCAGAGCTTGACTTGATTCTTTACAAAAAATCGTCCATGAACATACCCATTTGCGCTAGAGAATGACATAAATTGACCGTTTCGCGTAGAGGCGTTATGTGGAAACGGGTGCTTTGAGGTATGCTGTAAGTTGACGTTGACAACAAGACACCTGACTTCGTATAATGTCTGGTAACGAACGGGCCAAGTTATGATTGTCTTCCGAGCACAGCCACCACTTCAAGGAGGAGATTGTTTATTTTTTTACACAGCAGTGTGAGCTAGGGGGTGCGCGAGGAAGTAATAAGACTAATGATAAGAAATCCGCATTGAGCTATTGGATATTAATTTTGTAAATGATTACAAAAGTATTAATTAAAATATAAACTTAGGCTACCTTAGAATAACTTAGTAAAATAAAACTTATGTTAAAAATTAAAATAAATTTGGGGCCTTAGGTCGGGTCCCCATCACGCAGGCAGCATTCCCGCGGTGTATCGCAATTGCGAGTCTTTAAGCGAGAAAGCTGCCCGCGCAAGGGTCGTCTGTTGAGCTATTGAGTTTTTTTTTTACTAGTCCATATCAGTGTCAGATTTCTGGGCTAAGGCCTCTTTCCTATACTTCCCACTCACCCTGTTAGTCTCTAGCAATAGTAATGCTAATGTTTGTATAATGTAATGTTTGCCATGTCCATAACTCTTCTTTCTCTGCGACCTCTTTTTTCAGGAGCTTCGAATTGGCCATCCTATAGGTTAAGTTAGGTTTGTCTTATAACATACATACATCACGTCTTTATCCCTTACTGGGTTGACAGAGCCTAAGGTACCAAGACCTAAAGGCCAGTTGTAGCGTGATTGTAGGCATAAAGGTGGAAAGGGGAATCAAAATAGTGATGGGTTGCAAGCCACATCGCCTATAACTTGATTCATAAGATTTTCGCCCTTTCCGTCGATGGGCTTTCACCATCTGCGCGGGAAAAGAAGCAGTTAGGACATTCTTTGTTTATTCTTTGTTCCCAGACCAGCATTGGGGTTGTATAACAATCCTGAAAGGTCAAGAGTTAACGATAACGAAGCCAAGATTGCCGAACTTGCAAGATTTGCGGGCGGTAGGGCCTTGTGCAAGGTCCGTCCGGATCGCTACCACCATCTCACTCGCTAATCCTGCCGCTAAGTAGCAGTACTTGCACTGCTGTGTTCCAGTGTGGAGAGTAAGACAGCCGGGGAAACTACGGGCACAAGAGGCATTTCATCTTAGTGCTCTAGGTTGGCAACGCATCTGCAATCCCTCCCGGGTTTCGGGTGTCTATGGGCAGTGGTGATCACTTCCCATCAGGTGACCCACTTGCTCGTTTGCCTTCCTATTCATATAAAAAAAAAACTATGCTCTGAAGCTATCGTCCTTGGAGGTTAGCCATAACTTGGCTGGGGTATTGTAACTCTACACAATAAAACCGTCAAAATAGTTTCATTTCAATGAATTAAGGGTGCCGTGCCGGCGCGGTTCCGGTCGATTAATGGGCAATGGGCATTCCATACGAAAGCTGTGCGCGGTTCATTGACCTCCGACGGTCCGGCTTCCGATCAACCGGGTACCTACTATATTTTACTACTGTTTTAACTATGAGGTGATTCTAGTATGTACGGTCAAGTGCAAAAATAAGTATCGATAGGAACTTCTCAAAAATATGTCCCATGACCTTATTACGCTGGCGTAAGAGCGTTTGGTAGTTATTTTTGAAACTTTGTCTAGATACATATTATTACACTTGACTGTACACGTGACACTTTGTAAGTTGCATGTAAAAGACGCGGTTTACGCAAGACAGGGTTTTATTTTGAACAACGAGTAAAAAAATACAATGTAAAAGTGATTAATATAAAATATGTTGACACCCATTGACCCAGTCAAAACCTAAGCAAAGCTACATATAATAACCAACAGATAAATACAATACAATACAAATATTCTTTATTCAACACTAAAAACCAGTACAATAACATTACAGAAATAAAGAACAACGTAGACAATAGGCGGTCTTATCGCTAAAACATACCTCTGCAACTACAAAATACATACTTAATTCTAAACCGAAAATAAATGCAAATAATTAACATTTATACCTACACTTACATAAATCACGTCTTTATCCCTAACGGGGTAGACAGTGCCTAAGGTAACAAGCCCTACAGGCCACGTTTAGCTAGATTGTGGACGTATAGTTGGAAAATGGAATCAAAATAGTGAAAATTTTATCCAATATTTTAGCACTTATAATTACAGTTGCTTAAGAGTAGTTACTTTAATAACAAAGGAAAACTATTCATCAAATTCTCAGACAAGATGTTCAAAGTCTTTCAAAGTCTTATTATCGAAAACTTGGCTGGTAAACATTGCTTAGGAGAGTCAAATCCAAAAGTTTTAAAATAAAAACATCTAAAATTTCTCCTTGTACATATTTTTAGGTATGATAAACATCGTTAATTTAATTAATGGATAAAACGACACCCCATTTCGTGTGCCAGTGATAATAAGAAAAAATATAACAAGCAAGCGGCAATCACGGCCGTAGGTAAACCATTACTTGTAGAAAAACACGCGCTCATTAACGGCCCGCCGTTTAATAAAACCGTAGTGCTGCCCGCAAACCGACACCCAGTTCTGGTATCAGTATTCCTTGACTAATTGGTATCACACTCGATGACGTTCAGAGCAGGCCGTGAGAGCCAACATTGGGGGCGGCAGACATAAGCTTGCCTTCGGAATCCAAAAGCTTATTGGTTACTTGACATGTAATGTATATTACTTTTTTTTTCTCTTAGACATTGGAGATATTTCCAATTAATTTATTTGACGGTGGAGGCGTTTCCACTTAACTTTTTGCTTTCATGTATTTAATTTAAGTAGAATTTAAGTATTCTTACTGTATTTTAAAAGAATGAACTTTTATTTTGAAAGAATGAACTTCTGCCAAGTTTCTTGCGGCGCATTCTTCTTGGCAATGATGGTCTTTCCGAATGCGCTGGTAGTTTAAAAAAGACAAGTAAAAGAACCCTTGGCGGCCAATTTGCAAAATAAAAATTTTGTTTTTTGTTTTTTATTTTTTGATGAAAATCAGAGCAAAGCACACATAGGTACTTAATTTGTACGAGTAAAAGAAGTAAAACTGTTTTTTCGTGAGGATTGTTTGCATTTCATCCTAATCTCAATTTAATCGTACCGAGTGTGTAAATAGCTTAAGTGTGATGTCGTTTTATTGACTTCGTTTTTTATTTAAATCTCAGTGCAACTACCTACGGTCCCACCATTCCTACTATTTCATACTGTTTACCGGAATTCCGTAACCTTTTACCGACTTCAAAAAAGGAAGGTTTCAAATATATCTTACGTTTTTTATTCTTTTGGTGTGTACGTTCGTCGATATGTGGTAAATGTGTGTAATGTAAACCTAGTTAATTATAATTTTATTAATATTCAAAATGTGGTAGTATTTTTTTGTGGCGCACTTTTACCGCACTCGTTTTTGCATCTAAAGTTTGTTATCAGTTATTTACCACGAATAAACATCTTCAATGGGCATGTTGATCGTAAAAATTAGGCTGAAATAATCGTAGCCTTCGGTATCAGCACATCAGTCACATGTTCCACATTCCAGTGAATAAGCAAGCCACAGCAGTCACGCGACGTTAACGTACAATATTGCCGGCTAATTAATAAACTGGCGACGAAAATAACGGTTTATCGCGATCGTTAAAAAATACGGTGTGCTGAGTCGACGTAATCAGTAAAAGCCGTAATTGGTACAGCCGTTTTGTTTCATAAACGCGACAAAGCAGGGGGCAATTGGAAGTTGAAATGTCAAATGTTTTTTGCTAGTGAGGGGGTTACGGAGTTACCACTGTAGACTGTAGAAACTAGTAAAATTAAACAATTTAAATTATAGTAAACATTCAACACGCAGCGCTGACAAGAGCAATGACACGACTGTCTCTTGTTTTTGTTTTCTTTTAGCGCTGCGTGCAATTAACTTTATTTGCGGCCAGTGCCAAAATATAATCTATACATACATATAATAAAATCGTTGAGAGTTTGTTTGTTTGTTTGACTGAGCATCACGTAAAAACTACTGAACGGATATTGATGAAATGTTCATAAATCGATTTCAATAAATTCAGAATAGGATATAGGCTACAGAAATTTTGGAAAATTTTGGAAAAAGGGGGTGAAAAGGGGGGTTAAAGTTTGTATGAAAAAAGAAAATTAGATTATTCTAGAACCATGAAACTCAGAGTTAATACTAAGTAATGAAAATAAAGAAATACATGTTTTAACATTTTTTTAAAATCTCATCCAGAGACGCAAAAAAGAGGGTTTTGTGTTTAAAATTAATTAACTTCATACACCTATATAATAAAAACCAATGAAGTGCAACCTTTTAAAATTGCTGAATAATACTTCCAATTTAACACAGGTAAATATAATTTCTCAGTTTTCTTGAAATTTGATTTTTGAGGTGATTACGCACAAAATAGTGGAACTCAAGAAAATCAGCTTTCCTCGGTATAAGTAGTTGGTAATAATTACAAACAAAATAATACTACGACGAAAATAGATAGATACTAATGTACATAAGACATATAAGCGGAAAAGTGTGTCAATTGTGAAAAAACATTAATAAAATAGTTACATGCTTTACAGGTATTTTTTCAACGAAGTCATTTTTGTCAAACCTAAATCAACCTAAATTGGCGTCCTAAATTGTGTTCTTTACCTAACACCTAAAGTTCAATATGCAATACCGTTACTTTGTTTTTATTATTTAGGTTTTCGAACGCACTCTTATTTGAAAACCTGATAATTATTATGAGGGTGGCGTAAAACGCTTGGCTGTATGGTCTTAGTACCTTTGCCTATAAAAGGGCGCGTTTACGCCTGCGCTACGAACATGTCAGAATTTTATTGTGAAAAGTTGGTGCTTTTAGTATGAATCTGACAGCGAGCGAACCTAAACTGAATCGCATTAAGACATAATGGCAAGGCCCCTGTAGGTAATTAATTTGTAGAATGATAATAAGTAATTAAGTAATTACGTACTTAAACCAAGAAAATAAATTAAAAAAGCTTCTGCTAGAAAAAATTGAGTCGCAAAATATTAATTAAAACAGAAAACAGATTAGTAAATGAATTGTTAGTCGTAAGGTAAAAACAGGTAAACATTTATGTATTATTTGGTTAGAATAGATTTAATTTTTTAAATTAATCAGGGTACAAATAAATATCGTTAAAGTGAGCGCAGTATTCGCCAATAAGCGTCATAGTTTGGCGAAATTAATAGTGATGTAACTAAAACTGTACTTAGCTTTTTTGAATAAAGAAACTATAAACAAAACTATAAATAAAACTATTTGTAAAATAAGGTATATATAAATGTGATGAGTCATAAACCAGTTTACACCTGTTTTTTTTCAAGATTCCGTGTCGCAAATTATTATTTTCATTACGTAATTCTAAAAGTATCTCTATACTTTCGTACACACTTTCAGTGGTTCCCGTGACAAGTTAATAGTCATAATAATAATAATTTTGATATCGAGAAAAGCCGTAAGTATCACAAAAACACACGCGGACGAAGTCGCGGGCAACAGCTAGTACATCAATAAAAAGGTGGCTGCCTAAATAGGTGCGTCGCCTACAATCGCTTTAGAGTCGGTTGCAATCAAGTATCTCGAGATTCTATGCACTCCACTGACAAACGTCACACAAAAACACGTAAATACATAATTGGCACGTGATTCATTATCTATAATATTATGTCAAAATAAATTATCTATTTATACCCGCTATTGAGTCGCAACTAATCTTAAAGTTCATCACGTTGAGAAATAAATAAATAAACGTACATTATACATGTGAAATTCAGAATCCGCACTGAGCCCGTGTGGGAACTATAGCCCAAGCTTCTTTCATTGTGAGAGGAGGCCTGTGACCAACAGTGGGACGTATATAATATATGTAGCTTCCATCCACCAGAGTTTTCCTAAAACTACCTTACCATTTCCAACTAACTAGCTTTTACAACTTAGTCTTCGTGCCGCGACTTTTTTATTTCTTTAGGATAAAAGTGACCCTTTTTAAATTTGGAATAGAAAGGCTTTTTATAAAGGTCACTGCTCACATCTCCAACTTAAGTGTCTACAATTCAAAATTCAAAATGTATTTTTGCAAATTGGCCACGCATTCGGAAAGACCATGATTGCGAAGAAGAATGCGCCGCAAGAAACTTAGTATAGAGTTTCTGTGTTGAAAAGGATGAAAAATAACAACACAATATTACCCCATTCGTCAATCATTTTACCGGATACGTGAAGACGTTATTCTCCACAAAAGATGACAGGTGTCGCTTTTAAATTAAATCATCCATAGTGAAGTCAAAGCTGGAGAATTACGGTATCTGTGGATTCGGTATCGGCGTGTCGCAGTTGCGGGATGATTGATAAAAGGGCAGGCGACAAAAACCCCGGTATCTGCGCCTGTGTTTTTGCACAAACTGCTACTTAGCTCTTTTGTTGGAAACGAGCGAGCGCGATAAAACCTAGTAAGAAAAATAGCGGGATTTTTGGGGTTGCGTCGACCCTTGTGATGCAATTCTTTGTCGTAATAAACCTTTTGGTTGCTACGTAAAAATAAATTTCCAATAGTGATGTGTAATTAACAATTCTGGTTAAATTATCGAACGATTTATTATTATTTTCTCGGAAAAGTGTATAGTTTCCGCAGGACAGCGAAAACCGAGTTCTGTGCAAGCGAAGTTGCAAGCAGCAACTTGCAAGTTTTCCGATTAAGAAACACATCGCCCAAACTCTTCCGTTCTAAGAAGAGACCTGTGCAACCATTGAACGTATATTTATAAGCTGAAAATGATATATTTACAGATGATACTCGTACCTGCGATATAACACATCAAATAAAAAATAAAAAAAGTTTATTTCTTTTTTTACGTTTACCAATTATAGTATCAAGGTTGGGACCTCCTAGAAAGCATAGTAATATTTGTGCCAGACAGGAACTCCCGCTCCTCTATTAATGCCAGTCTTGCTATTACGAAAAGAGTAAAGCACTTATACGTAGGTAACAAAATAACGGTTAAAACTATATCAATAATATGCTATTTTCTCGGGCAAAGACTCACGTCACAGTACCTAGACACTCAACCATGTTATAAGTACGTTAGTCTCAAATTCGGCTAAAACTTTTCATTCACAACACAAACAGGCTAACATTTTACGTGAGCGCGTTTCTGAATCCCGATAAAATCCCTTCAAGCTTATCTACGACAAGTTTCAGGAATAAAACCAAACCCAATTATTTATTCAGCGACGCGTCCAGGGGGGAAGGAGGGGTGGGGGGTTGCGGCGTAAGATTCACGACCCCCCCAATGTCAGCTGAGATTCTGTCGCCAAAAAAGGTTGCCCGATGAATGTTTTAACGGCGGCCATGCGGCCAGTGTTGTGCTCGGATGACGGACGTTTATTAGCGACAATACATTCTTGTGTACATCACTATCACGCTTTTACGGGCTGTTAAAAAAAACTTCACGTCATTCTCACATTTATTTATTATTCTTCATAAAATTATGCATTAATAACTCTGAAATATTATAATCAAGGTATCCGATCATTTGCTGAACAACATATCTCAAATGTATCGTTTGACAAACGTTTCATTTGTCAACCCTTTAATATCCGATAAACAGTTAACTTTTTTAAAAATCGATAAACCTTTTGGCGTTGCTCACATTTGGTTAGGTTAGATTTGTTTTATAACTTTTCCAAAAAGCCAATAATTTAGTAGACAATAAAAGGTTGTCAAATGAAGTGTTTGTCAAACGATGCATTTGAGAAATGTCGTTCAGCAAATGACGGTATTAACACCAACAATATAAAGATTTGATTGTTTGTTTGTTTGCATTGAGGCTCCGAAACGACTGGACCAATTTGAAAAATTGTTTCACCATTAGAATCCTATATTATCCCTGATGAACATAAGTTATATTTAACTCTACGCAGACGAAGTCGCGGGCAACAGCTAGTTAATTTATAACTTTGGCTTGTACTGAAAATTAACAACAAAATAAGCACGTATTTTTTCCAAACACATTTCTTTTTTCAGTTTCATGTCATTCACTAGAACAACTATACATTATACATTACTATAGTAATATAAGCTATAGCTTCTGCCCGCGACTTCGTCTGCGTAGAATTATACATAGAAACTTCCTCTTGAATCACTCTATCTATTAAAAATACCGCATCAAAATCCGTTGCGTAGTTTTGAAGATATAAGCACACATAGGGGCATAGGGACATAGGGACAGAAAAAGCGACTTTATTTTATACTATGTAGTGATTAACTTATATGTTACACCGTAGTGACGGCAAAGCATAACATGACTTAATGGCCATGCTCATAACTTGCAACGACGCAGGCGCAGTTATTGTGTACTAACACGAAAATGAAAACACCATACATAATCCCATAATCATTTATCTCACGACATTGAAGAAAATCATGAACGCGGCTCGTAACATTTTTGCAACGTTTCGAATCTATGTATCGTATTTCCTTTGTCTCGCGCATAGAATTAAGACGTAGAAGAATGAAAATGCAAATAATCTTTTCTAATCTCTTCTTAATTATAATTATAGTAAATATGAGTAAGGGAAAACTAAATAAAATAGTAGCTTGATAAAGTAGATATTGTATAAAAAATTTAGGTAGTACAATACACAAACAGAACAAGATGGCATAGCTACAAAAATCACACACAAATCAATCAGTATCCACTTTTTACCTCTCATGCTGGTCTGGGAGTGAAGAAAAAATATAGAATCTACCCGTTGCTTCTCTTTCCGCACAGATGGTAAAAGCCCGTCGTGGGAATGGGCGAAAATCTTAGGAATCATATTAGGCAATGCGGCTAGCAACCCATCACTATTTTGCTTCTCCTTTCCACCTAGGTGTATGCCTACAATCATGCTAAACGTGGTCTTTAGGTCTTGTTATCTTAGGCTCTGTCATATTCCGTAAGGGATAAAGGCACCTCCTTAAGGCAAAGCGAGTCGCTGTGGCCTTTGAGTTCACAAAATTTAGACACTTTTGGTGCAATGCTGTGTATTTCTCGCGGGCTGCGTCCATAAGATGACAGCACAGCGGCACAAAGTTTCCCTTAGTTTCCATACTAAAATTATAATTAATGAGGGATCTTTTGTCGCTGACTAGAGTTTCTCTTTCTCACATTTTGTTCGCCTTATCCGGCGGATCCTAAGTCTATGTTCCCACGCTATCAGGTCAGCACTTTCTCGAAAAACCATAACAGTTACACTATCAAGATCAACAAACGTTCAATCCCATTGTAGGTTATTGTCCGTATCTTTTTATCGCACAGGAACTTTAGTGCTGACATTTATAAAGAACGGTGTTATACAGAAGTATAGTGTGTACTAAATCTTAACCGTTATACTGTAGCTGTTCTATTTTTGTCGTACTGTTGATTTATTTACTTTATTTGGTTAGCCTCCTGCATACTATCGTCCGTTCCAGTCTGTTTTAACGCTTTTGTAAACAAAGCATTTCATCCTAATTCCCACACAATCACAACACACAATATTTAGTAGTTTATTATATGATTTGTTTATTGTATTTAGATATGTACGCTCTATTGTAGCTTTCACTATCTGGAATTTTAAACTCACACTTTGTCGGTCCCTCGTTTAATGCTCCTCTCATCTACTCAAAGGTTAGCTGGTAGAGATCCCTTATAGGAATAAGTTCGCCTTTGTGCATATATTAATTTCATTTATATTTTTTTGTGTATTGTATCTGATTCTTTATATTTGTACAATAAAGCATTTACTTACTCACTTACAGTCACTCATTGTATGTAATTAACATCACATCTTCAGGAATAACAATTATAACAATTATACTATGATTATCATATTATTATTTTAATTGTGTGTGTACTTGGGGGGGGACTTTTTGTTTACAAAGCGTTAAAATGGATTGGAACGGACTATAATCGTCCTTTGCGGTAGTAGGGGGGAAAGTCGAGCGGAAATTGGGGTTAACGCCATCTAGCGCCATTGTCTTTAGGCTTGACATTGACACTACTGTTTCGCGCAGGATTGCCAGCCTCGCATAATAAAATTAGCATCAGCTATAAGTATAAGCTTCTTGCTTTGGCTATAACTCTTCCTAAATAATATGGCAAGTGTTCTTGAGTATTACGAAGAAAAAAGAGGTTAAAATCATCGATATAGAGGTGTTTGCATGAAACTTGGTTTGTGCATATATACATACATATATATTCCATATTAATCACGTCTTTATCTCCTACGTGGTAGACAAAGGCCGCGAATAGTGAGTCACAAAATCTATTATAATATATAACAATCATTTTCTCGAGTCTTTCACGTGAGCAACAGAGACAGCAATAATGTCCTGTTCAACATGGGATTTTGGAACTAAAATTATAATTGCATTACCATCTCCTGAAGACGCTTGTTGCGTTAGTGTGCGCGGCAGTCTCGACGCATGTAGCACGCACACACAAGCAATCTCCAACACAACTGTGGACGATACGCCCTTGTGAGTTGCAAACAGCTACCAGTTACAGATATACAAAAAAAACAGGCTTGCAACCACCCATTTTTGCACCACGGGTTGCTGCTTGCCAACTACTACGGAGTACGGATGACCGATGGGGTCGAAAGGTCCTCGAGTGGAGACCACGCACCGGCAAGCGCAGCGTGGGCCGTCCACCCGCAAGGTGGACCGATGACCTCATTAAGATCGGAGGATCGCGCTGGATGCAAGCCGCTTCCAACCGGTCTTATTGGAGATCTAAAGAAGAGGCCTATGTCCAGCAGTGGACTTGTAATGGCTGAGATGATGATGATGATGATGATGAACTCCTACGGAACCATAGAGTGGGAACCCGTTCACTGCTTGTTGGCTTTTCAACTTTTTGCACCCGTTTCACCTGAACTCCGTAATGGCCACGCTAAATCAAACTTCTTGCGCCGCTTTAAAATGGAAAAAAGTTGTGTTTTGAGAAATATGCCCCGGGTTGGGAGTTTTTTAGTTTAGAGGTCGAAGTTATCGATAACGATTTTCTTTTTAGGGTTGCGCTCTCAAAAGGTGTTGGCTCAGATGTTTATCCATCAGTCCTTCTGTCTGTTAGTCACCTCGGAACCATGATAAACTCTGACATTAAAAACTATTAGCGACTATTTTTTGAAGTGGAAACTTCTTTAGCGGCCTTCTTGTGCAAGCAAGCTAACAATTTACACACTAGGATACGGGCAAGGCAAGATAAATAAAAGCTGGTAGATATTAAAAACAACGCAAAATAAATATTGAATTATTTACAGTATTTCATTAAGTTAATTTAATTATGAAAACGAACCGAACGCCTGTTTAGGGCTGATCGATGTCTGTTTAATTATTCAAAGCACTAGTATCTAATTACCGACATTAATAAACATTATTGTACCAGTAAATTTCACTGTAAATGTAATTTACTAGTCAAATAACAATATATTTTAGTGTCACTACACTACCTACCTAGTGTTTCTTAAATGCTGGTCAGGGAGTAAAAGAAAAACATAGAATTTACCAGTTGCTTGTCTTAGGGAAGAGGGAATAGGCGAAAGTCTTAGGAATCATGACTGTTATAGGCCATAGGCGATGCGACTAGCAACGAATGACATGGTTTCGAATGACGTTTATAAAGCAATTATTTAAAAATTATACCTTTATAGTCTGTTTTTGTTTACAATGAGAAAAAGTACTGTTACATTTCTATTTCAGGTCCCTTTGAGTTTATTAAATATCTTTGCAGATTTCAGCCTTTAATTTTAAATTGTTGATAGAGCCGAACCATTTCGCTGTGGAATTGGATATTTTGTTTATTTTACTCTTTTTAAGCCACGATAGAAGTAAACAATATTTAGATCTTTCGTAAGCTAATGCGTATGTTTTTCTTATATTTCGGTGGCGTTTCATGCTTTGCGACGTACGTAGATAATAATCTACATAATCTAATTTACATAAAACACAAGTTATTAAGTAGGCACTTCATTTAATTCACTATAACGGTCCCATTTCATACACAAACACAAATCACGTCTATCCCTTACGGGGTAGACAGAGCCTAAGGTAATAAGACCTACAGGCCACGTTTAGCAAGATTGTGGGCGTATAGGTGAAAAATGAAACTTAATAATTTTTAACTTTTTAAATAAATGCAATACGAAGAACTCGTTACTGACTGCGTTTACCGTTGAAATAATTTCGGTTGGTAAAACGAAACATTCTCAATTTATTCGTGTTTTATTCATACAATCATGTTCGCACTGCGCTCGCGACCAACGTGCGACCAACAGTTCTCGCCCGATCCATTTTCGTTTTATCAAAGCGACCGACTCGTTACGCTTTTTCACAATACCAGTGTTAATTATACACAGGCAAATGCGTTTTTAGACTGGGTTTTGTTTTATTTTATACTAGCTTTTGCCCGCGACTTCGTCTGCGTGGAATTAGTGCTGTGGGTAACTTCTACCTCATCAGGGATAAAGACTTCATTTATGTATTTCTAACGCTACGACTGTTCAAAAGATCAAATGTCACTGGAAATCACATATTGCTATGCGTATTTAAACAGGCGCTGAACACTTTAAATGACGATAACTTTTTTTTCTGACATTAGATTTCAATAAAATAAAGCCTAATAGGTATGTGTTTAATATAAGTTTTAACTATTCTTGAATACTGCATTAAAATCCGTTACGTAGTTTTGGAGATTAGCGAATACAGACATTAATAAACACATCCATACATACAGACAAAAATTATAAAATCTACTTTTTTGTGTTTTACTGCTCTTCCCTGATCGTTAGCACTCTATTTTTGATGGATTTATTTAATGTACAAAACGTACTTTCTACAGATTTATTATGTGTATAGAGATATTTATACCAGCCTTCGCCCGCGACTTCGTCCGCGTGAATTCATGTTTTGTGCCAACTCTTGATCACATCTTCGACGGACTACAAAAATTGGAATATAGTGATACTATTGAAATGGGGACTTCTCAATTCTTCATTTCCTACCCCGTTCTTTTGTCGCAAATTCAGAAAAATCCCTTCTAAGTTCACCTACGTGATCCCTATGACACATGTCTAGTAAATATTAAGCCTTTATTTCTCCCTGTCCTTTTATCCCGTGGCAATTCGAAAATTCGTCCTAAAAACCTTTTTGATCCTCAAGATATGTCTCTCAAATACCAAGAATCAATATTATCTAGTCCGTTAAGTGGGTTATTCCATCGTAATGTAATGTACAATGAGGGAAATGTATATTCACGTACCAAAGTAGAAACTTATCACAATTGATAGACAGCCTTCATTCAATTCCAGTCATAATGTCACCTTATTTCGTTAAGGTTCTACGGTGGTACGAGAATACATTTCCCTTACTGTACATACTAGCTACTTGTGTGTTAACTGTAAAAAAACAAGCCTGACCCAATAAATCTACGGTTCTAAACTTTACAGAGTTGTATTATCAAGACGGATATGTGAAATAATAATAATAATTTCCCCTCACTTGCTTGAAAAGGTGTCTTCCTCCTTCAAAATTTGGGTGGAAAAGGTTTTAGAATTTCGAAAGCGACGATGACCATCATTGTCTCGACGCTCGATCTCAAGAATCGACCTCTATAGTCGCAGGATACCGCGACCAATGCCTAATTCCCTTTTCATTATTTATTAGACCGACCCTAAATCCACAGCGACTCTGAGAGCCCCAATTAAGCTTACACAAATCCAACGGATAAACGTTTTAGAATTCCAGAATGCTTTGAAAGTGTCTCGGGTGTCTGGAACATTCGATTACAGATAATACTCGACCATTAGCTACTACTTGTTCCTGGGAGCAACATGTAGTCCAGTGGCCGACGGCTCGGCAAAGGAAGTCGTTGATGCACTTTAAAATATTTGGTAGTAACAGCACGTGGCAGCACTTCGTAAAAAGTTGGGTACCGTAAACCGGGGTGACTTTGACTTAAAGGGGTGACTTTAAAAAGTAATGACGAAATCAAAAAAAAAATGCTTCCAATCGATAGCCAATATCCATACGGACAATATCGATTTTATAGCTATTTTAAAACGATCAAAGTGACCCCAAAATTATCAAAGTCACCCCGGTTAACGGTAGTGTTTAAGATTAGAAAAGAATTTGAAATTGAATTGTGAATTCGGCAACGTTGCCGCCAGTATATTATTTAAATAGTTTTTTATTAAGTTCTTGCTTACACCTATTATTTATTCGTAGGCTTACACTCATATTTTTGTAAAAGTAAAAAAACAGTTACTTATCAATTAGTAGGTATGTACACTAACATGACATGCATTTTTAGGTGGTAGCAATGTTTTGGTTTGTATCATTTCAATAAGGCAATACATTTTAATATAAAAATCAGTGTGCCCAAATGAAGTGCCCTCAAATGACAGATGGCTACGGAACTATATCGGAGTGTAAAGAAAATTCCGTGTCGGAAATCCGCCAAAGAATAAAATAGGGAGATGTGATGGAATGATGCTTTGGGCTTACTGTAGATTTTTTGTCTCAACAAACATTTACAACGCGTTTTGCGTTAAAATATCAAAGTGGTACCTACGTTTTTTTTTTTTATTTGAAACACTAACGCAAACGCTTCTAAGACTTTTTATTGTTCTAACCCCCAATTTTAAAAAGGCGTGGATTTTTTTAATTTTTTAAGGCTGTAGGTTTCATTCAATTGTTTTTAAGAACATGGGAAAGACATACTTTGTAACATGTTATACAGTATATCGTTTTGAAAAAATATCTTTCTTACAATTTTCTTGTGGCACTTTCTTCTTGGCAATGATGGTTTTTCCAATAACGCTGGTAGTTTCAGAAAAAATCATGTATAAAGCCATTTGCCTAATGAAATAAACGTTTTATTTTGATTTTTACACACATACTTTCCTAATTCAATATTAAAAAAAAACGAAATTCAAAATTTATTTTTACACATTGGCCGCCAAGGGCTCTTTTACATGTCTTTTTCTTAAACTACCAGCGCACTGCATTGATAATCGTAGTTCTCTTATAGTGTTTTTCATGTATAAAAAAAAGGGAAGAAATTTTTAATTAAGTTTTAATCATCAAGGTTCTTTTTCCAAAGATGGCCATGTCATATTATCATCGCACATAATATATATTCATCATTACTCACAATGGTTGAATAAGAAGATTCATTTGAAGTTCATTATTCAGCATTTCATTATGTTCATTCGTTTCACGTTATTCGTAAAAAAACTTTGAATTTCCTTGTTTAAAAATAATTTTGATTCGGCGCAAGTTTGTTGAAGAGCAAAATTTTATACGCAAATTAAAATAACGGCGAGGAATTGTTAATTAATCATGCGTAATTTAAATTATCTCTCGTTATGCGTTATTTGTTCGGAGTCGATGATTTTAATACAGCTATCTCTTAATTAGTTATCATGTCAGCATTAACATTAACACCCATGGCACGGTGCTTCGCGAAATTTTGATTAATTAACCATTTTCCATTTTAATAATCGATACGTCGTTTTCACACTGATAAAGCTGACATTGTCTAGTATAAATTACTACTTAGTATGTATGTATGTATAACTCTTTATTGTGCATAAAACACAAGAAAAAGATGAATACAGGACAACACACATGCACAAAGGCGAACTTAGCCCTGAAAGGGATCTCTTCCTGTTAACCTCTGAACGATTGACAGGACATAAGTATTAAGCAAGAACAAAAAAATTACCTTGCCACTCCGCTACTCACGTGCAAGATAGCCAAGCCTGTGTGAAATATATATGTTTTTCATGCAATCCCTCCCTCCACTACTGCTAATAAAACACACAAACTTAATTTTCCCTTACACCACACAAACACCGACGCGTTTCGATCCCTCTACGGGATCATTATCAAAGTTTAATGAGTACAACTGTTGCACATGTAAATACTATTAATAATAATAATATCTTGGGACAATTGACACCAATTGACCTAGCCCCAAACGAAGCAAAGCTTGTAATATGGGCACTAGACAACCGATAACCATACTTATATAGATAAACACATACTTAAATACATATTAAACATCCAAACCTAAAGAACAAACATTCGTATTTTTCATACAAATATTTGCCCCGACCGGGGATCGAGCCCGGGAGCTCAAGCTTCATAGTCAGGTTCTCTAACCACTGGGCCATCCGGTCGTCGATATTACTTGTATTATAGAGAATAGAGATCAGTGAGTTAAGCAAACAATCTTAGTATAGATGGAAATTAGTAGCATACAAATTACTAACGTACCAATACACGTTCCTCTCCTGTCTTATTACTAATCACGCTTTACAGTCTAGGCAAATGTTAGGCCAGGCATTTGATTGCTTAGCAGTGTAGCACCAACCCCTCTTTCTAATTAGAATGTGAGGAGGTTATCATACGATGCTGCCATGCAGCACGAAATATGTTTAATATATCCTTCGATAGACAAACAGTGACTGTTACCAAGGCCGTGGTTTAGCTGTCCCTTGTGCAGTATTAGGTCTAACAATCTATTTCAGAGCCACACCTTGAGGAAGCCAGCTTCGACCAACGCTGTGTAGAGTTCGTCCGTAGAGTCTTTTAGCCACTGCCGCCGCTTAGTAAATACACACCCGCGAAGACTATGCGTGATGTTATATACACTAATTACACTTTTACACCAAACGTTACACACATTAATTAATATATTTACAATAATTTAAACATAAATCCGCATAAAAAACCGACCGTGCACCGACAATTTAGAAACAAGTGACAGCCGCCTTATTGTTCTTTTTATTCAGCGCCAGCTAGCCACCAACAGCCAAAAAGGTTGTAAACCCTAAAAATTGATTACTATTCAAAATACTTGCACGAAATGGAGGTGTCGTTTGCGGGAACGATCATTTAAAATGAAAGTAGGTAAAAGCCCATCGAGGGAATCATGTTATAGGCGATGCGGCTCGCAGCCCATCACTATTTTGATTTTCTTTTCCACCTATACGCCCTTAAACATCTCAATTACTATGGAAAAATTTACAGCCACGTTAGCGGTTTCGATACCTAGGTACTTATTTTATGACCAAAACTTATAAACCAATAAAAAAGAGGGAGAATGTTGTTTTTTTAATTTGAATACCTAAGCAATTCGATTTTCAGAATAATAATGTGTGACTGAATTACTTGAAGAAACTAATTTAGCATCCGAAATATATTTATTTAACGTTCTTTAGATATTTACATATTGAAATCCTACCGCAGACTATCTCTAACTAAATCCTAAACATCTTACATACGTCATCTCATTCTTCAAATCGAATATTCATCGTCTCACTCATAATATCGTCCGTCATCACACTCTCTTACGGTCCATTCCACATTCGACCGTCTTGATGCAAAAAAACTTTAACGGAAACCTTTCAATACAACGTGCAAGCTAAACAGATTTTAACTAATACTTACCTACACGTATTATGTATGAATACGGGAAACGCGTGTTCATTCGTATAAAATCCAACATCAAACCTCCCAACAGAGGGCGTGTTAAACGCAAATAAAGTTGAAATTGACAGCCGCGGCGCATACGTCGTTCCACACGTCGCAACTAGGTACGTTTTCATATAACAACGATTACGAATTATGCAGAATGGAGCCAAACTCTAATAGGATTAGTCCGCTTGTTAGCGGCACAGCATCGGATTCATTGCATGTTGCTTTCTGCCGTTTGCTTAGGCCGTATCAATACCAGCACTTTACTGGCTTTTGTTGTTGTTGTTAAGTGATCAGAACCAGGGATGTTACAAATATATAATTTCGGATCCGGATATGGATATGGATATTGGTAAAATGTAATCAGTAAAAAACTAGCCAAGTCTCGATAGAGCTGCCTGTTTATCTCTAAAAAGTAATGAAATCTAGACCAAGTCGTGGCAAGTTTAAGGTTCGTTACTGCGATTTCTTTATTATAGTTAATGTTGTGTGACTTGGCAGGTCTGCAATCGTAAATGGGTAGCGGTTCTGGCGACAGATTGGTGCAATGGTGTCATGGAGCACCTGGTTTTGTACCCTTGTGTACCCTTCAACGGCCAAAATCTATAACATCTACTTGACATTTTTCTCGTATATTATAGTACGTTACATTCCGAGGGTGATGAAACAAAGAATGTCTCTGATCGCGGGAACGTGTCGCACGAGCCAAAGGAGAGGGCAATACACATGCGACCTGGGGCTTTCTCTATCACCGCCCGAGGTGTGTACACAACTTTACGTCTTCATAGCGAACGGTAAATTGCTACCTACGGCCTGGGCCACAGTAAACATAAAAACGACATCATAATGTTTATCCAAGTATTATTACAGCTTCACATATCGCACGAAATACAATATGCAAATTTGACCGCGTTGCCCGTATTGGAGTGATAATATTATTGGGCTGATTTGAAATCGAATCACAGCAAATGGTATAAATTGTCTATTTCGCGGCAATTGCGCATGGCGTAAATGTTACTTGTAGCGTAAATATCGCCGGGGGCGTAAAGTTATTACGCAGTTACGCCGGTGTAACGCCGATAACGTTCCGGTGCACTGTTTGTTCATACGCTTTATCTAATGGCTTGGCGATGTTGTTAAGAGATTTCAAATTTAGTTGGATTAATTTTTCAAGTGTTTCGTATTGAACAGTATTTATGACTTTTTCAAGTCATGGATCTTTTGTCATCCCAATGCAAAGAGAAGATAAAAAGGCATATTAAATTGGTAGTCAAACGAGAAATATGACTCATTGTGTATGGGTCAAATAAATGATCGGGCACCCCCTAAATCTCGTCATGACCGGCAAGAGAGACAAGGAAGACGTGTGCGATGAACAGAGCGAGAAAAAACATTAGATGTGTCATACAAGCTGTTTTGCACAGTTAGCTTACTGTAAATTTTCGGTCACAAAACACGTCTTGATCGCGTTTGCGTTAAAATGTCAAATTCGAGAAAAGTTTGTTGCCGTTTCTAACCGCGAGTGGCGCTGCCAATTGTTCAATTAATAAAAGTGTGATTTTTACGTGAATACTCAGGTAGATTGTTCTATTTCATAGCACAGACTGTCTAAGAATTAGTTATGTACATACCTGTACTAACTCGGGGCACGTTCAAGAATTTGATATCGATAAAAAAAAACAATATTTTAAAAATGTCGCGTTGACAACTATGGACGTTGAAAGAACTTTATCACTACATAGTATAAAATAAAGTCGCTTTCTCTGTCCCTATGTCCCTATGTATGCTTAAATCTTTAAAACTACGCAACGGATTTTGATGCGGTTTTTTTAATAGATAGAGTGATTCAAGAGGAAGGTTTATATGTATAATACATGCATAATATACCGTGAGAAACCGGGGCGGGTCGCTAGTAGTGAATATTTCTAGCCGGCTATCTTTAATAGCGACGAATATGGTCAAAATATTGATTGTATATTAGGAATACTATTTGAAAACAAACACCGTTAACTGTAACTGTAACCTATAATTTTGGAGCTACTTTGATCGTTTTAATATTGCTATAAAATCGATTTTGTCCGTATGCGGTGAATGTTTGGCACATAGATTGAAGACATCGATTGGAAGCAGTAAACGCGAATAAAAATTAATGATTTCGTCATTATAACTACTTTGTAAAGTCACCCCATAAATCAAAGACAACCCCGGTTTACGGCATATAGTACATGTCTTCATTTTTTTTTGTTTTTATATTAAAATGATGAAGGCAACAGACGACCCTCGCGCCGGCAGCTATCTCGCACAAAGACTCGCAATTGTGATACTACGCGAGAATGCTGCCTGCGTGATAGGGACCCTACTGAAGGGTCCAAATTTATTTTAATTTTAATTTTTAACCTAAGTTTTTTTTTATTTTAATTAATCAACTATTATTATATTTATTTTTGTTGAGTAACATTTAGACGTTAGTTTCGATATTTTTGTCAGTAAAATATTTTGCTACACACATACATCACTTCTTTAACCCTCACGGGGCAGACAGAGCCTAAGGTAACAAGACCTAAAAGCCACACGTTTAGCATGATTGTACACGTATAGCTGGAAAGGGGAATCAAAACAGAGATGGGTTGCTATCCGCATCGCCTATAACATTCCTATGCCCATACCCTCGATGGGCTTTTACCATCCGCGCGGGAAGAGAAGCAACCGGTACATTCTACGTTTTTTCTTTACTCCCAGACCAGCATTTATGCTACATTACTTCAGTATAGGTGTCCCTAGTTGACACACATACGTGTGTATCCGTTTGATGTACCTACCCTCCTCGGGAATGCGCTAGGCTACACTTCGGATAGATGTCGGGAATCAGACCGCAGGCCGCTAATTACACCACTAATTATGTTGGAGGATATTTCTACGCCATACATACGCCGCGTAAACAATGGACATAGTTTCGCGGTGCGTCGACTTTTTGCTGTTGAAAATTACATTACTAATTAATATACAGCCTCACATATCACTCATCTCTTCACATCTGTGAAACAATTCGAAGGTGTGTGAACTACAGCCCAAGCCCTCTCATTCTGAAAGAAAGCCTGTGCCCAACAGTGGGACATATTGGAGTTGATGATGATACAGCCTTTTACAGAAATCATTATCCTACATAAATAAATCACGTCTAGACACAGCCTAAGGTAACAAGATCTAAAGGCCACGTTTAGCATGATTGTAGGCGAAGAGGTGGAAAGAGGAATCAAAATAGTGATGGGTGCCGCATCGCCTGTAACATGGTTCCTAAGATTTTCGTCTATTCCCTCGACGGGCTTTTACCATCAGCGCGGGAAGAGAAGCAACTGGCACATTCTGTTTTTTCTTAACTCCCAGACTGGTGACACACAGACAGACGGCCGGACAGCGAAGTCTCAGTAACCCAGGGTCCGTTTTCAACATGAAACAACCGTGAGACTTAATCATAATTACACATAAACGGATAAATCACGTATAAAAGTAGAGTGAGTCGAGTGGAGCGCTCCAGGATGAAGGACTGCGAAATAGTCCGAAACGTGTCGAGCATCACTCGACCTTTTTATACGTGAGTTATCTGTTTATGTGTAATTAGGGTCCCGTTTTATTAAATACTGTGGAGTACCTACTAAGAAGATTAAGTCAGAGCCTCTTTAGAGATTCAGTGCATCTACTGTCAACATGGCCGCTGTGACGCTATGCTCGCAATTAGCAATCGCGATGGTATTCGGACCGCCGCGTGCGCCGATTAGTCGTTACAGCAAACCGGGCTAATGTTATTTGCTGCTACGCAATTATTAGGAGAGTTTATGGCAGCAATCTTAGCCACTCGTTGGTAGAATCAAGAATATGTAATGAGGCTGCAATACATACATACATACATATATCACGTCTTTATGCCATAAGGTAACAAAACTTTAAGGCCACGTTTAGCATGATTAAGGGCGTATAGGTGGAAAGGGAAATGAAAATAGTAATGGGTTGCTAGTCGCATCGCCTATAAAAGTCATGATTCCTATGCCCATTCCCTCTATGGGCTTTACGCTTCTAAGGAGACTAAATTTGATGATTTTCTTTTTTCAACAGTACACACCGTACCAGTACCAGCGAAGCTCACTTAATATATTTTGTATTGTAAATACACATAATTTCAGCTTCATTAAACTCTGAATTTAAAGACGCTCCATTTTTTCACAAAAAAGGAAGAAACGTAGGAAAACATCTCCAAGATATTTCGGATCGCCTTAATTACACAGAGGAATTATTCCTTTCCCTGTTTTACTGCTTTATTATTCGTGGAAGCGCGAATCCATAAACAATTAAAAAACGTTTAAATCCTCTTTGATTGGAACACCTCCTTGAGAACTTTTTGATTTAACCGGCGCGGCGTTAGTGAAAATTTTCGTGTAAAATTGCCGCCGTGGCGCTCGTCGAAACGACTTCGCTTGTCCGCGAGTCGCTAATTATTAGCAGGGTTTTGTGTTATTGCTTCGAGAAACGACTATTTGTTAAATTGGTATTTTAATTGTTTTCTAAGTCATTCGAGTTTCGACTTGGCTTTATAAAATTTGCTGTCTCGTTTGATTCGGGAGGAAACTTATTTGTTCAAAAGATACAAATTTAAGTTTCGGACAACTTTTGGATTGTCACAAGAATTGGAAGACTGGTCAAGTGCGAATTGGACAAAGTATAATGTAAGGTTTCGGTACTCAGTGATCACTACGCCAAGAAACGTTTATGGATGAGACAAATGCGGCTACTAAGGCCTTCTGATTAAAAGAAAGATACTTTTTGCGGATATCTTGTAAAGAATACGACCTGATATGTTGAAAAATAATTTTCATTACACATTTAGATTTTTCTTTCTTCATAATATTCAATTTACCCCAAAAATATATACACAAAACATACACAAGTCACTTACAGGAAAGACAGAGCCTAAGGGTACGAGACCACGCAGAACTGTGCAAAACTGTGGGCGTATAGGTGGAAAGTGGAATCAAAATAGTGTTTTGTTGCTAGCCGCATCGCCTATAACATGATTCCTAAGACTTTCGCCCATTCCCTCGATGGACTTTTACAATTTGCGCAGGAAGAGAAGCGACTGGTACTACATTCTATGTTTTTCTTTACTCCCAGACCTGCATGGAAGTATCTCTCTATATTTTTGTACTTCTTTGTGGTTTACGAAACACCTTACTTTAGTGTAAAAATAAACAGCGATACAACATGCTCGCGACTTTTATCGTTCATGTTAATAGGCGCATTGGCATCTTTTCAATATTCATCTAAATGGCCAGAACCGTTAAGTTAGAAATAAACCGAATAAAAACCCGTAACGTTCCTAGAATTTTGACATTGATATGAACTCAAAAGCCGTTTCACCGCTTTCGGCGTGCGTCCGTCGCCGGGTCCCGATTCTGAAGCCCCTCGTTACTTGTAATGTTTATTCCTATTATCGCCCGTTCGATTTTCGCTTTATGGAGGCTCGGCAGCCCACCTCCGGTTCTGAATACGTAATAGCACCCATGAAAATACACAGATAAGATGGAAATTCCACCACATTGCAATAATATTGGCAAATTATTGAACTAACTGCTCCGCGCTACTTTGTCTGCGTTATTTGACTACCTGAGTTACAAAGTAGTCTACGTTTCCTATGAATAGTAAATGCTTTGTAGTTCTGTAAAATACAAACATTTATTTTTGTACGACAAGGAAAGTAAACGTGCAACACTAGAGAATTGCAGATATATTGTGCAGAAAACTGGCTAGAATACCTCCTGTGCTAGTAAATTCACCTGTCTTACTCTCCACGGACGACGAAGCACTGCTGCTTGGCGGCAGGACAAGTAGGACTAAAGAAGAGAAGGTCGCTGTAGTCCGCTGGATGACAGTCACGCGAGGCCTTTTATGGTCCTCTTTGGGGGAGGCTATGTTCAACAGTGGACGTCATTTGGCTGATGATGATGATGATTTTGTACAGTACAGAGGTAGGTAAGTATTTGTAAGACTTAAGTATATAAGTTTAAATGTCCACACCAGTAACAATAAATCATGTCGTCTAAATCCTAATAATAATGGTCTGGGAGTAAAGAAAAAATATAGAATTACCAGTTGCTTCTCTTCCTACGCAGATGGTAAAAGCCCGTCGAGGGAATGGGCAAAAATCATAGGAATCATGTTATAGGCGATGCGGTTACCAACCCATCCCTATTTTGATTTCCCTTTCCAGCTACACGCCCTTAATCATGCTAAAGGTGGCCTTAAGGTTTTGTAACCTTTGTTCTGTCTACCCCATAAGGGATAAAGACGTGATGTATGTATGTATGTCTCTAAATCCTTTCGAATAGGCTAAAGCGTAAAGTAATTTACATTAATTTCAACTTGATACCTCCACGCGTTCAGAAAATGTGTCGAAACAGACAGATAGACGGGCAATGAAGTGATCTTTTAGGTTTTATATTTTGTTTGAGGTATGTAGACGTAAAAAAACTTTGGAAGATCCTTTTTTGCAAAGATACCCATACTCAAACTATAGATACATACATACATAGGTACATACACTATAGATGATAGATATGTAAACTATAGATGGGTGAACAAATCACTGGTTTGGGGGTCTGATACTGCGTGGGTTCTTTATTTTTAGAAATAAATGATGCATTTTTTCGTATATGACCGGCAGAGAAGGGGCGAGAGTTGCCATAGGCAAAAATAACATAAAATTGAATGTTGCTACTATGAAATAAATTGTAGCAACAATGGGCTTATAAAGCCAGAATCTACGCTTCAAACCGTCGAAATGTTCAGCTTTTTCAGATTTGAGCATTACTCGTTGACATCCCGAGGTCCTCGTCTCGCGTTTAAGCCTAACTCAGCCTAACAAGAATATAAAGTGGGTCTCAAAACGCTTCCGAGACCGACGGCATCCACCGGATCCCAAGCTCAACAAAGGAACCGTCTAAATTAAATCAAGTCCAATCTGGTTTCACTTTTATTAAGCTCCGGCCTTATTAATGGACGTAATAAGGATTTCTTATTAAAATTACATTAAATTTAGGACGCTATTGTCTTTAGTTATTGTTTGCGAGCGGGACGTTCCGCCTCCGGCATCCGGAGATGGATTAAACAGTTTGCGGCGTTACCGATTTGGAGTAGACGTCGAATTTAATACGGTTTTAATGGAGTTTCATGCGTTTTTGGGTACCTATTCTTGTGGATATTCGCCTAATATTGCGCAGTTAAGAGCAACATTCAAAGAGGCTCTATCTCAGTTTAGAATAGAAATTGTTAAACTTTCTTGTATTTTGTCATTACCCTACTATGCATTTAGTAATTTGGTTTTCTGAAATCGCTTGCTATAGTCGAGTAAATTCTACGCCTCTATTTAGCGGCGTGGCGTCAAGTATATCAGAAGGCAAGCCGAAGGGCATTTAGAGCCGTTTCCTCTAATTCTACACAATAAAAGTGCTTTAAATAGGCTAGCCGGTGGGAATCCAGTTCTATGGACGACATGCCACTGCTATTTACCACGCAAACCAGCTTTATGTAGCTATATTTTAAAACGCCCGCTTAGCATTACAGCCACCGTCGATTCTTTAAAGCGCAAGTCTAAACTTTCAGCGTCCTAATAGTACATACACAACTTCACTCCTTACCATCATAAGACAAAATTACCACCACCGAGAGTAACTTCAAAAACTCTTCACCAGAATAACCGTTTTCTCTAACCGGAATTCTCGTAAACCACTTTAGTAGATGATTCACTGTTAAAGGCAGTATTAGAATCAAAATTCCTCCTCAAGCGCCCGGATCCGGCGGGAAATGCCCGCGCCCGTCGCACCGCCCGAACCTGGCCGCGACACTAACATTTAATCACTCTTTACTATGCAAATAGCCGTAATATCCACGGAAATGGCTTAAAGAAGCTCCCTTCTTTACCACAAAACGGTTGTATTACAGGAACACCATTTTCCTGTTCGACGCGATCAATTTTTGATAAGTTGTGAACAAAGGTGATGAAAAGATGGCTGCCGGCGCTAAGAGGCAAGCGGTTGTTGGGTGAAACTTTTGAAGAACAAATTTTGAGTTGCGTCGAAGCGGAAATATTCTTCTTCCGGCTGCGTTGGAAAGGTGACCTAATTTAATAAAAACAATTCAATACCTGCGAAATACGCGCTTCGATCGCGTCTGGTAACAGATCAAGGGTATTTGGTTTGGCTAAGGGAGTTCATACTCGCTAAACACTTATTGGGACACTCTAGCTAGAGTAATCGCTGTCTATATCCCGGTAATAATATGTGTTATAGTTGTGTAATTAACCGTGAATATTTTAAATCTGATACTTGAGTTTGTCATCAAAGTGGAGCGTAAAAGTTAAGTTAAAACCTTTTAGGTAGGTAACTATCTTGCATGTCTTCATGTGGAGTAATAAGTTAACTGTTTTTGTTTTATTAAAAGTTACTAAAATAGTGTTTCTAAAACAACTAACCTCGTATTGTTTGTTCTCCTTTCGTTGTTTGTACGCTTTGCAAACATTACTAATTTGTAAAACAATTCTACGACTCATCTTGTCCATTTTATTAAAAGTATCCTTTGACTACAACAAGCAACGCAACACGGTTGAACCGTTAGACATAAAAACAGTACAAAACGGCGGCTAAAGCTGTTTTAAAAAAGAACGTAAGCATTTCCAACATTTTCCCACCAAAAGGACTAAAAGCTCACACTACTAGCAAAATAAGTTCCACGTCAAATTACCTCATTTCCACAAAGAATTTAACTTAGCGATGTTGAAGCCAGATGCCCGGGAGTCAGTGCAGGGCGAAGTAATTTCCAAACATCCCTGTCCATTTCCTAACTTGGTTCTGATTACTTTTGTGGCAAAAACAATCTTTGATAAGAATTCTTAGAAAAAACATTGCGAGAATAACAAGGAAACTACTGTTATTGGAAGCGGCGATGGAGGTGGAGTTTTTAAGGCATCATTAAAAGCGTAAAAGTTCCCTTTACACAATCTATTCGTGAAACAAAAGTTTTGAAAGAAGGGAACACATCAAAGAGTTGTTAACGAGCAACGGTGAAATATCTTGCTTAATGAGTGGCGTGAAATTCTGAGGTAGAAGGTAAAGGCACGAGAGGTTACTGTGGCGTCTCAACGGGGTCACAGGTACGAGCACGCGTAAACAATGGCTATGCCATTAAATAGTTAGTTTATTTCATATTTCTTTCTGTGACTACACAAAGTCGTATTCTATTGAAGACAATGCTGGGAGAATACAATGAAATTCAAAATTCAAATTACTATTAATTAGCAAATAGGCCGCCAAGAGCACTTTTGTACACGTCTTTTTTGAAACTACCAGCGCATTCGGAACGACCATCATTGGCAAGAAGAATGCGTCGCAAAAAACTTGGCAGAAAGTAATTTCTTCACCCAATAAATATATAGGTATACAATAATTAAATTACACTTATCCATAATTATGCTGAACGTGACCTTTAGGTCTTGTTACTTTAGATAAGATAGATAGATAGATAAAACGTTTACTTTAGGCTTTGTCTACCCTGATTTAAGTATGTATGTGTGTAAATTATACTTAACTACTGTACCTTATATATTTGAATCCAAGTGGGTCAAATTTGACATAAGAATTTTGAAGACAGCTTAGATAGAGATACATACATACATACGGACATTGTAAGTGAAATAGAAGCGAAATAACCTGTCCCGAAAACGTCTAAAGCGTCCCCACGTGATTTGCAATTTAATTTATAAAATGGAAATGAAAATGCTAGTAAGAAAATTACCCATTTCCTTCGTTAGCCGAGGAGGAAATTGCAAATCAACCGGCATACCTACAAGACGCTAGCAGTATGCAAAACTCAATTTGTAGGTCAATACGTGGCTTCCACGTATAATCGAAGGTAACGAATGAAGCCGAAGTAATTTATTAATTTAATTTTGGCGAAACCAAGTAAGTTAAAGTAGAAGTTAATAAAAACCGACAAAGTGCGAGTTGGAACTGCACCTGTTGCCTGTAAATTTTCGTATCACCTCAACGATTTTCATTGTTAATAACGAACAAAAAGTCGATAAAATCACTTTTAATAATAATAATAGTTTTTTATGTTTTGTACCATTGTATTTTGTAATTTCTTTCTCTCACGATATACTCTACATCTTTGTGCATTTGTCTTTTTCCTTGAATGTATAGTTTGTACCTCAGTGGTCGATGCTTTAGTTGATTCGCTATTGAAATAAAATAAGCAAAAAAATTGTACATAATAATATACATACACACACACACACACATATAAAGCCCCCTTTCGTTGCTAACTGACTCGCTACTTGTCCTGTGTGGTAATGCCTTGATAATTGCCGTGGTAATTGACTAATTCATTTTATCCATTTGCTATGAATAGCTTCCGGTACAACTAGTGCAAAAAGTGTCGTTACAACTTTTGGTCTTAATTTTTTCCGTCTAGCCCCCCTTCGTTGGTAACTGACTCGCTACTTGTCCTGCTCGCACTTGCAGCGGCGTGGTAATGCCTTGATAATTGTCGTGGTAATTGACTAATTCATTTTATCCATTTGCTATGAATAACTTCCGGTACAACTAGTGCAAAAAGTGTCATTACAACTTTTGGTCTTAATTTTTTCCGTCTAGCTCCCTTTCGCAACGCGTGATAAGGAACTTCGTTCCAATAAACTAACCTAACCTAAAAATCATTTTAGATACAAGCTTTTTTGCTGACTTTTCGTTAACTATACTTTCATTGTCATCCGTAATACTTTTGTAAATCAATTTCAAAGTCATTCGGACGAACCGTTGAAGAGTTCCCTCCTGCAGCCTGCACGGAAAAAAAAACTTAGCTGTGGTAACTAGGAATTAGTTGGCGCAGCTAAATTCCTTCGAAACTATAGGGACATCGAAGTATTTAGCTATCGTTGCAAAGAGTTTTTCGCTACCGAAACTTGGCTGTGATAGCAAATATTCTTAGTTGTGATCACTTTGAAGTTTGGGAAACTTAGCAGTGACTGCTAATCATATTAGCTAAAATTAGTTGTGGCTGCTAAGTATATTAGCTATATTTAGCAGTGACAGCTAATTTAATTAGCAATATTTAGCGGTAGCTGCAAACAAATTTGCCGTAGCTGCTAATTACTTTAGATGTGACAATCAAAATAATTCGTTGCATCGGCGAAAGTGTTGGCTGTAGCAACTAAGTTAGTTTGATACTCTATCGCATTTCTTTAGCGGTATTCGACAACGAGTTTAGCTGCAGCTGCTAAAAGGGTTTGTTACTATAAGAAAGACTTAGTTGTGAGATGTAATCAAGTTAGTTGTAGCTGCTAATTAAGTTTGTTACAGTTACTAAGAGTCTTAGTTGTGGGATGTAATCAGTTTGGCTGTAAGTACTAATTGGGTTTGTTACTGTAACCAAGAGTCATAGTTGTGGGATGTAATCAATTTAGCTGTAGCCTCTAATTGGGTTTGTTACTTTAACTAAGAGTCTTAGTTGTGGGATGTAATCTGTTTAGCTATAAGTGCTAATTGGGTTTGTTACTGTAACTAAGAGTCTTAGTTGTGAGATGTAATCAGGTTAGCTGGAGCTGCTAATTAAGTTTGTTACAGTTACCAAGAGTCTTAGTTGTGGGATGTAATCAATTTGTGGCCCGAGGAAGCGACCGCCACTGCGATACGGCAACCCGTGCACACACCTGCAAAGTCTGATAGACCGGCCCGTTAACGTCCTAACGAATTAGAAGCAGTAACGTGCACACTAGGCTACTCAGACTCGCTTCCTGTGTCTGTTACAAGATAATCATTCAAAATCATCTCGGGTATATATGGACGCTCGGTCAACCAAACGATAGCGCGATGTAACTTGCGCGCAGCGCCATCTGTTGGCGTATTTCGTAAGCTCAGTTGCTGTTGGCCTTAATACTTATCGTTACTTATAGTCAAAGCTGCAAAAAGTTCTTGGCTGCCACACTTAAGTCTGATTTGCTACGACTGCTAATATAATATTGCTGTTCATTGCAAAGTAAATTTGTTGGTTTGACTAAGATTCTTAGCAACATTAGCAAAAAATTATTTAGCAGTTGCAGCAAATAATATTAGCTACAGTTTGTGAATAAGTTAGTCAAAGCTGCAAAAAGTTCTTGACTGCCACACTTAAGTCTGATTTGCTACGACTGCTAATATAATATTGCTGTTCATTGCAAAGTAAATTTGTTGGTGCGACTAAGATTCTTAGCAACATTAGCAAAAAAATATTTAGCAGTTGCAGCAAATAATATTAGCAACAGTTTGTGAATAAGTTAGTCAAAGCTGCAAAAAGTTCTTGGCTGCAACACTTAAGTCTGATTTGCTACGACTGCTAATATAATATTGCTGTTCATTGCAAAGTAAATTTGTTGGTGCGGCTAAGATTCTTAGCAACATTAGCAAAAAATTATTTAGCAGATGCAGCAAAGAATATTAGCTACAGTTTGTGAATAAGTTAGTCAAAGCTGCAAAAAGTTCTTGGCTGCCACACTTAAGTCTGATTTGCTACGACTGCTAATATAATATTGCTGCTCATTGCAAAGTAAATTTGTTGGTGCGACTAAGATTCTTAGCAACATTAGCAAAAAAATATTTAGCAGTTGCAGCAAATAATATTAGCTACAGTTTGTGAATAAGTTAGTCAAAGCTGCAAAAAGTTCTTGGCTGCCACACATAAGTCTGATTTGCTACGACTGCTAATATAATATTGCTGTTCATTGCAAAGTAAATTTGTTGGTGCGACTAAGATTCTTAGCAACATTAGCGAAGGATAATATATTAGTAGATGAATCAGAAAAAAATTAGCAGCCGTTGCAAAAACGTTATTAGTGATTGCAAAATGTATTTATCAAACGTATCAAAGATATTATCTGCTGTCTAACACATGTAAAATTAGCAATAGTAACGAAATTTTTATCCACTATAACTAAGAATTATTAACGGTTACAACTAACAGCAATTACTAAATTATTTTGTTGATAAATTAGCTATAGTTGCTAATCAATTAGTACTGTTAGCAAATTATTTGAAATTCGTTTAGCTAAATATCGTTATCAGTGGTAGCTAACTGGTTTTAGTTGCTATAGACATGGCCTTGTTACAGTTGCAAACAAATTGTATGCCACAGCAAAGAAAATTTCAGCAAAGGGAGCTTAGCTATCACGGCTAATTCATTTCTCTCCGTGTGGATGGACCATCGGAATTCTACTACCAGATTATTGTATTGTCATATTGACTTACACAAGTATGCAAAATATCACCTCAATCGGATGAAGATATCTGCCTCAAAATTTAGTCACAAGATTCCACCTGGACAAACATACACATACATACATACATTGCAAGTTAATATAGATAGAGCTTGTTTAAAACACGTCGAACGCTTTCGCGTAAACGTTTTAATTACTACTAGCTTCTGCCCGCGACTTCGTCTGCGTAGAATTATACATAAAAACCTTCGCTTGAATCACTCTATCTATTAAAAAAAACCGAATCAAAATCCGTTGTGTAGTTTTGAAGATATAAGCATACATAGGGTCATAGGGGCATAGGGACAGAGAAAGCGACTTTGTTTTATACTATGTAGCGAATGAAGCATTCGGTAGCCCTTACTGACAACAAACTAATCTCATAGTATTTGACAACGCAAACGCGTTTAAGACATATAAACAAATCAGTAACACGAATGGTTATGTTATAGACCGGTTTTAAAAAGAAATACGAAAGGAATGGAGCGTCTTTTCTATAATTTCGCTTTACGTAGCAAAATTTATATCCGATTTAAGAAATAACGGGAACGAAATGATTGGTGGCGACAGACCTGAGGACTGAAACGCACGAGCGGTCTGTGAATCAATACAGGGTCTGAGAGTTTTATTTTAGCTGGTTGGCTTTGACTATGTAGCCTTGTAATAGTACATTGTGTATTAAGCGCAGTATGTAAAGAATTACGATCGAGGCCCTAGCAAAAGCCAGAAGTCGCAGACTGATGGCTTTCTGAGTCGAGGTTTGTAATTCCCGTACCGCCCGTGAAACGTACAATGTTTTTTGTCACATTTGCGAGTAAATAATAGTACATTACACGCTGACACACACACACGCACAAATCACGTCTATATCGTTTAGCAAGACTGTGGGCGCATAGGTAAAAAGGGGAATCACAATAGTGATGGGTTGCTAGCCGCATCGCCTATACCTACATGATTCCTATGATTTTCACCTATTCCCTCGATGGGCTTTTAACATCTGGGCGGGAAGAGCAGCAACTGGTAAATTCTATGTTTTTTCTTTACTCCCAGACCAGAAATTATATGGAAGAAATTACAATATAGGTAAAAAAAAAATTAGGGAACAATTCACACAAATTGACCTAGTCTCAAAGTAAGCGCTAGTAAGGCTCGTATTATGGGTACTAGACAACAATATACACACTTATATAGATAAATACATACTTAAATAGACAGAAACATCCATGACTGAGGAACAAATATTCGTGCTCATCACACAAATATATACCGTTACCAGGATTCGAACCCGGGACGCTTGCTACGCAGGGTCACTACCAACTACCAACCACGTCGTCAAAATGATTCCGTCCGTTGCTTTTCGCTTACGATTTTCTTTTGTTCTTTCCCCACTACACCTTTGCCTATTTAGTTCCACTTTGTGCGTCAATCGAGGGCTGCAATACATATACATATATCTACATAAAGGATCCCGAAAGTGGAAAACACGTATAGCTTTGGCTCTTGTTTCTCGAGGGCTTCTGCGTCCAAGGACTGGGGGCGTACACTGCGAGCACCCTACCAGCAATAGTGCCAGTAAAATAAGTGAACTGGTTTTTTCAACTGGAAGTTTTTAAAAAAAATCCCGATCTCATAGAACGTTGTCGCAGTAAACGTCATAGTGGTTTTCCTAACCAATTTAATGGAACGTCACTGTATCATTTACAATTCAATAAAATAATACAAATACGGTAGGCAATAGGCGGTGTTATCGCTTAATAGCGACTTTACTGTGTCTTTTACCACAATGGGTCAGAAATCATCTTGTTCAATAGACATTTTAATTTTCAGGAAGTGAAGTGTGCGAGTTTGTGCCAATTTTTAAATGTTTTCATCTGAAAACAGATTATTTTTCATAGTCGTATTGTGGTATTTCTTTCGTAGCAAAGTTATTTTTGTACGTGAACAAATATCACCTACCAGGTGCTGTTGCCCGCAACATCGTCTGCATCGAATTCGTTTATCGCTATCCCGTAGGAATTACGCAATTTTCCGGGATAAAAAGTAGCCTATGTGTTATCTATCTATGTTCCAAATTTCATTCAGATCTGGCGTGAAAGAGTAACAAACATCTATCTCTCCATACTTACAAACTTTCGCGTTTATAATATTAGTAGGACTATTGCGTTATTACTGTTTTTTCTCGTCTCAATGATTTATAGCTGGTCTAATCTAACGATAAATAGTTTCACAAGGAAAAACATCCAAAACGGCAAGCAGTAGGCACTTCTCGGTGTTAGAGTACGTCTCTTTCACCCCAGTATAGTTAGACCGGGACCCGGGACCCGGATACACGGCCACTTGTGCTAGCTGCACAGATTGGATCATCCAATGCCACGTCATGCTTCAGCGGACACTCGCAATCGGCTTGCTTACACGCTCCGCGTACTCTGATCACAAAGGCGTATTGAGTATGTACCTCCTTAGGCATCGCTTTACATAACGAGCTGTCTATTTCGGTTTATTTTATACTAGCTGACCCGGCGAACTTTGTTCCGCCTTAAATTTGAAAAATTCCAGTGGTTTGGGCTGTGCTATCCCGCGGAAACTATGCAATTTTCCGGGATAAAAACTATCCTATGTCCTTTCCCGAGACTCAAACTATCTGTATACCAAATTTCAACTAAATCGGCCCAGCGGTTTAAGCGTAAAAAGGTAACAGACAGACAGACAGAGTTACTTTCGCATTTATAATATTAGTATAGTAAGGATTTTACTAGCTCTTTTCTGTGACTACGTCCTCGCGGATAACGTTAGAGTGTCACCAACTACTCATGTTTTCAATTCTATTATGTCTTTATATCCTACCAGTACATACATGCTCGTCAATTTTGGGTACCTACTGACCTTTTTCCAAAACGTCCCCGATTTGGTCACGGAACGCCCGTCTAGGCCTTACCCTCCCAACGCACCCATTCACACTCCCCATATATACCTGCTTAGTTAATCTTCTTTCGTCTATCCTCTCTACGTGACAAGCATAATTATTTTGAACAACTAAGCATATTTTTTTCTATCCTAGTCACATCCTACTAAAATTATAAATGCGAACGTAAATTGGTTTGTTACGCTTTCACGCGAAAACTACTCAACTGATTATCATGAAAAAAAAATTATCTGCGCGGACGAAGTCGCGGGTAAAAGCTAGTCTTCTATATTTATTAATGAATGTGGATGAAACGAGAGAGGTATGTCAGGATCGTAGCAAGTGGAACAAAGTAGTCTTGCCTACTATGTATGTATGTGTTATATCCTATCCCACCATTTTGACACGTGGAAAATTCGAAAAATTCCTTCCCAGAGCACCTAATGTGTTCCTCTACTCTACTAAATATTAAGTATTTATTTGTCGTCTCGTACCTTTATCTGGCTGTCTGACTCTCCTCGCCTTGTCACACCACTTGCAGAATTTTCGATTCACTTGGATTTCAAAATGGCTTTGTCTTGGAGATTGATTACGAAAAAAATGTCATAGGTACTTCAGCCATCTCGAAAAAGGTTCAAAAGACAGACGCTCGAAGACAATATAGCTCTAAAAGACGCTAGCTTGTTCTATTTGTGAAAAAACTATTGGAATGCGTGATGCTGAGATACTGGAGATCTAAAAAGGTCGAATAGAAAGGGCAAAGTGCGATCTTACCCGACGTGAGTTCAAGTGATACTTCAATTCAATCGACACCGAGTTTTCGTCTGCTTCCAGTCAACACTCGACACTATTAACAGCTTAATAAGCTTGAATTGGTTAAACTGTTTCGAAATATGAAATAACTAAAACATTTCTTCGTCTTATTTGTGGCGTATCAAGTCGTTATAGCGACGCACCTTCGCCAATGTGAAAGTGTTAAAAATATAATTCAAAAATCTAGTGACAAAATGTCGGCAAACGGTAATACGGTCAAAAGAGCCCATCCCCCTGTCGGGTTTTTAGCCAACGGTCGATGATACCCCCAGAAACGGCGAGGAAATCATTAGCCGATGCCCAGGGTGCGCCGGACCAAGCACTGCTCTTCCCCCCCGGGCGGATCCGAAAATGAACCGAAGCTTTTGACCACACGCGGAGGTAACCTCGCACCTCTAAAACATTTCTTGCAAATTTCGAACAGGTATAAGCAAGTAGGTACCTAACTGACACTACCAGAATTTATTGTGCGAGTATGTCTCAATTCCCGACGCCTGCTTATTTATTAATCCTACTTAACTTAGCCTAATCTAGTTGTGTTTGTTATTAATGTAGCCTATTTCATTATTCATCATCACGATTTTACGACGAAATGTATAGGTACAATATTATTTCCTCGATGGGCTTTTACCATCTGCGCGAGAAGTGATGCAACCTGGTATATTATATGTTTTTTCTTTACTCCCAGACCAGCATGAAAGAACTTTAATGCAGATCATAAACATTAGAAATAGTTCCTGCGGGAATTCTCGCTGTAACTTAGCTAATTAGTTTTGTGAACAAGAGTGGAAAGTTAAAAATACTGCTAAGAACGAGTTATGTATCTTTGGGTTTTCTCGCTTGCCGTCGATGGCGCCCACAGCGGGGCATTTTTCAATTTTACAATATTAACATTATATCAACTAGGTAGAAAAAGTCATAAAATTGTTACGAAATGGCCCCAACTCAGCATTATGCTGGCCTAACAGCCTGCCCTGGTCTTCCATTGGGAATTTTGGGTGATAAAACATTACACAAAAATATACAACGGATAAAATGGGCAAACGAACAATAATTTATATGAAATGAAATTACATGATAATTATAATATTTATGTGGTTGCATGGGCATAAAACCTTTGGCTTTCCTAGAAGCGATAAAAAAAATCAGGTAGCTGACTTGCTCGTTGCCTTCCTTGTTATATAAAAATGGCAGCCCAATACGGTGGCAGTGTATCCGACCCGGGAAGAACTTAACTAACTGTATTATCGCGAGTTTGTCTACGTGTCTGTATCTCTCCGCGATCGTAAGTTCGTTACGTTGTTTGCACACGTGACGCAACTCCTAAACGCGCTCGGCGCTGTCATTAGACCCGTCTCATTATTTGAATATAAATACAACCTTTACATTGGAATTTGTTGCGGATTCCTTTGAACGCAACTTACAGGAAGTCTCATAAGATTTCGTGATATTCTGGATTAACCGATCAAGTGATAATCAAATTCACGCACTACGCGTTCTGTATCGTTTGAATAATTTTGATTAACGTCTACATTATTACATAATTATATTTGCAGCCTGTTATTATCTCAAATAAATAACTTTATAACAATTTACCTTTATTCGGTACCCACACGTTAACTTTTCCTACAGCACGGTCTGAATCTTGTATTTTATTTTCTAATTTTATCCTCAAAATATTTAGTTATGTTACAAATACTTATTCCAGTCACAAACTCACATAAGTGTTTAAAATGACAATTTCGTCGGTCCAGCAGATTCGTAGCAAATTAACTGTAACAGACGGACAAAGGGACAGAAGAACACAGTAGGTACGATGATTGTTCTATTTTGCCTTTTAAAATAATAATTCTAAAAAATCAGCTACTAGAATTGATGTGAATCTATTATTAAACAAGAATAAGCAAAACAATCACTTTGTTCGGTGATGTCGAGCCAAATGAAACAAATACGTCGAAATAAATACGTATTAGGGAAAATTCTGTCGACGAAGCCTTTATTTTTTGCCCCCGGGCGGCCTTTTGTAGATTGTAATCTTAAAAGCGACGTAACGGACAAGCATTCTCGTAGTTTATTTCCTTTCAAAGTAAACTGTATCAACCTTAAAAAGTATCAGAAAGTGAGCACCTTTTTTTAAATATAAAAAACATTTTTTAACTGCAAACGTCCGAATTTAAATCGTGTTAAACAAGACTATTTCATATCACATTAATTGACACGAAAACAGATTGGTGTGCAGCTGTTTCACGCCGAATAAAGCGCGACGGGTAAAAAACAAACGCAGTAATCGGCAGCGGGTCGCGGGTCGCGGGTGCGGCGCGAGCAGCGCCGGACTTGGCGCGTTTTCTCCCTGCCGACTCGGAGCCATCGATTAATCTACCGTGCGTGAAATATGAGATTTTCGAGTTGGTAACTTATTTAACCGCGCCCGGGCCGGCCGCCTGATTGAGTTATGCCCCCGCCATATAACATACCGCATATTTTGCGATAAAACGCAAGGCGGGATATTTATTTTGCCGAAGCGGCGCCAAATCAAGCAAATAAAGCCAATCCGACTGAAGGGTTTCGAAGAAAATTCATTTTGTTACTATGTACTTTGTGAACTGTAATTAGGAAATTCGGAGTTGCTTTGACTGTACGCATTTCGACGAATACTCCAAAATAAACTGTGACTTTTGATGAAAATCGACGATTATTTTAAGATTGATGTGTACGTTATCTGGGCCATGGAAGCTACAAAAGGGTTCAGTATGTGCCAGCTTAGAAGACGTGGCTCCAATATTTCTAGTCACAGAAATTTATAGCGTTTTCAGCACAATTTTCTACCAGAACAGCCTTTCCACACGTATCCTTTATGCAATTACTTTGATAACCTAGCAGCAAATTGAACTTATAATTTTATTTCGTAAGTAACTAACACCTCATCTGTCATGTCTCGAATGTTGTTATTCCTACGGAGACTACCCAATTACTCTGTATAGTATATTTGTCGATATTCTTCGTTCTTTATAAAGTACACGAGGACTCACGATTCTATATTAACGACCAATTAACTTGTTAACTCATTTTGCGACAATCATTAATCAAGATATTGTACACCAATCCTTAGTATCACGATTCCAGCATTGAGCGAGTACAGCGGCAGACGTATTGTTCAAACAACAAGAGCTCCACTGCCGCGTCTCAAAACATGTTTAAGAGAAAGAAAGAGTACAATACATTTATGTCGGTACAACATAATATTTTTTACTGTGGTGATGGTTGAGGATTTTGTTGCCTTATCCTTGATAATTCCGTTTTCCAAAGTAGTGCAAAGTGTTGACTGCATTCAACTCTATATCGTGGATTAAAGTAATCCATTCAGCAATAAGTTGTCACGGTATCAGTATTTAACGATCGCAAACGTAACAGTGGTATTTTTCAGGCGATACCAGACGTATTGTGGGCCTTTCGAGAGCTAAACTAGCACGTCTCAACTCTGATTTATGTCCGCTCCCGAGCTCCTATTCCGAGAGGAAGCCCGCCCGATTTGTCAAAAGGCTCGGCGAAAGTTACAATCTGAAGCGATACAGCTTAGAACTAAGAAAATACAGTATAAAGATTGCCACAGAAAAATAAATGTCATAAAAACAGGCATATTTGCTGGAAGTTGTGGAGGTTGAGAGGGCCTTTGCCCAGCAGTGGAACATCAACTATCTTTTTGTATGTGTTCGAAACCAATCCAAGAAAGAAGGGGATAATAATACCTAAGTCTAAATAAGGCTGTTTTAAAAAAAATTACATAGATACATAAATATGTGAAACTTTCCTACCTAATAAACAAATTCCAAATAGAGTGTGTGTGTCTCATTCGTTAAAATGTGATCGGAATTTTGTTAAATTTTGTTATACTTACTTTTAAAAATGACACTAGTGCGAAAACATTTCCTATTCATTAAATTTACCAACTCGAAGCCTTAAACACTCGAAAGCGGTGAAAAATTGCCTACAGCTCTAACTAATCTTGACAAACATACCCCATTTTAATCACAATGCCTAAAATACAAATTTACCTTGAAGGATTATACTTATAAACCGCAATAATAATTGCTTTAAGAAGCAAAATTACTCCATTGAAAAACGTCTCATTTCAAAAATGGGTCACTGTTGTAACAATTTTTTATTTATTTTCCTGAAAAATAGGAAGATAAAGACAAACTAATGTTCAGTTAACAGAAGCATTTGCAAACGAACAAGGCATTTCTGTAGTCGCCAGATATCTCGACTGCGATACATTCTGGAAACCAGACAACTAACTAATGTTTCTTAATAAATCCACAACATGCTTCGACGAGATATTATATTAACCAAAGTAAAATCAACAACAATCTTCGCCGAGAAACAAAGGGTTGTTATTTAATAAGGTTAAACATTTAAACTATTTGCTTTATAAGATCAAACATTCTTGGAAAGCGCATTTTGACTGGCAGTTACTTAAGATCCTTTGAGTCTGCTCAGACTACTAAAGTTTTGTAACTTTCAGAACCACAGACCATTCCATTTTAGTTTTGATATTTTATAAAATAATTATGATAAAAGTTATATCTCTTAGTTTTAAGCGTAAGAGGTAACCAAGCTGGAGTGGAACCCACTCGACATCAGTTAAGTAAACTTAGGTTCCAATGCGTTGTGACAGCCAAATTTAAATGAAAATACAATATTTGTTCTTCTCAAATTTCGTTCCATAGTGACAGAATATTATACTATTCAAGATGGTCTAAGTATGCTCTAAGTAAAAAATACTAAACTTAGGACCCAGCTGTTAAGGTGAGTCTTCATTGTTTTGGGGCTAAGTGGAGCCGTGTTGAAGCGACTAATCACATTAAATGTTACTGGAGGAATGGGACGAGATGTTAATTCAAACGTATAAGTTTTTGATTTGACACGTCTTTGCTTAGGTTCTATAAAATTGAAAAGCACCCTAAACATGGTGAAGCGACCCTAGCGCCACCTAGTCGTCGACTACATTAACTGCTGCAACGCACAAGTACTTAGCGCCAGTTACGTCACCCATGTTCTACATCGCGTCAATGAAGTTTCTTAACGTAGATACATAATTAATAGAACTTTCAATTATCTTCCTTCAGATTTTGGTCTGGATCTGCCTAAAGATCTCTCCCCAAAATGGCAGATATGATTTTAAACTTCCTGACCAACGAAATTTCAATAATTTCACTGACAAACAGACCAGCGATCGAGTACCATACCGATTAAGTTTCAGACTATAAATCGATTTGTTACTAAGTTCTCTTGCTAGCCAAACCACAGTAAGGTTCTTTAGGAAATGCCTACAACACAGTGAGGAATGCGTGGGTCCTAACGACCCGGCCATGACCATACGCGACCGGCGGCGCGGAAAGCGATTTTTCTATTCATTGCGTACGCTACCAGGTAACCGCTGTGCAACATGCGTGTTGGTCAAGTAATGGATAAGTAAAACGCTCGCCGTGGGTCCAGTCGTGCGCATCAATGATCTTGAGAGCGGTCGAACGGGACGTGAGCAGTCGTTTTACGGTTGGAGTCGACTTCAACCAATTTTTTTCTCTTAGACTGTTGATGTTGACTGTTCAGGACTGTTATTAAACTAACCTAACTTAATTTAACCCATGGAGTTCTACGGGTGGTGATTTATAAAAAATATATGTTATATAATCATTAATGAAACGATCTGCTCTCGACTAAGTGACCGAACCTAGCTGAAGCGGATTCAATAACTATTTAGCAAAAAAGGAGCAGGGAAGTGGGAGAGAAGTAAAAATCAAAACAGCAGCTGACATTGCAATAATACCTATAATGAGACAAACACACACAGACAGTGACTTAAGAAACACGTATAAAAAAGTAATTTCAAACAATAGAACAATAGACAATATCAGAAATATAAAATAACTATTGACGACCCCAACTCTAGCTTTGGAAGTCCAAAGCTAGGTTCATTTAGAGCACCACAGGCATGCCGTAGGGGCCCTCGCTCGCCCGCCACCGTCCGTCGCCCGCGCGCGTTCGATCCCCGTGACCCTTTTTATTGTTGTTGATAGCCTATCACATCGACGGCATACATCAACAAGTTCTATGGCCGCAGTTAGGGCAGTACGCAAAATAACTAAAGCGATTCGATAACGGCCGTATATCCCCCGCGCCACTCAGCCGTTATGGTTTGACGTCTATTATTTATTGGGTTCTTGTCATGGAGTGATGTGAAATGATACGGGTTTTTTATCGTTCGCCCGCTTATAGGTTGTAGTTTCGCGTAATTCCGCAATTGAATCTGGGGCAATAAATTGGAGGGATATTGTTCCATTCGATTGTTCTATGTCCAAGGAATTGTGAAGAAATAATAGTTTCTTCTTTCTTACAAGAATTATAAGGCGGTTAGGATTGGGTTTGACCCTCGAGCGATTTTCCGGTAATTCAGGAGGATTGCAAAATTCCAATGCGTTCGGTCTAAAATGTAGGTACAATCGTTACTTGAATAACTAGGTAGTCTGACGTTTAGCGCGTCATTTCACCTTTTTCTTACTAACTCATACGACATACTCGTGACTAGTAGATAACTCCATTATAGAATTATGGCCTTTTAAATATTTAGACGAAATTGTCTAGTTTACAATAAAATTATTCACATTTATCAAGCAAAACTAAGTCACGTAAGTTACTGTCTTATAATTGGGACACGTCGCTTCTTTGGAACTGGGTCGTCTGCCAAAAGGTAAGGCAGCACATCCTTTACAGAAGTGTTTCTCTCAACGAACTTATCTGCGAGTCCAATCATAACTTGACCCGTACACTCGTGGGCATTACACAGAGGTGTCTTGCCTTTTGTTGTGTATGACCGACAGCTAGATACGGAAGACACCTGACTTTGTGTAATGTCATCAAACGAACAAGTCAAGTTATGACTGTCGGCCGTACGCAGCGATTATTCCGAATAGGTTCATTTAGGGAATCACACGGTTATGCCATGTAGCTAAACTGCGATCGAGAAAAACAATCCTCCAATAGCAAAGTTATAGTGAGCGCGACGAAATAAATGAAGTAGATACCTAATCGGATTGATTGATTTTTGCTTGCACACCGCTTAGCTACATCGCGCAGCTCTGGTGGGCGTGCGGCGTAAGACTTGTAAATACTCGTACCTAATACAACAGACGCTGTTGGCACGAAAGTCAATAAACGTTACGAGCAAATCATTACCTACAGTAGCAAACTTCAAAATTGCTAAATTGTGTATGTATTAAAACTATTTTCGTACATACAGACCGTTTTACCAAGTTTTCGTTTGTTATTTTTTTCCAAGAAATTTCGTTTCCAACATCGCTTTTATAGGCAGTATCTACACGATTATTGGATTGTCATCGAAGCTTTACACGTGTACTCAATCACGAATCGATTTGGCCACTGGATGTACGTCAAAACATACAAGATTTGGCAGATATACATAATAAAGAAATTCGAAGTGAAGGTACCTACCTACATAGTAAGTTTCTTTCACCTGACTTCTTATGGCAATTAGCTGTGGTCTCGACACAGATTTGAGTTCAGTCTATCTAGTGTGAAGACCATAAACATTACGCGACTGCGGGAAGACGCAAACGGAGGATCATGCGTTTAATATGTGTGCTTATCCGTTCCTATAACATTAGTAACCGCAAATATATCAAAATGAAGGAATTGTTAAACGGATTTTTATTACAAGAATTCCTGGGCTTGCTTTTTTTCTTTTCAGTTTTTTTTTACAAATTGGGGTTATTGACAGAGGCCTGATTATTAGCATAGTACACAATAAAAACGAGAACCAAATTTATTCTGATAAATATCTACATACTTGCAACTTTAACGGGGTAGATCTTTAATAAATAACGCTTACACGTGGCGCTGACAGCAACTACAGTGAGGTGATGGCAAGCTTCCAACGGTATCGATGACGTCATGTTTTCAGCGACGCTATTATCTACCATTACTACCATTTACTACCATTGTCTACCATTTAAATCAGCATATCCAGCTTCTGAATAATACATGAAATCGGTGCGAGCTTATGCTGAGTGTGTAAAATAAAACTGCGGCGGATATCTCGAGTACGACTGCACTGCAGACAAGGATTCCCATATAGTTACGTAAAATGCGGAGAAGTACCGAAACCAATGTTTAAACCACAAAACCCCTTATGAACAAATAGGACAGTTTTCTTCCGTGCTGGTCTGGAGCAAAGAAAAAAACATAGAATGTACCGTTGCTTCTCTTCCCGTGCATGGTAAAAGCCCATCGAGGGATTGGGCGAAAATCTTAGGAATCATGTTAAAGGCGATGCGGCTAGCAACCCATCATCATTTTGATTCCCCTTTCCATCCATACGCCCACAATCATGCTATACGTGGCCTTTAAGGTTAGGCTCTCTCTACCCCGTAAGTTGATTTATGCACCTATGTATGTATTTATTTCCACATTTTTTTGTATTTTGACGCTTTCTGACCCAAAAACAATTAAATACTCCTTAGACTAGCTTTCCAAAGTTGTCGCCACTTCCCTGGTAAAACAGTAAACGGGTAACTTTTCAACACAACGTCAAATTTGTATAACACAGGCAAGGCTTTAACTTACAACAGCCTACGTTTAGTGCGGATTAAAAAGATCTTCGCTTTTCTTCTAATGGGTAAAACGATATCCCTTTGTCCCATCCACGGTCCGTTGGCCGACTAGCCGACCTTTATTAAGACTGATTGCGCTGCCCTGGAGCTGTAGTTCGAGTGGCTTGACCTTGCCACCTGATCTATGTACGTAGATATTTTATTGTGGTTAGGATAGCCGTAATGAGCCAAGAAGGGGACTAGTCGAGATTGGGGTATGTGATAAAGACGCAGCCGAAAGCAATAGCTGATTAAACCACTCAAGTTTATTACTTGGACCTTTGTGAGCCAATGACATGGTATAAAGATTGCTCGCATCGGGATTTTAAATATATTTTCTCAAAAATGACCTGTAAAGTCGTCATTGTTAACACATATCAGAACAGGAAGTTAATTGTTGCCGGTCAGTCCAAAATTTAAAAAAAAAATTACTGTAGCGCTAAACTTCTCCAGTAATGTTGCATACAAATTTCATTACTGTCTAGTTATTAACTTTTTTTAAATGCAAATCACCATTATAAAATAAAAGCATAAGACTTAACACACCAAATTAAAAAAAAAAAGCTAGTACGACAACTCGTGTTTATCTGTGTCTGAAATAGCTTTAGATGTTCTGGGTAGAAAAATACTCTTTTCAAATGCCATTTTTAAAAAAAGGCGGCAAAGCAAAAATAATTAATAATTTATGTCAATTACATTTTCATTTATTTTTGTTGTTGTTTCCTTTTTCGATTTTTGAGAAAAGCACTATACCTACTTGCCTCGGCCGGAATAGCATTGCTGGCCTAGACAGTAATGTACTATTAATGTCTATGTACATATTATATTACCAAGTCATGCACAGCGTATCCTGACCACGGATGTCAACCGCGACATAAATACGATCGTAGCCGAAAGTATGATGCGACGCGCGGCTTGATAATGTAGGCGTACCTACACAAAAACGGCTAACTCACGTATAAAAGTCGAGTGATGCGCGACTGTTTCGGACTAGTTCGGAGTCCTTTCTCTTGGAGCGCTCGCCCCGGCGGCACCGAAACGAATAGGTACTGCAATGTGTTACTACGAACTAGTCCGAAACACGAGCGCATCACTCGACTTTTATACATGAGTTATCCGTTTTTGTGTAATTATACCTACTTATTATTGTTCATCTGGCTCATGGAGGTAGTGCTGTGTTAATTTGCGCCGACTCCAGTAATCAACCGTCTATAACATCATTACGTAACGTATCCGTCGCCATAACTTATTCAAAGCTATGGCGATGAATGAGCCCGTCTATCGCGCTATTTAGCCTTCCCCGCGACTAACCGATCAAAATAATCTCCCTGAATAAGACCCCGCATTCATATCGGAATCTGAAATGCGTACAGAGATATCGTGGCTCCACTCCACGGTTGCCTGCTCACATTGAAACCCTCTTACAACACAAACATAATTCATGAGCGGCAATCTTTACAAACGACAAGCATTATATCTATTCAATAAATTCAATATTTATGTAAGTACTCGGTGTTACGTACAAGAACAATATTTGCGCCGGCAAAAGAACTTGGGGAAAATTGAGGGTAAAGTTGCCGGCACTCGAGTCGTCAGCCGCGAGTTGCCAACTCCTATGAGGACGTTTGCGGCTCTTGTTATCTTTTGTGTCGTTTTATTTATTTTATTACAGTTACGGCGATGACGGACGTCGCGCGGCGTTTATTACTTCCTCAGACGAATGCGGTACGTGTCGCCGCGTGTTGCTTACGGGCATTTGGTTGAAGCTACGTAATTCAAACTATTGTTTTATTAGTCGATATTGCTTTCTATTCGCTTCGTTTGTGGACTTTGTCGTATCAACAAAAAACGGCTCTATGAACTTAATAATATGGGCTTAACACATGAGTAAGGTAAGGCTGACTTTTACCTACCTGGGAAAATGGGTTGAATTTCTAAAGTCTGCTAAATTAACTAGACTATCAAGTCTGCTGTAAATTTAAGACTAAGGAGCACATTTACATGTCTGAACCATTATTAGAAATGCTTTTTAATTAGAAACGTTTAACTACATGAAAGCTAAATTACGTTCTACGCCTTCAATTCATAGACGGGGCCGCGAAATGGCTTGCGTATTATGCCACTCAAATCATCGTAATTGATTGGCATTAAAGAAAATTCACAGAAAAACGTACCTATGTATAAAATGAAGAGTACAGAGAGATCTCTGCTTTGATAGCTGCCCTTTTAAATGCCTACGCACACTTAACAACGCGCGACCATGGAAAATCGAGCACTTTACTTATAAGAAGTCCTATTATGTATACGCAAGGAACTTAAAGTTAGGTGGGTTGGTCTTACATCACTGCTCACAGTTTCTTGCCCAGGACTCTAGTAACACTACATTACCACTGCTATCAGCTAACCCGTGCCACTCAAAGGTGTAAGACGCGGGTCGCGCTGTACAGCATGGTAATGTGACGGCCGCTGGCGACGCGGGCAGGCGGGCTGATAGCGCCGCGCCACAGACCGCCGCCTGGAAGAGCCCAGTACTCTAGTCACACTACATTACCACTGCTATCAGCTAACCCGTGACACTCAAAGGTGTGAGACGCGGGTCGCGCTGTACAGCATGGTAATGTGACGGCCGCGGGCGACGCGGGCAGGCGGGCTGATAGCGCCGCGCCACAGACCGCCGCCTGGAAGAGCCCAGTACTCTAGTCACACTACATTACCACTGCTATCAGCTAACCCGTGCCACTCGAAGGTGTAAGACGCGGGCAGGCGGGCTGATAGCGCCGCGCCACAGACCGCCGCCTGGAAGAGCCCAGTACTCTAGTAACACTACATTACCACTGCTATCAGCTAACCCGTGCCACTCGAAGGTGTAAGACGCGGGCAGGCGGGCTGATAGCGCCGCGCCACAGACCGCCGCCTGGAAGAGCCCAGGACTCTAGTAACACTACATTACCACTGCTATCAGCTAACCCGTGACACACAAAGGTGTAAGACGCGGGCAGGCGGGCTGATAGCGCCGCGCCACAGACCGCCGCCTGGAAGAGCCCAGGACTCTAGTAACACTACATTACCACTGCTATCAGCTAACCCGTGCCACTCAAAGGTGTAAGACGCGGGTCGCGCTGTACAGCATGGTAATGTGACGGCCGCGGGCGACGCGGGCAGGCGGGCTGATAGCGCCGCGCCACAGACCGCCGCCTGGAAGAGCCCAGTACTCTAGTCACACTACATTACCACTGCTATCAGCTAACCCGTGACACTCAAAGGTGTGAGACGCGGGTCGCGCTGTACAGCATGGTAATGTGACGGCCGCGGGCGACGCGGGCAGGCGGGCTGACAGCGAGATTTGTAATAATAAATGTGTAATAATATTGTCTCTGCTCTAATACATACGGAAAAGGTCGGAAAGAAGAGGCAATCGCGGTCACTTAACGGATTGAGTTCTCATGAAAGCGGATAATGTATACTGTAACAACATCGAACATGTTCTTTTGTGTACTAAAGCCGACAGACGGACAAAGGATCTAATTAACCAGTACCAGCTTACTAAGCTAAGTATATATGTTTCTAATGTACGGTCAAGTGCAAAAATAAGTATCGTAACAAACTTTTCAAAAATATGTCCCACGACCTTATTACACGGGTGTAAGAGCGTATGGTACTTATTTTTGTAACTTTGACTAGACACACTTGACTGTACCAAAACTGACGATAATTTGTTTAATTTAAAATGATCTTTCAAAGTGCCGCATCCAGCAATATCTTTTACATCTCTGCGCAAGATTGAATCAGTCCTAAGGGTATCACGTAGCTACTTGTTCGGAGCGGTACCTGTGCGGGTATCAAACACATAACTCCAGTTAACCGACGCTGACGACGCGCCCTGAGGGGCGTTCAACCGCATCGGTAACAGGAAATTTTTGATGTGGTTCATGTTTCATGTCCGCGAAACGCCATTCTCAAACACACAGACATACCTACACATCACTTGTGGCAGAAGTCGGAACGGGGAATCCGGGTCTTACAAAGGGGTTAGAGTAAAACCCAGATAAGCAATGTTTTTCTTTCATCCACTTCGTAAAAGGCTTTACTCCTGCAACGTAAAAGCGTTTTGTGCATTCCTCAATGCTTTTTGTGCTCCCTTTTTAGTCTGTGTTTTGCACTCATGCTAATTATTTCTGGTTATTATTACCTAACATTTCAATGCTTTGCTGTCATTAGTGCTTTTAAAATCTCTCTGAGCTTAACTTTGTTTCGAACTTGTTCTTTAAACGCGATTTACGCACGGTGGGCCAAAATTAGAGGTCTACTACTTTCATCCAACTTCCTATCACATGAAAATGTCGCTAAAGTTGAACTTTCAAATTGACAGCCACTTTTCGACATTATATATTGTCTCACACAGGATTTTTAACCTTAGGATTGCACCCTTTGGCTGATGGTACATTCCATTTTTACAAAATACGTCTAACTTCTCTAAGCAAAATACGGACTCTATTACATAATAATTTATCAAGAACTTGTAATAAATTAAATATGAACTTAATTAGCCGTGTTACAAGGAAAAGTCTTGAAGCTCCTTCGACCCTAATGAAAAGTCTGCTTTGTACAGTTCAAGGTTGAAAAATTAAGCCCACGCTTTGAAATTAAGTAACTCCAAAAATCTGTTTGGAGCACTGACCTTCGGCGCTCGGAGGGCTCGTGAAAGCAACATTACATTAAGTTTAAAAATGTAACACATTCGTACTGAGTTGAAGTATGAAAAAGTAGGTAACCGCGGACGCGCGTGACCCCGCGGAGGCACATTTAGCTGGGATCGCAAGTGGGCGGCTTGCGCTCGCAGCCACCGCCGTCACTGATTCAGAAACTCTAAGCGCCTCTTTCACCTCTCTGTTAAGTTCCAGTTATTTTAAGTGTCAGTTATCTATGATTCTGACTCTATTTCATAGGTTTTTTTAAATAGATATTTAGAGTGATTCAAGAGAAAGGTTTATATGTCACTCGTATAAATTCAACAAAGACAATTTGGAGATCACAATTATTATTTTCAACATGAAAGTACCTACCGTGTGACTTAATCATAATTACGTATAAATAAACGGATAACTCACGTATAAAAGTCGAGTGATGCTCGACATGTTTCGAACTAATTCGTAATCCTTGCTCTTGGAGCGCTCGCCCCGGCGGCAGCGAAACGAACTCAGTGTTCAGTCGTGCCTATATAGACCCAATTTTCCGTAAACGTGGGCAAGTCCGTATTACATGGACGTATGTTCTTGCGGAAAGCACTCTCTCCGATGGGCACTCGTGGCGAATCACCACAAAGGCCCGATCGCATTCACTCGCCGATTCCAGCCCCGCGGCTGTTCATTTACCACCTAAGCCTGTATAAGTGCGAAGAAAGTATACGTATAATTTGACAAATCGAAAGAGTAGAAGCCGAGAAAGGAACCCCACTTTACTCCGCGAAATTCGCTTTTCAACTCTATTATTTGAATAAGGATTTCGCCAACAACGCGTATTTTTCAGCGTTTTGCCGGAAGTCTTAACAGTCTCTGGATTAAAGCTGAGTGTGTTGCCTTTTTCTTTTTTGCACATGGAAATTTAGCTCTATTATATTCATAAATCATACATAAACATACCTTTTATCCCTTACGGGGTAGACGGAGCTTAAGGTAACAAGACCTGAACGCTACCTTTAGCGTGATTGTGGGCGTATAGGTGGAAAGAGAAATGAAACTAATGATCGATTGCTAACCGCATCGCCTACAACATGTTTCATAAGGCTTTCGACCATTCCTTCGATGGGCTTTTAACATCAGCGCGGGAAGAGAAGCAACTGGTACTCGTTTACTATGTTTTTCTGCAGCATGGAATATTAAAATTGACGTTATAAATAAACGATAAGTCAATTAAATGGGTTTTTGTCATCTATGGCCCTTCAGTTCGAAATACAATACAATACAGTAACTCTTTATTGAACACCACATATACAACCAGAACAGAAAAAAGGTATACAGAATATAAATAAATAAATGACTTAATATTATTATTTGTGTGGCTGCACAGCATCAGTCGCCAGTTTCTCGAAGTTACAAGTTACAGATCTAAACTGGCAATATTAGTTTAATCAACCAATCAACGGCCGAGTTTTTGAGCAGTGTTGCTAGATCAGACTCGTAAAATTTTGTCTTGTAGCGTCGTGAAACGGGCCGCAAGACAAGTTAAACCTTTAATTATTAACCAAAGTCAAAATCCAAAAATTACCAAAATCTACTGATTTGCTAGCAACCACATTGCTGCGTGTACGCAGTGACGTGTCGCATGCGTCGCGTTCTCTCACCGTTTCTTCATACATTTCGTTGCGTTAACGCGCCGTCGACGTCTTTTACGCACTGGTGTGGCCGGACTTTTAATAAAAAAACTATATTCATTGCGCAAACATAGTATTTTCGAAGGAATATACATTTCGGTGTGCGTTACCTACTGATCTTTTTGAAATCCATTCAGTTTAATTGTAAATACAATGCTGCTTCGCATCACGAAAACACATTTTCATTATATTTCCACGTGACATTCAGACGATTCATCCTTTATATTGCAAAGAGACCACAGATCATTATAATTAGTAGGTACGCTGTGTGTTCATTATTTTATTATTTAACAAGATGTTCTCATTAGTGTATTCTCTGATAAATAATGTACGAAATGGTTTATAGCTGTAGTTTTATTACGGTTAACCATTTGTGGAGGCTCGGCGGTTTCTCATTAGAGGCTAATTAACACTCCATAGTTAAAAAAAAGACATCTTAATAGTAGTTATAATAAACAATTGCAAAAATGTAATTCATCAGATTCAAATGCAAGCGAGAATATTTGGACGACCGTCTTCTTGACGTTACTAAAAAAACTAATAATAATAATAATAATAACAATATCTTGGGACAATTGACACCAATTGACCTAGCCCCAAACTAAGCAAAGCTTGTAATATGGGCACTAGACAACGGATAAACATACTTATATAAATAAATACATACTTAAATACATAATAACATCCAAGACTCGAGAACAAACATTCGTATTTTCATACAAATATCTGCACCGACCGGGGATCGAACCCGGGACCTCAAGCTTCATAGTCAGGTTCTCTAATCACTGGGCCATCCGGTCGTCAAACTACTACTTGACTTTGTCACGCCTTGTTTTCTGCCAAAATGGAAAGTAAGTAAGTAAGTTATTTATTTGTGCAGATACACAGGTGAATTACATAGGATCATACAGGGGAAAATACAGGGATATAGGTGAAATATTTAAGTAAATGACCAGCTGCATGTACAGAACTAATACCTATTTGTCTATTCACACACATTACTCACACTGTTGATCATTTACTTAAGTTTTCGCCTATACCTACATTTTAATTTACCTACTTGCGAGTGTCAAATCTTTACGGACAAACAGATAGAAAATCTAGATTTCTCATATACTCATAACTAACCGCTGCATTGCGGACAAAACGTCGCGGATATTAAAAAATAAGTTCTGTCTTCTTCTAGTGCCTCTTCAATCCTGAAGGTTGGCCATCAGCTTGCTGCCCTCGACTCTATCTGCAGCCAGCCGGAACAGCTGTTCGAAGGAGGCAATGCCGGTCCACTCCCGGATGTTCCGCAGTCACAATTTTTTTCTTCGCCCGCGCGTCTCTTTCCAATCTTGCCCATCACTATCAACTGCAGCAGCGTGTATATTGTTTCTAAGCAAATGGCCGAGATATTCTTACGCCTTTTGATGCATGGCATCTTTTCCCGGGAGATATGAACGCGCTCAAGCAGGTACAGTCTCATTCCTGGCTTTTTAAGTCCAATTAATGTGCAACATGTGACAGTAGGACCAAAAATAAATTATTACGTGATTGAGTCCTGAATGTGATAGCAGTTATAATCCGTATAGGGGTCCGTTTAGTCATTTTGTGGGAGACAAGGAACCCTGAAATAATCGACGTGACTTTTGAGCCGCGTCTTGGAAAGAAACCTGTAGCATTGATCCCACGTGATTTGTTACTAACGAACCTGAACCATCTATGTAGTCTGAAATAAAATTAATTTGTATTTGAATCTTTAATGAGATTGGCTATATTACTTTTTCTTTGAACATTACCATAATATTCTCTAAAAGAGGCAGGAAACCTATTAAATTTCGCTTTTCCATAAACGAGTTCTAAGAATATTTAATGACGTTGTCGTCCCAAAAGTGGGGTGTTAATTGTATCCCTTGGAGAGAATAACGAATGCCTTAATTAAGCAATCCTTTGTGAGCAACAATCCATTAGGTTTTAATCTGTAACAGAAAGAAATATAAAAGCAAAAAGCACAACTCAAAGCCGGCGTAATCATCACAACCTCTGTTTCATCTCACCCGACTGAAACTGCAAGTACTTTGAGGCATCCCTATACTGTAACCGGTGGTAAAAATATGACGCTGCCATGTAGCTTTGTACAGCTTGATAACGTTAGTACTGCTACTGAATCATCTTCATCATCCTATCAGCCGTAGGAGGTCCACTGTTGGAAGTAGGCCACCCCCATAGACCTCCAGTAGCCTCGGTTGGAAGCGTGTTGCACCCGCGACTTTAACCAGGTCATCCGTCCACCTACTCTAGTTGTGAAACTCAAGTACTCGTATCACCTTGAAGTCTCATTTGTTTTCTTATCTTTTTGTCAAGTACCTAGTACTATTTCTTTGCAATCTAAGCTTTATTATATACTGTACCAAAAGTCAAATTCAATGAAACAACTATGCAAAATCGTGTCAAAAAAATCTTTGACGAATTTTGGCTTGTCTAGCTACTGTGCTGGGCCAAAGCAATGTAACAGTTTCTTTTAAAAAAACAGAACAGTATCTATAGTAAATTTTAACACAATGTAAGTGCAACTTCTTCATTATGTTAATTCCAGCTCCATGGTACGTCGCGACACAATACGGAAATGATTGCCATTGCAATTAACGATGTGCCATTCCATTGCGACGAAAATGCGCTAAATGTGAATATTTCCGGAAACTGACGATGTTTTCTGAGGAATCGGATACTTCCTAGTTTGTATTGTCTGATTTTCTTGCGTGAAACTTTCAACTTTTTCGTCGTAAAGAATAGTAGGTAAGTAAATATCACCTCAGTGACAGTACTAGTCCTTCAATTGTAAGCAATTCATACCGTTAAGCTGTATGACAATTATTTTTTTAGCACAACTGTATTTGTTTTATTTTAAATTAAAAATAATGCATTACTCTGGTGTAACGTAGCTACGTCTGAAAACTTTCAGAATAACGAAAATCAGAGTAATGGTAGCAAACTAGATGTCAAAATTATTTAGAGCTGTAATGTTTTCTATTCCACTTGTTATTCCAATTCAGCACTATTTTTCACCACTTTCGTTCAACAGTCAATAACCGACTGGTATGCTTTCGTAAATCGGGTCCTTAGTCTTATAAAATTATCATACTTCATGCAGTAAACCTCAGATTCGGTGTCAGTGAACACTAAGCGAAAAACAATGGGGTTTGGCGTGCGAGCGGGCGCGGGCAGACGTCCGTCATAAAGTATTTTAATTTAGTTTGGTCTTGCTTCATTAGTGGAAGCGTGTTTCACACTAACGAGTGGGCGCGAGGCTTGAGCGCCGGGCGGATTCCGTCTTCATATTCGCGTTACGTGGAAATGAAGCAAAACTGATCTAAAACGGTAAGTATTTGACACAATCCAGGATATATCGTTCGCGCGGCTCATTCTCTGGTATATAAGGACTCGTTTTTCACTATTTCTTGAGTACAATACGTAGCGTATGCTGCTTAGTCGTGCTAGAAAGTCGATCGAAAGTATCATTCGAACGAAAGTGGTGAAAATTGTGCTTCGATTCAAAGACTGATGCTACAGCATTTTCGGTTACTTGGGTGTGACAGCAATTTCAGTAAAATTAAAAGTAAATAAGTTAATTGAATAAAGTGTGGAGAGCATAATTATTAACAGTCGTCAAACACAGTACTTACTGATGTTTGGGATTCAATCAGTGGCGGATTTACCCTAAGGCCCGGTAGGTCCGGGCCTAGGGCGGCTAGATTTAGGGGCGGCCCCAATCGTGTCAAAAAAAGTTGGCCATAAAGTAATTTCATTATGTAGTTTATATGGTGGATGCTGAGAAAGGGGCGGCTGATGGCTTGGGGCCTAGAGCGGCCGAGACTGCAAATCCGCCACTGGATTCAATAAAAGATAATTATGTGGTTGGTATTGTATTGTTTGTCGGAGTAGCAAAGTAATTGCTTTTAGTTCATTGAAATGGACCTCCACAAAGTAGTTAGTGACCGATTCAATAAATTATGTAGGTATTGTTTATGTGAATGAAACTTACCTGAAAAGACGATGGTTTCACTATGATTTCAATTATACGAAATGATCATTTAACCAAACAATGTTCCTTTTTTGATTCCAGGACCGCTTTCAGAAAGAACATCTTCATCAAAAAGAAGTCAATCGCCACAATTGGACCCTTTTTTCGTATCCTCGTCCCGCTCCAGGCGCCATCTTGCGCCAGCGGCGGCCGTCCAACATGGCGTCCTTCGATCAATGCGCAAACAATTCGGAACTCGCTCACAAAGAGTTCGGCGACGCCCCCGACCTTATTGGGCCGAGCGCAACTTCGCGATTCTTAACTGCCTTCATCTTCATGTCTTACTCCAAGTTGGGTTTGCTCGCGCTAAGTAAAAATCAAATTATGATCTCGAAAATGCTGTCTGGCTAATGGCAGAAGGGATGCCTACTTTAGTTTAGAATATTTTTTCATATTTTAGAACTCAATATGCCATGTTATGCCCAGTTAGCTATAAGAGTCGGATACGTCAGTTATAAACTGCTGACTAATTTGTTATCACATTCTTGATAATTGACAGACACATTCGTTGAGCTAACCTACTTTACTTCCATGGTTACTTCCATGCTGGTCTGGGAGCAAAGAAAAAACATAGAATGTTCCAGTTGCTTCTCTTCTCGCGCAGATGGTAAAAGTCCATCGAGGGAATGGGCGAAAATCATAGGAATCATATCATAGGCGATGCGGCTAGCAACCCATCACTATTTTTATTCCATTTTTTGCCATCTACACGCCCACAATCTTGCTAATCGTGGCACCTTAGGCTATGTCTACCCTGGTTGTGTATGTACATTCGTTAAGGATTTTTAAAAGCATAAACTTTAAAACATTTATTATAAACCCATTTGTTAAAAAACGGGCGCCAAAAATTTTACTTTTATATTAATTACGTAATTATTTAACTGACTCGACTGGATTACCAAACAAATGTGTTTTACCTGAGTAAATAATATTTAATTTTAATTTTTGCATCAAATCGTAGGTACTGGAATAAATAAAAAGTGCTCATTCTTGCGAAGGAATGTACATTATTTCTGAAGGATTGGGTACATTTTGTACCAGAAAACTGAATAGTAAAGTTAAAAGCTGGCAAATGAAGTCTACACGAACGAAGTCGCAGGCAAAATCACAGCTAGTATATAATAAAAATACTACAATTAGGCATTTTAAATATTACTCCGAAATCCCACCGCATTCCGCGTAACCACACGCTACTCATAATGATTATGCCGCGTGCAATACCTTGGGTGAGTAACGCAAAGGTAAATTTTATACTTAAATAAGTAAACTCATGAAAGTACTTCAGTACGAGTTTATAATCTTGCTGCTGAGTCTCGAAACTCGACGCGAATATTAAGTCAGGCTTTGAATTTTGATTAGTAAATACCTAACACGGCGACGCGGTGCCTAAATATTAGCGTGGCTATTTACACATAGAGCGTAGTATTGGACATTTTAGAAAATTATGAGTAGGTACCTACACACATGCATTCATACGTTTATCGCGTCGCGTAGATAGAGCCTAAGGTAACAAGGCCACGTTTAGCATGATTGTGGGCGTATAGATGGAAAGCAAAATGAAAATAGTGATTGGTTTAGCCACATATTATCACCTGACTCCTAATCTTTTCGCCCATTCCCTCGACAGGTTTTTACGATCAGCGTGGGAAGAGAAGCAGATGGTAAGTACATTCTTTGTTTTTTCTTTGCTCTGAACCAAGGAAGAAAATTATAAATAAGTTCATTGATAATATATTAAATTTGTTAGCTTTTATGTATTATGGCTTTTTTAATTTAAACCAATTTGTGTTGCAGAAGTATCAGGGCTTCTTCTTTTTCCTTTAAGATTGATATTTTCGCTTTGGGTTTCTTGTTATTTTTAGCATACCATAGTGCACGCGCATTTTGCGCAGTGCACAGAATAAAACACTTTCCTTTACGAAACCATCCTAAGCAAAGCCCAACTGACAACATGCTAGTCAGCAAGCCATATGTTCTGTAAATGATTTATATTTTCGGTTTATATTTTCTAGGTTTTAGTCCAGGGCAGCCGGATTGAGGCTGCCGTTAGCGCGCCGTCAGAGCTTTATGAGCGATGGGCTGTGCTCGATGGGTACCCACAGCCGCCGCCTAATGGGCGACAGAACTAGTCTTCGTTCACCGTATATTAACGCTGCTGTTTCTAACGTAACGTTACGTGTGACTACTGCGCTTTTAAAAAAATATATGACTGTGGCCAATCGGATGCATATTCACCTGAGCGATAATTTGTCTTGCGTCAGTTAACAGTTAAAATAGTTATATAAAAGTCTTACTTCTCGGTATAGAAAAGTTAATCCTTGTAAGTGGCTCTATTCTGAAAGCCCAGCCATGTTAATCGGATAAAAAATTTAGTTGATCAGATAAAAAAGTGGCTCTTTTATTAATAAAAGTATCAAAAAAATGGTGGCAATTTTGACTATGATGGTGAATATGGTGATGAACAAAAATATGTACCTTGCTACTCCGCTACTCAAAAAAGAGCTAAAAAAGAGTACCGGAGCAAAGTAACGCCTGATTCAATATAATGGTGATGATGTATAGATAGATATGAACCCCCTCAACATAACACCTGCTTTTTGTTTTTTATTTTAACAAATAATACTTTTGCAAAAATATTAAAATTAATGTTTTTTGAGAATTAATTAGTACCTAACTATATTGCACTTGTACGTCCAAAACGGGCAAATTACTGAGTTGGTACTTTTCAGTCTACAGTTTTAAAATAAAATGTTTTCACAAATGTACAAGGTTTTAAACAACGAACGTTTCTTATTTATAAAGTACCTACTGTTTAAATGATTTTAAAATAATTCTCGGCTGCTAATATTTTGCTTTAAGAATATTCTGAGGTAAAATAACATCAGATTTATTTAAATTCTCCTCTGTGTTCTAATAAGGGTCTTTGAGATAAAACTCGCTTTTAATCTCTACAAAATTCCACAGTCATTATTGTTTTATGCTGGCAGCACAACATTGAACACTGCCCTCCTCGACCTGAACATACCTACTACATGCACATAAGAATATCGGAAGGTTTATTTTAGCATACTATGATGTTTGACCAAAAAAATATTGACAAAAAATGCATCGTTTGACAAACATTTCATTTGACAACCTTTTATTTTCTGCCAAAATATTGACTTTTTGCAAAACTTAGATATAGAACAAACCTAACCTAACCTAATGCGAGCCACGCCTAATGATTTTTCGATTTTTAAAAAAGTTAACAGTTTATCAGATATTAAAGGGTTGTCAAATGAAATGATACCACTCGCAACAATGCAAAATTGGTCTACTCAAACATAATCAACTAAAACATAGTTACGTAACCAAAGTTATACATTAAGTTTTGCTATATCAGTGTTGGTACCAGTACGTAATTTACATATTGTAACAGAGGTACATATTCATGATTCTCTGTAAGACAGTTGTCTCACGGTCGGCGATTAGCTGGCAGCGAGTGCAGATAGACATTAACTCACTAACTAGAAACTATGCTGCAGTGTACGCCCTAGTTCTCGCCGGTAGTCTATTACTTGCGGGATAGACAGAGCCTAAAGTAACAAGACCTAAAGGCCACGTTTACCATGATTGTGGGCGTATGGTTGGAATAGAAAAGGGAATACCCAAGGCAGAGATGGACATTTCGTAATCGATTCCTGATTACACGATTACCTGATTTTACTTTGTAATCCACTACTGGCTGTCAGATTACTTGTAATGTAATCAAGCGAAACGGTGAATTACGATTACATATTAAGGAATCAGTAATCATCTATACAAATATTATAATTACTAGTAATCGGGAATCAATGTCGATTCCAAATTACTGGAATTGTTCACTTGATTACTTCCAGATTGCTTCTGTATATTAAGTAGGTATATAAATAAACTTAATATTATATAAAAGTAGTCTGGTGGTAAGAATCAAGTGTCCGTCAGTCCATCCCTCACAGTGGCGTCTCTAGCCCATTTGGCTCCCGTGTGCAAACTGCCCTGGCGCTGGTAATGGCGCTTCCTAGCTAGCAAGGGTCAAAACACAATTACTCGCTGCGATGTCGTGTCGTGGCACGACGCGGCGTCATATCACGTAGCGACGTCGTGTCGTGGAAATCTACGACGTAAACCGTAAATGCTTACGACACGGCGTCGTATCGTGGTACGACGTACGGCACGACGTCGTGTCGTTAAAATAAACGGCTTAACACAATTATAAAAAATATCGCAGTAGATCGAGAGTTTTGGAGCGCAACAAATGTATTCTTGCCCTGCTGCTATTAAGAAGTCGCAAAAGGAAGAGAGAAAAACACAGAAAGTATGGGTCCATCCATTTCTTTCCATCATAAGCTAAGCCCTCACGTTCATCTTAACCGCGATGTCCACTAGGATCACCGTGACATTAACAAAATTATAAAATAAGGTTTGCCAATGAAGTAATCTAGTGTGGAACTGGAGTTAAGTAATCCAGATTACTTATGTACTTGATTACCAAGGAATCAAAATTACAGTAGTGGTTTACAACACTGATTCCAAAGGAATGGATTACAAAATGTAATCTTAGTACAGTATTACAGTAATTTTGATTATCTAGGTAATCGATTACTGAAGAATCACGATTACTGTAATGTAATCGTGTAATTAATTCCAAAAGTAATTGATTACGCCCAACTCTGACCCAAGGTAATTAGGGATATGAATATGAATAGGTTTAAACGAGAGTTTTTAAAATTATTATACAAAAAATGCTATTAGAATATTGATGAATTCTTAAAAGACATTGATAATTAATTTGATAACGTTTACTAATTTAATTGTACTGTTATAATTTTCATCGTTGTAATGTATATTATGTGTATTGTGATTTGTACGCCGAAAGGTAAAACATGACGGACTCCTTTATGACTAGAACAACTTTGTAATGTAAATATTAACTCATGTTTATGCAAATAAATTATATCTCTCTCTCTCTGTCTCTCTCTCTCGAATCAAAATAGCAGAAGAATAGTAGAGAATAGTTTCAGTGATTGATGGTGATATAACAATATAATTGTATACATTTCTCACACGGGATTTACACCTAAATATTGTTTTGAAGAGCGAGAAAATGGTTGACTGCTCCTCGTTTACTCTTCAGCGGTGTGACAACTCTCAAACTGCTTTTAGAATGATTTTATTTGCTTTACTTCGTAATATCCTAAAGCTTTTGTATCTTGCTCTGAGTCATTCCAAAAGCAATAAACGGAACCAGCTTGTTTATTTTCTGAAAATAAATTAAAAATACTCTAACAATATACCCGTAGAACATAAAAAGTAGATGTGACAATAGGCGGTCTTCAAGACGAGACTTGAAGCGGTATTTTTTTGGTGAAATTGTTATTTCATTACGAATTATCTCTACTATTGACAACCGTAGCACTGCACCGTTTCTTTACTGCGCAAAATTATTATAAAATTAGTTATTCATAATAATAAATATATGGCGCTAATGCGGGACTCGCGTGACGCCCCGGACGACGGCAAGACAGCATTTCCGGGTAATTTATAAAAATGTTCCTTTCTTTTAACACCGGAGTCGAGCTTTATTCGATTTCGTTGCGATGGCTGCCGTAATAAAATCATTTTAATGAAATTTTTACTCGGCGCCATTTTACACGTGTCGCCGGCCGGCCTGGACAGGGCATTCAATTACACAGATTCTCGTTTGAAATTATCATATTTTTATCTTACATCATTCATGGCATGAAATAAAAAAACTATCAGCATACGTATGACCGGAACAAAACGCATTAAACCCTGAATTTAGTAGATTTATTTCTATTAAACTAAATCCATTTTAACATATGTATCCGAGACCTGGTGCTTCATTTATAGGCCTTATAAATAGGTTCAGAGTTGCTCAGCGAGGTATGAAGAGAGGTATGGCTTGGAGTTTCTTTACCGGATCGAAGCGAATTAGCTCGTTGAAGTGGCAATGAGCAGGCCGTATAGCACGGGGAACAGATCGTCGTCGAGGCCGAAAGGTTCTTGAGTGGAGACCGCAGATCGGCAAACGCAGTGTAGGACGTCCACCGACGAGATAGACGGATGACCTGGTTAAAGTCGCGGCTTCACAATGGATGCAAGCCGGCGCCAACCGAGGCAACTAGAGGTCTAAGAGGGAGGCCTATATCAAACAGTTGACGTCCTATGAGCAATATGATGATGTTGAGGAAATCCTTTTGCAAATAACTACGTCGTAAGTATAAAAAATATTGACGACTAATGCTGATCTCTTAAGTGTGAATAAAAGCAAGTAACTAAAGCTGGTACAGTATTCAATAACACAAGTGATGTCGCGGCGTTCCGCTCGCGGCAGACTCGAACTCCCGTGGAACATCTACTGCTCACCAGAGACGAGAGAAGGCGCTGTATTTCAAATGATAGGTACTCTCAAATGAATCAAGAATTTTTATTTCTTGATTTTTTATGTCTACTTGTTCGACAGTAATATTCTATGCTATTCCCGATTTAAACATATTTGTATACCTACCTAAATTCTACCGAATATTTGTAACTCTACAATACTGCCTCCAAACACGATTCCGAAATTTACCGCAACAGGGCTTCTTGAACTTCATCCACGTACACGGCTTAAGGTTGTTAGTATTCGAAGTCCAGTGCTCCATTACCTATCCATGTGCATGCATTGGTATTCGGCACGCTATTAGCTGTGGGAGCTGCAGGAGCTGCCATTCTGGACCCACAGGCTGTACAAATACATGTCATGCTTGTCGCTTGGTCTGTAGCCCGCAGGTCAGTCAGCTACCTACCATTAGCACCTGAGACGACATCGCAGTCATGCAAATGGAATCACTGTTGGAAGGCAAGGCAAAAAACATTTCAAACTATGTCATACGGAGAAAAATTATTATTAAGTGTAAAGTAGATAATGCTTGTAACTTTTATTTCTGTTGGATTTTAATTTTGGGTTATTATTTATATGTATAAGATAATAATTATCATAGTTTTAATTTAATAAATTATTTATACTTATAGTGTTGTCAATGAAATCTGTTTACTAATTTTTCCCTGATGATTGTTTATTTATTTAAAAGGCATTTTTTAGATTTCTTAGTTCTGGAACATTAAGTTGTTAACTTAGATTTATAAGGAAACTTTGTTATGGAGTTATATTTTTGTAAAAACATTTATAAATAAATCATTTTTATATTTATCTTATATCTTATTTATATTCTGTAAAGGTATGTTTGAAAATTAATGCGGAGTATTTTAGCAGATTGCTGGCCAAAGTTTGCTTAAACAAAATATACAGTCCGCAAGCTCTTAGAATACCATTCGCGTTGGTCTTGCTGTCTCTCTCACTCAGCCGATTCAAGTATCAAACTTCGACATAGAAAAATTCGAATACTACCCACTTGCTATGGGCGGTTTAGGGGTATAGCACGCATCACGGAATGACGAGGATCCGGGTTCGATTCCCGGCCATAGCTTTACTTTTCGGATTTTTCTGTGTTCTAATTTTCACTGACATTTAGAAATCTATAGTAACATGTGTAAGTAACCTGTTATTAAGATCTTGATTGTTCCTGGAAAAATAGCATAAAATTGCATATTGATTGTTTAACTGAGTATTTCCATAAGTCACGTGACCAAGCCACGTGAACTGCGAAAGGGGGGTAGCCAGTCTACGGGGGTTCTGGCCAAGGGAGGAAGCCGTGGTGAAGCAGTGATTGAACAAGCAGCATAAGAGCAATTATTTGCCTAGAGTAAAGTTTGTTACTCATATAAGCGCCATTAGTCTTAATAAATGTATGATTTACTAGCTGTTGCCCGCAACTTCGTCTGCATAGAATTCGTTTATCGCTATCCCGCAGGAATTACGCAATTTTTCGGGATAAAAAGTAGCCTATGTGTTATTCCAGACTATAATCTATCTATGTTCCAAATTTCATCCAGATCTGTCCAGCCGTTCTGGCGTGAAAGAGTAACAAACATCCATACATACTCACAAACGCGATAAGGCCGCCTATTGTTACCTTGTAATATTCTGTATACCTTTTTTCTGTTTTGGTTGTCATATGTGGTGTTCAATAAAGAGTTATTGTATTGTACGCCCAGACGCCCACGGTCTTGCTAAACGCAGTACACAGTCTTGTTACTTTAGGCTCTGTCTACCCCGTAATGGACAAAGAGATTTGTGTGTGTGTATTTGTAAAATTCCAAGTACCCAGTTACTGCATTCGAATGATAATTTCGACAGTTAAAATATTCTCGGAATACATTACTCTGGTACAGCGGATGGTCGAAATTATGCTGTAGCGGGGTTCTATCCGCCCGCACAATGCACTAGACGCCCGAAGCCATCATGTATCTTACTAGTGAGTATATATATGTAGTGTCTACTACGCTAAGCAGAACCACGGGCACCTAGTATTTAACAGTTTGTCTTTAAAATAATCCGAAATGAAAACTTACTATTTCCATGCTGGTCTGGGAGCAAAAGAAAAACATAGAATGTACCAGTTGCTTCTCGTCCCGCGCAGATGGTAAAAGCTCATCGATGGAATGGGCGAAATTCTTAGGAATCAAGTTATAGGCCATGCGGCTAGCAACCCATCATTATTTTGATTCTTTTTCCACCTATACGCCTACAATCATGCTACAATACAATACAATACAATAACTCTTTATTTAACACCACATATTATTATAACAACCAAAACAGCAAAAAAGGTATACATACAGAATATTACAAGGCATTTTCAAGGCATGGGAGACATTGGCATGCTAAACGTGGCCTTTAGGTTTTATTACCTCAGGCTCTGTCTACCCCGTAAGGGATATAGACGTGATTTGTGTGTGTGTGTGTGTGTGCGAAATGAAAAAAACAGGCGGTTGGGTTCGTTTAACTAAATACTGTAGTTTTTCAGGGTCTTCAATTAGTACTTGACAAACTTTGCCATACATCGGTTGATGTTGAAAGGGGGTGCGAGTTGGGTTACCTACCTCCTGTGGTCAAGAGCTGCAGTTTGTTTTTGGATCTGTCCGGGGGCAAGAGCAGTGCTTGGTCCGGTGCACCCTGGGCATCGGCTAATGATTTCCTGGCAGTTTCTGAGGGATATCATTGACCGTTGGCTAAGAGCCCGACAGGTCTTTTGACCGTATTACCGTAAACGTTGCCGACATTTTGTCACGATATTTTTTTAGTTTTATTTTTGTTACTTTGACATTGGCAAAGTTGTCGTCGCTATAACGACTTAATGCGCCACAAATAAAAAAAGAAGGAAGAAGATGTTGAAAATGTATGGCGTCCAAGGGGTGACGTAGTGTTCAGTCAGACTTATCTAAATACTCGCTGAAACATTCCAAGGGGCCACCAGGGGGATTCAGTTTAGATTCGCTCGCTGTCAGATCTATACTAAAAATGACTGTTAAAACGCTGAGTCGGAATTAAATCGCATTAAGACGTCATGGAAGGCCTCAGTATAGTTAGACACCTTGTATACATCATGTCAGCTTCTTCCGTATCTTCAAGGCCCTAATCCCGGTTTAGACTTGCAAGAAAACCTTCGAAGTTCCATTACATTGCCAGGCCGTGATGCGATCGGATTGGAAGTCATTCACCGAGAGCCGCAATGTAATACGCCTTACATAATTAGGAGAAACGAGACAGTTTTTTTTAAGCCCCTGGCACGTCGAGATAACGTACTGGTGTGTGATTTTCTAAATGAACCTCGTAAGTTTCCCTTAATTTGGAGAATTGCACGTGGTTGCAGAAGTGACGGCGGTGTAGCCGAAATGGAATTTCTTATCATCTGTGGGGGCGTCTTGTGCCTCAGCGTTTCATAATACTGGTATAGGAATTTGAGAATTTCAGACGAGCAAGTTTGAATTACAAAACAACACGTCGAGCGTTGCTATACATGTAAATGAAGTCCAGTGTGCACTAACTTCATTCATCTTAATTTTATTGTTGCTGCACATATGTCATTAGTTTAGGACTATCTGTGGTAGTCATTGACAGATGGCAGATCGGAGGGTAGACGGGAACTGTCACTGTCACTTAGAATATAAAAAGTGCAAGTAATCCATAGAAATAACAATAAATAACGACACTGTCTTCTTCAACCTCGACATTGGCGGAATCATCGACAGTATCGATGGCGCTATTTCTTTTTTAAAAATTGAATTGAATTCATAGAAATAACAAAAGTTAATATATAAGGAGAAAGGAAGTAATTGATGGAATAATAGCTTTAATGTTGTTTCTCTTTACAGGTAAGATATAATATTAAGATGTACATAGTTAAGGTTAAAAGTGCTAAGTGTTAGCGAATAATAAAACATCTCTTTACAGAGCAACGCATTCTGTTTTATTTCACCGCTTCATCTACAACTACAAAATTTGTGTAGAACACACATTATATACATTTTCTATATATGACACCGGATAATTGTATGAAACCTTCATAAAGTCGCTACACTTTTTGTAAAATAATAGCTTTTACTTAATTCGCTGAATGCAAGCACAACGTTACAATTATTTTCCGACTTCTATGTCCCACACGTATTTAATGAATATCTAAGAAAATACCCTAAAAATGCGTCTTTTGTTCCAGCATTAATAATGAAGCGGACAATTCTCACATCCGAACTGGTATTAGCGGAGCGCGTATGTTGTGTTGACACAAATGGAAAAGGGAAAAGAGGAAGGCATAAAACCTCTCGACTTGACAAGGGTCAAGGACCTCTTGTACATATGACGCGTAATACATTAATTGCAATATCGGCATGTATGTATGGTGGTTTCAATTAGTTTTTCCGCCAAACGGGCCGGCGTAATGGAGCGTGCGGTAATAACGCGTCATGTATGATGGATCGACGGGTACCTAAACTACGTTCTTTTGTCTTTTTGGTCGCAGTCCCGATTTGGCATTTAACTAATGGGATCCGCTATCCAGGATCGATGTTTGCCGGATGACTTAACGGCAGACTGCGCCGAGTACACTGCGATTGATCATGCAGGTGCATACATCTAGATGTAGCAGCAATCGAGCTACGTTCTTGACCATTGTCTATTCTGCTCCTGGTTTTGAACAAATTGAAATTGATAGCGTGCTCAATTTTATGTCCATGTATTCACTCATCAATCATTTGATTGTGACCACACAAATCAAAAACATCTTCACGAAATAGTTTAATAGATAATTTAAAATGATTCATCGATTTGACTCAGGGCTTCTTTTTTTATTTAAAGAAGAAAGAAACCCTTTTCCCGAAGCGGACCGCCAACCACATAGCACAGATCCCGTAAAATGCGTTGAATCACTACATACGTAGTATAAAACAAAGTCGCTTCCGCTGTCTGTCTGTCCCGATGTATGCTTAGATCTTTAAAACTACGCAACAGATTTTGATGCGGTTTTTAATAGATAGAGTGATTCAAGAGGAAGGATATAATGTGTAATTATGCATAATATAGTAGAGAAACACTGATTGCACCCGCGAAACCGGGGCGGGTCGCTAGTAACAAATATCCGCTTACAGCTAAAGGTGACTAAATAGGTACCTGTAACTAAGAACAAAGTTTAGATTTATAATCTACTAGCGACCCGCCCCGGCTTCGCACGGTATATTATGCATGTATTATACATATAAACCTTCCTCTTGAATCACTCTATCTATTAAAAAAAACCGCATCAAAATCCGTTGTGTAGTTTTGAAGATATAAGCATACATAGGGACATAGGGACACAGGGACAGAGAAAGCGACTTTATTTTATACTATGTAGTGATGATAGTGATAGTGACTATGTAGTGATAGTAAAGTTGACAAGTCATGTGCCTGAATTAGGAAATCCTATGTTTCAGGCTATAACAACGAAACAAATTATAACGCGTTCATCAGTAATTAATTGACTTCGACTTTTTTTTCACTAAATGCCGATGTAAAAATGTTCAGTTACAGGAATTTGGAATTCATTACATACTCAATTATTTGTACGAGGACCCGAGTCCACCCGTGAGCATATTTCGCTTAATATTTTAACATTTTGACCGGAAAGGATTTGGGAAAAGCCCCTGCCACTCTGTACGGCACAAGCATAAAAAGTATTCTGTTCTGTGGCGTCAGAACAGTAATGTGCACTTTGATATGCCAGCCTGTTGTTTTCCCTCCTTTTTATTTTTTGTTTATTGTAAACTATTTAATTCATTTATGTATTTTTTTAGTTACAACTAAGTCGGGTGCTATCTATTTATTGCTTTGTTTACGTAAAAGTTTATGGATTATGTAGTATATTTTATCTGTGTATCGTTTCGTGAGTCACAGACGGTGCTGGCTGAAAATCAGTGCTGCAGGTGTCTCACACCTCAGCGTAATGCTGAGCCGGCGACCGTTTCACTTTTGCGAAGACACACAACTCTGATAATCTATTTTTCATGTCTGTGTTTTTTTCTTGTTTTTTTTCTATAAAATTGTGTATATTCTCTTATATTTGTGTGTCTTGGAAAGAGGAATTAAATGTCTTTTTTCTTCCTTTCTTTCTAATGCAGCGTGGTTCTAATGCGGCGTGGATGTCGTCAAATTCGCCAAATGGCAATGTATTTTTGACAGAGTGCGTCGGTAATATTTCGTGGAACTCGTAAATTGTCATTATGTATGATTTCAGTTGAACGAATCAGCAATACCGAATATTTATTGACATAGATGTACAACAGGATTAACAGTTAAGTCGTGTTTTTACATAACGTCCAGAGCAAACCAGTTTAACTTTATTTATGAGTGCTCTAAACTAAATTCAAGATCTTTTTTCTTCTTCTGTATTATTATCAGTGATTAATGTTAACACGAGCACCAATATAAGAACACTCATAATAAGACTTTGGATAAGTCTATATTGTCTATTCCCTCTAAAAGCACTTGTTGGCTTATGTCGCGCTAAAAGTGCTCCATCGTTACAAAGGTAAAACTTTTCTAACTTATCTGTCTCATACGTTCTGAACCAGTTAAATTGAGATCCCTCCTTTTATTAGTTAGAGTCGGTTTAAAAAATATATTTCATAGCCTTACTTATTGGTAACGAGTTGACTTGTTTTAAGCAATACGCAGAACAGTTGTTGCAAATGTGCTCAATATCTAGTCCCTTGAAATCTATCGGATTCCTGACTTCACTTTCAAAGTACTGAAATACTGTCGACTTCTAGCATTGATAGAAACCAACTCAATCAGAATCCCAAGAAGTCATCTCCACGTCCGTAATTAATTCCTCGCAGCGTCACCAGCACCAGCACCTCAATAGCTCAAACGAAGCCTTTAGCATAATTCACCCGCCATAAACGTGCGAGTTGAAAGCGCAATGAATCCGGCGCCTGTCAATTCAATCCTATCAAAGACATTCGTGTGAACAAAAGCCAAGTTCGTAAACCGTCCCGCTAATAAATGAAGTGAGTGGACAAAAACATTTAGGTACATTAATCCCTCGTTTAATGCTCCGCTCGTCTACTCAAAGGTTAACCGGTAGAGATCCCTTATAGGGATAAGTTCGCCTTTGTGTATATGCTAATGTTATTTTTATTTTTTTGGGAATTGTATCTGTTTTTTTGTATTTGTACAATGAAGCATTTACTTACTTACTTTTTTACATTACTCCACTATCACAGGTGCAGTTAGCATTAGTATGTACTTGCATATTATAGACCTCCGCCAAAACGCCTGATTCAATTAAAATAATTGAAAACTATTGGAAACTAAGTTCTGTCGCAACTCCTCTCATAAATCACTTTATTGAACTGCTTAAAATTAGTTTTTATGTTATTTGTCACTCTTATATCGTATTTATTGTAGTAAACTAAAATTGCATTAAAACTGTACATTATAACATAATTAAAAAAAAATACTATGCATAAAATTAACTTAAAACTAGCCCAACTTAAACTACGAATAAAACACTCCTCCCAGGTCACTGTCACTTAATAGTGTGACTTGGCATGTTTTTCCCACCAACTTTAATTTTGAAACTTAAATACAAGTACTCTAGTATGTATTTGGCAAAGATCCAGCCAAGTATTCGAAAGTCGAAAAAGTGATTAAAGCTAACGTTCATATCAATCAAGTAGAAGAATTTGAAACAGAAAAACGTTGTTTTGCGAACTTGGCTGAAACACTGTCATGCGTGTAGATCCAGTAATTCGCTGTGTATCGGCAATCAGCGCTGAAATTACTGCGAGCTGCCGAAGCCAGATATACTAGAAGCTAAATGCCCCTCTAATTTAAAGCAGTAGCATTTTGTTATTTCATATCGAAATCCCTTACAGTCTACTGCACTGCAGCAAACCCCAAAAGAAAGCTTGTTATCAACATTTTATAATATAGGACCTGGATTACTGGCTTTGCTCGGTTTTTTCTTGGTACGTTTGAGGTTACATTTATCACACACACACACACACACACAAATCATGTCTTTATCCCTTATGGGGTAGGCAGAGCCTCACAAGACCTAATTAAAGCCTACGTTTAGCATGATTGTGAGCGTATAGGTAGAAAGGGGAATCAAAATAGTGATGGGATGCTAGCCGCATCGTATATAAAATTCATGATTCCTATGCCCATTCCCTCCCATTACATTTACCGATTTACTTATTTGATCTTAATCAACTATGTCTTATCATATTTTATTAATGTTAAGTACCTACCGCTTATTTTTTTAATTACATAACTACTTAAGTACCTGATTAATTGTGTTTATGGCAGTGTGTATGATTTTAGCATGAAGTAAGAGATATGACATGCAAAAACTCCGCAGTGAGCTCTATTTACTACGGACTTGTACTACATCCTCTCCTAACCAGAGTGGTGTGATAAGGACAAACAGTTAATGTCAACAACAAACACTGGCTGCTAAGAAAGGGGCGAGTGCTCATAAACAGAATGCGAATGACACTAACTGTTTACAGCCACGCTGTTTCAGCTATCGTTACTTTCAGTATTAAGACTTACAGTCGGAGACAAAAAAACGTTGGAAACTGAAAAGAAGGAATGTACCGTATGACTGTGCGTCACGGAACTCCAAAATTCGAAATTTGAAGTTCGTATCCCACTGAACCTATGAAAACTATTACTATGTGCGTGTAGGTTCGATTCGAATTTCGAATTTTGGAATGCCATTGGTGTACGCAAGTAGAGCGACGCGCGAGGAATAATTGCACCAACAAGAAAGCTGGGCTGAGCTAAGCGGGTAAGCTAGGCGAATAAAGTGATCCTATTGGTGCTTATTTACTTCACACTTGAAAAAATGACTTTCTGCCAAGTTTCTTGCGGCGCATTCTTCTTGGCAATGATGGTCTTTCCGAATGCGCTCGCAGTTTCAAAAAGGCATGTAAAGGAGCCCTTGGCGGCCAATTTATAAAAAAAAATCATTTTCATTTTCGCACATCTCTGGTAGTTACGCAGCGTATTTAATATTTTTATGACTTTTTTGTTCAAATGTACTTAGATTTATCAATCAACTAGCCGTTGCCCACTACTATCTGCAAAGAAAGTAGCCTTTGTGTTATTCCAGACTATCTATCTTTGGTCTAAATTTCATACAGATCTCTTCAGCCGTTCTAGCGTAAAATAGTAACGAACATCCATAAACAAACTGTCGCATTTATCAATAACAATCAATTCTTAGTGACGTTTCACAAAACGCTATTCAGTTTTTACTAGATAGATTTCAGATTAAAAATTGCATCTGAGTTCGGTGGCTCTCTGAGATAATAGCGACCCCGACAGCGCGTAAATCAATCGCGGGCGCGGATCGACAATCAAAGCGGACGTCACCGCGGGCCACACAATGAAGTGGGATGAATTTGTATGCGGCGGGGGGGGAGGCAAGGCATGGGCGCTGGCGGGGACGCACTGGCGGAGGCGGTGAAACCACAAGCGATGGCGGAGGAGTAAGGTGTAAGATGGCGACACGGGAGCTAAACAAGGCCTTCAGGGCACTGTTTATGAGTTTTGGCCTGAGGCTGTGGTAGACTGCTTTTGTCATAGAAAAGCTCGTTTAAATTAGATTAGAATTAGATCAGATTGTAGAATTAACATTTTGCAAAAAAAGATAGAGCAAGTAACTAAAAGATTGTTAAGGAATGCATTTTTTTTATTTTTTAAATTTACGCCATCACTATTTTGATTTGTCTTTCCACCTGCCATTAATCATGCAGGCTCTGTCTACCAGGTAGACTCTACCTCATCCTTACTAATATTATAAATGCGAAAGTAACTCTGTCTGTCTGTCTGTCTGTCTGTCTGTCTGTTACCTTTTCACGCTTAAACCGCTGGGCCGATTTAGTTGAAATTTGGTACACAGATAGTTTGAGTCCCGGAAAAGGACATAGGATAGTTTTTATCCCAGAATATTGCATAGTTCCCGCGGGATAGCACAGCCCAAACCACTGGAATTTTTGAAATTTAAGGCGGAACAAAGTTCGCCGGGTCAGCTAGTAATGGATAAAGAAGTGATATATGTATGTATGTTAAATTTATGGTAGATGACAAGGAAAGTACCTATTCAAGTTTGAAGTTTATTTCTGTAGAACAACGAAGTTTTTTTGTTTCGAATCCCTATTGCAATAATATTAAACGCCCAAAACTTATCATTGAAATTTATTACGTGTATTATAACTATTAATCATTGTTTTTATTTTTCAAAATATTCTTTAATTTGGTTAATCAAACAAATACCTCTACGTCTCCCCGCTTACGCCAGAAAAATACCAATCACCAGTAAGAATAATTAGGACCCGTAGCGACATCTAGTGAATGCTCGTAAACTCCATCGCTTGTCTTTCGTCCCACGCTCCACGGCTAGTCCGAATCGGCACAACTGGTCTCTTTTTGCGTCCCTTTCGGATTAGCTTAGTAAAAAAGAGATGTAGATAGTATCGAAGTGGAATAACAAGGATAGACGTGGAAACGTGAGCCGGCGTTAAAGCGGCTTCTCTGCTAAATGGACCCCTCCCCTTGGACGAGGGGGGGGGGGGGGATAACGCAGGCTAATGAAACTTTTTTTTGCGATCAAGTTTAAATCGGGTTGTTTGAGATAAATCGGGAGCAAGTTGATTGCGAATTTGAATGACTGCCATTGGAGGTTTTACTGAATTTTGTGTAATTAAGCTAGTACTTCAATTTTAATATTATTTAAGCTCACATGAGACGAACGATCCTACAGGTTTCGGTCTGTTTCAGTCACCTTCCTCAGGGCTTAGTGTGTACATGCCCTGCTTTTCTATCAGTCCCTGAACGCCAATTCGCTATCCCGTGAGAATTTCGATAAATCCCTTTTTGCATTCATCAATCTCTTCATACATGCTCGTCGGTTTAGGCTACTCATGACCTGACCTTTTGTCAAAATGTCACCGATTTGGTCACAGGATCTGGTCCCCAGTTTTATATGCATAGAACAAAAAACATTTACATTGCTACCAGTGGCGTGGCGTCAAGTATACCAGAAAGGCAGAAAGCAAGCCGAAGGGAATTTTACTAACCCTTTTCCTCTAATTCTGCGCAATAAAGTGTCCACCTGTCTTAAAATAGGCAAGCCAGTGGAAATCGAGTTAGGACGCCACGCCACTGATTGCTACTCCGCAAGATACCGCCTCATTCAATAAAATATTTTACTCCTATTCATAGATTAACAACTGTAACATTGAATTCAAGTTTCCCGAACAATGTAGCAACAAAACCGAGGTTATAGCAGCCGCGTCTCGACAAAAAGCGGTCTCAAGTGTTTCCTCCGCAAGCGTCAGCAGTAATAAATGTTGGCAACGATCCGCTACTCGGCGAGACAAACGCGACAAGGAAACACCACACTATTTTAAGTTCCCGGGGGACAAAATGGGAAGAATAACGTAGCTATGGAAGAACGAGTTCGTAAAAAATTAAGGGTACACCTATTCCTTATTTTGTAGAAGCTTTTTAAAATGCCTTCTGTTCGTCGGGAGGACGATTTTGGTCAATAACTAGTAAAAGAACGTTTTGAAATAATATTTCGATCTTTGACAATATTGGGTGTGGTCAAGAAGGTAAACTTGATCACTACATAGTATAAAACAAAGTCGCTTTCCGCTGTCTGTCTGTCCCTATGTATGCTTAGAATCTAAGCACCTTAGATCTTAAAAACTACGCAACGGATTTTGACGCGGTTTTTCTAATAAGTAGATTAATTCAAGAGGAAGGTTACTAGCTTCTGCCCGCGACTTCGTCTGCGTAGAATTAGACATAAAAACCTTTCTCTTGATTTTTTTTTTTTTTTTTTTTTTTATATGAATAGGAAGGCAAACGAGCAAGTGGGTCACCTGATGGTAAGTGATCACCACTGCCCATAGACACCCGCAACCCCGGAGGGATTGCAGATGCGTTGCCAACCTAGAGGACTAAGATGAAATGCCTCTTGTGCCCGTAATTTCCCCGGCTGTCTTACTCTCCACACCGGAACACAGCAGTGCAAGCACTGCTACTTAACGGCAGGATTAGCGAGTAAGATGGTGGTAATCACTCTATTTATTAAAAAAACCGCATCAAAATCCGTTGTGTAGTTTTGAAGATATAAGCATACATAGGGACATAGGGACAGAGAAAGCGACTTTATTTTATACTATGTAGTGATAATACATACATAATATAGTAGAGAAACGCTGATTGCACCCGCGCAAAGCAAGGGCGGGTAGTTATGTATAAAGCCATGTGTGATTTAAAAAGCAGGCAGGAGTTTTTTCATATTGATTTCATCCTTGTTATTACCATTTTGATTTATTGAATCTGGCGTTACTTTGCGGAGGACCATTTCATTCAAAAAAGATACTAGCTGGCTGAGTAACGGAGTAGCAAGGCGAATGTTGTTTGTTTATTATCATTTTAGATTTCGGTACCGGTAAGTTAGGTACAGTCAGCGTCAAATAGTTCGTGACACCCAAAGTGGTCAGAAAGTTAGCAACACGACCTTATTTCATCTATAACAATGACGTGTTGCGAACTATTTGCCGCCGACTGTACCACTGCCGAGTCATCTACTATTTTTTAGATGTAAGTAGCTAATAATAGAGAGGAGATGCTGCATGACGTGTAAATAAAAAATATCATCTGTACGATTTTCAGTTGAAGTGGATTTTGCATCACTTTGCTTCTACACAGACGAGCAAAAATAAAGAATGACTTCCTTACAAGTTTGCATAAGAATCGACTCGTTTTTAGGCCTATCAGTATAAATGACTTAATTATCAACTTTGGTGCCAAAGGTTTTCCCTAAGCGACCAATTAAATACCTATTCCAGTAATTATTTATTGCTAATGTGCTAATTCTTGATGTAGGTACAATCATAATTAAAGGCCACTCGTTTAGGGTCAGATGTGGGAGAAACCTAACCTATAAAGTGTGTTCAAGGAAAACCCATGTTAATATCCAGAGGAACCAAAATATTTTTCCACAACTTTCCGCTCCTAACAAGTTGCTGGTATTTATATTATTAGCTACACTTGGGACTGTTTCTAATTAAAGGCAGAAATAAAAATAGAATTTTATTGAGACAGACAATTTTTATAACTAAATATAGCATTGCTCTTAATGATAGTGTAGAGTCAGCCTCGTAAACATGTATATATTTGGGACCGTATCTAAAGAATAAAGTTAAACATTATGAACGTATTCATGATGCTAACTATACCTATTTGTAAATATTATATATATAAGAAAAGTCTTTACCGACTAACTGTCCGTGTGCTCAAGTCTCTGGACCAAGAAGGTTGAAACTTTGCACCCAGGCGGCGCCTTTGCGGGTGGTAGGGCCTTGTGCAAGGTCCGTCCGGATCCCTACCACCATTTTACTCGCTAATCCTGCCGCTAAGTAGCAGTGCTTGCACTGCTGTGTTCCGGTGTAGAGAGTAAGACAGCCGGGGAAATTACGGGCACAAGAGGCATTTCATCTTAGTCCTCCAGGTTGGCAACGCATCTGCAATCCCTCCGGGGCTGCAGGTGTCTATGGGCAGTGGTGATCACTTACCATCAGGTGACCCACTTGCTCGTTTGCCTTCCTATTCATATAAAAAAAAAGGCTCCATCTGTAACGTGCATAGGGCAGCTGGCATCATACTACGGCATTCCATTTTCGAAGTTGGTTAAGTAGCATTCCGCTCTCTCATTCCGCTACTCATATTCCTTACATTAATGTGCGAGTGAGAAGGACTATAAGTATACCTATGACACGAACTTCGAAAATCGAAAAAGGAAGCCCCCTGGACAGATTTTGCGAAACTCCCTAAGAGTTTGTAATTGTGTCGTACAGACGCATCATTCAAACAGATGCTTGGCGACAAAAATTTGCATATCAACAAGGTCACGTGACAGCTAGTAACAAAGGCTTACTCACCTGCTATGGGTGGTGTAGCAGTACAGCACGCAGCACGAAATGATGAGGATCGCTTCAATTCTCGGCCATAGCTTTACTTTTCGGATTTTTCTGTGTTCTAATTTAAAGAAATTTAAAGTCTCTCGGGATAAAAACAGGGCGCTAGCAAGTCAACAAAGTTGAACCAAGGCTTAAAAACTGCGAAGGCGTGAGTGGATCGCTCCACTTCTAAGGTCACTGTCAAATAAATACCTAATGAAAGTTAAGTTCACTCTCCAGCTGCAGTTGTTGGCGCCAGGCCCGCGATAGTGGGACAAGGTCCCAGGTAGCAGTAAAATCGCAGAGCACGTCCTCATCTAAATCTTGCCTACCATTCCTTTTACTATCTCGTACTTTGTAAGAAAGAAAGCGGATTTACGTAAAGCGATTGCATAAACAAGCGAAAAAACCAATAATCCTGTGACTCGCTGAATAAAACAAAAAACGGCGGTGCGTTTGTTTTGGGTTATATTACGGACTAGCTTCTGCCCGCAACTTCGTCAACGTAGAATCAAACTTAAGAACTGATGTTGAAAGTTTATGATATTCTGCAATAATTGTTTAGGTACGTTGCGAGTTTAGGCATTTGTGACCTTTGACATGATTATCGCTATCCCGCGGGAACTATGCAATTTTGCGGGATAAAAAGTAGCCTATGTTTCAATCTAGGGTACCAGATATCTCCGATCCGAATTTCATCCAAATCCGTGCAGTCCTTTCAGCGTGAAGAAGGAACAAACATACACACTCACTCACTCACATCGTCACAAACTTTCACATTTATAATAATAGAAGCATTTATACTATTAAAGCCTGTAGTGTAAGTTCTGAGGCACCAAACACGTCTCAAACGCGTTTGCATAAAATCATTCTTAATTGCTAATTTTAAGGTCTGCGAATATTTCGTTTGTGGCGCGTCCGCGAGAACTATTATCACAATTTTTTGGCATAAAAACTATAAATATACGTATAACTAATCATGTTATAGGCGATCCGGCTAGCAACCCATCACTATATTGACTCCCTTTTCCATCTATACTCCCAGAATCATGGTAAACGTGCCGTTTCAGGTCTTGTTACCTTAGGCTCTGTAAGGGATAAAGACGTGATTTAAGTACCTATGTAAATTTATGTTTCCAGACGATCACCGAACAAACTGTTCAATCTGCAAACTATTGTACATTTCTGCGGATCCATGTGGCTCACTTCGTAGTTTACATCAATAGTCAACTAACGAAACCGTAATCTAAAAAGTCAAAACCACTACAGTGAAGCTTCTACTTTTTGTACACACGCCAGTATTCAATCCGGACACAATATTGCAGCGGGTGTGCATTTTAATTTAACATTGTCAAAAAAACAAGGCACATTTTTAGAAGAGCTGGCTGGAAATATAAAATACTCGCTCTACAAGTTTTCGCAGAAATTGTTCATATTCTTTTGTTATTGAACGTTGTTGTTGCCTTGCTTACATTTTTATTTGATGAAAATGCCTTGTTGATGAAACAAACACGCGCCATGCGATGCTGTGTGTGCGTGGAGCTGCTGGCACACCAGGCTTTTTACCTTAATCCTGTTAGCTGGTAGTGCATCTGCCATCCTCTAGTGCAGTGGTTCCTAACCTTTTCAATGTCACTACCCCTGTGAACAAGTATGGGAATTGAGTTTACCCCTAGCTAATTTAAAATAATTAAAACCACACAAATTCAAACGAAAATATGTTTATTATGTAAGAAATTGCACGTTTAGGTAACTAGTAAGTAAAGTAAGAAAAGCCGCGCGCATGAGAGCGCCGTGCTACCGTTTACCGTACTATTATGTTGTTTATTGCTATTTTAATACTATTTCGTGCCATCCCGTGTTACCCCCCTAGAATCTCTGTTTTACCCCTGCGGGGGTAATTACCCCCAGGTTAGGAACCACTGCTCTAGTGCTACGGGTGTCCACGGGTGGTGATGGTCCCTTGCCATGACCAACCCAAGTTGCTCGTTTGCCTTCCTGGTCGTATAAAAAAATGGAAAGCTAAAATCTGCGGTGGTAGGGCCTTGTGCAAGGTCCGTCCGGATCGCTACCACCATCTTACTCGCTAATCCTGCCGCTAAGTAGCAGTGCTTGCACTTCTGTGTTCCGGTGTGGAGAGTAAGACAGCCGGGGAAATACCGGGCACAAGAAGCATTTCATCTTAGTCCTCTAGGTTGCGCATCTGCAATCCCTCCAGGGTTGCGGGTGTCTATGGGCAGTGGTGATCACTTACCATCAGGTGACCCACTTGCTCGTTTGCCTTCCTATTCAAATAAAAATAAAACTGACTGACAAGTGTTGTTGTAAACAAATGGTGTGTAATAAATTAACTTGAAACGCTTAGCGGATCCTTGACATTCAATTGATTATAAATTAAATTAAATGAACTAGAAAAACAACGAAACGAAAATAGCTTAGCGTATAAATTGCTTGATAAAGCAGGCCCAAAAATTCAGTCACTCCAGTTTATATTTCCAGTCCAGCGAGCACTTGTTTTTCAAGGCCAAAATTTCAAGAAAACTGTCGCTTGAACTCGGCAAACTCATTACTATGCTAATGTTTGGTTAAGCCGCCTCATAAAATGCATGAAACGACTTATTAAACCTTAAGGCAGTTCTGACCCGACCGAGAAATTTGCAATTATATGTTTATCGTGGAAATTGTCTTTGTGTAGGAACTGGAGCGGCGGGTTGCTTTGCTTGTAGAGCTTGTACTTTGTTATGAATGGAACTAAATACTTGATTAATTAGTCATTTGACTTTTGTTCTAATGTACATTTTCATTTTAGGCGTTAAATTAGGATTTTATCGACACTATCGTGAATCATTACGTGACACGGGATTCTACAAAAAAATCTATGGGAATTTCTAATAACCCAATCGTGGTATGCATTTGCGTTGCACGAGGAACCTATATGGAAAATTTCATGTCTCTAAAGTAAGCATTTGAGAGTTGAGAATTTTAAATACATAAATCACGTCTTTATCCCTTACAGGGTAGACAGAGCCTAAGGCAACAAGACTTGTTGGCAAGAAGATTGTGGGCGTATGGATGGAAAGGGGAATCAAAACAGTGATGGGTTGCTAGCCACATCGCCTATATAACATGATCCCTAAGATCTGAACCATCTGCCCGGGAAGAGAAGCAACTGATACATTCTATGTTTTTCCTTTGCTCCCATACCGGCATTGAAGAAAAATCCCGATCCCGAGAGAATATCGAAAGAAAACCTGGTGATCTACATGTCTACATACCTAAATTAATATCATCAAAATCCATTCAGCCATTTTAACAAAATTTAAACACACACTTAAAAGTTTTATAAAAAATAAGCAATTAAACTTGGACGCGACATAAACAAAAAAAGCAAAACGACGACAAAAACAAAATGCTGCTGCACGTAGCAAACGGATGCAACTTTCTGCAGCGACAACTAATTAAATAAAATGTTTTCTTCAAAATAAAAAACATTCTTAACACTATTTTTCTGCTACTTGTTATACCTAAGAAATGTTTACTAGTAGGTAGGTATAACCCATAACAAAGTGGCAGAAAAATGCAGTCCAAAAACAAACTAAAAACAACTCCCGCAATAAGCGTTTTATGACTAATAACCCGCCCCGGCTTCGCACGGGAGCAATCAATGTTTCTCTACTATATTATGCATGTCTTATACATATAAACCTTTCTCTTGAAGGGCGGCAGATTTTGGGGGATTCTTAGAAGTCTGCAACAAATTTTGCAAGGGCGGCAAAAATTCAGCCAATACCTTGAAAATTTGTAAATCCGCCACTGCTCTTGAATCACTCTAACGTTGCGTGGAGTTAAAAATCTAAGCATACATAGGGACGGACAGACAGCAGAAAGCGACTTTTTTATACTATGTAGTGATGTAGTAGACCATTCTATAGTTGATACCATTACCCAAATAGAAACTTACACACTTACTTATGTAAACAGCCTGGCAGAGAGTGTATTTACCTAAAGGCTTCAGACTCATAACACCCTTGTTTTTCCCGCAGGATTCAAGAAGCACGAACATACAGACATCGTTCCGTGATTTACCCCGTTTAAAAAATGACGGAGGAAGTAGATCCTTATAATAAAGTTACACCGAGTGAATTCAAAGCATGGGTTGCGCGCGGCCCGCGGCCCATAACGGCGGGTCGAGAGGGTTGCTAAAATATCATGTCGTCAGTGCGTGATGTACGGACCCCATAACGCACGATTGACTCCCCCCACGACCCTGACCAATTCCCCCCTTTATTTTTCTCGTGAGGCTTCCCCCAACTTTTTTACGACGCGGTCCGCGGTTTAAACAAATGTGCCCAAATTAAAATAAAGTAATTACGCCCTGACTGCTATGGGTGCTTACATTGTGAACAAAGGTTTGTTTTGTTTCTGACACAAACAGAATTATTCTGGTTTGTCCACGCATTGTGAGCCAAATTAATCCCGTATTCATCGTTGGGGGCATTCAGGAGTTTTATTTACATTGATGACTGGCTTTTGTGACGCGCCGGCACCCTTCGCTGTGACGCGGCGTATCAAACTGGATACTGTTATTTTCTAAAAAGCAAAAACACAGCAGTATCCTGCGGAACAACATTAATTAACGGTGAACATATTCAACTGCGCATTTTAATTACACGCCTGGGCTTATCTGGAGAAGTCAGTATTATAGCCGGGAACTGTTGCTAGTTTCATTTCGCCAGGCGCTTGATTGGCACAGTTTCTTCGCTAGACGTTTTCCAATTTGCATCTGTTCCTAAAGCTAACGGCGAACTCGACCAACCAATTTCGAATTTAGAGGAGTGTTTTTTTAGAGGTAGCAGAGTAAAACTTGGCTCTATGACTGGTTTTAAAATCGTTTTCGTATTCCGTTAAGAAAATATAAAAAAATGGTTGTATCAAACCATAAACGGATTTATAAAATAACCAATGAAAGCGCGGGTATCGAGCTCATTACGTTGGAGTACGCTAATTAAATGCTTCAATTAGAACTGAAAGCTGTTTATATCCAGGAAAACGTATCGAAACCGATAGCTTTTATAGCCAATAAAATGCATTGAAATATTGCCAGGGTAACGAAATGAAAGCCGCCGACGATCAAGACTTTGATATTTGTTTGCTTGCGAATTTAACGATGAAAAGAATATTTTATTTAAGCCCTCATTTGGAATTTATTAAAAGGTAAGGATAAATATCTCCGACAAATTGATTCTAGGGGCTTTATTGTCTGACGCGCAGGCGCTCGCGATCGCATTCACCATCTATTTCTACCCTCATCATTAGAGAGATAAGTATTGCGCATGGAAATGTTATTCCGAATCCGTTATAATTAAAGGCCTCTGACCCACTGTAAAACCTCATCCATTTTATAATGACACACACACACACACACAAATCACGTCTTTATCCCTTACGGAGTAGACAGAACCTAAGGTAACAAGACCCAAAGGCCACGTTTAGCATGATTGTGGGCATATAGGCGGAAATCAAAATCAGCGGAATCAAAATAGTGATGGGTTGCTAGCCGCATCGCCTATAAGACATGATTCCTATGCCCATTCCCTTGATGTGCTTTTACCTGCGCGGGAAGAGAAGCAACTGGTACATTCTATGCTTTTTCTCTACTCCCAGATCAGCATGGAAGCAAATTTCATAATGGCATTACATTAAATTGACTAGGCAAATCATCGTGACGTTTCTTTTTTTCTTTTTTTTTTATATTAAAACCGACAAACGGGCATGCGGTGCACTTGATGGTAAGTGATCACCGCCGCCCATGGACAACTACAGCACCAATGGGACTGCTAGCGCGTTGCCCGCCTTGCAAGAAATCTACGGAGGGCCAGGGATTTTGTTCGATAGTAGGTATCTAGGAAAATCACACAGCTTTAAGGTAATCCCGGACTTAGCTCCAAAATGTGATTAATCCGCGCGTATGCTTTATTCAAATTTTCAATCAACGGTTTATTCTTCAATCATAAAAGATTAAATAACAACATTAAAACTGAAAAATCGAGTCATCTGCACGTAACGATGTTGATTTCGTTTAGTTTTTAATTCGTTTTTAATTTAGTCATTGTTTAACTTGTTATTAATTCCCCTTTTGTATTTTTTTTTTCGTTAATAAATTCTTTATTGGATATGGGATTGTATTATACTGTAATTATGAGAATTTATTGATTATTTAATGCGCTTTTAAAACGTGTTTTTCAAGTGAAACGTTCATTTGAAAAGTTGACCTATTTAATATCATAATCTTCTGTTAGGTAAAAACAAAACATTATAATATTTAAACTATTAATTTCCTTTTGTAATTTTGGTTATTGTAATCCCCACTTTTGTGCTTTTCCCTGCCTATTCCTATCATTTATCCTTAATGTTATAGATGAGAAAAACGATTAGGATTTTCCAAAAACGACCACTAAATGAGGTTAATACTATTATTTCCTTAAAAGTATCAGGGCCAAACGCTAAGGAAAATTGGGGTAATCATTTTAAAACAATGTCAATATTAGGTATTTTTTATTTCCCACATACTTTCCTGCTTATTTTTTTTTTGTAAAAACCGGTCTGGTATATTTACCCGCACGTGCCTTCTAACGGGGTTTCCTGGTATTGATCGGTGTTTTCCAGTTGCACCTAATGGGAAAGCGGGAAGTTTAGAATCCCTGTTCGGAAGAGGTGTAAATAGACGAATGAATTGGCCCGCGTAGCTCTCCGGCATAGACCAAGCCATTAACAGACTGGTCAGATGAAAAGGCTCAAATAAATTTAATTCTGACACATTATTGCACGCATCCCCTTTAACAAAAAGTTGTAAAACTGTTACCGCGAAAAGTATGTTTTGTCTATGTCTTGGCGGATAAGGAAGGCTAGCATAAGCTTAAATAGCATTATGAATAAGTGGCTTAGGGTATATAAACCTGAAAAATCTTTCTGAAAATTCCAACTGGTAGGTACCTACTGTCTAAGTTTTTTCTTCGCTCCCAGACCAGCATTTAGCAAATGGCTCAACTATAACATCGAGTTATTTATTTACCTACTCGTGGAACGTACGTAACCAATGGGAATGGGATTGACAAGGTGTTTCACGAAATATGTTTGATAAATCCAAGCCTTTACGAGGAAAACTCGGCGGCTAATACCACGCGCGGTCCGTTGTTGATCGTTTGATATTTCGAGGGCCATAACTTGACTGACCCCCAAAATCTTTTTAGCATAGGTAGGTACTTCAAAAAAGGAGGAGAGTGCCTCTTCTGACAGCATGATAATATTCTTTAGTATGTCTTTCCAGTGTGTTGTTTGTTTGTGTAATCTTTGGAATCATGTTATAGGCGATGCGGGTAGCAACCAATCACTTTTTGATTCCCCTTTCCACCTATCCCATAATCATGCTATACGTGGCCTTTAGGTCTTGTTACCTTAGGCTCTGTCTACTCCGTAAGGGATATAGACGTGATTTTTATGTGTACGCTTCCAAATGAATTTAATTAAAAACTACGTTTTTCACGTTTGAAATCGATATGCTTCTTTCTGTATTTTGTGAGGAAGTTGCATATTAAACATTGTAAATAGCTATAAATATATGGCTTATCGTCAACTGAACGTGACTCGACACGTTACTAAAACGTCAAAGCAAATTACCCCCAAGCCGTGCAAGTGCGCTTGAAATTAATAAACGGGACAGTGGTACATGCACGCGTATGTTTCAGATCGTTGGCACTGGGAGAGATTATCCCTCCTGTACGACAACTATATACCTACCCATTTCCTTAAGACATTAGAACAAATTAGCTAACGTGCTGTTATTCGAACCTTGCGCTAAACTGTTTTTTTTTTTTTTTTTTTTTTTTTTTTTTTATATGAATAGGAAGGCAAACACGTAAGATCACTAAGATCGCAGTGTTACAATGCGCGAATAATTTCAATTTGATTGAAAATCTAAAGAGAAAAATACATCTTTAACATAAGGATCAATAATTTTATTGCTCTTCCAGCTTTTTCTGTATTTCAGTGCTCAATATATTGGTAAAATTATTCTCTATGCACCATATTATAATCAATAGGAGCATAGAGTAACTAATATGGCCTTGAAATGCGGACAGACGGGACAAGACGAAACTCAAAGCTTTCATTCGGATGAATAGTACCTATTATTAAAAAACCTCTGCTCCGCTCAGTTAATATAAAATTATTCGTTACAAAAATAGGAAACGCCAGTGACCCGCTGGAGACTACGTATGTTAAGCAGCTCTGCTCCAGAAGCTCTGCTTAAGAAATTCTTCAGTAACATGCATCTCGATATTTTATAATATGTCTATTTCAGTGTTCTCAAACAGTACCCCTATGGGAGTCGCGACACCTTACGCAAGGAGTCGCAGGGGTAAGAAAAAAAGCGAGTGTTTTTAGGGTTACATAATTAGATTGTTTTGTTTATGACTCAAGCCTAGAGCTAGGGGGTGGCTAGAATTTTAAACTTGTAAGTCGGTTGCGTGTTTAAAAATCTTTCAACATGAAACTACCGTGAGACTTAATCATCATTACACATAAACGGATAACTCACGTATAAAAAGTCGAGTGATGCTCGACATGTTTCGGACTATTTCGTAGTCCTTTTTCAAAGAGCGCTGCTTGGAAAAAGGACTACGAAATAGTCCGAAACGTGTCGAGCATCACTCGACTTTTTATACGTGAGTTATCCGTTTATGTGTAATGGTGTTTAAAAATATTAAAAATACCGGTCTATGTGCGTATATTCTTTGGCGGCGTCGACGCGTACCGCGCTCGCACTCCGCGTGACGTTGACAAACGGAGCAAAAACTACGTTTATTGGAGAGCTCGGGGCTTCCGAACCCACTGATTTATCGTCGCGCTGAGCAGCCCCGGACAGGTTATCGCCTGGAAGCCAAAAAACTGGACAAACACACCTATCATGGTCACACGGCCTCTGAACGCTTTCAGCACGTGACTTTTATCCTGCGCAATTGGGTCGGAGACTTGAGTCACGTTGTAACAGTGTTTATCAACCTTGTGGTAGAACTTATGGGGATACGGGGTCTAGACTGTCGTAAATGCCAACATCGTATGTATGTATGTAAACTCTTTATTGCACATAAAAATTTAAAAAAATACAGAAATACACAGAAAATAGTACAAAGGCGAACTTATCCCTAAGAAGGGACATCGTAATAGCTACCCTGCGAAAGTTTTTTTATATATACGACAAGGAAGGCAAACGAGCAAGTCACCAGAAGGTAAGCGAGCACCACCACCCATGTACACCCGCAACACTAGAGGATTGCAGATGCGTTGCCTGCCTAGAGGGCTAGGATGGATACCTCCTGTGCCAGTAATTGCACCGGTTAAAAAGATAAAGAAACCCTGCCTTGAAGCATAAAATGTCGATGTACTAAGGTTTAAACGCCCGAGTATTAGCCGATATCTATATATAACTCAAAGCGGTGACAAAAATAGAGAGTCTATTAAATAGCACAGTAAAGTATAAGTGAAAACTACCCTTTCCATACAACATACGTATACCAGTGGCGTGGCGTTCATAGAATATTTTAAGGCAGTTGGGAACTTTTATTTTGCAGAATTAGAGGAAAAGGCTAATTAAAGGCCGTTTAGCTGGCCTTCTGATATACTTGACGTCACGCCACTGATACATACATACATAAATCACGTATTTACATCATACAATCGATGATAAAACTTAGCCCAATAAACGTTAACGATTTTGACCAATTTCTAATAGGTATCAATCAGTCTAAATAAAATCCAGGCTCGTTTTGTTTTGCATGACATTATTTGTGATTCGTATTTGATGTAGTATTTTCAAAAATTTGACCAATCAGAAGCTGAACCATGTCCATGGCGATCAGAATGTGCTAAACGTTCAATAGTTCAGCGGGAACAAAGGGTTGACGACGTTTTATGAAGATCCGCGACCCCTTAAGTAAAAGACAAAGTAGGAACCGTGACATGATAAGGCTCTATTGAATACCTAATATAAAAATTGCTCTTTACCTCATTGCAGCGGCTAAAGGCAAAGAAAAGGACACTTTCAATTTGATTGTCTGAAATGAAACTCGCTCTAGCCGGCGCTTGCGACGCCGCACCTAATCTGCTCCCCAGGTTCCTTTCATCTCTTATTGTTCTGATTAAATTCATTGTTGCCTCGTAAACGGAGTTAGCTTTCTCGGGGCAGAATAAACTTCGTGCCACATTAAAACAGTTCGAAGTGCTTAGCTTTGGTTTGAACCAAAAAATGGCAAATCGTTGGGACGTCAGTCAGCGCAACCCTCATAGCCGAACCCGTGACCCGTGTGACTAACAGCGGAAATGTATCCATTACTCACAGGAACTGCCACTGGCATTTGACCGCGTTTTTCGTAAATTTTACACAACATGTATTCTGGAAATAAAGATAAAATCCCCCGAGGAAGGAAGCTGAGTGAAAAAAACCCGCTGAAACTAGAAGGAAAACAGCGGGGAAAGCTGTACGAATCATACCTACTCATATGTATGTGGATCTAATTATACTCGACACGGCGCAGCTTAATCTAATGGCGCGGCTCCGCCCGTCTCCCGCTCGCGCCGTAAGCTCGCTAGCCTGCTATTTCTATTTTTATTGTTTTGGATAGATAGTCAAAGTCGTTTGTTTTTATTTTATGGTTTGTATCGGCGAGATTGTATCGCTTGTAAACGTAACCGTGAGACATGAAACTGTTGTAAGAACTTAAGGGTCACAAGAATATTACGTAGGTACCTATTTTCGTCATAAATAAGGAATCTGAGGCATGAAATCGATGGTTTGTTCACCTCGGTTAGGAAGGTCAGTGTCGCGCTCGAAAACACCTCTATTTGTCAACAACAACAACAACATGCCAACGACCTGCTATGCACGCATCACGTAATGGTGAGGATCCGGGTTCGAGCCTCGGCCATAGCGTTACTTTTATGTTTTCTAACTTCAGTATTGTTTAGAAATTTTGAAATGTGAAGTTATGGTACAAAAAAACGAATATGAATTAAATATCGTTTAAAAACATAGAATGTACCAGTTGCTTCTCGTCCCACGCAGATGGTAAAAGCCCATCGAGGGAATGAGCGAAATTCTTAGGAATCATGTTATAGGCGATGCGGCTAGCAACCCATCACTATTTTGATTCCCCTTTCTACCTATACGCCTACAATCATGCTAAACATGGCCTTTAGGTCTTGTTACCTCAGGCTCTGTCTACCCCGTAAGGGATATGGACGTAATTTGTGTGTGTGTGTGTATATATTAAAAACAATATATATTTAAGCTTAAAAAAAACCTAAAAAATCTGAAGCATTGCAAAGTGGGCGTGGGTTTATTATTACCAAACTTATGCTTATAATTGTAAAAACTGTAAAACAATTTTAACAAATTCATGCAAATTTTAGGTTTTAATCGTCATGTTTTTGTACTAGTACATTTTGTAAGCATTGAAATAAGATGCCTTACAATTAAATCCGTTCCTTTTTCACAATGATATTTCAGACGAAACTCACTTAACTACCCTAAAGATTGGGACTAAGTTCGTAAACTTTACGATCTGTATTTCCCCATAACCCCTGATCCGCAATCTGGTGAGATGCAAGACCTTTGCCCGGCAGGTCAGCGTATCATAACAGATAATGAAACGTACACAACGTAAAAAACCAAATGACTAGGATCCGCTTCGTTTTGTTATGGTCGCTTTTTCCTTGTTTCATCGTCAAAACATCGCTCTCAACGAACGACACACAGTACGTACAGTGTTTAGTTTCCATTGTTAGATACACTGCTTGCTCCAGAGCCGCTGTAACCCACAAACTTCGCAGTTTTGTTAAATTTGATTTACATCTCGGAATCTATTTAGTCACCTTCATATCTACTTTTAACCGAAAAAAAAACAAATGAGGTTCTTAAGTCGACGTGTAGTATAGGTACCTACATAGATTTTTATAATGCTCTTTTTAGTAAATAGGTGTACTTGGTCCAATTTAAAAATGAAATGAATACAGTGGCGTAAAATTACGTCTGGGGCCCGTAGCAAATTCGTTAGATGGGGCTCTATCAATATAAAGAAGTGCATCAGCGTCCCTTCTGTGCTCTAAACCAAGCCAGTTCGGGGCCCCGTAGAGCTAGGGGCCCGTGGCATTTTGCCACTCCTGCCACCCTATAGTTACGCCACTGAAGAAAATAAGGGATGTTTTTTTCTGTTGTGTTTTTTTTCACCACCAAAAGGTTTCTAAATAGCATAGAGCGGCGACCGAGTTTTATGTCATCGCATTTGTCTGTATTCTCGCTGTACACACAATAAAACTAGATTATGTTAATTTTATTATGTATACCTACCAGTGTAGGTACTTAAATGTTGTACTCAAAAAAACCAAGATTTAATTGAAATTCGTGCAACTGATAAAGCCGATACAAGTAAACAAACTTCGATGAGCTGTTGCGAACGGGGCGTCGAATTATAGCAATAAACAGGTCAGCCCCTGAGATGACGTATTCATTGTCGACGTAATAACCAACAAACAACACCGGATGATGCGTCGGACGCGCAATTATCGATCAATGTGAATGATTGGAATTGTTAATTTGTGATATGACGTCATCATAGTGAACTTTGACCATTGGCGTATTTTCCTCTGCCCCTGAGATGTAGTGGCCATGCTAGTGTTCATTCTAGAATTTAGAATGTGTTACGCATTCATTTATTCTGTTTCAGATTCAGTTTATTTATTCTCAAAAGATTTTTCATTGTGCACCACAATGCAGATACTTAAATTAAAATTATGAAAACAATAATAATTAGAATGTCAAATATAAAGGAAAAAAAAAACAAAAATAACATAGATTTACAATGTTATGTTATGCCATAAATTCGTCAACGCTGTAATAACACCTTTTCAACAAGACTTGCTTCAAGCTGTCTTTAAACTTGTGCAAGCTAGTTATTGTTTTTATTGTTGGACTCGCGCGGTGAGTCTGCCGTACTTACGTGCAAGCCACCAAAACATTATTAAACATTAATATTAAGGTCGGAAGTATTCCATAATTATTTATTTCAACTTGATGCATGTACGAATTCCTGGGCAAGATGGTCTTGATAGACAACAGACCAACAATAAACAATGTGATTTTATTAGCCACTCCATTCCGCAAATCTGCAGCAACAGACAAGTAAGACTAATTAGTCTAGTCTAGCCATTACTATTATAATTATTAATATACTAATATACTTTAGTTGTTAATTTATTAAGTACTAAGACTACTTATTTGAGCATAACAATGACTGCTTGCCTTTCTTTGTAAACTTTTCCTTTCTGTGTCAGGTTAGCTGGAAGAGATCCCTTCTTAGGGATAAGTTCGCCTTTGTACTATTTTCTGTGTACTTCTGTATTTTTTAATTTTTATGTGCAATAAAAAGTTTACATACATACATACATATTATTTTATCGTTAATTAAGGCGGTCGGATTGACGCAAAATTTAGCATGCAATGTAATATGCAATCCGGCGACAAATCAATAATCTTGAAGTGAAATTCTGATGGCCTTTAGACCATTTCCGCATGCGAGAACTCTTCAACAGATGCAACGAGTTGAAAGATTTACATTATGATAGATGACAATGCAAGCATAATCAGCAAACGAGCTGGTGTCTATGGTGTAATATTTGGTTAATTTTTCCTTGTAGTTCTGTATAGTTTTCAGTTGACGTAGTGACTCCGTAGCTATGTGGCAGCCGGCGTTACGAACTGTCTGGAAACAAGCCATTCACTACGAATGTACACAAAGTGGTTGGGTTATTCCGAAATGCAATCGGCCGGTGCTTGTTCTATTTTAGCCGCTGTGAACCTAGCCTGGCTGGACGGATAGGTAATTTTGCACGGAGTAAACCTCTATAAAAAAGTTCAAAGGGTCGCACCCGCGGATGCATTTGGTGACGGAAGCGATCATGCCTTCGGTACCGCTCTACTTTCAGAGTAGTACATGAGGGTGTGAGAGCTGCTGGCGTGAGGGTCGATGGGCATAAGCCTGCCGTCGCAGCGGTGCGCCCTGTAAGACTTGCCAAAACAACGACAGCACAAAACAAAAAACAACAGAAAATCAACCGAATTGGTCATCAGAACCACCACCAACACATAGAATCACTAGGGTCAATGCTAGATGTCACAGATTTTGCGCTCTTAATTTATAATAAGACGGCCCTGGCTGAGTGACTAGTCTATTATTACCAGTGCTCAGCTCAAACGGCTGAGATAGCAAAACTTTTGCATATATGTTCTCTTTGTTAATCAGGATTTATTTCACGAAGTTCCCTGGGAAGGTCTCTGTTATGAGATCATAAAGTATCAAGTTGTAGGCCCTGCCTTGACCTTCGGCTGGCAGAAACGTCGCGCCACGCCCACCGACACTCCAACTTAATATTTATCTCCCCGTGCAGTGAACTGTCTAGAGATTAGAAGGTTCAAGTATGCGTGTCCTTGCATTAGGTTAATATTCGGGGATTCCCAAAGGAGGGAGTCATATTTTAGTAGTTATTTCACACTTTTGTGGATCAAAATTTTTTAGTAATCTTCTTTATAATATAAAAATGAATCCCTATCTCCCTTGGTCACGGCATCACGCGTGAACGGCTGGACCGATCTCGCTGATTCTTTTTTTGTTGTTTGTTATTGTCAGGAGAAGGTTCTTATGTAACAATATTTTAAAAAAACTAGTACGAGGGCCAAGCCGCGGGTAACAGCTAGTTGATAATAGAGTTCTTTTTGTCCCCGTGTATACATGGTACAGAATTCATCTCCTTCACTATTGTTGTTAGACGCCACTTTTATTTAACTTCAACTACGTATCTATATCTACCACTACCAGAGATGTTCGAGAAAATGATGCGCCAATCAGATTACTTAATTTTCCAAGACTCGCTCCTTGCTGCTTTCTTATTGGTGGATTTCTTGCTGCACGACGCTTTGTTTTCTCCCACATCTCTAGTCGATGCTTTAATATCTATGAGACATATCGTCATAGTCCAAAAAAATACACTCCTAATAATACTAGGTTTACCCGACACTGGAAAAAATTGTACATCAAAAGTTCCCCTTACTACTCAGGATATGGTCAACAAAGTAAAGAATCCTTTATCAATAATGACCTTAAACTTGTTTTTGCGCATCGCCAGAAATCTATCAACATAACTTTTTGACCGCAAGATACCTCGAAGTTCTCAGAAGAGTTTCTCTTGAATAGTTACGTTATTAAATGACGGCATAGTTAATACGTTAAGGATAATGGCGGGTCATCGCCATACAAAATGCTCTGGGAAAAACCCTCGAGCCGGGAGGGCAGCTGCGCTCTGGTTCGAGCCTCTATTCAGCGCGGTCCAAGTGATACGGCAATGACGTGCTGATAAGGTTTGTATATCACTTTGAGTTACTACGCATTGCTCTTATTGATTGATTCATAATGCTAAACACATGCGTGAAAATTCGTTTTTTTTGGACCGCATCACCGACCATTCAAAAGCAACTATGTGTAGATTACCGTGATTATGTAAAACAGGCAATTGGCTCATCTGTTAAGTGAGAACCTCCATCCAAACCAGAGGATTGCAGTAATCAGTAAAAAAGGTTTATCGATTTTTTTTATTCCCTAATACAGCCGTAGCAAGCGACGTATATTGCTGGATAGGGCATCAGGAGCAAGGTACAAATCTCGCTTTCACGCCGCTGACTTATGGCTTGGTCAATGGCGAATAGAAGCCACGTTGGCCTGGATACGATGGGGTTTGCCCGCTCGAACATGTTTCCATAATTACTTTAGATGCATCATCAGGATGGTTACATGTGAGGGCTCACGCTACCACTAACGGAGTTTCTGTTATTAACCAAAGGCAGAGAACTGTAATGATCCAGCTTCAATTAGCTTTTCCTATTGAAGTAGTGAATTTTGCAAAATCTCTTTTCGTCATTAGATAGATAACACGTAACATACACCTCAAAGTAAAATGTCATCTATTATGTCCAAGCAATTGGGCTAAGCCTTGATGAGACAGGCAATGACTCAGGTTATTTCTAATAATTATTAGGACTAGCTTCGCCCTCGTGAAAGAATTAAATATGCTACACTTTCTATCCCGTACGAATTTCGAGAACACCGTTCTAATTTCGTAGAGTTCAAATTAAAGCTTCCTAGACTTAGTAGTTTTGTCTGTGCCGTGATAAATCAGTCGGGATAAAGTAGAGACTAGAAATAATGCAAAAAGTATGCGAACTACATGAAAATAGAGGATTTGCTTAAAAATAAAATTTAAAATTTAAAACATAACTAGTTACTCAACACTTAATTTAGTTTAAAAAAAGGCCACGGCATGGTGTCGAAAAGGCTGTCAGCATTCCCTCATTGAATAGCTATGCTAAAAGTACTCAGTTTCTTTGAACGCAGTCGCCTCAAGCCTATTCAACTCTGACTCCTTTCGATAAGCGAACTGTATCTCTAATTGTATAGATTCTGATTAAAGAGCATTTCCCTGGTTTCAACGAACAACCCAACCTCTCGAACAAAAAGGGCTCTTGTTTATTATAAGCTGGCCGGAATGTAGGTACCGAAAACGTGGGTAGTAATCAATAAACTGATCAAAGTTCCTCAGCCGTCGCAAAAAGTTCCGTCAGGAAGTTTTAAACAAGGATAAGGAGGTGGGCAGAACATGAAAGCCCCATTTAGACGGGAGTACACATAAACATAAACACCAAGTTTTTGGAGTTATACATAGACGGGCTGACTTTTACGTTCGGACTACAACAGCCAACATTGATGTTAACTTTTGGAAAGTAAGTTTTAATAAAATGTCTAACTTCTACAATAACAACAAGAGAAGTATCATTGAGTTATATTTACCTCCTGTCCGCGGGTCCGCGACTTAGCCAGCGTTGAATTAGAAATTCAATTAATTTAATTCATTCGTTTTCTTTTAACAAAAGGTAACCTGATGCTTCAAGGCTTACCGATTACCGAACTAAATCTATCATCACCCTGGCAAATTTCACCTAGCTGTTCTAGCGTGAGAAAGTAGTAATAGTACGTTACACCCCCAGGGTTGAGAAATAAAGAATTCCGCAGATCGCAATAACTTGTCGCACGAGTCAAATCGAGGGCGATAAACATGCAACCTTAGGCTTTCTTCATCACCGCCCGAGGTGTGTACACAATTTTACGTCTTCCCCTGGCCAAGAAGTGGAAACTTCCGCTCGCAAAGCCGGCGGTAAATTGCTACTTATGGCCCGGCGCGACGTAAATATTTCTAGGTCCCCAGTCCACATACAATGGCATACCTTAGTATATACAATTCCGCAGCATCCATACCATACTATAAACATAATATCAACGAAGCAAGCAAGCAAATATAAATCCAAGCATTGTATAAATAGGCAGTGCTATCAAATACGTTCTATTTGTCTCCAGTTATACAACAAATCCCTCGTAAAGGCCATCGCATCGATTTAGCATTCACCCCGGTCAACTCCTCGATAGAACCAATTTTACAGCCTTAGAGCGGCTAACTGCGTCCAGGCAAATTCTGAATAATACCCTCGTAAAAATTTACGAGTTACGAGTGAGTACGTCACTCGTTAAACCGCCGGATAGGCGCTTAATAGAGATGCTCAGTTTTACGGCTGCCGGTTATGTTACAACGGAATGACTGCCGATGACACACTCGGCGAGTGGACATGAGGGATCGTAATAATCGATTAACTTTTAAACGTCTGATATGCCACGGTTGAGTAGCACTCGCTTTACGGGAGGTTCAATTTTATAGTCTGAAGAATTAGCGCCGGTTTGTAGGACCATATGCAAGGTCGCTACCTCTATCTTATTCGCTATTCCTGCCGCGAAGCACAGTGCTTGCGCTGCTGTGTTCCGGCGTGGAGAGTAAGTACAGCCAGTGAAATTATTGGTACACGAGGTGTTCTAACTAGGCCCTCTAGGCTGGCAACGCGGCAATCTGGTATTACGGGTGTCAATTGATGGTGGTGCTTACCTACTTACTATCAAGTGACCCACTTGCTCGTTTTCCACTCTATATGCTCATGTTGCTTTTTGGGTCCCCATGCCATCTAACTTTAGCGCCCCTAGCCACCTAGCGCTTAGAGCGGCCACTACACGTGCTCTACCGTCGAGCCGGCTCTTATGACCAAGAGGGAATACCTACGTGTGATTTTGAGCAGAGCCCGACAATCCCAACATACCCTTTATTTTGAACAGGGAGGTTAACACAATCGCTTAATGCGTGCCTAATTCTATTCCGCGTAAGTTGTAACCCCCCGGGTGACGCAAGGCGCGTTTCCTATACGTTAAAAAGGTGCGATTCCGAGCCCCAAAACTTGGACTAAACCAATTATTCATTACTTATCTTCGAGCTAATCTCAGTTGAAATAAGGTAATCCATACTTTCATGTATCTGTTCGTCATTTCATATGTTCATTAAGCACGTGTGATTTAGATATATCACTACACGAATGCCAGCGTGTATCCGCGCGCCGCAGAGGTAAAAGCTGTGGTTTGGGATGTTCCCGCCGTCTTGTGGCAATCAAATTTTCCATTCCTCATTACTCAGTCGTTTGTAATACATAATCACAATTAGAGGCTAATATTGGGGAAAAATCAAGCGGTTTCTTAACAAGTACGGTGATTAAAGTGACTGTAATTAACTGACAAGGTTTGAAACGAATCAAACGTCTAGAAAAAAGATTTTTGTTAAAACTTCTATTTGTTGTTGAATACCAAATTTTAAGACACTACTTTTAATGTTATAACAGCTTAAATTACAATATTATCAATTACAGTTATAATATAATGAAAGTTTGTTTTTGTTTCTGGCTTTGCATTTATTGCGATGAAATTTTGCCTCTATCTCGGCCATGATGAGTCATGGACAAATAAAACTTTTAACCAGAGCTTATTGTTAAAAATCCATCGGGACATTAATAAGCATGTTGTTATAGACTAACAACCGTCGCTTACTATCATATATTAGTTTGACGGTGATATTAACTCTACTACCGCATTCAGAATTTAATTAGTCATTAGTTTGCTAATTGCCGTTTCTGATAGCGATTTAACTCTAACATTTGTACAAATGCGGGTGGTAGGGCCTTGTGCAAGGTCCGTCCGGATCGCTACCACCATCTTACTCGCTAATCCTACCGCTAAGTAGCAGTGCTTGCACTGCTGTGTTCCGGTGTGGAGAGTAAGACAGCCGGGAAAATTACGGGCACAAGAGGCATTGCATCTTAGTCCTCTAGGTTGGCAACGCATCTACAATCCCTCCGGGGTTGCAGGTGTCTATGGGCAATGGTGATCACTTACCATCAGGTGACCCACTTTCTCGTTTGCCTTCCTATTCATATATAAAAAAAAAAAAAAAAAATTGTGCAGGCAAAAACTAGTCTGGAACATAGCCCACTCACGCTTGCACCTGCCGTATAGAAAGATACAAAAAAAACTCATCGGTCTGATGGAACTTTGCAGCCAAACGTCAATTCCTTTGTACAAACGCTGACCGGAACGTGGAAAAGCGACGCTCCGAAGAAACCTTTGTATTCCAGTGTATTGGCGTCCAGGGAAGGTCGATGGTCATGACACGGCTCAACGTTCTACAGCAGCTTCATTATTTCTCCAGCTAGTCCGTGCAGTCGCAGATGCATTTTAGTATACACTTTGTTCTTTACCAAGGTTAGGTATGCTTCCAAATTGGTAGAAGGTGGAATTTTAATGGAAGCTAGAATTATATTTTTGGTGCCAGCTAGTTGTTACTATTTGAACATTTTATCTGATTAACTAAAGCACTAACTTTATTATCTAAACGAGACTATGTTGCAACGTTTCACGATATTTACCTAATAGTAAATTATAGTAGTTCTTGACACGTGTTGCATACAATATTTTATCATTACTTTAAGGTGGACGTGTGTGGTGTGTGGTGGTGGTGGATTCGAAACCGCAAGAACTTCAAGTTCATAACGATATAATCGATTTACGTATCATTATGATGCCATAATAACACTGCTGCAATGCTGATCATTGCATGCGGTTTCTGAATGTTTCATTACTGACAACTTGGGTTTATGTGTGTAAATAAAAATAAAAATTATCCCTTACACTAACACCTTTATATTTATAGACCGACCGCTTAAATGAGTCCTCGCCCGCGCGGCACAGGGGCGCGGGGTAGGACGACAAAGGGGACCGAGAGAGGTGCGGGGGGGTAGTGCCCCTGCCGCCCGCACCTCTCTCGGCATCTTTTGTCGTCTACTCCGCGCGGACGAGGACTCATTTAAGCGGTTGGTCTATAGACGGGTACCTATTTGTTTAATCGAAGAGTATTTACTTTCTCCTTTTACTGAGATCTGTGTCAATGTTATTTGCAAACTACCTTTACTTTAATTACGCTTTTGCTATTTGTAAAGTAATTTATTTGGTTCGTTAACGTCCGCCAACACTATTTATTTACCGCTTACCGTTTACAACTCTGTCAAGGAAACCGAAACGACGTAGCCGGCCTTTAAACGTTTTCATTTAGAGTTGTTCCGTAATTAATATATTTTCGTACTAGCCATTACTTCGGCTCATCTACGTAGGATTCGGTGAAGGCTATCCCTTGGGAACTAGTGATTTTCCAGGGTAAATAAATAAACAGCACTAGATTGTTTGTGATTGTATAACGGCTGCCTGAATCAGATTGAAGGACTCCGCAGCAGACTTGAGGAAAAACTGGTTTCAGTAATCTTACGAAATTTTAGTACCTAGATGTAAAGGATTTAAAATAGGTATTCATAATTAATTACATAAAACATATTAAAATAAAAATCAAACGTAATCGCAGTTTATATTCCGTTGATAATGTCTTATACCTATGATGATGATTCAAGATTCTTAGTATTTTTTTGTAAGAACGTAAATATGTCAGAATTATACTTAATTATACATAATTGTCAGTACCTATTACCTACCTAAATCAGTGTGTGCTACTACAAAGTATCGACCGTAGGAAACAAAATAGAAAAATATTTACCTGATTATTTCTGAAAGTTTATCACATAAAAGGAAGGCCACAAAAGGAAGACGAGCATAGAGTACTTTTAATCCTGCAAAATCGAGTTCCCGTGGGAAATTCATGAAAATCTACATATAGGTTACTACAAACACATACTTAGCGGTTGCTTTGATACTGAAGCGGATAAAAGTGAGTGGACTACTGTAGGTATAGTTAAAAATGTATCTGAATGAAAATACTGTACCTCAGCTCAAGACTATACAATACCGAACAAGCAACATACTACAACTGACAAAAGTCATATCCAAATCAAAATCAAATTAGAAAAAATACATAAATGTCATAAAAAAGGCAAAGAGTTCGCAACAGATACTTCTGGTCATTTACATACAGATCAGAATAAATAGTTGGTTAATATGTTAATTGAAGACTCTGAGTGCGGATTAACCCTTTTCTATTACTGCCAATTATGGTCAGAGGAAGTCGCAGTTAATAACTGGAAACAATTAAATAAATCGCCAACTGATAAGTAAATAAATTTCATGAGACGATAGACACCATTTGACCTCGGCCTAAAGTAAGCAAAGCTTGTACTGTGGATACTAGGCATCAGATAAACATACTAATACAGATAAATGCATAGATCATCCATGAATCGAAAACGAACTTTAGGATTTTCGTTACAGAATATCTACCCCGACGGGGCACCTCTTGAACACAGGACAGAGGTCCTGTAGTAGAGACCCACTAGACTATCAGGGCCCTTACCGTTACGTCTTAATGCGATTCAATTCCGACTCAGTTCAGGGGCCCGATTTTAGAAATCACATGTGTGAAAATACCACTCGAAAGCGGTGAAAAAATGTGCTGAATTTGAAATACGAGTAGCTTAGAAGATACTAACGGCTCTCATTAATCTTGTGAACTAGTCGATAATTTGATTTCGAGTAGTACTTTTGAGTGATGTGCTTTCAATAATCGGGCCCCAGGTTTTAGCTGTCATTTTTAGTATGAATCTGACAGCGAGCGAACCTAAACTGGATCGGAAATGAATCGCATTAAGACGTCATGGTAAGCCCCCTAGTCGTCCAACTTTCAATGTAAATGAAATCGTGCCAAGAAATATGTACTGTACCTATTCATTTTGTGCTCAGTGCTCAGAATTTCAGGAAATTTCCAAGAATAACTACTACGCTGCCCTGGCATATACTAATACGAGGTAACAGTTCTTTGATAAGCAATAATACGCACATTCATAATAAACATACGTGTTTTCCTCGACAAACGTATTGGCGATATTCCCGGGAAAATGCAAAAGAGTAAACAACTTCTACTACGTAACTCTAATTATGAACCTCTTTTGGGTGTCATAGTCCAAATGGCAAAACCAGAACTCTCACAGGTCCATCCACACAATGCTGTTGTTTATCCTGTCATTTTGCATGTAGGTCACGGGCATTTTACGCGGAAACTACGAGTATAAGGAAATTTTCCACTTTTCAATTTGTAAAAAAAAATACTGAGAAAACAATCTAGTGCATATATTATTTTATGTCGCTTAGTCACTTTTTATTGTGGGCAAACACTAACTTATTTAAAAACTACATTCAGTTCTGTTTTGTTTACTATTGGAAATGATGCGAGCTAAAAATGTAGAGCACAAAATATATTGAAACCAATTTACATGGATAAACTAGTAACAGTTTTCATTGCACTAACTTAGTAAACATTGTAACATAAACCTAAGTACCCGAGTTCAGGGCTGTTCGAAGCACGGCCCGCTACACGTTTTTTGTTAATATAGCAAATAAATATTTTGTTCACCTTACTCAATCGAAAAGGCCGTCTTTCTCCTTCAAAATCTGGCTCAATCACAGATTCCTTCGCTAGCTCGGGTTTCAATAAAGACTCGCACCAAACAAAAACGTTGCAGCCTTGCATAACAAATAACTATAAATTGGCTTTTTTTTAATTTTGTTTGTGGATTTTCTTTCACTATTAAGCAAAGCTGTTTCTGAAAAATGGCGCTTTCCAAGGTCATCGGTGTCTGTCATCTCACCGTCTTTAAAGTTTAAATGTGGATTATAGTGTAATTTCTACAATATTCTCCTGGTATGTAAACCCACAGACGCCTCGTTCCATAGTTAATTCAAATAAAACCCCCAGATTCAAATGATTTGCTAATTTGCTGCGCTCGCGAAAGCTTTATGCAAGGGTTTCAAAGGGACGCCCAGACGAATGGCGTATTATTTTTAGAGAGCACTCCACCGCTTGCTAGTCATGCTCTGACTTTGTGCATTTGTCGGATTTGTGGGCACGGAAAACCGACTTTCGCAGTACTTTTTGAACTGAAAATAATATGATTAGAACAACTTGAATAATTACCGGAGCATTTTTAATTGTATTAATGAATTGAATGCTGTCTGTATGATTCTTTGTTACTCCCTCACTCTTTTTGTGTCGGGGTTAAAAGCGCAAAATAAATCCTAAAAAAAGTTCGTCTAGACTTTTTTTTTAAACACTCAAATAAATAAGGCTTAATATGGGTACATATAAACTGCAATATATTGCAGTCACAGAAACTATGTAAACTCCTGTATTGTGAGATTGTGACGGTGTCTTATTATATATTACGAGTAAGTATATTAAAATGCATGCGATGTCTCCGCTCAGTAAATCACCGCTTCAATAAAAGTGCCAGTAAACGCCACATAAGTAGCATTCTCGAATCTAATTTTGACAAAAACAGATATTGTATTAGGTAAAAGCTCAAAAGAGCTGAAATAATTGACTACGCTGGCTGCGTTCGCTTTAAAACGGATGTGCATTGATAATGCGTAAATAAATGTTTGCTAATTCTTTCTTACAAGGATAACACACAATCAAATAAGGAAACTTTATTTTAAACATAATACAAAATAAATCGTTCAACAATAAAATTTAAACAAACTTGTGAACATTACATAAACGGCGTATGAAATTTCATACTGCATGTAAAATAATACCTTAATAAAAATCTTGCAACAGTAAACCAAGTCAAATCAAAGTTTGATCTGGTAGTTCGAAAATAATTATAAGGCTACAAAAATGTGCAATTTACACAATAAAATCAAATAAAGTTAAATAAGTCAAAACAATTAATGAAGTAATAAGTAATCAAAATTAAAATTAGTTAGCAAACTAAATTAAATTAAGAAAATAAATTTATAAACAAAATAAAGTAGCATAAAAATTACCATAAATAGTCGAAGTAAAAATAAACTAACAATTCAATATCAATGATGAACTTTCAACAGAACGCACTAATGGATTGGATATTATAAAATTAAGTTACTTAACTACTTAGCTTAAATAAAATTATCAACCCTTATTTATAAACAAAGGGTTGCGACATTCAGCCGTAAAAACATCATTTGCCCCATAAAACATTAATTGTTTTGCCGGCGCTCTTACTCTTGATGTAAGATATATAAGGGTTATACAAATTTACTGACTTCAAATTTGGCTTCGATCGCCACAGGCTTGTGTAACTCCTTCTTGCTGTCGGTTTTCTTGCACAGGCAAGCTGTAGCACTCGGCCCCATCTCACGGTCACGCAGTTCCAATATCTTTTGTTCAATCATTCGATTTTCATGAAGCAATAATTGCTTTTCCCGGAGCAAAGCGCGCTTGGTCATTTCAGCTTTGGCCACCCGCTGCCAGATCCTCGTCAAACCACACGTAGTGGAAATAGCGTTTGCCACCAACGAGTCGTCCGATTGTTGCCTGCGGAGGTTGGTCATGTTTTGATTAGGAGAACGAGGTGCCTCCGTACCGTAAGGCAGAACCTTCTCGCGCTGGGTCTCGTATTTCCTACACAGTGCAGCTAAGTTTAAGATCTTTTCAATTTTCTTATGAGCGTCAGAAAGCCAATCGATGGCACTGTCTGATGCTGTAACTAGTGAATTTAATTGCGAAGTGTCGAGATCGATTCCCTGATACATTTTCATCTTCAGCCGGTAGCACGCTGCGCGGTGTCTGGCCCGCCGGTCTCTGAACACTGCCTGTTTGGTGCCGGATTCGTATGCCGCCAGTTCCGTCCGCAAGCGTTTAAGCAAACCACCACTATTGGCAATCTTCTTGCCTTGGGAAGCTATCACGTCGGCCATCGTATTTTCTTTGCGTCGTAACTTCCGTACTTGTTTCTGATTGTCAGCGGTTCCGGTTACGTATGCTTTGAGGACAGCCTTATATTCCTCCCACGTGTTGTTGTAGGCATTTTCTAAGAAAGAACGCAGGTTTTCTCTATCGTTAGAGTATTTCGTGCGTTCTTCGTCTTCTTTTACTAGATTCTCACCCCGCGCGGCCCACGCCTGGGAGTCAAAGATCTGATGGGCATGATATAACATTAGTTGTATATGCGTCTCTGCGGCGTTGTGCTCCTTCTTTATTGCGGTTGCTTCATCATCGCCTCCCTTCAGGAGATTCGTGGTAATACGATCATTTTCCTTCGACATTTCCTCTAGCTCTGACATAAATTTGTTGATCATGGTGTCTATGGTATCGCAAAAGCTAGCTACTGTGCGTTGAAACTGGTCATCGGCAACGTCCATGAGCTTCATAATGTATGAGATTAGATGATTTTTCTTGTCGTATGTCCTCTCGAAGGTGTGCCACATGATCTCGATGTCCTTCCGGAAGACGGGCTCCTTGATCTGCAGCATGAGCGCGCGCCAGCTGCGGTCCAGCTCCTCGCGCGCGCGGCCCTGCCCCTGCACCTCCCGCTGCACCTCGTCGCGCTTCAGCTGCTTGCGTGCCTCAGCTTCTGCAGCGAGCTTTGCCTGCTTTTTGGCTTCTTTTTGCTCTTTAGTCAAACCCATTTTTAATCGATGGAAATAATATAAAATCACTATAAAAACGACTACAAAAATCCTATGACTGTCAAAATCTACCACTATGACATTTCTTTTACGTAACTTCAAGACTAAAATAAACTGTCACTTATAAATAGGTAGGCTACGGAACAAAAACAAACTTTGGTCAAGTACTAATTGGTTTTTTTGATCCGACTGCAAAAATGTTTGCACGCGAATAGTTTCAACCGGTTTCACTTTGTCCGTCGCAAGTAGATCTTTACTTCTTATTCGATATGGGACTCATAATATTTAAGGAGTACCCTTTAGAAGCATACCCCTTCTAAGACGGTAGTTATTACACTAGCATCGTCTTACGATCAACTATTTTATTTACCCGCGTCTTCATGCTTTCAATTAATAATGAATGGGAGATACACTTAAGATTAGTTGTGTGGGCTCGTGAATAACCCAAGACATCCATCGCGGTTCCTACACAGCTCCCAGGATTATCTCCATAATATTCAAATCACGATAGCTCTCCGAAGGAAAGCGTCGCGCCGACATGCTAGAGAAATCCTGTTTTATAAATAAATTACGCTCAACGAAGTGCTTCTCCCGGCGAATTAAAGCAGTGACTATAATGCTGTTTGTCTGACGATCTTGTTTGAAAAAACATTCCTTTCATACCAGATATCGCGTTACAGAGATCGTAAGCAGAGACAGCATTGAGCTAAACGTGACTAGGTTGCAGTTGCTCACCAAGCTAAGCCGTACTTGGTCGTGAAGGTAAATATTTGATTTATGCAAGGTAAATAAAAAAAAGCCGTGGTAGCCTAGTGGTTTGACCTGTGGCCTCTCAAGCAGAGCGTCGTGGGTTCAAATCCCGGGCGCGCACCTCTGAGTTTTTCGGAATTTATGTGCGCAAATTACATTTGCAATTTGCCATGAGCTTTTCGGTGAAGGAAAACATCGTGAGGAAACCTGCACACATCTGCGAAGAAATTCAATGGTGTCTGTTAAGTTCCCAATCCGCACTGGGCGCGCGTGGGAACTATAGCCCAAACCCTCCAATACACGGAGGAGGCCTATGCCATGAGGCACGCCGAATTACGCGACAATTTAATAATAATAATAAAAAAAAATAAAAAAAACAACAACATAGGTACTGAAATTGTAGCGAATTCGGAATAAAAAGGCTATAATAAATAATAATAATAAATAAATAAAGCAAACTATATAAATTTTTGGACAATTTGCGGTTGAACTCGTGCAGAGTTCGTCTGGATCGCTGTCATCATTTTACTCGCCAATCCTCCCACCATTAAGAGGGGCTTGCGCGCATTCCGGCGTGAAGAGTGAGACAGCCATACATACATATGTCACGTCTTTATCCCTTACGGGGTAGACAGAGCCTGAGGTAACAAAACCTTTAGGTCACGTTTAGCATGATTAAGGGTGTAGGGTAAGGGAAATCAAAATAGTGATGGGTTGCTAGCCGCATCGCCTATAACATGACTCTGCGCGGGAAGAGAAGCGACTGGTACATTCTACGTTTTTTCTTTACTCCCAGACCAGCATGGAAGAATGACAGCCCAATCATTTGTGGGGGGGGGGGGGGGGCACAATAGAGAGACCTCTCTCCAGGTCCATATGAGGAATTTTATAATCAGATCTAGACGTGGCAAAAATTAGACTTAGACTGAGATTAAGGGTCCAAATCTATTTTAATTTTTAATTTTTAGCATAAGTTTAGAGACAGTAATAACAATAAGGGACTAACATAAAAACCCAAAATAATTTGTGTGCGTGTTTATGTGTGTGAGTGTGTGTGTGTGTGTGTGTGTGTGTGTGTGTGTGTGTGTGTGTGTGTGTGTGTGTGTGTGTGTATGTGTGTGTGTGTATGTGTGTAGTACGTGAGTGTTAGTGCATTTAACTACAGGCTGTAAGAATATTTTCGGTTTCGTCATGATTCAAACTCATTAGCCAGCGTTCAGTTTCTTTCTTCAGTTAAGTGAAGTATTCTATCGAACAAGAAGAAGTCTTCCGACTATTCGAGGTTTCTTAAAATCGCTCTGTAATATTCCAACAGGTTACGTTAGTTTGATTCAACACTCAGGTTTAAGGTTTTTTATTGTAATTTTTAATTGCAAATTAAGTCACCCCATTGACGCCGTACATTTTAAACACCCATCAGTGTACGGAATCATTTTGTCAACCCCATAAAAAAAAACATTTACCGGGGTCAGTTTATACCAAAAAAGGTCATATAGGAACGTCCATCGACATGCGTGAAGTTATCGTAATTGCCGCCGTTACCGACCCGTGACGTTAATAAAGTGTTAACCTAATTAATGCGTCGGTGTGTAAATTTTCAATTATTCCGCGCTGTAATAAAATATTAAAACGTCTAACTGAAGCCTCAAATAATTCGCTCACCGACCAAATAAACACTAATTAAAAGGCGATTATGATAATTCGTTGTACAAACGAATTACAATTTCGAATCTTAACGCTAAATGGTTTATTCTTGGCTGGAAAATAGGTTTTATGTAAATTTTTTCACAGTCCGACATTTTCGTATATTCTCTATATTTAAATTTGTCTTAATAAGATTAAGTACAATGGCCCCCGAGACCTCACTCCCCTCGGATCGCCACTAACTTCTAATGTTTGTAACAAAACTTCTAATTTTTTGCTACCAAACAATAAAAAATCTATTTAATTTCAGATACCCATTAAAACCTTTGCAACACTTATACACGACTAGCTTCTGCCCGCGACTTCGTTTGCGTAGAATTATACATATAAACCTTCCTCTTAAATCACACATACATACACATATCACGTCTATATCCCTTACGGGGTAGACAGAGCTTATGGTAACAAGACCTAAAGGCCACGGTTAGCATAATTGTGGACATATAGGTGGATATGGAAAGGGGAATCATAATAGTAATGGGTTGCTAGCCGTATATCGCCTATAATGATTCCTAAGATTTTCGCCCAACTCCCTCGATGGGCTTCAACCATCTGCGCGGACAGAGAAGCAACTGCTACATTCTATGTTATTCCTTTGCCCCCAAACCAGTATGGAAATTACTCTATGTATTAAAAAAAACCGCATCAAAAACCGTTGCGTAGTTTTAAAGATCTAAGCATACATAGGGACTGACAGCGGAAAGCGACTTTCTGTTATACTATGTAGTGATGCTACCCTAATAGTCATCACAGCACCGAAACTGAAACGCCTTGGCATGTGGGGAATAGCCCCGTTACCATATTAGTGGAACGCTGAATAATTTGCTGGCTGGTTTGCAATTTACCGATATGATTTACATGAACTAAAAGCAATTGGCAATTATCCTAGCTACTCCGCGAACACACGTGTAACAAGTTCCAAGTTTTAATATTCAGCGTCTCGTGTTAGTAATAGGTATGTAGTTGATATCTGGAATATTCTATGTTGATTAAGACCACCAGAGACTTGCGAGGAAGAAGGGCGGCGAACGAGGAAAAAACAGATTTGTAAGTCAGGGGTCTTGATGTAGATCGTGCGTTGGCGTTTACTACGAGACACCGGATCCCGCATTATGTTTACGCGCGTTTGGCTCAAGTTATGATTGTCTCAAGCCCAGTGATCACTTCTCTTCATGGATGAGGTTCGTTATGAGAATCAGACAGCTGTTGCCCGTTACTCGAATATACAAGTTACGATTTTACAGCTTTGCTTTCCATACACGTTACTCCCAGGAGTAAAGAAAAAACATAGAATGTACCAGTTGCTTCTCTTCCCGCGGATGGTAAAAGCCCAAGTGCATAGGAATAATGTTTTAGGCGATGCGGCTAGCAACCCATCACTATTTGGATTCCCCTTTCCACCTATACGCCCAGAACCATGCTAGACGTGGCCTTTAGGTCTTGTTACCTTAGGCTCTGTCTACCCCGTAAGGGATAAAGACGTGATTTATGTATGTATGTATGTATGTAGGATTTTACAGCCCGGCTAGCACGCGAGCGCGCGGGATAGACTACCCGTCTCTTTCTAGAACAAACAGTAAGAAAGAGATGGGCAATCTATCTCGCGCGCGTCGCGACTTTTGCGCGCTCTTATGCTAGACGTGCAGGGGCCTTACCATGACGTCTTAGTGCGGGTCAATTCCGATTCAGTTTAGGTTCGCTCGCTGTCAGATCCATACTAAAAATGACAGCTGAAACCTGAACTGGGTCGGAATTGAATCGCATTAAGACGTCATGGTACGGCCCTTGGTCTAAACTTTTGCAGACTTAGACTTGTAAAGCCGGGTACTTATCTGCGAGCTGTAACCGTTACTGTCACACGTTACAGCTCGCAGTTGAGTACCAGCCTTTAAATTGTAATTTGTAGCTTCGAGGAACAGCCGCTGATCTTAGTCAACACAAAGTAGGTAATCCTGTCTGTGGGAGTTTGTAATTGTGTCGTACAGACACATCGTTCAAACAGATAACGCTTAGCGACAAAAATTCGCATAGTAACAAGAAAAAAAAAAGGTCACGTGACAGTTAGTAACGGGTAGAAAAATTCGGAGACTACCCACCTGCTATGGGTGGTATAGGGGTATAGCACGCGTCACGGAATGACGAGGATCCGGGTTCGATTCCCGGCCATAGCTTTACTTTTAGGATTTTTCTATGTGTTCTTATTTTCACTGACATTTACAAATTTAGGTAATCCTGGTTAAAGTCGCGGGTTGACGGTGGATGCAAGCCGCTTCCAACCGAGGCAACTGGAGGTGATGGGGGAGGCCTAAGGACAGTGGACGTCCTACGGCTAATTAAAATGATGATGAATTAGCTTCCTAAGTTATTTCCCAAATTCCACTATTAGTTATTTAACCGCAAACATTTTCCTTTTTCAAGTTGTAGGTACAATTCAAGTAAATACCTATGTATTATGTTGAAATTGTTTTGCGGCAAGTTAAGTACTAAAATTAGCACAGAAAATTAGTGTACTTAAATATTTCGTTGGGGAATTATTCAGTTTGCTTTGGGTAAACCCATAAGCCCATAACCGCAGTTTAAAAGGAAAGTTTATTGTTTTAGACCATTCAGTTTCGTTCACTCAGATCCGTAGAAAAACCAAAGTTAGCAACATAACAGTGGGTGGGGGATATTGATAAAACTGATGGGCTCGATTTTAGGAGGCGCTTCAAGCGGACATGTCATCTGAAAATTATGCTGAATTTGAAATAGTAGTAGTAGAGTAGAAGAAAATTACTGTAAAAGGGATTGCGGGAGGAGTAGGGATAGAACTAATATTTTGTGTTTACACTTGCTGCTTAAAACATCTGGCTCAGCTTGCTCTAAAAGTAGTTAAGTTATATTTTTAGATGTATACATTATATCTCCTTTTTCTGGTAATTTGCTATCATATTTTTTTTATTTCTTGTCTTTTCTGACCCAACTACGGGGTGAGCTGGGATTTGCCTATATTTTAGTGTTTATTGCTTAAACTATGATCAAAACAAAACGACAGGTAATTATTATTTAAAAATCATGCCACCAGAACATTGTTTATCAATAAAAATGAACTTGCCACATATGAAAGGATTTTGTTATCGAAGTTTGAACTTAAATGTTGTCCCTTCTCACCCCGTTTTGAGGCACAGCTCTAATTAATCTTGTCAACTAGTCGAAACTTTATTTTAATTATAATTTGCCTCCCGAAAGATGGTCGGACGATCAGTTGAAGATACGTAGCGGAAAATGATAGGGTTTGGGCAGCACAAAATTAGCCTTAGTATCTCTGGGGGGCGTCTGTGGCCAAAAGTGGACGTCTTCCGGCTGACACATGACAGCATTGCTGATGATGGTTTAATTTGACTTCAATTTCAAATCTAACTTTTTCTGCAGAAAATAAAATAAAACCAATTTCATTAAAACTCTACTTTTGACTAAATGCGGCCAATTAATTCATATAAGAAACCGTTACCCTTGGCTTCGCCGCATTCCAGTTTTATTCCTGTTTTTCAAAACGTGTTCTGACGATAATAGACACAATTAAAAACTAACTTATATTTATACATACATTTCGGCGATTCCTTTTTATTAATAAACATTCTACGAAATAACGAAACAACAGCAGCCTAATGAACACATTTATGGGAATTATTAAACACAATGTCGCTGTTTCACGGAATTCCCCTTTTAAGTTTACTTCCTATGTGTTTTGAAATTTTCTGTGAAATTCACAAAGCGCTCTCGTGACTCCGTCAAACGTTATTTATAAAAATCCCGCTCTCTCTTGACACTCGTAATAGGAAAATGCTAGACGGTAAATTTAATTAGAAAGTTAAATCAAGTCAGTTTGCCTAATTCGTTGCCTGGAATTCCCATTTAATTCCAACAGATACCTAATTTGATTAGTCAGAAACTGCCGCCGAGTACCCCAGAATAATCCAGCTCCGCAAGTGCGTATTTTAAACTAATAGGCCATGATTGTGATTGTGACACTGCTAGAATCCAAAAGAAGAAAGGTTGATTCGCGAGATTGAATTGTCTCTGACAGTTTTAGGACTAGGGGTGTGATTCTTTAAACAACTCTTCCGTGAAATAATCGCTGTGTTTGACAGACAATTATAACTTGGCCCACTAGCTCGGAGAAATTACACGGAGTCAGGCGTCTTCTCTGTGTCTAGCCGTTCGTCGAGCGGAACGCCAAAAGGCGAGACACTTTATTCCATGTAACGCCTTCGCGTGAATAGGTCAAGTATTAATTGCGTCTAGAGCACGGCGATCACGTCCCCGACGAGGTTTCTTAAGATACCTTACCTTAGTTCCATACAAAGGCTTAGCCTGGCTGTATTATGAAAATGTGGAAAACATTTTGGGCTTGCTATCCTGAGATAGATGATGCAGGGTTAAGTAAACGAATCGACTATATCTTGCGTGGTCCGAAACACGAGTTGCTGCTGCTTATCCTGCAGGGAAAAATCTAAGGTAGACGAAGCCCAGGAATGCGAAGAACATCCTGAACATCTTGGCTTTAAAATCTCCGCCAGTAGAACAAAAGCACCCGATCATTATTTAAAACCGTTGTGTCGAAGTTTCAAGGCAACATAATGATCGTCAACCTTCGATAGAAGATGGCACGACCACAAGAATCTGGGGGTTACCATGGCGTCTTAATGCGACTCAATTCCGATTCAGTTTAGGTTCCGATCCATACGGTAACGGGGCATTACCTACCTGCATTGCACGGTCTTATTGTCTAAGGGATGCGGGCCCAGCGTACGGGCCCTCCCCTTCTTGGCGCGGTCCTGCCGAAAGCCGGGGCCACCGGGGGGGCGTTTGTGATTGAAACCCTAGTGGCATCCCACTGCGTCCCCATCACACCGGATTGAGGCAACGCCGGAGAGTTTTTGGGGGGAGTCCCACATAACCCTTTTTTTTATGGTGTGGAAAATGCGCCTTATGCATCAGCCCGGTACGGGTTTACCGGGGGTATGTGGGGCTCTCCCGCGACGGCAGGCATACCCACTAAAAACCACACGGATTCCCTATTCAATCGTATGTGAGGCGTTATGGGAGCACTCTGTGTCACCGCGACGCCCCACGACCACCCCGGGATGGGTTTCCCTCTTCGCGGCACCTGTGCAATGCAGGTTTGGGAAATCCCGCCCTCCCCCGCTGGTACCGCTTGGATTTTTTGTAGAGGTTGTCTCCTCGTGGCCCCCGTCTTGAAAAAGACAGCGGCTCACGTTCCCTAGGGCATCCATAAAGATTTCCTCTCCGTTAAAAAAAAAAGGTTCCGATCCATATTAAAAATAACAGCTAAAACCTGAACTGAGTCGGAATTCAATCGTCATGGTAAGGCCCCTGAGCTGGTTAACGCGGGTTTGTCATAAATATCTCCAATAGCTGGCTACTAACTAAACGATTCGGTACGCGAGTTATCTGCTTGGTATATTTAGGTAGGTAAGATTTCTACGACGACATGTTATTATGCATAATGTTAATTAAGGACATATCTAAGAGGCTGATCGACTGCAACGAAGACCTAAGAGCTGGCAGCTTCCTCGCACAGCGAATTAGTATTGCAATGCAGCGGGGAAATTCTGCCAGCATCTTTGGCTCAATGCCGCGGGGGAGTACCTACGTTTTTAGATTTATTTTAGTTTTAGTTTAATTTATTTGTCTTACTATACTTTTTTTAAAGTAATTACACAATAAGTTTATAAGTGTTGTATAACAAATAGTGATAATAATAATAATGGTATCTTTATAATATGTACCAACTATTTGTAATTAATAAATGTTCAGTTCAATAATATAGTCCCAAATGGGCACCTATGTGGTAAGAACGTAACACACAGTGAAACAAATACATAGAAAAACAACGATGGGGAATTCACAGTGCGCAAGCAAACAGTTAAGATAAGATAGTAGCAGAATTGCTGAAAAATATTGTTGATGTACCTAAACAACGGAAATTAATGTAAGTAATCCAGCATATCGACACACCCTAAGAAAAAGTGTGTATCTACAAAAACCAAATTTTACAGGAGAGCGTTTTAAAGTTTCTATAAATTTAAAATCGCAATTGCGTGGTAACTATATATACCAGAGGATTGAAATTTGGCATGGAGTACGATATTGTGACAATACGTATTCGTGATTTTTTATATATTATTAAATACGGTAGTTTCTTAATAATTACAGTTATTCACTTATACGTGATAATATTTCGTCAACTCTGACGTGCAAGTAGCTGATACATACCTTGTTCTACGTATATTTAACTTTGACGAAACAGTATCTACCAGATATACATATATATGTAGTTCCAAATTTTACACTAGATTAATCAAGTGACAGATATTGTACAGCCTTTCTCAAGATAAAGACTGGTAGTGGTTGATACACTGAGATCTTTATTGACTGCCTTATTAAGTAATCTGTATATGGCAGATGCACACTTGTTCATAGTGACTTACTTTTAAAATAAAAGTATAATTGATATTTACACATAATTTTTATTCCACCCGCTCAATGGGTTCCCGCGTAATATTGAATAAGAGGCAAATATTAAGTTTTGCTCTGGAGTTTTTTTAGCAAAGAATGTAGATAGTTCTACGTTTGGGAAAAAATATGTTCGGACCACTTTTTTCTTGTTTTTCTTAATGTAAATGATAAAGTCGATACCGTAGACTACGAAAATTCAATAGTCGCATAACTAAGTATCAGGCAGATACACACTTTTTCTTAGGGCGTGTCGATATCACAAATTCCAATCGATTCTTCAACATGACTGTGTGTCTGGCTATCACAGTTTTAAAATACCACAGTTTAGCGACTTGGTACCTATACTATTAGGTCTTATTTTGCAAATGAAACAATATGGAGTCTAATAATAATAAATAATGTAACCCCGGAAAATACTGGCTTCTGTGTTAATCCTTAGAACACGTTATGTACCATTTCTATCCAAAACAAAAAGTACAAAAACTATAATTGTCCTAAAACCAAATCCACTATCATATTATTTCCTCTTTCTTATGTTTGATTAAATGCAATAAAAAAACACGGGAAGAACCGAAACCAATGCGAAATGCGAACGCCTCCGCGAATTCCGTGTGGGTTTTCTTTAATTGTAGACAAATTGCTCATGCGCATATTTTTCTGCATATCATGGCTGTTCAAGCCAGCAACTACGTATGGAGCATAGACCTCTTCTCGTTAAAGTCTTTTGTCGGTATCCGGGCATTACCTTTACACATACATACATACATACACAAATCACGTGTTTATCCCTTACGGGGTAGACAGAGCCTTTTTTTTCTTTTGTCTTTTTTTATGGTGTGGGAAATGCGCCTTATGCATCCGGCCCGGTAGGGGGTTACCGAGGGCATTTGGGGCTCTCCCGAGGCGTCAAGCATACCCAATAAAAACCACACGGATTCCAAAATTTGGCACTATTTTATGGCACTACGGGAGAACAATCGTGTACCGCGGCACCCTACGGGCCCACCCCAGGATGGGGCTACCTCACTGCGACACCTGTGCAATGCGGGATTGGGAATTCCCGTCCTCCCCCGCAGGTGCCGCTGGAGGGTAGACAGAGCCTAAGGTGACCAGACCTACAGGCCGCGTTTAGCAAGATTGTGGGCGTATAGATGCAAAATCCACCTTTAAATAAACATAATTATGGTTTTCATACCCTGCAACGGAATAAATACGGGCAGTTTCAAGAGATAAAAACAGATTTTCATTTGCTAAAGTGCGCTACGCGAGTTTTCATTTCAGCAAATGGTCATGCAGAGGAACTAAAAGTGCATACAAAAACTTTATACATTATTGCGGAAATTTTTGGTTTGGTAAGCCGTTAACATCGTTATATAAAATATCATTACTAACACGCGGACTATGTAATTGTCTGAATAAACAGTTAATATATCACTACATATCATGGGCCCTCAGTTGTAACTAACCTGTAAAATTTGTTTGGAATAAACACTTTTTTCATTTTCATTTTTTTCATATTATAAACAAAGTCACTGTCCGCTGTCTGTATATTCCTATGTAAGCTTAGATCTTTAAAACTACGCAACGGATTTTGATGCTGTTTTTTAAATAGATATTGATTCAATAGGATTAGATTAAGGTGTTTAAGGATTTTTCGTATCAACTTTTAGATCTTGTAAACATGTTTGTGTAAATAAAATTTCCGTTTAAAAGTGCGTATATTCAAGAAGGTTTATTATGTATAATACATGCATAATACAGTAGAGAAACACTGATTGCACCTGTGTGAAGCCGGGGAGAGTCGCTAGTATTATATAACATTTTCTGTGATAAACATGGATCCTATGGATATGTATTTTCTAAAAAAATAACTGTGGTAGTTGGTATTTTCAAAGTGCTTTGTGTTGGTTCATTCTTTTATTATTCTTCTTATTTTACAGCGACAACAACTTCGCCAATGTCAATGTAACAAAAATATAATTCAAAAATCTTCGGACAAAATGTCGGCAACGTTGTACGGTAACCCGGTCAAAGACCCCCGTCCGCCCTGTCGGGCTCTTACCCAACGGTCAATGATTATCCTCCAGAAACTACCAGGAAATCATTAGCCGATGCCCAGGGTGCACCGGACCAAGCACTGCTCTTCTCCCCTGACGGATCCAAAAACGAGCCACAGCTTGACCACACGCGGAGGTAACCCGACTCGCACCCCTAATTTATCATTTTCGCACCTAAGTAAAAGATCATAATAACATATGAAATGAAGACAGTTGTATTATTATTATTATTTACAGGTCACCTTTACCTATTGATTATTGATGCATTTCACCCGTAACTAATACCTGCATAGGTACGTGACTGAGTTCACATCTGAGATTGCGTCACTATAAGTAAGATGCGGAAGCTTAACATCATAAAATACCTTCAATACCATCAAACACTTATCTACAAAGTAATGTTGTCATACATTTTTTTAACTAAGTAAGTTAAATATACGTATATTACGTGAGTTGTAGATAAAAGCCACATGACGTAGGAGTAGAATTTTTAAGGAAAATTTTCAAATCTCTCTATTTAACTTTATTACGAAACTCTTCTCTAAATCATATAAATCATTTTTTTTGTAACAGTGAGCTCTAGAAATCACGGAAAAGTCACTTAACCGAATGCTGTAGCTATAACCCACCGGGATCCATGTAAATCTATGTATAATTAGTTACCAAATTACATTACATCATCATCATATCAGTCATAGGACGTGCACTGTTGGACATAGGCCTCCCCCTAGACCTCCAGCTGCCTCGGTTGGAAGCGGCTTACATCCACCGTGAACCCGCGACTTTAACCAGTTGTAACCACGTTGGCGGACGTCCTAAGCTGGGCCTGCCGATCAGCGATCTCCATTTGAGAACCTTTCGGCCCCAGCGACCGTCTGTTCTCCGTGTTGTATCAGGTTGTAATAAAATGAACTATTGCCCCTTGCAACGGCTAATAATGGGAGTCATCGTGTGTCGCTAGTATTTTCACCTAATCTCCGAAATACCCACATCTTAACAACTATAATTTGGATCACCTGCGCATTTTTAGTATGGCAAGATAATAACCGAAGAGCTCTGCCCATTGCCATTTTTTTTGTGGATGTTTCCAAACACTCAATCAGCTGAATTTCTTCCGGTTCGGAGTTCAGTGGAATGAAACCCAGCCAGCTGCATAGAGTTACCTAAAGCAAGCATGAGTGCAAGTACCTCGCGTGATTTAAGTGCAGCACCTACTGCCAGCACTCACGACCGTTCAAGTGGAAAACTAGTCGATGCAGGCGAAAGCACAATTTGCACGCACTGCGTTGAGTGAGGGTAGCACTTTTGTGCAGCCTGCGTTGTGGGCCCCGATGCAAAAAGACGGGTGCTATATAAGTTTTGATGTCTGTGTGTGTGTATCTGCGGCATCGTAGCTCTCAAGTGGATGGACCGATTTGGATGCGGTTATTTTAATTCGAAAGCCTGTTTCCATGCGGTAGTTTTAGCCATGTTTGGTTAAAATCGGTCCAGTAACTTGAAGACTACCAGCTCTTTTCCAAAATGATATAAGGCATTTTTGGCATAAAATAGAGTATTTTTTTATTCACGTATGTTTACTCGATTAATACAAAGTTATTTCAAATACTTGCAGGTGTTGCGCCGCTGTGTTCCGGCGAGAGTGAGACCACCGATGAAATTATTGGTACACGAGGTATATACATTCTATCTTAGCCCTCTAGGCTGGCAACATATCTGCAATCCTCTAGTGTTGGGAGTGTCTGTGGATTGTTATGCTCACTTACCATCAGGTGACCCATTTGCTAGTTTGTCTTCTGTGTCGTATAAAACATAGCATGCAAAAACGGAAGAAAAGTTGGACATAAGCTGGCTGGTACAAACTTACATATTTGAAAATTCAACATTATACAGTTCCTTACACAAGCTGAGTGTAGGTAGGTATAATCTCCCCGCATAATTTATTATTGGAAATACATGACAATAATGATCAAAAATGCAACGAACCTAAGATAAGCTAAGACTATAATCTACTTGGAAATTACACCGTGACACGTTTCAGTGTTTTAGTTTAGTTTCATATTTTACAAAAGTTTTCATTAAAATTATTCACGTCATCCATAAAGTTTGGAAACCTCAAACAACACGAGTTAAAGATTTCAAGGCACATGAATGAAACATTAGGGATTTTCAACAACTTTAGGTATATATTACTAGCGACCCGCCCCGGCTTCGCACGGTATATTATGCATGTATTATACATATAAACCTTCCTCTTGAATCACTCTATCTAACCTAAAAAACCGCATCAAAATCCGTTGTGTGGTTTTGAAGATATCAGCATACATAGGGACATAGGGACACAGGGACAGAGAAAGCGACTTTATTTTATACTATGTAGTGAATGGTCTAACAAGCGTTGTGTTCAGATACATACGCTAACTTAAGTTCAGTGGTAAGACGCCTGAAAAAGGTCGTTTCTAACCACAGGCAATTGAATATCGGTTATATTATAGTTTAGATAGCTCGTTGAATATAAATTTGTAATTCGAAATCTACCACGTCATTGTGTAGACACTAAGACAGTCAATTGAAAAACGGATAGTCAACGCCAAGAAAATATTGTATTGTAGACAAAACACGCTCCTATAATTGTTCACATGTTTTGGATGTCAACAGTTTAGGTACAGTAAAAATTCAATTCAATGAGTATTTAACAACTTTTACCTAAATCTAAGTAAACCTGACACAGTCATACCAATTTATTGATAAAAGACCATCAACCAAATAGGTTAAATAAATAACCTGCTATCGATATAATTTACAGCTACGATTTTTTATTCATGGAATTCCCGCCGTATGGATGTTCCCGAGTTATCTGTGGAAAACCCCCGTTTTTACGAGTATGCACTTCAATTCACAATGGAGTGTTTAGCTTTGTTAAGTAATGTCCAGTCGGAATAGCCCGCCGGGTTATTTTACTCGTTACATGTAGGTGCTCAACTGAAATGCAGCTATTATTAGTAAGTAAGTAGGTACCTATAGCTCACCCACGGCTGTGAGGGAAGAGTTTAAGCCACTCCCACGCGGCGGACGGAAACTTTAGCGCCGAACATTAATTTAATTAATGCGACAGTTTCCAAAATATTGAACCGGGACATTGCGTCGCACCGACACGTTTCACGGAAAAGAAGGTTGCATTTGTTTCACTATTTTGGTTACAATTTCTGAAAATACATTGCTGCTTGTCAATAGCGTCTGCATTATGTAATTGTGACTAGCCAGACTTCGTCGGCATAGAATTATACACAATATAAACCTTCCTCTTAAATTACTCTATCTATTAACTAGTAACTAATATTAAAGATTTAAGCATACTAGAGACAGACAATGGAAAGCGACTATGTTTCATACTATGTAGTGATACTTACTGACAAGTATCAAGCAATTCAATGGTGCGCGTAATGTAATGAGGGAAGGACAGCCTAAGCCCTAAGCCTTCTAATTCGGAGGAGATCATGCTCAGCAGTGACACGTAAATAAGCTGAATTATTTTGATATTCATGTAGCATCACGAATATAGGTCTAAAAGTCGTGTTACATGCTGCCTATTCCCGATCAAAGACCTATTGCCTAACACCTCGGTATCCGTTGCTTTCGCGGCCCGCGTATGCCCTTCATCCAACTTGCAAGGTATTTAAAACTTTTATCTTTTAAACTTTCCTATTCTGACCTCCTCACATTTTATGCTAAAGACTGCTCTAAAGGTATATCTGACTAAGGAATCCGAACTGCCGCGGTGGCTGCGGTAAATTCCAAATGCTTAATACCCAGCTGGCCGATGTTTGCAGGTGCAAGTTGCACCCATCAATTTCGAATATCGTTTAAAGAGGAGCCCCATAAATTCGGAGCCGCGGCCAAGTTGATTCAATAGAATTTACAAACGGCTAAGCATGAATGTCGCCTTGTTGGCCAACTCCGCGCCGATTTACCCGCAAAACACGTTAATGTCACATAAAATTAAGTTATTGCGCAAGTTGGAGTATCTTATTACGCAAAACGCTGACCTGGGAATCCTCCGGGCAACTTTGACGCTACTAATAATAAATCTGAAAACGTTGCTGCTTTCAGTTTCAGAATTGATAGATATTACGGTGAACTTTTTTTGTTTTGCCTACGCTAGTGACACAACTGGTGAAAAGGGGCTCTACATGGATCGCTCTGCCTTACAACATGCGTCAAATACAGACATAATATCTTGACATTGTATGGTTTGCACAGAGAGTTAAAATAAAAACGAGTCTTAACTTAGAGTATGTCGATTTCTTAAGGTCAGATGCCGAAAGTAACATAGAAACCAAAGCCTCTTACAGAGGCCTCTACTAATATAAGTTTTGACGTTATATAAGTTTACTAGCGACCCGCCCCGGCTTCGCACGGTATATTATGCATGTATTATACATATAAACCTTCCTCTTGAATCACTCTATCTATTAAAAAAAACCGCATCAAAATCCATTGACTGGTTTTGAAGATATAAGCATACATACGGACACGGGGACAGAAAAAGCTACTTTATTTTATACTATGTAGTGATGAGCGCTCGCGACATCTCATTAATACGAATATGATCAAATTAGCAGCGCCTCTAGTGGCCAATAGTAATTAAGACGTAGCGTTGGTTAGCGCAAACGCGTTTAAAACATTACATTCTGACGACCGGATAGACAAGTTAGTGTTTCTTGCACGGTCTTGTTTATTGACGATCGGATAGCCTAGTGGTTAGTGACCCTGACTATGATGAAGCTAGAGGTCCTATGGGTTCGAATCCCGGTAGGGGCAGACAGTTGTATGATGAATACGAATGTTTGTGCCCGAGTCATGGATGTTGTATGTATTTAAGTATGTATTTATCTTATATAAGTACGTTTATCCGTTGCCTGGTACCCATAGTACAAGCTATGCTTAGTTTGGGGCTGGGTCAATTGGTGTAATTTGTCCCAAGATATTTATTTATTTATTTATTTGTATTATCAAATGAAACAACAATTTTTATTTCTTGATTTGTATGTTTATTACTTTTCCGGTTTTACCGTTAGAAATTAAATTTCTAATGTCACTGAAAATTAAAACACATAGAAAAATCCGAAAAGTAAAGCTATGGCCGGGAATCGAACTCGGATCCTCGTCCCATTTTTGGTGTTTTTTTAAATAAAATTGAATGAAAGTTTAAAATGTACCTAGTCTCTAACAAGTTCTTCGTTTTTACATACATAAATCACGTCTTTATCCCTTACGGGGTAGACCCTAAGGTAACAAGACCTAAAGGCCACGTTTAGCATGAGTGTGGGCGTAAAGGTGGAAAGGGGAATAACATGATTCCTAAGATTTTCGCCCATTCCCTCGATGGGCTTTTACCTTCTACGCGGGAAGCGAAGCAACTAGTACATTCTATGTTTCATTTTACTCTCACTTCATGGAAGAATGAATGGTGGATGTTCACTGCAATAATGAATCATGATTGACTTTTATTGTTGTGTTAAAGGGAAATAAGAATATATCTCGTTTAATAAGAAATTAAAAGTCCATCACGATTAAGTATTTGCATTGGACACATTGATACTCTAAAAACGAAGAGCACAACACACACATTATTTCAAGCTTTCATGCAATTTCTGTAATATATATAAAAGTAAATAAGCCTAAAAAAAATTTTCAAATATAACAGTTGTACTTAAGTATATCTACTTAAAAGTTTTTTGTCGCAACTAACGTCTCAAAGGCGTTATTATGGCGTTAAAGTGTCAAATACTAGGAATATCTACCGTTAGTAGCACTTCCAGTGTATCCTAATAGTTAAGTAATTGAGACGCCAAGGCGTCGAATGATTTGTGTGATAACTTACACGGTTAGAAAAACATCTAAATATCTATATTATTGCGACAAAACAATGGTTTCTGAGCATGTAAATTGGTAAACAAGGGCTTTTTGCCTTTGCTTTTTCCGAGAAAACAGGCGTTCACATCGAGACGAAACCGGCGACAGAAGCTAGTCTCAAAGGTAAATTGAAGCGCCTGAGGCTGGGAAGTCGTGGTTCTGCCCCGCGCGAGTATCCTGCGAGGTAAGGCTTCGGTAGACCACGCGCGAGTTGCGTGGGGACAAATTCTATGAGCCTACTTAGAACAGCCATAGCATCCAAAACCAAGACTAAATCTTCTAGAACATGAACGAATTTTGAAAGCATATCACTCGAGATTACCATTTACGCTGCTAATTCTATTCCAAAGTATCTTAGTCGCCTAGCACCAGCAATACTTTGTTTTGCGGGTGTCCGTGGATGGTGGTAATCAGGTGACTCACGTGCTAGTTTGCCACACTATCTAATAAAAAAAGAATAGTTTATGAGTGGTGTATCTAAGGAAAAATTACAACTGTAATACTCGTACTTAATTATCGAATCTAGCCGAGTCGAAAGTATAATTTGGTCTACAATTTTGTAGCACTTTAAAGTAATCTGCTTTCAAAAAATCGTGCTCCAGGTTCCTATGATTCTCTTGCAGGCCCGCTTAAGCGGCCGGTGCGCCGCAGCCTCGGCCCGGCGCGGTCGTTGACGCCCGGAAGGACGCCAAGGGAGATTGTTCCTTTCGAGACTTAGATGTTATTGTAACGAGAGACTGCTTTATATAATGTGTAGAGATGTTTTTTGACGCTATATGCTTCAAAATATTAGGTTCATGACAAGGCCTCAGACGTACCTAACCGTAAATCAAAGGAATGCTAAAAATACCCGTCTCTACCAACTATAATCTATACTTAATATTATAAAGAGGAAAGATTTGATTGTTTGTTTGTTTGTTTGTTTGTTTGAATTGAATAGGCTCCGAAACTACTGGACCGATTTCAAAAATTCTTTTGCCGTTAGAAAGCTACATTATCACAGTGACATAGGCTACTTTTTACCGCGGGAAAATACCTTTTCCTACAGGAAAAATAATTTATCGCGGGCGAAGCTGCGGACGGAAGGTTAGTTATTACGTGACTAAACAGATAATTTCTCGGTCACTGGCAATAGTATCGGATAAAAGCACTCAAAAACATCTAACGCTGGCTATAGTCGAGGCCAACGGCACAAGAGCAGTCAGCATGTTACAGGAGTCTACTTCAACCCGACTGCTCCGAATTTTGCATTGAAATTGCAGAGCACCCTAACAGCGGTCGCTTATGCTGCCGTCCAAAGAAAAAATGCAGTAAGTCAGTATGCAGCTCATATGTACACACAGCAAAATAATGCGGTTAGCACAGCCACGCACACGTCTATGCGTGTTGAGTATCGACATGAACGTTAAGTAGAATCTATGACATGTGAATGTGTGAGTGAGTTCGATCATAAAATCTACCCCCTAAGTACAGATTTTTTAGCAACAAGATGAATGAGCAATGTCACTGTAAATTACCTGTTTATTGAATAAACAACAACTAACTATAAAATAACAATGAAGAAAGTTACAACTATTTAAGTTAGTTTATAATAAATTAAGTAAAAAATAATTACAAATTAAATGAAAATAATCCCCGCCGGTATCGTGTCACACTCAAAGGCTGAAAATGCAATATCTCCGGTTTCAGTTACTTCTACAAAAATAATGTAAAAGTATTTTTTTTATTTAGACTGTCCTAAAAATATTTTACCTAATCTTACATTGGATATTGTCATCCCCAGTGTAAGCGAGAGAACCGAATCGAAGCTTCCTTCGACCTTGAATCTTCAAATTTATGCAATCCCACGCATTGAACTATTATTACTAGCGAAGAGTAGTTACCATCTCACTGATGCGACGATGTTATATTATTATTTCTCAACAAGTCTGAGATTCCAATTCCAAAGCAATATTCCTCACAACCAGCACGGCCATCGAAATAACATCCAAAAATGTCATTTTATTATTACTATTTTATATTCCGTTTTCTTCGGATACGAACCCGGTTCACTAAAGCAGAAGTCAAATCTTCGACCTGTCTTTGACCGCTAGGCCACCGAGGTATGCAAGTTACATGGTGAATGTATGAATTATGTTCAATCTGCGACTACTGTATTGCAATTTGTGTAAATAGCTGTTTTATGAGCTTTGAAATAAGGTTGAAATTATAATTTATTTTTTTCCGTAACTATTTAATTTTATGGTGGTTGCAGTCTATTGTATGTTTAATTTTACTCTTATATAATATGTTAAAAACGCAAACGCATTGTGTTTTCTTTTAATATAATTATTAATAGGTATGACTCTTTTTACTGGAGTTTAAAAGTTGCTAGCTGATGGCTATTTTGGTCGTTATCGTCTTAAACAATATAAAGTGTTTTCTACCCTCAAATTTCTAATAATATGATTTTGTGAACAAACTGTCACCGCTGGCAGCCATTATTAGCTGCGGGATGAACCGTGTGTTATACTTACGAACTGTTTAATTTTGCCTTTCGAATACCTTGTGATTGGCAAAACATGGATTTTCATTTATCTTTGTTGAAAAGAGCAAAACAATATAACTATTTATATAAGGAATCGCTAGGCGTTTTTTGATATGGGTAAGTAGACAAACGGTGTTAAAAACAATGACTTATTATTTTATCGGTAATGTTTTAAACAACTTTCTTTGACGAAAAATGTTTTTATTTAAACTTCATTTATTTTGCAGCGGAAGACTGTGCCATTATGGATTCACCCTTACGCAGACTTCGGACACGATAAAAATATTCGTTCTGTAGGTATTTCTGTAATCTGTAAAAATATTTGGACATTATGTAGTTGCCGCACCCGCTAGTGACCCATTTCACAGCAACAAGACACAATGCTACGTTGCAACCTGTGCGAAACCATCTGCATGCTGCAGGATTGCATTGCCGTAGACCAGCAAAAAACATGCTTTAACGGACCAGCATAGAAGAAACCTTTGCTCGTGAATATCTTGACTTTGATTATTACATCAATCAAAGTCAAATGTAGTGATTTTTAGTGATGAAGACGAAATATATTAACTTAATTAAATATATAAACACAGTAATGTTTTACAGTGCAGAACGAGTGGCAGTGTTACTTTAGGCTATGGGGTTGGATCTCATCGATGGGCCCTGGTGTCCAAATCCAAACCAAATCGAGATAGGTAGCTTAGTCGCTTCAAAGTGGAGATTATAACCCAGTGTGAAATGATGTTATTGTTAATGACTGTCATTTAACATGTCTATTCATTTCACCACTGACTTACACGTCCGCAAATAAAACGTTTCGTTCATCTTTATCAGACTTAAACCTAATAAACCAGAATTTAAGATATGAATTATGTGTCATCTTAAAAATAGCCCTATTATGGTTGTGTATTCAATTTGCAAGATAATTATTATGTTAGTGACATAAGACTTTTTAGTAAACATAAAATCATACTGGCCTCTAAAGTGTGTGTTATTTTATGAATATTATTCTATTGGGACCGAGCGCGACGACAGCGCCACGTGATAATCGGCCATTATGGACAATATTGTCACCGCTGTCAAACAAGAAGTAAGTAAATATTGTGAAAAATATTAATGAAATCTTGTGTTATTTTACTATATTACACAATTTTGGACAACGGTAGTCAGTAACATTATTGCCAATAATATTAAAATTGTTGTTTTCAGTGAAATTTTAGAGGTTAGGTAACTTACTTTTTTTTTCTTACGGCAAATATCCACTTATTTCTTTGGTCTCGTTTCCACCATGGTCTTGGAAATTGGTAAAATTTACAGTCGCTATTCTTCTTGGTGTTATTACAATTCACAACAACACATCTTACCAGGACCATATTTTTATCTCAAAAACGATTAGAAAATGTTTACTGCAATATGGATTTGACAGCTCAAGTCAGCGACAAAAATGACAATTTTAGCCGTAGCGAGCGCTGTGATCGTTTAGGCTACCCCCTCCACCCGCTTTGCACTCTCCCAATAAGGAAAAGTGTGCAGTTTTATTTAGCTAATTTAATTACTTTTGGTAATAATAATAATAACACAAATACAATAAAAATTAAATGTTGCAATAAACAATTTGAACCAATAATTGCATTTTATTGTTTTATTCTTTTACGTCCTTTTTTTCTTGTTTTAGGTAAACATAAGTTTATTTTGAGATTAGTAATTTAAAATTGAAAACAAAAAAGATACACTTGTGCAGGATTCGAACCCGGTTCTTTAGGTTTCATAACCCTAGGTCAATACACCTGAGCCACCACGCTTATAATACTGGTGGCAAAATTATGCTTCCATTGAACAAAATACCAGCAGGTTTGAATAACTATGCGTGAAGGTAGTCAGAAAATACAATTAGCACAGACAGGGCATTTTGTTGTGTGCGTAATAAGGCAGCGGATAAGTGCGGATGTGTGTATAGAATGACACACTTGGATAACTAGGGTGCTCACCGATTCGCTTTGCTGTGTGTACATACTGCGTTTTTCCTTAGGAGGGCAGTATGGCAGATTTGAGAGGGGCGCACGGGGGTGCGTAGTTTGTAAGTATAATGCGTTAGTCTGAAATCGTAGGTATTAATAAGACAGGTAAATTCTCTCTCCGGCTGAATCTGAATGTCGACATAAGTGAATCAACTTTATTGTATGTAGCGTTAGTGTCTTGGCAAACATAAATAGGTACAGTAACTGCTATAACAGTATATTAGTGCCAAGTTTCATTCGATAATTAGCTCATCCTGCATGCGAGCTATTTCTAATGATATTGGGAAATAAATAATGGAATGGTTAGTGTAGTGATGGCTCATGGGTGGCGCTCAAATCAGCGCAGGATATTCCCTGCTCAGAGTCATCCGTTACTCTTAAACGCGTGTCGCCGTGACTCACGATGCTATACTGGAATTTTACTGTGGTTTGTATTGGTTTTTCAAATGTCTTATCGTTAATAAGTTTATTTGCTAGCTCCGGTTTACTAATAATTAATCATTCATTAGGTAATTGTGTTTTTTTACTTTGTCCAAAGGAAACGAAATAAGATAGGCATTGTTAATATTTCGTCTAAATAATCTACACTAATATTCTAAAAATGAAAGATTCATATCTTTGCAAGTTTGTATGTATGTATGTACAACTCTTTATTGTACATAAACCACAAGAAAAATATGAATACAGGACAACACACATCCACAAAGGCGGACTTGTCCCTAAAAGAGATCCCTACCAGTTAACCTTTGAACGATTGACAGGACATAAGTATAGCCTAAGAAAGACACGAAACGAATTTACGAAAAAATATTTCACCGTTAGAATGTCAGGCGATGCGGCTAGCAACCCATCACTATTTTGATCCCCCTTTCCACCTTTTTACGCCCACAATTATGATAAATGTGGCCTTTAGGTGTTGTTACCTTAGGCTTTCTGTAAGCGACAATAAAGACGTGATTTATGTATGTATGTTAGAATGTTATATTACCCCCGAGTAACTATAATATTGAATACTGCGCGGCAGTGCGTTGCGTAGTAGGGGCGGGGGGGGCGGTCCGCCCCGGGCGGCACTTTTAGGGGGTGGCAAAATTTCAGAATAAATAACAATATCAACGAAAAAAATATATATAAATATATATATCTCGTATAAATATTTGAAATACGTAAGCAATGGGGCGGCAAAATTTTCATCCGCCCCGGGCGGCCGAGACCCACGCTAGCGCGGCCAAAGTCGCGGGCAACAGATAGTGTTTTATAGGTGCAACTGTTGCATAAAAGGGGTTATTAAAGTCGAATAACTAGGCACCGTGGCTGCCGTGCCAAGTGGTCTGTACATAAACGTTTTCCAAAAAAAAGTCCACATGATAATTTTTTCCAGAATTAAAATATTTCGGGTTTTTCTTACTCAGAATCGTTTACCCTATCGATTATCATACAAGAAAAAATGTGCCCCAGATTTTACTATGGATTTTTTTCCTGTTCTTCACGTTCCATACCTACCTATATTAAAAAAAGTGATGAACTACAATGGAAATTTTGGGGCACATTTTTTCTTGTATAAGGATCGATAGGGTAAACGATTCTGAGTAAAAAAAAACCAGTCATAAAATTACGGGAAAAAAAAACATGTGGTCATTTTTTTTTTAAAACGCTCCTAAATAAGGTAGATACGAAACTAAGACTTAGGTAATTATGTGTGAACTGGGAGTGGGATCAATATACTCAAAACACCTACACTTGAAGCATTTGAAGCACTGCCGCGGTGTGGCGACCGGATCGATCGTCTAATTTTTAGTTGTTAATATTCTGGGACAATACAATTTGAGCTTCACGCGATAATGACGTATTTCTTCGTAATTTAGTCGTCACAATCGCGACTGCGAATGTTTATTTGGGCTTACATGTAAATGACCCGACTCCGGATATGAAGCGAAGTTTTATGTTAGTCATTTGCGTATTTAATTGTACACGTATGCGAATCTTGGACTTTCCTATTCACCTGCGCTTCCACAAGAAAAAATACCGATTAAGTACCGATTATGAGCGAGTAAGACGCGTGATGATATTCTCAAGGTTTTAAACATACGATTTTGGATCAAACAAAAAGAATACACAAAAATATATATAGTTCTTTTATAGTTTATTTAATTACTAGCCGTTTCCCGCGACTTCGTCTGTGACTATGGAATGTTCTGGGCTCTATAGAAAACCCTGATTTCAAAGTAAACTATTTCAACTACTAAATTAAAGCAGACTTTAGGAGTTACAATGCCACAGAAATACACATTGACACTCAACTTATAACGTCCGTGTGCGAGGTTTTACAAATAAGCAAGTAGAAAAATATAATTATTGCTACAAAATGTAAAAAAAAATATTCTTATCAATTAACAGTAACGCGCAATGAGTCCCCTCATTGACTAATAGCACTACAGCCGGCCGGCAGAATGCTGTTACAGAAAGACAATCAGTAGGCTTATTATGTAACTTGCTCGCAATCTCCATCGTGTTCATTTTGGACAGTTCTTGTATGTGACAGCAAGCTGATACCGATGCCAATTGTCGGCTCATACATGAACTGTCAAAATGAACACGATGGCGATCGCGAGCGAGTTAGACAGGTTACAACAAACTATAGATTCTTAGGTTATAATCTAATAATTGCACTGCACTGCACCAAGGTTAATTTACAGTACTACAAACTTAGCCAACTTGGTTGTCACATTAGAACAGCATAATTATGTTAAGTTTTTATAATAAGATAGACATTTTCCCTACATACTGAAGTTGCTGCACCCTTGTGGTTGTTGGTTAAGGTCCAAGGATGTAGTAAAGCTTACTTGCATAGTTATAATTTTAGAAACTAGATTTATATCATTTAGCCAGACCACAACTACAACAAATAAAAAAGTACATTAAAAAATATCAGTCCATTTCACAAACCTATTAGTACAATATCACCAGTTCCTTACAGTCAGTGTCAGAGATGTTGTAACAGCAAGTGTTCAAATATGGAACAGGGCTTTAATGCCAAGAGCTTAAGAGTGTGTTCCAACTTATAATATATTTGGCCTCTTTGTTCACTACAATATATTTGATGCTAACTGTACTCTGGTACAAAATTCGATGGCATAAAAAAATACTACAAAATTTGTTTTAGAATACCCTGCCGTATAAGAGTTTGGCATTCAGATGTTGGCAAAAAATGCCTGCTGTTCTTTTTAAGAGTTATTATGTCACCATCCTCAAGTTCCAGCTTTCCATGATCAGACATACACAGCACTTCTATGTACAAGGACTTTGGAGGCTTCAAGTTCTCTGTTAAATCTATACCACTGTAGCCTATATCCGAACCTATGGATCTCATGTAGGAGGCCAGGTTGGTGGAATACTTTGAGAACCACTGGTATTCCTCATCGGAAAGCAGTTCCCGGACATCAAGAGGCAGGACGGAGCCAAACTCCCAGCGTAAAGTCTTGATCTTGTTCATCCTGCTGTACAAGTAGGCTAGTAGGCACCGTTTGTTCCGCTCTAAGGCTGTGTGCCTTACCTGAACTGTAGCACAGAGTGATCTATTATCTGATGACGCATTTCTGAAAAAAAAAACTTTATTCATAAAGAACACAATTATAGTCACAGAATTTACTCATTTTAAGTAATTTTATGTGAAAAACACTTACGCATCATTCAGATTCATTTTGTATAAAGAGTGCATTTCTTCCAAGACCTGCCTTATTTTCTCATCCTGAAAATACAACAAATACATTTTGGAATGCTGCACTCATCATATTTTATGCTAATGACTATAGACGATGATTTTTCAGCCACTTACATTATATTGGTCTATAGTTTCTGGATTTCGCTCCGCTTCTTTTAAAAGCTCAATAACTTTCTCACAAAACATTGAGCCGGGATGTATTTCCTACTTTTATTACGCCTTTTAGTCAATTATTTTAGAATATGAGCTGCTTTAGTTAGAATAATGATTTATTCAATTGAGATGTTAAGTTACAATCAAACGGTAAAACCTAAAGACCTTCCGACTTTATATAATAAAAATATAAAAAGCTATAGTTAATCGATGGATCAATTATTAGTTTTGAATAAAAAGTTATGTTATTGTTTGGACTGATAGGTTATAATCGGAAATTTTATTCAACTCAACTACACAGATGACTAATACATAAATGTCAAATCAACGTCAACTGACCGAGTGACACAATCGCCACCGTTTAGTTTCGCAATTTTGTATTTGGGAAACATTAAAAACGAGCTTTATTGTTTCTGGATATTTGTAGTATCAATTCACAGATGTTTAATTAATGTTTATTGGCTTTATTTTTTTACTAATTTAATTTAACTATGAAAATTTTCTCTTAAAATACGTTTCGTTTCATTACACTATTTTGTAGCGGCAACATTCATTCAATGACCGCTAATCATGAGACGGCTGGCAATATTGTAAATTCCCAGCTCCGCTCGGGCGGCTATTTTACTGCGGAATAAATTTATTTCGTTCACATGTCATTCAGACCTGCTACGGAGCAGAACGTTTAGAACTCGCGACTAAAATATAATTAACCATAAAAACATGTTATCGTGCCTTTCCTAACTTTTACACAAACTATTATTCGTTAAGTATCGTTAGTGACATTAGTGCAGTTGTATAATTAAGCAAAATGAGTGCCAAAAAGGTGACGGATTCGACGAAGTTTACTGTGGAGGAGAGCACAGATTCTGGTTTTTTATCCGGACCTATCAGTGAGCAGCTGTTATCCGAGGAATTGGATTTTACTCCGGATAGTGATAGTAGTTCACAGCCACAAGTGCCTAGTGAGACGAAGGAGGAGTTGGAGGATCAGGGTGTGTGCGTGACGGGGGAGCTGGTGGACATCGAAAGCACGCCCGTGGCGAAGCCCGAGGCCGCGGCGCTTCCCCCGCCGGCCATCACGGTTACAGATAACCAGGACTTCCTTCTTGCGCTCCTTTTCCGACAAGATGAGGACGGAGACACGTAAGTCAACATATTGTCGTAGTGATGTATCTATTTAGGCGCTAACCGCTCTATAAAGATGTCCTCTGTATTCTAGGGACAGATTATAAGAAAAGAAGGGTATCTTGATTTTTTTTTATAGGTTGTTTGACGAGTTCTTATTGGAATGGAAAATACAAGTTTATGTAATATCATAACATAGTAATGTGTTTGCAGTGTTTTCCGAATAATCTGTTATTGTTGAAACAAAAGGTTACAACATGTTCCATTGTTATTAGCTGCAACTTTTTGTACAGTAGGTACCTATGTTAATACTTCTTTATTGTTGCTTTTTATGCAACTGAATACATCTTTGATACAGATACTCTTTTTAAAATAATATAGCATTATAACATTTCTAGTGAAAAATAAAATAAACTGATCTTTCTAAGGATGTAATATAATAGGTGGTTTTCAAGATTCATTTGCTTTCCGGGCTAGCCACATCCACTGTTCTGTGCAAATACAAAGTACCATTATGAATTTGAAGGCCACGGAAACAAATAAAATAAATTTTGCAAAAGGCTTGTATTTGCTGTAGATAAAAAATAGTCCATTGGGTCACACACAAACCACAAAACTGCAATGGATTGTCCTTTACAAAAGAGTTTAGTCATAAAATTAAATGGTAATTTTTGGTAGTGACACAGTTTAAACAATAGGTCAAATAGTCAATAACTTTTAATTAATTACATTTTGTCCTTTGTAAAACAGCTACTTAATTTTGAAATGAATTTCTCATGCCTAATAATTATAAAGAGCTGATTGCTGAAAAGTGTTGCTGTGTGCCAAGTATATATTGACCATGATTGTCATATGTTTTTGTAAACTTCATTGTAGGCTGATAAGAACTTTGCAGTAGCTGCCATGCCACACTGGTATTACCTATTGTGCTTCTTAATAATGAGGAAAATATTTGTAAATGTGTATGTATACATACAATTATTGAATTGTCTGCTATTCAGCTATATGAACAGCCTTATTTTATTTATAGACAACTACACATCGCAGCTGTTCATGGTTGTACAAAGACAGTTGCCATGATAATCAAACTGTGCCAAGACAAAGCATGGCTAGACATCCCCAACGACTACGGACACACAGCACTGCACCTCGCCATCATGAGCAAGCATGTTGTGGTAGCGAGGATGCTGGTCATGGCTGGAGCCTCCCTTGCCATCAGAGACCACACGGGAGAGACACCGTTGCACACAGCGGTTCACACTAAAGAAGACAACTATATTGAAGCCCTACTAGAACCCGCACCCGGCCACCAGAGGATAAGAGCAGCTGTTTTAGACCAAAAGAATTACAATGGTGAGTTAATTTGTGTACTAATATGTTAATTACAATATATTCTTGATGGTTAATATGTAAACATGATCATAAGGACCATATTTGCGAGTTGCTTTGGCATACAAAACTACACAACAAGAATTATCCTATCCATAATCAGTATAAACAGTCATAACAAATCATAGCATAATTAATTCGTCATCTAAAAGCTCCCTACATGGTCATTGTACTGTACCAGGTCCTGCTTGATTCATATTGTAAAAACCCAACATGGTTTTTCCATTAATGCAAGACAGATCCGAAAAATACAACTCTACGTTTTTTCTTCAATATATTGTTAAACTTTGGAACAATCTCGTGATAACTTAAATACGCAAAACCAGCTTTTCGTCGAATCTCGCAAGTACTTGGAACATATCTTTGCTATCTGCTTTAATCTTCTCAAAGACTTTGAAGTTCACCGAATTTAGTTATTGCCCTCTGTAAAACAATATAGCGCATAAAACGGTTTTATCTGTGTTTAGTGTAGCCCGATATCTGAAGGGGCCCGCGAGCGCGATCCCGGGGTCACTCCGATTTCAGCCCCACACGATAATGTTTTGTTTTTATACTAACTATCAAACTTTGACGAATTGAAAAAGCAAAAAAGTTTCCATCCATTCGCCCCCCAGTTTAAATCGCGCCGCTCAGATGGTCAGACTCTGACCTGCGACTTTGATTAGACAGTAAATGGCAACTGAACAAGAGGCGTCAAAAAATTGTGGCCTTTTTTGTGTACTTATTTTACGCGATGACCTCACCAACTATAACCATAGAATAAATCCGTTATGGGTACATAAAGATATCGATAAAAGCCGTTCGCCTTCGACGGCGGATGGCATTGTCCTCTTGAAACGTCCATCCGGACCTAGACGACAGTTCGCACGCTGCGTCTCAGAAAAAATACGGAAGCACTCTAGGATCTGTTATGAATTGAATTGTCTCTGGTGCATGTGTAACCTGTTTACTACAAGGATCACGATACTACGCCAGCACGAGCATTAGATTGTTTACGTGTGAACGCACCGGGCCTCGGTGACGTCCATCAAGGTCTCGATTGCGTCAATGCCATGCCGTGCCTGGCATCTCCTGCGAGCGGCCTAGGTACCGCGCTTCTCCGCGAAGCTGGCGACGCCGGCGCGCCTCGAGACAGCGATGCTGCCGTAACGATCCTTCAAATTTGGAATTCCCACCGACGCAAATTATATTAAAAAGATATTAGTCTCTGTCAAAACGAATATTCTTATAAAATTATCTTTGGAAATCCCAAAGTGTTATTCAATGCCCGGGCCTCGTCTCGGCGTAATAAAATATTTCGTTTCGCCTTTAAATTTTCGTTATTAACATAAATGGATTTACCCAAAAGATTGACCTTGTTGAGATAGTTCGAAAATTCGGCTGTCGCCGCGGAATCTTAATTAGGTAAACGTTGAGACGTTTATTTCGGTCGCTAGAGAAGGTTCTCGCGGCCAGCCCGGCCCCCGGCCGCGGCGGCCGGACCGGTCGCGGGGGCACGAACTCGGAGCGAGGATTCTCGTAATTTGGGTATTCCCATCGTGATGTGACCGCTCGCGTAACGAACTGTGCCGCAAGTGAAAGCACCTTCCGGCGCTGCTCGCGGCGCGGCGGCGCGGCGGCCACACATCGCTGGGATACCCCGGCCGTTGTTCCAACGTCCATTGAAAGTCTGTTACGTGCAGATTTATTGCAATAAGTAGGTTGCGTTGCGAGACGGTTTTCCCTGCCAAGACGAATCACGGACTGCGCTAAAACTTGGAAGTGCCAACACGTATTACACGTACGCGATTTCGGTTCACCACACACATAACTACTTCTTTTTTGGTCAAAGTAAAGGCCATGTTCTAAATTCCTAAGCACTAAGCAAAAGCTACCTACTTGTTTAAACAGGGTAAAATATGTGTCATTATTATAGTAACATGGTAAACCTATTTGTGTAAGGGGAAAAATGCTGTTTAGAAAAAGCCAATAGTCGTACTGCTCGGCAGAAAACCCGAGATAACCGCAAAGCACCTCTCGCGTGCCCATTTCACAAAATGAATCGAAAATTGAACGAGGCGAAGATTGCTTGGAGGACGGCTGTGCCTACCCGCGAGAGTTCGCGGGCTAAGCCTCTGGAAATCCCAAACGAGGCGTTCACACGTTACTCTATCAGCGGCCCCTCGCCCCTCCCCAGAGAGCGTGACTTTCTATTCTAACTTGGCAAATATTGTTTTGGTTTGGTTTATCCGATCCGGCCACATCTGCATCGCTGCAAATTCTTTTCGTATTATCGCTTCATATTACCCTCCAATTTCGATTTATACATACACACCTACTTACAAAATTTTAAGATCAACACCAGCTTTTTCTAGCCGTAACAAGATCATTAACATAAATAAATAATGTAGTAGAATTGTAAATTTTGTCTGAAACCCAAAGAAATAACACTACCAGTAATTTACTTCGCTACGTTGTTTTTTGGCACGAGCAGGAAGGAACCTATGGAAATGTCGACATTTCAAGGATTACTTGTTTTTGCGTTTAATCGCCCGCGTCGGGGTCAAAAATAATGTAATAACCATTTCAAATTACTAAGCAGCAGCTATTTTTGGCCACGATGAGACAGCACCTTATTCTCTGTCATAATTGAGGCGTTCGAGCGAGACCTCGTGGGGGATTGCCGGGATTGGAAATATTTTAATAACAGTCTCTCCCCATTCTTTAAATTTGCAACGTCTGTCCTGAGGCGAGGACGAAAAAGGGACTGGGAAACCCCAAACTAAACAAAGGGTCTTGTGACGGTTCGAGCCGCGCTAACACTGGCTAGACGATAATATCATCGCAAACAAAGCCTCTTTTCGAAATCGTTGTGGTTCTGTTATATCTGTTCGTTATCTGCACACGGCGCTCGACCGTTTGTAGGACGCTGGGTTTCCCAATCGCGCGGGTTTTCCAATGTCAAACACCCCGTGTGTGTCTTTTTCAACAAGAATTCCATTACGTATGTGGTCCTGGCATCCCAGCTTCTCGTTTACATCTTGATCTTAAATCGAGCTTTTGTACATATCGCTCTGCAAACATCGGCACCAACTAAAAATCGTTAGATATATTTGCTCGTCGCTCTTCATATGAGCTTAACGTGCTTATGTGCCTACTGTTGACTTAGATTTAAATCATTCGTTATTATTAAATTCACTACTATTAAGCTTGCATCGTTATAATACCATTGTGTCTTGTGATTCATTCTTGTTGCATTGTATAAATAACCATGCAGTCAAATATCTGTTGCATGCGGCACTCGTTTGCGGTTGGGTCCCTTACATTAGTGCATGTTATTAACCTCCAAGTATTCCCGCCATGTTCTCGGGCTTCCCCAAATACTTGCCTTAATGATTATGAGCATCGTTCAAACTTTAATTACTCGAGACGAGGGAGTACGCTATTTGATCGTTCGCGGTGACCGTAGGCACTACTTGAAACGTGAATCAGCGTACGATGTTAGTTTCTGCAAAAACCCTACACATTTCTAAGTAAACAAGATGAATCTGCCAACCGATCGAATGTTCATCTTACATTAAGTTATTATTAATAAAGTAAACAGAGGACAAGTCATCGGGTGACTTCGTCACATCTGAATACGGAAACAGTGAAAATATCATCGGCCATATTAGGCGCGGAGTGCGCGCACCTCTAGCTAGCGCTCCGCCACATTGCTTGGAAAACCCCATCGTTGCGTCGCTCGCCCCCCCCCCCCCCCCCCCCCTCCCTCGCTCCCCGCCGCGTCCCGCGCCGCCTGCGCGTGCCCCGCTCGCCACACACCTATATCTGTGCATATTTATATCGGCCCTCTCACGCAGTCACGTCTACGCTTCTCATTGACTCTGGCGCGTGTAATTTTGCATATACTTACAACACCTTTTCTAGGACACAGCATCTCTGAGCTTTACGTCTCGTCTCATCACGCATTGCACTTTTGCTTAGTGAATGTAAGATATAAAGAAGTCCTATCTCCAAGCGTCCGATATTTTTCCAAAGGAGTCACTAATGATATGTGCCAATTGGAGTGTAAACACAGCAAATGTAAATGGCGTATACTTGTGCAAATAAATGACGTATTAGACCCGTGATTGGACGTAAACCTCTTTAGCGACACTTATCCTCAACAAGATAAACAGAAAACTACTCTTTTTGTGGGTATTATTATAATGAAGTATGCCAAATAGCGCGCATAAGGAACCATTCCAATATTACCAGTCAGTTTTATGTATGAGGTATTTCCACAAGGCAAAGCAGCGCCAAGTCCCGTGAAGTGTCTGGGTATTTTTGTTATATTACATGCGTTTAACCACAACCTTACGCCTGATTTACCTTATGTTAAAGCCAGCTAAATACCGATACCGGAAGGATACAAACTATTTTTTTTCCAATTTTTTAGTGCCAAGTCCGAAATATAAAATCCAAAACTGTAGCAGCTCTATCTATTTTCGTTGCTTTGCGTCAGAAATAAACTTGGATTTCGGCCAACTCTATATTGACGTAGTGAAACAACGAACGCCGAAAAAGGTTCCTTGAGCGATGACCTACATACTTCACCCCCTGCGACTGCATTCAGTTAGCGATAGTACATAATGATATCCTCTTGGCAACAAGATTACCTTTAGTGAAATAACCTCGAGGGACGCGATTTGATAATTATGATGTAATGTCTAAGTGAGACTACTCAGACTACCCGTTTATAGGTCGATCTGTCTGAAAAGCGAAACGGCTTGTTTTTTCCTTAATACCTTTTTTGCAGCATGCTTTTCGTAGTAATGGGCCGTAGCATCCCGTCCAATTCAAAGCGACTACTTTTATATTGTTAAGTAGACAGTCAATGAGACAACGGCAGACTTAAGTGATTAATTAATTGCATATAGTGACGCTGGGATAATGAATGTTGTTATTCAACTCTCCCTGCATTATGTCACTAACTGCTGAAAAACCCTTAACGTCGTATCATTCACAGATCTGGGGTAGCACGCGATAAACTTATCAAACTACGTACGCATACCTATGATTGCAAAGGAAAATAAAACTACGAAAGAACTTTGATTGTATCTTTATTGACGTTACAGCTTTGTGGGTTTATTTGGACGACATTATGCAAAAATGTGACAAACAATTAAATCGTCTGTATCGTTTTTTTCCGTAGTTTTTAATTAAGATTGGTGGTTATTAAATTGCATTTAGTTAATGTGCATGTCTTGTTGTTACAGGTCAAGCGTGCGTGCATCTGGCAGCCAACGCGGGCCGAGTGGACCTCCTCAAGAGGCTGGTCTTTTACGGAGCCGACATTAATGCGAGGGTAAGTTGTTGCACCTAAATTATCGTCATCTACATTATGTCGTGACGCACTTATGCGTTGTCACACAATTACATCTCAAGGATGCCCAGCCCATTACGGATACTCAATATCACTCTAATTCGATGCCGACTTGCAATAAGTGCAAAAAACAATGACGTCAAATCACCAGAACTAACCGATTCAGCTTTTTTGCGATTAAGTTATTATGTAGCTCTTTCAACTTCTTGTTAACAGTGACGTATTACGATGATACGTTGTTTGTTTCACTGAAACAGTTGCTTTCAGGCCTTCAAATTATTATCTCAACAACACAACGCACCTTGTTAATTCTGAACGTTGAAGATAAATAAATCCGAAACATTTAAAAGTTTCTAAGAATAAACATGAATAAAAATTAAATCGTAGAAAGTAAGTTGTTGAACAATAGTCAATCGTCACGTTTGTTTGGCATTGGCGCAGCGGTTTCCCCGCCATGGAAAACCCACTTTAATCAGCTGATAGCGATACTATTGCGATATCGCGCTGGGTTTTTTCACCACTCCACCTACCGCTGGCACTCTTTGGGAGACACTTCCGCGGCCCGTTATCTGCACTGCACTGACAGGCCTTCAAAGATGTTTGCTTTGGGATCTTCCCGCAGATTAGCGCGCCAACCGTAACTAAACAATCGCATTCTTCGCAAGTGACCGATCTGCTTGCGCCTCTGTAGTTTCCCTTGTAAGATAAGGAAATCGATTTTGTTCATTATCCTTTGTTAAAACGGATTACGTTGCTCGTGTATAGAGTAGGTATAGTAACAGTAAATAACTAGATCAAGGCCATGACCGTGTCATGTGACTGCTGGGAAACCCGGCGCCGGATGGAGGCTTCCACTCCGCACGTACTCCACCCCGGACGATTAACCTATGATATCAGTATTAATGTACTTGATTAGTAATTGGAGTAATTGGAGACACTGCCAAAAATAGAGACGAGTGGGTGGGAAGTGAAATGTGAGGTTTTTGCCCTGCGGTGGGATACTAAAAGGGTACAGTAAAATAATACGAAATAACACATTGAATACGTGTCTCGTAAACAAACATAATAGGCATGCTAGTTTTCCCTGTGCACTTGTTTCCAGTTATTGTAATGTAGGTACGCAATGGATTTTTTTAATCAATAATGTTTATGACGCTATACTTTTGCAGAATACTAGAATAGAGACTGATTACATAACATTGGTAATTGGTTTTTAGGCGTTTGTTTGATTTAATTTCAATTGGCTTTGCTAACGTGATCTAAGTATTCTTGTATAGGTAGATGTGAAGATGTCAATTGAGATCGCCAAAATCAGCTAGCCAAAAGACACGAGCGTGTCGATTGTATGCAACGTTCCCCGTGTCGAAGCTCTGTTAACATGTTGTTTCGTTTGTCTGCAGGAGGGTCGCGCGGGCTGGACGCCGCTGCACATCGCGGCGCGGCGCGGCGACGCCGAGCTGGCGGCGCACCTGCTCACCAAGTGCGCGGGAGTGGCGCGCGCCGCCCGCGACTACGCCGGCCGCACGCCGCGCCGCCTCGCCCGGCGATCCCCGCTCGCACAGCTCTTCAACAAATATGAAGCTGATGACTCCGATTCCGAAACTGATGATGATGTAAGTTATAAACTTTATTTACAGAATAATACAATTGTTTTTTTTGTTCTTGGAATCCGATGAGACATTATTGAGAACTTAGAAATGGATTTCATTTTTTTTGTTGACTTGCACCGTCAGCTATATATTGAATACTAAATTGTTAGTCAATCCGACTTCATACTACCGAGACGATTTAAATGAGAGCATATAAAAACGCTTCTGAATTAATGATCTGATATTGCAGACGGATAAAAATATACTTAGTCCAATTGCTGATAAATCAGTTCATTTCGTAAAAAAATATATTTGTTTCGATTGAACTTGTAATTGTCTTAATCTGAAAAGCGTGTATGCTATCTGTATCGAGTGACGCTCGTAATCAGAGGCGGGCAGAGCGATTGTAATGAGTGACGATGCATAACGTGCGTGTTGTTTGCAGGAGGACAGCGACGGCGAGCAGCTGTTCGAGCGGCTGTCGGAGGCGTGCGGCGTCAGCATCGACGTGGTGTGACGCCGCCGCTAAGTACCCCTGTTGACTCAAGACCCCTCGCGCCGAGCTTACGTTATTGTTGCCAGCCGCGGGGGCGCGCCCGCTCACAGCCCACAGCCCCCAGGGCCTCATGTACCTTAAGCGGCGTAACGCTGCGTCTATTTATACTGTAAATCGAATGATTGTTCCTCTGGAGCGTACTCGGATGGTTGTCTGCCGCTCCTTCGAATTTATGGATAGTCGAGTGATGTGTGGCGGCCACGAGCCGAGACTAGCGTCGCGCCGCGCGTGGGCCGCGGCGGCGGCGCGCCAGCCGCCGGCTAGCACGAGCCGCCGCGAGCCTCGCCGCTGCGCGCGTCCCCCCCGTCTCGCACAGCGGGAAGGAGACGCGCGCAGTGACAAGGGAGGAAGCGTTCGCGTGCTAGCCGCTCGGATGGCGTGCGTACGCAATAGTCAATCGTTATTTGTGTTCATAGTATGATGTATGAGTGTAAATTATTGTAAATACGGTAATAAACGTGAATTGATATTTGTTCAAGAAAAATGTTTTTGTCTTGCTCTAACTTTCGTTCGAAAGCAGAAGTTAAGGCTGTTTAGCGCCAAATCGATCCCAACTCACGACCGCTCTTCGCACACGTACACTTCTAGTCTTCCCTCGAGACGGAGATGGTTTTCATGTCGGGTTTTTAGTATTAAAACGCCTTGAGAGCTGGGTCAGTCTTGAGCCTACTAAAAATAACGTGCCTTATTGATTAGTTCCACTGAGTTTGGTTTCCGTCTGTTATAATGTAGTTAGTCTACTTGTGTGGACGCTGTCACGTGAGCGGGCGGACTTGGGCTGGGTTTTTTAATGTCCATTTGATCAGATGTCAGCGTAGCTGTCAAGTAACACTTCTATCTTATCTGGCATGTATTGTTTTGAGGATTTTAATGAATCCGGCCCGATTCTAGCCGATAACCTAACCGGCAGTCAAAGCAACAATAACATAAGTTCACTGACCTTGCATCCTTCCAGAAGTGAAAGTGAAAGTCATACGTGAAGACGATTATAACAATCGATTATCTTAATATACGACTCTCGCTTCGCACTATACTTCCGTCTACACTTACTGTTAATGACTAATGCGTCAACGATAGAAAATATGACAATAGACTCATAGAAGTTTAGATCAATTTTGCCATAAGTTATAAGCTTTATATACACGAGGCTGTTCGGGCTCAGGTTCACAAAGTTCCCGTCAGTTCATTGGAAATGGCGTACCGTAGTGCAATAGTCTGGTTCACTATTTCCAGGGCCTTGTCTGATGATAACTATTCGAAACACTATGTTCAAAAACATCCCCGAGAACCAAGTGGGAATAACGGCAGCGGCACACAGGGTGACTTGACTCAAGCACAATAGTTTATTAGAGACGCGCTGCAGCACAAATTTGACAGTGCACCAGTCAGGTGCTGACACGCGTTGTTCTAATGCGATGACACGACGGCCGGGTTCGCAGTTTATCGGCAATTATCACGTTATAAGTGTATTTTTCTAACAAAGTTTGATTGCGGCGAGCCCGACTCGCCTATTATTATTATTATACCGAACCACCTTCGTACTGGAGTAAGAATATAGCGATCACAGCGTAAAGGGACCTGACGTCACTCTGGGAGGTTACGTCACCTAATGCGTTATTCATATGGAATAATTAATAAAATCGCACACCAACCGCCCGGCGCCATGGGACTTTACGCTGCGACCGCTGAAAAATGTATGTATTAGTTTAATTGTAATCGTGGCTCTGCGCTCTGCGGAAAAAATAATAAATAAATATCTTGGGACAAATTACACCAATAGCTGGTTAGTTTCGCCGATGGAACGATCATAAATGGTTTATAGATATCGGTGAGCTAACGCGCACGGCCGGGGGCGCGCGCTAGTCAGACGCGCGTCGTGGAATAATCCAGAATAGCACATCTACTGTTTGCGCTACTCAAACACCGAGCCCGGCTCGGGTGTCTGCCGCTACATAGTAAGCACATTGTATTCAGTAATTCCACTGTGAATGTATATCGCATCAAATGTCTATCTCTATTTTTATTATAAAGGTATGTATAAAATAAAAAATCTTACGTATTTATGGTGATGAATAATAATAATATTATATTGATAAAAAAAATGTTTTTTACTTATACAACCATTAAGGAAATCGAGAAAAAAAGGGATATTTTCCTCAAACGTCTAAGAACAATGACCTCGAGTGTACCTAGTTACAGTCTCATTGAAAACAAGGAACTGTTCTATTAGAACAATTAAACTGGTCTTTAAGGCGACGGAAGCTGCGCTGGCGTTGCAGAGTACCTCGACACAAATCAAAGACAAGCCTAGATACTACGTAAAAGAGCTATTGACATCACCAGAAACATCTGTCACTTTCCCTGCTTACAATAAGCTACAAGAAGTTTGCTTCACTACTTCGCGGTTTGTTAATGTTGTTACCACTTGCCGCATAATTATCAACTTTGCCACTATCTACGGCATAAGAAATTCTAATGCGATATTGTGAAATCCTTACTACATACTACAGGCATTATAACCAGGGTAAAAGCTGAGCTACTGATGTATTACACTCTGGCCGTTCTAACATTGTGTCCGTGATGTCCATACTACTTGGTAGACGTTTCAATCGTACCAGCGACTGTCTGAGATAGACGTGCACTAATGTAGGTATTTAGTTTCAATAATCACGAATCTGCTATCACAGAAAAAAAGTTATAATAGTCATATTAAGAGTGATATCAATAAAGAGTTACACATACATACATACACAGCGCTGATAAGCATACTACCGAGAACGGAGTATATTTTCTTTGGCGCCCTGTGACTCAGATTACTACGAAACCAGAGAAAAAGCGTAAGTACTGTTACGACCTAAAAATTGAGAATAGGTAAGAATAAAAAAAATATCAGTGAGAAAAGGATATGTATTAAAAATACGTGTGATACTAAATATAAACCTTATTACACGCTTGCATCTGACGTTAATTTAACGTTTATATTTTCCTGTCACTTTGACATTTCCCTTAAAAGTAACAGACAATTTTTTTTTTGCTTTTTATTAATAAAGTGACAAGTAGCCAAATCTAAAGACAAGATGTGCAAATATGTCGAAGTAATCATGGTGTTTGAGAATGGACTAAGGGTATCTGAATGAAAGCCGTACTTTAAAACCAAACTATATTAAACTTCCAACAGTTACTCTCCTTCGATATGCTATTTAATTCTCACAATAGAAATAAAAATGGTCGCACATATGCTTTGTAGAACGACACTTCGATACCACGTTTAAAACTAGTACAGCGCCATCTGACGGCGCATAGCTGCACCGTCCTATACAATATACAAGCTGAACATACCGCCCACCAAGGACAACATTTGTCCTTATCAAGCCGCCCACCATGAAGCAGTGGTCAAATAATTTCTGTCCTTGATGAGTAGTGCCTATTAACCCTATTTACCAAAAAGCACATGTATTTACCAGCATACATTTTACAAGATATTAAAAGACTACACAATACTAAATGATAAAATACAAACACCCTTAACTATCCGTTTGACAATGGTTGAAACAATTTGTTACATGACAAGTTTTTAAATTATTAATCAATTAATCACAACACTATATTAAATTCTGTAACAAAAATCACTTATTTTAAGATGAACTCACAGTTTTATTCAAATTATATGACAGCTTAGTGTTTCCAATTTTCAATAAACTATAAGGTGACAACCTGACTGACACCAATGGATAAAAACGTGACAAATGCTTCTGAATAATATCTCAAATCAAGATTGTCGGTACATTACGGTAAGTGAAAATTGTTTTTAATAACCTATTTATATGTTATCTTGTGGTTGATACTATCTACAATTTCTACAAATTATGAATAAGCTGAAGCTTTAATTATAAAACTTAACCTTTCTTCAACAACAGCAATGCTTTTCAGCTAACCAAGTTATAGCCTTAAACATAAGATGCTTCATTAGTTTATTTTAACTTAATTTTAATTTTATTACAGGTGCAGTACACAAAGAAAGCTTGACGACCTTTTATCAGGTAAGTTGTAAACTCGATCTTTTCCTATTTAAATCAGTAATATTAGATTTTATGTTGCATCTTTCTTTGCAGGAGGGGTTACAGCGGCGGAACGGCAACTTCATTGCGTGTCTACCATCCTCATCCCTACGTGTTGAGGCTGAAAACCTACATTCATATTTTTGTTTTTTCTTTGTAAACATTTCTGACATTAATAAATTCCTATGTGCTTCTAGTTCCCAAAATCGTTTTATTACTTTATTTTCCTCTACTTTAATATGCAACCCTGTAATACTATTTGAATCGATGGCTGAATCAATCGTTCCAGATAAAATCCAACCAAGCTTGGTACATTGCGCTAGTGGCGTTCCTAAGGGCCCGCGAAGCACTCCATCTTTTAATATTTGGCTGTAAACTTCAGCTCCCAATAGAACGTCAATTTTATCTGGTGAATTATACGCAGGATCTGCCAAGAGTAAATGTTGTGATTCTACCCAGTTTGATGCATTTACCCATTTGCTTGGCAGATAAGAAGTAATATTCTTTAAAACAAAAGCATTTATTTCCGTTTCAAAACTTGGTTCAGCTATCGATTTGATTTTCAGTGAAACCATGCCCTTTGAATCTACAGAAAATTCATCTCCACCTAAACTTGAAATAACGCTTGAGCCAGGAATATTCTTTAAACCTAGCTTTTGTGCTGCAGCTTCCGTCACAAACGAAGCTTGGGAGCCCTGGTCAACTAAAGCTCTAACAACTTGACATTGCCCTGTACTATCCTGAGCTTTAACTACAGCTGTAGGCAATAACACCTGCTTACTAACCTTATCACAATACGCCATATGCGTCGTTATTGGCATAATCTCCCTTTGTGGACTATTTAACTTGTCTCTCTTTGTACTATTATTCCCACAAACCACTTGACTGGCTTGATCTACGTTCCCTGAATTAGACGATGAAGTTGAAACACCTTTTGGGTGTAGTAAAGAATGGTGACGCCTATTACAAACTCGACAGTTGGTGACTTTTTGGCAAAATCTTACACCATGATTACTCCCCAAACAATTATAACAAATCCTGTTATTGGTTACAAATTCGTGCCTGGCCTTATATTCCTGATTGGCAAACTTTTTACAAAAACATAGTTTATGACCTTCACCACAATACTCACAACTAATATTTGTAGCATGAAAAACATTAGCGTGGGTGAAACTGTTATTAGCTGACTGCTTCGCATTAAAAGCTGCTGGTTTGCTGCTCACATCTGATTCTATAAATTCTAATGCGCGATATCGTCCTGTCAAAAATTCTTTAAACTGAACAAATGTTGGCAAGGAATCTGAGGTTACGTTGGCTGTTACCTTAAGTTCCCACTGTTTGCGAGACTCCGGATCTAATTTCATAGATAGTAAATATATTACTATTACATCCCAGTTGGAGACATCAACGCCCAGGTTAGACAGCGCATGCAAACAATCAGATGATGTATCCAACAACTCCTTGAGAGAACTTGCTGACTCGGTTGTTGCGTTCCTTTGACTAAGTAAACGCTGCAATATACAATGTGAAAGATATTTCTTATTGCTATAACGCTCGGTTAATTGTTTCCAACATTGTAAATAGTTAGCATCAGTTACTGGTATATACCGAATCAGTTGTTCTGCTTCCCCACTCAAATAACCTTTTAGATAATGCAGTTTTTGAACATTATCTAATGCGCTATTGTTATGTATCATTGACAAAAACAAGTCACGAAAGGTTATCCATTCCGTGTAATTTCCCGAAAACGTTGGAATTGTAATTTTGGGTAACTTGACTTGATGTGAACTTCCTTCATTCAAATTTGACCGTCCCGAATTTGCTATACTGAAATGTGCCAATAGTGACTTTAACTCACATTTATATGACGTGAATTCTTCTTCCGTATCCTCGTAAACATCATCAGTGATATACGGATCATTTTCTAATGTTTCGGGATCAAACCGTTGGATAAGTTCTTTATGAACTTGTCTAAACTCACACCATAAATTCTCTAATAGTTCTAATTTGCTCTCGATGTAATCTTTGGTTAATCGTTCCGCGGGTGCCTTATTAAAATTACCTCTTGCCTTAAAAATACGCTTTGATACGTCCCTTTGGAAGTTAAGCAAAGATTCCATTTTGATGTCCAAATTACTTATTAAACTGAATCCTAGTTTTCATACAAGTTGGTTAGCATTAATTAGACAAAGAATATTTTTTCGTAAAAAATCACAAGTGTTTGACAGGTCGGAGGAAGTTTGGCATGGATTCCCCGTACCTCCGTTTTTCCATAAATTATTCTAAGTCCTAACTACATCTAATGCTAAATTTTCTAAGTTAATATTACAAGCAATTATTTCTAAGTTTTTCACTTCTTGACTTTAAGGTTGAAAATTCCACAGCAGATTCACTACTTGAACATGAAAGTTTTATTGATCTTAAGGTTGAACTTCGCCTAACAAACAATTAAATTGTACTCACGGTTTGCACTTGACCAACACTCACACTTGCACTAAAACCTGATCTTGCTGTGCTGCACTAACTCCCTCTGTTGGTCTTCTCTGGGCGGCTGCAATCCACAGCTTGAACTTCGCGCCACCAGCGATTTAATTAGGCTGCCACTGGATGGCGCCACAATCGCCGAAAATTCTCACACTTCCTCTGGACAGCGATCCACTGCCACTATGAGAAGCGATGCGGAGAGTAGCTCGCCCACTGAACTACTAAAACCACTCACTTGCACTAGCACTTATCAGAGTCGATGGACCATGTTTGAGAATGGACTAAGGGTATCTGAATGAAAGCCGTACTTTAAAACCAAACTATATTAAACTTCCAACAGTTACTCTCCTTCGATATGCTATTTAATTCTCACAATAGAAATAAAAATGGTCGCACATATGCTTTGTAGAACGACACTTCGATACCACGTTTAAAACTAGTACAGCGCCATCTGACGGCGCATAGCTGCACCGTCCTATACAATATACAAGCTGAACACATGGAAATTCTCCTTTGAACAATTCAGTTGGATATACAAATATATATTAAATATTAAATACCTACTCATTTGTATAAATACAACTAAATAGTTCTTAAGCGCAAACATGGAATTATAACAAAATACTATACTGACAACTAACTGATCACGATTTTCCATATTTGCATAAATATTAATTAACATTAATACACAGTGAGGTACACGTCTGTAATTAATATACTGGAATGTCATATCAGATAAAAGCAACGACTATAACTCTTTTCTAAAGGTATATACACAATAGCTATGCATATAACATTAGTTTAATGAAGTATATGAGTAGCTGCCGCACTCCGGATACACAATTAACAATTTACTAGGCTAGAATTTCCTTTCCAATTTTATTATTGTTATTCCTAGGATTTAATTATTTCGATTTTTAAGTTAGTTTTTAATTAGTTGTTGACTTGAGACTGTAATAGTCTAAAATCGTCGCTAATACGATCGATATATTAAGTAACGTGAATGATGCAGCAGCTAGTCACGTTTTTCTTTAAGTCTACACAACTTTAATAAACACTATTAGTTTTATAACATTGACAAACAGATAAATAAAAACAATGTCTTTGATAAACTGAAAACACTAAGATCATACCTACCAATAAAAGGACAATTTAGGTGCAAATAATGTTGGATGCATAAATGGAGACAGATTGATTCATACTATAATTTTAATTATACAGCTTCATAATAAAATCACTCATTTAGCTACATTAGTAGTTATATTTAGGTACTTACAATTTAAAAGGCTTCCTGTTCCGATCACAGCCGGCTTACCGCCAATATTACAATATAACGTAACAACATTACGAGCTGGCAAACATCAGCCCCTTATTCATAAAAAAACCACGACCCTTTACAAAAAATATACCATTTTGTCTATTTGGATAAGACAATTATCAAAGTGACAAAAACAAAATACTTGAAGTTACAAACCACAATGAATAAGGGGCGAGTTAAAAACGCTTTCCATGAATCAAAACGTCCCGAATAACTGTATTCTAGAAGCAAGATCCCTAAACACGCGTTTTTGAACACCATGTGTAAACACTTCTTGTTACCTTGGGCTCTGTCTACCTCATAAGGCCTAAAGACGTGATTTACGTATGTAATGTGTACCAACTCTAATATTCTGATTCACAGCTCTTGTTCTATTCGTTTTGTAAGTTAATTCCTGTCTCCCCAATATCTGATTCTTAAGATAACAGAAAGCGGTGAATCAGGCTCTTAAATTACCGCTACCTTATTTTAAAAAATGTCTTTTAAAGTGTTTTAATCAATTGTAAACAAAGGTTCTTAATTCAGCGTAACGCAGTCGCGAGCACACAAGGAGCGACAGCACCGCGATATTCTACATTCAGATTGCACAAATTCATACAAATTTTAATAACGCAGACGCTGTTTCCGCCCCGCTTCCGCTACCGCTTCTGTGTGCTAGAGCTGATGTAACTTTTGTGACGTAAAATAGTTAAGTCCTAATGAACTATACGTATAAACGCCGCCAGAAACATTACATTGACGTTGTTCGGTGTTCGACTGCAGATTATTAAAGAAATACATGATAAACATATTCGATCATATTTGTTCTATTCCTTTCGTATGCCTTGTGCCGGCACGAGATTGAAAGCTGTCTTTGTGTATTTATTTCTTAACCTCTGAAACTGGAATTATTTGAAACAAATGAGACTAGAATGCAGATTTTTTTGTTATTTCGGCATACAAAAGGCTATAGGTATACTTGTGATGCACGTGCAACATTTAGGCGGAGTCTAAACTACACTAATCTACTATAATAAGTAGGTATATAAAATACATATTGTGAGTACGTAACACAAATCCTCTAATGAACACTGACATAAATCAAAGGCACCAACTCTAACTTCCTAGTTAAAAAGTATCGAATAAAAAAATATAATTTATAACAATTATAAAATAATTCACTATCATTTGTGCAACGTCTTAATTAAATTTCACGTTAGATTAATTGAACAGCGCGGTATTATCGATGTGCAAATTCTAAGAAAAGGGTGAAGCAATATTGTTTGTTTTATTCGGCCGCGCGAGTGTTTTCCTCGGCGCACGGATTCTGCGGCTTTTTCCCTGTGTAAAACCCTTCGACCGCAGCGCTGGCAGCACGGCCCTGTGAGTTTCCAGCAGCTTGGCTCGGTTTTTCAAAAATGAATACAACTAACAATTCTTAGAGGACTGCAATGAAATGAGGTCAAACGGTGACACAATACTAAACACTTAGCCAACAACTATTATTAATTTGCTCTTCATATTATTATGTCCCGGAAACAAAACAAATGCCATTCGCGTGGCACATCACATGCTCTCGTTTACTCGCGAACCATTTTTAGGGTGTCAAATACCTAACGACGTTCGAATTTTCCCGCATTCATTTTCCTGTTAGCGCGGAGAGCTGACGCGCTCCACGCGTCACAGACATCTAATTATAAAACGATTTGAATTTTTGATTGTAACTATAAAAAATTAACTACCCATTGTTCGAGATCTTAACCCGAATTAAACTCTGTACCATTGTTACAGAGTGGAGATTTCTTCACAATTTTGGTTCTGACACTTAATTTCGTTATACTCGTCAAATGTTATACGCTACCAAATATCAAACAGGCACAAAGTGGCAAACTTTTTCTTGAACAATAATCGATTTATGATTCCGAATTCGGACCTCTATCAGGAACGTCTCGTGAATCTAAATCGAATCGACTAGAATCAAATCTCAGTGTAATACGTAGGCCTGTTGATTTTGAGGAGATAGAAGACATTAGGGAAGACGTAGGTGGTGTTGAAGCCGATCATGCCGTACGTGAAGTACTTGTAGCACAGCTCGACGATGATCTTGTTCTTATTGTCCAGACTGTCCTCTGAATTCCTCAATTCATTTTTGTCTTTCCCGAGAAGCGCGCACACGAAAGCGTAAGAGACCGACTTGCCAATGGCTCTGGTGGCTATAACGCCGCAGAATCCTAGGATGGTTCGCAGGATGGTGAGGCCGAGCATTTCGATGGAGGGCCAGATGATCTCGTAGGGCGGCGGGGCGGGCGCGGCGGCCATGTTCCCGAGCTGGTAGTTCGTCCACGAGCCCGCGAGGATGCCGGCGCACACGCTGACGATCATCGTAGTGTCGCCTCTGGAAAACACAAGTGACACATGGAGACTCGCGGTTATGCGGTCAAGGGCGCGCCGTGGCGGCGGGTATGAGTAGCGTTTTTAAATGAGCAGCGGTTGGACTTTACACTTTTTTAAGGATTGTCTACATTTGTTTTGCTTCGTCAGTGCTGAGGTACTGTGTGCTGCATAACTAGGTGGAACAATAGGTAACTACTTTACGACTTTACAAATACACATGCACCAAAATCATGGCAAATGGATGACAGAGGCGAGGCCATAACTTGTTTCAAGATGCAAAATTTAAGTTTTTTTGTTGTTCAGTTATTTATTTAAGGAAAATAGTACTCGTACCTTTGACTTAAGATTTAACTACTATGAAAAACTCGATTATGATTCTCGTTGTAGGTATACGAGTAGTACAGGGGTGGCGAACCTTTTTTTTTATGTAAAAAAAATAAATCCACATTATACTTATGACATACACATTTGCTACGTCACGTCACGATTTTAAAAAGAAAGTGCAAAAAGAGAAGTCAAAATATATCTTTATTCAATACATGCACAATTGTCACTAGTTCGGGCAAATCGAAACACTAAAGCGACATATTATATCAATGTATTGGGCAAATTGTGAAAAACCCCTATCATGAAACATAATGATGACCGGAAAATACATAGCTATTAAAGTTCAAAATTGAATGCGATTATTGTTTTTTCGATTGGTATTGCGTTTTATTTACTCTAGATGCACAATATAAATAAACCGTTATCGGAAAGATAGGCGTTATTACCTAACCATATAGATTTTTGGGAGTGTGGGGAAAATTAAGAATCTTAAGATTAGGTTATCCTAGGCTTAGATAGCTTAAAATAGCTTCGAAACTAAGCTATTAATTACCATTGGACCAAATGGGTAAATTAAATCAACACAGAGCAGATGTTAATGATGCAGCAGAGCTTTATGCTGAATATGGTATAATTACCCTGTTCGTCATGGGGAAATGTTTAGTGTTTACTGGAAATGTATTTCAAGGAACGTAACTGAACGTTTTCCAACAATAAGTCTACATAATATTTTTTCCAGGACTAAACTATTTTGGATTTTTCTTACTAAGGATCGTTTACCCTGTCGATTCTCATACAAGAAAACATGAGTCCCAGATTTTGCTATGGATTTTTTTCCTGTAGGTACGTCCGTTGCATACATATCAAAAAACGACGAACTAAAAAGTGACGTATTGGAATGGAAGTTTTGGGACACATTTGGGTGTACGTGTTCAAGAGGGAGCCACTTTCTACGGAACTGGCGCATTTGTCATGTTTCAAAAAAACGTGTGTCATTATGTCCAACAAAGTTATCTCGATCTTTTTTGGTGTCAGTTTTGTGGCGACCCATCCATTATATTTAAATCGTATGAGAAAAACGTCACAAAACTGACAAAAATTGCTACTTTATACATACATACATAGCCTTTTTTTTGAGGAAATCTTTATGGATGCCCTGGGCACGGGGATGCCTAAGGTTATGTGGGACTCCCCCCCAAGGGGTATACCCAAACTAAAAACTCTCCTGCGTTGCCTCAATCCGGTTTGATAGGGACGCAGTGGGATGCCACTGGGGTTTCACCACAAACGCCTCCCCGGTGGCCCCGGCTTCCGCCAGGACCGCGCCAAGAAGGGGAGGGCCCGTACGCTGGGCCCGTCTTCCCTTAGACAATGAGACCGTGCAATGCAGGTAGGTAACGATACATACAGAGCCTAAGGTAACAAGACCTTAGCATGATTGTGGGAATAGAATATACTTTATCCTTTTTCTAAATATATAAAAGAAGTGTTTATATTCAAAATTTTCTCCCGTGTTGATTAAACGTGATAACTTGATAAATTTAAGACTTGTCGTAAATTAAAGCGAGATAATCTTGGCATTATCTTGTCATTTTATGGCCTGTAACGACATTCGGTATTTACGCAAAAGGTAACTTTTGTTTATATGGTAAATATTACATGGAAACTGTTTAGTGGAGTGTTTAGGGACCATTACTTAGGCTCTGCCGTCTGTCCGTCTGTCTTACACTGGGCTATAGGCATCCAATGAATCATAAAATCAAAAAACTTTTAATAAGTGTGTAATTAAAAGAGGTTTCTAAAAATACAAAATACTTCTTTCTTCATGGTACGTCCAACCAACCAAGGTCGTCGGTAGAGGGGTAGACAGACCCTAAGGTAACAAGACCTAAAGGCCATGATTTTGGGCGTAAGTATAGGTGTAAAAAATGGGGGAATCAAAATAGTGATGGATTGTTAGCCGCGTGGCCTATAACACGATTTCTAAGATTTTCACCAATGGGCTTTTACCATATGCGCGAAAGAAAAGCAACTGGTACATTCTATGTTTTTTTAACTCTCAGACCAGCATGGAAGGTGTGTGTCATTACGAATATTACACACTTATTATTCTTATTAATCTTAGCGGCGGCGGTGGCTAAAAGACTCTACAGATGGACTCTACACAGCGTTGATCGAAGCTTCAAGCTTTGTGGCTCTGGATTTGATACAGCTAAACCACGACCTTGGTAAGGTAACAGTCACCATTTGTCCATCGAAAGCTATATCAAACAATCTGTATATCTATTCAATACATTGAACCGAAGTGATGTATACGCGAGCGGTCGTTAACCCGGCAGACGGGCAACGCGGACCATTTATTCATCTTTACCCAAACATCTGTTGTTTCCGACTGAACTTTATTGAAGCCACGATCGGTCTGTCGTCTAATTAATGGGAAACCCGGCAGTGAAAGTAAACCGTTAAATGCGAGGGTTCACCTCGTTAGGTAACTATCTTAGTGTGAAACGGCATATTGTTAGAAAGTTTTTAACAATAAGCAATTACATTGGAAATACCCTGTACAGTCACCGTTTATCTGTGATATTAATCACAACGCTAGTTTAGTTCGGTATTTGTATGCATATGATATTTTATGATAAACATGATAAATTAAAATTGTTGTTAAAATTTAGCATTTTTTTTTATTAAGTCACTTTAACGTAATGTAATACGGCGGACCACTACAATCCGCCTGCGACATGCACACAGCGAGGCGCAGTTTAAACCGGCGTCACTTTGCCGCGCAGATCTCCGTCTTTACTTATTAATGTTTATCTATTTTTGATTTGGTCTGATGTGTGTTATTGTTCAGGGCGCCAGGAGGCCGGCAGCTGGCTGCCACGGAATACCCCACCGTTCGTACACAAACATAAACAACGTACATTACTGTAAAAACCCCAAATTCAAGGCAAATTTTTACGGCCTTGGCCGAGAGAGGACATCAGGTTAACAATTTACTTCTAGAACGTCAGATTTAAACAATATGAGGCATTTACACTAAAAATAAACAAGAAATACGAGGCGTTCAGTACAGTCGCCATCAGATATATCGGAGCGGGCGAGGTCCTCAAATATTTCGGAGCAGCAGTAAATTTCAATAAATTCGTTACACTAGATAAGGTTAATAACATCAGAACACGCAATTCGTCATAAATATAAGAGCAGCGACTTTTCAATAAATTCGGAACGTTCAATGAGGTAAAAATATCAGGAAGCACAGATCGTCAAAAATATCGGAACATTTATGGAAAATAAACCTTACTTCTGTAATATACAGTTCCTTATCAATCTCACATTTAAAGTTGTCAAACACGATTTTGACAAGAGTAAGAGTAGGGTAAATCGTCAATTACTGGCCACCCTCCAATAACTGGCCACATTGTACAAAAATTATTAAATTAAGAATTTTACAATATAATTATATTTACACGCTTCAAGTAAATCACCAGATACCTAAGGGCAGCTATCTCAAGTATTAGTCGAGTAGATATTATTCTAAATATGATAGCAAAGACTATTAAGATATAAGACCAACACCGGAGATGACGACGCAGCGGAGCCACAACGTTTCGTCGCCTAAATAACATTTATTATGTTTTTTGAATTTTATAGCGCATTGGTTTCGACTGTAATGCTGTAATTTTTTTTATTTTTTTTATTGACTAAATAAATAAATATAAATAAATAAGCTATTTCCTGAGCTTTTCAACTAATTAAGTTCAATATTTTCAAAAAATAAAATTAATTGTCAGATTAGACGGATCCCTCCAGATAATCGTCAGATTATGAGTCAGCTCATTTAGGGCATAAAGGTGACCCTATATATATTAATCTGACGCGCTTGAGTATGTCAAAATGGCGATTTTTTTTGCATATTCTAATAATGGCCACGAGTTTGCGTCACATCCAAATCGTCAGATTATTATATAAGAGCTTTGTTTAAGTTCACTTAACATCCCCTTAGAAAATCTGACGCGCTCGAGTAATTTTTTTTTTTTCATTTTCAAACCTTATATACGACCACCCCCATCACTGAAACAATCAGATTAACATACGTACATAATTAAAAATACGTAGGAAATGGATGCCAGCAATATCTGACACGCTGGAGTATGTCCATGCAACAGTTATTTTTACAATTTTGAAAATCTATAGCCGCTCCCCCTCCGATGAAAAGGTATATATTATATAACATTTTTTTCTTTTTATCATCTAAGCTTCGCAACTCAATAGGTCTCTATGACGCTTGAGTAAATCCCGATTTAGCAGCGTCGGCTCCCCGTACCATTATCATTTTGTAGAGGAGTAGATTCGAATTCCTAACAAAACAAAAATATGGCTAATACGTCATACAAAAATGAAAGATGTCACCTATATTTAGTACTCGTTTGCATGCATAATTCACTGTAATTTAAACCTTATATTACAGAAGTAAGGTTTATTTTCCATAAATGTTCCGATGTTAATGATCAGTCTGACTGCGTCGAAATTTTTGACGATCTGTGCTTCCTGATATTTTTACCTCATTGAACGTTCCGAATTTATTGAAAAGTCGCTGCTCTTATATTTATGACGAATTGCGTGTTCTGATGTTATTAACCTTATCTAGTGTAACGAATTTATTGAAATTTACTGCTGCTCCGAAATATTTGAGGACCTCGCCCGCTCCGATATATCTGATGGCGACTGTACGTCTGAACGACGTCGAGGTCAAACGTTATGTACGGAACATAAATCCAACAATACGCGCCATTTCATAATTCATAACAAACTAGCAGTGAAAAGGCAACGTATTTTTATTCTCTAACCTATTCACATCTGCTGGACGTGTGCTGGGTCTCACAGTACAGAATGGGAACCACCGACGATGACATAATATATACTACTTTATAGATATTATTATTGTTTTACCTTTTATTATCATTCCCATACCCATACAGACCTTTAATTACCGTTATTTTTGCGTAACGCTATTTTTCATAACGTTAGATTATCGAATAGCATTTTTCAATAAAACGTTTTTAGGTAGCGCTATTTTTCAGTACGTTATATTACCGAATAGCGTTTTTTAATAAAACATTATTTATTCTGTAGCGGTATTCATTATAACGTTATTAATAGCGATATATATCGATACTTCGGCAAGTGATATAATAACGTTATAGACCATCTCTTTCTTACACTCTATAACACCCGCTCTATATAACGTGCGACAAACATATGCAATGACAAATCTGTACTGTTTTCGTGAATTGTCAAAACATACTTTACAAATTTGTTTCGTGGGACTAGGCCGTAAAGTTGATATCATAGTAGTAGTTCATAATCAGTTTCATAGCGTTATTATACCTAACGCTATTTCATAACGTTATGGTTTTCTTTAAACACAAACGACATATACCGGTATTATATCGTTTTTTTCATAACGTTTTAAAGGTCTATAACGCTATTTCGTAAAGTTACGGTTTTCTTTTCGTTATGATATGATATAACGTTATGAAGGAATATAGAATTTGTTTGAACGAAATTTTAAACACAAACGATATATATCGCTATTATATCGTTTTTTTTTATAACGTTATAAAGGTCTGTACCCATACACGTTTGTTAAGCTTCTGTTAACTTAACATTAATTTGTCTATATCGATCTGAATGCCATTTGAGTCGTTTTCAAATCTGAACATAGTTATGGGCCTTAATTAAAACAAAAGTTAATGGATTCCTTTGTGTTACGACTTTTCATCCTTATTGCAATGGAATAAAATTAAGTGGTTAAGCCCTTAACTATGTACATTTTTTTTAATAACGACTCATATGCCTTTGTCAGAGTCAAGACAAAACATACATTTTTCTACCTATCAGTTTTTCATGATAAAGGTGATTCATGTTTATGTAACGAATATAAAATATCAAATGATTAATAAATGCTGGCTGATGCAACAGAAAGTCTGTGGGAAGACCCGCACAGCGCAATACGGTAAAACCTGAAGTTTATTTTGGTCGGTACTGAAATATTCCCAAGCCTGGGATTTTCAGGGCCAACGGGCAAAGAAAACATTGCACAACATAGTAATTTGCTTAGTTTGGGGTTGGGTCAATTGGTGTAATTTGTCCCAAGATATTTATTTATTTATTCATATTTATGGAAAACTAGCCGTTGCCCGGAACTCCGTCCGCGCAAAATTTGCTTATCGCTATCCCGCGGGAACTATGCCATTTTCCGGGATAAAAACTATCTCATGTACTTCTCAAACTCAAACTATCTGTATACCAAATTTTAACTAAATCGGTCCAGCGGTATAAGCGTGAAAAGGTAAGAGACAGACAGACACAGTTACTTTCGCATTTATAATATTAGTAGGGATTAGTAGGGATTTTGTCAACCACAGTTAAAAAACATAGAATGTACCAAGTTGCTCCTCTTCCCGCGCATATGGTAAAAGCCCATCGATGGAATGGCCATAGGAATCATATTGTAGGCGATGCGGCTAGCAACCCACCACTATTTTGATTCCCCTTTCCACCTATACGCCCAATTATGCTAAGCGTGGCCTTTAGGTCTTGTTGCCTAGGCTCTGTCTGCCCCGTAAGGGATAAAGACGTGATTTATTAGCACCCCTGTAAATGTTTAGGAGCTCCTATAAACATTTACAGGGGTGCTAGCTAATTTTTATCTGCCAAACGGTTTTAAATGATGGGAGAAGGATACGCTAAATGATTCATTTTGATTGCGGGTGCGTTACAATATGGCCTATGAAATCGCATATGATAGCTAAGTACGGAAGGCTAGCAACCGTTCTTCATGGGAGGCCTACTATAGCCACCGGACTGTAGATCAGGATGACAGTAAATATGTTATTATTGATTATTATCCCGTCTTACCTAGTAGGCGTCCACTTGTCGGCGTTGGGGTGGTAGACGATGACCAGAATGGAAACGGCCAGCACGACGGCCGGCGAGAGCTGGTGCGTCAGCAGCCACCCGTCCAGCTGGTCCACCAGCGGCACCAGCAGCACCAGCAGCCCGGAAGCCATCAGCAGACCCGCGAAGATGTCCTAGGGAATAGGGTGAGGTCATTCAATGACTGGACTGTCATAAAATAAAATGTGTCACGGCGTTTGGTTGCAATTCAGAAACGTTTTTCCAGAACGGAGTACTGCACCGTTGCTTTTAGCCGTTTGTCAGACATTTAACACTTACTCGGTGACATCAAGTATTTCTTGTATCTGGATATTTAAAAAAAAAAGTGAACCGTTTTTCCGACAAAATTGCTTAAATTTCGTCAACTTTTTCGTGTTAGTTATGGCGTCACAAATATGAGTCGACCCATATGAATCGTCGCCAAGGGCTCTTTTACATACATACATACACATATACAAATCACGTCTATATCCCTTACGGGGTTGACAGAGCCTGAGGTAACAAGACCTAAAGGCCACGTTTAGCATGATTGTAGACTTAGGTGGAAAGGGGAATCAAAATAGTGATGGGTTGCTAGCCGCATCGCCTATAAACTGATTCTTAAGAATTTCGCCCATTTCCTCGTCATTCCCTTTCATTCTCTTTTACATGACATTTTTTAAACTACCAAAAGGGTCAATTTCCGATAATCATTTTACTATGATGTATAGGAGTAAGCAGTGGCGTAGCTGTACCATCTGGGGCCGGTGGCAAATTCTTTTGATGGGGCCCTATCAGTAAAAATCGTCACGTTGTCCTCAGTTTCATTTTAATATTTTCGAGCTCGCGACCTCTTGGGTCGGGGGCCAGTGGGATTTTGCCAGCCCTGCCACCCTATTGTTACGCCACTGGGAGTAAGCCCATCGAGGGAGTGAGCGAAAATCATAGGAATCATGTTATAGGCGATGCGGCTGGCAACCCATCACAATTTTTTATTCCCCTTTCCACCTATACCCCCTCAATCATGCTAAACGTGGCCTTTAGATTTCGTTATCTTAGGCTCTGTCTACCCCGTAAAGGATAAAGACGTGATTTATGTGTGTGTGTATGTGTGTTTAGGAATAGTAAATGAAGTTTTCCTATGACATTTCGTTGAATTCTATCCGGTTTTCAACTTTAATAACACGTTGTAGTACAAATACGAGCTTATTCCAATATTGTTAAAGTTAAAATCCGCATGAGTTTCAACAAAATATCACGAGAAAGCTTTGTTCACTACTCCTATGCTATGTATGACGAAAACATCACGCGTGACTTCATCACGCACGTCATTATAGCTGCGCAGGCGTCTCGAGTCATCCGTGACGTCACGTCGCGCTCATCGCACCTACTTCAGGGCAGGTCGATGCCTCATCAACTATCAAAACAGCTTCCGCGAACGAGGAACCAAGCATTTCTGATGTAACTTGGTTGGAATTGTAATCTCGATACGATATAACGAACATCCTGCCCTGTGGTTGGCGTGGATTAGATGGTCTATATTATCGTGATACTGATTCGCTGCGTGGCTGATGGATCACGATATGAGTGGATCACACGATACTATACCGTCTAACTAATCCATGCCGTTGGGGAGCATTGTATGCTAGGTAGGTATGTATGAAAATACCTACAAATGTTTGTTCTCGAATATTGATTTTTTAAATATATAGGTACACACAGCAAAGCAAATCGGTGAGCACCCTAGTTATCCACGTGTGTCATTCTATACACACATCCGCACTTATCCGCTGCCTTATTACGCACACAACAAAATGCCCTATCTGTGCTAATTGTGTTTTCTGACTACCTTCACGCATAGTTATTCAAACCTGCTGGTATTTTGTTCAATGGAAGCATAATTTTGCCACCAGTATTATAAGCGTGGTGGCTCAGGTGTATTAACCTAGGTTAATGAAACTTAAAGAACCGGGTTCGAATCCTGCACAAGTGTATCTTTTTTGTTTTCAATTTTAAATTACTAATCTCAAAATAAACTCATGTTTACCTAAAACAAGAAAAAAAGGACGTAAAAGAATAAAACAATAAAATGCAATTATTGGTTCAAATTGTTTATTGCAACATTTAATTTTTATTGTATTAGCCTCTATTTGTGTTATTATTATTATTACCAAAAGTAATTAAATTAGCTAAATAAAACTGCACACTTTTCCTTATAGAATAATATTCATAAAATAACGCACACTTTAGAGGCCAGTATGATTTTATGTTTACTAAAAAGTCTTATGTCACTAACATAATAATTATCTTGCAAATTGAATACACAACCATAATAGGGCTATTTTTAAGATGACACATAATTAATATCTTAAATTCTGGTTTATTAGGTTTAAGTCTGATAAAGATGAACGAAACGTTTTATTTGCGGACGTGTAAGTCAGTGGTGAAATGAATAGACATGTTAAATGACAGCCATTAACAATAACATCATTTCACACTGGGTTATAATCTCCACTTTGAAGCGACTAAGCTACCTATCTCGATTTGGTTTGGATTTGGACACCAGGGCCCATCGATGAGATCCAACCCCATAGCCTAAAGTAACACTGCCACTCGTTCTGCACTGTAAAACATTACTGTGTTTATATATTTAATTAAGTTAATATATTTCGTCTTCATCACTAAAAATCACTACATTTGACTTTGATTGATGTAATAATCAAAGTCAAGATATTCACGAGCAAAGGTTTCTTCTATGCTGGTCCGTTAAAGCATGTTTTTTGCTGGTCTACGGCAATGCAATCCTGCAGCATGCAGATGGTTTCGCACAGGTTGCAACGTAGCATTGTGTCTTGTTGCTGTGAAATGGGTCACTAGCGGGTGCGGCAACTACATAATGTCCAAATCAAATGGCAGGAGATGAGGCTTCAGGTTTAGGCCCAGAACGAATATTTTTATCGTGTCCGAAGTCTGCGTAAGGGTGAATCCATAATGGCACAGTCTTCCGCTGCAAAATAAATGAAGTTTAAATAAAAACATTTTTCGTCAAAGAAAGTTGTTTAAAACATTACCGATAAAATAATAAGTCATTGTTTTTAACACCGTTTGTCTACTTACCCATATCAAAAAACGCCTAGCGATTCCTTATATAAATAGTTATATTGTTTTGCTCTTTTCAACTTTTGCAAATCACAAGGTATTCGAAAGGCAAAATTAAACAGTTCGTAAGTATAACACACGGTTCATCCCGCAGCTAATAATGGCTGCCAGCGGTGACAGTTGTTTGTTCTAAAAATCATATTATTAGAAATTTGAGGGTAGAAAACACTTTATATTGTTTAAGACGATAACGACCAAAATAGCTAGCAACTTTTAAACTCCAGTAAAAAGAGTCATACCTATTAATAATTATATTAAAAGAAAACACAATGCGTTTGCGTTTTTAACATATTATATAAGAGTAAAATTAAACATACAACAGACTGCAACCACCATAAAATTAAATAGTTACGGAAAAAAATAAATTATAATTTCAACCTTATTTCAAAGCCCATAAAACAGCTATTTACACAAATTGCAATACAGTAGTCGCAGATTGAACATAATTCATAAATTCACCATCTAACTTGCATACCTCGGTGGCCTAGCGGTCAAAGACAGGTCGAAGATTTGACTTCTGCTTTAGTGAACCGGGTTCGTATCCGAAGAAAACGGAATATAAAATAGTAATAATAAAATGACATTTTTGGATGTTATTTCGATGGCCGTGCTGGTTGTGAGGAATATTGCTTTGGAATTGGAATCTCAGACTTGTTGAGAAATAATAATATAACATCGTCGCATCAGTGAGATGGTAACTCTACTCTTCGCTAGTAATAATAGTTCAATGCGTGGGATTGCATAAATTTGAAGATTCAAGGTCGAAGGAAGCTTCGATTCGGTTCTCTCGCTTACACTGGGGATGACAATATCCAATGTAAGATTAGGTAAAATATTTTTAGGACAGTCTAAATAAAAAAAATACTTTTACATTATTTTTGTAGAAGTAACTGAAACCGGAGATATTGCATTTTCAGCCTTTGAGTGTGACACGATACCGGCGGGGATTATTTTCATTTAATTTGTAATTATTTTTTACTTAATTTATTATAAACTAACTTAAATAGTTGTAACTTTCTTCATTGTTATTTTATAGTTAGTTGTTGTTTATTCAATAAACAGGTAATTTACAGTGACATTGCTCATTCATCTTGTTGCTAAAAAATCTGTACTTAGGGGGTAGATTTTATGATCGAACTCACTCACACATTCACATGTCATAGATTCTACTTAACGTTCATGTCGATACTCAACACGCATAGACGTGTGCGTGGCTGTGCTAACCGCATTATTTTGCTGTGTGTACATCAGTATGTACAAATTTATTTAAGACGGCAGTGCGTATTTTACAAGCTTTTTATTAACATGCAATGCATGTATGTATGTGTCTTGCAACTCAATTTTGAAGCAGATATCTTCAACCGATTGAGCTGATGGCCCTGTCAGGACCGTCTCCGCAGGGAGAACCTTCAACGGTTGGTCCGATTGACTTAAAATTAGGTAGGTACACATTATGTAGGACGCATGGTAATGCAAGTACAGTCAACAATAAGTTCAGTCAGCAAGCAGCAAGTCATAAAGCTGGTATCAAAAATGAAATATTTAGGTTAGGTTACATCCGACTGATGCATGATGGAAAGGTGCGCTGATCACGCGAGGAATTGTTATGTGTGCTTGCGATTCTGGAGACAAACAGAGTGGCATTTATGCAGTATTCACCAACATCGCACGCGCCAAGAAGGAAAACCACGGTGAATCAGACCGCAAACAACAGGCTGGGAATCCACACTGCGGCGCCGTTTGTTGACACATGTGTGTTATACGCGTTAATTAATAAATGCGTGTTTTAATAAAAGGTAACAGTCAAGTAGGTTCGACTACTTATCGATAAAAACACGGCCCTTCTACTGTGATGTCGTCGGTTTTGATCAGATTCTATAGAAATATCTTAGATTTATTTTAACGCGTAATAGCATCGGGGATAGTGCAATACCGCGTAACTAGCACTGGTAAATACTGCGTATCTGCACAACACCCATAGTGCAAAACCACGTAACTAGAACTAGTAAATACTGCGTATCTACACAACACCCAACCTTATACTGGTTTAAACTGGTATATTCTAATCAGGATTTTACGTTCGTTGGCAGGAAATCTTAATTTAGTTACGTTTTGTTAGTTGCAGTCAAACCCTTGCCTATCGTCTCTTCAAAATGTGTTCAATAAATTTTATTTTGTGGAATAGTTTTTCAATGGTAGAATTATTATCACATCAGTTTGTTTGTAAGATGTAGTTATTATTAGTATTAGTAGTAGGTACTAAGTTAATAAACCTATAGGTGGAAAGGGGAATCAAAGTAGTGATGGATTGCTAGCCGCGTCGCCTATAAAATGATTCCTAAGATTTTCGCCTATTCCCCCGATGGGTTTTTATCATTAGGTACATTCTATGTTTTTCTTTGCTCCCAGACCAGCATGGAAGATTCATGAGAAGTCCTACCACCCGCGGAAAATTCTTCATAATTGCCTAAGTAACCAAGTCAATGACACAAGACACGGGAAACTCCGTCTCACGAGTTACTTGTTTACCTATCAGCCGTAACATAGTTTGTATTACAGCATTAACGGCGCGCACGGGCCTGAACAATACATACATACATGCAACAAACCACGACTAACGCCGCGAACGATCCACGTAAACATCACAAGCCGCAGGTATTCCCAGCCACGCTATTTATATTTCAACAAACTGTCGGACTCCGGTAATAGTAACTATTCTAGGCGCGAGTTTCCCCACAAACGTCACCCTGGTTGAGATGGAACTATAGGCCGATCGCTTAAATGAGTCCTCGCGCACGCGCGGCACAAGGGCGCGGGGTCAGGGGACCGAGAGGTGAGGGCGGGTAGTGCCCCAGCCGCCCGCACCTCTCTTGGTCGCCGAGGTCGTCCGAACCCGCGCGGGCGAGGACTCATTTAAGCGGTCGGTTTAGGCATTTATACTTGACTTAGGACATCTTAACTGAGCCTCAGCGCGAGAGCTGTGTCGTACGCGAGAATGACTGCCCATCTTTTTCTTACTGTTCGTTCTAGAAAGAGATGGGTATGGGGGGGAAATACATGTCAATTAAATTAAGTTCTATTCAATTTACTATAATTCATTTCTTAATTTTTATTCGACCGGCAGTCTCGTTCTAAAGTAAGTATTATTAAACATTATATTCAAGATCTATTTAGAAAGCCATGTTAAGGTTACCCTACACATTCCTTAGTGTCATAAATTCCTCCACAGAGTAGAAACACTCCTACAGCAAAAAAGCTTTTAATTTCCCATTAAAGGTAATTGCTATTTGAGAGTGACTTCAATTCAACGGGCAACTTGTTGAAAAGAGAAACTGCCTGATACCCTGCATAATGTTTGACCACTTCCAGCCTGGCCACAATCAACTGAGGCAAGTCCTTTCGTCTTGTTGCCAAGCGCTTCATACTGTCTGCTTGCGTTTCTATTTTACTGATTTGCTTCATTCAATCAGTAAGGACTACGAGTATATATAGACTGGGAACAGTGAGGATCTCATACTTCTTAAAGTAATCTCTACAAGAGATCCACTGAGGCACCCTTGCCATAATTCTCATCGCCCTTTTCTGGGCAACAAAAGCAGCCTGACTATTGTAGTTGTAGCTATTTCCCCAAAACTTAATGCTATAACGTATTTTAGACTCAACTAGTGCATGATACACCATTTTAAGGTGGGAAAAATTTGCCTCCTCACGAAGACTTCTGAGTGCATAGCAAGCAGAACTAATGGAGCCCACCACCGCAGACAACTGTGGCTTCCAGTTAAGATTCGAGTCTAAGTAAACTCCTAGAAATTTAACAGATTCCACTTGTTGTATTGTGTCACCATACAAATATTTCGGCATTATCATCAATGTCTTCAGCCCACTTAGATGAAGAGTACGTTTTGTCGTCACCGCTGAATTTAGTTATGTCCGTCGCTAGGCTAATATTTGCAACATTTTCGCACGCCATCTTGGACTCTTGTTTTTCTAACGAATCCAATTCAAAATCGAAAAAAAATGTCTTCGTCCTGATCACTCATACAGATTAGGGATACTTCTTTCTTCTCAATTGTTTTATCAACTTTAGTATTGGAGAAAATGGAGAACAGCCATCTTTATCACCGCCTTTTGTTTTCAGTCTTTTTGCTTTCACACCGTCGTCACTTCGTTTTTTCGTATTGGGACCGAGCGCGACGACAGCGCCACGTGATAGGCGGCCATTATGGACAATATTGTCACCGCTGTCAAACAAGCAGTAAGTAAATATTGTGAAAAATATTAATGAAATCTTGTGTTATTTTACTATATTACACAATTTTGGACAATGGTAGTCAGTAACATTATTGCCAATAATATTAAAATTGTTGTTTTCAGTGAAATTTTAGAGGTTAGGTAACTTACTTTTTTTTCTTACGGCAAATATCCACTTATTTCTTTGGTCTGACAAAAATGACAATTTTAGCCGTAGCGAGCGCTGTGATCGTTTAGGCTACCCCCTCCACCCGCTTTGCACTCTGCCAATATTGAGGCAGATCCCGCTTTGGACACCAAAATTGTGGGAATCTATCTTGCCTCAATAAAACAACTTAGTTTGATCACTAGTTTTATTATTTAAACTCCAAATACTATTTAATATAATTTTACACCCGCAGATCTTACTTTTCCGTTCGCCGTTCAAACTGTTCTCCCCGTCTCTCTCACACCTCTCTCCATCCTTCACACACACTTAGATACGTCCCGTTTCACTCGATCATCTTACGTTCCAATCTTACATGTATGTATGTACATTTTATAATATATGGCTTTCTACTCGTGTCATGTGACCATGCCATTGCATGAAGTCATGAAGATCATGACCGCATAAAGGTATTAAGACTTATACAATGAAAGTTATCTCAGCCAACAGAGGCCGCAATAAAGCAGTTTGTTTGTCGACACGCTGATAACACGTATCTGAGCGAAATATTGTTGCAAATCGCTACAAACTACTTCAGTCGGGGTGGGATTAGACAAAGGGACAAGCGGTACTACGGTCTGGGAGCAAAGAAAAACATACAATGTACCAGTTGCTTCTCTTCCCGCGCTGATGGTAAAAGGCCATCGAAGGAATGGGCAAAAATCATAGGAATCATGTCATAGGCGATGAGCCTAACACTTCATCACTATTTTGATTCCATTGTTTGCCATCGGTACGCCCACAATCTTGCTTAGCGTGGCCTGTAGGTATTGCCACCTTAGGCTCTGTCTACCCCGTAAGGTATAAAGACGTGATTTGTGTATGTATGTAAAAACGGTTTTTAGTAGTGCAACATTTGAAATGTCACTTATTATCACTTACCAAACATTTCTGAGTTCGAGTAGTTGGTTAGTAGTTATAGTAAAGACATGTAAAAGAGCCCTTGGCGGCCAATTTGGAAAATAAAGATTTTTAATTTAGCATTTTAAGTCTCCTAACCCAGTCCAAAATAAAATATCGAAAATTAACAATATTTTCACCCAATTTATCAACCAATCATTTTAGCGACGTTCATATCATAATTTGTATATAGTATATACTTAATACAAAAACCTAGTCGTAATTAAGAAAGTCTCTGTATAAAACACCTAAAGAGGCAGAGTAAGTAACAAGTTCAGGAGGTGCATTTACTGTCAGTGTACAATTTGCGTTTGTATTCGTTCACCTCCTCGTGTGATCAAGAGCTGCGGTTCGTTTTTAGATCCGTCCGGTGGGAAGAGCAGTGCTCGGTCCGGTGCACCCTGGGCATCGGCTAATGATTTCCTAGCGGTCTCTGAGGGATATCATTGACCGTTGGCTAAGAGCCCGACACTGGGTCTGTTGACCGTGTTCTACCGTATAACGTTGCCGACATTTTTGTCACAAGATTTTTGAACTCTGTATTTATTACTTCGCCAAAATCGAGGTCTTTCGCAGCAATCTGCCGGTTTTTATTGTATTGTCTAAGGTTTGCCCGGCTGGTTTTTGTCATAATGTTTTCAATGACTGATTCTTTAGTCTAATGTTATCCTGAAAAGAGTATAGGGAAAGGCAAACTAGGCTAGAGATACTTAGGTTCTGTCCTATTACTAAGTCAGCGAGCGTTATATGAGTGTGTTGACTTTTGTTTAATAGAGTGGGATTACATATGGTTAGACAAAACTCGCGAATTCCACAAGGGAAGATTGGTATTGGCTTAACTTTAAAACCAATGTTACACTTTTTTTATTTATTAATAAGTAGAAAAGACGTGATTTTTGTATGTAGGTATATATGTGACTAAGCACAGATTCTACATAGCATAATAAATAATTTCATATTACTACAAAAATTAAGGTTCCGTCTTCAGTTCCATAATAAAGTCTGTGTTTGATTGCACGCATTCCGGTAGGCTATTACCTAACTCGCTCGCAATCGCCATCGTGTTCATTTTGACAGTTCACGTATGGGCTGACACTTGGCATCGGAATCAGCTAGCTGTCACATTCATACAAGAACTGTCAAAATGAACACGATGGCGATTGCGAGCAAGTTAGATCATAAGCCTACGGGACTGGGTAGATAACATGATACAACATGGTTCAAGTGGAATGCTCAGGGGTCAAAATATCCATATGGACCGGCTGTCTATGTGGAAAAAGTATGAACTTTAAAATGCCCAAATGTTGTTGACGTCCCAGAATGACTGCAAGCTGTGAGGAGCTATAGGTATGCGCGAGGTAGGCCTACCAGCAATGGACATGGACATCACCGGGCTGACATGATGATGTAAACTTACGAGAACGCTGTGCATCCCGAGATAGATGCGGCTGACGCAGATGAGCGTGCACCACGCCACCGCCAGCGCCGCGCCCCAAGGCACTGGGTACTCGTATCTGCATAACAAGAAACATAAAAACTATATTATTTTTGTATTAAAAGCTGCACAGAGAGCATGAGGGCGCGCTAGACCTGTACCCGTCTCTTTCTAGAACGAACAGTAAAAAAGACGGGTAGTCTTCTCTCGCGCGGTGTCGTGCTAGTCGTGCTAGATATGAAGCAACAGACTGTGGGTTTGAGCATGGTCTTGTAGAATGAGTTTCAATCTTCATTTAATATCAGAATCTTTAAGAACTAGGTCTCCATGGAAACTGCAGCTTTAATTAGTGGCATGAAAATAGGGTGGCAGGAATTGTAAATGGTTGATTATTTTAAAAGTGCTTGATGATTTTTCTATTGATAGGAATACAGTTTTACAGATTTTTCCGTTGAGCCATATCCTACTAATACATATTATAAACGCGAAAGTTTGTAAGTATGGATGGATGGATGGATGGATGGTTGTTACTCTTTCACGCCAGAACGGCTGGACAGATCTGGATGAAATTTGGAACATAGATAGATTATAGCCTGGAATAACACATAGGTTACTTTTATCCCGGAAAATTGCGTAATTCCCGCGGGATAGCGATAAACGAATTCGATGCAGACGAAGTTGCGAACAACAGCTAGTCCTACTAATATTATAAACGCGAAAGTTTGTAAGTATGGATGGATTTTTGTTACTCATTCACGTAAAAATTACTGAATGGATTTGGATAAAATTTGGAACGGAGATAGCTGATACCCTAGATTAACACATAGGCTATTTTTTATCCCGTAAAAAATTGCATAGTTCCCGCGGGATAACGAAAAACTATTTTTTTGCAGACGAAGTCGCGGGCAGCAGCTAGTATTTTATAAAAATAAAAACATTTTATTTAGTTTCTTGTCAGCCCCATAACGGTTGATAGAAGATACTACCATGACATCTATTACCTTAGTGTCGATTTGCGTGTTGACCTTTGTGAATCGCTTATATTGTCCAGATTAAACTATTGTGACGTTACTTATGGCGGTTGCATTCTTGGTCGTTCTAAGAGGCTTTTACAGCGAGTGCAAAACGCATGTGCTCGTTTTTGTTTCCGCGTCCCTCCCCGCTCCCATATCACCCCATACCTGAACGCCGCCAACTTGCTGAACATGCCTGCGCGAAGGCGCATGCACCTAGCCACTTTGCTGTTCGGTGTGAGACGTCACGAGACCCCATCATACATCTTTAACAGGATGGTTTGGTCAAGGAGTGAGCGCAGGAGCGCAACGGTTCTCATACCTAAGCATCGGACTGCGGCATTTCGAGGCAGTTTCAAGTTAGCGGCGTCCAAGTGCTGGAATGATATTCCTCCCCCTATCCAAGGATCGTAAAGTAGTTACACCGTCAAGCGCAAACTGAAGGATCACTTATTGACGCTCCAAAAATCCTTATAATAGTCCTCCAGCACTTTGTACTTTAATATGCCAACTTGTTGTTTTTGAACAATTTAGTTTTCCCTCCTTTTTTATTTTTTGTTTATTGTAAACTATTTAATTAATTTATGTATTTCTTTAGTTACACATAAGTCGGGTTCTTATTTTTAGTTTATTGTAAACTATTTAATTAATTTATGTATTTCTTTAGTTACACATAAGTCGGGTTCTATCTATGTATTGCATTGTTCACGTAAAAGTTTATGGATTATGTATAGTATATTTTATCTGTGTATCGTTTCGTGAGTCATAAACGGTTCTGGCTGAAAATCAGTGCTGCAGGTGTCTAACACCTCAGCGTAATGCTGAGCTAGCGACCGTTTCACTTTTGCGAAGACACACAACGCTGATGAACTATTTTTCATGTCTATGTTTTTTTGTTTTACCTTGTTTATTTTCTATAAAATTGTGTATATTATCTTGTATTTGTGTGTCTTGCAAAAAGGAATAAATGTCTTCTTTCTTTCTTTCTTTCTATGACATCAAATAATAAAAAAAACTGCTTGAATCTGTAGTGACATTTTGGTTCTGACGTTCAGATGACTGATGTGAACATCAGTGAATTGAATGTTGTTCACATGAATGAAGTTCATGTGTCATAAAATGTAAATTTAAAAAGTATTTAATTTAAATGCAAAAGCCACACTCACCTGTCCATGGTATAAAGCAGAACGGAGAAGGGGATGGAGACACCGACCATGGCGTGAGTGGACGGCATGCCATACTCTATGGCCCATTTGGTTTGCAGCTTCTTGACAGGGTACCCTGGTCGCGGCCACCGGACTATATCTTTGACTCCTTGTCCTGGAATTAGCGGCAATGAGGGGAGTTAATACATATTACATACGTTATGTTTCATCATCATTATTCAAGCAACCACCAAACCACAATGTGAGACCAGCAACGCCCCAGCAGACCTAACGCTACTGTAAATGTCTATGAGAGGCAGTGATCACTTAACATCAGGTGGACCGCATGCCCGTTTGTCGGTTTTAATATAAAAAATACAATACAAAAAAACAGAAACTTCTGAATGCAAGGGGAGCTGTATTAAAAAAAATATTTAAGATTGCTTGATTCAACTGTATTCTCATGTTTGTTTTGTTTTTTGCAGTGGCGTAGCGTAGTAGGGGCGGGGTGGGCGGCCCGTCCGGGCGGCACTTTTAGGGGGCGGCAAAATTTCAGAATAAATTACAATAATATCGTATAAATATTTGAAATACGTAAGCAATGGGGCGGCAAAATTGTCATCCGCCCCGGGCAGCCGAGACCCATGCTACGCCACTGGTTTTTTGTGTTTTGTGTTACTAGTTGTAAACAATTCTGAAATCACTATCCTGAGGAAAGTAATAAACTTTGTAAGGTAAAAGTATGCTGTGTCCTTCTCTAAGATTCTATCTATTTCTAAACCAAAAACTTTCTAAATTGATTCAGTGATTTCGGTATGAAAACACAACAGTGTTACTTTTATACTTATAATATTAGTTTGGATTTGGATACTACTCTGAAAGGCAGCAAAATAAACAAAGATTTCTAATTTTATTTTAAGTTTTTTTGTCAATTCTAATAATAGGTGTGAACACACACAGCACAAAAGCGGAACTCAGGAAGACCTTGTCATTGTTACCTCAAGGTTACATTTAGACATGCTTTGTATAAAAAGTTAGCTGCCTATTTGATGGACCAAGGAAAAAACTTGACACATAATTATACTATTCCAAAATATTTTCAGCACATTTACATATTATAAATGACAATAATAAATAGATTAAGCTCAAATATTAGAATTATAAATAATGTCTCAGCAGCATTCTTTATAACTTGTCAGGGCGCCTACAGATTTCATGGTCACTAACATAAATGATAAGATTTCATTTGATGACTCATATCAATATTTGCATATGACTATGTTGATAACCAGAACCTTTAATCCACATACCACTTACAGGTAAATGACTCACCGCGTTACATGACTTAAAATAAATAAACTTACTTAAATAATAACTTAAAATACTTTCCCATTTTTTTATATCAAAAAAATCCTGTATTTACCTAAGTACATGCAAACAGTCCAGACAAGTATAACCCTCCTGCCAACTGCTCCATCGATGTTCCAAAACCAAAAGGGTATAAAGGTGGCGTAGAATATCTCGTCTCCAAGGGCAGTACCCAACACGAACAGCCAGTACCAAAACTTATTGTTTATATGGCATTCGATCTCTTCTACGGCGCTTTCCGCCGAAGTATCTGTGTCATAAGAGCTGCTGGAGATGTTACTAGGAGCTCGCTTGTGCTGCCTAATTTCACTATCTTCTAGCTCACGCTCCAGCCTCTCTGAATGAATGACTTCACCGCCTCCCTCATTATTTCGTATAGTACTTTTGTAGATGACCCCAAAAAAATTCTGCACTTTAACAACCAAAAGAGGATCTTTTAAGTATTCTACCATGTTATCCCACATTTTGTTTATCGATTCTCTCTTTATAATTCGAATTTCTAGAACTTCTTCAGCAAATCCCTTCACACCAGGACGATGTTCTTCTTAGTAACTGTCAATGTCAACTGTGGCAAATGTCAAAAACGTGAGGTCAACAGTGTTGTTACAGGTATTGTCATACATCTACTAGAATTTGGAATCTACATAAAAAAATGAAACAAGAAAAATCTCGTATTATTTCAAATTCAAATAAACTTTAAAGAACTAAGTTTGCATAATATTTTTTAAAAACAACGATCGTCTAGCTTAGTTGTTAATGACCCCAATTATGAAATTAAAAGTCCCGAGCTCGAATCCCCGCGGGAATAAACACATAGAATAATGAATATGAATGTTTGTTTGTTGGCATGAGTTATAGATATTATATATTATTATGTATTTATCTACTTGAAGTATGTTTATCCGTATTAGTACTAACTAGTACCCATACTACAAGCTGTGCTTAATTAATTTGGGATTAGGTCGACTTTTGTAAATTGACATTGATTGTTTTATAAATTAATGCCGAGCACAAAACTATTTATTAAATTAATTTGAACTCAGACTTACATAGCATGCTATTTTATTTGTGCTCTTTAGAATTCACACACGCTGTAAGCACGTTTTCAAAAAAAATCAACAACCAGTAGATTGCACTCAGGTGCGTAAAATACTACATTTTAGTAGATTTTACATGGCAATAATGAATAAAGGCGTTTTTGGGTATTTAAAAATAGCACCGTCTTAGAAATTTTGAGATTTATTACTACAGCTTATTTTGATACAATTACGTAATGCTTTTTTTTCATCTAACCTTCCCTTTATGCAATTTTTAGAGTTATAGTTTTGTAATTCGTAGGTTTTTTATAAAAAAATAATCATTTAATAATTTTTTGCATGCTTATGGCTGAAAAACGCCTTCCATACTTCAACAATAACCAATCAAACGAGAAGTTGCCAGATTGAAGAGTTTTCCCAAAATTGTTATGGAAAAATTAACTATGTGAAGAAGTTTTGAAAGTAGTTACGCAATGATGATGAAAAATATTGGTATTGGGGACAAATTATTAGAGCGGTTAAATCTTAGAGGAATTGGTTTGAACAAACCTGAAACTCCTTAGTGTTGTAGTTTGAGCGTATTGATTAGATTACATTCTGTTTTCATTTTTTTGTAGGCAATTTAGCCTCTGCCTTTCATGCTGGCTGACAAAAGTAGACGAAGCACAAATACTCGAAAACTTCGTCCATTTAGCGGTTGAACTGAATCTTTTGAGAAGAGATCGGTATAACTCAAGAATTGAAATTTGTTTGAATTTTCAAAACTTGCATGGGAAACAGGACTATAAATCTGAATTAAGTCATTAATAATGCATAACAATTACAATGTCATCAGGTAATCGTTTTAAGATTCCTTAACTATACCTCATCGACTATGCAAAACGGTTTTTTTTAAATAAAAGGAAGTAATTAGCTGTTATTATTTTTGGACACTTGGCAAGAAATGGGGAATTTATGAGAAACCTATTTGGTAACCCTGGATCAAACGTCAAAACAAAGTAAAGTTCAGCTGTTCAATTCAATTCAATGTGCATTTTTTGTGTTTACTTACCAAATTTTTTAACAAAATAACCTTGAACTAAGCTATGTTAGTTAGTTGTAGTGTACATAAGTGGGCAAAAGCTATTTCAAAAGAGCTAGATGGCAGTCTTAGACAAACTTTTTGACCTGAATGAAAGATATTTCTTAATTATCATTTGTAAAGGAAGTCAGCCTATGCTTTAAGTGTAAGTATTTCATATTTATTATTTTAATAGGCCTCTTTGTAAATACTTTGATAATTGATTTTTCAATATGTTGACATAATCTATCGCAGTAATTTTAATGTTTGACTATTATTTATTTGTTTAAACTGATTAACTTTTAAACATTTAGATATTAGAATGCAATTGTAGTTATTAATTAAATTTAATGAGTGATTATTTTCTCTGAAAATTCTTATTAGATTTTAAATCTACAAATTGGGGCACTAATTAGGAATTAATTTGTACCTAAATTGGAGCTTGCGCTTTATCAGGAATATTAATTCAGACTTCTTGCAATACAGTCAGGGGCACAATATGCATGTTACCAAGATGTCAAAAACATCTATACACCTTTATGCCACAAACAATAAGGCCGGTGACACATATATCTGACATGATGGCTGTATAGATATTTATGCCCTGGACTGCACATTTGCCTTGCATTTGGCTTGTTTAGGCCATTGTCGGGCTTGTGAATAAAACTGAAGATTTCCCCCATGTCACTTAATCTACAAGAACTGTGTGTTTCATGGATGACATGCTAAAATTGGTCCAGATAGAACTGGAATCTAGCTAAAGCTTGCTACCTGGCAACCCCAGGATGTTCACAAAGAAATTATAGAATACAAATTCTACTTGTTATTCTATCAAAAACAAAAAACTACTTTCAACATAAAACTACCGCGAGACTTAATCATAATTACACATAAACGGATAACTCATGTATAAAAAGTCCAGTGATGCTCGACATGTTTCAGACTATTTCTTTTTATACATGAGTTATCCGTTTATGTGTAATTAACAAAAAACTATTTTAGTAAACGAAAGTGATGGTTAGTTGGCACTTTACTAAATCTATACAGTACAGTACAATTACTCTTTATTCAACACCATAAATCAGTACAAAACAATACAGAAACAAAGAACAAGGTAGGCAAGGTATGTTACAAATTATTATTCTTATGTTGTGTTTGTGCTGATCCAAAATTCCTTTAGTTCAAATTAAAATGATACACATACATAATATTTCATATAAAAATGATATGCCATATACCACATCAAATTATTGTATATTTTTGGATAATCATCTTGGCAAAATATTCAAGCTAAGAAGTTTAAGTTTACTAAAAAGCACGTTTTTGAAATCCGCCAATTTCAAGTTCAGCGGCACTACCCGCCCGCACCTCTCTCGCTCCGTGTTGTCGTCCTACCCCGCGCCCCTGTGCCGCGCGGCGAAGACTCATTTAAACGGTCAGTCTATACTTTATGGAACAGTGCCATCTGTTGTCAAGTAGCAATTAATGTCATTCAGCTACTCAACAAAAGATGGCGTCACCTAATAGCAACCTGCACATCAAATTATAATATTTGCCCAAAATTTTATCAAGTTCAATTTCTAACTTCTAACCCAGAGACTAAGGCCCAGAATTAACTAGATTTTCGCCGATGTGGGTTGGGAAAGATGTCGAAAATTAAAGAACTGAGATTACTAGCTACCTAGTTACAATATAAAGTAGAAAGTTTAGAGATTGCTCTTCTCATTTAAACATGATATTTGTATGTATTTGGCATTGCATAGTCCTTCACACTGAAATAGGTTTAATGAGGTGAGTGACACAATAGCAATCTTCACAACAAAAGTAGATCACGTCATGTCTGTTTGTAAACACCCCACATGCAAATCAGATAATATGATAACAAAATTACAATGTTCTATATTTTTAACATTTACCTATACTTTTTTCGAATTAACTATCATTACTTTAAAGCCAAGGACGAGACAGGACTGGCAAAATGCCGGAGGCCCCAAGCTCTATGGGGCCCCAAACTGGCTCACCCTAGAACAAAGGGACGGCGATGCACTTCTTTATAGTAAGGAAGTGAGTTTGCCACGGGCCCCACTACGGGTAGTTACGCCACTGGCCAAGGAACCAGAGCAGTGGCCAGTTGCTTCATGAATGGAAAATTGGGCCAACTAATAGAAAGTGATCACCACTCATGGACACCCGCAACGTCAGTGGCGTAACTATAACATCTGGGTTCCGTGGCAAATTCTTCAGGGCTCCTTCTTCAATATAAAGAAGTGCATCAGCGTCCCTTCTGTGCTCTAAACCAAGCCAGTTCGGGGCCCCGTAGAGCTAGGGGCCCCTGGCATTTTGCCACCCCTGCCGCCCTATAGTTACGCCACTGCGCAACACCCAAAGGATTGCAGATGCTTTGACACCTTAGAGGGCCAAGATGAAATCCTACTAATATTATAAATGCGAAAGTTTGTGAGGATGGCTGGATAGATGGATGGATGGATGTGACGATGAGACGGACGGATTTGGATGAAATTTTGAATAGAGATAGCTACCTTAGATTAACACAAATACTACTTTTTATCCCGGAAAATTGCATAGTTCCCGCGGGATATTTCTGTCAACATCAGTTCTTAAGCTTTTATGCCACAAACAATAAGGTCGGTGACACATATATTTGACATGATGGCTGTATCGATATTTTTGCCGCCGACTGTACTTAGTTTATACGTGAAAGCGTAACAAACAAATAAACTCACGTATTCGCATTTATAATATTATTTAGGATTAGGATAACTCTTGATTGATTGAAAGAAACAAGTACAATATATTTTTGCATTATGCTTGTTCCCGTCCCGCCAAATCAGCGCACCATACACAGTAGCATCGAAGCTTCATAATCATAACACTAGAGCGTATTATTTGCACTGACAGTAGATTGTCTGCAAGACAAACATGCTACTGATAACCGGCAAGGCGTCCGGTACTACCGAACTAAGAATAAGTTGCAGTTCCGCCATAAAACAGCTATAGATCTTAACTTAAAAGCCAAAGGTTGAAACTCCGTCGAAGATATCCGGCGTGCTCAGATACTCGTATGTAACCGGCCAATAAATTATGAATGACTGCCCGCATAGATAAGGTTTCCCGAGGGTTGATTCGGTGCCGTTCGCGCGACAGTTCGATCGGCTATCGCGGTATCCTTGTCTCGGAATCCGAGATGACAATACGCATCTCATCTAGAGTTGTTCCGAATAGGTCAGCTTGGCGGGCTGCGTTAGTTGCCGCGCGGCCACTACGCATCGCGCTGGTGTGGGGAAACTAGTTTCGATAGTCGACACGGTATGCGACTCGTTTTGTGGGTGTACGTACTACGTTTTTATTTCTAATCGCCGGTCGCGTGTGATCTCTTCAAGTTCTGTGATTTTGTGTGTGCCTTCTTGGATTGTGGGTAACTGACTACCCTGGCCTACTCGGGCAGTGTTGAACGGACTGTTGCCCTGGACCAGGTACGATGATAATTGGATATAGTCTAGCTTAGGATCGACTTAAATGCCCGACATGCGTACTTGTGGAATGTTGATCCAAATTCCTGATTAGCGATGTTCGCGAAGTTGTCCGTTTACTAAGTTAGTGCGTAAATGAATTAGTTAGCCTTCTGTACTTTTTTGCGACTTTATTTTCTATCAAAATTGGTGTAACACTAGCTAAAGCCTAGAGTAAACCTAATGTCCTTAGAGTATGGATTTACGTGTATAAGTTACAACAGAAAAAATAACAAGTTCCTAAAGTTTTGGTACCTAGGTGCATTATCTTATGATTTCTTCCGTCAAATTAATTAACTTGCCAATTATCAATATAAATTTATACAGTGCATTACTAATTAACTGATTTCTGCGTCTGCGCTGCTGATATCGAGGTTTCGTTGAAATGTTAGCGTTACTTACAGCTCACAACAATCTAACAATTGAGGCAGCAAAAATAATTGTAACTAAAATAATATTAATAAAAACCGACGATTTGAATATTTTCTACGACGTTTGGTGAACAGCAAACGTGCAAAAAATGCAATATATTTAAACTTAATTTCTAACTCAAACAAAGTTGAATTTGATAATCAATATCTTAATTGCTGCTGTCAATATTTTCCCAGTCGTCGATAACATTTATCTACATAATGTCCAAATCGAGATAATATTAAGAGCACTTGTCGTAGATATCCGGCGATGGCGGAGGATGCGTTAAAGACGTACTGGGACCACTTCTTCAAGGCTGAGACGGGCACTTACGAGGTAAGATCGATGATTGAGACGAGGCCTTGGGACCTCGGCGAATGGCAAGTTAATGAGTGCGGAGGCGAACTCGCCAACTTTTCCATAGTTAATCTATACAATATATGTATAAAAATACATAATATATATATATAAATGAATCAACGAAATTGTATGTACGCGCATAACTTCCGGACGACTGCACCAAATTTGATAATTCTTTTTTTGTTGTGTTTTTTATTGTCAGGACAAGGTTTGTTTAAAACATAAATTAAAAAAAGAGAGATTATAATGGGTGTGCAGCCGCGGGCAGCAGCTAGCTGATTATAAATAAGTTAGAACGCTTTACATGCCGGTTGGTTGGGCTTATATTGAATGAGTATTTATTACGAAACAGAGAAGTCATCATTGATAACTGACACTTAAGATAACTGGAACTTAACAGAGAGTGGTGACGCAGGCACTGCATCCACTGAAGTCTACTGACATTCATTTCATCACAGAGGCCTGTGCCCAGCAGTGGGACGTATATAGGCTGGAAATGATGATGATGATACCTACAAACTGACAATAATTTATGTCACGACAAAGTTTGAAACAGCGCGTTCCTACAATTCAAAACATTCAAATTATCGTATTTTAAGTGCGGGGAATAGCTTTTTATGTATAAGTATATAATCCACTATGTTGCCTGAAAATGATCGCGAGCGCTCCAGGAGGAAGAACTACGAATTAGTTCGAAACATGTCGAGCGTTACTTGACTTTTATACGTGAGCTATCATTTGTGCTATTGTTTGTGTTGTTGTTGTGTAACTAAGATCGCAGTGATGCAATAAGTATTGAATCTGTATTGTGTTTTATTATGCAGAGTTCAATAAACTTCAGGGTGTAAGTTTTTTGCTTACTTCGTCAATAGTGACATTTCGCTTAAGAAATATATACGCAGATGTAAATTTCAATATAAAGTTTATAAGCTCATTCACGCATATGCATTAACTTACCTAATTGAAAAAGATACTAGTACTTCCGATGTGCTTTCATAAACTGGGCCCCTATAGTCCATAATCGTGCTTGCAAACCGCTATAGCGGCCTCGGTTCAAAATCCTTGAATACAGGTTGGATTCTCTCACGAGATAGAAACTCGCCGAGAAATTCGAGCCGTTTTCAGAGCTCTGATGTGTGTCTGTTCTCCAGAAATCAACATGGCTGGACCTGTTCCTCGCCGAGTTCCTCATCCGAGTCAATGGGGGCGCTAATCCAAAGGAGCTCATCAATTTCTGGTAATTCATGGTTTAAACCAACGGTTGCCAACAACCGGACCGCGAAAGGTCAACCTTTTACCGCCAAATATTGTAATAGTATCGTATACCAAGTATCAATTAACGCGTAGATAAAGTTACAAAATCCCACAGAATCTGGACCCCACCTAAAACTACTTGCCGACCCCTGGCTTAAACTGTAAACAGGGCCTAGAACCAATTAAGTCAGAAGACTCTTAACACACATCTTGCCTACGTAGCAACTAAACTCAATACACCGTTAATAAGTAACATAATTATGATCATCATTTTGACAAAGTAGTTAAGTGAGACTTATCGGATCAACCTGGAAGTTTAAAAGAAATCCGGCGTCTTTCTCTAATTACCGAGAGCGAATTGTTATTATAAGTTAGCTCACGAGTATCAGTATATCCAGCTTCGAGTTCTTTTGGAGAATGAAACTCCAGGAGTGTGTGTTTGGCAGCCCGGTGAGCGGCGTGGTGACCCTCGTGGGCTGCGAGCTGCTCTGCGGCATCCATCGCGTGACGTCGTCCGCGAGCGCGCACTGCGCCTCGCCCGCGCCTGCCGACTCCGAGCCTCCTACAGGTACAAAAGACACACTTTCCTTGTTGTTTACGCTTCAATCGAGAAGGCAATAAGCTTCTGATCAACAGAGTAGTTACCCACTGCGAAACATTCACAGCGTCTTTCTTATTGGTTAGTTAAAGATTCCTAATCTGGAGATGACCTTGTCCCTATTAAGGGTAAGCAGAATGGTGATGATTTGTTATGTGCTAGCAACGGAGACGAAGCCGGAGGAGGCGCGCGTGACGGGGCTGTTCACGCTGAACAACGCGCAGTCGTCGGCGGAGGTGCTGCGCAAGTACCTGCTGGGCGGCGTGGCCTGGCGCTGCCTGCGCCTGCTGCAGGCGCTCGGGGTCGAGGTGAGCCGCACCGGGCCTTACCGCCGCACAGAGAGACACCAATTACCCCATTGCCCCCTTACAGACGCATGTTTCGCGCCTATTAACTTCGTTTGTTTATAACTGATTTTGACTTTTGAATTTGCCAGTTTTTTTCTTATTCTGGCTTGGAATGCTTCACTACATAGTCACTACATAGTATAAAATAAAGTCGCTTTCTCTGTCAATATGTCCCTATGTATGCTTATGTCTTCAAAACTACACAACGGATTTTGATGCGGTTTTGTTTTGATAGATAGAGTGATTCAAGAGGAAGGTTTTTATGTATAATTCTACGCACACGAAGTCGCGGGCAGAAGCTAGTATAAAATAAAGTCGCTTTCTCTGTCCCTATGTCCCTATGTATGCTTATATCTTCAAAACTACACAACGGATTTTGAGGCGGTTTTTTTTAATGGATAGAGTGATTCAAGAGGAAGGTTTTTATGTAGGTATAATTCTACGCAGACCAAGTCGCGGGCAGAAGCTAGTTATGAATAAAGGGGTAATTACGGATAGTTTAATTGTAATGGATCTTGTACTAAGTTCAACAATTACAATATAGCGGAATCGTGTATGTAGCTATGTCTACATACTAAGCATTGTCCATGCCACCGCCAAGCCGACCCCAATTAGATATTTCGTAATGTTGGCACAAAATAGTCTTTCACTTGAGACTTGAAGTAATTTGGCAATTAGACGCTACAGTTCCGTTTCCGGCCACTGCACCGCTCACTCGACCAAAACAACTCGTAGGAGTGGCCACACTTTCACTATCGCCACCGCATCACTACTAATATTATAGATACGCAAGTTTGTGTGTTTGTTACTCTTTCACGCTAAATTGGCTCGTCACTTTTTACCCCGACGTTTCCACGGGATAGCTAAGTTTAAAGACATAAAATTTTGCTCGAATGTTACGATGCGATTTCAGTGAAATTTCGTAATTTCGACCGCCACATCTAATGGTTCACGCGAACGAAGCCACGGGAAAAGCTAGTGTTATAATAATCATGACAAGCTAGCTAGCGGAGGTCAGGTCGCGAATTTATTAGAGAAAGTTGCGTTGGCGTTTAAGTTTCCGCATCTATTATTATTGTCTGTTATCAAAGCTGACTGCAAATATGTTGTATGTCGTAGGAAGTTTAAACAGATAAAATATTATTTCATTGATGATTTGTTTAATGTGAGGTGATAATTTCGCGCCATCTTGGAGCGGCTGGCGCACGCTCGCATTATTATTTATTTTCTTATCATTTAGTTTACGTAACATCTCGTTGCTTCGTACGAAATGTACATCATGTTTTGACATACTAATTACTAAGGAATTACTGAACAGTATTCGCTTGGTCAAACGGACCTTTGGTATTTTAAATAGATACCAAGATACCTACTACATTTATATGTACAAATAGTAGGTTATATATGTCACTAAAGGATCCTAGACAAGTAAGACAAGCTAGGGTTCAATGGACTGAAACTGCGCCGCTTTGTCGTCGGCTCACTAGAGATTGCTGATAATGCGCGGTTAATCTTATTATGAGCTGTGTATGACTACGGTCTGTTTCAGTAAGGAAGGTATGTAACTGTTAGCGCTCACGAAAGTTTCGACGGCAAAATAAATACAAAATTGAATTATGTAGAAATAAATGAATACTTGGTACTGTACGTTAATAACGTTCTAAAAATCATGGCGATTTTTTTTGGGTTAACATAATTTTCACGTACAAAAAATTTTATAAAACATATTTGTTGAAAAAGCACGACTTGTGGCAAAAAGCGTAAGATAGGAATTATAATTATTAACTGTTTGTAATTGTGTCGTACAGACACATCATTCAAACAGATGACGTTTGGCGACAAATATTCGCATAGTAACAAGGTCACGTGACAGCTAGTAACAAATAGAAAAAATCGAAGGCTTACCCACCTGCTATGGGCGGTGTAGGGGTATAGCACGCGTCACGGAATGACGAGGATCCGGGGGTTCGATTCCCGGCCATAGCTTTACCTTTCGGATTTTTCTGTGTTCTAATTTTCAGTATCGTTTAGAAATTATAATTATTGACATCTTGGGAAACTGACTAGAGTATTTTTATGTCAAAATAGCATTTATTTATAAATCGATATTGTAGTCGATATTTTTATGGTTGTAGTAACTATTTTGATTCCATTTTGCCATCTATACGCCCACATTCTTGCTAAACGTGACCTGTAGGACTTGCCATCTTAGACCCTGTCTACCCCGTAAGGGATAAAGACGTGATTTATGTAGGTAGGTAGGGGTAGACAGAGCCTAAGGTAACAAAACAGTGGTAGTTTCAAAAAGACATGTAAAAGAGCCCTTGGCGGCCAATTTGCAAAAATAAATTTTCATTTTCATTTTCATTTCAAAACTTTAAGGCCACGTTTAGCATGATGCTTAATCAAGTATTTTATAGTACATACTTAAACCTGTTTATAATCCACAAACGATTGCTCAATGAACAGTTTGTCGAAACTAATAGCGATGCGAAGTATGTAGGTCCAATTTGTTTTAAATCGAGTTTCTGGTGATTGACTTCTTTATTATCATTCTTTTATAAACCCAATTAAGTCATCAACTTAAAAACGTTTCAATTAATGGAAAGTTTCAACATTCTCAGCGACATACCGGAAAACTTAGGCTTAATTTTGTTACGCTAATATATATTGGTTTTGCGACTCGATTTCCACTTTTGTCCCTGATTTTTGTATTTGATTTTTAACCATCACACTTACAATTGAATGTTCGGTTAGGAATGATTCATCTCTACGCTCAAACACAGCAGTGCATATACTGCTAGGCGGCAGGATTAGCCAATAGGACGGTGGTAGCGACCCGTAGGCTTATTACCTAACTCCCTCGCGATCGCCATCGTGTTCATTTTGACAGTTCTTGTATGAATCATATGAATGTGACAGCTAGGTGACTCCGATGCCAATTGTCAGCCCTTACATGAACTGTCAAAATGAACACGATGGCGATTGCGAGCGAGTTAGGTAATAAGCCTACTGGATGGACCATGCGCGAGGTCCTTCCGCCTGCGACATAGTAACAAACACATACTGACTAAAATCTACACGTACTAAAGAAGATTAGGATGGGTAAATAGAGTTTTGATAAAAATGTAAAATGTTTAGTTGTATTTCGTTATGTAAGACAGTTTTAGATAACACATTAATAAATAGCTTAAGTATTTACTAGTATTTGCAAGAGTAATTTGTCATTCATAAGTAATCAATGATAATTCATTCAAATATCTTGATATTTGTTTAAATGCGAACAAACTTGGACAATGGTTTCCAATAGCTTCCGTGGTGGTCTGGGAGCAAAGAACTTCTTACCGCGCAGATGGTAAAAGCCCATCGAGGGAATGGGCGAAAATCTTAGGAATCATGTATGTAATAGGCGATGCGGCTAGCGACTCCTCACTGTTTTGAATCCCTTTTCCACCTATACGCCCACAATCATGCTAAACATGGCCTTCAAGGGATAAAGACGTGATTTATATGTATGTATTCTAAGCCGGTGTCTCCCCGCAGGGCCTGTCGTGCTGCCGGCAGCTGTCGTCTGTGCTGGTGTGGGTGTTCGGCGAGCTGGGCGGGCGCGCGCCCCCGCCCCCCGCGGCCCCCGCGCCCGCGCACCCCGCCCCGCGCCCCAAGCGCCCGCCCATACACCAGCTGTTCTCCAACAGGTGCCTGCCCTACTATAAAACCGGCCGAGTGCGAGTCGTGTACAAATACTTTCATAGGTTACCATTACAACGTGCATTTGGCGTTAAAAAGATGAAGCAAAAAACGCCGATAGACACGCCCCTTACACTGTGTTTTAAAATGAATCCGGAATGTTCAGTGGGTGGCCTAGTTCGTAGTTTCAATGCACGCCTCTGTAAATATTTTTCTAGATTTTTAAACTGTGTATGTCGAATAAATATTAGGGAACAAGTCACACCAATTGACCTAATCCCAAAGTAAGAAGTTAAGGATTTGTTAAACATACCTACTTAGTATGGAACAAAAAATAAATGTGATCTTAGCTAGTAGATAGCACAAAACCTCACCAGTTATGACCAGGGAGGAGGGGGGTAGTCTAAAAAGTTGCTAAAAACAAAAAACATCACGTGATTAATGGACGGCCCTTTGTTGACTACTCTTCATTCACCTCAACATGTTTGAGTCTATCTGCCATCTACATGGAACAGGGCGGACCTTGACATAGTACCAGCAAGCATTACGCTATCTCTGTTTATTTGTCAGCTGTAATAAAACTGTGGCAACATGGTGATAGCGTTATTTACATATCTTAATGAGCATATTATTGGATGCCTGCACTATGATTTTTTTTCTTATTGTATCTGAACACATAGTTAACGAAGGTCAAAGATTATAATAAAATAAAAAGTACAGAGAAAATCACAAGATATTTAGGCGAAAATGTCGCTTCTGTTGCAATGCGTGCCGTGCAGATCGATCAGTGAGTAATTTAATTTCAGGATATGGTCCAAACAGAAGCCGACCGGCGGCAGCCCCGGCCCCAAGATAAGTTCCGCGGCGCCAGCCGAAAGGGGCACGACGGGACGGTATGCACAAAACGATTACACGCACTTATCTTAATTACCATATTCAACCAAATTATTTAAAATAAATCTGTTGAGATCCATTTCTTATCTTAGGTCGAGACACGTGAGCCAGAGCAAAGAACCAGAGGGTAAAATTAGAAGAAAGTCGTTTAAGCAAGCTGAACAGTCTTCGGAATCCGCGGATTCTAACGACGACCTGCAAGTTCTTAACCGCTCGCTCGCCATCAAGGTGTCTTCCCCCGACGACTTTGAGTATTTCAACTCCCCTCTGCGCGCCTCCAACGACTACCCCAACGACCACTACAGCGACCCCTTCCACACGCCAAAGAAAACCAAACCCAAAACCGACGATTACATGACAGACAAACACAGAGAAGTCATCAATTCCGAAATATCTGCCTTCGAGTTCACACTCATGATTACTGATCTGTTACAAGAGCTGTGTAAAGCCGAGAGCAGCCTGTCAGGCTCGGAAGGCTCGCAGATATCTATGCAGTGTATCAATTTCTCTCTAAAAAACCTGTGCTCGCTGCAGTTTGGCTCGCTGCCCGCGTGCTCCAAGCAGAACGCTCAAGAAGTGTCCCACATCAAAGTGGCGCTCACGGAGCTGCTGATAGTCGCGCTGGACAAAGTCCTCGTCCGCGCCGACCTCTGCGCCAAGTTAATCAACAACGGCATCCTCCCGATGCTGCTCAGGATCCTAGAGGACGTCATCTGCAAATCGAGCACAAAATACCACAAGAAAACGGAAGACCAGAATCTCACTAAGGACGAGTATCCCAGCTGGACCGAATCGGACGACATGCTCAGATACGTGTTCGGCATCGCCTACTCCATCACGGCGTTCTTCCACTGCCTACTGATGCAGTGCCGCTCCGTGGACAACCTGCGGGAGTTCACCGAGCAGTTCAAGCTGTACGGCGAGTGCCTCAAAGGCGGCCTGCTGCGCGAGTGCGTCGAGCTCATGGTGAGGATCCCGGGCGTGGACTGCGACGAGGTCGTCGCGCTCGTGAAGAAGCTGCTGGACTCGATAGGGAAGCTGATAAACGGCATGAAGAGGGTGCGCAGCGAGGTGATCCACTCGGCGGCGTGTCCGCGCAGCCGGCACAAGGCGTGCCGCGCGCGCGTGGCGGCCGGCATGCACCACCACCACGACGTGCTGGGCGACGCCGGCGCCGGCCCGCCGCTCGCCGCCTCCTGCTGCGTCTCCGTGCTCTACGGCACGCTGGTCACGCTGCTCACCGACGAGGAGGTCTCCGCCCAGGCGCCCCTGCGGCACAGGATCCTCCGCGTCATGCTAGCCTGCGGGCTGTGCTGCTGCTTCTCCCCCGGCCTGCTCATGGAGAACATCGTGCGGCTCATGCTGACGCACGGGACGGCCGCTGCGAGATGTCTCCAGGTTCTGGAGCACACCGTCTACGGGGATCTCGGTGCGAGCGTTCTGATCCCTAAAGTGACCGACCAGCTGCCGTGCTCTATCTGCGAGCCTTGTGACGAAAAGAAGTTCGCGAAGAAACACTGCCTTCATCCGGTCGGTCCCGTGGAGCGGAAGAGCATCTGGTCCTTCCTCATCCACTACAACTCTCTGCTGCAGCTGGACAACCACAACAACGTGCTGCACGCGACCGTCTCCCACCTGCTGCGGGTGACGCCCAAGTGTCGACTGGAAATGAAATACGAGTTACTCTTCAGCGTCATATACCCGACGTTCATAGTCTCCAAACATAGATACATAATAAGGATGGAGGAGTCTGCTTATTTTCTCACCGTATCCTGTCTGAACATATTCTCGAGTCTGTTGAACACGGTGTCTTTCGCCGATCAGTTCATCCAGAAAGGCGGACTCAGCTACGTGCTCGAGCTCGTCTCTCTGCCGGAGTTTTCCAAACAGTGCTGCTCGATTCTCGAAATATCGATAATCGTGGAAATTTTCAAGCTGATAAAAGAAAATTCTGAAACGGCTTACCAACGAGAAATGAGCTCTCTGGCGTCCGTTCAGATGCTGTTCAGATCGCTTTCTGAAATGACCGAGAGATGTTTCAAGATATACCGTTTGAAGCTGCCGGAGGATAAATTTAACGAGCTGTGTGACGTCAGCGCGGAGAGAGAGAAACTGTCGTTTAAAGAGAAGAGCAGACGGAACTCGGAGGTTCCGACCAGGAAGCTCTCCATGCCGAAGGCTATTAAGACGAGTTACGCTTCGAGCGAGAACGCGGTGGAGGACACGGTGGAGGATCACATAGAGGTGCTGAAGTACATCTGGACGTTCTGGAAGTCGTGCGCGGGGCTGTGCTTGTACAGCCCGATGTTCCGGCAGTACGTGGTGGGCGAGCCGGTGTTCCTGGACAGCTTCGCGCTGCTGCGGCTGCTGCTGCACGCGCTGTGCCGCGCCGGCTGCGGCGCCGCCGAGATGCGCGTGCTCGTCAAGATCGTCGAGGCGCTGCTCATCGTACAGTTCTCGGTGTCGGGTGAGTGCATTTGGAATAGAATAGAATATAGAATATATTTATTTGCAAAGAATAAGTAGATATAACAATGTCATTGGGTGGCACAGAGACAATAGGTTCCTTATTCTGCTATTTGTACAATTTTATTATACTAGCATGCAATTTTTTTTTTTTTTAATGGGTTGCTTACATTATACAAAATTATCTTGCAAGAGGAAATCATTTACACTATAGTAGTTTTTTTCTATCAGTATCTGCATTAACCTATTTTTAAATATATTTTCAGGAGCTACCCGTATGTAATTTGGTAGCTTGTTAAAAATGTTTAGACACATAGCAGCACAATGTTTCCTATATAATGCGGTCCTGGATTTTGTTTTAGTACTTTAACTTATCCACAGAAAATTGGCGCCGTGGGGTAATTCTAATCTAGCTTGCGTATCAAATTCTCCAAACGTTTTTTCTTCCATTTGAAGCTAAACTACTATTAACTAATTCAAAATTCAAAAATCAAAATTCAAAATTTATTTTTGCAAATTGACCCCCAAGGGAAAGACCATCATTGCCTAGAAGAATGCGCCGCAAGAAACTTGGCAGAAAGTCAATAAAATTCTACTTAAATTAAATACATTTATAAAAGGGATGTATAAGGTCTCCGGGCCTTAAATTATATTAGTCTATAGTGGAGATGTATAAAGTTTCTACTACTCAACGGTGGAAAACGCCTCCACCGTCAAATAAATTAATTGGAGATATCTCCAATGTCGAAGAGATAAAAAATCAAAATTATGAAATATACATGCATAATATATACGTAACTGAAATATACGTAACATTTCATGTTACGTCTGCCGTCCCCAATGTTCCAATGTGCTCTCACGCACTCATGTCCTGCTCTGACAGCAGAGCGGTACCGAGGGCATGTATCGCTTCCGTCCCCACAGGCTCACTGTGGGAACATTTTAGGAGAAAAAAATAAAACAATAAAAGAAAACGGAAATCCATAAGCTTAACAATGTGCCTGCGTAATCCCTAGCTTAATATTTTTGCATGTCTAAATTACTGAGTGTTTTTTTGTGAGAATTGGCATAGCAGTAGAAGAATATTTATGGCCGAATAGAGCAATGCGTAAAATGTTTGTGTCTTGTTTAATTGTGGGTGCAACCGCAACATAGGTACCGTATCCGTACCAACACGACCTCCACGCGGTCAGATACTCCATTTGGTAATCCGACACCGACGCGTAAAACCTGCGAACGCTTGGCTTCACATCAAAATCTATACTTTATGCCGGCAGTCTACAGTCCCGTTTCAAGTGCGACGCGTTATCGAAGTACCTATTAGTTGTGGTAATAAAGACATTTCTCAGTCGACCAGGTCGCGCCAGCTGGCTCCATATCGGTAATTATGTATGTTAAATTGGAGTCGATTTGATTGCATGAGGACGTCGTGTTTAATAACGTTAAATAACCACCTTTCGATAGCGATTTCTAGGCTTTTCCAAGAAAAATCTGATCATCCTTCCGTTGGAACGTTTATTGTGTCGCATGCGATTCGAAAAGTCGGAATTTCCTAATTATTACTTGTAGTCACTGCGGTGGCTTATCGACCATTTACCCGCGCGAACATTTTATAAAATAGTGCGACGAATACTCAGACAAAATAAAACGTCAAGACAGAGTACTGCGAACGGCAAAGTGCAGTCGGTTTTAATTACGCCTTGGCGTGTGCGCTCGGCCTACAGCCAAGCGAACTGGTTGAGGCGAGCATACACGCACGGCAACGGGTAGTTTAAAGTGGCCTCACTTCGTAGTTAACAATGCTGCATCTTCACTTTTTATTTGGTCGGAGGACGAATACTGCCTTGCAATTTTCTAAAAAGTGTTTTTACTCCTTCTGTTGAAATACAAAGGTAATCCAGCTGAATAAGATGAAACTAAAAAAAAAAATTTTTTTTAGATGTAACATCAGATCGTTCGAAAGAAGCAAGCTGTGGGGTGGTACGAGCTTTGCTGAGCAACGGCGCCGGCTGCGGGCTTGCGGGCGCGGGCTGTGCGGGGGGCGCGGCGCTGCGCGCGCTGTGCGAGGCGCTGGTGCGCGTCGCCACCGCCGAGCCCAGCGCGCACCACGCCATGCCGCCGCCGCCGCCGCACGCCAAGGTCACTATACTACTGGGGGCAGCGGGGCGGGCGCGGGCTGTGCGGGGGGCGCGGCGCTGCGCGCGCTGTGCGAGGCGCTGGTGCGCGTCGCCACCGCCGAGCCCAGCGCGCACCACGCCATGCCGCCGCCGCCGCCGCACGCCAAGGTCACTATACTACTGGGGGCAGCGGCGCGGGCTGTGCGGGGGGCGGGTGCGGGCTGTGCGGGGGGCGCGGCGCTGCGCGCGCTGTGCGAGGCGCTGGTGCGCGTCGCCACCGCCGAGCCCAGCGCGCACCACGCCATGCCGCCGCCGCCGCCGCACGCCAAGGTCACTATACTACTGGGGGCAGCGGGGCGGGCGCGGGCTGTGCGGGGGGCGCGGCGCTGCGCGCGCTGTGCGAGGCGCTGGTGCGCGTCGCCACCGCCGAGCCCAGCGCGCACCACGCCATGCCGCCGCCGCCGCCGCACGCCAAGGTCACTATACTACTGGGGGCAGCGGGGCGGGCGCGGGCTGTGCGGGGGGCGCGGCGCTGCGCGCGCTGTGCGAGGCGCTGGTGCGCGTCGCCACCGCCGAGCCCAGCGCGCACCACGCCATGCCGCCGCCGCCGCCGCACGCCAAGGTCACTATACTACTGGGGGCAGCGGCGCGGGCTGTGCGGGGGGCGGGTGCGGGCTGTGCGGGGGGCGCGGCGCTGCGCGCGCTGTGCGAGGCGCTGGTGCGCGTCGCCACCGCCGAGCCCAGCGCGCACCACGCCATGCCGCCGCCGCCGCCGCACGCCAAGGTCACTATACTACTGGGGGCAGCGGCGCGGGCTGTGCGGGGGGCGGGTGCGGGCTGTGCGGGGGGCGCGGCGCTGCGCGCGCTGTGCGAGGCGCTGGTGCGCGTCGCCACCGCCGAGCCCAGCGCGCACCACGCCATGCCGCCGCCGCCGCCGCACGCCAAGGTCACTATACTACTGGGGGCAGCGGGGCGGGCGCGGGCTGTGCGGGGGGCGCGGCGCTGCGCGCGCTGTGCGAGGCGCTGGTGCGCGTCGCCACCGCCGAGCCCAGCGCGCACCACGCCATGCCGCCGCCGCCGCCGCACGCCAAGGTCACTATACTACTGGGGGCAGCGGCGCGGGCTGTGCGGGGGGCGGGTGCGGGCTGTGCGGGGGGCGCGGCGCTGCGCGCGCTGTGCGAGGCGCTGGTGCGCGTCGCCACCGCCGAGCCCAGCGCGCACCACGCCATGCCGCCGCCGCCGCCGCACGCCAAGGTCACTATACTACTGGGGGCAGCGGGGCGGGCGCGGGCTGTGCGGGGGGCGCGGCGCTGCGCGCGCTGTGCGAGGCGCTGGTGCGCGTCGCCACCGCCGAGCCCAGCGCGCACCACGCCATGCCGCCGCCGCCGCCGCACGCCAAGGTCACTATACTACTGGGGGCAGCGGGGCGGGCGCGGGCTGTGCGGGGGGCGCGGCGCTGCGCGCGCTGTGCGAGGCGCTGGTGCGCGTCGCCACCGCCGAGCCCAGCGCGCACCACGCCATGCCGCCGCCGCCGCCGCACGCCAAGGTCACTATACTACTGGGGGCAGCGGCGCGGGCTGTGCGGGGGGCGGGTGCGGGCTGTGCGGGGGGCGCGGCGCTGCGCGCGCTGTGCGAGGCGCTGGTGCGCGTCGCCACCGCCGAGCCCAGCGCGCACCACGCCATGCCGCCGCCGCCGCCGCACGCCAAGGTCACTATACTACTGGGGGCAGCGGCGCGGGCTGTGCGGGGGGCGGGTGCGGGCTGTGCGGGGGGCGCGGCGCTGCGCGCGCTGTGCGAGGCGCTGGTGCGCGTCGCCACCGCCGAGCCCAGCGCGCACCACGCCATGCCGCCGCCGCCGCCGCACGCCAAGGTCACTATACTACTGGGGGCAGCGGCGCGGGCTGTGCGGGGGGCGCGGCGCTGCGCGCGCTGTGCGAGGCGCTGGTGCGCGTCGCCACCGCCGAGCCCAGCGCGCACCACGCCATGCCGCCGCCGCCGCCGCACGCCAAGGTCACTATACTACTGGGGGCAGCGGCGCGGGCTGTGCGGGGGGCGGGTGCGGGCTGTGCGGGGGGCGCGGCGCTGCGCGCGCTGTGCGAGGCGCTGGTGCGCGTCGCCACCGCCGAGCCCAGCGCGCACCACGCCATGCCGCCGCCGCCGCCGCACGCCAAGGTCACTATACTACTGGGGGCAGCGGGGCGGGCGCGGGCTGTGCGGGGGGCGCGGCGCTGCGCGCGCTGTGCGAGGCGCTGGTGCGCGTCGCCACCGCCGAGCCCAGCGCGCACCACGCCATGCCGCCGCCGCCGCCGCACGCCAAGGTCACTATACTACTGGGGGCAGCGGCGCGGGCTGTGCGGGGGGCGGGTGCGGGCTGTGCGGGGGGCGCGGCGCTGCGCGCGCTGTGCGAGGCGCTGGTGCGCGTCGCCACCGCCGAGCCCAGCGCGCACCACGCCATGCCGCCGCCGCCGCCGCACGCCAAGGTCACTATACTACTGGGGGCAGCGGGGCGGGCGCGGGCTGTGCGGGGGGCGCGGCGCTGCGCGCGCTGTGCGAGGCGCTGGTGCGCGTCGCCACCGCCGAGCCCAGCGCGCACCACGCCATGCCGCCGCCGCCGCCGCACGCCAAGGTCACTATACTACTGGGGGCAGCGGCGCGGGCTGTGCGGGGGGCGGGTGCGGGCTGTGCGGGGGGCGCGGCGCTGCGCGCGCTGTGCGAGGCGCTGGTGCGCGTCGCCACCGCCGAGCCCAGCGCGCACCACGCCATGCCGCCGCCGCCGCCGCACGCCAAGGTCACTATACTACTGGGGGCAGCGGGGCGGGCGCGGGCTGTGCGGGGGGCGCGGCGCTGCGCGCGCTGTGCGAGGCGCTGGTGCGCGTCGCCACCGCCGAGCCCAGCGCGCACCACGCCATGCCGCCGCCGCCGCCGCACGCCAAGGTCACTATACTACTGGGGGCAGCGGGGCGGGCGCGGGCTGTGCGGGGGGCGCGGCGCTGCGCGCGCTGTGCGAGGCGCTGGTGCGCGTCGCCACCGCCGAGCCCAGCGCGCACCACGCCATGCCGCCGCCGCCGCCGCACGCCAAGGTCACTATACTACTGGGGGCAGCGGCGCGGGCTGTGCGGGGGGCGGGTGCGGGCTGTGCGGGGGGCGCGGCGCTGCGCGCGCTGTGCGAGGCGCTGGTGCGCGTCGCCACCGCCGAGCCCAGCGCGCACCACGCCATGCCGCCGCCGCCGCCGCACGCCAAGGTCACTATACTACTGGGGGCAGCGGGGCGGGCGCGGGCTGTGCGGGGGGCGCGGCGCTGCGCGCGCTGTGCGAGGCGCTGGTGCGCGTCGCCACCGCCGAGCCCAGCGCGCACCACGCCATGCCGCCGCCGCCGCCGCACGCCAAGGTCACTATACTACTGGGGGCAGCGGGGCGGGCGCGGGCTGTGCGGGGGGCGCGGCGCTGCGCGCGCTGTGCGAGGCGCTGGTGCGCGTCGCCACCGCCGAGCCCAGCGCGCACCACGCCATGCCGCCGCCGCCGCCGCACGCCAAGGTCACTATACTACTGGGGGCAGCGGCGCGGGCTGTGCGGGGGGCGGGTGCGGGCTGTGCGGGGGGCGCGGCGCTGCGCGCGCTGTGCGAGGCGCTGGTGCGCGTCGCCACCGCCGAGCCCAGCGCGCACCACGCCATGCCGCCGCCGCCGCCGCACGCCAAGGTCACTATACTACTGGGGGCAGCGGGGCGGGCGCGGGCTGTGCGGGGGGCGCGGCGCTGCGCGCGCTGTGCGAGGCGCTGGTGCGCGTCGCCACCGCCGAGCCCAGCGCGCACCACGCCATGCCGCCGCCGCCGCCGCACGCCAAGGTCACTATACTACTGGGGGCAGCGGCGCGGGCTGTGCGGGGGGCGGGTGCGGGCTGTGCGGGGGGCGCGGCGCTGCGCGCGCTGTGCGAGGCGCTGGTGCGCGTCGCCACCGCCGAGCCCAGCGCGCACCACGCCATGCCGCCGCCGCCGCCGCACGCCAAGGTCACTATACTACTGGGGGCAGCGGGGCGGGCGCGGGCTGTGCGGGGGGCGCGGCGCTGCGCGCGCTGTGCGAGGCGCTGGTGCGCGTCGCCACCGCCGAGCCCAGCGCGCACCACGCCATGCCGCCGCCGCCGCCGCACGCCAAGGTCACTATACTACTGGGGGCAGCGGCGCGGGCTGTGCGGGGGGCGGGTGCGGGCTGTGCGGGGGGCGCGGCGCTGCGCGCGCTGTGCGAGGCGCTGGTGCGCGTCGCCACCGCCGAGCCCAGCGCGCACCACGCCATGCCGCCGCCGCCGCCGCACGCCAAGGTCACTATACTACTGGGGGCAGCGGGGCGGGTGCGGGCTGTGCGGGGGGCGCGGCGCTGCGCGCGCTGTGCGAGGCGCTGGTGCGCGTCGCCACCGCCGAGCCCAGCGCGCACCACGCCATGCCGCCGCCGCCGCCGCACGCCAAGGTCACTATACTACTGGGGGCAGCGGGGCGGGCTGTGCGGGGGGCGGGCGCGGGCTGTGCGGGGGGCGGGCGCGGGCTGTGCGGGGGGCGGGCGCGGGCTGTGCGGGGGGCGGGCGCGGGCTGTGCAGGGGGCGCGGCTACCATACGCGGTCACTATACTACTACTGGTAGAGCAGCAGCTTTATAGTTACGCCATTGCCAAGTACTGTCCTATCCACGTACAGTCGCGCGATAATGGTCAAGTGTGCTGTATGGGTCGAGCTACTAATCGCAACTAGTACTCGCGACTACTCGCCACCGATGACACCAATGCCATACAAAATGTGAAATAGTTCGTATACTAGTCTTAGCTAATGACGATCCAAGCAGCCAATTTACTGACACAGGCCACTAACCTGTAAATGACGGAAGGGAATCAGCTGTTTTTGCAATGTATTTACAAAAAAACCCTCATCAGGTGCCTCCGCTACTCTGTCCGTCGGGCAGCAGCTCGGCGGACGGCTCCTCCAGCGAGGACAGCGTGGCCGCACCGTACGCCTCCGAGCACAGCGAGCCCTACTCGCGCGCTGACGAGGGCTACGAGGTAACACGCTTTAAAATGTAGCCATAAGAGTACATAACAGAACACCAGTATGGAAATTAAAAAGTTAAAATGCCAAATATTTAGAAAATGTTTAGTGCCAAGGAAAAGCTTGTACATTTTTCCAGCTATCGTTTTTCACAAAAATATTTTAGCGTTTTTAGTATTATATAAATGTTTGAATTTTATGTTATTTTAACTGATTTATCAATGGCTTGTTTTAACTTTTTAAAAATGTATACTGAGAAAAATATAGTACTTATCCTTGTTTTGCAGGCAGATGTAGAGCTCAACAAGTTCGACTTGCTATCGTCCTTTAAAGCGCGCAAGCTGTCCGATGCGCTGTCAGCCATGGATAACATTCCCGGTAAGTTTCCACTTTAACTTAAGTTAGCAAAAGTTTTATTTAAGCAAGAAAACTCTTAGTTAACTTTTAACGGAACGCGGAGAAGCCCAGTGTTGTTGTAATATCCAATCTCTAAATGAAGATAACTGTGTTATACATGTGTGGTCTCGTGGGGTCAGGCGCGGAGTCCCCGGCGGGCTGCCGGCAGTACGCGGACAGCGGCCGGCTGGCGCACCCCGAGCTGTGCGTGCTCGTGCTCGACATACTCACGGACATCATACACAAGTACGTACTCAGCGCCGCCACCCGCATGAGGGTCGGCACCACACTGAGGTTAGCATGCTGGCGAGACTTGAGAGCACAAAGGCAACGCCACGTCCGGTCTTAACGAACGAACGCTCTGCTGGACTCGTGTAATATACGGCCTCGCTGGCGCTCGGATTTAACATTATTCGACCAGAAATCGGCTTCATGTGTACAATTGCTTATATATAAAATCACGAGCTTCCGCCCACGACTTCGTCTACGCAGAATTGGCAATTGACATGTTTATCACAGTCCTAAGTAGCCTATGTTTTAATCTAGGGTACCAGCTATCTCCGTTCCAAATTTGATTCTAATCCGTCCACTTGTTTCAGCGTGAAGAGGGAACAAATGACACTCGCTCACCTCTCACTTTCGCATTTATAATTAGTAGGATGATCAAACACAACATAAAAATGGGGCAATAGTCCTCACGCAAACTCCCTGCCTTATTTAATACCTCGCAATGTTTTCCTTCATAGAAAAGATCGCTGTAAATTTAAAAAATGTAATTTCCTCATTAATATCCGAAATACTCAGAGCTGCTAGTGCTGATTTGAATCCTGTGCTTGAAAAACTATGCGCCAAACCACATTTGTTATACCTTGGCCTCGATGCATCGTGTAAGCCAATTAGTTGATCCTAGTAATTCAAATGCAGATTATCTTAAAACAACTCATTCGCGTCGCAAGTCTTGTAGACTGTGCGCTGTATGCTAACGCGATTATCTCGCTAAGGCGGGTCACCTCGGGACCGGACCTTTGTTCGACTGCCTTCGACAATTCTCAGAAGCCTTAGAAGTGCGAGAGGTGTCGATCTGTTCGTTTATACTATAGCAGCTTACGGAGAGTAAAATCACCGCCTTTGTTAATCCAGTAACGGAATTCATTACTTACGAGTAGGTTACACGAATGAGGGAAAATCAGTATAGACACAAGTTATGTATTCTGACGCCAGTCCAAATTAATTACGGTGAGCCCAATTCGTACTAAGCGAGCATTCGCCAAGTTTCTTTTGGTGCATTATTTATTCTTAAACCAATGTTTGGTTTAGAATGAAACACTTGTAAAAGAGCCCTTTACGGCCTACTATATGCGTGTTAAACAATCCAATGTCCACCACAGAGACGGGCGATTTAATCAGTTAACGTATCGATCTGTGACTAGACTGGTATCATCAGAGGGCAGCGACGACGCGGCCGGCGGGCGCGCGGCGGGCGCCGCGCTGGCGCGGGCGTGCTGCGGGCGCCTGTCCGCCGCGCTGCTGCGCGCCGCCGCGCCGCCGCCGCCGCTGCTGCGCCGCCTGCTGGCGCCGAGCACCGCCGCGCTGCTGCGGGACAGCCCCGACCCCGACCTGGCAGGTACATTAACACTCCGGGGCACGTGGCCTTGACATGTCTGACGAATTTGAAAGCCAGACTTGACCACTAGAAACGATTTTGAATAAAAATTTCGTTTATATTGAAGTTGTTGATGTTTATCGCTATCCCGCTGGAACTATGCAATTTTCCGGGATAAAAAGTAACCTATGTTTAATCTACTGTACCAAATATGTCCGTTACAAATTTGATCCAAATCTGTCCAGTCGTTCTAGCATCAAGAAAGAACAACACACTCGCTCACCTACATCATGAAACCCGCACAAACTTTCGCATTTATGATATTAGTAGGATAATTTTGATTATCCGCAGAGCTGCAGCGCAGCATTCTCGAGCTGATCCACGTGGTGGCGTCCCAAAGCATCACGGCGGGAGAGCTGGCGCTGCTGCTGCGGCTGCTGGCGCGGCGCTCGGCGCTGCCGGCGCTGCTGCCGGCGCTGCTGCGGCTGGCCCGCGCCGCCGCGCCCGCGCCCGCCGTCGTGCTGGCCTTCCCCGTCACGCTCCACCACCCAGGCAGCGGTAAGGAAAACCAGCGGGTATCTTTTGTTTCAGAACCATGTCCAGTACTGTCAGTCTAATGGTCTGTTCCACCACTCTCTATTAAGTTTCAGTAATGAGAACAGCGTCTCTGTCTGGTTCGTAGTAATAAGTAGAGACGGAATCATAGATAACTAGCTGGAATTTAACAAAGAATTATGGAGTGGCGTAGCTAGGTAACCAAGGTGCAAATAAAAAAATGGGGCCCCACTACTATCTAAACTGGTTACGTTTTAATAATAATAGTTCGATCGAGATTTTCTGGTAAGGATTCGAGGGCCCTCTGAGCTTGAGGGCCCCGGGGCACTGCCCCGCCTAGTCCCTTAGGTAGCTACGCCACTGGAATTATGAGACAGGCGTATAATAGAACGCTGAAGTCGGACGCCTTTTTGGATGTAACGCGTGACCTTTCGTAGATGATGCTTCGTGTTGCAGCAAGAAACGTGTCATGTGATCGTTGAGTGACGAAGTATGTGTGTGTGCAGACCAGCCGGGCCCGGCTCCGGGCGCGGACGAGGCGCCGGCGGCGCTGAGCGCGGTGGCCGAGGCGGCGGCGCGCGCCTTTCAGGAAGAGCATCAGAAAACCGGTCAGTTCTCATCGGATAATTCAATTAAATTATATATTACTAGCTTATGCCCGCGATTTCGTCTGTGCAGATAACGTCAGAGTGCCGACATACCCCATACATCCACTCGTGTCTCCAAGTATAAGGTTTTTATTTCCTATCCCGTGGGAAATTCGGAAAATCTCTTCTTAGAGCACCTACGTGATCCTCTAGGAATATTACCTACTAATCTTAATTATTTACCTCGTGTTTGTATCCCGTGGAAAATTTGAAATTTTATACTAATCAAGGAATAATATGTAGGTGCCAAATGTAATGTAGCTTTATTGGTACAACATTTCGGGATTTACAATCCCGCGGGAATAAAAAAAATACCATTTTTTTACTTTTGAGTTACAGAACACTTACAATACTAAACGGCATTGGTGTGTGTGTGTGTGTGTGTGCAGGACAGTTGTCAGCGTGGGCGGTGCACGCGGGGCGCTGCGGCGCGGAGGGCGCGGGCTGGGCGCCGTGGCTGCAGGGCTTCGCGCTCACCACCTGGCTGCGCCGCACGCAGGCTGCGCACGGTACAGCTGCTGGCAAAAGACTCGGCCTCAGTGGCACCTAATTCTACTAAAACGACACCCATTTGCCATTTTTGTGACATCCACCATCTTGGTCCAAAAATAAATGTCAAAATCGAGTTCCACGACGCAAAATTGTTTTTGTGTCGAGTGGCAAAATTACATCCCCCATCTTGAATCCAAAAAAATAAAGTCATCTTCAATTAAGTCAAATCAAGCCAAATCATAAGAATTCGAAGCCCATCACCATGTTATGTTAAAAATGACAAAATGACTCCGCCATCTTTGATCCAAAAATAAATGTCAATGTTGAGATCAGCGACGCCAAAGTGTCAAAATACTGTCATCTTTCATCTTAGAAACAAAAAATTACAAATTTGAACTCAGCGCCACCAAATTGCATATACGCAATATCATTTGTATGTCGGGTCATATATCCGCCATCTTGTGTCCGACAAATAACATGTTACCGTGTATCTGTAGAGGTTGCGCAAGAGTGGAAGAGCGGGGAGCCCGGCGCGGAGACGCACGGTGCGGCGGGCGCGGGGGAGGGCGCGCCGCTGCACGTGCTCAGCATCGGCCACGACTCGCTGCTGCTCGAGCTGTGGCTGCACACCGACACCGGTCAGTGCCAATTTAACTCACTTTTTAGGGTTACTTGGGTCGACACATTGACGTGCTGAGGAGGTCCCCAGGGTAAGCGTGACGCAGCACAGTTTGTACGCGCATCGTACTCTGACGACCCTTCCCATACTGCGTTGCCAAATACTTTGAAAATCTTTTCGTCTATCTATCGCGTGTCCCATTTCAGCCGGCCACGGAGTGGGGGTAAAGTGCCAGGCGCTCGGCAGAGCAGGCAAGGCCAATATGGCGGCGCCCATACGCATCAGCGTTGTAGCGTATTCCATTACTCAGTAGTCCGCAATACAAAAGATGAAGCGAAACGGTTCGTGCGAGTATCCGGAATACATGATATAGCTGTGTAATATTTCTTTTGTATGATACAACCAGTTAAAGCTGAATTTAAGTTCTTTTTCAGGACAAGAGTAATATTTTTTGGCTTTGCAGGCTCATTCACGCTGCGTCTGTCGCGGCCTCAAACGTCGTCTTACAAGATCCTGAGCGAGACCCGCGTGGACGGCGCCCTGCCGCCCGCGCAGTGGAGCTGCGTGGCGCTCAACGTTAAGGAGGTCGTGCACAAGAGACGGATACACATACAGGTTAGGACCAATGCATTTCGCATTACGGAGTCATTGTTTTGATGTTGCATTTTTAAATTGTGATATGTTATTTCTTTTGTTTTAGGTTACAGTTTACATTGATGGATGCGAGTTCGAAACGGTCTCCTTGCCCTTACAAGGTAAATTTTTTGTAAATTTTATTAGAAAATTTTAGTAGGTACTTTCTTCTGTTATTTTTCTCTAGTTAACTTACAGGCTCTTTGAGAATTTAGCTGACTTTGTGTTTTAGTTGTAATTTTTAGTGTGGGTCTGACAGCGAGCGAACCTTAACTGAATCGGAATTGAATCGCATTAAGACGCCATGGTAACCCCCTGTAGGCTCTTTTCGTATATAAATTTCTCAGTGCTTCCATATTGAAAATTCCTTTATTTTACGTCATTGCGTCCATGTTTAGGGCGCTATAGTGATCGATCCAGGCGATTTGAAATGTACGGCACCGCCAGCGCGCGGGTTCGACTTTACGTGACTGTTTTTTTTTTGATTAGGCATCCTGGTGCGCAAGATCACTCCGACACACCTCCTGGTGGGGCACGCGGGGCAGGAGGGGCTTGCGGGGGGCGGCTACCACATGTCGGGCGCGTGCGTGTACCGCGCGCCGGTGCTGGGCGCCGCCGCCGCGCTGCACGTGGCGGCGCACGAGCCGCAGCCGCCGCCGCACCTCACCGTGCAGGTCCGTACACCAGAGGGTCCAAACCCAATTGCATTAGTTACAAAGCCTTCTAATATGTTGCTTCCATGTTAGCTGTCTCGCCCACTTCATTAATACATACACACGAATCACGTCTATATCCCTTACGGGTAGACGGAGGCTGAGGGTAACGAGACCTAAAGACCACGTTAAGCACGGTTGTAGGCGTATAGGTGGAAAGGGGAATCAAAATAGCGATGGGTTGCTAGCCGAATCGCATATAACATGTTTCTTAAGAATCTCGCCTATTCCCTCTATGGACTTTTGCCATCTGCGCGGGGCGAGCAACTGGTACATTCTATGTTTTTCCTTTGCTCCCAGACCAGCATGGAAGTACAAAGTTTTATGTCGTCCTTCGATCTTCGTGATGCATAAAGTTACACGTTACCTTTCAAAATATTTCGTTCACAGGTAGACAACGAACTACCGAATTACTCCAGGCTTCTAACACCGAACGTGCTCGACTCCAACATCGACTGGGACCAGGTCAGTTCTCTACATTTCCTGAATTCCATTTGACCGCATCCAACGCAGAGCTGCTAGATTTGTCGATAACCGGCCACTCTCTGGTCGGCTCGACTCTCTGGCTGTGCGGAGGGATGTAGCATCCCTCTGCATATTGTACCGAATTTATCATGGGGAGTGCACCGATGAACTCTTCGGATTGCTGCCTGTGGCTAAATTCCACTGCCGTACTTCGCGGAACCGTCTGTCCTACCATCCTCAACATCTTGGTGGTTGGCAGTCAAGTACCGTGTGTTTTAAACGCAATTACTTTCCTCGTACGACAAAGATCTGGAACCAACTTCCTGCTGCAACATTCCCTGAGCGGTACAATTTAGGGATCTTTAAAAGCCTTCCTGTTCTTGAAAGGGCCGGCAGACACCTGTGATTCTCCAAGTCTTGCAGGTGTCCCTGGGCGATGCTGATTACTTTCTATCAGGTGCTCGTTTGCCCCCTCTTATATATATAAAAAAAAATCATTCTGCGTTGTATGGTTTGTGTGACGTGTGTGGCGCCGGCAGGTGTACGACATGTCGGGCGCGGCGCTGCGCGAGCTCAGCGAGAACCTGCTGCTGTCGTTCAGTGCGCACGCGCCGCACATCGTCAACCTCTACCACCAGACCGCCGCGCTGCCCACAGGTACGCACACAAACGCACTTCACTGTGCACCACGCGCGTTATCGTTAGTAATCGTTATCCCCCCGATACTGATATTGTCAGTGTGCGTGGTACTAAATTACTGAACTGATTGAATTTAGTCACCGTATTTTTTTTTGTATGATGAATAGAAGGGGATATAAAAACGTGTGTATAGAGGGAAATAAAAAAGAGTGGTTGTCCGGTACGAAGGCTTTAACGTAAGAAAAGTTGACAGTGACAATAACGTCATAAACATTATAAAATAGTTCGCTTAAGTCTAAAGAGGTTGCTTTCACGCTCCAGCGTTTTTGTAGAATAGCTTTATGGGGAATTGCACACTTGTCACGTAAACACATTGGTAAAAAAAAAACAAATTCGATTCGTCATCTTTCTAGTTTCTACTCCTAAATACGTTCCATTTTCCACGAGCATAAATGGAAGCAGTTTGTATAATGTATAGATTGTTCCAATGTAGTTCCGCGCTGACCGAGAGATGGCATCCAACATGCTTTAGTAAAGTGAATGTCAACACAGAAATTTGTATGTTGTAGTGAAGATCTTCTATTGCGTTTGTTAGAAAGAGCTAGTGATAGTATAGTAAATTCAAATTTAAAACAGACTTTCATTGTGACCCCATAGGTACAAGTTTGTACACAGTTGTTAATTCCATTTTTAATAACTTGAATGGCTTTTACGTTCCAATACGGAACACTACGCCACACTAGGATTTTTGGTTCCTGAAACGTGCGAAGTATGCGGTCGGTGCACGTGTTGGTTGCAGTGTTCGCAGGGCGTGGCGGCGCGGGGAAGGCGGGCGCGGCGGGCGGCTGCGTGCCGGAGCCGCTGGCGTGCTGCTGGGCGGGGCGCTGGCAGGCCTCCGAGCACCACGGCCTCGCGCCCGCGCTGCTCGTGCTGGGCGGCCCGCACGTGCTGCTCTACATGTTCGCGAGGGTCAGTGCCGCCCAGCGCCCAGTACACACTAGCGAACGCTTACCATTATTATTATACGCAGTGTTAATCCTTTCCCATCGTGGACACACGATTACTTCCGAATGATGCCGACGTGTCTGTGAGTCACTGAAGTAGCATGACAAATACCATACAAATTCGAACATCTATCTATTCGGTTTAGACGACCGGATAGCCTAGTGGTTAGTGACCCTGACTATGAAGCTAGAGGTCCCGGGTTCGAATCCCGGTAGGGGCAGACAGTTGTATGATGAATACGAATGTTTGTGCCCGAGTCATGGATGTTGTATGTATTTAATTATGTATTTATCTACATTATATAAGTATGTTTATCCGTTGCCTGGTACCCATAGTACAAGCTTTGCTTAGTTTGGGGCTAGGTCAATTGGGAATGGATGATTATTTTAAAAGTGCTTGGTGATTTTTCTATTGATAGGAATAACCATCCTTAGCTACGGAAAAAAGTTTCAGATTTTTCCGTCGAGCCATATATTTTATAAAAATAAAAACATTTTACTCAGTCACTCGGCGGCCCCTATACGGAAGTAAGCAGTACGCCAATGACATAATCAAATTAAAAAAAAAAATGCTGCTTGAATCTGTGGTACATTTGTCACTGACATTGATTGATAGCACCGCACTCGGAAGCTAAAACAAGCAAAAGAAACGGCTAAGTGGCGCCGTCTGTAGATTGTTGTTGGTACTAAACCACCTATTTGGGATTTCATTAAAATTACCATACATTTCTCATATAACTTTCAGTAGTGTTTTTGATTCGGAGTAGAAATAACCCAATAATTCCAAAATCTGAGAAAAAAATGTATATTATGGTCATTTTTATTGAAATTCCCCATGTTTGGTTAGTAACACGAACAATCTACAGACGGCGCCACTTAGCCGTTGCTTTTCTTAGCTACAAATGCCATCGTGTACCACAGATTCAAGCAGCATTTTTTTTTTAAATTCTATTATGTCATTGGCGTACTGCCTTACTTCCGTATAGGGCTCGCCGAGTGACTGAGTAAAATGTTTTTATTTTTATAAAATATATGGCTCGACGGAAAAATCTGAAACTTTTTTCCGTAGCTAAGGATGGTTATTCCTATCAATAGAAAAATCACCAAGCACTTTCAAAATAATCATCCATTCCCAATTGGTGTAATTTGTCCCAAGATATTTATTATTTATTATTATTATTATTTATCTCCGAAATAATACGATGGGAAAGGATTTTGTACGACATCTGTACCGTCTAAAACTGGCAATTCGTAATACGAACGATACAAATTATTAACAGATATGAATAGAAATAAAAAAGCCTTTTATTCCTTGCAAACTTAAACATCTAAAATAGTATCTTAGTATAATTGTTAGTTTATATTGGTTAGTTACTAGTAATTGTGGATGGTTTTAATAGTTAGTTTAGTTGTTATTTTTTTAGTTTTTCTTTCATTCTGCAAGAACCTGTGCTGTTTGGCTCCAAGTTGGACCGGCGGTTCTTTTTATTTCATCTTCCCAACGTGTCTGTGGTCTTCCTCTACTTCTTTTTCCTTGTGGATCCCGCCATAGGGTTGTATTAACAGATATCATTACACAAAATAATGATGTAATGCTTACAAAACTGTCGATGACCTCCATGACCATTGTCATTGTGGTTGTTGACCTTGTCTTTTTTTAAATGAAAGGTGGTGGAGATGGAAGCGAGTGCAGAGGAGCAAGCCATGGCTCTGGGCATAGTGTTGCGCGTGTGCAGCGCCGACAACCGGCTGCGCAGCGCGCTGCACGGCACCGGCGGCCTGGACCTGCTGCTGCCGGTGTTCGCCGCGCCGCGCTGCAAGCTCACCTACCACATGCTGCAGGTAACCTGCACTCTAGAGTCCGAGTCTAACCCCTAGGTGTTCATTATGTACAGGACATCATGGATGTCATTTAAACTCAATGGGGGCTATCGCGTGTGAATTTGCCACTAGAGGCGCTAGTGTCGCGTGAGGTCCAATAACATTCACTTTTCACTGGTTTTAGCGGGATTCGTGACATTAATTATAATTTCTTTCATTTACCTGCTGAAAAGTGATCTCCTACGTGAAATTATCGCAAATATAGATTATTTGGCGATGAATGCGAACGCTTTGAGAGCGGAATTAAGAAAAAGTGGCGCAAAAATAAAAGGCCACAAAGAGCAGCTAATTCAGAGGTTTGTTTGTTTAATAAACTTATTGAGATTCAAGATTTAAAACTTTGTTTCGGCGCCGGTCTTATAAAGTCGCCTTTGACAGCTATACCTCTGGACCTTAGTCAACAGTGGCGCCAACTGGTGAGCAAAGAAACGATAGTCCCCATTAAGTAACTCCTACGAATAATAATAAGTCAAGAAGCGTAATTCCCTAACAGTTGCCGCTTCGATTGTCATTCCACTTACGCACACAAACTAACAGCAATGCAAACGTAACACCTGTCACTCAGACAGACAATACTTGCACGCGATTCGTCCGCGTGCCGTGATTGTGTCCGCCTACTTGCGGTAAGGGAAGGGTGCGTGGATCGCATGCATCCAGAGTCGTCAAGTATGGTGCCCTAAAATATTTATTATACATACATATGAAAGGTGAGTCCTCTATTTTTCATAACCGAATGGCTTCTACACCACTTCACATAACACGATGGCATATTTTTCTAATGTATTAGCGCAAAAGTACAATGATAACGTCACGATAACGGCTCGAGCGTCCCGGCCGAACTAATTCGCCGCGCGGTACATATTTTAAGCCCCGCCCTCTGCGGTTCACTTCGCGTGGAATGATTTTTCGGGCTTAGTTACGCTTCTTGACTTATTATTATTCGTAGAGTAATTCTAACCAATACAAAAATGACCGTTGGTTTTGCCAGAAGACGTCATTCGGTACAATCTAGCCTGAGCAAACCTAACTAACCTAGTGCGCACAGGGTGCGCCGGCCCGAACGCGTCTCTCTCCCCAATTTCCTTTTCTCCATCTGCCAGTGATAACACGATGTGACCATACGCCAGGTGATCCTGGACGAGGCGTGCAGCGAGCCGGTGCTGAGCGCGGGCGCGGGCGGGCTGCTGGTGGGCGGCGCCGACGCCGTCGTGCGCGAGCCCGCGCTGCTGGCGCTGCTGCTGCAGGCCAGCCGGCACCTCGACACCGACGAGGTACGAGCGCCGACTCGTGCTGATATCACTGTACGATGTCGAAACAGCGGAAGGAGCGAGTGCGATGATGGAAAGAAATGGTGAATCGGATTAGAACGACACGCGAGCGGAATATGACGTGCGGTTTTTTCGTTTGCCAGGAGTTGGAGTGGGAGGTGGAGCTGGCGGGCGGCGGGCGCGCGGCGCGGCGCGGCTCGCTGTGGGCGCTGGCCCTCAGCTGCGTGCAGGCGCTGGTGGAGGAGGCGCCCGCGCGGCGCTGGCGCGGCTTCAACCAGCAGCAGCTGCACCGGCACGACTTCCTCAGGCTGCTGCTGGCCGCCTGCAAGGTCTGAGCGGGAGTGGGGGGGGAGCTGGCGGGCGGCGGGCGCGCGGCGCGGCGCGGCTCGCTGTGGGCGCTGGCCCTCAGCTGCGTGCAGGCGCTGGTGGAGGAGGCGCCCGCGCGGCGCTGGCGCGGCTTCAACCAGCAGCAGCTGCACCGGCACGACTTCCTCAGGCTGCTGCTGGCCGCCTGCAAGGTCTGAGCGGGAGTGGGGGGGGAGCTGGCGGGCGGCGGGCGCGCGGCGCGGCGCGGCTCGCTGTGGGCGCTGGCCCTCAGCTGCGTGCAGGCGCTGGTGGAGGAGGCGCCCGCGCGGCGCTGGCGCGGCTTCAACCAGCAGCAGCTGCACCGGCACGACTTCCTCAGGCTGCTGCTGGCCGCCTGCAAGGTCTGAGCCTGCTCCGCTAGAGGACGGGCCCATCAAATGCCAGGTGGCACCCCTCCCATTAGAAAAGAGTATAAGATTTTTTGGTGTCGATTTTCAGGAGAGGTTCCTGAATTCTGAAGAGGGCGCGAATGGCAGCGGCGGTGACGGCGACCGCGGCTGCGCGGGCGCCTGCCTGGTGGGCGTGGTGCGCGGGCTGCTGGGCGCGCCGCCGCCGCCCTGCCACCTCGCGCTGCTCTGCGACCTGCTGCTGCTCATGCACCAGGTATGCGCGGCACGTGGCGCCCGGCAGCAGCCCGGCTGCGCGGGCGCCTGCCTGGTGGGCGTGGTGCGCGGGCTGCTGGGCGCGCCGCCGCCGCCCTGCCACCTCGCGCTGCTCTGCGACCTGCTGCTGCTCATGCACCAGGTATGCGCGGCACGTGGCGCCCGGCAGCAGCCCGGCTGCGCGGGCGCCTGCCTGGTGGGCGTGGTGCGCGGGCTGCTGGGCGCGCCGCCGCCGCCCTGCCACCTCGCGCTGCTCTGCGACCTGCTGCTGCTCATGCACCAGGTATGCGCGGCACGTGGCGCCCGGCAGCAGCCCGGCTGCGCGGGCGCCTGCCTGGTGGGCGTGGTGCGCGGGCTGCTGGGCGCGCCGCCGCCGCCCTGCCACCTCGCGCTGCTCTGCGACCTGCTGCTGCTCATGCACCAGGTATGCGCGGCACGTGGCGCCCGGCAGCAGCCCGGCTGCGCGGGCGCCTGCCTGGTGGGCGTGGTGCGCGGGCTGCTGGGCGCGCCGCCGCCGCCCTGCCACCTCGCGCTGCTCTGCGACCTGCTGCTGCTCATGCACCAGGTATGCGCGGCACGTGGCGCCCGGCAGCAGCCCGGCTGCGCGGGCGCCTGCCTGGTGGGCGTGGTGCGCGGGCTGCTGGGCGCGCCGCCGCCGCCCTGCCACCTCGCGCTGCTCTGCGACCTGCTGCTGCTCATGCACCAGGTATGCGCGGCACGTGGCGCCCGGCAGCAGCCCGGCTGCGCGGGCGCCTGCCTGGTGGGCGTGGTGCGCGGGCTGCTGGGCGCGCCGCCGCCGCCCTGCCACCTCGCGCTGCTCTGCGACCTGCTGCTGCTCATGCACCAGGTATGCGCGGCACGTGGCGCCCGGCAGCAGCCCGGCTGCGCGGGCGCCTGCCTGGTGGGCGTGGTGCGCGGGCTGCTGGGCGCGCCGCCGCCGCCCTGCCACCTCGCGCTGCTCTGCGACCTGCTGCTGCTCATGCACCAGGTATGCGCGGCACGTGGCGCCCGGCAGCAGCCCGGCTGCGCGGGCGCCTGCCTGGTGGGCGTGGTGCGCGGGCTGCTGGGCGCGCCGCCGCCGCCCTGCCACCTCGCGCTGCTCTGCGACCTGCTGCTGCTCATGCACCAGGTACGCGCGGCACGTGGCGCCCGGCAGCAGCTAGTGTCCGTTGGCGCCGCCAACATATTGGTGGCGGATCCGATAACAGATATCAAAACGGACAATGTTAAAGGCACATTAATATATCGTACATTTCACCGGATAATATGACACCTCGCTTGCTGCAGGCCAGCGACACGTTCGTGACGCACTCCCGCGCCAACTTCTACTTCCTGCTGTGCGCGGAGCCGCAGGACGCCAGCGAGTTCAGCGCGGCGCTGCGCCGGCGGCCCGAGCCCGAGCCGCACGCCGACGCCAAGGCCATGAAGGGCATCATCAACATGCAGATCAAGGAGGCCAGGTTGCACTCGCTCACCTTCCCTTTATACATATGCTGAACTTGTTAAAATAGCACTTTTAAAAATGTAGGCAACAAACGCTTACATGTTAATGTTGTAACGTACAATATAAGTTCAAAAAATCAACAGGGAGCCGATTTTTGAAAGCACATGTGTGAAAATACCACTTGAAAGTGGTGAAAAATTGCGCTGAATTTGAAATAAGAGTAGCACAGAAGACAATCGCAGATTTCATTAATCTTGTGATTTAGTCAAAACTTTGATTAGAGCTGTAGTTTTGGAGATATAAGCTGATTTATACCACTTTCGAGTGGTCCTTTCGAGTGATGCGCTTTCAAAAATCGGACCCCAGTTCCATAAATTATAAATAAACTTATGTGAAACGTACGATATGAGGACTGTATCCGTGAAGGAAAATAAGATATTAAGTGAAATCACCACGCAACTGAACTGCTTCTTTCACTGCTATTTTACAACAACATCTGACAATACAAAAACAAAAACAATAATTAGAAAAAATACAAATAGAGTATCAAAAGTAAGGAGTTCGCGACATTAGGAATCATACCTGGGCTAACATAACATACATTGTTTTTCGCCGTTTTTCCTACAATCTCTTTCAAACCTACGTAAAAACATTGAACCAGCTAACTTTTTTTTACATTTCATACAGAAAACACAACGTGTCTTCGACTTCAGAAAACTCCGACCAGACCATTGGTAAGTGTGTTCAAAGCCGGATTTATATTTGTCTAAATTGTCGTGTTGTGACGCGTTGGAATTTAAAGGTATCGGTGGCCTACATATGATATGGTGAGATCCAAAGCCTCCATAGACGGACTGCTTAGAGCAGGGTAGGCGAACCTTTATGCATCAACGTGCCATTTTTATAAAAAATGTTTAATGGGGTCATTGACGTGCCATCAAATAATTTTGAGTTTCTGATTATTTGGAAAATAATAATATTAAATACTGAAATATTGTGACGCGTGCCATTGGTTCGGCAAAATTCAGAGCAGTCGAAAGACGACTGCTCTCATGCCGAAGTCTCGACTGCTGGCGTATTGTGATCGCTGATGTCGTGTTCTTTATCTCTCTTTCATACTAAATCGTCATCACGCCAGAGAAATGTATCGCTTTAGTACTCTACATTCCATTTTCATCCATTTTTTTTTCCATTTTTTTGTTTTTTTTTTTTTCGTTTCATTTTTGTATTCTGAGGCTTTCTTTATCACCGTGTGTACAGTTTTACGTCTTTATTTCTCCACCATCTGAATGTAATGTACTTACTACTAGTTTGCATTGAGTAAGCCGTATCGTTTGTTAGAAACGAGTGGGGGTGCGGGCGAGAGCGGGGGCAGCGAGGCGGCGGGGGAGGCGGCGCCGGACGGCGAGGAGGACGCGCTCAGCGGGTACGTCGTGGTGGACGCCGACGACGCCGCGCACACCACCGTCGAGACCTACTCCAGCGGGATTTACCAGGAGGTGACACTGGCATGATCACTACAGTACCCGCCCGTAAAGATTGCACGTCGCTCTTCTCGGCTTCGTAGAGCGTTGCCTCGCTCTAACTTACGGAACGCCAAATGTCTCTTTACAAAGACCGAAGTGCAATCTTTATTTATTTATTGACAAAAAAATAACATGGCATTACAGACTTACGACTAATGCACCATGAAAATGAAATAACCAACAACAATATTAAATTAAACAATTAAGGTTTTCAAATAAGAACACTTGATGTCTTGTCATCCATCGATTAGTTTTCATTCGTTTCAACATACTTAGTTGTTTATTTTTCTTTATTACCTCTTTTGTTCTTCAGTTGTTGTAATTGTACCTAATTATGGTGTGTTGTATGTATTAATTTTCCATCTAAATATGTGAACTCAATACATGTTATGTAATGTACCTGTGTTGTGAGAAAATAAAGATCTATCTATCTATCGACTCACAAAACCGCAAGCATTCACTTCGCACTGTCATCCATCGCCCCTCAAGCAAGTCGCACTCGGGTGCTGGCCGGGTATAGTACTTCAGTAGCGCGCCGTAATGGCTTCCGTTAGACAAACTGAAGTAAAAGATACCTACTGTCCGTGAGTTCCTAGAACGACATTGCAACATCCGATTAAAATATCAAAGCTGTAAAAGTGAATGAGACAGCAAGACGTCCCGAAGGTCTGTGTTTGCACTTAAAAAGTACGGTGATTGAAGACAGAGCGAGCGAGAGAAGTTTGTTTGGTTTTGTCAATGATAATCTTATATCTTTTAACCTTTTACCCCCTTATTCATAAACGCTCTGTAGCCTTCTAACTTAGCAATAGTTTGTCCTTGTCTGTCACTATGACGTTTACCTTTCACAAATAAGGGCAAACGATTGCTAAGTTAGAAGCCTATAGAGCGTATATGGATAAGGGGATTAATTTCTAAATGTCTATGAAAATTAGAACACATAGAAAAATGCGAAAAGTAAAGCTATGGCCGGGAATCGAACCCGGATCCTCGTCATTCCGTGACGCGTGCTATACCCCTACACCACCCATAGCAGGTGGGTAGTCTCCGAATTTTTCTACCTGTTACTAACTGTCACGTGACCTTTGTTACTATGCGAATTTTTTGTCGCTAAGCGTCATCTGTTTGAATGATGTGTCTGTACGACACAATTACAAAGGTCACGTGACAGTTAGTAACAGGTAGAAAAATTCGGAGACTACCCACCTGCTATGGGTGGTGTAGGGGTATAGCACGCGTCACGGAATGACGAGGATCCGGGTTCGATTCCCGGCCATAGCTTTACTTTTCGGATTTTTCTATGTGTTCTAATTTTCATAGACATTTAGAAATTGAATTTCAAACGGCAAAACCGTAAAAGTAAACATAAAAATCAAGAAATAAAAATTTCTTGATTCATTTGATAAGGGGATTAATGTTTGTTTGTGGTGTTGTTTGAAGAAGCGGGTGCGCGCCGGCGCGGCGCCGGGCTGGACGGCGTGCGAGGGGCTGCTGCTGCTGCTGCGAGACGCCATCTTGCTGCTGTCGGAGCATGATTTGCAGCAAGTATGTACACATTCGTTGTTTGTATACTAACAGTTTTTTTATCGGACGTGTAGTGGTTTAAGTTTTACGTTTGCAGTTAAAAATTACTCGAGCATGATTCAACTTACAATGTATGTTCGCGGTACCAAATTGTATTTTACAATTTTTTTTAAATATAAAAACTAGTGTTCGACCGCAGTTACAATTTCGGTTTCGTTTTCGGCCGGTTTCGGTCAAAGGTTCGATTACTATCTAACTCGCTTGCAATCGCCATCGTGTTAATTTTGACAGTTCATGTATGCGCTGACAATCGGCATCGGCATCAGCTAGCTGTCACACTCATACAAGAACTGTCAAAATGAACACGATGACGATTGCGAGCGAGTTAGGTAATAAGCCTACCGGTGTCACTATGACCTTGTTCAAATCTCAATCCAAAAAAAGTGAAACTTGGACAAGCGAAATGTTTCATTTTTCAAATATTTGGAAATAAAGGCCCATTGATATTTTATTCAACGTTTTAATCACATTTAAAAAAGATTCGGTGTCGATTTCGGTTTTGGCTGAATCTGTAATCAAAACCGAACCTTCGGTTTCGGTTTCGGCAAAAAAACAAGTTTTTGTCGAGCACTAATAAAATCTATATTTAAGGCGATGCAAGGCGCAATCCAGCCGGAGTGGCTGGTGGTGCTAGCCAACCAGCGCGACGCGGGCGTGCGGGCGGCGGCCGTGCGCGCCGTGGCCGCGCTGCAGCGCCGCCGCGTGCCCGAGCTGGCGCCGCCCGCCCGGCAGACGCTGCAGCGGCATCTCTACCGGCACCTCGCCAACCAGGTCCGTACTCTGCTGGCAACCAGCGCGACGCGGGCGTGCGGGCGGCGGCCGTGCGCGCCGTGGCCGCGCTGCAGCGCCGCCGCGTGCCCGAGCTGGCGCCGCCCGCCCGGCAGACGCTGCAGCGGCATCTCTACCGGCACCTCGCCAACCAGGTCCGTACTCTGCTGGCAACCAGCGCGACGCGGGCGTGCGGGCGGCGGCCGTGCGCGCCGTGGCCGCGCTGCAGCGCCGCCGCGTGCCCGAGCTGGCGCCGCCCGCCCGGCAGACGCTGCAGCGGCATCTCTACCGGCACCTCGCCAACCAGGTCCGTACTCTGCTGGCAAGCAGCGCGACGCGGGCGTGCGGGCGGCGGCCGTGCGCGCCGTGGCCGCGCTGCAGCGCCGCCGCGTGCCCGAGCTGGCGCCGCCCGCCCGGCAGACGCTGCAGCGGCATCTCTACCGGCACCTCGCCAACCAGGTCCGTACTCTGCTGGCAAGCAGCGCGACGCGGGCGTGCGGGCGGCGGCCGTGCGCGCCGTGGCCGCGCTGCAGCGCCGCCGCGTGCCCGAGCTGGCGCCGCCCGCCCGGCAGACGCTGCAGCGGCATCTCTACCGGCACCTCGCCAACCAGGTCCGTACTCTGCTGGCAAGCAGCGCGACGCGGGCGTGCGGGCGGCGGCCGTGCGCGCCGTGGCCGCGCTGCAGCGCCGCCGCGTGCCCGAGCTGGCGCCGCCCGCCCGGCAGACGCTGCAGCGGCATCTCTACCGGCACCTCGCCAACCAGGTCCGTACTCTGCTGGCAAGCAGCGCGACGCGGGCGTGCGGGCGGCGGCCGTGCGCGCCGTGGCCGCGCTGCAGCGCCGCCGCGTGCCCGAGCTGGCGCCGCCCGCCCGGCAGACGCTGCAGCGGCATCTCTACCGGCACCTCGCCAACCAGGTCCGTACTCTGCTGGCAAGCAGCGCGACGCGGGCGTGCGGGCGGCGGCCGTGCGCGCCGTGGCCGCGCTGCAGCGCCGCCGCGTGCCCGAGCTGGCGCCGCCCGCCCGGCAGACGCTGCAGCGGCATCTCTACCGGCACCTCGCCAACCAGGTCCGTACTCTGCTGGCAAGCAGCGCGACGCGGGCGTGCGGGCGGCGGCCGTGCGCGCCGTGGCCGCGCTGCAGCGCCGCCGCGTGCCCGAGCTGGCGCCGCCCGCCCGGCAGACGCTGCAGCGGCATCTCTACCGGCACCTCGCCAACCAGGTCCGTACTCTGCTGGCAAGCAGCGCGACGCGGGCGTGCGGGCGGCGGCCGTGCGCGCCGTGGCCGCGCTGCAGCGCCGCCGCGTGCCCGAGCTGGCGCCGCCCGCCCGGCAGACGCTGCAGCGGCATCTCTACCGGCACCTCGCCAACCAGGTCCGTACTCTGCTGGCAAGCAGCGCGACGCGGGCGTGCGGGCGGCGGCCGTGCGCGCCGTGGCCGCGCTGCAGCGCCGCCGCGTGCCCGAGCTGGCGCCGCCCGCCCGGCAGACGCTGCAGCGGCATCTCTACCGGCACCTCGCCAACCAGGTCCGTACTCTGCTGGCAAGCAGCGCGACGCGGGCGTGCGGGCGGCGGCCGTGCGCGCCGTGGCCGCGCTGCAGCGCCGCCGCGTGCCCGAGCTGGCGCCGCCCGCCCGGCAGACGCTGCAGCGGCATCTCTACCGGCACCTCGCCAACCAGGTCCGTACTCTGCTGGCAAGCAGCGCGACGCGGGCGTGCGGGCGGCGGCCGTGCGCGCCGTGGCCGCGCTGCAGCGCCGCCGCGTGCCCGAGCTGGCGCCGCCCGCCCGGCAGACGCTGCAGCGGCATCTCTACCGGCACCTCGCCAACCAGGTCCGTACTCTGCTGGCAAGCAGCGCGACGCGGGCGTGCGGGCGGCGGCCGTGCGCGCCGTGGCCGCGCTGCAGCGCCGCCGCGTGCCCGAGCTGGCGCCGCCCGCCCGGCAGACGCTGCAGCGGCATCTCTACCGGCACCTCGCCAACCAGGTCCGTACTCTGCTGGCAAGCAGCGCGACGCGGGCGTGCGGGCGGCGGCCGTGCGCGCCGTGGCCGCGCTGCAGCGCCGCCGCGTGCCCGAGCTGGCGCCGCCCGCCCGGCAGACGCTGCAGCGGCATCTCTACCGGCACCTCGCCAACCAGGTCCGTACTCTGCTGGCAAGCAGCGCGACGCGGGCGTGCGGGCGGCGGCCGTGCGCGCCGTGGCCGCGCTGCAGCGCCGCCGCGTGCCCGAGCTGGCGCCGCCCGCCCGGCAGACGCTGCAGCGGCATCTCTACCGGCACCTCGCCAACCAGGTCCGTACTCTGCTGGCAAGCAGCGCGACGCGGGCGTGCGGGCGGCGGCCGTGCGCGCCGTGGCCGCGCTGCAGCGCCGCCGCGTGCCCGAGCTGGCGCCGCCCGCCCGGCAGACGCTGCAGCGGCATCTCTACCGGCACCTCGCCAACCAGGTCCGTACTCTGCTGGCAAGCAGCGCGACGCGGGCGTGCGGGCGGCGGCCGTGCGCGCCGTGGCCGCGCTGCAGCGCCGCCGCGTGCCCGAGCTGGCGCCGCCCGCCCGGCAGACGCTGCAGCGGCATCTCTACCGGCACCTCGCCAACCAGGTCCGTACTCTGCTGGCAAGCAGCGCGACGCGGGCGTGCGGGCGGCGGCCGTGCGCGCCGTGGCCGCGCTGCAGCGCCGCCGCGTGCCCGAGCTGGCGCCGCCCGCCCGGCAGACGCTGCAGCGGCATCTCTACCGGCACCTCGCCAACCAGGTCCGTACTCTGCTGGCAACCAGCGCGACGCGGGCGTGCGGGCGGCGGCCGTGCGCGCCGTGGCCGCGCTGCAGCGCCGCCGCGTGCCCGAGCTGGCGCCGCCCGCCCGGCAGACGCTGCAGCGGCATCTCTACCGGCACCTCGCCAACCAGGTCCGTACTCTGCTGGCAAGCAGCGCGACGCGGGCGTGCGGGCGGCGGCCGTGCGCGCCGTGGCCGCGCTGCAGCGCCGCCGCGTGCCCGAGCTGGCGCCGCCCGCCCGGCAGACGCTGCAGCGGCATCTCTACCGGCACCTCGCCAACCAGGTCCGTACTCTGCTGGCAAGCAGCGCGACGCGGGCGTGCGGGCGGCGGCCGTGCGCGCCGTGGCCGCGCTGCAGCGCCGCCGCGTGCCCGAGCTGGCGCCGCCCGCCCGGCAGACGCTGCAGCGGCATCTCTACCGGCACCTCGCCAACCAGGTCCGTACTCTGCTGGCAAACGCCGGCTGTCCAGCGCGGGGACAAGTGTTAGCAATGAGGGTTCCCAAATATGACAGATAATATTAAATCTTGTGAAGCTAATGAAAAAGCTTGGTTTGCCGACTCATCGCTATTTTCTATTAACAGATAGCTCTGTACCCCGGCTCGTGGGAGCTGGCGGCGGCGTGCGCGTCCCTCATCACCAAGTGCGACGTGCCGCTCGAGGATCAGCTCGAAGTGAGTCAACTACTATAGCTAGCTTATGACGTACGAAGTGGCCTCGCCGGTGGGATGTTGGTACATGAGTGTTGTCGCAGGACGACATCTGGCTGGACGTGTCGCCGGAGATGCTGCAGTGCGCGGCGCCGCTGCTGGCCACGCTGGCGGCCAGCCTGCACGAGCCGCCGCTCGCGCACAACGTCTCGCTGCTCGTGCGGCGCATCGTCGACAAGGTACCCTGACACTATACAATATGCATATATACTTTTGTACACTATACATATATACTTTTTAATTTAGACGATTTAATAAAAAAAACTGAGCAGTTTCAAAAGTAGGTATCAGCTCATTTCCCAAAATTATGTGAGGCATTTTTGGCATAAAATATATTTAACCGATTGAGCTGCAACTGTGCATACTTGAGTAAGTCAGATGACAATACAATAATTAGGTACTGGAGTTCTGGAGACCCAGCCAGGACCGTCTCTGCAGGAGGGAACTCTTCAACGGTTGGTCCGATTGACTGGAAATTTGATACACATTATGTAGGACGGATAACAATGCAAGTACAGTCAGTAAAAAAGCTTGTATTAAAAATTAAGTTTTTGACAGAAACTTCATTTTTTTTTAATTTAATTGCTAGGGTTCTCTCAAGCTGGTGTCGGAGATGTGCGTCCCGGAGGTGGCGGTGCGCTGCATCCGCGAGCTGGGCGCGCGCGGCGAGTTCGACGGCCGCGCGCTGCTGCTGGGCGACATGGCGCTGCTGCTGGCGCGCGTCGCCGACAAGGCGCTGCACTCGCACCACCAGATGCAGGTCGCTACAACACACCCTGCACACAATTTACCATTTTATACACGACTGCAATATCTTTCTTGAAGGTTTTAGAAGTAAGTATCTGCAATCCCTCCGGGGTTGCGGGTGTCTATGGGCAGTGGAGATCACTTACCATCAGGTGACCCACTTGCTCGTTTGCCTTCCTATTCACATAAAAAAAAAAAAAAAAAATGTCAGCGTCTTAATCTATACGAATTTAAGCTACGCTAAAAATATTGTAAGCGACGCACTGATCGATATTAGAAATTGTAATGGTTAATCCTAAAACAAATTAAATATATTCACGATTAAATCGATTTTTAACCATCTGGTCTGATCAGTTCTTGGGCGTGGTCCTTCGAACAAGATTTTTTAATTTATTAGTCCTTGGAATGCTCTCTTTGTTGGTACAGATAATCTCGGACATGCACCACATGCTGACGTACGTGGAGCTGACGGCGTCGGAGGGTTCGGCGCGAGCGGCGCGCGCGGCGCAGGCGGCGCTGTTCGTGGCGCAGCTCGACCGGCTCGAGCAGGCCACGGCTAGCAGCCAGCGCTCTGCCAACTATTTCACCACAGGTACCGCAGCAGATAGGGCGATCCGTACAGCATTCTAAGGTTCGCGCTTACAATCAAGAAAAAGTGGCGTCATTTTTTTTTTCAACTTGATTTTGTTCTCGAGTTCAGTAAGGAAGTAGTTAATGTATCAGTGTCTGAATAACCTGGGAGGCGATATTTGAAGTAATTTATTTTCAACAGAGTGTGAATACTTATTAATTGCGTGTATGATTCGGTAGTGCTGTCGTCGGCGGTATCCCTCGGCTCGGAAGGCATCTCGGCGACGGAGCTGGCGGCGCGGCACCTGGCGACGGTGACGCAGGCGGTGGCCTTCCTGCAGGCGCGCTCGCCCTCGCTGCCCGTGCTGTGCGAGGCCGAGCTCGTGGACCGGCTGCTCACCACGCTCATCGCCGGTAACGATCAGAAGCGGGATTGCGGGAAAGTGGGACGAGGGTATTCACTTGGCGACGAAGATTTTCGGGTTTTTCTAAATAAATGGATTTTTAATTTTCATGACCCATAGTTTGTATACTTTTTTAGTCGCTGCAGTGAAATAATTAAGTCCTCGTACAGTCAGCATCAAAAGTTGATAAATACTCGGAGTGCTCAAAAAGATCTATTCAAGCCTCTATTGCTAAGGTCGATAATGAGACGGTGCGCTGGTCTTTTTAAGCTCTTCGAATGTTTCTCAACTTCTGATGCTGACTGTACCAGGGTGTTCCGGATGTTCGTATTGACCGCCGTGTGTGTGTGTGTGGTAGCGGTGAGCGAGGGCGCGGGGTCCCGGCGCGCGTGGTGGGCGGGCGCGGGCTCGGGCGGCGACGGCTGGCTGCGCGCGCTGCGCGAGCTGGTCTGGTGGGCGGGCGCGCCGGCCGCCGGCGTGCGCTGCCTGCAGCCGCCGCTGCTGCGCGCGCTGCACGCCGCGCCGCACGCCGCCGACCTGCTGGCGCCGCCGCCGCCCTGCAGGCAGGTAGGATCGCCGTGTGTGTGTGTGGTAGCGGTGAGCGAGGGCGCGGGGTCCCGGCGCGCGTGGTGGGCGGGCGCGGGCTCGGGCGGCGACGGCTGGCTGCGCGCGCTGCGCGAGCTGGTCTGGTGGGCGGGCGCGCCGGCCGCCGGCGTGCGCTGCCTGCAGCCGCCGCTGCTGCGCGCGCTGCACGCCGCGCCGCACGCCGCCGACCTGCTGGCGCCGCCGCCGCCCTGCAGGCAGGTAGGATCGCCGTGTGTGTGTGTGGTAGCGGTGAGCGAGGGCGCGGGGTCCCGGCGCGCGTGGTGGGCGGGCGCGGGCTCGGGCGGCGACGGCTGGCTGCGCGCGCTGCGCGAGCTGGTCTGGTGGGCGGGCGCGCCGGCCGCCGGCGTGCGCTGCCTGCAGCCGCCGCTGCTGCGCGCGCTGCACGCCGCGCCGCACGCCGCCGACCTGCTGGCGCCGCCGCCGCCCTGCAGGCAGGTAGGATCGCCGTGTGTGTGTGTGGTAGCGGTGAGCGAGGGCGCGGGGTCCCGGCGCGCGTGGTGGGCGGGCGCGGGCTCGGGCGGCGACGGCTGGCTGCGCGCGCTGCGCGAGCTGGTCTGGTGGGCGGGCGCGCCGGCCGCCGGCGTGCGCTGCCTGCAGCCGCCGCTGCTGCGCGCGCTGCACGCCGCGCCGCACGCCGCCGACCTGCTGGCGCCGCCGCCGCCCTGCAGGCAGGTAGGATCGCCGTGTGTGTGTGTGGTAGCGGTGAGCGAGGGCGCGGGGTCCCGGCGCGCGTGGTGGGCGGGCGCGGGCTCGGGCGGCGACGGCTGGCTGCGCGCGCTGCGCGAGCTGGTCTGGTGGGCGGGCGCGCCGGCCGCCGGCGTGCGCTGCCTGCAGCCGCCGCTGCTGCGCGCGCTGCACGCCGCGCCGCACGCCGCCGACCTGCTGGCGCCGCCGCCGCCCTGCAGGCAGGTAGGATCGCCGTGTGTGTGTGTGGTAGCGGTGAGCGAGGGCGCGGGGTCCCGGCGCGCGTGGTGGGCGGGCGCGGGCTCGGGCGGCGACGGCTGGCTGCGCGCGCTGCGCGAGCTGGTCTGGTGGGCGGGCGCGCCGGCCGCCGGCGTGCGCTGCCTGCAGCCGCCGCTGCTGCGCGCGCTGCACGCCGCGCCGCACGCCGCCGACCTGCTGGCGCCGCCGCCGCCCTGCAGGCAGGTAGGATCGCCGTGTGTGTGTGTGGTAGCGGTGAGCGAGGGCGCGGGGTCCCGGCGCGCGTGGTGGGCGGGCGCGGGCTCGGGCGGCGACGGCTGGCTGCGCGCGCTGCGCGAGCTGGTCTGGTGGGCGGGCGCGCCGGCCGCCGGCGTGCGCTGCCTGCAGCCGCCGCTGCTGCGCGCGCTGCACGCCGCGCCGCACGCCGCCGACCTGCTGGCGCCGCCGCCGCCCTGCAGGCAGGTAGGATCGCCGTGTGTGTGTGTGGTAGCGGTGAGCGAGGGCGCGGGGTCCCGGCGCGCGTGGTGGGCGGGCGCGGGCTCGGGCGGCGACGGCTGGCTGCGCGCGCTGCGCGAGCTGGTCTGGTGGGCGGGCGCGCCGGCCGCCGGCGTGCGCTGCCTGCAGCCGCCGCTGCTGCGCGCGCTGCACGCCGCGCCGCACGCCGCCGACCTGCTGGCGCCGCCGCCGCCCTGCAGGCAGGTAGGATCGCCGTGTGTGTGTGTGGTAGCGGTGAGCGAGGGCGCGGGGTCCCGGCGCGCGTGGTGGGCGGGCGCGGGCTCGGGCGGCGACGGCTGGCTGCGCGCGCTGCGCGAGCTGGTCTGGTGGGCGGGCGCGCCGGCCGCCGGCGTGCGCTGCCTGCAGCCGCCGCTGCTGCGCGCGCTGCACGCCGCGCCGCACGCCGCCGACCTGCTGGCGCCGCCGCCGCCCTGCAGGCAGGTAGGATCGCCGTGTGTGTGTGTGGTAGCGGTGAGCGAGGGCGCGGGGTCCCGGCGCGCGTGGTGGGCGGGCGCGGGCTCGGGCGGCGACGGCTGGCTGCGCGCGCTGCGCGAGCTGGTCTGGTGGGCGGGCGCGCCGGCCGCCGGCGTGCGCTGCCTGCAGCCGCCGCTGCTGCGCGCGCTGCACGCCGCGCCGCACGCCGCCGACCTGCTGGCGCCGCCGCCGCCCTGCAGGCAGGTAGGATCGCCGTGTGTGTGTGTGGTAGCGGTGAGCGAGGGCGCGGGGTCCCGGCGCGCGTGGTGGGCGGGCGCGGGCTCGGGCGGCGACGGCTGGCTGCGCGCGCTGCGCGAGCTGGTCTGGTGGGCGGGCGCGCCGGCCGCCGGCGTGCGCTGCCTGCAGCCGCCGCTGCTGCGCGCGCTGCACGCCGCGCCGCACGCCGCCGACCTGCTGGCGCCGCCGCCGCCCTGCAGGCAGGTAGGATCGCCGTGTGTGTGTGTGGTAGCGGTGAGCGAGGGCGCGGGGTCCCGGCGCGCGTGGTGGGCGGGCGCGGGCTCGGGCGGCGACGGCTGGCTGCGCGCGCTGCGCGAGCTGGTCTGGTGGGCGGGCGCGCCGGCCGCCGGCGTGCGCTGCCTGCAGCCGCCGCTGCTGCGCGCGCTGCACGCCGCGCCGCACGCCGCCGACCTGCTGGCGCCGCCGCCGCCCTGCAGGCAGGTAGGATCGCCGTGTGTGTGTGTGGTAGCGGTGAGCGAGGGCGCGGGGTCCCGGCGCGCGTGGTGGGCGGGCGCGGGCTCGGGCGGCGACGGCTGGCTGCGCGCGCTGCGCGAGCTGGTCTGGTGGGCGGGCGCGCCGGCCGCCGGCGTGCGCTGCCTGCAGCCGCCGCTGCTGCGCGCGCTGCACGCCGCGCCGCACGCCGCCGACCTGCTGGCGCCGCCGCCGCCCTGCAGGCAGGTAGGATCGCCGTGTGTGTGTGTGGTAGCGGTGAGCGAGGGCGCGGGGTCCCGGCGCGCGTGGTGGGCGGGCGCGGGCTCGGGCGGCGACGGCTGGCTGCGCGCGCTGCGCGAGCTGGTCTGGTGGGCGGGCGCGCCGGCCGCCGGCGTGCGCTGCCTGCAGCCGCCGCTGCTGCGCGCGCTGCACGCCGCGCCGCACGCCGCCGACCTGCTGGCGCCGCCGCCGCCCTGCAGGCAGGTAGGATCGCCGTGTGTGTGTGTGGTAGCGGTGAGCGAGGGCGCGGGGTCCCGGCGCGCGTGGTGGGCGGGCGCGGGCTCGGGCGGCGACGGCTGGCTGCGCGCGCTGCGCGAGCTGGTCTGGTGGGCGGGCGCGCCGGCCGCCGGCGTGCGCTGCCTGCAGCCGCCGCTGCTGCGCGCGCTGCACGCCGCGCCGCACGCCGCCGACCTGCTGGCGCCGCCGCCGCCCTGCAGGCAGGTAGGATCGCCGTGTGTGTGTGTGGTAGCGGTGAGCGAGGGCGCGGGGTCCCGGCGCGCGTGGTGGGCGGGCGCGGGCTCGGGCGGCGACGGCTGGCTGCGCGCGCTGCGCGAGCTGGTCTGGTGGGCGGGCGCGCCGGCCGCCGGCGTGCGCTGCCTGCAGCCGCCGCTGCTGCGCGCGCTGCACGCCGCGCCGCACGCCGCCGACCTGCTGGCGCCGCCGCCGCCCTGCAGGCAGGTAGGATCGCCGTGTGTGTGTGTGGTAGCGGTGAGCGAGGGCGCGGGGTCCCGGCGCGCGTGGTGGGCGGGCGCGGGCTCGGGCGGCGACGGCTGGCTGCGCGCGCTGCGCGAGCTGGTCTGGTGGGCGGGCGCGCCGGCCGCCGGCGTGCGCTGCCTGCAGCCGCCGCTGCTGCGCGCGCTGCACGCCGCGCCGCACGCCGCCGACCTGCTGGCGCCGCCGCCGCCCTGCAGGCAGGTAGGATCGCCGTGTGTGTGTGTGGTAGCGGTGAGCGAGGGCGCGGGGTCCCGGCGCGCGTGGTGGGCGGGCGCGGGCTCGGGCGGCGACGGCTGGCTGCGCGCGCTGCGCGAGCTGGTCTGGTGGGCGGGCGCGCCGGCCGCCGGCGTGCGCTGCCTGCAGCCGCCGCTGCTGCGCGCGCTGCACGCCGCGCCGCACGCCGCCGACCTGCTGGCGCCGCCGCCGCCCTGCAGGCAGGTAGGATCGCCGTGTGTGTGTGTGGTAGCGGTGAGCGAGGGCGCGGGGTCCCGGCGCGCGTGGTGGGCGGGCGCGGGCTCGGGCGGCGACGGCTGGCTGCGCGCGCTGCGCGAGCTGGTCTGGTGGGCGGGCGCGCCGGCCGCCGGCGTGCGCTGCCTGCAGCCGCCGCTGCTGCGCGCGCTGCACGCCGCGCCGCACGCCGCCGACCTGCTGGCGCCGCCGCCGCCCTGCAGGCAGGTAGGATCGCCGTGTGTGTGTGTGGTAGCGGTGAGCGAGGGCGCGGGGTCCCGGCGCGCGTGGTGGGCGGGCGCGGGCTCGGGCGGCGACGGCTGGCTGCGCGCGCTGCGCGAGCTGGTCTGGTGGGCGGGCGCGCCGGCCGCCGGCGTGCGCTGCCTGCAGCCGCCGCTGCTGCGCGCGCTGCACGCCGCGCCGCACGCCGCCGACCTGCTGGCGCCGCCGCCGCCCTGCAGGCAGGTAGGATCGCCGTGTGTGTGTGTGGTAGCGGTGAGCGAGGGCGCGGGGTCCCGGCGCGCGTGGTGGGCGGGCGCGGGCTCGGGCGGCGACGGCTGGCTGCGCGCGCTGCGCGAGCTGGTCTGGTGGGCGGGCGCGCCGGCCGCCGGCGTGCGCTGCCTGCAGCCGCCGCTGCTGCGCGCGCTGCACGCCGCGCCGCACGCCGCCGACCTGCTGGCGCCGCCGCCGCCCTGCAGGCAGGTAGGATCGCCGTGTGTGTGTGTGGTAGCGGTGAGCGAGGGCGCGGGGTCCCGGCGCGCGTGGTGGGCGGGCGCGGGCTCGGGCGGCGACGGCTGGCTGCGCGCGCTGCGCGAGCTGGTCTGGTGGGCGGGCGCGCCGGCCGCCGGCGTGCGCTGCCTGCAGCCGCCGCTGCTGCGCGCGCTGCACGCCGCGCCGCACGCCGCCGACCTGCTGGCGCCGCCGCCGCCCTGCAGGCAGGTACGACGCCCGCAGAGCCTTTTGTTTACATTGTAAACTCGTCGCGATTCTGTACATGCGGATGTTGCTCTACTATAACAACATGGATATTTACTTTCTGAATATCATAATTATCTTGAAGATTTTCCCTTAGAAAATTGAGGCTCCTATCGATGCGTCAGTACAATCCTCTGGCTAACGAGAAGCCTATTTTATCTGTCGTACAGAGAATCACTCGCGTTTACCATCCCTTTCTGCCAGACGATACAGGATGAGGATAGACAGATACGTTTCAGACAGTGTCGGATTATGTTGTGTATCGTCCCAGCTGGCGGTGTACCTGCTGCTGATGCTGCGGCACCAGCACGCGCTGACGGAGGGCGGGCAGGCGGCGCTGGAGCTGGGCGTGTCGGACTGGGCGCGGGGCTGGGCGCTGGCGCTGCAGGACGGCCTGCACGAGCGGCTCGGCGCCGCGCTGCCCGACGAGGGCGCCGCGCTGCTGCGGGCCGACGAGGAGCGCTGGGCCAAGGCCGCCGCCGGCAGCCGCCTGCGCGCCAACATCGCCAAGTCAGTCGACTTATTAGTCATTGCCGTGGATCAAACGATCGCGATCCATATCATAAAATACTGATGGGTCCTGAAATCATCAGCATACATCGTGTTTTAATCGATGTGATGTTATCAGGGTGATATTCGCGAAGGAGAGCCTGGCGGCGCGGCTGACGGAGTCGGCGATGGCGGCGACGCGGCTGGTGGTGGACGCGCAGAACGGCGAGCGCAAGGCCTTCATGGAGCTGCTGCGCCGCGCCAACTCCGCCGCCGCCGCCGCCGCGCGCCGCTGGCAGCGCCTCGCGGAACACCTCACCCACGAGCAGGGTAACTGCAACACGTAACACTGCAAATGAAACATCCGCTACATATCATAATGATTTCAAATGTTGTTTCATTCACTTTACTCCAACTTCCGAAACTCCACCAGAATCAGGACATTCATCAGGATATGCAACGCTGATTGCGAAGCTAAAGCTGGTTCAGGGTGGTTGTAAACCCTTTTCTGTTAAAGCTCGGCCGTATTTATTTTATCTTATGTTATAAGGGATAAAGAAATAATGCATGTTAACTGTTAAACATGGGTTATTGTGGGCAGCGCTGTTCCACGAGCCGGAGTCGTACCCGGTGTCGTGGGAGCTGGACGCGGCGGAGGCGCCGGGCCGCGTGCGCGTGCGCCTGCGCCGCGCGCACCTCGCGCTGCGCCCGCGCTTCCTGCTGCCCGACCACCAGTACAAGACCGGTACGTTGCACATTGCTGATACCAACGCAACAGTGTCTAGCTGAGTTCTTATGCGTCGTTGTTTACTTTTACCCGTTGTTAGGGTTTCTCTAACATCATGGTGTCTACTACATCGAATGAAGCTCAAAATTCGTTGACGCGTCAGCAACGCGCCTACTGACCGGACCCGACTGATGCGACAGTGTTTTAAACATTAGTATAGTCGATCCTTTCACTACAGATCCGGGAGAGCACAGTGACTCGGTATAGTTAGTCCTTTCAAGTATTAGTGAAGTGGTGTTCATGTCCAGAGCTGGCAGAAGCGGCGAGTCGCAGCACGGCGCCGCTGCGCAGCGTGACCGGCGGCGGCGGCGGGCTGCGCGGCGGGCTGGTGGCGCGCCTGCAGCTGCACGAGACCGTGGCGCACATGGCGCGCGTCACGCTCGTCAGCGCCGCGCAGGAGCAGCCCGGCGAGCTGCTGCTCACCGACAGGTATGCCTGCCGTTCTATCTATGCTGCTATGGGATCCGGTTCGCAGGACCAAAAAGATCTGTAGCTGCTCAAGTTGAAAGAACGTGCGAGTTGAAGCGTCCATATGCTCCAGGTGCATCCACTTCGTGCCGGACTCGCTGGGCTGCGGCGGCGCGGAGGGCGAGGCGCAGTCCTGGGCGCTGGAGGACGTGCGGCACGTGGCCACGCGGCGCTGGTGCCTGCAGGAGCGCGCCGCCGAGCTGTTCCTGGCCGCCGGCCGCGCGCACCTGCTGGCCTTCGCGGGCCAGCCCGAGCGCGCCGCCTTCCTCGCCCACACCGCACGCCATCTGCCCACACGGTTAGTGGTACCCTGGCGCTGGAGGACGTGACACGTTTTTTCTTCACAGAAAGGAACTGGTGCAGATGTTCGTCAAGAATCAAAGATCTGATTAATTTGTGCGTTGCTCCCTCCAGGATGGAGCCGGAGACGCTGTCGGAGGCCATGGCCCTGTGGCGCGCGGGCGCCATCACCAACTGGGAGTACCTCATGAAGCTGAACGGGCTCGCCGGGCGCACCTACAACGACCTCATGCAGTACCCGGTACTGTTCCACTCCACTTGCATCTATATCGAGTGATCCATTTTTCTTATCCAAATGCATACCCACTGACCTTGAACATTGATGCAGATCCTGCCGTTCGTGATCGCGGACTACAGCTCGCGGATCCTGGACCTGAACGACCCCGCCACCTTCCGGGACCTCAGCAAGCCGATGGCAATACAGAACAAGAGCAGGGAACAACACTACATCAATACTTATAATGTAAGTTTTAGAGACAGCGAGTTGACGTATTTTCGTCTTTGTTGCTCTTTGGTATTTTACAAATTGTGTTCATTAATTTCTAGTGTCTAAAAAACTCTAAAAACGGTTGGAAGGTGTTCTGTTATCGATTCTAAGTATCCTCAGCCAATTTTTTTTTTATATCTTCCATGTACAGACTTTCTATCCTCTTTAGCTTTATTATTATGTATAGACGCGCAATACCATCACAAATCCTCAGTGTAATAGAGTTTAAGTAACTGCGCAGGACCTGAAAGCCGCGCGGCGCGAGGGCTGCGGCGCGCTGGCGTCGCGGGAGCCGCACCACTACGCCTCGCTGTACTCCAACCCCGGCTGCGTGCTGCACTACCTGGTGCGCCTGCCGCCGTTCACGCAGCTGCTGCTGCAGTACCAAGGTACACTGCAAACCATGCGCGGGAAGCACTTGCAGAGTGTACGCTTTTGTTTATGTACGAGGTCGCTCCAAGCAGGTGTTTAAGTACGTCGTTGTTGCAGACAATAACTTCGACATGCCGGACCGCACGTTCCACTCGCTGGCGACGACGTGGCGGCTCATCACCAACGACTCGCCCACGGACGTCAAGGAGCTCATCCCTGAGCTGTTCTATCTGCCCGAGCTGTTCCAGAATACCGAGGGTGAGGGCGCAACTTGAAATGACTACAGGAAACTAAGGGTTTTATGACGATATGGTTGTTAAAAGGTTGTCTATAAGTGACAGCGAGAGGTTTTTTTTGCGTGTGGATATCTAAACATACATAATATACATAAATCACGTCTTTATCCTTAACGGGGTAGACAGAGCCTAAGGTAACAAGACCTAAAGGCCACGTCAGTGGATATCTGACTGAACGGTTGTTTCTTTTGTCATCGATGAACAATGAGCTAATAGTCCGGGTATGTGTTGGGTGCAGGTCTGAACCTGGGCATCCGGCAGTGCGGCGCGGCGGTGGACGCCGTGGAGCTGCCCCCGTGGGCGGCGGACGCGCGGCTGTTCACGCTGATCCACCGCCAGGCGCTGGAGGCGCCGCTGGTCACCGAGCGCCTGCCGCACTGGATCGACCTCGTGTTCGGCTACAAGCAGACCGGCCAGCCCGCCATCGACGCCGTCAACGTGTTCCCGCACTGCGTGAGTCCACCTACACTATGTTTTGATATACCAGTATCCATGCCGATGAGCGATGTGAAAGAATTATAACATCTCTTCGATGGATCACTAAACGTAGATTTAAAAAAAAATGTCGGTGGCTATCGTTTTGTTCGGCATGACTGTCAGTATTCGGTGTTTGGTTCATTAGTATTTTGTTTGTCTCATGAAAACTATTACACAGATAGAAGATTTGCTTCATGACATTAGGCTGCGCGTGCTATTCGTCGACACCGTTCAGCAGCGGTTCTCACCTCGGGCGCGTGTTGTTATGTGCAGACGTACTACGGGTTCGACCCGGAGTGCATGGAGGACGAGGTGGAGCGCACGGCGGCGGCGGCCATGGTGCGCACGTACGGGCAGGCGCCGCGCCAGCTGCTGCGCGCGCCGCACCCGCACCGGGCGCCCGACCTCGCGCCCGCGCAGGACGCGCAGGTGGGGACGAGTCAGCTGACCATACTGAGTCGCCTTATTTATACGATCACTGGTTTTCTTGTACACATGGAATTCTTCTCGACCCGAAGGGACAGGGATGCCATGTTGAGGTTGCTGTCCCTTTTCAGCGCGATGAATCCCCGGCTACAAACATGGTCGGGCTTAGTTTTCCTCACTGGTGTCGTGAGTCGGTTTTTTATAGGCGTTTCATCGTGTTACAGCCGGGCGTGTGGGCCGGCGTGGAGGGTGCCCGCTGGGGCCGCTACTGCGGCTCGCCAGCGCTGGGGGCGGTGCGCGTGGCGCTGCGCCGGGCGCTCCCCGCCGCGCGCCTGGCCGCGCTGCCGGACCGCGCGCCCGCTGCCGCCGCCGCGCCGCCGCACACCGCGCTCGTGCTGCTGCCCGCTACGCATGGTCAGCAAACACAACATTACAGCCGGCCGCGGGGTGGGGACAGAGAGACAGGCGCTCGGCACAGCAGCCAATATGGCGGCGCCCATAGCTTCCATCGTCTGACCGTGTAGCATTTACACACTCGCTTATTCGTGCAAGTACTCCGCGGTATTTGTGTGTTTGGTTTTCGATTGTTTATTATTCCCATTTTCCAATTATTAAGTTAATATTGAGCACGCGATTTGAACACCCCAAGGGCCCGTTGCACCATTCTCTGTTAAGTTCCAGTTATCTTAAGTGTCAGTTATATATGACGAAGTCTCCGTCTCTTTCGTAGTAATAAATAGAGACGGAATCGTAGCTAACTGACAGCTTGAATAATTTTCCGAAAATGTTCAGTTAAATTCCTAAAAAATGTCATTCGCTTGGTGACGCAATGTTTTGTTTATGTGGTGTGCAGGCGAGGCGGGCGCGGCCGGCGGCGGCGCGGCGCTGGCGCTGCTGTCGTGGGGGCACTCGGACGGCGTGGTGCGGCTCAAGCGCCGCCGCGACGCGCCGCTCGAGCCCGTGCTGCGCGTGCCGCCGCCCGACCAGGTCACTGCCAACAAGAGCACTCTCGCGATCACTCGCCATCCCCTTCTACCCTCATCCTATGTTGTTTGACGGAAAGGAACGATGAAAGCGATTATGACTCTTAATGCGTTAAACTATATGGCTTTAGCGATTCAGATTACAAAGTATCACAACCGTTTAGCCGACCGAGTTTACACGATGATTTTTAATCGGTGATCAGTGTCGAACACTCGTTTATGAAATAAAATAAGACTAATAAGAGCTGAGGTTATCTCAACACTTTTGTATTGTGATACATCCACAGCGGGCCTTGACATCGCGTTAGAGTGGCAACCTACCCCTTTCTTCAGAAACGCTCTGTAGGCTTGTGCTAACTTAGTAATCGTCTGTCCCTATCTATCACTTTGACGTTTACCTTTCACAGACTTTTCAGTCCCTTCACAAGAACTTCACTTTCATCCTCTTAGACAGTAGTTATGTATAGTTAAGTGGAATAAATTATTTCTTGCCAAGTTTCTTGCGGCGAATTCGTCTCGGCAATGATGATCTTTCCGGATGCGCTGGTAGTTTCAAAAAAGACTTCGGCGGCCTATTTGCAAAATAAAGTTGTGAATATAATTTTTTGTAATAGATCACGGCGGTGGCGTGCGCGGTGAGCGTGTCGTCGTGCCCGGTGGTGCTGGGGCACTCGTCGGGGCGCGTGGTGGCGCTGCGCGCGCGGCGGGGCGGGGGCGCGGGCGGGGGCGCGGCGCTGCACGCGCGCTGCCTGCCGCTGCACGCGCACTGCGCGCCCGTCGTCGGCGCGCACGCCGCCCCGCCCGCCGGCCTGCTCGTCACCGCCAGCAGCGACGGCCTCATCGTGCTCTGGGACCTCGACAAGTGAGTATCGCTCATACTCTTCGAGTTCGTATGTACAGGCTCCTACGTCACCGAATGAATTTCAGCATGATAAACGCATGAGCGAACGTTTGAGTTGTTTTTCACTAGTTTTTTATTCATAGTTTTCACAAAGTCGAGTCCTCCCATATTCATCCCTCGTAAAATACGTCCTTTATAAACCTAAATAATTTGTGACCGCTGCCCTTGAACAGACTGACGTACATCCGCACCCTGCCCAACCGCGACATGCTGCCGGTGACGCACGTGACGATCAGCGAGACGCTGTGCGACGTGGCGTCCGTGCACGACGTGACGGCGCCCCCCGCCGCCCCCGGGCCCGCGCCCGCCCCCGCGCCCGCCTCAGCTGACGACGACTCCTACGAGAAGGACGCTGAAAACTACAAGTCGCTCATACGGGTGCACACGGTCAACGCGAGGTTTGTCGGTGAGTGGTCGATTATAATAGCTTTCTGTGACACAATTCGGATTTAGGCAAAATGAATCCAACGAAGGTAACTTTGTGCTCTTAACGTACATAAATGCTTACGTACTTATAAATAAATATTGCCCGGTACCTTTTTAGATGAAACCGACGCTTTTGATACAGTCACGGTTCCTCAATTAATGATAAAGCTAGAAAGAAGGCGAATAAGAGGAGTTTCTTACGAGTGGTTTCACGATCACCTAACTGTGTATCGAAATTGCGTTAGAGTAGGCCATTTGGTGAATGAAAATCTTCCAGTTCTTTATGGAGTTACGCAGGGTAGTATCTTGGGCCCCACCTTATTTTTAATTTACATTATTAATATCCGTAATGTACACAGTCAAATTGCGAATACCGAATGAGGTATTCTCTTTTAATTATGGTAATTTAAAGATTTAGGCAATTATACGTCGGCTGGCGACAAGCGAAAAGCGAGTTGTGCTATTAACAAGAAACTTCGTAGTAAGCCGTAGTTCTCGTCGGCAGTTTGAACTGTCAACGACTCTCTTATTGGCATGATATCTGCATCTATTGTACGGATAGTTCTATCTTCGTCGGCGGTGAGACAGCAGCTGACTTGTGCGTGTGTTATTTGTTGTTCAGGCAGCGTGAAGGTAGCGGAGTGCGTGACGAGCGTGTGCTACTCGAACGCGCCGGAGGGTGTCAGCGTGAACGTGGTGGCGTGCGGGCTGCGGAGCGGCGCCGTGCGGCTGTACAGCGCCTGGGACCTGCGGCCGCTGGCCACCGTGCCGCCCGCGCACGCCAAGCCCGCCAAGCCGCTCGCTGTCATCAGGTTCACCCCAAAGTTTCTGCTGAATAGCTGCTGAAAAATAAGTCATTATTTTTTAACCAGCTGATTTGATAATTTCAACAGACGATACCTAAACCTGTCTACCTATACTCCCACAATCATGGTAAACCTATCCTTTAGGTCTTGTTACGTGATTTATGTAACTATGCATGTACGTACTAGCTGTGGCTCGCGTTTTCGTCTGCATCGAATTCGTTTATTCTATCCCGCAGGAATTACGCAATTTTCCGAGATAAAAAGTAGCCTATGTGTTATTCCAGACTATAGTTTAGATTATAATCTATCTGTGTTTCAAATTTCACCTAGACCTGTTCAGCCGTTCTGGCGTGAAAGAGTAACAAAAGTTCATACATCCTCACAAACTTTTGCATTTCTTGTATTAGTAGAAGTAGGATAGGATGCAATAGAAGATCAGTGATCTGAAAACTTCTCGGATGTCTGACACTCATTCTTTATAAAACATTATATCTTTCTAAACGACACTGAAAATTAGAACACAGAAAAATCCGAAAAGTAAAGCTATGGCCGGGAATCGAACTCGGATCCTGGTAATTCCGTGACGCGTGCTATACCCCTACACCGCCCATAGTAGGTGGGTAAGCCTTCGATTTTTTCTATCTGTTACTAGCTGTCACGTGACCTGGTTACTATGCGAATTTTTGTCGCATAGCGTCATCTGTTTGAATGATGTGTCTACGACACATATATCTGATTGTCAACTCCAGTGACGTGATTGCGTTTGTTCCAGCCTGACGTACAGCACGGACAACGAGGTCCTGTTCGGGTGCTACGCCGACGGCACGGTGGTGGCGTGGCACAGCGGCGCCGCGCGGCCCGCCGTGTCGGTGCTGCCGGCGCACGCGCTGTTCTGACGGTCGATGCGCGCGCGCTGCTGCCTCGCGCCCGGGTAGCGCTCCCCACACCACAACAAATACCCCCCCCCCCCCCTTTATTATAAAGTAAGCGGCTTCCTAAAATGTGTTATACTTGCTGACACAGACAGAAGAGTACCTATTATTATGCAAACGGCAGTTTTTATCCAGTTCGCTGATGATTTTGGCATTATCGTTATGAATTAAATGTTACCTTTTCCTTTATACAGTAAGCTTTCTAGACAGCTAATACATTTAGAGGGTGATAAAACAGTTTTAAATAATACTTAGGAGTGTCGTCCGGATTTATGAAATCTGCCTAAGTTTGAATTAAGTTCTAAATGTAATAAATTCAAACATTTCGTTTAGCCTTTTCGCCGCCACGCCAAATACGAGAGGCGTCACCCCTACGCCAGACTTCTTTATTGCGATGCCTTAAATTGAACCTAAACCCAATTGAGCGAAGGTTGCTTTTGCATTAAAGTAACAAAAAAGCCTAAGGTAACAAGACCTAAAGACCACGTTTAGCATGATTGTGGGCGTATATCCCTCGATGGGCTTTTACGATCTGCGCGGGAAGAGAACCAACTGGTACATTCTATGTTTTTTCATTGCTCCCAGACCAGCACTGAAGTAATGGCCGTATAATATAGCTCGTTGGCGTTAAACCTGCGGTGCTGCTATGTGTCGTTGGCGGCGAAAAGGTTAAGTCCTCGGATAAACTTGGTCTTCCGCTGGTATTAGGTTAAGCTTGTGATAGTAATGGAATAGCAATAATTGTAACAAGATATTTGAGGCATCTATCTATAAGTAAGTCAACTACGTGCCAAGCAAAAGTGACTATTTTACTATAACTTGCACTGGAGGCAATAAATATATCGTATTTAAGACTGAAAACTATAATTACTTATTTATTTGACATTCCTGTTATAGTTTTGCTATTGTAAAGTTTGTTCAAAAGTAATTATTTTTCGTTAGAATTTTGTGATTGTTTTTCATTGTCATCTCAAATTTTCAACGTAATCTTACTTTATAACAGAAAGACAGTGGATCAATGGCATGCCGTCTTCTTTAAACGTGTAACAGAATTCATCACACAACTGTCATTGATTGTAACAGTAGTTTTAAGTTTTGAAGGCATATCACCTTGTCTCTATGTAATTGTATTTATACATATACCTATATTATATCTGTACCCCGTACCGTACCTGAAGTTTCCGCAGTATCTACTCAGATCAAAGAAAATGTATGATATAAGAGAATAATTATTGTTTTATTTTTACGTTCTTTGTTTTTGTGTTATATACTATACTTTCTAATAAAATAAAGTGTTTTTTTACAATTCTACTTTATTCATAACCCCTGTCCTTGCTCTCGTAGTAAAAATAAATTGAACTGACAGACTTATGAATTAAAAGAAACGAAAAACTATACGCAATGTAAGTAGGTTGGTGCCATTCGCGATGATGTCCGCCGTGGTTCTTATGATATGTCATTTTGTGCCCAGCAGTGGTATGTCTGTAAAAAGGGGGTCAAATGAGTCAATGTGCTACATCTAAGAGTAGCACATCAATTACCAGCTACCAGCCTTCATGACTAAGTGCACCTAATACATCAGTAGTTTAGTTTCACTATCTTACTTTTCATGCCAGAAAACTGCTGCTTAGTGGTAGGATTAGCGAGTGGCATGGTTTAACAATTCGTACTTTCGTATTTTAACAAACACAGCAAGTTATATTTATAAAAAGTTATATTTACATAGGGGTGTTGATTTTTAAATGATGATTATGTTTTATGATATTGGCAAATTACCTTATTTCCAATGCATAAAAAAAAACTAAAATGTAACAAAACAAAATGGCGTCTTGGTTTTGGTCGTGGTCGTGACGTTTGTTACTGACAGTTACAATACAACGTGTTGTTTGTTATCGATTATTTTGTGAAACACACAGGATAAACGCAATAACTGATATCAGAACACATTTAAATCAATCAGAACAACATGGGTTCCAAAAAACATAAGAAAGAATCAAAGAAAAAGAAGCACAGGAGTAGGTCGCGTTCTCCCCTGGAGGGCGAGGAGCGCGAGAGGAAAAGACATAGGAAACACAAAGATCGGAAGAAGGACCGCTCTCCCGACGGTTAGTTTCACTTTCATTATTAAACTATTATTACGTCTACTGCCGCTGATCATCTCTTCACATACCTAATGCAAACATAAAACCTGTCTTTAAACTGTCGTGTAGGTAGATGAAGTTTTGGTACACGGACTTGGAAAGATGATGAGCGGCGGACGGTTCCCCCGTTTGACTTGATAATGGCATTGTTTGCTCGTTATTTCAGAGTCGGTGGCATTTGCGTCGGGCCGCCGCGCCCCGAGTGTGGCTGACGGCAGGTGGGTATTTGTAATGTAGTTGCCTCCACTGGACCTGCTTCGAAATGTTCCAAAAGTCACTGACATAATTCGTAGTGGGCCAGATATTTGGAAGTAGAACTACTGCTAATTGCTTTTTGGGATAATACATAAATATTAGGCTCGGCATATTAGTCATCAAAACACTTGATGGCTGCTGATTTACACTTAGGGACTAAATGATGTTATTTCGCCAAGTGTACCTTTTTAGGCTTGGTCAGCTTAATCTTAAGAGATGCACTGAATAAAAATAAATTGCATGACTAATTTGTATAAAAAAACTAGCTGTCACCTGCGACTGTCTATAGAATTCCCTTATCTTTATCCTGCGGGAACTATATGATTTTCTGGGATTAAAATTATCCTATGTCCTTCCCTGGGACTGAAACTATCTCAATATCAAATTTCCTTAGAATTGGTACAGTGGTTTAGATGTGAAAGTGTGACAGACAGACAGAAACAGCTACTTTCGCATTTATAATATTATTAAGGATATTAAGGATTAAGGATTATATGGATCATCTCAGAGGGTCCTTTTAATCAACCCACAAATTGACAATACAGCATTGCATACAGACAGACCAGTGTGATGTAATTGATAAATGAAATGGATAACTGCTACTCCACAATATAAAGGCAAAGTAAAATTATCTATTTATTTTAACATAGACCTCTGTAGTTCTTAAATCTATAAATATTGAAGATTTAATACAATTTTTGATGGAGTGTGAAATGACGAAGTATAATAGAGAGAGGTACCTTGCTGATGTTAGCCTGTTTAATGGAGCAGTTAACACAACATTGAGTTTTCTGGCATCAGAAAATGTGGTATGAATATACAGGTTTGTGAAATACTCCTTTGCTGCCAGAGCATCTGGTAGTGGGCAGGGAGTGTTTGATGAATCTGACCCAAGAGACATCCAATGAGGCTGGCATAGTCACACAAGTGCACTTAAGCCTCGTAAAAATATTAGATTAAAAAAAAAGAAGAAAAAAATATTTGAATAATGTTGAATGTTTTGGTCATGGATATTAGATCGGAACGGAAATCTACTTTGTAGAATTCTGTTATAATGATGTGTCACAGTTAGACCTCCACCCCATCTGAAATTATGTGAAACTTATATTCAGATTTAGTTACAGTTGTGGTTAGATTTTTTTTTTTTTAATATTTAACTGGCCAGTGATTGCCCCTGTTTCACATAATATCTGATAGTTTTGATTATTATGCTTTATAGAGGTCCATAACATCCTTGTCATAAACAAGATGAGAATAGAACCTCCCCTTTCTTAACCAATACTAAAAAAACTGGAGCTAGGCAGTAATTCAAGCTTGGGGCAGAGACAATTATCAAGACAGCAAAGTGATCTCAAGAGACAATGATTATTATACTGTATAAAATGGAAATAATATCAAATGAAATGCCTATAACGGTGTAAACATTAGAAACCATTAAATAATTATTATGCTTTGATGGGATTTGTGTTCTTTTTTGAGATAGGGTGGCAAACAACTAGGCTGCAGGAGTTGCAACCAGAGACTAGAATAGGCAACCATTTATCTACAACCCACACCTTTTTATTCATAGTAAGGGGCCTTCTGTATTGTGGGTTTGTGGTGCAGAATTGCGACAACCCTGCTGCCCAGCTGACGTGGGGTTACTGCTTGTGTACATAGATTTTTCAACTTTTATACGTATGTTAATGGTCGTCAACACCAAATGAAATGCTTACTTCTCTGGAATGTTTATGAAATTTTAGCACTACACTGAGCACAAAAAGTTCAATATGCATGTTGAATTGTACAATCCACCATCAAAATTGAAAAATAAGAAATTGTGAAGTCTAAAAGAGTGTCCGGGTGAATTTTGAGGAATAGTGGAACAGCCACCACACTCGGCAACATGTATTTAATTTTTATTAGTTACTATTTTGCATACAATTATTAAAATTAAACTAATTTGGGAGCCATTACTGGTTGACGTTTCTGAAAGCATAAAATTACATGTATGAGAGGTTGTTTAATTATTAACTTAACTTAAAGCTAAGTATAATTAGAAAAAAACATTAAAATACGATGTCATTAACTTGTCTACCACGGGGAACTGTCTCACAGTTGCACCAAGTTTAACGTTAACTATTACCGATGATTTTGACTTACATTTAACAGAAAATCTATGAAATATTATGTCAAAATATCTGGTTATGGTTAAAGTAACTCGGTTCAACTCACATTTCACTATGTAATCAAATTGGTCTGAGGTGTATAATAATAAGTGTCGATTGTTCCAGTTGAGGAGGTGCCGGTGGACTCGCACCTGGCGGTGGCGGAGGAGCCGCGCAGCCGCAGCAGCAGCGCCGAGCGCGACCGCCGCGCGCGCCGCGACCGCCTGCGCGATGACCCCGCCAACTCCAAGTATGAAACATCTTGATGACACAGACAGCCCCTATCTACTCTTTCCACCTTGTCTGGCTAAATACGTATGAGCCTATACCAGTGGCGTAACTATAGCGGCTGGGGACCGTGGCAAATTCGTCAGATGGGGCTCCTTTATCAATGTAAAGAAGTGCATTAGCGTTCCTTCTGTGCTCTAAACCAAGCCAGTTCTGGGCCCACAGTGCAATTATGAACAAGAGAGACATTCCAAATGCATGGCATGAGCCGGTGACCAGTTAACAGTAAGAATTTCACTGAGTTGTCTACTAATTGACGTCATGGTTCCGTTGCGCTAAGACAGCATGTGTAGATACCTAAGTCCTAAGCTTATAATAATTTCCACCCGTTCATACAGCAGCACGCAGCAGTCTCGCGAGATCAGCTACGAGCGCGAGGAGTCCCCTGAAGCGAGCGGCTCGGGGAGTGTGGGGGGCGCGGCCGCCGTGTCCGGCGGGGGCGCCGCCAGCCTCTCCATCGAGGACACCAACCGGCTGCGCGCCAAGCTCGGCCTTAAGCCGCTGGAGGTGCACGAGAAGCCGGAAGGTTAGTTGGATGCTGATTGTACTGACAGTGGCACTTGTCTTCTGAAATAAGCTATGATCCTCTGTAGCAAACAGCGCAGATGCCCCTGTTGAAGACACGAGTGACTTGCGTCTGAACTTAACCATGCAAATACATGAAGATGCAGCAGTCGTAAATGTTTGATGGATTCAAACATTTGGCTTATTTTCCACAGGATATACTCATAGATATGGGATTTCCTTGGTTTATCCGTGATTGATCGTGATTCCTAATGCATCGAATATAGGATGCTCATCCAAAGTAATTGTGGAGTGTATCTAGAAAATGGGTTTTAAGGTGCATTATTTATTATTCGGATTGCCATGTTTAGCTTACACATGATGAAGTGACTGATTCAATTGCTTGAAAATAGGTTATCGTATGGTCTGTTTGTTTGTCCAGAGGACGGCAAGTTCAAGGATGACCTGGGCGAGTTCTACCACAAGCCGGCGGCGAACCTGGCCGTGCAGCGCCGCAGCGACAAGATCCGCGAGAAGCTCGAAGAGCGCCGGGAGCGCCGCCAGATTGAACAGAAGTACGATATCTTTACAAGCTATTTCTAACTAGCTGCTCTTTGATATTTGTTCCCATTAGCTGGGCAAAGCTTCCTGATACATGCCAACATGAAAAAAAATTTTAAAGGAAGTTCATCCCTCCTCAAGGGCGTCGCCAGCCGATGGCGCAGGGGAGGGCAAGTTGACTTTACCTACTACAATTCATACTTTTCTCATTCTCTATGACTAGTCTAGGACTTTGGTTGCATTATATTTGGCAACTTTTTTAGAATCTCTAGGGGGGGGCAGCTGCCCCTCCCTGCCCCCCCTTGGCGACGCCCTTGTCCCTCCTGAATTTTTAAGAGAAGTTCATCCGTCATGCTTGCTCTGTCACTCGCAACTTTTGTTTACACGCTGTAATAATGTTTAGGTTACAAACGACGCTCCTGACAGAAGGCTCGGACGATGAAGACATCTCTGCTTGGGTCAACAAGTCGCGGGACCTCGAGAAGCTGAAGAAGGAGGCCGCTAAGAGGGTAAGGCCGTGGTCGCTTTCACCCGCCGCACGCGGCCGACAGCGGCCCGCCGCCCGCGGCGTCTGAATGGTGTGTTCGGGAATGCTCGGGAGTGGTCGTTTTCGCCCAAAACGACCACTCCCGAGCATTCCCGAACACACCATTCAGACGCCGCGGGCGGCGGGCCGCTGTCGGCCGCGTGCGGCGGGTGAAAGCGACCACGGCCTAAGGGATATTAATGATAATCGATGAATAAGCGGAATGATTTTGTTAATACACGTTTGTGTATCGTGTAAAACGTGTTCCGTGTGCGCAGGCGGCGATGCTGGACGAGATGGACGAGGTGTTCGGCGTGGGCGCGCTGGTGGAGGAGGAGCAGCGCAGCGAGCGCCGCGCCGCCTACGGGGCCACCGCGCTCGCCGGCCTGCGCGTCGCGCACGACCTCAGCTCCGTATGTACAGCCCTAACACCGGCGTGGGCGCGCTGGTGGAGGAGCAGCGCAGCGAGCGCCGCGCCGCCTACGGGGCCACCGCGCTCGCCGGCCTGCGCGTCGCGCACGACCTCAGCTCCGTATGTACAGCCCTAACACCGGCGTGGGCGCGCTGGTGGAGGAGCAGCGCAGCGAGCGCCGCGCCGCCTACGGGGCCACCGCGCTCGCCGGCCTGCGCGTCGCGCACGACCTCAGCTCCGTATGTACAGCCCTAACACCGGCGTGGGCGCGCTGGCGGAGGAGGAGCAGCGCAGCGAGCGCCGCGCCGCCTACGGGGCCACCGCGCTCGCCGGCCTGCGCGTCGCGCACGACCTCAGCTCCGTATGTACAGCCCTAACACCGGCGTGGGCGCGCTGGTGGAGGAGCAGCGCAGCGAGCGCCGCGCCGCCTACGGGGCCACCGCGCTCGCCGGCCTGCGCGTCGCGCACGACCTCAGCTCCGTATGTACAGCCCTAACACCGGCGTGGGCGCGCTGGTGGAGGAGCAGCGCAGCGAGCGCCGCGCCGCCTACGGGGCCACCGCGCTCGCCGGCCTGCGCGTCGCGCACGACCTCAGCTCCGTATGTACAGCCCTAACACCGGCGTGGGCGCGCTGGTGGAGGAGCAGCGCAGCGAGCGCCGCGCCGCCTACGGGGCCACCGCGCTCGCCGGCCTGCGCGTCGCGCACGACCTCAGCTCCGTATGTACAGCCCTAACACCGGCGTGGGCGCGCTGGTGGAGGAGCAGCGCAGCGAGCGCCGCGCCGCCTACGGGGCCACCGCGCTCGCCGGCCTGCGCGTCGCGCACGACCTCAGCTCCGTATGTACAGCCCTAACACCGGCGTGGGCGCGCTGGTGGAGGAGCAGCGCAGCGAGCGCCGCGCCGCCTACGGGGCCACCGCGCTCGCCGGCCTGCGCGTCGCGCACGACCTCAGCTCCGTATGTACAGCCCTAACACCGGCGTGGGCGCGCTGGTGGAGGAGCAGCGCAGCGAGCGCCGCGCCGCCTACGGGGCCACCGCGCTCGCCGGCCTGCGCGTCGCGCACGACCTCAGCTCCGTATGTACAGCCCTAACACCGGCGTGGGCGCGCTGGTGGAGGAGCAGCGCAGCGAGCGCCGCGCCGCCTACGGGGCCACCGCGCTCGCCGGCCTGCGCGTCGCGCACGACCTCAGCTCCGTATGTACAGCCCTAACACCGGCGTGGGCGCGCTGGTGGAGGAGCAGCGCAGCGAGCGCCGCGCCGCCTACGGGGCCACCGCGCTCGCCGGCCTGCGCGTCGCGCACGACCTCAGCTCCGTATGTACAGCCCTAACACCGGCGTGGGCGCGCTGGTGGAGGAGCAGCGCAGCGAGCGCCGCGCCGCCTACGGGGCCACCGCGCTCGCCGGCCTGCGCGTCGCGCACGACCTCAGCTCCGTATGTACAGCCCTAACACCGGCGTGGGCGCGCTGGTGGAGGAGCAGCGCAGCGAGCGCCGCGCCGCCTACGGGGCCACCGCGCTCGCCGGCCTGCGCGTCGCGCACGACCTCAGCTCCGTATGTACAGCCCTAACACCGGCGTGGGCGCGCTGGTGGAGGAGCAGCGCAGCGAGCGCCGCGCCGCCTACGGGGCCACCGCGCTCGCCGGCCTGCGCGTCGCGCACGACCTCAGCTCCGTATGTACAGCCCTAACACCGGCGTGGGCGCGCTGGTGGAGGAGCAGCGCAGCGAGCGCCGCGCCGCCTACGGGGCCACCGCGCTCGCCGGCCTGCGCGTCGCGCACGACCTCAGCTCCGTATGTACAGCCCTAACATTCATCTGCTACGTGGCGATTAAAGAGACCCTTGCCAAATGTAGGAAGGATGGCCTGTAGGCATATTCTCTGAGGCTCGTTCGCTCGTACGCGCGAGACATAACATTCGCATACCTACATCATTTCGTTCCCATATCGTTCCATAAATATGACGAAGTTCTGAGGTAACAAATACAAAAAAAAATAAAGCCGAATTGAGAACCTCCTCCTGTTTTTTGAAGGATGTAAAAATGTGGTAATCCCATCCTCGTCGCCAATTGGTAAGTATGAAGGTAGATATAGCACTACACGTAATACGTAATGAAACACAGCGGTCACGTACGATGCTCGTTTAATACTGACTCGTGTGCGAGTGCGCCGCACACACACCAATGCATACATAGCAAAATGATAACGGAGCTGTTTGTGATTGTTGTGATGGCGCGCCTGGTAGACGATACTGATGGTAAAGTGTTGCAGCTGGCGGAGGAGCGCGACACGGTGCTGACGCTGGCCGACAAGGACGTGCTCGCCGAGGACGCCGAGGACGTGCTCGTCAACGTCAACATCGTCGACGACGAGCGCTACAAAAAGGTACACGGCGTTTTACTTCATTGCATTTTTAAACTACTTTAAACCAGTGCCCCCTGAAATTCCGTTTGCAGAAATAAAAACTTGCTTTCACTTTTAATTCGTATTAAAAAACAATAATATGACCTTATCCTTTGAGTTTCTAAATGCCTGTTTTACTACTCTCAGTTAAAACCCTGATATTTTAAGTGGCAGTTATCGGTGATGTCATCTCTGTCTGTTTCGTAGTAAGAAATAAGAAAACTGGAGCTTTTCAGAGAGTGGTGACACAGGCCCTTAATCTAACAAATAAATAAAATCACTTCTAAAGTATACTTTTTCGGGTAGCAGGACCTCGTGCAAGGGACGTCCATTATATTGACCGTCTGATCCATACCTATCTAATAAAAATTACTTTGAATTGTAACCGAATCCATAATTTGGTGACACGTCTTTGGCTCCAGAGCCGCGGACTCTGGGCAAGGCAGAGTTTGAATTAGGTACCTGTGGTTTCCCATGAGTCTGACATAGTCACCATTGGTGCACTCAAGCCTCGTTAAAATTTTAGATTTAAAAAAAATTATAATTTGGCAGAACATCGAGTCGAAGAAGAAAGCGAAGAGCGGTTACCAGGCGTACGACGACGAGGCGGAGCTGGAGGCGGCGCTCGGCTACCAGAAGCCCGTGCTGGCCAAGTACGACGAGGAGATCGACAAGGAGCGCGCCGAGCGCGAGCGCGGCTTCGTGCTCGGCGACCGCGCCGGCATCGAGGCGCAGCGCTTCCGGGACATGATGGTGAGACCGATACAAATATTTTGCTTACATTTGTTGCAATGCGGTGTCGAAGAGGAACGAAGTTGTTATTTTGTATCCACTAATAGTGTTAAAAAAGAGAGAGGGACGATATGAGTGGTATAATTTTAACTTTTAATTTCGAACTTGATAGTAAACCACCAGGTTCAATTTTAGTTCGGCGGTGTAAGCGAAGATGATTCTTCCGGATAGCGAATTATTAAATAATTTTATTGAAATATCTGCATTATTTTTTCATTTGGGATATTATTAGGAGAGGAGCTTAATACACACGCGCGTCACTGCTGGCATATTCCTCCTTTGCTTATGAAGAGAACGATCTTATCTTTTATATGATGGATTCTCAATTTCATGACACATACATAGGGAACGTTCGCTACCACCTATCAGATCAGACTAATGCCTTACTAAGACTTAACAATCGTTTGTCCTTATTTGTGAAAGGTAAATGTCAAAGTGACAGATAAGGACAAACGATTGCTAAGTTAGCGGATGCCTACAGAGCGTTTGTAAATAACGGCGTTAAACTTCATCAGCGATCAGACTAAAACTTTGACAAGTGCCACAAAATTGTTTTAGCGGCGCCCTGCGAAGATCTGTAAAGAAACAATTTTACCCTACGTTCAATTGTTATCCAAATGGTGCGTTGCGATTGTAGTGTTGTTGAAGGTTTGTTTGCTTGCAGCGCCAGGAGCGGCTGCGCGGCGGGCCGGACAAGCGGCTGGAGTCGCTGCGGCTGCCCGAGCTGCAGCTCGCCTCCGACTACCTCAGCGAGGCCGAGCTCAACGCCAAGTTCAAGAGGCCCAAGCGACGGGTCAGTAACTACAATTAATACTGTTTTTAGCACTGTTCAACCAAATACCGTCGAGTCACGCCTATTTGAATGTCCTCTGAAACTTGTCAACTGTTTTATGTTGTCTTGTTGAAATGTTGAGCCTTGACTGCTGGTCTTTTAGAAAAGGCTCAGAATCACGCAACGAGCTACGGAGATGTGCTCGGAATTTTTTAGGGCAATGAAATCCAGAATAAAGTTCGCCAAAGGACTAAAGTCACAGCTCGAAGAATAAGTAAGTTGATGGGCAGGTCACTGCGCTAGCAGAAACCGACAACCGGTCGCCGGTTGTCGTTTACTGTGGCGTCTAAGAGGTAGGGTAACGGTGGTCGTCTGCCGGCTGCTGACAATGCCGATATGTTGCAGGGCAAGATCCGCAAGAAGGCTAAGCACGAGCCTATCGACGTGGAGGACTACGACGCGGCCTCCGCGCCGCTCGACACCGACGACACTGGTCTGTTTATTTCATTTTTTTTTTATATAATTGTATTGAATTAAATTTTGAACGGAGGGTTCATAAATTACAAAAAAAAGAAGTAAAAACATAAGAACATACATGTCACGAAATAGTCTCACCTCAGCATAATACAGCAGCTGCATTGCTGGTATTTTATCTTACATACATACATACACAAATCGCTTCTTTATCCCTTACGGGGTAGACGAGCCTAAGGTGACAAGACCTGCAGGAATATTGTGGGTGTATAGACGGAAAATGGAAGCAAAATTTATTTATTCCTTTATAATATGGTATTTTATATTTATTTTTGATATCAACAAACCGTCATTTAAGTCTGTGAAAACAAACAATATTAGGGAGGGATCTTAAGCGGCAAGTGGGGCGCGAGGAAGTAGACAAGTATTGATGGGTTGTTCGGCGTAGCTTGTGCGCGTGGTCATAAATAGTGAATTGTTGGTGTCTAATGCAGACGTGAAGGTGGAGCAGCTGAAGGCGGAGCTGGTGGTGGACGAGGAGGAGGTGGAGCCCGACTCGGAGCTGCAGACGGCGCTGGCGCGCGCGCGCCGCCTGCGCCAGGCCGCCGACGCGCAGGGAGACATCGTGCCCAAGGTACAAGCCAGTGGCGATGGCCAACATAGTATATTATTGCAATAACCGCAATTACTATAGCATTATGATATTTCTGGTAATTTTAATTTAATACAGCGATTTAAAAAGTTAACGCGACGGTCATAAATGGGTTTTTGTATCCAGTCGTCCATAAATATTATACCATTTGTGTTCTTTTTTTTAAGTAATGTAAATAATACCGTGTCTGTTTTGAGAAAAACACTCACCTTCTGCTTACTCTATCTTTCCGTAATGAAAGAGCGAGAGAGCGAAATCCGGTGGGAATCCAGTTTGTTTGGGTTGCGGGCGTGCTTGTGGTTGTTAAAAGTCTCAAATATAGTTAGAATGTTTATTGTTCTAAGTTTCACTATTATACACGATGTTAACTAAACCTACTAGAAATGTAGTATAAATGTTTGCAATAAATGTTAAATGAATGCCCGGTCGCGACGGAGTCGAAAAGTGCACTAATTTATAAAACTAACTCGCCGCCAAAGTAGCCGCGACTCGCGTCTGACGTCACAATGTTTGGTGCAACTGCACCGAACATCTTGCCGGGGGCAAAAGATGAAATTATGGAATTAATAAGCGATGATACAAGATGATAACAAAATTTCATAACAATGTAAATAGATATTATCTTAAAGTCTTTTATGTTTTGATTAGCACATGTCACAGAATAGAATCGTTACTAAAAGCTAGTTTTTTAAACACTGGGGTTGTGCTCCTATCAACTGTTGCAACTGCACCTAACACAGTTGTTTGCTTGACACGCCGTTGGTACACCGGTGACTGTGGTACACAAGTTGGTGGGCGACAGCAGTATTATGTCTGGTGTTATGGTTGCAGGTGGAACAGATCCTGGAGCGCGTGAAAGAGGAGCCGCTGGCGGGAGCGGGCGGGGGCGAGGAGGGCGCCGGCGTGATGGTGCTGGACGCGTGCGCGGAGTTCTGCCGCACGCTCGGCGACATCCCCACCTACGGGCAGGCCGGCAACCGGGACCACACGCAGGAGATCATCGTCAGTAGCATTACACACACAGGGGCAGGAGGGCGCGGGCGTGATGGTGCTGGACGCGTGCGCGGAGTTCTGCCGCACGCTCGGCGACATCCCCACCTACGGGCAGGCCGGCAACCGGGACCACACGCAGGAGATCATCGTCAGTAGCATTACACACACAGGGGCAGGAGGGCGCGGGCGTGATGGTGCTGGACGCGTGCGCGGAGTTCTGCCGCACGCTCGGCGACATCCCCACCTACGGGCAGGCCGGCAACCGGGACCACACGCAGGAGATCATCGTCAGTAGCATTACACACACAGGGGCAGGAGGGCGCGGGCGTGATGGTGCTGGACGCGTGCGCGGAGTTCTGCCGCACGCTCGGCGACATCCCCACCTACGGGCAGGCCGGCAACCGGGACCACACGCAGGAGATCATCGTCAGTAGCATTACACACACAGGGGCAGGAGGGCGCGGGCGTGATGGTGCTGGACGCGTGCGCGGAGTTCTGCCGCACGCTCGGCGACATCCCCACCTACGGGCAGGCCGGCAACCGGGACCACACGCAGGAGATCATCGTCAGTAGCATTACACACACAGGGGCAGGAGGGCGCGGGCGTGATGGTGCTGGACGCGTGCGCGGAGTTCTGCCGCACGCTCGGCGACATCCCCACCTACGGGCAGGCCGGCAACCGGGACCACACGCAGGAGATCATCGTCAGTAGCATTACACACACAGGGGCAGGAGGGCGCGGGCGTGATGGTGCTGGACGCGTGCGCGGAGTTCTGCCGCACGCTCGGCGACATCCCCACCTACGGGCAGGCCGGCAACCGGGACCACACGCAGGAGATCATCGTCAGTAGCATTACACACACAGGGGCAGGAGGGCGCGGGCGTGATGGTGCTGGACGCGTGCGCGGAGTTCTGCCGCACGCTCGGCGACATCCCCACCTACGGGCAGGCCGGCAACCGGGACCACACGCAGGAGATCATCGTCAGTAGCATTACACACACAGGGGCAGGAGGGCGCCGGCGTGATGGTGCTGGACGCGTGCGCGGAGTTCTGCCGCACGCTCGGCGACATCCCCACCTACGGGCAGGCCGGCAACCGGGACCACACGCAGGAGATCATCGTCAGTAGCATTACACACACAGGGGCAGGAGGGCGCGGGCGTGATGGTGCTGGACGCGTGCGCGGAGTTCTGCCGCACGCTCGGCGACATCCCCACCTACGGGCAGGCCGGCAACCGGGACCACACGCAGGAGATCATCGTCAGTAGCATTACACACACAGGGGCAGGAGGGCGCGGGCGTGATGGTGCTGGACGCGTGCGCGGAGTTCTGCCGCACGCTCGGCGACATCCCCACCTACGGGCAGGCCGGCAACCGGGACCACACGCAGGAGATCATCGTCAGTAGCATTATACATTATACATACAGGGGAAAGGGGATTATATTATAAATGCGAAAGTAACTCTGTCTGTCTGTTACGAATTCGTAACAGTACTGTTTCGAATTCAGCACATCCCAAATTACGCGAAAATGACACCCATGACGACGTTAAAAAAAAAACACTTCCGCCATCTTGGATTTCAAAATGGAGGCCATTTTCGAATTCAGCGCTCCCAAATTAGGCGAAAATGACACCCATGACGACTTTAAAAAAAAAAACACTTCCGCCATCTTGGATTTCGAAATGGAGGCCATTTTCGAATTCAGCGCTCCCAAATTACGCGAAAATGACACCCATGACGACTTTTCAAAAAAAACACTTCCGCCATCTTGGATTTCAAAATGGAGGCCATTTTCGAACTCAGCGCCCCCAAAGTACGCGAAAATAATACCCATGAAGACTTTAAAAAAAATCACTTCCGCCATCTTCGATTTCAAAATGGAGGCCATTTTCGAATTCACCGCTCCCAAATTACCCGAAAATGACACCCATGACGACTTAAAAAAACACTTCCGCCATCTTGGATTTCAAAACGGAGGCCATTTTCGAATTCAGCGCTCCCAAATTAGGCGAAAATGACACCCATGACGACTTTAAAAAAAAACACTTCCGCCATCCGGATTCCCGCGGCGGGAGAACCGGCCGTGTAGCACAGCCCTAATGCGTTTCGTTTCTGTAGGACTACGAGCGCGAGGAAGCGGAGCCGGCGGAGGAGCGCGCGGCGGGCAGCAGCGGCGCCTGGCTGTCCGTGGACGTGGGCGCGGAGGGCGGCGCGCTGCTGGCGGCGGCGGCCGGCGCGGGCGCGCTGGTGGCCGAGCCGGCGCTGGGCGCGGGCGTGGCGGGCGCGCTGCAGCTGGCGCTCAGCAAGGGCTACCTCGAGCGCGCCGGGCCCGCGCCCGCGCCGCGCTCCGCCGCCGCCAGCCTGCTGGCCGCCCGGCACTACTCCATCGAGGACAAGGCCGTCGGGTGAGCATACTGTAGTATAGTCTGATTAGTCCAATTCCTACGTTGATACCACCTTCTATCATCATGACTAGTAACAATTGATAATGTGACAGACGCTCCCCTCGCGCGGTGTCCCGCATGACTAACGGTCTGTTTTCGTTCGGCTGCAGCGACGACGACAAGCACGGGCGGCGCGAGCGCGGCGGCGGCGGCGGCGGGCCGCTGCAGGAGTTCCGCGAGAAGGCGGCGTTCCGGCCGCGCATCAAGCTGGAGTACGCGGACGACGACGGCCGCCCGCTGCGCCCCAAGGAGGCCTTCCGCTACCTCTCGCACAAGTTCCACGGCAAGGGGCCCGGCAAGAACAAGCAGGAGAAGCGCATCAAGCAGCAGCTGCAGGAGGGGGTACGTACGCACGCCGCCACAAGTTACGTTACGTTACTAGGTCAGAAGAAACTCAACATCCCGGTTTCGATATGTATAAAAAATATAAATATTTTGTTATCGAATCTTGCCTATTTAATATGCACAATTGGAATAAGGTAAAATTTGTGGGTCTACCTTATTTGCTATAAAATCAAAAGCTATAAATTTAAAATCTATAAGTTCATATGCTATAAAATCACTTGCTATAAACATTCATTTGCTATAAAAGTCACATGCTATAACATTCAAAATCTATAATTTCAAAATCTATAACATTCATAATCTATAACATTCAAAATCTATAATTTCATAATCTATAACATTCAAAATCTATAAAATTGTTTTCTATAATGATTATTTTCTATAACATTCATAATCTATAACATTCAAAATCTATAACATTCACATTCTATAAGCATCAAAATCTATAAAACAGAGCCAGGTGTTCAAATGTAAAGTCGACGGAGCCCCGCTGCGCGGGGCTCCTATTTTCTGCTCTGAAGGACACAAGGTAACTAACAAACCTATCTGTCTTAAATTGGATGTTGGTAACGTGTTTTTCTAATGGCGGGGGCTGCGCCCCCGAGCCCCCCATGTGGGGGGCCCTGCCCCCCACACCCCCCTTTTCCGCGACTTTTCAGTTGTAGTACCGCTGCCTAAGTAAAGTTTAGAGATTTCAATATTTATAGAAAACAAATGTTATACTCATGTGTCACACACACACACACACACACACACACACACACACACATTTGCAGCTATCTATCTATTTATTTTTACTATTTTTTAATTTCTAGTTGGTATTTGGGTTCCCATCAGCAAATTATTGTTTTGATTTTATTTTTTCTATTTTTACCTCCTTTTTTTTTGTTAATCAGACCGCTTCATAATTAATGGTAACCGTGTCTTTTGATATTTCTTGGCTGCCACGATACAGGCTGTGCCTAGTGTGGAGTCATTGAACTTCCTAACATTATGTATTTCGTGTCTATTTTGGAAAATAAATTTTACTTACTTACTTACTTACTTACTTACTATCTAATCCTTATAGCAAATGAGTGTTATAGCAAATGAATATTATAGCAAATGAATGTTATAGCAAATGAATATTATAGCAAATGAATGTTATAGATTTTGAATTTATAGAAAGTAACTTTAGAGAATTTAAGTGTTATAGCAAGTGAGCATTATAGCAAGCAATGATTATAGCATCTGAATTTATAGAAAGTGAATCATTATAGCAAATGGTTTTATAGAATGTGATTTTATAGCCATTGATTTTATAGCAAATAAGGGGATACCAAAATTTGTATGTTGCTACAAAACTAGAGCTCTATATTTTGAACTAGTTGACAAAATGATTGAGGCCTATAAAACCCACAAACCGCACACAACAATCTTATAATAGGGTTCATAAAAATCTCATACATTTTGCTTCACCATTGAGCCATGTCAGTCTGTCTATGCCGTTGTGCTGCATTTGACTAATATTGTGATATTGCCTTCGCAGCTGATGAAGAAGATGAGTTCGACGGACACGCCGCTCGGCACGCTGCAGATGCTGCAGGACAAGCAGAAGGAGACGCGCTCGCCCTACGTGCTGCTCTCGGGGGCCAAGCGCGAGCCGCCGCGCTAGAGCGGGAACCGTGCCGCAGGATCACTGCAATTACATAGCGTAATATATTATTAAAGTGGGCACACTTCACGGTTTAGCGTCAGCTGCCTGCGATGCCTGATGTGGGGCGGATGGACTAAGGTCTAATTGAAGTAGAACAGGCGCTGGCCCGCACAGTCAGTAGTACCTGGTTGCGTTGTCCAGATCCGTTGAAGTGCTGCACTAATTTTATTGTTATTACGCTATAAGAACGCAGTGATCGATGAAACATTAAATGGTTATCACGTTAGCTCTTCTGTACCTGGAGACTGTCGAGGGACAAGATTTTTGCGCACTTTTTGTCGAAAATCGCTCTTCTGTAGTAGATGAAATAAATAGTATTTTATTCGGTTTTGGTTATTATCACACTGATTTTAATGTTGCTAGTTAAAAAAAGTACCTCAATTTAAGCAATAATTAACTGCCGCCTTACGGTTATGTCATGTAAATTGATTAAATAAACTAACTTTTAGATTCAAACTTGTGTTTTGATTTTTAACCTAAAATTGCTCAAGTGCGTACTCCTTATTAAACACCACAGAATAAAGAGAACATTCGTGTACAAGGCAAGCAAACCCAAGCAAAGCGAAAGCCAACGACTTTGTCGCCTGAACGAGAGAGTGCAACAAATAGGTATAAAAAAACAAGCATACCCCAGCAGGACAACAAGACTGATCTAACGAAAATAAAGTGAAAATACTGAGTAAAATGCCTTGTAACAGTAACAACTCTAGGTTATCCCACAAAGGGCCGTTTTTTCAATCCTCAGATAAGCACTTAACTGACAGATACCCATAGAGTTGTTCCTCGAATAGGACTTATCTGACGATTGAAAAATCGGCCCTAAAACTATTGAATAAGCGTGAGCTGCACCAATTTACTTAAACCATAAAGCAGAGGTAATATCGTTAAACTTGGTGCAACTCACTGTAAGACTCTTTGAGAGTTCCTAAGTTTCCATAAATATGTTCAGCGTTCCTAAGGCCAGGGAGCATGCGCGAACTAGGTGGCAGCACTAAGTCTGCAAAAGAGACGCCTTGTGGACGATAAAATATTTTTTTCTAGAGCCGTTATTGTGCTAGAGTTGTATAGGTACGTATCAACATATAAACAATGAATGTTTCAAGTTATTTTTTTTAACGATAAAAATTATAAAAAAATGGTTCGACAGCGTGCCCAAAATATGTTCAAAGAAGTCCTGTGGGATTGAAAACTATAAATGCATATACAACCTTTGGTTGAGTTTGATGGGTTTTATAGTAACTGGCTGTTTAGCCCGCTAGGTCCAAATACTTTTTATTTCGATCGAAATCAATGTCACTCTCTTGTACACATACGTCGGTTTATCTGTCAACAACAGTAATGTTTTGGATATTTTAGCATCGAAATTGTAATCCGCTAATCAAATTAGGTTCCTGTCTGTCGGTTACTGTTGCAACCTGTGAATGTCGGAGCCGGAGTCGCGCCGCGTGAGCTTGGCGGCGCCCACGCCGCGCGACGTGCCGGCCTTCCTGCCGTACGCCGCCGCGCACCTGCAGGCGCCCTTCAAGCTGCGCGTCGTGCGCCAGGCGGACGGTACCTAGACGCCCTCACCATACTCTCGTCAGCTTTCCCAATTCCAATACAAAAAAAAATCACATTATACATATACGTTGTTTTTTTTTAAGAGAGCCCGATCGAGAATAAGCTCCCCAAGAGATCCGGGTCCGTCGCCGGGCGCAGCAAGGCGACGCTGGTGGCAGTGGCGTCGCGCGGGACGATGCCCGGCGACGGCGACGGCGACCAGTCCGCGCTCGTCTCCAGCGAGGCCGACGACGAGCGCGCGCTGCGCCTGGCCGCGCTGCACGACCCGCACGGCCGCCTCGTGGAGCTGGCCATGCGCCGCGCCGCCGTGCCCTGCCTGCTGCTCAAGATGCTCGCCATGTGCACGCCGCACCAGCCCAACCTCACGCGCCTCGCGCTGCGCGCCTGCGCGCTCGACGCCCAGGCGCTGCACGAGCTGGTCGAGCTGCTGCCCGACTCGCAGCTCGAACAGCTGTGCCTCGACGACTCGCCCCCGCGCGTGGACGGCTACCACCTGCTGCTCGAGCGGCCGAACCACCTGCGCCGGCTCTCGCTGGACCGCTGCCAGCTCGGCGACGGCGGCGCGGTCGCCATCGCCGCCGCGCTGCACCACCCGCTGCCGGCCTCGCAGACGCTGCAGTCGCTCTCGCTCGTCACCAACGGCATCGGCGACGAGGGCGCGCGGGCGCTGGCCGAGGCCCTGCGCTCCAACCGGCACCTGCAGCACCTCGACCTGGCCGACAACCGCCTGACGGACGCGGGCGCCGTGGCGATCCTCGACACGCTGTCGGAGTTCCCGCTGACGGGCGAGGAGTCGCTGGCGGCGCGGCGGCGCCTCGTGTCGCGCCTGCAGCTGCGCAGGGAGGTGTTCGCGCGCGTGCGCGCCACGCTGCGCGCGGCGGCGGCGAGCCACGCGCACGACTCGGCCAGCGCGAGCACGCGGCGGCGCATGCGCAAGAGCATCGCCATCGAGCTGACGCCGGGCGGGGAGGCGCTGGACGCGCGCGCCGAGCTGCTCACGGAGGAGCTGCTGGGCCCGTTCCGGGAGCCGTTCGGCGCGGCGGACACGGCGACGCGCGGCGGCGTGCGCTACTGCCGCGGCAACGGCGCGCTGTGCTGGCTGAACGTGGCGTACAACGCGCTGGGGCACGGCGCGCTGGCGGCGCTGCTGGCGGTGCTGCGCGCGCAGGCGGCGGCGGGCGGCGCGCGGCTGCTGCGCGTGCAGCTGGACGGCAACGCGCTGCCGGCCGCCAGCAGCGAGCTGCGCGCCGCCGCCGCCTGCCTCGAGGCCGTGTTCGACCAGGCGCCACCCGCCAAGAAGCCCCCCTCCGTGAAGTCCGTGAAAAAGTAACATTTGCTCCTCTCCGTCTTGCTCCTTCTGCTAGTCCATAGTTAGAGAGTATATGTGCAATGTTGCGATGCTCTCTGAATATCGTACATATGTTTACATAGTCATTATGTTTTCGTCACGCTCGCGCAAAGACGAGTGTGAATATACCGATGTGTATTATTTTATTCTATAATCTAATTTATATTATATTTAAGATCAGTCCCTTAATTATACAACATATCTTATCATTAGATTTTTAGTAATAATCCATTTGTGTACTTACCTAGTTTAATATTTAATTTTAATCATTACTATTAATTATTGTTAATTACTAATAAACTTATAATAAAACGATAACTGTAATGTCACAAGTTTTATTTCTATCAAATATATTCACGAAGTATAACGGTTCGTATAATGATATGATCAATTAGTAAACGTTAATAAATAACTACCTTAAAGCAAATACAAAAGGTTCTACTGAGGAATCACCGATTTCAAAATTAAAGCTAGTGTAAGCGTACGCTTCCCAGCGTGCGGCGCCAAACGAATGCTCTCCGTCACGCGGTGCCGGTCTCTTCCGGAGAATGTCCCTTTTGCAAACGATCCCATCTACAAGAAACACGCTTTTCTCTAAAGTACCGGGTGAGGACCTCGCCCGCTACGTTATATCTGATGGTGACTGTACCTACTTTGTGACGAGTAGTCGGCCTAGCAAAACGACCGAGCGCGTCACTCGGACCTTGTTTTGTTTACTAGGCCGAGTGCACCCACCCTACTCTCCCGGCCGAGAACCAATTTTTTGTCTCACCACTGTACTCGATCAGTCAGCGTCATATAGTATGTAACATTCAGAGTGACCGAAAAATTCGGCACGCCATACAGGGGAGATATTACCATGACGTCTTAATGCGATTCAATTCAGATTCAGTTTCGGTTTGCTTGCCGTCAGATCTATACAAAAAATTACAGCTAAAACCTGCACTGAGTCAGAATTGACTCGCATTAAGACGTCATGGTAAGGGCCCTGTATCTATGGTGTACCAAACTATTGGGTCGACTTGGACGCTTCAAACTACATGACGGTGTCGTGCGATCAATGCATAATACAATGTGACGTGGAATTCAATGAACGTGATTGGGCAAAATTGTCGTGTAGGAGACGCGCGCCCTAAGCAGCAGCTCATGGCTTGGGCGTGTCGGCGGCGTTGCTGGGGCGCGGCGGCGCGGGCGCGTCGAAGTGCGTCCTCTTGCCGGCGGCGCGGCGCAGGCGCGTGGCGCGCACCAGCTCCGGCGTCGGCGGCCGCTTCACCGGCTGCGTCGACGCCATGCGCAGGTGCGCGTACAGAGGGATCTGACACACAATACAACAATGTCAATAAGACAATGACATGCCGCTATGGAGAGATCTCATTCCGGACATAAACATTATGCCTAAAGACCAAAGTCCGAAGAAAGAGAGTTGGTTAAGAAAGCTCGATAGCGTGATGCAGAACACGAACGTCACCAGCGCTAGCTTGTGTCGTACAGTATACGTAGTCGATGACTAGGTGGCGCTACAGCCGCCACACTAACGGCATGGGGGTCTGTTCCTAAATTAAAAAATCATATTTCCTATCCCTTTCGTTCTCCTATTAATTATAATTAGTGCAACTTCGGAGGAGGACACAAAATAACAATAATTAATGATTCACTAAATTCTCGGCCAATCCTATCCTACTATCCTATCCTACGAATATTATAAATGTGAAAGTTTGTGAGTATGTTTGGATGTTTGTTACTCTTTCACGCCAGAACGGCTGGACAGATCTGGATGAAATTTGGAACATAGATAGATTATAGTCTGGAATAACACATAGGGTACTTTTTATCCCGGCAAATTGCGTAATTCCTGCGGGATAGCGATAAACGAATTATATGCAGACGAAGTTGCGGACAACAGCTAGTAGTTCAATAAACAAAATAAGACCTATTCCTTTTGGTGGCTGAAGAATTACAGCTTGCCCCATCTGAAACTACTCAGCATCCCCCAAGCTACAGGCGGCGCTCTCACGGTCTGCAGCGAGTCGTCGAGCAGCACGCGGTCCTGGCGCTCGGGGCGGCGCGGCAGCGCGAAGTGGCGGCCCAGCAGCGGCTCGGGCGCCGGCGCGCCGAACGTGCGCGTGCGCAGCTCCAGCTCCGTGATGTCGCGCAGGTGGTCCACCTCCACCTGCCCCGGCGTGTAGCGCGACACGACCCCGCTGCGCATCACCTGCACGCCGTACCCGCCATTACGGACGTTAACTACAACTTCACTCGTACATATACATAAATCACATGTTTATCCCTTACGGGGTAGACAGAGACTAGGTAACAAGACCTAAAGGCCGCGTTCAGCATGATTGTGGGCATATAGACGGAAAGGGGAAAATATTCATAGGTTACTAGCCGCATCACCTATAACATGATTCCTAAAATTATTGCCCATTTCCTCGACGGGCTTTTACCATCTGCGCGGGAAAAGAAGCAACTGATACATTTTGTTTTTTTTTTACTCCCAGACCAGCATGGAAAAAAACTTCACTTGTTAATTATGTCTATTACATAGTAATAGATATACTTGGTTGTACTTGGCATAGGTCAATCAATTCGATGAAGGGCACGTATCACATTCCCTGTTAAGTCCGTGATATTTTAAGTCTCAAATATTTATGACGCTGTCTCTACTTATAACTTATATTACAGACGGCATCATGGACACCTGGCACTTAAAATATCAGGAACTTAACAGAGAAACAGGCCCTTCATCGAATCGATTCTCCATCTCACTTAATCCCGCCGCCAAACAGCAGTGCTTGCGGTGCTGTGTTCCGGCGTGAGACTAAGACAGGCTTTGAAAATACTGTCACGCGAAATATTCCGTTTTAGCCCTCTAGGCCGGCACCGTAGGTACCCGCGATTCTTTGGTGTTGCGGGGGTCCGCAGATGGTGTTTACCTTACCGTACTTACCATCAGATAACCCCCTTGCTGGTTCGTTATTCTATTTCTAAAAGACAAAAGAGTAGCGCGTGTTGACCTTGAGCGTGGTGGAGCTGGCGATCTTCTGCACGTCGGGCGGGATGCGCGGCACATCCAGCGTCCACGGCCGGAAGCTGCCTAGCGTCTGCAGGTACTCGCCCGACAGCCGCCACACGCGCACGCTGTAGTCCGAGCTGCCGCTGCTCGGCACACAACATACCGCACTAGTCAATACGCCCAGCACTCTCATAAAAGAACCAGTTTTGAGACGTGAAAATTTATCTAAACGAGACCAAAATCACTGACATGAAATCTTCGATAAAAATTCTAAGGTCTAAAATTTATAAACTTGTCTACTGCGATCCATTCAGGGAGATCTATGTTTAGGAATAACTTTATTTAATCTGGCAACCCACAACCACTCTTTCATAGGACTCGTTCTCACATCCTTTCCAACAAATCATTCATTCAAAAACTTTCATTCCCGGTCACTTCAAAAAGGAACGTACTGTGTCAAGGCACGCTTCGCGTGCTTTCTAAGAAAAAACTATATTAATATTGAGTTCTGTGTCTGCCTTCTGCATAATTTGACTCCTGTCTGCGTGTATGATAAACGGACGGAAAAGGTGTCTTTCCCAACAATCATTGAAGATCAGCGGCGCCGCTCAACGTGGGATATCATTTTTATATTTACCCCTGCTCAACATACTGTTCCCAACATTAAACTTGGTCCTTCGAACCGGATTTTCACGATTCACCATTTTAGTCGTAAACTTGCGCAGCTATGATTTTGGCGCAAAGATTAAAACAGTCAACATGCGATACTTAAATACCTGAGCAGCAGCTTCTGCTCGTCGATGTACGCCAGCGAGGTGACGCAGCGCATGTGCGCGCGGTAGGAGTTGAGCAGCAGCGGCAGCGGCTGGTCGCGCACGCAGCGCTTGGCGCGGCCCTCCACGCGGTCGCGCCACAGGAACGGGAACTGCAGCCGCAGCGCCGGCATCGACACGTGCACCTGGGGCCACACGCACTTGCGCATCGTTACTATCTACTGTTGGATAACTTGGATATTTCAAAGATATCCTTAAATCTTGAGTCTTTACGATGACGATCATCATCATCTAGAAGACACTGATAAACAAAATTTCTTCTAACAACTAACGTGCATCCACCAGTTGTCCGCGACTCTTGCGGTGCCATCGGTCCACGAAACTGGGAGCCCTGCCAACTCAGCATTTTCGGTTTGTGGTCATCACTCCGAGAACCTTTTACCTCACCGAGAATCTGTTCTACGAGCGAGACATGGCATGCCCAATTCGAGCTATGTCTGACTTCAGCTCATCGGCATATTTCCGTATTCCTAATTCTATCGCGCAAAATACCGAGCGCAGCTCTCTCTCTCTCTCTCTTACTGGAGGTTCTTAGAGCCGATTTTGGGCCAAACCTTGCACTTTTTCAACCAAGGAAGCCACTTCGCCCAGGGGTACCTATAGGTAAACTGAGTCGATTCTGACCTGGAGCCACGAGGAGCCATCGTGCAGGGGGGCGTGGGAGGGGGGGGAAGTGTGGCTCCGCCGCGCTCCACTCTAAGCTCAATATCTTCGTTAATAAAGTAATTGCATCGTGTTTGGTATCTTTTTCGGATAATTTAAGGATGCTGAATTCATTTTTGATATGATAATTATACCTTCTCATATAAAAAAAACGAGATTTTTGAAAAAATATGAAAATATGGATTCTTATTTTTTTCAAAAACCTTGTATAATACAAAAACTGCTAGTTAAAACTCTATGAAAAAAATAAGTATGGATAGCCTGTTTATTCAGGATTATAAAAATATATACTTTATTTGTATTATGGTATACAAAATACTTTTAAAAAAATATTTATCGCCGCGCGGCAGACAGATTTGCTAGAGGCACTTTTCGTTCTGAGCTTGTTATTTGCAAAAGTTAGGCAAATACATCAACTTATATCTAATTATTAGAAAATTTTAAGACGCTGGCTTTATTTCTAGTAAATAAATAGTAATTTTTCAAACAAAAAAATTTTTTTTTGCAAAAAATAAATTAAACTCGTCTATATTTTTTGACTAAATCCTTATGAAATACAAAACGTAACGGTGTATAGACTTAAAAAAAATACTATAAAATAGCCTACTCATTCACAAGTTCAAAAATATATACTTTAATGTTATTATTATCTAACAAAAACTTATAAGAAAATATTTATTGCCGCGCGACAAACATGTGCAAGAGTACTTTGCGCTCTGAACTTGATAATTGCTTACATTGAAAATGAAATTAATACTTTAGAAAGGGTAAAAAGGATTTCTTTGAATAAATACGTCAATTTGGCCAAAAAATATCGGTAAATAAATAAACATTCAGTTCAGTAATGTACTTCATACCTTATAAAAAAATGGAATTTGTTTACTAACGAAATGATAATAAGCAAATAGTAGGTAGTAACAAATGCCAAATTAAAAAGAACATATTTATTTTATTGCATTTGAAATCTCAGAAATTTCCTCCGCAGCCACAGAGTTCCGTGCATTAGGTAGTTCTTGCGTGGGTGTTAAATTTTTGTCCATACACGACCACCCTTATACACTGCCTGTTTTAGATGTTGAAGTAATACGTCTTTAGTTGGGGTCATGTTCTCCAGTTGCCTAGTTTTTTTTGTAAAGAGAAACTTCTACACTCATTTACGGATTCACACGTCCCAGACCTAAAATCGTAAAGCGAAAATTAAATTAAGTAAGTATCTATATAAATACAAATGGAACTTGCAACTTTAAAGTCAGAAACTATTCTTCATAATTTACACTTACTTGTCGTACATAAAGACTAAAAAGGTATCTAAAACGGACTGTGCTCTCTCTAGATCGCCTTGTATACCTTGTATCGTAGTCCTGCTGTCGCATCTGGATATACACTCCAAGCATCGAAGGCACTCTTTTTTTTCCTTTTCCTCCGAAAAACAAAACAGTGTCACACCCAGTAAATGCATGAAACAGAGACAGTACTTGCGCCCTTTGTGCCCCTGAAAACAAACTAGAAAAGCATTTACGCATAATACCTACTGTAATCAAGACGATATCCTATATTTCATATACGATAGAACTTTTATGCGCTTACCCAATGAATTTGCAATAGCATGACATGAAAGGAACTGGTGATTTTTTCCAGTTCCAATATGCACCCATAATTCGGCTAATTGTGGCAATTGTGACACACATGCTAGTCACCAGGCCGAATTTACCGACGGTAAACTCTTCTTTGTGACAGATGAATGTGACAGTCCTCACCAACAGCAAATACGACCAGGATTTGTCGCCATGTAACCACGAAGAAGCTGACACTCGCATGATGGTTCATGTTGCTGATACTGTAGCTCAGAGATATACTTAGATAATTATACGTGCGGTTGATACCGATGTTGTTGTGCTTGCCGTAGCATGTGGTGACACTGGTGTATATCCAGATGCGACAGCAGGACTACGATACAAGGTATACAAGGCGATCTAGAGAGAGCACAGTCCGTTTTAGATTTCAACACCCATGCCAGAACTACCAAGTCCTGCTGACTTGGGTTGGACTAGAGCAGCCTATTTGGACAACTTTGCTGGCTGCAGCAACGGCTTGTTTAGAATGAATTAAATGCAGATGCAAGCAGAGGTGTGCAGGAAGGTGCATCTGCTTATAACTCAAATTAAAATGCACGGAACTCTGTGGCTGCGGAGGAAATTGCTGAGGTTTTAAATGCAATAAAATAACTAGGTTCTTTTTAATTTGGCATTTGTTACTACCTACTATTTGCTTATTATCATTTCTTTAGTAAACAAATTCCATTTTTTTATAAGGTATGAATTACATTACTGAACTGAATGTTTATTTATTTACCGATATTTTTTGGCCAAATTGACGTATTTATTCAAAGAAATCCTTTTTACCCTTTCTAAAGTATTAAATTCATTTTCAATGTAAGCAATTATCAATTTCAGAGCGCAAAGTACTCCTGCACATGTTTGTCGCGCGGCAATAAATATTTTCTTATAAGTTTTTGGTAGATAATAATAACATTAAAGTATATATTTTTGAACTTGTGAATGAGTAGGCTATTTTATAGTATTTTTTTTTAAGTGTATACACCGTTACGTTTTGTATTTCATAAGGATTTAGTCAAAAAATATAGACGAGTTTAATTTATTTTTTGCAAAAAAAAAATTTTTTGTATGAAAAATTACTATTTATTTACTAGAAATAAAGCCAGCATCTTAATTTTTTCTAATAATTAGATATAAGTTGATGTATTTGCCTAAATTTTGCAAATAACAAGCTCAGAACGAAAAGTGCCTCTAGCAAATCTGTCTGCCGCGCGGCGATAAATATTTTTTTAAAAGTATTTTGTATGCCATAATACCAATAAAGTATATATTTTTATAATCCTGAATAAACAGGCTATCCATACTTATTTTTTTCATAGAGTTTTAACTAGCAGTTTTTGTATTATACAAGGTTTTTGAAAAAAATAAGAATCCATATTTTCATATTTTTTCAAAAATCTCGTTTTTTTTATATGAGAAGGTATAATTATCATATCAAAAATGAATTCAGCATCCTTAAGTTATCCGAAAATGATACCAAACACGATGCAGTTACTTTATTAACGAAGATATTGAGCTTAGAGTGGAGCGCGGCGGAGCCACACTTCCCCCCCCTCCCACGCCCCCCTGCACGATGGCTCCTCGTGGCTCCAGGTCAGAATCGACTCAGTTTACCTATAGGTACCCCTGGGCGAAGTGGCTTCCTTGGTTGAAAAAGTGCACGGTCCAACCTCTAAGGACCTCCAGTATCTATCTCATAGCCCGGCACAATAAAAAAAGTTTTGGAAACAAATCTACTGAGTACGTTTCGCTGCCACCGTTTCCGGCTCCTCACCTCCTGATTCCTAAGGTAATTGGTCATGAGCCAGGTCTTGATGTAGCCGACGGTGGTGCCGCAGAACAGGTAGTCGTTCCTGGCGTCGGTGGCGAGCGCGGACACGTAGTCGCCGGCGGTGTGCACGCCCTGGAACGAGCCCTTGAACCCGCCCGCCGAGTGGTCCGACCACGCCTGTATCTGCCCGTTCTCCAGAGACAGCATCATTGATGCTGGAACACAACGACGGTCAGAAGACGTCCATTGCAAGTTAAATTACTGCAATTATTAACGTGAAAATTTTGAAGGGATATTTGCTATTCAATCACGTGATCTGGATCGATTACAAAAAATATACCATACGTCAACCACCATACGCAAAAATTGGCTAATATACCTCTACATGGAAGGCCTTCACGTCACATTCATTGTGAACAGAAAAGAAACGAATGGTTAATTTAAGTGTCGCAGCTGTGAGGTGACAGCGATGAATGTGCGCCGACTAACCGACGTGCATGTCCTGCGGCCTGGTCTCCAGGAAGACCATGGCGTGCACGGCGAGCTGGCGCATGTGCGCGGCCAGCGCGGGCAGCGCCACCGCGGACACGCGCCGCGCGCGCGCCTTGGCCACCGCCGCGCCCGCGTCCGGCAGCGCGCGCCCGCCGCCCGCCGCCATGCTGCGCACGCACACCGCACAAGCACGCTCACCCACCGGCATATAAGGACATACAGGGCTGGAGGGTCCAGTATCCAAAGGGTCCCCCTCCAGCCCAAAGTCGTCAAATTAGTCAGAGCTCGATCCTTATTACCCCGTTTTGTGTACGACGAGACGCATGTCGCTGATGACGCTGATGATCTATTTTTTGTCTATGTTTTTTTTTGTTTTACCTTGTTTATTTTCTATAAAATTGTGTATTTCTATAAATTTCTTCTTTCTTTCTTTTCTTTCTTTCATGTGGATGATTAGATCCCGGAGATTGGTGGTCTAGGATGCGCAATTGGTGTACCTATTCATGTACACATGGCTTGAAATCGCAACGTAACACGCTCTACAATTCCAGCTGCCTTCGAAAATAGCGAAGGTTTTGTGGTGTTCCATAGCACACGAAAGATGTCATGTAATGGTGTGAATACCTGGGGCGGCGCATGCCAGAGCTGCGGCGGCGCGCACCCCCCGCGCCCCCCGGGCTGGCGGCGCGCGCGGCGTCCCGCTTGTTGTAGTTCATCTTGATGCGCAGCATCGGCTCCGTGCACGAGAACCGCCTACAACGCAAAACCGAAGACTAACTACAATTACTATTTGTCGGTAGGGCAAAGACGCCCAGGATACCAATCCTCCTAACAAAAAACTATTTTCCAGTAAACAGTGTGCGGTGCGACCTGTAGGGCTGGCCGGTCTCCAGCTTCCACAGGAGCAGCTCAGAGTTGTAGGAGCTGGTGGCGAGCGAGAGCGGCGCGCGCGCGGCGGCCGCGAGCACGTCGTCGCTGTGCCGCGTCTCCCACGCCTTGCCCGTCGTGGCCGTGCCCGTGTCCTCGAACTCCGTCACGTGCTTGTTCCAGCCCACCGCCAGGATCCTGACACAACTTGGAACGTTAATAAAGATTCCTCTGAGAGTTCTGCCTATGGCCTACACATACATTCATTCAGAAGATGTCCACGGGTTGAACTTCGCTACCAGGCGCCTATCATCAACGTGTAGGTTCAGGGCACTCACCTCCCCTCCACCCAGAAACAGTTGGTCACTTCGCACATGTGCTCGATCGACATGTTCCTCAAGCACAAACCCGTATTGAAATTCCAAACCTGCAACAACATATCTGCTTGAAAACAGATGTATGCGGATCGCCAGGAAGTTCAGTACGGTGTGGTGTTCGTACTTTGAGCGTGCCATTCCTGGCGCCGGTGACCAGCAGCTGGAAGCCAGGGTCGAAGCAGGCGGAGGTGATCTCCACCGGGATCAGCTCGCCGTGCATCAAACGCGTATGCGCGTCGCGGACCATCGCGTTGCGCTTACCTGGGGAGACAACGGGACAAATCGGCTCAAACAGAGCCAGAAATAAGAGACAACACGCGATTAGATACTGTCTAAAACTAAAAATTGTGTGTATTACTTGGACCATCACGCCGCCATTTATGCTTCTTTAAAGAAGCATATAAACAATTCGATAGAGTGTGAAACAGATGTCAATGGTAAGCCATAAACTAAAAAGTCTTTAAATCGTTCATGACGGTTATGACCTGTGAGCGGGTCCCAGTTGATGATGATGCTGTCCATGCCGCACGTGATGACGACCTTGAACAGCGGGTTGTAGAGCACGCGGGCGACGGCGCGCGAGTGCGTGGAGCCGTCGGTGTGGCTGGCGTTGAGCTGCTCGTCCAGCACCAGCACGGCCACCATCATGGCCGCCAGGATCAGCTCGCGCGTGGCCGGGTTGTACACCGCCGAGATCGGCGTGCGCTCGCCCACTTGCGCCGGGATGTCGATGTACGTCTGCGCAACCACAAGGCGACGTGACGCTTACCGCGGAGGTCTGTCATATTTTGCTTTATTTTTAACCGAAAGTAGTTTACTAAATACGTGACAATCTCTGTCCAATTAGCTAAGTGTTTGGTTCGCTCAGTAGATTTTTTAAGCAAGCTCCTGTGACTGAAAGGTAATACGACATCAAAGCAGTAACATCAACGGTTAGTGTGAACAAGCCTTTACAGGGTGATGTGATACATTTTGTATACTACCCTTTTTCACAATAAATGGTGATGTAAGTGAGTCAGTTGCGAGCCGCCGTCAGCTGGGATTGGCCGCGCAAGTGGAGCGTCTATACTTAATGCCAAAGAGGCCAATGATCCGGGTAGACAAATTACGTATTTGTTGCGGTAATTTTTTGTTAAAACAGCAGGAAAGTTTGAACCGTTAAAAGCTCTCACCTGAACGCAAATCTGTCCCTGCACGTCCCAGACCTTGATGACGCGATCGCGCGAGAGCGAGTAGACGGTCTGCCCGCGGTTCTGCAGCACGAGCGCGGTGACGCCGGCGTGGTGGCCGTGCAGCGTGAGCGAGGGCGCGGCGGGCACGAAGGGGCTCCACACGCGCACCGTGCAGTCCGGCCCGCCCGTCACCAGCACGTGCGCCTCCTCGTCGAACGCGAAGCACTGCACGCCCTGCACCGACACCGACACCACCAACTCACGTTAACAAAGAGAAAGCACTTCGGAACAAAGACTGAGTACCTACTTCGATCGGGTTCAAATACGCATACTCATAGCAGAACCTGCAAACTTTCTGTAGCCTGCATGATACGTTACAGACCTCAATGATGGATGGATGTAGGGAAAAAAGTAAGAAGACGAAATTTGTGATCAACGAACGTCATAGATTAGGTACGACGCACCTTGTCAACCCTGAACATGTTGTAGGTCTTGGAGCCCTGCAGGTCGCACATGAGCAGCGAGTCGGGGCAGGTGGCGCAGGAGACGAGGCAGTGCAGCGGCGCGTAGAACGACACCTGCCGCACCCAGTCCGTGTGCGCGCGCGCGCGCTCGATCAGGCGCAGCTCCGGCAGCAGGTGAGGCTGCACAAAATTGAGGATTCATGTGATACGTTATTATCGATGTTAAGTACGCAGTTCAGTCAAAGATGCTGCTAGATATGAGAAGCACCAGTAAATAATCCTTAGAAGGATCGGTGTTGTCTATCGCGAGACTTGCACGTAGTCTCTGAGGGTCCCGTATACATTACACATCACACAATGGCCCATATTGGCATATTGGCTATATTTGTGCCGAATAAACCCTTATTTCTTTCTTTTTCAATGGGCGTGCATGATTACACATAAACGGATAACTCACGTATAAAAAGTCGAGTGATGCTCGACATGTTTCGGACTATTTCGTAGTCCTTTTCCAAGAGCGCTCGCCCCGGCGGCAGCGACACGAACACTGCGCGCCAGCGCTCTGCTCGCGCGGCTTATCGACGCAGCTGACAGCGGCGCACAACTACCCTCGTTTTCATCGTCATTTTGGGCGTGCATGGCCCATTGTGTACCTACAGGTAAATGAGTGTTGCCCTCACCCGGCGTTGCAGGTCCACGTGGCGCAGCGTGATGAGCGCGCGGCCGGCCTCGTTGCGGAAGGGCCCGCGGTCCACCGGCGAGAACTGCAGCACGCGCACGTTGCCGCCCACGTCGCCCAGAATCAGGATGCAGTTCTCGCGAATGTCCTTGTGGAAATGGTAGAACATCGCGCATATCTAAGACAAAGGTTTGATTATGGCGGCTCTGCTTAGGAAAATTGTAGAATCCGAAATAAAGACGCAAAGAATCAGGTTGTAACTCGCCATGTACTCCCAGCTGGTGAGCACGATCTTGAGCGTGAAGGTCTTGGCGGTGGTGTCGTAGAAACGCAGGTCCCGCTCGGTGGAGCTGGTGACCACGATGTTCACGTCCGGGAGGCTCACCAGGTCCGTCACCCACGTCGTGCGCACCTTCAACGTCGCTGCGGCACACGACAAGTCAGCACGTGTCTCAACGGTGAAAGAACAAATGTGTGGGTGTACTAGTATTAGGCAAGTCCAAATATTCTGAACAGCTGAGCTCAGTCACCGCTCAGTGCTCAGGAAGCACCTTACCCTCACCATGGTGCCAAGTATCTAGAGGTAGTGCTAAAGATTAACTATATATCTAATACAGCATCTCTACAAAAGACGGATGACGGCAAGGGACTAACGGCTGGAAGAGTAGGCGGTGCGCAGCAGCGTCATGTCCAGCGTCCACCAGTTGAGCTGGCCGTCGCGGCTGGCCGTCACGTACGCGCCCTGCAGCGGGTTAGTGCTGCGGTCCTGTCGACGCATCGTATCTACTCTATATTTTATACTATCTAGGGATTTACATTTTGCAGAACAAGAAAGACGAAAGCAGTCCTCATCTCTTCACCGACTACTCAATACGGGAAAAAGACGTTAAGAAAAAACTAGGTACCTACTCTAGCGTCTGACGGATAAAGTGGGCGTGGGCACCTTAGCAACATCGGGACAGAAGCATATCTTGGAGATGGGGTGGCGGTGCTGCGAGCGCATGATGGAGGGCCGGCCCATGATGGGCGACTGCAGCGACGCGCGCTGGTTCTCGGGGTCGTTGCCGAAGTACCCCAGCAGCAGGTGCGACACCAGCTCGTCCCACTCCACCTCTCCGTTGCGGTTCGTGTTTATCTGGCGACAACAGACTATGCTTTACATTTCGCCCGTAACGTGTTGATAAACAGTCCTAGTTATACATTTCAAAAATAAATATTCATACTTGTACAAATAAATATTCGTACTTGATTACTTTACTTACCTTCATGAACAATATTTTGAACTCCTCATCATCGTACTCGACGTTCAGCAGGTTCCTCAGCAGATCCCTGAAGTCGTTGGGCATTAATTTGTTGAGGTAGGCGGCCTGGAAGGCTTCCTTGATCTTCACCATGTCAGCCATGGAGCAACGCTCGTGCAGAGGCGCATTGCGCCAGCGCGTACGCATCGTCGCCGCCGCCGTGCTCAACTCCGACTTCGACGACAGCGACATGAGCGACCTTATTTCGCTCTCGTTCGCCATTATGAAGAATTAACAAAAATAAATTAACGAAATAACGAGTGACTTGATTTTATTATGACAAATCTTTGTCAATGTCAATATTGGCGTTATTCGTAGATCGCGCGCGAGGCTAGAAAAGGAACCGGAAATCCCGTAACGGCGTTTTTAATCTTACTTTATAAGCTCAAGCTTGCACTTGGTTGCCGGTAAAAAAACGCCTCTAAACTGTCATTTTTCATTTCGATAACATAACCTATAAACGGTATTTATTTCGAATCAATAGTTAAATTAAAGCTGGGAAAATGTTTTTAACGCTTAGATTATTAAGTAATAGGCATCCTTCCTTCATTGCCCGCACGGTGTTTGTGAAGAACAACAATGTGGACGACGCCTGCCGATTGGTGAACCGCATCTTGGGCAAGGAGGGCATTCTGGAGCAATACAGGCTCACCAGATATTACGAGAAACCATTTCAGGTAACATTCTATGCAATCTTATTATATCCAATCAAGTTATGTATATTTATTACCTAAAATCGTAAGTTAAAAGTTAGTTTCTGTATAATGCAATTCAGGGACAGGGGTCTATCCTAACGGCGAAGTTGCTGTTGATCGCGATTAACGTTTAGTTTTCTAATTACAGACAAGGCGGCGTATCAACCACGAAAAGTGTAAAGCGATATACAATGAAGATATGGAACGAAAAATACAATTTGTGCTTCGCAAAAACAGACACGAGCCCTTCCCAGGGTGCAACTAAATTTGTATTCTTTTGTAACATTCTCAGCAATTAAGTGTCCTAATGTATTTTGTGTACAGAACGTTGTTTTCAGTCACTACTGACTATCCATTAGGTATATAAATGCAGATTGTGATATGATTGCATATTTTGGGAACTATGATCTGTTTTTTCATGTTCTTACAGAGTTTGAATATGCCAAGTATGCGACTTTGTCAGCCCCATTACAGGCCTTCATACTTTTTTGATTTAATTTGTTTTTCCTTTCATATATCTGCGGGACATTTAGTGAGTGAACATAATTTGTTTGACCTTGTGTAGTTATAGTTACTGGAACTCGGTTAGGTATTCAATTTAGTTACATGTAAATAAAACACTAAAGAAAAGACAGTTCATTTTTACTTATCACAAAGAAATACTGACTCTTAGCAAAATGTTCATAAAGTTTCATGTTCCAAAACACAGGGGCTTATAAAAATAGAGCCAATAGCAACAGTAGAAGCGACTAGAGAGTATATTTGGTTCAGGCGGCCGGGCGGGCCCGGGCGGGCGTGGGGTCACGTGTAGTTATAGCAGCCGTCGCGCCGCCGCACGTAGAAGTGGTAGCGGTAGCAGCGGTGGCAGGTCTTGATGCCGCAGCGGTAGCTCAGCCCGCCCTGCGGCTTGCCCTTGCAGTACTTCAGTCCACATGGGTACCAGTTCACACACACCTGCAATCAAGATGGTCAATTGACAAGTGTTTCAGTACAAACACTGTTTGTTGCATTTCATGTGTTCATGTAAAATCGCAAATTTATTATTTACCAGCTGTTGCCTACGGCTTCGCTCCTGCTTCGGTTTTTCCTGTTTTTGTTTCAATCTAATTTTGTCTTATCCGACCGAACACAACGAAAAAAAAACAATTTTGTGCAGTCATTTGGGAGCAATTTCGTTCAGTATAGTTCAGCTATTTAACTGTCCCATATTTCGAACCTGGCCTTGTCCTAGAACATGTATGGGTCTGATGAGCATAGTGGCATCAGTCAGCTGTATGAGTGGCATGTACCTCCATGTGGCAGATGCACTCGTTGGTGCGGTCGGTCTCGGCGGCGCAGGGCTGTAGCGCGGCGCCCTCGGCCGCATCCGCCAGCGCGCGCGCCGGGAACGCCGTCACCGCCGACCCGTACGACGACTGCTCCAGGCCTGCACAAATACAATACTATGATGTGTCCCGCCAGCCAGCCGCGACCTCTGTGTGTCGGGTACGCACCGGGTCTCGGTGCCCAGCGCGCCAGGTCGGCAGCCCGCAGGTAGACCTTGTCGCGCGCCGTGGCGCAGTGGCGCGCCGCGGCCGCCGACAGCAGCCGCGCGGCGCGCGCGCCCCACGCCGTTGCCGTCGTCTGCCGCCAGCCACGCGCTTCCTCTGCCACGCGTACGGTGCCCGGGTTTTTCTGTATCACAAGCATTAAATTTGTTTTTACTGTTTTAAATACTAAAATCATACAGCCTCACTAAACCCGGCCGGACCTGGGTCTCTTATGTTACGCGATCCCGAATTTACAGTGGTGCCCACAGAGCATTCACCATCCCTCTAGAATTTGGCATACCCTATCAGGTAGACAGGTAGTGAATCCACCATTGAGGTTAGGTTAAGATGTTTTTAACACTTCAGAGGCAATTTTATTTTTAAATTAAACAATAAAAATCACACACAACACAACATGGAGGACTTTAATGCTTATACTTTCTGGGGAAGTTGATCTCCTTAGCCCCTCTGGAGCATTCGCCCACTGATTGCTTTCATGAAATATGGCACAATATCACCAAGAAACTATAATTAACCAATGTTCAGTATTTTCAAAACAGAAAGTATTTAACTTATTCCTAAATGATTGGATACCTGTCGCAACTTGGCCATGGCATCAGGTGCTATGAAGTCTGCCTGTGCAGCGTGAGTGAGGAAGCATAATGTCTGGGGCCCCGTCTGCCCAAGTTCCTCTTCAGCAGGTATCACCACCTTCATGGCTTCCACCTCCTGGAAAACCATCATGTGTAAACAAAATGATCACAAATCAATGTTTTGAGTTTCTGGTATATTATGTTTTTACATAAAAGAAAGCTAAGTTTAATAATAATAATTTGTTTTATTTTTATTTTTGTTGTCAGGGGAAACCCAACTTTTTCAAAGTTTTTCAGATGTGTCCGGGGACAAAACCATATTTCGCTCAAATGTCCGGGTTTTTTGCCGTGTTTATCCGATGTCGGCAATTTAGGTGATGGCAGCCCTAGGCATGAACCCAATCAATGCACACCATAATTTAGTAGCATTGAGACAAGTCACCTAGGGGCTTACAACCAAATAGAAAACTGGTATTTGATGAGTAGCTCTTGAAAAAATGTGGCTTATAATTGATATGATAAGCTTCTTAGGGTATGCTTGTTGGTGGGGTGGTGTCTGTTGGTGTGATAGTATCATAGAGATTATGGATATTATAATGTTAGGGTGGCGGACATTGGCGAAGTCCACGAGCTGCGAGACGAACACGCCGTCTAGCCGCAGGAAATCCAGCGTCACCGTGTCCTCAGTCACGTTCGCCGTTATGCTCTCCTGCATAACGTCGCCGCCCTGCAACAACGCACTCCTTTAACCAATTCCCTCTATAAAATCAAATGACAACAAAACGTTAACTGATTATTATTTTATCCAAATCACTTAGTTGTTTGCTGCTTTTATAAGATATGTAAAAAAATATGAAAGTTGTAATGACTGAAATTATTTGCAATAAAAAGAAGCGACTAATGGCCATTTTATGAATATGATTCTAAATCGAATTAAATTAAAATGTTAACCTGATTTTTCACATTGATAAGTAGTTGCAAATACATCGGAGAAACTAGGAAATAGAGAACAAAAACAAATGTAAACAGCCTCATTTTCTTATTTACTAAATTTTTTGCTGAACAGTTTTGTTTGACAGCATCTTGACATTTTATAACTGTGACACATTCACAAAGCTTGTTATTCGATTACCTAATCACATAAAAAATATACAACGATATTAAAAATTATTGTGAAAAAAAAATATCTGCCAAAAATGATTAAGATATTCGTTTACTTATTTATATTCATTTTGATTAAGTAAAATTTTGTTAGTGTTCATAGCTTAGCTAGATTTATAAACGTGAAACATAATTGTGATCCGTTGCACGGAGCATATTTTCAGATTGAATTTTATTAACATTGTTTGCGGAATTACCAATGAGAAGCAAAATCAGGTACTATATAGCAATAATTTATTAATCATAAAAATAATTATTTGTAAATTATTTGGTTTCTGTCCATGATTCGTATACTTTTTTATCTTAAACAGGTAAAAGAGAATTGAGTGAAAATACACGCCACTTTTGTTATGTTCTCCTATTTATTTGCTTGCTTTGTTCAGTGATTCGTAACTTTTAGATGTTTGAATATATATTTATTCTTTTATTAAAATGTTAACTGTTCAAGTGAAACTAGAAATATGCTAGAAATAGTATTCTAGCTTGCGCCATGTTTCTATGACATGATAATTTTATTTTTGAGGTCATTACGTTACGACACGATTGCGCCCGATGCGCGTCCGAACGCCTCGAACTAGACACGAACGTCGTTCGAAACGGAGAGAAGGGCGATGTTGTACTCAGCGAAGAAAGACAGCTGTCGCTTCATTTTCAGCTGATTTTTGTGTACGCTGCGAACTCCACTAGCGATCCACCAGTTTCATAACGGAAGCGAGTTCCGGAATCGGTAATCTAGTTCTGCGACGCAGACAAAGCATAATCATCAAAGGGAACAATCGAGAAGCGTAGTTTGTCGTGACGAACAAAGGGAGATGGTCCATTGAGCGCGGGTGGTGCATAGCGGTCTGTCGTGACGTCAGAGTGTCGGAGTCGCCGTCGCGGCGTCGGGCGGTCGGCAGCGCCAGCAGAGGCCGATGCGGCGCGCGCGACAGTGAGCTCGGCGCTCGGGGCAGCGCGGCGCGGACGCTCCGCCAGCCTGGCCTCCACTGACTCGGGCGACGAGGGCGCCGGGCATCGGCCGCCGCGCAAGCGGTCCCGCAGGCTGTCGCCTCCAGCGCCCGCCGCCATGGCGCAGCCCTGCGCCAACGGCTCCGCGCCGCACCTCAACGGCGACGCGGACCGCAACGGCGCCCTGCCCGCGCCTGCCCTGCGGATGGCTCAGACCGATCAGGAAATAGTGCGTCTCATAGGACAGCATCTGCTCTCTATTGGTCTCGAGTGAGTACCGTTTTAACTGTCTAGTACTAAATAGGTCATAGCCGCTAGCTTCTTGGAGTCCTTATTATTTATATTATTCTAGAGATCAAAGTAGAATCAATTTTAAGATATTTTACTCATCAGAAAAAAAAACTTGTGGTTAAGTTATTGTCATTTGTGGTGAATCTTGCTATATCCTGTTCTTTAAATGGAAAATATCTGTGTAGTAAAATTCTTATTATTTAGGCAAACATGTCTGAATGAGCAATGTCAACAAAAGCCTTTGTTGTGCTAGATCCTTCTACAGATATCTTTGTCAACTGTTTCCTTGTTCCTCAAACCTAGTGGCAAGAATTAATGTGATAAGCATTGCTTCACTTTGGGCTAAATGAGCACAATAACGTTTAGCAACATATCTGTACTGACATGGTTGTTGTTTTCTGCACAATACTAGACACCCTTTCTTGAGTAACTGCCAAAACCAAATATGTTGCCTCAAACATCAATTTCTGCAGTTTGTGCAAGTCATGCAGGTTGATACGCTGATAGTGATTCTGAGTACCAATTTTAGATTAAATTGTTTGTTTATTTAGTTAGCAAAGTACCCATGCTGTGAAGAAACTTACTAAATGCGAGATTTAGAACTAAAATTATAATTAGGGTAGAGTACAATCAAATAGTAGAAATAAATATGAGGGTGCTTCTTTCCTTGTAACTGCCACATTTTTGGAATAAAATGGTTGAATGTGATGACAATTGTGTATGAGAAATTTTAAATTGTCTGTATTCTAATTGGTTACAACATGTTACTTCCTGAGTTCCAAATGTTTTCTTGTCACAACACTACACTATCAACTGAGGAGTTTTGGGGCTGGTATGCTTTATGCTATTAGCTAGTAACCGTGAAGAATTATTGTGTTACAATTATGAATATGTAGAGTTGTTGTAGCCTTGTGCGATGTTACCTGCTTGGATATAGTTAAACTCTGGGAAAAAAGTAAATACTTAAAATGTTGCTACACATTTGTATAACAAGTCAAGTGACACTGCATTCAGCCACAGTCAGGTGAATAAGGTAAACATAATTGCTTATGACATGAGTTATTTACTTGTTAATACAAGTGAAATCTGGATTGGTTCTGACATCAATAAAATTTGCAGATTTTGTGAAATTTGATTTGTTTGTCACCATTGCAGTGAACACTGTTTAATTAGTTGCACATGCTGAAATGGAAAACAATAAGGTTTTATTTTTAATTTCATACACATGTGGGTTAATAGTTGATTTAATTTAGAGCTGTGATTATCTAATGTAATGTGAATATGATGGTGATCCAAATTATTACACAATCATAATCTTTTAGTTAATCAAAGTCATATTAAAATGCTATTAGAAAAGTTATTAAAATTAAAATTCTTTATTGTAAACACAGCTTAGTACATAAGCATAGTCGTTAAGGGTGTCCTTACTTGGGAATAGCAAAAGAAAGGAATGGTTATTAATATTAAAGGCAGGTGACCACTTGATTTCTCCAATGGGCCCATGGGAATCATGTTTAAATGTAATAAGGTTGTAGGTGTGAAAAAAACCATGAATAGAATTACATAATTTTTCTAGTCTCACTCAGCTGCTATACTTTCCTATTGGTGGATATTTTTTCTCCATCTGCTCTGCGCCCTCGCACCTGCAGTAGCTTACCTTGGTAAATGAGCAATCCAAGGCTTCAAAATTGAAAACGAGTCAAAAATACTGCTTATGCCAATGTACCAATGTGAAATTATACCCTAAGGTCACTTAAAAAAACATCTTTGTAAATTTAAAAAGTGTCAGGAGTCAAAAGTGATGAGGTCGGTCAGGCATTGTATGAATGCGGACAAGTGATGATGTTTGTGCGGTGGTACAGGCGCAGCGCGGCGCTGCTGATGGAGGAGTCGGGGCTGCACTTGGAGCACCCGGCGGCGGCCACGTTCCGCGCGCACGTGCTGGCCGGCGACTGGGCCAAGGCCGACCACGAGCTGCGCGCGCTGCACGCGCTGCTGCAGGCCGACGCGCAGCTCGACCCCAGCGCGCTCGCTGTACGTACACAAGCTCTATTCGCAGCTCTGCCTGCTACTCTCGAGATGCTGACTGAAGCACGGGTATATCTCAGAAGGGCGGTGCGACTGAACCGCGAATGCGCCGCGGCATCTGTTATCATTAGACATAAAAGCATCAGCGTTATGATTGTGAATTTATTTTATTGGTTAACCAAAGCTAAAGTAACACACTCAAATAACCTCATTATCCCTTACGGGGTAGACAGAACCTAATGTAACAAGACTTACAGGTCACGTTTAGCAAGATTAAGGGCGTAAAGGTCGAAAATGGAATCAAAATAGTTGAATCGCATCGCCTATAACATGATTCCTATGAATTTTGCCCATTCTCTCGATGGGTTTTTACCATCTGCGCGAGAAGAGAAGCTACTGGTACAATCTATGTTTTTTCTTTGCTCCCAGTTCAGCATGGAAGTAGAAGTTATAAAAAGCTAAAGTAACGGATGTTACAATATTCTGCTATCGATACGCAGTGTCGTCAGCGTACAATAATCTCGCTCGGATGTATGCTAGCATCGCCGGTGTCGGCTGAGCGCGGCGATGACAGTCTCTTGTGGTGTTGCAGGAGATGAAGTTCGTGGTGCTGGAGCAGAAGTACCTGGAGCACCTGGAGGCGGGGCGCGCGCTGGACGCGCTGCACGTGCTGCGCAACGAGCTGACGCCGCTGCAGCACGACACGGCGCGCGTGCACCGCCTGTCCGCGCTCATGATGTGCGCCGACGCCGCCGAGCTGCAGCAGCGCGCGCGCTGGCCCGGCGCCGGGCCCGCCTCGCGCGCGCAGGTGCTGCAGCGCGTGCAGGTACACACACACACACACACACGACACGCATCTTCATAAATCCGTGTTAACATCATGTTTTCTTAAGAAATTTGTCACTGTTTAGGAAGGAGCAAATACGGGCGGCATTTTTCTAAAGGAACCACCAATTAAGGGTACAAGCTTACTGTTCAGCATTGGTGGCTACCAAATTTTATGGGTATTCGCTACTTGCGTGCGGCAGCCATTCGTTGTCGCTGGGTCTTTCTCGTTGCAATCATCAGGTCTCCTCTTTCTGTTTTTCTACAAATGGCAAAACTATAACTGTTTATAGAGAATCTCTTCGTTTCCGCAGGAACATCAAGTTAAAAGAAAGTGTATTGTAAATTTAAATAAAAAAATAGCATTACAATTTCGCATACTCGGATCTTAGAGGCACGGATTAGAAAGTTTTGAAATTGTTTAAACCATGCCGTCGAACTCTCGTACCTATTGCATACCGGTGGCGGCGTTGCAGGCGGCGCTGCCGCCGGCGCTGATGATGCCGCCGCTGCGGCTGCGCGCGCTGCTGGCGCAGGCGGCGGCGGCGCAGGTGGTGCGCTGCCGCTTCCACGCGGCGCCGCGCCCGCCGCCCGACCACATCCCCTTCTCGCTGCTGGCCGACCACCACTGCTCGCCGGACTCCTTCCCCATACACCCGCTGCAGGTGAGCTGACATCTCCGCCACGACGTCTACTGACTTACTTGACGTACTTGACGTAGATAGCAAAACTGCTGGTGAAATTATTGGCGTACCCTTTCTTAGTTCTCTAGGCTGAAAACGCCAGTGTCCAAGGGTAGTGGTGCTCGCTGGCCATCGAGTGGCCAGCCACGACGATTAAGTAGAGAGCAGGATGTAAACATTACTGGGGGGATGTGTTGCCAATGGTAACTTTAACTCGCTCCTGCAGCTGACTCCTAGCGGCGTGAACGAGAACCCGCTTACTACGAGGCGATTGACCTTGTTACTATAGTAATATTTTCATATTTTAATCTGCTTAAAACGTAAAATATGGAGTCGTGATGGGCAAGATCGCAGGCAAGAGACGAGTGATACGCAAAAAGAAACCGTAGATCCGTAACATAAGGGAATGGACGGGCATCTCTTCAGCCACAGAACTTTTTAGGCTAGTAGGCAATAGAGGATTCCAAAAACGAATCGATGACCTTAATTAGTTGGAGAGGAAGAAGGATCTTCTATTATTCACATTTCAAGTTCTTCTAATACCATCCGTTAATGTACATTTTGGATTTCGCCGCATGGTGAAATAGTACTGGAAGTCTTTCGCAGCCAGTTTTTGATGAGCGTTGCTTGTGCAGGTGCTGAACGAGCACTGCGACGAGGTGTGGTACTGCCGCTGGTCGCCGGACGGCAGCAAGCTGGCCTCGGGCTCCAAGGACAACACCGTCATGATCTGGGACTACGACCCGCAGGCGCGCCGGCTCACCTTCCGGTAACCCTCACGACACGCTATATCTAACACAAGCTTCTGCCCGCGACTTCGTCTGCGTAGAATTATACATAAAAACCTTCTTGAATCACTCTATCTATTAAAAAAAACCGCACCAAAATCTGATGTGTAGTTTTAAAGATATAAGCATACATAGGGACAGAGAAAGCGACTTTATTTAATACTATGTAGTGATTACAACGCGGCACGAGAGCGCGCAAGATAGATTGCCCGTCTTTTTCTTACTGTTCGTTCTGAAAAGAGACGGGTAGTCTATAGCGCGTAACGCTCTCGTACTAGCCGGGCTGGTATCGACTGCGACTATATCCGAAGGTTTCCGAGTAAATCACACGAGAAAATGGCGAATATGCCGACACCATTCCTCGTGGTGTTCTGACCGCCTCGGGCCTTAAAACATTCTTTTAAAAAGCTCAAATGCTTCAGTTTTTTTTAAGATCACGAGTCAATAGCGTGTATTTAATATGAAGTGCTAATCGATGTAATGTGTGCGGTGTTTTGTTGCAGGAAGTCGCTGGAGGGCCACTCGTACGGCGTGTCGTTCCTGGCGTGGAGCCCCGACGGGCGCTGGCTCATCGCCGCCGGCCCCGAGGACTGCCCCGACCTCTGGATATGGAACATGGAGGTCGCTACCATAACTACTTCAATATCACTTCAATGCTATATGATTTTGCAATTATCCTTATCCTTACTAAAATTATAAATGCGAAAGTAACTCTGTCTGTCTGTCTGTCTGTTACCTTTTCACGCTTAAACCGCTAGGCCGATTTAGTTGAAATTTGGTATACAGATAGTTTGAGTCCCGGGAAAGGACATAGGATAGTTTTCATCCCGGAAAGTTGCATAGTTCCAGCGGGATAGCACAGCCCAAACCACTGGAATTTTTCAAATTTAAGGCGGAACAAAGTTCGCCGGGTCAGCTACTTTCTTATATTACTGGCAACGTAAAAATCGTTTTTACTAAATCACTCACTATTCACTTGGTAAGCGAGCAATAGCCGTGTCGTATGTATTTTTGTATTTCGGATACATAAGTCGCTATATCAAGGATTCGAACATTAATTCAGAGACAAAACCCTTGACAGGTAGCAAATATGACTGTCTTACGCAGAAGTTATACACTTGACAGTGGGCAAGGGTTTTGTCTTCCGTACTGATCGGAAGGTGAAGCGAGATGCTCGTATCTGAATGTTGGAACGTGTGTTTCAGACGGAGCAGCTGCAGACGAAGATGTCGCACTCGCAGGAGGACTCGCTGACGGCGGTGGCGTGGCACGCCGGCTCCGACAAGTTCGTGTGCGGCGGCGCGCGCGGACAGTTCTACCACTGCACGCGCGAGGTACCGCGCCTGCACGCCTGCAACGATTACTTGCTATTAACTTTTTGTAGTGTCAAATTGACGTGCATTATCATGCTTGATGGTAGCCGGTGATGTGACCCAAATGGGGCACACATGTCTGGTAAATGCCCATTTATCGGAGACTAGAAAATGCCCAGACTGAACCGTGTAGGGAATACGCAGGAAAGGAATACCGATTCACGATATTCGTGTAATGAGCGGAAACGCTTTGTGCCAATTTTAGGGATGCTAATGACATATGAGTGAAGACTTCGTCTATTTCTTCGACGAAAGAGTTGGCGAAAACGGTATAGATTCAGGCGTTACTTTGCGGAGGTTCATGTCGAAAAATAAATGGATAACTTTGCTTTGCTACGCCGCGATATAGTGAGGTCAAATCATGCAAATTAGTCACGCTCCCGTCGAATCCTATTCATGAGTCAAAGTTCGAGAAACGACGAAAATCAACAGAAAAACAATCGAAATGACAATGAGAACCACCACGACATAGACCTCACTATATTGCGGAGTACCAAAGTTATCCATTTTTTTAGAGCTGGTGAAATAAGGAGATGCGGGTCTGTCGTATTTATTTACCATGTACTAATAATTTGAATTGGTAGCTAGATGATCAGTTTAGCAACAATAACAAATTATTATTTGATCATCCTTTTTATTAATCTGCAGTAGAATAAAAGGGACGATTAGGTGTAATAGTATCAAAATAATCTATAAAACCACACGAACAGTCTATCGCAGCATAGGTACCAATTTTTTCTTTTTAAAATATTATCTTGTACTAAAATTAAGTTTACTTTTTATTCTGCTCACTTCTATAATATAAGTCTTTCTTCAATTTAAGTCACACTATTTTCGTGAGTTATTTCGCTCTTAATATTATTGTCTTTCTTCACTTTTAGTCCAAATAGTTTAAAATGCACTTTTCTTCCATCAACCAACTGGCCGGCGCAACGCGCGGCCAGTGCAGCGCGAAGGCCGCACTGGCAGGATCGCCATGTGATGTTGGGCGTTAATAGAGACAACTGTTTAGGTTGAAAGCTGGATTTATTCTCCCTATGCAAGCGACGATACAATGATTATATACTTAACTACTAGGATGACACCTATGTAGGTGACGGTGTAAGCACGGTGTAGCACACAACACATCTCCGAAATGTAACCTATAAAGTACCAATATGCGAGCCACACTTCTGCGATGACAAAGTCTAGACGCTAAAATTTAGCACCGAGTCGTCGCCGATGAGTTTGCTCGCCAGCATCGCTGAATCTAACGAGTGATGTATTGTTATGACAGGGCCAGCTGCTGAACAGCTGGGACGGCGTGCGCGTGAACGCGCTGGCGACGCGCGGCGACGGGCGCGGCGTGCTGGCGGCCGACACGCACCACCGCGTGCGCCACTACGACTTCACGGACCTCACCGACTGTAACCTGTGAGTGTGTCTGCTGCGCCAGCCAGCTGCCGCCAGCCGGGCCGGCTTGCGCGGGAACGCGCTGGCGACGCGCGGCGACGGGCGCCATTCTAAAACCATCCTGACGAGTACCGACGATACTGTAGCGTGTGATGAGGCATATTTTTTTGGTTCTCCGCCTTTATCACGTTTCTGTTAAAAGTCCAACAGTTTCAAATATACTACTATGATTTAAAAAAAAACACTTCATGCAATAATAATGAAAAATTTAACCGCAGTGTTTCCAGCTCTATTATTCGACATACATTTTCCCATCAAGATTGTAACGATTCGCATATTTATTGGACGGAACTGAGTAATGAGTAGCGAGCTATCGACTGGTGGCTATCTGGATAGCCGTGTGCGGGGCGACGGCTGACGTGTGGTCGTGTGCGCAGGATCCAGGAGGAGCACGCGGTGATGGCGCTGGCGGTGGACGCGGCGGACTCGCTGCTGCTGCTCAACGTGGCCAACCAGGGCGTGCATCTGTGGGACATCCGTGAGTACGCCACGCACTAGTGATGCCGGTGCCGCCCGCGAGCCGGCACCGATAAAGATTCTACTGAAATAATAGTACAGGCTGGTGAAATAAAGAATGTCTCAGGTCGCAGGAACTTGTCGCACGAGCCAAAGGTGAGGGTGACAAACATGCGACCTGAGGTTTTCTTTATCACCGCCCGAGGTGTGTACCTACACAGTTTTAAGTGTTCCCTTAGGCAGGAAGTGGAAATTTCCGCTCGCGTGGGGCGACGTAATGGTAGATTAATGCCGAGGCTTGGGAAGTAGCCAATTAGAGTTACGAATCCAGCAATTGCTCTTCCGGCTGAGGCAAATATGTTTTCTCAAACATTGAAAGGAAATGAAAATAAATTTTGCACTAAACTTCGTCGCACCTTAGGTAGTTTTCACGTTCTCGCCTTTTTTCTTGAGTTATTTTTTTATGTCATCTGTCACCGTAAGCTATTTGAGACATTGAACAAAACAACACGAACAAAACGCGCACTCCTCGGCCATCGACTGAAACAACAAATGAAAAACAGTCCAGTTAATTTAGTATTGATTTGAATGCACATTTCGTCTCTAACACCTGACAAAGTCAGTCTGATAGCTAGCGAATAAAGTTTTCTTATTTCGTGCGTGTGTCAGGCGCGCGCGCGCTGGTGCGGCGCTTCCGCGGGCTGTCGCAGGGACACTTCACCATCCACGCGTGCTTCGGCGGCGCGCGGCAGGACTTCGTGGCCTCCGGCAGCGAGGACAACAAGGTAGCCCCGATACACCACACCTATAAACAGTTACGACTCGTTTATGATAGTGATAGTATTTATTCGGTAACAATACATGATTGTGTTTGAAATACACTACAATATGTATTACATAAATGATTAACAAAAACAATATTATTATCATTACAACAAGAACATAACAACTAAGCTAGAAATACAATATACATTCAAGGTCAATTAAAGTCATTACTATTATTAAAATAAGATTATAGCAAATAGGTCAGAAATTAAAATTACTATAACGTCACACTAAAAGTGTCCTCAATACTGTAGAAGCGCCCTTGCAACAAAAAACATTTAAATTTTTCCTTAAATTTAAAATGATCAGTAATAATTTTCAAATCGGTGGGCAGCTTATTATAAATCACAACGGCCTGATGTGATGTGACGGCACAATGCTTCACTACTTTCAACCTCGGACAAAACATGCACTTTACATTTTTAGTACGCGTGCGCAGACGCAGCTCCCGTTCCTGGCAAGTTTCGTACTTGGACATATTTTTAACAAATTCTGAAAGCAAGACGAACACATACAAGCTAGGCACCGTAAGAATTGCATTTGTGTCATCAGCGTACACCGTCAACTTACAATTTGGAACTGCGTTACACATATAGCTAATCAGATCATTAGTAAATAATACAAAAAGGATGGGGCCCAAAATTGGGATTGTCTAAAAAAAAATACCTATCCTTTTTATATTTTTTTTGTGCAGAATAGTCAATTATAAGAAACCAATTTCAATATTTTCTCATATAACTCGGTATTTTTTTCACTATTAATTATTGAAAGTATTTTGGTTGATGACGTCAGAGTTTCCATTGCCGGTGTCACACATCTGCTTATTGGATAAATTGATCATAAAACGTATGTGAACCTCCGCCATCAACGTCTTTTCTATCTGTGGTGAAGTTGGCAAACTGTCATTAGTATCAATGTCAACATGATTCAACAATAACACAGGAAGATTTACGCGATCTTCTCCTATGAATTTTATATTTTCACAATCGTTATACATACCATAACATTCTGCGCGAAGCAGTAAGGTCCATAAACACATACCAGGTATGATCGAGACAAAACAGGACCCGGAAATAAGACAGTAAACTCAGTAGGCGAAAGTAAACCGAAAAACGTAATATTTTCGCTCTCCATTAAAATATTTAGCGTAAAATCTTTCATGTGAGCAAAGCACATCGCTGTGGTTACACTCTTGCCTAATTATCTACCGAAAGTGCTTCTAAATCTAAACTATAATACAACAATATGAAAGTAAACGGTGGAAAAAACAAGAATGACAGTAACAAGATTGCCCATTTGCTTGTCATCTGTCATAAGATGAATGAAATGTCAGATTGCGGGTCCAAATTGAACTCCGTAGCATAATACACGCGTAAATAGCATAGAATTGGTAACCTTTGCAAATAAAGTACATTTTGGACCGTCTACGCCATGTCTGGGAATGTCAAATGAAGGTCATTGCTTATTTTTCATGTAATAAATTCATTATAGCAAAATAAAATAAAGTAAATACAGAAAACGATTTAAAAAGCATTTATCTCGAAATGGTTTTCGATTTACTATACATTGTAAAAAAATAGACAATCCCAATTGAACCCTGAGGAACTCCCCTTTTTATCTTGACAAATTTAGATTAATCACTTTTTCACCCACGAAGAAGATTTTTGACTTCTACATATTGATGCCTATTATGGAGGTAATTATACAGAAGATTGTAGGCAGTACCTTAATACCGTAGAAATCTAGCTGACTCAGAAGAATTTCATAGTCCATGGCATCAAACGCAGCACTCAGATCTAGAAAAAGTCCCGCAACCCTTTTCCTATCATTGAGCTGGGACACAATATCGTCAACGTCGTTCCTCTGGAAACTATGCGGAAGAAAGAATGAAAAAAAATGGTCAATAATTTGAGCGTGGTGTGTTGTTGCCTAGGTGTACATCTGGCACATCTCGGGCGAGGAGCCGGTGGCGGTGGTGGCGGGGCACTCGCGCTGCGTCAACGCGGTGGCCTGGAACCCCGTGCACCACGACGTGCTGGCCTCCGCCTCCGACGACTACTCGCTGCGGCTCTGGGGGCCGCGCTCCTAGTGCGGTACGCACACGCACACACATCCGACATCTTGTTACAAAGCATGCTGGAAAACATTAAAAAAAAATGCTGATCAACTTGTGTTCTTCAATGAACAACTTTACAAGGAATTGCAACTGTAACTCTACATTGAAATAACGAGGATTAAATGTGATTAATTGCTTTAAGTAGATAGACGATAGACAGCCTATTAGAAGCCCCACTTAAATATTTTAACCTAGCTGTTGCTCGCGACTCTGTCCGCGCAGGATTTGCTTATCGCTATCCTTTGGAAAACTCCGGGACAAAAACTGTCCTATGTCCTTCCCCGAGACTGAAACTATACAGGGATACAGGGAGAGTTAGTTCGCATTTATTATATTTGGAGGGATTGGTATGAATCTATATTAGTAATTGCATTAATAGTTGTTGTATGTGTCCGCAGGAGGGCGAGGCGCGGCCGGCGCCGCCGCGACGACCTGCCAAATATTAATGTTTCGTATTTGACTATGTGCTAAACAGTGAGTAATCGTATAATTTTAAAAATATAAATATTATGTGGTGGCGCGTCCCGTCGCCCGCGCTCGTGCGCGACGCACTCCGCATCTGACGACGAAGCGATTTATTTTATGACAAACTAGTAAATCATTTTGTGCAATACGCGTGCCATGTTAGTGCAATAATGTGACCGGGCCGATGTTTTCGACGGGACCACTCTGCGCATTCGAATATTATTGTCCATGATTTATATCAAATTCGGAAAGGTATCTTTCTTATAAAAATGTTTTATGAAATGAACTGTAAAGGGTTGTGAGCGCAACAGCCGCCGTTTCACAGGGTTATCATTATTTAATATTTCAAGTTGTAAAGTTGGCGGCGGACTCGGTGACGACAGCAGTATGAGAAAGTGCATGCGTCAATTTTAAAGGAAACGGCTTCGCCCGTGTTGCTGATTTCCCTCAAAAACTATTACTAATCGTAAGTGACGTTCAATCATGCATAAGTAATGGAATTTGTTACGTATTGTACAGCTATTTGTCTAAATATCTTCCTATTTTTCTATTTCAAGTTAATTAAAATTCGGACGCGAACATAAGTGTTTATGCACAGTCTTACACGTGGCCCGTCACCGAGGCCGTCGCTGGCTGCGCGGGCCGGCGCCCCGCCGCCGAGTGGCCAGCTAGCGTGGAACCGCGTTATAGTACTTAGCTTCACCCTGATCACCCCAAGACGAATTTAACAGCTCCATAGACTGGAGTCTCCTTAGGAACGCACGGGTTGTCATGCCAAAAGAGAGTAACTCCAAAAACATAATTATTGTTTATTTTCTTCTACTTTTTTGTATCATCCACTCTGTTTAATTCTGACTTAATCACCAGACTTCAAAATAATTTTTAAAGGGTTTGATTCTTCTTATTAACTTCTGCAAAATACAATCTGTTCCTGCAAAATTGCAGATCTGCTCTATTTTATCTTGTAAGGAGTATATGACACTCTTGCAGAGATGTGAGAGAAAAATTGCTCAAAAGCTCGTTGCTGTGCTGACAATGCTGTTCCTAAAGCTGCTAAAATATAAATTTTAGTTTCTTTTGGCATGATTTCGTATGCGTCTGTACGGGTAGCCGTGTGTTCAATATCGCAACCGGACCGGATAGGAACATACGCGGTACCTGTGCCGGGCAGTCAAACGGCGCAGCGCTGTCTGACAACGAATAGAGAGACTAAGAGCCATTCATTTGGTGAGTTATGCGGCCCCTGTCTCGAGACTTGACGAGCGCGCTCTTGCGAGGCGCGACGCCGACGAGGCGTAGGAACCGAACCGACTGACTTGAGGTAAAGACGCGTCGCTCGCGGCGCGGACCGACTGATCTTGACTTGAGTGCTTGACGTGTGGATTGGAATGGTTTCATTATAATTAGGTTTTATTAAAAATTGATCGAGTAATTATCGTAGTTATAAGATGCGTCAACTAACTCATAAAACTGGATGTGATGAGAGCTACTTAATGAGAGATCTTGTAACGAGTGAATACAAATTTTGGTTCCGTCAGCCGTATATTTATTTTAGTGCGTATTTCGATTGTATCGTTGAAAGTGGACTTAAAATTGTTATATCAGTAAATTAAGGATGGTGTAGCTTAGAACGGGGCGATAGCAGCGGGCTGCCGGGCATGACGCGCCGACGTCGTTCGTCGCGGGACGTCCTGAGGCGCGCTGCCCCGCGGCCCGCCGCCGGCGAGCAGCGCGAGAGCCGCGGCTGACGTATATTAAGATTTATTGATAGCGAGCAAAGGATATTTTGTAGTGGAGACCGGCTATCGGCTCTATTTTTGTACCGACCACAACCTCCCGTGTTTAGCCACAATAGCCTCTACACGAGCTCAACGAGCTTCGCTTGCCTGTTCCGATGTGCGACTGCGTGCAATGCTCGCCGTCCGTTTGGAAACTTATAAAATTAATTTAACGAATTGATCCAGTTCGTGGAGTTTCTGGGGTCCCGTGCGACTGCTGGCGGCGCAGCATTGCACGCCAGTCGCAGCGCTGTTTCGTAACAGATAGGGTATGTGACTGTATTGTTGCCCACTAATGTGTAAGTAGCCGCCCGCGGCTCCGGGCCCGGGACCGCTTCGCCACTCATTTGCTAAGAGCTCTATCGAAATTATGTGTGATCGGTTTTCTATGGTCTTTTATTTTGGATTATTTACTATGTTTTTGTAAGTACTGATTGTAATGCGTAGTTCGCACAAGCCCCCGCCCTTCCCCGCGGCGAGCGGCCGCGTCCCGGGGCCCGACCCTGTACCAAATATCAGGCAATAAAGTGTGTGTGATTGTCTGTGTGTCGTAGCAAGTACAAAGGAGCGATCGCTGAGTAACGTTAACGAGTACCGATAGACATTATATTAGACATTATACGATAGGGGAGTGAGGGCCCGCGCCCGTTTGAATTGTTATTAATAAATAATTATTATATATCAATAAATTTTTTATTGTAAACAAATTTGATTTTCATTTAATCTTCAACCATCTCCCGAGTACTCTGAATATTTTCATATCATATTTCACCTGGTTACTATAACTAAGCAAAGTCCTTAGGTATTAATTGGAGAAACATCTAAATAGTTTATCTCAGTAGCAGGTTTTGAAACTGGAAATAAAATAAAATCCTGACTGTTCAATAACATATTTAACTTTATAAACAGTAACATAAATAAACTTAAGCCTACGTTAGCCAGCGGTCCTATAAGTTGTTGGTGCCGTTCTTGTCGACGAGCTCGAGCAGCGTGTGCAGCGAGGTGTCGAACAGCTCGCAGCGGATGGGCATCTCCAGCGAGTAGAAGGGGTTCTTGAGCGCGTAGTCGGCGTACAGCTCGTAGACGCGCCGCAGCACCGCCTCGCTGCCCACCAGCGCAGGCGCACTCACTACTATGAACTTCACTCCTGCAGGATACACAAGCTCCTATAAGTACTGAAGGTTTCACATATCTGGAATGTTTTCTCATGGATCAAAAAGACTGCAAGATGTAGTAGTCTAGTAGTCTTCTATTAATAACAAACTTAAAAAAAAAGATACAAACTTTACTGTAAACATTTGGCATCATTATGGTGGAAGAAAATAAACACCTAGTAACTTTCCTAGAGTATCATACTTTGCAGCCAGCTCTATCCTCCGAGCCTCGAGTGCCCAGGCTCCCGTTGAATCGCCCATTTGTGAGCACCCTTCCTTGTGCCCTACTTATTGTCACAATTTGACAACTCCAATTCAACCTAACAAGCCTTTGACAAAAAGGATATTGTGATGAATCACACTTTTGACAAACCCAATTTGACCAAACAAGACCAACAAAAAGTGTGCTATAATGAATAGCACCTTTGACCAAAGGCAGAAAATCCCTAGGACTTGTAAAGTTTAACACTTGGAATAATTGAAAGATAAAGAAACTACTTCCTAACATTAATTTAATAATACAAATTGTGCTGATCAAATTAAACTGCCCAATACATTGATTTATTGATTGATTGAAACTTACTTAATACAATACATAGATACATAGCTAATTAAAATCCTCTGCACGCATTCAAGAGGCAAATGATAGTAACAGCTACTGTTAGTTGTTACTCTTGAAAGGGCAATTGAAACGGCTGTGCATCCAGTTAATCTCTAGGCTTACCTCTGCTTTTGATAATATTCATATTTGTTTGATTGGCAATACCTGTGAGTGTTTGGAAGCAGCACAGTTTGAATGTATCAGCAGTAAGAGACTCAATGCCGGAGGATTTGGGCACCGGGCTGAGCTGGCTGGCCAACGCAAATAGCGGGTAGAACATGCTGGCCAGGACTATCTTCTCGTTCGTGGTGGCCCGTGCGCGCCCGAATTTTAAACTTAGGGGATAGTTCTCCTGCAAATATACAATATTTGATGAGTTCAAACAATAGTGGAAACTTATAACTTATACAATTTAAATTGTCAAGTTTACTCTGTTTACCTTGGTTTCTATTACGTGAAACACATCTCTGCCGTCTTCTGTGGTCCGCCCCGTCACGGGTGAGCCATTAACAGAGAGTAAAACATGGCCAACTGTAACAAACATCAGCAAAATCATGATTCAAAGCGGATTACGTATCAGGTATGTGGTAAGAAATATAGCTTTTAAAATAGTGTCAAAAGGTTCGAGACATATTTTTCGTTTAGTGAGGCAGCCAATCTTACCGTTTATGCCGTCTCGTTGCCCAAATACTACGACAACTTTCTTATTTTCATATTGCAGTTTGATGTCTAATGGAAACCCGAATGTTTTTTCAGTCTCCACACGAGGAATATTGTGGTCGTAATTGTAAATGAGCCCGCCAGATTTACTGACGATAAATACTCCGTATATAACCATTATCAATTCGTGAATTCTACGTAAACCTAAAGTAATATTTTAATATAATAACAAAACTCCCACAACACAGCAGTTTTAACTTTAACCGTTCTGAAATGTCACCATTAGCAAGCAAATGTCATAAATTTGCGTAATTGCGTAAGTAAATAATAGATTCAAATTATAACAATAATTTTCGTTCATTTAATTGCAAAAACTATACTATTTAGTAGCTTTCAAAATGAAATTTAACTATTGTTTGTTATCGAGCCGATGATTAAAATAAAGCTCTGTTAACTGTAACACGGTTTTCGAACATGTCGTTTTGACAATTGAAGCCTAGTGTTGCCTGTTTACAAAATGATTAGGTAAACAAGTTTGTAAAATAGACGTCTAACAACATTGGGGGCGCCACTTTTGCATTTTACGGTACGGTGATGATCGCTAATACTGCCGCTAATGAGCAGTGCTTGCGCTGCTGTTCTGGCGTGGAGAGTAAGACGGTTGGAAAAATTACTGGCACTTGAGGAATTCCATCTCAGTTCTCTTGGCTGGCAATGCGTATAAATATATAAAATCGTCAAAAATACGAAATACCAAAGTTACTTATTGATTCATTGATTTTTATATTCGGGAAGTAATCTACAAAAAATTAAAATAACAAAATAAGAACATACTTAGGCAAAGTTCCTTGATCAAGTAGGTAATACGTATATAGGAATATCCGCATATTATGTGAAGTTGATGGTAAATTAAAAATAGGTAGTAACTTGTCGACGGCTTACTTATATCTGGCCTTTATTCTAGCTATTCAGGCTAATAGTAAAAAAATAAGACATACGTTAGCAAAATAGAATATGCTTTTTTTTAATATTTGTCCCTGGCCAATACTCGTACAAAACTCGAATGCCCAATTACGTCTTTAACCACGCTTATAAAACCAACTTAATTGTACGCTGCCAGTCTATGGAGAAATTAGGAAAGATAGTAATATTTGGGCATTACTCACGAACATTCAGTCTCTCATTTTGGAAATGACACAACAATATGTAGTATAGGTACACATGAGAGGGATGTGACGAGCGACAATATTTGATGACAGGATTAAGCGGTTCAACAAGTGCTAATTCACCGAGATATGCTCTTATGTGTCTTACGTCCACCGGAACTGCTATCAGCACTTCCTCCTTTATCTCCGGTGATGTATCTACTCTCTAAACGTCCTAAGCTCGCGAGTGATGGGACGTGACTCACGCAGTCATCAACCGATCTGCAATCACGGGCTTATCTCTTATCACCGCGATCGTGTTGTCACAGAAATGGCCAATTTATACCAGCCTAGTATTTATTGACGGTGTGAGTCACGGAGTGACTTGCTTACACTTAATTATTTATTTTGATAATTTAACTCAGATAGTGTTAGTTCTAGGTAGTATGTCGCGACTAGCTATGATTTTCTATTCGACGACGACGAAGGACGGCAGGGGAGGATAGAGAGGTCTTACTTAGTTGTCTAGTCTGTACTTAGTTGGTTTAACCACAACACCATACGGAGCTATCTTTTGCATTTTGGTTTTGGTGTACGCCATTTCTAAACAATTTTCAAAAATAACGCTATTATTGATAGGTAAATGTTTTGTAAATGACGGTTAGTCTAGTTGACATTTAAGTAGTTTAACATTGAACTGTTAGAACACCGCAATGTAAATTAGGTAGGTACGCAAGGTCAATATCGCTTATTTCTCAGAACTAAGGATCTTGATGAAAAGACGCGACTAAGTCCCATTCTTGATTAGCTGTTTATTTACTTGCAACTCGGTATAAACACGGAAACTTTGCTGTAGGTGATTTATTATGTATTTGCGATGGTTGCGGCCGCGATCGGCGATGGCCCGGGTTTCCCAGCCGCTACATTATCATATCGCGTGGTGCAGGACCACCGAGGATGACCTTGGCCAAACGTGGTGACTGGTCCACTTGTATTTGTGACACCATGTCCAACATTAGATGCACAATTCCGATATTTACTTTATTTACCTACAAGCTAATAAGTCTACCAAACCGGCCAAGTGTGAGTCTGACTCTCGCGCCAAGAACGTACCAAGCTTTTAAACTTATATATTTTCAAGTGTCCACCTAAATATTATGATTAAAAATTCGTAGCCCGTGACTACCGGATTGACGATGGAGCCTTAAATTAGCAGTACTTAGAGTCACAGGGTGCTTTTTATATAGGTATGGCTTAGGGTCTCGGCAGCTTTGGCTAACGAAGCCTAAAAACCAGCGACCAGTTATTCTCTCGTCTCAGGTCGGACTTCGGACACAGGACGCCACAGCAGCACTCAACGCGGTTAAAGCCGCAATCGCAGCTCCCAGCGGTCCTTCGCTTTTAGCCTCGCGGCTGCCGTTAGTGGATAACCTGGGAATGTCACAAGGCACCCTCGTCATGGTGTTCTAGGATCATGGTGTGACATGGAATTAAAGTATTTCGTGTTTACTTAACGAAAAGGTACTTACTATCGATTTACTCCGTTGAATCTGGACCCACTGAACCTTTTCAAAATAAATATCAATTAGACTTCAATGCCTGACAATAACATTTTACAATGCGACGTTATTCAAAAGGTTTGATACATGTCTCATAGAGTCGATAGAATCACTAAACATCTGAATGTACCAACCCACTAACTTATGTTGAATTTTTAATACTGTTTTGTTTCGTGCTGCGGTTTCATTTGTGGTTTTAATTCCGGTGCAGGTTCAGAATATAAAAATGAACGCACTGTTTGTAGATAGACAACAGTTTGTATACATGCCAACGTTATATCTTTGTACCTACCTGTCTAAGAATTACAGCAATGGGTTCTACATTCGAGTAATTTTAAAGTTTATGGGTGGACTCACTGGGTTAAACCCACTGCTCGTTCCGGAATATTTATATTTTTGCATTGAAATAATTGGGTTATAAGCCTGTGGTAATTGTCCGATGTTTAGAGGAAAGTAGGTACACAATTAAATAATAAGTCCGAATAACGATGGAACGTAAATTTACTGCACGTAATCGTTACACACTACAGATACACTTTAGTACCACAATTTATAGAAGGAGAAAGAAAGAAAACAGAGATAAGCGTAGGCAATAAGTAGCTACGTAATAATATTGAGAGCGCGAGCGGCGTGCGTATCGCATGGAGTGATCGAGACCGACTGGCGCGGCGGCGGGGCGCAGCTCTGCCGGTCGGCGCGTTCGAATCGAGGGGTCTGCCCCCCCTGCGCCCGCGCCTAGTACATAGCGGGCGCTCGTTTCCATTGCACGATATTTTTATTACTTTAGTCCGCCACAACACTCCCCCCTTGAGACCGTCTCTACGGGCGATAGTAGTCGGGCGGGAAATCTTACTCTGCGTCCAGATCGTGTTGTAACGGTGTGTTCTTTTTTATGATCTTGATGCTCGTGCTCGGGTGTGTTTTCGGTGGTTCCCTTGCTGTTGTTGCCGTCACCACTGTCTAATATATATGCCGGTTTGAGGCGATCTATTGTTACCGTGACAGGTTTGCCCTTCACTGTTAGTTTAAAGACCTTGTCGCCTCTCTTTAGAACGGCATGTGGGCCGGTGTATGCAGGTTGTAGAGAACCACGTAGAGTGTCGTCTCTTAAAAATACATGACTGGCTGTAGCTAGGTCCTTGTAAATGAAAATGGTTTTATTGCAGTGGCGTGAGGCTGGTTTTGGTTGAAGTTTTCCGGTGAGTGTGCGAAGGCGTCCAATATACTCGGATACATCAGTCGTTCCGTGCGTACTGGGTTCAAAAAAATCGCCTGGCAATCTAAGTGTTTCGCCGTATACTGCTTCAGCTGAAGATGACTGGAGGTCCTCTTTGTATGCGCTTCTTATGCCTAATAGGACCAGTGGTAGTGCTTCGATCCAGTTTTCAGTGGTGTGGCATGTAATAGCTGCCTTCAGTTGCCTGTGAAAACGCTCCACAAGACCATTGCAAGCTGGATGGTATGCTGTTGTCTTCCTATGTTCAAACCCGGAGATTCTTGCTAAATGTTGGAATAAGGCGGATTCGAACTGGCGCCCTCGGTCTGTGACGATGTTTGTTGGGCAGCCGAATCTGGCTATCCACCCTGACAACAGAGCTTTTGCCACGGTTTCAGCACTGGCGTCGACGATCGGTATTGCTTCTGGCCATCGCGTAAAGCGGTCTACAGCTGTGAGGCAATATCGGTATCCGTTTGATTGTGGCATTGGTCCGATTAGGTCTATATGGACATTCATGAATCTAGCTCGTGGCAGCGGAAAGGTATTCAAGGGAGCTGTGACGTGCCTTGTTATCTTGGCGCGCTGACATGGTAGGCATGCACGTGCCCATTCTCGGCAGTTTTTTCTGATCCCGGGCCAGACGTAACGTTGTGCGACCAGCTGTGCCGAGGCATTTGCACCGGGGTGACTTAGTGTGTGCAAATTGTCGAAGATTTTTTTTCTATATTTTTCTGCTACGTATGGTCTTGGAATTTGCGTGCTTGTGTCACAATATACCTCAATTTCTGTTCCAGGCAGTTTTATTTTACTCAGGCGCAGAGACGTGCTGTTTTGGAGAAGTAAAGGTAATTCTGGATCTTCCTGCTGTGCCTCGGCTAGTTGGGTAGAGTTGATAGGACTCTGGATCTCTTCTATGCGTGACAATGTATCGGCCACGATATTGTCCTTGCCCGCGATATGTTTTATGTCCGTAGTGAATTGGGATATAAAGTCCAAGTGCCTGTACTGTCTGGGTGAGCAGTTTTCCTTGCGGTTGTGAAACGCGAAGCTTAGGGGTTTGTGGTCTGTATATATAGTGAAATTTCTGGCTTCGACCATGTGCCGAAAATATTTCACTGCTTCATATATGGCCAGTAGTTCCCTGTCGTACGGTGAATACTTTTGTTGGGCTGTGTTAAGTTTTCTCGAAAAGAATGCCAGTGGTTGCCAGGATCCAGCCGTCTGTTGTTGTAAAACTGCTCCAATCGCTGTATCCGATGCATCACATGCTATCCCGAGCTTCGCGCGACAATCAGGGTGTGCTAGCATAGTGGCGTGGCTCAAGTTCTCTTTGCATTTGTTAAATGCTTCCAGTGCTTCGTTGGTTATGTTGACTGGGTGGGAGCCTTTAACAGAGCCGACTAGCAGGGAGTTTAATGGGCCTTGATCTTGAGCGGCGTTGGGAACGAAACGCCTGTAGAAATTCAGCATCCCTAGGAATCTCCTCAGTTCCTTAACTGTTTTGGGAACCGGGAAACTCTTTATTGCGTCAACCTTTGTGTCTAGAGGTTTAGTCCCGTCTGCGGAGATGGAATAGCCCAGGAATGTAATTTGCGGTACGGCGAATACACATTTTGTTGTATTAATTAGGATGCCGTATTTTTTGAGCCTATCAAAAACTGTGCGCAGGTGTTCTTCGTGATCTTCATTATTTTTTGAAAATATCAAAAAGTCGTCTAGATACGCATAACAGAAATCTAGTCCTCTAGTCATCTCATCCACAAAACGCTGGAACGTTTGCCCCGCGTTTCGAAGGCCGAACGTCATAAACGGGAACTCGTACAATCCAAAGGGAGTCGTTATTGCAGTTTTTGGTATATCTTCCTCGCTGACAGGTATCTGGTTGTACGCCTTTACCAAATCTAATTTTGAAAATATCTTGCAGCCTGATATATTGTGGGCGAAGTCTTGTATATGGCGGATTGGATACCTGTCAGGTATGGTTCGTGCGTTCAGCATACGGTAGTCGCCGCAGGGGCGCCAGCCATTCTCTTTCTTTGGTGCTAGATGTAGCGGAGATGACCAGGGGCTTTTAGATGGTCGTGCCGTTCCGTCCGCCAGCATTGCTTCAAACTCTCTTTTTGCGATTAGCAATTTATCAGGTGCTAACCTTCGTGGGGATGAAGACACGGGTGGTCCGGGGCTAGTTTGTATAAAATGAACTGTGTTATGTTTTATTTGTTTCTGAATGCCCGAAGGGTGAGTGATCTCTGGGTACTGTTTAAGGATGTTGTGATATTTGGAGTTGTCGGACATTATCTTCACCGAGCAAAGGCTATCCGATGAGTCCGTCAAAGTTCCAATGGCTGATAATGATGTAGTGCCGTCAACCAATTGTTGATGTCGAATGTCGACCATGAGATTATAGTATCTTAAAAAATCGGCTCCGATGATAGCTTTGGTAACGTCTGCTACGATGAAGCGCCATGGGTAGTCTCGACGTAGTCCGAGATCCAAGTTTAGTTGAGTGTAGCCAAATGTGTTTATAATTGATCCATTTGCTGCGCAAAGTTGGTAGTTGGTTTTAGGGCGTCGCTGTTTGAGTGCAGTGTATGGGAAAACGCAAAGATCACTACCAGTGTCAATAAGAAATGGTGTTTTTGTCTTGCGATCCAGCACAAACAGGCGACCTGATAGGCGCGGGCAATCGTCTGTCGCCATTACTGACTGCCCGGTAAGTTTTCCGACGGGAAATCACATGGTTTGTCGCACCTGGTTGCGTTTTTGCCGAATTTTGCGTGATACCAGCACACTGGAAACTTGCGGCAGCTAGAGGCAGAACGAGTGCCAGACTTACTGGGTTTACGATGCTGCCGTGATTTCGATCGTAACTGGGGACGAGATCTATCCATACCTGCGGTCAGGTCTTGCATTTGCTTCCTGAGCTCTGCAATTTCTCTAGATAATGTGTCTAGAGTTGAACCTGGGACTGCCGTAGACGTCGAAGCGACTTGAGGTACCTGGGGCACTATGTCGTGAACACGGTCTGCTAAGTCGGCCAGGATATCTCGAGACGCCGTAGGCTGTGCAGTGAGAACGGTTTGAATATTACTCGGGAGGCGAGATTTCCATATTGATAACAGTATGTCTTCTGGTAGTGTAGGGCCGCCCAGATCGCTTAAATGTCGCAAAAATTGTGAGGGTTTTCGATCTCCAAGCTCCTCGTGCATCAGCAGCTGGCGCAGTTTCTTGTCCTTAGTAGCTGTAAGGCGCGAAGTGAGTTCCAGTTTCAGTTTTTCATATTTGTTCGTTGCTGGTGGTGATATTATAATATCTTTCACTTCCTTGCAATACTGCTGGTCCAAATTGCTAATGACGTAGTTGAACTTGGTTGCGTCAGCCGTGATGTTGGAGAGGCTAAATTGGCCTTCGATTTGAGCGAACCAAATTTCGGGCTCTTCTGGCCAAAATGGGGGAATGCGAACACTGACCCGGCAAATTTCGGATGGTTCAGTGGAAACGTGCTCTGTTGTTTGTTCATTTTTTTCGCTAGGTCCGCCCTTGGAGCTTGAGTCTTCGTTCTCGTTTCCCATTTTCTAAGGTAGGTAACTTGACTTGTTTTCTTCCCGGTGTTCTGAAGGGGTCACCAATGTGGTAATTGTCCGATGTTTAGAGGAAAGTAGGTACACAATTAAATAATAAGTCCGAATAACGATGGAACGTAAATTTACTGCACGTAATCGTTACACACTACAGATACACTTTAGTACCACAATTTATAGAAGGAGAAAGAAAGAAAACAGAGATAAGCGTAGGCAATAAGTAGCTACGTAATAATATTGAGAGCGCGAGCGGCGTGCGTATCGCATGGAGTGATCGAGACCGACTGGCGCGGCGGCGGGGCGCAGCTCTGCCGGTCGGCGCGTTCGAATCGAGGGGTCTGCCCCCCCTGCGCCCGCGCCTAGTACATAGCGGGCGCTCGTTTCCATTGCACGATATTTTTATTACTTTAGTCCGCCACAAGCCTATCGTGTTGACGGCAAAAGCTTATTGACCTTTGCACGTTGCTGCCTGTGACCTATGCACACATTGTACATCATCTGATGTTTTTTTAAAGTGTTGAAGATGGGCCTTATGCATCCCTCTGTTCGAGGCAACAATAGTTATTTAATGTAGGGTATATAATATCTCCCAAGATGGGACCCCCCACTATAATCCGCACGCGTTCCCTCTCGGCTGTAGTATAAGTGAGGACCGCTACGCCTATATACCGGCCGCCGGGTGGGGTGCCCAGCGGCGCAGTGCAATGCGGGCTTAGGAAGGGAATAGGAATAGGAATCTTCTAGTGTCTAAGGAACTGGCAACTGCATGTTTTTTTTTCATCACACTCGCTCGTAAACGGTATCAAAACTTACTACCTACCTACCCCCCTAGCCTACGCTAGGCCTAGGTTTCGGGTGGTAGGGCCTTGTGCAAGGTCCGTCCGGAGAGCTACCAACATCTTACTCGCTAATCCTGCCGCTAAGTAGCAGTGCTTGCACTGCTGTGTTCCGGTGTGGAGAGTAAGACAGCCGGGGAAATTACGGGCACAAGAGGCATTTCATTTTAGTCCTCTAGGTTGGCAACGCATCTGCAATCCCTCTGGGGTTGCGGGTGTCTATGGGCAGTGGTGATCACTTACCATCAGGTGATCCACTTGCTCGTTTGCCTTCCTAATCATATAAAAAAAAAATACTAGGTTAACTTGGCCGTAATGCCCCATATACAACCCTCGGGCTTTTTACTTGCCATGAAACCGTAGGGGCAGTAAGTGGAGCGCCCGCGCCCGCGACGCCCGCAGCGGCCGCCCCCCGCTGACCGCGCAGCAGCACCACCGCAACGATGGGTTGCTAGCCGCATCGCCTATAACATGATTTTCGCCGATTCCCTCAATGGGCTTTTACCGCGCGGGTAGAGAAGCAAATGGTATCTACCTATGTACATTCTTATTTTTTCTTTGCTCTCTAACCAGCTTGGAAGTCAGACCGAATAACTTGAGAAAATATGACTATCTGCCAGGTTTAGCTAATAAACACAAACGAAGAGGTCCGCAGTGCCGCAACGCAAATCTGTCCGCTGAGTTATGGCCAACAGTGTAGTCCACAGTGTGACGACCTGTCGAACTCTGAGGGTCCCAAAGGTCGCGTAAATTGCTATCGCATGCAAATGAGGCAGCCGCCGCCGCGCGCCGCGGCCAGTGCGTACTGGACCATCTAACAATTAATAAAATTATTGTTAAGTAAATACCGAACTTCAAGGTTATCCATAGTCTGTTAAAGTTTATATGAGATAGTTGCCGTGAATTCGGTTTTGATTCCTTCATAATTTTCATATAATCCCAACTTGTTCAGAAAAAATATGCAATTCCATGCATTTGGACGTGATGAAGTAAATTTTGGATGTTGCAGCGTATACGTAGAGTAAATTTCAGAAATTCTGTAGCGCTCAGGGTTGTCCAAAATATATCTCTAAACGGTCTCGCATCTTAAAACATATTTAATTATTTTATGGCTTCCTGCGTGTGTACTTAACAACCAAACAAAATATATGTAGAGTAGGTAAGTTAGTAATGCTGATAGGCCTTCCGTATTATTTTTTTCGGCGTATTTTCTTTAAGTCTTAAGTTTAAGAAATTTAGTCGTCATTTATAAACAACGCAACTTAATATCATATCTCCCTAATTAATAATATACTGACTATTAAATAAACATATTTAACACTGGCTGTACTCTTTCTTATACTAATTAACTCAACTAATTGTGGCCTATCACTCCCGCATCCAAATTAATTGGGTCAAGGGCTTGCACCGGCGGGGGAGCGCAGACGCAGCGTGCATCGTAATCTTCTGAGAAAACGTTTTCCTCACGCAGCCGTGACGCGGCGCGGTGACGCGGTGACGCGGCGCGCGTTATAAAGCGGCGCGGCGGCGGCGCGGCGGCCTAGTCCGAGGCTGGGATCCCCGGCAGCCGGTCACCCTGGCGCCCCGCGATGCGTGCATGGAGCCCGCGCCGGCGCAGCCCCCGCGCGCGCCCTCGCCCTCCTCCAGCGACGATGACGACCAAGGGGACGTGCTAGTGCCTTCCGGTAATGATCCGACCAACCCTGTGGTGACCATCTTGTGAGAGTGCTGTGTGTGTTTGTATGATTTTCCTTGGATTTTTCAGCGGATGTTCGTAAGTAAACCCGTATGGGGACTGGACACACTTTAAGGTCCGCGAAATAATTACATGATGAATGAATCATGATGATCATTCGGTAATACCTTGACTCATAAGGTTCAAATACTCAAAATAGGTTGTTAGGTACGAGTACGAATTTAGGCATGGATGTTTTAACGTCGTTATGTAGTTACCTAGGTACACATTGGAATACTTACTCTTACAACGTACCTATACCAAATATTTGAACAACACAGAAGAGCCGGTCAATTACATTTAACACCAATGCATTCGACAAATTAATGAACAGCCTGATCAAGATCAATAGGAACGTGTATCACCTCATTATAATTACGATATACTGGTATTAGAGCAAATCAGATAAAACTAAATATTCTTAGTAGGTCTTATTGGAGCCAGAATTAATCAACCTCTTCGTAGATATACCTACTTGTAGTATTTGCTACCTAAGCTGCACTCTCTTGCGCCCGCGCAGCGCCCGCGTGTTTAGGCCTAAGCACCTGCTGCATAGAAACAGTGTAGAGTAGGTACACCTGATATATACTAACGTACTTAGAAACATAGTCGTATTGTAATTTGTTTAGATAAATCATAAATCATATTCAATTATACCTAGTGCAATCAATGTAATTTGTTAAATCATAATAAAAAACAGCCAAAACTTAAAAATAAGTTAAACCTAGCTAAAAATATTATTAAATTAAAGATAAAAAAATCTCCCAAATCGCCGCCAATTACTACAAAATTAGTACGATCTACTTTCTAATAACTAAGTAGTAATTTCTAATGCAGCGTTTAACAACAATTGGCAAACTTCTAATTTATACCACATAATAAATAAAAGGACTGGCACTAGCCACTTACTAAAGTGCGTAGAAAAAGTAATTTATTATCATATACATACCTCAATATAAATAATTAGCTAAATGTGTCGCTAAATGCAAAACTTGAGAACTTGCTGAACTATTTTTTTAATATATCCATTGCACCTTAATAACTATTGTTAACATCTTAAGTAACCCTTTTCCAAGCAAAATAAATTATTTGTATTTGTATTTGCAGTCTGAGAAAGGTGAAGAGAAAAATTGGCAAAGATGCTCGGATTTTTTTTTTAAAGTAAGAATCTGCGGCGAATTTTATTCAGCGCGCGCGAAGCCACGGTCAAATGCTAGGCTTAGGCTTCAAGATTTTAAAGAAATTAATGAATGTCTCGCCAAATTTTTATAATTCACTATAGAGTACGTTCAAATTTACCTTATTTATCCAAGACACGTAACATGTAAAAAATTTAGTACACCATGTACCTACCAGGTACCATGACGCCTTAATGCGATTCAATTCCGATTCAGTTTAAGTTCGCTCGCTGTCAGATCCATTCTAAAAATGACAGCTAAACCTGAACTGAGTCGGAATTGAATTGGATGAAGACGTCAAATTTAAAACCAAAATATTCCAGAAGATGACAAAATCAATATTCCGTCACATATCTTTGTTCGTTAGGTAAAACGGATCGCTTTTCATAGAAGTTTGCATGAACAGTCACTCGTTATTTTTGCTCGTCAGTGTATTTATGTAAGCGTGAGTTGCACCAAGTAGTTACTCAAAATTAAAAATAAAAAAAATACTTTTGCAAGTTGGTCGGCAAGAGCCTTTTTCCATATCCGACGATTTTGTCGTATATGTATTTGTCAGAAAACCTATGAAATATAGTACCTACCTATGTCAAAATTTACAGTTATAAGTTAAAAAACAAATAAACAAAATAAACATAAATCATGGCTTTATCCCTTACGGGGTAGAGAGCCTAAAGTAGCAAGATAGTTAACGTTAGTGTTAAAAGTAACTTGGTGCAGCTTGCACTGACTATACCTACTATGTTTGATGCTTTTTGTCAACGTCAGCTAGGAACAACGACTTACTTTATCAATGCATAGATTTAACGATAACCAACGATTTTTATATTCAAATATATTTGAAAGAAAACCTATGAATATATTTATGTCTGTTATTGCTAACATAACATAATGGGTATGGGTTGGGTGCTAGTCGCGCATACTTGTAACAGCAAACAGGAGTCTAATTTTTGAAAGCACATATAACCATTAACAAGTGATATTTTCTTCATCTCCACTGTAGATGCAAATTCATGGAAATTTTTCACACACTTTCGGATTGCACTTTAAACTAACATTATCACTAAAAAGTGACATAAACCCGCGCATTGCTACAAAAACCTTCGTAGCTCAAATTAATATTTTGACTAGTTGACTAAATTTTTTGGTGCAACTGACTCTAATCACTCGTATTTCAAATTCAACACAATGTTTAGCGAGCGTTTTTCGAGCTTCCATCAACAACTATCGAGCGATGTTTTCGCAAATGTGTTTTCTAAAATCGTTCCCCTGACCTTCTAGTGTAAGTTTTCACACAAAAGAAACGGCTCTATCGCGTTTACGCAAAGACTTCGTCCGATACGTTTTTAGTGTTAGAAAATTAAACTAGAGGCTCACATGTGTGAAAATACTACTCGAAAGTGGTGAAAAATTGAGCTGAATTTTAAATGCAGGTTTCCTCACGATGTTTTCCTTCACCGAAAAGCTCATGGTAATTTTCAAATGTCATTTCGCACAGAAATCTCGAAAACTCAGAGGTGCGAGCCCGGGATTCGAACCCACGACCCCCTGCTTGAGAGGCCACTGGTCAAACCGCTAGGCTACCACGGCTGATTTTTTTGACTTAACTTCGTAGCATACAAATATAACTTAGCGCCCTCAGCTGAATAAGTGAGCTTTTGTTTGCGCGGCAAGTGCAGCTCGAGTTCCAAGTACGCATGCGTGCGCGCAGGCCGGCTGCTTTGGAAAAACCAGCGCGGAAAAGCTGCTTATTGTACCTACAGCTATAGTTAGTAATAATTTCAATTATTGGTTATTCTTAAGCGACTTCAAAAAAGAAGAAGGTTACATGTTCTTGTGAACATTCTCAGTATAATTTATGGCAAAATTCAAAATTCAAGCTAAACCTGGCGTTTAGCTTTTGTTAGGCTCTGGATAAAGACGTGATTTATGTACCTATGTAAAAAACATGTGAAGTAGTGTAGGGGCATATTATGGCGGAACACACGCACGACATGGCACTACAGCTTCGGTTGCAAAAACTCCGACATTCCGTTACGCTGATTGACTAGTTTCCCGCTGGAAAAAAACCTCCCTCTTGAATTTTCTACACACACACATACATACATACATAAATCACGTATTTCTCCCTTACGGGGTAGACAGAGCCTAAGGTGACAAGACCCAAAGGCCACGTTTAGCATGATTGTGGGCGTATAGGTGGAAAGGGGAATCAAAATAGTGATGGGTAGCTAGCCGCATCGCCTATATGATTCCTATGTCCATTCCCTCGATGGGCTTTTACCATCTGCGCGGGATTTTCTACACTCATGACCAAATTAAAGGGTCACTTTTCGTACAACTTTCTATGGGAAGTGACCCTTTATTTTTGCACGTCAGTGTATTTCCTTATTTGCATCTAAGTTACCGCAATACCTAACCGATTTTGCAGCACGCCTGTGAAAACATTTGAAAGTGAATTTTTAACAATAGTCGCTTTTATATATTTTTTGAAATCGATATTTATTTAGGTACAGTCAACTGTAATAATATGTATGTAGTCAAAGTTTCAAAAATAGTACCATACGCTCTTACACCGGCGTAATAAGGTCGTGGGACATATTTTTGAGAAGTTCATATCGATACTTATTTTTGCACTTGTTGTACAAAGACGAAAATTACGTTCGAGCAACAAATATACAAAAGACAAATTTTTAACCTAAATAGGTTAAAAAAAGCAAGCGCTTAATAATTAAAACTAAATCCTGTCCCTTTCTCGTACGTAGCTTTTAACGTCAGTAAGACTGGGATAGATTTTCACGCTAGCAGAAGTAGCGGTGCCTCGTCCAAAACAGTGTTGAATAGGATGGAGTCCACACAAGTCACACGCAATGAGATAAAATTACTTACAAATGAAACTTGGTGTTCCAGACCCCTCGAAGTGGGAGCGCGGCGACGTGCGGCGCTGGGTGGCGTGGGCGGCGCGCGCGTTCCGGGTGCGCGCGCCGCGCCGCCACCTGCTGCCCGACTCCGGCGCCGCGCTGCTCGCGCTCAGCGAGGCGCAGTGGCTGCAGGTGCGTCTAACCTGTATTGTGTGGTTTGCCTAAATACGAACCGAATGGCGAAGTCTACGTTTACGTAGAGCTCGATTGAAATCAAAACATATAATAATATGTTCCTATTTAACAAAAGAAAAAATAAATATAACAAGTATTTTTTTAAGTGAAAAAGATTTTTGAAAGCGCCAAGGGTCTGATTTATGCAATCACATCACTCGAAATTACCATTCGAAATAAGGTGAAAAACTGTCCGGAATGAAAATAAGAGTAGAAAAAAATATAGCTTAATCAATTTAGTCATTCACTATTTTTTATCACTATATGATGATAGTTTAGTTTGGTACCACTTTAAAACCGGGCCTCAATTTTCAAATTATTGTGTTATAATGCTTTGCGTTGCGCAGGTGTGCGAGGGCTGCGAGCAGGCGGCGCGGCTGCTGCGCGCGCACGTGGCGCATGCGCGCTGCGCGGCCGCCGGCCTGCCGCCGCCGCCGCCGCTGCCCGACCACGAGGCGCCCGCGCAGCCCGCGGAGCCCTCCGCCGTCCCCATCCCCTACAGTGAGTACAGCCACATCTCTACAAACGGTTCTAAATAATTCGTATAATTAATTGTAACGAGCCACCACAAATATTAGTGGTGTGATGACTGAAAAACAGGTGGCGGTGAAAACTGAGCTACGTACAGCCATCGGTCCAGCAGTTTATCCACCAGTTTAGCACCCAGTTTTGTCCGCGCTCTTCGGCTTATTGCAGCCAGACTCTACCATGTACATATACTACTAACGTTCCGTAAATCGTCCTACACTACGCTTACTGAATCGCAGTCTCCACGTAAAGAACTGTTTTATCAAGGGCGTGGGTGTTAGAATATTTTTAGAAATCATCTCAAGCGTGACATCGATAAATTGTATAAATCAGTCGCTTTAAAAATAATTACTGTGGGGTTTTCCAGCTGCGTCATGATGATGCGTGCATAATTATGATTTTTCGGAGGACTACAGCAGCCGCGGCCCGGCTTTGCTTAATAAAGTTATCTCACGGCAGAGCCGGAATCGTAAGACTCTACCTATTTCCTATAGTTTCTCTAAACCATGTAGGTATAGGTAGGTACTTATATTTTTGTGATTCCTAGAAATTCTTTCCGATTAAGAGTAACGGGTGCAAAACAGTTGACGTAGAGCGTAAAGTTTAAAGCAACACATGGCCACTTACGCGTCTAAATACGTGACTTATCCGTTTCTGTGACTACAACACATCTACAGCACCCTGAACTCTATTCAATTTGTTTCAAGTACTTACGGGTATAATCAAAAAACTAATTATTTGAGGAAAAGTGTCCCTATAGCCAGGCGGCATTACACCTTTCGAATTTCACCTGCAACGTGACTCACACCATTTAGATAATGGCAAATGAGTCAATTGTTCCTTATATACTTAGTAAACAAAAATAAATCGCAATAACCTCAAAATATGAGTCATTGCGAATTTGATAAGGTCCACTTAACTGGCCCACCGTTAGCGCTAATTTATTACATCACTTAGATAAACAGAATTAAGCCGCGACCGATATCGTTGCGGAGGCCAGCCCGTGTGCTGAATCAGAAGACCTTCACTGATATGCTGTGGCTGCGGAACCACCGCATCTTCAGCGGCCGCGCCCGCGCCCGGTCGCCCAGCATGGGAACTTTTACTCGGCCCGCTGCTGGTGTGAAACTTATTTTTGCTCGTAGTCGTGATGTGATATTCATATTCCGCGATAGTTTTGTTGGCCTGAATGTAATATGGTTTTGAATTATTAGAATTATTAATATTTTTGTAAAATTTATCTGTCTGTCTGTTGGCTGTCTGAAGGCATGGCGGTAAAGTTTTTAGATTTAGTTGAGTGTATAATTGATTAGTGTCCAATCGTACCGGAATTTCTCAGTCTATGTTGGATGTTTGTAAATACGCATTTCTCCTCTCTCTCTCGCGTTGAATCATTTTAATGGTCAGTAAAATGTAATTATTTTATTTTAGCGATGCATTTACTCATAATAAATGCGACGGAGATCATAGTTACATGGCTCTTATTTAATTACCTTTTTGCTATCTCCAAAATTGATGTGAGTTTCCAATAGGTTTACGAAATATGAAGTACCTATTTGAATTCTACTCTTTTCTAATAATAGTTTGCGCATCACATGTTAGTTGCGTCATTTTAATGTGATGTCTTAGGGTTAGGGGATAAACATCGTGGCTTCTCGCGCTTAACTAACCATGTTTCATCATGATTAAATAATAAGTTATCACGACCAATATTGGCGATCAAAGTGCGGAAAACAGGCACTCAGTTATCTCAACTCGTAATCGATGTCAATCTTTAGATAAAATCCACGAATCGTACAAACAACGATGGAGGAACTTTACTCCAAAGTCAAAGGACGGAACACTGGAAAAGCTAAAGGTTTCAAACTGATGCTTTTATTCCGGCAAAACATGAAGAAAATATCAACACCATGGACTATTTAATATCTCTTTTATCGGGCAGCACCACCACCAGCCAGGCACATTTGAAAATCAAGAAAAAAAAATTGGTGAATTTTTGGCCAGACCATTCCATTAAATCAAAAGGCTATTGCGCCACAAAGAGAGTGACAGAGGCAGGCCAGAGTGGCTGAGATATGAAAGCTCTACCCGGGGAACTACACGGAAAAAAAAACTTAGTTGTGGTAACTAGGAATTAGTTGGCGCAGCTAAATTCCTTCGAAACTATAGGGACATCGAAGTATTTAGCTATCGTTGCAAAGAGTTTTTCGCTACCGAAACTTGGCTGTGATAGCAAATATTCTTAGTTGTGATCACTTTGAAGTTTGGGAAACTTAGCAGTGACTGCTAATCATATTAGCTAAAATTAGTTGTGGCTGCTAAGTATATTAGCTATATTTAGCAGTGACAGCTAATTTAATTAGCAATATTTAGCGGTAGCTGCAAACAAATTTGCCGTAGCTGCTAATTACTTTAGATGTGACAATCAAAATAATTCGTTGCATCGGCGAAAGTGTTGGCTGTAGCAACTAAGTTAGTTTGATACTCTATCGCATTTCTTTAGCGGTATTCGACAACGAGTTTAGCTGCAGCTGCTAAAAGGGTTTGTTACTATAAGAAAGACTTAGTTGTGAGATGTAATCAAGTTAGTTGTAGCTGCTAATTAAGTTTGTTACAGTTACTAAGAGTCTTAGTTGTGGGATGTAATCAGTTTGGCTGTAAGTACTATTTGGGTTTGTTACTGTAACCAAGAGTCATAGTTGTGGGATGTAATCAATTTAGCTGTAGCCTCTAATTGGGTTTATTACTTTAACTAAGAGTCTTAGTTGTGGGATGTAATCTGTTTAGCTATAAGTGCTAATTGGGTTTGTTACTGTAACTAAGAGTCTTAGTTGTGAGATGTAATCAGGTTAGCTGGAGCTGCTAATTAAGTTTGTTACAGTTACCAAGAGTCTTAGTTGTGGGATGTAATCAATTTGTGGCCCGAGGAAGCGACCGCCACTGCGATACGGCAACCCGTGCACACACCTGCAAAGTCTGATAGACCGGGCCCGTTAACGTCCTAACGAATTAGAAGCAGTAACGTGCACACTAGGCTACTCAGACTCGCTTCCTGTGTCTGTTACAAGATAATCATTCAAAATCATCTCGGGTATATATGGACGCTCGGTCAACCAAACGATAGCGCGATGTAACTTGCGCGCAGCGCCATCTGTTGGCGTATTTCGTAAGCTCAGTTGCTGTTGGCCTTAATACTTATCGTTACTTATAGTCAAAGCTGCAAAAAGTTCTTGGCTGCCACACTTAAGTCTGATTTGCTACGACTGCTAATATAATATTGCTGTTCATTGCAAAGTAAATTTGTTGGTGCGACTAAGATTCTTAGCAACATTAGCAAAAAAATATTTAGCAGTTGCAGCAAATAATATTAGCTACAGTTTGTGAATAAGTTAGTCAAAGCTGCAAAAAGTTCTTGACTGCCACACTTAAGTCTGATTTGCTACGACTGCTAATATAATATTGCTGTTCATTGCAAAGTAAATTTGTTGGTGCGACTAAGATTCTTAGCAACATTAGCAAAAAAATATTTAGCAGTTGCAGCAAATAATATTAGCTACAGTTTGTGAATAAGTTAGTCAAAGCTGCAAAAAGTTCTTGGCTGCAACACTTAAGTCTGATTTGCTACGACTGCTAATATAATATTGCTGTTCATTGCAAAGTAAATTTGTTGGTGCGGCTAAGATTCTTAGCAACATTAGCAAAAAATTATTTAGCAGATGCAGCAAAGAATATTAGCTACAGTTTGTGAATAAGTTAGTCAAAGCTGCAAAAAGTTCTTGGCTGCAACACTTAAGTCTGATTTGCTACGACTGCTAATATAATATTGCTGTTCATTGCAAAGTAAATTTGTTGGTGCGGCTAAGATTCTTAGCAACATTAGCAAAAAATTATTTAGCAGATGCAGCAAAGAATATTAGCTACAGTTTGTGAATAAGTTAGTCAAAGCTGCAAAAAGTTCTTGGCTGCCACACTTAAGTCTGATTTGCTACGACTGCTAATATAATATTGCTGCTCATTGCAAAGTAAATTTGTTGGTGCGACTAAGATTCTTAGCAACATTAGCAAAAAAATATTTAGCAGTTGCAGCAAATAATATTAGCTACAGTTTGTGAATAAGTTAGTCAAAGCTGCAAAAAGTTCTTGGCTGCCACACATAAGTCTGATTTGCTACGACTGCTAATATAATATTGCTGTTCATTGCAAAGTAAATTTGTTGGTGCGACTAAGATTCTTAGCAACATTAGCGAAGGATATATTAGTAGATGAATCCGAAAAAAATTAGCAGCCGTTGCAAAAATGTTATTAGTGATTGCAAAATGTATTTATCAAACGTATCAAAGATATTATCTGCTGTCTAACACATGTAAAATTAGTAATAGTAACGAAATTTTTATCCACTATAACTAAGAATTATTAACGGTTACAACTAACAGCAATTACTAAATTATTTTGTTGATAAATTAGCTATAGTTGCTAATCAATTAGTACTGTTAGCAAAATATTTGAAATTCGTTTAGCTAAATATCGTTATCAGTGGTAGCTAACTGGTTTTAGTTGCTATAGACATGGCCTTGTTACAGTTGCAAACAAATTGTATGCCACAGCAAAGAAAATTTCAGCAAAGGGAGCTTAGCTATCACGGCTAATTCATTTCTCTCCGTGTAACTGATATTATATTTAATAGCTATAGCTATGTCAAAAGGTCAGCCTCCCACACGGTATTTTATTTATCTATACCTATTAAGAAATTATCAGAGATCCTTATACTTTATAATTGTGTTGTAGTCTCTCCGCATATCCTGGTCCTCAAGCACTAGATAATCATCACGCCATGATAACGCTGAAATACGTGTAGTGACAGATCATCAGTGGCGTATAGGTAGCAGAGGGGGGGGGGGGGTGCCCTGCCTCTGGGAGGCAGAAGCGGTGACGCAACACAATCGTACGCTCTGCCACTCCTGGCGAACGCCCCCTGCATGGCCTGGCAGGTCATCAAAACACTGGCCAGAAGGTAGAGTTGTTCACACCTCAGGATTGGTTTCAGACAGGAATGGGGCCGGATTTTGGTTTTAAAAAAACAATTAAATAATAGGGTAACCTACCCAATTTTTTTTTAGAAAATTTTAGAATCGACACAATAACAAAATTGTGAATTAAGTCTGCGAAAAAATCTGTGGATTTCTCTATGGGATCCAGGTTATATCTCAAGAGCTTTAAAATTTTCATTCGGTGACCGTACTCGGGGACTCCTTGGTCTGCTCACTGAGTCACGTTTGTTGTCGGCGCGCGACTCCGCATCCTGGTTGGGCCTTCGCTGTAATCTTGCTGGAGGCAATCAGCGCGTGCCGCCAAATACCAACTCGTTGATAAATCTTAGCATAAGCGCTTAATTACGATAGTACTTATCTGTTATATCGTAAATATTTGTAGGCATACCTAATGCCCATTAATGTGTAACAACGTGTGTGTTTCAGCTTTATATTTATTAAACACTAAGCTGACCCGGCAACTTCTTTCCGCCTTAGAATCAGTTTGTCTCATGTCATAGAGATCAGCGCTGCGTACAAAACATTACTTTTTTTGGTATTTTTTTTCTTTTTTATGAGTTATTCTGTTATACAACCAATCCATCCAGGTGATCAATTGATGGAGTTATAATTATAAATGAGGTCAATAACCTGACTTAGTTTTATGTGAGTATAGATATAGATTTAGGACAACTTTTCCAATCGGCATCACTCTCTGACTCATCTCAATATCTTAATATTTATGTACCTCAATATCTCCAAGACGATGGGTTTTGCGCTTCCCGCACCCAATGATATTCCGTGATATTTACCAGATCTTCCCTCCACCTTGCGGGAGGCCACTGACACTTCGTCTTCCGGTACGCGGTCGCCTCTCCAGAACAATACGACCCCAACGGCCATCAGTACTGCGCAGAATTTGCCCACTGCCCCTTAAGGTCTGCAATTTTTAAGCTAGCCTTCGATCATTAAAATTTATATTTTGATTCCCCTTTCCACTTATACGCCCACAATCATGCTTAACGTGGCCTTTAGGTCTTGCAATCTTAGGCTCTCTACCCTGTATGGGATAAAGACGTGATTTATGTATGTATGTATTGCTTTTATGATTTTTTTCACGTTAGCGGATAACCCACGAACCGTGCAGAAAATAACTGTAAAAATTATTTTGAGGACGGGTTTGCTGGTATGATTTAAAATAGCTGGCATTATTAGGTATCTTAAGTTTAATAATCGAAGAAGTTACCTATTTTGCAAATGCGTCCTTATCCATTCCTTGACTATCTATATTATAAAATAGAGTTAACTTCCATGCAATTTTTTGTAAAGTAAATTGGTAATTAAGTAATAATGAAGTGTTCTCGCCCTTTTGACAACTTTTATGATGACTGTTTACTCTATCTGCTTTCATGCCTTTTTATCGTCGTTATTAAGTAACACAATAATACTTACGAGTATCATTTAAATTTTACTTGTAGTTATAATAGTCGTACCCGTTTATAGCACCCTATGCCCCTAACACTTTCTAAATTAAATTCAGAAAACATTACAACTGCAACTCGTTCCTCGATAGAGTCGAATTAACTGTTGCTCACTGACGCCATCTAGCGGAGAGTGGCGGCCGACGGAGCGCGCCAAAACTTGTGAATGGCGCCGCGGTGAGTCAGCCATTCATGCTGCGCGTGAGTCAGTGGCGGCTTCTCGGAACGCGGGCCGTAATCACTGCGCATGTGCCGCTCACATTGCGCCGCGGCGCCGCGGGTCGCGCCTAGTGTTGCGCGGTGGGTTTTTTGACTATGCGTTCGAAAGTTAATTGTCAAAAATAGTGCGAAACGAGGGGTCAAGTACGATGACTAAGATGAGTCATTATGTATTTTTTAGAAATGCTCTTTGCAAAAGCACAATCAGGCCAGCGAATTTAGGTTTAGTGGGGATTTTATTCTAAGTAGCAGCCTGAGCCCAAAAGAAAAGATTTTTAAACCATTGACGTAATAAAAATTAACTAAAAAGTCATAAATAAATGTGCTTTTTTTGTTGCAATTTATTGCCGTAATTCTCGTGAGTGCTTGTGGAAATTTCGCGCAGATAAAAATATTCTGTTCGTATAAAAGTTTTGATAGATAAGAAAGTAACTCTAAGAATAGTAAGGGATTTAATTGAAAATGATTATCTATAAATTCGCGATATCGTAGAGCGGTATTGCGGCGGCTGCGGGTTTCCCAGCGCGTCTCAAAGCTCATCGCGTATATAATATTTTCCATATTTCACTTCTTATTTTTTATTTTACTCGTACCTACTTAACTAACCAATAAAATATCTAATCTCAAAAAATCACCAACCCAGTGTGAGCTGGGTCTAACAACCGACAAAAACACGGCTGCCGCGGTGCGCACGACAAATAAAGAACTTTAAAAACAAAAATAATGCCGCACACGGGTTAATCTCAAACGATTTCAATTCGCCGAAACGAATCCATAACATATTGACCTTCACTGTTTATGAAATAAAAGTCACAGCGAAACGATATTCCAATTAAAATAAAAGCAATGTACTTATTTGGCCGCCGCGGTCGTCGCTCCCGCAGCTATGAGAATGCGCTGCAGTTTTTTTTTTTTTGGTGCGCGCGCGGGCTAGGCGCATTGCGATGTATCGGCCTTTTTCCTCATGCCGTCATCGTCGTGTTAACTATTTAAATGACACTGCTTGCACTCTGGCCGACGCGCATGCGGGCTTGAAGGACTGGCTCACAGCACTTTGCTTGATTTTTAACACTGGATTCTAAGAACGGAGTTTTAAAAGGGCTACATCACGTGCGATCAACCGGCAGTTTAAATTAGAAAAAATAATTGTTTAATATAACTCGACGTTTCCTTCCCGCGCAGATGGTAAAAACCCATCGAGGGAATGGGCGAAAATCTTAATACGTTATAGGCGATGCGGCTAGCAACCCATCACTATTTTGATTCCCTTTGCACCTATACGAACACAATCTAATCATCAGTCTTGTTACCTTAGGATCTGGCTATCTGTCTAAGGGATAAAGTCGTGATTTATGTATGTATGTATGTAACTCGATGTTAGAATTTTCAACTTTACTTTACCATTTTTTCTGTGACTTATTTATAAAAATAAAAATACTAATTACTGATTAAATCTCAGATAGTTCGAAATCGATGAGACAGTATAGTTTATATTATAAATGAGTTAGATAGCCGTGGACCCGCCGGCGTCTCTCGGGAGGCAGGAAGGGCCCGAAAATGACCTAATCTAAAGCGGAATCGGGATCGCCGCTTCATTAAGTGCTATTGCCGTCCATCTGATGTCCGGTCTCCCCCGGGCAGATTATCTCCAGGGAATGATGCGAGAAATACTATTGAGGAGCGAGTTGATTGAATGAACATGACTAGTATGATATGAGTGTGCTTGCCTTAAAAAGTTGGACCAGTGCCATTTTTGCGTTACTGTGCTGCGCAAACAAGAACAAATGGCCAAATTATTCGCAAAAATGCAAATTTATCAACTTAAATCGGGTTTAGGCTCACCGAATAGTTAAAGTTACCTATGTGTATGTATGTAGTCCAGCCTCGGCAAAAAAAGTAATGCTATTGAATGTTAGATTTTGATAATGTATGTTGTCTACACTTCCATGCTGGTCTGGGAGCAAAGGAAAAACATAGAATGTACCAGTTGCTTCTCGTCCCGCGCAGATGGTAAAAGCCCATCGAGGGAATGGGCGTAATTCTTAGGAATTATGTTATAGGCGATGCGGCTAGCAACCCATCACTATTTTGATTCCTTTTTCCACCTAACGCCCACAATCTTGCTAAACGTGGCCTGTAGGTCTTGTTATCTTAGGCTCTGTCTACCCCGTAAGGGATAAAGACGTGATTTGTGTATGTGTATGAATGTGTGTGTTGTCTAATTTTGTTGACGCATTTCTCGCGGTAAACACAGACTTTATTACTTTTTTATAGTGATTTTGAGCGTTACGCATCAACCAATTATTTCGTTCAAATGCGTAATGTTTGAATCACGGCTCATACTTTGAATTCCAAACAACAAACTGAACTTTAAACGTTACTAGTTGCCAAAAATGTCTTGAAAGCGTACAATACTAGTGATTCACGGCGCCAGCGCCCGCGCAGCGGATCCGGACGTTGCCAAGAATGTGCTGCTGGAGCGCGCGCCAGCAACAACATTACTTCCGCGTGTGTCAGAGGTCGTCGCAAGCTGTCACTCTGGCTTCTTATAATAATTAGGAAATGTTATTGAATAATAATAAAAAAAATCCTGACTGTACTTGCATTGTTATCTATCAGTCAGACAAACTAAAAGTGGGTCAGATTAGACCTGCAAGATTTACCCAAAAACATGTTATGTACAAATATTGCTAGTTACATAAAAGCTTGTAAAACTAAAACTTTATTTTCGTAAACATCGCATTTGTATGTATGTATGTATGAATGTTTGTTAGATGGTTTCCTAATACTGTATCGCGCACTCGCGTAGGCGCATATTTAAGCAATAAATAATATAAACCTTTTTTTTGTATTTATTTACTGGCGTTCGTAGCTTTCCTTGTTTAAAGCAATATTAAATTTCTTTGATTAATATAAAAAATACCTTCTTATCCTTCTCGGTACTATATTATGTTGCCGAAGACAGGTGCCGCTATCATCACATCGAGATGCATCTTACGAACTAATCAATGGAAGGTGCCACCTGACGGCGTCCGTCATCTCGCGATCCCGCGCTGCTATTGAGTCCACGCGGAAGTGACTCAAGGTACTCGGAAGCGTGACTCAGCTTCCGGACACTGACTCAACTCATAGAACTCATCTCGAGTGAGTAATGATTTGGGCAACGCGGCGGTGGTTGGCGCCAGCACGCGCCGTGGGAGAGTTGCGAGGAATTGGCACGAATAAAGTACCTACTGTTGCCATGCGATGTGACATAATACTACTACCGGATCAATCATTACAATTCAACATAGGTATATGCGCTGTACACTTATAATGTTGTTACGTTGTCTATGTGATGCCTCAGATCAGCTGGTCGCTTTCAGAGGCGTTTTATTCCCTGAACACTGTGTAGGCATCTTCGGTTCGGATCAACATGATGTAAAGTGGCATGTCTATTTCTGCGGTCTATTATCATGTCTATATTTACTAACTGTCGCGATGAAAATAACCACCACTTCCAATTTCCTCGAATCACCAGTTGCTGAATTAAAAGCATAAGATTGGGGTTTGAAAATAGCCTTTTAGGGTTCCATTATTATTTTGACTGCATTATTTGGACCCGATGTCCGTCCGCCTGTCACAGCTTGTGACTCACAAGGCTAATCAGCCTTTTAATATTTTACTCAATGTATATCCCATAAATAAAGATTAAATGAAATTTAAATTTAAAGGAAACATATTGGAAATGGGTTTGCTTTGATAATAATTATACCAACTGGAAAGATTCCGCATCCTTAGCGCGCGAATCGAACTCGCACTTGGCCCTTTTTTTTAAGTCGATTCCGGAGCTTCCAGGAAGCGGCGCGGGCGCCGGCGCCGACAGCCGACGATTCGACGCCTCGCAATTATAAAACAACAGCTTAACAAGATCTACAAGCCGTCGCCAATGGCGGCGGCCCGACAAGCACGTAGCATGTCATATAGTCGGCGAGATGAAAGGTCCGCCTCCGGAAAAATTGCTTCGCGTCTCTACTCCGAGAATTGACCAATCTGGTTTGTAGCGTTTCTTGGGAGGTCTTCCAATTCTGCGGCGAGTTATCGAGATTGTACCCCGTGTTTATAAAATTAATTGTTTCCTTCCTCGATTTGAGGGTCTGTAATATCGATTCCGCATTCGGAGCGATAATCTAGAACCGATAATCGGCAGGTCAGAACGTGGCCTGGCTACTAAATTAAAGTCAAGACGGATTTCTGTGAACGGCAAAAATGAGGCCGGTTTACACTACCTAACGCCTTGCCGTTTAGTAAGTTAATCAATTGTGCGATCGATTTTTATTTGTTGGCACTTTTGATATGTTACAATACATAAATTAAACGTTAAGTAGTTCGGTGCTTGTCCATAGTTTGCCTCTGCTCACCTCGCCAGCACGATTGAAAGTCAGTATCAGCTCACTGCATACTCGCGTCGTGCTCGTGATCTTTGCGATGAGTGATGTTATGAAACCAATTAGAATAAATGAAAAAAAAAAAAAAAAAAAAAAAAAAAACAATTTCCACATCCAGTTGATTTAGTGGTCAGATCGACGTAAAATTTGGAATGGATAAGTATCGATAGTTTCTACTAGAACTATCTATCGGTCGACGTCGACTGTTCCATTCTACCATCGATCGATTGGTGGGGTAACACCCTTAGCTGGGTGACAATACAATAATTTGATAGTGAAAGGTAAATTTTTGATGTTATAATTTGTTTGTGTCTTCCATGCTGGTCTGGGAGTAAAGAAAAAAACATAGAATTTACCAGTTGCTTTTCTTCCCGCGCAGATGGTAACAGCCCATCGAGAGAATAGGCGAAAGTCATAGAAATCATGTTACAGGCGATGCGGCTAGCAACCCATTATTATTTTGATTTCCTTTTCCACCTATACGCCCTTAATCATGCAAAACTGGCCTTAAGGTTTTGTTACCTTAGGCTCTGTCTACCACGCATGAGATAAATAAAGATGTGATATATGTATGTAATTTGTTTGCCATACATTTTAGAAAGTACCCCCAGTAGTACCCCACACAAAAACACAAACTACTTACGATATAAAAAATCCTCAATGAATTATTGGAGAAGGCGTGGTATCACCCCTCCACAGCCCGACATAACAAGTCAGCTCCGGCTTGAGCCATAATTGATAACCGGCCCAGACATTTAAAAATACATTTAACCAAAACTGCAAACAGTCATGCCGTCGTAGCCAGCCGAGTGCTGAGCCCGCCAGCGCGCCACGTGCGGCGCAGACGCCGCCGCGGCGCGCGGGGTGCCTCGCGCCGGCCTTGTAAAGCTTTATTGAATGGGGTGCTGGCATTTAGTATAGTCGAATTACGGAAAAGTATGAAAGTAATTCGTGTAGTCGTGTTTTTTTGTGGAATCGTTAGAGGGCACGACTAGATGGTTTCCCTCGGTTTGCACCGTTTCTATCATGTACGGAACACTTTAAAATATTAGGTATAAACTTCAAATGCCGTTATTTTGGAGTATGATAAAAGGTATTAGGCGCAAGTTTAGCCACGTGAAGGGTCCCCTTTGGTACATAATGTATGTTAATTAAAAAGGTGTACGATGTATAGAATCTTGGTAAAATATTTTTTGTTGATTGCGGCTCGAGGATAATTCAGACGGTTGGTGCAAACTTAGATTAAGCTTTTCAAAGTATTATAAACACCCAGGTAACTTTGCACCCCCGTGCAAAGTATGGAACATGTTTTTTTTCACTCTTTTGTAGATTGTACTTCGGGGGAAATTAAGATAGTCGTGAAAATTTATAAATAACACATATTTAAAAGATACTACATTCGCACTCAATAAAAAAAAGAAAAATTTAACTGGAAGTTTGGTAAACACAGTTCTATCTAAACGCAAGGAATAGCAGCGAACGCTAGGTAGCGGGTAGTATTACAGAACCGCATGTTCCGTGTAGAAATGTCAATTTTTTATGGGGTGCGAATGTAAATCAAACCAAGTTAAGACGATTGTGACGATTTTTATTAATTTCAAAATTTCCCCCGAAGTACAAAGACAGTAAAACATAGAAAACTACTTTCCGGGTGTCGCACCCTGGTGCAAATTTGGTATTGTGTTTTGATATATATTCTCATCATATCCTCAATTTGCACCGCGTTCTGTATTTTTTCCGGGGCCGCAATGTCAAAAAGTATATTTTTAGTTATATGATTTTTTTTTTGTATGTTCCGTAGCTTGAATTGAGCTAAATAACGGGTGCAAATATAGATTAAGATGTAATAAAACGTATGGCAAATTGCACAGACTACACCTATTTTTTCTTCTTAGTTATTACTATTACACCATTTTCAACCAATTCCACCCCTTTCCGGGGGGGTGAATATATCAAGTGATGTATTAAATTCCATTTCTAACCCATACAAATCAAAAACAATTGTTTTTATCAGTTCTTAGAATTATTTCCTGACTTAAGGGAAATTTCACGTATTTTGCCTCCACTAATTAGCAAGTCAATGAGGACGAGGTGCGCGGGCGCCGCGGCCTGCCCCCGGCGGCCCTCCTTACAAACGTTATGATATGATATTTATGATAATGTCTATATGAATCCGTCCTTTCCTTCTGTCGAAAACTAATAAGGTTAACATGTAGGTAACTATATTTTGAAATAGTTTGATAAAGTCAAGTTTAGTCTTTTAATGTAGCCGATTTTTTTAAAGCACATTACTCGGAAGTGTTAAAACATTGTGGATATAACTAAATATGTATACATATAGTAGTAGTTAACAAAATTCATTACAGTATTTAGTAATTTCCTACAACTGTATTTTAACTTACATTACTATAACTTCATGCTAAGCCGCGTTAGCCTGGCGGTTTGACCTGTGGCCTCTCAAGCAGAGGGTCGTGGGTTCGAATCCCAGGCTCGCAGCTCTGAGTTTTCGGTGAAGGAAAACATCGTGAGAAAAGCTGCACACATCTGCGAAGCAATTCAATGGTGTTTGTGAATTTCCCAATCGTGGGAACTATAGCTCAAGCCCTCTCATTCAGAGAGGAGGCCTGTGCCCAGTAGTGGGACTTATATAGGCTGGTGATGAGATGATGATAACTTCATGCTGCAAACAAAGTCTAATACACGGAGAGAAATGAATTAGCCGTGATAGCTAAGCTCCCTTTGCTGAAATTTTCTTTGCTGTGGCATACAATTTGTTTGCAACTGTAACAAGGCCATGTCTATAGCAACTAAAACCAGTTAGCTACCACTGATAACGATATTTAGCTAAACGAATTTCAAATATTTTGCTAACAGTACTAATTGATTAGCAACTATAGCTAATTTATCAACAAAATAATTTAGTAATTGCTGTTAGTTGTAACCGTTAATAATTCTTAGTTATAGTGGATAAAAATTTCGTTACTATTACTAATTTTACATGTGTTAGACAGCAGATAATATCTTTGATACGTTTGATAAATACATTTTGCAATCACTAATAACATTTTTGCAACGGCTGCTAATTTTTTTCGGATTCATCTACTAATATATCCTTCGCTAATGTTGCTAAGAATCTTAGTCGCACCAACAAATTTACTTTGCAATGAACAGCAATATTATATTAGCAGTCGTAGCAAATCAGACTTATGTGTGGCAGCCAAGAACTTTTTGCAGCTTTGACTAACTTATTCACAAACTGTAGCTAATATTATTTGCTGCAACTGCTAAATATTTTTTTGCTAATGTTGCTAAGAATCTTAGTCGCACCAACAAATTTACTTTGCAATGAGCAGCAATATTATATTAGCAGTCGTAGCAAATCAGACTTAAGTGTGGCAGCCAAGAACTTTTTGCAGCTTTGACTAACTTATTCACAAACTGTAGCTAATATTCTTTGCTGCATCTGCTAAATAATTTTTTGCTAATGTTGCTAAGAATCTTAGCCGCACCAACAAATTTACTTTGCAATGAACAGCAATATTATATTAGCAGTCGTAGCAAATCAGACTTAAGTGTTGCAGCCAAGAACTTTTTGCAGCTTTGACTAACTTATTCACAAACTGTAGCTAATATTCTTTGCTGCATCTGCTAAATAATTTTTTGCTAATGTTGCTAAGAATCTTAGCCGCACCAACAAATTTACTTTGCAATGAACAGCAATATTATATTAGCAGTCGTAGCAAATCAGACTTAAGTGTTGCAGCCAAGAACTTTTTGCAGCTTTGACTAACTTATTCACAAACTGTAGCTAATATTATTTGCTGCAACTGCTAAATATTTTTTTGCTAATGTTGCTAAGAATCTTAGTCGCACCAACAAATTTACTTTGCAATGAACAGCAATATTATATTAGCAGTCGTAGCAAATCAGACTTAAGTGTGGCAGTCAAGAACTTTTTGCAGCTTTGACTAACTTATTCACAAACTGTAGCTAATATTATTTGCTGCAACTGCTAAATATTTTTTTGCTAATGTTGCTAAGAATCTTAGTCGCACCAACAAATTTACTTTGCAATGAACAGCAATATTATATTAGCAGTCGTAGCAAATCAGACTTAAGTGTGGCAGCCAAGAACTTTTTGCAGCTTTGACTATAAGTAACGATAAGTATTAAGGCCAACAGCAACTGAGCTTACGAAATACGCCAACAGATGGCGCTGCGCGCAAGTTACATCGCGCTATCGTTTGGTTGACCGAGCGTCCATATATACCCGAGATGATTTTGAATGATTATCTTGTAACAGACACAGGAAGCGAGTCTGAGTAGCCTAGTGTGCACGTTACTGCTTCTAATTCGTTAGGACGTTAACGGGCCCGGTCTATCAGACTTTGCAGGTGTGTGCACGGGTTGCCGTATCGCAGTGGCGGTCGCTTCCTCGGGCCACAAATTGATTACATCCCACAACTAAGACTCTTGGTAACTGTAACAAACTTAATTAGCAGCTCCAGCTAACCTGATTACATCTCACAACTAAGACTCTTAGTTACAGTAACAAACCCAATTAGCACTTATAGCTAAACAGATTACATCCCACAACTAAGACTCTTAGTTAAAGTAATAAACCCAATTAGAGGCTACAGCTAAATTGATTACATCCCACAACTATGACTCTTGGTTACAGTAACAAACCCAAATAGTACTTACAGCCAAACTGATTACATCCCACAACTAAGACTCTTAGTAACTGTAACAAACTTAATTAGCAGCTACAACTAACTTGATTACATCTCACAACTAAGTCTTTCTTATAGTAACAAACCCTTTTAGCAGCTGCAGCTAAACTCGTTGTCGAATACCGCTAAAGAAATGCGATAGAGTATCAAACTAACTTAGTTGCTACAGCCAACACTTTCGCCGATGCAACGAATTATTTTGATTGTCACATCTAAAGTAATTAGCAGCTACGGCAAATTTGTTTGCAGCTACCGCTAAATATTGCTAATTAAATTAGCTGTCACTGCTAAATATAGCTAATATACTTAGCAGCCACAACTAATTTTAGCTAATATGATTAGCAGTCACTGCTAAGTTTCCCAAACTTCAAAGTGATCACAACTAAGAATATTTGCTATCACAGCCAAGTTTCGGTAGCGAAAAACTCTTTGCAACGATAGCTAAATACTTCGATGTCCCTATAGTTTCGAAGGAATTTAGCTGCGCCAACTAATTCCTAGTTACCACAACTAAGTTTTTTTTTCCGTGTAAGATACATAATAAGTGTGAGATCATTAAACCCGCAAATATTTTGAATTCTTAATTTAATAGCGACAGATGAATTAGATCGACCTTGGCGATCCTCAACTGTCCATCTTACATTGAACCACAATCTTTACATTAAGCCGTATCTTTTAGGTGTGCGGATATACTGGACGTGTTCACCTGCTACGCTGAGTGCCAAATTAAGGAGCCCTGTTTTCGTATTGTACGCATAGATTAGAAGGGTCCGGTTATGGTGGTGGGTAGCCGGTCCGGCTGGATTCCTCGCTTTCTCCGCTGAATCACGCGGAATGCGGACCCGCGCGGTTCCCACGGCCGCTGCCCGCTCGCCGCCCGCCGCTCGCCGCCCGCCGCTCGCCGCCCGCCGCTCGCCGCTCGCCGCTCGCCGCTCAGTGCCCGCCGCTTGTAAGGCGTGAAAAAGGGACCTTCATTCATGCCCAGTGTATGTGGATTGTAGATGCATTCAATCACTTACTGACCCACTATATTTTTTTAACCGATTTCAAAATAGGTAGAGGTTCTATTGTACGGTATACATGCTTTTTGTATGTTCACCAACAACTCCGAATGTCGCAAACCGATTTAGATAAATACTTGACCGTTTGAAAAGTTGAAAACTCCCGATGTGATCACATTCAGCTGTATCAAAGTCGGTGCAACAACATGTACCTACCTAATTTTATTCAAAGTGACTTATTGACAGACAAAGTGATTTAGTATAGGTAGTGCAAATGAGCTATCTCCTTTGCAGTCGGTTAAAGTCTTTGCCTTAAAAATATAAATTCTACTCAGGTAGGTTTTCATCATTCTATTTTTTGCCGTATTTATCTCTGCTTATGTCTCTTGTTACACTCGACTAGTCGGTGTCATAAATTCAATGTAAAAAAAAAAACAAAATAATATAATAACTCTGGAGATTACCTCAATACCCCATATTGCAATCGCCGGCTGTCCCAGATACAAAGTAAAGTATCTACACGATATAATATCGCTATCAGAATCGGAGCGAAATACCTTCATACTTATTACGTTTTTGATCATCTAGGCCGTTTCGCAATGTCTGTTGACCATTGTACCTGCCTACTTTAGTGAATGTGGAGTGCATAGCTAGTGTAGTGCTGCGGGGATGATAACGTAACTAAATTATTGGCTCACAGAGCTGCGCGTGAGTCACGCGATAAGGCGCACTGCGGCGAGAGCGTGACTGCCGTCTGCGGCGTCTGCGGGTTGTTTGTAGTTCGCCTTATATCAGTCGCCAAGGTGAAGATTACTTAATATCAGTAATGTCCGTTATCTGTACTTATTCCATTTTTCTTTCACATATCTTGTCTTGTACGAAGAGATGCGGAAATAGATAAACCACCAGAAAGATAGTAACGAAAACAAAACTAGAGTTAAGTACGTAACATGTTCGGTATTTGATACCAGATTGGGGTTCTAGCTAGCTAGCTACTAGGAGCAACGTAGGTATCTTGTGAGACTGCAGATTGCAATTTGCTATAACGCTAAGCTCTATGGTATCTCGCTGCGGGGAAATATTAAAATGCGTCTCAATGCACCCTTATTAGACCAGGGGCCCGATCTTTGAAAGCGCATCAGTGGCACTCGAAAGTGGTATAAATCTGCTTATATTTCCAAAACTACAGCTCTAATCAAATTTTTGACTAGTTCACAAGATTAATGAGAGCCGTAAGTATCTTCTAAGCTACTGGTAGGTACATATTTCAAATTCAGCACAATTTGACACCATTTTCGAGTGGTATTTTCACGCATGTGCTTCCAAAAATCGGGCCCCTGGATGCCTGCACGCACTTAACAACAACAAAAATAAAGTAGTCTATAAACAAAGTAGTCTTTAGCGATTAATAATTTCCAAATTTTGCACGTCGGTAACTGGAGAGCACATTTTATTTGAGGCCCCCGAGTTTCGCCAATAGTTTTGTATTTTTAAATTTGTATTTCAAATTATGAATTCGCCGAAATGTAGAAGCACTGTAAAAGCTAATAATAACAATGCGCGCTCCCACGTTTTTGCGACGCGATGATGTGTTTTTGTTTTTGATACCGCGTAGGTACGCAAAGTCTCAGAGCTGTAAGACCTTGAGATTTTGGTTTCGAATTACGTTAAAATAGTCTAATCTTAATAAAACAAAACAACACACCGCAACAGTTTCCACTGCAGAACATGGAGAATGATTCCATGTCAAGTTTTTGGTCCGCATTTAGGCTGTTAACGCTATTTAAGTCCTTGGGAGCTTATTGTGACTGTGGTGTCGTGAGTGCAGGCCCTCAGCCCTCGGGGCGGGGCGCGCGGTGGGAGGGGCCCGCGGCCGCCCCGCCTCGCGAGCGCCCCGCCCTCCGCCGCGGTTTAGATGCGACGGCACTCAAGCCACAAGACGCGGCGACCGAATCGACTCACAACATTAAAAATGGCACTCCCTTCTTATTACTTTACACGCAAACTGAAAGCTCGATTGAAAAACCGAGTCCGCATTCCGCAATGAGTCAAAAGAGAAAGGTGAAAGTTTGTAAGTTTCCCGCAATGGGTAGGGCTCGTGTAGGTGTTTCTTTTGCTGCTTTAATCGGGGGCAGTCCAACGGTGTTTTCAGAAGACCTTCACGATAAGTGCGTTCACGAATTATTTTTAATTATTAAGAGTATACCGAAAGTGTGTTATGAGTTCTCTGTTAGTAACGGATCTGGGGCTCGATTTTTAAATGCATATCGCTCGAAGCGAAAAAAATATTTATTTCTGCAAAAATACAGTTTAAGGTTGATAAGGTTAATATATACCTACTCGTATTTCAAATTCCTACTTAAACTGTCTCAAGCTTATTTCTCTTATTGGTTGTCTGGTAGAGATCGCTATTAAGCGATAAGACCGCCTATGACATACTTTGTTATTTGATTCTGTATTGTTTTGTACCTACTGATTTGTGGTGTTCAATAAAGAGTATTTGTATTGTATTGTATTCAGCACAAATTTCCCCATTTTCAATTAGTATTTTATTAGTAAAGTGAGACCTATCCGACATTCATGACAATCGTGACCTTTGTATTCCCGCGATCTCTCGTGCGTTGCGCGCGCGCCGCGATTAGCTGTTTCTCGGAACCGGCGCAGCCATGCCGCTCCGTCTGTCTGCCTCCGCCGCACTTAACTTATCTACTTTAATAAAATAAAACCGACGCTCAATTAAAGTTGTGTCGCGACGCGACTGAGGTGATATATCGTCGTTTAAACAGAATTCGGTACAGGATTAAGTTGTTTATAGGTCGAAGGTCGAAAAGAGGCGAGGGCGTGGGAGGTCTGCGGCTCCGCCATTTTGGCTCAAGTTTTTCTCATGAAAGTGGTTTTCACCTGCTATTTGTTTATTCATTACAACTTACTTAGTACACACGTGACACTAAATTAGGTACTGTCTTCATCGCTGCGGTATGAATGAGACGATTGTCTGTAAACAGAACCACTCCGTCCGCCCAACCGTCTGAGTACTTTGTAGCAAATTGATGGAATGCTCTCAAAATGCTAGCAAGTTTTCTCTAAGTACTCATAAAGGAAAAAAAAATCATTACCATCTCTGATTATCTGACGGCGCAATAACGTTAAGTGAACAGTTAGAGATGGCAGTCAGAGGTTAGAAGTCAGCACCGCAGCCACCCCTGCCCGACCCGGCCCCGGTAAGCCGGCGATATTGCCGCCCCGCGGCCCCATGCATTATGCATGCGGCACCCCGCGCGCCGTTTTTATTGTATTGCTAAGCTAGCGTATGCTCGCTGCCAAAAATCACCCATAGAGTCTGAACATCGCGACTTTACATTACTCATTTATTAGGCTCCGGTATCTTACATGAGTATGAGTCAGAACAGAAACATTCGTAATTTTAAGAGAGCGTAAGTAGGGCGCCACTTTCTTCGTATATCTGTAACATTTTTGATACATTAATGGCAACAATTTTGTAGTTGATATTTTTGAAAGGACAAAATATAATTTTGTACCGATATTTTTTTTACACAAGCATTATTGGTGACTGTACTTCGATTGTCATCCCATCCTTGATAGTAGGTAGGTATACCTACCTACCCAAGTCAATCCAGCCACTAAATATGGGTCAAACAAAAGCTTTTATAGACCTATCGCATCCTTAGACTGCTTTGAAACCTCTACTGAGATAATAACAATCTTTATTTTATTCATCACTATGTAAAAAATAAAGTTAACCCTCTAGGTTACTTAGATCAGATTAAGTAGTATCAAGTCTTCAGTGGAGGGTCGCGATCAAATAACCCGGGGTTTAGCGGATTACCGGCGTCGCCGCTGCTCACGCGTCACGCGCCCGCGCATCCATTATTCAAGAGCTGCAATTGTTTCATTAAAGTGTTTAACGAGATTTATTTGAGAAACGTATGTCCGATGGGGTTGACATTAAGGGGAGCGGCGAGCTGATTTTTTTAGATATTTAAATATTAAACGCAATCTATACTAATAGAGTTGTAGAAGTTTTTCTGATAGAGTAATAAAATAATTAATAGCTACTTATAGACTTAGTAGTAAAAGTTTTAGATTGCGAACTGTGAGTTTATTTTTTCATTTCATTGCGGTTATCGATGTGTTTGCTTTGTAAAAATATTCAATTCTGCAAATAAAATGTGTTAAAAATCTTATGTGTACCTACACTTAATAAATAGCACTCTTGGTTTCGCTACACATACTCGTATTTTTCTGAGTCTGAGACACATTGACTGGGGTCAATTGAAACGTTTTTGACAAAACCGAGTATTGTAGCTTCATTTTCTACTGAATTAGTTTCTCGAATAGTTTCAGTCATAGTGGAGTTATTTTGCTATACTTATGGCGAAAAATTTTATTTGGCTTCATAAACTACTAATAAGAAGTTAGGGGCTTTTTAGGAAACCTAGAATACCTATAAATTATAGAAGTTTAGTATAACGGACCATACTACCAAGACTTTTTAATCAATAAAGCAAACAATAAAATCTATTGCCAAAAAAAGTAATTTACTTACTTACTTACTTACAAAACTACAACTTAAATTAGTTTTTTTACAAGTCAGCTAGATTCATTAGAGATAATTTTGTACAGTCACCAGCATAAATATATGATGGTGAACAGCGCTGTAAAAATAAATGATCATGCATTGAGGTCAAAATTATTTGACGATACTACCGCGGTAAAAATATGTGATGCTATGTAGCCGGCAAAAACATCCGTCACACCATATCAGCAAAAATATCGGATCGGGACGCTTAAAAATATGTGATTACCCAAAAAATCAATATTATGTGATCACTCATCGCATAATTTTCTATCCGCTGTGAAAGCATAAGCATCGGATGATACGTAGGCCGCATATTCATCTGATGACATGTTGCAAAACCACGAATATGTTATTAATTTGCAAAAACGAACCATTCTTGGTTGACATAGAGCAGTAAATTGTACCTATTAAATGATTTGACAATTCACGAAAAGAGTGCCGTATTGTCATTGTATATGTCTGTCTCACATTTTACTCCATAACACTGACGGGTTCAAATTGCTTAATTGCGAAATTACCTATATGACGCTCTGGGAGGAGGTGTGAACTTTAATAGTATTTTATGTAACTGCCGTATAAGAGGGGTTTTTATATGCGAATTAGTGTGTAGCGTATGAGCCGTAGGTAATGCTATGAAACAAGCCATGAGTGTTTTAAGATTAAGTTATACAACGTTGTGTATAATATTTTTTCTACAACTTTTTTAAATTATCAACATCATCGTCATCATTAGCAACCGAAAGGCGATCATCGCTTGATCTAGGCCTATGTACTTTTAAATTAAATAGAAATCAACTCACATCTCACATCTCCAGCCAATGTACGTCCCACTGCTGGGCACAGGCCTCCTCTCAGAACGAGAGGGCTTGGGCTATAGATCCCACGCGGGCCCAGTGCAGATTGGGAACTTCACACACACCATTGAATTGCTTCGCAGATGTGTGCAGGTTTCCTCACGATGTTTTCCTTCACCGAAAAGCTCATGGTAAATTTCAAATGTAATTTCGCACATAAATTCCGAAAAACTCAGAGGTGCGAGCCCGGGATTCGAACCCACGACCTTCTGCTTGAAAGGCCACAGGTCAAACCACTAGGCTACCACGGCTTTTTAACTACATTATTAAAAAAAAGAGAAAAATAAATTTAAAAAAAAAACAGGCAAGTGCGAGTCGGACTCACGCAGCAAAAGTCCGTACAAATTCGGCAGGTGAATATATAATCCAGTGTTTGCACGCTTATCGCTAAGAATCCGCTTATCGCTATCCCGCGGGAACTATGCTGTTTTCTGGGATAAAAACTATCCTATGTCCTTCCTCGGGACGTAAACTATCTGTATACTAAATTTCAACTAATATGGTTCAGCGGTTTACGCGTGAAAAGGTAACAGACAGACAGACAGAGTTACTTTCGCATTTATAGTATTATAATAATATATAATATAATACAATACAATACAAATACTCTTTATTGAACACCACAAATCAGTACAAAACAATACAGAAACAAAGAACAAAGTAGACAATAGGCGGTCTTATCGCTTAATAGCGATCTCTTCCAGACAACCAACGCAAGAAATAAGTTGGAGACAGTTTAAGTAGGTGGCGGAAACAAATAGACAGGATAAACGCAGGGATAATAAAAACAACAATATCAACATAAATATAATACATAGCTAAGTAAATAAAATAATGATATATATATTATATATATTTATTAGTATATTAGTAAGGATTAGTAAGGATAGTAAGGATTAAGTAACTTGCATTTGCTCGCGACTTCGTTCGCGCAGAATCAAACTTTGCACTAAAACTTCTTCCTCCCATCGAAAATGAACGCGTTTCTTGTATGGACACCTACAGCTGCCATTATTTATATCCCGTCCTTTTGTTCTGTGGAAAATCCCTTCTTATAGTGCCTAAGATCCTCAAATAATAAAGGTATTTGTTCGTGTATGCCAAATTTTACCAAAATCTGTTTAGCCGTTTTAGCGTGAAAGAGTAACAAACAAACTCACGCTCTCACAAACGTCAGCTCAGCATTTATAATAATGCTATAAAATTATAAATAATCTTAGGAATCATGTTGTAGGCGATGCGGCTAGCAATCCATTACTATTTTTTTCCCCTTTTCCACCTATACGCCCACAATCATGCTAAATGTGGACTTAAGGTTTTGTTACCTTAGGCTCTATCTACCCCGTAAGGGATAAAGACGTGATATATGTAAAATAAGCAAATCTTGCAACGCAGTTATTCTATTACGAAAAAGTTTTGAGATGTAATGTTAAACCAAGGTGGTTTATTCAGTACCATCGAATTCAATTTCTACCAACTTGCCTATTTTAAAACCGGGTGGAAACACGTCTTACAGTTCTCAAACTTACGCGGCACTGCCGTGCACCCAGATTCTTGAATGCAAAAATGTGAGACAGAGATATACAATGACAATAGGGCACTCTTTTCGTGAATTGTCAAAACACTTAATTCAATTTACGGCTCTATGTCAGCCACGGATGGCTCGTTTTTGCAAGTTGATAACATATTCGTGGTTTTGCAACATGTCATCAGATATATATGCAGCGTACGTATCATCCGATGCTTATGCTGTCACAGCGGTTAGAAAATTATGCGATGGATGGTCACATAATATTAATTTTTTGGGTAATCATATATTTTTAAGCGTCCCGATCCGATATTTTTGCTGATATGGTGTGACGGATGTTTTTGCCGGCTACATAGCATCACATATTTTTACCGCGGTAGTATCGTCAAATAATTTTGACCTCAATGCATGATCATTTATTTTTACAGCGCTGTTCACCATCATATATTTATGCTGGTGACTGTACTGAACGAGAACTTATTTCAAATATAGCACAATTTTTCACCACTTTTGTTCGAATGGTATTTTCACATATATATGTGCTTTCAACAATCGGGCCCCTGGTTGCGTTTTTCCGAACTACTCAGAAAAAAAGATTAGAGCTTATATACCTACGAATGTACCTACTTACGAATATATTGCAAAGATTTGAGTCAGTCATGCATACGGGAAAATCTTAAATCATTACTAAATTAATTGTTTCTTCAACTCAAGCATGCGTTGAAACTCGACGGAACTTTGGAGGTTTAAGACTCTGTATAAAAGCGTTAAATCACGTCAGTGGTTGCGGGCCGCGGCGGCGGCGGCGGCGGCGGCGGCCGCGGCCCGCACGGGGCGCCCCTGATCTCCGGCTTATCACTCGCGCACTTCCGGCGCCGCCGCCCGCACATCCGGACCGGAAGAAACCGGCTAACGCCGCGACAACTGCTTTTTCTAAAGTGAAAAATAGTAAAATGTGCAGAGTTTTTAGTTAAAAGCTATTTTGGTGTCGTGCTAATGTGAATGAGGGTGCGAAGCCATTTGTGTTTTTAAATTACTCTACATAAACAGTTCTACTATTTTCTCAATAAAAAGAAGCAGAAGTGACTTTACATAAGTTAATTGCGCCTGCTTTGATAGGACTAAGCGTAATTTATATTGTTATCACAAACTGTTAAAAATGTTTGAGAGAACTGTTCGTAGATCTGTTTAAAAATATATATTGAGTTGTCAATTATATCAGTTTTTCAGTGAATAATCACAAGCGTTCTTTATATACTCTTAGATTTTAATAATGCGTGTAAAAGTTATGGTGCAACAAATAGTTTAGCGTTTTGTAGGCGTGTTTGTGCGTGCGTGCGTGCGTGTTCGCGGCGTGCGATGCGCGCGTGATGCTGTGGCTGAGCACGGGCGACCGCCGGTTGCACCACATCTACCACGGTAAATTAAATGAATCACACCAATAACAAATGTGAAAGTTTTTATTTAAAACTTTTTATTATATGCTTTAAACATTTTGTATAGAGGTCAACCTTGATCAACATTTTTAGCATAATTACCCGCAGGATAGCGATAAACAAATTAAGTATATACAAACGCTTATGTTTTGAAAACTCGGACTATTTTTTAAGCGATGGATGGAAAGAAAGAATGTGTCTTCATTCATTTTCTATTTATTCTGGTAACAATGAACACTGCCTGCATTTGCTTCGAAATTCATCAGGCTCGTATTACTTTAGGTTAAGCATTGATTAAACATTAGCCGATTTAATTATATTTACAATAAACTACGCTTTTAGACTGTAAAGGGTTACCCGCCTGGGGCATAGTCCTAATACCTACGCTCGCTCTAATCGCTGCAGTCTTCCTCCACCCAAGTACCTATAGCCGACCAGAAAGTTCCATTACCCCTAAGGTGCAATGTCGTTTTCTACTGCTAGAAATAAATCTCTAAGTCACTTCCAAATTGCAAATGAATGAATGTGTTAATCAGTGTCCTTTTTGTGATGTAGCATCAACGGCATATAATACGGTACAGCGCTTACGCTGTGGAGTGTACTGACATGAGCTGTGTTGTTGCAGACCCGTACGCGGGGCTGGGCTGCGCGCGCGGCGGCGGCGCGGGCGGCGGCCAGGTGCAGCTGTGGCAGTTCCTGCTGGACGAGCTGGCCAGCGGCGCGCCCGGCATCTGCTGGGAGGTACTTCTAAGACTATTCCTTCCCTGGCGACTATCCACTGCACGATCAGGCACCCGCCGCCGTAATCTAACAACTACCTGCACACCACAGACCGCATACATACTACCATCACTCATAGTCCAGCAACATAGCTACATTCGACCGCCGACCGCGAATTTAGAAATAAAAATAAAAATTACACACACACACACACACACAAATCAAGTCTTCATCTCTTACGGGGTAGACAGAGCCTAAGGTAACAGGTACCTACAGGCCACATTTAGCAAGATTGTGGACGTATAGGTGGAAAATGGAATCAAAATAGTGATGGGTTGCTAGCCTCATCGCCTATAACATGATTCCTATTATAATCGGCCATTCCCTCGAAGGGATTTTACCATCTGCGCGGGTAGAGAAGCATCTATGTTTTTCTTTGCTCCCAGACCAGCATGGAAGACAAAAATGAAAAATTGGTAACAAGTATAAACGTAGCCAACTTTTATTTACAAGAAATTAAAACAAAATTAATTTAAACACGGGGACAAATTTTTACGGAAGGGTTTTGGAAACTAGCATTATGTTGCACCACTTTTTTTACGTAAGTACCTATGCCGATAGGATTTTGAACCGTTTAGTTAGGGTTTTCTTGTTCTTATGCATCAAGTGTGCTACATTCTGTGTAGCCCTGCTACGCCGTAGCGCAGGGCCCGTAGCAGTATGCTATGATGATTTAGTTTGCCCACGCACAGCCAACTCACTATCTACGTAGCTTGTGTGTCTGTGTCAACGACTACTTAATCCGCATTCGACTTCTCTCCAGGAATATTGTTTTATATGTGTATATAAAAAAATATGCGCCTCATGCTGTGTGGACTTCGTAGATGTGTAAGAAACTCATGAACCCTGTAGTCTTTTTGCACAAGTTCCAAAATGTTTCTGTGTGTGTGAAGTTGGACGTTTGTGTTGGTGCAGGGGTCGCCGGCGTACGGCGAGTTCCGGCTGAGCGACCCGGACGAGGTGGCGCGCCGCTGGGGCCGGCGCAAGCAGAAGCCCAGCATGAACTACGACAAGCTGTCGCGCGCGCTGCGCTACTACTACGACAAGAACATCATGAGCAAGGTGGGTGCCGCGTGCTGGAACAATGAACATCTATCTACACCGTAACACGCCTAATAGTTGAAGTCAAGCGCCAGCTTCTTCCATGCTGGTCTGGGAGCAAAAAAAAACATAGAATGTACCAGTTGCTTCTCTTCCCGCGCAGATGGTAAAAGCCCATCGAGGGATTGGGCGAAAATCTTAGGGATCATGTTATATATAGGCGATGTGGCTAGCAACCCATCACTGTTCTGATTCCCCTTTCCATCCATATGCCCACAATCATGCTAAACGTGGTCTTTAGGTCTTGTCACCTTAGGCTCTGTTTACCCCGTAAGGGATAAAGACGTGATTTATGTATGTACGTAGGTATGTATATTTCTCAGCGATTTGCTCGCCACGTTATCGCTGCGTGCACGTGGAAAGGGATGAAACGGAAACGAATACGGAAATCGAATTTTGGAGTTTAAACCTTGATTTACACCATGATGCGTCTTGTAATATCCACGAGTTCAATAAATTTGTACTTTGCATATCATATTGATGCGCTGAATTTTAGCTTTCAATTTTACATCCTTGTCCTGGAAATACCTGGAATGTTGACGTGGTTTACCAAAGTTGCCGACGGGAAGTTATGATATTACTAAGGTCTGTCTGTTCGTGCATCTGCCACATGACTGTATCTTTTGAACCGTAATGGACTGACACTTGAAACTTTTCCAGAGCGTGTATTATTGTGGAATACGTGTTTTTTTCCTCACGGAGTAAAATAATAAGTCCTTATAGCGATCCGACTCTCTACCTACTCTATGGCCGGTTATAAATTGTTCGTTTTTATAAAATCTGATAGTTAAAAAGACAGTTAGCACAGCCCGAGTTTTATGACTCTATGATTGTATAATAAGCTAAATATGTGACTAAGTACATAAGATAATATTTAGATTTAAGACTTCATTTTGCGATGCGTCGTCATATTTACTTCTGGTTAGACGTCATTCAGTTATATTTGTATTCACGTCATTTTTATTACATGTGTTAGATAAGTTCGATCTAACCTAAGCACTGAAGAATCAAGTCAAACAACACGTCAGTGTTTATCTACATTTCATGTCAAAATGAGTGTATATTATTATTTGAGACACGAAATAAAGAGGTTAAAAAAACTCCCACATGTGTGATAATATGCATCATTTGACAACTCTTTGCACTAAATTTGCTTCTTTCAATAAAAAAGGAATACTTATTTCGCGTGTCCTAAATAATGAATGAGTCTATTAGCAGCTTTGGAGTCTGTCTGTCCCTCCCAAAATTTGTGGCCACGCCTTCGGTTCAGTATTTCGTTCCCCCACCGCGCCCAGCGTTAATAAAGGAGGCCATGTTATGGGAACGCTTCAAGACGCGCTTCCAACTCATTTACATAAAAATATTGAGGCGAGGAGCAAAAAAATGACGCTTTTCTCAGTAGTGCTGCAAGTTATTTTTGTACCGTGGGGATAAAAAGAATATGGATCAACCAAATTAATTTCTTATAGCGTCGTAAATCGTTTTCGATTTTACACGTTTTAGCTATACAAGTGTAGTTAATTATTAGATATCGCCCCAGCCTTCGGCTCGTGCGACCTGGGACATTCTTTATTTCACCGCCCTCGGGTGCAATGCATTGAATTGAAATAAATCGGGTAACATTATGTTAAATATCTCACATGGTAAATGCGGCTTTTTAAGAACACGCAAAACATAACCCAACTATCTCTGATCAAATAAAGTGAATTCTTTGCCCGATTTTCGAAAGCACACGTGTGAAAATACCACTCGAAAGTGATGAAAAATTGTGCTGAATTTGAATACGAGTAGCATAAAAGACAATAACAACTCTCATTAATCTTGTGAACTAATCAACTTTGATTAGAGCTGTAGTTTAGGAGATATAAGCTGATTCATACCTCTTTCGAGTAATGTGCTTTCAAAAATTTGGCCCCTTTGTCTGGAAAACAGGCGTGTGGTTCACATCTGAGTAAGCAATCACTGCCGCCTTGGTCCTTTCCTTTGCGATACAATGAGCATACTTGCAGTCCGTGAGCTCTTGGAATGCCGTTCGGGTTTGTCTTGCTGTCTCACTTACTCTTATAGGTCGTCCTACTTGAATCAGCCGATGGTAACCGACACCCGAATGGCATTCTTATAGCCCACGGACTGTATACCATTTAAGGAGAAAGCCCAGACTTTTGCTTTACATGTTGGAGTCGCACCGCTTAATATTTTCCGGTTTTGTGGCAGGTCCACGGCAAACGGTACGCGTACAGGTTTAGCTGGACGGGGTTGGCAGCGGCCTGCCAGGCGCAGGCGCCGGACGCGCCCTGGCCGTACCTGGCGCCGCGGCCGGACCCCGCGCCCCCCGGCCCGCCGGCGCCGGGCCCCCACGCGCCGCACGCGCCCCACGGCCCCCACGAGCCGCAGCTACAGGGCCATGCGCTCCCACTACCGCACAACCAGTAATCGAGTGGGGTCTAAAGTGGTTTATAGGTAGCTGTTATCATACTGATAGAACTTGGTTTCAATAAGATGATGTTTGTGTGTAAATACAGGTTTCTATGCGTTTATATAGAACAAAACAAAGTATTGTTTCCTAAGTTCCCAAAATCAATGTAGGTTAATCAATAACTTCAGTACCTACGTATATTGTAAAATAGAGAGCTCTCGGTTGCGCGATAGATAACTGAAAAAAATCTGTAATCTTAATCATCTTAATTATTTTATTGAATAAAGAAAGGAAAAGTCCTGACTGATTCATCAACGGCCTAACCATTGGAATTAGAAAGCTGTTATAAATGAAATCACGGTCGCTCGAATACGCCTTCTCATTACCTGAGTCAGTCAAGATTACTTCACTACAGCTGTAATCTTTTATTCGGCTCGTATTAGGTACTTTCGAGATATGTCCTTTTAAAAATATGGCAGTTATATTAAAATAAATAGTGCAAAAGTTAGTTATGTAGGTAGATATATGGATAAGTATTGATAACGAATCAAATCACAACGTGTTTTAATCCAGTTTTGTTTTTATTGTTGTACTCGTACTATTTTAGAGCAAATAGGCACGCTTCCGATAGGCGGAGCGGAGCGAGTAAGGGCAGTCGTGTGATTCTCTAAAAAACGATGCTTCTGTTCTTCTGAGGCAATCGTAACTTGATCCATTCTCTCGCAGGAATTACACGGAATCAGGTGTCTTGCCATCATTCGTTCCGCACGTCCGACGGCTACACACAGAACACACCTGACTCCGTGTAGTATCTGCGAGCGAACGGGCCAAGTGCAACTATCTGGCGAACTGTCTGGCAAATGCAACTATTACATCACAGTAGAGTTGCTTAGAGAATCACACCCCTGAATCCACCATTATCATTACTTATCACATAGTAGAGGGTGCGGGCGAGACGTGGATTTTGAGTGGGAACTTAACTAATAGATTCTCTACGTCTCCACCACCGCTAAGTACTTCAATGGTTAATTAGCGGTAATTAAGTACTTGTTATGGGTAGCTCTCTTTGTACCTTTTTTATTATACTTTCTTCAAGCATGTATAAACTAATGTTTATAGCTCTTATGATGGCTCCTAGCTCTTTCCATTTCGGTCAACGTTTGATAAAATGAAGATCAATTATTTTTAGGTACAATTCTTATGTTAAGTGGTTTACCATTAGTATTTTTAAAAGCCTTAAATCGGTGGGCATGTTACTTCACCTCGGCAATGCAATTTATAACATGTTTTTGTATAAAGGTTTTATTGTAGAATTACCTACTTTGTTTTCAAATAACTGTACCAATGTTTTTACCGGTTTTTACCGGTAATCTTGTAGTTAGTTATATAAGTAAATCTAATAGGTCTGTAAACAGGTTTCCATTTATACTGTACCTACCTACCTCACTTAGTTGCTTAGAAGTACCTACCACTCCCCGCTTTTGACAAACGAGCATCTAATCTACATGCTCCTTTCGTCTCTATTTTTTTAGGCAACGCATCTACCAGCGATGTTTGAAGAAGTGGAACGGCTTTTAGTTTTCGAGTCATAATTACCTACTTACTCCTTTTTTGTTTCCCTAGCGGGGTGGCCAGCCCCAATATAGTCACGTGTTCCTTACACATCTCTTGTTGATGCATTTCTCCTAATTTAGGCTTTCTTTCATAACTACATTTTAAGTGAATAAGTGGCTTTATCTAAGTTACAATAATTAGTAATTAATTTAATGTAGTTACTTTATCATTCTGTCAATTAGTCCCAGTGCAATTTCAATATTAGGTATATGAAGTATATGTAGTTTCTAAGGTAGCTAGAGTTTTTTAGAACAGGGCAATACCTTGAATCATTCTAAACAAAGAGCTTTAGCGGGCTTATTTCTGGAGCCGGGTTCACTTCCGGGACCCGGTCTATTGCCACCACGAGGAAATGGATTCACAAAGCAACAAATAAATGCTTGCACCCACTGCGCGGCTACATTCAGACAACCAGTAGCGCCATCTATTGAGAAGTAGCAGAACTCAATGCATCTCATATGAGTTCACGAATTATTTTATTTGTATAACATGTATTTTTATGTAATAATGTTATTATATTGGAGACAGTTTATGTTTACCTCTGCAATGTGTATTTTTGGACAGTATTTCTGAGAAAACTACGATGACTCACTCGCCACTAGTAGAGTTGAAGCCAAATATTGAGTCATAGTAAAGTAACCATAATTATTGTAATGGGCGGCACGGATTACTGAAAACCTTTTATTCAGTTTCCTGGATCGTTTCGTTGGTTTTTATTATTATATTGTTTTGTTATACATTATATTGTTCTTCCTAATGTTGGTTGTATGTAATAATAAAGTTCCTTGACAATTTAGCTACCTTCCTGTATTATTTCCTAGCTGTCCCTTGCATAACACAAATAATTTATTGTTAGTAAAAAAATAATTAAAACCAACTTCCTTGCCAAATGTAGGTACTTAGGTATTTTATACGGACAATCTACATCATGAACCTACACCAAATACCAAATCAATTCGGCCACTAGAAAAGGTCGGTAAATGTATTTCAAATTTTCAAGCCTGGCGATTTAACATATTTATAGGGCGGGGTGTGGCGGGGTGGTATGTATCCATGTACAGATATACGAACATTGCAAGAAAGTTGAATTTATAAACCGACAACACTTAACGCCCTATGTTACGAGTGCCTATGGGCGGCGGTGATTACTTTCCATCAGGTGACCCACTTGCTCGTTTTCCTCTATCATATAAAAAAAAGTTAAGAAGATTAGGTGGGTAGGGGAGACCAAGGAGAGTTGAGACAGAGGTGAGTTGATACAAAGCCGATTTCTCTGAGCTTTGACAGTTTATCGGGCTGGTAACTTCGCTAATTCGTTGCTCTTTCTACACTCCACAGTTTGTGTGAAGTTGTGACCTCGCCAACTGTCATAGGTGCAGAGAAATCGCCTTTGTATCAACTCACCTCTGTCTCAACTCTCCTCGGTCTCCCCTACTATCAAATGAATCAAGAATTTTACTTCTTGATTTTTTATGTTTACCTACTTTTACGGTTTTACCGTTAGTTTTTTTTTGAAGATTGGTGTACTAAGTTATTTTATAACCACTACACCACCGCGGATTTAATCTGTAGCGTTGGCAGAGAAAAATACAAGGCTTCGGAGTACCTTAAGAACCTTTTCACATTAAATATTGTTTAGGTATCTAGGTATATTTTTGTAGTAGTATGAGAGCCAGTCTCGTTTGAGATTTCTCCTTGTATTCCTTTTTTAATTCGAGCTATTACCAAAATACGAAATATTTCTCAAACCATATTAGCATTCTTTCCAAGTCGATTCCTATTCAAAACCCCTTAGCACACTAAATTCAATGGTAATGTTCTCATTGTAACATTTCCTCACGACGACAAGCGAAACCTAGTTCAAATGAACAAGAGACTCGTAATTTCTAACATGTGAGATAAAAAAGCAGCCCTCTGATGGGAGACGGTTTATTAATAACTAGCTGTTGCCCGCGACTTCGTCCGCGTGTGTTTTTGTGATACTTACGGCTTTTCTCGATATCAAAATAGGTACATAAATGTTTACCTGTTTTTACCTTACGACTAACAATTCATTTACTAATCCGTAATATTTTGCGACTCAATTTTTTCTAGCAGAAGTTTTTTTATTTATTTTCTTGGTTTAAGTAGGTACCTACAGATTATTAACACTTATTATCTTTATCTACAAATTAATTACCTACAGAGGCCTTACCATGACGTCGTAATGCGATTCAGTTAAGGTTCGCTCGCTGTCAGATTCATACTGAAAGCACAAACTTTTTTCATAATAAAATTCTGACATGTTCGTAGCGCAGACGTAAACGCGCCTTTTGATTCTGATTTTTTTAGGCAAAGATATTAAGAGCATACAGCCAAGCGTTTCACGCCGCCCTCATAATATATCAGGTTTTCAAATAAGAGTGCGTTCAAAAACCGAACGCGTTGTGAATAATAGCACATAAATAAAAACAAAGTAACGGTATTGCATATTGAACTTTAGGTGTTAGGTAAAGAACAAAATTTAGGACGACAATTTAGGTTGATTTAGGTTTGACGAAAATGTATTCGTTGAAAAATACCTGTACAGCATGTAATTATTTAATTAATGATTTTTCGCAATTGACACAGTTTATGGCTTTATGTCTTATGTACATTCGTATCTATCTATTTTCTCCGTAGTATTATTTTGTTTGTAATTATTACCAACTACTTATACCGAGGAAAGCTGATTTTCTTGAGTTCCGCTATTTTGTGCGTTATCACCTCAAAAATCAAATTTGAAGAAAACTGAGAAATTATATTTACCTGTATTAAATTGGAAGTATTATTTAGCAATTTTAAAAGGTTACACTTCATTGGTTTTTATTGTATAGGTGTATGAAGTTAATTAATTTTAAACACAAAACCCTCTTTTTTGCGCCTCTGGGTAAGATTTAAAAAAAATGCTAAAACAGGTATTTCCTTATTTTTATTACTAAGTATTTATTCTGAGTTTCATGATTCTAGAACAATCTAATTTTATTTTTTCATACAAACTTTAACCCCCCTTTTCACCCCCTTTTTCCAAAAAATTCCAAAATTTCTGTAGCCTATATCCTATTCTGAATTTATTGAAATAGATTTGTGAACATTTCAACAATATCCGTTCTGTAGTTTTTACGTGATGCTCAGTCAAACAAACAAACAAACAAACAAACAAAAATTTTAAAAATTGTTTTAATATGTTCAGTTACCGATTTTAAGTCACCCTGGTCGGTTTTTTTTTTTAAATCTTCAATGTACAGATTTTTTGGTCTCAACGATTTTATTATATGTATAGATTAAGTTGTATCCAATATACACATACAAATATTTTACTGTTAGATAACAGTGCTAAATAATAAGTGTAACATTGTGGCAGCGACAATGTAAGCGCGTCCTTGCGGCGGCGGAAGCCCGCGATAGCGCCCACGCGCTGCGCCGCACGCGCAGCCCCGATGAGGACGCCAACCTTTTTAAACTCACATAAAAACCTTCATGTTTCGACTTCGAGTGTGGTTATGGCTCGTGGTATTACTTCCGTATCGGTCATTCTGAATTCTAGGTACTGGTGTTTCGTGAGAAACTAGTAAGTTGACAACTTCATTTAATTGTTTTTGGTGATTTTGTGTTTGATAATCCATAAAGTACTTTATTGAGTCAGGCGTTACTCTGCGGAGGTCCATTTAGTACTTGTCTTATAGACAATTTTTTTAATCTATTTTCCCCTTAAAAATGTAGAAGTATTCTTAGTACCTATTAATTGGGTAAGTAATCCACGAAGATGCAAATTTGACAGCGAAGCTGGATCCCAACTACAAGACGGTGGACTCTGAAACAAATCTAATCATTGCCGTAGTCGTAGCTGCTCCACAACCTGTTACCTATTAAAACAATGGAATTTCTCGAAACTTCTCCAAACGATGAGCCGAGTGCCTTTTCGCCATCATTGTAGCTTGGAACACAAAACGTTAGGAGATATTTTCTCACTTATAATTTACAAAGTGACTTTATTTTGAGATTTAGTTAGGATATCAAATAGAACTGTTGAGTTTTGTTTATGTATTATTTAGTGCCGCAGGTTGCGGACGGCTGCCGCGCGGGGTCCCGCCGCCAGCAGCGGGCGGCGCGCGCGCAGTCACCATGCCGTCGCCGGCCGCCCTTCTGCTGCTGCTTTCTGCCGCGCACGGTAACGTCTTATTGCTAATCCAACGCCTAACAAAATATCTTGCAGTGATAAGTCGATTAAAAACACGAAGCTTCACAACTCTATATAGCAGTGCCGAGTAGATTACAGTACCTTAGTAATAACTACCGTCGGTTTTTAAAATTGTTTATCTCCGCCGTCTTGCCGAGTAGGAAGTGTTAACTATCGCAGTGGATTGAATTATTAAATCGTGAAGTTTATTGTGATCAAATTATCTACAAGTAGAGTAGACTAAAATTGTAATCTCTGATTTCAAATTTAGCATAATTTTTCACCACTTTCAAATAGTACTTTTGAGTGTGTGTTTCCAAAAATTATATTGAAGTGCAGTTATTGTTGTGAGCCATTATAGCCTCATCTCATAGGCTCTAGCTAGCAACGAGATTAAACCTATGTCCGTTCAACGGTGAACCAAACCTGATAGAGGGTCGGGCAGAAAATTAAAAATTTACGCTCCTCAATTTTTATATAACTAAGTATATGAGCCAGCAAATCGTGTTTTATCGCAGTTCACAGCTCATGAGACTACTTAGTCAATATTGTCCTATCGTACGTTGGTAAGGTGAGCCGGGTTACTGTTTCAGTGGGCGTGGTGCACGGGGTGTGCAGCAACGCGTCGCTGGTGTCGGCGGGGCTGCAGGCGCTGCTGGCGGAGTACGAGCGCGGCGCGGCGCCCGCGCAGCCCGCCGCCGTGCGCGCCGCGCTCGACCTGCGCCACGCCGCCGTCGACGAGCGCGCCTCCGTCGTGCGCCTGCTGGCTGACCTGCACCTGGTGACTCGCTTTGTTTGCCTATGACCACCACCACACAAGCATCAGTGACGTTTAGATTTTATTCAGCGTCTTATTGACTTAATATGGGAGATATTACGAGTTCAGTAGTTTCTAAAACCGTTATTCTATATTCCAGTACTGGTCCGACAAGCGGCTAACGTGGAATGCCTCTGAATGGGATTGTGACTCGGCGCTGGTGCCGGCCGAGGCGCTGTGGCTGCCCGACGTGGAGCTGCTGAATGGCGCGGCCAGCGGCGGCGGCGCGAGCGGCGACGGCTCGCTGCGCGCGCGCCTGTCCGCCGCTGGCGACCTCGAGTGGATCACTCGCATCGACGTCGCCGTGCCGGTGGCGCTCGACCTGCGCGCCTGGCCCAGCGACCTGCAGACGACCGTCTTTAAGTTTGGCTCCAGAGAACACACCACGGATGAACTCGATTTGAGGATCAGTGATTATAAAGTTAGTATAGCTTAGGGATCAAATAGAACGTATGTTGCGGTTAGATTAAAAAAAACGAAACGACCAAACAATATCTGCGGTAGAAGAGAAGGCCAAGAGCTTGCTCAGTAGATTGTTTCTAAAAGAAGTTTATTGTAACGTCAATGCGCCTTGTCCTTTCCCAATGCACAAACAAACTATACAAAGTTTTGACAACCTATCAAAAATGTTTCAGTACGCGACAGTGTGGGAGGCTGGAACCTGGATGATAGATTCGGTGAGCGGCATGGAGGAGGTGTTGGGCGCGCAGGGGGCGGAGCGCAACGCTGTGGTGTGGAGCATGACGCTGCGGCGGCGCGCGGCGGCGCACGCGCTGGCCGGCGCCGCCGTGCTGGCCGCCGCCGTGCTGCTGCTGGCCGCCGCCGCCGTGCTGCCGCCGCAGCAGCGCGCGCCGCTCTGCGCCTGCGCCGCCGTCACTGCTGCACTTTGGTGAGTCGCCAAAGCAATCATGACACTTGCCACTTGATTACTTCGACATCGTTCCTCGATGGGGTACTCCCCGCCCGACACGTTGATAATGTCGATGTCTCGTGCTGTTCGTAGCCAAGGTGGTGTAGTGAGAAGTCAGTAAGCACGCTAGTGAGTTTCAGGCTGATATCGGCGCTCCTCCGGCTGCCGGGGTCGGCGACGTACCCCGCGTCGCTGACGGCGATGGCGGGCGTGTGCGGCTGCGCGGGCGCGTGGTGCGCGGCGGCGGCGCTGCTGGCGCGGCTGGCGCGGGTCACGGGCGCGCCGCCGCCCACGCTGCGCGCGCTGCTGCACGCCGCGCCCGCCTGGTGCAACTCCACCTCGGCTACCACCCAAGTAATACTAACAACCTGTAATACTACAGACGCGTGCATTTAATTGCCGAAATGTAATTTTCGCGATTGGACGGTATTCTGTGTGCGGCAGGAGGGCGGCGGCGCGGAGAGCGCGAGCGCGGCGTGGGCGGCGGCGGCGGCGCTGCTGGACGACGCGCTGCGGGCGGCGCTGGCGCTGACGCTGCTCGCGCTGGTCTGCATCACGCTATAGCGTCGCGGGTGGAGGAGTTAGACAAGTTTTTAGTTTAAACTACTTAAGTTAGAAACGATTAAATGGAGTGATTAAACTTAGTGTACAATTTATTGAACTTCAGTTACAGTAATATGGAACTTATACAGTTGGAATTTGCACATACACATACACGTAGACATAGCCTAAGGTCACAGATACCTACAGGCCACATTTAGCAAGATTGTGGGCGTATAGGTGAAAAATGACTTCCTTTCGACGAACTGCGACTCTTTCTTATTTCTAGCGCAAATTGAAATTGTGATAACTTGGAAGAAATAAATAAAGTTACAAATAAATATTCCATGCGTTTGTTTATTAATGAGCTAACTCCTAAATGCTGTGCTATTCTAAGTAGCGGTGCGCCCCGAGCCGCTGCGGCAGCACGCCAGCGAACCGGCACGGCGGGCGCTGTACTCCGCAGCCAGCAGCAGCAGCGACAGCGCCATGCCAGCAGCCAGGACCTGCCACATAAAACTTTACTTATTTTAAATTTCAATGAATCTTCCGACTCTAAAAATGAACCATCAGCAAGCGTACGTGTAGTGCGGGGATGACGTCGATGAGCCCGACGCTGACGAAGCCGCTGGCGCCGGCGTCGCAGCGCGGGCGCGCCGCCAGCCACGCGCGCCGCGAGCGCTCCACCAGCCCCACCTCGCGCTGCCACCGCAGCCTGCGCACACGCACCCGCGTCATACCATGCTCGCGCGACAGTGGCCACAATAATACACCGTCACTCGAGCTCTAGTCTACCTTTAACTTGAGGCGACCTGCTTGCCACCGAAAGTGAATCATACACAATTTCATTTAGATTTTTCTGTTTAGGTAGTACCTACTTAGCTAGCCTGGCTACTTAGATATCAGTGGTGCGGCCGGACTGAAATTTAATATGGGCCGTATAACTTTGGCGAGACCTCCAGCGAGACATCTTGTACAGAAAACTTAAAACCGAAAAAAGCTTCTACAGCGCGAGGCCCTTAGACTGCGAGGTCGTGAGTGATACTCGTAGTTCATGCCGCCAACGCCTCATCATCTTCAAATCTCCAAATCATCTTGCCTGGTGGCGAACAGCTCCTTGTACCCGGAGTGGCGGCGCACGGGCACGGCCACCATGGGCATCTTGAAGGCCTGGATCTGTTGCAGCCCGCACTTCTCGCGCTCCGTGAATGTCTTGCTGATGATGTCGTAGCCCGATGGCTCTTCAACCTGCAACGATGCCTCCCTCTTAAATAAAAGTCAAAAAGCGTTGATTTGCATTGCCGGAATTCGTAGGTTTATGGTGGAATGAGAGAGAGAGAGAAATGAAATGGAAATATTAAAGAAAGAAACGAACAATTTGTTCAGCTGTGACCTTTCACTAGACTAACTGTACCTTAATTGTTTACAGTAGCTTCAATTACAACAATATTATACAGAGCAGAGTTTATTTTACTGTCGCGGGTTTACAAGACCTGGAAGGCGAAGAGGCCGGTGCGCAGACGCCGCACGCCCTCAACCACGCTGAGGTACGCGCGCTCGCCCAGGGGCAGCAGCTTGCGCCGGTACAGCTGCTGCGTCGCCGGCTGCGTGCTCTCCTGCGCAGGATGATCTTTGTCATTGTAACTGTTACCAACACAGCCACCATTAAACAATACCCTTGTCCTATTTCTTATCAATCCAACCATCAACGATAATTATGAAAATTACCTACCGTATCAAAATGATCAATGATCATAGTCACACACATAAATCACGTCTTATCCCTTACTCACCCAAATCCACGATTAGCATGGTTTATATGATCATATGATCTTCATTACTTAGACCCAGAGACGATGGGCTGATGACATGTATGTTCCTGTAGGAAATAGCAGGAAAAAGGTGGATGGAAGTAGCTAGGTCAAGATAGGAAAAGGTGGAAAGAGTTGGAGGAGGCTTTTAATCGAAAGAGGTCTGATTTAATTTAATAAAAAAAAATTACAATACTAATATTAGTCATTAAGAATTTATTTCGCCAACAACACTAAAAACCCAGTTGAAATGTAAAAAAAAAACAGAATGAATAAAACTTTATTATTATTTTACTTAGTCCTGTGAGCACGACCAGGAATGTTTTAGTGGCTTTCTAAATTGAACACTAAAATTTAAATATCCAAAGGGCCTTAAATGAGCCAGAAACTTACCGCGAAGTAAACCTTTTTGTATGTAGTCTCCTGCACGCCCAGGGTCATGGGAGAGCGGGTTAGGTCTTCGATGGTGCGGATGGCGTCGCTGGGCGTCTGCAGGATGGCCACGATCTTGGCCGAGTACGCCGTGAACGCGAACAGCGACGTCATCAGCGCGCAGAACATCACCACGCGGCCGGACGCCACCGCGGGCACCAGGTGGAACCCTGCAGTGCCAGGGCTTTTAAAATACTGTTTACTATAGTAAACTACACAAACTGAGTTTTCATGAAAACGTAGGGATCGTAATTAGGAACATTAAGTACCTACCTCGATAAATCTCTAAAACTTATCGTTCATTTGAGTGGTCTTCTGTACAGTCTTTGACTTGTGCCTGTTCAGGTACTATTCTTGCGCTATTATCAAGTATTTAAGTAAATACATAGTTCAAAACACCTTGCTGACACACAGTCCCGACAGCGAAGATGAAGCTCTCCCCGGCCGAGAGCTGACCCAACGTGGGGTCCACAGCGCGCAGCCGGGGCTGCCGCGCCAGCGTGGCCAGCAGCGCCGCCGCCGCCGCCAGCACTGCCGCGGTCGCCGCCCACACGCCGCGGCTGAACGGCAGCAGGAACACGTTCGACACCGACGACTTCGACGGTTGCTTGAATATGAAAGCCCCTCTGCGATAGAAATGAAAGCTGTGGGGTCACGATCGATCTTCAAATGAGGTATTCAAGTAGATAATGATCACGTAATATTTACGTGTGGAAAATACACCTTAATAATACCAGTGTTCGAGGCTGTTTCGGGAAGTAAGTACCTATAGGTATATGTAGAGCTCTTCCTAGATGAGCGCATCCTATCCACTAAAAATCATACGCATTTCCAATTAATTTATATGGACTAGCGATCAACACACATTTCCATCAATTATGATCTTAATGTATGTATGATTCATCGTGTCGTATCAGGTTTCCCAACATCTTTCCTCTTCTGTTCTCGGTGGTCTTCAACAGGACTAGCGATACTTAGTCTGAAAAACGAAACTTGTCAGAGTTGTCGTGTACCGAAGCTCGACAGTCTCGGAGCAGAAGTACAGCACGCGCGTGCGGTCTTTGCGCATGAACATGGACGTGATGCCGACCTCGATCTCGTGCCGCTGCAGCTGCCCCGCCAGCCCGTCGAACGAGCCGTTCTGCTCCTCGCCGTACAAGTCCACCTGCCTCAGGTTGTACCTGCGTAAACAGCGTTCAGATAGTGCTGGCCAGTGGCGTAGCTAGGTAATAAGGGCCCTGGTGCAAACAAAAAAATGGGGCCCCTCTACTATCTAAACTGGTTACGTTTTAATAATAATCGTTCGATCGAGATTTTCTGGTAAGGATTCGAGGGCCCTCTGAGCTTGAGGGCCCCGGGGCACTGCCCCGCCTAGTCCCAAGATAGCTACGCCGCTGCTGCTGGCTTCTATCAACCTCGTACTCGTAGGTATCCAACCTACCAACAGTCACGCAAGCAAAACTTTGAACCACAGAGACAGTTAAGTAATACCTACCGATATTATTGGGCTATAGCGAGATATTTTTTGAGCGGTATCGATATAATTAGGATTTATCAATTTTATTGGTCCCTGCTTAAACTCAATCCCTCCAAAAACGTACAAAATAATGACACTGAGTGCGCATATCGAAAGAAATTCAAATCAAAAAGATAAGGGTATATTGTTAACGATCCCTTCGGTGAATGTTTGCAATGAAATGGTAACTGACCGGAAGTGCAGGTCCTCGGCGAGCAGCAGCATGAGCGGGTAGGTGAGCTTGGGGAAGGTGTCGATGTGCCGCATGGTCAGGTCCGCCCAGCCCTTGAAGTGCTGCGGCTGCGTTATCTGCAGGATCATTTTATACCGGTTTGACTTATTCGTCTACTCTTATGTTATAAAGCAAGCTCATTTCTAATTACAATCTCTTAAGCGCACATTTTCTCAAGAAGATTTTATACCGTCTATACATCAGTACCCGAAATAATAGAAGAGCTTAAGGCTTTAGCCCCCTTACTATGGTCGAAGCCTTCAAATACACGTTGTTGAGATCCTTCCTCGTGGTGGGCGCAGCGGGCCTGGCGGCCCAGGCGGCCGGGCCCGCGCCCAGCGGCGCCAGCGCCAGCGGCCGGTCGCCGCGCACGCGGTACACGTCCACCAGCTCGCCGTCGGCCGCCCACGCCACGTCCGCGTCCGGCAGCACCAGGGCTGACGCCAGCGTCGACTGCACCAGCGACGCGTTGAACGGAGTGCCGTCTATCAGCAGCCAGGAGTGCCGCAGGTTGAAGGCGCGAGATGACGACGCCTGAATCAGATAGTTGAAGCAGTAGAGGAACAAAGAGCTTTAAGATCGTTATTAAATCAAACCGTTGGTTTCACGCCCTCAAGTGTCAATCTTCAACTTGGTCGTCTACCCATAGCTTTAATTAGGAACTCCTTGCAGGATGATAACCTAAGCCCGTTTTCGTAAACATGTAGGAATTTATATATGTACCTACGTGTAAATATTAGTGATATAAGGTGTACTTGGTCTAGCACTAGCTGGGCGTCCGGGCAGTTCATGTCGAGCAGCACGGCCTCGCGGCGCAGGCCGTCGGGCGTCAGCGCCGCCGGGCCCCGCGGCACCCCCACGCGCAGCCCGGCGCGCGCCGCCGCTCGCTGCAGCGCCAGTAGCTCCTCTGCACCATACACAGAAAGATATCATTACCACGATATACTACAAAACATAGATTTCATTGCCGATAGTTGACTTGTTTTGTTTTGTTAAGTATTATTTTTAAAAAGTTACCTGGTTTCCAACACAGAAAAGCTGTGAGCAGCGACAACTGCTTCGCGGCGAAGTAGACTATGATGAACGATGCCAACTCCATTCCGTTGCAGAACTATAGAAAAATAAATATTGTTAAAATAGATATTGTTAAAGTAGATATAAAGTTACCTACTTAAATAAATGTTAGGTACATATTATTGCAGATTATATATGAATTTTGCCGCTATAATACGCCTTGCTTGATAGACAATTATTTCGTAGAAATTAATGTACCTAATTAAACACATAAGAAACGGTTACGCAGGTACAGTCGACTGCAAAGATATTTTTACACTTCAGTGCCTTGTCGCTCCAAGCACGTTATAACTGCATATGAAAGTTCAAACATGAAGTTACAACGACAAGGCACTAAAATGTAACTAAAATATATTTGACGTCGACCGTACGACACTAAATATTAGCCTACATAATTATGATCAGTTCGGATCAGTACTCACATTGGAATGGTTCGTGGTCCGTCGTTCACCTCAAACGAAAAGCACGACAATGATTTGAATAATACTTTACGTTCCACTTTAACAATGTGCATTGGCGAGTAATTCCAGGCAAGATAATAGGTCCATTACGAGCGCTAACCGGCGGGACCCCGACCAACCAATTACATGCGCCTGGCATGTTTGTGCAGCAATTTCTTTGCCTTGTTACCTGACTTCTAATGTATTTTCTAGGCTCTAATCTAATATATCCGCAGAACCGAACAGAAATAACAAAAAAGTTGGCTTTTATAATGACTGTCAATCATTCGTCTCGCTGACTAAATTATCACTTTAATATTTTGCAGGATAGTATTTATCTAATCAGTACGTTATACCCGTAGGTACTCTAAATTATGAATGGCTTGAAAAGTTTCATCCCCAAAGTATAGGTTTGCAAATGTACAAAAAAAATTAGATAAGATATACGCAATGTTGATTTGCAACAAGATAATTATGATGATTAAATGTAAAATGTTCTGCTTTTAGATAACACTTTCATAGTAAGACTTTAATGTGCCTAGTTATTCGTTTCTGCATGGTATGGCATTTTATGCTTTTTCAAGTTAACTTCGGTAGATTACGAAAAACCTAATATATATTGTGTCCTTGATTGACTTCATCTAACTGAACGTGCAAGTAAGTAATTAGATTCCTCTACCTACTATTAAACGAGAAATTATTTTATACGACAAGGAAGGAAAACGTGCAAGTGGTCACGTGATGATAAGCCAGTAACACAAGAGGGTTGCAGATTTGTTGTCAGCCTAGACGGCTAAGATGGAAGGTATTCTTTACCGGCTGTTTTGTTCTCCAAGCCGGACACAGCAGCGCAAGCACTGTTGCTTGGTGGCAGGATTAGCGAGTAAGACATAGTAAGACGGTGGCAGCGATCTGGACGGACCTTGCACGAGGTTCTACTATACCCGCAATCATCTTTAGTTTTAATTATTTTACTATCAGATTAGAAGTTACTACTTTTTTAAATATTTATAAGCTGTACCAAGCAGTTATCGCCAAGATTTTAAATTTTATAATGCTTATACTAGCTTCTGCCCAGTGACTTCGTATGCGTAGAATTATCCATATATAAACCTTCCTCTTGAATCACTCGATCTATTAAAAAAACCGCATCAAAATCAGTTGCGTTATTTTAAAGATTTAAGCATACATAGGGACAAACAGACTAGAGTAAGATCCCAGAGCGATCAGACATAACTTATTTTCTGACGAATGAAACCTTAAGTTTTCAGTAGCGTCTCGTGTGCCTTGAATACCTACGCGCTTGTGAAAACTTGCCGAGTGACACCTGGGCAGGTACACACAGCAAAGCTATTCGGTAAGCAGGATAGATACGGCGCGAGCGTGCGTAGGTGCTTACCTGATTATTTTGCCGTGTGTACATGTCTGATTTTTGAATATGTTATTGAAATATTTATTTAAAACTTATATTCAGTCAGAAGTATGAGGGCGAGAGCACTATGTATACTTCTGGCTGAATAATTTTTGTCTTAGGGGATGTTTGGTCACTCTGATTTGTCTGACTGATTGAATATAAGTTTTAAATAAATATTTCAATAACATATTCAAAAATCAGACATGTACACACGGCAAAATAATCAGGTAAGCACCTACGCACGCTCGCGCCGTATCTATCCTGCTTACCGAATAGCTTTGCTGTGTGTACCTGCCCAGGTGTCACTCGGCAAGTTTTCACAAGCGCGTAGGTATTCAAGGCACACGAGACGCTACTGAAAACTTAAGGTTTCATTCGTCAGAAAATAAGTTATGTCTGATCGCTCTGGGATCTTGGACTAGACAGACAAACGGCGGAAAGCGACTTTGTTTTTTACTATGTAGTGATGTAGTGATTTGGGCGGGTTTTAGTGACGCTAGAGAATGTGATTCGTGATACTTTCTCGCTACCACTTAATTTTCGTATTCCATGATTGATTCTTTTTTGTAATTTTTGTCACTGCTCTGCTACATAAACACTTCGATACGCTATGAAGCGCCGCAATCAAATTCGGTGTACTCAAATCCAATAAAATGATAATGTCACTTTTGACAGTTGACAGCCAGCTGATCCTACGTCCTTGACCTGCGTTTCCATTGACGCGAAATTTTCTCGAATATCGCTATCTTTGTTTGTTATTCAAAACTTCCATCTATTTGTCTCATGTGGACTATCGGTATTAGGAACGTTTCGTATGTGTTATCGAGAATTCATCCAGCCTTACGTATCGTAACTGTCACTAGAGGTTATAGTAAACTACTGTTTATTTGTAAGACTCCTCTGCCAAATTTGTATTTAATTATTATTTTCGAGTGTTATTTTATAATGAATCCGCCTGCTGCTGTTTTAACTTGTCGGACAATAACTAGAACTTAACGTGAACTCAGTGATGATGCAATAAACTTTTCCGAAGAAACTCAAGTTCAAAGTGCTGAAACAATCGGAAAATAAATTTCTACTTCGTCCCTCGAGGCGTCAATTGCTATCGTGGAAAGAGACGCATTTAGGGCAGGAAAACGCGTTGTTAAGTGATATGTAAACTAATCAAGTTGTGAAACGAGGCGTGAACATAAGCAGTGTAAGGAAGTAGTCATTCGCGGAGTCAGCGCTTCGCAGGCTGGCCCAGCCCGAGCCCCGACATGGCCGACATCATCGGGTGAGCGTCGACTGCACTAATCGCGCTATCAATTGACTTCCCTGTAGTAGTGTTAGTCTTGATGTCAGTCTGTGCACGTTGCAGGTGCTAGGCACGGCATAGCTTGCAGCCCGAGTGGCCACGTGTCTCCTCGCACTAGGTAGCTATCCTTCATGTGAATGTTTGCGGTTTACCACTTGTATAAACACGGTTTTGTGGCAACTCAATGCTGATTGGCCTGTAGCTGTTTACCAATTGGCTGAATGATGTATTGAGTTGTCATACTCTGCATTAGATGCTTTTTGTTATTTTAATTTATTGATTTTCATTGTAATTGCTTTGCTTTGATAGTATAGTGTCATCTTTAGATTAACTAGCTTTATCATTCAAGAATAGTAGTGCGGCAGCCCATGCTCGGTGTTGCAACTCGTTAGTGTTTATCAGATAACAACCCTTGTTTGAGACGGTGTCATTAACTTTCAGGTTAATGACTTTGCCACCAATTTTTCATAATCTTTAACTAACTTTTATGGCACTTGGTCAAGGTTTTTGTCCAATGAGGAAATTTATTGTATTAGCACAGCACTTTGTGGTTTTTATTGAATATTGACTTATTCCTGCATGGTCCTGCAACATTGGTCACATTATGTTATTCTGAATTATTCAAAATAACAAGTATTGCCATTACAATGACGTACATACATTAAATCTTCTTCTTCTTAAGATGTAAAATAAAAAAGATACTACTTTATTAAAACTATGTAGACTAAAAAAAATTACCGGAGTGGAATCCACTTTGGTTATAATATTTTCATTGACTACAAATTTTCTTAGTGGTAGAGCACTTGCATTAAAGCAAACAACACAGACATTATATTTTGTAATAAAAGTTTGTCTCTTGATAAAATCATTAAGTATCAGTCATTCAAACTTGTTTGAACGATTTTTAACATTTCTATTAGTTGACGCTATTAGCATACTGATAAACCAGTTCTTTTATCTGACATTCCTGCCTCTAACTGACGGTTCATTTGCTCAGCCTGTTATCATCCTAGCTTCTGTGCAAGTCCGTAGAGTAACAATTCAATGTACATAAGGCTTGCTTGTGGTTGAACATCACCGTCCTATGCACTCATTATTTTAATTATATTTTATTATTTGTTGGTCACTGTGCTTGTATCTGTTGCACAGTAGTGTCGTGATAGTGTGGTAACGCCAGTGCTATGGGGGAGGCGGGGGCCGGGGAGCCGTCCGGCGCGCCGGTGGCCGCGCTGCGGCGCGCGCTCTCGCACGCTGTCGACCGGTACGTGCCTGCAACCATTCATCCTCAGACCAAAGAAAGGCGGAGTCCTGAGGCCGGTACAACTACGCCTCGCTGCGTCCCTAACGTCGCACGCACACACGCACGTGCAAACTAAGCTAACTACGCGTACTTTAACAATAGTTTACAAAGCGTAGTTTAACAGTATTGTTTTGCAGAATGCTTTTTATTTGGTCTGAGAATTCATGCATGTCATGTATGTATAGTCCTTTCATATAACGGGGTCCTAGTGAAAGAGGCGTTGAATGTGAAATAAACTGCAACCTATTTCATTTTTAGGGTAAATGGAGTTAATTCAAACTTATCACTCTTTTCAATAGGACCCCAATGCTCGTCCGTATGTCGCAGATGTATTTTGTCGTTTGGTTTTTACTTATACGTCACGTGGAAAATTTCATTATGCGCCTCGCTTTAAAACTATAGACCGACCGCTTAAATGAGTCCTCGCCCGCGCGGCACGGTGCGCGTGGTGGGACGACACAGGGGGGCGAGAGAGGGGCGGGCGGCAGGCGGGCGAGGACTCATTTAAGCGATCGGTCTATGGTGGCAGTCAAAATTACAACCATGTTCCTTCACAGTTGTGGTTTAAGTTAGTCAAATTCCTAGTATTTCTATTATTTATCTGTTTCGGAATATAAATTAACAAGTGTGCCTAATAGATAGGTATTATATGGGATTAGTAAGCAGGAAAATATTTACAGTTGGGTTTTTGGCAATCTGAGTGTTGACCAAGTCCTGATTCATCTGAATGTTTGTCCTGTATTTGTAACTATATTGTATAATTTACGTAAAATACCTACATATTATAAGTACCTGTTTGCTTAAAATCCTAAATGCAGCTTAAGATGTCTATCATCTTAGAACAAACTCTACATACCTACTTGAATACTTTATGCAGGTACCTATATCAAATTGAACCAATTTGAAGCCCTAAGTTTACTGTGAAAGACATTGAAATCACGACTGCCATCATAGGGGAAATAGTAATGTTAGGTATGACAGATCGAATTACTTTTAAGAGAGTTTTATTTATGGAAACAATATCGAGTTGTTTCTTTCTAAATTTAAATAAATTGCCTACCTACTCTTAAGTAGGTACTGAATAAAAAACAGTCCGTTTCATCGCAACTCTGAATCAGTAGTACCTATACTTATTCATTGATGATTGCTTGATGATTAGAGCTCAATCGTAAGTACCACAATAATGAACCTTGGCGACCGGTGATTTAGCCGACAGACTTCTTTTTCATAAACAGGACGTTTAATGGATACATTTGGGTCGTTTGACGACGAACTGACTGAATAGCTGCCTCTGTAAGACGGATTATTGGCTTTTAAACCAAGATATAATATTATACGGGTATTGAGATAAGGTATCGTGAACTGGGATGACTTTGCGCCTTCGCTGAATTAAAACCAGTTCTAGGTACGTAAAAGAAAAAGGTTGGAAATGCCCATAGAACATACTGGCATTAATGCCTGAGTGACGACCGTCAGGATCAATGAACCTTCCAAAAACATAGTGGCCGGTATACCTATATTACTTACCTAAGTAATTCGTATTTATATTTTGCCGCAAACAAGACAAGCGCAAAATCACCCCAGTAGGTATATCGCGGAAAGTCAAATTAAAACGTGAAAGAGTGTCAATAAAAATGCCTCGTAGCATAGGTATCTATTGCCTATCCCATGAGAACCTATTAAAGCTACGCGCTGGCCAAAATGAGTCCTAAGTAGATATATCCAGAAAGAGCTACTTTGCCTCTCCGCCAAATTGCATCTAAGCCTGTAGTCTGTAGCTAAATACAAATACATTTACGCCCGATCGCTATAGGTACTTTAACGTATTTATTTGTCTAATAACACTAGGATGGCAATAGCAAACGCAACTTCCGCCGTTGCGTGAACATCCAACCGCATTGCAACAACACAGATGACTTAGTATTATTTTTTCAAGCAATTTTAGCCAGTGTGCGACGCGCGTGTCTGGACCATAAACTAGGAGGTCCAACGGTGCCACCGTTCCTAGTTAGGGAAAAGTGAGGCCTCTTTTCTCCGGAGTTGAGTACACACTAGATAGCAGGCTGGGTAAATGTTTTGGAGCCCGTTAGGAAAGGTTTTTATTTCATTGTGTACATAATTTTGCTCTGCGTTCGCGCTTCTGTGCCGCTGCCTAGCTTACTCCTCGCGCCGCGCGTGCGTCAGTGCATTGCACACAGCCTCCGAACTCGGACCATGCTCTTGCAAAATGTTTTAATCACTTCAGGTAGATCCTTCTAAGTCTAACAACGTTGGGTTCGTGATTTAAAATTGAATTTTATCTGTGTTTGGTTTTCTTCACCATGAGCGACAGGTATGTTTTCTCATAAATTTGGTATTTAGAAATATATATAGGTACAACAATCAGCCAAAAACGAATCATCGGACACAACTCTATTCGTATTAACAGTTTGAGAGTTGATTTGTGTGCTTTATTCATATTTCATATAATTGCAATATTTTTTCTAAAAAATAAATGTTTTAAGTACCTATCCTTCTTTAATCTTTATTAGATTTTTATTACCACATAAATACATTAAAATTAATCTCAAATGTATGACCAATATCACACTTTAATGATAAAGGACGGCGTCGGTGAACTACCTCTCGACGTTGTAGTTAAATGGTCCAATTACAATTAGACAATCTTTGATCTTTTTTCGCAAGTGGTTTGGTGTTGTTTCATGCGTATTTTTAGGTTTCCAGGCCTCTAATAGAACCACGGAACCCTTATGTCCTCCAATACGTCTCGTATCCTTGTGGGTTGGGTGTAGTTACTCGTGGGAAATTTGGGATGCAATTGGGACGCACCCAAACGTGGACGTATAAAGTCAATAAATGTATTTTAAATAGCAGTACAATATAACATTTAGTCGAACGCTGCCGTCTCACGCTGGTTAAGAAAGCTAGATGTCGACGCATAGACAAATCTTTATCTCAGTTTTGTTAACGTCCTTCTCGGTAGATAAGCTATCAACTCCGTAATCAAGTGGTTGCGTTTAATTGTGTACACGTTGCACTGCATGCTGAGATTGCAGCGTTGCATTGCGGGCTTGGTGCCTCGCATCCCCTGCACGTAGAGCTGTGGGGCAGCCGAGGGCATAAATATCGATACAGCCATCATGTCAAATATATTTGTCACCGACCTTATGTTTGTGGCATAATGGTGTAAGCAAGTATAGATATTTTTGACGTTTTGGTAACGTACATAAATTTATGCCCTTTACTGTACCTATATTATACAGAGTGTTTCGTGTAAATTTTCCGTCGCAGCAACTTCTCGCACGCATTTGCGTTAGTGTCAAATACTATGGGAATAGTTTACTCCAAATGCTAATCAAAAGTTAATATTGAAAATAGGCCGCAAAGGGCTGTTTTACTTGTGTCTTTGCCAAGAAGAATGCACCCTAAGAAATTACGCGGGAGGGTCATTTTTTGTTACACTCTATATCTACACACTTAACCACTAATGCAAGTAAAAGTAAAAGAAACTGACCAGGGGCGGATTTACGCGATGGCTGGATCCCTTACCATCAGGTGACACGCGTGCCTGTTTAACACGAACGTAGTGAAATATAGCCTGGTGAAGGTTAATATACCCAAACTACCTAAATCTTTTATTTTTCGCATCAATCGATTTTAAGTTGTTTCTTGATGCGTTAATTAAAAGAGCATTTCGAGTAGAGCATTCCTTTTTTTTATTTGTAGGTCATTAGCAGTCAATAGGTCGGCCCGAACTTATTACGAACAATTCACGAATTGTCAGCAGTTAAATGCTTGCCGATGCGTCACCGCGGCACCCGCGAGTTTGGAACACGAAACCTCCGTCGCTCGGAACACAAAACGCGGCGTTCCATTATGTTTATTTATAAGTTGCCGAACTAGGCAGGTATACCGTAGCTGTATAGACGAGGGAGACGCGACTGCGCGGCGCGGCCCCCCGGCCGGCACGTGCGGCACTTTTATGTCAGACCTTAACGTATAACTACCCAAGTATTACTTACTTATCTAACTTACAACTTTCTGACGTGAATCTCCGAAAACCCCTATGTAAATATTGTTTGGCTACGTAGCATAATTAAAGCACTATCTTAATCATAATCACATTTGAGGTATTTGGAACAGTTACGTGACGATTTGACGATACGATTGCGACTGCTTAGCAGCTCCCATGAGTTCCAACTGTCGCGACTGTTATCAGCGGTAGTGAATTTGGAACCGATTAACTGCGCGAGCGCTCGTCGGCGGCATCCCTCGGTCTCCGCGGCACACGCCAGCCAGCGCGCGACGAGCGAGCACGCGCCTTCGCTCGTTAAGTTAATTAAATCGCGAACATTTGTCATATTCTAGGCGCGCTTTGTCCGACTCCATTTCATTTGCCGACCCGCGCTCGCGAACTGTTCCCTACCGCGCCGGTGCAAGCAGTGAGCACCGCGAGCAGTGACAGCCACAACCTGCCCGCAGGTTGAACGAGGATAAGGAGCGAGCACCGTGCCTGGGGTCCCGCGAGAGCGAGCAGAGCAGCGGCATGTGGGGCGCGCAGCGACGCGTCGCGCTCGACGTGCTCATGGCCTGCTGGGGCGTGGGCACGTGGCTCGGGGTCAACGGGCTGTACGTGCAGCTGCCGCTGCTGGTGGAGCGGCTGCCGGAAGGCTGGGCGCTGCCCTCGTCCATGGTGCTGGCCATCCAGCTGGCCAACGTGGGATTGCTGGTGTACGCGGCTCTGCGGCGCCTGCGCCCCAACGCCTCCGACTCGCCGTACATCTACGGGCTGCTGGCGGTGGGTACGCTGGCGCTGGCGCTGAACGCGTTCCTGTACGAGCGCACGGCAGTGGTTGGCGACACCGAGCGCTCCGTGGCGTTCCTGTCGCTGACGTTCTTCGCGGCGCTGGTGGGCTGCACGAGCTCGGTGCTGTTCTACCCGTACCTGCGGCACTTCCGCGACGTGTACTTGGCCACGTACCTGGTGGGCGAGGGGCTGAGCGGCTTCCTGCCCGGCATCCTGGCGCTCGTGCAGGGCGTGGGCGGCGAGCCTGACTGCGTGCTGAGCGACGACGGCACGTCGCTGGTGCCGATCTACCCGCCGGCGCGCTTCGACACCATCGTGTTCCTGCTGCTGCTGGCGGCGCTGTCGGCGCTGAGCCTGGTCAGCTTCATGGTGGTGGACCGCTACAGCGGGTTCCAGTCGGAGCGCGTGGAGCCAGCGGCCGCGGCCAAAGACGACGAGGCCACGGCCGAGCCGGTGGCGCTTCTGGGCGCGCGCTGGCTCTCGGTGCTGGGGCTGATGGCGCTGCTGAACGCGCTCATGAACGGCGTGCTGCCGTCCATCCAGTCGTACTCGTGCATGCCGTATGGCAACCTGGCGTACCACCTGGCGGTGTCGTTGGGCGCCATGGCCAACCCCGCGGCGTGCCTGGCGGGCGTGTGGCTGCGGCCGCTGCCGGCGCGCGTGCTGGCCGGCCTGCTGGCGGGCGCCTCGCTGCCGCTGGCCTACATCCTCGCCACGGCGCTGCTCAGCCCCGCGCCGCCGCTCGTCGACCACGCCGGTGGAGCCGCTTTAGTGGTGAGTCCGCACTTATTCTCCTTTTTACAAATTTTACCAATTTATTTATAGGTAGTTCTTCACAAAATGACACAATTTGCATACTTCCCCTCCTTACTCTAATGAAATGAACAAAGAGCCACACTTTGAGTCTGCTGAAATGCTGACGAATCATCCATTGAACTTGTACCTAACTCAAATTCACTCGCCTCTCGCGACACTCGCGTTCCTATTCTCAAAACTGTAGCAAATAAAGGTCGCAGGAGTAGGAAGTTTGGAAAGCGGTGTGTGCCAGAGCTAACAGCGGGCTGTGGTGTGTTCTGTGTTCAGATAATATCGTGGACGGCGGTGTCGGGCGTGGTGTCGTACGCGCGCATGTGGGTGTACGGCTGGGCGCGGCGCGGCGGCGCGCGCGGCATGCGGGCGTGCGGCGCCAGCACGCAGGCGGGCTCGGCCGCGGGCTCGCTGCTGCTCTTCGCGCTCGTCAACTACACGCGCGCCTTCACGCAGCCGCCCGCCTGCCCGCCGCTCAGCTAGCGCGCCCGCCGCGCTGGCGCTACACGAGGGCGTTGCGGACGGGACACGAAGCAGGCTTATGTGTTATTTATTTGTTATTCCAATAATTGTTATGTGCTGACTTTGACCAAATGTATAAAACTTTGACTGTTGCGTGGGTAAAGAAATACTTAGGGGGTAGATGCATTGAGTAAAGATTTCATTATTTGTAACAGCAGATTCCTGTTTTTTTCTTAAATTTATTGCCTCGGCGCAGCATGCAGACTTGTGTTGAGACGACTGACGTTCGTTGACCTATGTACTATTGTACCTCCGCGTAAATTCGTATTTAGTCGCAACTTTGCCCACTGCATGTGGCGCGTCGTCGTCGGCTCGTGCGAGAGCTTCGCGGGGACAGGGTGAAGCTGCTTGTAGGATGCATCTCTGCTCGAACAGTGTGTTCTGTGTACTTATATGAAGTTTAAGAATACTTAGATAATTATACAATGTTGATCATAACTTTTTGTTTCAATTCCGTCGTGTGGAGTAGGTTGATTCTGATATTTCTGCGTGTCGTGGATCTTGCACCAGAACGAATGGTCGGAATTTAAATTAGCGCTTTGTTACGTTCATTGTAATGGTGTGATAAAACCAAATAATGTACCTAGCATTGTTTACGAACACGTAAAAATAAAGGAACAAATTTACGAACCATTTTGTTAAATAATATTTATTTAATAGTACCTACCCGGGCACGTTACCTGCTATTATAATGTGCATGCAAGCATACAAGGCCAATAACTTTTCTGTTCGTTGTATGCATCCAATAAGTAAGTATTAAGTATATGTACAGTGGAGGGCAATAATATCGATACAGCCATCACGTCAAATATATGTGTCACCGGCCTTATTGTTTGAGGCATAAAGGTGTGTAGTGGTGTTGACGGCTTGGTAACGTGCATCTATACACCTTTATGGCACAAACAATAAGGTTTTATGCCCTCGACTGTAAGTACATACAACAGTTTTAAATTAAATAGATGAGCACAGCCCCAGCTCATAGAGCTTAATTATTTTCATAGGTTCTACACTAACTTTAAATCAGTTTGACAGAGCAAAAGCACATAGATTTGAGGAAAATGTGTTGTTTGTGTTATTCATAAATTATAATAGGGAGTAATTAACGAGCGCTCTAATTGGTTAAGGTTGGCGAGTTGCTTACTGCTCTGCCACGTGTTGTGTCAATGTCATCCTCATAGATAATTTCGTGGTGAATTCCCGTGTTTTATGAATTTGTATAACTCTTTATTGTACAAGAAAACAATAATAATGATTGATGGAGTACAATGGCTTTTTACATAAACATCGAGGTTGTGTATCAAGTCGAGCCGTTACTGTACTTAAAATGTGAATACCAGTTTGGGCTGTTGTAAGTAGACACTAACAAACTAAAGTACTGAATGTCAAAGTTTGAATATGGTTCGAATACGAGTCGAGATTATTTCAGCGTCAATGGCCAGTCAAACGACGTCTCAATGCTAAACTGACCAAGAACTGAAAGCTATTTACTAAGCTAAGCTACTTATGTATTAATATACTCAGCGGCTGAGAATGCGGCCCTCAAATGTATGCAATAATAACTCTTTTTATGCTACACTTACTCTGTTGTGTAAAGTCGACTCGGATAAAGTCGTAGACAATGTATCCTAAACCGCATTATTTTAACAAATAAAATATATATTATATTTCCTCAAAGTTTCTTTACAATTTACAGTTTCTGTGTAAGTTAGTTTAGTTGGTCAGGCTAGGCCAGCTGGGCAAGCTGTCGCCACATAGCCCTTGTCAGGACAGAGAGCCGGCAGTGGCCCAGGTTGGCGGCGGCCGAGTCCGCGGCAGGCAGCGCAGTAAGTGAAACAAACGACTGGTTCGACAGTTATTTTAATTTAAAATTTCAAAAAGCAAATACAATAATCTCCGCATGACTCATCTCATAAAGCTTTACACGTAAAGTAGTTTATCTTTATTTAATAGTACAATAATAAATATAACAAAGAGTGAAGTACTCCGGCGCTAATGAAAGATCTGCCCGTGGCGTCGCCCTCGACGTGTGCGCACGCTCGCACGCACACACGCTCACACAGCCCCCCCCCCACACACTGCGCCGCGCGCTCTACTTGTCCTTCTCGCTCTCGGCCTTCCTGCCAAGCGGGACAGCTGCTCGCACTCTGCAATGAAAACGAGATGATTAAAATAATATGCAAAGTTATGGCCAACCGCAATAAGGATAAATTTACAAGTGAATCAGCTGCAGAGACATGGGATTCTTAACAAAACTGTTAAGGTCTTCAGCAGCCAGCTATTGGAATGAGTGCAAAAATTGCGTTGTAAAGTAAAATGTGTCCAAAACCTAGGATCCTATAGAGTACCTACAGTGAAATAAGCTGAATCGAGTTCCATCGTGGAATCATTTCAATGATGATGAATTATTGTTTGACAAAGGGTTCCCCAGCAATACGTGATTCAGTTTCCTCGACTGCACCTTAAACGAGTATCTCCTGAATACAGGATAGAAAAAAAGAACGACACGCGCGGGGCAACAAGCCGTATATTTTGGAAACAATAAATAGGAACTAAATACCCTAAATTCTTGTTATTCTTATGAGATAGTTGCCCTCCATGTGTTGGTCGGAAATTCATGATATTTTTCATTATAAAACTATCGCGTGATTAGTAGGATGCCCAATGTGGTAAATTTTAATACGATTGATATTTGTTATTATTGGGTCTATCAACACATGAATATTGGTTTGTATGTGGTTTGTAACTTTCATGACTGGTCTGGGAGCAAAGAAATAACACAGAATGTACCAGTTGCCCGCGCAGATGGTAAAAGCCCATCGAGGAAATGGGCGAAAATCTTGGGAATTATGTTATAGGCGATGCGACTAGCAACCCATCACTATTTTCATTCCCCTTTCCACTTACACGCCCACAAGCATGCTTAACGTAGCCTTTAGGTCTTATTACTTAGGCTCTGTCTACCCCGTAAGGAAAATAGACGTGATTTTGTATGTATATGGTTTTTATAGTCAAGTGTAAGATATAGGTTTCGTAGCGATGCTTCTTTCGCTTGTATAAGACACTCGCCAACAGCATAGATAAGGACTATACTACTTCGCACCAAATCATCTCATTACAACCTTGTGTCAAGGCACAAAGACGTGATTGTTTCATGTTTCATGCTTATTAGTTAGACTTTACTAGTAATATGTAGACATGCAAAACGCGAGAAGGATAAAACAAAATTAAAGTCTGATCCCATCCGCTCCGCAAAGAGCTCGCTCGGCGCTCAAATTGTATACTTTTTACGACGTCATCAAATATTTTAAAGTAATAAAATCGTAAGCAATGTTGTATCGGTAAATACTAATATTGTACAAAGATTGTGAGGATGAGCTTTGTTACTATTTCACGCCATAGGTTGAGCAAATCCGAATGAAATTTGGCACAAAGACTACAGATATAGCGATAGGTCTTGCCACCTTAGGCTCTGTACACCCCTAAGGGATAGACGTGATTTGTGTATGTATGTATAAAGGAAATCTTCTCATACGAAGTCGCGGGCAACAGCTAGTAGAGTAAACGAAGCAGGCACTCACTTGGCGGAGATCTCGTTGATCTTGGCGCGCGCCAGCTCGAGGTTGGCGTCCACCTGCGCCTTGTTCAGCTCGTACGCCTTGGGCAGCGTGAACAGCGCCACCCAGCCTGCAACACACACACACCTTATTGTAGACAAGCTTTCCGCGATGTGGCTTCATTATGCGAGGTGTTTACGGTTGGGGGAGCTGCAGTCTGCACCTATGGTTAGATATTTAATAGTAGATTAATGCCGAGGCCTGGGAAGTAGCCAATTGCTGGATGAGGAACTTGTTTAAAAACACGAACCGCAGGCGAGTGTTTTTTAAAGTTACGAATCAAGCAATTGCTCTTCCAGCTGAGGCAGATATAATATTTTTCTCAAATATTGAGAGGAAATGAAAATAAATTTTCCACTAAACTTCCTCGCAACTTAGGTGGTTTTCACGTTCCCACCTTTTTTCTTAAGTTTTTTATATGTCTTTCACCGTAAGCTATTTGAGACATTGATAAAAACGTTAGACTCGAACAAAACGCGCACCCCTCGGCCGTATGATATTGTTGTTCATTATTCCATATTTTCTTTGACTTTCGTTAAAAACCAATATGTTCTGTTACCTACTTAGAATACAATGACGAAATTTACGAGTGTTAGAGAAATTGATGTTTAAAAAATTTTTTGTGTGCAGTGTAGAAACGCGTGTGAGCGTTGCTGCTACAATATTTCCCGAGAATTTAAGGAGCGACTTTCAAACAGTTTATGTTTATTAACTACGGTTCCTAAAGCTTTAGTAACTCTTGTTTTTGTTGAAAGAAACTATTGTTTGCAAAGGAGTTCGGAGACGGTTTAAACGCTAGGATCAAGACACGCCGCTGGGGCCACCTACACGGTCTGGGGTAAGATTTGAACCATTCAACCTGGGTTAGGGTTGACAATTCCGCACATTTCGACATTACTAAACTGAATTTAAAACTAAAAGAAATAGTTCCAATTTTTTGTTGCAAAATGATCTAAAAATAACATTATTTGATGAGTCACTCCGCAAAGATGGAATTTTAGTAGACAGAAGATAATTAATTAGATAACATTATTGACAAAGTGTAGAGTACAGTAGTGTTGACACTGTTTACAACACCTACTTAACTCTGTAAGCATCAAGCAGCGTGTCAGACACTAGCGCTGTGCAGTACCCGGCCATAAAAATTGCACATCAGTCTTCTCGGCTAATTTTAACTTCGTAGAGCGTTGTCTCGCTCTAACTTACGTGATGCCAACTGTCTCTTTCCATAGAACGAAGTGCAATCATCATGGCCGGGGTACTGTACAGTCACCAGCATAAATATATGATGGTGAACAGCGCTGTAAAAATAAATGACCATGCATTGAGGTCAAAATTATTTGACGATACTACCGCGGTAAAAATATGTGATGCTATGTAGACGGCAAAAACATCCGTCACACCATATCAGCAAAAATATCGGATCGGGACGCTTAAAAATATATGATTACCCAAAAAATTTATATTATGTGACCATCCATCGCATAATTTTCTAACCGCTGTGACAGCATAAGCATCGGATGATACGTACGCTGCATATATATCTGATGACATGTTGCAAAACCACGAATATGTTATCAACTTGCAAAAACGAGCCATCCGTGGCTGACATAGAGCCGTAAATTGAATTAAGTGTTTTGACAATTCACGAAAAGAGTGCCCTATTGTCATTGTATATCTCTGTCTCACATTTTTGCATTCAAGAATCTGGGTGCACGGCAGTGCCGCGTAAGTTTTGAGAACTGTAAGTCGTGTTTCCATCCGGTTTTAAAATAGGCAAGTTGGTAGAAATTGAATTCGATGGTACTGAATAACATAACCACCTTGGTTTAACATTACATCTCAAAACTTTTTCGTAATAGAATAACTGCGTTGCAAGATTTGCTTATTTTACACATATCACGTCTTTATCCCTTACGGGGTAGACAGAGCCTAAGGTAACAAAACCTTAAGGCCACATTTAGCATGATTGTGGGCGTATAGGTGGAAAAGGGGAAAAATAGTAATGGATTGCTAGCCGCATCGCCTACAACATGATTCCTAAGATTATTTATAATATTAGTAGCATTATTATAAATGCTGAGCTGACGTTTGTGAGAGCGTGAGTTTGTTTGTTACTCTTTCACGCTAAAACGGCTAAACAGATTTTGATAAAATTTGGCATACACGAACAAATACCTATATTATTTGAGGATCTTAGGCACTATAAGAAGGGATTTTCCACAGAACAAAAGGACGGGATATAAATAATGGCAGCTGTAGGTGTCCATACAAGAAACGCGTTCATTTTCGATGGGAGGAAGAAGTTTTAGTGCAAAGTTTGATTCTGCGCGAACGAAGTCGCGAGCAAATGCAAGTTACTTAATCCTTACTCCTAAACAAGATGTAGGCAGTGTGAGGTCATTTTATATCGGTACGGTATCCTTTAGGTACGGAACCCTAAAAAGTACAAATTAAGCTGAAACAAACTGACTGCAAACGATTTAAATTGAAAAGTATTTCATTTGCAAATTAATACCTCCAGGCACCAGCACAGGAGGGACAAACATAAATTAAATAATTACAAAAAAACTCATTAGCTGTATTTAAATCAAAGGAAATAATTGCTGTCGGAGTTTCTGGGCTTGTTTTGGGAAGGACCAAACTATCGGGCCATTGCGGGACAACGGAAATCACACTGGAATGTGTCACACCTGAAAAAACTTCGTTTTGATCGTCGCTCAATAGAATGAAAATTGCTCTCGACATCTAATAAGCATCGCCATTCATTTAATAAAGCCATTTGATTCGAAGATAGCTCTTACAGCAAAACTATTGAAATTAATCTAAAAATCTATTTTTATTATGTTTATGTAATAACCAATATAAAATGACCTCACGCTGCCCACATCTTGCTAAAGAGGCAGAGCTCTGCAAACACTGGATTATATATTCACCTGCCGAATTTGTACGGACTTTTGCTGCGTGAGTCCGACTCGCACTTGGCTGTTCTTTTTTTTAAATTTATTTTTCTCTTTTTTTTAATAATGTAGTTAAAAAGCCGTGGTAGCCTAGTGGTTTGACCTGTGGCCTTTCAAGCAGAAGGTCGTGGGTTCGAATCCCGGGCTCGCACCTTGAGTTTTTCGGAATTTATGTGCGAAATTACATTTGAAATTTACCATGAGCTTTTCGGTGAAGGAAAACATCGTGAGGAAACCTGCACACATCTGCGAAGCAATTCAATGGTGTGGGTGAAGTTCCCAATCTGCACTGGGCCCGCGTGGGATCTATAGTCCAAGGCTTGGACTTATATTTATACTCCAAGCTCTCTCGTTCTGAGAGGAGGCCTGTGCCCAGCAATGGGACGTATATAGGCTGGAGATGTGAGATGTGAGTTGATTTCTATTTAATTTAAAAGTACATAGGCCTAGATCAAGCGATGATCGTCTTTCGGTTGCTAATGATGACGATGATGCTGATAATTTAAAAAAGTTGTAGAAAAAATATTATACACAACGTTGTATAACTTAATCTTAAAACACTCATGGCTTGTTTCATAGCATTACCTACGGCTCATACGCTACACACTAATTCGCAACCCCTCTTATACGGCAGTTGCATAAAATACTATTAAAGTTCACACCTCCTCCCAGAGCGTCATATAGGTAATTTCGCAATTAAGCAATTTGAACCCGTCAGTGTTATGGAGTAAAATGTGAGACAGACATATACAATGACAATACGGCACTCTTTTCGTGAATTGTCAAATCATTTAATAGGTACAATTTACTGCTCTATGTCAACCAAGAATGGTTCGTTTTTGCAAATTAATAACATATTCGTGGTTTTGCAACATGTCATCAGATAAATATGCGGCCTACGTATCATCCGATGCTTATGCTTTCACAGCGGATAGAAAATTATGCGATGAGTGATCACATAATATTGATTTTTTGGGTAATCACATATTTTTAAGCGTCCCGATCCGATATTTTTGCTGATATGGTGTGACGGATGTTTTTGCCAGCTACATAGCATCACATATTTTTACCGCGGTAGTATCGTCAAATAATTTTGACCTCAATGCATGATCATTTATTTTTACAGTGCTGTTCACCATCATATATTTATGCTGGTGACTGTACACATTTATAAAAAGTTAACTCTGCAAGAATAAAAAAAATAATCAAGAAGTCTCGATACATTGATAGCATAGGTAGCTGATAAAAATCATGATCTTTAAAAAAAACATAATAATCAGATCTATTTGATATCAATCAGATTTTTTTACTTTCTCGTTTTTTACTAATTTTATACCTAGTTCAGTTATTTATTAAAATGAAAACATCGTATTTTGATAGAAATAAACCCAGACAGCCAGTGGCGTAGCTAGGTAACCAAGGGCCCTGGTGCAAATAAAAAAAATGGGGGCCCCACTATTATCCAAACTGGTTACGTTTTAATAATAATAGTTCGATCGAGATTTTCTGGTAAGGATTCCAGGGCCCTCTAAGCTTGAGGGCCCCGGGGCACTGCCCCGCCTAGTCCCTAGGTAGCTACGCCACTGCAGACAGCATCTTTTTTTCTTTTAGACATCTTCTTGTTGCACCTATTCACTCTGTCACTAGTTAATCACGAATGACCGGGCGAATAGCGAAATGCGTCAGTGTATTAGTTTCGAGGAATCCAAAAACTGTGTTGGCAATCGCTCGCATGGCTGCACACGCGCGCGCGCCGTAGTCTATGTCGGGGGAAGTCCCTAGACAATTTTTGGCCAATTTGGTTGCAGTAAAAGTTGATTGATTTAAATCATTGCTTTATAAAAAAAAATCACGACTTAAATCACTGATTTAAAACAATAATGATAAATAAATGCTGTACTTTACTGTAATATAAATATTGTCAAGGTGGTCGACACTGGGGCTGAGTGATCTTCTAAACGAATCTCCAGTGAAGTGATCTCTGCGCATGTGCAGACGAGACAAATTATAACATGACCCTTTCACTTATAGACATTATACGGCGCCAGGTTTCTTCATGCAAGTCGTGCTATAACGCCTGCTAAGGAACCGGTCAAGTTATGATCGTCGACCGCGGGGATTACGGATTGGAGAATCGCACCCCTGTCTACGTTATAAGGATGGAGTGTATCAGCTATCTACGACACTGCGGTGCCGCGCCGTGTGATCGGTACTAAGAAGGTAACACTTGTCGGTGAGGTGTATTCTGCATACAGTGTCTCACAACATCGGAAACATTTGTAGGAAGCGCACTGACCGAGGATGATGAGCGTGATGCCGTTGAAGCAAGCGCCCACGTACGTGAGGCACCACAGCAGCACGCCGAACTTCAGCGAGTCCACCAGGTCCTCCACGAGGAACAGTCTGCAACACACCAGCCCATACTTTGACACAGTTCCCGCATCACAAAATAACTTATGGTTTTTGTCACTAGGCCTGATGACCGAAAACGGTGTTAGATGTTTTAAGCCACTCAAATGACATTGAACCTTGTACATAAAGGAATTCCTTTATAACTACACCATGTGAAAGGCATTGTCCTTCAACTAAATCGGTTCAGTAGGTTCAGAGCAAATTGCATAAGACAGATTGTAAACGGTCCGTTTTCCCCTTTAAAGGGTTTTAAGTTTCACTATAGGATATTGAAGTAACTGACAGCAGCAGAGATAAAATACTAACAGCCTTCACCACTCTCTATTATGTTCCTGATATAGTAAATCTTGTCTATGATGTTGTCTCTATCTGTTTCATAGTACTAAACAGAGACTGTACCATAATTATCTGATACTGAGGATATCAGGGACTTAACAGTGTCGTGAAGCAGTTGTGTATAGTGAGGCAGTACCTGCGCAGCTCGCTGAGCGCGGCGTTGAGGTGCGCGGTGGCGGCGGCCGCCAGCGCCTGCGCGCGCTCCGCCGGCACGCTGATGTCCTGCTCCAAGAGGAATCTGCAACACGCGCCCGCCACGTCACTACACGCTTCACGCAGCTCAGGACCCTCAGCCTCAGACTAACCTACTGGGACGCCATGGCGACGGCTCCAGCTACGTGTTCAGGTATTACAATTTGAGATACTTAATGTAAAGGCATTCGTAGTTATATGGTTAGACATTAAAAACGTCTAGAACTATTCGCGTTAACGTCTCAATTAGATACTATTGACAGCGTCGCTTGCGAAACGAAATGACAGCAACAGTCTTCATGGTCGAGGCGTATTTTGTGACCGAAAACTAACACTAAGCTGAGCTCAGAAAAAACACTCTTCAAGAAATAGAGGACCACCGAGACATCAAACAGTTTCACAGCTTGAAGTCACTTAACTTTAATAGAGTATAAAATGCAACTGTTGGTCAGACAACGCTGTGTGACCGCATGGTGCCAAGTGATATTTTAAATGTCAAGCATTCCCTGCCCAAGTGTCCACACTGAGTGGCATTGACCTTTTTCCCGCTACTTTTCCTACCCATTATTAATAACAAGACACCGTTCCGTGCGGTGATATTTACGGAAGTTTCCGATCGAGTAGCTTTCCAAATACGGGCATTCCAAATGCCATCGAAGTGTCACCGAGCTTGCTTAAAAATATTTGCAATTTTTCTCAACTACTCAGCAAGAAACAGCGCACCGCGACTCTTATTTGTTAGGGGTAGACATAATGGAACGGGACAGAGCATGTCACGCTCTTTTCTTACGTTTCTTTCATATAGCTGAAAGATAGCAAGACAGACTGTTGCTTCATCTTTCTATCCAGGCAAATTCCGATAGCATACACGTGGCAGTGGTATTATGGCGTCGCACGACAACGCTCTCCGCCGTCAGAACGCTGCGAACGAGTTATGGCTGACATTAGCATAAATCCGCAATTGGAGTCTAGTCCAGCCACAGCGCGAGCGCCGGTCCACGCGGCGCGGGCGCGGCTTCCCCGCACTTATCGCTGCAGCCCGATAACCGCCGCGACCTCTCATTGCCAAGGCCCTGTGTGTTTACTTAGCAACGAGAGGTGACGCCAATGCTACTAAAATTTTGCAATAAAAGTGCATGTGTGTATTCTACGCATGGTTGCCATCAATTTGTTTGTCAATTTGGCTTAATTTTAAGACTGCTGCGGGAAACGAATCAGCGGTGATAACACTATTCGGAACATTGGGTATAGGCAAAAATCATGTGTCAAAATGATCAGAGATTAGGGGACACTTTACCCTGATTTTACAATTTATCCGCTGACTTTAGTCTTGCTGGTCATTGAGTTTAGTTAAGGCATGAAATATGAATCCATCTAAAAACCACGTGTACGCAACGAAGTATTAATTATTTTAAAATCAATGGGTAAATCGAGGGCTTGCGTAACCCGCCCGGCCTGCGCAAACACAGGTGTCCGCGTGGCGCTCGCTGTCACTGCTTGAGGACTTACTCATTCAGATTCAAGATTTTATAAATTACAAGAATAATTTTAGTCCATGCTCAGAATATTACTAAAGCATCCACGCGTTTTTAAAACGAACAAATATAATAGGAAAGCTAGAGCTCTACATAAAAACATAACAATCCTTTTGCATGTCATCGACGTAAAAATCTAAGAGATTCATTAGATACCGGCTGATAACATAACACCTATTTTTAGCGATGAAAAATATATGCAGCCTTCCGTTTAACAGGCTATTATTTATGGCGATCGCCGTCGTCACGGTTAGAGAAGCATTTGTTCCCGTTCACCGAAAATGAGGATATCATGTGTTGAAAGGGGACACCCTGCGACGGTTTCTTTTTACACACATCTGCGCGCGACGCGGACGCATCGCTGCCCCTACGTCGCCTACTCATCGGTCGTTCAGGTACGAGCTCGTATCGACTACGATGCGGGTGAAAGCGTGAACTGCAAACATCGCTCCTGATGTGGTCTATGTATAATCTATGTAAACAGATGCAAGCACGCTCTATTTCGCCCATCGATCTATTTCGCATTCGGGCAATCCATTCGTACGCCGCTAGAACTCTCTTTTTTACGGCACTGCCGCACTAGCGAGCCAGACCCGCACGCGACGACTCCGACCGGGCAAGAAAACTCGCGGTACTCACTTGAACGGATGTCCCTCATTGGTCTTCTGTACGGCCTGGAGCACGTTCTTGTATATGCGGAAGGCGACGGCGGCGGACAGCGCCAGCAGCGACACGTAGGCCGTCACCGACACCACGGAGCAGCACGCCAGCGCCACCAGCAGCGCCAGCCCCGCGCCCAGCGCCGCGCCCGAGCGCGCCGCGCAGCGCCAGTAGATCAGCGACTCCACTGCAACACGCGCACACTTAGCAAAGCCCCACCGACCCGTCGCGAGACCGCCGAGAGCCCCAACGCATCCTTGCCTCGGAATAAGCTAGACTGTAATTGATGGCGAGTAAGTGATTACTTGGCGAAAATTAGAGTCTCTACATTTTACTGCTTTCCGAGGCGAGGGCGCTCGCGCGATAACCTCGAGGCACCTCGCGGGTCAGCAGCGACACGGGAGGCATGTTAATAAGCTCCCACGATACTACTGCTAGAGTTCGAGCGGTGCGCTCCGCAGGACTCTTCGAGACTCGGCACTCGGTCCCGGTTGTACGGGGTTTAGGATCGCATGTGGCGGAATCGTCTCTCTCTTTAACACCGAGGAAACGAGCTCTAGGAATCGCGTTCAAAGATACTACGACTTGATTTTGATTTTTTTTTTCGTAGGTACTTTAATTAGAGTTACGATTGAGATGATTCCGCCACAGACACACAAAACATCGGAAATCGTGTGAACGAGATGACACGCCCACTGGGTCAAATACCAAGATTGAATTTGAAGTAGTAGGGCTCGGGTCGCGGTTGAATAACCCCGCAACCGGTCCCTTAGGTGCAGGGACTCGGGCGCATGCGCGCGCGGCGCTCACAACACAACACTCGGGAGCGCCGCGCCGCAGCGTCGAGCGAGGGAGTCTGTCTCACGACTACTTTTCGCTAAATCAATCACTAGGCAAAAGGAAAAAATGTTGACTCAATAGGTACGTCTACAGGCAACTTATTGGAAACCAACACAAAACAGGAAGACGAGAAAAGGGTAGCGCAAAACAAACTCATAATCAGCTAGAACGATACTCGAAACAGAACTGCGGTACGGCCTATTCTACGAGACAAATAAACCACTGTCCGTCAGAACTAGGCTTGCTACTCGTCAAATACGATAAGTAACTACGCAAATACAAGCGGTAAAAAAAACGTAAAATACAAATGCTACACACAAACACGTTCACTCTCGAGTGCATCTTCAGAATGATAAGATAAAGTAAAAAGAATCGTGGCGCTTCTCGCCGTGTGCGAGCGCAACAGTATGTTGTTCCCAGCCCACGTTGACAGCGCCCGGGGGCCCGGGGGCGCGGGGGCGCCGCGGCCGCCGGCTCCCGCGGGAGCGCGGGCTGCGCCGGCCGGGGGCTCGCTTATCGTTTTATGTGAGAACTTTAGACAGTACCTGGTCCGCGGGGCGGGAGATCGTCGTATTGGCCGGCGTGGCGGGACGACTGCTTGGAACGCGCCATGGCGGTGGAGTGAGCGAGCGCGGGCTGCGCGCGCGCCGCGTCGCCGCCACGCGGCACACGTCACCGCGCCGCTACGGTCACCACCAACGCGGCACTCCCGACCCGCGCAGCCTCATCGAGACCCAATACTTTCTTTTAACATCGAGCTTTGTCTGACTTCATTTCACGAACCGAATTATCGATTGCGGACCATCACTCTTCAAATGCATTAACTTTATCGGTCAAACTGCGTCTGTTCGATCGGGCCGAATATTGAAAACGGTGACTCACGCGACTAAAACGGTTTCAAATCTCAAGCCACGGTCAACGACTCCGATTCAATTAAGTTAATGTTCCTCTTTAGGTATTTTAAGAAATACGGACGTCTAAGTGAATGTTTTATGTAGGATTATAAATTTATAATAAAATATTTAATGTAAGGGCAAGTTCAGTAGCATATTCAATAAACAGATACGTAATTTTAATTATCCGAACTTCACGGTTGGTCCCTGGTCGGCATGGTCACCCTACACTAAAGGTATAACGATGAATTTACTTTCGTTCCGACACGTATTTGCGTACGGCCGCCGTTAACTGGCATATAAACTGCACCGTCGATAATCTAACACTATCTAGGGCACAATTCATTCTGCAGACTGGCAGTCGCATTGCTGACAAAAGGAACTCGCGAAATTCACGTGGACTTTTGGCAAAGTGAAAGTAAAAGTTTGAAAGCTTTCTTCGGTGACTCGGAGAAAGGTCGAGCGAGCCCACGCGGGCTGAGGCGGGCTCTCGCCGCGCCGCTCCCGGGGCGAAACCCAGCACAATACAATCCTATAAGCACTAGTTAATATTCATGAGGACGTCGTCTGCCGATATTGGAAAACAAGCATTCTAAACGCGTAATGTCTCAATTATGTTTGTACGTCATCCGCGACACCGCTCTGCAGCAGACACAGGGTATTTAGTCAACCTATTTTACGACTCGAGATATTTTAAAACATCCGGCGTTATTCCAGAAATAAATTCGGAAAAACGTTCATTCATTATTTTAAGATTTAGCTTTAATCAGGAGATTGCAGACGAGGCGACTGACAAACATTAAGAGCAAGCGCCGCGGCGCGCCCATTGCCAACGGCAACAGGCAGGCGTCGGGTGAACTAAACGTCTTCCAATTAATCCATCGAGAATAAATGCATTCAGTTAATTCGCAGCGATCAAAGAGAACGGAGTAATCAGCGACGAATTTTAAAATAGCCACTACCATGTCAGTGGCTACTTACTTTTAAAAAAGTTAAAAAACAGCCGGCAACGTCCCTGATTGATTAACATTTTATTGAATGAAAAAATCAAAGCGGAAATGTAATAAAACTTATTTCAAGATATTTAGACGTCGGAGTTTTTTTTCCTAATCTAAACTGTTTCATTTGATCTAATGAGATTTTATAATAGAACAGTTGTGAAGGCTCTCCTTGTCGTTCGTAATTCAGCCGCGCCAACCCGCGCTGGCTCGGGCTCGGACTGCTCGGAGGCGGTCAACGCACCGCCTTATCCGCTCTCCAACACGCATTATCTTACCTAATTGGTTTTATTTGAAAGCCAATTGATGTCTTCAACACAATAAGACATGAAAATGCAGCGAATAGACGCTTATAGATAGACAGAGCAGAGCCACGAACGACCAGTCAAATAAAGAAACAAATGCATTCGCCGCCAGGATAAATAACTCAATGTGAATAAAGGGGGTCCCAGAAACCAAACACACAGGCTGTACTTCAAAAACCGTATATTAACTCAAATGGAGTTACAATACTTTGTTGCTGCACTTGAAATCCACACCAACAGATAACTTTCTTAAGCTCTTTATACAAATTGAAACATCACAACGATAGCTAGTTTATTTCCGTTACAGCGACATCTATGGGACACGTTTGAAGTTAAATGGTTACAAAAAAAACATTTTATTAAAATTAGATATATAGTTAGTTTTATAGTTGTAGGTTACTTTTTACATTTTTGTTAGAACAATAAACTATTTTTTACAAAGAAAATATACAAAATTTAATCTCAAATGAGATACTACTAGCGCCATCTGTTGTCCACTAGATGAAGTATTTCTGTTACCTTTGGTTATGTATAGCTTTACGTGATTTACATGAACGCGCTTAAACATACCGCCCGCCAAGGACGCAATGAGGAACGCAGTCCTTAATTAGTTAAATCAATTTGAAAATATATCAACATAAACTTCATTGCAACAATTTTCAACAACAAAACACACAAACTAGCGCTATAATATAACAAAATCAAGTGATGTGTATGACACTCACAAATTAAAGATAACAAAAATGAACATTCTCTTGAAATAAGTTTTAACAAAATACATTTTTATTCGATAGGTAAACAGCATAATTTGCTTACAGGTCTTTTAATAACATTACCCTTGCATTTTAGACTGACAACACGAGTAACGCCGTCCAAACCAGGATGTTTCTCAATAATAACACCGTATAACCACTTAGCAGGAGGTAAATTATCCTCTCTAACAAGCACTACATTACCAACTGAAGGTTCGGGTGTTTGATGTGACCACTTATAACGATGATAAAACCGCGTTAGGTATTCACGCGACCAGCGATGCCAGAACTCCTGAACCATTCTTTGGGTAAGTTGCCATCTCTTCAAACTACTTAGGTTGCAAGGTAAGTAGTTGCTCTCTGGAATTGCAATCAGTGGTTCTCCAACAAGAAAATGACCCGGTGTTAAAGGTGTTGGGTCGTCTGTATTTTCTGAAAGTTGAGATAGAGGCCTGGAGTTTAGGCAAGCTTCAACTTGTGACAACATTGTGGTCATTTCTTCAAATGTCAATGTTGCGCTCCCGATTACACGTTTTAGATGATGTTTTGTAGACTTAATCCCTGCCTCCCAGAGGCCACCAAAGTTCGGGGAATGGGGAGGGATAAAATGCCAGCAGGTTCCGTCAGTTGCAAGTTGTTCAGCTATCTCCCTTGTCACCCTGGAGTGTTGATTTGAAAATAATTGCTTTAATTCACTGGCAGCACCTACAAAGCTGGTGCCATTATCGCTATACAAATGTGCAACGTGACCTCGCCTAGCTATGAAACGTTTGAACGCTGCCAAAAAGCCCTGAGACGTTAAGTCACTAACCACTTCTAAATGTATGGCTCTAGTGGCCATACAAACAAACAAGCAGATATAACCTTTATAGGCATGATGACCTCTGCCCTTGGAAGTTCGCATGCTGATTGGGCCCGCGTAATCAACTCCGCTCTGAACAAACGGCCTATTGGCTGTAGCTCTTGCTGATGGTAGTTGTCCCATGAATGGTTGATTACTTTGTGCTGAATATCTGAAACACTTGACACATTTTCTCACAAAAAATTTGACTAAATTTTTTGCACCTACTATCCAATATTTGGATCGCAAATAATTGAGCATAAGTTGCGGTCCACCATGCAACGTTTTCTCATGAACTTCTGCTATGAGTAAATCCGTAAAGTGCGAACGCTGAGGCAGAATTATTGGGTGTTTCATTTTTTCACTGATTTCCGCTTGCTGTAACCTGCCACCAACCTTCAATATTCCGGCGTCATCTAAAACAGGATTTAATGAGGTAAGTTTACTCTTTTTATTTAATGTTGTATTTTCTTTCAGGTTGTATAATTCTTCTTTAAAATGCTTTTGCTGTGTGATTCTTATGCATGTATTTAGACTGTCTGATATTTCTGAAGTGGTAAGCCAATCTGGAGTTTTTTCCTTCCGACAATGCTTTATAAACCTTTTGCAGTACGCTACAACACGGATAAGTCTTCTCAAACTAGAAAACTTGTTCATTACTTCTTCTTCAACATCAGTTACACAGGTACACAAACATAATTTATCTGACTTTTCTTCCAAATGTGTGGGTTTTGGGACAATTTTTGTATAATTTATATTTTTTTGTTTCAGCCATACTGGTCCTTCTCTCCACAGCTGTTCATCGGTAAACTGACGTATGCCTCTCGAAGCGCAGTCCGCTGGGTTTTCTTTGGACGAAACATGTGCCCATTGACTTGGTTCTAATGAAGTTATAATTTCGGTAACCCGATTCGCTACGAATGTTTTCCAACGATTCGGTCGGCTGTTCAGCCACGACAAGACAATTGAAGAATCAGTCCAGGCATGGAGGTTCATCTTGTTTACGTTCAAGACTCTTGAAACTTCGGTTAATAGCTTGGCAAGCAAGACTGCTCCACACAGTTCAAGTCGCGGTATAGACACTTTCTTAATAGGAGCGACCTTCGTTTTACTGGTAATCAACGATACATGTACGTTTCCTTGGCAGTCTACAGCACGGGTGTACACTACAGCAGCATATGCATCGTCCGACGCATCGCAAAATCCTTGCAATTCGAGAGTCTCGTCATTTTTTCTGGTATTTATCCATCGGGGCAGTTTGAATTTAGTCAGTTGACTTAATGTTTCCCTATAACTAAGCCATTCTTCTAATAATTGAGGGGGTACTGCATCATCCCACTCAATTCCTGACAACCACAATTTCTGAATGAATATTTTAGCTGACACAATTACTGGAGCCAACCAACCTAGAGGATCAAACAATCTAGATATGTCAGATATTACTTTTCTTTTTGTTACAGGAAATCTCAATTCTGGCAGTTGCACCGTATATTCAAATTCGTCACTGCTTCGGTTCCAGGTAAGACCTAATATTTTCATAACTGTATCAATCTTTAGTTCCACATTTCCTTTCACTTCGTTTATCTCTTCTGTAACGGTTTCTCTCAACTCCTCGTGATTGCTACTCCATTTTTGAAGTTCAAATCCACCTTTTGATAGTAGGTTAATAAGTTCCTTATATATTTGTTTCCCCTCCTCTACTGTTTCACAGCCTGTTAACAGGTCATCTACATAAAAATGCTTTAGAACTCTTTCAGAAGCCATCGGCAAGTTTTGTCCTTCGTCGTATGCGACTTGATGCAGTGTGCGCACAGCAAGGTAGGGTGCAGAAGCGGTTCCAAACGTGACTCGTAACAATTTGTAATGTGTGAGAGGTTTATTTGGGTTATCCCGCCAAAGTATTCGTTGGTAGTCCGCATCTTTATCGTCGATTAGCACCTGTCTATACATCTTTACGATGTCTGCTACCAAACAGATCGGATACTGACGCCAACACATTATTAAATGACGTAGTTGGGGTTGAATGGTAGGACCCACTAAAAGCGAATCGTTCAGGGAGACTCCGTGACTATTTTTGCACGAAGCATCAAAGACCACTCGTACCTTAGAGGTGCTTCTGTCTTCCTTAACAACTGCGTGGTGAGGTAAGTAGAAGGACTTATGACGATTTTTTTCAGGATCAATTACCTCCACCATGTGTCCTAATGTTACATATTCTTGAATAACATCACTATACAATTTTTTGAGATTTATATCCTTTTCCAGCTTTCTTTCTAGGAATGAAAAACGTTTAGCGGCTATTGTTTCAGAATTTCCATTTGCACATCCTGGGCTTGCTTCTCGAAATGGTAGCTTAACAATATACCGACCAGATCTATCTCTGGTGGTTGTAGCAGCATAAATATCTTGACACCGTTTCTCTTCTTCGGTATAAAGCTCTTTGGGATCTGTAACTAGCGTGTCACTTTCGAGTTCCCAAAATCGTTTGAGCATGTCATTTTCATTAACATGTACATGATTGACACTAACATTTCCAGACATAGAACTGTTCATGTCCACTGGACCAGATATAATCCAACCCAAAGCAGTTTTCTGCGCAATTGGCGTTCCTAAAGAACCCTTGACCATCCCATCTAATATAACTTGACCATAAACATCTGCTCCTAGGAGCATATCGATTTTGTTTGGGATGTTAAACTTTGGATCAGCTAAGTTTAAATTTGCAAACTCTGAATGAAGCTCGACTACAACTCTCTTGTCAGGAAGAATTGATGTTAGTTTGCTGAGGACAAAAGCGTTGACGCCTACAACAAAGTTCGGATCGTGAAGTGACTGAATGTTGACTTGTACCATTGACTTAGAAGCTAGATTAGCATTCTCGTCACCTCCTAGAACCGATATAGCGCTTTTGTGTGGTAGTTTCTTCAACCCAAGCAGTTGAACGGCAGGCTCCGTGATGAATGAAGCCTGAGACCCCTGGTCGAGTAAACACCTAATTGTAATACCCGTGCCTGCTTTCGATTGAGCCTTAACTAAAGCCGTAGCCAACAATACTTGACTATGACTGGTCGAAAAGCAGGTTGTGAAATTTGTGGTCTCATTATGTGAATCATTTTCAGTGGATTGTGCATCTGTAGAAGCGTGTGCAACAACTTTGCGTTCAACCGAGTGATTATGCCCGACATTGGACTCAGTTGAATCAGTTTGATTTCTGGGGTGTAACAAAGAGTGATGCTTTTTGTGGCATATACGGCACCTCGTGGTTTGACGGCAATTAAATACAGCGTGACCTGAATTCAAACAATTGAAACATAAATTGTTTGTTTGGACGAAGCTACGACGCGAATCTATGTCTATCTTTGCGAAACCTTTACAAAACATAATCTTATGCGCTTCAGAACAATAATTACATAACGGCGCTGAAGGCGTAGTTACATGATGAACCTTTGGAGAAGCGTGTGAGACATTCTGGTAAGTACTCCTTTGATTGATGTTATTCTTTAGGAATTTAGGATCGATATTTTCCAACGCACGAAATCTAGTTTCCAGAAACTCTTGGAATTGCTTGTAAGTGGAGAAGTCATCAGTAGTCTCACTCACTTTGAACTCCCACTGTTTACGAGTTTCACTATCTAACTTAAGACATAGAATGTGTATTATCAAGATGTCCCAGTTCTGTATGTCGACTCCTATGTTCTTCAACGAATACAAACAATCATTTGTAGTGTCCAATAATTCTTTTAGTGCGCTTGCAGACTCGACATTGATACTCCGCTGACTCAATAATCTCTTTAAAATGCAGCTAGACAAATATTTCTTGTTGTTAAAGCGTTTGGTTAACAGCTCCCAACAGGTCTTGTAGTTATCTGCAGTAATGGGGATTTGTCTCAGAAGCTGTTCCGCCTCTCCAGTAAGATGACTCTTCAAATAGTGGAGTTTTTGAACATTATCCAAAGAGCTGTTGTTGTGAACGAGGGATATAAACAAATCGCGAAAACTGATCCACTGTGTGTAAGTACCGGAAAATGGTGGTATAGTTATTTTCGGTAATCTGATTTGTTCACTGTTCTTTTTAGTCTCTTCAGACACCTCTCGACTGCTGGAACTTACTGCCTTAAATCTGCTCAACATTTTCTTCAAGTCTGTCTTGTATGTAATGTACAACTCTTCTGTTTCATCATAAACGCCTTCCTTGACATAAGAACTGGAGTCTAATGCCCTTTTGTCTGATTCTTGTACGATCTGAGTGTGAGTCAAACGGAACTGTGCCCATGACTCATCAACAGACTCTAACCGGGTTTCCATGTATTCTATTGAAAACCGTTCCTTTGGAGTCTTTTTCCAATTCGTTTGAGCTCTCTTAATACTTTCGTACAAGTCGTACTGCACTTTTATTGAGGCTTCCATAGTTGACGCTTATGTATATACAATGACAGATAAGAAGTAAAAAATTTTTTTTTTTTTTTTACAAGTCCGATTTCGATGCAAATTTTTCTAAGTCCATGAATTTTTGATCGTAAATTTTCTAAGTGTTTGAAGAATTAGAACTTGGCGAAAATCGGGCATAGGTTCCCCGTCGTTTCACTTTTAGAGAAACTATTCTAAGTCCTAGCCAACACTTAAAATTTTTACAAGTCCACAACAGCTTTAATTTTTTTTTTTTTTTTTTTTCACTAATTTTAACGATGATTTAATTACTCTCACTGAATAAGAATTTTAAAAGTACTTACAGTTTCACATCACTAGATTGGCACAACACTCGCTTACGTCACTGCTTCACGTAGTCCGCGATGATGATGATGATGACGTCACAGTAGTGTCGTCTCCTTCTCGCAACCGTACCACCTTCAGTGACCACTACCGTCACTGCGCTGATGTGACCGTGGACTCGTTGACCGTCGAATCCCACAGGCACCGTATCCGGCTCGAAGGACCATGAATAAAGGGGGTCCCAGAAACCAAACACACAGGCTGTACTTCAAAAACCGTATATTAACTCAAATGGAGTTACAATACTTTGTTGCTGCACTTGAAATCCACACCAACAGATAACTTTCTTAAGCTCTTTATACAAATTGAAACATCACAACGATAGCTAGTTTATTTCCGTTACAGCGACATCTATGGGACACGTTTGAAGTTAAATGGTTACAAAAAAAAACATTTTATTAAAATTAGATATATAGTTAGTTTTATAGTTGTAGGTTACTTTTTACATTTTTGTTAGAACAATAAACTATTTTTTACAAAGAAAATATACAAAATTTAATCTCAAATGAGATACTACTAGCGCCATCTGTTGTCCACTAGATGAAGTATTTCTGTTACCTTTGGTTATGTATAGCTTTACGTGATTTACATGAACGCGCTTAAACACAATGCACCTTGTGGCTTCTTCGTAAGATAATTTTTGTAGCCGATTAAAAATTCTATGATAATAATTAAGTACAGATATTGCTTTGTTACTTCCGAGTAAGCGAGTTTAAATTTAGACTGGATGTAACGGATCAAGTTCAGAGACAATGTGGTCTGCGCAGACAATGGACCTAGTTTTGTTTAAACGTCTAGATTCCACTGTAGGATTAATGTCAAGCAATTAAAATGAAACTCCCGTTAAGCTTTCATTAAATATTCATACGAAATTTAATGTCGCAAAATGTCCCAAATGCGATTAAGGTGCATCAATTGAAAATAAATATTAAAGGGGAACGGAGCTTACTGTAAAACTACACTCCGTTTAGCCTCATGCATTTTCAGCATGGCTGTGCCCTTCAAAAGGAATACCCATTACTCTGGTCAAGATACGTACTATAGGTAAGTACTAAAACCATAGTATAGCTTATAACTCGTATGGACTCTGAAAGTAACGTACATGGATGACGTGCATTAAGGAACCAGTTCGATTCAGTCCTAACCTCAAGGTAGCACTGACCTAGCGCAAGGAAACCTGTTCATCGCACCCGCATGGAACTACACTGTGGACGAAGAGACAGATGGGAGGCAAGGCAATGTTCTTTGAGAGACATTACACGAAGAGGTGGTCGAAATCTTTGTTGAAACATATGGCAATTTAAATTTTTACTTTCTTTTATAACGAATCAGCGCATCGCCTTCGTGCAGTGCACCAGAATACGTAATCTACACTAGGTAACTATGTCTAAAAAATATGCAATTATGGATGCGCTCGCAGCTCACGCAAGTGCGCCCGCGCCGACGCGAAAGCGTACAGCGGCTGTAAAATCACCGTGCATAGCAAAGAAAGTGAATCGCAGTTGAACGGCCGTCGGAACTTGCGTAATGGAGTAGCCCTTTAATTCTTGTATTGTAAGTGGGTACTTTTGCTTACGATGCGATTAACTAAATCTACTAGAAAACATAGCGCGCAACAATAATAATGTATTTGATCCAGAATAATCTTAAAATGTTGGTAGGTACAGACAAGGAATTTAATTCTTAACCCACCACGGAATCTTTTTATATTTAGTAAACGTCGTAAACATTTTCCTTGTTAAGTAATGCGATGTCACTATGACGTTTTATGTGAAGAGGTTTCCCGATGGGTAAGGAATTAACTTCGTAAGGACCCACAACATATGATAAAATGCAGATAATTGATTGTAATTGCCGAAGCAGCAGCGTGTAGTAACGAATTCGCGAATGGCAAGTTGTATAACCGCCACGGACAGGTGCGCTTGAGAACCACCGCGCGGCGCTGTTACCAGCCTCTGCGTTACTTTTTTAAACGAAAGCATTCCCGAATAGTTAGAACAGAAATACAATAGCGGCGAGCGGTCCCCGTCCTTGTCGCGCGGTATTAATAACGACGCTTCCGCGGCGCGCGCGCAGCCCTCCCGCCTCCCGACATACCTAAATCAGATACAGCACTAAAACTAACAGTCATTGTGAATTGAACTTTTTTGGCCGAAAACTGGAGAGATCCCTTTTAGGGATAATGTTTCGTCTGGTAACTGTTAATTCCTTGTGTTTTATGTATGAACCTATACTACAATAAGGAGTTATAGCTACATACGTACAAGAGTCATACGTCGTCGTTGGTCTAGTCAAAGTTCTTGGAAATTCCAACAAACAGCACAATTATCATGTCTATGGCCACAATTCCCATTTAGCGGTGCGGTATAAAGATAAACTAAAAACAGATAAAGATTCAGAAAGTCATTCTTGTTCTGATGAAATCGAGATCTGCTCTACATCTACATATGTAGCAAGTAGGTAATAATGTTATTATCTGCATTGTAAAAAAACTAAGTAAACACATTTCCATATTCACAGCGTGGAAACAATTTTTCTCAATGCACGCCTGACAAGGTCAAAGCTATTATTATTAATGGATACGTCACTAACTAAACACCGTCACGGTCAATCAAGATCGTTTACTTCAGAAGATGCTGCAATTATTTGCGCTATAATTAGAAAACCGATAACTTCACATCATATTCTACGTTGACACTAATGTGGCAAAGTCGCTGAAATCGGCCGTTTCCAGAGAAATTCCCTCTAATTCAATTTAAAATAGCGCAAGATAACATATTTCCCTAGACGACAATTTTGTCTGACTATAAATCACGTCAATTTTAGAAAGATACGTGCTTAGTCATAACTAAAATGTCGTCAAGCGCTCATTATCGGTTTGTTTTGAGAGCCGGAGAGCGTGATATGATAAATGTGTTTGACAGGGTGAATGAGAGAAAAAAGCACTGAGAAAAGCAAGGCATCTTTGGGTGGAATTTATGTTAATTGCCAAAGAATCAACAACAGAGAAACCTGGCATTTGAGCTTCTGAACCTCGGCCTGTAGTCTAGGCACAGTATGTCTAGGTGAGCAAATAGCGGAAGATATTAAATACAACACTAATTGTTTCTTAACATCGTATTAATCTTTTACTAATTAATCAGCAAACGGAGTGTCTCAAAGACTCAAGTACTCGTATTCATTCGAGATCGATGTTGCAACATAAATATTATTTTATAGAAGTACTCAAAGTGCCTGTTTGCTAATCCCAGGGACCCCGATACAAGGAATCAAGATAAAGCGTAACGTTTCGTCACACTCCGATATATCAGTACACGTGGTGTCAGCGTGCAACGGATACCTACTCCACGGGAAGCGGCCCATCTGCCTGAGATACGCTTAAACTGATTGTCCACGTGAATTATTCAGACACCAAATGGGAACTAGAAATTAGTTTCGCATCTAAGTAGTCTAACTAAGAGAGAATAAGTAACCTCCAGCTAGAAGTAATAGTTTAATGGTCGGTCATAAATGTTACAAGTTAGGTTAGCAAACTTGTAGTTCTAATTTAATGTTGTTTTCAAATCACGACGACTAATAGAAGATAAATCGTTACAGTCCCAATCTGACTGTGCGTCGTGCCAAAGCAATGCATCAGAAAACTCCTATCACATAATGGCGATGCCTGATGACCTTATTCGCGTCCACGATAATATTTACATAGTACAGCGTTAGTAAACAGCTCTGTACTAAATGTGCATCAGACATAAACGTATGAAATAAATGTGGAAGAATAAATAAAGTAAATAAAAGAGGAGCACGGATGCGAAGAAACCGCCGCCTGGCGCGGATCGAGTTTCGCGGTGCCGGTAACACGCGGAAACAATAGCAAACTCGTTGCAATTAGAGGCTTGTGGCCGTGCGCTAAAACACACGTCTGCTTGTTCGCACGTCTGCCGCGTCGGCCCGACACCATAACACATTGCGCTTCTAATTTAATTAGACTCGACTACGATACCAAGTGTCGGGTATTAAAGGGAATCGCATTAGTCAATACGATAGCTTAAACCCGAGAGCGTTGGCTGACAATGATGTCGCGAGGGGACTATAAGAAAAAATTAGGACAGCACAAACGGCACATCATCGCCGCTACTTCATACTGCAAGTTTAGCATGTAACTTTATATAAACATGTAAATGATACAAACAACACCTTTACTTAAATTCGCCCCACAGGTGCAACTCAACTCCATTGTTCAATTCGGACTACGCATCGCGAAGTTCGGCCCGGTTTACGAGCGCGTCGGGCCCTGCAGGGCGCGCACTAATTACGAATTGACCATTTGACCGTCGTCTACGATTAATAGAGGACTTAATTTCTAATGGCAGGTCAGCCGCTTCAGTTCATATTGTTTAGGCATCAATGTCAGTCCGAAATTAGTCTAATTTAATCTTGGCAGAGCCGAAGTCTGCGGGATGTTGAGATTGCGACCCGCGCATGCGCGACGACCATCGGCCAATATGCGTTTCGAAACAAAAAATATAGAAGAAGGCTCTGATCTGAAATGCGATGTCAACCACCAGCTCCAACGGCGAGGAGCCGGCGGCACCGGAGACGCCGCCGGAGCGGCGCGAGTTCCGCATTGCGGAGACAGCGACGTCCTTCGCGCGTTTAAGGGAGATATAAATACTACAACAGAGGTTGTTGCGCCCGACGAGGAATACCGGATAATGGGGCTTTAAGCGCCAACAAAATCACTACCAGGCAGAGTTTAATGATCCGAGGCTACGGAGCCGACGTCATGATGTACAGCACCGTCAGGTGGGAATAGCATTTTGTACAAGTTTTACAACAGTAACGTTTGTGCACTAGTGGCGTGGGAATGTGATTTTCGTTGAATCTATCACCGTGACAAGCTGAGCTGTGAATGATAATCGCAAGTGTTTGAATGAGGTCGGGCACGTCAGAGTGACACGCGAGGTTATATTGGTCAGTCAGTTGCGGCGGAGTGGAACGCGCATGATGAATGGACGACCGGCGGGCCCCGGAGCCGTGCTGCGGGCCGCGGGCCGCGGGCGCTGTCAACGTCAACACTGGGCTCACAACACTGCGCGCGGCGGTCACTGGGTCACCGAGCAGGGCCGCGCGCGCGGCGCTGCCCGGGCGGCCGCGGCGGCCCACTTGGCCGGGCGCCGACCTAAGCGTATTTCTGCCCTCCGCCCTGGTCGACTCACCTTCGGGGTGCAGCCTTTGCGGGTCGAACCAAGCATCTGCAATAGAAGTCTGCGCGTTAGCGGGTTAGTCGCGACAGGAAGGAAAGCGAGCGAAGCGAAGCCGGCGCGGGGCGGCACTTACGGGGGTTGAGCACGCTGCACAGGGTGGGCCCGGAGTCCGTCATGGTGGCACTTTACGTAACGCGAACTATATTGGCGGCAACGGACACGCGCCGCGCCCGACTCTCGCGTCGATACTGGCGCGCCGCGCGCCGCGCGCCCCCGCCGGCGGCCGCGCATGCGCCCCGCGCCGCCTGCAGCCCTGCCGCTGCCGCACATGCTCGCCGCGCCGCGCGGTGCACGCGCTTGCAGTAACAGGTGTTAGTTACGAAACATCGGTTAGTAGGGAAGAGTGCAGTTAGGATAGGTTCGCGATGTCCGCTGACACAACTTGTCACATGGTGATTACATCTTACTTTACATACCTATCCTAGTTTGTGCAGGTAGTCAAAAGCACGGACACAACACGACGATGATGGTTTCTATGAGTTCCAAACCAGTCGTAAACCTAATTGCAAGCATGAGTTTAACGACCGGAGCGCGCGCTGGCTGGGGCGACGGCCAGGTCGCGAGCCCTGAGATAACGAAGTCGAGTTCTCCTTGCTGTTTTTTACCTACCTAACATGTGAACATGTCGTGCCGCCGTCTGAACCGTTACCGCCGGAGTGGCACCTCTGAGACATCTCATGGTGGCCTTGTACTTATCTGCACCAGTGACTCAAGCTTCGACCTTGATGACGCCATCCTCATCCCAAACAATACCGTGATTGCAGCTTTATAGCAAGCACGTTCCTTTATACATACAAACAAGGAGCCTTAGGCTCCTGTAAAAGTTTTTATCGTAATTTAGAATTCAACATTAGGTCAACCCTTTGATGCCGTACACTTTGAACATCGACAAATGCCTGAACAAAGTAGACCACAACAATAAAATCCTGAAAATCATTTGAAGAGGTGTTTAGACTGTTTAGCTAAACTTAACCCAACCACCACCTGCTAAAGTATTCAGGATTAATGCTAAGACAGCGTTTATATGTTAAATGTAAAGAACAAGATGAAAGCAAAGATTTACTTAGAAAGATATGTAAGAAGGACTCGCTCTCTTTTGGGGGATCGAAGATTTGGGCAATCTATATTTCAAAGTCAGAAGCTTGACCACTAGAATAACTAGACATACAAATCTCACATTATATTGTTACAAACATCCCTAAAAAGCCCGCAATCAATAGTTCGTAACAAAGTAAACACATGCTACTCTAATTGGTATTATGCGTAAAACAACATTAATAGCAAAACAGGCACGTTGCTCATACTTCGTAACAATCATTACCAGCCGTAAGCTTATTTAAAACAAAATCATGAACCCATTGTGTACAGTAATAACAGTATTTATAAAGTATTAAATATCGGTCGGCGTGTGCGATGTAAACAAAACTTCCTCCCGACTACAGCTCATGGTAAAGGGTCTCGCATCCCATGGCAACAAAGTTGGTAAGTTCGTTTCAGAGGCGAGCGCCCGCGGCCGGGACTCGGCCTTGGTGCTGTGTGAATTATCAAAGAATGATACACTAACCAACGAGCGATGTTTTGATTAAACCTCCATTCGAGGTCATAAGTAATAGGAAAATTTCGATTAACTTCGGATGAAGCAAAACAAAATGAATCACCAAAGTAACTAATAAAAACTAAGTAATAGGACTACAGATGTGGGCGACATCATCGGTATTGATAGTGATTCGCAAAATCTAAGTAAGCCGAGACCATTTTTTACACTCGCGAAGAGCTCGCGATCCTTTCAGACAAATGTTAAAGGATGGCGAAAGAAAAAGGAAGAAAGATGATGGAAGCGATTGCGAGAACCCGCGCGTTAGACAATACAACGCCTTAGAAGGTTAGAAAAAACCAATAGATATAGCTAAGATTCAAAACAACACATTAGGATGCTCGGACCGAGTTACAGTTCAATTAGTCGACTTCATTTTACGGATTCATAGATTTTAAAAGTATTGTCTTGAATTAAAAATAGATACGAGTAAAATGGGTAGAAGAAAATTACTTCTTTTATACATTACTAGCGACCCGCCCCGGCTTCGCACGGTATTATGCATGTATTATACATACAAACCTTCCTCTTGAATCACTCTATCTATTAAAAAAAACCGCATCAAAATCCGTTGTGTAGTTTTGAAGATATAAGCATACATACGGATTTGGGGACAGAAAAAGCGACTTTGTTTTATACTATGTAGTGAAACCTTCCTCTTGAATCACTATCTATTAAAAAAAACCGCATCAAAATCCGTTGTGTAGGTAGTTTTGAAGATATAAGCATACATACGGATTTGGGGACAGAAAAAGCGACTTTGTTTTATACTGTGCAGTGATAATGATAGTGATTGTCATATCGACTGGTCAAAATGCATTTAGCCATCACACTTTTTCTATCACTTTCCAGTAGTAGTGCTGTCACAAAATGTCGAAATCACCCTGGAATTAATTGAAATTAACAACATGGGAGTCAGGATCAGGATGTTAGTGTATTGCACAGTTAGGGCCCCAGCCGGTTAACATTTTCCTGGCCATGTGACTAGGTTGACTAGCCTGATATATATTTTGTTATTTACGCCCTCTAAGATGCCAACATGCTCAGCAGTTTAAAGCGAATGGTTTTTATGTGTGATGACGATGAGCATTTCGTGTATAACTGCCTAGAGGCACACCCATTAAGCCGGCCTCGATACTGCTAACAACACTCGACGTGCACAAAGCAATTGGTACGAATAAGACGACAAGGGCCAAGGGCAGTCGTTATCAATACGCAGACTATGTAGTTGTAATGCGGTCTCCGCAAGCCCACGCTGTGCGCGACAATGACAAGGAACTGACTCAGCACGATAATCTGATGCAATCCAAGCTTTGATTAGACTCAAATACCGCTATACTACTTTTATCAAGGGAAACAAATCAACAATAGCGTCATCGGAACAAAACCTGAAAACGTGGAAAGATAAATTTTGATCGTAACCAACGATCGAAAATTAAATCGGTGGAAGTTAATGACGATTGGTTGGTTATTGATGGTTATTGTTTTTTTTTCTTGCTCCTTGCCCGTTTGTGTGGTTATCAAGTTGTCATTTGGTCTCAATGACAGTGCGCACATAGGTGCCAGGCTTGTTGTGGTCGCGGTGCCCGCAGCGCCCGCGGTGAGTCAGCGCGCGCACGCGACCCGCCGGTGCACACCTCATTGCCCGCACCGTGATTCATATCAATTACCCTTAGGTATAATGCTTATAATTACACAATGAATTTTAAAGGGGTTTTAGCAAAAGGGCGATACGATATAAAGGGTAGATTCATAGATTGGACCACGATCAATTTTTCGGGTGATGTATTAACTAGGTACAGGGATATTTACAACTACTGTAAATATTGCAATAGTAACGAAATAACACACGGGTACTTACTCCCGTTTGGATTAAGCATTGCATTAAACTTGTGTCATTAAGAAAGAGTTAAACATTCTATAACTTTCCGTTCGTAGACAGACCGTCAGTGTCTTTGTACATACATATTATTATGTATCAAGAATATTTTAAGATGCAAAGCGGCTAGTAGCCGAGCCCTATACAGTATTGTCCCGACGGTATAATACGGCAGGTAGTCCGTGCGTGACGCGGCGGTATAAATATATGTAGGATCGGTACGTCGCCGGCGACGCGGGTGACGTCACCGCACCTGCAGCTACTCGCAGCAGTCGCGGCTAAACCTTCCATCCCCTACGTCAACAGGTCCACGCCCAAATCGAGCCTAATCTTTAAACAACCGAACCGAACCGGCTTACAAGCTTTATTGGTCGGATAATAAGAAAAATGATCAATTGCTTCAAGTGGTTTTGAGTTGTTGCTAGACCTCATTAGTAGGCCCGTTCACTATTTCAATCTAGTAAACCTTTAATTGGAGTATGTCTGCCATGCGTACTGCGTTACAGCACAGCAGTACCCTTGGCGATAATTATATTCGGAAATTATTTTTGACGTTAAGGCAATACGCAGACTAAGCACTAACATAATAATTTATCAGGGTATACGTTCATGAATGACATTCACATTCACCATACTAACGTACGGAAATCAGTAGTTTTTGACAAAAATATGCCAGTTAAGTATGTAGTATTTCAATAATATTCAATAACAACGGTCAGCATATTTAGGTACTGCGCAGTTTCGGCAGCTAGCAGCAATAGAAAATGTTTACTAGAACAATGAGTGGACGACTACGCAGTTGCCTGCTAAAAGGCTCGACGAAGCAACGACAGGACCTCGAAATCATCTCCGAAGTGAACCAACGTAGCGAATGCACAGGACGAGCTGACCCGGCGCGCGGTTCATCGATTTGCGCGTACAACTAGGACATGAAACATCCTACCTATTATACCGCTACACATAGCGAGCGAACCACCTGATAGCTAAGATACTCAAACACTACTCTGTGGCTTTTTTCAACAAAATGATTCGGTTTGACCTACTTTGCAAACATGGCTTGACAAAAACAACTTAATGGAAAACTTTTCAGAAATGGCGACACAGTTGCTTAATCAACCGAGGCTTGCAGTTCATTCTAGCCCCAAATCGACTTTCTCCGCGGACAAAGCACGCGGGCGCGAAGAATCAAGAAAGGCTATTGTTTGCGAAAAGTATACTAAAGGGGTGAACTCGCACGCCTAAACCGAACTCAGATATTGGTGCGAGTGAGCCTTCACTTTTTGCACTTAGGTACCACCCGACTTGCATCTTAGATAGACGTTGAATTCCATCTTCCCAATGGAGGAATCCCCAGGTCGTGCAGGCGGCGTGTGGTGTAGGTATGCGTCGGCCGCACGTCGACTATCGATCCAGACTTCAGCAAGCCCCGCCCGCCGCCCCGCGCGCCTTATTACAGCCGTCTAGGCTTTTCCGGAAAACCCAGCTTAGATATACGGTGCAGTGCCAGCTCAATTATGTGGACGATGTCAATAGCTATGCTGTACTTATTGATTTTATGTCTCAGACAAGTAACGCCTGTAGGGTGGATAAACTAGATCGGGATGCAATTTGCGCAGTACAGTCCCTAAAAACTTTTTGAAGCTTGCGAAATTTGCTGGCTCAAATCATACAAATTTCTAAGTGTAAATGCTAATATGAATCGAATCACCGAAATAACGAAAGCCAATTATTTTCTCAATACGAGGAATAGGCAATAATTGCATGCGCTGATAGCACTTAACACCAGTCGCTTGCCCCCGTTGTGCAGAGGCAAAGCGGCGCAATCGAGTCGAGGGGCACAAAGGGTTCGGCTTTTGCGCCGTATTTTGAAGGGCTCGGAATTGGGTCAGCGATGTTCAGAGATTTGCTGACGTAGCGCGGCTACTGGTAGCGAGTAGCTATAGCTATATGGAGCGAGAGGAATTTTTATTCGCGCACAGTGCATATAATGCGGTACGTAAATAGAACGACGGCGACTAAACACAGCCAGTTGTCGTGGATGCGCCATGGCGACACCCAATGGCACATGATCAATGACAAATAATTGCAGCTACTATTGCCGCGGCAGCCAAGAGTAAATATGGCTAACGCACAATCAATATACGATGGAAAACTTTCGAGCCTGAAGTTTTAGATATTAGGAACGCCGGTCTAACATCACAAACTCCAATTCAGTATAATTTGGTACTTAACATAACAAAAAATTAAGAACAACCAGCACAACAATTTCAGTGTTTAAATCCCACATTCTAACGCAGAGTGGCAGCCGCGACGAATATTTTGTCTGCAAAGATTATCTTGCAAACGATGGAAAAATAGAAGGCAGTAAATTCAAACACTAGAGACATCTGGAAGGAGAACTCTGTACTCACACGTGATGGCGTCACCGGATCCCATTTTGATTAAGTCACAATTATATCACACAAAAGGCAATGGTCCTCGTAGAGTGAGTCACTGGAGGTGGAGGCGCGTGAGGTCGCGAGGCCGCATGGAGCCGGGGTGGTGCGTGAGCGACTCGCGTGAGCTCGGCCGCGAGGAGAGTTCGCTTGTGAGCGGGCCGCGGTTCGCGACTGCTGCTAAAAATAGCGATGGTGGCGTCCGCCGTCCGCCCGTGCCCGCGCGCCGCCACCAGGGTTCCCAGACCGTTCCGACAGACGCTTTACAGTTACAGAATAAACACACCCAATTGTACTGCAACGCAACGATATCTCTGAAACCCGCTGTGGATTTAGTATTTGCCAAATTACTTAAGAGCTTTTTATGAATATTCAGCCGAAAAGCATAGCAGTGAGCAAATGATTAGCGAGCAAGTCGAGAACTACGAGCCGTCTCGCTCGAGTCTGCGGTCTAGTGTCTACGGATCTCTAATGAGGGAGCCGCAATACGCACTTGAATCGTCATATCGGTATTGCTGGATCTTTTACGACCGCTTGCCAATGGCGTCATTGATGAAATGGTTTACGCTCGCTCTTCAAACTGATGGTGCAAAATCATATCGACAGAATTCGAGGCACAGAGAATTCGGAATATAATAACAGGACAAGGTATGCTGACTGATTAGCAGCACTCTACATCGCGATAATATTTCGTCTGAATCTGAATGTTCACCAGCAGCGAGCAAACAGCGGAACTTTCACATTGTTAGCTCTCACGGCCGTTTTCATGCTAGATAAGATAATGCAATAATCTTCCTTTTCTCGCAAATTGCTGATAACAGCAAAGCGTCTGTTCGATGAGCTGTGGTGAATTCAGAGCGTTGTAGTTTATGAACGCAGTTTTCAATCGAAACGATTAGAAATGATAGTTTTCGTAATGAAGTAGGTATGGTCGCCGGACTCGGCGTGGCGGTGAGTCACGCCGGGAGCGACACGCGCACAGGTTCGTGGATACCAACCAAGCGCATCGATTTTTTGCGCCGTCAAGTGCCAATACGTACCTACGTACCAACTAGCAACATGGATTACGGCAGGCACTGGCAACGAGCGTTAAGTAGATATACCTATGTATGTATTCGGATTTACGTAAGAGCAAAACATTTTATCCATTGGTGGATGAGGACAGAGCCGGAATCTAGAACTGGGGGTGACAACTTTGTGCGGACGTCCTTTCTTTCCGGATGCAGCGAGCGGCGTGGGTCGCTTCAGCGGGTGCCGTTACCCGCGCGGCTGCAGCGCGGTCATCGCTCTTGCCGCTCCGCCACCTCGGCAGCCTCCCGCCCGCACGCGCGCTGCAGACCCTCCCGCACCCCCTCGCCCCGGTTACAAATGATAGAGCTGAACAAAGTTAGGAAAAAACTAATGACCCATGATTCATCACGCGCCTACAACAAAGCTTTTTGATCCACTCGTGATAAATGGGAATGTGTCGAGCACACGGCGACGGCGACGAGGCTCGCTCCGCTGCAGGCTGCCGACGCCGCGGCCTTGGCGGAGCGGCGCGGCCCTCCAGCCGGAGCTGCACAAACACTGCGGGAGCGGAACTTACAAAAATGGACGATGAAATCATGTCGATGTAAATAGAGTTCGGCAAACACCTTCTAAATACTAAATAGGTCATTATAGCTTTACAATTTCCTACATTTCACAAAATCGTGGCTATCAGGCAAACAAGAGCTTGTTGACGTCATGACAGGAGCGTCATAATCGACTACGATGTTAATTATAACATGACTATACATCTGCAAGAGACGATTAGAATAATAATAATACTCGTAGATGTAAATGTATGTAAGCATTCAAAAGGAAAAGGGCAGGCCTACCTAGTCCCATCTGGCAGAAGATGACCTCGGCTTCGATGACATGAGCGATCGGGGTGCGCGGCGCCTCCTTGGCGGGCTTTGGTGGCGCTGCAGGCTCAGGAACCGGCGGCGGCGCGGCCGCGGGCTCGGGCTTCGGGGTGGGGGCAGGCGCGGGCGCTGCGGGCTCGACCTTTGGCGCCACTGGCGGCTCGGGCCGGGCTTCCGGCACCGGCTCCGGAGCCGGCTTCGCGACAGGTGCGGGCGCCGGCGCGGGCGTCAGCAGCGGCGTGGGGTCGGGCTGCAGCGGCGGCGGCGGCGCGGGCGCGGCGGGCCGCGGCGCGGGGTGGTGCAGCGGCGAATCGCCGGCGTCCGACTCGCTGTCGGTAAACTTGTCGGCGAGCTGGTCGAACAGCTTGTCGGCGGCGGAGGGCGCGCGCGGCTGGTCCACGAACTCGTCGCGCTCCATGTCGAGGAAGTTCTGCGAGGCGAGGCGCGCGGCGGGCGCGGCGGGCTCGGCGTGCAGCGGGGACTCGCCCGCCTCGTCGCGCCGGCCCTCACGTTCCAGGTGCTCGAAGTCATCCGTGGAGTCTTGCTCGCGCTTCATGGGCGGCGGGGGCGCGGCTGGCCGCTGGTCGCCGCTCTCCAATCCTCCCAGAAGGTCGTCCACGCTGTCCATGTTTGTTAGAATGCTATTATCCTAATTGGCGAGAGTTGCGCCGCAGAGGGTGCGGTGGAAGCTCGATAAAGTTTGTGCGGAGTGTGGGCGGAGTCGTGCAGCGGGTCGCGCCGGGCGCCGGGGACTGAGTGACTCGCGTCTCGGAGCGGCCTGCGCTGCGTGGGGACTTCGGTGCTGCACTACTTCACTCTGCACGATGAGCGCTATTACTCATAGTCGACCCCACCGAAACGCCGCGCCCGCCCTCGTTCGCCGGTATGATTGCAAAAATAAATAATTCAAAACTGTATAAAGAATAAACTTGAATTACTCGTACACAAAAAAATATTTTCTTTCAAATCTGTAAAAGGACTACGTTAATCTTATTTAACGTTGGCGGACTCAATGCAGGAAAATGCAAAATTATCGACTTCCAGTTCCAGTATCCAGCCAGTGCGTCTGTTTTACCGACCGAGTCGAGCCGAGCTCATTTGACAGCTCGAAAATTGATCAAGGGACGTTTGAAATATTACTTTTTTTTCCTAGGTACTTTTGATAATAAATGCAAAAATTTGCCAACTAAATCTTTTTCATTATTTTTTACACTTACATAATTGAAAAATTTTGAAAACTAAGTATTAAAACTTTTTTTAATTCGTGGCACATAATTTGGTATTTGAACGCAGCTACAGGCGCGTTTTTTAGCTGAGACAAAAGCAAGCGTGTTCGCTATATAAAAAAGTGCTGGAGTTGACAACTGACAAAACATTTCCTTCGACTAAAGTCAGTGAAAATAAAACATTGAAGCTTACATTTTTGATCTTGATATTATGTAGAATAAAAAAGGTGTCATTTTAAAATTTTACAATGTGGATTATTGCAAGTGCTTGTCATTACACCGGAAAAACGTTTCATTAGGTAATTCGACATCTCATGACAGCAGACAAATGTCAAATTACAAACCGCCATGACGTATGTCAGTGTCAAGCCAAAGTCAGCCGATTTCGCCGTCCCGCCCACCCCGTGCAGGCAGTCGTTAAAGCAGAAGCAGATCGTGGCAGTGAGAGCGGTCAGCAAATACAGCGCTTTACTAAAGATTGCTCTTGAGACTTGTAACCGGTAATACAAATTAAGAAGCGCTGCAAAAAAGCGAAATCATTGCTGGTTAATTTAATTTAACCGAAGTTTCCCGTGTGGTATGTCTATCTAATCAGTGTGTAGAGTGCAGTGCACAACTATGGCGACGACGGTGGCGAATGGTTGTGTCGGCTCAAATAAATCAGAAACGTCAAAGAAGCCGCAAGAATGTAACGGAAAGGAATCTAGTATTAATGGCAAGATCAGTAATCATAAGAATGGCTACACAAAGTCTACAACTTCACTCAATGGAGTCGGCGTGAGTATTTTTGATAGTTTATTATTTTAACCTCTTGCTAATTTATGGGAAGTTTCTCTGGAACGCGGTAATTCCCGGCGGCGCCCCGTGCTTGCTTGGACGCTCGGCGCGGCCTCGCATGCCGAATAATGGTCGTGTAATAGTAATATTGGGCACATTTTACCGAGGCCGGCCGCACCGCGCCGTGCCGGTCGTCCCAGCGCCACCGAACGTTTCTGCAGCCACTCGTGCATGAAACATTCCAATAGGTTTCCAGTCCATACTTACATTGAAAAATATTGTGACCAAGTATATCCAGAGCAGCACAATATTTGTTTTTATTTTCTAATTGTACTTCCAGTTCCACTGAAATACCTTTATCATATTCAGTAGAAGATGGTTAAGCACTTAATAATTTTAGGGTAATCTACTGTTTATACTACACGGCTCAAAGGCAACTCGTCTGTAAACAAATACACATACATATAATCATATAAATAACAGTTGGAATAAGTTGCAAAGTTTGTCCAAGATTTAGTTCAGCAAATGTTTTGGTAAATATTCAGTAGCTTTCTAACAGTAGACAGTAACAATAACAACACTAATTGGTATTGGGTTGGAAAACTGAAAAATATTTATTTCTGAATAAAATATAAAAAATAATAATTTTTTTCTTGTAAATCTTAGTAGAGCATAAAAACATAAGAATATGGACTAGTTCTGTCATTTGGCTTCCCCCAATCCTCTTTTCTTTATAATATTGTTTTGTTTGTGTGATATATTAAAAAATATACTTGGTGGCAAAGAAACCGGGTCACTTTTCATACAACTTTCTTTGTGAAGTGGCCCAGATTTTTTGTCCCTGAGTATAGCACTTTTAGTACATACATGAAGTTGAAAATAAATTAGAATTAGAACTATGACAATAAACAAAACAGCCAAATTCTTGGTAATTAAGCACCAAATATTTTTTCCACATGTTATAGCTTGACAGAAACTACTGCATTATGTCTAAGACATGTGCTTGTTATAGCAGTCTCTTTTAAACTATGATAAACCTAAATGTATATGTCAGAAACTATTCATCTTTTGTATGCCTAGTTCTGAAGCTGGGCAAAGATTGAAAGCGGTATTTTTTTTAATTTCTGTAATTGGTATTAGGTAGGCGAAACAAATAAATGAGGCTAGAATTTTCATTATTGAACAGCAAATTAAAATATATGTAGAAATGTAACATTTAGGTGAGCTGAGAAAAAAAAATCAAGTAACATTATGTAATTAGTATAAATGACTTATGACTTAGTTTGAATGCCAATCAAGCTCCTAAGTTTAAGTTATTGGAAACTAGAGTAGGTGGCCAAAACAATTTTTATAATTTTTATGTTCTTTTAAAGTTATTGTAGTTTTGATATGGTACAGCAAGACGATCTAACCTAAATTTAGTCTATTTACTTAATTTTGATTTTATTGGGTATTATTGTGAAGTTAGCAGCGCAGGTGCCGCGCAGGCGGCGGCGCGTGGGCATCGCCGTGGTTTTATTGGTGTAGAACAATCACGCCACGCGATATCTCCTCCCCCGCCCCTCCCTCGCCATTGACCATTACCTTCAGTAATATTGTGCAAAAGCAGAGTGACGCTTGTCTTGTCGCTCTGTGCTTCGGGCATCTCTTTCTGATACCCCAGTGTAGGAGACATGGGCACAAAAAATAGTATTTGTTGACCTCATTCAATGTGAGATTAGGTCAAAAAACATATGCAAAAATTTAAATATGTAGCTGATACTGATAATATTCATTATTCATACAATATAACCTGCCTACATGTCAAAAATCTATAATAATTAAAAGCTGCATAAAAGCTCATGATGAAGATCTAACAGACGTAAATAGTTTGGCTTGCCAGAGCTGCACATGGATACATGTTCTATTTTTCAGTGTTGTTTAGAAATTTAATTATTAACCACTAAACCAACTTCGAAACTAGGAGAAGGTTCTCAACTTGTCTAAGTCTTTATTTTTGTCTTAGACTGACACTTGCTACTAATCCTAAAGTTGTTTGCTATTTAAAACCACAACCTTTTTACAACAATATTTTTAGCTAAAAAAAAACATTTTTAATACAAAATTTTTGCTGTCTGCCTTATATTGAGTGTACTTGTCTAATTTCTCTGTGTTACTTGCATTGGCATCCATCCTGCATATTATGTATACCAAATTTCAAGGCAGTCCAACCACAAGCCATGCAAATTTAACTTGCAAAACTTGACCCGAAGGACACATTGCAAGTTAATAAAAACAAACATATTTTTATGTGAAGGCAAGGTCCCTTTTATACAATGCATTGTTTTATCCACTAAAGCTCTGATTTGTTTTCACTGGAATTGCTGTAATGAAGGTGTAAGGTGATGATCTCTTAGGGTGTTGGGGAGCAAGTAAGACCAGCTTCGATGTTTATAATAGGAACCGTATATTGAGGGTTTACCTAGACTTATATACAAGCATATTGCTAAGGTTGTCGCTGACACAAGCAATATGCGTTTATGTAGCAGTAAACTATTGTGTTACTGCTAAACACTTAAAGTGGCCAATCGCCATACTACATTGCATTATCATTCTTGTAATAACTCATAAACAGTTGTGACTCATAAAATAATTCTGAAAATAAACTCTCATTAAAATGTAACAATTACACTCTGTATTTTTTGGTAGGTAAATTGGCGCGTCTTGAGTTAGCTCGGAAGGCGCATCACGCATTCTAAAGCGTCACAACTCCAGTCTGTGTACGTCCCACCGCTGGGCACAGGCCTCCTCTAGCAATGAGAGAGCTTGGGCTATAGTTCCCGCGCGGGCCTGTAGCGGATTGGGAACTTGACACACACCATGAATTGCTTCGCAGATGTGCGGGTTTCCTCACGATGTTTTCCTTCAACGAAAAACGCATGGTAAATTTCAAATGTAATTTCGCACATAAATTCCGAAAGACTCAGAGGTGCGAGCCGGGGATTCGAACCCACGACCCTCTGCTTGAGAGGCCACGAGTCAAACCACTAAGCTACCAGGCACTCTAAAGCATACAGGGAGGAATTTATTTAGAAAGGAATTTAGAGTGACAAATATAAGGTTTTCAGTCCAAGTCTGCGGCCCATAGTGATTCCATCCAATTACACCATGCTAGCGCTAGTTTTTTGCAACAATTTTTCCTTTACTTTACGGGAAAAAGCCATTTTATTTATTACAATTTTATGATAGGCGGTATATTTTATGTTTGGTCATAAAAACAAGCAAGTTTTATTCACACCGTGTACTGAGTAAACTAAACACTTGATACTTGATTTCGAAGCCGCTCAATCAGACTGCAGCAATCATCGCAGTGGCTTGACGAATTTTTTCAAACAAGCTCTGACATTACCACTATAAATGCATCATGAGGTATATAAACAAAGCGAAGCGGTGGTTTCTGACACATGCAGTGGCGTAACTATAGGGTGGCAGGGGTGGCAAAATGCCAGGGGCCCCTAGCTCTACGGGGCCCCGAACTGGCTTGGTTTAGATCACAGAAGGGACGCTGAAGCACTTCTTTATATTGAGGAAGGAGCCCCATCTGACGAATTTGCCGCGGGCCCCAGACGTTACAGTTACGCCACTGGACACATGGCAACATACGTACCCAACCTATATACATATATGTGTATTGTGTACGTAAGCAGTCAATCGAGCCATAACGACAAACGTTATTTCTTTAGATAAGTACAATATGTGCGAGTGGGTGGTCCAATTCCGTCAATGAATGTAACGCGATGCTCTGTAGTCTGTAGCGCCACACGCCGTGTGTAGCGACGGACGGCGGTGTCGGCGATCGGCGAGCGAATACTCCAACACTTCGTGCACCTTTTCACCGTTGTAAATAGTGAAGTTAATTCACGGTCAATTCCAAAATTGCTGGTGGTACCTATCTACTAACAATGGTCATCAATCTCCTGGTCTTGTACTTCTAAATTCAAAATTCAAAGTTCGAAGTTCCAATCGTATTAGTAGTGGAGGCAAAATACGTGAAATCTCCCTTAAGTCAGGAAATAATTCTAAGAACTGATAAAAACAATTGTTTTTGATTTGTATGGGTTAGAAATGGAATTTAATACATCACTTGATATATTCACCCCCCCGGAAAGGGGTGGAATTGGTTGAAAATGGTGTAATAGTAATAACTAAGAAGAAAAAATAGGTGTAGTCTGTGCAATTTGCCATACGTTTTATTACATCTTAATCTATATTTGCACCCGTTATTTAGCTCAATTCAAGCTACGGAACATACAAAAAAAAAATCATATAACTAAAAATATACTTTTTGGCATTGCGGCCCCGGGAAAAATACAGAACGCGGTGCAAATTGAGGAAATGATGAGAATATATATCAAAACACAATACCAAATTTGCACCAGGGTGCGACACCCGGAAAGTAGTTTTCTATGTTTTACTGTCTTTGTACTTCGGGGGAAATTTTGGAATTAATAAAAATCGTCACAATCGTCTTAACTTGGTTTGATTTACATTCGCACCCCATAAAAAATTGACATTTCTACACGGAACATGCGGTTCTGTAATACTACCCGCTACCTAGCGTTCGCTGCTATTCCTTGCGTTTAGATAGAACTATGTTTACCAAACTTCCGGTTAAAATTTTCTTTTTTTTATTGAGTGCGAATGTAGTATCTTTTAAATATGTGTTATTTATAAATTTTCACGACTATCTTAATTTCCCCCGAAGTACAATCTACAAAAGAGTGAAAAAAAACATGTTCCATACTTTGCACGGGGGTGCAAAGTTACCTGGGTGTTTATAATACTTTGAAAAGCTTAATCTAAGTTTGCACCAACCGTCTGAATTATCCTCGAGCCGCAATCAGAAAAAAATATTTTACCAAGATTCTATACATCGTACACCTTTTTAATTAACATACATTATGTACCAAATGGGACCCTTCGCGTGGCTAAACTTGCGCCTAATACCTTTTATCATACTCCAAAATAACGGCATTTGAAGTTTATACCTAATATTTTAAAGTGTTCCGTACATGATAGAAAGGTGCAAACCGAAGGAAACCATCTAGTCGTGCCCTCTAACGATTCCACAAAAAAACACAACTACACGAATTACTTCCATACTTTTCGGTAATTCGACTATACTATAGAGTGACAGGGACGGTTTGATACTAATTTCGAATTTAGGGTTGGCCACATTACTTTTTTTTTGTAGAGCGTATTTTTCTAAGCTTTTGGCGAGACTCGCACTGTACCGCGCAGGCGTTGCGGAGTTAGTTTATCGTGTCCTTGAATCTCTTAATTTTCACGATACCCCATTAATGAATCCTAAATGGCTGAGAGTCATAGAGCTACAAAAATGAAGATTCGGCTGTTCCGATCTACATCGAATGTAGAGTTCCTATTTGTTGCAATTTTAAATAATTTTATGGAAGATACGGTCTAAAACCGGAGTACAAACTAGAATCACACCGGTAAAACAGGGTTAGTCGGGGTTTCTTGTACATACTTACCTACTTATTTTCCATCTTATTAGCCCTCTACGCTGGCCACGCATCTGCGACCCTTATTTTTTGTGGGGGTTTTTGTGATGGTGCTTACCCTTCCATGCTGGTCTGCAGGGAGCAAAGGAAAAGCATAGAATGTACCAGTTGCTTCCCGCGCAAATGGTAAAAGCCCATCGAGGGAATGGGCGAAAATCATAGGAATCATGTTATAGGCGATGCGGCTAGCAACCCATCACTATTTTGATTCCATTTTCCACCTATACGCTCACAATCTTGCTAAAAGTGGCCTGTAGGTCTTGCTACCTCAAGCTGTGTCTACCCCGTAAGGGATTAAGACGTGATTTGTGTATGTGTATGTGTATGTAGAACAATAAAAAGTCGAGACGGAAGATGAGTGGTCTACTCTTTACACAATGGTAGAGTTCTTTGTCCACTGGCAACGCGCTCAGCGTTGCTACAGTCGGAGGTAAAGATGTGTTGTTTGTGCAGCCCCGGCACGGGCCCCGCGCGCCGCCGCTCCCGCCCCTCGACTGGGACAAGCTCGAGCCCAGCGGCGACGTGTTCGAGAAGTGCTCGCTGCTGACGGCGGCGCTCACGCAGTTCGGCTTCTACCTGCTGCTGCTGCTCGGCTACCTCAACCAGCTGCTGTTCCCGCCCAAGGTCGCCACCGAGAAGAACAGAGAGGTAAGCTGACGAAAAAAACCGGCCAAGTGCGAGTCGGACTTGCGCGCAGAAGGTTCCGTACAAATTTGCCAAGTTATTAAAAAATCCAGTGCTAGCAGAGCCCTGCTCTTGAGTAAAATGCAATGTGAGGTCATTTTATTTTGGTTAGGTACTGACATAGACAGACAAAAAATATTCTGTCTTTAGTATTTGTTGTTATAGCGGCAACAGAAATACATCATCTGTTAACACTTCAGCTGTCTATCATGGTTCATGAGATACAGCCTGGTGACAGACGGGCAGACAGACAGTCGGACGAACATCGAAGTCTTAGTAAAAGGGTCTCGTTTTTACCCTTTGGGTCTTCTTCTTCTTCTAGTGCCTCTTCAATCCTGAAGGTTGGCCGTCAGCTTCCTATATTCGTCCCTATTAGCAGCCAGTCGGAACAGCTGTTCGACGGAGGCAATACCGGTCCAATACATTAAGGTATCCAAATCTGTATGAAGAATGAAGATGTGCTTAGGTACTGGTTCGATGAGATTGCAGTTGGCTACTGACCTGGCTTTGAAAGGCATTTCGATGAGCGTAGACTGCTTAATGCTATCGCAGCTTGAGTAATAACAAGTCCACCGAGTATAGAGGTGCGACCGCGGGGTCCGTTACGCGGCGCGCGCTCGCCGGCCCGTGTTTGACGAAGACGATCAAGCGTACAGCTAGAGTTTGCACACAAGCCTCGTGTTGCCTTTTGACTGGGAAATGTTTAACAGATATTTGGACAAGGAGTGAAATCTGAATCCAAGTAAATTTGCATGATAAGTGTGTCAGGAGATAGACGGCAATAACCGTCGTTATCGAGCGATAAGCGTCAGATCGCGGCTTCACTTGTAATCTATTGTAATCTGGCATTGCGCCGCGCTTCGCTGGCTGCTGACATGACCATTTTTTTAACAAAGTTTCGTTTTTACTGAAGAAAATGAGACATTTAGCAAAATCAAACGTAATCTCACCTTTTTAGCAATCTTTAGCCACACTCACAACACTACCATAATGTTAATGAACCGTGGAAAAAAAACTATCTAAACAATGTTACTAACAATACGCCTGCGCATTAAAAAGCTGTTTACCCTGTTACCTATGTAGTTAATAATAATAATAATATTTATTGCTTGATAACGGGTACATTTGCGGGTGGTAGGGCCTTGTGCAAGGTCCGTCCGGATCGCTACCACCATCTTACTCGCTAATCCTGCCGCTAAGTAGCAGTGCTTGCACTGCTGTGTTTCGGTGTGGATGTGTTTGGGTGTGGAGAGTAAGACAGCCGGGGAAATTACGGGCACAAGAGGCATTTCATCTTAGTCCTCTAGGTTGGCAACGCATCTACAATCCCTCCGGGGTTGCAGGTGTCTATGGGCAGTGGTGATCACTTACCATCAGGTGACCCACTTGCTCGTTTGCCTTCCTATTCATATAAAAAAAAAAACAGAAGAGTAGATGGTAAAATAATAATAATAAGGTACCATAATCTACCATATATACATGTTGTGCAATAATACTTCAGCATAATAACTGAGTAATATTAAATTAAGTTTCTATTAGTATTAAAACGGCTCACAGAGCGTTAACTGAGTAATTCTTCGCCAAAAATAACGACTGTATTTTGTTAAAAACTGCTGGTGACGTAGGACAAGAAAATAACAGCCAACACTAGATGGTCAGTTTTTGTGTGAGTTTGTCACGCGCGAACGCCTAGACCGAGCGCGTCAGCCGAGGCTGGGTTACAGCCGACACGTGACACCGCTCCGGCATTACCATAACAATCGCCACGACCTCAGCTCGCACTGGAACTTAATGTCAAAGATTAACGCTAATTGGAATACCGCAGGTTTGCTTTGTTCGCACCAGCAACAACAAAGCCGCGTGATACTGGAGAGGCTACACCGACACCGCCCGGCACACATTACTCATCACATCGATTATCAACCTCGATCAATCAAACGGTGAATATTTTGACTCGGCGCAATAAAGTAATTGATTATTAACGTGATCATATTGTTACTATGCAGTAAAGAACTTCGAAATACCGTACGGCTAGCTTATGAGGCGAGTAGAGCGGGCGGCGGCGCGCGCGCCGGTAATTGCAGCTAAACAGCCGCTCACACCCTATTAACGCGCGCTAACAGCCGCCTACCCTTGCCCCGATTGCACAAGCGCCTCTAACCAGTGCTCCGGCTGACCCTGCCTGCTGCCTGCTGCCTGCTGCCTACCGGTGCTGGACGGTGCGCGTAACGCTTTAGCCCTCACAATAGCTTGTCCAATTATGTCGTGGAAGCTCATTAAAGAAGCATAATCATAATCGATGGGAGGTAGGTTGTAATGATTCAATCCAAAAATGTAGTTAAAAGAAAATGTAAGGTTTAATCTGCATTGTTTTTTGGCTGAAGCATTACCTACTTTTTTGCATAATCATCAATCTTAACCCGTTGGAGATATAATATGTAGAATATAGAATAGAATAGAATAGAATAGAATAGATTCAGCGAGGGCTCATCACTTCATTCCATTTCAGAGCCGCAATGTTATCCCTAAAATCTTTAGCAGTCCCCGATAATCGATTGAACCAGCGATGTTCAATCCGACCAGTTACTCCCGATAACGTTTTATGACTTACAATATTTCCATATCGATTTTACTGTCGCAGTCGGCAATAGAATCCCCACAGCTGTCGCGTCAATTTTACGTTGTTCGAATGAGTCCCACGGTCGGATTTCTCCGCCGCTCTGGGTCTGTGAAAGTAGGTTAGGGGAGGATCGCGCGGCGGCGGCTCGCGCCCGCAGCCCGCGGGTGCGGGCGCCGCAGCGTGACGTCACGCCGGGAGGGCCCGACGCAACATCACACGACCTCTCCATATTAAACATTAAATCCGTGGCGTGCCTCCAAATTTTGGCATTACTCTAGGATTAAAATCTAATCTTCCATTATATCACCGACTTACCCTTGACATTATTTGTTCTTGTTAAATCTTCGTGGTGTTTATCATTCCATTTCGGACTCACGCGTATCCAAAAGCTTGGAATAAGCTAATCAGTTCCTGCGTGCGATGCGATAGAAGCCCCGCAATGCGTCACAAAATTTGCATCTGTCTAAGGCTCGTCCAGGCCACGCTATTGTTTTCAAATCTCACGTATCGTTACCGCTGTCGAATATAATTAAAACCTGAATGAAATATCAACATTATACCGTTAAACCTTCAAGTGAAGCTGGAAAATCGCAAATTCCTACTAGGATTACACGTTTGCCAAATAATAAACTTCGACTCGCTATCTATACGTTTCCTCGTACGGAATGTTATCAGTTTCGCAGTATCGTTTGACCCTGAATTCCCTTAGTGTTTCGTCTGAAGTATTTTCGTTTATCGCAACATGCTCGATCAGATCTGAGGCACAATTTTCTTTTCCATAGAGATTTGTATCGAATGCGAGCTTCGTTGAGTATTGTATTCCACACAAAAAGTGTCACTATGAAGATCGACCTCGATGTCACTGACAATTGATGGTCCTCTAAACGTGACCTACATATTGATGATGGCACACGAGCGGACTACACGTTTAATTGTTTATGATAACGATCGCCACTACACTACATGGGCATTATTAGCCGGTGAGTTATGCGAGCGCTGCGTATCCACCGACACGTCGATCGCGCTATCGGCTGATAAGGCGTGAGTCAGCGCGGGCCGCGGTCGCGCGCACCCGGCCGCGCTCGCAGGAGCCCCACAGAGGACCCAACTAGACAAAGTATGCACAGCCAAAAGCACCAAAAGGTATGGAAATGATGCCGGCTTGTCGGTTGTGGTCCTACTTGTAGCGTCGTAAAATCTATTGATGCAACTTTTTTTTGTTTAAAATTATCGTTAAGGCTACCCTTGGAATAAAGGAGAATTGATAGAACTCCGCCCCACTGTCAACATTTCAGTAAAAACTTTCAAAAGAGATCGCATCGCTTTGAAATGTAGTTTTGAACACGGGGTAAACGGAGCGATGAGATAAGTGTGGACGTCATTTGTAAAAACGTTCGGCACCCTCGTATTCGTTCTTCCGTCTGAAACTGAAGATAAGAGTGTTGCGGAGCACGTTGCAGTAACAGTAGCGGTGTGCGTTGCAGGGCTACGCGCCGCTGTACAACCCGTTCGACCAGTTCTACTCGCGCTACGTGTACCGGCGCGTGCGGCACTGCTTCAACCGGCCCGTGTGCTCCACGCCCGAGGCCGAGATCACGCTCAAGGAGCGCGCCACCGACGACTACAACTGGACCTTCAGGTGAGCCCCCCCCACCCCAACCCCCCCCCCCCCCCCTCCCGACCGCTGCGCCAAAATTGTGTTACGCACACAACGCCATATTTACAAAGCAAGTTAACACAATACATTAACACGAAAAAAACCTTTTTGTTCTAAATGTCATTGTCAAAGAGTCGGCTATTTTGATTCGTATCACGTAAGCGTGGCTAGACAAATGACATACTTGTACGCTCCGAAGCGTTTCGATGTCGACATTCGCTTGCCAATAGTATTTGTTCCTCTAGATCGTCTGGTTCCTTGTAAACGTAGTGTAGTATGTATCCCATAAAATGTAGTTCCATTTTCTTAACGTTAGCGATAGTTAGTCAAAAGTGACTATGTCTAGCCACACAGATCGCACTACAATACCGACGTACTTGTGCACACGTAAGTACATTGGAGTTATTTTTATTATGAATTGCAGTCCTTACAAGTACGATCAGGCCGGACGACACACACAACGCCCGTTCACGAGTATGAGTAGCTCGGCCGCCGCCCCCCTCGACCGCGTGGTAGGGGAGGGGCGGACTCGATCCACCTCCAAACTGTAAGCAAGTTGCCGGAAAACAACAAAAAGTACATATTTTCACTACACAATCGGCTTAAAATCTTTCCTGTCTAAGAATCGATCTGTAGTAACGGTGGTATAAGCCTTTTTGATCAAGTAGTGTGTAGCGTAGCGTTAGACTGAGACTTCCATCTATTTAAACTCGCAACTTGCAACTCTCTATATTGTACAAACGTATACAGCACCACTCCAACCGGTAACTCTTCTATCCGCACCCTATTAGAACGCCGTTCAAAACTGTCGTCGACGGACGGCTGTACGCTCTCTCGGGTCTCGGGGTCTCGGGGTGTTTGTTGTGCGGCGCCGGTGACAGCGGTGTGGTTGCAGGTGGACGGGGCGCACGCTGCGCTGCGTGAACCTGGGCTCGTACAACTACCTGGGCTACCGCGGCGGCGCGGCGGCCGTGGAGGCGGCGGCGCGGCGCCACGGCCTCGCGCGCTGCTCGCCGCGCGCCGAGCTCGGCGAGAGCCCGCTGCACGCGCAGCTCGAGGCCGAGCTCGCCGACTTCCTGGGCGTCGAGGTCGGTACTGCCCGGTGCTCACACGCACACCTGTACGTTGTTATCGCTTAAGAAATAACCTACATCTGTGGGACATTTCTTCAAAACAGTTATGAACTTCTATTGTTATTGTCCACATTTTTTACTGATAAAAAAGGACGAACGGTGTCGTCGTATAAAGTAGAAACGTAGGTTTTTATTGGCGAAGAGTTCGTATTGACATTTAAAAGTTATCGCACTGAGAGATGACAGTTAATTTAGAAATGGACTATTAAATGTGACAACACCGAATGCGAGCGAGCGTCAAGACTAAACTCGTTTGTCGAGGGTGGGTAGTGTAGCTAGCGAGGCTGACGCTGTTGGTCACGTCCGCAGGCGGCGGTGGTGTTCGGCATGGGGTTCGCGACCAACTCGCTGGTGCTGCCGGCGCTGCTGGGCCCGGGCGCGCTGGTGCTGAGCGACCGCAACAACCACGCGTCGCTGATCCTGGGCCTGCGCCTGGCCGCCGTGCCCGTGCGCGTGTTCCGCCACAACGACGCGCGCCACCTGGAGCAGCTGGCCCGCCAGGCGCGCGCCGAGGGCTGCTGGACGAACATCGTCATCGTGAGTGCGCCGCCGCCCCGTGCTCCTATCGATCCTGACACTATCATTGGTGTTATCGATGGCCCCAGTACATGTCGTGAAAAGAGTGTTCACGCAACGGCTCATTATGACCCGCCTGGACGATGATACGCTCACGATGAATGTAACAAGTGCACCATCCCATTGACGGTCAGTGAGTCGCTGACGATGGGCGGGTGCGTCGGCTGGGTGTTGTCGTGACGGTTGTCTGGTCGTGTGGCAGGTGATGGAGGGCGTGTACAGCATGGAGGGCTCGGTGGCGGCGCTGCGCGCGGCGGCGGCGCTGCGGCGCCAGCTGGGGCTGCAGCTGTACCTGGACGAGGCGCACTCGGTGGGCGCCACCGGCCGCAGCGGCCGCGGCGTCACCGAGCTGTGCGGCGTGGACCCGCGGGACGTGGACGTGCTCATGGGCACCTTCACCAAGAGCTTCCGTGCGGCGGGCGGCTACATCGCGGGCTCGGCGCGCCTGGTGCGCTACCTGCGCGCGCACGGGCACGCGCACAGCTACGCGCACGCCATGTCGCCGCCCGTCGCCGCGCAGATCCTGGCCACGCTGCGGGACCTGCGCGCGCCCACCGGTCGCGCGCGCGTCGCCGCTCTCCGGGAGAACACGCGCTACTTCCGCGAAAGGTATCAACCCGCTAAACTATATCCTTACTACTTACCCGCTAAACTATATATTACTGCGGAGACCAGAGATAACGATTCTTCGACTACTAGCGTTCGACGGACGAAGCGTAGCCGAGTCCGTTTATAAATAAGAATCTACGATTTTCCGTATCCGCCGAGGCATTGTATGGTGCTTTCTCCGACAATGCGAGGAATTAAAATGAGTTTCGGAATACTTCATTAACTTGAAGGAACAAATTCGACGCAAATGTTCTACTACCGAAACAGTAATTTCCCACTTCTTTTATTTCAAATAATGCCATTTCATTCGAATGGATAATTTTGTTTACTGTAAAATGGTAATAAATCAATTAAAATTGCAAATTTAAATGTAACGGATTTTAATAAAATGCTTTCACAGCACAGCAATGATTTTAAATGTATTAGCCTATAACGAAAAACTTCGTATACTACTGTTGCAGCTGTGGAGCATACATTTCCGAGCATAAAGGAGACAAACTTTTAGTTTCGACTTCGACTCTTTCGACCAAAGCTTTACTTGCTCGTTGATCCTGCGCTGTTGCGTTCGGGCATGATAAATATGACTGTCAAAAAATACTTGGACGACCTTATCCCCCGTGCGTTGCAGGCTGCGCGCGCTGGGCGTGGTGACGTACGGGCACGCGCAGTCGCCGGTGGTGCCGATGCTGGTGTACTCGTTCAGCAAGATGGCGGCGTGCGTGGAGCGGCTCACGGCGCGCGGCGTCGCCGTCGTCGGCGTCGGCTTCCCCGCCACGCCGCTCAACCAGGCGCGCATCAGGTCGGTGCGCCACGCGCCACGTGCCACAGCCACATGCCACATCTGTGGCGCGCAGTGGGAAGTCGCCAGGGCAGTGGTAAATTGACGCAACACTATTCGTCCGCGCTTGGCGACCTCCCACCGCATGTCATATCCACATACGTGCGCCATGCATTAACATTACTGTAGATCACTTAAATTTTATAAAAAAAAAACACTATTTATTTAACCCCATTTTTCTTGACGGTACTTTATTATTGGATATTGGATAGGTCCAATCGAGCTAGGGCTCGACACACTTACCGAACTTCAAGTCAATCCGACAATTGGAAGAAGGACGAAATTTTCTAGCAAGTTTTAATTAATAAATTTTTATTTTATAAAAAAAATAATGTATGCAGTAGCCAGTATGTATATTTTTAATTCGAAACGAAATACTTTTATGATGACCCCACGTTATTTTTGTTCAATTCTAGTATGATAAAAAAACTATTTTTTTCTCTCATAATATTGTAAAAACAAAAATACTAAAAATATTTCTAAAGTTTATAAAATCATTTGTGTAAGAGCTTTCCTAGAAGTGACCATTGGTATTCTATGGTAAGTATGAAAAATACATAAAATAGTGGAATTACCCAATGGCCGACCTAACCAGGTTTGTAGAGTCTTGTATAACATAGGCGGTGGCGCGTTGCAGGTTCTGCCTGTCCGCGGCGCACACGCGCGAGCAGCTGGACCGCAGCCTCGCCGCCATCGCCGCCGTGGCCGACGAGCTGGGGCTGCGCTACTCGCGCCTGCCGCCGCCCACGCCCACGCCGCCCACGCCGCCCACGCCCGCGGTGGAAGTACCCGCCTGTTAATCTTACGCTTATCTCTAACTTATGTTTATGTATGCGAGTTATACTCAATAAATTATTTTCATAAACTTGTCGAGTTTGCTTTCCTTCAAATGTTTTAGAGAACGGTCTGAGTGGAGTTTTTGGGCTTGTACTTTACATATTAATGCCTTAAATTTAAAAAAAAATTAAAAATTTCTCAGGTGTCAGCATGGACGTTACATTGTTTAAAACGAAACTAATATTTGGGACATAAAAATCACAATACATATTCGTAGAGTCCAGTGGCTCCTTGTAGGTATAGTCAGGGTAAGAAAAGATTCGTCACTTTTCGACTGTATTTGTTTGACATCACATTAAGGTTCAAAACTGACGAACCTTTTCTTACCCCGACTACATAACACAGTATGTATTACGTAAAGTGAAATATGTGAGCATCCTTTATTAGGTATTCCGCCCATCTGTGACTTCGCCGAGCCTCGGACGAGCGATGTTTGTGAAAATGATTGACAGCTCTAAAGGGGCTTGCCCGCGGTCCACCTAGTTTGTCCAACCGGAATAAATGCTGCCATTATTTGGAATTATTCAATATTATTTTCATACAAAAATAAGTAAGTTCGTAAAGTATCTAAATGCACTAAAGGAAAAATACCCAGAAAAGGAGCTCCGCCCTAGGACGGAGCACCGTCAACAACCAGGTGGACTAACAGGTGGACCACGGGCAAGGACCGAGCTCAAACCCTTCGTCCGCATTGAATTGGCTTGTCGAAATCACGCGAGAACTAAAGGTACAATTTTCAGAGACGAAAGTATTTAAAATCTTTTTCCGAGGTCTCGTCTATCTCTATACCGCGATTAATCAAAATTTGCTCAGCGGTTTAGGTGTGAATAGGTAACGGAGGTATAAAGTAGATACTTACTTTCGCTTTAATAACACTAGTCATTAGCCTTGTGACGCCACACCGCTTCGTGGTGTTAATCGTAAAGATGGGTTTGATAGCGTTCAGAAAATATTGGAACCAATTTGGCGTGGTCACTGAAGCCCGCGCCGGCGCATCTACATGCAAACGATCAATATCTACTCGTCTATTCTTAAAAATCGGCGTATTACATGTTATCTTACCTATTCACAAGATTCTTAGAAGTTTTTGAGTCATCTAATCTCTTCTTACTACGAAAAATTTGTCATTCTACCCTACATCCGTAATGCCTGCACCCCACAGACCTCACTTCAGCAATCAACAGCATTGCGCCGCGGCCCCATGTGGAATACGTCGTTATCGAGTCGAAGGACAACTCGCGCAGATTTCGGACACCGACTGGCGGCTGTGCTCGCCGCCTCGCCCAAATTCGGTGAATCAATGTTCTGTTATCGCCGCCGATAACCTGGCGTCGGTATCGCTGATAACCCACTCCGCGGAAAGCCGCTACTACCCGCGACCACGAGCGCATAGATAGCCAAAGCATCGCGACGATTCCGTAGTATTAATTAGTTGTAGCTAGCGCATGGCGCCCTCGGGAACACACTTGGTTTGCAGAGCAAGAGCTCCGCAGCGCCCGTATTGTTTGTGTTACTGTGACAATGTTGTCGGCGTTGAACTTTGTGTGGGTAGTGTTGTGTGTGTGCGGCGCGAGTGCGCAGAATGAGGTGTCCGTCGTGATACTGGAGTAAGTGGTTTTGTATTTCGATGATTTTGCATAATATTGGTTTGTTCTCTGGTAACTGTCTTATACCTACCATGATGTTTGAGAAATTATAAACGAGACATCCAACGTAATATAAAACTTGACAATTAAATGAATAAGCATAATGTAAACACTTGCGATGAAGCAAGTTTAAACTCGATATTTGTAATGCTTTGTCATGATATTAAGTAAGTATATCTGCATTAAATATACCCAGAGAACGCTATACAATATTGACAAATATATTAACGCAATCAAGTAACAAAGTGACTCCATTTAAGAACTTGTTTCTGGCTCTTAGGTTCACACACCAGCTGTACAGAGACAGCTCGGTCCGCAGAGCCAGCCGTACCTACTGATTTATATTTTGACTACATTTTTTGACCCATTTATAGTTGTTATCAACATCGCATAGATAGGCAATGAATATTCTGTTGTATGGTCTAAGCATTCATGATTATCTATATTAAATTACACTGTAACCAACATTTTAAAGCGATTAACTTCCGCCTCAGCAACACGTAAATGAAAACAAAATAAAGGTGAGTATGTACGAATGTAATAAATACGAAATTTTTGCTATTTTGGATATGCAACTTTTGAGTTTTTGAAACGCAAGCGCAGGCGAGGTAACGGTGTGCCTTGTGGTTGCAGGCTGCAGTACGGGCAGCCCTACACGCTGACCGTCAACCGCACCGTGGAGTACCTCGTGGAGTTCGTGTCGGTGAGCGCCCCGCGACCCGCGACCCACACGCATCGCTATTTACAACTACACCCAACTATCCACACTCCCTAAATTTGCCCAAATCTCATATTTGTTGCCAACGAAAAATAACTCAAAAAGCGAAACCGAGTTCAACCTGCCTTATGTCTCCTTATCATGCCATAAATTGGTAACACCTCCCTCCCCCCTTTATAGTGAGGTAACGCTCCCCATGTGCTTGCTAAACAAATTACCTGAACTAAACGTTTGTCGCCATGTTGATATAAACATCGAGTGAATCATGTTGAAACGATATTCCAAGAAATAATAAAACACGCATATGTTTTATCACTATATTTATAAATCCACTGTTAAGATAATCGAGCACATCGTTTATTTGCTGACGCCTGTAGATACACAGATCACCCTATCCTATCTGTACTATTAGTTTTACAACACCCACACACCTAATCGCCTGGTCTTGCGGCACCCCAAGCAAATATTCAATTTTCAATTTATTTATAAAACTAGCTTCTGCCCGCGACTTCGTTTGCGTAGAATTATACATAAAAACCTTCCTCTTGAATCACTCTATCTATTAAAAAAACCGCATCAAAATCCGTTGTGTAGTTTTGAAGATATAAGCATACATAGGGACAGAGAAAGCGACTTTGTTTTATACTATGTAGTGATAGTGATGATGATGATGAAGCAAAAAAATATGCAAGGCCTTGGCGGGCTCGCCGAGACTAGAGCTAACTGCATGCCTCTACGCATAACTTCTATTAAGTTCTTCTAACCTAGGGTTGGGTATTGTCATCCTCAGTCCAGCCTTAAGGACTCCGTCGAACCATATGGTTATATTTGATTCCTGACCCACCGTAGAACGTTCTCACAGTAAACGTCACATGATTGTCCTTGTCAATTCAATGTAACGTCACTTACTTACTGTGTGAGTGTGTGTGTGTTTATTAACTGTGAGAAGGTTCCACAGTGGGTTACGAATCAATTTGTCCGATGGTAAATTCGGGAATCGTCAAGGAAGGTAGCGCGTACAAATAGTGCTGCGATCCCCCATACCTTATAAGGCTTCTCAAAGGTTGTTTGTGGCGCAGACGGATCAGCAGCAGCTGTGGCCGAGCCGCGTGTCGGCGTCGGCCAGCGCGGGCGACGTGACGCGCCCCGTGCTGCTCACCGCCAGGCAGCGCTCCGGTAAACATCGCCGTCCCCTCTCACACACACATGCACACAAACGCTAGTATAGATGTCCAACACAGCTACAATTATGCAGCATCATTATACGACACTAGGCACGTAGGAACAGATCACACCAAGACGCGACGTGACAACGTTTGAAGAGGCCTGTACGGCTAGCGCGAGCTGTGTCGGGCGCGAGATAGACTGCCCGTCTCTTTCTGGAACGGACAGTAAGAAAAAGACGGGTAGTCTATCTTGCGCGCTCTCGTGCCGCAGCTTTGCTGCTGACAGCTACAATGCTGTGACAATAATCGCGTTCCAATAACGAGTGGCCTCACGAGATAACTATCTAGAGTTCCGACCTCGTTCCGACACTATAAAGGAGTAAGGGAACTTTTATAAGCTCACTTCGTAGTCCGCCCACGTGTGGTGTTGCAGGCGCGGTGACGTGGCAGCTGCCGTACTACAACGAGGAGAAGCTGCTGTACGAGTTGCAGCGCACGCTGTGCCCCGACGACGCGGGCGGCGACGCCGGCGCCTCCGCCAACTGCGGTCAGCACTCACTAGCCATAGTTCATAGACCACAGCGAAACCGGTCTTCCACGACATTCCGTCGATAAGGAGAAACCTAATTCAGTAAAAAATATTCAGGCGCCTATGTCGAGAGTCGAGACTACGCCGCCGAAGCTTAGTTATAGGTACTAGTAATGTGACAGATTTGACGCACGCGTTTGAGAACCGGCCGGCGCTGGCGTTTAAAAGAGGTAGTACAGTGGGTAGTACATAGTGGTGGTAGAGTGTTATAGGCTAGTACATTACACATCGGGGATGGTGAAATAAGGAATGTCTCAGATTGCAGGAACTTGTCGCAGGAGCCAAAAGCGAGGGCGATAAATATGCGACCTGAGGCTTTCTTTATTACCGCCCGAAATGTGTACACAATTTTACGTCTTCCCGGAAATTGCTATTTACGGTTCGGGAGACGTAAAAATAAAATAGAATCAGTCAGCACACTGCATATGAACTGCCCAACCCATCGGCAAACAATATCTTAATTATTATAAAAAAATCCTTTAAGTATATGAATGATTTCGAATGCTGCTATCAATTCTCGCGTGGGTCCTAAACACTCATTTTAGCGCATCGAAATGATATTAGTGGTGTTAATTGATATTAGTGGTGTTTGGGCAGAGGACGCGGGCGGGGGCGGGCGGCGCGGCGGCTTCTCGCTGCACGTGGGCTCCACGTGCGCCGCGCCCGTCAGCGTCACGCTGCGCGCCGACGCCGCCACCGACTTCCTGCTCGGCTTCGAGACCGACACCACCTACTACCTCACGCAGGTACCCCAGCCGCTAGCTGCGGCCTGGCGGCAAACTACCTTTGGTGGTAAAAGCGAAGCGGCCATCGCGCGCTCGAGCTCACCGAATTGAAGAAAGCGCTATTGTTTATATTTTATCTAAAACAAAGAAATGCACCGATGGGCGCTGACAGGATTAATTTCAAGGAGGTACATCCGCATGTACACTTCGTGGTATTAACCGACTTAAAATATAGATGTGTACATACATACCATACTCGGGAGCAAAGAGACCGGGTCACTTTTCATACAGTTTCTACGGGAAGTAACCCGGTTTCTTTGCTCCAGAATATAACTTTTCCCAAGCTTTTTTTAAGCGGCATAACTGATATTCGTTCAATAGTAGCTTCGTGCGTAATTGTTGCGCACTGCAACTCGTGCAGTAAGGCTAACCGGTGTGTGCGCGGGCAGGCGGCGCCGCGCGTGGCGCACTACCGCTGGGCGGAGGGGCAGAGCAGCGTGCGGCTGCTGGCGCGCGCCGACGACGCCGCCTGCGCCACCGTCTCCGTGCAGAACTACACGGTCAGTCCACTACACTGTGTGTGTGCGGCAGGCGGCGCCGCGCGTGGCGCACTACCGCTGGGCGGAGGGGCAGAGCAGCGTGCGGCTGCTGGCGCGCGCCGACGACGCCGCCTGCGCCACCGTCTCCGTGCAGAACTACACGGTCAGTCCACTACACTGTGTGTGTGCGGCAGGCGGCGCCGCGCGTGGCGCACTACCGCTGGGCGGAGGGGCAGAGCAGCGTGCGGCTGCTGGCGCGCGCCGACGACGCCGCCTGCGCCACCGTCTCCGTGCAGAACTACACGGTCAGTCCCCTACACTGTGTGTGTGCGGCAGGCGGCGCCGCGCGTGGCGCACTACCGCTGGGCGGAGGGGCAGAGCAGCGTGCGGCTGCTGGCGCGCGCCGACGACGCCGCCTGCGCCACCGTCTCCGTGCAGAACTACACGGTCAGTCCCCTACACTGTGTGTGTGCGGCAGGCGGCGCCGCGCGTGGCGCACTACCGCTGGGCGGAGGGGCAGAGCAGCGTGCGGCTGCTGGCGCGCGCCGACGACGCCGCCTGCGCCACCGTCTCCGTGCAGAACTACACGGTCAGTCCCCTACACTGTGTGTGTGCGGCAGGCGGCGCCGCGCGTGGCGCACTACCGCTGGGCGGAGGGGCAGAGCAGCGTGCGGCTGCTGGCGCGCGCCGACGACGCCGCCTGCGCCACCGTCTCCGTGCAGAACTACACGGTCAGTCCCCTACACTGTGTGTGTGCGGCAGGCGGCGCCGCGCGTGGCGCACTACCGCTGGGCGGAGGGGCAGAGCAGCGTGCGGCTGCTGGCGCGCGCCGACGACGCCGCCTGCGCCACCGTCTCCGTGCAGAACTACACGGTCAGTCCACTACACTGTGTGTGTGCGGCAGGCGGCGCCGCGCGTGGCGCACTACCGCTGGGCGGAGGGGCAGAGCAGCGTGCGGCTGCTGGCGCGCGCCGACGACGCCGCCTGCGCCACCGTCTCCGTGCAGAACTACACGGTCAGTCCCCTACACGGTGTGTGTGCGGCAGGCGGCGCCGCGCGTGGCGCACTACCGCTGGGCGGAGGGGCAGAGCAGCGTGCGGCTGCTGGCGCGCGCCGACGACGCCGCCTGCGCCACCGTCTCCGTGCAGAACTACACGGTCAGTCCACTACACTGTGTGTGTGCGGCAGGCGGCGCCGCGCGTGGCGCACTACCGCTGGGCGGAGGGGCAGAGCAGCGTGCGGCTGCTGGCGCGCGCCGACGACGCCGCCTGCGCCACCGTCTCCGTGCAGAACTACACGGTCAGTCCACTACACTGTCAGCATCATCATATCCACTGCATGACGTAGGCCTTCCTCATTGAACTCCACGACGATAGGTTTTGTGCTACCCTCAGCCGACGGCCTCCGCGATCTTTGCGAAGTCATTCGTCTATCTTGCGGAAAACCTGTCGACATTTCGCCTTGCGACGTGGTTGCGTCTAAAAGAGCTTACGATCCTGAATACCATCAATCTCTAACGAGCGATTGGTCGATTTGACATGCCGAGAGACTCCTATGAGTGTATGCAGACTGCGTATCAGGTCTGGCTTAACAAGGTTTTGTCTTTTTCTGATTGTTCTTCATAAAATTCCAGTGTCCGATCGCGCAGACGATGGATGTCATAGAGACCCGAGGCTTGAGGATGACCGTGGAGCAGTCGGGCGCGGTGCAACTGTCGGTAAGAACAAGAATGAGATTTCGCCAAGTATCATAATTTGTTTCCATTAGGAATATTAGTCAGAGTGAGCAATGCAAAGTAAGGTTGATAGTGCATGCCCTATTGTATTATATTAGAGCATCTTGCGCGTATAAAATGCTGACCGATTGATTGCATTTAAAAGGCGTCAATCGTACCGTACCAAAACCAATTTTTGGCTCGGAAGGCGTACAGAAATTCGCCTCCAGAACGCTGTTCGCGGACCTGAAGCATTCCATTCGTCTTTCTAGTCGATTTTGTAGAATGATGCCTGACTTTATGGGCTTGGCGGTGCTTACGTAAAGAGCTCGAAAGGATTCGTGTAGCCAAATTAGCGGTGGTTGTATTTGTCAGCGGTCGTCGTACCCCTACGGGTTCCTGGTGGTGAGCGCGGTGCGGGGCTCGGCGACGCCGTGCCGCGGGGAGCCGGCCGCCGCGCCCGGCGAGGACTGGCTGTGGGAGGCCGCCGTGTGGGGCGAGCGCGACCTGCACGAGGCCGCGCCCGCCTCCAAGCACATCACCTTCACCGTCAAGGTACTGTTGGCCTCCAAATCCTGTAACTGACTGTTTGATTTCCTGCCGAAAACGCCTGGAAATTGTCACTGACTGTACGATTATATGCCTATTTAAAAACTACCTAGCTCGAAACGGTGCTTTGTCACGATCGAGTGACGGCATTTTCATGAGTCTCCCGTCACGGTTAACTTCTACACGACTCAGCAATTCAGTATGAAGCGATAAGAGCTCGACGTGTCGTTGGTGGCAGGCGGCGCTGTCCCGCGCGCAGTACGCGGTGGCGATGGCGGCGACGCTGGCGCTGTTCCTGCTGTTCTACGTGGCGTTCGGCGTGCTGCTGCTGGCGCGCCGCTGGCCGCCGCTCAAGCGCCGCGTCGGCTCGCTCGCCGTGCTGGCCGACAACGAGGGTGAGAGCCGCGCCCCGGATCCTCGAATGCCTTCACCGTTCATCCGCTCTATCTCCGTAACTGACCTGCGTTTTCGCTCTCGACAGTGACCGAGGGCGCGCCGCAGTCGCAGACGGACGCCGGCGCGAACGCGGCGACGCGGCGGCGGCGCGGCTCCAGTCAGTACACGCAGCGGCCCGCGGCGGCGCCACTGTCGGTCGGGCCTCCCGCGTAACGATCGCTCCCGTTCCAGATGTGACGTTCGACAGCAGCAGCGACGACAGCGACACGGACTCCGAGGACGAGGCGGCGGGCAGCCCGCGCGCGCGCACGCCGGCCACCGCCAGCACGGCGCCCTCCCCCGCGCCCGCCTCGCCGCCCGCGCCGCTCTCCCCGCCGCCCCCCTTCCGCGACGCCGCCGCGGCTGCGCGCGTCTCCACTGCTGAGCCCGCTGCGGCCGCGCGCGTCTCCGCCGCCGAGCCGGCCGCCGCCAACGGCTCGCCGCCGCCCCAGACGGACGCCGCGCCGGAGGTCAACGGACACGTGGCGACCGAAGCGGACGTACAGGTATAACTAGCGATAGAACGTTCACTGTCAGACCACACTATCAAGCACGTGCCACGAGAAGAAGTTTTCGTTCAGAAATGGGACACGAAATGAATAGTATAAAAATACTTATCAGTCGAAGCGAAAACGATTAATATTTCGATTTCTACTCTGTTCTCGAGATCGAGTTGATGATGTTTTGTCGACAGCTACGGCAGGGCGCGGAGACGACGGCGGACGCGGGGGCGGGCGCGGGCGCGGGGGCGGGGGCGGGCACGCGGCCGCTGTCGGAGGCGGAGCGGCCGTTCGGGCTGCCGGCGCGGCTGCGGCTGGACGCGCTGGCGCGGCGGCGCGGCCGCGTGCTGCGCGCGCGCTCCGACCGCTACCTGCACACGCTCTACACCGTCGCCGTCTTCTACGCGCTGCCCGTCATACAGTTCGTCGCCGCCTTCCAGATCGTGAGTCCCGGCACTCCCGGCCTACTGGTACCACTCGATATCACGTTTTGGAATATCGATACTCGCCAGACGTGCTTCACCCGGCTTTCGGGCGTCTACATTATTATACGCGTTCGTATTTGCGCCACGGGTTGGCGGCAGGCTGGCGCAGCTGACGCTCGTGCGGTGTGTTGCAGCTGATGAACGTGTCGGGCTCGCTGGACATCTGCTACTACAACTTCCTGTGCGCGCACCCGGCGGGCGCGCTGGCGGACTTCAACCACGTGCTGTCCAACCTCGGCTACCTGCTGCTGGGCGCGCTGCTCATGCTGCAGCTGCGCGCGCGCCGCACGCGCCGCGCCAAGAAGCCCCGCCACGAGGTCAGCGAACCCATCTACCGACTCTATTATTGTAGCCTAACTGTACAGTCAGGCGTACTTCTTGAATCGTTGTTGGAAACTCCAACTCTGTCCGCGTATCAGTCGTCACTCTATGTTGGTTGGCGGCGCGGTGTTGCAGGAGTACGGCATCCCGGCGCACTACGGCATGCTGGGCGCGCTGGGCGCCGGCATGATGGTGGTGGCGCTGCTGTCGGCCAGCTACCACGTGTGCCCCAACCGGCTCAACTTCCAGTTCGGTGCGTAGCGGGTGGGGGCGGCGTCGCCGTCCCGCTCCCCCCCCCCCCTCCCCCGAGCTGACCGAGGCGTGTCGTGTTGCAGACGTGGCGTTCATGTACGTGCTGGCGGTGCTGTCGATGGTGAAGATCTACCAGGCGCGGCATCCGGACGTGAACGCGCGCGCGCACGCCACCTTCGGGGTGCTCGCGCTGCTCATCGCCATCGGTAAGAGCGCTCCTCGCGGTGTGTGTGTGTGTGTCTCGCGCGTGGCGTGCTAGTGCAGTGTGGCTCGTGTTGCAGTGGTGTGGGGCGTGCTCGGCGGCGGCGCGCTGTTCTGGGGCGCGGCCACGGTGCTGCACGTGTTCGCCGTGCTGCTGCTGTCGCTGCGCATCTACTACGTCGGCCAGTTCCGCTTCGGTGAGCGACACATACATCATATTGACGATCGACCGCCGACGCCATTACGAAATGCATTATTACATATTGTGCCATATGTTGGTTTGACACCGAACTACTTGCTACGCTCGCTGCCGTTGACCGTTTAAATCTATCTTTGAGCCTTTAATTGTTTTCATCATACTAACTCGTAAAGGACGTTATTTATTACTCGCACGCGTTCAGATCTGTAGCATTTTGACTCTTGAAACAAAAATTTGGAGATTCGGTGGCTCTGAACCCGAATTTGGCACAACTTTTTGGATCCATAATGGTCTCTTATAGCGGATGTCTTTTTATGAATGTATTGAAAAACATTGTGTGTATCGCGGGCAGGAAGGGGATCACTAACTCGAGTCATTAAAGCCCTCCGCTTTCGGCGTCGGGTTCCTAATAGACTCGTTGGCATCCCCTTCTTAGCGCCCTCGGTATATAGTGTTGTTTATGTGCAGAGAAGGCGAGCCTGGCGGTGGCGGCGCGCGGGCTGCGCTCGCTGCCGGCGGGCGCGGCGCGCGCGCGGCCGCTGTACGTCGCGCGGCTCGTGCTGCTGCTCATCGCCAACGCCGTCAACTGGGGCTTCGCGCTCTACGGGTACGTGCGTGTGTGCGTGTGCGTGTGTGCATGAGCGTGCGTGCACGCAGAGAAGACAGAAAGGCACGCCATGCCTTCATTACGACATGCTTTACATGATTTTTAAGTAGTAGTACATCTAGGGCCTGTTTCACCACTCTCTATGATTCCATCTCTATTTATTACCACGAAACAGACAGAGACGTCATCATAGATAACTGGCACTTAAGATAACTGGAATTTAACAGAGAGTGGTGAATCAGGCCCCTAGAGTAATAGATACGAAGCACTTTCTGCATCCTCCAACTCTCATTTATTTACAACTTCTCGACATTAATGGTGTACTAAGATTGCACAACCACCATCACCAAAAAGCTACGCGTGATCTTGGCGAGCTGTATGGCCAACCAAATGGAACCCTGGGACACAGTATAAGCTTATCGCAATTAGTGATCGGCTTGTTATTATGTAAAATACTTCGACGTTGACTGTGCAAAGGTTCTACAGTGAACTAGGGTACCGTTTAGGTGGCAGTTCGTCGGGTGGGAAGCAGACCTTTATAACGTTATAAAAAAAACGATATAATAGCGGTATATATCGTTTGTGTTTAAAATTTCGTTCAAACAAATTCTATATTCCTTCATAACGTTATATCATATCATAACGAAAAGAAAACCGTAACTTTACGAAATAGCGTTATAGACCTTTAAAACGTTATGAAAAAAACGATATAATACCGGTATATGTCGTTTGTGTTTAAAGAAAACCATAACGTTATGAAATAGCGTTAGGTATAATAACGCTATGAAACTGATTATGAACTACTACTATGATATCAACTTTACGGCCTAGTCCCACGAAACAAATTTGTAAAGTATGTTTTGACAATTCACGAAAACAGTACAGATTTGTCATTGCATATGTTTGTCGCACGTTATATAGAGCGGGTGTTATAGAGTGTAAGAAAGAGATGGTCTATAACGTTATTATATCACTTGCCGAAGTATCGATATATATCGCTATTAATAACGTTATAATGAATACCGCTACAGAATAAATAATGTTTTATTAAAAAACGCTATTCGGTAATATAACGTACTGAAAAATAGCGCTACCTAAAAACGTTTTATTGAAAAATGCTATTCGATAATCTAACGTTATGAAAAATAGCGTTACGCAAAAATAACGGTAATTAAAGGTCTGGTGGGAAGGGATCGTGAGCAAAGCGCTCTAGTGTGTGGTGTGCGCAGGTTGTTCACGCAGGCGGCGGACTTCGCGTCGCACCTGCTGAACGTGCTGCTGGCCAACACGCTCATGTACATGCTGTTCTACCTCACCATGAAGCTGCTGCACGGCGAGCGCCCGCGCTGGTCAGTGCCCCAACACCTCGCTTGCCTCCTTATCTTGCCTACATCGCAGGGAAGGTGCCAAGTCACAGCTTTCACGGTCCAACGGTTTGAGCAGTGGCGTAGCTACCGAAGGGCACGTTGCCATGCACCGCGGCCCCCAGACTCAGAGGGGCCCAAACTGAAGACTGCGCCAACTCTTGCCGACTTCATCCACGGAAATTTAAAATTTGTATCCCATAGCTTGACTTTTCCTGGCACTTTCAGCAAGTATAGTTTTATTTCAGCCAATTTACACAAAATCTTGACAAATTATATCTAAACCTTCCTCGTGAATCACTGTGTACCCATTGATGAAAACCGCACGACAATCCGTTCAGTAGTGTTTGAGTACGAACAGGCAGACAGACGCAACAGAGGACTTTGTTTTATAATATTGTAGTGATATTGATGTGTGTGTGTGTGTGTGTGCGGGCAGGTACTCGTGGTGCTACCTGGGCGGCGCCGTGCTGGCGTGGACGCCGGCGCTGTACTTCTTCCTGTCGGGCAGCAGCGACTGGTCCGCCACGCCCGCGCTCAGCCGGCACCGCAACCACGAGTGCAAGGTACCCCCGCGGCAACGCTGACCTTACTGACTTGTGTTTTGTCTCTCTCTGTCGAAAGCAAACATCGGAGCTTATCAAGCATTCGTGAGCAAGGTGACCCCGGAGATTTATGCCTAGCCCACTGTGGCACGTTGATGCGCAAAGCGCTTCCATTTAGCCGTTTCTAAAAACTGGATTATATTTTTTAATTTCGAATCGTATCCCCCCACTCACAATAGTAGTGTTTATGTATGTAAATGTGTATAACTCTTTATTGTAGGTACGGTCAAGTACAAAAATAAGTATCGATATGAATTTCTCAAAAATATGTCCCACGACCTTATTACGCCGGTGTAAGAGCGTATGGTACTAATTTTTGAAACTTTGACTACATACATATTATTACACTTGACCGTACATAAAACACATGAAAATAAAAATAAATAAAATAAAAAATGTTTAAATGGGAGAGTGAGAGGGACACTACGATACGAACTTCAAATTTCGAACTGATTTAGGTACATATAAGACCACTGCATATTGTTGGTAGCCAACTTGGAACTTTTGTTTGCACCGCTCTCTGAATTTTTGGAATGTCGCCTCGAAATCGACTTCGATAATTTAATGATTATACTTGATCATGATTAATGAGTGTCATATTTGTAAGTATGTTGATTCAAGTGCAGAAAAACGTAGCCTGGTGATTCCCTGTTGAAAGGCTGGGTAGCCTCATGCAGTGTCGTGTGCGCAGGTTCTGGAGTTCTACGACTCGCACGACCTGTGGCACATCCTGTCGGCGGTGGCGCTGTACCTGTCGTTCGCCGCCATGATGACGTGGGACGACGGCCTGTCCGCCGTGCGCCGCGCCGACATCGCCGTGTTCTGAATACACTCTTAGGCTGTTTGTCCACCGCCGCCGTCACCGTCACGTCACCGAGAACGAGATGACGGCGCCGAAGTAGCGGTATATACATTTACTTAAGCCGCGTGTCCACCGCACATCCGTCACCCGAGCGCCGTCATCCCGGCCGCCGAAATTGCGAGTAGATCGGCGTGACCGCTAGAACGTGGCCCGAGATTTTGACGGGCCGATGTGCCGGCAATACAAAACACGTATGAACTTGTCCACACACTGCCGTCGCCGTCGCACCGTACTCGAGCTCAGTGAACTAAACCATCGGTCGCGGTGGACAAACGATCGCCGTCACGTCATATTAAACTCGGCACGAAATAATCTCGTTCTCGGCGACGGCCCGGTGACGGCGGCGGTGGACAAACAGCCTTACGACTAACGACGCCTTTTATTTATACACCCTACACCTAGAATGGCCACTAGCCGTTAAGTTTTTCATAATTCATAATTCATTTATTGCATAGTAATCATGTTGTCGACGTTTTTGTTTGACGAAGCTATCATTTCCATACAAATTCGAGTCTAAAATCACGAAATTAAATACCAATATGATACCAATGCTCGCTGCTCCGTGTCAACACCACAAACGGGAATACGGATCAAAAGATACCTACAGCGCTGTCACTCGAGGCTGCGGCAGGCATCGGAGCCCCAGTACCTAATAGGGTATCGTTGGCACCCTTTGGGTTCCTTGTCCCTTGTGTTCCATCTGGCAACTCGCCTCCCTTGCCGGTAAGCTGTGAAAGGCACACAGCAATAGTTCGTTTCAATTACATCCCTTATAAAAAAAAAATCTAGTTCCCATTCGTCATGTCTCTGAAGCCACGGAAACTGAACGGGGTTTTGCAAAAGACGGGATAGTATGAACTAAAACTCCTTAGCCTTTTCTTGGAGGTAATAAATTGAAAACATCGAACGAAACGCATTTGTTGTTTCTCTTATTTTTTGTTATACCTTTTCTTGTATTTTGTATACATGTATAATATCACTTTTTGTCATGTATTTGTGATAATATGAAATTATATTAAAGAGATAATATTCTAAAGTTAAATCTATGTCATTCTTGTATGCAATTTAATTTTTCTAACTAACAACAAAACGTAATATGCTTCAAATAAAACAAAACGAAATGTCAATGACGTCACGTTGGCGACAGTCGCGTTCTCATTATTTTTGTTTCGCAATTTCCAGAATATCTGGGTTATTTTAGCGTAAAACGTGCCATTTGGAAAACTAGAGACAAACTCGAATATCGCATTAACTGAATAATGGACAACCAGTACTATTATAAACTGATGGCGAGCTACTTGTCCAAACGAAACTGCGATGAATCGTTTATGAGATACTTCTTTGGAAAGAGCTCTCCTAAGAAGACACCAGAAGAGCTGGAGCGGGCCGACGAGCGCAAACGGCGGCTGCAACGTGAGCGTTCGCGGCGATACCGCGCGCTGAAGAATGCGCGTCGCCAGCACGAGGGCGGCGGTGTCGACGACACCGCGCCGCCCGCATGGAGCAAGCCGCGCTCGGCACCCGAGGACGAGCTCAGCGACTGCGACGAGCCGCCCACGCTCTGCGACCTGTCGTACGACGACGCTTGGCGCGAGTCTGACGGCGCCTCCGATGACAACTCTGCGCACTCGGCGGGCAGCTGCGAGCCGCGCGGTGCGGCCTCCTCCGCGCCGCCCGCGCGCCGCTTGCGCGACCTGCTGGCCGAGCCCGACGCCGAGCTGGACTACCCCACTGTGCACAGTCTGATGTTCCACTGGCTGCAGACGTAGCCGTCGCGCCGCCCGCCACGCTCCACCACTCCTGTTGCTATAAATTGTGCATTGGCTTTAACCTTACTTACACGACCCAGACATGTTTACAGAAAACTAGACTCCAGTTTTAATAGTGTCGAAATTTAATATATCAGGGAGTGTGGCAGTGTTACACATATCAGTCTTGCTGCTTCTATAGAATTTCACCTTGAAAATGACCGAGCCGTCCTGTTATTTTAACTTACTAGAGTATATGATGTCTTTGTCACTAGCTTTTAGTTGCTGGTTCGGTGGAGCAAAGAACTACTCCTGTGAATAAGCTGGTGCTCACAAAATCAAGTGTTCTCCCTGCTAGGGCTCTGATGAAAGTAGTTTTTTGATTCCACCTATTTTAATTTTATGTAATCAACCGAACATATGCCTATTGGAATAAAGTAGCTTGTACTGTAACTGCTGTTCCTGGGCTGGCAGGTGGCTGCCGTGCCGCGGTGTTGGTTGGTTACATGAACTGTGCTGCGCTGCACTGCTGGTGCCATTAGGTATAGACTATTCCATTAGACAATAAGTTGATGTTAAGTTGCCATATCCTATTACTTAGATACTCAACTATTATATATGATATAATTATAGAAAAGTATATAGTTACTTACTATATACTATAGTTTGTGATACGAATGAATTTACAAATTGTGTGAAATCTACAATGTAAGGTAGTATTGTACTGTAGGGTCAGAGGGTGCACAAGAGCTGCCGAGAGCCACCATGCTTCGGTCTCGTCTCTTAACACATTCCCACATTTTGAATAAGTTCTCAAGGACATATTTTTGTGCACATGGTTAATAAGTACATATCTGTAAATCCATTTTAGTGTTTTACACTTGACAATAATTTATTAGACTAATTATAGCTAGGACTTGTTTTTTTAGAACCATAAAAATAGTTCATAAACTAACCTTGATTACTGAGCAGCTTCCAAAGGCGACTTTCAGCTTCTTGCCTGCTGTATCAGCCAGGCGAGGGTCTCACTGAGCACTAAAACAAGTGACAGCCACCCATGCATGCCATCGCACGCTTCTTTATTTCGCCGTTTACGAGGAATCAGTGCCCTAGTGCAGTGGTAAAAACATTATTAATTTAAAGAGCTCCATATCAACATATCATCAATGCCACACGCGAAATATAGAAGCGTCTACGAGGCAGAGGCGGAGCCGCCGCCGGTCGCTACTCAACATTGCATTTAACACAACACCTGCTTCTCAGTTAGCTCTCTTGTTGTTTTTTACATAATTAATTTCCTATTTAAGTATGATGCTTTTATAATAGAACACTAGAATAGTATACATATTTTGGCTTGATCTTTTTGAGACAACCATTTGTCTGGCTGGATGGAACTGTGGAGATGTGAGCTTCCATTCTTTATATTTTTAAAATTGAAAGGACCTTAGGCAACTTGTATCCTCATACAATTTGACAGTAATACTATGTTAATTCAATATGACTAACAACAAATGATGCTGCCAAATGTTTGCTATGTGGATGAAAGTAAATGGCACAAATGTTATATTGTGATATAAATTAAATAATTAACTATCCAGGAAACCGCTGCAGCCGCAGCATAAAGAAGACAAGCTGTTTTACAAAATCAAGAGTGTGCGAGATGGCGCTGGAATTATTTATAATAGTGGAGTGTCCACTTCTGGCTCCCAGTGATGCCTCCACGACCTAGTTAGTACATTTGTGCATTACTCACTTTAAAGTCACAAATTAGTTGATTGGTCCGATTTCAATGTTTTCTTAGTACTCTGGTTCTAAGTATTGAATACGAGACCTTTGGAGTACTGGGCTGGGACTGAGCTCCGGCGCCGCGCACGCGCCGGCGACGGTGGCGCCGGCACCTGCCCCGAGCCGCGAGTTGCCTTCCAAGAACGTTATAGTTATAAAACTAATGTGTAGGTACATTTAAGGTAGTGCCATATTAAAGAGCTTCCTATTTTTAATTATCTTTTATTTCTGTCTCATTGTATATAAAAAATGTTAGGACCAAATCAAACAAATGATCTCGATTTATACATGGTTATTTATTAAAATATTTTCATTTATACATAATTATATAATTTGGTTGATAAAGATTAACTTTGTTTTGGTTAACATAACAATGTTATACTTTTGTATATCACAAACCATAGATTCGAGGGTAGCTCACTATTCCTGCTACCTTTTCAACTTAGTTACTTCACGATTTTGAAGTTCTATAGAACATTTTCATTTTTTTTTTATAGGGGGGAGCGTGCGGGTCTCCTGATGGAAAGAAATCACCGCAGCCCATGGACACCAATAACATAGAAGGGTTACGGGTGCGTTGCCGGCCCTTGGGAGAAATGGAACAGACTCGAATGTGCATAGCTAACCGGAACTACTTTCAGTTGAGCGCCGCTATCACTTATATTAGTAATATGAGAGCAAAGTTACAAGGTGTTTGTTAGGTAATACCTATTTGATAGGTAATACTAATTATGCCAGTGATCGACAGATCTTTGAATCCATAAAATATTTATTTAATTAGTTGTCAGGAATCAAAAATTGGCGGTCATTATCAGTTTGTTAAAATGGCACTCAGATAACGAGGATTATAGTGTTACATATTGGTAATCTGTGATCCGGGCAGCGCGCGCGCCTCGCTCGGCGCCGCCCCCGCGCCCGGCCCGGGGTGGGGCAACGTTAGCGCTCATGTAATCTAATGCAATCAAAATTTGGAGCCCCGACGCCTCGCATCGCACCTGATATGGACGCCAATGTCAACCAGACCTACATTATTATGGCGAGGTTCGCACAATCGCCGCCTGCCAGGTATACAGTGAGTAGGCAGCGAGGTGAACACTTTGTGTGGGCTTGCTACGCACAATACGTGTGTGTCAATATAGCATATCTTTGACCATTTACGAAGTATTGCAGGTTCTTTAATGAGCAGGCAACGCAAAATAATAATATTAATTGATTCCCGATATGGCACCGTGACGGCGCAAAATGCACGCGTACATTGAAAATACATAAATAGGTACGTAAATGCCAAACAGTATTAGGTATAATGCAATGCGTGAACTGAACATTTATTTATATCGTATAACTAGCCTAACGACTACCATCACCAGCCGCTTCTATGGTTCACAGCCACGCCCGCTGCCGCCGGGCAGCATCACAGGTCCCCCGGTAGCTATCAAAATTCACTTAATCTAAATACTTAACATGAACATAAATACTTTAATAATAATAACATTTATAAACGAACAAATTTAACCTAACGACGATTAGCACAAATTATGTGTATTATATACTCAGGTAGTCAATTAACATATCGATACGCGTGGGAGGACGCGGCGCAGCGCTTGCGCGGGCGCACTCACTCGAGCGGAAATATTTGCTGTAAACGAAACCGTAAAGCAACATTCTCATTTTTTCCAACTGTAAAAGTTAATAAGTCAGCGTAATGATGTTGGCGCGGCACGCGCACTGTTCTGTGCGGGCGAGCACGCGCGGCGGCGGCCAGTCGCGGGCGCGCGCGGCCGCCGCGCCGCACACCGCCCCGCGCGCGCGCTGAGCCGACATGAAATCCAGCGCTATGTACAAGATAACTTACGTGGCGAAAAAGAAACAGGTAACGAAACTCGGTGATAGACGCATGGCGACCGCGGCGGGCCGTCACGCCGCGACGCGCGACTCCAGCGCGCGGCGCGCGGCGGACGCGAGCGGGAACGGCGCGCCCGAGGCGCACTCGCCGCGGTAGTCGTCCGCGTTCAGCGAGTACAGCATGGCGCCGCGCAGCCGCTGCGCCCTCACGAAGGCCGCCTTGGCCGCCACGCTGCGCTCGTCGTCGTACGACAGCCACTCGGCGCCGCGGTGCAGGTAGGGCACGGCGGCGGCGGCGTCGCGCTCCCGGGCGGCGCCGGCGCGCAGCAGGCGGCACGCGTCGGGGTAGTCCACGAAGCCGCGCGCGCCCAGCGCGCCCACGCCCGCGGCCGGCGCGCCCGGGCCCGCCGCGGCCGCGCTCACCAGCCGGAACGAGTGCCCGTACGCCGGCACGCCCACCACCAGCTTGTGGCGCGCCAGCCCGCGCGACAGGTACATGTGCACCGTGTAGTTGATGTTCAGCGTGCTCAGGTACAGCCGCTGCCCGGCCTCCGCGTACAGAGGAGAGTTGAAGCCGGTGAAAGGGGTCAGGCGGCTGTAAAAGTGGTAATCGTAGGTCATCACGTTCACAAAGTCGGTGTAAATGTTCAACTGGTCCACGTCGTAAGCCGCGTCGACGATCATCTCGGGAGCTGCTACCGCTACGGTGAGTAGATAATCCCTCTTCTCTCTCTGATATTCGACTCTTATCTCTCTGAGGAGCTGAGAGAAGTGTTGTCGCTCGCGACCGCCTCGTTGAATTTTATAATCGTGCACGGCAGGAAATTCCCAATCCAGATCTATTCCGTCTAACGTGTAATTTCTGAGGAGACTCTTGATAGATTTAATAAAAACTTTGCGCGAGGCATGGTCGGCCACCATCTCGGAGAACCCGCCGTCGTCGCCGGCGCCGCCCACGGAGAGGAGCACCTTCAGATCGGGCTGGGCGTCCTTGAGTCGCACGACGCGGCGCAGCGCGTCCAGCTGCGACGGCTCGAGGTGCAGTCGCTTGTCGCGCACGCGCGCGAAGGCCACGTTGATGTGCGTGCACAGCCCCGGCGGGATGGCGGCCGGCTGCAGCGCGGGGCCCGCGCCCGGCGTGTTGTAGTAGCACACCAGCACGGGCGCGGCCGCGGGCGGCGCGCCGCCCCACGCCGGCAGCAGCAGCGCCGCCGACGCCAGCAGTAGCAAAGCCAGCAGTGCGGCCGCGACGCGCTGGTGACCGATCGTGCACTCGGCGACCCTGTGCTCGACTTTACTATTTATTAGTACCTCGAGGTCACCGTGAGGCTCGACGCGGCAGTGTAAGGCGTCTTTCTCCATATTCTTGATGCACGTAGCCGCACTCCAGTATCACACAGTTTCCGTTTCCATGAAGCAGGTAAGAGAAAACATATAATATGACTTCGTGAATATAGTAAACAAATAAATACTGATAATGTTCTCGTTATCACATTACGTATTATAGCTTAGCTACTGATAAACAAAAAACTTGCAAAAACACTTCCTGGTCTGTCACTCACTCTGGCACGTCAAATTAAGTCAAATGTCAAAATGTTGTTTCATTTCATTGTCTAATTGTCGCTTTTGTACGTTCAATCCGAATTTAAATGTTTCATTTTAATATTATTTCTCCCAAAATATTTCGCGACTTTAATTTTATTCTTTTAAAATAAAGTTCACTCATTACAAATTTTGCATTTTCATATTCGTTTTAGAATCTCATTTAGTCAAGCTTATTATATGCGTAGCATTCATTTGCGTAGGATGGATCGCACGTTTGCTGCTTACGAACAAAACGAGAGTGAAGCTTGTAGATTTGACCTTACTATGATGTGATTTCACTAACCCTGATAAAGAAGAAGTTAATAAACATGCGAAGGCTGCACAAAATACAGATATCTCACGTAATAATTTACATGGCTGAACGCATTAGACATAACTTTGAAGGAACAGCTTCATTTCTGAACAGAAACTTTCTGTCAATGTTTTATGACATGACAATGTCAGTGTGACTTTTGTTTGACATGCCTACGATGATGGAACGTGACGGAATTGATAGGAAACAATTATGTCGTTCTTAATTTATTTGTTAGAATGTAAATTCAATTAACATTGGTTTTCGAGTGATCGACGTTATGCATCTATCAATAATCGAACGCGGGCAATAGCGATGGATAACGCTCTCATGAATCACTACGAAAAACAGCTGTACACCGTGTTCAAAACGTTCGACGTAGATAACGAGGAGGCGCTCGACCGAGCCGCCGTGCTACAGCTCTGTGACGCGTTGCAGCTGGAGGCCCGCGGCGCTGCGCTGGTGGACTCGCTGTTCGAGCGCCGCGCCGACCGCGTCACCTTCGCCACCTTCCGCAACGGGCTGCTGAGCGTGCTCGGCGCGGCCGGCGGGCCCGCGGAGCCCGCGCCCGAGCCCGAGCCCGCTCACAGCGACGACGACTCCTCGGGCCGCGAGGTCGCGCCCAAGTTCGTGGTCGGCTCCAAGAAGTACGGCCGGCGCTCGCGGCCGGCGCGCGGCGGCGACGAGCCCGCAGCGCCGCGCGCCGCCTCCGCCTCGCGGCTCGACGCCGCCGCCGACGCCGCGCGCCGCCCGCGCATGCGCTACAAGCGCAGCGCCTCCGCCATGGAGGCTCGCGCCGGCGACGACGCGCGCCTCGACCACGACCGCCGCATCGACTGCGCGCAGGCCGTGGCGCTGTGCCGCGAGCTGCGCATGGACGGCATCGACCCGCTCCTCGTCGAGCGCATATTCGAAGCCGAGCCATCCGAGGAGACGACCGTCGGCGAGTTCTTCGACCGTCTCAACGCTGCGTTGACCACCATAGCGACGACGGGCGACGCCGAGCCCGCGCCGGCGGCCGAGCTCGCCGCGCAACCCCCCGGCCCGCAGGACGAGGCGGAGGACGCGCTGCCCGGCGAGGCCGTGGCGGAGGCCTGGGAGCGCGCCGGCGTGCGGCGCCCGCGCCGGCTGCTGGCCGAGCTCGGCTTCACGGCCGCGGCGCTGGCCGCGCCCGAACTGGAGCGCGCCCTCGACGAGGAACTGCGCGCGCTCGGGCCGTCACGCGACGAGCGGCTCGACGCGCGGCCGCTGCTGCAGCTGGCGGCGCTAGCGCTGAGCAGGCTCCGGCACGCGCGCTCGCGAGCCCGCGCCGCCGCCGCCGTCGCCGAGCGCGACAAGCTGCGCGCCGACCTCGCCGAGGCCAACCGGCGCGCGCAGCTGCTCGCCCAGGACGTGGACGAGAACCACGCGCGGCTAGAGGCCGAGAGGCAGGCCGCGCTGCGCCAGCTGGAGGCGCGCCACGCGGAGGCCGCGAGGGGCGCGGCCGCCGAGCTCGCCGCGGAGCGGGAGCGGGCCGCCGCCGCGCGCGCCGCGCTCGTCGCGGAGGCGGCGCGGCGCGGCGACGCCGAGGCGCGCCTGCGCGAGGAGCTGGCCGCGCTGGCCTCGCGCGCCGAGGGGCTCGAGCGGCGCGCCGCCGCAGCCGAGGAGCGCTCGGCGCTGGCGGAGAGGGAGCGGCTGCGGGCCGAGGAGGAGGCGCGCGCGGCGGCGGCGCGGGGCGAGGCGGCGGCGGGGGACGCGCGCGCGGCGGCGGCGGCGCTGGCGGCCCGGCTGCGCGCGGCGGAGGCCGAGGCCGCGCGGCTGCGGGACCGCGCCGACGAGCTGCAGGCCGCGCTGGAGGCGCGCGCGCCCGCCGCCCCCCGCGCGCCCGCCGCCGGACCCGCCGACACCTCGTGGCGCGACGAGGCCGGAGCCGAATTGGAAGCCGACGGACCTGCTCCCGATCGAATCGATGTGAGATTTGACGAGTCTTCCCACTATGACGTATCATACCTTGACCGTAACGGGAATGCTTAAGGCAAAAAATATGACGGATGCGTGTGATACGCGATCGATGCGCCCCAGTCGGCGTAGAGGTCCGTGTCGGGTCGATTTCCGTCCTCGATAGATCAACAGCGCGGCCACGGTATGGTGCGGTGTAGCGGGAGACGGCTGACGAGTGACGCTCCTCGCTCGACGAGTCTCTCCTTAGCCGCTCGAGATTGATGCGACGGACGCGTGTTTACAGGAGTGCGACTCGGCGCCGGCGGGCCCCGAGGCGGCGCGGGGCGGGCGGGGCGCCGCGCTGGCCGACGCCGCCGCGCAGACCGAGCCCGCGGCCGCGGACCCGGCCGCCGACGCGCTGCGGGCGCAGGTCGACCACCTGAAGCGGAAGCACGAGGCCGAGAAGGCCGAGCTGAACGAGTCGATCGCGTGAGTACCCCGCGCGCGCTCGCCGGCGGCGGCGTGCCGGGCGCGGCATTGAGACGTGTGCGTGTCGCAGGTCGCTGGAGGGCGGGCTGGAGGAGCTGCGGCTGGAGTGCGAGCGCTGCGAGGAGTACTGGGCCGGCAAGCTGGCCGAGGAGCGCGCGGCCGCGGCCGAGGACGCGGCGGCCGGCGACGAGCGCCTGGCCGAGCTGCTGCGCCGCGTCGCCGACTACGAGCGCCAGTTCCGGCCGCAGCTGGCCGCGCTGCAGGAGAGCGCGCTCGAGCCGCAGTACCAGCAGCTGGCGCAGGTAACGTTCGGCTGCGGGCGCGAGCGACTCGCGCTCCTGCCGCCCGCCGCTCACGACTCTTCTCGTGCGGTTCCAGGAATTCGAGGAGTTCAAAGCGGAGGCGGCGCGCGAGCTGGCGGCGACGCGCGAGGCGGCGGCGGCGCGCGAGGCGGAGGCGGAGCGCGAGCTGGCAGCGGCGCGGCAGCTGGCGGCGCGCGCGCCCGCCTGCTCCTGCCAACAGGTACGCCGCTGCCGTCGGACCGGCTCAGCCGATAACCTCAAGCTTAAAAGTATTGCACATGGTCTCATATAAATAGTTGCTGATTTGACGTTCACCTAAGTATATTATAAGTACATATAAATTTCAATAAAATGTACTGTATGTTATATACTCGGAAGTGAGATACGCCTTTAAAAATATTTACTGGGATAGGTATGTGTATATGGCTCTTGTGAACTACAGGGTAACCTCTTAATCATTCATTATTAGTGTTTGTTATGACATGTGTTGAGCCCGCGTGGTGTTCGCAGCTGCCGCGCCGCGCCAGCTCCGACGGCGAGCCGCACGCCGCGCACGCCGCGCACGCCGCGCACGCCGCCCACGCCGGTGAGCATGGCAAAGTTTTCTCGTCTTTTTCTTTATCACAAAAGGAAAGAGGAACTCTCGCAGCGTAACTTCGTCAAGTTCGTCAAGTGTGTCGTCAATTTTTTTTCTCAAATCAGATACACTACACGCGCTACGGTCTCCTCCGATTTTGAAAAAACAAATTCACCGGATCACGGGAGACAACTTTTCGAAGGAAGGAAGGAAACTTCGGTGGCGGTAAAGAGACCAAATCTAAAAGTATCATCGTAATCTCTACGCAGCTCCCGTAAGCGACTCGGTGCGCGAGTTTTGCTCGGACTCGATCGGATTTTTAATGAAACCGGGGTAATTAATATCTTGACTGTGCGGTTCCAGGGGACGGCGACGGGGCCTCGGGCCGGGCGCGCGGGGCCCGGGCGGCGGGGGAGGCGCTGGCGCTGCGCGCGCGGGCGGCGCACGCCGAGCGCGCGGCGGCGCGGCTGCTGGCGCGGCTGCACGCGGCCGACGCGCTCGTGGCCGACCTGTACCGCGAGAACTGCCAGCTGCAGCACCACGCGCCGCGCCACACGCTGCTGTGACGGGGCCTCGGGCCGGGCGCGCGGGGCCCGGGCGGCGGGGGAGGCGCTGGCGCTGCGCGCGCGGGCGGCGCACGCCGAGCGCGCGGCGGCGCGGCTGCTGGCGCGGCTGCACGCGGCCGACGCGCTCGTGGCCGACCTGTACCGCGAGAACTGCCAGCTGCAGCACCACGCGCCGCGCCACACGCTGCTGTGACGGGGCCTCGGGCCGGGCGCGCGGGGCCCGGGCGGCGGGGGAGGCGCTGGCGCTGCGCGCGCGGGCGGCGCACGCCGAGCGCGCGGCGGCGCGGCTGCTGGCGCGGCTGCACGCGGCCGACGCGCTCGTGGCCGACCTGTACCGCGAGAACTGCCAGCTGCAGCACCACGCGCCGCGCCACACGCTGCTGTGACGGGGCCTCGGGCCGGGCGCGCGGGGCCCGGGCGGCGGGGGAGGCGCTGGCGCTGCGCGCGCGGGCGGCGCACGCCGAGCGCGCGGCGGCGCGGCTGCTGGCGCGGCTGCACGCGGCCGACGCGCTCGTGGCCGACCTGTACCGCGAGAACTGCCAGCTGCAGCACCACGCGCCGCGCCACACGCTGCTGTGACGGGGCCTCGGGCCGGGCGCGCGGGGCCCGGGCGGCGGGGGAGGCGCTGGCGCTGCGCGCGCGGGCGGCGCACGCCGAGCGCGCGGCGGCGCGGCTGCTGGCGCGGCTGCACGCGGCCGACGCGCTCGTGGCCGACCTGTACCGCGAGAACTGCCAGCTGCAGCACCACGCGCCGCGCCACACGCTGCTGTGACCGGCGATACCGACGTGAAGCGTTGCGTAGTTTATGGAGTCGTCGCGAACGATACGTTGAGTGAGGACGAAGATTCGGTTCGGGGTGCGTTTCGACGTTCGAAATGCGAGCGCGAGTCGCCGGGTGACATTATATCGATCGTTAATTTATCGATTTCGCTCGTCTGTGACGGATATTGTGTTGCGTCCTCGAGAAGAGAGAGCGATCGTGCGCCGGTCTAGATCGCGTCGTCGAATATTTTTGTTCTCGTTCAGTCGAATGATCGATTTGTATCAATTAAATTATACTAAGTATTCGTGACGACTTTCCAGGAAAGTTATACGACGAATTCGACCCGACATAGACAATTTTAACTAGTCCACGCATTTAATCGCGTTTCTTAAAAAACAGTTTTGAGCAAAGAAAAATTAAAAAAAACGATCATTCCAACAAAAGAACGTTCGAGTCTCCGCAGACGCGCACTCGGGTTTTTGTATAATTTAAGAACGGCCTTTTTTTATATTTTACTATTAATCAGAGACTGACGAGCTAAAAAGGAATTGAAATCAGACAGCCTGTAACTTTATTTTATCATAATATTAGTATTACTCATTACACGTAGGAGTCGGGCGCAGATGAATAAGTTTATTTGAGTCTACGTAATGTAATGAACACGCTCGTAAATTTTGCTTCACAAAATAAATTTCGAACGCGTTTATGTTAAAAGGTCGAATATTGTCTATGAGAATTCTTTGTTGCCGTTTCGTGCCGCTAGTGGCGCTGTCAATTTGCTCATAGTAATTGACAGTGGCGTAACAATAGAGTGGCAGGGCTGACAAAATGCCACGGGCCCCCGACCCAAGAGGGCCCCGGCCCAAGAGGCCGCGAGCTCAAAAATATTAAAATGAAACTGAGTACAACGTGACGATTTTTACTGATAGGGCCCCATCAAAAGAATTTGCCACGGGCCCCAGTGGTATAGTTACGCCACTGGTAATTGAGACGTTAACGCAAACGCGTTCGAGGCGGTTCGGCGGTTGTTGCGACGCACTGTCACCGCGTACTTCGCGCGATGTGGGACGATCTATGGTTGCGATCCGTCATGACTGATCTTATCTTAACGACAAATCGACAGTAAAATGTATGAGAAATAGGTATTCATCTCGTTTAATAGTTGGCCTTTTCGATGGTCTGAAGCGAGCAGTTGTAACGATAACTACCTAAATCGTTCCTAGTGTTGTGGAGCCCAGCAGTGTTGGTTCAAGCTGGGACGGCTGCGCCCCGCTGCCGCGTCACCTTCCTTTTTTTACAAGCTTTATGTATAATTATGAAAAGGTATATACAGTAACTTAATTAATTATATGAACTTACTAAATGTGCTTGCTTCATCATGACCAACTGACATTCTTAATAATCTCGACTTTTTTATTTGTATGGTTTTGAAGAATTAGGTACTGTTTGTATTCATAAAAATGTGTACCTAGCGTGTGCGGGCGGCCGCCGCGCGGGGGGGTGTGGGGGGGCGCCGCCCGCGCGCGCGCCTAGTGCCTTCCACTTGTGCAGCGCACGCGCCGCTCGCTGTGCACAGTCAATTCCAATCAAAGACTATATTGTTATACTTAGTTGTATGTATACAGTGTATAGATGTGATAGTTATATTATAGGGTCTGTCTTGCGGCTGTCGCCGCCGAGCGCTCCGCGGGGCGCTGGCGGACGACGGACCACTCGTAGCGTAATTTTGTTAAATTCGAGTCACGCTATGTAACTAACGAATAACGCTTAATTTATATGCAATTATATTGTGTTTGAGCTTATAGACTCCTACTTAATTATGAAAGAGTAGAAACTAAACGAGGGCGCCACTTTCTACGCAAATGGCAGACATATTTTGACGTGAAATCCTTGCGCATGGCATCGATTTTTCATGGAAAAGTTTAGTTTGTACTAGTCTGTTCACACCTTAATAAGTCGTTTGCAATCGGCGTAGTTCCAAGTAGATAGAAAAAATACATTATTAGGTTACGAAATGTTGTCAATCCCTGCCTGCTGAAAGAACGTTGAGTGTGGGGGAGGGGCGGGGGGGGCGACGATTCACTTGTTGATGTTGTACATTGGGGTTCAGTGGAGTGGTGAGATGATCATGGATAATTGTCGAGCTCTTAACAATACAGTTGGGTACTTTTGAATACTTGTTTACTCATCGTTCTTTCATAATTGGATTCTATTACGGCACCTTCGCTCTAGTGAATATGTGTATGAAGTGGGCGGTAAAATAACTTTGTCGTTATCATTAGCCTTAGGTTCAATTTCCACGACGAAACGACTGCAAAGACGCTTAGCTATTAGGGTCGAGCTCCAAATTGATGTCCGTTACGAAAATGTGATTTGTTTTTTTTTACGTAAATTGTAATGTAACGAAACGAAATTTATGTATTTTTTAATAGAGACGCACTACTGATTTTAATGATAAAGCGATGCGTCAATGCAGTCGCTCCGTGGTTGTTCCACTAAGGCGCCCAGCTCCCAAGCAGCGCGCAGCACTTGCGCCTGTTGGCGGCGCCTGGTGCGGGGGGCGGGGGGCGCGGTGCCCCGCGCGCATATCATTGTTAGGAGGCCGGCCCCGCGGCAGCCTACTCCGTTATTGGTGACTTACGTGGTAGTCAATAAAGTGTTGAACGAACTCCTTCTGTTTTATTTCGTGCTTTACATTTACCTACTTTACTGAACAAACATTCTATCAGTTAACTGCAGAATGAGTTACTTATCTGCAGTTCTACATCCTAACCCCCTTATGCATAGATAGATGCTTTTCAGCTTATGTTGACGTAGGGATGTTCACTTAATATTGGTTAGTCTTCGTCTGTCGCCTGACCGCCCGACTCCGTTCTCCCTTTGCCACGCCCAGACAACGGTTTTGTTTGTGAGTATATAGTATATTTATAAGCGTTGAGCTGGGTCTTATATCTATTGCCTTTCCGCAACTCTCAAATCACGTAAATGACTCTATTGTATCTGCTTGAACGGATATATATACACGAGTATGTATGTACCTATAATTAAGGAAATGAAATGAAAGTCACTAGTAACAGATCTATAATATTTATTTAGAAACTTAATCCGAACACTTCAAAATATATAACATGGTGACCGAGTGGGCCTGGATGGCGACGTGACGCTCCGCAGTGCGGCGCGCCGTGTGCGACTGCACGCTAGCGAGGTCTGCAATTGCTTCATAATTTATTTGAACACTCCGTTAACGATTTGAACAAAAGGTAATTTTGCGGCCAGTTAAAGGTTTTGTATGAGGTTTGGCCTTATGATGTTATGATAACACTTGAGAATTCCGGGATATTTAGATAGGTAAGCCATAAAAATAATATACGTATGAGATTAAGTGGTAGTCGGTCGATATGAATCATTAGTTTAGCAAAATTAATTTAAACAAATTTGTTTATCTATACTGTCTTCTAAATAAAGTGTAAAATAAAAAACATATCTAATTTGTCGATAACCTTATCACATTAAATAGGTATACTCTGTATTGTAATAGACGTAGAAGGTGCAGGCAATATACATATAGGTACCCAATTATAGATATTTTTGACATAATGTAAATACCTACATAGTTCATGTCGACTGAACGGATTAAGCCCGTAAACGAATGAATGTCCTTTAATTAATGATTTTGGGCAAATTACCGAACCAACATAAACCACATTTTCTAATGACAAATTAACTGGCCAGTGATACCAGCTAACATCACCACCACCACGTAAGTATGTAAGTAGGTACATACTACACTCGATATAATACATGGTACCTAGAAAATCGGAATAGAAGTCTTTTTGTTTACCTAACTAAATGATATCGTCTTAGGACGCTTCGCAGTAAAAAGATAGGTCAATATAAGTAGTTTTAGTTTTAAACGCGTTTAAGTAAGTACCTACGAGCAGTAGGCAGTGTCAAAATGTTTGGTTGGAGTTGTCAAACTTAGGTACTTTTTTACAAAAGGTTTAATGTGAGTCCAAGCACATTTCGACACTGCCAGACTGAGCATAAAGTTACCTACCTAAGCTAAAACTATTGATCCTTTTTTTATTAGGTGTAAGACGGAGTCGGCCCTAGTTTTAGTTTCAGCCTTAGTTGAGTAGGTAGTGTCCACGCGTGTCCTGCTTTATAGATTTATTTATTTACTCAACAAAAATTACATTATACATACAAAAACATACTTTTTGCTGCAAGTGGCCCTTGAGCGGGAAGGTAGCGTCCGGAGTACGTGTAGCTTTGCTGCTTTATCATCAACCTCGATGTCACCGTCGCCAGCAGCGCACAAAGCGACAAGGTCCCGACAATGGCGACAACCCCTCCTTACTGTTCTGGACGCACTGAACTTACTTGCAAGTCATTAACTAAACTATCTTCAGTTTATTTGTTACCGTTACTGTCGTCTAGAGTGTCTACACGTACTCTGCACGGATGGTTGGTACCCTAGCTATCTATCTACCTTCGAAGTTGACTTTATTTGTGACCGCCTGAAGCTGCAAATCACAATAAAATATATTTAGATAATTATAGGTAATAATTGTTCTTGCACCACACTCTCTCTCCCTGCCATAGTCATAGTTCTAGATATCATGAAGCAGTATGACGATAGCTGTCGTTGGCGCCGACAACGTGTTAAAACATTAGCAGCAGGCGTAGCGCCGGCCAGCTGTCGGGCCGGCTTGACAAAGGGGAGTCTTTAGAGTTCCGGACCTCAAAAAGAAAAACGGAACCCTAATAGGATCACCCGTGAGTCTGTCTATCTGCCCGTCTGTCACAGCCTATTTACTCCGAATCTACTTAGCTGAAATTTTATGCACATCAAGTATACATACAATACATATACGTCGTATCGTATCTATGACCCAAACTCGACGTTATATTTTGCTCAGTAGTTACGGAGATTAAGGTCTGGATATAATGAATGGCTGGACTGATCGATATCTATTAATTTTCTGACAGAGAGAAATGACTTTCTCGAAATGATGCACCGTGTGGCCGCTATGCGTATCGTGGGCGGCAGATCCCATCCTCGCCGGCCCCGCTGCGTGCGCCGGTGCTGGCCGCGGGCGCCTACAGGTACATGCCGTTGACGAGGTAGTCGGCGTCGTGCGCGAGCGGCGACTTGCCGCGGCGCAGGCGGCGGCGCGCGGCGCGCGCGCGGCAGCCCGCCAGCAGCGCCAGCGCCGCCGTCATCAGCACGCCTGCACCGCGCACATACACACTGATTTTAATACTATGAAAACCACTTGATGGACATCGTGTTGAATGTGAAATTTGTTCGTCAACTTTTGTTGGGCGGGTCGATGTGTCGTGTTAAACTTGCTATCAGCCGCGTCTAGAGTGCGTAGTGTAATGTATAGTATGGCGTGTGCGCGCAGTTACCGAGCACGAGCAGCAGCACGGCGGCGGGCGGGCGGTCGCTGAGGCCGTCGCGCTCGTCGCTGAGCAGGTGCGGCGGCCGCGCCGGCCCGGCGCCGCGCCGCACCTCGATGTCGGCCTCCGCCGCCTCGCTCGCCGGCGCCGCCGTCGCCGGCGCCACCTGTGCTGACACATACGACACCAGTCTGAGGGCCTATCACAGACGGACTGTTACGTCTGTACCTGCTTAACTTGCCGATTATGAATTTTCTATTGCTGTGCCATCCGAGCCGGTTCGGCTGCACATTGCTACATTGGATAGACATTGCAGCAGTTAGGTCGCAGTTGGAACGCAGTCTGTCCGTAATAGCCCTGAGGTCTGCTCATATTCTATTTCAAGACATTATCCTAATCACTCATAATAAGTAAGGCATACTGATACCTAACGGTTATTCATGCAAATAGTATAAGTCCGCCTGAGCGATATGCTACACACGCGAGTAGGTAGGTAGCTAGGTAGTAGTAGATAGAAAGGAGCTCGAAGCTCGTTTATCTACTACCTACTGAAGCCGAAGTTCGTTTCGCGTGTGATCCGTTCCTGTAAATGGGATCGATGGTGAGCTCACTTCCTCGGTGGAAGGCTTGGGGGTGGCCGCGGGGGGGGGGCTGCGCGGGCGGCGGCGCGGGCGCGGGCGGCGGGCGGCGCGCGGGCGGCGGGGGGCCCTTCTTGGGCGCGTCGCGCAGCGTGTGCTGCCCGCCGCCGTACGCCAGCGGCAGCTCCGGCATCGTCTTCTGCGGGATGTACACCGGGATGTCCTGCCGACAGGGAGGCGGTGAGCATGCGCGGCCAGCGGGCGGGGGCGGGGGCGCGGCGGGGGGGGCGCGGCGTACCGGGTCGGGGCGCGGCTGCGGCACGGGCCAGGCGCGCCGCGGGTCGGGCTCCGGCCACTCCAGCCGCGCGTAGCCGCCGCCGCCCCACGTGCCGTCCATCACTGCAATTGCACACGAAATCATTAAGCTCACAGAAATGAGTATAACCTTAAAATTTCGTCTAAAACACATGAAAACTTAAAGCAGATCTAATGTCAGACATGTACTATGCTTTTTAGTCTTTACTGAGTATGTATGGCCGACCGCCGACCGCAATGGGAACGAAGACGTCCACCGTCCAACTGAGGACCCGAATACGATATGATGCTGATTACTAATAAATGAGTGAAAGAGGATAGGATTGAATGAGTACTGGTCTGCTGCTGGGTCCAGGCGGGGCGCGGCCAGGCGGGCGGCGGCGCGGCGTCGTAGCCGAGCGGCGGCGGCTCGTCGCGCGGCGCCTGCAGCAGCCCGCCCTTGTGGCTGAAGATGTGCGGCGCGCCCGCCTCTGCAACACGCGCGCCGTTAACACAGTCCGCTTAGCGGGACTTCATCTGCTTCACGTGGGTTACTTAATGGTTTGATGATCTTAATTGTTCCTCGGCTTGTGTTGTGTCGTATGCGATGCGAGTCGACTTACCGCTGTAGCGGTGCGGCTGCGCCTGCGCCAGGCGGTGCGGCCAGCGCTCGCCCGCCAGGCCCTCGCCGCCCGACTCCACCGGCTCCTGCGACAGATCACATTTGCTATTAATTATGATGGTCACTCACGCAAGCTCGATGTCTGCATCGACGTATACCTATAAAAATAAATCAACGTTCTCCGCATGCTAATTTAATCGTTACCCGATTAGGTGTTACCTGTTGCATACTGTACTGCAGCCTGCTAGAGTCCCGCTCGGGCTCCTGCGGCGGCGGGGGCGGCGGCGGCGGCGGGGCGGGCGTGCGGGGCGCGGCGGCGGGCGGCGCGGCGGCCGGGCAGCCCAGCTCGGGCGCCTCGTCGCTGCCGTCGGCGCACTGCGGCACGCCGTCGCACGCGTTGTACACGGCGATGCACTCGCCGCCGCTGTGGCACTCGAACTGGTAGCGGCTGCAGCGCCGCGCTGAGCCACACGCGAAATAACCAACTCGTTTCATTTGGGTATAAGACGAAAACAATGGAACAATTGAAAATCAATGAGATAAGAAGCGTTAGATTTTTGAGGCGTCTGTGCGGCGAAGTCACCTATAGGTAGGACCGCTTGTAGAGTTGCTTGAAATTGCTCTCCTGTACGTTACATAATATATCAACCTACCTATCTTATGTTGATAAAGTTGGAGTTAACCTTAAGCTAAGAGCGGACTACAGAATCAACATAGCCAATGAGTAATGAATTATATTTAACTCTGTCCACTAAAAGGTGGGTTTCATTAGACGCCGCTTTGTCAACGTGAGGCGCTCGACTTTCATGCCCTCCGTCTTCTCCTTCGGCGAACCCTTTGTCCACAAGCCCTCGGGCTGCACAGTAACCAGAAAAAGAATTTTCATAACATCATCGGCTGCAACTTTTTTTGGCGTAGGTCTAGCGTATAAGCCCGATCAGGCACGTAAACAACATCCGATATATTCGTGCGTAGACGTATGACGCGTGGGCAGCAAATCCGCCGAATAAACATTAGGATTAGGATAATATCTGTAGAGGCGCGCGGCCGCGGCGCCGCCCCCGCCGCGACCTCTCAGCCGCTGCTGCGACTGGTCGCACCCCAGCGGGGTCAACGACATCCAAATAACATTACTCGTACCTTTACAGTTACCTAATTGAAAATAATTGCTCGACACTTTGTGGAGATACCGGTGAACGAATATAACTATGGAAGCAGTCTCTTCATACAACCTACCGTTCATTATTAGCCCAAAAACTCACACAGATAGGTTTGAGGTACACACACACAAGCAACGTAAATAAAAATTATCAATGCATTTAAGAAAATAGGTTAATGCTAATTAATCTAGGTCGGTATTAAAATGTGCTTCGCTAGTTGCGACTTTTTGAAAATAAGTACGTAAAAGCTCAACGATTTGAGAAGCGTCGGGTCACATGTCCGGCGATTGGTTCTCGGCGTGACAGATTTACGCTAATTGGTTCGCGGCTTCGATGCAATGTCAGCAGATTGTCAGTGTGTCTTTGAAGCACGGACGATGTTATGCAGAAGGGGACCAGTCAGATTCAAAGCAGCCCAATGCACAAAGGTATGAAATCAGTAAGCCAAATTTTCACTCGCTTTCGCCTACTTCGTCAGCGCGCTTGACTCCTAGTTCGATAAGTGTATTATTGGTAGTTTACATATTTATTTATTTTTGTATTACAAGGAAGGCAAGCGAGCAAGTGGGTTACCTGATTGTAAGTAATCACCGCCGCTCATGGACAACCGCAACACAGAAGTATTGTAGATGCGTTGCCGGCTTAGAGTACTAAGATAGTATACCTATGTGCCAGTAATTCCACCGGCTGTTTTACTCTCCACTTCGAAACACAGTAGCCTAAAATGTTGGTAGCGATTCGGACGGACCCTGCTCGTGGTTCTACCACCCGCAACGAATGATATTGCGTAGATACGGTTTCTAAACGTATTATATAGGTGGGTGTAGATAAAAATAATAAAAGAAATATCAGTAGATAATTTATTATAATGACAATTTGGACGTTTTTGAGGACTTTGTGAAGTTTCCGGAATATTTTCTTTGTTTTTAATTTTTATTAATACTGGTTTTTCACTCGAAAACACCATCTGAAAATACATGTCTATTAAACAATCATACAAAGTAGCACTACATTAACTAAAACGTGATCATTCAAACCAAAAAAACACGCACAGTACAAATTGGTACCTACTGCGCTTTTAGAAGGCATTATATGTGTCCCTTCTTCGATACATAAAAATCTTCATCTTTAAAATAAATTGAACATATTTTTGAATTCTTGCTCGGTGTCCAGTCATTTTACTGTCTCTCCAATTGAACAGATTTTTTCCATCGATTTCTATGACTCGGGTCTTGTGGGAATCTAAATTAAAATTAAAATTAAGCGAAATGAGAAACGACTTCGACTTGTTAATCCGATGAAAAACCGAAATTAAAACCCAAATCTGTATGCAACTTAATAATAAATATTATGTCCTTTAAAAATAGCTATATTAAAATGTACTAGGTACTACATTATGCATAATGACATCCCTCTAGTAAAAAGGCGATTTTGGATTTTTTGAGTAAACAGTGTACTTACACGTGAAAGGTGATTCCAGTACTCTTGGGACAATATTCCTGTTGATTCCTGCACCACCTCACCACACATGAAGGCATTTTTTAATGGATAAGTTGATTTTATATAATAAAAAACCCGTGTGACACGACTGACAGGCGCGCGCCCTGCGCACTGATCGCGTTGCCGCACTAGTTTTCAAGCCCCGCCCACCGCGAACTAGTTTACGTTGGGTCATTTTGGAGCGTCAGAAATGCTTCCATAGTTATATTCGTTCACTGGGAGATACACAATACATGATGTGTGTATTAATCAAACACTGTTGCTCTGCCAAAACTCAACGTAATTCGGAAGAAACTTATTACAATTTTGCAGAAACAAACGTTAGTTTGTTTGTAGTTTGTAGCACGGTACAGCGCTATCTGGTGTGAAACAAAGTAAAGTAAACTATGATTCCATTCAATACCTTATTGAAGTTACTACGAGAAACAAACGATACTAAGTTTGAATCCGCTAAAGCGACATCTAACGGTAATTTATATAAACAACGGCTTCAACAATGTGGAAGAAACATAATTACACATAAACGGATAACTCACGTATAAAAGTCGAGTGATGCTCGACATGTTTCGGACTATTTCGAAGTCCTTTTTCCAAGAGCGCTCGCCCCGACGGCAGCGACACGAACACTGCGCGCCAGCGCTCTGCTCGCGCGGCTGTTCGACGCAACTGACAGCGGCGCACAACTACCCTCGTTTTCATCGTCATTTTTATTATTGTCAAATGTCGGGCAGCACACAACACTGATCACGTCACTCCGTAAAGGTTCGCTCACACTCACCGTTTGGTCAATATTTAAAACAGTTTTCCAACTCGGGGGCACCGACCACCCACAATAATAAAAATGACGATGAAAACGAGGGTAGTTGTGCGCCGCTGTCAGTTGCGTCGAACAGCCGCGCGAGCAGAGCGCTGGCGCGCAGTGTTCGTGTCGCTGCCGCCGGGGCGAGCGCTCTTGGAAAAAGGACTTCGAAATAGTCCGAAACATGTCGAGCATCACTCGACTTTTATACGTGAGTTATCCGTTTATGTGTAATTATGATTGAGTCTCACGGTAGTTTCATGTTGAAAATGTGGAAGAAATTAAACTTTCAATATAGGTAGTTTAGTTTACGATTCGAGTACCTACATATTATTATGTATTGTATGTGAGTGTAGACGAGTTTTATATGGACATAATTATGTTAATGTGAAAACTGAAACTTACGAGAAGGCAGGGGCGGCGCTATCGTCGCCGGCGGGCGCGGCGCGGAGGGCGCGGGCGGCGGCGGCGCGGCGCTCGTGCTGCTGCTGGGCGGCGGCGGCGCCGGCGTCGCGCTCCTGGAACACACGTCACGTCACTCCGCTGGCTGACGCTGACACGCGGGTCCTGGCGGCGGCGCGGGCGCGGGCGGGCGTACCTGAGGCTGGCCAGCTCCTGCTCGTGCAGCTGCAGCCGCGCGCGGTCCTGCTGCTCGGCGCGGCGCCGCGACAGCGCCAGCACGCCGCTGCTGAAGTTGCCGTGCGCGGTGAACTTGCAGCGGAAGTCCTCGGGCGGCCCGCACGCGAACAGGTAGCAGCTGCCCGGACTCTGCACGCCAACATTTCAGTATGTTAAACAATTTGCTAAATAAGTATTAGGTATTTTTGTTTCATTTGGATCACTTTAAAATTCAAAACAAAAGGGGTCCTAAAGTCTAAATCATAAAGCAAAATACACTACGAAGATCAAGTCTTTCTGATCTATGTATGATGGGAGTGATGAGTTTAGAACTTCTGTCATTGATGGAGGAACATTATTACTTGAACACTGAAATAGTAAATTAAAAAAAAATTAAACCTCCCGCGCATAATCGAGTACCGTAAAACTACCCAAATATAGTCCAAAAGCTCGCAACTACGGTCCAAATCTGATTCAAATATTTTCGATTAGACGTGACTTTTATTAGAACAAGGAAGTTATTATGGTTAAATATGTTCATTAACAGAAGAAAGAACTTGGAAAAAACAAAAAAGAATATTGTTATGGATACTTAAAGTCACCTTGAAGTTTTGGACCAGAGTTACAGTACTGGACTATAGTTGGGTGGTTTTACCGGTATTCATTCTTGAATAAAAAAAACTATTTATGCCAAAAATGCCTTACATCATTTTGGAATAATACTGATTCTCTTCAAACTGCTGGATCGGTTTTTACCAAACATGGCTATAAGAACCACCTCAAAGCTTTCGAATGAAAATAAACCGCATCTAAATCGGTTCATCCGTTTAAGAGCTACGATGCCATCATGCCACAGACTCAGAATTTTCTCATGTCCTTTCAGAATTTTGTTTACAGACCCATCTATTGGACACATTTGAAACTATGTAATCGTGGAATAATTTTAGTTTGAATTGGATATGTAACAAAATGCACTATATTTCAATAGGTATCACTTTAGAATAGCAATAAAATTTATATTAACAAAAAACTACTTTAAATCGCATCAATAATTATGGAACAACACGCGCCATCTGTTGTCTAATAGATGAACCCCTTATTATGTTTATCTTATTGACTTTGTACAAAACTGTATCTTTTGTTATAATACGCTTAAACAATATCCAAAAATAAGGTAGCTAGCTAGGACTTCTAGAATTCGCTTATGGATATCCTGCAGGAACTGTGGAACTCTACTTACATTTTAGTCTAGGTGGGCTTTACTTTCAATGATTTGGACGTGTTAAATTGAGAAATTTACCTATCAACTGTATGCTGTATGTACCTAATGTTGTATTGTAACTATGTGTTTTACTGTGCAAAATAAATATTAAATAAATACAATTGACAAACAAACACTGAGATACATGCACAAAGGTGAACTTATACCTTTAAGGGATCCCTTCCAGCCAACCTCTGAGTGGACTTGTGTACTTGTTTGATTTGGGTTTGGTTTGGGTGGTGTAGCGGTCACGGAATGACGAGGATCCGGGTTCGATGCCATATAACTTTAACTTTTCTGATTTTTCTGTGTTCTAATTTTCAGTGTCGTTCAGTTTTTTTTTGGACTTGTCTACATCGAGGCGGCCGAAGTCGCGAGTAAACTCTGGTTAATAATAACCAATAACATAAGTAAAGTTAAGCTACGTAATGTAGGCCTTTAGTTATCTTTTGGATGATGTTGTATGTAAAGTACGAGTACATGTGTGACGTGGGCAGCTGGGCAGGAGGAACGCTGCGGTGGCCGCGATAAACCTAATTAAAATCGTTTTATCTTTTGCATGGGGCGGATTAGGCGGACACTTGACGTCTGGTGCTTGGCGGACGGCAATGTTTATTTATTTATTTATTTTATTTGGGGCATCAACAGCAATACAGTTAACTTATAGTTCGTCATATTTTCCACTCTTTTAAGTGGGAGGTAGTATTCAGGTACCTACCTACTCGTATGTATATTATGTATGTAGATATATATTTACTAGCGATGGCGAAATAGGTCTAGAAAGCATACGCATGTATTCAGATAGGAACTCTGGTGATCAAAGCGATTCATTCTAGTTTTTACTCACGTTTACTACTATACGTATACCTACCTACTGTTTACCTAATAATGTATCCACCACAATAGTTAGATTAGAACCGCTTATCTTCGGTAGCGTAGGTACGTTTACACGGAAGGTTCTAGAACTATTACCATGCCACGTAACATCTCCTGGCTCTATAAAGAGTTGTGTTCGAGTCACCTTCTCCTCGTAGACGAAGACATCGCAAGCATCGGTCTCGCAGCAGAGGCGCAGGCACTCGGCGCGCGCGCCCACGTCCAGCTCGGCCAGGTAGCGCGCGCCCATGCCGCGCGACTCCTCCGTGCGGATGATCTTGTCGCGCTGCACGTCGAAGCGCGCGCCGCACGCCGCCGGGTCCAGCTCGCGCGCCGCCGCCGCCGCCGCCAGCAGCAGCAGCGCCGCCGCCTCGCGCCAGCCCTTCATCGCGCTGCACCACATGACAGTACGGCAAACGGCACGACCACTCCCAGGTGCGACACCAATCTATGTTCAAAAGTCATAAACTACACTACCACCGGAGAGGGAGCATGACTAGGGACTCGATCTCCATCAAAATACCACTCTTCGATTGTTTGTCAGCAAAAGATGTAACTTAACCTAAACTGACGTGAGAGTGAGGTGTCGTTCCCAGTCGGGCACTGAGCGCGAGCTGCGCGGCGGCCGCGGTCGATAGTCGCGCGTGCGCGCGGCGGCGGCGGCGGCGGCGGCGGCAGTGTCGGCGCGACGCCGGCCCGCTCACGACGGCTCCGCCCGCCGCGCAGCACCCTCATGTCGCTGTTTTTCAAGTTCAGGAGCAACGTGAGTACCGCTGCGTGCCCTCGTCGCCGGCTGTGAGCCCGGCCCTCGCGCCCGCGGCCGCCGGCCGAGCCGCGTTCGCACCCCGACACGCCCATGCCACATTTGTTTACCCGCGCTGTTTGCGCTCTGCCGTAGCATTATCTTTCTAACTTCATTATACTAACAAGAACATTGGCATTCGTTGCGAGATCCTTTCTCTTAATTGAACGGTTCCGCCGCCAGCGAGTCGCAAGCTGGCGCGCGCCAGCAGCCCGCGGGCCCGGCCGCGGCGGCGCAGCTCGGCTTCGGTCTCGATCGCTAATATTTTACCAGATTTGTTAATGAAAGTTGATTTACTAATATCACACGTAGGTACCTAAGGCTAGCACAAATGGAAATCGAGAAGTAATTTTTGCACTATTTTATGCGATAAGTCTTTCGTTATAATTCGTCAGTTTACCATGTAACATCATTGAGCCATTATGAAAGCATTTATAAAGAAACGGATTACAAAAATATGGAAGTAATAAAAATAAATAAATTATTGTATTGCTCAGATAAATAAAGGACTACTAAATTCTGTAAGTTATATAGGTAGGTAAATAAAAACTAAGAAACAGCACAGGCTTAGGTAGGATATACTGTGAGTTACGTCTTAAGTCGTGTCATTGAGGTCGGTCCTGAGCTGATTCTCATTATTTACCGCCTTGACTCTGGAATCCGCGCTTCCCGCGGCGAGGAACAACACCGCCGCTGTAAATGCTGTCCTACATTCGCTAATTTGAATTCGCTAGGAAATAAATAGGTATTTCAAACGTTGAAGTACCACGCACGCTGCCGCTGTAGTTAGAATCAATACATAATTATGCTAGGCATATAAAAGTATCTTAAGTTAAGAAGAGCCGTCAAGCTGTGCGAGGCATCATAAACATTATTTATGAGCTACACAGTTATATACGCTACATCATTAGATGCTATAATAGTACTTAGCTCGCCTACCCAAAATAGGCAGCATATTTGTGTTTGAAAGTTTCCTGCTTCCATGAGTTCCGTTTCCGTGCTGCTTCACACTTTTTATGAGATCCGTGGCGTGCGGCGTCGTGCCTCGCGCCTCGACCCTGCGTCGCGGGACTCGCGGCGCGCGGGCGCGGCGTCCCGGCTGTGCCCGGAGTACCGAGGAGACTCGTTGCGTTGAGCTGCGGACGGCTCGAATGTTTCATTTTAGCAGCGCGTGCTGTACCCATTTTGAACAAATGGCGTGGTTCGGATGCAGTGGGCGCGCTTACAGCGACGTGCATTAATAGCGGGTGTGGTGTTAGATCTTGTTATTATTTTTACCTTAGGCCCCGTCTACCACGTAAGGGATAAAGGCATGATTTATGTAAGTATGTAGGTATGTGTGCTTGGTGCGGGTTGGCGGTGGCCGGAGCCTCCTGCGGTCGCGGCCGCCGCCCGGCGCGCCGTCTCGCCGCCGCCGCCGCCGGTCGTCGCCCCGGCTGCCTCCTGCCTCGCGCCCGGCCGGACCCGGAACGAGCTATTTCCCTGAATCGTACCTTTCTCATCTATATTCTTCTACTAGGTAGGTATGTAAAATTTGTTTAGAATTTCGTTATTCGCATCGCAACGAAGTTGTCTGCTGATTTTTATCCTGGGCGACGTAAAATATAGGGACAAGACCAGTTTAGCAAGATTTTCCATTTAGCAAGAAAATAGTGTACCTAGGTCTAGGTAGTTACCACAGTACCACGACACGACGAAATCCGCAATGTAAAGCCACTTGCATAGATAGATACCATCTAATAAAAATAAAATACTGCACAAAGGAAACATTCCCTTCATTTTGCAAACAATAAATTTAATAGCACTTACTCGCATTTAAGTTTGCGAATAAAATATACTAATTAATAATTCTGTAATTATTTTTAACCCCCGACGTAAAAAGAGGGGTGTTATAATTATAAGTTTGACGTCGATCTCTGTGTGTGTCTGTGTGTGGGATCGTAGCTCTCAACTGGATAACTAGACCGATTTCCACGCGGCTTTTTCATTCGAAAACCAGTTTCTTTGCGGTGGTTTAGCCATGTTTGGTAGAAATCGGTTCAGCAGTTTGAAGAGTATCAGCTGTTTTTGAAAAATGACGTAAGGCATTGTTGTTATAAAATTGTTTATTTTCGTAGGTACGATTTACTCGATTAATGCATGGGGGATGAGTTATATAGGTTGCATTCGCACGAGTTACGGTGGATGAGAGGAGCTAGCAGCACGCGGCACTGGCTGGCGGCTGCGCTGCCCGCTGCCCGCTAGCCCGTCCTATCAGCTGAGCGCGCCGCTCCCCGCGCGCCCGCCCGCGACTCGCGAGACGCGGTCATGTTGCCGCACGCCGCGTCACGCTGCCCTCCCGCCCGCCGCCCGCCGCCGTCCCCTCCCCGACTCCCCGTCCCGCCAGCCCAGCAGTCGTAAGTCTCGCGTGCTGTCGCTAGCACGTGTTATATCGCGTCGTGCTCTCCGGTCGCAGTGAAGAAGTGATTCGCTAGTAAACAATCCCGTGGTCAACAGTTGCGCGTGTGTTTGTTGGAGTGGCTGGGGGTTGGGATTGCTACGACGCCGGGTGCCGAGCTGCGGGCGGGCGCGGAGGCGCCGCGCGCGCCGGGAGCACTGACCGCGGACTCCTCGGCCTCGGTACGGCGGGATGAGATGATCGCGACACATCGCGCGTGACGCGGACGAGCTCTCGGAGGCCTCCGAGGCTCATTTGAATACCGACTAACGGTGCTTCTAATCAACGAACTTGCGAACTATTACACTTGGACTAATCTGTAGGATCACTATCTTCCCCTTTGTTCACATTATCACGCTCTTTCACTTCTGCAGGTTTCCGACCCATAACCCGTAACATAACAGATGCCTATGCTATGCGGCCACCGATTCAGTTAGGTATACTTACTAGCATCTTAATGTTTCTGTCATGACACGACTATGCGTTGAATTGACAGATCGGTCGGGTCGGTGTAGTTGTTTATGTGCATCGTGCAATGCGATGCGATGCGTCCACGCGTCGCCCCGCGGCGGCTCGCGCCGTGCGAGGCTGCGGGGCCGCGGCCGCCGGCCACCCCGGCACCCCCGGCAGGCCGGCACGCGCGCCGCCGCGTAGGATTGCTACTTTACTTGCCTTAAGGTGATTAATCAGATTACGGCTTATCTAATTAGCGCAAGGTGCCTACGTAATAAGATATCGTTAACCTAGAAAGGTATTTTTGAAATAAGTATACATCTTACATTCGAAAAGGTTTTGGCCGTGTATTACCTGCCTATTTAGTTCCTTAAATACCTATTAGGCAGATAAGTTGTTTTGTTGTTTTATCGTTTAGCTAGGTAGGTATCACAGCACAGCAGTAATTACGTGACGCGTGACGCAGCGGAGGCAGAGCCGGTGGCCGCGGCCGGGCTCGTTTCGGACTTCGGCGGTTTATTCGACTGATCGCGCGAGTCGCCTGCGCCGGTTGGACGTCCAATCGGAGTACTCGGAATCGGACCCATCTCCCTTCATAAGCAAAATACCTAGTAAAACAACGCAGTGCAGCGGCAGCGCACGGGCACGGCACGGGGGACTCGGACACTCTGATAGTGACAGATAAGATAAGTTACTGCGACGAGGGCTGCTTCTGGCAACTACCGAAATCAACACTGACTTGCCTGAAGTCGGATTAATTGGGGATTCAGGTGTTTTAGTCTTACTTTATTATGGCCTAAATTTTGATGAATTTGATGTGATCGCACTGAATAAATCGATGGCCCAGACGAATAAACGTGCAAATGTCATTACAAGTGCATGACAACAAAAAAAATGACGAAGCGGTCCGAATAGCTATTAGGAACTCATCGCGTTCTTTATCAGTTATGCTCGCTCGGCAAACAGTAATTTTGGCGACACCGCATAGCAAATTAAACGTTTGTCTCACCAAACGGCTGGTAAATCGCTCGCGTGCCAATGCCTCATAGAGGCCCCGATGGTGTTGACGACTGGACGCGCTGCGGCCCGCCGTTCGACGAAGGTATCAAGTATTAGGTACCGTATATTATTTATAAAATTTAATTTATAAACACTGTCGGTGTCGGCCGTCGGGTGTCGTCGCGATATCGGGGCATCGGACGATTCTGGCGCGCGGGCGGCGCGATGAACCATGCAGTGGCGTAGAATGATTCGTGTCTCGTCTCGGATCTCGATGGGTAGGTATAGTAGAGAGGTCAGGGCACTGAATTAACGTCGATGCACCACTCCGATGCACGGTAATCTTGTCGACAAAATCATAAAATTATAGGTTCAGTTTCATTAAAAACTATCAGATACATCCTAGGTATTTTTATTTCAATTATTTTCTCACCGTTCGAGCCTTGCCTGCACTTCCACAAATATTTAATAACTAAAATTAGCCAAATTGGTCCTGCCATTTTCGATCAGCAATTCATTTCAGGCTTTTTAAGAAAATCCGTTCAGTATTTTTTATGTTTATCGCGAACAGACAGACAGACGCGGTAGAATACTTTTGTTTTATAATATGTATGTACTATATCGAAAAATGTATCTATGTATACCTAGGTGTTTGTACAAAAAATCAATTCAATCCGACCACAAGAAGTTGGTAAAATTTTACTAGCAAGAGTTGAGCCAAAGTCGAGCAGCGGCAGTTAAGTTAAATAAAAGCTTGCAAAACCCGCAGCACTGTTTGCGACGCTGCTGCGGGAAGCGGCGGCCTCGCCACTCGCCACTCGCCACTCGCCACTCACATACCAATAATGAACTCAAATGCCTGATTACCTAAACGTATATTAGCTAGGTATATCTTGGGTATGTACTCGTAGTGTATAAGTACCTACAGTATACAGTAGGTATATTTCAAGTAATTGGCTATGGTATGGATGGAACCCTTGATAAATTGGCAAATGGCAATCAGTCTTGCAATGGTCTTTCGGAAACTCTTTACTTACCTTACAGCCTATCAACATAGGGAGGTACAATTTTTAAAATAATATTTTGTTTTAAAAAAGTTGCCTACTTACTTATAAGTAAGCACTCTTATACTCTTAATAAGTTGTAGTCGTGTCGTAAAATAGTCGTAGTAGTAACTAGGTATGTCGTTGTATTGTAGCAAAATGTAATAGTCCGTTGAAGTTAGGTTTATTTCCCAAACAATACACGATCGAGGACCGGTCATACATTTGAATTATTTTATAAACTATGTTACGTTAGCCGCACCCGTTCTCCATCGACAGCTCGCTTGCTCGCTGCATAAAGTCTGCGACTTGCGACGTGCGCTGGAGTCGGTCGGTCTGGCGGGCGGGGACCGGGGAGCGCGGGCGCTGCTGCCGCGGCTGTCGACCCGGCCTTAAACAATTAACGATGTAATGTACCTACATACTATACCTCATATACGTATGGTATACGTAGCACATTGCGTGCATTAATTCTTCAATGCTGACGAATGACACGGCATCCTGATACTCATCAGTAGGTACAACACAGCGGCTCCCGGCGCCACGCATTCGAATGGCGACGCTTTAATGCAACGTCTGTATATCGAGGGTAGTGAGTGCCTGTTGCCTGAGCGCGAGCGTCCGCCGCAGCCTGGCCGCGCCGCGCCGCTCCGCCGCCCGCGCCTTCGCAACACTGCATAAGCATAACATAACTACTCGACTATTGTTCTCTTAAATCGAGCACAGATATTACGAGCTCATGCATTATGCAGCGCGCTCGGCTCCGTTCCCACACGGCGGCTCGCCGGGGCGCCAGCAGTGACCCTCGCCCTCGACCGCCGAAGCTTTCGTTCCGCCGTCGACTTCGCGGCACGTTTTTATTAAATGTCTCGGAAGTTCCACCTGTTCTCACGCTCAACTCACGCAGCACACTATCTTAACGATTATGATTCGAGTTATGTGTTATGCGTGCAGTAAGTGTAGTCAAGCTCAAAAAGTAACCGAACACTACGAGTACTTTATCACAGTAAACAGCAATACTATTGATGCTGCTGTATTTCCAATTAAACTAATAAATAGGCACTTAGGTGTTCGAATGTTAAATTGTTAATCTTAATTTGTACCTGAAAGCAAAGAACATTAGGTACATATTTAATACATCACTACTCACTACATAGTATAAAACAAAGTCGCTTTTTCTGTCCCCAAATCCGTATGTCCGCCTATTGTCTACTTTGTTCTTTGTTTCTGTATTGTTTTGTACTGATTTGTGGTGTTCAATAAAGAGTATTTGTATTTGTATTTGTATTTGTATGCTTATATCTTCAAAACTACACAATGGATTTTGATGCGGTTTTTTTTAATCGAGTGATTCAAGAGGAAGCTTTATAATGTATAATGCATGCATGATATACCGTGCGAAGCCGGGGCGGGTCGCTAGTATAATAATAATATGTATATCGAATAAACATCTCGATCTCGTGCAAAAGGCTTTCCCTGACGCTAGATTCTAGCCGCTAGAATCGCTTTTGTCTCGATAAGTACAACAAATGTCTGAGGTGGCGGACAAAAGCTTCAGTGTACTCGACTTAAAAAAAATGTGATGTTGTGAGCAAGCCGCAAAGGGCGTCTCGGCGACAGGAAGCTCGGAGAGCGCGCCGCCGCCGCCGCCGCCGCCGCCGCCCGTCCGGGGAGGCGCCCGCTCCATGCTCCACGGCGAGCGCTGCTTTTGTTCTAAAGCCATTCTAAGCACTTCAACTCCTTTGTGCAGCTCAACATTTTAAAAACAAGACCCCCTTCACTTTTAATTTTGTAGGCATTTACTTTAGTACCTAGAAACTAGTAGAGGTGTGGAATGTGGGTTATAATTGCTTCAACAGTCGTCGGTCGTCTGACTCGTCTGCTGCATTTTTGATTCTGTCGTTTTATTTTTTCTCCATAAAAATGATTGAGCTAGTATCAGATCGGCGCAGTGAATAAACAGTAGGCATGGATCCGACCGCCGCGCCGTAAGTAAGCTAAATTCTCAAACTTCCGATGAGCTAACACGGCGCGGTAGACATGTCATTTCATATTATGTTTTATGTATAAAGTGACTAGCTGTTGCTCGGGAGTCGGGACACCGTCCACGCAGAATTCGCTTATCGCTATCCCGTGGTAACTATGCTGTTTTCTGGGAAAAAAACTATCCTAGTCCGTCCCTGGTACTGAAACTAACTGTATACCAAATTTCAACTAATTATGTTTCATGTAAACGCGACAATATAAATAAGGTGTCAGCACGCCAATTTTACTTATTTAGATGCTTAAGTGGTTGTGTACTAAGCTGTATAAGTTATTATAGTTTTTTAACTATTCCACGAGAACTCTTAATTTTTTCCGGGATTAAAAGTATCTAAAATATTGACCAAGGATTTAAGGTACTACCACGCAAAATTTCATTGAAATCGGTCCTACAGTTTTGAAGATTAGCGAACACAGACATATAGGTAAATGAATATTTTATTGAATCCGGCGTTACTTTGCGGAGGTCCATTTCAATGAACAAATAATTTACCTTTACTACTCCGCTATACTCACGTGCAAGATAACCAAGCCTGTGTGAAATATAATATATTATATTATATGTTTTTCATACAAGACAGCGAAGGCTATGAGCTCCCGTTACATTAGACCCTTTTGGGTACTTCACTTGCGGAACTCGTACGTAGGTACCCGGCGGCCCGGCCAAATACACCTAGATGGGAAATACATGTAACATGCGGTGTTATCGCGACGCGGGCCCTGCTTCAGGCATATTATAGAAGTGACGCAGCTGAAATAACAATTTTCTTAGAAATTAGTCACGTTGACGTCATGTTGGTTCTGCGCCGCCGTGCAGATTAAATATAGATAGCCGCCGCCACCAGCGATGCGCGGGCGCAGGCGCAGGACGCAGGACGCGGCGCGCGCCGCTGCCTCTCGGCTGTCGTTCTATAAACTATCCTCGTCCGTGAAGTGATCGCTGCAGAATAGCATCTATAGAAAATCATAACTTGACCGTTTCGATTGAACACATTACACGGAGCCAGGTGTCCTGTTGTCCGAGTCAACGCATGAGATTCGTTACGACGCCTGCGCTGCGCCACCCGGCTCCGTAACCCTGGCGGGCTGGTGGCGCAGGGCCAGGTTAGGGTCGTGTCCCGAGCGCGGTGGTCATGTCACGGACGACATCGCACCCCACCACCTAGTTGGACACTACCTAGACCTTGTGCATCCGTTTCGCTAGTTCCATTAAAAATGCCCAGCTAGTATAAAACTTAATCTAAAAATTATAATAAATTTGGACCCTTAGGTAGGGTGCAGTAAGGGTGGCCATCACGCAGGCGACATTCCCGCGCTGTATTGCACTGCAAGTCTGCGCGAGTTAGTATCTACTCAATATAATGTAATAATTTACATACATACATACATACATACCGTCACGCCTCTTTCCCACAGGGATAGGCAGAGACTACTTTGTTCCACTTGCTACGATCCTGACATATTTCTTTCGCTTCATCCACAGTCATCAATCTCTTCATACTTGCTCGTCGGTTTCGGGTACTCCTGACCTGACCTTTTTCCAAAACGTCTCCTATTTGGTCTTGGAACGTCCGTCTAGGCCTTCCCCTCCCAACGTAACCATTCACACCATTCATTAACTATCAATTATCATCATATCTAATTTACATTTAGTAGGCATCTATGTACATCTAGCCGTCGTATAACTACTAGTGTTTCTTTGTAAAGGGTCTCCTCCGCTATTTTGACGGTTGGCTAATAAAGAATACGCGGCTAAGTATCGACCGAGCATCCCGGCGCCCGCGGCCGACTGACCTGGCTATACATACAGGGACCTATACCTATACTACGGAATAATCGATTACTTAGTTTTTCTGAATTATTTATTCCAGTGCCTGACCAAGTTTGTATTACCTACTCGTTCTTACGAGAATAAAGTGTCATCATCATCAATCCCTATATTATCAGTATCAATCAATGTCTTCAAGGTCAAGAGTTTTTAACTATGGTATGGGTTTTACACAGTGAACGAATATTAGGGCGGCAGGACTGGGGAAATGACACGGGCCCCTAGCTTTACGAGGCCCCAAACTGACTTGGCCTAAATCACAGAAGGGACGATGATGCACTTCTTTATAATGAGAAAGGACCCCCCCCCCCCCCCCCCTCCCCCTTCTGATGAAGTTGCCACGGGCCCCAGACGTTATGGTTACGCCACTCCCTTTGGGTCTGTTTTTAAACTGTTAGCTAGTGTAAATAATGTGCTCTTTATTATTCTTTTTATGACTTTTCTTATTTGTAAATGTAGGTTTTTATAGTTATTTTTAGTATAGAATAGATATGTAGGTTTTTAGGATTAGTGTTTGTATATGTATGTATATATATACTATACCTAATTATGAGCTCCGAATTTAAATTTGAATAAATAAATCATCATTTCTGTAAGTCGTCCATTTCTGAATATGTATGCGGTCATCAGAATGGTGGAGCGCGCAATATTATACATGGCAATAATGCGTGGTGCTGGTGGTTGCAGAGAGGCGGTGGTGGTGGCGGCGCGGGCGCAGCGCCGTGCGGCATGGAGGCCGGCGTCGCGGCGCCGGCGCCCCCCGCGCCCCCCGCGCCGCCGCGCCGCGCGCCGCCGCCCGAGCGCTCGCCGGCGCGCACCGGCCTGCACGTCAACTTCAGCGACAAGGGCGAGGTACGCACTCTCTGGCCCTTCGTTTCATTTCTACTCTTTGACGTGCTAGTCTCGGCACGCTGAAACCTTCTCGAGTCGAGAGACCGTATCCCGTATCGTACTTTATGAGTTCACGCGGACATTTATATAACGCCACCTGAATGAGAGATTTCATAACCTATTTTTCGATGCTTGCAGGTGAAAGAGCGGCGTGAGAAGTTCCTGACGGCGAAATATGGCAGCCACCAGATGGCGCTGATCCGCAAGCGACTAGCGGTCGAGATGTGGCTCTACGACGAGCTTCAGAAGCTGTACGACGTGCCGGTGAGCGTCCGCGTCCAAGTGACTGCAGTGCGGGGGGCGGCTTGCGGGGCGGGAGGCAGCGCGCTGACCGAGCTGTTGTGTTGCAGAAGGAGGCGGCGGGCGGCGCCGCGCCCGCGCAGGAGGTCGAGGTGGACGTGGACGAGCTGCTGGACATGGACTCGGACGAGCTGCGCCGCGCACACCTCGCGGTCAGTCACGCACGCACACACACACGCACGCACAGTGCACCCTGCGTCACTGCTGATTTTACACGCGCACCATACACCTAACCATAACAACTTCCCAAACTTCAAACCAGGAGAAATATCGCGATCGATTGAGTAGGTATAGTTTACACGTGGAAACGTAACAAAGAAAGTCACAGTCGCATTTATAATATTAAGGTAAGGAATTTGAAAGAATGCCTAAGCTAAACAACGCCGATCAACGAGACGATTTGTATCAACTCCCGCTTTCTTTCAACATTTTGGTAATGTGATAGTAGCGTAAGGCTAGGTTCACACGGCGACTATTCAATTCGATATTTTCTCGCATACGGTTTTACCGAAGGTATACGAGACGACCGTACACGGTGCGAGGACCATCGGTTTTTTCACGTATGCGCCCCGCCCCGCGCGCGTCTTGTATACTTACGAGAAACCAGTTTGTTCGTGTGAACGAAACAACGTAAACACAAGCGCCACTGAGTATCGCATTCGATTAAACCGTTTCGAGAAACTCGCACACCCGGTGGCAAGACCTTACGGTATACAGTAAAAAATATGTCTCGAATACGAGATTTTCTCGCATAAATAAGATGCCGTGTGAACCATTTTCGAAATTGCCATACAAATGTTGTTGTCACTACGATATTCGATAAAATCTCGTGTAAGGTATACGGGAAAAAAATGCGCCGTGTGAACCTGGCCTTATGCTGTGAGATGATTATTTAATTTCCCTAACCTCGCTCTGCACAGCACAGGTTGCCTATTGGGGCATTGCGCCCCGCACCGGCCCGGCCCCGCTGGCCATGTTTGACATTCTTATAGAAATAGGATTGTAGGATAGCGCAATCTCGCTGTATGCATACAGTCAAGGAATTTAATTCCTGATCCATCGGGGAACCTCGTCACATAAAATGTTATGATGTAGTGCTTGACATCGCATTACTTAACAAGGAAAATTGTTACGACGCTGACTGTACAAAGGTTCCATTTTGGGTTAGGAATTTAATACCTTGACTGTACTTACTTACCTCGTTTGTTGCAGACACTACTAGCGGATGCCAAAAAGCCCCAAAAAGATGTACATGTAAGTATCTGTTTAGTACAACTAACAAATGGACAGAGGACTCGCAATAGATAAGTATTTCAAATCTCATTGAATTCTTATCGATCTCTCGTTTGTTTCAGAAATTCATCAACGAATTGCTAGATAAAGCGAAAACTCTCTAGAATAAGTCACAATGGAACCAAATCTCATCTCGCGATGCGGCCGCCGGCGCCGCGACACGGCTCTGATCTAGCGATACGATAAATTACCTAGTAGATAAGCATTTCCTTGGCTGCAGCTGATCGGTGTAGATGCTAGACTACGGCTAGACTACACATTAGTTACGCGTGTCCCCGAACGACGCCGCCGGCCCTTCGCGAGCTCCGACGCCGGCCCCGCTGGGAACGAACGTGCAATAAACATATCAGCCGGCGCCGCGCTTGTGCTGTAAGGTAGTGCTGTAGGCGAGCCGAGTTCTTGCTATTGTGTCCTTGTATTGTTAATAATATTTTGTAAAGTGTGCGAGCGCCGCCGCCGGCAGCCCGCGCGGGACGGCCGCCGCGCCGCGCCGCGCTCGCCGTCGCTGATAATTAGACTTTTGTAATAAATCGATTTATTAGAAGGTTGCGGTTTATTTGCTTTCTTTCCGCAATCCCTACAGGTATGCTAACTCTGATATCCCTAGTATAATGTCCAACAAAGAATCCTAAACTTGGTGTCGATAGGTAATTAACTAACTAAATGTAAGCAAAACAATGTTAGTTGGTGTCTTGAAATTCCTCCATTAACCTATCTAAACAGTTACATTTCTGTATAGAAATACACTAGTTACTATGATACTACTTTAAAACTACTACCTACTACAAAATAAAACTATAAAATGTTTAAAATACTGACTGTACCAAATCTGACAGCTGAAGCTTGTTTACATTTAGTGAATTACCTATCCAAACCGAGTATAAAGGTTGATTTAATCGCTTTAGGCGCTGATGGCTACACAGAAAAGACGCGGGACGGAGTCGCGTCGGTCTTTTAATACATTTTTACATGTATAAAAATACGAGCCATTCTTCATCGTCTTTGCTCTACTACTGCAAAACCCAAAACAGTCGCGACACGCGGTAGCAAGTAAGACAATATACCTACGATAAAATAGCTGTAAAGTTAGGTGGCCCAAAAATGTTGAATTCCAAAAACAACCTCCTCGGATAGTAACATATTAGACTAGTGAGACTGGAAAGCTCAAGTCACCTGATAATAATAATAATATCAAAATAAAACTTGGACCCCCCATACGAAAATAAAAAATATATATATTTCATGCTCAAAATACCTTAGCTACATTATTTTGCAAAAGAGCTGCTCTTCATACTGCTGGACCGATTTTTACCAAACGAGGCTACCATATAACCACTGGAAAGCAAAAAATCGCAGTGAAATCGGTCAACCCGTTTGAGCTACGATGCCCCAAGACAAACAGACATTGGCGTCAAACTTGTAACACCCCAGTTTTTGCTTCGAAGGTTAAAAACAGGTGTTAGATCATTTAATAATTAAACGCCGAAAAGTAACAGCCGCATTTATTTAATCACTTCAGCTCAGGCGGGTGCTTAGTTCGCGAGCGAAACGCTATGTCCCACACTAGGGTTTTTTTGTTGGGGACCGACGTCGGCAGTGGCGTAGCTAGGTAACCAAGGGCCCTGGTGCAAATAAAAAAATGGGGCCCCACTACTATCTAAACTGGTTACGTTTTAATAATAATAGTTTGATCGAGATTTTCTGGTAAGGATTCGAGGGCCCTCTGAGCTTGAGGGCCCCGGGGCACTGCCCTGCCTAGTCCCTAGGTAGCTACGCCACTGGACGTCGGAATCCTCCTCGAGAGCTCTAGCGTTACAGTTCCCTTCTCTTGGCCTCACGGGGAGGGAGGGTAACGCTTAGACCGGTGCAACCTGGGCAACAACGGTTAGTTGATTAATTTAGGACCGATTTTTCAATCCTCGGTTAAGCACTTAACTGACAGATACCCATAGAGTTGATCGTCAAATAGAACCTATCTAACGATTGAAAAATCGGCCCTTACCAAGTTAGTTAACAGTTGGCTAATATCCGACTGGTGTGGTGGTAAGGTGAACCCGCAATTCGTTGCTGAGCGGAGTGACTTGAGTCACTGCCGATCGACACGTAACTCGGCCCGTGGGCCGCTTGTCTTTTTCAAGACAGGGGGCCACGAGGATTAAACCTTTTTAAAAAATCGAGAAGGTCGCACCCGCGGGTGCTTTTTTTTTTTTTTATGTGAATAGGAAGGCAAACGAGCAAGTGGGTCACCTTTTGGTGACGGACGCGATCATGCTTTCAGAGTATAGTACATGAGGGTGTGAGAGCTGACGTGAGGTTCGGTGGGCAGAAGCCTGCCGTCGGAGCGGTGCGCCCCATAATAATAATAATAATAAATTTCTTTATTCGGGTAACTGGGACCCACAATTTGACACACCAGAAAAGAAAGGGTTTTTGGTTACAGTTGCAGCTCATTTGCCGAAATTGACAGCGGCATTTTGCGAGTCACTGAAAAGCATAGATATGCTGTATTCTCTGTGAAATTAAAAATAGAGCGTTTTTTTTTTCGGTGCATAAAGACCGTCACTCGTCACTTCATTTATAGTGTGGCGACGAAGAGTCCTTACACATAAGCAGTTTTTCTTATCAATTTGCTGGCCGCGAGATCGCGGCGCACACAGTGCGAGCAAATCGCTAGTGGGCAAGAGCCCCAAGAGGTAATAATCGGAAAGCAGGTATGTACCTCACTTCCGTCGACTCGAATCTTCGGGACTCCACGGTGCCTTCCTAAGCCCCGCAAGTGGGCAACCCCTTATTGTTTTAGTGGATAGGTGTCCGCAGGGAGAGCCACGCAACCCCCGCCCCCCTCAGAGGAACCCGTAAACGAGTTTTGACTACGTTAAGTAAAACAAGTCTAAACTTAACTTTTATAATTTTTAGTACTATACATTCCCTTCTTATAAAAACACCCATGGTCCACCTACAGTTTGTCCACCTTACATTCACGAAATGTTTGTACAGTCGCCATCAGATATATCGGAGCGGGCGAGGTCCTCAAATATTTCGGAGCAGCAGTAAATTTCAATAAATTCGTTACACTAGATAAGGTTAATAACATCAGAACACGCAATTCGTCATAAATATAAGAGCAGCGACTTTTCAATAAATTCGGAACGTTCAATGAGGTAAAAATATCAGGAAGCACAGATCGTCAAAAATTTCGACGCAGTCAGACTGATCATTAACATCGGAACATTTATGGAAAATAAACCTTACTTCTGTAATATACAGTTTAAATTACAGTGAATTATGCATGCAAACGAGTACTAAATATAGGTGACATCTTTCATTTTTGTATGACGTATTAGCCATATTTTTGTTTTGTTAGGAATTCGAATCTACTCCTCTACAAAATGATAATGGTAGGGGAGCCGACGCTGCTAAATCGGGATTTACTCAAGCGTCATAGAGACCTATTGAGTTGCGAAGCTTAGATGATAAAAAGAAAAAAATGTTATATAATATATACCTTTTCATCGGAGGGGGAGCGGCTATAGATTTTCAAAATTGTAAAAATAACTGTTGCATGGACATACTCCAGCGTGTCAGATATTGCTGGCATCCATTTCCTACGTATTTTTAAATATGTACGTATGTTAATCTGATTGTTTCAGTGATGGGGGTGGTCGTATATAAGGTTTGAAAATGAAAAAAAAAAAAATTTACTCGAGCGCGTCAGATTTTCTAAGGGGATGTCAAGTGAACTTAAACAAAGCTCTTATATAATAATCTGACGATTTGGATGTGACGCAAACTCGTGGCCATTATTAGAATATGCAAAAAAAATCGCCATTTTGACATACTCAAGCGCGTCAGATTAATATATATAGGGTCACCTTTATGCCCTAAATGAGCTGACTCATAATCTGACGATTATCTGGAGGGATCCGTCTAATCAGACAATTAATTTTATTTTTTATTTTTTGAAAATATTGAACTTAATTAGTTCAAAAGCTCAGGAAATAGCTTATTTATTTATATTTATTTATTTAGTCAATAAAAAAAATTTACAGCATTACAGTCGAAACCCATGCGCTATAAAATTCAAAAAACATAATAAATGTTATTTAGGCGACGAAACGTTGTGGCTCCGCTGCGTCGTCATCTCCGGTGTTGGTCTTATATCTTAATAGTCTTTGCTATCATATTTAGAATAATATCTACTCGACTAATACTTGAGATAGCTGCCCTTAGGTATCTGGTGATTTACTTGAAGCGTGTAAATATAATTATATTGTAAAATTCTTAATTTAATAATTTTTGTACAATGTGGCCAGTTATTGGAGGGTGGCCAGTAATTGACGATTTACCCTACTCTTACTCTTGTCAAAATCGTGTTTGACAACTTTAAATGTGAGATTGATAAGGAACTGTATATTACAGAAGTAAGGTTTATTTTCCATAAATGTTCCGATATTTTTGACGATCTGTGCTTCCTGATATTTTTACCTCATTGAACGTTCCGAATTTATTGAAAAGTCGCTGCTCTTATATTTATGACGAATTGCGTGTTCTGATGTTATTAACCTTATCTAGTGTAACGAATTTATTGAAATTTACTGCTGCTCCGAAATATTTGAGGACCTCGCCCGCTCCGATATATCTGATGGCGACTGTACTATCTATCGCGAATGTGACATTTGTCAGATACATCACTGCTATCAACGATGTAGGTAACCCAAAAAAACCACAAGAAAGGGAATAATAAAACAATCCGGCTTAATCAAGTAAAATATTTATTCGTACAAAAATATAACTAGATACTTATCAGGTCTCATTTGGATTAAGGCATTTAAACTTAAGCGTAAGTAATCGATTCGAGTCTCATCGCGAGGTCGTGCGTCCCGTTCGGTCAGAGCTCGTCCGTATCCATGGGCAGCGGCTGCAGGGCCTGCAGCGGCGGCGCCACCAGGTCCGCGCGCAGCTCGGCGGGCGGCGGCGCGGCGCGCGGGGCCAGCGCCGCGCGCAGCTGCAGGAAGCGCCGCTTGAAGGCCAGCCCGCAGCCGCGCGAGCGCCGGAACTCCAGCAGCGTCAGGCCCGCGCACGCGCCGCCGCCCTCCGCCGCGCGCGCGCGCACCGCCCACGCGCGCATGCGCACGCCGTCGCCGCACTCGATGGCCAGCAGGTGCGGCGAGCACGCCAGCCGGCGCCACGCCAGCGCCAGCGCGTCCAGCGCCGCCGTGAGCGCGGCCAGCGCGTGCGCCTCGTCGCCGCGCAGCCACACGCGCGTCATGCGCCGCACCAGGCGCGCCACCACGCCGCCGGCCTGCGCGCCCTGCGTGCCCTGCGTGCCCTGCGAGGCCAGCAGCAGGTCCCCGGCGCAGGGCTGCGAGTGCACCAGCAGCGCCGCGAGCGCCGCGTCCGGCGAGTCCGCCGAGTCCGCGCCGCCGTCCTCCGACCGCGCCGGCTGCGAGCACCACGTCCGCTGACCGTTCTCTGTAAACATATACAGACGTGTCGGTCGAAGACTGAGCCTACTGACTCGGAGGGAATGTCGGCCGTATTTTACACCTTCGCTACCCCTACCATCAGGTACTGATCAGAGGTAATGTTCGTCACTAACCGCTGTGGGTCTTTACATTATACATACTTGAGTCGCGGGAGAAAAGTATACATATTTCTGAAATAAACGCACAATTCATCATGCATTACGCAATAATAACGAAATTCAAAATGTGTATCGTTTCGTGAGTCATAGACGGTTCTGGCTGAAAATCAGTGCTGCAGGTGTCTAACACCTCAGCGTAATGCTGAGCCAGCGACCGTTTCACTTTTGCGAAGACACACAACGCTGATGATCTATTTTTCATGTCTATGTTTTCTTTTTTTGTTATACCATGTTTATTTTCTATAAAACTGTGTGTATCCTTACTAATATCCTTACTAATATCCTTACTATCCTTACTAATATTATAAATGCGAAAGTAACTCTGTCTGTCTGGCTGTCTGTCTGTCTGTCTGTCTGTTACCTTTTCACGATTAAACCGCTGGGCCGATTTAGTTGAAATTTGGTATACAGATAGTTTGAGTCCCGGGAAAGGACATAGGATAGTTTTTATCCCGGAAAATTGCATAGTTCCCGCGGGATAGCACAGCCCAAACCACTGGAATTTTTCAAATTTAAGGCGGAACAAAGTTCGCCGGGTCAGCTAGTTATCTTATATTTGTGTGTCTTGCAAAAAGGAATAAATGTCTTCTTTCTTTCTTTCTTTCTTTCTTTGAATTCGAAAAAAAAAAACAAAAACAAAAGGCAGTCGGCATGTTTTTTTAAATTTGCAATGCAAATGGCATTTAAATAAATCACTGACTAATTAGTTTTCTTTTAAGATATTTTCAATGAATGTCACGTTTTTTATCCCTATTATGTCAGCAGCTGAAAACTCTTATGATTTATGATACTTGCGACACAGCTTCTACTATTATGGACGGCTTTCGATACCGCATTCCTCTTTTGATAAAATCTTACTATAGGACGACCTTGACGCATTATTATGTCTAGACGACTGGCTGCATTTTACGCTGAGACAAAGGGCGATCATGTTACACCACGGTTTATTTTGCTCGTGTTTATTTCTGAGAGATAATACTTAAATAGCACCACATAGCTCCCCATTCCCGTTCGACGCATTGTGTCAAAAACGCAAAACGCGATTCATACGCGAAACGCCAAATTATCTTAATATCGAACATGTATAATGCCAAAGCTGTATAAACACAAAATACCTACGCATAATTGCAAAAACTAATGAAGGAAATACCAAACACGTATATGAGTATTATGATACAGCCCAGTATTTTAAAAGTGCCACTATAAGTATGTATAACTAGCTGTTCCCCGCAACTTCGTCTGCATAGAATTCGTTTATCGCTGTCCCGCAGGAATTACGCAATTTTCCGGGATAAAAAGTACTCTATGTGCTATTCCAGACCATAATCTATGTTCCAAATTTCATCCAGATCTATCCAGCCGTTTTGGCGTGAAAGAGTAACAAACATCCAAACATACTCACAAACTTTCACATTTATAATATTAGTAGGAAGTAGGATAGTAACGGCATTGTGGTTCCGCTGTTTTTGCTAGCTGCTTCCCGCGACTTCGTCTGCAAAACCCGCGGGAACTATGCCATTTTCCGGGATAAAAAATAACCTATGCGTTAATCTAGGGTATCAGCTATCTCCGTTCCAAATTTTATCCAAATCCATTTAGTAGTTTTTACGGGAAAGAGTAACAAACATCCATCCATACGTACAAACTTTCGTGTTTATAATTAAGTAGGATCGTGAAAACTTATAATAATAATAGCCCTTTTATTCCGAATTTTCTACAATTTCAGTACATGTTGTAGTCTTTGTTTTTAATAAGTTATCGCGTAATTCGGCGTGCCTCATGGCATAGGTCTCCTCCATTATTGGAGGAATTGGGCTATAGTTCCCATGCGGGCCCAGTGCGGATTGGAAACTTCACACACACCATTGAATTGCTTCTCAGATGTGTGCAGGTTTCCTCACAATGTTTTTCCTTCGCCGAAAAGCTCATGGCAAATTTTAAATGTAATTTCGCATATTGTTTCCGAAAAACTCACGAGGTGCGATGCGAGCCTGGGATTCGAACCCACGACCCTTGCTTGAGAGGCCACAGGTCAAACCACTATTAAACACTCTTAGTCAACACTAGACAAAAAATCTCTACGATCCTGCGTTTTTGACATTACGGGGGATATTTACGACAAATTGGCGTGTTGCATTTTTAACACCGGCAGCACGCACGAAAAAATGTCGCGTTCCGCGTGACGTCAGAGCTGGCAGTTTTCATCAATGTATCTTTATGCCATCACGTCAAACTATCGTCCGTACACCGACTTTACAGACAACCAGGTTTTTGGCGTTCTCACGTTCTGCGTTTGTCACATATTTGGCTTTATGCTTTCATCGAATTTCAAATAATCATTTTAGCGACTTTCATAATATTTCATAATTTGTATATGGAATACCAAAATCTACTTGCAGCTTACAATAACCGAAAAAAAGAGGTATACCTAACCGTGTTGTGAACTCGTGGAACGCACTCCCCGAACTTATGATAAGTGCACCTTTAGTGAACAGTTTTAAAAATAGACTAGACATTCATTTAAAAAGTCAGAGAACACAAGTGCAGTGATAGATATACACGTATCACCTCAAAGAGCTGCTAGTATATTATTTTAAATAACAATAACTACAAAAAATGGTTTACAGTTAGACTATTCTTCTAGAGTTCGTTATCCTGAAGGGAAACGTTTAATAAATAACACGCTAAGGAGATTCAGTGCAGTTGAAGAATATAATGTTTCTTACCCGAATTCTCAGGATATGTCATCGATGAAACGTCGATAAACGCGCAGACGCAGTGCTTTGGTAATCTAGCTTTATGAGTTCACGGTACGTCATGGAGCTAAATCGCCAAAGCGCCGCGTCTCGCAGGGCGGCGGCGGCGGCGGCGGCGCGGCGGCGCGGCGGCGGCGCGGCCGTGCTGAGGCACGAGGCAGCTCTGAGACTGCGACCACTCAGAGTCACCTAGTACCTGACACGACTCGCGCCGCTCCGGAGCCTATCCTGCGGCGGAGCGGCGTCCCCGTACTGTAGCGCACTGACCTGGCCGGGCGGGCAGCTCGTCGTCCTCGCTCATCCAGGGGTGGCGCGGCAGGTCGTCCAGCGCGGCGCGCTGCGCGGGGTCGGGCGCCAGTGCGAGCGCCAGCAGCGAGCGCGCGGCGCCCGACAGCTTGCGCCACACGCCGGCGCCCGCGCCCGCTCCCGCTCCCGCCCCCGCGCCCGCCCACGCCGCGTAGCGCGCGTCGTCGCAGTGCGCGCGCTCCCACGGCAGCTCTGTACACGCAACACGCGCCCGCTCAGTCTGCCGCTTCCGTGAAGGATAGAGCACATAGGTTTTGGTTTATGTCTAATTGAGACGTCGCACGATACCGACTTTTGAGCTACTCGTGTTGTCCTTTGACGATAAAAGTAAATTTGATAGTAACCCAGAGAAACTGCTAGTTAGAAAAAAAACAGTTATTTTAAGGGGGCGCCGAGCTAGTTCGTGTGCTCCGTTTATGTGCCGTAGCAGAACCAAAGCAGAGAAGAGGGACGCTCGGCGGCTCTGGTTAGAGTGGGCGGAGAGCACGCGACTTTAGGTATTTCCTTCGTATTTATTAAAACAATACAGATTTTACTATGGATTTTATTTCCGGTTCGTCACGTTCCATACGTACCTATCTAGGTATATTTATATAAAAAAGTGACGAACTGGAATGGTAATTTTGGGACACATTTTTTACCTACCTTAAGATGTCATCTAAGAAGCAGTATTTTCAAGAAGTCGTGTTTTTAAGATGTCGACGTTATAAGAAGTAGTCTTTTAAGAAGTGGTATTTATAAGAAGCGGTCCTTTTAAGAAGTAGTATCTTCAGATGTCCTCTAAGTAGTCGTCTTTTCAAGACGCGGTCTTTTTCAGAAGTAGTCTTGTCAACATGTCGTTTTAATAAATCGACAATTTTAGAAGTCGTCGGCGACCGTCTGAACAACCAGTATAACGAAACATTTGTCAACAATAAAAAAATCTGAAACATGACCCCCCCCCCCCTTATGTTTCTTATGTTTATCAAACTAACACGCCACTTACCATCTTTAGTAACTTTGTCATTTCTGTATACCGGATTAATTTTAAGCTTTTAAGGCACAGTGTACAGAAACACAACTGTGGCCCGTTTCACGAAGCTACAAGTGACTGACAACATTGGTCAAACCCCAACCGCTTGGTTGACTGGGCCAATGTTGTTAGGTCAAATTGTAACTTGTAGTGTAGCTTTCGAGAAACGAGCCACTGCTAAAATTTATTGTTACAATTTCGCATTCAAATGGAGTTTTAGTTTGGATTGATCATTCATAACTGTTATAGTATACATCTAGGGATCACTTACAGGGGGTTAGGGATCATACGAAAGCGTAAAGGTAAATAAAAACATAACACTGCACATGCGAGAAAATAATGCAACTAAAACATTATATCATGAAGTCTGAAATAAAACAATAAAAACATAAAATAAGGAAAATCAAACAAAGTAGTCAAGCACATTCACCAAGACCGGCGCCGGCAGCCGAGGGTGCGCCCGCGGCGACGACGAGTGTCGCGCGACTCGTAATTTCGGTACCATAACTATAGGGCTGAGCACGCCTACAGCTAGGATACCAAAGACAGGAGCCGCGCGCGACCTGCTGCGGGGCGCCCGTGCGACACTAGTGCTACAACAATACAGGAACACAACAAACAGGAGCGCGCGGGCAGGCGGGCAGGCGGGTACCTCCGGCCAGCATGGCGAGCAGCACCAGCGCGGCGGCCCACACGTCGGCCGGCGCCGCGCGGTACGGCCGCGCCGCCGCCGCCAGCACCTCGGGCGCCGCGTACGGCAGCGTGCCGCACACGCGGGCCAGCAGCCGCTCGCGCGCGCCGTGCCGGAACAGCGTGGCCAGGCCGAAGTCGGAGATCTTGAGCTGGTCCCTCGCGTCCAGCAGCAGGTTCTCGGGCTTGAGGTCGCGGTGCGCCACGCCGCGCGCGTGCAGGTAGCGCAGGCCGCGCAGCAGCTGGCGCCAGTAGCGGCGCGCGGCCGGCGCCGGCATGCCCGCGTCGGGCTCGATGCGGTCGAACAGCTCGCCGCCCTGCGCGTACTCCAGGAACATGTAGTGGTGCGGCGGCTGCGCGCGCGCGCCCAGGCAGCGCAGCACGTGCGGGTGCCGCAGCGCGCGGTGCAGCGCCGCCTCGCGCGCCGCCGCCTCGCCGCCGGCCGCGCGCACGGTCTTCAGCGCCACGCACGCGCCCGTGGCGCTGTTCACCAGCAGCCGCACCCTGCCGACAACCCGCCCGGTCAGCGACCTGCGCCGTGGCATCCGTACGGCGCTTCGTCGCATAGCTCCCACACCTGAAGGGCCGGGGCGTGCGGCGAGAACGTCTGCGGTGTACGTTCGTATCGACTAGAATACCGGAATGGAATGTCCTTCTGTTAAACGATGTCACCGCGTGCTCTTGTTCATATATTTATGAACTTGACTGTACGAATGAGCGTCGATGTACAGTCGAGTTCATAAATATGAGCATATCCAAGGCTAATTAAGTACCTACCTACATAGAACGGTACATAAATATCTGAACAGATTAAGCAACCAAAAATATATGTACGACTCTCCTATCGTCTTCATCTGAACAAGTCTTCATTAATATGTAAGCGACTGAGAATTCAAAAATATCTGTACTAAAGTATTCCAATTTTATGAGAACACTAGCTGTTGTGCCCGCAACTTCGTCTGCATAGAATTCGTTTATCGCTATCCCGCAGGAATTACCCAATTTTCCGGGATAAAAAGTAGCCTATGTGTTATTCCACACTATAATCTATCTATGTTCCAAATTTCATCCAGATCTGTCCAGCCGTTCTGGCGTGAAAAAGTAACAAATATCCAAACATCCATACTCACAAACTTTCACATTTATAATATTAGTAGGATGTAAAAGTTCATATAAATATCTGAACAAACTAGCACGTCGAATTTTGAAAAATGACAATCACCGAAAAGAGTACAGAGTACCGTCAAATGTTACATTTGTCTCTTTTATTTTGAGTGTGACGTCATAGAAGTGTCATTAGTGTTCGCTTGCGGGTTGTTACCCATTTTTGCTACTTTCGATTTACATTAGACTGTTACAATAGGTTGTTATCAACATTTTATACCTGGCCACTTACCATTTTTTAAATGATAAGCTATTCTTGAAGTTATATCATGTTCTATTTTCCAACCACATAGAATTCGTGGATTTGTATGCGTTGCTTTGAATTGGTAGATTTTATTCCTATATCAAAATGTACAGAATATCGGAGTATACATATAGAATAACCTACACGGATTCAGAGCTTCTGGTGTTATTGCACTTCATCCGTTTTCTTTTTTATTATTTACCCTAAAACAAAATTTATTCAAGACTAGCTTCTGCCCGCGACTTCATCCGCGTAGAATTTGACTTAAGAACTGATGTTGATAGTATAATTATTAACTTATTAACGTCGCGACTCTAGGCAGCTACGACTTTTGACACGTTTATCGCTATCCCTCGGGAAGTATGCAATTTTCCGGGATAAAAAGTAGCCTATGTGCAAATCTAGGGTATCAGCTATCTCCATTCCAAAATTTATCAAAATACGTCCAGTCGTTTCAGGATGAAGAAGGAACAAACATACACGGGGGCATTTTCAAAAAACCATGTACCCTTGACTTTTTTTTCCGAAATGATGACATTTTGGGTTTTTCTGGATCAGAATTATTAGCACTATTTATTTTTGTAAAGAAAAAAAGTGTCCATTGGTTTTTTTGACAGTTTTGTGACACTATTTTCATACGATTTATACGGGGCGTCACAAAACTGACACGAAAAAGTTGTATGGGAAATTAAGGTAATCTTGTTGGAAAAAGGATACACGTTTTTTTGAAAATGCCCACACACATCGTCACATCCCCCATCCATCCATCCATCCTCACTAACTCTCACATTTATAATATTAGTAGGATTTTATTTCACCACTTTGTCGGCGTAGTTGTTATGTACACCCATGCCAAGTAACAGCTTTCTAGTACTAAAAATGGCCTTGTCTATCTGTCTCATCTCACTCTGGCATACACATATTATATCTCTGTCTCTTACGTTGCCAATCCCTGATTATGTTCTATACCTATCTGACGAAAACTATATTAGGTCGATGTTGACAGGCACCAAAATCTAGTCTTACTAATCATTCTTTCACGCACGTACCTACGTAGGCTACTTTTAATACCAATATTCCTACGCGTTAGATAAGCTGATCAAGTGACAGACTCATCATCCTCCAAATTCTACTCAGTCGTAATGGACGCGCAGGACCGAACCCATGGAGGCAGATCATCCGTTCAAGATAATCAAGATGCAAACCAGAAATTGATGACCACGATCCTCGGCATGAGGGACCGACTGTAGAAGTATTCCTATGGGATCGGAATATACGCTTACAAGATCAAGAAATCTCAACCGCTTATTTCAGATTCATGATCCATATGTCCTCCATGCTAAAATGACCAAAAATATCAGTGGGATATTTGAAAACTCCCACGGGAATTCAGTAAAATCCCAGAGTTCCAACCGCTCAATCTAGTCTAGAGACATTAGGTTCAGCCAGCACATGGAGCCGCGCAAGCGGAGCCGCAGACCCATTTAAGATCTACTCTTGTAAGTAGGTAATATAAATTCAAAGTTAGGGGACCGTTTGTCTGTCTGTATGGTCCGTACGTTTGTTACTAACACGCGGTAAATAAAACGGGCGGACGGATTTGTATGAAACGTGTGTGGTGGGATAAGTGGACAGTTGGATCTCTAGCTAGAGCAACACAGACCACTCCCGGTATATTCATGGGTTTGGGGTTTACGCAAATTAAACCCCCAGATTACGGCCGCCTAATCTAAAAAAGTAATATTAGCGCGAATGTTCTAGCATTATTAATATAATAAACTCTTACAGCGGGATTTTTTCTCTCCCACGGGAATTCATTAATTAAATCCCATAATTTGAACAGCGCTCGCGAAGGCGCCGGTAAAGCCAAGGTTTGGGCAGTGGGGGAGCGGGGGGGGGGGGGGGGGGGCGGCGGCGGCGGCAGTGACCGCGCGGGGTGGATAAACTCTCAAGGATGGCGCGTTTTTGTTTTTGCGCGCTGCACCGCCGCCCACGCCGCGCCGCTGCCGGATCCGAGAAGCTGCGTTTCCACCGGATCGACACAGTAGGTACTTATGTACTCATATTTTAAGTTTGGAACGAAAATACTTTTATGCGATTAGAACATCAAACTCTCTGCTGACCTGACCTGCGCGGTGGGAGCCTGGGAGCTTCATTAAAGACTAGTACAGACTAGCGGTTCCGCGACGTGTCGATCCCGTTACATTTTTTTTCTCCATAAAAACATTCAGTGGAACTTATAGAACATCCTACTAATATTATAAATATGAAAGTTTGTGAGAATGTTTGGATGTTTGTTACTCTTTCACGCCAGAACGGCTGGACAGATCTGGATGACATTTGGAACATAGATAGATTATAGTCTGGAATAACACATAGGCTACTTTTTATCCCGGAAAATTGCGCAATTCCTGCGGGATAGCGATAAACGAATTCTATGCAGACGAAGTTGCGGGCAACTGCTAGTATAATGATATAAATGAAAAAAATATATATCTATTATAGCCGAATTGGTTAGCGTTCTTGAGTTATTGCGCTTAGCAACATTAATTTTTATTTATACGTGTTACAAAATACCCCGTAAAAATATAATTAATTATAAAAACCAAAAATATTGTCAACCCTAGTAAGCTGTCATGCCATGGAACCAGATTATTTAACAGAAAGGCCTACGTACCTATTTTACCTAATAATTGACTACTTTAATAGTTTTTCTATTTTTCATTCATAAATGTTTTCTACCTCAATACACGGATGTCATCATACTCAAGTGCTGGCTTCAAAAAATGTCATGTTGGAAAAAAAATGTGTTTCGTTCGAGTTTTTTTAGGTAGGTACATTCTGCGTAGTTTACTCTTTAATTTTACTGAAATAGGGTTTGCACATCAGTGAAAATAATATATATATATATTTTTTTTTTTTGGGGTATGTTATACAGCGTTACTACGGTTCTTAAATATTGTGAATGGACTCGTTATGAGGCCCCATTTAACCTCCTTTCGGTTTTACGGGTAGTTTTTGTAACAGCCTGTACAGGTAGATTACCGTTTTCTTATTGTGTAATGTAAAAAATTGTTGTTATAAATATTTTAATTTATTAATTTTATTGTTTAATTTAATTAAACCCTTTAAACCTCATCAAAAGCAGCTTCAGTTATTAGCCCCAAACATCCAAAAAAAGATGTATATGGAGGGGTGGCTTATTTTGAAAAATAAGTGTATAATTATTATTGCACAAGTTTTTTTTCTCCTTAGGCTTAGAACTTTTTAGCTGTCCCACGTATGTAGCAACATTTCAGCTGGTTATTTCAATTTGATAAATTTATACTATTAATTAAATATTATGAATGTGAAAGCTTGTGAATATGGATGTTTGGATGTTTGTTACTCTTTCACGCCAGAACGGCTGGACAGATCTGGATGAAATTTGGAACATAGATAGATTATAGTCGGGAATAACACATAGGCTACTTTTTATCCCGGAAAATTGCGTAATTCCCGCGGGATAGCGATAAACGAATTCTATGCAGATGGAGTTGCGGGCAACAGCTAGTTAATTATAATTTTTATACCTACTCAAATAGAACTGTATGCATTTCCATTATAATGTGGTCTTCGGTGACTACCAAGCTTTTCAAAATTTACAGTACTTAAACTCATGTCAGATGTCATGGACTTAAAAGGAAAAAAATCATACTTATGCTAAGAAGATTATTTTTAAGCTAGATAACAAAGTTCCTCGCTATAGTTTTTCATCTTTTTCTATAATAGAAAAAAAAAGTGAGGTTATCCAAAATATTCCAATACCTACACCATCTCTGGTTGCAAACTATTTTTTAGTTAAATATAGCATTTTTGCATATTCCAACAATATACGGTGCAGTCAAAATCTGGCACAATACTATGTAAATATTTAATACAGTTGGCTTAATTAATACAACAACATAATACCTATCAAGCTTTCAGCCACCCATCAAACAGATTTAAGATTATAATGTAAAATCAATTGTCTCACTTGTTTTTTTTTATGGTAGTCGAGGCTGTTAGAACTGAATGTTTTAATAATAAAAAATATATATAATTGAAAAAAAAAAATAAAAACAAATGTAGCAACTTTTAGGCAAGAGAGGATAGCACCACATGCTGTTTGACCGGACAGCCCGAAGTAGTGATCTCCCATCGCCATGGTATGTTGCATGTTCAGAAGCAGCCAAAACGATTTGACTACGCTTGTTGTAGAAATGTTTATTCCTGCTATCAAAATGCAACCATGTTCCAGGATACATGTTTTTTTCTGCACAACATAGACAAAGAAAAACCAAAGACCCAAAACTGACAAAACAAAAATTGAAATTTATGTGCAGAAATACGCAAGTTAAAAGTACCCAGAAAATAAAAAAATTGCTTCGCTCCTATTATCGAGAGCACATAAAATTGTTGTGAAATGTAAGCAAGTAATAAACAAGGTGAGCGACAGCGGGCGGGGCCGCGCGGCCGCCGGGACTCACTCTCCGTAGGCGCCCTCGCCCAGCACCTGCGCCACCAGCCAGCCCTCCACGAACTCGCCGCCCGCGCCCGCCATCCGCGCCGCCTCCGCCCGCACTCCTGCAACACGAGCGCCGCATCAGCCACCCGGCCATCTGGCCTCCTGCCGCATGTCGGCGCGGGCGGAAGACGCCTCCGCCACCGACCACGCCGTCACCGCTATCGAAGGATTTTTACGCGATCGAATACTAATTTTTTTAAATATAATTTACTAAAATAAGGTCAGATCGAGACAGAGACGCTCGATTCTGGTCGTAGAGCCACTCCCGGAATGTAAATCGAGCGTTTCGAAGATGGTAAATGGCGGAGGGCACGTGGAGATCGGCGAACAAAGCGGGCGCCGCCGTCGGTGATGTTACCTTCCCACCTCGTCCGATAACGGTAATCGCGACTCCGCAAACGCCGATAACTTCCCCTTTCCGATGAATATAAAACGATAAAACTACTGCAGAGATTTGAATAATTATGAATAATGAACACTAACCGTTTAACGACTACACCATTTTGCCATTTTCCTCCATGGATCGTTCGCCAATCGCTGACCGCGCCATCGTTCGAGCTCGATCGGCATTTTTTCGGACAAAAAGATCAATGGCTGACTGACGTTCTGAACGCCTTCACTGTTTTCTCTTAAGAATAATAAATAATGTGAGTTAATTTGCTTCACAGATCCCAGTTTGAATAAAATTACGCTCAGAATTAAAATAATTTACTACATTACAGTAAGTTTTGCTATTTTATGTTAACAGAAAAATGAAAATGCAAATAATAGTTGCTTGATTTTACTACTAAAATAAATAACTGAGTTTTGGAACGTGTGTCTAACCATAGACATTTTTTATCACTTTTTTATTTAAAGCGTTTGCCACAAGAATGCCTTATTTTCGACAAAAGTCATCTGGTTTTCAATTGCGCCATTTCGCTCACACTAACTCAATTCAATAGCAGGGAGAGAGAAACAAAATTATACGAACTTCCAATTACAAACTCGGTCCAGAGGTTGTTTATGGTTGCATTTAGTCTGGTCGTCTGAGGGTCAAACAAGACAAATTGAGACAAATGTAACGCATCCACAGCTAAAGGGTCACAAGAGGGGCACAATTACTTTTTTACTCTACAAATGCTGAGTGGGATGTACAGTACAGTGTGGCGAGCGTTTTACACGCTTTAGATACAAAGCAACTGAAAAATATTTCCATAAAAAATTGTTGCCATATTTACGCATTCTGTGACTATTCGTCAAAAATATAAAATATTCCAGCTAGATTTGAAATAGGTTAGGTTCATAGAAAAAAGAAAAAAATGAATGCCTAGTGTAAACATTACTTTTGACCTTTCTTTAGTCTCTACGGTCTTCAGCTTCAGTTGCAACCATGGGCTTTAACGGTGGAGAACCTATATATATGGTCTGAAGTCCTGGACAATTTTATTAATGAAATGAAGACAGTAGCTATTATAATTATATGCTACATGTATTGTATTTTTTCGCCTTTGACGTTTCTCCTCGCCTCCTCGTAGAAAACTATTGTATTAACAAAACACTCAAAACAGTATAATGAACATACTACTACTACATGACGTATTGTTCGCATTTGTCATTCCCTCTTGCCTTCTGCACCTAGCGACTTTTGGGTAAACTATAGGTACGAGCCTCCCACACAAAACCAGTGAATAAGTGAACTTAACGTGAACAAACTGAAGTTATCGCAGCAATTCGCATTGTTGGGTCTTGCAATGCGGCTTCGCATCGCATCGCAGTTTTGTGTGGGAGGTCTTAAATTTGCTACATGTATTTACCTACTTATACACATGTATCTACAGGTATATTATACGTTTCTGTATATACATTACATACTTTTACGTAAACTAAAATAATTTGTGGCGACGTAAATATTATTTTTGTATGTTGTAATAAATACTGTTATTTGATTACTTCGTTTTAATGATTTTATTGAAATTATATAGGGGTGTTTATGGGCGTAAAATCGATAGCTAGGCTACATCATGGAAAACTCGTTTTGCAAACATCGAGCTCCGCTAACTTGATGACCACGACCACATAGGTATGTACTTATGATTGGAAAGCCCAAGGTCAGGCTGGGGCAAGCAAGGAGCTTCTCTGAAATTCGAAACTCGAAGTTTGTCTCACCGTCCCTCTAACTCTTATTAATAGTATTTTATGCAACAGTTGTAGGATTCATAAAATTATGCCAAATTAGTGCTCAGAGCCACTAAATTACCCGAAAACGATACCCATCAACATTTTTGTGTAAAAAGTGTCAAAATGTAATTCGCCATCTAGGATGCAAAAAATCATCCAAATTCGTGATCAGAGCCACGGGGTGGAAACAGCCATACATTTGTACCGACCGTAGAGATGCCATATTTTTGACAAATGAAATATCAAACTTATGCCCTTGTCATAGAGTTCTTAGTAGTTTGAAAGGTTGAGATTGCGTAGGCCATGACAGAAAGTTTTTTTTTTAAATCACCACAGGCTATAGAGATATCACAATTTTAGAATCGAACGATCGATAAAAAATCATTAATTGATTATGAATTTACAATAATTTGAGTTGAGAATGTTTAAATTAATTATTAATGAGCTCTATTTAGGTAAAACAAAAATTAGCACAATATTCACATTTTAGATAATAATAAAAAAAAAAAAAAACCGTTAATTTTCGGTTCACTTTTGAATAAGTATTTACATTTCATTTTCTGATTGAATTTTTCTCTTGCGCTTCGTGAGAGAAAGATTTACATTACTGCGAAAAAATACTAACAAATCATTATTTTGTTGCAGAACCAGAAACAACAAGCGACTGGCTGCTTACGTTACGAAAAGTGTATTTAATTAATTTCTGTTTGTGTTTTGTGTGTTTGCTTTTGTGTTTTCAGGCATGTCTCCTGTAAGAAAGTGCATCGTCAACGGCTGCGCATCCACCTTGGGAACAGCAAGGGTGTGTTGGTGGCCCCGCAGCAAGCAACTGGAACGAGTGTGGATCGACATTTTGGCGCCTCGCAGCTCAAGATTAACGTCGTCGCTTATACACCGGGACCGCGTTGATCGCAATTTTTGTGTGAGTTATTTGTTATTTGAACTATAGGAGCGGCCTTCGTCGCTAAGCGTCGGTCAGCCGCAGAGAAATGTAAACTCTGTTGTTTTTAAACTTTCATGCAACAAAGGTTACTTCGCAGCTGACTGATTGCGTTTACCATGTTCAGTACAGTACAGCTGTTCTAAGGTTCACACTACATACAAAATCTTTGTAAATTTCAGGTTTGCAAACTTCATTTTGAGGAGAAATTCTTCAACGGTGAAAAGAGAGTTCCATTTTCATGGCCTACCTTATTCACCGAAGAGGAAATTTTGACTCGGAAGCCCACGGTTCCTGTTACTGTCTGTAAGTATTTATTCTTTGAACTTGATCCTGAATTTAAGTGTTGGAAAAAATTGGTGTGGAAATTTATTGTAAATTAATTGAGAACTTGAAATGACAAAAGTCGGTCACCATGTACTTAACACTTTTTACACACCTGCACATTCATGTAATTGAACTGAAAGGCCAAAGAACCAATATAAGATCACTTTGTTGTCCGTCTGTCTCTGTCTGTCAAAACTCTTTTTCTCAGGAAAGCATGAAGGTATCAACACAATCGAAAGATATGGCTGTTTATGCTCCATTTAGACGACCGCATAGCCTAGTGGTTAGTGACTATGAAGCTAGAGGTTCCGGGTTCAAATCCCGGTCGGTAGGGGCATTCATTTGTGTGATAAATATGAATGTTTGTATCTGAGTCATATACAGACATAGGAATCCAGGGGGCAAAATTTTATGACAGGTCGGGAGTTCCTATATTGATAAACTCAATTGGGAATGGATGATTATTTTAATGTGGTACGGAACCCTTGGTGGATGAGTTCGCCCCGCACACACACACACAGTCTGTGTCTATTTATTATATCTGTAGGATTTAAAGAGTATTTTTAATACATTTCAGCAGTCCAGACAGTAACAGATCATTCATATGCTGTCACAGTACAGACAAATGCAGACTTGGTGCACCAAAAAAGAAAATGGTCCAAGGCAGATGGTAGGTTTATTTCATTTTACAATTAATACCTACTAATAATTATTACAGTAAATAACTTTTGCACAGACAAACTTAAAAAAAGGGCGAGCAATAAAACTCATAGCAACGGGCACAGCTAGTAGGTACATACATAAATCTACTATCTATGATATAAAAATTAAAACTTGGTTTGTTCGTCTGCTATGTGCTCCTCCTAAACCACTGATCTAATTGTGATGAAATTTTTGGAAGTTGTTGACAGTACTCCCACAATAGTTTCTGTGTGGAAAGAAACAGGCAAGCAAAATAGCGGTAGGGCAGCAATTTGTTTGTCCCTAAACCAATCTCTGATTGATATGAAACTTTGGTTATTTGTTGATGGTTTTTGAGGTGGTAAAGATTAAGATTGTTCAAGATCTGATGATGGGATCTTTGAGGAATCAACAGAACTCCCAAATCTCAAGGGGAAAATATCCCTTATATGTATCACAGAATCTGACAACCCAAACTCTGCAAACCCATTAAAAGCTACAAACCGGTTTTCGGCGTCGTACAGCTCCTATCAATCGGGCTCGCAGATAGAAGAGTCGAGAAATACGCGATAGAAAGAGAGGCAACTAGGGCTGCCGGTAAATTAGCGCTGTGCCACAGATTAGATAATTGTTACTACGTGTTTGGCGCTGTGCGACCGGAATTGCGCTTTATTGTGTGGTAGCAAGCGTCGCTATTTATTTAATCTTAAATGCGGAGGTGAACTGAACAGTCATGCTTATAATGTACAAATAAGACTTTCATTGTATAATAACCATGTTATTCCCATTTTAATGATACTACTTTAATATTTTTAATTACCTTTGCAGTTGAGATAGCAGTCAATGTAAAAAGCATAAATCATGACCACAGTTATGCGTTTAATCCCAACAAAACCATGAAACTGTCTAGTCAATCTGGTAATCCTGGTCAAATTAGTAGGAAATTAATTTAGACTTAGATAGATATAAAATATTTAGAGATTGCCTGCGCACTTTTATTTTTCATGTAATTTGTTATATAGTTTGTAGACTTTTTTGTCATTTGGCAACGGAGCCCTAAAAACATGCATGTAATTCTGTGACCCATAGGTAGACATGTAACGCAAATAAATGAATTTTAAACAAAGGGGCTGCGTTTGGGGTTACCTAAATTAGAAAATAAAAAATAAAAGTTTTCCTCGTTGTGAGCATCTCAAATTTTTTTATAATTTTAAAATAGTTTCGTAGTTTTTATTTGATTTAAGAAAATTGCCCCCCCCCCCCCCTAATAACATAAATAATAATAATAATACGTATTATTGTAGATTTTGCAGTATGCCTGGTAGTTTTTTAGAATTGTTGTAGTAATAAATGCCTAAGAAGATAAATACAGAGGGTGGGGCAAAAGTATTATTATTAGACGCTATAACTTTTGCAAATGGCGGCAAACGTTAATTCTATTTTGAAATTTGTGGAGCATGTATGAAGAGACTGATGACTGTGGATGAAGCGAAAGAAATATGTCAGGATCGTAGCAAGTGGAATAAAGTAGTCTCTGCCTACCCCTGTGGGAAAGAGGCGTGACGGTATGTATGTATGTAAGTAATACACATCAACAAACCATGGAAAGCTATTACTCCTCAAGAACGCGGAATAATAAAAATGTAAGGAGGCCTTAGGCTCTTGAAGCCCTTAAAGAGAAAATTCGACAGGAATGCGAGAACCTATCGCCGAAAGTGATGAAAAATGCCATAAAACAAGCGCGTATGGTCATCAATTCTGTTGGCGCCACTTGACCGATATCATTTTCTCGACTTGATGATAAAAATTCTAATTCATTAAATAAATATATTCCACAAGTAGAACCAACATTTTTCATTCCTAAATAAATAACAGCAAAATTGATTACTTTTGCCCCATCCTGTATATAGTGAGCTTGTTAAAATATGTAAATAAACTTTTTTTTCGCTTATTAGCCAGTACTTTGTAGTGCGATGAGCAATATTTCGATTTATCTGGATCATTTTTACAGAATCTTGATTTAGAGTTTTGTAAATATGATTTAGAAATTCCAACTAGCACTGGATTTAAAGTTGGTGGATCAAGAATTTCTGCAGAAAATCTTGGTATGTATTGGCCATTGGTTCATATTTCGAGCTTAAAAAAATATTATAATGTTTTTAATTCTATCATCAATCATCAAAATATATAAAACTCTTATATATATAAAACTTGTTTTAAGTAACCTGACTTAATAGGTTCTACAGAATGGCTTTTTAAAATTAAAAATCTTGAGAAGTGTATTGTTTCAGAAATAATTAATTTTGATAAATCCATACTAATATAATAAATGCGAGAGTAACTGTCTGTCTGTTTGTTACCTCTTCACGGTCAAAGGGCTGGACGGATTTAAATGAAATTTGGCACACAGATAGTTTATAACCTGGCTTAACATATAGGATACTTTTAATTCCGCAAAGTTCCTGCGGGATAGCGATAAACGAATTCTTCGCAGACGAAGTCGCGGGAAACAAGCCAGTACATAAATAAATTTGATACATTCAATATTTTAATACATTCAATGTAATCAATGTTCGATATTGAAATATGGAACCATGACTACGAAATGTGTGATGTTAGTCTGTCAGCAGCCATTTATCTGGAGTAGAGATTTTGAATAAAAGACAAAACATTCAGTTCCTTAGCCCCAATTGAACATGTTTCCATCTGAACTTTGGTCACCAAGAATATCAATGTGCAATTGCAGGTCCTTCCAGCACAATTGGGAATGGATGATTATTTTGAAAGTGCTTGGTGATTTTTCTATTGATAGGAATAACCATCCTTAGCTACGGAAAAAAGTTTCAGATTTTTCCGTCGAGCCATATATTTTATAAAAATAAAAACATTTTACTCAGTCACTCGGCGGCCCCTATACGGAAGTAAGCAGTACGCCAATGACATAATCAAATAAAAAAAAAAAAAATGCTGCTTGAATCTGTGGTACACGATGGCATTTGTAGCTAAGAAAAGCAACGGCTAAGTGGCGCCGACTGTAGATTGTTCGTGTTACTAACCAAACATGGGGAATTTCAATAAAAATGACCATAATATACATTTTTTTCTCAGATTTTGGAATTATTGGGTTATTTCAACTCCGAATCAAAAACACTACTGAAAGTTATATGAGAAATGTATGGTAATTTTAATGAAATCCCAAATAGGTGGTTTAGTACCAACAACAATCTACAGACGGCGCCACTTAGCCGTTTCTTTTGCTTGTTTTAGCTTCCGAGTGCGGTGCTATCAATCAATGTCAGTGACAAATGTCATTGTGTACCACAGATTCAAGCAGCATTTTTTTTTTAAATTTGATTATGTCATTGGCGTACTGCTTACTTCCGTATAGGGGCCGCCGAGTGACTGAGTAAAATGTTTTTATTTTTATAAAATATATGGCTCGACGGAAAAATCTGAAACTTTTTTCCGTAGCTAAGGATGGTTATTCCTATCAATAGAAAAATCACCAAGCACTTTTAAAATAATCATCCATTCCCAATTGAGCCAGGAGTAACACTGGGTGGCGCCGCTGCGTCCGGGGCAGCCGCTGCAGAGCGCGAGCGCGAGGCGGCCCCGCCGGGACCGGGACTCCCAGGCCCTGCCCCCGCCCCCGACGCATCTGGAGCACCAGTTGTGACCCAGGAGGCAACTAATCGCCCCAGTAAGTCGGTTTAAACGACGAATTTAAAAATATTATACGTCGGTAGCTTGACACCAGTGACTAAGTAATCTTAATATCTCCTTCAATATTAATCGCACAGAATCGTTTGATCCTACATACATACATACATACATACCGTCACGCCTCTTTCCCACAGGGGTAGGCAGAGACTACTTTGTTCCACTTGCTACGATCCTGACATACTTCTTTCGCTTCATCCACATTCATCAATCTCTTCATACATGCTCGTCGGTTTCGGGTACTCCTGACCTGACCTTTTTCCAAAACGTCTCCTATTTGGTCTCGAAACGTCCGTCTAGGCCTTCCCCTCCTAACGTTACCATTCACACTCCCCATATAGATCTGTTTAGTTAATCTACTTTCATCCATCCGCTCTACGTGACCAAAATCCTTGATCCTTGATCCTTGGTAGTAAAATTATTAATTAACTTTTCGTGAGACATTATAATACAAACACAATTAACGGTTAAACTCAGGATTATAAGTCGAGAACAGTCCATCTTTTCGGAAAATCTTCATCAGGGTTGAATGCGTTCACGACGGCGGCACTCACCTCACTGCCCGGCAGTTGTTGCAATTAGGTACTCCCACGATGGGTTCTGAGTAGATAAACATGCAAGTGGCACAACGAGAGGGCGGCAATTCGTATTCCTAAACCATTTGATTGCGATTAAACTTTGGTGTGATGTTGTGTCCACGCCCGAGGTGGTTTCTGAGGGTAAACGGGGAAGCAGCAACCCATTTGCCCGAAACGGCACAATTGGTAATTTATGTATAATATGTTATATATTTCAGGGCAACGAATTGTGAGGAGTATTGAGAAATTAACACCCAAGTGCAGAAAAATGTATTCAAAATGCACCAAAATATTAAAATCGAAGCGTCGCATTATTTTTGACTACGCAGATAGAATTGAAAAAGCTGAACGACTTGCTGAAACTAATTCCTTTAAAGCGGTAGTAGAACGTATGACACCTTGTGCCCAAAAATTGTTTGCAATCCAAGCAAATAATGCGAATAAGCATGTAAAAAAAAGGCGATTTTCCACTGTGGAGAAAATGATGGCTTTGTCTTTATTAAAGCGTAGTCCGAAGGGTTATAAACTATTACAAAAGATGTTTATACTCCCAACTAGAAGGACTTTAAATACCTTTTGTCAACATATAGTTGTAAAACCTGGAATTAACAAGAACGTTATGGCTTCTTTGAAAGAAAGAGTAAAAACATGGGACCTAAAGAAGAAATTTTGCTCCATCGTTTTTGATGAGGTGCACCTAATGCCACATTTGACATTTGTGGAGTGTGAAGACCACATTGACGGCTTCGTGAATTTCGGTCAACAAGCCGAAAAAAAACTGTGTGACCACGCCCTCGTCTTCATGATCCGAGGAATTTGTTCAGCTTGGCGGCAAAGCATAGCATTTTATCTATGTGAAGGTGCTACCCCAGCATCGACGCTGAAACATATTCTTAAGGTAATGTATAATTCAATATCACAAAAATATTAGAATCATCAGTCTCATTTTCCAGTTTCTTATTATTTATTATATTTTGTACGTTATTCGGATTACTGGAAGGGGTCTTTTGACCATGATTCCAGATTTGGCAGGTCAGATTATTACATTGAAGCGACTGTCATCTGTCTGACCTCTGTAACACCTATACCAGGGAAACGTGATTATTATTTCTTGTTTATTTTTACAAACAAACAAATTGTTACAGGATATTGTGGAAGCTGTAGCAGATACGGGGCTAATTCCAAAAGCGTTAATATGTGACCAGGGGGGCACGTTTCAGCGTTGTATCAAAGAAATACAGCAAGAAACAAGAAGTCACATGGTCCAGAACGCGCAAACAGGTATACTACAGTTAATACAGCTCACAAATATATGTGTGACAATGATTCTATGAAAGAAAGGTTGCAAACATAACTATGCAGCATTGAGTGAAAAGATGAAACTGTCACATGCTTTGCTAGTATTTGTCATACTGTGTGTAAACTTATTGAAATGTAAATATATTTTTTGGAACACTCAATCCTACTAATATTATAAATGCGAAAGTTTGTGAGTGACGATGTGACGATGTGAGTGTGTATGTTTGTTCCTTCTTCACGCTAAAACGACTGGACGGATTTGGATAAAATTTGGAATGAAGATAGCTAGTACCCTAGAATAAAACATAGGCTGAAAATCACTGCCTTCTTAGTTTCTAATTAATCCCCAAAGACACTGACCTTATCTCAGCAAAACCCGGATAGCAAGCAACGGCGAGTATGGTCCGGCTGCAACTTCAGCTCAGGTTTAGTCCAACCTTAGCGGTTACAGCGTTGCGCTATGGGCATCTTCGTCGCATACGCTAGTAACAATATAGTGCATCCCCTTCACTCACGCAAATATTTGAATAAATACGCCAAGTGGATTGCCAGTATTATGAATGCACATTCCCTATTTTGTGTATTAGTGCAATATTTCGATGAAAGTAGGTACAGATATTCGACCGATATGTTTGCATCCTCGCCACCTCCGTCACTCGTGTCCTTTAAAGGTGCCAATGAGGACGGCAGGACGTTGGTTGCAAGTTCGTGATACAATTTTATTGTTCTAGAGAATTCTCTCCTAATCAAAAACCACAAGCTCTACATGTTTTACGACCCACCCCACCTGATAAAATGTGTAAGAAATAACATGTTAACTAAAGACATGGTATTTAAAGGAAAAGTTACTAAATGGACTGATATTATCGAGGTAAGAATGGTGCTACAGCCCCTATATAATCTTAGATTTAGTCAGTAAAAAGTAGCTCTCAATTCGACGCGTATTTTTGTTACCTCAGAACTCCGTCACCCATGAAGCGAATAGATTTTTTGAAGGGGTATACTTCCAGATTGATCTCATTTAGCTCAGTCGAGTTCTGATAATGGGATTCAGCCGAAACTGACGGAACTCTTTAAAAAAAATATAGCGATATATACACACACCTTCTCTATAGAAGCATAATTTGGTAAATAGATACTGATGATGGAGACTTCAATCACGTCTGCCGATTTTTTGATTTTCAATATTAATATTCTTCCATGCTGGTTTGGGAGTGAAGAAGAAAACAGAATTTACCAGTTGCTTCTCTCCCGGCGCAGATGGTAAAAGCCCATCGAGGGAATGGGTGAAAGCCTTAGGAATCATGTTATAGGCGATGCGGCTAGCAACCCATCACTATTTTGATTTCCCTTTCCATCTATACGCCCTTAATCATGCTAAACGTGGCCTTAAGGTTTTGTTACCTTAGCCTCTGTCTACCCTGCAAGGGATAAAGACGTGATATGTATGTATGTATATATAAATAGTTTTACAAAAACAAAAACGTGGAAAATGTACAGTGTGGTTAATATTTTATTACTTTATTTATTAGATTCTGCCCGCGACTTCATCTGCATATAATTATACATATAAACCTTCCTCTTGAATCACTGTACCTATTAAAAAAAACCGCATCAAAATCCGTTGCATCGTTTTAAAGATCTTAGCATATATAGGGACAGACAGCGGAAAGCGACTTTGTTTTATACTATGTAGTGATTATTATTATTAATATTTTAATTTTATTACTTTATTTTATTTTAGGTCTACAAAAATGATTGTGAAGTCGGAGAAATACGTATGCTCCCTAAATTAACGGGTGTGTAACTGGTATTTATAGTTTTTTACCCTTTGTTATCAACGGGCAGCAGCATTTCTGTGTATACACCGTGTATAAAACACTGTGTATAAATCGTAAGATAAAGGTTTCTAGATGCTTTTTTAAGGACTCTCACATTGGTTTATAATTTTAACAGATGAACATGTCATCCCAGCGAAAATTAAGAAGATGAAAGTTAAGAACTGCACGCAAGTTCTCAGCGAGAAGACAGCAGGATTGCTAAACTACACATCGAAATATGGTAATTTTAAGTGTCTATACATTATATCTATACTATGACTGTGACTGATATTATTATTTGTTATATTATTTGTAATATAATATCAGTCATTATAATGGTAAAAGAAAGTCTGTTTGTTTGACAAAACTGCTGGACTGAATTTAATGGAAATTATGTATGTTAATAGTGGTGGCCCATTGAACTAGTCCCAAACCAAGCAAAGCTAGTGCTATGGGTACTGGACGGTATTTCAGGACACATCATTTGGCAAACAATTTGTTTACGAAATGTTATTTTAAAAAATTTCTTTTTGTAAATATGTACTCCCCGCCGTAGCATTTTAATTTTCTTGTGGCCTCAAGTCTAACCTAACCTTAAAACACATGTAACTTGTGTACTTATATGCAACAAGTTTGAGCACGGTACTTACGTTGTTGTGAAAATAAAACTCGCCTTACAAAGTGTGCAAAGCGTACTGTCGGTCAAATGACAGGGTATTTAAAGGGTAGATAGACTAAAGAGTAAGCAGGTCACCTGGTCACCTAGTCACCGCACTGCAACTAGGGCATGCAACCCGTTTTCTTTTTGTGTGGCAATGCCCTAATATCAAAAATGTAACTTGTATATTATTGCGTTTAGCCGGTGGTCACGCCAAAACAAAACAAATTATCTCGGGAAATAGACGTTCACGCTATACGACACGCGAATTTAAAAAATACCACGGCGTAAATAAATAAAAAACAACATCTCTGAGTGAACTGTTAATTATAATGTTTCAGCTACATACGTCGACGGCACGGCCGTCAGCGAGACTCAAGAATACATCGGAAGCGGTCCTTTTCTTCGACCGGCTGTTCGACAGCGTCAACGGGTCTCGCAGCGGCGCCGCCCCCGGCAAGATGAGAGGGCCGGTTAAGGAAGTTAACGGCACTTCCAAACATGTATCGTTTTGGAAGGATGCCATCAAAATTTTAAAAGATATATATTTCATAGATTCGTCTAGTAAAGATGCTTTGAGACGCGGTAACCCTGTCAATAAACGCATCCAGACTATTGACAACTGGATAACAACTTTGGAAAGTTTCATCAAAATCTGGACTGACCTCAAAGATATTGATATTAAATTCTTTTACACTCGAAACCTAAATCAGGACCCATTGGAAAATTTTTTTGGTCGCATCAGAGCCCTCAATCATCGTAATAATAGACCTGATCCGTACACTTTCACGTGTTCCTTCAAATCTTTAATGATCAGTGATGTTTTAGGCCCCCATTCCTCCGGCTCTAACTGTGAGGATGACGTAGGCGAGACGCTTTTGACTTCAGAATTATTGGTGGCTATACCTTTAAATTCTGAAACAGGCAACGCTCGAAATGCTGCCGATACATGGTCTCCTGTTGCAGGCACTAGCAGAGCCCAGCCGGCAGACGTCCCCGCGCCGAGCCGTTCCGCCGCCGTCGCACACGGCGCGGCAGCCCCCTCACTGCTGCTGCAGACTCGGAAAGAAAGAATCAACGTGCATTCATCAGCGTTCACTGCAGGATTTGTATCCAGGAAACTTTTACAAAAAACTAAGTGCCAGTCTTGCAAAAACGCGATTTTAACTAGCCAGCATGGCGATATTCACTCGTGGATAGCTGCACGAGAGAGAACTCTCTTAAAGGGTCCTAACCTAAAGTATCCCACGTCGCGCTTTGTTATACTGTTCAGGGATTTAATTAAAGTCATTAACGCAAACCTGGACGCCCATTGTCATACACAGTGTGTAACAAAAACTATTAGAAGCGATTTTTTGCGGACCGCAGATGTCAGTTGGCTGGGGTGTGAACTGCATCATAAGGACTTGTTGGAAAGTTTTATCACTCTCGTTTGTCGCGTCCAAATTCACAATTGGTGTAAGACCATGAACCAAATATTGAAAGGATCATATTCAGAGAAATTATCTCGTCATAATCTACCGTTAATGCAAAAACTGGCACTTAAGAAGTATCAAGCTACCAGAGTCAAAAGATAATTTGTTTTAGATTGCGGCATGCGGTGCGGCAGGATCAGCGCACGCGGGCTCGGGCATGCGGGCAGCGGCAGCGGCAGCGCGGCAAGGAGACGCCACGTAACGGACGCACTGAACCTAACTTGAGGTTAGAAATTATCCCGACCGACTCGTATATTCGTAATTTGTTTTTTAAAACATGATACTTCATTGAGTTTCTTACCGGTCGTCAGTGAACCTGACCACGAAGCTAAAGATTGCGGGTTCGAACCCCGCTAGGAGCAGACATTTTGCGTGATAAACATGAATGTTTGTACTCAAGTCACGAATATCATCCGTATCGAACAGCTCGTCTGTGATCTAGTGGCCCAAATATAAAAAAGCATTATCGTCTAGGCACTAGAGAAGGCAACGAGTGCCAAGTACCTACCCATGGGCCACTGAGTAGTTAACAGCTCTGCCTAAAATATGTGTCTGATCGAAACCTTCCCTTTAGTAGTGCACACGATCTGAGATAATCATGTTCTTCTGTTTACTGTTGCAGGGGTTCAACTTATCGGACTAGAAGTGATGTTCGCAGCCTGGAGCGAAACAATTTTAATCTGTCTACGCCTGCGCATCATGCTGTCGTTTCGCAACTAACGTTTGGCAGCCTGATTCGTTTCGCACCTTAACATTTCGCAACTGTTTAATATTTCTGAAACTGTAACACAGTTTCAGAGTTTGCGAAATGAATCAGGTTGCCAAACGTTAGTTGCGAAATGAACGGATCCCTAAAATTATATTATTATTTCCAGTCAATCTTATAAGATCTTTGCGCCATAGTTAAGAAACTAATAGTTTTATTTTATTTTTACTGGGTATGCTGGATATTGCTATTTTTCGGTCCAATTAAAGTTAGAACCAGGAATTGATTAAAGTAACTGAGACTATATTTTAATATACTATCTATCCTTTCAATGATTAATAATATGTATCAATCAGAACATAAAACACCCAATTAAAGTAGTGTTCCTAGATAAAAGGATAGCACAGCTTAGATTAAATATAGAGACCTAGTAATATTGTAAACCTGGTTCTCTTATTATCCTCTCACCCCTTGCAGAACTGTAACAAAGACATACTGACCGCTGACAAGTTTAATCAGTGTCTCGTGTTGGAGTCCCATAGGGTCTATGGTATGTGGGACACAGCTACTGGCAATTGTCCAGGGATAAGGCCAGGGCGGAGGCGGGGCCCTTAGCTATAACACAAATCAAAATTGCTTACTTACTAATTAGAATACTAGCTTATTTGAATTTTTAATATTGGCCATAAATATCGGAGATTAATCATTCCTATTACAGCTATATTTCAGCTCCCCATATAATTAACACTCCTTAACCTGTATTTACAGATAATTTATTACTAGCAAGTTGAGAACATACTTACATAATATTTTTATAGGTTCAGGGTTACCGCCTAGGTATGCTAGTTAGTGACTGTTTATTAAATATGTTCAGTTTAAATATTTCTTCTTAACGATTTGTATTGTACTTTAAGTTTTGTGCTCTTTGTTCGTAAGTTTATGATTTTTTACGAGAATCTTCCATGAGAATATGTTTTGTATGCGGCACTCGCGGCGGGCGTTCGCGTGTAGTGAGATTTAAAATGTAATGGCTCAGATTCGAGCATTACAACCCAGCATAAACTTTATCGTTCAACAATACGATTCCAACGTTCGTACTTGCTGTGAGTGCATCGAACAGCCCGAGCGAGCGCCAGAACTATTATCTGCGTTGCACATTCTGCAATCCATGCATATGTGATGATATGAATAAATTAATTTTGTAATTAATTAACACGTTGTTATGCCACTAATAAAATAATTTATCCATGCACGATACGGTATTTTATTATGAGCGAAAGGTCTCTGTTATTTTGCTTTGATGCAGGGGTCTTCAGCTCATTTCTAAACCTACAAAACATTTCAGCATTTTGAAAGCTTAACTGTGACGAGTACCATTATTACCGGTATTTTTTACGTAAAATTACGATATGAGACCTCACTATTATCGGCATAAACCGATCCATAGGCACGAGGCGCATCACTACCGTACAGTGGCGCCCCCACGGTGCTGTGGTGGAATCATCAACTATCTCTACGAACGGACCGTTGTATGGCCTGTTTCCCATCTGTACTACTATATCTCTCTAATCTGTGATCAGAGCTACCTAATTAATCGAAAACGACAGCCAGCAACATTTTGTCTAATAAGTTGACAAAATGTCATCCGCCATTTTGAAACCAAAAAAATATGCCAAATTTGAGCTCAGAGCCAACAGATTCCCCGAAAACGACACCTTTCACTAGTTTCGTTTCAAGTGTCAAATTATGTCCGCCATCTCCTAAGCATTGAAATGAAATGAAATGAAATGAAATGAAATGAAATGAAACAATTTATTTTGCTTTAGACATGGTAAGTAAAATAGTGTTATTAAAATTGTCAAATTGAAATATATTGAAATATTGAAATAATTGAAATATTTTATCTTGTTTGCTCTCTAAATAAGTACCTAGCTGCCACCGTACAAAAAAAATATATACTCTTTTTGGGCAACCTGTATTTGGTCCTGAATGACTGAATGGTTTTTGAGCATAGCCTGTGTGAGTGTGAATGGACAATTAAGAAAAACTCATTGGCAGTTTTGCGTACGTAACGATGGAGCACTTTTAGAGCCATAAGCAAACAAGTGCTTTTAGAGGGAATAGACAATAAAGACTTATCTAAAGTCTTATAGTGGTGCTCGTGATTACATAAATCACAGATAATAGTACAGGAGTAGAAAACTACTATTAGGTACTTTAAGCATATTTGAAGTTGAACACAATAACAATTGAGTATTAAGCGCCATACTAAAAGTTTAGCACGCATTTCATGATAGTTTTTTCATTAAATTTAGGTTTTTTTATACGAAAGCACACAATGCGATTAGCGGCGGCGTTACAAGCAGTTTTACTATCGTTTTGTTAATACTATACCAAAGATGGCGTTACGTTCCAAGTAAATTAGGTTTCTATTAAGTATTTTCCTAGTGGTTGAAAGTTGTGGTGGTCTGTGGACTTCATTTCTTAAAAAAAAAAAGAAAAAAGAAACAATTCGAACGGTGCAAAGCAAAGCAAGTAGTACCAAACGGGTAACGAAACAACCGAGAGTTAAATTCAATTTACTTTACTAGATTCATCATCAGCAATGGTAAATACTTTATATATCTGTATAGTTTAAGTGTTATAATGTATAGGTAAACGTGTTTAACAAAGGATTCGTTTATTTGTTTTAGGCCGGATACTCTGAAGACCAGTTGGCAGGTGAGTAATCACTAAGTTTTTCGAGTCACTAATTAATTGTGAGTTAATTGGGTAATTTTAAATTTACAACCGTGACGTGTGTGCTGGCGTTCGGCTCCGAAGCTGGCCACCGTAGGTATGCTGACTCATGTCAATCAACGTCTGCACAGAGTGGCTGTCGCAAGCGGGCGCCCTAGTTTCCTTATATGGTGCCATATTTTAAAGCAACTCCGGCGGCGGGTCTGGGCCGACGGGTCGCCAGTCGCCCGCCGCCAGCCGTTCCGCCATGTTCATGTACGAGCCACCATCCAAGCTGCAGCTGACGTCCGTGGAAGGTGCGTCCCGGCGGCTCCCACGGCCCTCCCTCGTTCGCGCGCTAACGAACGTGTGTTGCAGAGTTCCAGGAGGCGTTCCAGCTGTTCGACTCGCGCGGCGACGGCAAGATCCACGTGGCGCAGGTCGGTGACGCGCTGCGCGCACTCGGCCAGAACCCCACCGAGTCCGACGTCAAGAAGTGCACGCATCACCTCAAGCCTGACGAGCGCATCTCCTTTGAGGTCTTCCTGCCCATCTACCAGGTGTGCCACCATTCCCTGATTACTCATACTCAACTGATCTGCGTCAAATACATGCAAATCTGTACTATATGAGTACATACCTGCCAGTGAGATCATGTTATGAGTCCAAGAATTTATGAATGGATCACTTGGCTGGCTATGGACCAGCATGATGATTGGTTAGCGAGTGGTTACTTTCTGTTCTATAAAAAAAATTGGATAACATTACTTTGCTACTCCGCGATAGAGTGAGGTCAAATCATGCACAGCTGTCACATTCCCATCAAATCCTATTCATGCCATCAATGTTTAAGAAAACAATGACAACACAAAACAAAAAACAATGAAATACAACCGAATTGACACTCAGAACCACCACCAGCACATAGAAATATTCTGCACAGGGTGTTTCACCTCTCTCCGAGGCGTTCTCAGCAGATGTTGGCACTCCGATGAATGATCAACTGTGGTTCTGACTGTCAATTTGGTTGTTTTTCTTTATATTTGTTCTTATAGAAAAAAAAGAAGAAGAGTTTTTATAATTTGTCCAGACAAATTTAAATTATTAACACTGTGTTCAAAGTATCTTCTTTATGAAAGTAGCGAAAGCTTAAAACAGATGTTTGTTAATTATCTCCCTCTTATGTCTTAATTATTTACATACAACATTTTCCATAACAGTATAGCTCATGGTAAGATTCTAAAACTCAAAGGTGCAGGCTCGGGATGTAACCCTCGACCCTTAGCTTGGGAGGCCTCAGGCCAGACCGCTGGGCCGCCACGGCTTCAACAGGCTTTAGCGGGTTTCTACATAATGTAGAGGGTAAAGCCTGAAACTACTGAACCGGTTGCAATCCCTGATTATTCTGATTAAGATGCTTACTTTTTATACCGAGAAAATGCTGAAGTTCCCTGATGATGTTATGGGCAACAGCTATTAGATTATGAATGATGTAAAACCCGAGTTGCGTGCGCATCGTGCAGGCCATCAGCAAGGCGCGCAGCGGAGACACGGCGCACGACTTCATCGAAGGCCTGCGCCACTTCGACAAGGACGGCAACGGGTTCATCTCGTCCGCCGAGCTGCGCCACCTGCTGGCCACGCTGGGCGAGAAGCTGGCCGACGACGAGGTGCGCGCCATCGCCCTCCCCCCACTGTGCTCACTGCTGCTCAAGGCCCCCAGCCATGGCTTCCTGCCAGTCTATGCCTCTTGCGTTTGGGTCAGCTCGTTCGATTATGTTTACGGCATGCCGATGAAATTAGAATTGCTAAAAGAAAGAGTTGTAACGTGTGACGCAGGAAGCAGAAATTACTTGTATGTACAATGTAACCCATTCGTTCCATTGCCCGACTAGGAAAATCATTACCACACAGAACATTCTAATGTGAGTCATGCAAGGAAGTAATTTTTTTATTACAAGCTTTATATTAACTTGCAACGTATGGATGTTGTATTTATGTGTATATGTCTGTCCGGGTGGAATCTTGAGACTCAATTTTTAAGCAGATATCTTTGTCCGATTGAGCTGAAATTTTACATGCATACTTGTGTCAGATGACAATGCAATAATCTGGCAATAGAATTCTGGTGGTTCACACTAACACTTCAACGGTTGGTCCGATTGACTTTAAGTTTGGTTTACATAATATATATGTAGGACGGATGACTGCAAGTATAGCCAACAAAAAGTACAGTCAGCAAAAAAGCTTGTATCTAAAATGAAATTTTCAGGCTAGGTTATTTAAAACTAAAATGTGTGGAGGGTGTCGTGCCCTCATCGGGCGCGAGCGTGTCCACGTGCGGAATGTCCAGTCGGACGTATTGTTGAGTACGCGGGTCTCCATAGGTAGCGGTGCTCACTTGGCATCAGCTGAGCTCCTGCTCGGTCCCTTCCCTGCCGGATACTAAGGTGCGTGTGCGTGCGCAGGTGGAGCAGCTGCTGCAGGGGCAGGAGGACTCGCAGGGCAACGTGAACTACGAGAACTTCGTGCACCTCGTGATGCAGGGCTAGCCGCCCGCGCTCACCCGCCTCAACTCGTAATTCCCAAGCAATTTATTCCAAAATAATTATCAAATAGTTTTAAGAGAATTTATATGGTTATTGTATGTACAAATGTGATTTTAACAATAAAGTGTACCTATCGTAAGTACTAACTGAGTCTGCGTTTGTTTTTAGCCCTGAACGTCGATCTAAATAATTATCGGTTTTTCGGATTCTGTACCTATCTCGAAAAGAAATGTTTCATCCTTACGTCCCTAACGATATGTATTGCACAATAAAAAACAAAATTCTCTCTGTCCGTCTGTGTTTGCTACCTCTTCTCAAATTTGGCAACAAGAAACTTTGGATATTAAAAATAAGAAAGGCTACTTTTATCATGGAAAATTGCATAATTTCCTCTTTAGTTCTTAGTAAGTTCAAGGTGATTAGATATTATCAGTGAGTTAATTATAAAGTAGTACAAGTGCCTCTATACCAACAGCTGCTTGGTCTGCCGGGCCGCTTTGAGTTAGCTGGTAAGATTATAAAAACAAAGAGATCCTTATTACAATTTTATTAAGAAGTAGGTATTTTAACTGGCTTTTGTTTGGTTTTAGGAAATATTCTTTGTGTTTTGTACAAATTATGAAGATTCGTCGAATTTGAGATCAAAGCCTACTCTGAGGGCACTGCGGCTGACAAGTTTTTTCAGCTTCCACTTCAGAGATTATCGATACTGAAAGTCGGTTTTTTTTACGATATACCTATATAAGACGAGCAGGGATAGAATTAAGTAAGTAAGTAAGTAAATGCTTTATTGTACAAATATAAAGAAACGGATACAATTCACAAAAAAATAAAAATAACATTAATATATGAACAAAGGCGAACTTATCCCTATAAGGGATCTCTACCAGTTAACCTTTGAGTAGATGAGAGGAGCATTAAACGAGGGACCGATAGTGTGAGTTTAAAATTCCAGATAGTGAAAGCCACAATAGAGCGTACATATCTTAAGTATTTACAATAATCAAATCATAAAATAAACTACTAAATATCATTACACACATGCTTACATACAAAATACAATAAGAGTACACACACAATATGAAGTCAATATCTTCCTCAAGCCTTCCTTGAAGGACGCCACGGAGGCAGACTGCCTGATGGAGGTCGGTAACCGATTCCACAGCCTAGCAGAGTGAACTGTGAAGGATTTGGAGTAAGTTTTGGAAGATGAAGGAGGACAGGCCAAAAGGAGATTAGCATTCGACCGTAGCCGATGCTGGCTACCAGCAGCCAAGTAGCTGACTCGCTCGAAAATCGAAAAGATACATAGGAGCAGAAGGATTAATAAGAATGTTGAAAAGTAATGACAGAACATGGATATTCCTGCGATCTCTGACAGGCATCCACTCGAAAGCTGCGTGCGGAAGTGAGACACGTGGTCATACTTTCGGAGTCCAAAAATGTATCCAATACATACGTCAAGTAGCCCCTCAGTGAGATCCAGATAGGCAATATCGCCGTAATCAAGTAGTGGGAGCAAAAGAGATTGAGCTAGTGTAATTGTAGTGTAGTGGTATAAATCTGTTTATATCTTCAAAACTACAGCTCTAATCAAGTTTTTGACTAGGTCATAAGATTAATGAGACTCGTAAGTTGTAACACCATTTGTAATTTGTAAGCATGACAAAATAATAATAATAAATAAATAAATAATTAAATCTCCTAAGCCACTTGTATTTAAAATTCGGCACAATTTTTCACCACTTTCTAGTGGTATTTTCACATGTGCTTCCAAAAATCGGGCCCCTGTTATTAAATCAAACCATAATTTTGCTGTATTATTTAGATTAGATCTGATAGATTTGAGGATAACACTTATTTAGTGATAAGAGAAGTGTTTACGTATATTCCTTTTCTGATAACATTCCAAAACATTATGATGTTATCTACGAAGTGCCCGAAAGAGTTTCTTGTTAAACTAGCGCCATCTAGGCACCAACCAGGATAAATATTCTAGGTAGGTATACCCAGACCTTTAATTACCGTTATTTTTGCGTAACGCTATTTTTCATAACGTTAGATTATCGAATAGCATTTTTCAATAAAACGTTTTTAGGTAGCGCTATTTTTCAGTACGTTATATTACCGAATAGCGTTTTTTAATAAAACATTATTTATTCTGTAGCGGTATTCATTATAACGTTATTAATAGCGATATATATCGATACTTCGGCAAGTGATATAATAACGTTATAGACCATCTCTTTCTTACACTCTATAACACCCGCTCTATATAACGTGCGACAAACATATGCAATGACAAATCTGTACTGTTTTCGTGAATTGTCAAAACATACTTTACAAATTTGTTTCGTGGGACTAGGCCGTAAAGTTGATATCATAGTAGAAGTTCATAATCAGTTTCATAGCGTTATTATACCTAACGCTATTTCATAACGTTATGGTTTTCTTTAAACACAAACGACATATACCGGTATTATATCGTTTTTTTCATAACGTTTTAAAGGTCTATAACGCTATTTCGTAAAGTTACGGTTTTCTTTTCGTTATGATATGATATAACGTTATGAAGGAATATAGAATTTGTTTGAACGAAATTTTAAACACAAACGATATACATATACCGCTATTATATCGTTTTTTTTTTATAACGTTATAAAGGTCTGGGTATACCTAATGTTTTTTGTCATTGCGCTAATTTGCAATGGCTATCCACATGAATAATTACTGAACATTATATTAGTATTACAAATACGAATACTTTTTCCTGTGCATGTCTAGGTACCAATGCGGCTACTCATCAAGAGATGGCGCCACCAAACATTCGTTATTTCTGGCAAAATGTATCTTTGTTTAAAATATTTTTCTTTGAAAGTATTTACTTCGAACAGATACTTAATTGTTCGAAAGTCAGACAGAACTTAGGTAGCTACTGTAGCTCTTCCAAGTATTAACATTATCCAAACAAAGTTACTTGAAAAACTTGTCATGATTTTTATAGTTTTCGAGTAGAATATACCTGGGCATACGGACAGACAGACAAATGACCAGGACCAAACTCCAAGGGTTCTGATTTTACCATTTTGTCTACGGCACCGTAAAAAGGGAAGTCCGTCCGGGCGAAGTCGAGGGCGTCTGCTATTCTCTGTCTTGAATATAAATTATTGAAAAAGTACCCTCACCTAATTAATTTTTATTAGTTACGCACGCTCCTTAAAGTACCTAGCTACTTATTTAGCAGCTAGGTAAGTAGATATCTTATCTTACCCCTCCATGTATTAATTTTACGTTAATTTAAATGTTCAACTACACTAAAGCTAATAAGTACAGCGTAAGATTAACATTAGCGACGCTCATTTGTCAATTATGTCGCGTCGTCGGCAGCCACTATGTACCTAACTCGACCGCGCGAGTAACGAGCGTGCTCACATACGAGCCAAAGCGCTCTTACTTCATTAACTACTTAGGTACTTGCATGCCGACTAGGGACTGCAACCAGATAGATGCCGAATAAGTTCGTTATTAGAAGTTAGGGAACCTATTGTAACTGTCGTAGATGTATATAATGCTATAGGTATTTTATTTACGTCTTTAGCCAAAATCTGAATATGGCAGCAGCTTCGCTTGAACGAATGCCGGCATCAGCCCGGCCAGCGCTCAGTCGCGGCAGCAGCAGCAGCAGCGGCGCAGGAGTGGGTCAGCCTGCGCCCGGCGGAGGGATAATGGCTTACCTTGTTGCACAATGAGGCGTGGGCGCGGGGCGCGGGGCGGGGCGCGGGGCGGGGCGGGGCGGCCGGCATTATGGCCGCTTCCGGGCGCGGCGCGGCGCGTGCGGGATTACTCACGGCGCAGATCCGCGGAGGTTAAGTGAGTTAGAGCCCGCGCTCGCTACGGACAAGGCACGGGCAGGATGCAGCTGCTAGTGGTCGCGCTGGCGCTGCTGGCGCCGCGCGCGCGCGCCGCGCTGCTGCCGCTGCACGCGGAGCGGCTGCGCGCCTCCGTCGGCGGGTTCGCCGTCATGAACTGCCACCTCGACTTCCCCTTCGGCAACGAGATACCCTACCACCTGCAGTGGGACAAGGATGTGAGTAGCTACTCCGACAGTAAACTTACAAACTCCGAGCCAGCTGATTATATAGGTCGCCTCTATAAATTAAACAATAATAGTTTTAACTAATAAAATACTGCATAAAAAATATTTTAGAAATTTCCTCTATGTTTGTTAAAAAACAAGGTTTGTCATTTGCATATATTATGATAATTATGTTTTATTGAAAGTATGACAACATTTAAATTTCCACTAGGTACCTATTCGTTAAAATCTAGTAACCCTCTCGTCTACATTTTTATCCCGTAAAATAACTTAGGTAGTTACCGCGGGACAGCGCTAAACGAATTTTTTGCAGACGAAGTGGTACCTACGGGCATAACAGCTAGTAAAGTGTAGAGACAAGTACTCATAGAATAGTAATTTAATTGATGCGTATGTACATCATTAACGTATGTTATGAAAATAAAAAAGCTATGATGTAAAGTAGCTAGCTAGCATTAATTGACTTAATGATTTAAGTTGAAATTAATACTAAATACAAAAGTCCGCAGCCCCTTGCTGTGAAAAAATCAACCCTCCAAATTAATCAAAAGAAATAGTCATTAGAGAAGGTGTTTCAATACCAATTGCCGTTTCCCAAAAAATAGAGGGTACTTAGGTACAGTCAAGTGTAATAATATGTATCTAGTCAAAGTTTCAAAAATAAGTATCGTACGCTCTTACACCGGCGTAATAAGGTCGTGGGACATATTTTTGACAAGTTCATATTGTTACTTATTTTTGCACTTGACCGTACATACTTCCATTTGTCCTCGAAATTTGATATTAAACGTAGCTCTTATATCTTTAAAAACAGTTTTTTTGTCTGTGTATGTAAGCATCCAACATAAAATAACCACACACTGCTTACACTTTGTCTAAAAGACGAATGTGTACAGTCCCTTGGGTGCGGAAGTGCGACTCGCACTTGGCCAGTTTTTATTCCTGATTCTGTTATTTGTAGTAGAGACAAACCATCAAATGAACGTTCGTAAAAAAATCGTTCTTATTGCGTTGGAAATGGGGAAAATAACTCTAGTTTGTTTATAAATTAGAAAATAATACTAAAGAACGAGGTCAAGTGTCAGATTTCTATTATATTGTATGTTTTTGTTTTGAAAGAATAAACTGAGTTGACGTCACGGAATTATCTAAAACAGGCTCTCAGCAACTAGCTTTAGCCCGCGACGAACTGCAGTCCGTGCAGCCGCCGGACAAAAGTCTTCGTCCTCGTCCGGGCTATGATCAATTTGGAGGCCGTCTAACAAAAGATTACTTTAAGCAACAGCGGCAACTTCAAAAACCTGCGCTTCGCAACTCTGGTTGAGCCGCGAAAAATCGTGTGTTGTTATGATTTCGACGGATTTCGTGAGACGATTCAGTACTACTAATAACATTAGCGGGCGACCATTCCAGAACACTACACCCCTGCATTAGTCATCGCAAGGAAAGCATCGGAATCACAAGTGCATCACCAGCACTGATGAAATGTATATTGTCTCAAATACATTGTGTGACGTCAGAGCATGCAAAATAAATAACGGCGGAGCCGACATTGCACCTTGAGGCGCTCGCCGACTACAGGCTTCAGAGTAACAGAGTTCTGTTGGATAGCAAGCAGTTAGTTGTATTTGGATTTTCATGTTCCGCGCGGTTCCTGAAGCAGATATGCAAAAAGAAAGAATACCTAATCCCAAAACCGAAACAAAACTGTAAAATTGATATTTTTAATGGGCAGAAATAAAGAAAAGTTGAAAGTCGTGAAAAGTCCAATCCAACACATCACAACGTGATCATAAATGAGTAGGTGTCCTGCGCTGCGAGGACTTCATCTAATACAGCCGTCACCATGAAGTGCAGTGCCAGGTGTCCAAAATTGGTAAAAATCGGTGTAGTTGGTAAAAACGCTGTTTCGAGGTCTCGATGGAAGTGTAAATAAAGCGGTGATAGCTGACATTTAAGGTACTCAAGTATAGTCCCATTGTAGCCCAAAGCAATTTAGTTCTTGCGCAAGCGGCGCTCCTTATTGTGCGGCGACAATGCGTGCCGCCGCGCCCGCGGCGTGTACCCGGTGCTGGCGCGGGGTGTGCCGCGCCGCGCCGCCGCCGCCGCCGCACGCGCGGGCCATCGGAGCCGAGTGATCCGCCGCGACAAGACCGCAACCACAGCCTCCCGGCTCGCGCTCGCGGCTCGCCTGACCGCGACAGCTGCAAGCGGCGAACATAAGTATGTACCTACTCTACATCTATGGATATTAAACAAAAATCCTGACGGCTGACTGCTTGACTCGTCGGCACTCGACAACGCCCAGCCCCAAGCCTTGGACCAAAAAAGCCGAGATTTTTACCCACGACGGACGGAACAGAACCACGCGTAATGGGGGGTTAGAGGTGTGTTTTTTTTTATTTGTTAGTCTATGTGGCTGCAGCACCCTACAGCTCTGACTGTGACCACATGCGATAGTAAAGTCCCTATTTCATTTTGTATTTGCTTAAAATTTACATATACATAGGTTAGGTATAGGTACGAATAACCCTTAGTCTAGCTAGAGCTAGCCGTCAGACGACCTAGACCTACCGTTCTGTTGTTGATGCGGACGCGACCGTTACCTGGACTCGTCAATAAGGCGGATGAGGCTCATTCAATCAGTCGAGAGCAATTTTAATAGGAGCTTGATGGACAGGTCGAACGAAATCCAAAACCCGTGCGAGCGGCGCGGCGACACGCGGCGACCTCGCCCCGCGAGGAATGCGCGCCGCGAGACAAGTAGATAATGCGCGAGGGCGACCGCGGCCGGCTATTAATAGCCGGTAGCCGGTCAACAGGCTAACAAGACAATGCCTAATAAACACTCCTTTGTCGCCGCAGCGCGCCGCCGTGCCCGCCAGCAGGCTCCGCTCCGTGCGTTACCCTGGCGCCTCCAACATAAGAGGAAACCTTAAACTACAGAGTTCCTAGTGTTTCTCGCCATTGCCAGATGCGTGTGGCTGCTGCGTGTGAATAAGTACCTTAATAATACGCAATCTTCTTGAGTAGATATAAACAAGGAGCTGTTGCGGCATGTTGGCATCCCGCGAGCGCGTGGGAGCCGCGGCCGCCGCGACGCTCCACTCGGCTGCGCCGCCCCCGCGCCCGCGCCCGCCCCCGCGCCCCCGCATTAGCCCATTAGCACTCAACGAGACGAGTGTCGAGTGCGCTCGAGCCGCGCCGCGTCCCACTTCGCACCACCTGCCGATCTGCCGGCCTGCCGCACCGCCTGCGGGGATGCGGGCCGCACTCGCGCCTCGCGCTATATGCCTCCACGCTCGAAGCTCACACGAGACGCAAGCATCACATACTTAAGTCATAAGAAGTGATGGCTGAGGAATCTTAGTCCACACTATGTATGTATACGTGTGCCCATTAGAATAGTCTGCAATGCCGATCGTACCAGGTGCTCGTCAAATTTAATGCTTCGTTTTCGTAACCGTTCGAACGAAATCACTCAGTTTTGGCGAACTGGCATGAGTATAACCAGCACACCAAGTAGAGGCGTTAGCATAGCGACGCGATTCTACTATATAACTATCTGTGACATGCTGAAATTTTGCCACCGTAACAATTACAGTTTTCCCTGGACAAACTTGATCTGATTATATCTGATCCGGTGGCGTAGCTAGATACCTAGGGACTAGGCGGGGCAGTGCCTCGGGGCCCTCAAGCTCAGAGGGCCCTCGAATCCTTACCAGAAAATCTCGATCGAACTATTATTATTAAAACGTAACCAGTTTAGATAGTAGTGGGGCCCCATTTTTTTAATTGCACCAGGGCCCATGGTTACCTAGCTACGCTACCGATCTGATCTGATATTTTGAATAAAATAAGTGAAATTATATTATAATTATAACTTCAAGAAGCTAGAACTGCGTAGGTAAATAATACATTAACGCCATATTTGTATTTATACACTGAAGAGAACAAAGCAATACCTACCGCTACCGAGTGCTTATTCCAAGCGATTGAGTCGAGGAAACACCTACTTGTACTTAGATTATGTTTTTTTTCTTAAATACGTCTTTATGATAGCTGAAAAAAGACTGTTGTTTTAAGCCGTATAACATTTATAAACCTTATACCATTTATTACTATAAAGGAGTTTTTTGGTCAACTATGAGTGTGCCCTAGTCTACACATACCTATATATAAATTTAATAGTTGACTATTAATTATTAAGGCCAAATGTGCTACCACACCTACTCTACTCGTATCATCAAATTCACCACTTTCGAATGGTAATATTATATATTTCAAAAATCGGGCCCTATGATTCACTAAACTGTTCCAAAAAGCCAAAATTTTAATAAAACGACATTAATCCTCAAGCGCCGCAAGTACTCCACCTTACTAAAGGATGAGTTGGCGGCGCTTGCGGTTGAGACTTTGGAACCTTGGTCAGCCGACATGAAAGTTTTTATAAAGGCCCTGTCGTCCCGGTTGATCGGCGCCTCAGGGGACCCAAGAGCTGGCGTGTATTTATCCCAGCGGATCGCACTTGCGGTCCAAAGGGGTCATGCCGCCAGCGTCATGGGGACCCTGCCGCAGCCAGTGGGGTTGGACGGGGGTTTCTTTTTATGACTTTTTTATTTGTAAATATAGGTTTTTTATAGTTATTTTTAGCATAGATTATGTAGGTTTTTAGGTTCAGTGTTTAATTATATGTTGTAAATAAGTATTGTGTTAAGATGTTATCACTACATAGTATAATCACTATCATCATCACTACAAGTCGCTTTCTCGGTCCCTATGTCTCTATGTCGATGGCCCAGACGAATAATCGTGCAAGTGTCATGCACTTGTAATGACATTTGCACGTTTATTCGTCTGGGCCATCGATGTATGCTTATATCTTCAAAACTATTTTATTCGCATTACGTATTTCTTATTTAAAAGTGTACTCATGATTATTTGTGTTATGACTCTTAGGGCGAGATGGTTCTATCGTGGCTGAGCGGCTGGGAAGCACCGCGAGTGGGCGACCGCTGGGGCGGGCGCGCGCGGCGCGTGGGCGGCGCGGCGGGCGGCGAGGGCGGCGCGGCGCTGGGCGGCGGCTCGCTCAACGTGTCGGCGGTGCGCGAGACCGACGCCGGCTTGTTCCGCTGCCGCGTCTCCTTCCCCAACCGCTCGCCGCCCACGCGCAACAACGGCACCTTCTACTATCTCGACGTCGACGGTCAGTTCTCAGCTCACTGCAGGCTGCTCCGGCGGAGAAACCCCCCGCTGACACTCACAAGAGCGCCGACACAGTACTGAGCTCTTATACGACACCTAAGGTTGTCCACAAAAATAAACATAAGTAGGTTAGACACCGTACCAATACCGACCGAACCAAAGGTCAACTGTTTCTTTGTGCTGTTTCTCTCAGTGTACGAGTGTGAGCTCTTTTTCAGTGTTGAATAACTTTGCAGGCGGGACGGTGATAGCAACGCCGCCAGTAAACGTGACGGTGGTGGAGGGCGAGCGCGCAGAGCTGGAGTGCGGCGCCAAGGAGCCGGCGGCGCTGGTGCAGTGGCTGCGCGACGGCGAGCCGCTGACCGCGCTGCCCGAGCTGGCGGCGCGCGCCGAGCTGCCCGCCAACGGCTCGCTGGTGCTGCGCGCCGCCGCCGCCGCCGACGCCGGCCACTACGAGTGCCGCGTCACGCACGACGCGCGCGCTCAGAGCGCCGCCGCCTACCTTGACGTGCAGTGTTAGTTACAACGAGTTTATACTTTTTTCTTTCTTACTTGTTTTTTTTTTTTTGCTGGTTTTGCATGTGGTTGCTATATAACTATTGCGCCCTACAGACAAGGCGAAGGTAGTGTACGCGCCCGAGGAGCGCTACTTGCCGCTCGGCAAGCCCGCCAGCCTCGACTGCCACTTCAGCGCCAACCCGCCGCTCACTAACCTGCGCTGGGAGAAGGACGGCTTCCTGTTCGACCCCTACAACGTGCCTGGCGTGTTCTACAGCCGCAACGGCAGTCTGCTGTTCAATAGGGTGAGTGTACCGTCCGTGTCACCCCGCTCGCGTCGCCGCCGCCTCCTCACCCCCGCACTCATTGCGCGCGTCCCGCCCCCGCAGGTGGACGAGTCGCACGAGGGCCAGTACTCGTGCACGGCGTACAATGCGTTGGGCTCGGAGGGCCCGTCGCCGCGCGTGCGCGTGCGCGTGCAGCGGCCGCCCGCGCTGCTGACGCGGCCGCAGCCGCTGTACCTGGCGCGCCTCGGCCAGCCGCTCGCGCTGCCGTGCGCCGCCGCCGAGCAGCCGCACCACGCGCCGCCCGCTGTCGTCTGGACGCGGGTGAGTGGCGCAGCCCGCGCTCGCAGCCATGCCTGCAGCGTGCAGCCGACACTGACGCGCTGCCGCGTGTTGCAGAAGGACGGCGCGCCGCTGTCCGCGGACCGGTTCGCGCTGGAGGAGGGCAAGCTGAGCATCTCGGCGGTGGCGGAGGAGGACCGCGGCGTGCTCGTGTGCACGATCAGCAACGAGGCGGCGGACGTCAGCGCCGAGACCGAGCTGCTAATCGAGAACTTGCCGCCGCGCGCGCCGTACAATCTGACGGCGCGCGCGGCGGCGCACTCGCTGCACGTTGCGTGGGCGCCGGGCCGGCGCGGCGTGGAGGCGGAGTACACGGTGTGGTACCGCGAGCGCGCGGCGCACGAGTGGCGCACGCTGCGGGTGCTGACGCGCGGCGCCACAGAGGCCACGCTCGACAACCTGCGCGCCGCCACGCCGCACGAGCTGCGCGTGCTCGCGCAGGACAGCCTCGGCGACGGCCTCTTCAGCAAACCCCTCGTCGTCACCACTTTAGGTTTGTAACCGACTATAGTATAGTATCGTAGGTACAGGAGGGAAAGAGGTCTCACTCTCAAAGCATCACTCATGTTCACTCAACCACCAAGCCCCGATCTATCACTTCGGCATCCGTCTAACATTTTCCGTCCTTGAATATGCTATAATTTTTTTTAGAATACAGTCACTCAGGATGCACACCCTTTCACATTATCTAAGATCGATCGGGATCGAATTTTGCCGCATACTTAATCGGGCGTCGTTTCAAGATCCCGACGTGGAGGACAGCGAGGCGGCGTTCGTGGCGGCGGTGACGCAGGCGGCGGCGGAGGCGGAGGCGGAGGCGGAGGCGGAGGGCGCGGACGAGGACGCGGAGGCGCCGGCGGGCGGCGCGCTGCCCGTGTCCGTGCGGCTGCTGGACGACGGCGCGCTGGTGCGCTGGGCGCGCCCCGCCGCCGCCGCCGCCGCCGCCGCCGCGCGCTGCGCGCTGCGCTGGTTCCGCGAGGACGACGGCGGCCGCCGGCTGCTCGCCACCGCGCACACGCACCACGACCACATGCTCGGTGAGATTCCTATATATATGTTATATACTGCTGCAGTAACTGGGTCTATCGCCTTCGGTTCGGGGACAGTTTCGCAGCGCTCAGGTCGCAGTCAGCGCGCTAAATGAAGCGAGTACTTAATGTTACAATCGTGCGCAGTGAGCTCCGTGGAGGAGGGCGGGCGCTACTGGGCGTGGGTGTCGTGCGCGGGCGGGCTGCGCGGCGGCGCGGCGCTGGCGGTGCCCGAGTACGCGCGACTGCGCGGCGTGGCGGGCGGCTGCGCGGGCGCGGCGCTGCTGCTGGCGGCGCTGGCGGGCGCGCTGCTGCTGGCGCGCCGCCGCCTGCCCGCCTGCGCGCCCGCCTGCGCCCGCGCCGCGCCCGCGCCCGCGCCGCCGCCGCCGCCGCCCAAGCGCCGCTACTGACAAACATCGGTGCCGTCTGACGAACATTACCTACTACTATCTAGTTATTAACATTTATTTTTACAATTTCTGCGAGTGACAAGGTATTAATATAATCCGACCATATTTCGACAGAGTAACTATTTTTGATATTAGTGTGATTTAATGTTCTATTATTATTCGACCAATAAAAACAACAAATGTTATGTGTTTTATTTCACCAAAAAAAATCCTGAAATTTTAATTTTTTTATTGATAGGTACATTTCTTTATTTAACATTCAAAGTAGGTACCTGTAATAACTACAAAAGAAATAGACAGACTGCATAGGTAACTGTATTATAACTAAAATAGAAATAAAACTGTTTTTAGTTTTATTGCCATTTTATTTCACTTTACACTAGTCGGGTTTGATCCGTTACATTTCTACGCCTTTGCTGCTATTGTGATGTTTAATTTGATGCATTGGATATTAAAGTTAAATAAAATAGATAAATATGATTGAAATTACTGTTTTATTTTACTCTCTAACCTTCTTTTCTTTCCTCTGCCTTTCCTTTTCTACAGCTACGTGATACGGAAGGGTGGCGAACGCCGACGATCTGGAGGAGAGCAACAATGGCCGCTTCGACCGCCGAACCCTCTGCATCAGCAAAATCGACAGATGTTCATAAAGTAAACCCAACTACCTACTCACACTTCATGTGATGTATTTATCAAGTGGTGCAGTTTGTAATATAAAGTTCGCGATGAAAGGCTGCAAAGTCCTCTGGCCTGTTGGCCCTTTTTTTTTTTTTTTTTTTTTGGGACCTGCTCCGATTCCAACTCAGCGTCTTATAATTAGTTGATTTCGTCGGCCATTTTATTGCTGCCCCTACAATTGGGAAAAGACAGGAAAACTTTACTGTGGAATTAGCCCCTTTGCGGGACAAACGCCAATCGAGTACCAGACAGATAGATAGCTACTTCCATGTGGGTATCCCCTGCTCTAACAAACGTCAAATGTGATCCGGCACCGAAATTTGGTAGGATCATGAGTATAAGCTACTACTATGACCGGTTTTAGAATTTGCACTTCAGATAATTTCATCTGAAGTGCAAATTCTAAAACCGGAAAAAACAACAGCCTAGACAATATACCAAGTCAGCCTACCGAGTAGAGCCGAGCCAGAATAGGGGGTAGCCATAGGTCATCTGCGTCTATACTCCAAAAATCGTCATCAAAACAGTCAATTGTGAAAAAAAAAAAAAAAAAATTTTTTTCACCCAAAAAAACCCCCTTGAGTGTTCACAAAAAAAAAATTTGAAAGTGTCTAAGTCAAGAAACGGGGGAAAACATCCGCCTACAATGTGACTAACACTAGATTAGAGCTTGGTAAATTCTTCCGTTCGACACCAAAAATATAATTTTTGGTCAAGCCTCCGAATTCTCGAGAAACAATGTCGAAATTGCTAATGTAAAATTTCAGGCGACAAAATGATATTTTAATCAGGCGCATGGGCTGTTTTGAGAATTATTTTTCCGTAAATCGCTTGATATACCTAAACCTTCCAAATTCAGACAGATTGTAGATCTGCACTACCAACAAAACTGCACTGCCTACAAACAAACTTTGGTGCTGCTAAGACTACGGGTACAACTGCTACAACTATCCAAATAGAAAAAGTTTTACTAATGTTTGAATTAAATTCGTTCAAAGGGCTTAAGCAAAAAAAAAAAAAATTATAAAAAAATAAGTAAAAAAAAAAATAAATAAAAAAAACGTGATATCAACGTTTTAAGATGTGATTGGGCCATCAAAAGGGAAGCTTTGGCTTCCCTTTTGATGGCTTTTTTTGACTTTTTTTGAAAAGTCGTTTGCATCTCAATATCTCTCAAATCCATCAAGTACCCGTCTAATAATGGAAGAAAATTTCCTTTTTTTTTTTTTTTTTTTTTTTTTTTTTTTTATTTTTAAACCAAATGAAGGGGCAAGTAGATGAAGGGAGTATGTCACAAAAGCTTTATTTTGAGTAATCCGAGGTTCTTTTTTTTTTTTTTTTTTTTTTTTTTTTTTTTAAGATTATAGAAAATTAGACGATACAGCGTTCTAACTTTTACGAATAATGAAAAACCAAACATTTATTATATTTTGTCTTGAAAATATGCAATTGGGTAGATATTAAAAAAAAAAAAAAAAAAAAAAAAAAAAAAAAAAAAAAAAAAAAAAAAAAACACCTTTCTCATTTTGCTTGTAAACTTTAAAGTATAAAGGTGTTTAGTACAAACGAAAATTATTTATTCTGAATTCTGAAGTATTTATAAACTACTTTTAAGACGAAAAAGTCGTTTTATTGATGCTCGTAGTTTCGCAAATGAAGCCGTCAAAACATGGATGAATGTATTATAATTTAAATATAACACCCTCTTTCAAACACCAAAAACTAGATTTTTGTGCCTTAGGCCATGGATGAGGGAGTTAGGTTCGTACTTAACACTTTCTTCTGTTACACGCACCCAGTATTTGTAGCCACGTCGGGGGCTATTTGCCCTTAGCGCGTTTATTCACGTCAACATTAAGATGATGCTGTACATAACACCTTATCTTTGAGTTTAAAGCCCTTAAAGCCCAAAAAAAAAAAAAAAAAAAAAAAAAAAAAATATATATATATATATATATATATATATATATACAAAAAAAAAAATAAAAAAAAAAAAAAAAAAAAAAAAAAAAAAAAAAAATACAAAAATACAAAACAGTGTGATGGCGTGCATTACGACCTCTAACACCTTCATTTATGTCATAAAATGGAAAAACGTAAAAATGTGACATACCCCCTTCATCCACTCACCCCTTCAAATATAAGGAAACCTACGTCGAATTGAAGCTACCTAAGAAAACGCAAGGTCAGCCCAAGGTCATTCGAATTCAACCTAACAAACCTAACAAACTTGAACCTAATCGATTTAAACCTAACAAATTTCCGAGGGAAAAAAAAAAAAAAAAAAAAAAAAAAAAAAAAAAAAAAAAAAAAAAAAAAAAAAGGTTGGTCAGGTTCCATTTCGTTGGTCAAAATCACTTGGATCCAAGGTTAGGTTAGGTTAGGTTAGGTTAGGTTAGGTTAGGTTAGGTTCCCCCCCGACGTGTACCTACCTTGTCGTGGTGGGGGGGCTCACCGCCGCATGCCATGTGTCCGGCCTGCGGCGGTGCCAAGAGGTACCGGGTGGTGGGCCACTTCCAGTACTCCTCTGATCCAGCAGAGGAGACATGGAAGTGGCAGCGCTTCGGCGCGGGGGTGGCTCCCCTGGGGAGTTAGGAGGGCGGCCATGATGGCTGTCGGGAGTACGGTGGCTCTGAGGGCCATCGTACTTCATGGGAGGGTTCGCGTAGAGCGGAGGGGACTGAGCGTCGGCGTACCCGTTGCTCGGACACAAGTTCCCTCAGGGATGGGCGCATGGGCGTGTGAGGGGTGGGGTAGCTCCGGGGGCCTCCTGGAGGAAAAGTATCCTGGGGACTGAGTTCCCCGGGTGGCCGAAGGATTGATGTCCTTCGGTCTTTTCCTGGCCTCAGTGAGGCGAGCTACCCCGCCCCCCACAACGGGGATCCGACCGAGTGTCGGATCGGAGGTGCAGGCGGCAGTCGCCGCTGCCCTCCGTAGTGGTGCCAGCTGGTGGGGGATGGGGATCCCCTGCCAGCCTGTAAAGGCCCACGACTCAGGGGGGGGGGCCAAGTATCCCCGGCCCTCCCTCCTTAGGCGACGGAACTCCGGCGCTTGCGCTGGAGCGGCCGGTGGGGCGTGCGTGGTGACACCATAGTTCTCCCACGGCGCCCCTCCAAAAAGGCCGAGAGGGAATACCGGTGAGTTTTTAAGGGGTATGCCCCCCTAGACCCCGACTAGGGGGGAGAGTCCACTACACCCCCCGCGTCGTCCCCTCAACTAACACGGGGGGGACATTCCCCAAGGCGCGGGGACCGTGCGTAATTGCATTTTCTCACCGAATCAAAAAAAAAAAAAAAAAAAGGTTAGGTTAGGTTCCCCCCCGACGTGTACCTACCTTGTCGTGGTGGGGGGGCTCACTGTCGCATGCCATGTGTCCGGCCTGCGGCGGTGCCAAGAGGTACCGGGTGGTGGGCCACTTCCAGTACTCCTCTGACCCAGCAGAGGAGACATGGAAGTGGCAGCGCTTCGGCGCGGGGGTGGCTCCCCTGGGGAGTTTTGAGGGCGGCCATGATGGCTGTCGGGAGTACGGTGGCTCTGAGGGCCATCGTACTCCATGGGGTTGGCCTTAGGGTGGAGGGGACTGAGCGTCGGTGTACCCGTCCGCTCGGACACAAGTTCCCTCAGGGTAGGGCGCAGGGGCGTGTGAGGGGTGGGGTAGCTCCGGGGGCCTCCTGGAGGAAAAATATCCTGGGGACTGAGTTCCCTGGGTGGCCGAAGGATTGATGTCCTTCGGTCTTTTCCTGGCCTCAGTGAGGCGAGCTATCCCCGCCCCCCACAACGAGGATCCGACCGAGTGTCGGATCGGAGGTGCAGGCGGCAGTCGCCGCTGCCCTCCGTAGTGGTGCCAGCTGGTGGGGGATGGGGATCCCCTGCCAGCCTGTAAAGGCCCACGACTCAGGGGGGGGGCCAAGTATCCCCGGCCCTCCCTCCTTAGGCGACGGAACCCTGGCGCTTGCGCTGGGGTGGCCGGTGGGGCGTTCGTGGTGACACCATAGTTCTCCCACGGCGCCCCTCCAAATGGCCGAGAGGGAATACCGGTGAGTTTTTAAGGGGTATGCCCCCCTAGAGCCCTAACTAGGGGGGAGAGTCCACTACACCCCCCGCGTCGTCCCCCCTAAGTGCGTGTGGGGGGACATTCCCCAAGGCGCGGGGACCGTGCGTAATTTGCATTTTCTCACCGAATCAAAAAAAAAAAAAAAAAAAAAAAAAAAAAAAAAGGTTAGGTTAGGTTCCCCCCCGACGTCCCCCCCGAGTGTCGCTACCTCCCCCCCGAGTGTCGCTACCTTGTCGTGGTGGGGGGGCTTGAGCCCCTTAGTGATCTTCGGGCCTCAAAGCTCGAAGTGAAAGGGTGACCAAGAGCGGCACAGCTCCGGCGGAGCCCAGCTTGGGCCTGGCGGGGTAGGGGCGTCCTAGTGAAAGGACGCGCCATTTTCCAGCTCCTCGTCTCTCCTGGAGCAGGGGACTTCGGGGTTGCTGAGGCGGTGGGTCCGCTCCCGGTACTTCTCTGAGTAGCAGAGTGGACTGGGATGCGGACGTGACCGGAGGGGCGCTGCCAGTATGGCTGCGCCACATTCCTGCTCCAGATGGTTCCCCGAACAGGGGATCGCTGGATGCAGAGGCGGTGGGTCCGCTCCCGGTACCTCTCTGATCAGCAGAGTAGACTGGGATGCGGACGTGTGCAAGCGCAGGGCTCTTTACAGAGCACCGGTGCGAACCCGCAATCCGGCCCGCAGGAGCCGGGAGTGGGGGTCGTCCCCAGCAAAGGGAGGACCACGAGGAAGGAAAACCTCTATAAAAACCGGGGACTAACCGCACCTTAACGCGGTTCTGGATGTGGGTCGCAGCGCATCCAGTACCAAGCCGGAGACAAGTAGGTCCTGTGGACCGAACGGGTCCGGCTTGGAATAGCGGCGAGCCGGAAGTACCACCTCAGTGGCGAACGGGTCGGCGTAACTGCGACACAGGGGAACTCACCCCTTAAAAAAGAGGAGAGTGCTCTCTCTTTAAAAAGAGCAGGGGACCTCACCCCTTTAATAAAGGATCATGGGTGACAATAAAAAGATATTACCCCAGGAGGGTACCCTTCGGGGAGAATCCCTCCCTGTGTCTATGACGCAGGCTGCCCCATCGTATTCTGGGGGGGGCAATTGTCACTTCGTGGGCCCACAAAGCCCACGTATCAACATCGAGTCGGCGGCGATACAAATCCCGCCCAAACTCACACTGACGACACCTACGCCTGACTGCCGTGTCCATCTGACTCGGCTTATAATGGCCACCAATCCCGAGCCCGAACTGAGGGCTAATTCAAGTTTGGAAGTTAGCTTCGCGTCACAGGGCACCGCAGGACGCGAGTCCTCTGGGCGCAGTAAGGTCGATGCCATTCCGGAAGATTCCGAAAGGACGAAGCGAAGGCGCAAGAGGATGCGCCCTGCGTCGTCACCGCCGCATGCGTCCTCGCCGATCACTTCGAGTGACGAAGAATCGGCATGCCTGTCACTCGAGGGCGGAAAGCCAAGACCGAGAGGTAGAGGGCGTCCTCCCACCTCTGGCAAGTACGTGGGGCTATCCAAGGCCAAAGAGGCGTTCAACATTGCCCTGAAGGAGGAACTGCGACTCCAGGCAGAGAAGGAGTTGCAGGACATGACCATTAGGACCCGTCAGGGATTCCGAGTGGTCCCCTCCCCTCTGACACAAGACACCGGGGCCAATGCGGACCTTGGGAAACAGGTGACGGACAGTGTGGCCATTATCAAAAAAGTGGCCACCACATCGAAGAATCTCTCAGGTGGATACATCAAACACCTGAAAGATGCAGCGGGTGCTATTGCGGATGCCTTCACGGAGCTTAGCAGACGCACAGCTACCGAGGAGACTACTCGTCTGCAAGTGGAGAACACCCGGCTGCAGACCGAAATGGCCAGCCTCCGAAAGGAGCTGGCCGAAATTAAGAAGGATATGGAGGAGATGCGGAGGCAGGTACTTCCGACACCTCCTCCCGCCAGACAGGACCAGGAAGAGGCGCCCCTTGCACGGCCTCAAAAGGGAAGGACGGGAGGACATGGTGCCACTGCCCCGCCGACGTCGCAGACAGAGGAGATCTGCCGCGCGGTAATGGCCCATGTCGGATGATACCTGGACGCTCGCTTTGCCGGAATCCAGGACAGACTGCTGCCGGAACGGCCTGTGCGGCCCCGCCTGGCAGCAGATGCGGCAGATGCTCCTGGTGGCACAGAGCCAGAGCCAAAAAGTGCAAAGAAAGGGAAGCGCACAAAAAAGACTCCGAAGAAGAGTGCACGGCCCCCTCCCACTACGCTACCCCCTCCCACTCCACCGCCCCAGATGGCGGGAAAGACGACTGCGTCTACGAAATGGTCAAAGGTGGAGCGGAAGGGGAATAAAAAGACGAAATCCGGACGGAAGAAGGCACCCCCATCTGGAGGGCCACAAAGGCCCCAGAAGAAGGCCAGGAAGCTCCGTCCTCCTCGCTCCGCAGCCGTTGTACTGACGCTGCTGGAGCCCCAGGCGAAGGAAAACGGAGCTGACCTTGGGTCAGTAATTGCTGAGGCGAAGCGAAAGGTCAGGCTGGAAGACCTCGGCATAACTGGCCTTCGCTTCCGCCAGGCCCAAACAGGGGCCTACATTATGGAGGTGCCCGGAGCCACCAGCGGCGACAAGGCGGACGCACTGGCTAAAAAGCTGGAGGAGGTCGTTAACCCCGAGGTGGTCCGAATATCCAGGCCCAAGAAATGTGCAGAGTTGCGCATCTCGGGCCTGGATCAGTCGGTGCAGTCCCCAGAGGTGGTAACGGCGGTCGCACGAGTGGGAGGCTGCTCTGAGGCAGATATCAAGTCCGGAGAGGTTGTATTCACCCCTGCCGGACTTGGAACGGTCTGGCTCCGCTGCCCTGTCCCGGCAGCGAAAAAGGTGACGGAGGCGGGAAGGTTGCTGGTGGGATGGGTGTCGGCGCAGGTCAAGCTGCTCGATGCCCGGCCCTTACGCTGCTTCCGCTGCCTTGAGGAGGGCCATGTGCGGGCCAAATGCAAGGCAGAGGTCGATCGCAGCCTGCTCTGTTACCGTTGCGGATGTCCCGGCCACGTCGCCAATGCGTGCTCCGCTCCTGCACACTGCACGCTCTGTTCGGAGGCGGGGCTACCGGCTAACCACAGGGTGGGAAGTAAGGTTTGCAACCCACCCAAACAGCAAAAGCGGAAAGAGGCTGCCGATGGCCCCCGGGCCTCCTCGCAACCCAGCACAGAGGAGGTACGCCAAATGGCCGTGGATTAGTATGGCTCCCACACGATTCCTACAGACTAATATCAACCACTGCGCCAGAGCTCAGGACCTTCTGTTCCAGAGCATGGCGGAGTGGTCGATACACGTAGCGGTAGTGGCCGAGCCGTACACGGTTCCGCGCAGGGACAACTGGGTGGGGGACGTAGACGGCCTCGTGGCCTTGGTCACACAGACATCAAACGGCTCCGATCCCTTTGGAAATGTGGTTAGAGGACATGGCTTTGTAGCGGCCTCCGTGGCCAATATAATGATCGTCGGGGTATACTTCTCGCCGAACAGAAGCCTAGCCGACTTCGAGGTTTACCTCGATGAAGTGGCGGCTTTGATCGGCGGAAGCAACCCCGATCAGTTACTCGTTGCTGGGGACTTCAACGCCAAATCCGTGGTGTGGGGCTCCCCTGCAACTGACGTGCGCGGGCAGTTACTGGAAGAATGGGGGGCTGCAACGGGGCTGACCGTGCTTAACCAAGGAACGGTAAACACGTGCGTGCGACAACAGGGTGGCTCCATCGTGGATTTAACCTTCGCAAATGCCACTCTGGCGCGCCGTGTACAGCGTTGGCACGTGATGGAGAATGTGGAGACGCTATCGGACCACCGATACATATGGTACGAGGTCTCCACTCTCCACACTACCCTGGGTGGGCCTAGCAACTCCCTGAGAGGAGATAGCCCCCGGTGGGCGGTAAAACGACTAGACCAGGACAACCTACACGCGGCGGCCCTAGTACAGGCTTGGCCGGAAATACCCGCAGGCCCGATCAGTGTGGAGGAGGAAGCGGCTTGGCTCAACGAGGCTATGGTGCACGTCTGCGACGCAGCCATGCCGAGGGTCAAACCCTCAGGCCCGAAGCGAAAAGTGTACTGGTGGTCTGCCGAACTCACGCTACTGCGGAAGTCCTGCGTAGCTGCGAGACGCCGGTACACTAGGAGCCGAAGGCGGAGAAGGCGCGACCAGGCGGAGGAAGATAGGCTGTACGCGGACTACAGAACGGCCAGTAAAGCACTGTGCACTGCCATAGGCAAGGCGAAAGACCTGGCGGAAGAGGAAATGCTGGAGACGTTGAACAGCGACCCGTGGGGGCGGCCGTACAAGTCGGTGAGGTCCAAACTTCGCCCTTGGGCCCCCCCACTCACGCAAAGTCTCCAGCCAGACCTGCTGAGCCAAATAGTGGAAGCCCTCTTTCCACAGCGGGGCGAACACCTGCCCCCGCGCATGGCCTCATCCAATACTGGGGAGGAGATTGCCACGCCCGAGGTGACAGAGGCAGAACTAGGGGCGGCGGTACTAAGGCTTAAAGCCAAAAACACAGCCCCTGGACCCGACGGTATTCCTGGCCGCGCCTGGGTGCTGGCACTCGGCCCCCTGGAGCCAAGGGTAAGGGCACTTTTTACCGCATGCCTGGAACAGGGGCAAATTCCACGAGCATGGAAATGCGGTAAGCTGGTGCTGCTGCGTAAGGAGGGTCGTCCGGCTGACTCCCCCTCGGGATACAGACCAATAGTCCTACTCGACGAGGGAGCCAAGCTCTTCGAACGAGTGGTGGCTGCCCGCCTCACCAAACACCTGCAGGACAATGGACCAGACCTTAGCGCGTGCCAGTTCGGATTTCGCCAGGGCAGGTCCACCATTGACGCGATCGCACGGGTGAGGGCCCTGGCGAATGAAGCGGTGTCCCGGGGAGAGGTGGTGTTGGCAGTGTCTTTAGACATAGCGAACGCATTCAACACCCTTCCCTGGGGAACCATCAAGGAGGCGCTCAGGCATCACAATGTTCCAGAGTACCTGCGCAGGGTGGTGGGGTCATATCTCTCTGGGAGAGCGATCCGCTACCCGACGCACCGAGAGTGGGTGGTTAAGGAGATGTCGTGCGGTGTTCCACAGGGGTCAGTCCTAGGACCGCTCCTGTGGAACATTGGATACGACTGGGTGCTGCGCGGTGCCAACTTACGGGGGGTCGACGTGACCTGCTACGCCGACGACACCCTCGTTACCGCCTGCGGTTCCACCTTTCGCGAGGCATCACTACTGGCTACTGCCGGCGTAGCCCATGTGGTGGACCGCATCAGGAGGCTGGGGCTCGAGGTTGCCCTGCACAAATCGGAAGCAGTTTGCTTCCATGGGCCTCGGAGGGCACCTCCAGCTGATGCCGCTTTGGTGGTGGGCGGAGTCTCCATCGGCGTCGGGAGGACGCTGAAATACCTTGGGCTCGTCCTCGACAGCCGATGGAGCTTCGAGGAGCACTTCCGGCGCTTGGCTCCGAAACTGGTTGGGACTGCGTCGGCGCTGAGTCGACTACTCCCGAACGTGGGCGGGCCGAAGGCGGGCTGCCGCCGACTATACACGGGTGTGGTGCGGTCTATGGCCCTTTACGGGGCGCCTATTTGGGTGGATGCCCTTTCCGCCCGCAACAAGACCCACCTGCGACGACCGCAAAGGGTCATGGCGATAAGGGCAGTAAGGGCGTACCGCACCACCTCGTTCGAGGCGGCCTGCGTGATGGCGGGCACCCCACCGTGGGAGCTAGACGCCGAAGTGCTGGCCCAGGTGTACCACCGGGTTGCAGCGGCCCGCAACAGAGGGGAACAGCCGTGCCCGGAAGAGATAAGGCAATGGAGAGAAGTCTCTCGCCAAAATCTCTTCCGGAAATGGCAGGAGGCTCTGGAGCGGCCGAGCGCCGGCCACTGGACCATTACGGGAGTCCGACCCGTTCTGCAAGAATGGGTCGATAGGAAGTGGGGTGTTGTTTCCTTTCACCTTGCACAGGTACTGTCGGGGCACGGTTGCTTCGGTGGATACCTGTGCAAGGTCGCTAGAAGGGAAACGACACCAATGTGTCACCACTGCAGCGGGGCGGAAGACACTGCGCAGCACACGCTGCAAGTGTGTCCCGCCTTTGCGGAGAATCGGACTCGTCTAACAGCGACGATTGGGAGCGACCTTTCGCTGCCGGCCGTGATTAGCGCCATGACCGACAGCGAAAGATCGTGGGAAGCGGTGACCTCCTTTTGCGAGGAGGTCATGACGACCAAGGAGGGAGCGGAGCGGGAGAGAGAGGACGACCCGTCCTCTCAACCCCAGCGCCGCAGGCGGGTCGGGCGCAGGCGGCTCAACTATGAGCGCCAAATGCCGCCCTGAGGAGGACTGCGGGTGATGGGCATGGGGATGGCCGTCCCCCGCCATTAAGGTCCTCGAGTTGGTAGACGCACCAAGTGTTCCCGGTGCGTCTACAGCGAAGGAGAAGGAGACTACAGTCTCCTGAGACTGGGCCCTCACCAAGGGCAAGCTGCCGTGCTGCCGGGGCCATGGATGCGCAGAGTTCCCACAGCCCCGGAAGCAACACGGCGGAGAAGAGGAACACCCTGGGGTTTTTAGTGGGTAAACCGCCCCCTTCTGGGGCGGGACTCCCACATAACCACCGGCATCCCCAGCCGGTGGTATCCATAAAGGATTTTCCCCAGGCCAAAAAAAAAAAAAAAAAAAAAAAAAAAGGTTCCCCCCCGACGTGTACCCACCTTGCCGTGGTGGGGGGGCTCACCGCCGCATGCCACGTGTCCGGCCTGCGGCGGTGCCAAGAGGTACTGGGTGGTGGGCCACTTCCAGTACTCCTCTGATCCAGCAGAGGAGACATGGAAGTGGCAGCGCTTCGGCGCGGGGGGTCGCTCCCCTGGGGCGAGGAGGGCAGCCATGATGGCTGCCGGGAGTACGGTGGCCCTGAGGGCCATCGTACTTTGCGGGGTCCGCGTGATGAGAGGGGACTGAGCGTCGGCGTACCCGTTCGCTCGGACACGAGTTCCCTCAGGGATGGGCGCATGGGCGTGTGAGGGGTGGGGTAGCTCCGGGGGCCTCCTGGAGGAAAAGTATCCCGGGGACTGAGTTCCCCGGGTGGCCGAAGGATTGATGTCCTTCGGTCTTTTCCTGGCCTCAGTGAGGCGAGCTATCCCAGCCCCCCACAACGAGGATCCGACTTAGTGTCGGATCGGAGGTGCAGGCGGCAGTCGCCGCTGCCCTCCGTAGTGGTGCCAGCTGGTGGGGGATGGGGATCCCCTGCCAGCCTGTAAAGGCCCACGAGTCAGGGGGGGGGCCAAGTATCCCCGGCCCTCCCTCCTTAGGCGAGGGAACTCCGGCGCTTGCGCTGGAGCGGCCGGTGGGGCGTGCGTGGTGACACCATAGTTCTCCCACGGCGCCCCTCCAAATGGCCGAGAGGGAATACCGGTGAGTTTTTAAGGGGTAGGCCTCCCTAGAGGGGTCACTAGGGGGGAGAGTCCCCTACACCCCCCGCGTCGTCCCCCCTAAGTGCGTGTGGGGGGACATTCCCCAAGGCGCGGGGACCGTGCGTAATTTGCATTTTCTCACCGAATCAAAAAAAAAAAAAAAAAAGGTTAGGTTAGGTTCCCCCCCGACGTGTACCTACCTTGTCGTGGTGGGGGGGCTCACCGCCGCATGCCATGTGTCCGGCCTGCGGCGGTGCCAAGAGGTACCGGGTGGTGGGCCACTTCCAGTACTCTTCTGATCCAGCAGAGGAGACATGGAAGTGGCAGCGCTTCGGCGCGGGGGTGGCTCCCCTGGGGAGTTAGGAGGGCGGCCATGATGGCTGTCGGGAGTACGGTGGCTCTGAGGGCCATCGTACTTCAAGGGAGGGCTCGCGGTAGAGTGGAGGGGACTGAGCGTCGGCGTACCCGTTGCTCGGACACAAGTTCCCTCAGGGACGGGCGCATGGGCGTGTGAGGGGTGGGGTAGCTCCGGGGGCCTCCTGGAGGAAAAGTATCCTGGGGACTGAGTTCCCCGGGTGGCCGAAGGATTGATGTCCTTCGGTCTTTTCCTGGCCTCAGTGAGGCGAGCTACCCCGCCCCCCACAACGGGGATCCGACCGAGTGTCGGATCGGAGGTGCAGGCGGCAGTCGCCGCTGCCCTCCGTAGTGGTGCCAGCTGGTGGGGGATGGGGATCCCCTGCCAGCCTGTAAAGGCCCACGACTCAGGGGGGGGGGCCAAGTATCCCCGGCCCTCCCTCCTTAGGCGACGGAACTCCGGCGCTTGCGCTGGAGCGGCCGGTGGGGCGTGCGTGGTGACACCATAGTTCTCCCACGGCGCCCCTCCAAATGGCCGAGAGGGAATACCGGTGAGTTTTTAAGGGGTATGCCCCCCTAGACCCCGACTAGGGGGGAGAGTCCACTACACCCCCCGCGTCGTCCCCTCAACTAGTACGGGGGGGACATTCCCCAAGGCGCGGGGACCGTGCGTAATTGCATTTTCTCACCGAATCAAAAAAAAAAAAAAAAAAAGGTTAGGTTAGGTTCCCCCCCGACGTGTACCTACCTTGTCGTGGTGGGGGGGCTCACCGCCGCATGCCATGTGTCCGGCCTGCGGCGGTGCCAAGAGGTACCGGGTGGTGGGCCACTTCCAGTACTCCTCTGATCCAGCAGAGGAGACATGGAAGTGGCAGCGCTTCGGCGCGGGGGTGGCTCCCCTGGGGAGTTAGCAGGGCGGCCATGATGGCTGTCGGGAGTACGGTGGCTCTGAGGGCCATCGTACTTCATGGGAGGGTTCGCGTAGAGCGGAGGGGACTGAGCGTCGGCGTACCCGTTGCTCGGACACAAGTTCCCTCAGGGATGGGCGCATGGGCGTGTGAGGGGTGGGGTAGCTCCGGGGGCCTCCTGGAGGAAAAGTATCCTGGGGACTGAGTTCCCCGGGTGGCCGAAGGATTGATGTCCTTCGGTCTTTTCCTGGCCTCAGTGAGGCGAGCTACCCCGCCCCCCACAACGGGGATCCGACCGAGTGTCGGATCGGAGGTGCAGGCGGCAGTCGCCGCTGCCCTCCGTAGTGGTGCCAGCTGGTGGGGGATGGGGATCCCCTGCCAGCCTGTAAAGGCCCACGACTCAGGGGGGGGGGCCAAGTATCCCCGGCCCTCCCTCCTTAGGCGACGGAACTCCGGCGCTTGCGCTGGAGCGGCCGGTGGGGCGTGCGTGGTGACACCATAGTTCTCCCACGGCGCCCCTCCAAATGGCCGAGAGGGAATACCGGTGAGTTTTTAAGGGGTATGCCCCCCTAGTGTGCATCCGGCTAGGGGGGAGAGTCCACTACACCCCCCGCGTCGTCCCCTCAACTAGTACGGGGGGGACATTCCCCAAGGCGCGGGGACCGTGCGTAATTGCATTTTCTCACCGAATCAAAAAAAAAAAAAAAAAAAAAAAGGTTAGGTTAGGTTCCCCCCCCGACGTGTACCTACCTTGTCGTGGTGGGGGGGCTCACCGCCGCATGCCATGTGCCCGGCCTGCGGCGGTGCCAAGAGGTACCGGGTGGTGGGCCACTTCCAGTACTCCTCTGATCCAGCAGAGGAGACATGGAAGTGGCAGCGCTTCGGCGCGGGGGTTGCTCCCCTGGGGAGTTCCGAGGGCGGCCATGATGGCTGTCGGGAGTACGGTGGCTCTGAGGGCCATCGTACTCCATGGGGTTGGCCGTAGGGTGGAGGGGACTGGGCGTCGGTGTACCCGTCCGCTCGGGCACGAGTTCCCTCAGGGTAGGGCGCATGGGCGTGTGAGGGGTGGGGTAGCTCCGGGGGCCTCCTGGAGGAAAAGTATCCTGGGGACTGAGTTCCCCGGGTGGCCGAAGGATTGATGTCCTTCGGTCTTTTCCTGGCCTCAGTGAGGCGAGCTACCCCGCCCCCCACAATGGGGATCCGACCGGGTGTCGGATCGGAGGAGCAGGCGGCAGTCGCCGCTGCCCTCCGTAGTGGTGCCAGCTGGTGGGGGATGGGGATCCCCTGCCAGCCTGTAAAGGCCCACGACTCAGGGGGGGGGGCCAAGTATCCCCGGCCCTCCCTCCTTAGGCGACGGAACCCTGGCGCTTGCGCTGGGGTGGCCGGTGGGGCGTGCGTGGTGACACCATAGTTCTCCCACGGCGCCCCTCCAAATGGCCGAGAGGGAATACCGGTGAGTTTTTAAGGGGTATGCCCCCCTAGTGTGCTCCGACTAGGGGGGAGAGTCCACTACACCCCCCGCGTCGTCCCCCCTAAGTGCGTGTGGGGGGACATTCCCCAAGGCGCGGGGACCGTGCGTAATTTGCATTTTCTCACCGAATCAAAAAAAAAAAAAAAAAAGGTTAGGTTAGGTTCCCCCCCGACGTGTACCTACCTTGTCGTGGTGGGGGGGCTCACCGCCGCATGCCATGTGTCCGGCCTGCGGCGGTGCCAAGAGGTACCGGGTGGTGGGCCACTTCCAGTACTCCTCTGACCCAGCAGAGGAGACATGGAAGTGGCAGCGCTTCGGCGCGGGGGTGGCTCCCCTGGGGAGTTAGGAGGGCGGCCATGATGGCTGTCGGGAGTACGGTGGCTCTGAGGGCCATCGTACTTCATGGGAGGGTTCGCGTAGAGCGGAGGGGACTGAGCGTCGGCGTACCCGTTGCTCGGACACAAGTTCCCTCAGGGATGGGCGCATGGGCGTGTGAGGGGTGGGGTAGCTCCGGGGGCCTCCTGGAGGAAAAGTATCCTGGGGACTGAGTTCCCCGGGTGGCCGAAGGATTGATGTCCTTCGGTCTTTTCCTGGCCTCAGTGAGGCGAGCTACCCCGCCCCCCACAACGGGGATCCGACCGAGTGTCGGATCGGAGGTGCAGGCGGCAGTCGCCGCTGCCCTCCGTAGTGGTGCCAGCTGGTGGGGGATGGGGATCCCCTGCCAGCCTGTAAAGGCCCACGACTCAGGGGGGGGGGCCAAGTATCCCCGGCCCTCCCTCCTTAGGCGACGGAACTCCGGCGCTTGCGCTGGAGCGGCCGGTGGGGCGTGCGTGGTGACACCATAGTTCTCCCACGGCGCCCCTCCAAAAGGCCGAGAGGGAATACCGGTGAGTTTTTAAGGGGTATGCCCCCCTAGACCCCGACTAGGGGGGAGAGTCCACTACACCCCCCGCGTCGTCCCCTCAACTAACACGGGGGGGACATTCCCCAAGGCGCGGGGACCGTGCGTAATTGCATTTTCTCACCGAATCAAAAAAAAAAAAGGTTAGGTTAGGTTAGGTTAGGTTAGGTTAGGTTGCGCCCCGGGCCAGCCCCCCCCAAGAGCGCCCCGGGCCAGCCCCCCCCAAGAGCGCCCCGGGCCAGCCCCCCCCAAGAGCGCCCCGGGCCAGCCCCCCCCAAGATGAAAGCCCGAAGGCACAGGAGGAACTCGCAATGCAGGTGTCTTAATGCCAGTACACCAGCATTGCGAGATCCTCCAGGCGAACGTGAACCACTCCGCCAGGGCCCAAGACCTGCTCATGCAGGCCATGGCGGAGTGGGGCATAAAGGTTGCGGTGGTGGCGGAACCATATTACGTTCCGCCCCAAAGAAACTGGGCGGGATCTCCGGACGGCCTTGCAGCCATCGTTGTCCCGACGAACGGGAACTCCCCCCCCCTCCACAAGATCGGAGAGGGCCCGGGGTACGTAGCGGCCAAGTGGGGAGAGACTGCAATAATTGCGGTCTATTTCTCCCCCAACAGGCCGCTGGCGGCCTTCGAGGCCTTCCTTGCGGATCTAGGGCGAGCCGCAGGGGGAGTGGCCCCAGCGCAGCTGCTTGTGATGGGGGACTTCAACGCCAAAGGCGCGGCGTGGGGTTCCCCCATCACGGACCAGAGAGGGGCCAAGCTAGAGGGCTGGGCGGCTGCCATCGGGCTGGAGGTGGCCAACAGAGGCAGCGTGGACACGTGCGTGCGCAGGCAGGGGGGGTCCATCGTGGACATAACGTTCGCGACCCCCGCCCTAGCCGCACGCATCGCGGACTGGCGTGTCCTTGAGGACGTAGAGACCCTCTCCGACCACCGCTATATTCGGATGAGGGTCTCCGCCTCGCAGCCGGCACAGCCGCAGCCGCCGGCGGGGAGGAGGTCGACCTTCCCGCGCTGGGTCCTCTCCAGATTCGACCCCGGCATGGCGGAGGAGGCGGCAGTGGTAGAGGCCTGGAACGCCCCCCCACCCGACGATCTGGACGTCGATGGGAAGGCGGCCCGTTTCCGCGAGGCGCTCACCGCGGTGTGTGACGCGGCCATGCCGCGGATGCGGAGGCTCCCGGATAAAACGGGGGTCTACTGGTGGTCCGAGGAAATAGCCAATCTTCGGGCCGCCAGCAACCGCGCGCGCCGCGCCTACACCCGCTGCAGGCGGAGAGTGGCGCACACGGCCGCTGAGGAGGAGGTCCTCTATAGGACCCTCAAGGAGGCCAAGGAGACCCTCCAGCTGGCAATCTCCAAGGCCAAGGACGCCGCACACGAGGAGTTCTTGGCCACGCTGGAGAGGGATCCATGGGGGCGCCCGTACAAGATGGTGCGGGAAAAGGTTAAGCGTGCCCCCCCCATGGACTCCCTGGAGCCAGGGCTCCTTGAGAGGATTGTTGGCGTCCTTTTCCCTCCGGCGCCGGAATTCGAGCCTCCGAGGATGGCCCCCCCGGAGGAGCCGAGAGGGGATCCCATAATTCCCAGGATCAACCAGGATGAAATGATGTGGATCACGGACCGCCTCCGGGTATGCAAGAAGGCCCCAGGCCCGGACGGCGTGCCCGCGAGGGTGATCCCCATCGCCCTTCAATACCTCGGGGAGCGCTTTAAGGACCTCCTGGACCAGTGTCTGCAGGAGGGGCGCTTCCCGAAGGTGTGGAAGGAGGGGCGGCTGGTGCTCATTCCCAAGCCGGGGGGCGCGCCTGACTCGCCGTCAGGCCATCGGCCCATCGTCCTCCTGGACGAATGCGGGAAGGCGTTGGAGCGGATAATCTCCTCCCGGATCCGCAGCCACTTGGAGGAGGTGGGCCCGAACATCTCCGAGCACCAGTTCGGGTTTAGAAAGGGCCGGTCGACCATCGACGCAATTAAGACGCTAGAGGAGTTTAGCGACCTAGCGGCCAGCAAGGGGGAGGGGGTGGTGGCGGTATCGTTAGATATCGCCAACGCCTTCGGCACCCTCCCCTACTCCGTCATCATGGAGTCCCTGCGGTACCATCGGATCCCGTGGTACCTGCAGAGGATCATAGGGCACTACCTGGAGGGAAGGGTAGTGCTCTATGATCACGGCGGCAGGCGGAAGAGCCATCCTATGGCGTGCGGGGTCCCCCAAGGTTCCATACTTGGCCCACTATTATGGAACCTTGGGTTTGACTGGGCAATTCGGGGCGAGCAGCTTCCCCGCATGGCCACCATCTGCTATGCCGATGACACGATGGTGGCCGTCCGGGGAAGGGACCGGCGGGAAACGCTGCGCAGGGCGGCGGTTGCGGCCGAGCTGGTCATTGACCGCGTCAGTGCGCTCGGCCTCAGGGTCAACGTGCGGAAGACGGACGCCATGGTGTTTGGGGCCCCCACCTGGCGCATCCCGGCCGACACCTCACTCCCGATAGGAGGAGAAACTGTCCAGGTCAAGGCCAATATAAAATATCTTGGTCTTGTCCTGGACAGGAAGTGGGACTTTGGCGCACATTTCGCCAAACTCGCCCCCCGGTTGATGGGCACTGCGGCAGCCCTTGGCAGACTGCTGCCAAACGTGGGAGGACCACTCACGCCCTGCCGGAGGCTGTACGCCAATGTCGTGAGGAGTATGGCCCTCTACGGCGCCCCGATATGGGCGAGCCGGCTCACGCGGAAGACAAGGGCCCTCCTCCGACGGCCCCAGCGGGCGTGCGCCACCCGTATTGCCAGGGCGTACGTGACGGTGGCCCACATGGCGGCCTGCCTGATTGCTGGCACGCCCCCTTGGGACATAGACGCCGAGGCCATGTCGGCGTCTTATTGGTCCCAAAGGGAGGCCCAGGCGAGGGGGGATCGGCTGGCCCCAGAGGAAATCCTCTTTGCCCGCCGACAAACCCAGCGGCGCATGCGCGACAGGTGGAAGGAGGAGCTGGAGGACTGCCGCTATGGAACGCGCACTATAGCGGCTATCCTCCCCTCGCTCGACCTGTGGCTCGACAGGGAGTTTGGTACGATATCGTACCATCTCGTGCAGATCCTGTCGGGCCACGGGTGTTTCGGCGCATACCTCCACCGAATCGGGAGAGAGAGCAGCCCGCAGTGCCACAACTGCGGAGCTGCGGAGGACACGGCCCAGCATACGCTGGAGGAGTGTCCCTGCTGGGCCTACGAGCGCCGCCAGCTCGTGGCCACTGTCGGACAGGACTTGTCACTCCACAGCATAGTTTCGGCTATGCTGGATGGGGGTGACGAGTCCTGGGAGGAGGTGGTTTCCTTCTGCGAGTGCATAATGCTCCAGAAGGAAGCCGAGGAACGGGAGCGCGAGGAGTGTGTCCATGCGCCCCCGTTCCGACGCAGACGAACGGGGCGAAGGCGGCGGCACTTTGCTGCCCGCCTGAACCCCTAGTGGGACCAGCGGGTTGGGGACGGGGGTCCTCCACCTGCATTGCACGGTCCCACACGTCTGGGGGGGGAGTCGAAGCGTTGCGATTCCTCCCTCCTTGGCGAGGTAGCCCCGGTGATTTTAACCAAAGCCGGGGCAGGCCGGGGGGCGTCGTCGGCTCGAATCCTCGGGAACCCACGGCGCCTACCTAAACCCGGCGAGCGGACAATGCCGTAGTGTTTTTAGTGGGTATGTTCCCCCCTCCCCTTCCCGCAGGGGAAGAGGACGGGGGAGAGAGCCCCACATAACCGCTCGGGCCCCCCCGGGCCCGGGGGTACTCGTAAATGAGTTTTCACTACGTTAAAAAAAAAAAAAAAAAAAAAAAAAGGTTAGGTTAGGTTAGGTTAGGTTAGGTTAGGTTAGGTTAGGTTGAGGCAAAATTTGATGTTAGAGGCAAAATTTGATGTTAGAGGCAAAATTTGATGTTAGAGGCAAAATTTGATGTTAGAGGCAAAATTTGATGTTAGAGGCAAAATTTGATGTTAGAGGCAAAATTTGATGTTAGAGGCAAAATTTGATGTTAGAGGCAAAATTTGATGTTAGAGGCAAAATTTGATGTTAGAGGCAAAATTTGATGTTAGAGGCAAAATTTGATGTTAGAGGCAAAATTTGATGTTAGAGGCAAAATTTGATGTTAGAGGCAAAATTTGATGTTAGAGGCAAAATTTGATGTTAGAGGCAAAATTTGATGTTAGAGGCAAAATTTGATGTTAGAGGCAAAATTTGATGTTAGAGGCAAAATTTGATGTTAGAGGCAAAATTTGATGTTAGAGGCAAAATTTGATGTTAGAGGCAAAATTTGATGTTAGAGGCAAAATTTGATGTTAGAGGCAAAATTTGATGTTAGAGGCAAAATTTGATGTTAGAGGCAAAATTTGATGTTAGAGGCAAAATTTGATGTTAGAGGCAAAATTTGATGTTAGAGGCAAAATTTGATGTTAGAGGCAAAATTTGATGTTAGAGGCAAAATTTGATGTTAGAGGCAAAATTTGATGTTAGAGGCAAAATTTGATGTTAGAGGCAAAATTTGATGTTAGAGGCAAAATTTGATGTTAGAGGCAAAATTTGATGTTAGAGGCAAAATTTGATGTTAGAGGCAAAATTTGATGTTAGAGGCAAAATTTGATGTTAGAGGCAAAATTTGATGTTAGAGGCAAAATTTGATGTTAGAGGCAAAATTTGATGTTAGAGGCAAAATTTGATGTTAGAGGCAAAATTTGATGTTAGAGGCAAAATTTGATGTTAGAGGCAAAATTTGATGTTATGAGGCAAAATTTGATGTTACTTTTGCGACTTGCTTTGCTAAATAACTCAAATTTTTGACTTGCGATCGGAATTTTTCCAAATTTTTGATATCTTTGCCTTCTGCATTAGATCCCTGACTTTTTGACATATTTTCGGTACTTCTAGCTTCTCTGGATACCCCAAAATTAATTTTTGCAATTTCTCCGTGAAAACCTTCTGTTTTTGCGGTTGGGATTGCAAAACACAACTTTTCCAAATTTTTTAGAAAAATCGTATCTTCCATACGGTTTACATTTTTTAAATTATTTTTGTGGGGAAATAGGGCGAATTAGTGGCACTACCAAACGCCGTTTACCGAATAATTTTCGAACTTACCATTCGGAAGTTATTCGGTGAAACGTTGGTTGCGGCTATATTTGCTATAGGCGCTAGTGACTTTTTTGATAAGTTTGTCAGGACTTTCAAAAAATCACTGCGCCTATACTATAACGGTCCGGGATTTTATAGCTATAGGGTCTTTTAGGAGGTAGTTTGCGCCGCCTAACGGCACCTCACTCGACTCTCTAGCTATCATAGTCTCGTCAGAATTTGGGGAAAACTACCAACTTTTTTATAAGTTGGTAATTTTCCACTGTTCGGACTTGACCGTTTTTTGGGTTAGGTTTCGCCCTTCTGGTGAAACCAACCTGGTAGGGGGGGTTGTAGCAAGGGGGGGGGTTGTAGAACCTGCACGGGTTCTGGGGGGGGGGTCCGATTGGAGATCGGACGGGAGGGGGGGGAGCTATGGGCGACCATAGTTCCGGGTCTAGGGGGGGGTAGTAACTCCGAAACGGGAGTAGCTACGGGGGGGGGGGTTTCGGGGGAGGGGGCCGGGTCATCGGCCACTCCTGACAGGGGTCAGGAGGAAAATCGACGGAGCGGTTCTCCCGCTGGGAATTGTTTGCCGGGGGCTTCTTCGTACCGGCTCAACTTTCCGGCGTTGTTATACGGGGGCGGAAAAAAAAAGGGAATCAAAGTTGGAAACGGCTCTCTTTTCGAGCCCAGCGTCGAGGGCACGACGAGCCAGTCTGAGGCGCACGAGGGGGGGGGACTCCGAGTTCGGAGTAGACCCGTCTGAATCCTCCGACATGGAGGCAGACGCAGCAGAGGTCGGGGGTGCCCGTAAAAAGGCCCCCCTTAAGCGAACCATGTCGCTCAGGTCCAGCGGGGACACTGAAGTCCCTGTGAAGATGAAGACCTCCAGCAGGGGCGGAGGGGGGAAAACGCCCCATGGGTGCCCACGCCTTCCTGGCTAAGGCAAGGAGGGGGTTGGAGGGGCTGAACTCAGACGACGACTCCGTAGAGTTCGAGGATGCCCGGGAAGATCGGACATACCGTCCGAAGCAGTCGCTGCGAGGGAACACAACACTCGTGGACGAGGAAGAGGACGCACGCACCCCCCGGGAACAGACCAGGGAGGAGCTCGCCGCCGCAGCGCTTCGGAATGTACTCCTCATCAAGGAGGACATTTCGAAGTGCTCCCGAATTAACGGGCGGGTCAAGGGCCGCCTGAACGAGGCGACCGCTGAGGCCCTAGTGGCCATCGAGGAGCTGCGGACGGTCTCCCCAATGGAGGAGCAGCGCCGTATTCGCGCGGACAACGCCCGGCTCTCTAGAGAGCTGGAGATCGTCCGCGGCGAACTGCAGGCCTTTAAGGCGGCCTACGCGGAGGCGCAGAGTTCCGCCTTAGCAGTGCGGAGGTCCACAGCCACAGAAGTGGGAGGAGACCTTAAGGAGGCCATTGAGGACCTGAGGCGCGACCTTCTCACATCCCTGGGCGGGATGATAAACGCCCGCCTAGGGGAAGTAGAGGCGCGTCTCCCGCCGGAACCTGTCCTGCGGCCACCGCTTGCGGCCGACAAGAGGACGCCGCCGCCCCCTCGCCCCAGAGCCCAGTCCGGCTTGGTAGGGGGCGACGGGAAGGAGCCCTCAAGGGCCCAGCCGAAGAAGCAGGTGGCCATCGCGATGCCCCCTCCACCGATGCCCCCTCCACCGACCCCGCCAGCCCAAAGTGGCAAAAAGGCGGGCAAGGAGGCGGCGGGCAAGGCTGGCCCAATGCCAGCCCCGAGGGCGCAGCCGATGGCGCGGCCGAATCATGCGCCGCACAATCCCCCCCCCAAGGCGGGGACTAGCGGACAGGGCGCAGGGCCTCAACCCCAGGCAGCCCCCCAGCCCCAGGAAGAATCCTGGGCATTGGTGGCAAGGAGGAAGGGGAAGGGGAAAAAGGCGAATGCCGCCTCCCCGGCCGCCCCCCCCAAGACCCCTAAGCCGAAAGTGGTGAAGGTGGTGGTGCCCCGTACGGCAGCGGTGGTCCTGACCCTCAAGGAGAGGGCACAGAGGGGGGGCAAACTGGCCACATATACGGACCTGATGGTGTGGGCCAGGGCTGGCGTTAGGCTGGCCGACCTAGGATTGGAGTCGGTCCAGATGCGGAAAACGATGACCGGCTCCAAAATGCTCGAGATCAGGGGAGACACTCCCGAAGCAACAGCGGACCGCATGGCGGAAAAGCTCCGCGAAGTGGTGGGGGACGTGGCCGAAATCACCCGGCCCACGAAATTCGCAGAGCTCAAGCTCTCCGGGCTTGATGATACCGTGGGCCGGGATGAGGTGGCGGCGGCCGTCGCGGCTAAAGGGGGTTGCCAGGTGGCCCTGGTCAAGGTTGGGGCCCTCAGTGAGAGAGGCTGGGGGCGGGGAACCGTTTTTGTACGGTGCCCAGCGACGGCTGCCAAGGAGGTGGCCAAGGAGAGCCACATCCAGATTGGCTGGACAAGAGCGGCCGTGACGCCCCTGGTGGCCCTGCCCATGCGCTGCTTCAAATGCATGGCGCTGGGCCACACCAGGGCCACGTGCCCCTCCGCCGCGGAGTACACAGGGAAGTGCTTCCGATGCGGAAAGGAGGGGCACCTAGCAGCGGAGTGCCAGGCGCAGCCCAAGTGCGCAGTATGCGCCGCGGCGGGACGGCCCCATGGCCACGTCATGGGCGGGGACAAATGTGCCCCACCCAATGTTAAGGGAAAGGACCGCGCGCCACGGCCCAGCCCCCCCCAAGATGAAAGCCCGAAGGCACAGGAGGAACTCGCAATGCAGGTGTCTTAATGCCAGTACACCAGCATTGCGAGATCCTCCAGGCGAATGTGAACCACTCCGCCAGGGCCCAAGATCTGCTCATGCAGGCCATGGCGGAGTGGGGCATAAAGGTTGCGGTGGTGGCGGAACCATATTACGTTCCGCCCCAAAGAAACTGGGCGGGGTCTCCGGACGGCCTCGCAGCCATCGTTGTCCCGACGAACGGGAACTCCCCCCCCCTCCACAAGATCGGAGAAGGCCCGGGGTACGTAGCGGCCAAGTGGGGAGAGACTGCAATCATTGCGGTCTATTTCTCCCCCAACAGGCCGATGGCGGCTTTCGAGGCCTTCCTTGTGGATCTAGGGCGAGCCGCAGGGGGAGTTGCCCCAGCGCAGCTGCTTGTGATGGGGGACTTCAACGCCAAAGGCGCGGCGTGGGGTTCCCCCATCACGGACCAGAGAGGAGCCAAGTTAGAGGGCTGGGCGGCTGCCATCGGGCTGGAGGTGGCCAACAGAGGCAGCGTGAACACGTGCGTGCGTAGGCAGGGGGGGTCCATCGTGGACATAACGTTCGCGACCCCCGCCCTAGCCGCACGCATCGTGGACTGGCGTGTCCTTGAGGACGTAGAGACCCTCTCCGACCACCGCTATATTCGGATGAGGGTCTCCGCCTCACAGCCGACACAGCCGCAGCCGCCGGCGGGGAGGAGGTCGACCTTCCCGCGCTGGGTCCTCTCCAGGTTTGACCCCGGCATGGCAGAGGAGGCGGCGGTGGTAGAGGCCTGGAACGCCCCCCCACCCGACGATCTGGACGTCGATGGGAAGGCGATCCGATTCCGAGAGGCGCTCACCGCGGTGTGTGACGCGGCCATGCCGCGGATGCGGAGGCTCCCGGATAAAACGGGGGTCTACTGGTGGTCCGAGGAAATAGCCAACCTTCGGGCCGCCAGCAACCGCGCGCGCCGCGCCTACACCCGCTGCAGGCGGAGAGTGGCGCACACGGCCGCCGAGGAGGAGGTCCTCTATAGGGCCCTCAAGGAGGCAAAAGAGGTCCTCCAATTAGCAATCTCGAAGGCCAAGGACGCCGCACACGAGGAGTTCTTGGCCACGTTAGAAAGGGACCCATGGGGGCGCCCGTACAAAATGGTGCGGGATAAGGTGAAGCGCGCCCCCCCCATGGACTCCCTGGAGCCAGGGCTCCTCGAGAGGATTATCGGCGTCCTCTTCCCTCCGGCGCCGGACTTCGAGCCTCCGAGGATGTCGGCCCCCTCGGAGGAGCAAAGACGAGATCCCGTACCCAGGATCAACCAGGACGAGATGATGTGGGTGACGGACCGCCTCCGGGCCTGCAAAAAGGCCCCGGGCCCGGACGGCGTACCCGCGAGAGTGATCCCTATCGCCCTCCAATACCTCGGGGAGCGCTTCAAAGACCTCCTGGACCAGTGTCTGCAGGAGGGGCGCTTCCCGAAGGTATGGAAGGAGGGGCGGCTGGTGTTGATCCCCAAGCCGGGGGGCTCGCCCGACTCGCCCTCAGGCCATCGGCCCATCGTCCTCCTGGACGAATGCGGGAAGGCGTTGGAGCGAGTGATCGCCGCCCGGATCCGCAGACACCTGGAGGAGGTGGGCCCGAACATCTCCGAGCACCAGTTCGGATTTAGAAAAGGCCGGTCGACGATCGACGCGATTAAGACGCTGAAAGAGTTCAGTGATCTAGCGGCCAGCAAGGGGGAGAGGGTGGTGGCGGTATCGTTAGATATCGCCAACGCTTTCGGCACCCTCCCCTACTCCGTCATCATGGAGTCCCTGCGGTACCATCGGATCCCGTGGTACCTGCAGAGGATCATAGAGCACTACCTAGAGGGAAGGGTAGTGCTCTATGATCACGGCGGCAGGCGTAAGAGCCATCCCATGGCTTGCGGGGTCCCCCAAGGTTCCATACTTGGCCCACTACTATGGAACCTTGGGTTTGACTGGGCAATCCGGGGCGTGCAGCTTCCCCGCATGACCACCATCTGTTACGCCGATGACACGATGGTGGCCGTCCGGGGAAGGGACCGGGAGGAGACGCTGCGCAGGGCGGCTGTCGCGGCCGAGCTGGTCGTTGACCGCGTCAGCGCGCTCGGCCTCAGGGTCAACGTGCGGAAGACGGACGCCATGGTGTTTGGGGCCTGGCGCATCCCGGCCGACACCGCACTCCCCATCGGAGGAGAACCTGTCCAGGTCAAGGCCAATATAAAGTATCTTGGTCTTGTCCTGGACAGGAAGTGGGACTTTGGCGCACATTTCGTCCAACTCGCCCCTAAGCTGATGGGCACTGCGGCAGCCCTCGGCAGACTACTGCCGAACGTGGGAGGGCCACTCACGCCCTGCCGGAGGCTGTACGCCAACGTCGTGAGGAGTATGGCCCTCTATGGCGCCCCGATATGGGCTAGCCTGTTAACGAGGAAGACGAGGGCCCTCCTCCGACGGCCCCAGCGAGTGTGCGCCACCCGAATAGCCAGGGCGTACGTGACGGTGGCCCACATGGCGGCCTGCCTGATCGCCGGTACGCCCCCTTGGGACATAGACGCCGAGGCCATGTCGGCGTCTTATTGGTCACAAAGGGAGGCACAGGCGAGGGGGGACCGGCTGGCCCCAGAGGAAATTCTCTTTGCCCGCCGACAAACCCAACGGCGCATGCGGGACAGATGGAAAGAGGAGCTGGAGGACTGCCGCTATGGAACGCGCACTATAGCGGCTATCCTCCCCTCGCTCGACCTGTGGCTCGACAGGGAGTTTGGTACGATTTCGTACCATCTCGTCCAAATCCTGTCGGGCCACGGGTGTTTCGGTTCCTATCTGTTCCGCATAGGAAGGGAAGACAGCCCCCGGTGTCATAACTGTGGGGCGCCGGAGGACTCAGCCCAGCATACACTCGAGGAGTGTCCCTGCTGGGACTATGAGCGCCGCCAGCTCGTGGCGGCTGTAGGACAGGACTTGTCACTCCACAGCATAGTCTCGGCTATGCTGGATGGGGGTGACGAGTCCTGGGAGGAGGTGGCTTCCTTCTGCGAGTGCATAATGCTCCAGAAGGAAGCCGAGGAACGGGAGCGCGAGGAGTGTGTCCACGCGCCCCCGTTCCGGCGCAGACGAACGGGGCGAAGGCGGCGGCACTTTGCTGCTCGCCTGAACCCCTAGTGCGACCAGCGGGTTGGGGACGGGGGTCCTCCACCCGCCTTTACGGTCCCACGCGTCTGGGGGGGGAGCTGAAGCGTTGCGGCTCCTCCCTCCTAGGTGAGGTGGCCCCGGTGATTTTAACCAAAGCCGGGGCTGGCCGGGGGGCGTCGTCGGCTCGAATCCTCGGGAACCCACGGCGCCTACCTAAACCCGGCGAGCGGACAATGCCGTAGTGTTTTTAGTGGGTATGTTCCCCCCTCCCCTTCCCGCAGGGGAAGAGGACGGGGGAGAGAGCCCCACATAACCGCTCGGGCCCCCCCGGGCCCGGGGGTACTCGTAAATGAGTTTTCACTACGTTAAAAAAAAAAAAAAAAAAAAAAAAAAAAAAAGGTTAGGTTAGGTTAGGTTAGGTTAGGTTAGGTTAGGTTAGGTTAGGTTGCCTCATGCTGGCGGCGGGCGAAAGCCTGCCGTCGAAGCGGTGCGTTCCGCAAGGGACGCGATCGCGGAGCGGAGTGACCTCGGTCATTTTCGGTCGGCACGTAACCTGGTCCGTAGGGCCGGGACCGTGGGCCGCCTCGTCTTTATCAAGATAAGGGGGCCGCGAGGAGAAAACCTCTATAAAAAATCCAGAGGAGCGACGTGACCTCGGTCACGATCGGACGCCACGTAAACCTGGTCCGCAGGGCCGGGACCGTGGGCCGCCTCGTCTTTTTCAAGATAAGGGGGCCGCGAGGAGTAAACCTCTATAAAAATCCAGAGGGCGACGTGACCTCGGTCACGGTCGGACGGCACGTAAACCTGGTCCGTAGGGCCGGGACCGTGGGCCGCCTCGTCTTTTTCAAGATAAGGGGGCCGCGAGGAGTAAACCTCTATAATAATCCAGAGGATGACGTGACCTCGGTCACGGTCGGACGGCACGCAAACCCGGTCCGCAGGGCCGGGACCGTGGGCCGCCTCGTCTTTTTCAAGATAAGGGGGCCGCGAGGAGAAAACCTCTATAAAAATCCAGAGGAGCGACGTGACCTCGGTCACGGTCGGACGGCACGTAAACCTGGTCCGTAGGGCCGGGACCGTGGGCCGCCTCGTCTTTTTCAAGATAAGGGGGCCGCGAGGAGTAAACCTCTATAATAATCCAGAGGACGACGTGACCTCGGTCACGGTCGGACGGCACGCAAACCCGGTCCGCAGGGCCGGGACCGTGGGCCGCCTCGTCTTTTTCAAGATAGGGGGGCCGCGAGGAGTAAACCTCTATAAAAATCAACAGGGCGGCGTGATCTCGGTCATGTCGGCCGTCACGTAACCCCGGCCCGCTGGCGCTGGGAACGTGGGCCGCTGAGGGGGCTACGAGGAGTCAACCTCTTTAAAAAAACAGACGGTCACCGGCGGGGGAGGGCGGGGAATCCGGAACCCGCATTCAACGGTGCCGTCGCCACCTGCCCCATCCCGGGGCGGCCAGTGGACGTTGCGGTGGTCACGGTGTTCGCCCGCAACGCCCGCAGTTCAAGGCCTGGAGGGAACGTGTGTGTTTTTAGACGGTAGGCCTCTCCCCTCCATCCATTAGGGATGGTAGCGGCGAGATGGAGAACCCGTCATACCTCCGTTCGTGCTGCCCCGAGCGCGGAGATGCATAAGGCGCATTTTCCACACGTTAAAAAAAAAAAAAAAAAAAAGGTTAGGTTAGGTTAGGTTAGGTTAGGTTAGGTTAGGTTCCCCCCCGACGTGTACCTACCTTGCCGTGGTGGGGGGGCTCACCGCCGCATGCCATGTGTCCGGCCTGCGGCGGTGCCAAGAGGTACCGGGTGGTGGGCCACTTCCAGTACTCCTCTGATCCAGCAGAGGAGACATGGAAGTGGCAGCGCTTCGGCGCGGGGGTGGCTCCCCTGGGGAGTTAGGAGGGCGGCCATGATGGCTGTCGGGAGTACGGTGGCTCTGAGGGCCATCGTACTTCACGGGAGGGTTCGCGTGGAGCGGAGGGGACTGAGCGTCGGCGTACCCGGTGCTCGGACACAAGTTCCCTCAGGGATGGGCGCATGGGCGTGTGAGGGGTGGGGTAGCTCCGGGGGCCTCCTGGAGGAAAAGTATCCTGGGGACTGAGTTCCCCGGGTGGCCGAAGGATTGATGTCCTTCGGTCTTTTCCTGGCCTCAGTGAGGCGAGCTACCCCGCCCCCCACAACGGGGATCCGACCGAGTGTCGGATCGGAGGTGCAGGCGGCAGTCGCCGCTGCCCTCCGTAGTGGTGCCAGCTGGTGGGGGATGGGGATCCCCTGCCAGCCTGTAAAGGCCCACGACTCAGGGGGGGGGGCCAAGTATCCCCGGCCCTCCCTCCTTAGGCGACGGAACTCCGGCGCTTGCGCTGGAGCGGCCGGTGGGGCGTGCGTGGTGACACCATAGTTCTCCCACGGCGCCCCTCCAAAAAGGCCGAGAGGGAATACCGGTGAGTTTTTAAGGGGTATGCCCCCCCCTAGACCCCGACTAGGGGGGAGAGTCCACTACACCCCCCGCGTCGTCCCCTCAACTAACACGGGGGGGACATTCCCCAAGGCGCGGGGACCGTGCGTAATTGCATTTTCTCACCGAATCAAAAAAAAAAAAAAAAAAAAAAAAAGGTTAGGTTAGGTTAGGTTAGGTTAGGTTAGGTTAGGTTAGGTTAGGTTAGGTTAGGTTAGGTTAGGTTAGGTTAGGTTAGGTTAGGTTAGGTTAGGTTAGGTTAAAGTAGGTATTGCTTTGCGGTTAATTACCGGCAGGCCTTTCGTTCTCTGAGGGGGGGGAGCCTAGGGGGGGACGGGGCGTGCGGTAGCTGCCGGGGAGCTGCTCTGCATCTGCGGCCGAGTAGCCACTGGTGCCGTGGGACGGTGCCAGGAGGTTGAAAGGTAGCGCAGCTCTGCACCAAACCTGGAGGCGCCAAACGCCTCGTACGGGGAGGGACGGGGGCGAGTCCAACCTTGTACCTGCTGTTCGCCCCGGGCGGGGAACGGAAGGGCGAGCCTCATGCTGGCGGCGGGCGAAAGCCTGCCGTCGAAGCGGTGCGTTCCGCAAGGGACGCGATCGCGGAGCGGAGTGACCTCGGTCATTTTCGGTCGGCACGTAACCTGGTCCGTAGGGCCGGGACCGTGGGCCGCCTCGTCTTTATCAAGATAAGGGGGCCGCGAGGAGAAAACCTCTATAAAAAATCCAGAGGAGCGACGTGACCTCGGTCACGATCGGACGCCACGTAAACCTGGTCCGCAGGGCCGGGACCGTGGGCCGCCTCGTCTTTTTCAAGATAAGGGGGCCGCGAGGAGTAAACCTCTATAAAAATCCAGAGGGCGACGTGACCTCGGTCACGGTCGGACGGCACGTAAACCTGGTCCGTAGGGCCGGGACCGTGGGCCGCCTCGTCTTTTTCAAGATAAGGGGGCCGCGAGGAGTAAACCTCTATAATAATCCAGAGGATGACGTGACCTCGGTCACGGTCGGACGGCACGCAAACCCGGTCCGCAGGGCCGGGACCGTGGGCCGCCTCGTCTTTTTCAAGATAAGGGGGCCGCGAGGAGAAAACCTCTATAAAAATCCAGAGGAGCGACGTGACCTCGGTCACGGTCGGACGGCACGTAAACCTGGTCCGTAGGGCCGGGACCGTGGGCCGCCTCGTCTTTTTCAAGATAAGGGGGCCGCGAGGAGTAAACCTCTATAATAATCCAGAGGATGACGTGACCTCGGTCACGGTCGGACGGCACGCAAACCCGGTCCGCAGGGCCGGGACCGTGGGCCGCCTCGTCTTTTTCAAGATAGGGGGGCCGCGAGGAGTAAACCTCTATAAAAATCAACAGGGCGGCGTGATCTCGGTCATGTCGGCCGTCACGTAACCCCGGCCCGCTGGCGCTGGGAACGTGGGCCGCTGAGGGGGCTACGAGGAGTCAACCTCTTTAAAAAAACAGACGGTCACCGGCGGGGGAGGGCGGGGAATCCGGAACCCGCATTCAACGGTGCCGTCGCCACCTGCCCCATCCCGGGGCGGCCAGTGGACGTTGCGGTGGTCACGGTGTTCGCCCGCAACGCCCGCAGTTCAAGGCCTGGAGGGAACGTGTGTGTTTTTAGACGGTAGGCCTCTCCCCTCCATCCATTAGGGATGGTAGCGGCGAGATGGAGAACCCGTCATACCTCCGTTCGTGCTGCCCCGAGCGCGGAGATGCATAAGGCGCATTTTCCACACGTTAAAAAAAAAAAAAAAAAGGTTAGGTTAGGTTCCCCCCCGACGTGTACCTACCTTGTCGTGGTGGGGGGGCTCACCGCCGCATGCCATGTGTCCGGCCTGCGGCGGTGCCAAGAGGTACCGGGTGGTGGGCCACTTCCAGTACTCCTCTGATCCAGCAGAGGAGACATGGAAGTGGCAGCGCTTCGGCGCGGGGGTGGCTCCCCTGGGGAGTTAGGAGGGCAGCCATGATGGCTGTCGGGAGTACGGTGGCTCTGAGGGCCATCGTACTTCAAGGGAGGGCTCGCGGTAGAGTGGAGGGGACTGAGCGTCGGCGTACCCGTTGCTCGGACACAAGTTCCCTCAGGGACGGGCGCATGGGCGTGTGAGGGGTGGGGTAGCTCCGGGGGCCTCCTGGAGGAAAAGTATCCTGGGGACTGAGTTCCCCGGGTGGCCGAAGGATTGATGTCCTTCGGTCTTTTCCTGGCCTCAGTGAGGCGAGCTACCCCGCCCCCCACAATGGGGATCCGACCGGGTGTCGGATCGGAGGAGCAGGCGGCAGTCGCCGCTGCCCTCCGTAGTGGTGCCAGCTGGTGGGGGATGGGGATCCCCTGCCAGCCTGTAAAGGCCCACGACTCAGGGGGGGGGGCCAAGTATCCCCGGCCCTCCCTCCTTAGGCGACGGAACTCCGGCGCTTGCGCTGGAGCGGCCGGTGGGGCGTGCGTGGTGACACCATAGTTCTCCCACGGCGCCCCTCCAAAAGGCCGAGAGGGAATACCGGTGAGTTTTTAAGGGGTATGCCCCCCTAGTGTGCTCCGACTAGGGGGGAGAGTCCACTACACCCCCCGCGTCGTCCCCTCAACTAACACGGGGGGGACATTCCCCAAGGCGCGGGGACCGTGCGTAATTGCATTTTCTCACCGAATCAAAAAAAAAAAAAAAAAAAAGGTTAGGTTAGGTTAGGTTAGGTTAGGTTAGGTTAGGTTAGGTTAGGTTAGGTTAGGTTAGGTTAGGTTAGGTTAGGTTAGGTTAGGTTAGGTTAGGTTAGGTTAGGTTAGGTTAGGTTAGGTTAGGTTAGGTTAGGTTAGGTTAGGTTAGGTTAGGTTAGGTTAGGTTAGGTTAGGTTAGGTTAGGTTAGGTTAGGTTAGGTTAGGTTAGGTTAGGTTAGGTTAGGTTAGGTTAGGTTAGGTTAGGTTAGGTTAGGTTAGGTTTTTTTTTTTTTTTTTGCGTGGGAGTGGAGAATACTCATGATATACCGCCAGGCCGGTCCTGACAGCATGCCCGACTCATCTGGGAATTGCTCACCAGACGCCTACGGACTAAACTCCACTCCCTGTAGAGTGTTTACTCCGAGACGCTCCGCGCTTTTGGTTTACACTTTGCATCCGGGTGTGTAGTTGTGAAGTTGTGTTTTGGGTGAAGCGTGATTGTGAGGGTGAGTTTATGTTTAGTGTGTGTTGTATGTTTGTTTAGTGTACCTATATTCGGAATATATACGATATATAAAAAATATTTAAAAGATTGGTCGGTGGAGGATTAGAGGGATTTGGTGTGTTAGATGGTGTTTGCGGTGTTTGAGGTGTTTGCGTGTTCATGTGTTGTTAAATTGTTTTAGGTTGCGTACGATGTGTTCTATTAGGTTCTGGAAGGCTATGGTTGTGGATTGTGTTGATAAGATGCTGTTTAGAGTTAGTGGGTCGGCGTTGTTTGAATTGCAGGTTATGATGAAATCTTGTCGTTTGGGGGAGAATCTGGGACAGTGGTGGATGAGGTGATGGAATGTTTGGGTAGTGGTGTCGTCGCATGGGCATGTATTATTGTCGGTGATTCCAAATCTGCATAGATATTCCTTGTGATACCCATGGTTGGTTATAAATTGTGTAGTGGCGAATGTGAGCGTGTTATTAGTTATGTATGTATGTATGTCTTCATGTGTGGGGAATAGTGTTTTGGTGTAAGTGCAGTTGGTGGGTTGGTTATACAGGTCGGCTTTGTCTATTTCTTTTTGTGTTTTATGCTTGAGTTTAATGTAGCTGATGGGGATATGATTGAAATCTGGTGTTCTGTGTAATTTTGTGGCCGCCTTTGCTGCTTGGTCGGCGGCCTCATTGCCCATAATGCCACAGTGGGCCCGTGTGTAAAAAAAGTGTGTGTCTGTATTATGTTTATGTGTGTGTATGAGTGTGTGTATGTCGTTCACCAGGAGGTTGAAGCTGCTCGGGTTGGCCATTTCAGTGAGCCCCGACTTGCTGTCCGAGAACACCAGCACCTTTTGTGGGCGCTGGCGGCTCTCGAGGACAGCCCGGAGTGCCTCCCTGATGGCCAGCAGTTCCGACTGGAAAACCGAGCAACAGTCGTGCAGCTTCAACTTCCTGGTGGTGGTGTGTCCGTTTGGTTTCATAATCACGTAAGCCGATCCGACCTTGTTGTCGAATCGGCTCCCGTCAGTGTACACTTGCCACGTGTTAATTTGTGTGTTATTGTGTAGTGTCAGTATGTTATCTAGTTCTGTTTGTGTGTTTATTTCATCATGTTTAATAGTTATTCTGAGTGCCGGGTGTAATAGTGCTGAGGGTGGTGCGGGGGACTCTATGGGCGTATCGTGCGGGAGGAAGGAGGTGTGGCCGAGGATGCGTGTGATTTCCAGATCTGCCACAGTTTTAACTTTGCTTGGTAGGGGTGTCATGTTGGCCATAGTGATGGCCAAAGGTGTGCTGATTGTTCGAAAGCCCCGTATTGTTTTAATAGCGAACAATCGTTGGAGCGATAGCAGTTTCTTCTCTACGGTTTTGTATTTGAGTGCGCCCCCCCAAATTGACGCAGCGTAGGTAATGATTGGTTCGATAACGTGCTCATAAATGGTCTTAATATTATCGGGGTGCACTCCCCAAGTGGGTCGGATATATTGCTGTATTTTGTGATACAGTTTTTTCGTTCGCTCTATGTTATAATTTGCGTGTTTTATGAATCTTAGCTTTTGGTCTATAATAATTCCTAAATATTTAATCTCGGGTACAAAATCTATGGGTATGTTGTTTATGGTTAGTTGTATTTTTAATGCTTTGGGGGTGAAGGCAATGGGTTGTGTTTTTTCGTGTCCGAACTCGAGTTTCACGGTATGTCCCCACTCAGTTATGGCTCTAAGGGTACCGTTGGTAATGTCGCTCAGGCGTTCTGTAGAGCTGGCGTGGCAGATAAGTAGGACGTCATCTGCATATGCCTGCAGGTGGCAGCCCTCCGGTATGGTTGTGTCAAGTAGTTCATCCATTATTAAATTCCACAGGATTGGCCCGACAACTGACCCCTGCACGCAGCCCCTGGACATGGGCTTGTTGATTGTGCAGTCAGCAAAGTTAATGCTGACTGTGCGATCCGTGGTGTAGCTTTTGAGGATCTTATAGATGTTATTGGGGCATTTTATTTTTTTAAGTCGGCCGAAGATGACGGGCCACCACGCATTATCGAATGCCGCCCTTATGTCCAGGGATACTGCTAGAACCTGTTCACCTCTTTTCCTTGCCTCTTTGACAAGCTCAAGGGCGTGGTTGATGGCGAGCGTCGTGGAAACCTGTGTTCGGAAGCCGTATTGGTTTTTGGTGATGGTTCCTGTTCGGTGCATATGGTGTTCCAGTCGTGTAATGATTAGTTTTTCTAGTAATTTCCCGAAAACCTTGACTAGGCCTATGGGACGGAAGGAAGAGGTTATTTGATAGTTAGTTTTGTTTGGTTTGGGGATGATTTTCGTGCAGGTGGTTTTCCAGGCATCCGGAAAGTAGTTAATTTCTAGGCATCTGTTTAGTATGTGGGTGATGGTTTGGGGGAATAGTTTGGCGAATTGATAACATATGTCTGAGGTGAGGTGATCCGTCCCCGGTGCTTTTTTCGGGTTCATTCCTTTCAGGGCCTGCAATACTTCTGTGATCGTGAAGGGTGGCTCGTCCTCTGTATCAGGTACTTGGTCCATTTCTTCCCTTAGCTTGCGTTGTGCGGGCGTGTCGTGATCTGCATTGTCCTCGGGATAGAAGGTGTTTAGAAGAGCTGTGGCTGTGTTGGCGCCGTTGTTGGTGTACGTTCCATCTGGTAAGAGGAGGGTGGCTGGGGGTTGTTGTAGTGGCCGAGTTTGGATGAGTCTGTTGGTGACTGACCATACGTCTTCCTTTTGTTGTCGCTCGCAGAACGTTCGAAATTCCGAGGTGGAGGCGGCGCAGCAGGCGTCGGAGTATTTCTTTCTCAGCTCGTCTCTCTCTTTCAGGATGTCTTCTAGCGGTAGACCGCGCTTGACGGCCTTCCTTAGCCTGTGGTGACTACCAATAACCTCTTTTTTCATAGCCTCCAGTTCGTCATTCCACCATGGGGCGCGTGTGGGTCGTCCCTTGGGCCGTGGCAGTATGTCGGTGCACGCTTTCTGCAGATTGATGGTGAGTTTTAGGATGACGTCGTCGATTTCTTCCTCTGAGCAGGTATCGATATATGTAGTGTCAGGTATGTTATTGATAAGTGCAGTTCTGAGCTCCTCTTCTATTTGTTCCCATTTTACTCCAGTAGTGTCATATGCGAAGGTGGACAGCTTAATTTTATTTGTAAAGCCCGCAGACTTGTTAGGCGAGTTGTTTATGTTGAAGGTGATGGCGTTGTGGTCTGAGGATGGGCAGATGCTCGTGTCCACCTTCCAGTCCGTGATTTGAACTGGATGTTGACCGCGTCGGGGTCTACCTAGGAGGAGAGTGACATCCACTATAGATGTTCTGGGGGCGCCGTGAGTGACTGTTTCGAATGTTGGTTCTGTTCCTTGGTTGCACACGTCGATATTATGTGTGAGGATAATGTCCGCTATTATGTTGCCTCTAGGGTTGTTCTTGGGGCATCCCCATAGTGCATGCCATCCATTGAGGTCTCCTCCGATGATGACCACCGACCCTTTGGTGTCCTGTATGAACTCCTCTAGCTTTTCTAGTGTATTGAAGGGGTCTGTGCGTGGTTCTATATACAGAGATATAAGATATACCTTTCCGCCAGACTTGGTATTTAGTTGTACAATAGCCATGTCGGGGCTGGAGTGCTGGGCATATCCAATTTGGCTTATCGGTCCGTCTTTTACAAGCAGGGCTGCTCTCACAGGGCGATCGGAAGCTGGGAACTGATGTGTTGCATATCCTGGTACTGGTTTCATACTAGTACATTTTCCGGGTAAGTATGGCTCCGTCACAAATGCGAAGTCATACCCGTTAGTGGAGAGAGATGTGAGAAGTTCGTGATGGGCGTTTCTCCCGTGTCCGGTATTGATTTGTACTGCTGAAAATGTGGTTTTATATGGAGTATTGGCTGCTTTGTTGTGTTTGTTATTATTATCCATAAGATCCGTAGTCTATTCTGTTTTTAATGATGTTGTACATATGGAGCATTTGTGGGCACGAGTTGGAGGTGGCGCTGTGTCTGCAGTTGGTTGTTTGGTTGTTGTAGCGTGTGGCGCAGTTGTGGCATTCTGCCCTGCTGGGGTTGTCCCAGTGCGGGCACTGCCAGTATGAGTGTCCGGCAGAGGCGCAATATGAGCAGTATACTATTTCGGAGCTGCATCTCCTTTGTGTATGGCCGTATTTTAGGCATTTAAAGCATTGTAGCAGAGGGATGTATTCCGATGCGTGTACCCTTTGGTGATCAATATTGAGCTTTCCCAACGCGATAATCTCTCGGAATACTTTGGGGGTGGTGAGAAGGATCGCATTATATAGGTTCGGGTTTCTATTGCCTCGTTTGAAGTGTAGCATTAGGTCGCCCTCCCCTTCCAGTTTGGCTCCCACTGTTGGGTTTTGTTGACTGATGATGTCAGTTAGATATTCTGCAGCCACTTCCTGGGGTATTCCCTTAACGATGATCATGGGTTTCAGAAGTTTTGAGGGTTCTGCGAACGTGTTTCCGCTCTCGTTTGTGCGGGTGAGGGCTGCATCTCGCTGCTCCATGGTGTCGAATTCAACACGCACTTTGCCGTTGGAGAGGTATTTGGTGGCTGCTGGCGCATAGTTAGTGTTTCTGAATGTTACCGATTTCCTCCACTCTTGTAGGGTTCCTTCCGCGTTTTCGGCCTGTGTCTTGGAGTGGATGACCATGGCAGGCTTAGTCTTGGGGATTCTTATCGGTGCGGGTGTTGTGGTTGTTGTGCCTACTGCCGTCGCGTAGGTGTATCCGCGGGCTTCGGCGCGTGTTTCATTGCGGGCTCCGGGGCCTAGTTCGCCGTTGGTGAATCGGTCAAACTCCTCTCTTATGGCTCTTTTGATGATGGCTGCAGTCTCAGCGTGTGTGGTTTCCGCGTCCTTGTCCGTGACCGTGTCCGTGTTTTCCGGCGCTTTCGGTTCCGTCTGCGTAGCGATGGTCGTGCGTGCGGTTTCAACCGTGGTGGTTTGTTTAGGCGAGGGTGGCTGCGTCGGTCGGGCCATAAACGCATTTGTGTTAACAACGAATTTTTCTGTTGCTTCTTTTATGGCCGTCGCTAGTCTTAGGATCTCCATCTTGTTGGCCCTTGTGACGCTCTTGTTGCTGTTGACCGCGGTGTAAATGCCCTTCACGCTCGTTAGGACGTACCTTTGGAAGGCATCTGCCTGTGTCGTGCCGATTTCCTCGGTTTCCTCTTCTTCTTGGCTGTAATGCAGCTGCATGTCTGGCGTACTGTTTGAAGATGTTTGCGATGATTGCCGTGATTGTGTTGATGGTGACGGCTGCGATAGACGCATGGGTGGCGTTGGTTGCGGTAATTGTGCTTGTGAATGTATTTGTTGTTGTTGGTATTGGCTGCAATTCTCTAGTGGGCTCGTTGACTCAATGAATGTGTCTATCGCTTGTATGAGTTGCGGTGAGCTGACAGCCTGAGGTTGGTCTGGCAGTGCTCTAGGTGGGGAGCCCTCCTCTTGCCTTTGGTACCGTGCCGTGTTGAGTGGGGCAGTCATGGTAGCAGTCATAGTGGCGGTCGTAGTCGTAGTCAAGGTGTTGGTTGTCGCCGTGTAATTTATTTTAGATGGGGAGTCTATAAAGCGCCTGTTTGGCGGCGGGGAGCGTGAGATAGGCATTTCGTTTAATGTTCTGGTGTTTACTATGTTGGCTTAGTACAAACTACTATCACTAGAACGAATTTATATAAGGTATATTTAATTTGTAATTAGGATGACGGAAATTCTTAGGAATGTTGGCTCTGTCCCGAGATTACTCTGTATTTTAGGCTCCGCCCTTTAGGCTCCGCCCTCCTCTGTATTGGTAATGTAAACCACGCCCACAAAGATGGCGTCTTGTGTTTGCTGCAGGTCGGCGAGCTCTAGGTGAAGGGCTTGTTGTTGTGTGTGTATTATGTGGGTAAATATGTGTTTAATGTTAGATTTAATGAAATGTAGTTATTCAGCTCAGTTAATGTTAGATTTAATCAGATGTAGTTATTCAACTCAGTTAATTTGAGTTGTGCAGGTGAGGTATATTGTGCTGTGATATTGCGTTGGTGCTTTGGTGAAAGGTGGAAGGTAATGTATATAGGGGAAGGGTAGAAGTAGTGGGATCAGAGTAGTTTAAGCTTAATCTATTTGTAACTTGTTTGACTTATTTTTATTGTCACTATTATTTTATCACTGATGATTATTATTATTTTGTTAGATCACTGATGATTATTATTATTTTGTTAGTGATGACGATGATAATTACTAGTGCCTACTATATCAGCTGCTTTATAGTAATTTTAGGGCCTGTAGTATTGAACGGGGTTCTTTTTTATTATTTTTTTGATGACGATGATGATTACTAGTGCTTACTATTTCAGCTGCAGTGTAGTGGTTGTAATGTAAGCCCTATAATTTATTTTATTTACTTTTGCTATGCTGTTGTTAGTGTTGTAATTGTTGTGGAATTACTCTGTCTCACCAGTACTCTGTGTTTTTTGGCTCCGCCTCCTAACTATTTTTTTCTGTATCTGAGGCCGCACCCCTTATGAATCGATACAGATTCGATTCGGGGGGTTCTGGGAAACAATGTTTAATGTCTCTTAATGTGATAAATTTCTTCTTAAAATTTTTTTTTGGAATTACCTACGCGTCCGACTTTCGGATGGTTTAGTTGTTAATTATTAGTAGTTATTAGGTATTACTTTATTCAAAATTTAATTTAATTGATTGATGGAGATCTTAAGCATTTTATTGAAGGAAAATAGTAAATTTAACAGGAGTATTTTCTAGTGATAAAACTGATGTCCGGTTTTCAGAGATATTTTATTTTTATTTTATTTTTTGTTAGTTATTGTTATTATCCTGGGTTAGGGAAGTGTAGGTACGGTGAGAGTTTGTACCTATTTCAGGGATTTGACTCGTTAGTAAGTTGTTATGACAAATGGATTTGATTTAGAAGGTGTCCGGTTTTCAGTGAGATTCGTTGCAATAATATTAGTTATTAATTTTAGTATTAGTTATTAGTATTAGTGTAGGTATTAGTATTAGTTATTAGTATTAGTGTAGGTATGATGAAGGAGGTTTGTATTTTAGGGATTTGATTCCTTAGTTAGAGCAGGTAATCGTAGGGCTAGGAAGTTGGAATAACAGCGTAGCCTATTTTCTAGTGTGGGAGAACGTGTCAGAGCGAAAAGAAAAGATCAGATAAGTTAAAGGAAAAGAGTATGTTATTAAAAGCGTTTTACTCAGAGACGCGAAGAGCCTGAGAGTTGAAATAACAACATAGCCTATTTGCTAGTATGGAGGAACGTGACAGAGCGAATAAAATTGGAAGAAAGGTAAAGGGAAAAAAAGTCAATTATTAAAAGCGTTTTACTCAGAGACGCGAAGAGCCTGAGAGTTGGAATAACAACATAGCCTATTTGCTAGTATGGAGGCATGTGACAGAGCGAATAAAATTGGAAAAAAGGTAAAGGGAAAAAAAGTCAATTATTAAAAGCGTTTTACTCAGAGACGCGAAGAGCCTGAGAGTTGGAATAACAACATAGCCTATTTGCTAGTATGGAGGCATGTGACAGAGCGAATAAAATTGGAAAAAAGGTAAAGGGAAAAAAAGTCAATTATTAAAAGCGTTTTACTCAGAAACGTGACGAGCCTGAGAGTTGAAATAACAACATAGCCTATTTGCTAGTATGGAGGAACGTGACAGAGCGAATAAAATTGGAAAAAAGGTAAAGGGAAAAAAGTCTATTATTAAAAGCGTTTTACTCAGAAACGTGACGAGCCTGAGAATTGGAATAACAGCATAGCCTATTTGCTAGTATGGGAGAACATGACAGAGCGATTAAAATTGGAAAAAAGGTAAAGGGAAAAAAGTCAGTGTTTCACAATTTGAAATATTCCCAAAACACAAGAAATCATCCAGCTAGAAAGTTGGGGCCAACGCAGATCTAATTTTTTGAAGAGGCTCAACCTTTATCAGATTGTAATTTTTAATAAAAGATAAAGGAAAAAAAGTCAAAATCGAATTATTTTTACGTAACTATCTTCAGTCGTGAGGGACTTACTTCGGTTAATATTACTTTTCTCCAAAACTACTGTTCATAAAAATCTGAAACTTTGTACATATACTCTCCGTTAGTAGGACTATCATGCGCAATTCTTAAAATGGGGGGTTGCAGATCAACTCCGCGAAATAGAAGGGGGGAAAGTTGACTGACCTTAAGTGGGCCCTTCAAACCTCTATATCTCAGCCTCCTCCTGGGTTTTTTTCACTTTGAAAACCAGAAATTGATCGGCTTAGTGTCCTTCGCAAGGCTGTCTATTCAGGGTCGATGGAATAGCCTCGGTTCAAATCCTCGTGGCCTCGAGGTTCGGGTTTTTTTGGATTTCTGTCTCATTCGTTGGTCAGAATGTGGCCATCAAGGTGTCAATCTAAAGGTATTGACTAGGCGCTTCGAATGATACTAAAAAACACCCACCTCAAGGCGACCAATCAATCAGCGTTTGCTTTTTAAGGTCCGGTTATTCCCGAATATCACTTTTGGGCACTTTGCGCTTTAGGTATCTGTCCGTGATTCTCCAGACTTTCACCATTGGATACGGGACACAATTGCGCAACTTTACACGTATCACACACTATTTGTTTCACTGATGTTAAGCTTCTGGGGCAGATAAAGCCAGCGCGGCGAGCGCGGAGGCACTTAAGTGGTCACTGTTGTTCACTGGGTGGTCCGATCTTCGCGATTTAAAGACTAGCGAGTAGGGGGCGTCAGCGCGCACATTTTGATGTATAATTTGGGTATTTTAGAGCGAAAAAACCGGTCAAAACGATTTTTTAACTGCGGAGCGGCGCGGAAACGATGCGTTCGCGGCGGGGCTCGACGCTGGACTCGGTTAGGTTAGGTTAGGTTAGGTTAGGTTAGGTTAGGTTTTTTTTTTTTTTTTTTTTTTTTTTTTTTTTTTTTTTTTTTTTTTTTTTTTTTTTTTTTTTTTTTTTTTTTTTTTTTTTTTCTAGCGCTACCTCCAACAGTATCGGAGCCTATTTCTACTGTCTTCGTTCATTCCAGTTCCATCATTTTCTACTGCTCGTACTTCCATGCTACATACTTTTTCTTTCTGACTTTCTTCTTCTTTCTTACTTTTGGGTTTTTCACCCTTCAAGCTATTCTATCTATTCTATCTTATCATCTATTTATTTAATTATCTGTATTTCTTTCCTTTCTTTCATTCCGGCCTCTTTATCACTCCATTCCATCTCATATTCTGTCCACTTTGTCATGCCTCATCTTGTTTTCTCTCTTAGTCTATTGTGGGGGATTGGGTTCCAGGGTACAGTTTTTATGTTTATTTGTTTTTAAAGTTTTCTTACATTTTACTTAATATATACATCTTATTTTAGTTATAGGTTATGGTTTACAGTTTCTTCTATAATTCACAGTGTACATTTTAGTGACCTCTTAATTCTATGCTTATTCGAAATATACACACAATATTTAATAAAGCATAGTTTCTATTCTACGTTTTATTCCTACCTATTACTATTTTAACTATATCTTCTCCAAACTGTAGAAATCTGTCCCTACTTTTGTTTGACATCAGTTCCCTTATCGACTGTTTCTCCACTTTGATACCCAACTCGATTTCCAGCTGCACTCTCTCTCTGCTGAAGACAGGGCATTCGATCAATATATGCGGCACGGTCTCGTCAACGTCAGGGTCACAAATACATGACGGGTTATCCTTACACTTGAATCTATTCAAGTACCCGGAAAACCCGCCATGTCCCGTCATAAGTTGCGTCCGTATGTTCGTCGTTGTCATTTTCCTTACTGTCTTGTATGCCGCCACAGCGTCCGGGAAGAAAAGCTTTGTAACAGCCGCGGTATCGCTGGTCGCGTATCTCCGGTTCCATTCGTCAAGGGTGTCCATACGAATGGACCGCTTGACGAACGAGACCGGACATAGGTCATAGTCCGGCTTCCGCTTCAACTTTAGGGCGGCCTCCTTGGCCAAAACATCGGCTCTTTCATTCCCTTCAAGCCCCTCGTGTGCTTTAATCCAGAACAACTTGACAACCTTGCCCTGGAGGGACAATGTTGTCAAGTTGCTTCTGGCTTCCACTGCCAGGGGATGAAAGCAGCCGTGATTTTTAATGGTCAAGAGGGCCGCCATAGAGTCGCTGTACACTCCGAACGTTTCCGCCTTTTGCCCTAGGATCACCCCCGTCGCCCTGCACAGCGCGAGGAGTTCAGCCTGGTAAACCGTGCAGTAGGACGGAAGAGCAAGCTTGAGGGTTTTAGTTTCTGCCTCGCTATTCCATATGGACAGCGCGGCGCCCACCTTGCCCTCAATCTTGCTCCCGTCCGTGAAGACGCGGACAGCAAAGTCGCTGTTCGCGTCAACTTCCGCCCGGCTTGCCAAGCTCACCAACTCCAGCTCCTCGCGATGGGCGGGGTGCGGGGCCTCCAGTGCCGGGGCCATCCGTTCCACTTCTCTTCCCCCAAGCATTGGCTGAGATACTCCCCTTTTGGCTTCGTAAAGCGAGGCCGCCTCACGGACTCGGAGGTCGAGGGGGAGTATTCCAGCCAGTACTAGCGCCGAGTTCAGCGAAACTGTGCGGTATCCCTTGCACAGCTTTTGCGCAATCCCCCGCTGGGCCGCGGCTAGCTGTTTGATAACGCACAGTTTGCTGGCTGCCGGCGCCCAGACGCTGGCGGCATACAACACAATAGGTTCAATCGTTGCCACATATATTGTCCGAATGACCTCTGGGTTAAGTCCCCAGCTCGTCTTCGCTGCCTTTGCCAATCTCTTGTAAATGCCAATCGCCTTCCGACAAACGTTAGCCACGTGCGTGTTGAATGTTAGCTTCTCATCTATGGTGACTCCTAGCATTTTTATCTCTTTGGACATGGCAATGCCGATCCCGCCCATGGTGAGGCGCGGGGCGTCAAACCTAAGTCTCTTGGTTAGCACCATTGCACTTGTTTTGTGCGGTGCAAACCTTAACTTATTCTTCTCGCCCCACGCCCAAACACGGTCGAGTGCGGCACTGGCACGTCCCTCAATTTCCAATGCCGAGTCACCATCGAAGAGAAGCACCACGTCGTCTGCGAACGCCTGGCAGTACGTTCCGTTTTTGTCCAACTCTTGCAGTAGTGGGTCTAGTAGGAGATTCCACAGGATTGGCCCGCCGATCGAACCCTGTACACAACCTTTATTTGTGTCTGTGGCGTATTCCTCTCCCGCATACCTCACCCTGACTCTCCTGTCCTCGAGATAGCTGCCTATGACCCTTCTCAGCGCAACCGGACATTCTTCCTCAGCCAGTCGGACTCGGATTGCCGGCCACCAGGCGTTGTCGAAGGCTCCCTCTATATCTAAAGATACCAACGTAACTATCTTCTTGTCTTTCAAGTTATTGCGTATGCGTTGCATCAAGGTATAGAGGGAGTCTTCGGTACTCCTCTGTGGCATGAATCCGTACTGGCGAGTACTCATCCTGGGCAACAGATGGTGTTTGAGGCGGGCCACAAGCATCTTCTCATAAACCTTTCCCATCACGGGGAGTAGTCCTATCGGCCTGTGCGACTTAGGTACTTTGTAGGTTTCCTTCCCGGGCTTCCGAAGTACTGCTACCACTGCTTCCTTCCATTGTTTCGGGAAGTAACCCAACTCTAGGCACTTGTTCAACATCGCGCGGAACAGTTCGGGGTCATGGCCGATGGCGCGACTGCAAATATCGGCCGTGAAACCGTCCACGCCTGGGGCCTTCTTCGGGTTGAAGGAAGTGCACGCCACCATCAGCTCCTGGGACGTGAATGGAGGTTCGCATGGCTCATTATGCGTTCCTCGATCCACCTCGCAGGCCGCTTGTCTGATACGTCGGTGGTATTCACTGTCGGCAGACGTGGCGTCCCCCGGGTAAAAGGTCTCCGCCAACCATTTGACGGAATCCTTCGCCCCAAGAGTCACCCCGTCCCTCTCCAGTGGTAGGTCCTCCTCTCTCTTTGTACACCTTCCAATCACCCGGTAGATGCCTTCCCAGACCCCCTCCCGATCCTGCTTCCCACAGAACTCCTTCCAGCTCTCTGTCTGCGCTTTTGCTACCTCCGACTCATACTCTTCCTTCTGTTTCAGGTACTCTTCAACGACCCTCGACCTCCGCACGGGAGCAGCCCAGCGTATTCTGCGTTTCCTGGTGACGACCTTCTTCTTCAGCTCAGCAAGTCTCTCGGACCACCACGGCACTTTAATTTTGTCTATTGCGTTTTTTATTGGCATGGCTAATTTACAGGACTCTTCTATTATTTTTGTATATTTTGTAAGTATGTTTTCCAATTCTGTGGTTGTTTTAATTTTGTCTATTTCTATTTTGTTTATTTTGTTTGTCTGTATCAATTGGCTCATGTTTTCACAGAAGACTGGCCAATTGGCTTTTTTAGTGTTGTATAGCCTTGTTGTCCTGTTTACTATTACTCCTTTCGACTTCGTTAGTTTAATTTTGAAAATAATGCCGTTGTGGTCCGAGCTTGTGAGACCTTCATCTACCTCCCAGTCGTCCACCAGGTCCAGCAGGTCTGTCGAGCACGCTGTAATATCGACGTAGCTGCTGTATCGCTTGCCCCCCCTCACGGTGTCGAAGGTCGGAATTTCCCCTGCGTTGAGTACGTTCAGATTCAGCTCACACAGAGCACCGAGCACGTCCTCTCCTCTGTGGTCCACAGTCGGACTACCCCACCAAGCACTCTTTGCGTTGGCATCCCCTCCCATGACCAGTTTTTTGGTTCCGGTTTCCTCACCTATCTTTTTCAAATGCTCCAGGTAAGGCTCTATGGGCTGGTCCGGCTCGAAGTAAAAGGAGACTATCGTGATCTTCCAGGCACCGGTTTGGATCCCCACCACAACGATATTATCTGTGGTGAGTTTTGGGTACTGTACCACTACTAGGTCTTGGTCGAAGACGGCAATAGCCGCCTTGACTGTACCCTCCCCCGCTCCAGTGCTCTGAAAGATCCTGACTCCCCGTTGACTCCCCATACTTTTCGCCCCGCCCACATACGGCTCTTGAATGAGTGCCACCGCCGCTCCGCGCTTCTGCGCCTCGATTAGCAGCTCGTTCGTGGCCAGCTTCTTACGCTGGAGATTCGACTGTAATACGAGATAGGGAGTTTTTCCGCCTGGGACGCCCTTAGCAATATGCTACTGTGGCTCTCGCTATCTCGTCTCTTCTTCTCCGGATCGGACAGTCCATACTGAACGCGTTGTGTGCCCGTTGGTCGAGTTTTGCTCTCAGGCAATTTTTACATTCGGGCTGCACCCCGGCTAGCAGGTCCGCACACTCTGCCCTCATATGCGGTCCTCCGCAATGGCTGCAGAGGTCCACAGCGGCCTCCGTACACATGCGCTTCCCGTGCCCGAAGCCTAGGCAGCGCGTGCATTGAATCAGCGGAGATTGGTCTTCTACCCTGATCCGCTGCATATCGATGCGAACGCTGCCCTGCTCAACTGCTCGTCTCCAGATCTTTGGGGAGACGCTTATTATTGCGTGCACAACGTGTTGGTTCCGGGCTCTTCTCCTGTACCTTACCTCGGCTCTATCCTCCTCCTTGTCGAGGCCCTTGAAGATCTCTGGGTTTTGTTTGCGTAGGGCCTTCAGAACGTCCTCGTCGGAGTGAACGGCGAGGACGTTTCGAAGGGCCAGCAATGGGTCCCGGTTCTTCATCTCCTCGACTTGGAGTCCTTTCCCATCCTTTTCAATTTTCTCCCGCATCTTATCCCTCTCCTCCGTTGTCTTGAATCCCAGTATTATTTTTCTATCCTTTGCCTTTCGTACCCTCTCCACCTTGATCCAACCTTCCTTGGCATCAATGGTGTTTCGGACTCTGTCCAACACCTGCTCACCTGTCTCCAACTCGTCCTGTGACGTGATGACTGCAGAGTGCAGGGTCTCCCTTCTGGTTTGCCCCTGGCTCTGTGCCATTACCACCCCAGCATAGGACGTCCCACGTGCGCTCGCCGCTATCGACTCCCTAAGCAGGTCCAGTTCCCCCCGGCTACTTTTCAGCAGCTCGGCGTGCTGGTTTTGCTGATGCCGATACTCCTCCTGCCCCTCCTGTTGTTCTATGAGGGCCTTTTTATGTTTCGTGATGTCTTCACGGAGTTCCTGCATCACTTTGGTGTTCTCTGCTAGGAGCTCGGCCTGCTCTCTCATTTTTACCATGAGGTCTGTGCTCAGCGATCGCTCCCTGGTTTCGGTTTGCTGGGGTGTGCTGGTGGTGGCGGTCTTTTTGGGCTCAGCTGTGCCCTCCTTTGGGCATCTTTTGGTCCCCCTTGGCTCGTTTTCCGCTTCCTTCACCAGTTCATAAAGACGGGTAATTGCCTCCGCCACGTTTTCTTTAATTTCCGTCTTTATGTTCCGGCTGTTGTTGAGGTTTTCCTTGGCTTTTTGGAGGCAGGCCCTTGCTTCCGCGGTTCGATTTGGGTACTTTCTTTTTGGTGGTGTGTTTGTCGGTGTTCTCGTGAAGGTCTTGTTTGCGGACGACTGTCCGCTGCCTTGCGGTTTGGGATTTATGTTTTTCCCTCTTGCAGGACCTGCCTGATTTGTTGTCTGCGGCATCGTGGGTGTAGTGTCGGTGTTTGCCGCCTCCCACTCGCCAATGGATCGTCTAACACTTTTTTCCGCCAAAGAATCTTTGTGCGGATCGTTCTCATCTATCTGGCGTTTAGGCGGAGTCCTCATTCCGAACATGTTGGCGGTTTCTTCCCCGTATAAGGGAGCAGGTCAGCACAACACAAGCTGTCAAGTTGTAGAAGTTGTATATGATGACAGCTTGCGTTTGTCGATGTTGAAATATTTAATGCAGTCAAGTCGGGAAGTAGCCGCAGATAAATACAGTCCAGAAAATATATAATTAAAAATTTAAATTAAGCTCGGAGTCGCAGACTCTGTCAGTATCAAAAATAAGTCAACTATAATATTACTGTCCTTGTGTAGGCAGTTGTAAAGGGCTGCCTGTCACTATGTTTACCCCAAGTTTTAAGTGCCAGACTAAACACTATATTAATTTAACAATCAGAGAAGAAAGTTTTTAATAGTCACTACAAATCAATATTTGGCTCTATATAGTCAGTAATCTTAACTTAATTTGTCTGCACTACACAGTGCGAGTCTTACAAATACTTATAGCTAGGAAAATGTACAAAGTAAAATGATTTTTTATCTTAACACTAATATGACTCTATGTAGAGACGCAAAACTCCACCCAAAGGATAGTTCTCCTCGAGCCCTGCCCAGGGACACCAAGCGCGCCCCGCTAGCCCCAAGGGGTCCGGAGATACGACCGGTTTCAGTTTTCGGTACCAAAAACAAGATGGCTGCCGAAGACCGGTACCGGGCCGTATCTCAGGAACCAGTGGTCCGATTGAGACGCGGTTTCCTTCCTCGAATAAGGCTCGTTGAAAGGCTCCGTTGGAGACCGGTTTCAGGAGGATCGGTATCCTGAAAAATTTTCAGGTTTAAAGTGCCTGAATCCTACCTGAATACGGACTCGTTGGATAGGGTTTTGACCGGGCTCCCTCTCAAAGAAAATCCCAGAACTCTACGACTTACCGTTCCGGAGATATCGGAGTTGGGAATTTTCCAAGATGGCGGCCAGAACTGTCAAAGTCAGTTTTTGACCGCCAATAACTCCGCTCCCGGTCGTCGCAGAACAGTGGGACTTTCTCTGTCCGGCTTCGCTCTGTCTCGTCTCACTGCCGGGCCCGCTTCTGGGAGACAAATTTTTCAGGGCCTGAAATGGCCTGAAAACTAGAGGGGCGGGAAGACAGCAGTCCCTCGGATCTACTGAAGAAAACCGCAGCTCTCCGAGACCCCTAGTTCCCGAGTTATAGCGGTTGGAAGAAAAGAAAGATGGCCGCCGAGCTGTCAAACTCCAACTTTAGGAGTTGATAACTCTGGAACCAGGCGTCGGAGAACTACCGGGCTTTCTCCAGCAGTGTTCCCTTGACCTCCCCTTGCTCCCTAAAGCGTTTACAGCACAAAAAAGTCCTATGCGCCAGAACTTAAAAATTTTGGTGGGAGCGTATAGAAGCTAAAAAATAAGACCTAGAGAATGTTTTTCAAGATTTCTACGCCCAAGGGTTCGGGAGATAATCAGGATTTAAAAATCGGTACCTGAAAACAAAATGGCCGAAAAAGTCAAATTTCGTTAGTTTTAATAATTTCCGACCCGCGCGACAGCTTTTGTCGGATAATACCACCACTATAAGCACAGTCCCGTGGTCAGAAACCAACAAAAGCAATTAATTTTGGAATTATAGCGAAATTTAGAAAAAAATTAATATCTCCCGAACGGTTGGCCACAAAAATAAAGAAAAATATACGAAAAATACAGAAAAATGGGGCGCATAAGACACAATAAAGAACGGTATTACAATAAATCAGGATTAGAAGTTATTTAAGAAAAACGAAAAAATCAGTTTTTCCGAAAAAATTTCGGTGTAGAGCCGAATTAAAAAATTTTATTTACTACAGCAATGTTGGGCCGCTATGCCCGCAAATTATTACAGCAGCAGAACCCGCGCGTCTCAACAGGCTTAGGCACAAATTAGAGTCAAAGTTAACACTTTTGAAAATTTTTTGATCAAAAACTATAAGTGCTAAAATTTTTTGACTTGCGGTTCCGGGCTACTGCTACTCTTGTCCACGTTCCCTCCAAGTCACGTCGCTCTGCTACAGCCAGAAGTCCGACCACGCCGACACGTGGTTTCTATTTTTCTGCTATTTCCGCCGGATTTCCTCGGCGGAAAAATCCGCGAGCAGGCTCGGCGGATAGGGGGCGCTGGGGCGCACACGATGATGCGCCGCAACCAATAGGTCACAGCGACTAATCGCGCGCCGCACGCAGTCAAAGTTGAAAATTTCAATTTAACCTCAATTTTTGAGGTTATTTCACTCAAACTTTTTTGTATAGGCACTCACAACACAGGAAAAACTGAATCCAGTTAGCTGGCGTCAACCCGAACTCGGGGACGTATCGTACGTCAAGATATAACAAAAACTGCCACTTTTGTGAATTTTTTAAGCGCGGAGCACGTGTATATCGCTGTTACTCGGTCGGCGGGGGGCAGACGAGTGGTTGGTTAGGTTAGGTTAGGTTAGGTTAGGTTAGGTTAGGTTAGGTTAGGTTTTGGGGTGCTATGTCGGAAACCTCCCCGAGAGCTCTAGCGTTACAGTTCCCTTCTATCAGGGACTTTGGTCCCATGGGGGGGGAAGGGTAACGCTTAGGCCGGTGCACCCTGGGCAACAACGGCTGATTAAACCCCTCGGGGATTAGTTAGCTGGTGGCAAATATCCGACCTGGGGGGGTGGGGGGGGTAGGGCGGGGCGAAGTATTATGTCTATGTATATATATTTTGGCGAGGGCCGGGGCGAAAGCCCCTTTTTATCAAGGGAGGGATCAAGTTTAGGTGGGGGAAGGCGGGCGGTAGCTGACGGGAAGCTGCTCTGCATCTGCGGCCGAGTAGCCACTGGTGCAGGTCGGGGGGCCAGTGCCAGATGGTGAAAGGAGGCGTAGCTCTGCACCAGGCCTGAAGGCACCAAACGCCTTTTGGGGGGGAAGGGGAGCCTTGGGGAGACGAGGGACAGAAGCGTTGGGTACTGTCGGGCCGAGCTGAGCTGCCTACTGAGTAGCCCCTCCCGCCGAGCTGGTCACTCGGCCTGGAGCTGGCGAAAAGTAGGTATTGCTTTGCGGTTAATTACCGGCAGGCCTTTCGTTCTCTGAGGGGGGGGAGCCTAGGGGGGGACGGGGCGTGCGGTAGCTGCCGGGGAGCTGCTCTGCATCTGCGGCCGAGTAGCCACTGGTGCCGTGGGACGGTGCCAGGAGGTTGAAAGGTAGCGCAGCTCTGCACCAAACCTGGAGGCGCCAAACGCCTCGTACGGGGAGGGACGGGGGCGAGTCCAACCTTGTACCTGCTGTTCGCCCCGGGCGGGGAACGGAAGGGCGAGCCTCATGCTGGCGGCGGGCGAAAGCCTGCCGTCGAAGCGGTGCGTTCCGCAAGGGACGCGATCGCGGAGCGGAGTGACCTCGGTCATTTTCGGTCGGCACGTAACCTGGTCCGTAGGGCCGGGACCGTGGGCCGCCTCGTCTTTATCAAGATAAGGGGGCCGCGAGGAGAAAACCTCTATAAAAATCCAGAGGAGCGACGTGACCTCGGTCACGGTCGGACGCCACGTAAACCTGGTCCGCAGGGCCGGGACCGTGGGCCGCCTCGTCTTTTTCAAGATAGGGGGGCCGCGAGGAGTAAACCTCTATAAAAATCAACAGGGCGGCGTGATCTCGGTCATGTCGGCCGTCACGTAACCCCGGCCCGCTGGCGCTGGGAACGTGGGCCGCTGAGGGGGCTACGAGGAGTCAACCTCTTTAAAAAAACAGACGGTCACCGGCGGGGGAGGGCGGGGAATCCGGAACCCGCATTCAACGGTGCCGTCGCCACCTGCCCCATCCCGGGGCGGCCAGTGGACGTTGCGGTGGTCACGGTGTTCGCCCGCAACGCCCGCAGTTCAAGGCCTGGAGGGAACGTGTGTGTTTTTAGACGGTAGGCCTCTCCCCTCCTTCCATAGGGAAGGCAGCGGCGGGATGGAGAACCCGTCATACCTCCGTTCGTGCTGCCCCGAGCGCGGAGATGCATAAGGCGCATTTTCCACACGTTAAAAAAAAAAAAAAAAAAAAAAAAGGTTAGGTTAGGTTAGGTTAGGTTAGGTTAGGTTTTTTTTTTTTTTTTTTTTTTTTTTTTTTTTTTTTTTTTTTTTTTTTTTTTTTTTAACGCATTTTCCACACGTTAAAAAAAAAAAAAAAAAAAAAAAAAAAAAAAAAAAAAAAAAAAAAAAAAAAAAAAAAAAAAAAAAAGGTTAGGTTAGGTTAGGTTAGGTTAGGTTAGGTTAGGTTAGGTTGAGGCAAAATTTGATGTGAGGCAAAATTTGATGTGAGGCAAAATTTGATGTGAGGCAAAATTTGATGTGAGGCAAAATTTGATGTGAGGCAAAATTTGATGTGAGGCAAAATTTGATGTGAGGCAAAATTTGATGTGAGGCAAAATTTGATGTGAGGCAAAATTTGATGTGAGGCAAAATTTGATGTGAGGCAAAATTTGATGTGAGGCAAAATTTGATGTGAGGCAAAATTTGATGTGAGGCAAAATTTGATGTGAGGCAAAATTTGATGTGAGGCAAAATTTGATGTGAGGCAAAATTTGATGTGAGGCAAAATTTGATGTGAGGCAAAATTTGATGTGAGGCAAAATTTGATGTGAGGCAAAATTTGATGTGAGGCAAAATTTGATGTGAGGCAAAATTTGATGTGAGGCAAAATTTGATGTGAGGCAAAATTTGATGTGAGGCAAAATTTGATGTGAGGCAAAATTTGATGTGAGGCAAAATTTGATGTGAGGCAAAATTTGATGTGAGGCAAAATTTGATGTGAGGCAAAATTTGATGTGAGGCAAAATTTGATGTGAGGCAAAATTTGATGTGAGGCAAAATTTGATGTGAGGCAAAATTTGATGTGAGGCAAAATTTGATGTGAGGCAAAATTTGATGTGAGGCAAAATTTGATGTGAGGCAAAATTTGATGTGAGGCAAAATTTGATGTGAGGCAAAATTTGATGTGAGGCAAAATTTGATGTGAGGCAAAATTTGATGTGAGGCAAAATTTGATGTGAGGCAAAATTTGATGTGAGGCAAAATTTGATGTTAGAGGCAAAATTTGATGTTAGAGGCAAAATTTGATGTTAGAGGCAAAATTTGATGTTAGAGGCAAAATTTGATGTTAGAGGCAAAATTTGATGTTAGAGGCAAAATTTGATGTTAGAGGCAAAATTTGATGTTAGAGGCAAAATTTGATGTTAGAGGCAAAATTTGATGTTAGAGGCAAAATTTGATGTTAGAGGCAAAATTTGATGTTAGAGGCAAAATTTGATGTTAGAGGCAAAATTTGATGTTGAGGCAAAATTTGATGTTACTGAGGCAAAATTTGATGTTACTGAGGCAAAATTTGATGTTACTGAGGCAAAATTTGATGTTACTGAGGCAAAATTTGATGTTACTGAGGCAAAATTTGATGTTACTGAGGCAAAATTTGATGTTACTGAGGCAAAATTTGATGTTACTGAGGCAAAATTTGATGTTACTGAGGCAAAATTTGATGTTACTGAGGCAAAATTTGATGTTACTGAGGCAAAATTTGATGTTACTGAGGCAAAATTTGATGTTACTGAGGCAAAATTTGATGTTACTGAGGCAAAATTTGATGTTACTGAGGCAAAATTTGATGTTACTGAGGCAAAATTTGATGTTACTGAGGCAAAATTTGATGTTACTGAGGCAAAATTTGATGTTACTGAGGCAAAATTTGATGTTACTGAGGCAAAATTTGATGTTACTGAGGCAAAATTTGATGTTACTGAGGCAAAATTTGATGTTACTGAGGCAAAATTTGATGTTACTGAGGCAAAATTTGATGTTACTGAGGCAAAATTTGATGTTACTGAGGCAAAATTTGATGTTACTGAGGCAAAATTTGATGTTACTGAGGCAAAATTTGATGTTACTGAGGCAAAATTTGATGTTACTGAGGCAAAATTTGATGTTACTGAGGCAAAATTTGATGTTACTGAGGCAAAATTTGATGTTACTGAGGCAAAATTTGATGTTACTGAGGCAAAATTTGATGTTACTGAGGCAAAATTTGATGTTACTGAGGCAAAATTTGATGTTACTGAGGCAAAATTTGATGTTACTGAGGCAAAATTTGATGTTACTTTTACGACTTGCTTTGCGAAATAACTCAAATTTTTGACTTGCGTTCGGAATTTTTCCAAATTTTTGATATCTTTGCCTTCTGCATTAGATCCCTGATTTTTTGACATATTTTTGGTATTCCTAGCTTCTCTAGATACCCCAAAATTAATTTTTGCAATTTCTTCCCAAAAACCTTCTGTTTTTGCGGTTGGGATTGCAAAACACAACTTTTCCAAATTTTTTAGAAAAATCGTATCTTCTATACGGTTCACATTTTTTAAATTCTTTTTGTTGGGGAATAGGGCGAATTAGTGGCACTACCAAACGCCGTTTACCGAATAATTTTCGAACTTACCATTCGGAAGTTATTTGGTGAAACGTTGGTTGCGGCTATATTTGCCATAGGCGCTAGTGACTTTTTTGATAAGTTTGTCAGGGCTTTCAAAAAATCACTGCGCCTATACTATAACGGTCCGGGATTTTATAGCTATAGGGTCTTTTAGGAGGTAGTTTGCGCCGCCTAACGGCACCTCACTCGACTCTCTAGCTATCACAGTCTCGTCAGAATTTGGGGAAAACTACCAACTTTTTTATAAGTTGGTAATTTTCCACTGTTCGGACTTGACCGTTTTTTGGTTAGGTTTCACCCTTCTGGTGAAACCAACCTGGTAGGGGGGGTTGTGGCAAGGGTGGGGGATTGTAGAACCTGCACGGGTTCTGGGGGGGGGGGTCCGATTGGAGATCGGACGGGAGGGGGGGGAGCTATGGGCGACCATAGTTCCGGGTTTAGGGGGGGTAGTAACTCCGAAACGGGAGTAGCTACGGGGGGGGGGTTTTTCGGGGGAGGGGGCCGGGTCATCGGCCACTCCTGACAGGGGTCAGGAGAAAAATCGTCGGAGCGGTTCTCCCGCTGGGAATTTTTTGCCGGGGGCATCAGCTCAGTTTCGACTGAATTTCCGTACGATCAAGTACGGGGGAGGGAAAAAGAGCGGGAAATTCGGGAACGGTTCCCTTTTTGAGCCCAACTCAGCGGGTGTGACGAGCCAGTCTGAGGCGCACGAGGGTGGGGACTCCGAGTTCGGAGTGGAACCGTCTGAATCCTCCGACATGGAGGCAGACGCAACTGAGGTTGGGGGTGCCCGTAAAAAGACCCCCCTTAAGCGAACCATGTCGCTCAGGTCCAGCGGGGACACCGAAGTCCCTGTGAAGGTGAAGACCTCCAGCAGGGGCGGAGGGGGAAAGCGTCCCATGGGTGCCCACGCCTTCCTGGCCAAGGCAAAGAGGGGGTTGGAGGGACTGGGCTCAGACGACGACTCCGTCGAGTTTGAGGATGCCCGGGAAGATCGGACCTACCGTCCGAAGCAGTCCCTGCGAGGGAAGTCAACACTCGCGGACGAGGAGGAGGACGCACGCACCCCCCGGGAACAGACCAGGGAGGAGCTCGCTGCCGCAGCACTTCGGAATGTACTCCTCATCAAGGAGGACATTTCGAAGTGCTCCCGAATAAACGGGCGGGTCAAGGGCCGCCTGAACGAGGCGACCGCTGAGGCCCTAGTGGCCATCGAGGAGCTGCGGACGGTCTCCCCAATGGAGGAGCAGCGCCGTATTCGCGCGGACAACGCCCGGCTCTCTAGAGAGCTGGAGATCGTCCGCGGCGAACTGCAGGCCTTTAAGGCGGCCTACGCGGAGGCGCAGAGCTCCGCCTTAGCAGTGCGGAGGACCACAGCCACTGAAGTGGGAAGTGACCTCAAGGAGGCCATTGAGGACCTGAGGCGCGACCTTCTCACATCCCTGGGCGGGATGATAAATGCCCGCCTAGGGGAAGTAGAGGCGCGCCTCCCGCCGGAACCCGTCCTGCGGCCGCCGCTCGCGGCCGACAAGAGGACGCCGCCGCCCCCTCGCCCCAGAGCCCAGTCCGGCTTGGTAGGGGGCGACGCGAAGGAGCCCCCAAAGGCCCAGCCGAAGAGGCAAGCGGCCATCCCGATGCCCCCTCCACCGACCCCGCCAGCCCAAAATGGCAAAAAGGCGGGCAAGGAGGCGGCGGGCAAGGCTGGCTCAACGCCAGCCCCGAGGGAGCAGCCGATGGCGCGGCCGAATCACGTGCCGCACAATCCCCCCCCCAAGGCGGGGACTAGCGGACAGGGTGCAGGGCCTCAACCCCAGGCAGCCCCCCAGCCCCAGGAAGAATCCTGGGCATTGGTGGCAAGGAGGAAGGGGAAGGGGAAAAAGGCGAACGCCGCCTCCCAAGTCACCCCCCCCAAGACGACCCCCAAGCCGAAGGTAGTAAAGGTGGTGGTGCCCCGTAATGCAGCTGTGGTCCTGACCCTCAAGGAGGGGGCACAGAGGGGGGGCAAGCTGGCCACATACACCGACGTAATGGTGTGGGCCAGGGCCGGCGTCAGGCTGGCCGACGTCGGACTGGAGTCGGTCCAAATGCGGAAATCCATGACCGGCTCCAAGCTGCTGGAGGTGAGCGGAGACACCCCCGAAGCCACCGCGGACCGCTTGGCGGAGAAGCTCCGCGAGGCGGTGGGGGATGTGGCCGAGATCACCCGGCCCACGAAATTCGCAGAGCTCAAGCTCACTGGGCTTGACGAAACCGTGGGTCGGGACGAGGTGGCGGCGGCCGTTGCGGATAAAGGGGGCTGCCAGGTGGCCCTAGTCAAGGTTGGGGCCCTCAGTGAGAGAGCCTGGGGGCGGGGCACCGTCATAATACGGTGCCCAGCGACGGCAGCCAAGGAGGTGGCCAAGGAGAGCCACATCCAGATAGGCTGGTCAAGAGCAGCCGTGACACCCATGGTGGCCCTGCCCATGCGCTGCTTCAAGTGTATGGCGCTGGGCCACACCAGGGCCACGTGCCCCTCCGCCGCGGAGTACACAGGAAAGTGCTTCCGATGCGGAAAGGAGGGGCACCTAGCAGCGGACTGCCAGGCGCAGCCCAAGTGCGCGGTATGCACTGCGGCGGGACGGCCCCATGGCCACGTCATGGGCGGGGACAAATGTGCCCCACCCAGTGTTAGGGGGAAGGACCGCGCGCCCCGGGCCAGCCCCCAAGTTGAAAGCCCGAAGGTACAGGAGGAACTCGCAATGCAGGTGTCTTAATGCCAGCACACCAGCATTGCGAGTTCCTCCAGACGAACTTGAACCACTCCGCCAGGGCCCAAGACCTGCTCATGCAGGCCATGGCGGAGTGGAGCATAGCGGTAGCGGTGGTGGCGGAACCGTATTACGTTCCGCCCCAACCAAACTGGGCCGGGTCCACGGACGGCCTGGCGGCAATTGTGGTCCCGACAAACGGGAACTCCCCCCCCCTCCACAAGATTGGTGAGGGCCCGGGGTACGTGGCGGCCAAGTGGGGAGCGACCGCGATCATTGCGGTCTACTTCTCCCCCAACAGGCCGCTAGCGGCCTTCGAGGCCTTCCTTGTGGAACTGGGGCGAGTCGCAAGGGGGGCCGCCCCAGCGCAGTTGCTGGTGATGGGGGACTTCAACGCCAAGGGCGCAGCGTGGGGTTCCCCCATCACGGACCCGAGAGGGGTCGAGTTAGAGGGCTGGGCGGCTGCCATCGGGCTGGAGGTAGCCAACCGGGGCGACGCCAATACGTGCGTGCGTAGGCAGGGGGGGTCCATCGTGGACATAACGTTCGCGACCCCTGCCCTAGCTGCACGCATCACAGACTGGCGCGTCCTCGAGGACGTAGAGACCCTCTCCGACCACCGATACATTCGGATGAGGGTCTCCGCCTCACAGCCGACACAGCCGCGGCCGCCGGCGGGGAGGAGGTCGACCTTCCCGCGCTGGGTCCTCTCCAAATTCGACCCCGGCATGGCGGAGGAGGCGGCGGTGGTAGAGGCCTGGAACGCCCCCCCACCCGACGATCTGGACGTCGATGGGAAGGCGACCCGCTTCCGAGAGGCGCTCACCGCGGTGTGCGACGCGGCAATGCCCCGGATGCGGAGGCTCCCGGACAAAACGGGGGTCTACTGGTGGTCCGAGGATATAGCCAATCTTCGGGCCGCCAGCAACCGCGCGCGCCGCGCCTACACCCGCTGCAGGCGGAGAGTGGCGCACACGGCCGCCGAGGAGGAGGTCCTCTATAGGGCCCTCAAGGAGGCCAAGGAGACCCTCCAGCTGGCCATCTCCAAGGCCAAGGACGCCGCACACGAGGAGTTCCTGGCCACGCTGGAGAGGGATCCATGGGGGCGCCCGTACAAGATGGTGCGGGATAAGGTCAAACGCGCCCCCCCCATGGACTCCCTGGAGCCAGGGCTCCTCGAGAGGATTATCGGCGTCCTCTTCCCTCCGGCGCCGGACTTCGAGCCTCCGAGGATGTCGGCCCCCTCGGAGGAGCAAAGACGAGATCCCGTACCCAGGATCAACCAGGACGAGATGATGTGGGTGACGGACCGCCTCCGGGCCTGCAAAAAGGCCCCGGGCCCGGACGGCGTGCCCTCGAGAGTGATCCCCATCGCCCTCCAATACCTCGGGGAGCGCTTCAAAGACCTCCTGGACCAGTGTCTGCAGGAGGGGCGCTTCCCGAAGGTATGGAAGGAGGGGCGGCTGGTACTCATTCCCAAGCCGGGGGGCGCGCCTGACTCGCCATCAGGCCATCGGCCCATCGTCCTGCTGGACGAATGTGGGAAGGCTCTGGAGCGTATAATCTCCTCCCGGATCCGGAGCCACCTGGAGGAGGTCGGGCCGAACATATCGGACCACCAGTTTGGCTTCAGGGCGGGCCGGTCGACGATCGACGCCCTGAAGAAGCTAAAGGATTTTAGCGACCTAGCGGCTAGCAAGGGGGAGGGGGTGGTGGCGGTATCGCTAGATATCGCCAACGCCTTCGGCACCCTCCCCTACTCCGTCATCATGGAGTCCCTGCGGTACCATGGGATCCCCTGGTACCTGCAGAAGATCATAGGGCACTACCTGGAGGGAAGGGTAGTGCTCTATGATCACGGTGGCAGGCGTAAGAGCTGGCCCATGTCGTGCGGGGTCCCCCAAGGTTCCATACTCGGCCCACTACTATGGAACCTTGGGTTTGACTGGGCCATCCGGGGCGTGCAGCTTCCCCGCATGACCACCATCTGCTACGCCGATGACACGATGGTGGCCGTCCGGGGAAGTGACCGGCAGGAAACCCTGCGAAGGGCGGCTGTTGCGGCCGAGCTGGTCGTTGACCGCATCAGCGCGCTCGGCCTCAGGGTCAACGTGCGCAAGACCGACGCCATGGTGTTTGGGGCCTGGCGCATCCCGGCCGATACCTCACTCCCCATCGGAGGAGAACCTGTCCAGGTCAAGGCCAACATAAAGTATCTTGGCCTTGTCCTGGACAGGAAGTGGGATTTTGGCGCTCACTTTGCCAAACTCGGCCCCCGACTGATGGGCACTGCGGCAGCCCTCGGCAGACTGCTGCCAAACGTGGGAGGGCCACTCACGCCCTGCCGGAGGCTGTACACCAATGTCGTGAGGAGCATGGCCCTCTACGGCGCCCCGATATGGGCGAGCCGGCTCACGCGGAAGACGAGGGCCCTCCTCCGACGGCCCCAGCGGGCGTGCGCCACCCGTATAGCCAGGGCGTACGTAACGGTGGCCCACATGGCGGCCTGCCTGATTGCTGGCACGCCCCCTTGGGACATAGACGCCGAGGCCATGTCGGCGTCTTATTGGTCCCAAAGGGAGGCCCAGGCGAGGGGGGATCGGCTGGCCCCGGAGGAAATCCTCTTTGCCCGCCGACAAACCCAGCGGCGCATGAGAGATCGATGGAAAGAGGAGCTGGAGGACTGCCGCTATGGAACGCGCACTATAGCGGCTATCCTCCCCTCGCTCGATCTGTGGCTCGACAGGGAGTTTGGTACGATATCGTACCATCTCGTCCAGATCCTGTCGGGCCACGGGTGTTTCGGCGCCTATCTCCACCGAATCGGGAGAGAGAGCAGCCCGCAGTGCCACAACTGCGGGGCTACGGAGGACACGGCCCAGCATACGCTGGAGGAGTGTCCCTGCTGGGCCTACGAGCGCCGCCAGCTCGTGGCTGCTGTTGGACAGGACTTGTCACTCCACAGCATAGTTTCGGCTATGCTGGATAGGGGTGACGAGTCCTGGGAGGAGGTGGCTTCCTTCTGCGAGTGCATAATGCTCCAGAAGGAAGCCGAGGAACGGGAGCGCGAGGAGTGTGTCCACGCGCCCCCGTTCCGGCGCAGACGAACGGGGCGAAGGCGGCGGCACTTTGCTGCCCGCCTGAACCCCTAGTGCGACCAGCGGGTTGGGGACGGGGGTCCTCCACCCGCTTTATGGTCCCACGCGTCTGGGGGGGGAGCTGAAGCGTTGCGGCTCCTCCCTCCTAGGTGAGGTGGCCCCGGTGATTTTAACCAAAGCCGGGGCTGGCCGGGGGGCGTCGTCGGCTCGAATCCTCGGGAACCCACGGCGCCTACCTAAACCCGGCGCGCGGACAATGCCGTAGTGTTTTTAGTGGGTATGTTCCCCCCTCCCCTTCCCGCAGGGGAAGAGGACGGGGGAGAGAGCCCCACATAACCGCTCGGGCCCCCCCGGGCCCGGGGGTACTCGTAAATGAGTTTTCACTACGTTAAAAAAAAAAAAAAAAAAAAAAAAAAAAAAAAAAAAAAAAAAAAAGGTTAGGTTAGGTTAGGTTAGGTTGTAGAGAGGGAAAATTTTGGTCGATTTCGGAGTCCACACTTTCGATAATCACCTAAATTTATTTCTTGCGGTTGCTTTCTTGCGGTTTTCTTGAGCTCATTGCCTTCTGCATTAGCTAGTCGATTTTTTGGCGTTTTTTCCAGGTTTCTAGCTTCACTAGAACCATCAAAATTAATTTTTGGAATTTTATACCCAAATCTCTTCAAGGTTTGCGGTCACTAAAATTTCACATTGTTTATTTTCATATTTTCAAAAATTCATAATTAATTCCTGGCTTAACTTTTTGTAGTTTTTCTTGCATTGGGGGATAGAGGAAGGGTAGCACAGTCGTCCGCTGGTTTCCGAAAAATTTTTGGACTTACCATCCAGAAGTTATTCGGAAACCTAACTTTGGAAACTTTGCTATTTCTTTTTCCACAGGCGCACACGACTTATTTTTTAAGTTTGTCGGCAACTTAAAAAAATCGTTGCGGCTGTGTCCAAGCGGTTAGAGATTAGATAGTTATAGGGTCATTTAGGGGGTAGTTTGCGCCGCCTAACGGCACCCCACACGACCCCTTAGCTATCATAGTCTCGTGGGAATCTGGGGAAAACTACCAATTTTTTCATAAGTTGGTAATTTTCCACGGTTCGCACTTGACCGTTTTGAGTTAGGTTTTGCCCTTCTGGCAAAACCAACTCGGTAAGGGGGGGTTTTTATAGGCGGGTGGGGGGCTTTGGCCCAACGGGCATCGGGGGGGTCGATCCGATCCTGGATCGGACGGGGGGGGGGGGGAGCTATGGGGGACCATAGCTCGGAAGTTAGGTTCGGGGATAGCTCCGAAACGGCTCATACTAGGGGGGGGGGGTAGTATGGGGGGGGGGGGAGGCCGTTTCGTCGGCTATTGGGGGGGGGGGGTCGGGGTTCTTCCCAGTCCAACGGGTCGACCAGGGAGAATTTTTTGCCGGGGCCGTCTGGCTACCGGCTGAGTTTCTCCGGCAAATCTCGGGGGGGGAAAAAGGGGTCAGTGGGCTCCCTTTTCGCGGAGGTCGCGGCGGAAACGACTTCCATGTCGGAGGCCGGCGACGCGGGGGAGGAGTACTCCGACCATCCGGTCGAGATGGTCGATCTGTCCGGCACGTCGGACACGGAGAGGGAGGTGAGGGGGGCGGTAGCCTCCAAATTCTACGCCGGAAAGTCGAGGGGGGGGGGCGGAGAAAGCCACCCTAAAGAGGGTATCGTCCGATCGGACGGTCGGAGCGGAGGAGGTGCCCACCAAAGTCGCCTCGAGCACCAGGGGGGGGCACGGGAAACGCCCCATGGGGGCGTGCTCCTTCTTGGCAGCCGCCAGGAGGGAGATGGTGGCACTGGGGACGGACGGCGAGTCGGCCGATATGGAGGAGGCGAGGGGTGACGAGATATACCGCCCCAAGCAGTACACACGCAAGGGGGGGCGGAAGTCGCCCAAAGGGGCGGAGGAAGAGGAGGCGTTCCGTACGCCCCAGCTGAAAACGAAGGAGGAGCTGGCCGCCACTGCACTTCGTAACGTTCTCTCATTCCGAGGGAACGTTGCGAAGTGCAGCAACGTGAACGGGAGAATAAAGGGCCTACTCCAGAACGCGGCGGACGAGGCCATGGAGGCCATCGAAGAGTTGAGGGTGATGTCCTCCACGGAGGAGCAGAGGCGGCTCCGGGCCGATAACAACCGGCTCTCCCGGGAGCTCGAGGTCGTCAGGGCGGAGCTCAGGGCCCATAAGGAGGCCTACAACGAGGCGCAGAGAAACGCCGCTGCTGCAAGGAGGGAGCCCCAGCTGGCCGATATCGGGGGGGGCCTCAAGGAGGCCGTCGAGGACCTCCGGCGGGACCTCCTCACATCCCTAGGCGGGATGTTGAACGCCCGCCTGGGGGAGTTGGAGGCGCGCCTCCCCCCGGAGCCTGTCCTGCGGCCGCCGCTGGCCGCTGACAGAAGGATGCCGCCACCCCCCCGCCCCAGAGCCCAGTCCGGCCTGGTGGGGGGGCCAGCCAAGGAACCGCCGAGGGCGGCCCATGTGAAGAAGGCAACCGCCCCGAGGCCCCCCCCACCACCCCCGCCAGCCCAAGGTGGCCAAAAGGCGGGGCAAAAGGGGGGGAAGAAGGACGGCCCCATGCCAGCCCAGGAGCCCAGGAAGGCGTTGGCGCGCCCCAATCAAGCGCCGCCCAACCCCCCTACGGCAGGGACTAGCCGAAGGAGCGGCCCCCAGGAGGAGGCCGCCGCCCCCGAGGCCACCCCCCCGCCCCAGGAGCAATCCTGGGCGAAGGTGACCCGCAGGGGGAAGAAGGCGGGCGCCGCCACACCTGGCGCCCCCCCCAAGACGACCCCGCGACCGAAGCCGGTCAAAGTAATCGTCCCCTCGACGGCAGCCATAGTGCTGTCCCTTAGGAAGGGGGCGGAGAGGGGGGGAAAGGAGGCCACAGAGGTGGACCTCATGAAGTGGGCCAGGGCGGGCATCAAACTCGCCGACTTCGGGCTGGAGGCGGTCAAAGTCAGGACCGCCCAAACCGGCTCGAAGATGCTGGAGGTGGGAGGGGCCACCCCCAACGCCACGGCGGACCGCCTCGCGGCCAAGCTGCGGGAGGTGGTCGGTGACATTGCTGATGTCACCCGCCCCGTCAAGCACGCCGAGATTAAGCTCTCGGGGCTTGATGTGACGGTGAGCGGCGAGGAGATCGCGGCAGCCGTGGCGGCCAAAGGGGGCTGCGAGACGGCCCTCGTGAAGGTGGGGGCCGTGAGCGACCGAGCGTGGGGGCGAGGCACGGCAATAGTGCGGTGCCCAGCGGCGGTGGCCAAGGCCGTAACAAAGGACGGCCACCTCCATATCGGATGGACGAGGGTGACAGCAACGCCCCTAGTGGCCCTGCCATTACGTTGCTTCAAATGTATGGCACTGGGCCACACCAGGGCGTTGTGCCCCTCCGCTGCGGAGCATGGCGAAAAATGCTTCCGCTGCGGAGAGGAGGGGCACCGGGCGGCCGCATGTACGGCCAGGCCCAAGTGTGCTGTATGCACGGAGGCGGGCCGGCCAGCAGGCCACGTAATGGGCGGGGAAAGGTGTTCCCCGCCCAAGGTGAAGGCGAAGGCCGTTGTGACCCCGGCTCGCACCCCTGTCAATGGCCCTAGGGCAATGGAGGAGTCCCAGATGCAGGTGTCTTAATGCCCAGACACCTGCATCTAGAACTTCTCCAAAGCAACCTCAACCACTCCGCGAGAGCTCAAGACCTGCTGATGCAGGTCCTCGCGGAGTGGCACGTTGCTTTGGCGGTCGTCGCCGAACCCTATTGTGTCCCCCCCCAACCAAACTGGGCCGGGGACACAAGGGGCCTGGTCGGCGTGGTGGTGCCGTCGCAAGGCGCCAGGGGGCTCTCTCCCAGAGAGAGAGGGCCCGGATATGTGGCGGTAAACTGGGGGGAAGTAGTTGTCGTGGGTGGCTACTTCTCCCCCAACAGGCCCCTCAACGAGTTTGAGGGGTACCTAGACGAGGTGGAGCGGGTTATCCAGCGGGCGGCGCCGAAACAGGTCTTGGTCATGGGGGACCTCAACGCGAAATGCGTCGCGTGGGGTTCCCCCACAACCGACGTGAGGGGGGCACTTTTGCGGGACTGGGCCGCTGCTCTAGGCCTGGTCCTGCAGAATGTAGGACGCGAGCACACGTGCGTCAGGTGGCAGGGGGGGTCAATCGTGGACCTGATGTTCACGACCCCTGCCATCGGACGACGCGTGTCCGAGTGGCGCGTCCTTACGGATACGGAGACCCTGTCGGACCACCGATATATTCGGTGTAGGGTCTCCGTATCGCCCCCCGGGCCGCAGGCCCGTGCGGCGAGCGGGAGGGGGGGGGGATTCCCCAAGTGGGTCCTCTCCCGCCTGGACCGGGACCAGGCCGAGGTGGCGGCTGTGGTGAGGGCGTGGTGTGCCGACCCCCCAAGCTCCATGGGGGTCGAGCACAGGGCCGCCAAATTCCAAGAGGACTTGGCGGCCATATGCAACGCTGGCATGCCGCGCTCGAGCGGCAGGGCCCCCCCACGGGACGGGGTATATTGGTGGTCCCAGGACTTGGCCGTCCTGCGGGCCGCCAGCGACCGGGCGCGGCGTAACTTTACGCGGTGCCGCCGCCGCGCAACAAGGGTGCCCGGGGAAGAGGAGCGTCTCCTGGCCGAACTGAGGGCGGCCAAGAAGGACTTCGCGGTGGCGATAGGCGCGGCAAAAGACCGCGCCTATGCCGAATTCTTGGCCGAGCTGGACGCCGATCCGTGGGGGCGCCCGTACCGTATGGTGCGGGCGAAGATGAAGGCCGCCCCCCCCACGGAAGAGTTCGAGCCGGACCTCCTGGAGGCGGTGGTCGAGGGGCTATTCCCCAACAGCCCCCCCTTCGACCCCCCGCCCATGGCCCCTCCGGATGTGGAGCCCGACGGAGCCGCCCTCACGGTCCCCCCTGTCACGGGGGAAGAGATGGCGGCAGTGAGAGCCCGCTTAAAAGGGCGGAGAAAGGCCCCAGGGCCGGATGGCGTCCCGGGGCGAGTACTTCACCTCGCCCTGGAGCACCTGGACGACCGCCTCCAGGCCCTTTTTACGGCCTGTCTTGAGGCTGGCCACTTCCCGGCCACATGGAAGATGGGCCGCCTCGTCCTCCTACGAAAGGAGGGTCGTCCGCCGGACTCTCCGTCCGGCTACAGACCGCTGGTGATGCTGGACGAGACGGGCAAGCTCCTCGAGAGAGTGGTAGCTGCCCGAATCGTCAGCCACCTAGCGGAGGTCGGGCCGGATATCTCGGTAAACCAATTCGGGTTTAGGGTAGGGCGATCCACGATGGACGCCCTATCCTCCCTGAAAGGGTTTACCGAGGAGGCGGCGAGGGGGGGGCAGGGGGCGTTAGCAGTCTCGTTGGACATCGCTAACGCCTTCGGCTCCCTCCCCTTCGGAGTGATAGAGGAGGCGCTCCGATACCACGGGGTGCCCCTCTACCTCCGGAGGGTTGTAGGGCACTACCTGACTGATCGGGTAGTGCTCTACACTGGGAGGGGGGGAACGGTGAGGAGGAGGCGAATGGCCAGCGGAGTCCCGCAGGGGTCGGTGTTAGGACCCCTGCTCTGGAACCTGGGCTTTGACTGGGCCATTCGCGGGGAGGTGCTGCCCCAGATGGCGGTCATCTGCTATGCAGATGACACGCTGGTCGCCGTCCGGGGCACCACGTGGGAGGAGGTGAGGAGGAGGGCGGAGGTGGGTGCTACCCTTATCACCCGCAGGATTGGGGCCCTCGGGTTAAGGGTAGCACTGCCCAAAACCGAGGCCCTCGTCTTTAGGGGGCCAAGGTGGCGGGTGCCGCGGGGCGCGGCATTACGCGTGGCGGGAGAGACCGTCGCGATCAAGGCCCAGATAAAGTATCTGGGCCTCACGCTGGACGGTCGATGGCGATGGGAGGCCCACTTCTCGGACCTCATCCCCCGAGTCGTGGGCGCGGCGGGGGCATTAAGCCGCCTCCTGCCTAACGCGGGCGGCCCGGACGCCCCGTGCAGGCGTTTGTACGCCGGCGCCTTGCGCTCTATGGCGCTGTACGGGGCGCCCATCTGGGCGGGGAGCCTCTCGCGCGAGGCGAAGGCGCTGCTGCGGCGCCCGCAGCGTATTATAAACGCGCGCATGTGCCGGGCCTACCGGACCGTAGGCTGGCAGGCGGCCGGAGTGCTGGCCGGATCTCCCCCCTGGGAGCTGGAGGCGGAGGCCCTGGCTGGGTCGTTTGAAGCCAGGGCCGAGAGGAGGGCCCGGGGCGACTCATCGCTCGCCCCGGCGGAGCTTGCGCGAGCGCGGGAAGTTGCGCGAGAAGGGGTCATGGAGCGCTGGGTGGATGAGCTGAGGGATGCCGAATTCGGCACCCTCACTATCCAAGCCATCCGCCCAGTGCTCCCAGAGTGGTGCGGGAGGGCCCACGGGTCCCTCACCTACCGACTCACGCAGGTACTGTCCGGGCATGGTTGCTTCGGGCGGTACCTCAAACGAGTCGGTAGGGAGGAGACGGCGTCGTGCCACGAGTGCGGCGCGAGTGAGGACACGGCACAGCACACGCTGGAGCTGTGCCCAGCCTGGTCCCACCAGCGCCGCATTCTGGTGGCGACGATCGGCGGCGACCTTTCACTTCCCGGCGTAGTGTACGCCATGGTCGGGAGTGAAAGGTCCTGGGAGGCCGTCGCCTCCTTCTGCGAGGAAGCCATCTCGCAGAAGGAGGAGAGGGAGCGGGAGCGCGAGAATGACCCCCTCGCCCCCCCGCTCCGGCGCAGACGAACGGGGAGGAGGCGGCGGCAGTTTGCCGCTGCCCTCCCCTAGTGGAGCCTGCTGGCGGGGGATGGGTGATCCCCTGCTAGCCCGTAGAGGCCCACGAGTCTAGGGGGGGGCCAGGTATTCCCGGCCCCCCTCTCTTTGGCGCGGGAGCCCCGGCGTTTAGGCTGGGGCGGCCGGCGGGGCGTGCGTGGTGACACCATAGTTCTCCCACGGCGCCCCTCCAATGGCAGAGAGGGAATACCCGGCGGTTTTTTAGTGGGTAGGCCTCCTCCGCTTCCCCCCGCTCGGGGGGGGGGCCGGGGAGGAGAGTCCCACATAACTTCCGCGTCGTCCCCAAGGCGCGGTCGTATGCGTAACGCATTTTTCCGCCGCAAAAAAAAAAAAAAAAAAAAAAAAAAAAAAAAAAAAAAAAAAAAAAAAAGGTTAGGTTAGGTTGGGGTGCTATGTCGGAAACCTCCCCGAGAGCTCTAGCGTTACAGTTCCCTTCTATCAGGGACTTTGGTCCCATGGGGGGGGAAGGGTAACGCTTAGGCCGGTGCACCCTGGGCAACAACGGCTGATTAAACCCCTCGGGGATATTAGTTAGCTGGTGGCAAATATCCGACCTGGGGGGGTGGGGGGGTAGGGCGGGGCGAAGTTTTATGTTTATGTATCTATTTTTTGGCGAGGGCCGGGGCGAAAGCCTCTTTTTATCAAGGGAGGGATCGAGATTAGGTGGGGAAAGGCGGGCGGTAGCTGACGGGAAGCTGCTCTGCATCTGCGGCCGAGTAGCCACTGGTGCAGGTCGGGGGGCCAGTGCCAGATGGTGAAAGGAGGCGTAGCTCTGCACCAGGCCTGAAGGCACCAAACGCCTTTTGGGGGGGAAGGGGAGCCTTGGGGAGACGAGGGACAGAAGCGTTGGGTACTGTCGGGCCGAGCTGAGCTGCCTACTGAGTAGCCCCTCCCGCCGAGCTTCGACCACTCGGCCTGGAGCTGGCGAAAAGTAGGTATTGCTTTGCGGTTAATTACCGGCAGGCCTTTCGTTCTCTGAGGGGGGGGAGCCTAGGGGGGGACGGGGCGTGCGGTAGCTGCCGGGGAGCTGCTCTGCATCTGCGGCCGAGTAGCCACTGGTGCCGTGGGACGGTGCCAGGAGGTTGAAAGGTAGCGCAGCTCTGCACCAAACCTGGAGGCGCCAAACGCCTCGTACGGGGAGGGACGGGGGCGAGTCCAACCTTGTACCTGCTGTTCGCCCCGGGCGGGGAACGGAAGGGCGAGCCTCATGCTGGCGGCGGGCGAAAGCCTGCCGTCGAAGCGGTGCGTTCCGCAAGGGACGCGATCGCGGAGCGGAGTGACCTCGGTCATTTTCGGTCGGCACGTAACCTGGTCCGTAGGGCCGGGACCGTGGGCCGCCTCGTCTTTATCAAGATAAGGGGGCCGCGAGGAGAAAACCTCTATAAAAAATCCAGAGGAGCGACGTGACCTCGGTCACGGTCGGACGCCACGTAAACCTGGTCCGCAGGGCCGGGACCGTGGGCCGCCTCGTCTTTTTCAAGATAAGGGGGCCGCGAGGAGTAAACCTCTATAAAAATCCAGAGGGCGACGTGACCTCGGTCACGGTCGGACGGCACGTAAACCTGGTCCGTAGGGCCGGGACCGTGGGCCGCCTCGTCTTTTTCAAGATAAGGGGGCCGCGAGGAGTAAACCTCTATAATAATCCAGAGGATGACGTGACCTCGGTCACGGTCGGACGGCACGCAAACCCGGTCCGCAGGGCCGGGACCGTGGGCCGCCTCGTCTTTTTCAAGATAAGGGGGCCGCGAGGAGAAAACCTCTATAAAAATCCAGAGGAGCGACGTGACCTCGGTCACGGTCGGACGGCACGTAAACCTGGTCCGTAGGGCCGGGACCGTGGGCCGCCTCGTCTTTTTCAAGATAAGGGGGCCGCGAGGAGTAAACCTCTATAATAATCCAGAGGATGACGTGACCTCGGTCACGGTCGGACGGCACGCAAACCCGGTCCGCAGGGCCGGGACCGTGGGCCGCCTCGTCTTTTTCAAGATAGGGGGGCCGCGAGGAGTAAACCTCTATAAAAATCAACAGGGCGGCGTGATCTCGGTCATGTCGGCCGTCACGTAACCCCGGCCCGCTGGCGCTGGGAACGTGGGCCGCTGAGGGGGCTACGAGGAGTCAACCTCTTTAAAAAAACAGACGGTCACCGGCGGGGGAGGGCGGGGAATCCGGAACCCGCATTCAACGGTGCCGTCGCCACCTGCCCCATCCCGGGGCGGCCAGTGGACGTTGCGGTGGTCACGGTGTTCGCCCGCAACGCCCGCAGTTCAAGGCCTGGAGGGAACGTGTGTGTTTTTAGACGGTAGGCCTCTCCCCTCCATCCATTAGGGATGGTAGCGGCGAGATGGAGAACCCGTCATACCTCCGTTCGTGCTGCCCCGAGCGCGGAGATGCATAAGGCGCATTTTCCACACGTTAAAAAAAAAAAAAAAAAAAAAAAAAAAAAAAAAAAAAAAAAAAGGTTAGGTTAGGTTAGGTTAGGTTAGGTTAGGTTAGGTTAGGTTAGGTTCCCCCCCGACGTTATCTGGGCCTTACCCTCGATGGCCGGTGGAGGTGGGAGGCCCACTTCCGGGACCTCATCCCCCGGATAGTGGGCGCGGCAGGGGCACTGAGCCGCCTCCTGCCGAACACGGGCGGGCCGGACGCCCCTTGCAGGCGCCTCTACGCAGGCGTCCTGCGATCGATGGCGCTGTACGGGGCGCCCATCTGGGCCAGAAGCCTGTCGCGGGAGGCGAAGGCGCTGCTCCGCCGGCCGCAGCACATTATTGCCACGCGGATGAGCCGGGCCTACCGTACGGTAGGCTGGCAGGCGGCCGGCGTGATCGCGGGCTCCCCCCCCTGGGAGCTGGTGGCGGAGGCCCTGGCGGGGTCACACACAGCCAGGGCCGAAAGGAGGGCCCGGGGCGACTCATCGCTCGCCCCGGCAGAACTAGCCCGTGCGCGGGAGGTCGAGATGGAAGGGGTCATGGAGCGCTGGGTGGATGAGCTGCGGGATGCCGAGTACGGCACCCGAGCCATTCAAGCCATCCGCCCAGTGCTCCCAGAGTGGTGCGGGAGGGCCCACGGGTCCCTCACCTACCGACTCACGCAGGTACTGTCCGGGCATGGTTGCTTCGGGCGGTACCTCAAACGAGTCGGTAGGGAGGAGACGGCGTCGTGCCACGAGTGCGGCGCGAGTGAGGACACGGCACAGCACACGCTGGAGCTGTGCCCAGCCTGGTCCCACCAGCGCCGCATTCTGGTGGCGACGATCGGCGGCGACCTTTCACTTCCCGGCGTAGTGTACGCCATGGTCGGGAGTGAAAGGTCCTGGGAGGCCGTCGCCTCCTTCTGCGAGGAAGTCATCTCGCAGAAGGAGGAGAGGGAGCGGGAGCGCGAGAATGACCCCCTCGCCCCCCCGCTCCGGCGCAGACGAACGGGGAGGAGGCGGCGGCAGTTTGCCGCTGCCCTCCCCTAGTGGAGCCTGCTGGCGGGGGATGGGTGATCCCCTGCTAGCCCGTAGAGGCCCACGAGTCTAGGGGGGGGCCAGGTATTCCCGGCCCCCCTCTCTTTGGCGCAGGAGCCCCGGCGTTTAGGCTGGGGCGGCCGGCGGGGCGTGCGTGGTGACACCATAGTTCTCCCACGGCGCCCCTCCAATGGCAGAGAGGGAATACCGGCGGTTTTTTAGTGGGTAGGCCTCCTCCGCTTCCCCCCGCTCGGGGGGGGGGCCGGGGAGGAGAGTCCCACATAACTTCCGCGTCGTCCCCAAGGCGCGGTCGTATGCGTAACGCATTTTTCCGCCGCAAAAAAAAAAAAAAAAAAAAAAAAAAAAAAAAAAAAAAAAAAAAAAAAAAAAAAAAAAAAAAAAAAAAAGGTTCCCCCCCGACGTGTACCTACCTTGTCGTGGTGGGGGGGCTCACCGCCGCATGCCATGTGTCCGGCCTGCGGCGGTGCCAAGAGGTACCGGGTGGTGGGCCACTTCCAGTACTCCTCTGATCCAGCAGAGGAGACATGGAAGTGGCAGCGCTTCAGCGCGGGGGTGGCTCCCCTGGGGAGTTAGGAGGGCGGCCATGATGGCTGTCGGGAGTACGGTGGCTCTGAGGGCCATCGTACTTCAAGGGAGGGCTCGCGGTAGAGTGGAGGGGACTGAGCGTCGGCGTACCCGTTGCTCGGACACAAGTTCCCTCAGGGACGGGCGCATGGGCGTGTGAGGGGTGGGGTAGCTCCGGGGGCCTCCTGGAGGAAAAGTATCCTGGGGACTGAGTTCCCCGGGTGGCCGAAGGATTGATGTCCTTCGGTCTTTTCCTGGCCTCAGTGAGGCGAGCTACCCCGCCCCCCACAACGGGGATCCGACCGGGTGTCGGATCGGAGGTGCAGGCGGCAGCCGCCGCTGCCCTCCGTAGTGGTGCCAGCTGGTGGGGGATGGGGATCCCCTGCCAGCCTGTAAAGGCCCACGAGTCAGGGGGGGGGCCAAGTATCCCCGGCCCTCCCTCCTTAGGCGAGGGACCTCCGGCGCTTGCGCTGGAGCGGCCGGTGGGGCGTGCGTGGTGACACCATAGTTCTCCCACGGCGCCCCTCCAAATGGCCGAGAGGGAATACCGGTGAGTTTTTAAGGGGTATGCCCCCCTAGACCCCGACTAGGGGGGAGAGTCCACTACACCCCCCGCGTCGTCCCCCCAACTAGTACGGGGGGGACATTCCCCAAGGCGCGGGGACCGTGCGTAATTGCATTTTCTCACCGAATCAAAAAAAAAAAAAAAAAAGGTTAGGTTAGGTTAGGTTAGGTTAGGTTAGGTTAGGTTAGGTTCTAAAGAGCTGGGTATTGTTCGAGCAGAGCTAAAAGCCTTCAGAGAGGCATTTGCGGAGATGCGCAAGGAGAGGGCCGCGCGAATGCTCCCGCCGCAGACGACCACGACCGAAGCAGACTCGTCCCTCAGAGACCTCCTAGAAGATATGAGGCGCGACCTGCTCACGTCATTAGGGGGCATGATCAACGCCCGCCTTGAGGACATGGAGTCGCGCCTTCCACCAGAGCCGGTCTGTAGACCGCCCCTAGCGGCTGACAGAAGGCAGGAGCCACCACCGCGTCCACGACGCATCCCCCAGATGGACGCCCCTCAACCGAGGCCAACGGAGGCAACCGGCCCTCCCCCCACCCAGTCTCGGGGGGAAGGAAAAGCGGCCGGCACGAGGCCTGAGCCAAAGTCCAAGCACAGGTCTCTGCCCCCACCTACGGCTAGAACCAGCAGGCAGCAGGAACCGCCACCCCCGACCACTGCTGCTACAGGACGGACCACGGCGAGACAGACGCTGCGCGATGAGGAGACGAGGGCGCAAGAGCCTCCAGTCCCAGCCGCGCAACCCAGACCTGAAGACGCCACGCCGTGGACGACAGTGGTCAAAAGGAGGAAAGCTCCCAACCAGCCGACCCAGCCGAAGAAGCAGCAACCGCGCCCGGTCCGAATCGTCCCGCCGAGAACTGCCGTAGTAGTGGTGAGTCTCAAGTCCGGCCACTCCAACTATACGGAGGTCATGGCCAAAGCCAGGGCGCAGATCCAACTGCGAGAGATTGGACTGGAGTCGGTCAAGGTAAGAACTACCATGACCGGCTCCAGACTGATGGAAGTGGCGGGTGAACACCCTGAAGCCACGGCCGATGCCCTGGCAGAGAAGCTGCACCAAACGATCGGGGACGTGGCCGACATCACCCGGCCCACCAAAACAGCGGACCTAAAATTGACCGGACTGGACGAAACGGTCACGCAGGAGGAAGTGGCCGTGGCAATAGCGTCCAAAGGCGGTTGCTCGACTGCGCAGATCAAAGTCGGCAACATCAGAGCGAGCGCATGGGGCCAATGCTCCGTGCTGATCAGGTGCCCAGCGGCGGCGGCGAAGATCGTTGCCGACATCGGCAAGGTGGCGGTGGGATGGAACGTGGCGAACATCGTGCCACTCGTGGCCCAACCCTTGCGTTGCTTTAGATGCATGGCGTTGGGCCACACCAGGGCACTCTGCCCCTCGGATGCGGAACACGGCGCAAAATGCTTCCGCTGCGGCGCCGAAGGCCATCAGGCGGCAACCTGCGTCGCCCCACCGAAGTGCGCAGTATGCGCCCAAGCCGGACGCCCACATGGGCATACCATGGGGGGGGCGAAATGCGCCCCACCCTCCGTCAGAGGAAGAGCCCCCAGGGACGGGGCCATCCACAGACCCAGCCATCTGGCTAGAGAGGAGCTCGAAATGCAGGTGTCCTAATGCCAGCACGCCTGCATTTCGAGCTCCTGCAGACGAACGCGAACCACTCTGCCCGCGCCCAGGACTTGCTTGTGCAGGTGCTGGCGGAGTGGTTCATCGACTTAGCGGTTGTTGCTGAGCCCTACGCTGTCCCCACTCGACATAATTGGGTCGGGGACACCGAGGGCTCGGTGTGTATAGTCGTGCCGACCGCCGCCCCCCAGCGCCTCTCTCTGAGGGAGAGGGGTGCTGGCTATGTGGCTGCTGATTGGGGAGGGGTAGTAGTCATAGGCACCTACTTCTCCCCAAACAGAAGGCTCAGCGACTTTGAGCAGTATTTGGTGGGCCTGGGACCGGTGGTGCAGAGGGCGTCGCCGGCCCAGGTGATCGTGATGGGGGACTTCAACGCCAAATGCACGGCGTGGGGGTCCCCCATCACGGATCGGAGGGGGGCGCTTCTGCGGGATTGGGCCGCTATGATAGGCCTAGTCCTGCAGAACGTCGGCAGTGCGAACACCTGCGTCCGATGGCAGGGGGGGTCCATAGTGGACCTGACTTTCACTACCCCTGCCATCGGCGCACGTGTTAGCGAGTGGCGAGTCCTGGAGGAGGTGGAGACCCTGTCTGACCACCTTTACATCAGGTGCAGGGTCTCCAAGGCTCCCCTGGGACCGCTGGCTCATGCGGCGGGGCGCGGGGGCGGGGACTTCCCAAGGTGGGCGGTCTCCCGCCTCGACCGGGATCGAGCGGAGGAGGCGGCTATAGTGCAGGCCTGGTGTGTTGACCCTCCACAAGCGGTCGGGGTGGAGGAGAGGGCCGTCAGATTCCGCAAGGATCTGACGGCCGTCTGCAATGCGGCCATGCCGAAGGCCAAGAAGTTCAAACCGAGGGCCGGCGTCTACTGGTGGTCGCAGGACCTTGCGGACTTGCGAGCCGCCAGTGACGCCGCCCGTCGCGCCTTCACTCGATGCCGGCGGAGGCGGCGTCAGGTGCCTGGGGAGGAGGAGCGCCTTCTTGGCGAGCTTAGAGCGGCCAAGAAGGCGTTCTCAACCGCCATAACCAAGGCAAAGGACGCCGCCTTCGATGAGTTCATCGGGACTCTCGATGCGGATCCGTGGGGGCGGCCGTACAGAATGGTCCGTGCCAAACTGATGACGGCCCCCTCCACGGAAGACTTCGAGCCGGCGCTGCTGGGCGCGGTGGTGGAAGGTCTGTTTCCAGACACCCCTCCATTCCAGCCGCCGCGCATGGCAGGGCCGACTCCAGAGGGGGAGGGGGGCATGGATGCCCCGCCAGTAACGGTGGAGGAGATGTGCGTTGCGGTGGACCGCCTGAAGGGCGCCCACAAGGCCCCGGGGCCGGACGGGGTGCCCAGAGTGGTTCTCCGCATCGCACTGAAACATCTCGGGGACCGCCTCTGCGCGCTGTTTGACGACTGTCTGGCCGAGGGGCGGTTCCCGAGATGTTGGAAAGAGGGACGGCTGGTTCTGTTGCGGAAGGACGGTCGGCCTGCCGACTCTCCTTCCGGCTACAGGCCACTCGTCATGCTGGATGACACGGGAAAGCTATTCGAGAGAGTAATAGCTTCTCGTGTCAGCCAGCATCTTACAGATGTGGGACCGGACCTCTCGGAGGATCAATTCGGGTTTCGGGCAGGGCGTTCTACAATGGACGCCTTGTCCGCCCTGAAAGGGTTCACCGAGGGGGCCGCCGGGAGGGGCCAGGGGGCGATGGTGGTGTCTCTAGACATCGCCAACGCCTTCGGGTCCCTCCCCTTCGAGGTGATAGGAGAAGCACTCCGGTACCACGGGGTGCCCTCCTATCTCCGAAGGGTTGTAGAGCACTACCTTACAGACAGGGTGGTGCTCTACAACGCGAGAGGGGGCGTGCGGATTGCGAGGCCCGTGACTAGCGGTGTTCCACAGGGGTCCGTGCTCGGGCCCCTGCTTTGGAACATCGGCTACGATTGGGCCATCAGAGGGAGGATGCTGCATCGGATGGCAATAATCTGCTATGCAGATGATACCCTCATTGCCGTCCGAGGCAGCACCTACGATGAGGTAGTCCGCAGGGCTGAGATATGCGCCTCCCTGGTGGCCAGCCGCATCGGGGCCCTGGGGCTGAGGGTGGCTCTGTCCAAGACAGAGGCCCTTTGCTTCAGGGGGCCGAGGTGGAGGCTTCCGCGGGGCGCATGTATCAGCGTAGACGGGGAGACCGTCGAGGTGAAGGCCCACATGAAATATCTGGGCCTTACCCTCGACGGAAAGTGGGAGTTCGGGGAACATTTTCGGAGATTGTCCCCCCGACTCGTGGGTGCGGCTGGCGCCTTGGCAAGGCTCTTGCCAAACGGGGGTGGTCCTGGTGCCTCCTGCAGACGCCTGTTTGCAGGGGTCATCAGGAGCATGGCCCTGTACGGGGCCCCAATATGGGCGGACGCCCTCACCGCCAGGAACAAGGCGCTGCTCCGCAGGCCGCAGAGGATCATGGCGGTGAGGATGTGCCGTGCATATCGCACGGTAGGATGGGCTGCGGCGTGCGCGTTGGCCGGCGCCCCTCCCTGGGAAATAGAGGCAAGGGTGTGGGCCGACGCGTACGCGGACAGAGTGGAGCGGAGAGCCCGAGGTGAGTCGCTCGCCCCGCAGGAGCTGGCGAGGGCTCGGGAAGTGGCGATGGAGAAGGTGATGGAGCGCTGGGCGGATGAACTAGCGGATGCCGAATTCGGCACCCGAACCACTGAGGCCATCCGCCCAGTGCTCCAAACGTGGTGTAAAAGGGAGTATGGTCCCCTCACTTACCGCCTTGTGCAGGTGTTGACCGGACACGGATGTTTCGGACGATACCTGCACAGGGTGGCGAGAAGGGAGGAGAACATGACGTGCCATGAGTGCGGTGCGAACGAGGACACGGCCCAGCACACCCTCGAGGTGTGCCCGGCCTGGTCTTCCGAGCGCCGCGCTCTGGTGGCGTCAGTAGGAAGTGACCTCTCCCTCCCCAGCATCGTTCGCAAGATGCTGGAGAGCGAGATGTCGTGGGAGGCAGTCTCCTCCTTCTGTGAAAGCATCATTTCACAAAAGGAGGAGCGGGAGAGGGAGCGCGAGGAAGATCCCCTCGCACCCCCACTCCGGAGGCGGAGAATGGGGAGAAGGCGGCGACAGTACCTCGCCGCATTGCCCCCATAGTGGTGCCTGGTGCTAGGGGCCTTGGGATCCCCTAGTAACCTTAAGGGCCCACAGTGCTAGGGGGGGATCACGTATCCTCGATCCCCCCCTCTCGGAGAGGAGGTCCAGCTAGGGTGGCTGGGCCGGCCAGCGGGTGCCGTGGTATGATCACAATTCGCCCCCATGGCACCTGCTGACTGGCAGTTGAGGGGATACCGGAGGTTTTTTTTTTTTTTTTTTTTTTTTTTTTTTTTTTTTTTTTTTTTTTTTTTTTTTTTTTTTTTTTTTTTTTTTTTAATCGGTCTTAGGCCTCCTCCACTCCTTCGCTCATATAATGAGCGAAGGAGTGGAGGAGGAGAGTCCCATACCCCCCGCCGTGTCGTCCCAACGGCACGGCGGACAGTGCGTAATAGCATTTTTCCTCCGCTAAAAAAAAAAAAAAAAAAAAAAAAAAAAAAAAAAAAAAAAGGTTAGGTTAGGTTAGGTTAGGTTAGGTTAGGTTAGGTTAGGTTAGGTTAGGTTAGGTTAGGTTAGGTTAGGTTAGGTTAGGTTAGGTTAGGTTAGGTTAGGTTAGGTTAGGTTAGGTTAGGTTAGGTTAGGTTAGGTTAGGTTAGGTTAGGTTAGGTTAGGTTAGGTTAGGTTAGGTTAGGTTAGGTTAGGTTAGGTTAGGTTAGGTTAGGTTAGGTTAGGTTAGGTTAGGTTAGGTTAGGTTAGGTTAGGTTAGGTTAGGTTAGGTTAGGTTAGGTTAGGTTAGGTTAGGTTAGGTTAGGTTAGGTTAGGTTAGGTTAGGTTAGGTTAGGTTAGGTTAGGTTAGGTTAGGTTAGGTTAGGTTAGGTTAGGTTAGGTTAGGTTAGGTTAGGTTAGGTTAGGTTAGGTTAGGTTGTGACGAGTCCTGGGAGGGTGACGAGTCCTGGGAGGGTGACGAGTCCTGGGAGGGTGACGAGTCCTGGGAGGGTGACGAGTCCTGGGAGGGTGACGAGTCCTGGGAGGGTGACGAGTCCTGGGAGGGTGACGAGTCCTGGGAGGGTGACGAGTCCTGGGAGGGTGACGAGTCCTGGGAGGGTGACGAGTCCTGGGAGGAGGTGGCTTCCTTTTGTGAGAGCATAATGCTCCAAAAGGAAGCCGAGGAACGGGAGCGCGAGGAGTGTGTCCATGCGCCCCCGTTCCGGCGCAGACGAACGGGGCGAAGGCGGCGGCACTTTGCCGCCCGCCTGAACCCCTAGTGCGACCAGCGGGTTGGGGACGGGGGTCCTCCACCCGCCTTTACGGTCCCACGCGTCTGGGGGGGGAGCTGAAGCGTTGCGGCTCCTCCCTCCTAGGTGAGGTGGCCCCGGTGATTTTAACCAAAGCCGGGGCTGGCCGGGGGGCGTCGTCGGCTCGAATCTTCGGGAACCCACGGCGCCTACCTAAACCCGGCGAGCGGACAATGCCGTAGTGTTTTTAGTGGGTATGTTCCCCCCTCCCCTTCCCGCAGGGGAAGAGGACGGGGGAGAGAGCCCCACATAACCGCTCGGGCCCCCCCGGGCCCGGGGGTACTCGTAAATGAGTTTTCACTACGTTAAAAAAAAAAAAAAAAAAAAAAAAAAAAAAAAAAAAAAAAAAGGTTAGGTTAGGTTAGGTTAGGTTAGGTTAGGTTAGGTTAGGTTAGGTTGGTGACGAGTCCTGGGAGGAGGTGGCTTCCTTCTGCGAGTGCATAATGCTCCAGAAGGAAGCCGAGGAACGGGAGCGCGAGGAGTGTGTCCACGCGCCCCCGTTCCGGCGCAGACGAACGGGGCGAAGGCGGCGGCACTTTGCTGCCCGCCTGAACCCCTAGTGCGACCAGCGGGTTGGGGACGGGGGTCCTCCACCCGCTTTATGGTCCCACGCGTCTGGGGGGGGAGCTGAAGCGTTGCGGCTCCTCCCTCCTAGGTGAGGTGGCCCCGGTGATTTTAACCAAAGCCGGGGCTGGCCGGGGGGCGTCGTCGGCTCGAATCCTCGGGAACCCACGGCGCCTACCTAAACCCGGCGCGCGGACAATGCCGTAGTGTTTTTAGTGGGTATGTTCCCCCCTCCCCTTCCCGCAGGGGAAGAGGACGGGGGAGAGAGCCCCACATAACCGCTCGGGCCCCCCCGGGCCCGGGGGTACTCGTAAATGAGTTTTCACTACGTTAAAAAAAAAAAAAAAAAAAAAAAAAAAAAAAAAAAAAAAGGTTAGGTTAGGTTAGGTTAGGTTAGGTTAGGTTAGGTTAGGTTAGGTTAGGTTAGGTTAGGTTAGGTTAGGTTAGGTTAGGTTAGGTTAGGTTAGGTTCCCCCCCGACGTGTACCTACCTTGTCGTGGTGGGGGGGCTCACCGCCGCATGCCATGTGTCCGGCCTGCGGCGGTGCCAAGAGGTACCGGGTGGTGGGCCACTTCCAGTACTCCTCTGATCCAGCAGAGGAGACATGGAAGTGGCAGCGCTTCGGCGCGGGGGTGGCTCCCCTGGGGAGTTAGGAGGGCGGCCATGATGGCTGTCGGGAGTACGGTGGCTCTGAGGGCCATCGTACTTCAAGGGAGGGCTCGCGGTAGAGTGGAGGGGACTGAGCGTCGGCGTACCCGTTGCTCGGACACAAGTTCCCTCAGGGACGGGCGCATGGGCGTGTGAGGGGTGGGGTAGCTCCGGGGGCCTCCTGGAGGAAAAGTATCCTGGGGACTGAGTTCCCCGGGTGGCCGAAGGATTGATGTCCTTCGGTCTTTTCCTGGCCTCAGTGAGGCGAGCTACCCCGCCCCCCACAACGGGGATCCGACTGGGTGTCGGATCGGAGGTGCAGGCGGCAGCCGCCGCTGCCCTCCGTAGTGGTGCCAGCTGGTGGGGGATGGGGATCCCCTGCCAGCCTGTAAAGGCCCACGACTCAGGGGGGGGGGCCAAGTATCCCCGGCCCTCCCTCCTTAGGCGACGGAACCCTGGCGCTTGCGCTGGGGTGGCCGGTGGGGCGTACGTGGTGACACCATAGTTCTCCCACGGCGCCCCTCCAAATGGCCGAGAGGGAATACCGGTGAGTTTTTAAGGGGTATGCCCCCCTAGTGTGCTCCGACTAGGGGGGAGAGTCCACTACACCCCCCGCGTCGTCCCCCCTAAGTGCGTGTGGGGGGACATTCCCCAAGGCGCGGGGACCGTGCGTAATTTGCATTTTCTCACCGAATCAAAAAAAAAAAAAAAAAAAAAAAAAGGTTAGGTTAGGTTAGGTTCCCCCCCGACGTGTACCTACCTTGTCGTGGTGGGGGGGCTCACCGTCGCATGCCATGTGTCCGGCCTGCGGCGGTGCCAAGAGGTACCGGGTGGTGGGCCACTTCCAGTACTCCTCTGACCCAGCAGAGGAGACATGGAAGTGGCAGCGCTTCGGCGCGGGGGTGGCTCCCCTGGGGAGTTTTGAGGGCGGCCTTGATGGCTGTCGGGAGTACGGTGGCTCTGAGGGCCATCGTACTCCATGGGGTTGGCCGTAGGGTGGAGGGGACTGAGCGTCGGTGTACCCGTCCGCTCGGACACAAGTTCCCTCAGGGTAGGGCGCAGGGGCGTGTGAGGGGTGGGGTAGCTCCGGGGGCCTCCTGGAGGAAAAATATCCTGGGGACTGAGTTCCCTGGGTGGCCGAAGGATTGATGTCCTTCGGTCTTTTCCTGGCCTCAGTGAGGCGAGCTATCCCCGCCCCCCACAACGAGGATCCGACCGAGTGTCGGATCGGAGGTGCAGGCGGCAGTCGCCGCTGCCCTCCGTAGTGGTGCCAGCTGGTGGGGGATGGGGATCCCCTGCCAGCCTGTAAAGGCCCACGACTCAGGGGGGGGGGCCAAGTATCCCCGGCCCTCCCTCCTTAGGCGACGGAACCCTGGCGCTTGCGCTGGGGTGGCCGGTGGGGCGTTCGTGGTGACACCATAGTTCTCCCACGGCGCCCCTCCAAATGGCCGAGAGGGAATACCGGTGAGTTTTTAAGGGGTATGCCCCCCTAGTGTGCATCCGGCTAGGGGGGAGAGTCCACTACACCCCCCGCGTCGTCCCCCCTAAGTGCGTGTGGGGGGACATTCCCCAAGGCGCGGGGACCGTGCGTAATTTGCATTTTCTCACCGAATCAAAAAAAAAAAAAAAAAAAAAAAAAGGTTAGGTTAGGTTAGGTTAGGTTAGGTTAGGTTAGGTTAGGTTAGGTTAGGTTAGGTTAGGTTAGGTTCCCCCCCGAGTGTCGCTACCTTGTCGTGGTGGGGGGGCTTGAGCCCCTTAGTGATCTTCGGGCCTCAAAGCTCGAAGTGAAAGGGTGACCAAGAGCGGCACAGCTCCGGCGGAGCCCAGCTTGGGCCAGGCGGGGTAGGTGCGTCCTAGTGAAAGGACGCGCCACTCTCCAGCTCCTCGTCTCTCCTGGAGCAGGGGACTTCGGGGTTGCTGAGGCGGTGGGTCCGCTCCCGGTACTTCTCTGAGTAGCAGAGTGGACTGGGATGCGGACGTGGCCGGAGGGGCGCTGCCGGTATGGCTGCGCCACATTCCTGCTCCATACGGTTCCCTGAACAGGGGATCGCTGGATGCAGAGGCGGTGGGTCCGCTCCCGGTACCTCTCTGATCAGCAGAGTAGACTGGGATGCGGACGTGTTCAAGCGCAGGGCTCTCTTCAGAGCTACCGTGCGTGCCGGGAGTGGGGGTCGTCCCCATCATAGCGAGGGCCGGAGGAAGGGAAACCTCCTTAAAAAACCAGGGCTTAACCGCACCTCAACGCGGTTCTGGATGTGGGTCGCAGCGCATCCAGTACCAAGCCGGAGACAAGTAGGTCCTGTGGACCGAACGGGTCCGGCTTGGAATAGCGGCGAGCCGGAAGTACCACCTCAGTGGCGAACGGGTCGGCGTAACTGCGACACAGGGGAACTCACCCCTTAAAAAAGAGGAGAGTGCTCTCTCTTTAAAAAGAGCAGGGGACCTCACCCCTTTAATAAAGGACCATGGGTGACAATGAAAAGATATTACCCCAGGAGGGTACCCTTCGGGGAGAATCCCTCCCTGTGTCTAAGACGCAGGCTGCCCCATCGTATTCTGGGGGGGGCAATTGTCACTTCGTGGGCCCACAAAGCCCACGCTTAGATTTAAGTTCGGCGGCGTTCCAAATCCCGCCCAAGCACGCGACCGAAACGCGCACACCCGAATGTCGGGTCTATCTCACGCGCCTTTCGACGACTGACAACACCATCAATGCCGAGCCCGAACCGAGGGCAAACATGAGCTCTGACATTAGCTTTGCTTCCCAGGGGACAGGAGGATGTGGGTCCTCTGGAAAAAGCAAGCTAGAAAATATCCCGGAGGGAGCTGAGCGGGTGAAGAGGGTGCGAAAAAGACTCCGCCCTGCTTCTTTTATGCTCAGCTCAAGCGACGAAAGCCACGCAGGCCAGTCGGCTGCAGACGGGAGCCAACAACCCAAGGGTAGAGGGCGTCCACCTACATCAGGGAAATACGTTGGACTCGCAAAGGCAAAAGAAGCCTACAACAAGGCCCTGAGGGAGGAACTCCGGCTTAAGGCCGAGATGGAAGTACAGGAAATGCACATCAGGACCCGTCAAGGGTATCGGACGGAGGTATCTTCCCAGATGGGGAACGGTACTCAGGTAGCTGAAGGCAGCAGAGATCTTGGCCAGCAGGTGGCGGACAGCGTCGCTGCCATAACAAAGGTAGCCACCAAATCCAAGAATCTTTCAGGTGGCTATGTCAAGCTCCTGAAAGATGCGGGTGCTGCCATTGCTGATGCCTTCTCGGAGCTCAGCAGACGGACAGCTACGGAGGAAACGGTCCGGCTCCAGGCTGACAACAGCCGCCTGGAGGCCGAGATGGCTAGCCTCCGAAAGGAGCTGGCGGCCCTGAAGGAGGACATGGAGGGGCTGCGGAAACGGGCGATTCCGCTACCCCATTCCACAAGACCAGTCCAGGAAGGGCCGCCCCCTTTGCAGCCAGACATCGGGGAGGGTCTAAAGAAGGCCATGGAAGACCTCCGGCGCGACCTCCTGACATCTGTTGGCGGGATGTTGAACGCCCGCCTGGGTGAGCTGGAGGCGCGCCTTCCGCCGGAGCCCGTCCTGCGGCCGCCGCTCTCGGCGGACAGGAGGACGCCGCCGCCCCCCCGCCCCAGAGCCCAGCCCGGCCTGGGGGGGAAGCGAGCCAGGGACCCCTCGAGAGTGCCCCCAGCGAGGAAGGGGCAGGCGACTGCCCCGATGCCCCCCCCACCAACCCCGCCAGCCCCAGGAGGCCAAAAGGCGGGAAAGAAGGCCGGCTCAACGCCGGCCCGGGGGCCCAAGATGCCGGTGCGGCCGAACCCCCCCCCAAAGGCGGGGACAAACGGGAAAAGCGGACCCCAGCCTCAGGCCGCCACCCCCGAGGCCACCCCCCAGCCCCAGGAGCTATCCTGGACGAAGGTAGTCAGGAGGGGGAGGAAAAAGAAGGCGAGCACCGCCCCCCCAGGCGCCCCCCCCAAGCCGGCCCCGAAGCAGGCGAAGGTGGTGGTGCCCAAGACGGCGGCCATTATCCTGACCCTAAAAGAGGGGGCAGAGAGAGGGGGGAAGGAAGCCACCTACCCGGAGGTCATGGCGTGGGCCAGGTCCGGGATTAGGCTCCCGGACTTGGGTTTGGAGTCGGTCAAGGTGAAAACCGCCATGACCGGCTCCAAAATGCTGGAGGTGGGGGGGGACACCCCCGAAGCCACCGCAGACCGCCTAGCGGTCAAACTTAAGGAGGTAGTGGGGGACGTGGCGGACATCACCCGGCCCACCAAACACGCCGCGTTGAAGCTGTCGGGCCTCGACGTCACGGTGAGCCGGGAGGAAATCGCGGAGGCGGTCGCGGCGAAGGGAGGCTGCACGGCTGCCCTCGTCAAAGTGGGGGCCGTCATCAGCAGAGCGTGGGGGCGGGGCACCGTCATAGTGCGGTGCCCAGCGATGGCCGCAAAAGCCATCGCCAAGGACGGCCATGTTCAGGTCGGCTGGACCAAGGCGACAGTGACGCCCCTCGTGGCCCTGCCCATGCGCTGCTATAAGTGCATGGCGCTGGGCCACACCAAGGCTACGTGCCCCTCCGCCGCGGATCACGGGGAGAAGTGCTTCCGCTGCGGAGAGGAGGGGCACCGGGCGGCCACATGCGTGGCCAAGCCCAACTGCGCTGTCTGCGCAGAGGCGGGCCGGCCCCACGGCCATGTGATGGGCGGGGAAAAATGCGCCCCGCCCAAAGTAAGGGGGAAGGCCGCCACGACCCCGGCCCGCACCCCTGACAACGGCCCTAAGGCACAGGAGGAGTCCGCGATGCAGGTGTCCTAATGCCAGTACGCCTGCATCACGAACTCCTCCAGGCGAATGCCAACCATTCCGCGCGTGCACAAGACCTGCTCATGCAGGTCCTCGCGGAATGGCGCATCTCGGTGGCGGTGGTCGCCGAGCCGTACTTTGTCCCCCCTCAGCCAAACTGGGTTGGGGACACCAACGGCTCGGTCGGCATTGTGGTGCCGACCTCCGGCGCCAGGGGGCTCTCTCCCAGGGAGAGGGGACCTGGATACGCGGCGGCAAACTGGGGAGAGGTAGTAGTTGTCGGCTGCTACTTCTCCCCCAACAGGCCCCTCGTGGAGTTCGAGGGGTACCTGGACGAGTTGGAGCTGGTGGTTCGACGGGCGACACCGGCGCAAGTGCTGTTGATGGGGGACCTCAACGCGAAGTGCGTCGCGTGGGGTTCCCCCGCAACGGACGCCAGGGGGGCGCTTCTGCAGGACTGGGCCGCCATGTTAGGTCTGGTCCTGCAGAACGTAGGACGCGCCGATACGTGCGTTCGGTGGCAGGGGGGGTCGATCGTGGACCTGATGTTCACGACCCCTGCCATCGGAAGACGCGTACAAGACTGGCGCGTCTTGGTGGACACGGAGACCCTATCAGACCACCGGTTCATCCGGTGCAGGGTCTCCGTGGCGCCCCCCGGGCCGCAAGCCCGCGCTGCGGGCGGGAGAGGGGGAGGGCTGCCCAAGTGGGTCTTGTCCCGCCTGGACAGAGACCGGGCCGAGGAGGCCGCCATAGTCAGGGCGTGGTGCGTGGACCCCCCGAGCTCCATGGGGGTCGAACACAGGGCCGCCAAATTTCGGCAAGACCTGGCGGCCGTCTGCGACGCCGGCATGCCGCGGGCGAGTGGTCGAGCCCCCCCCCGAGACGGCGTGTACTGGTGGTCGCAGGACTTGGCCGTCCTGCGAGCCGCCAGCGATCGAGCGCGCCGGGCCTTCACCCGGTGCCGCAGGCGCCGCACGAGGGTGCCCGGCGAGGAGGAGCGCCTCTTGGCCGAACTCCGGTCCGCCAAGCAGGCGTTCGCAGCGGCGATAGGCGCGGCAAAGGACCGCGCCTACAACGAGTTCCTCGCCGAGCTAGACGCGGACCCGTGGGGGCGGCCGTACCGGATGGTACGGGCAAAAATGAAGATGGCCCCCCCCACGGAGGAGTTCGAGCCAGCCCTCCTCAACGCGGTGGTCGAGGGACTGTTCCCCGACGCCCCCCCTTTCGACCCCCCGCGCATGGCCCCCCCTGAAATGGAGCCGGAGGTGGCCCCCGAGATCCCTCCGGTAACGGAGGAAGAAATGGAGGCGGTGAGGGGCCGCCTGAAGGGCAGGCGGAAGGCCCCCGGACCGGACGGAGTTCCGGGAAGGGTCCTGCACCTGGCGCTGGAGCACCTTGGGGACCGCCTCCGCGCCCTTTTCACAGGGTGCCTCGTGGAGGGGCGCTTCCCCGGGTGCTGGAAGGAGGGGCGGTTGGTGCTGCTCCGGAAGGAGAGCCGTCCGCCGGACTCTCCGTCCGGCTACCGCCCGCTGGTGATGCTGGACGAGACGGGTAAGCTCCTCGAAAGAGTCGTAGCTACCCGAATCGCCCTCCACCTAGCGGAGGTGGGGCCGGATCTCTCGGCGAACCAGTTCGGGTTCAGGGCAGGGCGGTCCACGATGGACGCCCTATCCTCCCTGAAGGGGTTCACCGAGGAGGCGGCAAGGGGGGGGCAGGGGGCGATGGCGGTATCACTCGATATCGCTAACGCCTTCGGCTCCCTCCCCTTCGGAGTGATAGAGGAGGCGCTCCGGTATCACGGGGTGCCCCTCTACCTCCGGAGGATTGTAGGGCACTACCTGACAGGGCGGGTAGTGCTCTACACGGGGAGGGGGGGAAACGTGGAGAGGAGGCGGATGGCCTGTGGAGTCCCGCAGGGGTCAGTCTTAGGACCCCTGCTGTGGAATCTCGGATTCGACTGGGCCATCCGCGGAGAGGTGCTACCCCGGATGGCGGTCATCTGCTACGCAGATGACACGCTGGTAGCCGTCCGGGGTACCACCTATGAAGAGGTGAGGAGGAGAGCGGAGGTAGGGGCTACCCTCATAGTCCGCAGGATCAGGGCCCTCGGACTGAGGGTAGCCCTGCCAAAAACCGAGGCCCTCTGTTTCAGGGGGCCGAGGTGGCGGGTGCCGCGGCCGAGGTGGCGGGTGCCGCGAGGCGCGGCGCTATCCGTGGCAGGCGAGGCCGTCGAGGTAAAGGCCCAGGTCAAATACTTGGGCCTTACCCTCGACGGCCGGTGGAAGTGGGAGGCCCACTTCCGGGACCTCATCCCCCGGGTAGTGGGCGCGGCGGGGGCCCTGAGCCGGCTCCTGCCCAACACAGGTGGCCCGGACGCCCCGTGCAGGCGGCTGTACGCAGGTGTGCTGCGCAGCATGGCGCTGTACGGGGCGCCCATATGGGCGGACAGCCTGACCCCCGCGGCGAAGGCGCTGCTCCGTCGCCCCCAGCGAATTATCGCCGCGAGGGTGAGCCGGGCGTACCGGACGGTCGGCTGGCAGGCGGCGGGCGTGCTGGCCAGCTCCCCACCTTGGGAGCTTGAGGCGGAGGCCCTGGCGGAAGCGCACAGGGCCAAAGCCGAACGGAGGGCAAGGGGCGAGTCTCTCGCCCCTGAGGAGCTGACCCGAGCCCGGGAGCTCCTCAAGGAAGGGGTTATGGAGCGCTGGGTGGATGAGCTGCGGGATGCCGAGTTCGGCACTCGCACAATTCAGGCCATCCGCCCAGTGCTTCACGAGTGGTGCGGGAGGGCCCACGGGTCCCTCACCTACCGACTCACCCAGGTACTGTCCGGGCATGGATGCTTCGGGCGGTACCTCAAAAGAGTCGGTAGGGAGGAGACGGCGTCGTGCCATGAGTGCGGCGCAGCTGAGGACACGGCACAGCACACATTGGAGCTGTGCCCAGCCTGGTCTCACCAGCGTCGCACTCTGGTGGCGACGATCGGCGGCGACCTCTCGCTTCCCGGCGTAATCCACGCCATGGTCGGAAGCGAGGGGTCTTGGGAGGCCGTCGCCTCCTTCTGCGAGGACATCATCTCGCAGAAGGAGGAGAAGGAGCGGGAGCGCGAGAATAACCCCCTCGCGCCCCCGCTCCGGCGCAGACGGACGGGGAGGAGAAGGCGGCAGTATGCCGCCGCCCCCCCCTAGTGGTGCCTGCTGGCGGGGGATGGGGATCCCCCGCTAGCCTGCAGAGGCCCACAAGTCTAGGGGGGGACCAGGTATTCCCGGCCCCCCCCTCTAGGCGCAGGAGCCCCGGCGCTTGGCTGGGGCGGCCGGCGGGCGTTCGCGGTGACACCATAGCTCTCCCGCGGCGCCCTCCAAATGGCAGAGAGGGAATACCGGTGGGTTTTTAGTGGGTATGCCTCCCCCGCCTCCCTCCACTCGGGGGGGGGGGCCGGGGAGGAGAGCCCCACATAACTTCCGCGCCGTCCCCACGGCGCGGTCGTATGCGTAAGGCATTTTCCCACCGTCAAAAAAAAAAAAAAAAAAAAAAAAAAAAAAAAAAAGGTTAGGTTAGGTTAGGTTAGGTTAGGTTAGGTTAGGTTAGGTTAGGTTAGGTTAGGTTAGGTTAGGTTAGGTTAGGTTAGGTTAGGTTAGGTTAGGTTAGGTTAGGTTAGGTTAGGTTAGGTTGAGGCAAAATTTGAGCGAGGCAAAATTTGAGCGAGGCAAAATTTGAGCGAGGCAAAATTTGAGCGGAGGCAAAATTTGAGCTGACTGAGGCAAAATTTGAGCTGACTGAGGCAAAATTTGAGCTGACTGAGGCAAAATTTGAGCTGACTGAGGCAAAATTTGAGCTGACTGAGGCAAAATTTGAGCTGACTGAGGCAAAATTTGAGCTGACTGAGGCAAAATTTGAGCTGACTGAGGCAAAATTTGAGCTGACTGAGGCAAAATTTGAGCTGACTGAGGCAAAATTTGAGCTGACTGAGGCAAAATTTGAGCTGACTGAGGCAAAATTTGAGCTGACTGAGGCAAAATTTGAGCTGACTGAGGCAAAATTTGAGCTGACTGAGGCAAAATTTGAGCTGACTGAGGCAAAATTTGAGCTGACTGAGGCAAAATTTGAGCTGACTGAGGCAAAATTTGAGCTGACTGAGGCAAAATTTGAGCTGACTGAGGCAAAATTTGAGCTGACTGAGGCAAAATTTGAGCTGACTGAGGCAAAATTTGAGCTGACTGAGGCAAAATTTGAGCTGACTGAGGCAAAATTTGAGCTGACTGAGGCAAAATTTGAGCTGACTGAGGCAAAATTTGAGCTGACTGAGGCAAAATTTGAGCTGACTGAGGCAAAATTTGAGCTGACTGAGGCAAAATTTGAGCTGACTGAGGCAAAATTTGAGCTGACTGAGGCAAAATTTGAGCTGACTGAGGCAAAATTTGAGCTGACTGAGGCAAAATTTGAGCTGACTGAGGCAAAATTTGAGCTGACTGAGGCAAAATTTGAGCTGACTGAGGCAAAATTTGAGCTGACTGAGGCAAAATTTGAGCTGACTGAGGCAAAATTTGAGCTGACTGAGGCAAAATTTGAGCTGACTGAGGCAAAATTTGAGCTGACTGAGGCAAAATTTGAGCTGACTGAGGCAAAATTTGAGCTGACTGAGGCAAAATTTGAGCTGACTGAGGCAAAATTTGAGCTGACTGAGGCAAAATTTGAGCTGACTGAGGCAAAATTTGAGCTGACTGAGGCAAAATTTGAGCTGACTGAGGCAAAATTTGAGCTGACTGAGGCAAAATTTGAGCTGACTGAGGCAAAATTTGAGCTGACTGAGGCAAAATTTGAGCTGACTGAGGCAAAATTTGAGCTGACTGAGGCAAAATTTGAGCTGACTGAGGCAAAATTTGAGCTGACTGAGGCAAAATTTGAGCTGACTGAGGCAAAATTTGAGCTGACTGAGGCAAAATTTGAGCTGACTGAGGCAAAATTTGAGCTGACTGAGGCAAAATTTGAGCTGACTGAGGCAAAATTTGAGCTGACTGAGGCAAAATTTGAGCTGACTGAGGCAAAATTTGAGCTGACTGAGGCAAAATTTGAGCTGACTGAGGCAAAATTTGAGCTGACTGAGGCAAAATTTGAGCTGACTGAGGCAAAATTTGAGCTGACTGAGGCAAAATTTGAGCTGACTGAGGCAAAATTTGAGCTGACTGAGGCAAAATTTGAGCTGACTGAGGCAAAATTTGAGCTGACTGAGGCAAAATTTGAGCTGACTGAGGCAAAATTTGAGCTGACTGAGGCAAAATTTGAGCTGACTGAGGCAAAATTTGAGCTGACTGAGGCAAAATTTGAGCTGACTGAGGCAAAATTTGAGCTGACTGAGGCAAAATTTGAGCTGACTGAGGCAAAATTTGAGCTGACTGAGGCAAAATTTGAGCTGACTGAGGCAAAATTTGAGCTGACTGAGGCAAAATTTGAGCTGACTTTGACGACACGTTTTGCGAAATCACTCAAATTTTATACTTGCGAGCGGAATTTTTCGGAACTTTTTATATCATTGCCTTCTGCAATAGATTCCTGATATTTTGGCATATTTTCGGTACTTCTAGCTTCTCTGGATACCCCAAAATTAATTTTTGCAATTTCTCCGTGAAAACCTTCTGTTTTTGCGGTTGGGATTGCAAAACACAAGTTTTCCAAATTTTTTAGAAAATTCGTATCTTCTATACGGGTTACATTTTTTAAATTCTTTTTGCTGGGGAATAGGGCGAATTAGTGGCACTACCAAACGTCGTTTACCGAATAATTTTCGAACTTACCATTCGGAAGTTATTCGGTGGAACGTTGGTTGCGGCTATATTTGCCATAGGCGCTAGTGACTTTTTTGATAAGTTTGTCAGGGCTTTCAAAAAATCACTGCGCCTATACCATAACGGTCCGGGATTTTATAGCTACAGGGTCTTTTAGGAGGTAGTTTGCGCCGCCTAACGGCACCTCACTCGACTCTCTAGCTATTATAGTCTCGTCAGAATCTGGGGAAAACTACCAACTGTTTATAAGTTGGTAATTTTCCACGGTTCGGACTTAACCGTTTTTTGGTTAGGTTTCGCCCTTCTGGTGAAACCAACCTGGTAGGGGGGGTTGTGGCAAGTGGGGGGGGGGTTGTAGAACCTGCACGGGTTCTGTGGGGGGGGTCCGGTGGGGCATCGGACGGGAGGGGGGGGAGTTATGAGCAATCATAACTCGGGGGTTAGGACCCGGAGTAGCTCCCAAACGGGGGGTGCTACGGGGGGGGGGAGTTCGGGGGAGGGGGCCGGGTCATCGGCCACTCCTGACAGGGGTCAGGAGAAAAATCGTGGGAGCGGTTCACCCGCTGGGAATTTTTTGCCGGGGGGTTCTTCGTACCGGCTCAACTTTCCGGCGTTGTTGTACGGAGGGGGAAAAAAGGGAATCAAGGTGGGGAATGGTTCTCTTTTAGAGCCCAGCGTCGAGGGCACGACGGAGTCAGAGCCGTTTGAGGGGGGGGACACGGGGTCCGAGCTCGGTTTTCAAACCGTCGAGGTGTCGGAATCCTCAGAAATGGAGGAGGAAATGGAGGAAGAAGAGGCTGTTCTGTCCAGCTTCCAGCGGGAGGGTCCCAAGGGGGACGCCAGAAGGGTACCCCTTAAAAGGACGAAGTCCAGCGGGGCTGAGGACGCAGTGCCTGCGAAGGTCAAGTCCTCATCAAGGGGAGGGAAACGCAGCATGGGGGCTTATGCCTTCATGGCTTCTGCGCGGAGGAAGTTGGAGGGCCTCGGCAGCGACGAGGACTCCAACGACCTTGACGACCAGGGCGACCGAACATACCGCCCTAAACAAGGTCGCAGGAGGAAATCGCCCAAGGGCGATGAGGACGCCCGCACTCCGCAAGAGAAGTGCAGGGAGGAGCTTGCTGCCGCCGCCCTCCGCAGCGTAATCTCCATTCGGGGAAATGTGGCGAAATGCGGCAACATTAATGGTAGGATCAAGAGCCTCCTGAACGAAGCGACAACCGAGGCTTTCGAGGCCATTGAAGAGCTGCGGGTGGTCTCTCCCACCGAAGAGCAGCGCAGGCTCCGGGCGGACAACGCCAGGCTCGCGAGGGAGCTGGACAATGTCCGCTCGGAGTTGAGAGCCTTCAAGGCGGCGTATGCGGAGGCGCAAGGAACAGCCTCCGCAGCGCGCAAAGAGGCCCCAGTAGCCGAAGAGAGGGGAGGGCTGAAAGAGGCCATGGAGGATCTCAGGCGCGACCTGCTGACATCCCTGGGCGGGATGATCAATGCCCGTCTGGGGGAGATGGAGGCGCGCCTCCCGCCGGAGCCCGTCCTCAGGCCGCCGCTTGCTGCGGACAGGAAGATGATGCCCCCACCCCGTCCTAGGACTCAGCCGAGCCTGGTAGGGGGGGCCAAGACGGAACCCCCGAAGGTCGCGCAGCAGCAGCCGAAGAAGAGGCAGGGGGGAAACCCCATACCTCTTCCGCCCCCACCCCCGTCAGCCCAAAGTGGCAAAAAGGCGGGGGGAGGGAGCGGCCCAACGCCGGCTAGGAGGACCAAGGCGGTGGAGCCTAATGCTCCGCCAAACCCGCCAAGTCGGTCCAATCCTCCCCCCGAGGCGGGGACGAGCGGGGAGAGGGGGTCCCAACCCCTAGTCACGCCTCAGCCCCAGGAAGGCCCCTGGTCGGAGGTGGTAAGGAGAAAGGGGAAGGGGAAGAAAACCGCTTCCCCGGCCGCCCCCCCCAAGACGACCCCTAAACCGAAGGCGGTTAAGGTGATGGTGCCCAAAACGGCGGCTGTGGTGCTGACCCTAAAAGAGGGGGCACAGAGGGGGGGCAAAACGCCCACATATACAGATGTGATGGTGTGGGCCAGGGATGGCGTCAGGCTGGCCGACCTTGGATTGGAGTCGGTCCAAATGAGGAAATCCATGACCGGCTCCAAACTGCTGCAGGTGAGGGGAGACGCCCCCGAAACCACTGCGGACCGCCTAGCGGAGAAGCTCCGCGAAGTGGTGGGAGACGTGGCCGAGGTCACCCGGCCCACGAAGTTCGCAGAGCTCAAGCTCTCCGGGCTTGACGATACCGTGGGCCGGGATGAGGTGGCGGCGGCCGTCGCGGCCAAAGGGGGCTGCCAGGTGGCCCTGGTCAAGGTTGGGGCCCTTAGCGAAAGAGCCTGGGGACGGGGCACCGTCATAGTACGGTGCCCAGCGACGGCCGCTAAGGATGTGGCAAAAGAAAGCCACATCCAAATTGGCTGGAGCAAAGCAGCCGTAACGCCCCTAGTGGCCCTGCCCATGCGCTGCTTTAAGTGCATGGCGCTGGGCCACACCAGGGCCACGTGCCCCTCCGACGCGGAGCACGGAGGGAAGTGCTTCCGATGCGGATTGGAGGGGCACCGAGCAGCGGACTGCAAAGCGCAGCCCAAATGCGCGGTATGCGCTGCGGCGGGACGGCCCCATGGCCACGTCATGGGCGGGGACAAATGCACCCCGCCCACTGTTAGGGGGAAGGACCGCGCGCCCCGGGCCAGCCCCCCCGATGAAAGCCTGAAGGCACAGGAGGAACTCGCAATGCAGGTGTCCTAATGTCAGCACACCAGCATTGCGAGATCCTCCAGGTGAATGTAAACCACTCCGCCAGGGCCCAAGACCTGCTCATGCAGGCGATGGCGGAGTGGGGCATAGCGGTTGCGGTGGTGGCGGAACCGTACTACATTCCGCCCCAACGCAACTGGGTGGGATCCCAGGACGGCCTCGCGGCCATCGTTGTTCCGACAAATGGGAACTCCCCCCCCCTCCACAAGATCGGAGAGGGCCCGGGGTACGTGGCGGCCAAGTGGGGAGAGACTGCAATAATCGCAGTCTATTTCTCCCCCAACAGGCCGCTGGCGGCCTTCGAGGCCTTTCTCGCGGACCTGGGGCGAGCCGCAGGGGGGGCTGCCCCAGCGCAGCTGCTGGTGATGGGGGATTTTAACGCCAAGGGCGCGGCGTGGGGTTCCCCCATCACGGACCAGCGAGGGGCCAAACTCGAGGGCTGGGCGGCTGCTATCGGGTTGGAGGTGGCCAACCGAGGCGATGCGGACACGTGCGTGCGTAGGCAGGGGGGGTCCATCGTGGACATAACGTTCGCGACCCCTGCCCTAGCCGCACGCATCGCGGACTGGCGGGTCCTAGAGGACGTAGAGACCCTCTCCGACCACCGCTATATCCGGATGAGGGTCTCCGCCTCGACACAGCCGCAGCCGCCGGTGAGGAGGAGGACGACCTTCCCGCGCTGGGTCCTGTCCAGGTTTGACCCCGGCATGGCGGAGGAGGCGGCTGTGGTGGAGTCGTGGAACGCCCCCCCACCCGACGACTTGGACGTCGACGGGAAGGCGTCCCGCTTCCGCGAGGCGCTCACAGCGGTCTGTGACGCGGCAATGCCCCGGATGCGGAGACCCCTAGACAAAAAGGGAGTCTACTGGTGGTCCGAAGAAATAGCGAATCTTCGGGCCGCCAGTAACCGCGCGCGCCGCGCCTACACCCGCTGCAGGCGGAGAGTGGCGCACACGGCCGACGAGGAGGAGGCACTCTACAGGGCCCTTAAGGAGGCAAAAGAGGTCCTCCAAATTGCGATCTCCAAGGCCAAGGACGCCTCGTACGAGGAGTTCCTGGACACGTTGCAAAGGGACCCATGGGGGCGCCCGTACAAAATGGTACGGGAGAAGGTGAAACGTGCCCCCCCCATGGACTCCCTAGAGCCAGGACTCCTCGACCGGATCATAGGCGTCCTCTTCCCTCCGGCGCCGGACTTTGAGCCTCCGAGGATGTCGGCCCCCTCGGAGGAGCAAAGAGGAGATCGCACCATCCCCAGGATCAACCAGGACGAGATGATGTGGATCACAGACCGCCTCCGGGCCTGCAAAAAGGCCCCGGGCCCGGATGGCGTGCCCGCGCGAGTGATCCCCATCGCCTTAATACACCTCGGGGAGCGCTTTAAAAACCTCCTGGATCAGTGTCTGCAGGAGGGGCGCTTCCCGAGTGTGTGGAAGGAGGGGCGGCTGGTCTTAATCCCCAAGCCGGGGGGCTCACCCGACTCGCCCTCAGGCCACAGGCCCATCGTCCTGTTAGACGAGTGCGGAAAGGCGCTGGAGCGGGTGATCTCCTCCCGGATCCGCAGCCATTTGGAGGAGGTCGGCCCCAACATCGCGGACCACCAGTATGGCTTCAGGGCGGGCCGATCGACGATCGACGCCCTGAAAAAACTGAAAGATTTCAGTGACCTAGCGGCCAGTAAGGGGGAGGGGGTGGTGGCGGTATCGCTAGATATCGCCAACGCCTTCGGCACCCTCCCCTACTCTGTCATAAGGGAGTCCCTGCGGTACCACAGGATCCCCTGGTACCTGCAGAAGATCATAGGGCACTACCTGGAGGGAAGGGTAGTGCTCTATGATCACGGCGGCAGGCGGCAGAGCCGGCCCATGGCCTGCGGGGTCCCCCAAGGTTCCATACTCGGCCCATTATTATGGAACCTTGGGTTCGACTGGGCCATCCGAGGGGTACAGCTTCCCCGCATGACCACCATCTGCTACGCCGATGATACGATGGTGGCCGTCCGGGGAAGAGACAAGCAGGAGACCCTGCGCAGGGCGGCCGTTGCGGCCGAGCTAGTCGTGGACCGCATCAGCGCGCTCGGCCTCAGGGTCAACGTGCGGAAGACGGACGCCATGGTGTTTGGAGCCCCCACCTGGCGCATCCCGGCCGACACCGCACTCCAGATTGGAGGAGAACCTGTCCAGGTCAAGGCCAACATAAAATATCTTGGTCTTGTCCTGGACAGGAAGTGGGACTTTGGTGCTCACTTCACCAAACTCGGCCCACGACTGATGGGCACTGCGGCAGCCCTCGGCAGACTACTGCCAAACGTGGGAGGGCCTCTCACGCCCTGCCGGAGGCTGTACGCGAACGTCGTACGCAGTATGGCCCTGTACGGCGCCCCGATTTGGGCTAGCAGGCTCACGCGGAGGACGAGGGCCCTCCTCCGACGGCCCCAGCGAGCGTGTGCCACGCGGATCGCAAGGGCATATGTGACGGTGGCCCATATGGCGGCCTGCCTGATTGCCGGTACGCCCCCTTGGGACATAGACGCCGAGACCATGTCGGAGTGCTATTGGTCCCAAAGGGGGGCTCAGGCAAGGGGAGACAGGATGGCCCCAGAGGAGATCCTCCACGCCCGCCGTCAAACACAGCGGCGCATGCGGGACAGGTGGAAAGAGGAGCTGGAGGACTGCCGCTATGGAACGCGCACTATAGCGGCTATCCTCCCCTCTTTCGACCTGTGGCTCGACAGGGAGTTTGGTACGATGTCGTACCATCTCGTGCAGATCCTGTCGGGCCACGGGTGTTTCGGGTCATACCTGTTCCGCATCGGGCGAGAGGACAGCCCCCGCTGCCACAATTGCGGGGCGCCGGACGATACAGCCCAGCATACACTGGAGGAGTGTCCCTGCTGGAGCTACGAGCGCAGCCAGCTCGTGGCTGCTGTTGGACAGGACTTGTCACTCCACAGCATAGTCTCGGCTATGCTGGATAGGGGTGACGAGTCCTGGGAGGAGGTGGCTTCCTTCTGTGAGTGCGTAATGCTCCAGAAGGAAGCCGAGGAACGGGAGCGCGAGGAGTGTGTCCACGCGCCCCCGTTCCGGCGCAGACGAACGGGGCGAAGGCGGCGGCACTTTGCTGCCCGCCTGAACCCCTAGTGCGACCAGCGGGTTGGGGACGGGGGTCCTCCACCCGCTTTATGGTCCCACGCGTCTGGGGGGGGAGCTGAAGCGTTGCGGCTCCTCCCTCCTAGGTGAGGTGGCCCCGGTGATTTTAACCAAAGCCGGGGCTGGCCGGGGGGCGTCGTCGGCTCGAATCCTCGGGAACCCACGGCGCCTACCTAAACCCGGCGCGCGGACAATGCCGTAGTGTTTTTAGTGGGTATGTTCCCCCCTCCCCTTCCCGCAGGGGAAGAGGACGGGGGAGAGAGCCCCACATAACCGCTCGGGCCCCCCCGGGCCCGGGGGTACTCGTAAATGAGTTTTCACTACGTTAAAAAAAAAAAAAAAAAAAAAAAAAAAAAAAAAGGTTAGGTTAGGTTAGGTTAGGTTAGGTTAGGTTAGGTTAGGTTAGGTTAGGTTAGGTTAGGTTAGGTTAGGTTAGGTTAGGTTTTTTTTTTTTTTTTTTTTTGGAATGGGTAGGGTGTTAGGAGGCTTGCAGCTTCAGGAACATTTGTCCTTTCTAAGCCGTGAGCCTCCTTGCACCTCTAAATGTTACCCCAGGTTTTGACTATCCTGAGTTTTTTACTAGCATGCATTAAAATCTTTTGTTTGTTGGCACACACCGGAAAAATGCGTTATGCACGCCCGGGAAGGGAGGGCCCGGGCAAGTGGCGGACTCTCACCGCCTAAAAAACCAGTGTGCGCCTATTCCATTTGTACGGGGGGGAATGGAAGGATATGGGGGGTTCATCCAGCTACCCGCAGGCAGAACTTAACTACGTCCGTCTGCGGGGTGCTGGGTATAACTACTCGCGGGCGGAACATAACTACGTCCGCCTTTGTCGAGGTGCAGGAACCGGCCAAGCCCCCCAGTAGATAGATTTGGGGGGTCCACCTAACTACCCGTGGGCAAAACATCTAACTACGTTTGCTTGCACGGGATGAGTGGACTAACTACGCGGGGCTGAACAGGCAACTACGTCTGCCCTCGCGGGATGAAAGTTTCTCAGCAGGTTGGCCGGTTCCCGCCCGGGATGGGAGGGGGCTTATACTAGTATAGTACTTTGAGTTCTATCCCGATTCTTTTCCTTTTTCTTTGTTTTCCTTTTCGCGATGGAATGGTGGGTCGGAGATCTTTTGTCGACCCTGTGTAGCTTGTGTTCTATCTTTTCAGGTGGGGCCACCCTACGCTGGTTCTTTTTTAGCGTTTCCTTTAGTGTTTTTGCTCGTCTCCAAGCATTGCCCTTCTTTTCGTTACCAATTCCATCGCGATGTTTGTTTACAATTTGGTATTTTGGGTCCAATTTATACAATTCTAGATCACTTTTTGAGGGGGGTGGGGGATTTTTGAATCGGGATACTTAATCTACTTAAGTACATTTTGATGGTGTCAATTACTTAACTAAAATTAACAATAGTGGGTACTTTGAGAAATTTCCCGACACATGCCCTGTTTTTATGTAAGGACTCAGAGGGTACCCAGCAGCCCGCCGGCAGAACAACAACTACGTCCGCTCCTGCGGGGTGCTGGGACTAACTACCCGCGTGCGGAACATCGAACTACGTCCGCTCTTTGGGGTGCAAGAGACGGCCAGGCCCCCCTAGGATGTATTTGGGGGGTTCACTAAACTGCCCGCGGCAGAACCTCAAACTACGTCTGCTCTCGCAGGGTGCTGGGACTGACTATCCGCTGACAGAACATCGAACTACGTCTGTCCCTGCGGGGTACAGTCTCCCAGCGTTCAGGTTGGCCGAATCTCGCCCTGGGACAGGGAAGGGACTTAACTAAGATATGGTGCATTGTCGGGACACTTAGTCTACTTAAGTACATTTTGATGGTGGTAACTTAGTCTAGTGCAATAAGGCAAGTATAGAAGTAAAAATTAAAGTAAAAATGTAAAACAAAATAAACAATGAACAAAAAGAAAGCAAAGCAAAAATTTTCCTGACACATGCACTGTTTTATGGAGGGATTTAGAGGGTACCCAACTACCCGCTGGCAGAACATCTAACTACGTCCGCTCTTGCGGGGTGCCGGGTCTAACTACCCGCGTGCGGAACATCAAACTACGTCCGCACTTTCGGGGTGCGAGAACCGGCCAGGCCCCCCCAGGATGGATTTGGGGGGGTTCACTAAACTTCCCGCGGCAGAACAACATACTACGTCTGCTCTCGCAGGGTGCTGGGACTGACTACCTGCCGGCAGAACAACAACTACGTCTGCCTCTGCAGGGTACAGTCTCCTAGCGTTCAGGTTGGCCGGATCCCGCCCTGGGATAGAGAAAGGACTTAACTAAAGTTGGAGTGCATTGTCAGGAATCTAATAAAACAAAAATTTCCCGACACATGCACTGTTATATGGAGGGATTTTGAGGGTACCCAACTACCCGCCGGCAGAACATCGAACTACGTCCGCTCTTGCGGGGTGCTGGGTCTAACTACCCGCGTGCGGAACATCACGTCCGCACTTGCGGGGTGCAGGAAGCGGCCAAGCCCCCCAAGGATGGGTTTGGGGGGGTCGCTAAACTACCCGCGGCAGAACAACAAACTACGTCTGCTCTTACGGGGTGCCGGGAAGACTACCCGCAGGCAGAACATCGAACTACGTCTGTTCCTGCATGGTAAGCCTACCAGCGTTCAGGTTGGCCGAATCCTGCCCTGGGATAGAGTAGGGGTTAGGAGTGCATTGTCGGGATACTTAAAATAAAGCAGCTGGTACTCTAGGACAAGAGTCGGTTATCTTTCTTTACTTGATGTTGGACCCATTGGACTTCGCGACGCGTCTCATTGTTCGCCTCGCAAAGTCCAAGAAGGCCTCCCTAGCTCGGTCATCCCCGATCAGTATCCCCAAATTGCTCTCACTGATTGCCATTCCCGCTTTGTGCTCGCAGTCGTACCTTTCGTTGTCGAATCTGGGGCACTGCGTCAGCACGTGCTTCACAGTTTCCTCAGACTCGTCGTCGCAAGCACAAAACGGGGACGGGGCCAATTTGAACCTATGGAGGTACTGCCGGAGACCACCGTGTCCAGTCAATATTTGAGCTAGAAGATTGTCAATGTGTACCTTCCCGAGGATCTTCTTTGCCGACTTGACGTTACCGAAGAAGAGCTTCGTGCCTGAGCCCGTCTCAGCTTCCGTATATCTTCGCTGCCACTCGCCGATGGTATTGAGCCTGATGGTTCGCTTTGCAAAGGACAGCGGAAATTTGTCATAAGCTGGGGACCCCTTGTTCCGAAGCGCAGCGTTCTTGGCCAATTCGTCAGCTCTTTCGTTCCCTACAATGCCGGCGTGTGCCTTGATCCAACATAGTCTGATGTCGGTGCCGGCTTCGCTAGCTGTTTGCAGGTCTCGATGGATTCCTCCCGCTATTGGGTTTAGTGTTGCGGGGTAGCTGACGCACTGTAGGGATGACCTCGAGTCGCTGAGGATGCTTACCTTTCCTCCTTCCTTGGCTGTTAACTCCACCGCTCTGCTGATCGCCACCATTTCAGCCTGGAATACCGTACAGTAGGGTTCAAGCCTGAACCCCTGACTTCGGATTTCTCTTCCATCCTTCCAGATTGAGACGGCTCCGCCAACTCTCCCCTCGATCTTGCTCCCATCCGTATAGCAGGTTATCATGCCGCTCTCCTCTACCTGCAGGGCTTCCTCTTGGGTTGTGATAAAGTCAAACCCAAGGGTCTTCCGCTCCGCTGGATGCGGCATGTCGATGGGTCTTCTACGTGGCTGGAGTTCGCGGTCCGGCAAGTCTTCCAGCGGACGTCCTCTCTTTATTTCATAAAGCTGCAGGTTTTCCTTAGCTCTTAGATCGAGGGGCAAGATGCCGGCCAACAGGGTACTCGATGTTAGGGAAACAGTGCGGTGGGCCTTTGCTATTTTGATCGCAAACGATCGCGTGATCCTGTCCAATCTCTTCTTGACGTGCACTCTATCCAGGACCACTCCCCATGCTCCTGCCGCGTATAACATAGTGGGTTCGACCACGGTGACGTAGATGGTTCTTACTATCTCGGGATTAAGGCCCCATTGTGCTTTTGCCATTCTGGCTACGACCTTATAGAGGGCCACCGCTTTAGCGGTGACTCTCTCCAGGTGTTGTCCAAAGCCGAGATTCCGGTCGATTGTAAGCCCGAGCAGGTGGACGCTATCCGAGATTTCTATGGGGACGTTCGCTATCCGGAAGAGAGGCTTCTCGTACTTAAGACGCTTTGTGATGATCGTACATTGCGTCTTGTGTGGTGCGAACTTCATCCTGTTGCGTTGTCCCCAGTCCGTGATCTCCTTAAGCGCCGCATTGACCACTCTCTCGAGCTCCGGCGTAGTCTTAGCTGCTGCAACTACCACTATGTCGTCCGCGAAGGCCTGAACTTCCGCCTCCAGTGATTCTGCCCTTTGTAGAAGTGGATCTAGCTGTACATTCCACAAAAGGGGTCCTCCAATCGATCCCTGGATGCAGCCGCGTGCTGTTTTCGCGGTAACTTCTGCTCCCAGGTAGTTCAGGGTGATGGTCCTGTCCTCCAGGTAGCTGCACACTATACGGAAGGTTCCGAGCTCCCCCACCTTGCCCGAAAGCTCCCGCACAATGGCAGGCCACCACGCTCCGTCAAAAGCTCCCTCGATGTCCAGGGACACAATCGCGACGATCTTCTTTTCCCTGAGTCCACCCCTGACATATGTGATAACGTCATACAACGCGTCCTCCGTGCTTTTCTGCGGCATAAATCCATACTGCTTCGGGCTAAGTTTCCGCTCCCTGTATAATCCCCAGGCGATCCTATTGAAGATCATCTTCTCCAGGACTTTTCCAGGTACAGGGAGTAGCCCGATAGGACGGTGGGATTTGGGTGTGGCGTACGTGTCCTTTCCGGGCTTAGGTATTACCCGTATCCATGCCTTTTTCCAGATCTTAGGGAAATATCCAATCCTTAGGCACGCGTTGTATATCGCCAGCATCACTGGCGTTGCTCTGTATGCTTGGCTGCATATGTCAGAGGTGAAACCGTCGACTCCTGGTGCCTTCTTCGGACTCATTCCGCCCAGTACTGCCTCTGCCTCTTCCTCTGTAAACGGGCGGACGGTCATGGGTTCCAGTCGTGTCTGGGTCCTCTGGGTTTCCGCATCTCTTCTACATTCCTCTTGCTCCGGAGTGTCTTCACTTGGGTCGTCCTTTGGGAAGAAGGTTCTCGCTAGTAGTTCCGCGGACTCGATGGCGGTTAGGACGCTTCCGTCCGCAGGGTTCTTCAGGAGGGTTTCCTGGCTAGAAGTAGGCTTCATACAGTTTTTGATGACTCTGTATGAGGTGTGCCAGATATCCTCCTTCTTTTGCTGCGAGCAGAACGTCTTCCAACTTGCCGTGATGGCGCTCTCTATGGCATTCTTGTATGCTTCCCTGGCTGCCAAGTACTCTTGGCATACGAACTGTCTTCTCCTGGGGTTTGCCACAGATATGCGCCGCCGAAGCCGTTTGGTTTCTCGCTTCAAGTCTTCCAGTTCAGCGGTCCACCACGTCGCTCCCTTCTTTCCTCCTCCCCTCTTCACCCTTGGTATAGCCTCCTTGCATGCTCCAGCCACAATTCCTGTGAATTCCTCCACAGTGTGCTCCAGTTCCTCCGGTTCAGCGAGGGATTCCACCTTCTCCAAAGATAGGTTAGCTTCCAGTAATGAGCGTTTTAGCGTTTCCGCAAAGCGCGTCCAATCCGCTTTTGTGGTGTTGTATATCTTCGTCGAATGGCTTTTCTCCTCCGCCGTGCTGGGTTCCACCTCGATATTGAATTCCAGTCTTCGGTGGTCGGAGAGTCCTGCGTCGTCTGGTTAGGTTAGGTTAGGTTAGGTTAGGTTAGGTTAGGTTAGGTTAGGTTAGGTTAGGTTAGGTTAGGTTAGGTTAGGTTAGGTTAGGTTAGGTTCCCCCCCGAGTGTCGCTACCTTGTCGTGGTGGGGGGGCTTGAGCCCCTTAGTGATCTTCGGGCCTCAAAGCTCGAAGTGAAAGGGTGACCAAGAGCGGCACAGCTCCGGCGGAGCCCAGCCTGGGCCTGGCGGGGTAGGCGCGCCCTGGTGAAAGGACGCGCCACTTTCCAGCTCCCCGTTTCTCCTGGAACAGGGGACTTCGGGGTTGCTGAGGCGGTGGGTCCGCTCCCGGTACTTCTCTGAGTAGCAGAGTGGACTGGGATGCGGACGTGACCGGAGGGGCGCTGCCGGTATGGCTGCGCCACATTCCTGCTCCAGATGGTTCCCTGAACGGGGGATCGCTGGATGCAGAGGCGGTGGGTCCGCTCCCGGTACCTCTCTGATCAGCAGAGTAGACTGGGATGCGGACGTGTGCAAGTGCAGGGCTCTTTACAGAGCGCCAGTGCGAACCCGCAACCCGGCCCGCAGGAGCCGGGAGTGGGGGTCGTCCCCAGCAAAGGGAGGACCACGAGGAAGGAAAACCTCTATAAAAAACCGGGGCCTAACCGCACCTTAACGCGGTTCTGGATGTGGGTCGCAGCGCATCCAGTACCAAGCCGGAGACAAGTAGGTCCTGTGGACCGAACGGGTCCGGCTCGGAATAGCGGCGAGCCGGAAGTACCACTTCAGTGGCGAACGGGTCGGCGTAACTGCGACACAGGGGAACTCACCCCTTAAAAAAGAGGAGAGTGCTCTCTCTTTAAAAAGAGCAGGGGACCTCACCCCTTTAATAAAGGACCATGGGTGATTTTAAAAAGAATTTACCCCAGGAGGGTACCCTTCGGGGAGAATCCCTCCCTGTGTCTATGACGCAGGCTGCCCCATCGTATTCTGGGGGGGGCAAAAATCACTCCGTGGGCCCAAACAGCCCACGTATTAACATTGACTCGGCGGCAATTCAAATTCCGCCCAAACTTACTTTGACGGCGCCTACGCCCGAATGCCGTGTCCAATTGACACGGCTTCCATTGGCCACCAATCCCGAGCCCGAACTGAGGGCTAATTCCAGCATGGACATCAGCTTCGCGTCACAGGGCACCGCAGGATGCGGGTCCTCTGGGCGCAGTAAGCTCGAAGACATCCAGGAGGGGTCCGAAAGGACTAAACAAAGGCGCAAGAGGATGCGCCCTGCGCCTTCACCGCCGCATGCGTCCTCGCCGCTCACGTCGAGCGACGAAGAATCGGCATGCCTCTCACCAGAGGGCGGAAAACTAAGACCGAGAGGAAGAGGGCGCCCTCCTACCCTTGGCAAGTATGTGGGGCTAACCAAGGCGAAGGAGGCCTACAACAAAGCCCTAAAGGAGGAACTGCGACTCCAGGCAGAGAAGGAGTTGCAGGACATGACTATTAGGACCCGCCAGGGATTCCGAGTGGTCTCCTCCCCTCTGTCGCAAGACACCGGGGCCAACGCGGACCTCGGTAAACAGGTGACGGACAGCGTGGCCATAATCTCAAAAGTGGCCACCACTTCAAAGAATCTCTCAGGTGGATACATAAAACACCTGAAAGAAGCAGCGGGTGCTATTAGCGATGCTTTCTCCGAGCTCAGCAGGCGTACAGCTACCGAGGAGACAACTCGTCTGCAAGCTGAAAATACCCGGCTGCAGACCGAAATGGCCAGCCTCCGAAAGGAGCTGGCCGAGCTTAAAAAGGATATGGAGGAGATGCGGAGGCAGGTACTTCCGACACCTCCTCCCGCCGGACAGGACCAGGAAGAGGCGCCCCTTGCACGGCTCCCAAAGGGAAGGACGGGAAGACATGGTGCCCCCGCCCCGCCGACATCGCAGACGGAGGAGATCTGCCGCGCGGTAATGACCCATGTCGGGTTATACCTGGACGCCCGCTTTGCCGGAATCCAGGACAGACTGCTGCCTGAACGGCCTGTGCGGCCCCGCCTGGCAGCAGACGCCAGGAGGGCCGAACAGGCTGCGGATGCTCCTGTTTCTGATTCCGGCACAGCGGGCTCAAAGCCTCACAAGGGGGGGAAAAAAAAAGGAAAGGGGGCAAAAAAAGCCCCCAAAAGAGACGTAATCCCGCACGCCATCCCTATGCCACCACCGCCCGAGTCGACAACCGCATCGATGCAATGGTCGACTGTGGGGAGGAAAGGGAAGAAGAAGAAGAAGGGCCCAAAAACCGCCCAGGAACACGAGAGCGAACTGCGACCGCCACCTGACAGAGTGAGGAGGAAGAAAACGAAACGGCTGCGTCTTCCTCGATCCTCTGCCGTGGCGGTGTCGCTGATGGAGCCACGGGCGTCACAACAGGGAGCCGATCTGGGCTCCATAATTGCTGACGCAAAAACGAAGGTGAAGCTGGAGGACCTGGGCATTCCAGGCCTCCGGTTTCGAAAAGCCCAAACCGGAGCCTACCTATTGGAAGTCCCAGGAGCCTCCAGCGGGGATAAAGCGGATGCCCTGGCCAAAAAACTGGCCGAGGTGACTGACCCGGAAATTGTGCGGATTTCCAGACCCACCAAGTGCGCAGAACTACGCATCTCGGGTCTGGACGAGTCCGTACTGTTTACGGAGGTGGTGGCAGCAGTTGCCCGAGTAGGGGGCTGCCCCGAGGCGGACATAAGGTCCGGACAGGTTGTCTTCGGCCGCTCGGGACTGGGAACAGTCTGGCTTCGCTGCCCGGTCTCCGTAGCGAAGAAAGTGGTCGAGTCGGGGAGACTACTCGTTGGTTGGGTGTCAGCGCAGGTTAAACTGCTTGACGCCCGCCCTCTGCGCTGTTTCCGCTGTCTCGAGGTGGGACACGTCCGGGCAAAATGCACGGCTACGATAGACCGTAGCCTGCTTTGCTACCGCTGTGGGAAGCCAGACCACGCGGCAAATGCGTGCGCAGCACCCCTACACTGTGTGCTATGCTCGGAGGCCGGGATCCCGGCAAACCATAGGGTGGGGAGCAAAGTCTGCAACCCACCCAAAAGAAGGCCAAGACAGGCTGACGATGGCTCCAGGGCCTCCTCGCAGCCAAACACCCAAGTAGACAGCAATGTCGAAACACGGGATGGGGCGGAGGCAATGGAATCGGGGTAGTATGGCCCTCACCCGATTCCTCCAAACAAACCTCAACCACTGCGCCAGGGCTCAGGACCTTCTGTTCCAGAGCATGGCGGAGTGGTTGATACACGTGGCGATAGTGGCCGAGCCATACGCGGTTCCGCGCAGGGACAACTGGGCGGGTGACCTGGACAGCCTCGTGGCCCTATCCACGCAAACATCGGCTGGCTCTGCCCCGCTCGAAAGGGTAGTGCGGGGCCATGGGTATGTGGCTGCCCACGTCGGCAGGACGATGGTTGTCGGGACGTACTTCTCGCCGAACAGGGGCCTAGCCGATTTCGAGGCTTACCTTGATGAAGTGGGGGCCCTGATCGGCAGAAGTAATCCCGAACAAGTGCTCGTCGCGGGGGATCTCAATGCCAAATCCACGGCATGGGGCTCCCCTGCGACTGATGTCCGCGGACAGTCACTGGGTGAATGGGCTGCTGCAACTGGACTGATCGTTCTGAACCAGGGAACTGTCGACACTTGCGTGCGGCAACAGGGTGCCTCCATTGTTGACGTTACGTTCGCAAACGCTGCCCTGGCGCGACGTGTCCAGGGTTGGGAGGTGCTGGAGGATGTGGAGACATTGTCGGATCACCGCTATATTCGGTACGACGTCTCCGCCCGCCACACTGCCCCGGACAACCTAACCCGTTCCCGAAGAGGAGACAGCCCAAGGTGGGCAATAAAACGGCTAGACCGTGACGCCCTTCACGTGGCGGCCCTGGTTCAAGCCTGGCCAGAGGCACCTGAAAGGGTAATAGCGGTGGAGGAAGAAGCGTCCTGGCTTAGCGAAGCCATGACGCAGATCTGCGATGCCGCTATGCCACGGGTCAAGCCCGCGAGCCCGAGGCGGAATGTACACTGGTGGTCCGCAGACCTCACTCAGCTACGCAAGGAGTGCGTGGCTGCGAGACGACTGTACACCAGGAGCCGAAGGCGGAGAAGGCGGGACCTGGTGCAGGAGGATGCGTTGTACGCAAACTACAGGGCGGCAAGCAAAGCCCTGTCCATCGCCATTGGCAATGCCAAAGACCTGGCCCGAGAGGAAATGCTGGAGACTTTGAACAGTGACCCGTGGGGGCGGCCTTACAAGACGGTGAGGGGCAAGCTCCGCCCCTGGGCCCCCCCAGTCACGCAAAGTCTCCAGCCAGCCTTGCTAGGCCAAATAGTGGGAGGTCTCTTCCCACAGCGGGGTCAACATCTGCCCCCAAGCATGGCTCCGCCCTCCTCACCAGAAGGGAGCGTCGTACCTGAGGTAACGGAGGGAGAGTTAGGGGCGGCGGTGCTGAGGCTAAAAGCCAAAAACACCGCCCCTGGTCCCGATGGAACACCCGGTAGCGCCTGGGTGCTGGCGCTCGGACCGCTAGAAGAGAGGGTGAGAGCCCTATTTACCGCATGCCTAATCCAGGGGCAAATCCCACGGAACTGGAAGTGCGGTAAATTAGTGCTGCTCCGTAAAGAAGGGCGACCGGCCGACACTCCTTCAGGATATAGGCCGATCGTGCTTCTGGACGAGGGAGCGAAATTGTTTGAGCGGGTCGTCGCTACCCGTCTCAACAAGCACCTGCGAGAAGAAGGGCCGGACCTGAGCACGAGCCAGTATGGATTCCGTCAAGGCAGATCCACCATAGACGCAATAGCGCGGGTGAGGGCCCTGACGGATGACGCGATTTCCCGGGGAGAGGTGGTGTTAGCGGTGTCCTTGGACATTGCAAACGCGTTCAACACCCTCCCCTGGGAAACAATTAAAGAGGCGCTCAGGTACCACAACGTGCCGGTGTACCTGTGTAGGGTGGTTGAGGCGTACCTCACTGAGAGGGCAATCCGCTACCCTACACAAGAAGAGTGGGTTGAACGGGCCATGTCGTGCGGTGTTCCACAGGGATCTGTCCTAGGGCCGCTCCTGTGGAACATCGGCTACGACTGGGTGCTGCGTGGTGCCAACTTACGAGGGGTCGACGTGACTTGTTACGCCGACGATACCCTCGTCACGGCCCGCGGTGCCACATTCCGGGAGGCGTCCCTGCTTGCCACTGCTGGAGTGGCCCTCGTGGTAGACCGGATCAGGAGGCTGGGGCTCGAGGTCGCCCTCCACAAGTCCGAGGCCATCTGCTTCCATGGCCCTCGGAGGGCACCTCCGACAGATGCCCGTATTGTGGTGGGGGGAGTTTCCATCGGTGTCGGGAGGACGATGAAGTACCTCGGACTCGTCCTCGACAGCCGATGGAACTTCCAGGAGCATTTCCGGCGCTTGGCTCCGAAGCTGGTGGGCACCGCATCAGCGCTAGGTTGGCTTCTCCCAAATGTGGGCGGGCCGAACGCAGGCTGCCGCCGACTGTACACGGGAGTGGTGCGGTCGATGGCTCTCTACGGAGCACCCATCTGGGTAGATGCCCTTTCTGCCCGAAACAAGACCCTCCTGCGACAGCCGCAAAGGATCATGGCAGTAAGGGCAACGAGGGCCTACCGCACCACCTCGTTTGAGGCGGCCTGCGTGCTGGCGGGCACCCCACCATGGGAGCTCGATGCCGAGGTGCTGGCCCAAGTATACCACCGGGTCGCAGCGGCCCGAAACAGAGGAGAACAGCCATGCCCGGAAGAGATAAGGCGATGGAGAGAAATCTCTCGCCAAACTCTCTTCCGGAAGTGGCTGGAGGCTCTGGAGTGGCCGAGCGCCGGGCACTGGACCATATCGGGAGTCCGACCCGTTCTGCAAGAATGGGTCGATAGGAAGTGGGGCGCCGTTTCCTTCCACCTAGCGCAGGTACTGTCGGGGCATGGCTGCTTCGGCAAGTACCTGTGCAAGGTAGCAAGAAGGGAAACGGCGCCAGGGTGTCACCACTGCGGGAACGCGGAGGACACAGCGCAGCACACGCTGCAGACGTGTCCCGCGTTCGCCGAGCAGCGGACTCGCCTCACGGCGATAATTGGTGGCGACCTATCGCTGCAGGCCGTGATCCAAGCCATGACCGGCAGCGAGAGGTCGTGGAACGCTATGGCCTCCTACTGCGAGGAGGTCATGTCAGCCAAGGAGGGAGCGGAGCGGGAGAGAGAGGACGACCCGTCCTCCCAACCCCAGCGCCGCAGGCGAGTCGGGCGCAGGCGGCTCAATTACGAGCGTCAAATGCCGCCCTGAGAAGGACTGCGGGTGACGGGCATGGGGATGCCCGTCCCCGCCATTAAGGTCCTCGAGTTGGTAGACGCACCAAGTGTTCCCGGTGCGTCTACAGCGAAGGAGAAGGGGACAATAGTCTCCCGAGATTGGGCCCTCACCAAGGGCAAGCTGCCGTGCTACCGGGGCCATGGATGCGCAGAGTTCCCACAGCCCCGGAAGCAACACGGCGGAGAAGCGGAACACCCTGGGGTTTTTAGTGGGTAAACCGCCCCCTTCTGGGGCGGGACTCCCACATAACCGCCGGCATCCCCAGCCGGTGGTATCCATAAAGGATTTTCCCCAGGCCAAAAAAAAAAAAAAAAAAAAAAAAAAAAAAAAAAAAAAAAAAAAAAAAAGGTTAGGTTAGGTTAGGTTAGGTTAGGTTAGGTTAGGTTAGGTTAGGTTAGGTTAGGTTAGGTTAGGTTAGGTTAGGTTAGGTTCCCCCCCGGGTGTCGCCACCTTGCCGTGGTGGGGGGGCTTGCGTGCTGAGGATCCCTACGAGCCATGCCGGATAGGGCTTCCCATACCGGACGGGTCTAGGGGGAGGCCAGACTAAGAGCGGCACACCCCGGCGAGGCCCGCAAGGGCCTGCCAGGCGGGGCGGGTGCGTCCTCGTTAGGGCGCACTGACGGGAGAGCTCACTCCCGAAAAAAGAGACGACGATGTGGAGACATTGGTGTTTTGGGATGGCAGGCTGTTCAAACGAAATACCCCAGGAGGGTACCCGAAAGGGAGAATCCCTCCCCGCGCCCTTTGGTGCGGGCAGCCCCTCGTACTCTGGGGGGGGCAACAACTGCCTCGTGGGCCGGCAAGATGCCGGCCCTCGTGAACACGACTCTTGCATTGAACAACGGACGGATCGATACTTTGACTACGACTTTGGCTTTGTTTTACGGACTGACGGAGGATCGAAACCTGATACTGGCAACGGAAAACGGACGGATCACATGGAGAGCTCACTCCACAAAGAGTTATTCATCATGAATAAAGCAGTTTGTCAATTGGAATTACCCCAGGAGGGTACCCGTAAGGGAGAATCCCTCCCCGCGCCATCGGGCGCGGGCAGCCCCTTGTATTCTGGGGGGGGCAGCAGCTGCATCGTAGGCCGGCAGGATGATGCCGGCCTTCGTGAACACGACCTCAGCGACGCACAACGGACCCACGATACTTCCGGAATGACCGGGACGGGGGAGAGGGGGAGAATGGGGGGGGTGGAGGCCGGATCGTCCGCAATGTCGGATGGTGGCCGAGACCCCCGCCCATCGAGCGGCCCAGCCGCGGAGAACACATTGCCGGGACCATCGGGATACCGGCTCCTGTTCGCCGGAAAAAGCCGGGGCATGAAGAAGGGGCCAGTTCGCTCCATCTTCGAGGAACTCGCAGGGGCAACGACGTCCACGTCGGAGGCCTGCGAGGGAATCGAGATGGAGTCGGACCATCCGGTCCTGATGGAGGACTGCTCCTCCGGCACAGAGAGGGAGGAGGCGGAGGCAGTCGCCTCAAAGTTCTTCGCAGGGGGGGCGAGGGGTGGGGCGGAGAATTCTGCCTCGTCCCTGAAAAGGGCCGCGACAGATCGCGCGCGCGGGATTGACGAGGTGCCCACAAAGGTGGCCACCAGCGCCAGGGGGGGGCGCGGAAAGCGCCCCATGGGGGCGTACGCGTACATGGCCGCCGCCAGACGCGAGATGTCGGGCCTGGGGTCCGACGGCGACTCGGCGGACATAGAGGAGGTGAGGGGCGACGTGACATACCGCCCGAAACAGTACTCGCGCAAGGGGCGGAAGTCGCCCCCCAAAGGCGCCGAGTTGGAGGAGGAGTACCGCGCTCCTCGACAAAAAACGCGGGAGGAGTTAGCCGCCACTGCACTCCGCAACGTCCTCTCTTTCAGAGGGAACGTTGCGAAGTGCAGTAATGTCAACGGGCGGATAAAAGGGCTCCTCCAAGACGCCGCGGATGAGGCTATGGGGGCCATCGAGGAGCTCCGCACTATGTCCTCCTCCGACGAAGTGAGGCGTCTCCGGGCGGACAATAACCGGCTCTCCAGAGAACTGGAGAATGTCCGCTCGGAGCTGCGAGCATTTAAAGAGGCCTACGAGGCGCGCAGTACCGAGATGAGGAAGGAGCCCCAATCAAGCGGCGTCGGGGAGGGCCTCAGGGAGGTGGTGGAGGACCTCCGGCGCGATCTCCTAACATCCCTGGGCGGGATGATGAACGCCCGCCTGGGGGAGTTGGAGTCGCGCCTCCCACCGGAGCCCGTCCGGCGCCCGCCGCTAGCGGCGGATAAGAGGACGCCGCCGCCCCCCCGCCCCAGAGCCCAGTCCGGCTTGGTGGGGGAGCACAGGGAGCTGTCAACGGACGCGAGGACGCCGCCACCCCCCCGCCCCAGAGCCCAGACCGGCCAGGCGGAGGAGCGAAGGCGAGAGCCACAAGCCGCCGATAAGAGGACGCCACTGCCCCCCCGCCCCAGAGCCCAGCCCGGCCAGGCGGAGCAGCAAGCGAGGGAGCCCCCCATGCCGGCCCCCAGAAGATCGGGACAGACGGCCGCTCCGAGGCCCCCCCCACCACCCCCGCCAGCCCAAAGGGGCCAAAAGGCGGGGAAAAAAGGGGGGAATAAGACCGGCCCCAAGTCGGCCAAAGGCCCTCAGAAGACCCCGGCGTGGCCAAACCAGACGCCGCCCAACCCCCCCACGGCGGGAACAAGCCGGAGGAGCGGTCCCCAGCCGCAGGCCGCCACCCCCCGAAGTCGCCCCTCAAGCCCAGGAGCAATCCTGGGCAACGGTGACCCGCAGGGGGAGAGGGAAAAAGGCGGGCACCGCTGCGCCACGTGCCCCCCCCAAACCGGCCCCGAGGCCGAAACCGGCCAAAGTGACCGTCCCCTCCACGTCAGCCATTGTGCTGACGCTGAGAGAGGGGGCCGAAAGGGGTGGGAAAGAGGCCACGTACCCACAAATGATGGCCTGGGCCAGGGGGGGAGTCAGACTCCCGGACTTCGGGCTGGAGGCGGTCAAAATAAAGACCGCCCAAACCGGCTCGAAGCTCCTAGAGGTGGGGGGCGACACCCCTGACGCCACTGCGGACCGCCTTGCGGCCAAGCTGCGGGAGGTGGTGGGCGACGTGGCTGACGTCACCCGCCCCACTAAGCACGCCGAGCTGCGCCTCACCGGGCTCGACATAACGGTGGGGCAGGCCGAGATCGCGGCGGCCGTAGCGGCCAAGGGCGGCTGCGAGGCGGCCCAAGTGAAAGTGGGGGCCGTCTCGGAGCGGGCGTGGGGGCGGGGCACCGTGATTGTACGGTGCCCAGCAGCGGCGGCCAAGGCCGTCGCGAAGGACGGTCGCCTCCAGGTGGGCTGGACCGTGGTGGCGGCGACGCCCCTAGTGGCCCTGCCCATGCGGTGCTTCCGCTGCATGGCGCTGGGCCATACAAGGGCAAGGTGCCCCTCCGCGGCGGAACACGGGGACAAGTGTTACCGCTGCGGAGAAGAGGGGCACAGGGCGGCCGGGTGCACGGCCAGGCCCAAATGTGCCGTGTGCGCGGAGGCGGGCCGGCCGGCAGGCCACGTGATGGGCCGGGGCAAATGCTCCCCGCCCAAAATAAGGGGGAAGGCCGCCTCGACCCCGGCCCGCACCCCCGGAAATGGCCCTAGGGCACCGGAGGAAACAATGATGCAGGTGTCCTAATGCCCAGACACCTGCATCAAGAAATCCTCCAGGGCAACGCCAACCACTCCGCGAGAGCACAAGATCTATTAATGCAGGTCCTCGCGGAGTGGCGCATTGCCCTAGCAGTGGTGGCCGAGCCCTACTGTGTCCCCCCCCAACCCAACTGGGCTGGGGACACGCAGGGCTTGGTGGGCGTAGTGGTGCCGTCGACCGGTGCCAGGGGGCTCTCTCCCAGAGAGAGGGGGCCCGGCTACGTGGCGGCGAACTGGGGAGAAGTAGTCGTCGTGGGCGTCTACTTCTCCCCAAACAGGCCCCTCAACGAGTTTGAGGGGTACCTGGATGAGGTAGAGCAGGTGGTGCAGCGGGCGGCACCGAAGCAGGTACTGTTGATGGGGGACCTCAACGCAAAATGCGTTTCCTGGGGTTCCCCCACAACGGACCTGAGAGGGGCGCTTCTGCGGGACTGGGCCGTTGCACTGGGCCTGGTCCTGCAGAATAGAGGGCGCGTTGACACGTGCGTCCGGTGGCAGGGGGGGTCGATTGTGGACCTGATGTTCGCAACCCCCGCCATCGCCAGACGCGTGTCATGCTGGCGCGTCCTGGAGGAGGCGGAGACCCTGTCGGACCACCGGTTCATCCGGTGCAGGGTCTCCGAAGCGCCCCCTGGGCCACAAGCCCGAGCGGCAGGAGGGGGAGGGAGAGGGGGGGGGTTCCCAAAATGGGTTCTCTCCCGCCTCGACAGGGACCGGGCCGAGGAGGCGGCCATTGTTCGTGCGTGGTGCGTCGACCCCCCGAGCTCCATGGGGGTCGAGCATAGGGCCGCCAAATTTAGGGAAGATTTGGCGGCCGTATGCGACGCCGGCATGCCGCGGGCGAGTGGCCGGGCCCCCCCCACGAGACGGGGTGTACTGGTGGTCCCAGGACCTGGCCGTCTTGCGGGCTGCCAGTGATAGGGCGCGCCGCAATTTTACGCGGTGCCGACGGCGCGCAACGCGAGTGCCCGGGGAGGAGGAGCGCCTCTTGGCCGAACTCCGATCGGCCAAGAAGGCGTTCGCGGCGGCAATAGGCGCGGCCAAGGACCGCGCCTATGAGGAGTTCCTCCAGGAGCTGGACCGGGACCCGTGGGGACGCCCGTACCGAATGGTACGGGCGAAAATGAAGGTCGCTCCCCCCACGGAGGAATTCGAGCCGGCCCTCCTAGAGGCGGTGGTCGAGGGGCTATTCCCCGATAGCCCCCCCTTCGACCCTCCGCCCATGGCCCCGCCGGACCCGGAGCATGACGAGGCGGCCATTGTGGTCCCTCCGGTCACCGGGGAAGAGATGGCGGAAGTAAGGGGCCGCCTGAAGGGCAGGAGAAAGGCCCCAGGCCCGGACGGTGTTCCCGGGCGAGTCCTCCACCTCGCCCTGGAACACCTCAGCGACCGCCTCCAGGCCCTCTTCACGGCCTGCCTTGAGGCTGGCCACTTCCCGGCCACCTGGAAGACGGGCCGCCTGGTACTTCTCCGAAAGGAGAGTCGTCCGCCGGACTCTCCGTCCGGCTACCGTCCGCTGGTGATGTTGGACGAGACGGGTAAGCTCCTCGAGAGAGTGGTAGCTGCCCGAATCGTCCGCCACCTAGCGGAGGTAGGGCCGGATCTCTCGGTAAACCAATTTGGGTTTAGGGTAGGGCGATCCACGTTGGACGCCCTATCCTCCCTAAAAGGGTTTACCGAGGAGGCGGCGAGGGGGGGGCAGGGGGCATTGGCTGTCTCACTAGACATTGCTAATGCCTTCGGCTCCCTCCCCTTCGGGGTGATAGAGGAGGCGCTCCGGTATCACGGGGTGCCCCTCTACCTCCGGAGGGTTGTAGGGCACTACCTGAGCGATCGGGTAGTGCTCTACACGGGGAGGGGGGGAATGGTGAGGAGGAGGCGAATGGCCAGTGGAGTCCCGCAGGGGTCGGTGTTAGGACCCCTGCTCTGGAACATGGGCTTCGACTGGGCCATTCGCGGGGAGGTGCTGCCCCGGATGGCGGTCATTTGCTATGCAGATGACACGCTGATCGCTGTCCGGGGCACCACGTGGGAAGACGTGAAGAGGAGGGCAGAGGTGGGTGCTACCCTCATAGCTCGAAGGATCGGAGCCCTTGGGCTGAGGGTAGCACTGGCAAAAACAGAGGCCCTGGTCTTCCGGGGGCCGAGGTGGAGGGTGCCGCGGGGCGGGTCATTGCGCGTGGCAGGGGAGACCGTCGAGATTAAGGCCCAGATAAAATATCTGGGCCTTACTCTCGACGGCCGATGGCGGTGGGAGGCCCACTTCGCAGACCTCATCCCCCGAGTCGTGGGCGCGGCGGGAGCCTTATGCCGAATCCTGCCTAATGCAGGCGGCCCAGACGCCCCGTGCAGGAAATTGTACGCGGGCGTCCTAAGGTCCATGGCCCTCTACGGGGCCCCCATTTGGGCCGAGGGCCTCACCCGCGCGGCCAGGGCGCTGCTACGGCGCCCCCAGCGCGTGATAAACACGCGGATGTGCCGGGCCTACCGAACGGTAGGCTGGCAGGCGGCGGGCGTGATGTCCGGCTCCCCCCCTTGGGAACTGGTGGCGGAGGCCCTGGCTGGGTCCTTTAGGGCCAGGGCCGAGAGGAGGGCCCGGGGCGACTCTACACTCGCCCCGGCGGAACTTGCCCGGGAGCGGGAGGTTTTAATGGAAGGGGTCATGGAGCGCTGGGTGGATGAGTTGCGGGATGCCGAGTTCGGCACCCGCACTATCCAAGCCATCCGCCCGGTGCTCCACGAGTGGTGCGGGAGGGCCCACGGGTCCCTCACCTACCGACTCACCCAGGTACTGTCCGGACATGGTTGTTTCGGGCGGTACCTAAAACGAGTCGGTAGGGAGGAGACGGAGTCCTGCCATGAGTGCGGCGCGGCGGAGGACACGGCACAGCACACACTGGAGCTGTGCCCCGCCTGGTCCGAGCAGCGCCGCACTCTGGCAGCGACTATCGGCGGCGACCTCTCTCTCCCCGGCGTAGTGTACGCCATGGTCGGGAGTGAGGGGTCCTGGGAGGCCGTCGCCTCCTTCTGCGAGGACGTGATGTCGCAGAAGGAGGAGAGGGAGCGGGAGCGCGAGAACGACCCCCTCGCGCCCCCGCTCCGGCGCAGACGAACGGGGAGGAGGCGGCGGCAGTTTGCTGCTGCCCTCCCCTAGTGGTGCCTGCTGGCGGGGGATGGGGATCCCCTGCTAGCGTGTAGAGGCCCACGAGTCTAGGGGGGGGCCAAGTATTCCCGGCCCCCCCCTCTTTGGCGCGGGAGCCCCGGCGCTTAGGCTGGGGCAGCCGGCGGGGCGTGCGTGGTGACACCGTAGTTCTCCCACGGCGCCCCTCCAATGGCAGAGAGGGAATACCGGCGGTTTTTTAGTGGGTAGGCCTCCCCCGCTTCCCCCCACTCGGGGGGGGGGCCGGGGAGGAGAGTCCCACATAACCTCCGCGCCGTCCCCACGGCGCGGTCGTATGCGTAACGCATTTTTCCGCCGCAAAAAAAAAAAAAAAAAAAAAAAAAAAAAAAAAAAAAAAAAAAGGTTAGGTTAGGTTAGGTTAGGTTAGGTTAGGTTAGGTTAGGTTAGGTTAGGTTAGGTTAGGTTAGGTTAGGTTAGGTTAGGTTAGGTTAGGTTAGGTTAGGTTCCCCCCCGACGTGTACCTACCTTGTCGTGGTGGGGGGGCTCACCGCCGCATGCCATGTGTCCGGCCTGCGGCGGTGCCAAGAGGTACCGGGTGGTGGGCCACTTCCAGTACTCCTCTGATCCAGCAGAGGAGACATGGAAGTGGCAGCGCTTCGGCGCGGGGGTGGCTCCCCTGGGGAGTTAGCAGGGCGGCCATGATGGCTGTCGGGAGTACGGTGGCTCTGAGGGCCATCGTACTTCATGGGAGGGTTCGCGTAGAGCGGAGGGGACTGAGCGTCGGCGTACCCGTTGCTCGGACACAAGTTCCCTCAGGGATGGGCGCATGGGCGTGTGAGGGGTGGGGTAGCTCCGGGGGCCTCCTGGAGGAAAAGTATCCTGGGGACTGAGTTCCCCGGGTGGCCGAAGGATTGATGTCCTTCGGTCTTTTCCTGGCCTCAGTGAGGCGAGCTACCCCGCCCCCCACAACGGGGATCCGACCGAGTGTCGGATCGGAGGTGCAGGCGGCAGTCGCCGCTGCCCTCCGTAGTGGTGCCAGCTGGTGGGGGATGGGGATCCCCTGCCAGCCTGTAAAGGCCCACGACTCAGGGGGGGGGGGCCAAGTATCCCCGGCCCTCCCTCCTTAGGCGACGGAACTCCGGCGCTTGCGCTGGAGCGGCCGGTGGGGCGTGCGTGGTGACACCATAGTTCTCCCACGGCGCCCCTCCAAATGGCCGAGAGGGAATACCGGTGAGTTTTTAAGGGGTATGCCCCCCTAGTGTGCATCCGGCTAGGGGGGAGAGTCCACTACACCCCCCGCGTCGTCCCCTCAACTAGTACGGGGGGGACATTCCCCAAGGCGCGGGGACCGTGCGTAATTGCATTTTCTCACCGAATCAAAAAAAAAAAAAAAAAAAAAAAAAAAAAAAGGTTAGGTTAGGTTAGGTTAGGTTAGGTTAGGTTAGGTTAGGTTAGGTTAGGTTAGGTTAGGTTAGGTTAGGTTAGGTTAGGTTAGGTTAGGTTAGGTTGGAGGCAAAATTTGAGGAGGCAAAATTTGAGGAGGCAAAATTTGATGTTACTTTTGCGACTTGCTTTGCTAAATAACTCAAATTTTTGACTTGCGATCGGAATTTTTCCAAATTTTTGATATCTTTGCCTTCTGCATTAGATCCCTGACTTTTTGACATATTTTCGGTACTTCTAGCTTCTCTGGATACCCCAAAATTAATTTTTGCAATTTCTCCGTGAAAACCTTCTGTTTTTGCGGTTGGGATTGCAAAACACAACTTTTCCAAATTTTTTAGAAAAATCGTATCTTCTATACGGTTTACATTTTTTAAATTATTTTTGTGGGGGAATAGGGCGAATTAGTGGCACTACCAAACGCCGTTTACCGAATAATTTTCGAACTTACCATTCGGAAGTTATTCGGTGAAACGTTGGTTGCGGCTATATTTGCCATAGGCGCTAGTGACTTTTTTGATAAGTTTGTCAGGACTTTCAAAAAATCACTGCGCCTATACTATAACGGTCCGGGATTTTATAGCTATAGGGTCTTTTAGGGGGTAGTTTGCGCCGCCTAACGGCACCCCACTCGACTCTCTAGCTATCATAGTCTCGTCAGAATTTGGGGGAAAACTACCAACTTTTTTATAAGTTGGTAATTTTCCACTGTTCGGACTTGACCGTTTTTTGGTTAGGTTTCGCCCTTCTGGTGAAACCAACCTGGTAGGGGGGGTTTGTGGCAAGGGGGGGGGGTTGTAGAACCTGCAGGGGTTCTGTGGGGGGGGTCCGGTGGGACATCGGACGGGAGGGGGGGGAGTTATGAGCAATCATAACTCGGGGGTTAGGACCCGGAGTAGCTCCCAATCGGGGGGTGCTACGGGGGGGGGGAGTTTGGGGGAGGGGGCCGGGTCATCGGCCACTCCTGACAGGGGTCAGGAAGGAAATTCCAGGGGCGGATCTCCCGCTGGGAATTTTTTGCCGGGGGCGTCCTCGTACCGGCTGAACTTTCCGGCGTTGCTTTACGGGGGAGGGAAAAAGGGAATTAAGGTGGGGAACGGGTCTCTTTTCGAGCCCAGCGTTGAGGGGACAACTGAATCGGAGGCTTTCGAGGGGGGGGGACACGGGGTCGGAACTCGGGTTTCAAACCGTGGAGTTTTCCGAGACCTCCGACATGGAGGAGGAGACGGAGGAAGCTGTTCTGTCCAGCGTACCGCGGGAGGGCCCCAAGGGGGACGCCAAAAGGGCTCCCCTTAAAAGGTCGAAGTCCAGCGGGGCAGAGGAGGCAGTGCCTGCCAAAGTCAAGTCCTCATCCAGGGGAGGGAAACGCAGCATGGGGGCTTATGCCTTCATGGCATCTGCGCGGAGGAAGTTGGAGGGCCTCGGCAGCGACGAGGACTCCAACGACCAGGAGGAGCAGGGGGACCGAACTTTCCGCCCCAAGCAATCTCGCCGCAAGAAGTCGCCCAAGAGCGGCGAGGACGTCCGCACTCCCCAGGAGAAGAGCAGGGAGGAGCTCGCCGCCGCCGCACTCCGCAGCGTTCTCTCCATTCGGGGAAACGTTGCCAAGTGCGGCAACATTAATGGGCGAATTAAGGGCCTATTAAATGATGCGGCCGCGGAGGCCTTTGAGGCCATTGAAGAATTGCGCGTGGTCTCCCCTACCGAGGAGCAGCGCAGGCTCCGGGCGGACAATGCCAGACTCGCAAGAGAACTGGAGAATGTCCGCGGGGAGTTGAGGGCCTTCAAGGCAGCATACACGGAGGCGCAAGGCACGGCCTCTGCAGCGCGCAGAGAGGCCTCAGTCGTTGAGGAGAGGGGGGGCCTGAAAGAGGCCATGGAGGACCTCAGGCGCGACCTGCTGACGTCCCTGGGCGGGATGATCAACGCCCGCCTGGGGGAGATGGAGGCGCGTCTCCCACCGGAGCCCGTCCTCAGGCCGCCGCTCGCCGCGGATAGGAAGACGGCGCCCCCACCCCGTCCCAGGACCCAGCCGAACCTGGTAGGGGGGGGCACGAGGGAGCCCCAGAAGGTGCAGCAGCAGCCGAAGACGAGGCAGGAGAGAAACCTCATGCCTCCGCCCCCACCCCCGTCAGCCCAAAGTGGCAAAAAGGCGGGGGGAGGGAGCGGCCCGATACCGGCTCGGAGGACCAAGGCGGTGGAGCGCCCGAATGCTCCGTTAAATCCGCCGGGTCCGTCCAACCCCCCCCCCAAGGCGGGGACAAGCGGGGAGAGGGAATCCGAACCCCAAGCCACGCCCCAGCCCCAGGAAGCCCCCTGGTCGGAGGTGGCAAAGAGGAAGGGGAAAGGGAAGGGGAAGAAGACCGCCTCCCCGGCTGCCCCCCCCAAGACCCCTAAGCCGAAGGCAGTAAAGGTGGTGGTGCCCCGCACGGCAGCTGTGGTCCTGACCCTCAAGGAGAGGGCACAGAGGGGGGGCAAGCTGGCCACCTACACCGACGTAATGGTGTGGGCCAGGGCCGGCGTCAGGCTGGCCGACTTTGGACTGGAGTCGGTCCAAATGAGGAAGTCTATGACCGGCTCCAAGCTGCTGGAGGTGAAGGGAGACACCCCCGAAGCCACCGCGGACCGCTTGGCGGAGAAGCTCCGCGAAGTGGTGGGGGATGTGGCCGAGATCACCCGGCCCACGAAATTCGCCGAGCTCAAGCTCACTGGGCTTGACGAAACCGTGGGCCGGGACGAGGTGGCGGCGGCCGTCGCGGCCAAAGGGGGCTGCCAGGTGGCCCTCGTCAAGGCCGGAGCCCTCAGCGAGAGAGCCTGGGGGCGGGGGCACCGTCATAGTAAGGTGCCCAGCGACGGCCGCTAAGGAGGTGGCCAAGGAGGGTCACATCCAAATTGGCTGGACAAGAGCAGCCGTCACGCCCCTGGTGGCCCTGCCCATGCGCTGCTTTAAGTGCATGGCGCTGGGCCACACCAGGGCCACGTGCCCCTCCGCCGCGGAGTACGCAGGAAAGTGCTTCCGATGCGGAAAGGAGGGACACCTAGCAGCGGATTGCCAGGCGCAGCCCAAGTGCGCAGTATGCGCTGCGGCGGGACGGCCCCATGGCCACGTCATGGGCGGGGACAAATGTGCCCCACCCACAGTTAAGGGGAAGGACCGCGCGCCCCGGGCCAGCCCCCCCCAAGATGAAAGCCCGAAGGCACAGGAGGAACTCGCAATGCAGGTGTCTTAATGCCAGTACACCAGCATTGCGAGATCCTCCAGGCGAATGTGAACCACTCCGCCAGGGCCCAAGACCTGCTCATGCAGGCCATGGCGGAGTGGGGCATAAAGGTTGCGGTGGTGGCGGAACCATACTACGTTCCGCCCCAAAGAAACTGGGCGGGATCTCCGGACGGCCTTGCAGCCATCGTTGTCCCGACGAACGGGAACTCCCCCCCCCTCCACAAGATCGGAGAGGGCCCGGGGTACGTAGCGGCCAAGTGGGGAGAGACTGCAATAATTGCGGTCTATTTCTCCCCCAACAGGCCGCTGGCGGCCTTCGAGGCCTTCCTTGCGGATCTAGGGCGAGCCGCAGGGGGAGTGGCCCCAGCGCAGCTGCTTGTGATGGGGGACTTCAACGCCAAAGGCGCGGCGTGGGGTTCCCCCATCACGGACCAGAGAGGGGCCAAGCTAGAGGGCTGGGCGGCTGCCATCGGGCTGGAGGTGGCCAACAGAGGCAGCGTGGACACGTGCGTGCGCAGGCAGGGGGGGGTCCATCGTGGACATAACGTTCGCGACCCCCGCCCTAGCCGCACGCATCGCGGACTGGCGTGTCCTTGAGGACGTAGAGACCCTCTCCGACCACCGCTATATTCGGATGAGGGTCTCCGCCTCGCAGCCGGCACAGCAGCCGCCGGCGGGGAGGAGGTCGACCTTCCCGCGCTGGGTCCTCTCCAGATTCGACCCCGGCATGGCGGAGGAGGCGGCAGTGGTAGAGGCCTGGAACGCCCCCCCCACCCGACGATCTGGACGTCGATGGAAAGGCGGCCCGATTCCGCGAGGCGCTCACCGCGGTCTGTGACGCAGCAATGCCCCGGATGCGGAGACTACCCGACAAAACGGGAGTCTACTGGTGGTCCGAAGAAATAGCGACTCTTCGGGCCGCCAGTAACCGCGCGCGCCGCGCCTACACCCGCTGCAGGCGGAGAGTGGCGCACACGGCCGCCGAGGAGGAGGTCCTCTATAGGGCCCTCAAGGAGGCCAAGGAGACCCTCCAGCTGGCAATCTCCAAGGCCAAGGACGCCGCACACGAGGAGTTCTTGGCCACGCTGGAGAGGGATCCATGGGGGCGCCCGTACAAGATGGTGCGGGAGAAGGTTAAGCGTGCCCCCCCCATGGACTCCCTGGAGCCAGGGCTCCTTGAGAGGATCGTTGGCGTCCTTTTCCCTCCGGCGCCGGAATTCGAGCCTCCGAGGATGGCCCCCCCGGAGGAGCCGAGAGGGGATCCCATAATTCCCAGGATCAACCAGGATGAAATGATGTGGATCACGGACCGCCTCCGGGCATGCAAGAAGGCCCCAGGCCCGGACGGCGTGCCCGCGAGGGTGATCCCCATCGCCCTTCAATACCTCGGGGAGCGCTTTAAGAACCTCCTGGACCAGTGTCTGCAGGAGGGGCGCTTCCCGAAGGTGTGGAAGGAGGGGCGGCTGGTGCTCATTCCCAAGCCGGGGGGCGCGCCTGACTCGCCATCAGGCCATCGGCCCATCGTCCTCCTGGACGAATGCGGGAAGGCGTTGGAACGAGTGATCGCCGCCCGGATCCGCGGACACCTGGAGGAGGTGGGCCCGAACATCTCTGAGCACCAGTTCGGATTCAGAAAAGGCCGATCGACGATTGACGCGATAAAGACGCTAAAAGATTTTAGTGATCTAGCGGCCAGCAAGGGGGAGGGGGTGGTGGCGGTATCGTTAGATATCGCCAACGCCTTCGGCACCCTCCCCTACTCCGTCATCATGGAGTCCCTGCGGTACCATCGGATCCCGTGGTACCTGCAGAGGATCATAGGGCACTACCTGGAGGGAAGGGTAGTGCTCTATGATCACGGCGGCAGGCGGAAGAGCCATCCTATGGCTTGCGGGGTCCCCCAAGGTTCCATACTTGGCCCGCTATTATGGAACCTTGGGTTTGACTGGGCAATTCGGGGCGAGCAGCTTCCCCGCATGGCCACCATCTGCTACGCCGATGACACGATGGTGGCCGTCCGGGGAAGGGACCGGCAAGAGACGCTGCGCAGGGCGGCTGTCGCGGCCGAGCTGGTCATTGACCGCGTCAGTGCGCTCGGCCTAAGGGTCAACGTGCGGAAGACGGACGCCATGGCGTTTGGGGCCCCCACCTGGCGCATCCCGGCCGACACCGCACTCCCTATCGGAGGAGAACCTGTCCAGGTCAAGGCCAATATAAAGTATCTTGGTCTTGTCCTGGACAGGAAGTGGGACTTTGGCGCACATTTCGTCCAACTCGCCCCTAAGCTGATGGGCACTGCGGCAGCCCTCGGCAGACTACTGCCGAACGTGGGAGGGCCACTCACGCCCTGCCGGAGGCTGTACGCCAATGTCGTGAGGAGCATGGCCCTCTACGGCGCCCCGATATGGGCGAGCCAGCTTACGCGGAAGACGAGGGCCCTCCTCCGACGGCCCCAGCGGGCGTGCGCCACCCGTATAGCCAGGGCGTACGTAACGGTGGCCCACATGGCGGCCTGCCTGATTGCTGGCACGCCCCCTTGGGACATAGACGCCGAGGCCATGTCGGCGTCTTATTGGTCCCAAAGGGAGGCCCAGGCGAGGGGGGATCGGCTGGCCCCGGAGGAAATCCTCTTTGCCCGCCGACAAACCCAGCGGCGCATGAGAGATCGATGGAAGGAGGAGCTGGAGGACTGCCGCTATGGAACGCGCACCATAGCGGCTATCCTCCCCTCGCTCGACCTGTGGCTCGACAGGGAGTTTGGTACGATTTCGTACCACCTCGTCCAGATCCTGTCGGGCCACGGGTGTTTCGGCGCATATCTCCACCGAATCGGGAGAGAGAGCAGCCCGCAGTGCCACAACTGCGGGGCTGCGGAGGACACGGCCCAGCATACGCTGGAGGAGTGTCCCTGCTGGGCCTACGAGCGCCGCCAGCTCGTGGCCACTGTAGGACAGGACTTGTCACTCCACAGCATAGTCTCGGCTATGCTGGATGGGGGTGACGAGTCCTGGGAGGAGGTGGCTTCCTTCTGCGAGTGCATAATGCTCCAGAAGGAAGCCGAGGAACGGGAGCGTGAGGAGTGTGTCCATGCGCCCCCGTTCCGACGCAGACGAACGGGGCGAAGGCGGCGGCACTTTGCTGCCCGCCTGAACCCCTAGTGCGACCGGCGGGTTGGGGACGGGGGTCCTCCACCCGCTTTATGGTCCCACGCGTCTGGGGGGGGAGCTGAAGCGTTGCGGCTCCTCCCTCCTAGGTGAGGTGGCCCCGGTGATTTTAACCAAAGCCGGGGCTGGCCGGGGGGCGTCGTCGGCTCGAATCCTCGGGAACCCACGGCGCCTTCCTAAACCCGGCGCGCGGACAATGCCGTAGTGTTTTTAGTGGGTATGTTCCCCCCCTCCCCTTCCCGCAGGGGAAGAGGACGGGGGAGAGAGCCCCACATAACCGCTCGGGCCCCCCCGGGCCCGGGGGTACTCGTAAATGAGTTTTCACTACGTTAAAAAAAAATAAAAAAAAAAAAAAAAAAAAAAAAAAAAAAAAAAAAAAAAAAAAAAAAAAAAAAAAAAAAAAAAAGGTTAGGTTAGGTTAGGTTAGGTTAGGTTAGGTTAGGTTAGGTTAGGTTAGGTTAGGTTAGGTTAGGTTAGGTTAGGTTAGGTTAGGTTAGGTTTGCCCCCCCGACGTGTACCTACCTTGTCGTGGTGGGGGGGCTCACCGTCGCATGCCATGTGTCCGGCCTGCGGCGGTGCCAAGAGGTACCGGGTGGTGGGCCACTTCCAGTACTCCTCTGACCCAGCAGAGGAGACATGGAAGTGGCAGCGCTTCGGCGCGGGGGTGGCTCCCCTGGGGAGTTTTGAGGGCGGCCTTGATGGCTGTCGGGAGTACGGTGGCTCTGAGGGCCATCGTACTTCAAGGGAGGGCTCGCGGTAGAGTGGAGGGGACTGAGCGTCGGCGTACCCGTTGCTCGGACACAAGTTCCCTCAGGGACGGGCGCAGGGGCGTGTGAGGGGTGGGGTAGCTCCGGGGGCCTCCTGGAGGAAAAGTATCCTGGGGACTGAGTTCCCCGGGTGGCCGAAGGATTGATGTCCTTCGGTCTTTTCCTGGCCTCAGTGAGGCGAGCTACCCCGCCCCCCACAACGGGGATCCGACCGGGTGTCGGATCGGAGGAGCAGGCGGCAGTCGCCGCTGCCCTCCGTAGTGGTGCCCGCTGGCGGGGGATGGGGATCCCCTGCCAGCCTGTAAAGGCCCACGACTCAGGGGGGGGGGGCCAAGTATCCCCGGCCCTCCCTCCTTAGGCGACGGAACCCTGGCGCTTGCGCTGGGGTGGCCGGTGGGGCGTGCGTGGTGACACCATAGTTCTCCCACGGCGCCCCTCCAAATGGCCGAGAGGGAATACCGGTGAGTTTTTAAGGGGTATGCCCCCCTAGTGTGCTCCGACTAGGGGGGAGAGTCCACTACACCCCCCGCGTCGTCCCCCCCAAGTGCGTGTGGGGGGACATTCCCCAAGGCGCGGGGACCGTGCGTAATTGCATTTTCTCACCGAATCAAAAAAAAAAAAAAAAAAAAAAAAAAAAAAAAGGTTAGGTTAGGTTTGGTTAGGTTAGGTTAGGTTAGGTTAGGTTAGGTTAGGTTAGGTTAGGTTAGGTTAGGTTAGGTTAGGTTAGGTTTTTTTTTTTTTTTTTTTTTTTTTTTTTTTTTTTTTTTTTTTTTTTTTTATGCGCTACCTCCAACAGTATCGGAGCCTATTTCTACTGTCTTCGTTCATTCCAGTTCCATCATTTTCTACTGCTCGTACTTCCATGCTACATACTTTTTCTTTCTGACTTTCTTCTTCTTTCTTACTTTTGGGTTTTTCACCCTTCAAGCTATTCTATCTATTCTATCTTATCATCTATTTATTTAATTATCTGTATTTCTTTCCTTTCTTTCATTCCGGCCTCTTTATCACTCCATTCCATCTCATATTCTGTCCACTTTGTCATGCCTCATCTTGTTTTCTCTCTTAGTCTATTGTGGGGGATTGGGTTCCAGGGTACAGTTTTTATTTTTATTTGTTTTTAAAGTTTTCTTACATTTTACTTAATATATATTTAGTGTACTTATAGTGTAAATATTTAGGGTACTTATGTTATACTATCTTGTTTAATCTTATTAGCCTATGTTTTACATTTTCTTATACTAGTTACATTATACATCATTGTTGTGTATGCTATCTCTTAATATAATACACTATATTATTATAGCATACTATTAGTTACCTATTTTTATTATTAACAATTACCTTATTTGCTATTTCTATACAATACTTTAAGAACGTGTTTCTATCTTTACCCTTTACTATATCTTTTACAGATTCCTTGGTCAGTTCCCTGTCAATTTTGTTTTCTAGGTCAAATCTTTCCATACCAAACCTTGGGCATTCCAGGATCAGGTGTATCACCGTCTCTGGCACTCCCGGCTCGCAGGAGCACGATGGATCCTCCTTGCACTTAAACCGGTTTAGGTACTCAGAGAATCCACCGTGCCCCGTCATAACCTGTGTCAGTGTGCCACGAGGTGCCAACTTTCGTACCACTTTATGCGCCTCCAACGCGTCCGGGAAGAACACCTTCGTGGTTGACGCGGTCGTGCCTGCTATATACCTTTTGTTCCACACATCAAGCGAATCCCTACGAAGGATTCGCTTGATGTGTGAAACTGGGCAGAGATCGTAGTTTGGTACTCTCTTGGAGCGCTCAGCGGCCTCTTTAGCTAACTGGTCGGCGGTTAGGTTAGGTTAGGTTAGGTTAGGTTAGGTTAGGTTAGGTTAGGTTAGGTTAGGTTAGGTTAGGTTAGGTTAGGTTAGGTTAGGTTAGGTTAGGTTAGGTTAGGTTAGGTTAGGTTAGGTTAGGTTAGGTTAGGTTAGGTTAGGTTAGGTTAGGTTAGGTTAGGTTAGGTTAGGTTAGGTTAGGTTAGGTTAGGTTAGGTTAGGTTAGGTTAGGTTAGGTTAGGTTAGGTTAGGTTAGGTTAGGTTAGGTTAGGTTAGGTTAGGTTAGGTTAGGTTAGGTTAGGTTAGGTTAGGTTAGGTTAGGTTAGGTTAGGTTAGGTTAGGTTAGGTTAGGTTAGGTTAGGTTAGGTTAGGTTAGGTTAGGTTAGGTTAGGTTAGGTTAGGTTAGGTTAGGTTAGGTTAGGTTAGGTTAGGTTAGGTTAGGTTAGGTTAGGTTAGGTTAGGTTAGGTTAGGTTAGGTTAGGTTAGGTTAGGTTAGGTTAGGTTAGGTTAGGTTAGGTTAGGTTAGGTTAGGTTAGGTTAGGTTAGGTTAGGTTAGGTTAGGTTAGGTTAGGTTAGGTTAGGTTAGGTTAGGTTAGGTTAGGTTAGGTTAGGTTAGGTTAGGTTAGGTTAGGTTAGGTTAGGTTAGGTTAGGTTAGGTTAGGTTAGGTTAGGTTAGGTTAGGTTAGGTTAGGTTAGGTTAGGTTAGGTTAGGTTAGGTTAGGTTAGGTTAGGTTAGGTTAGGTTAGGTTAGGTTAGGTTAGGTTAGGTTAGGTTAGGTTAGGTTAGGTTAGGTTAGGTTAGGTTAGGTTAGGTTAGGTTAGGTTAGGTTAGGTTAGGTTAGGTTAGGTTAGGTTAGGTTAGGTTAGGTTAGGTTAGGTTAGGTTAGGTTAGGTTAGGTTAGGTTAGGTTAGGTTAGGTTAGGTTAGGTTAGGTTAGGTTAGGTTAGGTTAGGTTAGGTTAGGTTAGGTTAGGTTAGGTTAGGTTAGGTTAGGTTAGGTTAGGTTAGGTTAGGTTAGGTTAGGTTAGGTTAGGTTAGGTTAGGTTAGGTTAGGTTAGGTTAGGTTAGGTTAGGTTAGGTTAGGTTAGGTTAGGTTAGGTTAGGTTAGGTTAGGTTAGGTTAGGTTAGGTTAGGTTAGGTTAGGTTAGGTTAGGTTAGGTTAGGTTAGGTTAGGTTAGGTTAGGTTAGGTTAGGTTAGGTTAGGTTAGGTTAGGTTAGGTTAGGTTAGGTTAGGTTAGGTTAGGTTAGGTTAGGTTAGGTTAGGTTAGGTTAGGTTAGGTTAGGTTAGGTTAGGTTAGGTTAGGTTAGGTTAGGTTAGGTTAGGTTAGGTTAGGTTAGGTTAGGTTAGGTTAGGTTAGGTTAGGTTAGGTTAGGTTAGGTTAGGTTAGGTTAGGTTAGGTTAGGTTAGGTTAGGTTAGGTTAGGTTAGGTTAGGTTAGGTTAGGTTAGGTTAGGTTAGGTTAGGTTAGGTTAGGTTAGGTTAGGTTAGGTTAGGTTAGGTTAGGTTAGGTTAGGTTAGGTTAGGTTAGGTTAGGTTAGGTTAGGTTAGGTTAGGTTAGGTTAGGTTAGGTTAGGTTAGGTTAGGTTAGGTTAGGTTAGGTTAGGTTAGGTTAGGTTAGGTTAGGTTAGGTTAGGTTAGGTTAGGTTAGGTTAGGTTAGGTTAGGTTAGGTTAGGTTAGGTTAGGTTAGGTTAGGTTAGGTTAGGTTAGGTTAGGTTAGGTTAGGTTAGGTTAGGTTAGGTTAGGTTAGGTTAGGTTAGGTTAGGTTAGGTTAGGTTAGGTTAGGTTAGGTTAGGTTAGGTTAGGTTAGGTTAGGTTAGGTTAGGTTAGGTTAGGTTAGGTTAGGTTAGGTTAGGTTAGGTTAGGTTAGGTTAGGTTAGGTTAGGTTAGGTTAGGTTAGGTTAGGTTAGGTTAGGTTAGGTTAGGTTAGGTTAGGTTAGGTTAGGTTAGGTTAGGTTAGGTTAGGTTAGGTTAGGTTAGGTTAGGTTAGGTTAGGTTAGGTTAGGTTAGGTTAGGTTAGGTTAGGTTAGGTTAGGTTAGGTTAGGTTAGGTTAGGTTAGGTTAGGTTAGGTTAGGTTAGGTTAGGTTAGGTTAGGTTAGGTTAGGTTAGGTTAGGTTAGGTTAGGTTAGGTTAGGTTAGGTTAGGTTAGGTTAGGTTAGGTTAGGTTAGGTTAGGTTAGGTTAGGTTAGGTTAGGTTAGGTTAGGTTAGGTTAGGTTAGGTTAGGTTAGGTTAGGTTAGGTTAGGTTAGGTTAGGTTAGGTTAGGTTAGGTTAGGTTAGGTTAGGTTAGGTTAGGTTAGGTTAGGTTAGGTTAGGTTAGGTTAGGTTAGGTTAGGTTAGGTTAGGTTAGGTTAGGTTAGGTTAGGTTAGGTTAGGTTAGGTTAGGTTAGGTTAGGTTAGGTTAGGTTAGGTTAGGTTAGGTTAGGTTAGGTTAGGTTAGGTTAGGTTAGGTTAGGTTAGGTTAGGTTAGGTTAGGTTAGGTTAGGTTAGGTTAGGTTAGGTTAGGTTAGGTTAGGTTAGGTTAGGTTAGGTTAGGTTAGGTTAGGTTAGGTTAGGTTAGGTTAGGTTAGGTTAGGTTAGGTTAGGTTAGGTTAGGTTAGGTTAGGTTAGGTTAGGTTAGGTTAGGTTAGGTTAGGTTAGGTTAGGTTAGGTTAGGTTAGGTTAGGTTAGGTTAGGTTAGGTTAGGTTAGGTTAGGTTAGGTTAGGTTAGGTTAGGTTAGGTTAGGTTAGGTTAGGTTAGGTTAGGTTAGGTTAGGTTAGGTTAGGTTAGGTTAGGTTAGGTTAGGTTAGGTTAGGTTAGGTTAGGTTAGGTTAGGTTAGGTTAGGTTAGGTTAGGTTAGGTTAGGTTAGGTTAGGTTAGGTTAGGTTAGGTTAGGTTAGGTTAGGTTAGGTTAGGTTAGGTTAGGTTAGGTTAGGTTAGGTTAGGTTAGGTTAGGTTAGGTTAGGTTAGGTTAGGTTAGGTTAGGTTAGGTTAGGTTAGGTTAGGTTAGGTTAGGTTAGGTTAGGTTAGGTTAGGTTAGGTTAGGTTAGGTTAGGTTAGGTTAGGTTAGGTTAGGTTAGGTTAGGTTAGGTTAGGTTAGGTTAGGTTAGGTTAGGTTAGGTTAGGTTAGGTTAGGTTAGGTTAGGTTAGGTTAGGTTAGGTTAGGTTAGGTTAGGTTAGGTTAGGTTAGGTTAGGTTAGGTTAGGTTAGGTTAGGTTAGGTTAGGTTAGGTTAGGTTAGGTTAGGTTAGGTTAGGTTAGGTTAGGTTAGGTTAGGTTAGGTTAGGTTAGGTTAGGTTAGGTTAGGTTAGGTTAGGTTAGGTTAGGTTAGGTTAGGTTAGGTTAGGTTAGGTTAGGTTAGGTTAGGTTAGGTTAGGTTAGGTTAGGTTAGGTTAGGTTAGGTTAGGTTAGGTTAGGTTAGGTTAGGTTAGGTTAGGTTAGGTTAGGTTAGGTTAGGTTAGGTTAGGTTAGGTTAGGTTAGGTTAGGTTAGGTTAGGTTAGGTTAGGTTAGGTTAGGTTAGGTTAGGTTAGGTTAGGTTAGGTTAGGTTAGGTTAGGTTAGGTTAGGTTAGGTTAGGTTAGGTTAGGTTAGGTTAGGTTAGGTTAGGTTAGGTTAGGTTAGGTTAGGTTAGGTTAGGTTAGGTTAGGTTAGGTTAGGTTAGGTTAGGTTAGGTTAGGTTAGGTTAGGTTAGGTTAGGTTAGGTTAGGTTAGGTTAGGTTAGGTTAGGTTAGGTTAGGTTAGGTTAGGTTAGGTTAGGTTAGGTTAGGTTAGGTTAGGTTAGGTTAGGTTAGGTTAGGTTAGGTTAGGTTAGGTTAGGTTAGGTTAGGTTAGGTTAGGTTAGGTTAGGTTAGGTTAGGTTAGGTTAGGTTAGGTTAGGTTAGGTTAGGTTAGGTTAGGTTAGGTTAGGTTAGGTTAGGTTAGGTTAGGTTAGGTTAGGTTAGGTTAGGTTAGGTTAGGTTAGGTTAGGTTAGGTTAGGTTAGGTTAGGTTAGGTTAGGTTAGGTTAGGTTAGGTTAGGTTAGGTTAGGTTAGGTTAGGTTAGGTTAGGTTAGGTTAGGTTAGGTTAGGTTAGGTTAGGTTAGGTTAGGTTAGGTTAGGTTAGGTTAGGTTAGGTTAGGTTAGGTTAGGTTAGGTTAGGTTAGGTTAGGTTAGGTTAGGTTAGGTTAGGTTAGGTTAGGTTAGGTTAGGTTAGGTTAGGTTAGGTTAGGTTAGGTTAGGTTAGGTTAGGTTAGGTTAGGTTAGGTTAGGTTAGGTTAGGTTAGGTTAGGTTAGGTTAGGTTAGGTTAGGTTAGGTTAGGTTAGGTTAGGTTAGGTTAGGTTAGGTTAGGTTAGGTTAGGTTAGGTTAGGTTAGGTTAGGTTAGGTTAGGTTAGGTTAGGTTAGGTTAGGTTAGGTTAGGTTAGGTTAGGTTAGGTTAGGTTAGGTTAGGTTAGGTTAGGTTAGGTTAGGTTAGGTTAGGTTAGGTTAGGTTAGGTTAGGTTAGGTTAGGTTAGGTTAGGTTAGGTTAGGTTAGGTTAGGTTAGGTTAGGTTAGGTTAGGTTAGGTTAGGTTAGGTTAGGTTAGGTTAGGTTAGGTTAGGTTAGGTTAGGTTAGGTTAGGTTAGGTTAGGTTAGGTTAGGTTAGGTTAGGTTAGGTTAGGTTAGGTTAGGTTAGGTTAGGTTAGGTTAGGTTAGGTTAGGTTAGGTTAGGTTAGGTTAGGTTAGGTTAGGTTAGGTTAGGTTAGGTTAGGTTAGGTTAGGTTAGGTTAGGTTAGGTTAGGTTAGGTTAGGTTAGGTTAGGTTAGGTTAGGTTAGGTTAGGTTAGGTTAGGTTAGGTTAGGTTAGGTTAGGTTAGGTTAGGTTAGGTTAGGTTAGGTTAGGTTAGGTTAGGTTAGGTTAGGTTAGGTTAGGTTAGGTTAGGTTAGGTTAGGTTAGGTTAGGTTAGGTTAGGTTAGGTTAGGTTAGGTTAGGTTAGGTTAGGTTAGGTTAGGTTAGGTTAGGTTAGGTTAGGTTAGGTTAGGTTAGGTTAGGTTAGGTTAGGTTAGGTTAGGTTAGGTTAGGTTAGGTTAGGTTAGGTTAGGTTAGGTTAGGTTAGGTTAGGTTAGGTTAGGTTAGGTTAGGTTAGGTTAGGTTAGGTTAGGTTAGGTTAGGTTAGGTTAGGTTAGGTTAGGTTAGGTTAGGTTAGGTTAGGTTAGGTTAGGTTAGGTTAGGTTAGGTTAGGTTAGGTTAGGTTAGGTTAGGTTAGGTTAGGTTAGGTTAGGTTAGGTTAGGTTAGGTTAGGTTAGGTTAGGTTAGGTTAGGTTAGGTTAGGTTAGGTTAGGTTAGGTTAGGTTAGGTTAGGTTAGGTTAGGTTAGGTTAGGTTAGGTTAGGTTAGGTTAGGTTAGGTTAGGTTAGGTTAGGTTAGGTTAGGTTAGGTTAGGTTAGGTTAGGTTAGGTTAGGTTGAGGTTAGGTTAGGTTAGGTTAGGTTAGGTTAGGTTAGGTTAGGTTAGGTTAGGTTAGGTTAGGTTAGGTTAGGTTAGGTTAGGTTAGGTTAGGTTAGGTTAGGTTAGGTTAGGTTAGGTTAGGTTAGGTTAGGTTAGGTTAGGTTAGGTTAGGTTAGGTTAGGTTAGGTTAGGTTAGGTTAGGTTAGGTTAGGTTAGGTTAGGTTAGGTTAGGTTAGGTTAGGTTAGGTTAGGTTAGGTTAGGTTAGGTTAGGTTAGGTTAGGTTAGGTTAGGTTAGGTTAGGTTAGGTTAGGTTAGGTTAGGTTAGGTTAGGTTAGGTTAGGTTAGGTTAGGTTAGGTTAGGTTAGGTTAGGTTAGGTTAGGTTAGGTTAGGTTAGGTTAGGTTAGGTTAGGTTAGGTTAGGTTAGGTTAGGTTAGGTTAGGTTAGGTTAGGTTAGGTTAGGTTAGGTTAGGTTAGGTTAGGTTAGGTTAGGTTAGGTTAGGTTAGGTTAGGTTAGGTTAGGTTAGGTTAGGTTAGGTTAGGTTAGGTTAGGTTAGGTTAGGTTAGGTTAGGTTAGGTTAGGTTAGGTTAGGTTAGGTTAGGTTAGGTTAGGTTAGGTTAGGTTAGGTTAGGTTAGGTTAGGTTAGGTTAGGTTAGGTTAGGTTAGGTTAGGTTAGGTTAGGTTAGGTTAGGTTAGGTTAGGTTAGGTTAGGTTAGGTTAGGTTAGGTTAGGTTAGGTTAGGTTAGGTTAGGTTAGGTTAGGTTAGGTTAGGTTAGGTTAGGTTAGGTTAGGTTAGGTTAGGTTAGGTTAGGTTAGGTTAGGTTAGGTTAGGTTAGGTTAGGTTAGGTTAGGTTAGGTTAGGTTAGGTTAGGTTAGGTTAGGTTAGGTTAGGTTAGGTTAGGTTAGGTTAGGTTAGGTTAGGTTAGGTTAGGTTAGGTTAGGTTAGGTTAGGTTAGGTTAGGTTAGGTTAGGTTAGGTTAGGTTAGGTTAGGTTAGGTTAGGTTAGGTTAGGTTAGGTTAGGTTAGGTTAGGTTAGGTTAGGTTAGGTTAGGTTAGGTTAGGTTAGGTTAGGTTAGGTTAGGTTAGGTTAGGTTAGGTTAGGTTAGGTTAGGTTAGGTTAGGTTAGGTTAGGTTAGGTTAGGTTAGGTTAGGTTAGGTTAGGTTAGGTTAGGTTAGGTTAGGTTAGGTTAGGTTAGGTTAGGTTAGGTTAGGTTAGGTTAGGTTAGGTTAGGTTAGGTTAGGTTAGGTTAGGTTAGGTTAGGTTAGGTTAGGTTAGGTTAGGTTAGGTTAGGTTAGGTTAGGTTAGGTTAGGTTAGGTTAGGTTAGGTTAGGTTAGGTTAGGTTAGGTTAGGTTAGGTTAGGTTAGGTTAGGTTAGGTTAGGTTAGGTTAGGTTAGGTTAGGTTAGGTTAGGTTAGGTTAGGTTAGGTTAGGTTAGGTTAGGTTAGGTTAGGTTAGGTTAGGTTAGGTTAGGTTAGGTTAGGTTAGGTTAGGTTAGGTTAGGTTAGGTTAGGTTAGGTTAGGTTAGGTTAGGTTAGGTTAGGTTAGGTTAGGTTAGGTTAGGTTAGGTTAGGTTAGGTTAGGTTAGGTTAGGTTAGGTTAGGTTAGGTTAGGTTAGGTTAGGTTAGGTTAGGTTAGGTTAGGTTAGGTTAGGTTAGGTTAGGTTAGGTTAGGTTAGGTTAGGTTAGGTTAGGTTAGGTTAGGTCTAGGTTAGGTTAGGTTAGGTTAGGTTAGGTTAGGTTAGGTTAGGTTAGGTTAGGTTAGGTTAGGTTAGGTTAGGTTAGGTTAGGTTAGGTTAGGTTAGGTTAGGTTAGGTTAGGTTAGGTTAGGTTAGGTTAGGTTAGGTTAGGTTAGGTTAGGTTAGGTTAGGTTAGGTTAGGTTAGGTTAGGTTAGGTTAGGTTAGGTTAGGTTAGGTTAGGTTAGGTTAGGTTAGGTTAGGTTAGGTTAGGTTAGGTTAGGTTAGGTTAGGTTAGGTTAGGTTAGGTTAGGTTAGGTTAGGTTAGGTTAGGTTAGGTTAGGTTAGGTTAGGTTAGGTTAGGTTAGGTTAGGTTAGGTTAGGTTAGGTTAGGTTAGGTTAGGTTAGGTTAGGTTAGGTTAGGTTAGGTTAGGTTAGGTTAGGTTAGGTTAGGTTAGGTT